>JAPYXD010000700.1:0-2547560 GCA_030998225.1 Diplolepis rosae
TGAGTCAGTGAAATATGATAAATAAATAATATAGATGGTAGAATATTTTTAAGACCGAAAAAAATTTGATTACGGGAGTGATGTTGACTTTAAATACAATACTTTTGAAAAAGTATTCTCAACTAAGTTTTTTACGCATATATCTTACATGTCAATTCAAAATAACTTAAAAATTGTTTAAAAATTTTATTTTTCGGGTTTTAGCGGTTTGACGACCACTATTTGCATTATGGAATTGCTCTACAGTAAATAAACCACTTTTGAAAAAGTATTTCTAACAAAGATTTTTAGGCATATATCTTATAGGTCAAATTAAAATATCAAGAGAATCTTATTCTTCGCGTTATCGCGTAATTATGATTGGTAATTACATTACGGGAGTGATGTTCACTATAAATACAATACTTTTGAAAAAGTATTTCTAACAAAGATTTTTAAGCATATATCTTATAGGTCAAATTAAAATATCAAGAGAATCTTATTCTTCGGGTTATCGCGTAATTATGATTGGTAATTACATTACGGCCGTGATGTTCACTAAAAATACAATACTTTTGAAAAAGTATTTCTAACAAAGAATTTTATGCATATATCTTACATGTCAATTCAAAATAACTTAAAAATTGTTTAAAAATTTTTTTTTTCGGGTTTTAGCGGTTTCAGGACCAGTATTTGCATTATGGACTTGCTCTACAGTAAATAAACCACTTTTGAAAAAGTATTTCTAACAAAGATTTTTACGCATATATCTTATAGGTCAAATTAAAAAATGCAGAGTATCTTATTCTTCGCGTTATCGCGTAATTATGATTGGTAATTACATTACGGGAGTGATGTTCACTAAAAATACAATACTTTTGAAAAAGTATTTCTAACAAAGATTTTTATGCATATATCTTATAGGTCAAATTAAAAAATCTAGAGTATCTTATTCTTCGCGTTATCGCGTAATTATGATTGGTAATTACATTACGGGAGTGATGTTCACTTTAAATAAAATACTCTTGAAAAAGTATTGTCAACTAAGTTTTTTATGCATATAACTCACATGTCAATTCAAAATATCTTAAAAATTGTTTAAAAATTTTATTTTTCGGGTTTTAGCGGTTTCAGGACCAGTATTTGCATTATGGAATTGCTCTACAGTAAATAAACCACTTTTGAAAAAGTATTTCTAACAAAGATTTTTAGGCATATATCTTATAGGTCAAATTAAAATATCAAGAGAATCTTATTCTTCGCGTTATCGCGTAATTATGATTGGTAATTACATTACGGGAGTGATGTTCACTATAAATACAATACTTTTGAAAAAGTATTTCTAACAAAGATTTTTAAGCATATATCTTATAGGTCAAATTAAAATATCAAGAGAATCTTATTCTTCGGGTTATCGCGTAATTATGATTGGTAATTACATTACGGCAGTGATGTTCACTAAAAATACAATACTTTTGAAAAAGTATTTCTAACAAAGAATTTTATGCATATATCTTATAGGTCAAATTAAAAAATCCAGAGCATCTTATTCTTCGCGTTATCGCGTAATTATGATTGGTAATTACATTACGGGCGTGATGTTCACAAAAATACAATACTTTTGAAAAAGTAATTCTAACAAAGATTTTTATCCATATATCTTATAGGTCAAATTAAAAAATCCAGAGTATCTTATTCTTCGCGTCATCGCGTAATTATGATTGGTAATTACATTACGGGAGTGATGTTCACTTTAAATACAATACTTTTGAAAAAGTATTCTCAACTAAGTTTTTTACGCATATATCTTACATGTCAATTCAAAATAACTTAAAAATTGTTCAAAAATTTTATTTTTCGGGTTTTCGCGGTTTCAGGATCAGTATTTGCATTATGGAATTGCTCTACTGTAAATAAAACACTTTTCAAACAGTATTTCTAACAAAGAATTTTATGCATATATCTTATAGGTCAAATTAAAAAATCAAGAGTATCTTATTCTTCGCGTCATCGCGCAATTATGATTGGTAATTACATTACGGGAGTGATGTTCACTAAAAATACAATACTTTTGAAAAAGTATTTCTAACAAAGATTTTTATGCATATATCTTATAGGTCAAATTAAAAAATCTAGAGTATCTTATTCTTCGCGTTATCGCGTAATTATGATTGGTAATTACATTACGGGAGTGATGTTCACTAAAGATACAATACTTTTGAAAAAGTATTTCTAACAAAGAATTTTATGCATATATCTTATAGGTCAAATTAAAAAATCCAGAGTACCTTATTCTTCGCGTTATCGCGTAATTATGATTGGTAATTACATTACGGCCGTGATGTTCACTAAAGATACAATACTTTTGAAAAAGTATTTCTAACAAAGATTTTTATGCATATATCTTATAGGTCAAATTAAAAAATCTAGAGTATCTTATTCTTCGCGTTATCGCGTAATTATGATTGGTAATTACATTACGGGAGTGATGTTCACTTTAAATAAAATACTCTTGAAAAATTATTGTCAACTAAGTTTTTTATGCATATAACTCACATGTCAATTCAAAATATCTTAAAAATTGTTTAAAAATTTTATTTTTCGGGTTTTAGCGGTTTCAGGACCAGTATTTGCATTATGGAATTGCTCTACAGTAAATAAACCACTTTTGAAAAAGTATTTCTAACAAAGATTTTTAGGCATATATCTTATAGGTCAAATTAAAATATCAAGAGAATCTTATTCTTCGCGTTATCGCGTAATTATGATTGGTAATTACATTACGGGAGTGATGTTCACTATAAATACAATACTTTTGAAAAAGTATTTCTAACAAAGATTTTTAAGCATATATCTTATAGGTCAAATTAAAATATCAAGAGAATCTTATTCTTCGGGTTATCGCGTAATTATGATTGGTAATTACATTACGGCCGTGATGTTCACTAAAAATACAATACTTTTGAAAAAGTATTTCTAACAAAGAATTTTATGCATATATCTTATAGGTCAAATTAAAAAATCCAGAGCATCTTATTCTTCGCGTTATCGCGTAATTATGATTGGTAATTACATTACGGGAGTGATGTTCACTACAAATACAATACTTTTGAAAAAGTATTCTCAACTAAGTTTTTTACGCATATATCTTACATGTCAATTCAAAATATCTCAAAAATTGTTTAAAAATTTTATTTTTCGGGTTTTCGCGGTTTCAGGATCAGTATTTGCATTATGGAATTGCTCTACTGTAAATAAAACACTTTTCAAACAGTATTTCTAACAAAGAATTTTATGCATATATCTTATAGGTCAAATTAAAAAATCAAGAGTATCTTATTCTTCGCGTCATCGCGTAATTATGATTGGTAATTACATTACGGGAGTGATGTTCACTATAAATAAAATACTCTTGGAAAAGTATTTCTAACAAAGATTTTTATGCATATATCTTATAGGTCAAATTAAAAAATCTAGAGTATCTTATTCTTCGCGTTATCGCGTAATTATGATTGGTAATTACATTACGGGAGTGATGTTCACTTTAAATAAAATACTTTTGAAAAAGTATTCTCAACTAAGTTTTTTACGCATATATCTCACATGTCAATTCAAAATAACTTAAAAATTGTTTAAAAAGTTTATTTTTCGGGTTTTAGCGGTTTCAGGACCAGTATTTGCATTATGGAATTGCTCTACAGTAAATAAACCACTTTTGAAAAAGTATTTCTAACAAAGATTTTTAGGCATATATCTTATAGGTCAAATTAAAATATCAAGAGTATCTTATTCTTCGCGTCATCGCGTAATTATGATTGGTAATTACATTACGGGAGTGATGTTCACTTTAAATAAAATACTTTTGAAAAAGTATTCTCAACTAAGTTTTTTACGCATATATCTCACATGTCAATTCAAAATAACTTAAAAATTGTTTAAAAAGTTTATTTTTCGGGTTTTAGCGGTTTCAGGACCAGTATTTGCATTATGGAATTGCTCTACAGTAAATAAACCACTTTTGAAAAAGTATTTCTAACAAAGATTTTTAGGTATATATCTTATAGGTCAAATTAAAATATCAAGAGAATCTTATTCTTCGCGTTATCGCGTAATTATGATTGGTAATTACATTACGGGCGTGATGTTCACAAAAATACAATACTTTTGAAAAAGTAATTCTAACAAAGATTTTTATCCATATATCTTATAGGTCAAATTAAAAAATCCAGAGTATCTTATTCTTCGCGTCATCGCGTAATTATGATTGGTAATTACATTACGGCCGTGATGTTCACTAAAAATACAATACTTTTGAAAAAGTATTTCTAACAAAGAATTTTATGCATATATCTTATAGGTCAAATTAAAAAATCCAGAGCATCTTATTCTTCGCGTTATCGCGTAATTATGATTGGTAATTACATTACGGGAGTGATGTTCACTATAAATAAAATACTCTTGGAAAAGTATTTCTAACAAAGATTTTTATGCATATATCTTATAGGTCAAATTAAAAAATCTAGAGTATCTTATTCTTCGCGTTATCGCGTAATTATGATTGGTAATTACATTACGGGAGTGATGTTCACTTTAAATAAAATACTCTTGAAAAAGTATTGTCAACTAAGTTTTTTACACATATATCTCACATGTCAATTCAAAATATCTTAAAAATTGTTTAAAAATTTTATTTTTTGTGTTTTCGCGGTTTCAGGACCAGTATTTGCATTATGGAATTGCTCTACTGTAAATAAACCACTTTTGAAAAAGTATTTCTAACAAAGATTTTTACGCATATATCTTATAGGTCAAATTAAAATATCCAGATTATCTTATTCTTCGAGTCATCGCGTAATTATGATTGGTAATTACATTACGGGAGTGATGTTCACTTTAAATACAATACTTTTGAAAAAGTATTCTCAACTAAGTTTTTTACGCATATATCTTACATGTCAATTCAAAATATCTTAAAAATTGTTTAAAAATTTTATTTTTCGGGTTTTAGCGGTTTCAGGACCAGTATTTGCATTATGGAATTGCTCTACAGTAAATAAACCACTTTTGAAAAAGTATTTCTAACAAAGATTTTTAGGCATATATCTTATAGGTCAAATTAAAATATCAAGAGAATCTTATTCTTCGCGTTATCGCGTAATTATGATTGGTAATTACATTACGGGAGTGATGTTCACTATAAATACAATACTTTTGAAAAAGTATTTCTAACAAAGATTTTTAAGCATATATCTTATAGGTCAAATTAAAATATCAAGAGAATCTTATTCTTCGGGTTATCGCGTAATTATGATTGGTAATTACATTACGGCCGTGATGTTCACTAAAAATACAATACTTTTGAAAAAGTATTTCTAACAAAGAATTTTATGCATATATCTTATAGGTCAAATTAAAAAATCCAGAGCATCTTATTCTTCGCGTTATCGCGTAATTATGATTGGTAATTACATTACGGGAGTGATGTTCACTACAAATACAATACTTTTGAAAAAGTATTCTCAACTAAGTTTTTTACGCATATATCTTACATGTCAATTCAAAATATCTCAAAAATTGTTTAAAAATTTTATTTTTCGGGTTTTCGCGGTTTCAGGATCAGTATTTGCATTATGGAATTGCTCTACTGTAAATAAAACACTTTTCAAACAGTATTTCTAACAAAGAATTTTATGCATATATCTTATAGGTCAAATTAAAAAATCCAGAGCATCTTATTCTTCGCGTTATCGCGTAATTATGATTGGTAATTACATTACGGGAGTGATGTTCACTATAAATAAAATACTCTTGGAAAAGTATTTCTAACAAAGATTTTTATGCATATATCTTATAGGTCAAATTAAAAAATCTAGAGTATCTTATTCTTCGCGTTATCGCGTAATTATGATTGGTAATTACATTACGGGAGTGATGTTCACTATAAATAAAATACTCTTGAAAAAGTATTGTCAACTAAGTTTTTTACACATATATCTCACATGTCAATTCAAAATATCTTAAAAATTGTTTAAAAATTTTATTTTTCGGGTTTTAGCGGTTTCAGGACCAGTATTTGCATTATGGAATTGCTCTACAGTAAATAAACCACTTTTGAAAAAGTATTTCTAACAAAGATTTTTAGGCATATATCTTATAGGTCAAATTAAAAAATCCAGAGTATCTTATTCTTCGCGTCATCGCGTAATTATGATTGGTAATTACATTACGGGAGTGATGTTCACTTTAAATACAATACTTTTGAAAAAGTATTCTCAACTAAGTTTTTTACGCATATATCTTACATGTCAATTCAAAATAACTTAAAAATTGTTTAAAAATTTTTTTTTTCGGGTTTTAGCGGTTTCAGGACCAGTATTTGCATTATGGACTTGCTCTACAGTAAATAAACCACTTTTGAAAAAGTATTTCTAACAAAGATTTTTACGCATATATCTTATAGGTCAAATTAAAAAATGCAGAGTATCTTATTCTTCGCGTTATCGCGTAATTATGATTGGTAATTACATTACGGGAGTGATGTTCACTAAAAATACAATACTTTTGAAAAAGTATTTCTAACAAAGATTTTTATGCATATATCTTATAGGTCAAATTAAAAAATCTAGAGTATCTTATTCTTCGCGTTATCGCGTAATTATGATTGGTAATTACATTACGGGAGTGATGTTCACTTTAAATAAAATACTCTTGAAAAAGTATTGTCAACTAAGTTTTTTATGCATATATCTCACATGTCAATTCAAAATATCTTAAAAATTGTTTAAAAATTTTATTTTTCGGGTTTTAGCGGTTTCAGGACCAGTATTTGCATTATGGAATTGCTCTACAGTAAATAAACCACTTTTGAAAAAGTATTTCTAACAAAGATTTTTAGGCATATATCTTATAGGTCAAATTAAAATATCAAGAGAATCTTATTCTTCGCGTTATCGCGTAATTATGATTGGTAATTACATTACGGGAGTGATGTTCACTATAAATACAATACTTTTGAAAAAGTATTTCTAACAAAGATTTTTAAGCATATATCTTATAGGTCAAATTAAAATATCAAGAGAATCTTATTCTTCGGGTTATCGCGTAATTATGATTGGTAATTACATTACGGCCGTGATGTTCACTAAAAATACAATACTTTTGAAAAAGTATTTCTAACAAAGAATTTTATGCATATATCTTATAGGTCAAATTAAAAAATCCAGAGCATCTTATTCTTCGCGTTATCGCGTAATTATGATTGGTAATTACATTACGGGAGTGATGTTCACTACAAATACAATACTTTTGAAAAAGTATTCTCAACTAAGTTTTTTACGCATATATCTTACATGTCAATTCAAAATATCTCAAAAATTGTTTAAAAATTTTATTTTTCGGGTTTTCGCGGTTTCAGGATCAGTATTTGCATTATGGAATTGCTCTACTGTAAATAAAACACTTTTCAAACAGTATTTCTAACAAAGAATTTTATGCATATATCTTATAGGTCAAATTAAAAAATCAAGAGTATCTTATTCTTCGCGTCATCGCGTAATTATGATTGGTAATTACATTACGGGAGTGATGTTCACTATAAATAAAATACTCTTGGAAAAGTATTGACAACTAAGTTTTTTACTCATATATCTCACATGACAATTCAAAATATCTTAAAAATTGTTTAAAAATTTTATTTTTCGGGTTTGCGCGGTTTCAGGATCAGTATTTGCATTATGGAATTGCAATACCATAAATAAAACACTTTTGAAAAATTATTTCTAACAAAGATTTTTAAGCATATATCTTATAGGTCAAATTAAAATATCAAGAGAATCTTATTCTTCGCGTTATCGCGTAATTATGATTGGTAATTACATTACGGGCGTGATGTTCACTAAAAATACAATACCTTTGTAAAAGTTTTGTCAATTAAGCTTTTTACGCATATATCTCACATGTCAATTTAAAATATCTTAAAAATTCTTAAAAATTATTATTTTCCGGGTTTTCGCGGTATCAGTATCAGTAATTGCATTATGGAATTGCTCTACTATAAATACAATACTTTTGAAAAAGTATTCTCAACTAAGTTTTTTACGCATATATCTCACATGTCAATTTAAAATATCTTAAAAATTTTTTAAAAAAATTTATTTTTCGGGTTTTCACGTTTTCAGGATCAATAATTTCATTATGGAATTGTTCTACTCTAAATAAAATACTTTTGAAAAAGTAATTCCAACAGAGATTTTTACGCATATATCTTACAGGTCTATTTAAAATATCCAAAGAATTTTATTCTTCGCATTATCGCGTAATTATGATTCCTTAATTACATTACGGGCGTGATGTTCACTAAAAATACAATACCTTTGTAAAAGTATTGTCAATTAAGCTTGTTACGCATATATCTCACATGTCAATTTAAAATATCTTAAAAAATGTTTAAAAGTTTTATTTTTCGGATTTTAGCGGATTCAGGACCAGTATTTGCATTATGGAATTGCTCTACTGTAAATAAAACACTTTTGAAAAAGTATTTCTAACAAAGAATTTTATGCATATATCTTATAAGACAAATTAAAAAATCCAGAGTATCTTATTCTTCGCGTTATCGCGTAATTATGATTGGTAATTACATTACGGGAGTGATGTTCACTACAAATACAATACTTTTGAAAAAGTATTCTCAACTAAGTTTTTAACGCATATATCTCACATGTCAATTTAAAATATCTTAAAACTTTTTTTAAAGAATATTTAATTATTCGGGTTTTCGCGTTTTCAGGATTAGTAATGGCATTATGGGATCGCTTTACTATAAATAAAATACTCTTGAAAAAGTATTCTCAACTAAGCTTTTTACGCATATATCTCACATGTCAATTTAAAATATCTTAAAAATTTTTTAACAAATTTTATTTTTAGTGTTTTCACGTTTTCAGGATCAATAATTTCATTATGGAATTGTTCTACTATAAATAAAATACTTTTGAAAAAGTAATTCCAACAGAGATTTTTACGCATATATCTTACAGGTCTTTTTAAAATATCCAAAGAATTTTATTCTTCGCATTATCGCGTAATTATGATTGGGAATTACATTACGGGCGTGATGTTCACTAAAAATACAATACCTTTGTGAAAGTGTTGTCAATTAAGCTTGTTACGCATATATCTCACATGTCAATTTAAAATATCTTAAAAAGTGTTTAAAAGTTTTATTTTTCGGATTTCAGCGTTTTCAGGATCAGTATTTGCATTATGGAATTGCTCTACTGTAAATAAAACACTTCTGAAAAAGTATTTCTAACAAAGATTTTTAGGCATATATCTTATAGGTCAAATTAAAATATCAAGAGAATCTTATTCTTCGCGTTATCGCGTAATTATGATTGGTAATTATATTACGGGAGTGATGTTCACTATAAATACAATACTTTTGAAAAAGTATTTCTAACAAAGATTTTTAAGCATATATCTTATAGGTCAAATTAAAATATCATGAGAATCTTATTCTTCGCGTTATCGCGTAATTATGATTGGTAATTACATTACGGGAGTGATGTTCACTATAAATAAAATACTCTTGAAAAAGTATTGTCAACTAAGTTTTTTACGCATATATCTCACATGTCAATTCAAAATATCTTAAAAATTGTTCAAAAATTTTATTTTTCGGGTTTTATCGGTTTCAGGACCAGTATTTGCATTATGGAATTGCTCTACAGTAAATAAACCACATTTGAAAAAGTATTTCTAACAAAGATTTTTAGGCATATATCTTATAGGTCAAATTAAAATATCAAGAGAATCTTATTCTTCGCGTTATCGCGTAATTATGATTGGTAATTACATTACGGGAGTGATGTTCACTATAAATACAATACTTTTGAAAAAGTATTTCTAACAAAGATTTTTAAGCATATATCTTATAGGTCAAATTAAAATATCAAGAGAATTTTATTCTCCGCATTATCGCGTAATTATGATTGGTAATTACATTACGGCCGTGACGTTCACTAAAAATACAATACTTTTGAAAAAGTATTTCCAAAATTAGAATTTTATGCATATATCTTATAGGTCAAATTAAAATATCCAGAGAATATTTTTCTTCGCGTTATTGCGTAATTGTGATTGGTAATTACATTACGGGAGTGATGTTCACCATAAAAACAATACTCTTGAAAAAGTATTGTCAACTTAGGTTTTTACGCATATATCTCACATGTCAATTTGAAATATCTTAAAAATTTTTTTAAAAAGTTTTATTTTTCGGGTTTTCGCGTTTTAAGGATTAGTAATGGCATTATGGGATCGCTTTACTATAAATAAAATACTCTTGAAAAAAGTATTGTCAACTAAGTTTTTTACGCATATATCTCACATGTCAATTCAAAATATCTTAAAAATTGTTCAAAAATTTTATTTTTCGGGTTTTATCGGTTTCAGGACCAGTATTTGCATTATGGAATTGCTCTACAGTAAATAAACCACATTTGAAAAAGTATTTCTAACAAAGATTTTTAGGCATATATCTTATAGGTCAAATTAAAATATCAAGAGAATCTTATTCTTCGCGTTATCGCGTAATTATGATTGGTAATTACATTACGGGAGTGATGTTCACTATAAATACAATACTTTTGAAAAAGTATTTCTAACAAAGATTTTTAAGCATATATCTTATAGGTCAAATTAAAATATCAAGAGAATTTTATTCTCCGCATTATCGCGTAATTATGATTGGTAATTACATTACGGGCGTGATGTTCACTAAAAATACAATACCTTTGTAAAAGTATTTCCAAAATTAGAATTTTATGCATATATCTTATAGGTCAAATTAAAATATCCAGAGAATATTTTTCTTCGCGTTATTGCGTAATTGTGATTGGTAATTACATTACGGGAGTGATGTTCACCATAAAAACAATACTTTTGAAAAAGTATTGTCAACTTAGGTTTTTACGCATATATCTCACATGTCAATTTGAAATATCTTAAAAATTTTTTTAAAAAAAAATTTATTTTTCGGGTTTTCGCGTTTTCAGGATTAGTAATGGCATTATGGGATCGCTTTACTATAAATAAAATACTCTTGAAAAAGTATTGTCATCTAAGTTTTTTACGCATATATCTCACATGTCAATTTAAAATATCTTAAAAATGTTTTAAAAAATTTTATTTTTCGGGTTTTCACGTTTTCAGGATCAATAATTTCATTATGGAATTGTTCTACTCTAAATAAAATACTTTCGAAAAAGTAATTCCAACAGAGATTTTTACGCATATATCTTACAGGTCTATTTAAAGTAACCAAAGAATTTTATACTTCGCATTATCGCGTAATTATGATTGGTAATTACTTTACGGGCGTGATGTTCACTAGAAATACAATACCTTTGTAAAAGTATTGTCAATTAAGCTTGTTACGCATATATATCACATGTCAATTTAAAATATCTTAAAAATTGTTTAAAAGTTTTATTTTTCGGATTTTAGCGGTTTCAGGACCAGTATTTGCATTATGGAATTGATCTACTGTAAATAAAACGCTTCTGAAAAAGTATTTCTAACAAAGAATTTTATGCATATATCTTATAGGTCAAATTAAAAAATCCAGAGTATCTTATTCTTCGCGTTATCGCGTAATTATGATTGGTAATTACATTACGGGAGTGATGTTCACTACAAATACAATACTTTTGAAAAAGTATTCTCAACTAAGCTTTTTACGCATATATCTCACATGTCAATTCAAAATATCTTAAAAATTGTTTAAAAGTTTTATTTTTCGGATTTTAGCGGATTCAGGACCAGTATTTGCATTATGGAATTGCTCTACTGTAAATAAAACACTTTTGAAAAAGTATTTCTAACAAAGATTTTTACGCATATATCTTATAGGTCAAATTAAAATATCCAGAGAATCTTATTCTTCGCGTTATCGCGTAATTATGATTGGTAATTACATTACGGGAGTGATGTTCACTTAAAATACAATACCTTAGTAAAAGTATTGTCAATTAAGCTTGTTACGCATATATCTCACATGTCAATTTAAAATATCTTAAAAATTCTTAAAAATTATTATTTTCCGGGTTTTCGCGGTATCAGTATCAGTAATTGCATTATGGAATTGCTCCACTATAAATACAATACTTTTCAAAAAGTATTTCTAACAAAGATTTTTAGGCATATATCTTATAGGTCAAATTAAAATATCAAGAGAATCTTATTCTTCGCGTTATGGCGTAATTATGATTGGTAATTACATTACGGGAGTGATGTTCACTATAAATAAAATACTTTTGAAAAAGTATTTCTAACAAAGATTTTTATGCATATATCTTATAGGTCAAATTAAAAAATCCAGAGTATCTTATTCTTCGCGTTATCGCGTAATTATGATTGGTAATTACATTACGGGCGTGATCTTCACTAAAAATACAATACTTTTGAAAAAGTATTTCTAACAAAGATTTTTATCCATATATCTTATAGGTCAAATTAAAAAATGCAATGTATCTTATTCTTCGCGTTATCGCGTAATTATGATTGGTAATTACATTACGGGAGTGATGTTCACTATAAATACAATACTTTTGAAAAAGTATTTCTAACAAAGATTTTTATGCATATATCTTGTAGGTCAAATTAAAAAATCCAGAGTATCTTATTCTTCGCGTTATAGCGTAATTATGATTGGTACTTACATTACGGGTGTGATGTTCACTCAAAATACAATACTTTTGAAAAAGTATTTCTAACAAAGAATTTTATGCATATATCTTATACGTCAAATTAAAAAATCAAGAGTATCTTATTGTTCGTGTTATCGCGTAATTATGATTGGTAATTACATTACGGGAGTGATATTCACTATAAATAAAATACTCTTGAAAAAGTATTGTCAACTAAGTTTTTTACACATATATCTCACATGTAAATTTAAAATATCTTTAAAATTGTTTAAAAATTTTATTTTTCGGGATTTCGCGGTTTCAGGATCAGTATTTGCATTATGGAATTGCACTACTGTAAATAAAACACTTTTGAAAAATTATTTCTAACAAAGATTTTTAAGCATATATCTTATAGGTCAAATTAAAATATCAAGAGTATCTTATTCTTCGCGTTATCGCGTAATTATGATTGGTACTTACATTACGGGTGTGATGTTCACTAAAAATACAATACTTTTGAAAAAGTATTTCTAACAAAGATTTTTATGCATATATCTTATAGGTCAAATTAAAAATACAGAGTATCTTATTCTTCGCGTTATCGCGTAATTATGATTGGTAATTACATTACGGGAGTGATGTTCACTTTAAATACAATACTTTTGAAAAAGTATTTCTAACAAAGATTTTTATGCATATATCTTATAGGTCAAATTAAAAAATCCAGAGTATCTTATTCTTCGCGTTATCGCGTAATTATGATTGGTAATTACATTACGGGCGTGATCTTCACTAAAAATACAATACTTTTGAAAAAGTATTTCTAACAAAGATTTTTATGCATATATCTTATACGTCAAATTAAAAAATCAAGAGTATCTTATTGTTCGTGTTATCACGTAATTATGATTGGTAATTACATTACGGGAGTGATGTTCACTATAAATAAAATACTCTTGAAAAAGTATTCTCAACTAAGCTTTTTACGCATATATCTCACATGTCAATTTAAAATATCTTAAAAATTCTTAAAAATTTTATTTTTCGGGTTTTCGCGGTTTCACGATCAGTATTTGCATTATGGAATTGCTCTACTGTTAATAAAATACTTTTGAAAAAGTATTTCTAGCAATGATTTATACGCATATATCTTGTAGGTCAAATTAAAATATCCAGAGAATCTTTTTCTTCGCGTTATCGCGTAATTATGATTGGTAATTACATTACGGGAGTGATGTTCACTATAAATACAATACTTTTGAAAAAGTATTTCTAACAAAGATTTTTATGCATATATCTTATAGGTCAAATTAAAAAATCCAGAGTATCTTATTCTTCGCGTTATCGCGTAATTATGATTGGTAATTACATTACGGGCGTGATCTTCACTAAAAATACAATACTTTTGAAAAAGTATTTCTAACAAAGATTTTTATGCATATATCTTATAGGTCAAATTAAAAAATCCAGAGTATCTTATTCTTCGCGTTATCGCGTAATTATGATTGGTAATTACATTACGGGCGTGATCTTCACTAAAAATACAATACTTTTGAAAAAGTATTTCTAACAAAGATTTTTATGCATATATCTTATACGTCAAATTAAAAAATCAAGAGTATCTTATTGTTCGTGTTATCGCGTAATTATGATTGGTAATTACATTACGGGAGTGATGTTCACTATAAATAAAATACTCTTGAAAAAGTATTGTCAACTAAGTTTTTTACACATATATCTCACATGTCAATTCAAAATATCTTAAAAATTGTTTAAAAATTTTATTTTTCGGGTTTTCGCGGTTTCTGGATCAGTATTTGCATTATGGAATTGCACTACCATAAATAAAACACTTTTGAAAAATTATTTCTAACAAAGATTTTTAAGCATATATCTTATAGGTCAAATTAAAATATCAAGAGAATCTTATTCTTCGCGTTATCGCGTAATTATGATTGGTACTTACATTACGGGTGTGATGTAAAAAGTATTTCTAACAAAGAATTTTATGCATATATCTTATAGGTCAAATTAAAAAATCCAGAGTATCTTATTCTTCGCGTTATCGCGTAATTAAGATTGGTAAGTGCATTATGGAATTACCTCTACTATAAATACAATACTTTTGAAAATGTATTCTCAACTAAGTTTTTTACGCATATATCTCACATGTCAATTTGAAATATCTTTAAAATTTTTTTAGAAAATTTTATTTTTCGGGTTTTCACGTTTTCAGGATCAATAATTTCATTATGGAATTGTTCTACTATAAATAAAATACTTTTGAAAAAGTAATTCCAACAGAGATTTTTACGCATATATCTTACAGGTCTATTTAAAATATACAAAGAATTTTATTCTTCGCATTATCGCGTAATTATGATTGGTAATTACATTACGGGAGTGATGTTCACTAAAAATACAATACTTTTGAAAAAGTATTTCTAACAAATATTTTTATGCATATATCTTATAGGTCAAATTAAAAAATGCAGAGTATCTTATTCTTCGCGTTATCGCGTAATTATGATTGGTAATTACATTACGGGAGTGATGTTCACTATAAATACAATACTTTTGAAAAAGTATTTCTAACAAAGATTTTTATGCATATATCTTATAGGTCAAATTAAAAATACAGAGTATCTTATTCTTCGCGTTATCGCGTAATTATGATTGGTAATTACATTACGGGAGTGATGTTCACTTTAAATACAATACTTTTGAAAAAGTATTCTCAACTAAGTTTTTTACGCATATATCTTACATGTCAATTCAAAATAACTTAAAAATTGTTTAAAAATTTTATTTTTCGGGTTTTAGCGGTTTGAGGACCAGTATTTGCATTATGGAATTGCTCTACAGTAAATAAGCCACTTTTGAAAAAGTATTTCTAACAAAGATTTTTTCGCATATATCTTATAGGTCAAATCAAAATATCAAGAGAATCTTATTCTTCGCGTTATCGCGTAATTATGATTGGCAATTACATTACGGGCGTGATGTTCACTAAAAATACAATACTTTTGAAAAAGTATTTCTAACAAATATTTATATGCATATATCTTATAGTTCAAATTAAAAAATGCAGAGTATCTTATTCTTCGCATTATCGCGTAATTATGATTGGTAATTACATTACGGGAGTGATGTTCACTAAAAATACAATACTTTTGAAAAAGTATTTCTAACAAAGATTTTTATGCATATATCTTATAGGTCAAATTAAAAAATGCAGAGTATCTTATTCTTCGCGTTATCGCGTAATTATGATTGGTAATTACATTACGGGAGTGATGTTCACTATAAATACAATACTTTTGAAAAAGTATTTCTAACAAAGATTTTTATGCATATATCTTATAGGTCAAATTAAAAATACAGAGTATCTTATTCTTCGCGTTATCGCGTAATTATGATTGGTAATTACATTACGGGAGTGATGTTCACTATAAATAAAATACTCTTGAAAAAGTATTGTCAACTAAGTTTTTTACGCATATATCTCACATGTCAATTCAAAATATCTTAAAAATTGTTTAAAAATTTTATTTTTCGGGTTTTAGCGGTTTCAGGATCAGTATTTGCATTATGGAATTGCTCTACAGTAAATAAACCACTTTTGAAAAAGTATTTCTAACAAAGATTTTTAGGTATATATCTTATAGGTCAAATTAAAATATCAAGAGAATCTTATTCTTCGCGTTATCGCGTAATTATGATTGGTAATTACATTACGGGCGTGATGTTCACAAAAATACAATACTTTTGAAAAAGTAATTCTAACAAAGATTTTTATCCATATATCTTATAGGTCAAATTAAAAAATCCAGAGTATCTTATTCTTCGCGTCATCGCGTAATTATGATTGGTAATTACATTACGGGAGTGATGTTCACTTTAAATACAATACTTTTGAAAAAGTAATTCCAACAGAGATTTTTACGCATATATCTTACAAGTCTATTTAAAATATCCAAAGAATTTTATTCTTCGCATTATAGCGTAATTATGATTGGTAATTACATTACGGGCGTGAAGTTCACTTAAAATACAATACCTTAGTAAAAGTATTGTCAATTAAGCTTGTTACGCATATATCTCACATGTCAATTTAAAATATCTTAAAAATTCTAAAAAATTATTATTTTCCGGGTTTTCGCGGTATCAGTATCAGTATTTGCATTATGGACTTGCTCTACAGTAAATAAACCACTTTTGAAAAAGTATTTCTAACAAAGATTTTTACGCATATATCTTATAGGTCAAATTAAAAAATGCAGAGTATCTTATTCTTCGCGTTATCGCGTAATTATGATTGGTAATTACATTACGGGAGTGATGTTCACTTTAAATACAATACTTTTGAAAAAGTATTCTCAACTAAGTTTTTTACGCATATATCTTACATGTCAATTCAAAATATCTTAAAAATTGTTTAAAAATTTTATTTTTCGGGTTTTAGCGGTTTCAGGACCAGTATTTGCATTATGGAATTGCTCTACTTTAAATACAATACTTTTCAAAAAGTATTTCTAACAAAGATTTTTAGGCATATATCTTATAGGTCAAATTAAAATATCAAGAGAATCTTATTCTTCGTGTTATCGCGTATTTATGATTGGTAATTACATTACGGGCGTGATGTTCACTAAAAATACAATACTTTTGAAAAAGTAATTCTAACTAATATTTTTATGCATATATCTTATAGGTCAAATTAAAAAATGCAGAGTATCTTATTCGCCGCGTTATCGCGTAATTATGATTGGTAATTACATTACGGGAGTGATGTTCACTATAAATAAAATACTTTTGAAAAAGTAATTCCAACAGAGATTTTTACGCATATATCTTACAAGTCTATTTAAAATATCCAAAGAATTTTATTCTTCGCATTATAGCGTAATTATGATTGGTAATTACATTACGGGCGTGAAGTTCACTTAAAATACAATACCTTAGTAAAAGTATTGTCAATTAAGCTTGTTACGCATATATCTCACATGTCAATTTAAAATATCTTAAAAATTCTTAAAAATTATTATTTTCCGGGTTTTCGCGGTATCAGTATCAGTAATTGCATTATGGAATTGCTCTACTATAAATACAATACTTTTCAAAAAGTATTTCTAACAAAGATTTTTAGGCATATATCTTATAGGTCAAATTAAAATATCAAGAGAATCTTATTCTTCGCGTTAACGCGTAATTATGATTGGTAATTACATTACGGGCGTGATGTTCACTAAAAATACAATACTTTTGAAAAAGTATTTCTAACAAAGATTTTTATGCATATATCTTATACGTCAAATTAAAAAATCAAGAGTATCTTATTCTTCGCGTTATCGCGTAATTATGATTGGTAATTACATTACGGGAGTGATGTTCACTATAAATAAAATACTCTTGACAAAGTATTGGCACTAAGTTTTTTACACATATATCTCACATGTCAATTCAAAATATCTTAAAAATTGTTTAAAAATTTTATTTTTCGGGTTTTCGCGGTTTCAGGATCAGTATTTGCATTATGGAATTGCACTACCATAAATAAAACACTTTTGAAAAATTATTTCTAACAAAGATTTTTAAGCATATATCTTATAGGTCAAATTAAAATATCAAGAGAATCTTATTGTTCGCGTTATCGCGTAATTATGATTTGTAATTACATTACGGGCGTGATGTTCACTAAAAATACAATACTTTTGAAAAAGTATTTCTAACAAAGAATTTTATGCATATATCTTATACGTCAAATTAAAAAATCAAGAGTATCTTATTCTTCGCGTTATCGCGTAATTATGATTGGTAATTACATTACGGGAGTGATGTTCACTATAAATAAAATACTCTTGAGAAAGTATTGGCACTAAGTTTTTTACACATATATCTCACATGTCAATTCAAAATATCTTAAAAATTGTTTAAAAATTTTATTTTTCGGGTTTTCGCGGTTTCAGGATCAGTATTTGCATTATGGAATTGCACTACCATAAATAAAACACTTTTGAAAAATTATTTCTAACAAAGAATTTTATGCATATATCTTATAGGTCAAATTAAAAAATCCAGAGTATCTTATTCTTCGCCTTATCGCGTAATTATGATTGGTAATTGCATTATGGAATTGCTCTACTATAAATACAATACTTTTGAAAAAGTATTCTCAACTAAGTTTTTTACGCATATATCTTACATGTCAATTCAAAATATCTCAAAAATTGTTTAAAAATTTTATTTTTCGGGTTTTCGCGGTTTCAGGACCAGTATTTGCATTATGGAATTGCTCTACTGTAAATAAAACACTTTTGAAAAAGTATTTCTAACAAAGATTTTTACGCATATATCTTATAGGTCAAATTAAAATATCCAGAGAATCTTATTCTTCGCGTTATCGCGTAATTATGATTGGTAATTACATTACGGGAGTGATGTTCACTACAAATACAATACTTTTGAAAAAGTATTCTCAACTAAGCTTTTTACGCATATATCTCACATGTCAATTTAAAATATCTTAAAAATTCTTAAAAATTTTATTTTTCGGGTTTTCGCGGTTTCACAATCAGTATTTGCATTATGGAATTGCTCTACTGTTAATAAAATACTTTTGAAAAAGTATTTCTAGCAATGATTTATACGCATATATCTTGTAGGTCTATTTAAAATATCCAAAGAATTTTATTCTTCGCATTATCGCGTAATTATGATTAGTAATTACATTACGGGAGTGATGTTCACTAAAAATACAATACTTTTGAAAAAGTATTTCTAACAAAGATTTTTATGCAAATATCTTATAGGTCAAATTAAAAATTCCAGTGTATCTTATTCTTCGCGTTATCGCGTAATTATGATTGGTAATTACATTACTGGCGTGATGTTCACTAAAAATACAATAATTTTGAAAAAGTATTTCTAACAAGGATTTTTATGCATATATCTTATAGGTCAAATTAAAAAATCAAGAATATCTTATTCTTCGCGTTATCGCGTAATTATGATTGGTAATTACATTACGGGAGTGATGTTCACTACAAATACAATACTTTTGAAATAGTATTTCTAACGAAGATTTTTATGCATATATCTTATAGGTCAAATTAAAAATACAGAGTATCTTATTCTTCGCGATATCGCGTAATTATGATTGGTAATTACATTACGGGCGTGATGTTCACTAAAGATACAATACCTTTGTGAAAGTATTCTCAACTAAGTTTTTTACGCATATATCTTACATGTCAATTCAAAATAACTCAAAAATTGTTTAAAAATTTTATTTTTCGGGTTTTCGCGGTTTCAGGATCAGTAATTGCATTATGGAATTGCACTACTATAAATAGAACACTTTTGAAAAAGTATTTCTAACAATGATGTTTATGCATATATCTTATAGGTCAAATTAAAAAATCCAGAGTATCTTATTCTTCGCGTTATCGCGTAATTATGATTGGTAATTACATTACGGGAGTGATGTTCACTAAAAATACAATACTTTTGAAAAAGTATTCTCAACTAAGCTTGTTACGCATATATCTCAAATGTCAATTTAAAATATCTTAAAAATTGTTTAAAATTTTATTTTTCGGATTTTAGCGGTTTCAGGACCAATAATTTCATTATGGAATTGTTCTACTATAAATAAAATACTTTTAAAAAGTAATTCCAACAGAGATTTTTACGTATATATCTTACAGGTCTATTTAAAATATCCAAAGAATTTTATTCTTCGCAATTATCGCGTAATTATGATTGGTAATTACATTACGGGCGTGATGTTCACTAAAAATACAATACCGTTGTGAAAGTATTGTCAATTAAGTTTTTTACGCATATATCTTACATGTCATTTCAAAATATCCCAAAAATTGTTTAAAAATTTTATTTTTCGGGTTTTCGCGGTTTCAGGACTAGCATTTGCATTATGGAATTGCTCTACTGTAAATAAAACACTTTTGAAAAAGTATGTCTATAAAAAATTTTTACGCATATATCTTATAGGTCAAATTAAAATATCCAGAGAATCTTATTCTTCGCGTTATCGCGTAATTATGATTGGTAATTACATTACGGGCGTGATGTTCACTAAAAATACAATACCTTTGTGAAAGTATTGTCAATTAAGTTTTTTACGCATATATCTCACATGTCGATTTAAAATATCTTAAAAATTGTTTAAAAATTTTATTTTTCGGGTTTTCGCGGTTTCAGGATCAGTATTTGCATTATGTAATTGCTCTACTATAAATAAAATACTTTTGAAAAAGTATTTCTAACAATGATTTTTACGCATATATCTTGTAGGTCAAATTAAAATATCCAGAGAATCTTATTCTTCGCGTTATCGCGTAATTGTGATCGGTAATTACATTACGGGAGTGATAATCACTATAAATACAATACTTTTGAAAAAGTATTGTCAACTTAGGTTTTTACGCATATAACTCACATGTCAATTTGAAATATCTTAAAAATTTTTTTAAAAAATTTTATTTTTCCGGTTTTCGCGTTTTCAGGATTAGTAATGGCATTATGGGATCGCTTTACTATAAATAAAATACTTTTGAAAAAGTATTTCTAACAATGATTTTTACGCATATATCTTGTAGGTCAAATTAAAATATCCAGAGAATCTTATTCTTCGCGTTATCGCGTAATTGTGATCGGTAATTACATTACGGGAGTGATAATCACTATAAATACAATACTTTTGAAAAAGTATTTCTAACAAAGATTTTTATGCATATATCTTATAGGTCAAATTAAAAAATCCAGAGTATCTTATTCTTCGCGTTATCGCGTAATTATGATTGGTAATTACATTACGGGCGTGATCTTCACTAAAAATACAATACTTTTGAAAAAGTATTTCTAACAAAGATTTTTATGCATATATCTTATACGTCAAATTAAAAAATCAAGAGTATCTTATTGTTCGTGTTATCGCGTAATTATGATTGGTAATTACATTACGGGAGTGATGTTCACTCAAAATACAATACTTTTGAAAAAGTATTTCTAACAAAGAATTTTATGCATATATCTTATAGGTCAAATTAAAAAATCCAGAGTATCTTATTCTTCGCGTTATCGCGTAATTAAGATTGGTAAGTGCATTATGGAATTACCTCTACTATAAATACAATACTTTTGAAAATGTATTCTCAACTAAGTTTTTTACGCATATATCTCACATGTCAATTTGAAATATCTTTAAAATTTTTTTAAAAAATTTTATTTTTCGGGTTTTCACGTTTTCAGGATCAATAATTTCATTATGGAATTGTTCTACTATAAATAAAATACTTTTGAAAAAGTAATTCCAACAGAGATTTTTACGCATATATCTTACAGGTCTATTTAAAATATCCAAAGGATTTTATTCTTCGCATTATCGCGTAATTATGATTGGTAATTACATTACGGGAGTGATGTTCACTAAGAATACAATACTTTTGAAAAAGTATTTCTAACAAATATTTTTATGCATATATCTTATAGGTCAAATTAAAAAATGCAGAGTATCTTATTCTTCGCGTTATCGCGTAATTATGATTGGTAATTACATTACGGGAGTGATGTTCACTATAAATACAATACTTTTGAAAAAGTATTTCTAACAAAGATTTTTATGCATATATCTTATAGGTCAAATTAAAAATACAGAGTATCTTATTCTTCGGGTTATCGCGTAATTATGATTGGTAATTACATTACGGGAGTGATGTTCACTTTAAATACAATACTTTTGAAAAAGTATTCTCAACTAAGTTTTTTACGCATATATCTTACATGTCAATTCAAAATAACTTAAAAATTGTTTAAAAATTTTATTTTTCGGGTTTTAGCGGTTTGAGGACCAGTATTTGCATTATGGAATTGCTCTACAGTAAATAAGCCACTTTTGAAAAAGTATTTCTAACAAAGATTTTTACGCATATATCTTATAGGTCAAATTAAAATATCAAGAGAATCTTATTCTTCGCGTTATCGCGTAATTATGATTGGTACTTACATTACGGGCGTGATGTTCACTAAAAATACAATACTTTTGAAAAAGTATTTCTAACAAAGAATTTTATGCATATATCTTATAGGTCAAATTAAAAAATCCAGAGTATCTTATTCTTCGCGTTATCGCGTAATTAAGATTGGTAAGTGCATTATGGAATTACCTCTACTATAAATACAATACTTTTGAAAATGTATTCTCAACTAAGTTTTTTACGCATATATCTCACATGTCAATTTGAAATATCTTTAAAATTTTTTTAAAAAATTTTATTTTTCGGGTTTTCACGTTTTCAGGATCAATAATTTCATTATGGAATTGTTCTACTATAAATAAAATACTTTTGAAAAAGTAATTCCAACAGAGATTTTTACGCATATATCTTACAGGTCTATTTAAAATATCCAAAGAATTTTATTCTTCGCATTATCGCGTAATTATGATTGGTAATTACATTACGGGAGTGATGTTCACTAAAAATACAATACTTTTGAAAAAGTATTTCTAACAAATATTTTTATGCATATATCTTATAGGTCAAATTAAAAAATGCAGAGTATCTTATTCTTCGCGTTATCGCGTAATTATGATTGGTAATTACATTACGGGAGTGATGTTCACTATAAATACAATACTTTTGAAAAAGTATTTCTAACAAAGATTTTTATGCATATATCTTATAGGTCAAATTAAAAATACAGATTATCTTATTCTTCGCGTTATCGCGTAATTATGATTGGTAATTACATTACGGGAGTGATGTTCACTTTAAATACAATACTTTTGAAAAAGTATTCTCAACTAAGTTTTTTACGCATATATCTTACATGTCAATTCAAAATAACTTAAAAATTGTTTAAAAATTTTATTTTTCGGGTTTTAGCGGTTTGAGGACCAGTATTTGCATTATGGAATTGCTCTACAGTAAATAAGCCACTTTTGAAAAAGTATTTCTAACAAAGATTTTTACGCATATATCTTATAGGTCAAATCAAAATATCAAGAGAATCTTATTCTTCGCGTTATCGCGTAATTATGATTGGCAATTACATTACGGGCGTGATGTTCACTAAAAATACAATACTTTTGAAAAAGTATTTCTAACAAATATTTATATGCATATATCTTATAGTTCAAATTAAAAAATGCAGAGTATCTTATTCTTCGCATTATCGCGTAATTATGATTGGTAATTACATTACGGGAGTGATGTTCACTAAAAATACAATACTTTTGAAAAAGTATTTCTAACAAAGATTTTTATGCATATATCTTATAGGTCAAATTAAAAACTGCAGAGTATCTTATTCTTCGCGTTATCGCGTAATTATGATTGGTAATTACATTACGGCAGTGATGTTCACTATAAATACAATACTTTTGAAAAAGTATTTCTAACAAAGATTTTTATGCATATATCTTATAGGTCAAATTAAAAATACAGAGTATCTTATTCTTCGCGTTATCGCGTAATTATGATTGGTAATTACATTACGGGCGCGAAGTTAACTTAAAATACAATACCTTAGTAAAAGTATCGTCAATTAAACTTGTTACGCATATATCTCACATGTCAATTCAAAATATCTTAAAAATTGTTTAAAAATTTTATTTTTCGGGTTTTAGCGGTTTCAGGATCAGTATTTGCATTATGGAATTGCTCTACAGTAAATAAACCACTTTTGAAAAAGTATTTCTAACAAAGATTTTTACGCATATATCTTATAGGTCAAATTAAAAAATGCAGAGTATCTTATTCTTCGCGTTATCGCGTAATTATGATTGATAATTACATTACGGGAGTGATATTCACTATAAATAAAATACTCTTGAAAAAGTATTGTCAACTAAGTTTTTTACGCATATATCTCACATGTCAATTCAAAATATCTTAAAAATTGTTTAAAAATTTTATTTTTCGGGTTTTAGCGGTTTCAGGACCAGTATTTGCATTATGGAATTGCTCTACTTTAAATACAATACTTTTCAAAAAGTATTTCTAACAAAGATTTTTAGGCATATATCTTATAGGTCAAATTAAAATATCAAGAGAATCTTATTCTTCGTGTTATCGCGTATTTATGATTGGTAATTACATTACGGGCGTGATGTTCACTAAAAATACAATACTTTTGAAAAAGTAATTCCAACAGAGATTGTTACGCATATATCTTACAAGTCTATTTAAAATATCAAGAGAATCTTATTCTTCGCGTTATCGCGTAATTATGATTGGTAATTACATTACGGGCGTGAAGTTCACTTAAAATACAATACCTTAGTAAAAGTATTGTCAATTAAGCTTGTTACGCATATATCTCACATGTCAATTTAAAATATCTTAAAAATTCTTAAAAATTATTATTTTCCGGGTTTTCGCGGTATCAGTATCAGTAATTGCATTATGGAATTGCTCTACTATAAATACAATACATTTCAAAAAGTATTTCTAACAAAGATTTTTAGGCATATATCTTATAGGTCAAATTAAAATATCAAGAGAATCTTATTCTTCGCGTTAACGCGTAATTATGATTGGTAATTACATTACGGGCGTGATGTTCACTAAAAATACAATACTTTTGAAAAAGTAATACTAACAAAGATGTTTATCCATATATCTTATAGGTCAAATTAAAAAATCCAGAGCATCTTATTCTTCGCGTTATCGCGTAATTACGATTGGTAATTACATTACGGGCGTGATGTTCACTAAAAATACAATACTTTTGAAAAAGTATTTCTAACAAAGATTTTTATGCATATATCTTATACGTCAAATTAAAAAATCAAGAGTATCTTATTCTTCGCGTTATCGCGTAATTATGATTGGTAATTACATTACGGGAGTGATGTTCACTATAAATAAAATACTCTTGAGAAAGTATTGGCACTAAGTTTTTTACACATATATCTCACATGTCAATTCAAAATATCTTAAAAATTGTTTAAAAATTTTATTTTTCGGGTTTTCGCGGTTTCAGGATCAGTATTTGCATTATGGAATTGCACTACCATAAATAAAACACTTTTGAAAAATTATTTCTAACAAAGATTTTTAAGCATATATCTTATAGGTCAAATTAAAATATCAAGAGAATCTTATTGTTCGCGTTATCGCGTAATTATGATTTGTAATTACATTACGGGCGTGATGTTCACTAAAAATACAATACTTTTTGAAAAAGTATTTCTAACAAAGAATTTTATGCATATATCTTATAGGTCAAATTAAAATATCCAGAGAATCTTATTCTTCGCGTTATCGCGTAATTATGATTGGTAATTACATTACGGGAGTGATGTTCACTACAAATACAATACTTTTGAAAAAGTATTCTCAACTAAGCTTTTTACGCATATATCTCACATGTCAATTTAAAATATCTTAAAAATTCTTAAAAATTTTATTTTTCGGGTTTTCGCGGTTTCACAATCAGTATTTGCATTATGGAATTGCTCTACTGTTAATAAAATACTTTTGAAAAAGTATTTCTAGCAATGATTTATACGCATATATCTTGTAGGTCTATTTAAAATATCCAAAGAATTTTATTCTTCGCATTATCGCGTAATTATGATTAGTAATTACATTACGGGAGTGATGTTCACTAAAAATACAATACTTTTGAAAAAGTATTTCTAACAAAGATTTTTATGCAAATATCTTATAGGTCAAATTAAAAATTCCAGTGTATCTTATTCTTCGCGTTATCGCGTAATTATGATTGGTAATTACATTACTGGCGTGATGTTCACTAAAAATACAATAATTTTGAAAAAGTATTTGTAACAAAGATTTTTATGCATATATCTTATAGGTCAAATTAAAAAATCAAGAATATCTTATTCTTCGCGTTATCGCGTAATTATGATTGGTAATTACATTACGGGAGTGATGTTCACTACAAATACAATACTTTTGAAATAGTATTTCTAACGAAGATTTTTATGCATATATCTTATAGGTCAAATTAAAAATACAGAGTATCTTATTCTTCGCGATATCGCGTAATTATGATTGGTAATTACATTACGGGCGTGATGTTCACTAAAAATACAATACCTTTGTGAAAGTATTGTCAAATAAGCTTTTTACGCATATATCTCACATGTCAATTTAAAATATCTTAAAAATTCTTAAAAATTTTATTTTTCGGGTTTTCGCGGTTTCACGATCAGTAATTGCATTATGGAATTGCTCTACTATAAATACAATACTTTTGAAAAAGTATTCTCAACTAAGTTTTTTACGCATATATCTTACATGTCAATTCAAAATATCTCAAAAATTGTTTAAAAATTTTATTTTTCGGGTTTTCGCGGTTTCAGGACCAGTATTTGCATTATGGAATTGCTCTACTGTAAATAAAACACTTTTGAAAAAGTATTTCTAACAAAGATTTTTACGCATATATCTTATAGGTCAAATTAAAATATCCAGAGAATCTTATTCTTCGCGTTATCGCGTAATTATGATTGGTAATTACATTACGGGAGTGATGTTCACTAAAAATACAATACTTTTGAAAAAGTATTTGTAACAAAGATTTTTATGCAAATATCTTATAGGTCAAATTAAAAATTCCAGTGTATCTTATTCTTCGCGTTATCGCGTAATTATGATTGGTAATTACATTACGGGAGTGATGTTCACTATAAATACAATACTTTTGAAAAAGTATTTCTAACAAGGATTTTTATGCATATATCTTATAGGTCAAATTAAAAAATCCAGAGTATCTTATTCTTCGCGTTATCGCGTAATTATGATTGGTAATTACATTACGGGAGTGATTTCAGGATCAATAATTTCATTATGGAATTGTTCTACTATAAATAAAATACTTTTAAAAAGTAATTCCAACAGAGATTTTTACGCATATATCTTACAGGTCTATTTAAAATATCCAAAGAATTTTATTCTTCGCATTATCGCGTAATTATGATTGGTAATTACATTACGGGCGTGATGTTCACTAAAAATA
Organism: Diplolepis rosae; assembly: GCA_030998225.1. NCBI lineage: Eukaryota > Metazoa > Arthropoda > Insecta > Hymenoptera > Diplolepididae > Diplolepis > Diplolepis rosae. The sequence continues at coordinate 27,684 of JAPYXD010000700.1, forward strand.
CAATACCTTTGTAAAAGTATTGTCAATTAAGCTTGTTACGCATATATCTCACATGTCAATTTAAAATATCTTAAAAATTGTTAAAAAGTTTTATTTTTCGGATTTTAGCGGTTTCAGGACCAGTATTTGCATTATGGAATTGTTCTACTGTAAATAAAACACTTTTGAAAAAGTATTTCTAACAAAGATTTTTACGCATATATCTTATAGGTCAAATTAAAAAATGCAGAGTTTCTTATTCTTCGCGTTATCGCGTAATTATGATTGGTAATTACATTACGGGAGTGATGTTCACTATAAATACAATACTTTTGAAAAAGAATTTCTAACAAAGATATTTATGCATATATCATATAGGTCAAATTAAAAAATGCAGAGTATCTTATTCTTCGCGTTATCGCGTAATTATGATTGGTAATTACATTGCGGGAGTGATGTTTACTAAAAATACAATACTTTTGAAAAAGTATTTCTAACAAAGATTTTTATGCATATATCTTATAGGTCAAATTAAAAAATGCAGAGTATCTTATTCTTCGCGTTATCACGTAATTATGATTGGTAATTACATTACGGGCGTGATGTTCACTAAAAATACAATACTTTTGAAAAAGTATTTCTAATAAAGATTTTTATGCATATATCTTATAGGTCAAATTAAAATATCAAGAGAATCTTATTCTTCGCGTTATCGAGTAATTATGATTGGTAATTACATTACGGGCGCGATGTTCACTAAAAATACAATACTTTTGAAAAAGTATTTCTAACAAGGATTTTATGCATATATCTTATAGGTCAAATTAAAAAATCCAGAGTATCTTATTCTTCGCGTTATCGCGTAATTATGATTGGTAATTACATTACGGGAGTGATGTTCACTACAAATACAATACTTTTGAAAAAGTATTCTCAACTAAGTCTTTTACGCATATATCTTACATGTCAATTCAAAATATCTCAAAAATTGTTTAAAAATTTTATTTTTCGGGTTTTCGCGGTTTCAGGATCAGTATTTGCATTATGGAATTGCTCTACAGTAAATAAACCACTTTTGAAAAAGTATTTCTAACAAAGATTTTTACGCATATATCTTATAGGTCAAATTAAAATATCAAGAGAATCTTATTCTTCGCGTTATCGCGTAATTATGATTGGTAATTACATTACGGGCGTGATGTTCAATAAAAATACAATACTTTTGAAAAAGTATTTCTAACAAATATTTATATGCATATATCTTATAGGTCAAATTAAAAAATGCAGAGTATCTTATTCTTCGCGTTATCGCGTAATTATGATTGGTAATTACATTACGGGAGTGATGTTCACTAAAAATACAATACTTTTGAAAAAGTATTTCTAACAAAGATTTTTATGCATATATCTTATAAGTCAAATTAAAAAATCAAGAATATCTTATTCTTCGCGTTATCGCGTAATTATGATTGGTAATTACATTACGGGCGTGATGTTCACTAATAATACAATACTTTTGAAAAAGTATTTCTAACAAAGATTTTTATGCATATATCTTATACGTCAAATTAAAAAATCAAGAGTATCTTATTCTTCGCGTTATCGCGTAATTATGATTGGTAATTACATTACGGGAGTGATGTTCACTATAAATAAAATACTCTTGAGAAAGTATTGGCACTAAGTTTTTTACACATATATCTCACATGTCAATTCAAAATATCTTAAAAATTGTTTAAAAATTTTATTTTTCGGGTTTTCGCGGTTTCAGGATCAGTATTTGCATTATGGAATTGCACTACCATAAATAAAACACTTTTGAAAAATTATTTCTAACAAAGATTTTTAAGCATATATCTTATAGGTCAAATTAAAATATCAAGAGAATCTTATTGTTCGCGTTATCGCGTAATTATGATTTGTAATTACATTACGGGCGTGATGTTCACTAAAAATACAATACTTTTGAAAAAGTATTTCTAACAAAGAATTTTATGCATATATCTTATAGGTCAAATTAAAAAATCCAGAGTATCTTATTCTTCGCCTTATCGCGTAATTATGATTGGTAATTACATTACGGGAGTGATGTTCACTACAAATACAATACTTTTGAAAAAGTATTCTCAACTAAGCTTTTTACGCATATATCTCACATGTCAATTTAAAATATCTTAAAAATTCTTAAAAATTTTATTTTTCGGGTTTTCGCGGTTTCACAATCAGTATTTGCATTATGGAATTGCTCTACTGTTAATAAAATACTTTTGAAAAAGTATTTCAAGCAATGATTTATACGCATATATCTTGTAGGTCTATTTAAAATATCCAAGGAATTTTATTCTTCGCATTATCGCGTAATTATGATTAGTAATTACATTACGGGAGTGATGTTCACTAAAAATACAATACTTTTGAAAAAGTATTTCTAACAAAGATTTTTATGCAAATATCTTATAGGTCAAATTAAAAATTCCAGTGTATCTTATTCTTCGCGTTATCGCGTAATTATGATTGGTAATTACATTACTGGCGTGATGTTCACTAAAAATACAATAATTTTGAAAAAGTATTTGTAACAAAGATTTTTATGCAAATATCTTATAGGTCAAATTAAAAATTCCAGTGTATCTTATTCTTCGCGTTATCGCGTAATTATGATTGGTAATTACATTACGGGAGTGATGTTCACTACAAATACAATACTTTTGAAATAGTATTTCTAACAAAGATTTTTACGCATATATCTTACAGGTCTATTTAAAATATCCAAAGAATTTTATTCTTCGCATTATCGCGTAATTATGATTGGTAATTACATTACGGGCGTGATGTTCACTAAAAATACAATACCTTTGTAAAAGTATTGTCAATTAAGCTTGTTACGCATATATCTCACATGTCAATTTAAAATATCTTAAAAATTGTTAAAAAGTTTTATTTTTCGGATTTTAGCGGTTTCAGGACCAGTATTTGCATTATGGAATTGTTCTACTGTAAATAAAACACTTTTGAAAAAGTATTTCTAACAAAGATTTTTACGCATATATCTTATAGGTCAAATTAAAAAATGCAGAGTTTCTTATTCTTCGCGTTATCGCGTAATTATGATTGGTAATTACATTACGGGAGTGATGTTCACTATAAATACAATACTTTTGAAAAAGAATTTCTAACAAAGATATTTATGCATATATCATATAGGTCAAATTAAAAAATGCAGAGTATCTTATTCTTCGCGTTATCGCGTAATTATGATTGGTAATTACATTGCGGGAGTGATGTTTACTAAAAATACAATACTTTTGAAAAAGTATTTCTAACAAAGATTTTTATGCATATATCTTATAGGTCAAATTAAAAAATGCAGAGTATCTTATTCTTCGCGTTATCACGTAATTATGATTGGTAATTACATTACGGGCGTGATGTTCACTAAAAATACAATACTTTTGAAAAAGTATTTCTAATAAAGATTTTTATGCATATATCTTATAGGTCAAATTAAAATATCAAGAGAATCTTATTCTTCGCGTTATCGAGTAATTATGATTGGTAATTACATTACGGGCGCGATGTTCACTAAAAATACAATACTTTTGAAAAAGTATTTCTAACAAGGATTTTTATGCATATATCTTATAGGTCAAATTAAAAAATCCAGAGTATCTTATTCTTCGCGTTATCGCGTAATTATGATTGGTAATTACATTACGGGAGTGATGTTCACTACAAATACAATACTTTTGAAAAAGTATTCTCAACTAAGTCTTTTACGCATATATCTTACATGTCAATTCAAAATATCTCAAAAATTGTTTAAAAATTTTATTTTTCGGGTTTTCGCGGTTTCAGGATCAGTATTTGCATTATGGAATTGCTCTACAGTAAATAAACCACTTTTGAAACAGTACTACTTACAAAGATTTTTACGCATATATCTTATAGGTCAAATTAAAATATCAAGAGAATCTTATTCTTCGCGTTATCGCGTAATTATGATTGGTAATTACATTACGGGCGTGATGTTCAATAAAAATACAATACTTTTGAAAAAGTATTTCTAACAAATATTTATATGCATATATCTTATAGGTCAAATTAAAAAATGCAGAGTATCTTATTCTTCGCGTTATCGCGTAATTATGATTGGTAATTACATTACGGGAGTGATGTTCACTAAAAATACAATACTTTTGAAAAAGTATTTCTAACAAAGATTTTTATGCATATATCTTATAGGTCAAACTAAAAAATGCAGAGTATCTTATTCTTCGCGTTATCGCGTAATTATGATTGGTAATTACATTACGGGAGTGATGTTCACTATAAATACAATACTTTTGAAAAAGTATTTCTAACAAAGATTTTTACGCATACATCTTATAGGTCAAATTAAAAAATCCAGAGAATATTTTTCTTCGCGTTATTGCGTAATTGTGATTTGTAATTACATTACGGGAGTGATGTTCACTATAAATACAATACTTTTGAAAAAGTATTGTCTACTTAGGTTTTTACGCATATATCTCACATGTCCATTTGAAATATCTTAACAATTGTTTAAAAATTTTATTTTTCGGGTTTTCGCGATTTCAGGACCAGTATTTGCATTATGGAATTGTTCTACTATAAAAAAAATACTTTTGAAAAAGTAATTCCAACAGAGATTTTTACGCATATATCGTATAGGTCAAATTAAAATATCAAGAGAATCTTATTCTTCGCGTTATCGCGTAATTATGATTGGTAATTACATTACGGGCGTGATGTTCACTAAAAATACAATACTTTTGAAAAAGTAATTCTAACAAAGATTTTTATCCATATATCTTATAGGTCAAATTAAAAAATCCAGAGTATCGTATTCTTCGCGTTATCGCGTAATTATGATTGGTAATTACATTACGGGAGTGATGTTCACTATAAATACAATACTTTTGAAAAAGTATTTCTAACAAGGATTTTTATGCATATATCTTATAGGTCAAATTAAAAAATCCAGAGTATCTTATTCTTCGCGTTATCGCGTAATTATGATTGGTAATTACATTACGGGAGTGATGTTCACTAAAAATACAATACTTTTGAAAAAGTATTTCTAACAAGGATTTTTATGCATATATCTTATAGGTCAAATTAAAAAATCCAGAGTATCTTATTCTTCGCGTTATCGCGTAATTATGATTGGTAATTACATTACGGGCGTGATGTTCACTAAAAATACAATACCTTTGTAAAAGTATTGTCAACTTAGGTTTTTACGCATATATCTCACATGTCAATTTGAAATATCTTAACAATTGTTTAAAAATTTTATTTTTCGGGTTTTCGCGATTTCAGGACCAGTATTTGCATTTTGGAATTGTTCTACTATAAAAAAAATACTTTTGAAAAAGTAATTCCAACAGAGATTTTTACGCATATATCGTATAGGTCAAATTAAAATATCAAGAGAATCTTATTCTTCGCGTTATCGCGTAATTATGACTGGTAATTACATTACGGGCGTGATGTTCACTAAAAATACAATACTTTTGAAAAAGTATTTCTAACAAATATTTATATGCATATATCTTATAGGTCAAATTAAAAAATGCAGAGTATCTTATTCTTCGCGTTATCGCGTAATTATGATTGGTAATTACATTACGGGAGTGATGTTCACTAAAAATACAATACTTTTGAAAAAGTATTTCTAACAAAGATTTTTATGCATATATCTTATAGGTCAAACTAAAAAATGCAGAATATCTTATTCTTCGCGTTATCGCGTAATTATGATTGGTAATTACATTACGGGAGTGATGTTCACTATAAATACAATACTTTTGAAAAAGTATTTCTAACAAGGATTTTTATGCATATATCTTATAGGTCAAATTAAAAAATCCAGAGTATCTTATTCTTCGCATTATCGCGTAATTATGATTGGTAATTACATTACGGGAGTGATGTTCACTATAAATACAATACTTTTGAAAAAGTATTTCTAACAAGGATTTTTATGCATATATCTTATAGGTCAAATTAAAAAATCCAGAGTATCTTATTCTTCGCGTTATCGCGTAATTATGATTGGTAATTACATTACGGGAGTGATGTTCACTAAAAATACAATACTTTTGAAAAAGTATTCTCAACTAAGCTTGTTACGCATATATCTCAAATGTCAATTTAAAATATCTTAAAAATTGTTTAAAATTTTATTTTTCGGATTTTAGCGGTTTCAGGAACAGTATTTGCATTATGGAATTGCTCTACTGTAAATAAAACACTTTTGAAAAAGTATCTCTAACAAAGATTTTTACACATATATCTTGTAGGTCAAATTAAAATATCCAGAGAATCTTTTTCTTCGCATTATTGCGTAATTGTGATTGGTAATTACATTACGGGAGTGACTTTCACTATAAAAACAAGACTTTTGAAAAAGTATTGTCAACTTAGGTTTTTACGCATATATCTCACATGTCAATTTGAAATATCTTAAAAATTCTTAAAAATTTTATTTTTCGGGTTTTCGCGTTTTCAGGATTAGTAATGGCATATTGGGATCGCATTACTATAAATAAAATACTCTTGAAAAAGTAATGTCAACTAAGTTTTTTACGCATATATCTCACATGTCAATTTAAAATATCTTAAAAATTTTTTTAAAAATTTTATTTTTTGGGTTTTCACGTTTTCAGGATCAATAATTTCATTATGGAATTGTTCTACTATAAATAAAATACTTTTAAAAAGTAATTCCAACAGAGATTTTTACGTATATATCTTACAGGTCTATTTAAAATATCCAAAGAATTTTATTCTTCGCAATTATCGCGTAATTATGATTGGTAATTACATTATGGGCGTGATGTTCACTAAAAATACAATACCTTTGTAAAACTATTGTCAATTAAGCTTGTTACGCATGTATCTCACATGTCAATTTAAAATATCTTAAAAATTTTTTAAAAAATTTTATTTTTCGGGTTTTCACGTTTTCAGGATCAATAATTTCATTATGGAATTGTTCTACTATAAATAAAATACTTTTAAAAAGTAATTCCAACAGAGATTTTTACGCATATATCTTACAGGTCTATTTAAAATATCCAAAGAATTTTATTCTTCGCATTATCGCGTAATTATGATTGGTAATTACATTACGGGCGTGATGTTCACTAAAAATACAATACCTTTGTAAAACTATTGTCAATTAAGCTTGTTACGCATGTATCTCACATGTCAATTTAAAATATCTTAAAAATTGTTTAAAAATTTTATTTATCGGGTTTACGCGGTTTCAGGATCAGTATTTGCATTATGTAATTGCTCTACTATAAATAAAATACTTTTGAAAAAGTATTTCTAACAATGATTTTTACGCATATATCTTGTAGGTCAAATTAAAATATCCAGAGAATCTTATTCTTCGCGTTATCGCGTAATTGTGATCGGTAATTACATTACGGGAGTGATAATCACTATAAATACAATACTTTTGAAAAAGAATTGTCAACTTAGGTTTTTACGCATATATCTCACATGTCAATTTGAAATATCATAAAAATTTTTTAAGACATTTTATTTTTCGGGTTTTCGCGTTTTCAGGATTAGTAATGGCATTATGGGATCGCTTTACTAGAAATGAAATACTCTTGAAAAAGTATTGTCTACTAAGTTTTTTACGCATATATCTCACATGTCAATTTAAAATATCTTAAAAATTTTTTAAAAAATTTTATTTTTCGGGTTTTAACGTTTTCAGGATCAATAATTTCATTATGGAATTGTTCTACTATAAATAAAATACTTTTGAAAAAGTAATTCCAACAGAGATTTTTACGCATATATCTTACAGGTCTATTTAAAATATCCAGAGAATTTTATTCTTCGCATTATCGCGTAATTATGATTGGTAATTACATTACGGGCGTGACGTTCACTAAAAATACAATACCTTTGTAAAAGTATTGTCAATTAAGCTTGTTACGCATATATCTCACATGTCAATTTAAAATATCTTTAAAATTGTTAAAAAGTTTTATTTTTCGGATTTTAGCGGTTTCAGGACCAGTATTTGCATTATGGAATTGCTCTACTGTAAATAAAACACTTTTGAAAAAGTATTTCTAACAAAGATTTTTACGCATATATCTTATAGGTCAAATTAAAATATCCAGAGTATATTATTCTTCGCGTTATCGCGTAATTCTGATTGGTAATTACATTACGGGCGTGATGTTCACTAAAAATACAATACTTCTGAAAAAGTATTTCTAACAAATATTTTTATGCATATATCTTATAGGTCAAATTAAAAAATCAAGAGTATCTTATTCTTCGCGTTATCGCGTAATTATGATTGGTAATTACATTGCGGGAGTGATGTTTACTAAAAATACAATACTTTTGAAAAAGTATTTCTAACAAAGAATTTTATGCATATATCTTATAGGTCAAATTAAAATATCAAGAGAATCTTATTCTTCGCGTTATCGCGTAATTATGATTGGTAATTACATTACGGGCGCGATGTTCACTAAAAATACAATACTTTTGAAAAAGTATTTCTAACAAGGATTTTTATGCATATATCTTATAGGTCAAATTAAAAAATGCAGAGTATCTTATTCTTCGCGTTATCACGTAATTATGATTGGTAATTACATTACGGGCGTGATGTTCACTAAAAATACAATACTTTTGAAAAAGTATTTCTAATAAAGATTTTTATGCATATATCTTATAGGTCAAATTAAAATATCAAGAGAATCTTATTCTTCGCGTTATCGAGTAATTATGATTGGTAATTACATTACGGGCGCGATGTTCACTAAAAATACAATACTTTTGAAAAAGTATTTCTAACAAGGATTTTATGCATATATCTTATAGGTCAAATTAAAAAATCCAGAGTATCTTATTCTTCGCGTTATCGCGTAATTATGATTGGTAATTACATTACGGGAGTGATGTTCACTACAAATACAATACTTTTGAAAAAGTATTCTCAACTAAGTCTTTTACGCATATATCTTACATGTCAATTCAAAATATCTCAAAAATTGTTTAAAAATTTTATTTTTCGGGTTTTCGCGGTTTCAGGATCAGTATTTGCATTATGGAATTGCTCTACAGTAAATAAACCACTTTTGAAAAAGTATTTCTAACAAAGATTTTTACGCATATATCTTATAGGTCAAATTAAAATATCAAGAGAATCTTATTCTTCGCGTTATCGCGTAATTATGATTGGTAATTACATTACGGGCGTGATGTTCAATAAAAATACAATACTTTTGAAAAAGTATTTCTAACAAATATTTATATGCATATATCTTATAGGTCAAATTAAAAAATGCAGAGTATCTTATTCTTCGCGTTATCGCGTAATTATGATTGGTAATTACATTACGGGAGTGATGTTTACTAAAAATACAATACTTTTGAAAAAGTATTTCTAACAAAGATTTTTATGCATATATCTTATAGGTCAAATTAAAAAATGCAGAGTATCTTATTCTTCGCGTTATCACGTAATTATGATTGGTAATTACATTACGGGCGTGATGTTCACTAAAAATACAATACTTTTGAAAAAGTATTTCTAATAAAGATTTTTATGCATATATCTTATAGGTCAAATTAAAATATCAAGAGAATCTTATTCTTCGCGTTATCGAGTAATTATGATTGGTAATTACATTACGGGCGCGATGTTCACTAAAAATACAATCCTTTTGAAAAAGTATTTCTAACAAGGATTTTATGCATATATCTTATAGGTCAAATTAAAAAATCCAGAGTATCTTATTCTTCGCGTTATCGCGTAATTATGATTGGTAATTACATTACGGGAGTGATGTTCACTACAAATACAATACTTTTGAAAAAGTATTCTCAACTAAGTCTTTTACGCATATATCTTACATGTCAATTCAAAATATCTCAAAAATTGTTTAAAAATTTTATTTTTCGGGTTTTCGCGGTTTCAGGATCAGTATTTGCATTATGGAATTGCTCTACAGTAAATAAACCACTTTTGAAAAAGTATTTCTAACAAAGATTTTTACGCATATATCTTATAGGTCAAATTAAAATATCAAGAGAATCTTATTCTTCGCGTTATCGCGTAATTATGATTGGTAATTACATTACGGGCGTGATGTTCAATAAAAATACAATACTTTTGAAAAAGTATTTCTAACAAATATTTATATGCATATATCTTATAGGTCAAATTAAAAAATGCAGAGTATCTTATTCTTCGCGTTATCGCGTAATTATGATTGGTAATTACATTACGGGAGTGATGTTCACTAAAAATACAATACTTTTGAAAAAGTATTTCTAACAAAGATTTTTATGCATATATCTTATAGGTCAAACTAAAAAATGCAGAGTATCTTATTCTTCGCGTTATCGCGTAATTATGATTGGTAATTACATTACGGGAGTGATGTTCACTATAAATACAATACTTTTGAAAAAGTATTTCTAACAAAGATTTTTACGCATACATCTTATAGGTCAAATTAAAAAATCCAGAGAATATTTTTCTTCGCGTTATTGCGTAATTGTGATTTGTAATTACATTACGGGAGTGATGTTCACTATAAATACAATACTTTTGAAAAAGTATTGTCTACTTAGGTTTTTACGCATATATCTCACATGTCCATTTGAAATATCTTAACAATTGTTTAAAAATTTTATTTTTCGGGTTTTCGCGATTTCAGGACCAGTATTTGCATTATGGAATTGTTCTACTATAAAAAAAATACTTTTGAAAAAGTAATTCCAACAGAGATTTTTACGCATATATCGTATAGGTCAAATTAAAATATCAAGAGAATCTTATTCTTCGCGTTATCGCGTAATTATGATTGGTAATTACATTACGGGCGTGATGTTCACTAAAAATACAATACTTTTGAAAAAGTAATTCTAACAAAGATTTTTATCCATATATCTTATAGGTCAAATTAAAAAATCCAGAGTATCGTATTCTTCGCGTTATCGCGTAATTATGATTGGTAATTACATTACGGGAGTGATGTTCACTAAAAATACAATACTTTTGAAAAAGTATTTCTAACAAAGATTTTTATGCATATATCTTATAGGTCAAACTAAAAAATGCAGAGTATCTTATTCTTCGCGTTATCGCGTAATTATGATTGGTAATTACATTACGGGAGTGATGTTCACTATAAATACAATACTTTTGAAAAAGTATTTCTAACAAGGATTTTTATGCATATATCTTATAGGTCAAATTAAAAAATCCAGAGTATCTTATTCTTCGCGTTATCGCGTAATTATGATTGGTAATTACATTACGGGAGTGATGTTCACTAAAAATACAATACTTTTGAAAAAGTATTTCTAACAAGGATTTTTATGCATATATCTTATAGGTCAAATTAAAAAATCCAGAGTATCTTATTCTTCGCGTTATCGCGTAATTATGATTGGTAATTACATTACGGGCGTGATGTTCACTAAAAATACAATACCTTTGTAAAAGTATTGTCAACTTAGGTTTTTACGCATATATCTCACATGTCAATTTGAAATATCTTAACAATTGTTTAAAAATTTTATTTTTCGGGTTTTCGCGATTTCAGGACCAGTATTTGCATTTTGGAATTGTTCTACTATAAAAAAAATACTTTTGAAAAAGTAATTCCAACAGAGATTTTTACGCATATATCGTATAGGTCAAATTAAAATATCAAGAGAATCTTATTCTTCGCGTTATCGCGTAATTATGACTGGTAATTACATTACGGGCGTGATGTTCACTAAAAATACAATACTTTTGAAAAAGTATTTCTAACAAATATTTATATGCATATATCTTATAGGTCAAATTAAAAAATGCAGAGTATCTTATTCTTCGCGTTATCGCGTAATTATGATTGGTAATTACATTACGGGAGTGATGTTCACTAAAAATACAATACTTTTGAAAAAGTATTTCTAACAAAGATTTTTATGCATATATCTTATAGGTCAAACTAAAAAATGCAGAATATCTTATTCTTCGCGTTATCGCGTAATTATGATTGGTAATTACATTACGGGAGTGATGTTCACTATAAATACAATACTTTTGAAAAAGTATTTCTAACAAGGATTTTTATGCATATATCTTATAGGTCAAATTAAAAAATCCAGAGTATCTTATTCTTCGCGTTATCGCGTAATTATGATTGGTAATTACATTACGGGAGTGATGTTCACTAAAAATACAATACTTTTGAAAAAGTATTCTCAACTAAGCTTGTTACGCATATATCTCAAATGTCAATTTAAAATATCTTAAAAATTGTTTAAAATTTTATTTTTCGGATTTTAGCGGTTTCAGGAACAGTATTTGCATTATGGAATTGCTCTACTGTAAATAAAACACTTTTGAAAAAGTATCTCTAACAAAGATTTTTACACATATATCTTGTAGGTCAAATTAAAATATCCAGAGAATCTTTTTCTTCGCATTATTGCGTAATTGTGATTGGTAATTACATTACGGGAGTGACTTTCACTATAAAAACAATACTTTTGAAAAAGTATTGTCAACTTAGGTTTTTACGCATATATCTCACATGTCAATTTGAAATATCTTAAAAATTTTTTTAAAAAATTTTATTTTTCGGGTTTTCGCGTTTTCAGGATTAGTAATGGCATATTGGGATCGCATTACTATAAATAAAATACTCTTGAAAAAGTAATGTCAACTAAGTTTTTTACGCATATATCTCACATGTCAATTTAAAATATCTTAAAAATTTTTTTAAAAATTTTATTTTTTGGGTTTTCACGTTTTCAGGATCAATAATTTCATTATGGAATTGTTCTACTATAAATAAAATACTTTTAAAAAGTAATTCCAACAGAGATTTTTACGTATATATCTTACAGGTCTATTTAAAATATCCAAAGAATTTTATTCTTCGCAATTATCGCGTAATTATGATTGGTAATTACATTATGGGCGTGATGTTCACTAAAAATACAATACCTTTGTAAAACTATTGTCAATTAAGCTTGTTACGCATGTATCTCACATGTCAATTTAAAATATCTTAAAAATTTTTTAAAAAATTTTATTTTTCGGGTTTTCACGTTTTCAGGATCAATAATTTCATTATGGAATTGTTCTACTATAAATAAAATACTTTTAAAAAGTAATTCCAACAGAGATTTTTACGCATATATCTTACAGGTCTATTTAAAATATCCAAAGAATTTTATTCTTCGCATTATCGCGTAATTATGATTGGTAATTACATTACGGGCGTGATGTTCACTAAAAATACAATACCTTTGTAAAAGTATTGTCAATTAAGCTTGTTACGCATATATCTCACATGTCAATTTAAAATATCTTAAAAATTGTTAAAAAGTTTTATTTTTCGGATTTTAGCGGTTTCAGGACCAGTATTTGCATTATGTAATTGTTCTACTGTAAATAAAACACTTTTGAAAAAGTATTTCTAACAATGATTTTTACGCATATATCTTGTAGGTCAAATTAAAATATCCAGAGAATCTTATTCTTCGCGTTATCGCGTAATTGTGATCGGTAATTACATTACGGGAGTGATAATCACTATAAATACAATACTTTTGAAAAAGTATTGTCAACTTAGGTTTTTACGCATATATCTCACATGTCAATTTGAAATATCATAAAAATTTTTTAAGACATTTTATTTTTCGGGTTTTCGCGTTTTCAGGATTAGTAATGGCATTATGGGATCGCTTTACTATAAATGAAATACTCTTGAAAAAGTATTGTCTACTAAGTTTTTTACGCATATATCTCACATGTCAATTTAAAATATCTTAAAAATTTTTTAAAAAATTTTATTTTTCGGGTTTTAACGTTTTCAGGATCAATAATTTCATTATGGAATTGTTCTACTATAAATAAAATACTTTTAAAAAGTAATTCCAACAGAGATTTTTACGCATATATCTTACAGGTCTATTTAAAATATCCAAAGAATTTTATTCTTCGCATTATCGCGTAATTATGATTGGTAATTACATTACGGGCGTGATGTTCACTAAAAATAAAATACCTTTGTAAAAGTATTGTCAATTAAGCTTGTTACGCATATATCTCACATGTCAATTTAAAATATCTTAAAAATTGTTAAAAAGTTTTATTTTTCGGATTTTAGCGGTTTCAGGACCAGTATTTGCATTATGGAATTGCTCTACTGTAAATAAAACACTTTTGAAAAAGTATTTCTAACAAAGATTTTTACGCATATATCTTATAGGTCAAATTAAAATATCCAGAGAATCTTATTCTTCGCGTTATCGCGTAATTATGATTGGTAATTACATTACGGGCGTGATGTTCACTAAAAATACAATACCTTTGTGAAAGTATTGTCAATTAAGTTTTTTACGCATATATCTCACATGTCGATTTAAAATATCTTAAAAATTGTTTAAAAATTTTATTTTTCGGGTTTTCGCGGTTTCAGGATCAGTATTTGCATTATGTAATTGCTCTACTATAAATAAAATACTTTTGAAAAAGTATTTCTAACAATGATTTTTACGCATATATCTTGTAGGTCAAATTAAAATATCCAGAGAATCTTATTCTTCGCGTTATCGCGTAATTGTGATCGGTAATTACATTACGGGAGTGATAATCACTATAAATACAATACTTTTGAAAAAGTATTGTCAACTTAGGTTTTTACGCATATATCTCACATGTCAATTTGAAATATCATAAAAATTTTTTAAGACATTTTATTTTTCGGGTTTTCGCGTTTTCAGGATTAGTAATGGCATTATGGGATCGGTTTACTATAAATGAAATACTCTTGAAAAAGTATTGTCTACTAAGTTTTTTACGCATATATCTCACATGTCAATTTAAAATATCTTAAAAATTTTTTTAAAAATTTTATTTTTCGGGTTTTCACGTTTTCAGGATCAATAATTTCATTATGGAATTGTTCTACTATAAATAAAATACTTTTAAAAAGTAATTCCAACAGAGATTTTTACGCATATATCTTACAGGTCTATTTAAAATATCCAAAGAATTTTATTCTTCGCAATTATCGCGTAATTATGATTGGTAATTACATTACGGGCGTGATGTTCACTAAAAATACAATACCTTTGTAAAACTATTGTCAATTAAGCTTGTTACGCATGTATCTCACATGTCAATTTAAAATATCTTAAAAATTGTTAAAAAGTTTTATTTTTCGGATTTTAGCGGTTTCAGGACCAGTATTTGCATTATGGAATTGCTCTACTGTAAATAAAACACTTTTGAAAAAGTATTTCTAACAAAGATTTTTACGCATATATCTTATAGGTCAAATTAAAATATCCAGAGAATCTTATTCTTCGCGTTATCGCGTAATTATGATTGGTAATTACATTACGGGCGTGATGTTCACTAAAAATACAATACCGTTGTGAAAGTATTGTCAATTAAGTTTTTTACGCATATATCTCACATGTCAATTTAAAATATCTTAAAAATTGTTTAAAAATTTTATTTTTCGGGTTTTCGCGGTTTCAGGATCAGTATTTGCATTATGTAATTGCTCTACTATAAATAAAATACTTTTGAAAAAGTATTTCTAACAATGATTTTTACGCATATATCTTGTAGGTCAAATTAAAATATCCAGAGAATCTTATTCTTCGCGTTATCGCGTAATTGTGATCGGTAATTACATTACGGGAGTGATAATCACTATAAATACAATACTTTTGAAAAAGAATTGTCAACTTAGGTTTTTACGCATATATCTCACATGTCAATTTGAAATATCATAAAAATTTTTTAAGACATTTTATTTTTCGGGTTTTCGCGTTTTCAGGATTAGTAATGGCATTATGGGATCGCTTTACTAGAAATGAAATACTCTTGAAAAAGTATTGTCTACTAAGTTTTTTACGCATATATCTCACATGTCAATTTAAAATATCTTAAAAATTTTTTAAAAAATTTTATTTTTCGGGTTTTAACGTTTTCAGGATCAATAATTTCATTATGGAATTGTTCTACTATAAATAAAATACTTTTAAAAAGTAATTCCAACAGAGATTTTTACGCATATATCTTACAGGTCTATTTAAAATATCCAAAGAATTTTATTCTTCGCATTATCGCGTAATTATGATTGGTAATTACATTACGGGCGTGATGTTCACTAAAAATAAAATACCTTTGTAAAAGTATTGTCAATTAAGCTTGTTACGCATATATCTCACATGTCAATTTAAAATATCTTAAAAATTGTTAAAAAGTTTTATTTTTCGGATTTTAGCGGTTTCAGGACCAGTATTTGCATTATGGAATTGCTCTACTGTAAATAAAACACTTTTGAAAAAGTATTTCTAACAAAGATTTTTACGCATATATCTTATAGGTCAAATTAAAATATCCAGAGAATCTTATTCTTCGCGTTATCGCGTAATTATGATTGGTAATTACATTACGGGCGTGATGTTCACTAAAAATACAATACCTTTGTGAAAGTATTGTCAATTAAGTTTTTTACGCATATATCTCACATGTCGATTTAAAATATCTTAAAAATTGTTTAAAAATTTTATTTTTCGGGTTTTCGCGGTTTCAGGATCAGTATTTGCATTATGTAATTGCTCTACTATAAATAAAATACTTTTGAAAAAGTATTTCTAACAATGATTTTTACGCATATATCTTGTAGGTCAAATTAAAATATCCAGAGAATCTTATTCTTCGCGTTATCGCGTAATTGTGATCGGTAATTACATTACGGGAGTGATAATCACTATAAATACAATACTTTTGAAAAAGTATTGTCAACTTAGGTTTTTACGCATATATCTCACATGTCAATTTGAAATATCATAAAAATTTTTTAAGACATTTTATTTTTCGGGTTTTCGCGTTTTCAGGATTAGTAATGGCATTATGGGATCGCTTTTACTATAAATGAAATACTCTTGAAAAAAAGTATTGTCTACTAAGTTTTTTACGCATATATCTCACATGTCAATTTAAAATATCTTAAAAATTTTTTTAAAAATTTTATTTTTCGGGTTTTCACGTTTTCAGGATCAATAATTTCATTATGGAATTGTTCTACTATAAATAAAATACTTTTAAAAAGTAATTCCAACAGAGATTTTTACGCATATATCTTACAGGTCTATTTAAAATATCCAAAGAATTTTATTCTTCGCAATTATCGCGTAATTATGATTGGTAATTACATTACGGGCGTGATGTTCACTAAAAATACAATACCTTTGTAAAACTATTGTCAATTAAGCTTGTTACGCATGTATCTCACATGTCAATTTAAAATATCTTAAAAATTGTTAAAAAGTTTTATTTTTCGGATTTTAGCGGTTTCAGGACCAGTATTTGCATTATGGAATTGCTCTACTGTAAATAAAACACTTTTGAAAAAGTATTTCTAACAAAGATTTTTACGCATATATCTTATAGGTCAAATTAAAATATCCAGAGAATCTTATTCTTCGCGTTATCGCGTAATTATGATTGGTAATTACATTACGGGCGTGATGTTCACTAAAAATACAATACCGTTGTGAAAGTATTGTCAATTAAGTTTTTTACGCATATATCTCACATGTCAATTTAAAATATCTTAAAAATTGTTTAAAAATTTTATTTTTCGGGTTTTCGCGGTTTCAGGATCAGTATTTGCATTATGTAATTGCTCTACTATAAATAAAATACTTTTGAAAAAGTATTTCTAACAATGATTTTTACGCATATATCTTGTAGGTCAAATTAAAATATCCAGAGAATCTTATTCTTCGCGTTATCGCGTAATTGTGATCGGTAATTACATTACGGGAGTGATAATCACTATAAATACAATACTTTTGAAAAAGAATTGTCAACTTAGGTTTTTACGCATATATCTCACATGTCAATTTGAAATATCATAAAAATTTTTTAAGACATTTTATTTTTCGGGTTTTCGCGTTTTCAGGATTAGTAATGGCATTATGGGATCGCTTTACTAGAAATGAAATACTCTTGAAAAAGTATTGTCTACTAAGTTTTTTACGCATATATCTCACATGTCAATTTAAAATATCTTAAAAATTTTTTAAAAAATTTTATTTTTCGGGTTTTAACGTTTTCAGGATCAATAATTTCATTATGGAATTGTTCTACTATAAATAAAATACTTTTGAAAAAGTAATTCCAACAGAGATTTTTACGCATATATCTTACAGGTCTATTTAAAATATCCAGAGAATTTTATTCTTCGCATTATCGCGTAATTATGATTGGTAATTACATTACGGGCGTGATGTTCACTAAAAATACAATACCTTTGTAAAAGTATTGTCAATTAAGCTTGTTACGCAACTATCTCACATGTCAATTTAAAATATCTTTAAAATTGTTAAAAAGTTTTATTTTTCGGATTTTAGCGGTTTCAGGACCAGTATTTGCATTATGGAATTGCTCTACTGTAAATAAAACACTTTTGAAAAAGTATTTCTAACAAAGATTTTTACGCATATATCTTATAGGTCAAATTAAAATATCCAGAGTATATTATTCTTCGCGTTATCGCGTAATTCTGATTGGTAATTACATTACGGGCGTGATGTTCACTAAAAATACAATACTTCTGAAAAAGTATTTCTAACAAATATTTTTATGCATATATCTTATAGGTCAAATTAAAAAATCAAGAGTATCTTATTCTTCGCGTTATCGCGTAATTATGATTGGTAATTACATTACGGGAGTGATGTTCACTATAAATAAAATACTCTTGAAAAAGTATTGTCAAATAAGTTTTTTACACATATATCTCACATGTCAATTCAAAATATCTTAAAAGTTTTTTAAAAATTTTATTTTTCGGGTTTTCGCGGTTTCAGGATCAGTATTTGCATAATGGAATTGCACTACCATAAATAAAAAACTTTTGAAAAATTATTTCTAACAAAGATTTTTACGCATATATCTTATAGGTCGTATTAAAATATCCAGAGTATCTTATTCTTCGCGTTATCGCGTAATTATGATTGGTAATTACATTACGGGACTGATGTTCACTAAAAATACAATACTTTTAAAAAAGTATTTCTAACAAAGATTTTTATGCATATATCTTATAGGTCAAATTAAAAAATGCAGAGTTTCTTATTCTTCGCGTTATCGCGTAATTATGATTGGTAATTACATTACGGGAGTGATGTTCACTATAAATACAATACTTTTGAAAAAGAATTTCTAACAAAGATATTTATGCATATATCATATAGGTCAAATTAAAAAATGCAGAGTATCTTATTCTTCGCGTTATCGCGTAATTATGATTGGTAATTACATTGCGGGAGTGATGTTTACTAAAAATACAATACTTTTGAAAAAGTATTTCTAACAAAGATTTTTATGCATATATCTTATAGGTCAAATTAAAAAATGCAGAGTATCTTATTCTTCGCGTTATCACGTAATTATGATTGGTAATTACATTACGGGCGTGATGTTCACTAAAAATACAATACTTTTGAAAAAGTATTTCTAATAAAGATTTTTATGCATATATCTTATAGGTCAAATTAAAATATCAAGAGAATCTTATTCTTCGCGTTATCGAGTAATTATGATTGGTAATTACATTACGGGCGCGATGTTCACTAAAAATACAATACTTTTGAAAAAGTATTTCTAACAAGGATTTTATGCATATATCTTATAGGTCAAATTAAAAAATCCAGAGTATCTTATTCTTCGCGTTATCGCGTAATTATGATTGGTAATTACATTACGGGAGTGATGTTCACTACAAATACAATACTTTTGAAAAAGTATTCTCAACTAAGTCTTTTACGCATATATCTTACATGTCAATTCAAAATATCTCAAAAATTGTTTAAAAATTTTATTTTTCGGAGTTTTCGCGGTTTCAGGATCAGTATTTGCATTATGGAATTGCTCTACAGTAAATAAACCACATTTGCAAAAGTATTTATAACAAAGATTTTTACGCATATATCTTATAGGTCAAATTAAAATATCAAGAGAATCTTATTCTTCGCGTTATCGCGTAATTATGATTGGTAATTACATTACGGGCGTGATGTTCAATAAAAATACAATACTTTTGAAAAAGTATTTCTAACAAATATTTATATGCATATATCTTATAGGTCAAATTAAAAAATGCAGAGTATCTTATTCTTCGCGTTATCGCGTAATTATGATTGGTAATTACATTACGGGAGTGATGTTCACTAAAAATACAATACTTTTGAAAAAGTATTTCTAACAAAGATTTTTATGCATATATCTTATAGGTCAAACTAAAAAATGCAGAGTATCTTATTCTTCGCGTTATCGCGTAATTATGATTGGTAATTACATTACGGGAGTGATGTTCACTATAAATACAATACTTTTGAAAAAGTATTTCTAACAAAGATTTTTAGGCATACATCTTATAGGTCAAATTAAAAAATCCAGAGTATCTTATTCTTCGCGTTATCGCGTAATTATGATTGGTAATTACATTACGGGAGTGATGTTCACTAAAAATACAATACTTTTGAAAAAGTATTCTCAACTAAGCTTGTTACGCATATATCTCAAATGTCAATTTAAAATATCTTAAAAATTGTTTAAAATTTTATTTTTCGGATTTTAGCGGTTTCAGGAACAGTATTTGCATTATGGAATTGCTCTACTGTAAATAAAACACTTTTGAAAAAGTATCTCTAACAAAGATTTTTACACATATATCTTGTAGGTCAAATTAAAATATCCAGAGAATCTTTTTCTTCGCATTATTGCGTAATTGTGATTGGTAATTACATTACGGGAGTGACTTTCACTATAAAAACAATACTTTTGAAAAAGTATTGTCAACTTAGGTTTTTACGCATATATCTCACATGTCAATTTGAAATATCTTAAAAATTTTTTTAAAAAATTTTATTTTTCGGGTTTTCGCGTTTTCAGGATTAGTAATGGCATATTGGGATCGCATTACTATAAATAAAATACTCTTGAAAAAGTAATGTCAACTAAGTTTTTTACGCATATATCTCACATGTCAATTTAAAATATCTTAAAAATTTTTTTAAAAATTTTATTTTTTGGGTTTTCACGTTTTCAGGATCAATAATTTCATTATGGAATTGTTCTACTATAAATAAAATACTTTTAAAAAGTAATTCCAACAGAGATTTTTACG
Organism: Diplolepis rosae; assembly: GCA_030998225.1. Taxonomy (NCBI): domain Eukaryota; kingdom Metazoa; phylum Arthropoda; class Insecta; order Hymenoptera; family Diplolepididae; genus Diplolepis; species Diplolepis rosae. The sequence continues at coordinate 48,902 of JAPYXD010000700.1, forward strand.
TATATATCTTACAGGTCTATTTAAAATATCCAAAGAATTTTATTCTTCGCAATTATCGCGTAATTATGATTGGTAATTACATTATGGGCGTGATGTTCACTAAAAATACAATACCTTTGTAAAACTATTGTCAATTAAGCTTGTTACGCATGTATCTCACATGTCAATTTAAAATATCTTAAAAATTTTTTAAAAAATTTTATTTTTCGGGTTTTCACGTTTTCAGGATCAATAATTTCATTATGGAATTGTTCTACTATAAATAAAATACTTTTAAAAAGTAATTCCAACAGAGATTTTTACGCATATATCTTACAGGTCTATTTAAAATATCCAAAGAATTTTATTCTTCGCATTATCGCGTAATTATGATTGGTAATTACATTACGGGCGTGATGTTCACTAAAAATACAATACCTTTGTAAAAGTATTGTCAATTAAGCTTGTTACGCATATATCTCACATGTCAATTTAAAATATCTTAAAAATTGTTAAAAAGTTTTATTTTTCGGATTTTAGCGGTTTCAGGACCAGTATTTGCATTATGGAATTGTTCTACTGTAAATAAAACACTTTTGAAAAAGTATTTCTAACAATGATTTTTACGCATATATCTTGTAGGTCAAATTAAAATATCCAGAGAATCTTATTCTTCGCGTTATCGCGTAATTGTGATCGGTAATTACATTACGGGAGTGATAATCACTATAAATACAATACTTTTGAAAAAGTATTGTCAACTTAGGTTTTTACGCATATATCTCACATGTCAATTTGAAATATCATAAAAATTTTTTAAGACATTTTATTTTTCGGGTTTTCGCGTTTTCAGGATTAGTAATGGCATTATGGGATCGCTTTACTATAAATGAAATACTCTTGAAAAAGTATTGTCTACTAAGTTTTTTACGCATATATCTCACATGTCAATTTAAAATATCTTAAAAATTTTTTAAAAAATTTTATTTTTCGGGTTTTAACGTTTTCAGGATCAATAATTTCATTATGGAATTGTTCTACTATAAATAAAATACTTTTAAAAAGTAATTCCAACAGAGATTTTTACGCATATATCTTACAGGTCTATTTAAAATATCCAAAGAATTTTATTCTTCGCATTATCGCGTAATTATGATTGGTAATTACATTACGGGCGTGATGTTCACTAAAAATAAAATACCTTTGTAAAAGTATTGTCAATTAAGCTTGTTACGCATATATCTCACATGTCAATTTAAAATATCTTAAAAATTGTTAAAAAGTTTTATTTTTCGGATTTTAGCGGTTTCAGGACCAGTATTTGCATTATGGAATTGCTCTACTGTAAATAAAACACTTTTGAAAAAGTATTTCTAACAAAGATTTTTACGCATATATCTTATAGGTCAAATTAAAATATCCAGAGAATCTTATTCTTCGCGTTATCGCGTAATTATGATTGGTAATTACATTACGGGCGTGATGTTCACTAAAAATACAATACCTTTGTGAAAGTATTGTCAATTAAGTTTTTTACGCATATATCTCACATGTCGATTTAAAATATCTTAAAAATTGTTTAAAAATTTTATTTTTCGGGTTTTCGCGGTTTCAGGATCAGTATTTGCATTATGTAATTGCTCTACTATAAATAAAATACTTTTGAAAAAGTATTTCTAACAATGATTTTTACGCATATATCTTGTAGGTCAAATTAAAATATCCAGAGAATCTTATTCTTCGCGTTATCGCGTAATTGTGATCGGTAATTACATTACGGGAGTGATAATCACTATAAATACAATACTTTTGAAAAAGTATTGTCAACTTAGGTTTTTACGCATATATCTCACATGTCAATTTGAAATATCATAAAAATTTTTTAAGACATTTTATTTTTCGGGTTTTCGCGTTTTCAGGATTAGTAATGGCATTATGGGATCGCTTTACTATAAATGAAATACTCTTGAAAAAGTATTGTCTACTAAGTTTTTTACGCATATATCTCACATGTCAATTTAAAATATCTTAAAAATTTTTTTAAAAATTTTATTTTTCGGGTTTTCACGTTTTCAGGATCAATAATTTCATTATGGAATTGTTCTACTATAAATAAAATACTTTTAAAAAGTAATTCCAACAGAGATTTTTACGCATATATCTTACAGGTCTATTTAAAATATCCAAAGAATTTTATTCTTCGCAATTATCGCGTAATTATGATTGGTAATTACATTACGGGCGTGATGTTCACTATAAAAACAATACTTTTGTAAAACTATTGTCAATTAAGCTTGTTACGCATGTATCTCACATGTCAATTTAAAATATCTTAAAAATTGTTAAAAAGTTTTATTTTTCGGATTTTAGCGGTTTCAGGACCAGTATTTGCATTATGGAATTGCTCTACTGTAAATAAAACACTTTTGAAAAAGTATTTCTAACAAAGATTTTTACGCATATATCTTATAGGTCAAATTAAAATATCCAGAGAATCTTATTCTTCGCGTTATCGCGTAATTATGATTGGTAATTACATTACGGGCGTGATGTTCACTAAAAATACAATACCGTTGTGAAAGTATTGTCAATTAAGTTTTTTACGCATATATCTCACATGTCAATTTAAAATATCTTAAAAATTGTTTAAAAATTTTATTTTTCGGGTTTTCGCGGTTTCAGGATCAGTATTTGCATTATGTAATTGCTCTACTATAAATAAAATACTTTTGAAAAAGTATTTCTAACAATGATTTTTACGCATATATCTTGTAGGTCAAATTAAAATATCCAGAGAATCTTATTCTTCGCGTTATCGCGTAATTGTGATCGGTAATTACATTACGGGAGTGATAATCACTATAAATACAATACTTTTGAAAAAGAATTGTCAACTTAGGTTTTTACGCATATATCTCACATGTCAATTTGAAATATCATAAAAATTTTTTAAGACATTTTATTTTTCGGGTTTTCGCGTTTTCAGGATTAGTAATGGCATTATGGGATCGCTTTACTAGAAATGAAATACTCTTGAAAAAGTATTGTCTACTAAGTTTTTTACGCATATATCTCACATGTCAATTTAAAATATCTTAAAAATTTTTTAAAAAATTTTATTTTTCGGGTTTTAACGTTTTCAGGATCAATAATTTCATTATGGAATTGTTCTACTATAAATAAAATACTTTTAAAAAGTAATTCCAACAGAGATTTTTACGCATATATCTTACAGGTCTATTTAAAATATCCAAAGAATTTTATTCTTCGCATTATCGCGTAATTATGATTGGTAATTACATTACGGGCGTGATGTTCACTAAAAATAAAATACCTTTGTAAAAGTATTGTCAATTAAGCTTGTTACGCATATATCTCACATGTCAATTTAAAATATCTTAAAAATTGTTAAAAAGTTTTATTTTTCGGATTTTAGCGGTTTCAGGACCAGTATTTGCATTATGGAATTGCTCTACTGTAAATAAAACACTTTTGAAAAAGTATTTCTAACAAAGATTTTTACGCATATATCTTATAGGTCAAATTAAAATATCCAGAGAATCTTATTCTTCGCGTTATCGCGTAATTATGATTGGTAATTACATTACGGGCGTGATGTTCACTAAAAATACAATACCTTTGTGAAAGTATTGTCAATTAAGTTTTTTACGCATATATCTCACATGTCGATTTAAAATATCTTAAAAATTGTTTAAAAATTTTATTTTTCGGGTTTTCGCGGTTTCAGGATCAGTATTTGCATTATGTAATTGCTCTACTATAAATAAAATACTTTTGAAAAAGTATTTCTAACAATGATTTTTACGCATATATCTTGTAGGTCAAATTAAAATATCCAGAGAATCTTATTCTTCGCGTTATCGCGTAATTGTGATCGGTAATTACATTACGGGAGTGATAATCACTATAAATACAATACTTTTGAAAAAGTATTGTCAACTTAGGTTTTTACGCATATATCTCACATGTCAATTTGAAATATCATAAAAATTTTTTAAGACATTTTATTTTTCGGGTTTTCGCGTTTTCAGGATTAGTAATGGCATTATGGGATCGCTTTACTATAAATGAAATACTCTTGAAAAAGTATTGTCTACTAAGTTTTTTACGCATATATCTCACATGTCAATTTAAAATATCTTAAAAATTTTTTAAAAAATTTTATTTTTCGGGTTTTCACGTTTTCAGGATCAATAATTTCATTATGGAATTGTTCTACTATAAATAAAATACTTTTAAAAAGTAATTCCAACAGAGATTTTTACGCATATATCTTACAGGTCTATTTAAAATATCCAAAGAATTTTATTCTTCGCAATTATCGCGTAATTATGATTGGTAATTAGATTACGGGCGTGATGTTCACTAAAAATACAATACCTTTGTAAAACTATTGTCAATTAAGCTTGTTACGCATGTATCTCACATGTCAATTTAAAATATCTTAAAAATTGTTAAAAAGTTTTATTTTTCGGATTTTAGCGGTTTCAGGACCAGTATTTGCATTATGGAATTGCTCTACTGTAAATAAAACACTTTTGAAAAAGTATTTCTAACAAAGATTTTTACGCATATATCTTATAGGTCAAATTAAAATATCCAGAGAATCTTATTCTTCGCGTTATCGCGTAATTATGATTGGTAATTACATTACGGGCGTGATGTTCACTAAAAATACAATACCGTTGTGAAAGTATTGTCAATTAAGTTTTTTACGCATATATCTCACATGTCAATTTAAAATATCTTAAAAATTGTTTAAAAATTTTATTTTTCGGGTTTTCGCGGTTTCAGGATCAGTATTTGCATTATGTAATTGCTCTACTATAAATAAAATACTTTTGAAAAAGTATTTCTAACAATGATTTTTACGCATATATCTTGTAGGTCAAATTAAAATATCCAGAGAATCTTATTCTTCGCGTTATCGCGTAATTGTGATCGGTAATTACATTACGGGAGTGATAATCACTATAAATACAATACTTTTGAAAAAGAATTGTCAACTTAGGTTTTTACGCATATATCTCACATGTCAATTTGAAATATCATAAAAATTTTTTAAGACATTTTATTTTTCGGGTTTTCGCGTTTTCAGGATTAGTAATGGCATTATGGGATCGCTTTACTAGAAATGAAATACTCTTGAAAAAGTATTGTCTACTAAGTTTTTTACGCATATATCTCACATGTCAATTTAAAATATCTTAAAAATTTTTTAAAAAATTTTATTTTTCGGGTTTTAACGTTTTCAGGATCAATAATTTCATTATGGAATTGTTCTACTATAAATAAAATACTTTTGAAAAAGTAATTCCAACAGAGATTTTTACGCATATATCTTACAGGTCTATTTAAAATATCCAGAGAATTTTATTCTTCGCATTATCGCGTAATTATGATTGGTAATTACATTACGGGCGTGATGTTCACTAAAAATACAATACCTTTGTAAAAGTATTGTCAATTAAGCTTGTTACGCATATATCTCACATGTCAATTTAAAATATCTTTAAAATTGTTAAAAAGTTTTATTTTTCGGATTTTAGCGGTTTCAGGACCAGTATTTGCATTATGGAATTGCTCTACTGTAAATAAAACACTTTTGAAAAAGTATTTCTAACAAAGATTTTTACGCATATATCTTATAGGTCAAATTAAAATATCCAGAGTATATTATTCTTCGCGTTATCGCGTAATTCTGATTGGTAATTACATTACGGGCGTGATGTTCACTAAAAATACAATACTTCTGAAAAAGTATTTCTAACAAATATTTTTATGCATATATCTTATAGGTCAAATTAAAAAATCAAGAGTATCTTATTCTTCGCGTTATCGCGTAATTATGATTGGTAATTACATTACGGGAGTGATGTTCACTATAAATAAAATACTCTTGAAAAAGTATTGTCAAATAAGTTTTTTACACATATATCTCACATGTCAATTCAAAATATCTTAAAAGTTTTTTAAAAATTTTATTTTTCGGGTTTTCGCGGTTTCAGGATCAGTATTTGCATAATGGAATTGCACTACCATAAATAAAAAACTTTTGAAAAATTATTTCTAACAAAGATTTTTACGCATATATCTTATAGGTCGTATTAAAATATCCAGAGTATCTTATTCTTCGCGTTATCGCGTAATTATGATTGGTAATTACATTACGGGACTGATGTTCACTAAAAATACAATACTTTTAAAAAAGTATTTCTAACAAAGATTTTTATGCATATATCTTATAGGTCAAATTAAAAAATGCAGAGTTTCTTATTCTTCGCGTTATCGCGTAATTATGATTGGTAATTACATTACGGGAGTGATGTTCACTATAAATACAATACTTTTGAAAAAGAATTTCTAACAAAGATATTTATGCATATATCATATAGGTCAAATTAAAAAATGCAGAGTATCTTATTCTTCGCGTTATCGCGTAATTATGATTGGTAATTACATTGCGGGAGTGATGTTTACTAAAAATACAATACTTTTGAAAAAGTATTTCTAACAAAGATTTTTATGCATATATCTTATAGGTCAAATTAAAAAATGCAGAGTATCTTATTCTTCGCGTTATCACGTAATTATGATTGGTAATTACATTACGGGCGTGATGTTCACTAAAAATACAATACTTTTGAAAAAGTATTTCTAATAAAGATTTTTATGCATATATCTTATAGGTCAAATTAAAATATCAAGAGAATCTTATTCTTCGCGTTATCGAGTAATTATGATTGGTAATTACATTACGGGCGCGATGTTCACTAAAAATACAATACTTTTGAAAAAGTATTTCTAACAAGGATTTTATGCATATATCTTATAGGTCAAATTAAAAAATCCAGAGTATCTTATTCTTCGCGTTATCGCGTAATTATGATTGGTAATTACATTACGGGAGTGATGTTCACTACAAATACAATACTTTTGAAAAAGTATTCTCAACTAAGTCTTTTACGCATATATCTTACATGTCAATTCAAAATATCTCAAAAATTGTTTAAAAATTTTATTTTTCGGGTTTTCGCGGTTTCAGGATCAGTATTTGCATTATGGAATTGCTCTACAGTAAATAAACAACTTTTGAAAAAGTATTTATAACAAATATTTTAACTCATATATCTTATAGTTCAAATTAAAATATCAATAGACTCTTATTCTTCGCGTTATCGAGTAATTATGATTGTTAATTACATTACGGGCGTGATGTTCCACAAAAATACAATACTTTTGAAAAAGTATTTCTAACAAATATTTATATGCATATATCTTATAGGTCAAATTAAAAAATGCAGAGTATCTTATTCTTCGCGTTATCGCGTAATTATGATTGGTAATTACATTACGGGAGTGATGTTCACTAAAAATACAATACTTTTGAAAAAGTATTTCTAACAAAGATTTTTATGCATATATCTTATAGGTCAAACTAAAAAATGCAGAGTATCTTATTCTTCGCGTTATCGCGTAATTATGATTGGTAATTACATTACGGGAGTGATGTTCACTATAAATACAATACTTTTGAAAAAGTATTTCTAACAAAGATTTTTAGGCATACATCTTATAGGTCAAATTAAAAAATCCAGAGAATATTTTTCTTCGCGTTATTGCGTAATTGTGATTGGTAATTACATTACGGGAGTGATGTTCACTATAAATACAATACTTTTGAAAAAGTATTGTCAACTTAGGTTTTTACGCATATATCTCACATGTCAATTTGAAATATCTTAACAATTGTTTAAAAATTTTATTTTTCGGGTTTTCGCGATTTCAGGAACAGTATTTGCATTATGGAATTGTTCTACTATAAAAAAAATACTTTTGAAAAAGTAATTCCAACAGAGATTTTTACGCATATATCGTATAGGTCAAATTAAAATATCAAGAGAATCTTATTCTTCGCGTTATCGCGTAATTATGATTGGTAATTACATTACGGGCGTGATGTTCACTAAAAATACAATACTTTTGAAAAAGTAATTCTAACAAAGATTTTTATCCATATATCTTATAGGTCAAATTAAAAAATCCAGAGTATCTTATTCTTCGCGTTATCGCGTAATTATGATTGGTAATTACATTACGGGAGTGATGTTCACTAAAAATACAATACTTTTGAAAAAGTATTTCTAACAAGGATTTTATGCATATATCTTATAGGTCAAATTAAAAAATGCAGAGTATCTTATTCTTCGCGTTATCGCGTAATTATGATTGGTAATTACATTACGGGAGTGATGTTCACTAAAAATACAATACTTTTGAAAAAGTATTTCTAACAAGGATTTTTATGCATATATCTTATAGGTCAAATTAAAAAATCCAGAGTATCTTATTCTTCGCGTTATCGCGTAATTATGATTGGTAATTACATTACGGGCGTGATGTTCACTAAAAATACAATACCTTTGTAAAAGTATTGTCAACTTAGGTTTTTACGCATATATCTCACATGTCAATTTGAAATATCTTAACAATTGTTTAAAAATTTTATTTTTCGGGTTTTCGCGATTTCAGGACCAGTATTTGCATTTTGGAATTGTTCTACTATAAAAAAAATACTTTTGAAAAAGTAATTCCAACAGAGATTTTTACGCATATATCGTATAGGTCAAATTAAAATATCAAGAGAATCTTATTCTTCGCGTTATCGCGTAATTATGACTGGTAATTACATTACGGGCGTGATGTTCACTAAAAATACAATACTTTTGAAAAAGTATTTCTAACAAATATTTATATGCATATATCTTATAGGTCAAATTAAAAAATGCAGAGTATCTTATTCTTCGCGTTATCGCGTAATTATGATTGGTAATTACATTACGGGAGTGATGTTCACTAAAAATACAATACTTTTGAAAAAGTATTTCTAACAAAGATTTTTATGCATATATCTTATAGGTCAAACTAAAAAATGCAGAGTATCTTATTCTTCGCGTTATCGCGTAATTATGATTGGTAATTACATTACGGGAGTGATGTTCACTATAAATACAATACTTTTGAAAAAGTATTTCTAACAAGGATTTTTATGCATATATCTTATAGGTCAAATTAAAAAATCCAGAGTATCTTATTCTTCGCGTTATCGCGTAATTATGATTGGTAATTACATTACGGGAGTGATGTTCACTATAAATACAATACTTTTGAAAAAGTATTTCTAACAAGGATTTTTATGCATATATCTTATAGGTCAAATTAAAAAATGCAGAGTATCTTATTCTTCGCGTTATCGCGTAATTATGATTGGTAATTACATTACGGGAGTGATGTTCACTAAAAATACAATACTTTTGAAAAAGTATTTCTAACAAGGATTTTTATGCATATATCTTATAGGTCAAATTAAAAAATCCAGAGTATCTTATTCTTCGCGTTATCGCGTAATTATGATTGGTAATTACATTACGGGCGTGATGTTCACTAAAAATACAATACTTTTGAAAAAGTATTTCTAACAACGATTTTTATGTATATATCTTATAGGTCAAATTAAAAAATCAAGAGTATCTTATTCTTCGTGTTATCGCGTAATTATGATTGGTAATTACATTACGGGCGTGATGTTCACGAAAAATACAATACTTTTGAAAAAGTATTTCTAACAAATATTTATATGCATATATCTTATAGGTCAAATTAAAAAATGCAGAGTATCTTATTCTTCGCGTTATCGCGTAATTATGATTGGTAATTACATTACGGGAGTGATGTTCACTATAAATACAATACTTTTGAAAAAGTATTTCTAACAAGGATTTTTATGCATATATCTTATAGGTCAAATTAAAAAATCCAGAGTATCTTATTCTTCGCGTTATCGCGTAATTATGATTGGTAATTACATTACGGGAGTGATGTTCACTATAAATACAATACTTTTGAAAAAGTATTTCTAACAAGGATTTTTATTCATATATCTTATAGGTCAAATTAAAAAATGCAGAGTATCTTATTCTTCGCGTTATCGCGTAATTATGATTGGTAATTACATTACGGGAGTGATGTTCACTAAAAATACAATACTTTTGAAAAAGTATTTCTAACAAGGATTTTTATGCATATATCTTATAGGTCAAATTAAAAAATCCAGAGTATCTTATTCTTCGCGTTATCGCGTAATTATGATTGGTAATTACATTACGGGCGTGATGTTCACTAAAAATACAATACTTTTGAAAAAGTATTTCTAACAACGATTTTTATGTATATATCTTATAGGTCAAATTAAAAAATCAAGAGTATCTTATTCTTCGTGTTATCGCGTAATTATGATTGGTAATTACATTACGGGCGTGATGTTCACGAAAAATACAATACTTTTGAAAAAGTATTTCTAACAAATATTTATATGCATATATCTTATAGGTCAAATTAAAAAATGCAGAGTATCTTATTCTTCGCGTTATCGCGTAATTATGATTGGTAATTACATTACGGGAGTGATGTTCACTAAAAATACAATACTTTTGAAAAAGTATTTCTAACAAATATTTATATGCATATATCTTATAGGTCAAATTAAAAAATGCAGAGTATCTTATTCTTCGCGTTATCGCGTAATTATGATTGGTAATTACATTACGGGAGTGATGTTCACTAAAAATACAATACTTTTGAAAAAGTATTTCTAACAAAGATTTTTATGCATATATCTTATAGGTCAAACTAAAAAATGCAGAGTATCTTATTCTTCGCGTTATCGCGTAATTATGATTGGTAATTACATTACGGGAGTGATGTTCACTAAAAATACAATACTTTTGAAAAAGTATTTCTAACAAATATTTATATGCATATATCTTATAGGTCAAATTAAAAAATGCAGAGTATCTTATTCTTCGCGTTATCGCGTAATTATGATTGGTAATTACATTACGGGAGTGATGTTCACTAAAAATACAATACTTTTGAAAAAGTATTTCTAACAAAGATTTTTATGCATATATCTTAAAGGTCAAACTAAAAAATGCAGAGTATCTTATTCTTCGCGTTATCGCGTAATTATGATTGGTAATTACATTACGGGAGTGATGTTCACTATAAATACAATACTTTTGAAAAAGTATTTCTAACAAGGATTTTTATGCATATATCTTATAGGTCAAATTAAAAAATCCAGAGTATCTTATTCTTCGCGTTATCGCGTAATTATGATTGGTAATTACATTACGGGCGTGATGTTCACTAAAAATACAATAATTTTGAAAAAGTATTTCTAACAACGATTTTTATGTATATATCTTATAGGTCAAATTAAAAAATCAAGAGTATCTTATTCTTCGTGTTATCGCGTAATTATGATTGGTAATTACATTACTGGCGTGATGTTCACTAAAAATACAATACTTTTGAAAAAGTATTTCTAACAAAGATATTTACGCATATATCTTATAGGTCAAATTAAAAAATCCAGAGTATCTTATTCTTCGCGTTATCGCGTAATTATGATTGGTAATTAATTACATTACGGGCGTGATGTTCACTAGAAATACAATACTTTTGAAAAAGTATTTCTAACAAATATTTTTATGCATATATCTTATAGGTCAAATTAAAAAATGCAGAGTATCTTATTCTTCGCGTTATCGCGTAATTATGATTGGTAATTACATTACGGGAGTGATGTTCACTAAAAATACAATACTTTTGAAAAAGTATTTCTAACAAAGATTTTTATGCATATATCTTATAGGTCAAACTAAAAAATGCAGAGTATCTTATTCTTCGCGTTATCGCGTAATTATGATTGGTAATTACATTACGGGAGTGATGTTCACTATAAATACAATACTTTTGAAAAAGTATTTCTAACAAAGATTTTTATGCATATATCTTATAGGTCAAACTAAAAAATGCAGAGTATCTTATTCTTCTCGTTATCGCGTAATTATGATTGGTAATTACATTACGGGCGTGATGTTCACTAAAAATACAATACTTTTGAAAAAGTATTTCTAACAAAGATTTTTACGCATATATCTTATAGGTCAAATTAAAAAATCCAGAGTATCTTATTCTTCGCGTTATCGCGTAATTATGATTGGTAATTACATTACGGGCGTGATGTTCACTAAAAATACAATACTTTTGAAAAAGTATTTCTAACAACGATTTTTATGTATATATCTTATAGGTCAAATTAAAAAATCCAGAGTATCTTATTCTTCGCGTTATCGCGTAATTATGATTGGTAATTACATTACGGGCGTGATGTTCACTAAAAATACAATACTTTTGAAAAAGTATTTCTAACAACGATTTTTATGTATATATCTTATAGGTCAAATTAAAAAATCAAGAGTATCTTATTCTTCGTGTTATCGCGTAATTATGATTGGTAATTACATTACGGGCGTGATGTTCACTAAAAATACAATACTTTTGAAAAAGTATTTCTAACAAATATATTTACGCATATATCTTATAGGTCAAATTAAAAAATCCAGAGTATCTTATTCTTCGCGTTATCGCGTAATTATGATTGGTAATTAATTACATTACGGGCGTGATGTTCACTAGAAATACAATACTTTTGAAAAAGTATTTCTAACAAATATTTTTATGCATATATCTTATAGGTCAAATTAAAAAATGCAGAGTATCTTATTCTTCGCGTTATCGCGTAATTATGATTGGTAATTACATTACGGGAGTGATGTTCACTAAAAATACAATACTTTTGAAAAAGTATTTCTAACAAAGATTTTTATGCATATATCTTATAGGTCAAACTAAAAAATGCAGAGTATCTTATTCTTCGCGTTATCGCGTAATTATGATTGGTAATTACATTACGGGAGTGATGTTCACTATAAATACAATACTTTTGAAAAAGTATTTCTAACAAATATTTTTATGCATATATCTTATAGGTCAAACTAAAAAATGCAGAGTATCTTATTCTTCGCGTTATCGCGTAATTATGATTGGTAATTACATTACGGGAGTGATGTTCACTATAAATACAATACTTTTGAAAAAGTATTTCTAACAAATATTTTTATGCATATATCTTATAGGTCAAATTAAAAAATGCAGAGTATCTTATTCTTCGCGTTATCGCGTAATTATGATTGGTAATTACATTACGGGAGTGATGTTCACTATAAATACAATACTTTTGAAAAAGTATTTCTAACAAATATTTTTATGCATATATCTTATAGGTCAAATTAAAAAATCCAGAGTATCTTATTCTTCGCGTGATCGCGTAATTATGATTGGTAATTACATTACGGGCGTGATGTTCACTAAAAATACAATACTTTTGAAAAAGTATCTGTAACAACGGTTTTTATGTATATATCTTATAGGTCAAATTAAAAAATCAAGAGTATCTTATTCTTCGCGTTATCGCGTAATTATGATTGGTAATTACATTACGGGAGTGATGTTCACTATAAATAAAATACTCTTTAAAAAGTATTGTCAAATAAGTTTTTTACACATATATCTCACATGTCAATTCAAAATATCTTAAAAGTTGTTTAAAAATTTTATTTTTCGGGTTTTCGCGGTTTCAGGATCAGTATTTGCATTATGGAATTGCACTACCATAAATAAAACACTTTTGAAAAATTATTTCTAACAAAGATTTTTACGCATATATCTTATAGGTCATATTAAAATATCCAGAGTATCTTATTCTTCGCGTTATCGCGTAATTATGATTGGTAATTACATTACGGGAGTGATGTTCACTATAATTACAATACTTTTGACAAAGTATTTCTAACAAAGATTTTTATGCATATATCTTATAGGTCATATTAAAAAATGCAGAGTATCTTATTCTTAGCGTTATCGCGTAATTATGATTGGTAATTACATTACGGGCGTGATGTTCACTAAAAATAAAACACTTTTGAAAAAGTATTTCTAACAAAGATTTTTACGCATATATCTTATAGGTCATATTAAAATATCCAGAGAATCTTAATCTTCGCCTTATAGCGTAATTATGATTGATAATTACATTACGGGCGTGGTGTTCACTAAAGATACAATACCTTTGTAAAAGTATTGTCAAATAAGCTTTTTACGCATATATCTCACATATCAATTTGAAATATCTTAAAAATTTTTTTAAAAAATTTTATTTTTCGGGTTTTCGCGTTTTCAGGATTAGTGATGGCATTATGGGATCGCTTTACTACAAATAAAATACTCTTGAAAAAGTATTGTCAACTAAGTTTTTTACGCATATATCTCACATGTCAATTCGAAATATCTTAAAAATTGTTTAAAAATTTTATTTTTCGGGTTTTCGCCGTTTCAGGATCAGTATTTGCATTATGGAAGTGCTCTACTGTAAATAAAACACTTTTGAAAAAGTATTTCTAACAAAGATTTTTACGCATATATCTTATAGGTCAAATTAAAAAATCCAGAGTATCTTATTCTTCGCGTTATCGCGTAATTATGATTGGTAATTACATTACGGGCGTGATGTTCATTAAAAATACAATACTTTTGAAAAAGTATTTCTAACAAATATTTTTATGCATATATCTTATAGGTCAAATTAAAAAATGCAGAGTATCTTATTCTTCGCGTTATCGCGTAATTATGATTGGTAATTACATTACGGGAGTGATGTTCACTAAAAATACAATACTTTTGAAAAAGTATTTCTAACAAAGATTTTTATGCATATATCTTATAGGTCAAACTAAAAAATGCAGAGTATCTTATTCTTCTCGTTATCGCGTAATTATGATTGGTAATTACATTACGGGCGTGATGTTCACTAGAAATACAATACTTTGGAAAAAGTATTTCTAACAAATATTTTTATGCATATATCTTATAGGTCAAATTAAAAAATGCAGAGTATCTTATTCTTCGCGTTATCGCGTAATTATGATTGGTAATTACATTACGGGAGTGATGTTCACTAAAAATACAATACTTTTGAAAAAGTATTTCTAACAAAGATTTTTATGCATATATCTTATAGGTCAAACTAAAAAATGTAGAGTATCTTATTCTTCGCGTTATGGCGTAATTATGATTGGTAATTACATTACGGGCGTGATGTTCACTAAAAATACAATACTTTTGAAAAAGTATTTCTAACAACGATTTTTATGTATATATCTTATAGGTCAAATTAAAAAATCAAGAGTATCTTATTCTTCGTGTTATCGCGTAATTATGATTGGTAATTACATTACGGGCGTGATGTTCACTAAAAATACAATACTTTTGAAAAAGTATTTCTAACAAATATATTTACGCATATATCTTATAGGTCAAATTAAAAAATCCAGAGTATCTTATTCTTCGCGTTATCGCGTAATTATGATTGGTAATTAATTACATTACGGGCGTGATGTTCACTAGAAATACAATACTTTTGAAAAAGTATTTCTAACAAATATTTTTATGCATATATCTTATAGGTCAAATTAAAAAATGCAGATTATCTTATTCTTCGCGTTATCGCGTAATTATGATTGGTAATTACATTACGGGAGTGATGTTCACTAAAAATACAATACTTTTGAAAAAGTATTTCTAACAAAGATTTTTATGCATATATCTTATAGGTCAAACTAAAAAATGCAGAGTATCTTATTCTTCGCGTTATCGCGTAATTATGATTGGTAATTACATTACGGGAGTGATGTTCACTATAAATACAATACTTTTGAAAAAGTATTTCTAACAAATATTTTTATGCATATATCTTATAGGTCAAACTAAAAAATGCAGAGTATCTTATTCTTCGCGTTATCGCGTAATTATGATTGGTAATTACATTACGGGAGTGATGTTCACTATAAATACAATACTTTTGAAAAAGTATTTCTAACAAATATTTTTATGCATATATCTTATAGGTCAAATTAAAAAATGCAGAGTATCTTATTCTTCGCGTTATCGCGTAATTATGATTGGTAATTACATTACGGGAGTGATGTTCACTATAAATACAATACTTTTGAAAAAGTATTTCTAACAAATATTTTTATGCATATATCTTATAGGTCAAATTAAAAAATCCAGAGTATCTTATTCTTCGCGTGATCGCGTAATTATGATTGGTAATTACATTACGGGCGTGATGTTCACTAAAAATACAATACTTTTGAAAAAGTATCTGTAACAACGGTTTTTATGTATATATCTTATAGGTCAAATTAAAAAATCAAGAGTATCTTATTCTTCGCGTTATCGCGTAATTATGATTGGTAATTACATTACGGGAGTGATGTTCACTATAAATAAAATACTCTTTAAAAAGTATTGTCAAATAAGTTTTTTACACATATATCTCACATGTCAATTCAAAATATCTTAAAAGTTGTTTAAAAATTTTATTTTTCGGGTTTTCGCGGTTTCAGGATCAGTATTTGCATTATGGAATTGCACTACCATAAATAAAACACTTTTGAAAAATTATTTCTAACAAAGATTTTTACGCATATATCTTATAGGTCATATTAAAATATCCAGAGTATCTTATTCTTCGCGTTATCGCGTAATTACGATTGGTAATTACATTACGGGACTGATGTTCACTAAAAATACAATACTTTTGAAAAAGTATTTCTAACAAAGATTTTTATGCATATATCTTATAGGTCATATTAAAAAATGCAGAGTATCTTATTCTTCGCGTTATCGCGTAATTATGATTGGTAATTACATTACGGGCGTGATGTTCACTAAAAATACAATACTTTTGAAAAAGTATTTCTAACAAGGATTTTTATGCATATATCTTATAGGTCAAATTAAAAAATCCAGAGTATCTTATTCTTCGCGTTATCGCGTAATTATGATTGGTAATTACATTACGGGCGTGATGTTCACTAAAAATACAATACTTTTGAAAAAGTATTTCTAACAACGATTTTTATGTATATATCTTATAGGTCAAATTAAAAAATCAAGAGTATCTTATTCTTCGTGTTATCGCGTAATTATGATTGGTAATTACATTACGGGCGTGATGTTCACTAAAAATACAATACTTTTGAAAAAGTATTTCTAACAAAGATTTTTACGCATATATCTTATAGGTCAAATTAAAAAATCCAGAGTATCTTATTCTTCGCGTTATCGCGTAATTATGATTGGTAATTACATTACGGGCGTGATGTTCACTAAAAATACAATACTTTTTAAAAAGTATTTCTAACAACGATTTTTATGTATATATCTTATAGGTCAAATTAAAAAATCAAGAGTATCTTATTCTTTGTGTTATCGCGTAATTATGATTGGTAATTACATTACGGGCGTGATGTTCACTAAAAATACAATACTTTTGAAAAAGTATTTCTAACAAAGATTTTTATGCATATATCTTATAGGTCAAACTAAAAAATGCAGAGTATCTTATTCTTCGCGTTATCGCGTAATTATGATTGGTAATTACATTACGGGCGTGATGTTCACTAGAAATACAATACTTTGGAAAAAGTATTTCTAACAAATATTTTTATGCATATATCTTATAGGTCAAATTAAAAAATGCAGAGTATCTTATTCTTCGCGTTATCGCGTAATTATGATTGGTAATTACATTACGGGAGTGATGTTCACTAAAAATACAATACTTTTGAAAAAGTATTTCTAACAAAGATTTTTATGCATATATCTTATAGGTCAAACTAAAAAATGTAGAGTATCTTATTCTTCGCGTTATGGCGTAATTATGATTGGTAATTACATTACGGGAGTGATGTTCACTATAAATACAATACTTTTGAAAAAGTATTTCTAACAAGGATTTTTATGCATATATCTTATAGGTCAAATTAAAAAATCCAGAGTATCTTATTCTTCGCGTTATCGCGTAATTATGATTGGTAATTACATTACGGGCGTGATGTTCACTAAAAATACAATACTTTTGAAAAAGTATTTCTAACAAGGATTTTTATGCATATATCTTATAGGTCAAATTAAAAAATCCAGAGTATCTTATTCTTCGCGTTATCGCGTAATTATGATTGGTAATTACATTACGGGCGTGATGTTCACTAAAAATACAATACTTTTGAAAAAGTATTTCTAACAACGATTTTTATGTATATATCTTATAGGTCAAATTAAAAAATCAAGAGTATCTTATTCTTCGTGTTATCGCGTAATTATGATTGGTAATTACATTACGGGCGTGATGTTCACTAAAAATACAATACTTTTGAAAAAGTATTTCTAACAAAGATTTTTACGCATATATCTTATAGGTCAAATTAAAAAATCAAGAGTATCTTATTCTTCGCGTTATCGCGTAATTATGATTGGTAATTACATTACGGGAGTGATGTTCACTAAAAATACAATACTTTTGAAAAAGTATTTCTAACAAAGATTTTTATGCATATATCTTATAGGTCAAACTAAAAAATGCAGAGTATCTTATTCTTCGCGTTATCGCGTAATTATGATTGGTAATTACATTACGGGCGTGATGTTCACTAGAAATACAATACTTTGGAAAAAGTATTTCTAACAAATATTTTTATGCATATATCTTATAGGTCAAATTAAAAAATGCAGAGTATCTTATTCTTCGCGTTATCGCGTAATTATGATTGGTAATTACATTACGGGCGTGATGTTCACTAAAAATACAATACTTTTGAAAAAGTATTTCTAACAAAGATTTTTATGCATATATCTTATAGGTCAAATTAAAAAATGCAGAGTATCTTATTCTTCGCGTTATCGCGTAATTATGATTGGTAATTACATTACGGGAGTGATGTTCACTAAAAATACAATACTTTTGAAAAAGTATTTCTAACAAAGATTTTTATGCATATATCTTATAGGTCAAACTAAAAAATGCAGAGTATCTTATTCTTCGCGTTATCGCGTAATTATGATTGGTAATTACATTACGGGAGTGATGTTCACTATAAATACAATACTTTTGAAAAAGTATTTCTAACAAGGATTTTTATGCATATATCTTATAGGTCAAATTAAAAAATCCAGAGTATCTTCTTCTTCGCGTTATCGCGTAATTATGATTGGTAATTACATTACGGGCTTGATGTTCACTAAAAATACAATACTTTTGAAAAAGTATCTCTAACAACGATTTTTATGTATATATCTTATAGGTGAAATTAAAAAATCAAGAGTATCTTATTCTTCGCGTTATCGCGTAATTATGATTGGTAATTACATTACGGGAGTGATGTTCACTATAAATAAAATACTCTTGAAAAAGTATTGTCAAATAAGTTTTTTACACATATATCTCACATGTCAATTCAAAATATCTTAAAAGTTGTTTAAAAATTTTATTTTTCGGGTTTTCGCGGTTTCAGGATCAGTATTTGCATTATTGAAATGCACTACCATAAATAAAACACTTTTGAAAAATTATTTCTAACAAAGAATTTTATGCATATATCTTATAGGTCAAATTAAAAAATCCAGAGTATCTTATTCTTCGCGTTATCGCGTAATTATGATTGGTAATTACATTACGGGCGTGATGTTCACTAAAAATACAATACTTTTGAAAAAGTATTTCTAACAAAGATTTTTATGCATATATCTTATAGGTCAAATTAAAAAATGCAGAGTATCTTATTCTTCGCGTTATCGCGTAATTATGATTGGTAATTACATTACGGGAGTGATGTTCACTAAAAATACAATACTTTTGAAAAAGTATTTCTAACAAAGATTTTTATGCATATATCTTATAGGTCAAACTAAAAAATGCAGAGTATCTTATTCTTCGCGTTATCGAATAATTATGATTGGTAATTACATTACGGGAGTGATGTTCACTATAAATACAATACTTTTGAAAAAGTATTTCTAACAAGGATTTTTATGCATATATCTTATAGGTCAAATTAAAAAAATCCAGAGTATCTTCTTCTTCGCGTTATCGCGTAATTATGATTGGTAATTACATTACGGGCGTGATGTTCACTAAAAATACAATACTTTTGAAAAAGTATCTCTAACAACGATTTTTATGTATATATCTTATAGGTGAAATTAAAAAATCAAGAGTATCTTATTCTTCGCGTTATCGCGTAATTATGATTGGTAATTACATTACGGGAGTGATGTTCACTATAAATAAAATACTCTTGAAAAAGTATTGTCAAATAAGTTTTTTACACATATATCTCACATGTCAATTCAAAATATCTTAAAAGTTGTTTAAAAATTTTATTTTTCGGGTTTTCGCGGTTTCAGGATCAGTGCTTGCATTATGGAATTGCACTACCATAAATAAAACACTTTTGAAAAATTATTTCTAACAAAGATTTTTACGCATATATCTTATAGGTCATATTAAAATATCCAGAGTATCTTATTCTTCGCGTTATCGCGTAATTATGATTGGTAATTACATTACGGGACTGATGTTCACTAAAAATACAATACTTTTGAAAAAGTATTTCTAACAAAGATTTTTATGCATATATCTTATAGGTCAAATTAAAAAATGCAGAATATCTTATTCTTCGCGTTATCGCGTAATTATGATTGGTAATTACATTACGGGAGTGATGTTCACTATAATTACAATACTTTTGACAAAGTATTTCTAACAATGATTTTTATGCATATATCTTATAGGTCATATTAAAAAATGCAGAGTATCTTATTCTTCGCGTTATCGCGTAATTATGATTGGTAATTACATTACGGGCGTGATGTTCACTAGAAATACAATACTTTTGAAAAAGTATTTCTAACAAATATTTTTATGCATATATCTTATAGGTCAAATTAAAAAATGCAGAGTATCTTATTCTTCGCGTTATCGCGTAATTATGATTGGTAATTACATTACGGGCGTGATGTTCACTAAAAATACAATACTTTTGAAAAAGTATTTCTAACAAAGATTTTTATGCATATATCTTATAGGTCATATTAAAAAATGCAGAGTATCTTATTCTTAGCGTTATCGCGTAATTATGATTGGTAATTACATTACGGGCGTGATGTTCACTAAAAATACAATACTTTTGAAAAAGTATTTCTAACAAAGATTTTTATGCATATATCTTATAGGTCAAATTAAAAAATCAAGAGTATCTTATTCTTCGTGTTATCGCGTAATTATGATTGGTAATTACATTACGGGCGTGATGTTCACTAAAAATACAATACTTTTGAAAAAGTATTTCTAACAAAGATTTTTACGCATATATCTTATAGGTCAAATTAAAAAATCCAGAGTATCTTATTCTTCGCGTTATCGCGTAATTATGATTGGTAATTACATTACGGGCGTGATGTTCACTAGAAATACAATACTTTTGAAAAAGTATTTCTAACAAATATTTTTATGCATATATCTTATAGGTCAAATTAAAAAATGCAGAGTATCTTATTCTTCGCGTTATCGCGTAATTATGATTGGTAATTACATTACGGGAGTGATGTTCACTATAAATACAATACTTTTGAAAAAGTATTTCTAACAAGGATTTTTATGCATATATCTTATAGGTCAAATTAAAAAATCCAGAGTATCTTCTTCTTCGCGTTATCGCGTAATTATGATTGGTAATTACATTACGGGCGTGATGTTCACTAAAAATACAATACTTTTGAAAAAGTATCTCTAACAACGATTTTTATGTATATATCTTATAGGTGAAATTAAAAAATCAAGAGTATCTTATTCTTCGCGTTATCGCGTAATTATGATTGGTAATTACATTACGGGAGTGATGTTCACTATAAATAAAATACTCTTGAAAAAGTATTGTCAAATAAGTTTTTTACACATATATCTCACATGTCAATTCAAAATATCTTAAAAGTTGTTTAAAAATTTTATTTTTCGGGTTTTCGCGGTTTCAGGATCAGTATTTGCATTATTGAAATGCACTACCATAAATAAAACACTTTTGAAAAATTATTTCTAACAAAGATTTTTACGCATATATCTTATAAGTCATATTAAAATATCCAGAGTATCTTATTCTTCGCGTTATCGCGTAATTATGATTGGTAATTACATTACGGGACTGATGTTCACTAAAAATACAATACTTTTGAAAAAGTATTTCTAACAAAGATTTTTATGCATATATCTTATAGGTCAAATTAAAAAATGCAGAATATCTTATTCTTCGCGTTATCGCGTAATTATGATTGGTAATTACATTACGGGAGTGATGTTCACTATAATTACAATACTTTTGACAAAGTATTTCTAACAATGATTTTTATGCATATATCTTGTAGGTCATATTAAAAAATGCAGAGTATCTTATTCTTAGCGTTATCGCGTAATTATGATTGGTAATTACATTACGGGCGTGATGTTCACTAAAAATACAATACTTTTGAAAAAGTATTCCTAACAACGATTTTTATGCATATATCTTATAGGTCAAATTAAAAAATCCAGAGTATCTTATTCTTCGCGTTATCGCGTAATTATGATTGGTAATTACATTACGGGAGTGATGTTCACTACAAATACAATACTTTTGAAAAAGTATTCTCAACTAAGTCTTTTACGCATATATCTTACATGTCAATTCAAAACATCTCAAAAATTGTTTAAAAATTTTATTTTTCGGGTTTTCTCGGTTTCAGGATCAGTATTTGCATTATGGAATTGCTCTACAGTAAATAAACCACTTTTGAAAAAGTATTTCTAACAAAGATTTTTACGCATATATCTTATAGGTCAAATTAAAATATCAAGAGAATCTTATTCTTCGCGTTATCGCGTAATTATGATTGGTAATTACATTACGGGCGTGATGTTCACTAAAAATACAATACTTTTGAAAAAGTATTTCTAACAAATATTTTTATGCATATATCTTATAGGTCAAATTAAAAAATCCAGAGTATCTTATTCTTCGCGTTATCGCGTAATTATGATTGGTAATTACATTACGGGAGTGATGTTCACTATAAATAAAATACTCTTGAAAAAGTATTGTCAACTAAGTTTTTTACACATATATCTCACATGTCAATTCAAAATATCTTAAAAGTTGTTTAAAAATTTTATTTTTCGGGTTTTCGCAGTTTCAGGATCAGTATTTGCATTATGGAATTGCACTACCATAAATAAAACACTTTTGAAAAATTATTTCTAACAAAGATTTTTAAGCACATATCTTATGTGTTCACTATAAATACAATACTTTTGAAAAAGTATTTCTAACAAAGATTTTTACGCATATATCTTATAGGTCAAATTAAAAAATCCAGATTATCTTATTTTTCGCGTTATCGCGTAATTGTGATTGGTAATTACATTACGGGAGTGATGTTCACTATAGATACAATACCTTTGTAAAAGTATTG
The DNA here is from genome assembly GCA_030998225.1 of Diplolepis rosae. Lineage (NCBI taxonomy): Eukaryota > Metazoa > Arthropoda > Insecta > Hymenoptera > Diplolepididae > Diplolepis > Diplolepis rosae. The sequence continues at coordinate 72,212 of JAPYXD010000700.1, forward strand.
TCAACTTAGGTTTTTACGCATATATCTCACATGTCAATTTGAAATATCTTAACAATTGTTTAAAAATTTTATTTTTCGGGTTTTGGCGATTTCAGGAACAGTATTTGCATTATGGAATTGTTCTACTATAAAAAAAATACTTTTGAAAAAGTAATTCCAACAGAGATTTTTACGCATATATCGTATAGGTCAAATTAAAATATCAAGAGAATCTTATTCTTCGCGTTATCGCGTAATTATGATTGGTAATTACATTACGGGCGTGATGTTCACTAAAAATACAATACTTTTGAAAAAGTAATTCTAACAAAGATTTTTATCCATATATCTTATAGGTCATATTTAAAAATCCAGAGTATCTTATTCTTCGCGTTATCGCGTAATTATGATTGGTAATTACATTACGGGCGTGATGTTCACTAAAAATACAATACCTTTGTAAAAGTATTGTCAACTTAGGTTTTTACGCATATATCTCACATGTCAATTTGAAATATCTTAACAATTGTTTAAAAATTTTATTTTTCGGGTTTTCGCGATTTCAGGACCAGTATTTGCATTTTGGAATTGTTCTACTATAAAAAAAATACTTTTGAAAAAGTAATTCCAACAGAGATTTTTACGCATATATCGTATAGGTCAAATTAAAATATCAAGAGAATCTTATTCTTCGCGTTATCGCGTAATTATGATTGGTAATTACATTACGGGAGTGATGTTCACTATAAATACAATACTTTTGAAAAAGTATTCTCAACTAAGTTTTTTACGCATATATCTTACATGTCAATTCAAAATATCTTAAAAATTGTTTAAAAATTTTATTTTTCGGGTTTTCGCGATTTCAGGACCAGTATTTGCATTATGGAATTGCTCTACTATAAATACAATACTTTTGAAAAAGTATTTCTAACAAAGATTTTTACGCATATATCTTATAGGTCAAATTAAAAAATCCAGAGTATCTTATTTTTCGGGTTATCGCGTAATTATGATTGGTAATTACATTACGGGCGTGATGTTCACTAAAAATACAATAATTTTGAAAAAGTATTTCTAACGAAGATTTTTATGCATATATCTTATAGGTCAAATTAAAAATACAGAGTATCTTATTCTTCGCGTTAACGCGTAATTATGATTGGTAATTACATTACGGGAGTGATGTTCACTATAAATACAATACTTTTGAAAAAGTATTCTGAACTAAGTTTTTTACGCATATATCTTATAGGTCAAATTAAAAAATCCAGAGTGTCTTAATCTTCGCGTTATCGCGTCATTATGATTGGTCATTACATTACTGGCGTGATGTTCACTAAAGATACAATACCTTTGTAAAAGTTTTGTAAAATAAGCTTTTTACTCAAATATCTCACATGTCAATTTAAAATATCTTAAAAATTATTAAAAATTTTATTTTTCGGGTTTTCGCGGTTTCAGGATCAGTAATTGCATTATGGAATTGCTCTACTAAAAATACAATACCTTTGTAAAAGTATTGTCAACTTAGGTTTTTACGCATATATCTCACATGTCAATTTGAAATATCTTAACAATTGTTTACAAATATTATTTTTCGGGTTTTCGCGATTTCAGGACCAGTATTTGCATTATGGAATTGCTCTGCTATATATACAATACTTTTCAAAAAGTATTTCTAAGAAAGATATTTACGCATACATCTTATAGGTCAAATTAAAAAATGCAGAGAATATTTTTCTTCGCGTTATTGCGTGATTGTGATTGGTAATTACATTACGGGAGTGATGTTCACTATAAAGACAATACTTTTGAAAAAGTATTGTCAACTTAGTTTTTTACCCATATATCTCACATGTCAATTTAAAATATCTTAAAAATTTTTTTAAAAAATTTTATTTTTTGGGTTTTCGCGTTTTCAGGATCAGTAAAGGCATTATGGGATCGCTTTACTACAAATAAAATACTCTTGAAAAAGTATTGTCAACTAAGTTTTTTACGCATATATCTCACATGTCAATTTAAAATATCTTAAACATTTTTTTTTTAATTTTATTTTTCGGGTTTTCACGTTTTCAGGATCAATAATTTCATTATGGACTTGTTCTACTATATAAAAAATACTTTTGAAAAAGTAATTCCAACAGAGATTTTTACGCATATATCGTATAGGTCAAATTAAAATATCAAGAGAATCTTATTCTTCGCGTTATCGCGTAATTATGATTGGTAATTACATTACGGGCGTGATGTTCACTAAAAATACAATACTTTTGAAAAAGTATTTCTAACAAAGATTTTTATGCATATATCTTATAGGTCAAATTAAAAAATCAAGAGTATCTTATTCTTCGTGTTATCGCGTAATTATGATTGGTAATTACATTACGGGCGTGATGTTCACTAAAAATACAATACTTTTGAAAAAGTATTTCTAACAAAGATTTTTACGCATATATCTTATAGGTCAAATTAAAAAATCCAGAGTATCTTATTCTTCGCGTTATCGCGTAATTATGATTGGTAATTACATTACGGGCGTGATGTTCACTAGAAATACAATACTTTTGAAAAAGTATTTCTAACAAATATTTTTATGCATATATCTTATAGGTCAAATTAAAAAATGCAGAGTATCTTATTCTTCGCGTTATCGCGTAATTATGATTGGTAATTACATTACGGGAGTGATGTTCACTAAAAATACAATACTTTTGAAAAAGTATTTCTAACAAAGATTTTTATGCATATATCTTATAGGTCAAACTAAAAAATGCAGAGTATCTTATTCTTCGCGTTATCGCGTAATTATGATTGGTAATTACATTACGGGAGTGATGTTCACTATAAATACAATACTTTTGAAAAAGTATTTCTAACAAGGATTTTTATGCATATATCTTATAGGTCAAATTAAAAAATCCAGAGTATCTTCTTCTTCGCGTTATCGCGTAATTATGATTGGTAATTACATTACGGGCGTGATGTTCACTAAAAATACAATACTTTTGAAAAAGTATCTCTAACAACGATTTTTATGTATATATCTTATAGGTGAAATTAAAAAATCAAGAGTATCTTATTCTTCGCGTTATCGCGTAATTATGATTGGTAATTACATTACGGGAGTGATGTTCACTATAAATAAAATACTCTTGAAAAAGTATTGTCAAATAAGTTTTTTACACATATATCTCACATGTCAATTCAAAATATCTTAAAAGTTGTTTAAAAATTTTATTTTTCGGGTTTTCGCGGTTTCAGGATCAGTATTTGCATTATGGAATTGCACTACCATAAATAAAACACTTTTGAAAAATTATTTCTAACAAAGATTTTTACGCATATATCTTATAAGTCATATTAAAATATCCAGAGTATCTTATTCTTCGCGTTATCGCGTAATTATGATTGGTAATTACATTACGGGACTGATGTTCACTAAAAATACAATACTTTTGAAAAAGTATTTCTAACAAAGATTTTTATGCATATATCTTATAGGTCAAATTAAAAAATGCAGAATATCTTATTCTTCGCGTTATCGCGTAATTATGATTGGTAATTACATTACGGGAGTGATGTTCACTATAATTACAATACTTTTGACAAAGTATTTCTAACAATGATTTTTATGCATATATCTTGTAGGTCATATTAAAAAATGCAGAGTATCTTATTCTTAGCGTTATCGCGTAATTATGATTGGTAATTACATTACGGGCGTGATGTTCACTAAAAATACAATACTTTTGAAAAAGTATTCCTAACAACGATTTTTATGCATATATCTTATAGGTCAAATTAAAAAATCCAGAGTATCTTATTCTTCGCGTTATCGCGTAATTATGATTGGTAATTACATTACGGGAGTGATGTTCACTACAAATACAATACTTTTGAAAAAGTATTCTCAACTAAGTCTTTTACGCATATATCTTACATGTCAATTCAAAATATCTCAAAAATTGTTTAAAAATTTTATTTTTCGGGTTTTCGCGGTTTCAGGATCAGTATTTGCATTATGGAATTGCTCTACAGTAAATAAACCACTTTTGAAAAAGTATTTCTAACAAAGATTTTTACGCATATATCTTATAGGTCAAATTAAAATATCAAGAGAATCTTATTCTTCGCGTTATCGCGTAATTATGATTGGTAATTACATTACGGGCGTGATGTTCACTAAAAATACAATACTTTTGAAAAAGTATTTCTAACAACGATTTTTATGCATATATCTTATAGGTCAAATTAAAAAATCCAGAGTATCTTATTCTTCGCGTTATCGCGTAATTATGATTGGTAATTACATTACGGGAGTGATGTTCACTATAAATAAAATACTCTTGAAAAAGTATTGTCAACTAAGTTTTTTACACATATATCTCACATGTCAATTCAAAATATCTTAAAAGTTGTTTAAAAATTTTATTTTTCGGGTTTTCGCAGTTTCAGGATCAGTATTTGCATTATGGAATTGCACTACCATAAATAAAACACTTTTGAAAAATTATTTCTAACAAAGATTTTTAAGCACATATCTTATGTGTTCACTATAAATACAATACTTTTGAAAAAGTATTTCTAACAAAGATTTTTACGCATACATCTTATAGGTCAAATTAAAAAATCCAGAGAATATTTTTCTTCGCGTTATTGCGTAATTATGATTGGTAATTACATTACGGGAGTGATGTTCACTATAAATACAATACTTTTGAAAAAGTATTGTCAACTTAGGTTTTTACGCATATATCTCACATGTCAATTTGAAATATCTTAACAATTGTTTAAAAATTTTATTTTTCGGGTTTTCGCGATTTCAGGACCAGTATTTGCATTATGGAATTGTTCTACTATAAAAAATACTTTTGAAAAAGTAATTCCAACAGAGATTTTTACAGATCTATATCGTATAGGTCAAATTAAAATATCAAGAGAATCTTATTCTTCGCGTTATCGCGTAATTATGATTGGTAATTACATTACGGGCGTGATGTTCACAAAAATACAATACTTTTGAAAAAGTAATTCTAACAAAGATTTTTATCCATATATCTTATAGGTCAAATTAAAAAATCCAGAGTATCTTATTCTTCGCGTTATCGCGTAATTATGATTGGTAATTACATTACGGGCGTGATGTTCACTAAAAATACAATACCTTTGTAAAAGTATTGTCAACTTAGGTTTTTACGCATATATCTCACATGTCAATTTGAAATATCTTAACAATTGTTTAAAAATTTTATTTTTCGGGTTTTCGCGATTTCAGGACCAGTATTTGCATTTTTGGAATTGTTCTACTATAAAAAAAATACTTTTGAAAAAGTAATTCCAACAGAGATTTTTTTACGCATATATCTTATAGGTCAAATTAAAATATCTAGAGAATCTTATTCTTCGCCTTTTCGGGTAATTATGATTGGTAATTACATTACGGGAGTGATGTTCACTTTAAATACAATACTTTTGAAAAAGTATTCTCAACTAAGTTTTTTACGCATATATCTTACATGTCAATTCAAAATAACTTAAAAATTGTTTAAAAATTTTTTTTTTCGGGTTTTAGCGGTTTCAGGACCAGTATTTGCATTATGGACTTGCTCTACAGTAAATAAACCACTTTTGAAAAAGTATTTCTAACAAAGATTTTTACGCATATATCTTATAGGTCAAATTAAAATATCAAGAGAATCTTATTCTTCATGTCATCGCGTAAATATGATTGGTAATTACATTACGGGCGTAATGTTCACTAAAAATACAATACTTCTGAAAAAGTAATTCTAACAAATATTTTTATGCATATATCTTATAGGTCAAGTTAAAAAATCCAGAGTATCTTATTTTTCGCGTTATCGCGTAATTATGATTGGTAATTACATTATGGGAGTGATGTTCACTATAAATACAATACTTTTGAAAAAGTATTCTCAACTAAGTTTTTTACGCATATATCTTATAGGTCAAATTAAAAAATCCAGAGAATCTTATTCTTCGCGTTATAGCGTAATTATGATTGGTAATTACATTACGGGCGTGATGATCACTAAAAATACAATACATTTGTAAAAGTATTGTAAAATAAGCTTTTTACGAAAATATATCACATGTCAATTTAAACTATATTAAAATTTATTAAAAATTTTATTTTTCGTGTATTCGCGGTTTCAGCATTAGTAATTGCATTATGGAATTGCTCTACTAAAAATACAATACCTTTGTAAAAGTATTGTCAACTTAGGTTTTTACGCATATATCTCACATGTCAATTTGAAATATCTTAACAATTGTTTACAAATATTATTTTTCGGGTTTTCGCGATTTCAGTATCAGTAGTTGCATTATGGAATTGCTCTGCTATATATACAATACTTTTCAAAAAGTATTTCTAAGAAAGATTTTTACGCATACATCTTATATGTCAAATTAAAAAATCCAGAGAATATTTTTCTTCGCGTTATTGCGTGATTGTGATTGGTAATTACATTACGGGAGTGATGTTCACTATAAATACAATACTTTTAAAACTGTATTGTCAACTTAGGTTTTTACGCATATATCTCACATGTCAATTTGAAATATCTTAAAAATTTTTTTAAAAAATTTTATTTTTTGGGTTTTCGCGTTTTCAGGATCAGTAAAGGCATTATGGGATCGCTTTACTACAAATAAAATACTCTTGAAAAAGTATTGTCAACTAAGTTTTTTACGCATATATCTCACATGTCAATTTAAAATATCTTAAAAATTTTTTTTTTAATTTTATTTTTCGGGTTTTCACGTTTTCAGGATCTATAATTTCATTATGGACTTGTTCTACTATATAAAAAATACTTTTGAAAAAGTAATTCCAACAGAGATTTTTACGCATATGTCGAATAGGTCAAATTAAAATATCAAGAGAATCTTATTCTTCGCGTTATCGCGTAATTATGATTGGTAATTACATTACGGGCGTGATGTTCACTAAAAATACAATACTTTTGAAAAAGTAATTCTAACGAAGATTTTTATCCATATATCTTATAGGTCAAATTAAGAAATCCACAGTATCTTATTCTTCGCGTTATCGCGTAATTATGATTGGTAATTACATTACTGGAGTGATGTTTACTTTAAATACAATAATTTTGAAAAAGTATTCTCAACTAAGTTTTTTACTCATATATCTTACATGTCAATTAAAAATAACTTAAAAATTGTTTAAAAATTTTATTTTTCGGGTTTTAGCGGTTTCAGGACCAGTATTTGCATTATGGAATTGCTCTACTGTAAATAAAACACTTTTGAAAAAGTATTTCTAACAAAGATTTTTAAGCATATATCTTATAGGTCAAATTAAAAAATCCAGAGTATCTTATTCTTCGCGTTATCGCGTAATTATGATTGGTAATTACATTACGGGCGTGATGTTCACTAAAAATACAATACTTTTGAAAAAGTATCTCTAAAAACGATTTTTATGTATATATCTTATAGGTCAAATTAAAAAATCCAGTGTATCTTATTCTTCGCGTTATCGCGTAATTATGATTGGTAATTACATTACGGGAGTGATGTTCACTATAAATAAAATACTCTTGAAAAAGTATTTCTAACAAAGATTTTTACGCATATATCTTATAGGTCAAATTAAAAAATCCAGAGTATCTTATTCTTCGCGTTATCGCGTAATTATGATTGGTAATTACATTACGGGCGTGATGTTCACTAAAAATACAATACTTTTGAAAAAGTATTTCTAACAAATATTTTTATGCATATATCTTATAGGTCAAATTAAAAAATGCAGAGTATCTTATTCTTCGCGTTATCGCGTAATTATGATTGGTAATTACATTACGGGAGTGATGTTCACTAAAAATACAATACTTTTGAAAAAGTATTTCTAACAAAGATTTTTATGCATATATCTTATAGGTCAAACTAAAAAATGCAGAGTATCTTATTCTTCGCGTTATCGCGTAATTATGATTGGTAATTACATTACGGGAGTGATGTTCACTATAAATACAATACTTTTGAAAAAGTATTTCTAACAAGGATTTTTATGCATATATCTTATAGGTCAAATTAAAAAATCCAGAGTATCTTATTCTTCGCGTTATCGCGTAATTATGATTGGTAATTACATTACGGGCGTGATGTTCACTAAAAATACAATACTTTTGAAAAAGTATCTCTAAAAACGATTTTTATGTATATATCTTATAGGTCAAATTAAAAAATCAAGAGTATCTTATTCTTCGCGTTATCGCGTAATTATGATTGGTAATTACATTACGGGAGTGATGTTCACTATAAATAAAATACTCTTTGAAAAGTATTGTCAAATAAGTTTTTTAAACATATATCTCACATGTCAATTCAAAGTATCTTAAAAGTTGTTTAAAAATTTTATTTTTCGGGTTTTCGCGGTTTCAGGATCAGTATTTGCATTATTGAAATGCACTACCATAAATAAAACACTTTTGAAAAATTATTTCTAACAAAGATTTTTATGCATATATCTTATAGGTCAAACTAAAAAATGCAGAGTATCTTATTCTTCGCGTTATCGCGTAATTATGATTGGTAATTACATTACGGGAGTGATGTTCACTAAAAATACAATACTTTTGAAAAAGTATTTCTAACAAAGATTTTTATGCATATATCTTATAGGTCAAACTAAAAAATGCAGAATATCTTATTCTTCGCGTTATCGCGTAATTATGATTGGTAATTACATTACGGGAGTGATGTTCACTATAAATACAATACTTTTGAAAAAGTATTTCTAACAAGGATTTTTATGCATATATCTTATAGGTCAAATTAAAAAATCCAGAGTATCTTATTCTTCGCGTTATAGCGTAATTATGATTGGTAATTACATTACGGGCGTGATGTTCACTAAAAATACAATACTTTTGAAAAAGTATCTCTAACAACGATTTTTATGTATATATCTTATAGGTCAAATTAAAAAATCAAGAGTATCTTATTCTTCGCGTTATCGCGTAATTATGATTGGTAATTACATTACGGGAGTGATGTTCACTATAAATAAAATACTCTTGAAAAAGTATTGTCAAATAAGTTTTTTACACATATATCTCACATGTCAATTCAAAATATCTTAAAAGTTGTTTAAAAATTTTATTTTTCGGGTTTTCGCGGTTTCAGGATCAGTATTTGCATTATGGAATTGCACTACCATAAATAAAACACTTTTGAAAAATTATTTCTAACAAAGATTTTTACGCATATATCTTATAGGTCATATTAAAATATCCAGAGTATCTTATTCTTCGCGTTATCGCGTAATTATGATTGGTAATTACATTACGGGAGTGATGTTCACTATAATTACAATACTTTTGACAAAGTATTTCTAACAAAGATTTTTATGCATATATCTTATAGGTCATATTAAAAAATGCAGAGTATCTTATTCTTCGCGTTATCGCGTAATTATGATTGGTAATTACATTACGGGCGTGATGTTCACTAAAAATACAATACTTTTGAAAAAGTATTTCTAACAAAGATTTTTATGCATATATCTTATAGGTCAAATTAAAAAATGCAGAGTATCTTATTCTTCGCGTTATCGCGTAATTATGATTGGTAATTACATTACGGGAGTGATGTTCACTATAATTACAATACTTTTGACAAAGTATTTCTAACAAAGATTTTTATGCATATATCTTATAGGTCATATTAAAAAATGCAGAGTATCTTATTCTTAGCGTTATCGCGTAATTATGATTGGTAATTACATTACGGGCGTGATGTTCACTAAAAATACAATACTTTTGAGATAGGAATTCTAACAAAGATTTTTATCCATATATCTTATAGGTCAAATTAAGAAATCCACAGTATCTTATTCTTCGCGTTATCGCGTAATTATGATTGGTAATTACATTACGGGAGTGATGTTCACTTTAAACACAATACTTTTGAAAAAGTATTCTCAACTAAGTTTTTTACTCATATATCTTACACGTCAATTCAAAATAACTTAAAAATTGTTTAAAAAGTTTATTTTTCGGGTTTTAGCGGTTTCAGGACCAGTATTTGCATTATGGAATTGCTCTACAGTAAATAAACCACTTTTGAAAAAGTATTTCTAACAAAGATTTTTAAGCATATATCTTATAGGTCAAATTAAAAAATCCAGAGTATCTTATTCTTCGCGTTATCGCGTAATTATGATTGGTAATTACATTACGGGCGTGATGTTCACTAAAAATACAATACTTTTGAAAAAGTATCTCTAAAAACGATTTTTATGTATATATCTTATAGGTCAAATTAAAAAATCAAGAGTATCTTATTCTTCGCGTTATCGCGTAATTATGATTGGTAATTACATTACGGGATTGATGTTCACTATAAATAAAATACTCTTGAATAAGTATTTATAACAAAGATTTTTAAGCATATATCTTATAGGTCAAATTAAAAAATCCAGAGTATCTTATTCTTCGCGTTATCGCGTAATTATGATTGGTAATTACATTACGGGCGTGATGTTCACTAAAAATACAATACTTTTGAAAAAGTATTTCTAACAAATATTTTTATGCATATATCTTATAGGTCAAATTAAAAAATGCAGAGTATCTTATTCTTCGCGTTATCGCGTAATTATGATTGGTAATTACATTACGGGAGTGATGTTCACTAAAAATACAATACTTTTGAAAAAGTATTTCTAACAAAGATTTTTATGCATATATCTTATAGGTCAAACTAAAAAATGCAGAGTATCTTATTCTTCGCGTTATCGCGTAATTATGATTGGTAATTACATTACGGGAGTGATGTTCACTATAAATACAATACTTTTGAAAAAGTATTTCTAACAAGGATTTTTATGCATATATCTTATAGGTCAAATTAAAAAATCCAGAGTATCTTATTCTTCGCGTTATCGCGTAATTATGATTGGTAATTACATTACGGGCGTGATGTTCACTAAAAATACAATACTTTTGAAAAAGTATCTCTAAAAACGATTTTTATGTATATATCTTATAGGTCAAATTAAAAAATCAAGAGTATCTTATTCTTCGCGTTATCGCGTAATTATGATTGGTAATTACATTACGGGATTGATGTTCACTATAAATAAAATACTCTTGAAAAAGTATTGTCAAATAAGTTTTTTAAACATATATCTCACATGTCAATTCAAAGTATCTGAAAATTTGTTTAAAAATTTTATTTTTCGGGTTTTCGCGGTTTCAGGATCAGTATTTGCATTATGGAATTGCACTACCATAAATAAAACACTTTTGAATAATTATTTCTAACAAAGATTTTTACGCATAAATCTTATAGGTCATATTAAAATATCCAGAGTATCTTATTCTTCGCGTTATCGCGTAATTATGATTGGTAATTACATTACGGGAGTGATGTTCACTATAATTACAATACTTTTGACAAAGTATTTCTAACAAAGATTTTTATGCATATATCTTATAGGTCATATTAAAAAATGCAGAGTATCTTATTCTTCGCGTTATCGCGTAATTATGATTGGTAATTACATTACGGGCGTGATGTTCACTAAAAATACAATACTTTTGAAAAAGTATTTCTAACAAAGATTTTTATGCATATATCTTATAGGTCATATTAAAAAATGCAGAGTATCTTATTCTTCGCGTTATCGCGTAATTATGATTGGTAATTACATTACGGGCGTGATGTTCACTAAAAATACAATACTTTTGAAAAAGTATTCTCAACTAAGTCTTTTACGCATATATCTTACATGTCAATTAAAAATATCTCAAAAATTGTTTAAAAATTTTTTTTTTCGGGTTTTCGCCGTTTCAGGATCAGTATTTGCATTATGGAAGTGCTCTACTGTAAATAAAACACTTTTGAAAAAGTATTTCTAACAAAGATTTTTATGCATATATCTTATAGGTCATATTAAAATATCCAGAGAATCTTAATCTTCGCGTTATAGCGTAATTATGATTGATAATTACATTACGGGCGTGGTGTTCACTAAAGATACAATACCTTTGCAAAAGTATTGTCAAATAAGCTTTTTACGCATATATCTCACATGTCAATTTGAAATATCTTAAAAATTTTTTTAAAAAATTTTATTTTTCGGGTTTTCGCGTTTTCAGGATTAGTGATGGCATTATGGGATCGCTTTACTACAAATAAAATACTCTTGAAAAAGTATTGTCAACTAAGTTTTTTACGCATATATCTCACATGTCAATTCGAAATATCTTAAAAATTGTTTAAAAATTTTATTTTTCGGGTTTTCACGTTTTCAGGATCAATAATTTCATTATGGAATTGTTCTACTATAAAAAAAATACTTTTGAAAAAGTAATTCCAACAGAGATTTTTACGCATATATCGTATAGGTCAAATTAAAATATCAAGAGAATCTTATTCTTCGCGTTATCGCGTAATTATGATTGGTAATTACATTACGGGCGTGATGTTCACTAAAAATACAATACTTTTGAAAAAGTATTTCTAACAAATATTTTTATGCATATATCTTATAGGTCAAATTAAAAAATGCAGAGTATCTTATTCTTCGCGTTATCGCGTAATTATGATTGGTAATTACATTACGGGAGTGATGTTCACTATAAATACAATACTTTTGAAAACGTATTTCTAACGAAGATTTTTATGCATATATCTTATAGGTCAAATTAAAAATACAGAGTATCTTATTCTTCGCGTTATCGCGTAATTATGATTGGTAATTACATTACGGGCGTGATGTTCACTAAAAATACAATAATTTTGAAAAAGTATTTCTAACAAAGATTTTTATGCATATATCTTATAGGTCAAACTAAAAAATGAAGAGTATCTTATTCTTCGCGTTATAGCGTAATTATGATTGGTAATTACATTACGGGCGTGATGTTCACTAAAAATACAATACTTTTGAAAAAGTATCTCTAACAACGATTTTTATGTATATATCTTATAGGTCAAATTAAAAAATCAAGAGTATCTTATTCTTCGCGTTATCGCGTAATTATGATTGGTAATTACATTACGGGAGTGATGTTCACTATAAATAAAATACTCTTGAAAAAGTATTGTCAAATAAGTTTTTTACACATATATCTCACATGTCAATTCAAAATATCTTAAAAGTTGTTTAAAAATTTTATTTTTCGGGTTTTCGCGGTTTCAGGATCAGTATTTGCATTATGGAATTGCACTACCATAAATAAAACACTTTTGAAAAATTATTTCTAACAAAGATTTTTACGCATATATCTTATAGGTCATATTAAAATATCCAGAGTATCTTATTCTTCGCGTTATCGCGTAATTACGATTGGTAATTACATTACGGGACTGATGTTCACTATAATTACAATACTTTTGACAAAGTATTTCTAACAAAGATTTTTATGCATATATCTTATAGGTCATATTAAAAAATGCAGAGTATCTTATTCTTAGCGTTATCGCGTAATTATGATTGGTAATTACATTACGGGCGTGATGTTCACTAAAAATACAATACTTTTGAAAAAGTATTTCTAACAAAGATTTTTATGCATATATCTTATAGGTCATATTAAAAAATGCAGAGTATCTTATTCTTCGCGTTATCGCGTAATTATGATTGGTAATTACATTACGGGCGTGATGTTCACTAAAAATACAATACTTTTGAAAAAGTATTCTCAACTAAGTCTTTTACGCATATATCTTACATGTCAATTAAAAATATCTCAAAAATTGTTTAAAAATTTTTTTTTTCGGGTTTTCGCCGTTTCAGGATCAGTATTTGCATTATGGAAGTGCTCTACTGTAAATAAAACACTTTTGAAAAAGTATTTCTAACAAAGATTTTTATGCATATATCTTATAGGTCATATTAAAATATCCAGAGAATCTTAATCTTCGCGTTATAGCGTAATTATGATTGATAATTACATTACGGGCGTGGTGTTCACTAAAGATACAATACCTTTGCAAAAGTATTGTCAAATAAGCTTTTTACGCATATATCTCACATGTCAATTTGAAATATCTTAAAAATTTTTTTAAAAAATTTTATTTTTCGGGTTTTCGCGTTTTCAGGATTAGTGATGGCATTATGGGATCGCTTTACTACAAATAAAATACTCTTGAAAAAGTATTGTCAACTAAGTTTTTTACGCATATATCTCACATGTCAATTCGAAATATCTTAAAAATTGTTTAAAAATTTTATTTTTCGGGTTTTCACGTTTTCAGGATCAATAATTTCATTATGGAATTGTTCTACTATAAAAAAAATACTTTTGAAAAAGTAATTCCAACAGAGATTTTTACGCATATATCGTATAGGTCAAATTAAAATATCAAGAGAATCTTATTCTTCGCGTTATCGCGTAATTATGATTGGTAATTACATTACGGGCGTGATGTTCACTAAAAATACAATACTTTTGAAAAAGTATTTCTAACAAATATTTTTATGCATATATCTTATAGGTCAAATTAAAAAATGCAGAGTATCTTATTCTTCGCGTTATCGCGTAATTATGATTGGTAATTACATTACGGGAGTGATGTTCACTATAAATACAATACTTTTGAAAACGTATTTCTAACGAAGATTTTTATGCATATATCTTATAGGTCAAATTAAAAATACAGAGTATCTTATTCTTCGCGTTATCGCGTAATTATGATTGGTAATTACATTACGGGCGTGATGTTCACTAAAAATACAATAATTTTGAAAAAGTATTTCTAACAAAGATTTTTATGCATATATCTTATAGGTCAAACTAAAAAATGCAGAGTATCTTATTCTTCGCGTTATCGCGTAATTATGATTGGTAATTACATTACGGGAGTGATGTTCACTAAAAATACAATACTTTTGAAAAAGTATTTCTAACAAAGATTTTTATGCATATATCTTATAGGTCAAACTAAAAAATGCAGAATATCTTATTCTTCGCGTTATCGCGTAATTATGATTGGTAATTACATTACGGGAGTGATGTTCACTATAAATACAATACTTTTGAAAAAGTATTTCTAACAAGGATTTTTATGCATATATCTTATAGGTCAAATTAAAAAATCCAGAGTATCTTATTCTTCGCGTTATAGCGTAATTATGATTGGTAATTACATTACGGGCGTGATGTTCACTAAAAATACAATACTTTTGAAAAAGTATCTCTAACAACGATTTTTATGTATATATCTTATAGGTCAAATTAAAAAATCAAGAGTATCTTATTCTTCGCGTTATCGCGTAATTATGATTGGTAATTACATTACGGGAGTGATGTTCACTATAAATAAAATACTCTTGAAAAAGTATTGTCAAATAAGTTTTTTACACATATATCTCACATGTCAATTCAAAATATCTTAGAAAGTTGTTTAAAAATTTTATTTTTCGGGTTTTCGCGGTTTCAGGATCAGTATTTGCATTATGGAATTGCACTACCATAAATAAAACACTTTTGAAAAATTATTTCTAACAAAGATTTTTACGCATATATCTTATAGGTCATATTAAAATATCCAGAGTATCTTATTCTTCGCGTTATCGCGTAATTATGATTGGTAATTACATTACGGGACTGATGTTCACTAAAAATACAATACTTTTGAAAAAGTATTTCTAACAAAGATTTTTATGCATATATCTTATAGGTCAAATTAAAAAATGCAGAGTATCTTATTCTTCGCGTTATCGCGTAATTATGATTGGTAATTACATTACGGGAGTGATGTTCACTATAATTACAATACTTTTGACAAAGTATTTCTAACAATGATTTTTATGCATATATCTTATAGGTCATATTAAAAAATGCAGAGTATCTTATTCTTAGCGTTATCGCGTAATTATGATTGGTAATTACATTACGGGCGTGATGTTCACTAAAAATACAATACTTTTGAAAAAGTATTTCTAACAAAGATTTTTATGCATATATCTTATAGGTCAAATTAAAATATCCAGAGAATCTTATTCTTCGCGTAATTGCGTAATTATGTTTGGTAATTACATTACGGGCGTGATGTTCACTAAAAATACAATACCTTTGTAAAAGTATTGTCACCGTAGGTTTTTACGCATATATCTCACATGTCAATTTGAAATATCTTAACAATTGTTTAAAAATTTTATTTTTCGGGTTTTCGAGATTTCAGGACCAGTATTTGCATTATGGAATTGCTCTACCTTAAATACAATACTTTTCAAAAAGTATTTCTAACAAAGATTTTTACGCATACATCTTATAGGTCAAATTAAAAAATCCAGAGAATATTTTTCTTCGCGTTATTGCGTAATTGTGATTGGTAATTACATTACGGGAGTGATGTTCACTATAAATACAATACTTTTGAAAAAGTATTGTCAACTTAGGTTTTTACGCATATATCTCACAAGTCAATTTGAAATATCTTAAATATTTTTTTAAAAAATTTTATTTTTCGGGTTTTCGCGTTTTCAGGATTAGTAATGGCATTATGGTATCGCTTTACTACAAATAAAATACTCTTGAAAAAGTATTGTCAACTAAGTTTTTTACGCATATATCTCACATGTCAATTTAAAATATGTTAAAAATTTTTTTAAAAATTTTATTTTTCGGGTGTTCACATTTTCAGGATCAATAATTTCATTATGGAATTGTTCTACTATAAAAAAAATACTTTTGAGAAAGTAATTCCAACAGAGATTTTTACGCATATATCGTATAGGTCAAATTGAAATATCAAGAGAATCTTATTCTTCGCGTTATCGCGTAATTAAGATTGGTAATTACATTACGGGCGTGATGTTCACTAAAAATACAATACTTTTGAAAAAGTAATTCTAACAAAAATTTTTATCCATATATCTTATAGGTCAAATTAAAAAATCCAGAGTATCTTATTCTTCGAGTTATCGCGTAATTATGATTGGTAATTACATTACGGGAGTGATGTTCACTTTAAATACAATACTTTTGAAAAAGTATTTCTAACAAAGATTTTTATACATATATCTTATAGGTCAAATTAAAAATACAGAGTATCTTATTCTTCGCGTTATCGCGTAATTATGATTGGTAATTACATTACGGGAGTGATGTTCACTTTAAATACAATACTTTTGAAAAAGTATTTCTAACAAAGATTTTTATACATATATCTTATAGGTCAAATTAAAAATACAGAGTATCTTATTCTTCGCGTTATCGCGTAATTATGATTGGTAATTACATTACGGGCGTGATGTTCACTAAAAATACAATACTTTTGAAAAAGTATTTCTAACAAATATTTTTATGGATATATCTTATAGGTCAAATTAAAAAATCAAGAGTATCTTATTCTTCGCGTTATCGCGTAATTATGATTGGTAATTACATTACGGGAGTGATGTTCACTATAAATAAAATACTCTTGAAAAAGTATTTCTAACAAAGATTTTTATGGATATATCTTATAGGTCAAATTAAAAAATCAAGAGTATCTTATTATTCGCGTTATCGCGTAATTATGATTGGTAATTACATTACGGGAGTGATGTTCACTATATATTAAATACTCTTGAAAAAGTATTTCTAACAAAGATTTTTATGGATATATCTTATAGGTCAAATTAAAATATCAAGAAAATCTTATTCTTCGCGTTATCGCGTAATTATGATTGGTAATTACATTACGGGCGTGATGTTCACTAAAAATACAATACCTTTGTAAAAGTATTGTCAATTAAGTTTTTTACTCATATATCTCACATGTCGATTTAAAATATCTTAAAAATTGTTTAAAAATTTTATTTTTCGGGTTTTAGCTGTTTCGGGACCAGTATTTGCATTATGGAATTGCTCTACAGTAAATAAACCACTTTTGAAAAAGTATTTCTAACAAAGATTTTTATGGATATATCTTATAGGTCAAAATAAAATATCAAGAAAATCTTATTCTTCGCGTTATCGCGTAATTATGATTGGTAATTACATTTTTCTGACAAATATTGTTATGCATATATCTTATAGGTCAAATTAAAAAATGCAGAGTATCTTATTCTTCGCGTTATCGCGTAATTATGATTGGTAATTACATTACGGGAGTGATATTCACTATAAATACAATACTTTTGAAAAAGTATTTCTAACAAAGATTTTTATGCATATATCATATAGGTCAAATTAAAAATACAGAGTATCTTATTCTTCGCGTTATCGCGTAATTATGATTGGTAATTACATTACGGGCGTGATGTTCACTAAAAATACAATACTTTTGAAAAAGTATTACTAACAAAGATTTTTATGCATATATCATATAGGTCAAATTAAAAATACAGAGTATCTTATTCTTCGCGTTATCGCGTAATTATGATTGGTAATTACATTACGGGAGTGATATTCACTATAAATACAATACTTTTGAAAAAGTATTTCTAACAAAGATTTTTATGCATATATCTTATAGGTCAAATTAAAAATCCAGAGAATCTTATTCTTCGCGTTATCGCGTAATTATGATTGGTAATTACATTACGGGCGTGATGTTCACTAAAAATACAATACTTTTGAAAAAGTATCTCTAAAAACGATTTTTATGTATATATCTTATAGGTCAAATTAAAAAATCAAGAGTATCTTATTCTTCGCGTTATCGCGTAATTATGATTGGTAATTACATTACGGGAGTGATGTTCACTATAAATAAAATACTCTTGAAAAAGTATTTCTAACAAAGAATTTTATGCATATATCTTATAGGTCAAATTAAAAAATCCAGAGTATCTTATTCTTCGCGTTATCGCGTAATTATGATTGGTAATTACATTACGGGCGTGATGTTCACCAGAAATACAATACTTTTGAAAAAGTATTTCTAACAAATATTGTTATGCATATATCTTATAGGTCAAATTAAAAAATGCAGAGTATCTTATTCTTCGCGTTATCGCGTAATTATGATTGGTAATTACATTACGGGCGTGATGTTCACTAGAAATACAATACTTTGGAAAAAGTATTTCTAACAAATATTTTTATGCATATATCTTATAGGTCAAATTAAAAAATGCAGAGTATCTTATTCTTCGCGTTATCGCGTAATTATGATTGGTAATTACATTACGGGAGTGATGTTCACTAAAAATACAATACTTTTGAAAAAGTATTTCTAACAAAGATTTTTATGCATATATCTTATAGGTCAAACTAAAAAATGCAGAGTATCTTATTCTTCGCGTTATCGCGTAATTATGATTGGTAATTACATTACGGGAGTGATGTTCACTATAAATACAATACTTTTGAAAAAGTATTTCTAACAAGGATTTTTATGCATATATCTTATAGGTCAAATTAAAAAATCCAGAGTATCTTATTCTTCGCGTTATCGCGTAATTATGATTGGTAATTACATTACGGGCGTGATGTTCACTAAAAATACAATACTTTTGAAAAAGTATCTCTAAAAACGATTTTTATGTATATATCTTATAGGTCAAATTAAAAAATCAAGAGTATCTTATTCTTCGCGTTATCGCGTAATTATGATTGGTAATTACATTACGGGATTGATGTTCACTATAAATAAAATACTCTTGAAAAAGTATTGTCAAATAAGTTTTTTAAACATATATCTCACATGTCAATTCAAAGTATCTGAAAAGTTGTTTAAAAATTTTATTTTTCGGGTTTTCGCGGTTTCAGGATCAGTATTTGCATTATGGAATTGCACTACCATAAATAAAACACTTTTGAAAAATTATTTCTAACAAAGATTTTTACGCATAAATCTTATAGGTCATATTAAAATATCCAGAGTATCTTATTCTTCGCGTTATCGCGTAATTATGATTGGTAATTACATTACGGGAGTGATGTTCACTATAATTACAATACTTTTGACAAAGTATTTCTAACAAAGATTTTTATGCATATATCTTATAGGTCATATTAAAAAATGCAGATTATCTTATTCTTAGCGTTATCGCGTAATTATGATTGGTAATTACATTACGGGCGTGATGTTCACTAAAAATACAATACTTTTGAAAAAGTATTTCTAACTAAGATTTTTATGCATATATCTTATAGGTCAAATTAAAAAATCCAGAGTATCTTATTCTTCGCGTTATCGCGTAATTATGATTGGTAATTACATTACGGGCGTGATGTTCACTAAAAATACAATACTTTTGAAAAAGTATTCTCAACTAAGTCTTTTACGCATATATCTTACATGTCAATTAAAAATATCTCAAAAATTGTTTAAAAATTTTTTTTTTCGGGTTTTCGCCGTTTCAGGATCAGTATTTGCATTATGGAAGTGCTCTACTGTAAATAAAACACTTTTGAAAAAGTATTTCTAACAAAGATTTTTACGCATATATCTTATAGGTCATATTAAAATATCCAGAGAATCTTAATCTTCGCGTTATAGCGTAATTATGATTGATAATTACATTACGGGCGTGGTGTTCACTAAAGATACAATACCTTTGCAAAAGTATTGTCAAATAAGCTTTTTACGCATATATCTCACATGTCAATTTGAAATATCTTAAAAATTTTTTTAAAAAATTTTATTTTTCGGGTTTTCGCGTTTTCAGGATTAGTGATGGCATTATGGGATCGCTTTACTACAAATAAAATACTCTTGAAAAAGTATTGTCAACTAAGTTTTTTACGCATATATCTCACATGTCAATTCGAAATATCTTAAAAATTGTTTAAAAATTTTTTTTTTCGGGTTTTCGCCGTTTCAGGATCAGTATTTGCATTATGGAAGTGCTCTACTGTAAATAAAACACTTTTGAAAAAGTATTTCTAACAAAGATTTTTATGCATATATCTTATAGGTCAAATTAAAAAATGCAGAGTATCTTATTCTTCGCGTTATCGCGTAATTATGATTGGTAATTACATTACGGGCGTGATGTTCACTAAAAATACAATACTTTTGAAAAAGTATTTCTAACAAATATTTTTATGCATATATCTTATAGGTCAAATTAAAAAATGCAGAGTATCTTATTCTTCGCGTTATCGCGTAATTATGATTGGTAATTACATTACGGGAGTGATGTTCACTATAAATACAATACTTTTGAAAACGTATTTCTAACGAAGATTTTTATGCATATATCTTATAGGTCAAATTAAAAATACAGAGTATCTTATTCTTCGCGTTATCGCGTAATTATGATTGGTAATTACATTACGGGCGTGATGTTCACTAAAAATACAATAATTTTGAAAAAGTATTTCTAACAAAGATTTTTATGCATATATCTTATAGGTCAAACTAAAAAATGCAGAGTATCTTATTCTTCGCGTTATCGCGTAATTATGATTGGTAATTACATTACGGGAGTGATGTTCACTAAAAATACAATACTTTTGAAAAAGTATTTCTAACAAAGATTTTTATGCATATATCTTATAGGTCAAACTAAAAAATGCAGAATATCTTATTCTTCGCGTTATCGCGTAATTATGATTGGTAATTACATTACGGGAGTGATGTTCACTATAAATAAAATACTCTTGAAAAAGTATTGTCAAATAAGTTTTTTACACATATATCTCACATGTCAATTCAAAATATCTTAAAAGTTGTTTAAAAATTTTATTTTTCGGGTTTTCGCGGTTTCAGGATCAGTATTTGCATTATGGAATTGCACTACCATAAATAAAACACTTTTGAAAAATTATTTCTAACAAAGATTTTTACGCATATATCTTATAGGTCATATTAAAATATCCAGAGTATCTTATTCTTCGCGTTATCGCGTAATTATGATTGGTAATTACATTACGGGACTGATGTTCACTAAAAATACAATACTTTTGAAAAAGTATTTCTAACAAAGATTTTTATGCATATATCTTATAGGTCAAATTAAAAAATGCAGAGTATCTTATTCTTCGCGTTATCGCGTAATTATGATTGGTAATTACATTACGGGAGTGATGTTCACTATAATTACAATACTTTTGACAAAGTATTTCTAACAAAGATTTTTATGCATATATCTTATAGGTCATATTAAAAAATGCAGAGTATCTTATTCTTAGCGTTATCGCGTAATTATGATTGGTAATTACATTACGGGCGTGATGTTCACTAAAAATACAATACTTTTGAAAAATATTTCTAACAAAGATTTTTATGCATATATCTTATAGGTCAAATTAAAATATCCAGAGAATCTTATTCTTCGCGTAATTGCGTAATTATGTTTGGTAATTACATTACGGGCGTGATGTTCACTAAAAATACAATACCTTTGTAAAAGTATTGTCACCGTAGGTTTTTACGCATATATCTCACATGTCAATTTGAAATATCTTAACAATTGTTTAAAAATTTTATTTTTCGGGTTTTCGAGATTTCAGGACCAGTATTTGCATTATGGAATTGCTCTACCTTAAATACAATACTTTTCAAAAAGTATTTCTAACAAAGATTTTTACGCATACATCTTATAGGTCAAACTAAAAAATCCAGAGAATATTTTTCTTCGCGTTATTGCGTAATTGTGATTGGTAATTACATTACGGGAGTGATGTTCACTATAAATACAATACTTTTGAAAAAGTATTGTCAACTTAGGTTTTTACGCATATATCTCACAAGTCACTTTGAAATATCTTAAATATTTTTTTAAAAAATTTTATTTTTCGGGTTTTCGCGTTTTCAGGATTAGTAATGGCATTATGGTATCGCTTTACTACAAATAAAATACTCTTGAAAAAGTATTGTCAACTAAGTTTTTTACGCATATATCTCACATGTCAATTTAAAATATCTTAAAAATTTTTTTAAAAATTTTATTTTTCGGGTGTTCACATTTTCAGGATCAATAATTTCATTATGGAATTGTTCTACTATAAAAAAAATACTTTTGAGAAAGTAATTCCAACAGAGATTTTTACGCATATATCGTATAGGTCAAATTGAAATATCAAGAGAATCTTATTCTTCGCGTTATCGCGTAATTAAGATTGGTAATTACATTACGGGCGTGATGTTCACTAAAAATACAATACTTTTGAAAAAGTAATTCTAACAAAAATTTTTATCCATATATCTTATAGGTCAAATTAAAAAATCCAGAGTATCTTATTCTTCGAGTTATCGCGTAATTATGATTGGTAATTACATTACGGGAGTGATGTTCACTTTAAATACAATACTTTTGAAAAAGTATTTCTAACAAAGATTTTTATGCATATATCTTATAGGTCAAATTAAAAATACAGAGTATCTTATTCTTCGCGTTATCGCGTAATTATGATTGGTAATTACATTACGGGAGTGATGTTCACTTTAAATACAATACTTTTGAAAAAGTATTTCTAACAAAGATTTTTATACATATATCTTATAGGTCAAATTAAATATACAGAGTATCTTATTCTTCGCGTTATCGCGTAATTATGATTGGTAATTACATTACGGGCGTGATGTTCACTAAAAATACAATACTTTTGAAAAAGTATTTCTAACAAAGATTTTTATGCATATATCTTATAGGTCAAATTAAAAAATCAAGAGTATCTTATTCTTCGCGTTATCGCGTAATTATGATTGGTAATTACATTACGGGAGTGATGTTCACTATAAATAAAATACTCTTGAAAAAGTATTTCTAACAAAGATTTTTATGGATATATCTTATAGGTCAAATTAAAAAATCAAGAGTATCTTATTCTTCGCGTTATCGCGTAATTATGATTGGTAATTACATTACGGGCGTGATGTTCACTAAAAATACAATACCTTTGTAAAAGTATTGTCAATTAAGTTTTTTACTCATATATCTCACATGTCGATTTAAAATATCTTAAAAATTGTTTAAAAATTTTATTCTTCGCGTTATCGCGTAATTATGATTGGTAATTACATTACGGGAGTGATATTCACTATAAATACAATACTTTTGAAAAAGTATTTCTAACAAAGATTTTTATGCATATATCATATAGGTCAAATTAAAAATACAGAGTATCTTATTCTTCGCGTTATCGCGTAATTATGATTGGTAATTACATTACGGGCGTGATGTTCACTAAAAATACAATACTTTTGAAAAAGTATTACTAACAAAGATTTTTATGCATATATCTTATAGGTCAAATTAAAAAATCAAGAGTATCTTATTCTTCGCGTTATCGCGTAATTATGATTGGTAATTACATTACGGGCGTGATGTTCACTAAAAATACAATACCTTTGTAAAAGTATTGTCAATTAAGTTTTTTACTCATATATCTCACATGTCGATTTAAAATATCTTAAAAATTGTTTAAAAATTTTATTTTTCGGGTTTTAGCTGTTTCGGGACCAGTATTTGCATTATGGAATTGCTCTACAGTAAATAAACCACTTTTGAAAAAGTATTTCTAACAAAGATTTTTACGCATATATCTTATAGGTCAAATTAAAATATCAAGAGAATCTTATTCTTCGCGTTATCGCGTAATTATGATTGGTAATTACATTTTTCTAACAAATATTGTTATGCATATATCTTATAGGTCAAATTAAAAAATGCAGAGGATCTTATTCTTCGCGTTATCGCGTAATTATGATTGGTAATTACATTACGGGAGTGATGTTCACTATAAATACAATACTTTTGAAAAATTATTTCTAACAAAGATTTTTATGCATATATCTTATAGGTCAAATTAAAAAATGCAGAGGATCTTATTCTTCGCGTTATCGCGTAATTATGATTGGTAATTACATTACGGGAGTGATGTTCACTATAAATACAATACTTTTGAAAAATTATTTCTAACAAAGATTTTTATGCATATATCTTATAGGTCAAATTAAAAATACAGAGTATCTTATTCTTCGCGTTATCGCGTAATTATGATTGGTAATTACATTACGGGAGTGATGTTCAATATAAATAAAATACTCTAGAAAATGTATTGTCAACTAAGTTTTTTACACATATATCTCACATCTCGATTCAAAATATCTTAAAAGTTGTTTAAAATTTTTATTTTTCGGGTTTTCGCGGTTTCAGGATCAGTATTTGCATTATGAAATTGCACTACCATAAATAAAACACTTTTGAAAAATTATTTCTAACAAAGATTTTTAAGCATATACCTTATAGGTCAAATTAAAATATCAAGAGAGTCTTATTCTTCGCGTTATCGCGTAATTATGATTGGTAATTACATTACGGGCGTGATGTTCACTAAAAATACAATACTTTCGAAAAAGAATTTCTAACAAAGAATTTTATGCATATATCTTATAGGTCAAATTAAAAAATCCAGAGTATCTTATTCTTCGCGTTATCGCGTAATTATGATTGGTAATTACATTACGGGAGTGATGTTCACTACAAATACAATACTTTTGAAAAAGTATTTCTAACAAAGATTTTTAGGCATACATCTTATAGGTCAAATTAAAAAATCCAGAGAATATTTTTCTTCGTGTTATTGCGTAATTGTGATTGGTAATTACATTACGGGCGTGATGTTCACTAAAAATACAATACATTTGAAAAAGTAATTCTAACAAAGATTTTTATCCATATATCTTATAGGTCTAATTAAAAAATCCAGAGTATCTTATTCTTCGCGTTATCGCGTAATTATGATTGGTAATTACATTACGGGAGTGATGTTCACTAAAAATACAAAACCTTTGTAAAAGTATTGTCAATTAAGCTTGTTACGCATATATCCCACATTTCAATTTAAAATATCTTAAAAATTCTTAAAAATTTTATTTTTCGGGTTTTCGCGTTTTCAGGATTAGTAATGGCATTATGGGATCGCTTTACTACAAATAAAATACTCTTGAAAAAGTATTGTCAACTAAGTTTTTACGCATATATCTCACATGTCAATTTAAAATATCGTAAAAATTTTTTAAAAAATTTTATTTTTCGGTTTTTCACGTTTTCAGGATCAATAATTTCATTATGGAATTGTTCTACTATAAAAAAAATACTTTTGAAAAAGTAATTGCAACAGAGATTTTTACGCATATATCGTATAGGTCAAATTAAAATATCAAGAGAATCTTATTCTTCGCGTTATCGCGTAATTATGATTGGTAATTACATTACGGGCGTGATGTTCACTAAAAATACAATACTTTTGAAAAAGTAATTCTATCAAAGATTTTTATCCATATATCTTATAGGTCAAATTAAAAAATCCAGAGTATCTTATTCTTCGCGTTATCGCGTAATTATGGTTGGTAATTACATTACGGCAGTGATGTTCAATTTAAATACAATACTTTTGAAAAAGTATTCTCAACTAAGTTTTTTACGCATATATCTTACATGTCAATTCAAAATAACTTAAAACTTGTTTAAAAATTTTATTTTTCGGGTTTTAGCGTTTTCAGGACCAGTATTTGCATTATGGAATTGCTCTACAGTAAATAAACCACTTTTGAAAAAGTATTTCTAACAAAGATTTTTACGCATATATCTTATAGGTCGAATTAAAATATCAAGAGAATCTTATTCTTCTCATTATCGCGTAATTATGATTGGTAATTACATTACGGGCGTGATGTTCACTACAAATACAATACTTTTGAAAAAGTATTCTCAACTAAGTTTTTTACGCATATATCTTACATGTCAATTCAAAATATCTCAAAAATTGTTTAAAAATTTTATTTTTCGGGTTTTCGCGGTTTCAGGATCAGTATTTGCATTATGGAATTGCACTACAATAAATAAAACACTTTTGAAAAATTATTTCTAACAAAGATTTTTAAGCATATATCTTATAGGTCAAATTAAAATATCAAGAGAATCTTATTCTTCGCGTTATCGCTTAATTATGATTGGTAATTAAATTACGGGCGTGATGTTCACTAAAAATACAATACTTTTGGATAAGTATTTCTAACAAAGAATTTTATGCATATATCTTATAGGTCAAATTAAAAAATCCAGAGAATATTTTTCTTCGCGTTATTGCGTAATTGTGATTGGTAATTACATTACGGGAGTGATGTTCACTGTAAATACAATACTTTTGAAAAAGTATTGTCAACTTAGGTTTTTACGCATGTATCTCACATGTCAATTTGAAATATCTTAAAAATTTTTTTAAAAAATTTTATTTTTCGGTTTTTCGCGTTTTCAGGATTAGTAATGGCATTATGGGATCGCTTTACTATAAATACAATACTTTTCAAAAATTATTTCTAACAAAGATTTTTAAGCATATATCTTATAGGTCAAATTAAAATATCAAGAGAATCTTATTCTTCGCGTTATCGCGTAATTATGATTTGTAATTACATTACGGGCGTGATGTTCACTAAAAATACAATACTTTTGGAAAAGTATTTCTAACAAAGAATTTTATGCCTATATCTTATAGGTCAAATTAAATAATCCAGAGTATCTTATACTTCGCGTTATCGCGTAATTATGATTGGTAATTACATTACGGGAGTGATGTTCACTACAAATACAATACTTTTGAAAAAGTATTCTCAACTAAGTTTTTTACGCATATATCTTACATGTCAATTCAAAATATCTCAAAAATTGTTTAAAAATTTTATTTTTCGGGTTTTCGCGGTTTCAGGATCAGTATTTGCATTATGGAATTGCTCTACTGTAAATAAAACACTTTTGAAAAAGTATTTCTATCAAAGTTTTTTACGCATATATCTTACATGTCAATTCAAAATATCTTAAAAATTTTTTTAAAAAATTTTATTTTTCGGGTTTTCGCGTTTTCAGGATTAGTAATGGCATTATGGGATCGCTTTACTATAAATAAAATACTCTTGAAAAAGTATTGTGAACTAAGTTTTTTACGCATATATCTCACATGTCAATTTAAAATATCTTAAAAATTTTTTTAAAAATTTTATTTTTCGGGTTTTCAGGTTTTCAGGATCAATAATTTCATTATGGAATTGTTCTACTATAAATAAAATACTTTTGAAAAAGTAATTCCAACAGAGATTTTTACGCATATATCTTACAGGTCTATTTAAAATATCCAAAGAATTTTATTCTTCGCATTATCGCGTAATTATGATTGGTAATTACATTACGGGCGTGATGTTCACTAAAAATACAATACCTTTGTAAAAGTATTGTCAATTAAGCTTGTTACGCATATATCTCACATGTCAATTTAAAATATCTTAAAAATTCTTAAAAATTTTTATTTTCCGGGTTTTCGTGGTTTCAGTATCAGTATTTGCATTATGGAATTGATCTACTACAAATACAATACTTTTCAAAAAGTATTTCTAACAAAGATTTTTAGGCATACATCTTATAGGTCCAATTAAAAAATCCAGAGAATATTTTTCTTCGTGTTATTGCGTAATTGTGATTGGTAATTACATTACGGGAGTGATGTTCACTATAAATACAATACTTTTGAAAAAGTATTGTCAACTTAGGTTTTTACGCATATATCTCACATGTCAATTTGAAATATCTTAAAAATTTTTTAAAAAATTTTATTTTTCGGGTTTTCACGTTTTCAGGATCAATAATTCCATTATGGAATTGTTCTACTATAAATACAATACTTTTGAAAAAGTATTCTCAACTAAGTTTTTTACGCATATATCTTATAGGTCAAATTAAAATATCCAGAGAATCTTATTCTTCGCGTTATCGCGTAATTATGATTGGTAATTACATTACGGGCGTGATGTTCACTAAAAATACAATACATTTGAAAAAGTAATTCTAACAAAGATTTTTATCCATATATCTTATAGGTCTAATTAAAAAATCCAGAGTATCTTATTCTTCGCGTTATCGCGTAATTATGATTGGTAATTACATTACGGGAGTGATGTTCACTTTAAATACAATACTTTTGAAAAAGTATTTCTAACAAAGATTTTTAGGCATACATCTTATAGGTCAAATTAAAAAATCCAGAGAATATTTTTCTTCGTGTTATTGCGTAATTGTGATTGGTAATTACATTACGGGAGTGATGTTCACTAAAAATACAATACCTTTGTAAAAGTATTGTCAATTAAGCTTGTTACGCATATATCTCACATGTCAATTTAAAATATCTTAAAAATTCTTAAAAATTTTTATTTGCCGGGTTTTCGCGGTTTCAGGATCAGTATTTGCATTATGTAATTGCTCTACTATAAATAAAATACTTTTGAAAAAGTATTTCTAACAATGATTTTTAAGCATATATCTTATAGGTCAAATTAAAATATCAAGAGAATCTTATTCTTCGCGTTATCGCGTAATTATGATTGGTAATTACATTACGGGCGAGATGTTCACTTAAAATACAATACTTTTGAAAATGTATTTCTAACAAAGAATTTTATGCATATATCTTATAGGTCAAATTAAATAATCCAGAGCATCTTATTCTTCGCGTTATCGCGTAATTATGATTGGTAATTACATTACGGGAGTGATGTTCACTACAAATACAATACTTTTGAAAAAGTATTCTCAACTAAGTTTTTTACGCATATATCCTACATGTCAATTCAAAATATCTCAAAAATTGTTTAAAAATTTTATTTTTCGGGTTTTCGCGGTTTCAGGATCAGTAATTGCATTATGTTATTGCTCTCCTGTCAATAAAATACATTTGAAAAAGTATTGTCATCTAAGTTTTTTACGCATATATCTCACATGTCAATTTAAAATATCTTAAAAATTTTTTAAAAAATTTTATTTTTCGGGTTTTCACGTTTTCAGGATCAATAATTTCATTATGGAATTGTTCTACTATAAATAAAATACTTTTGAAAAAGTAATTCCAACAGAGATTTTTACGCATATATCTTACAGGTCTATTTAAAATATCCAAAGAATTTTATTCTTCGCATTATCGCGTAATTATGATTGGTAATTACATTACGGGCGTGATGTTCACTAAAAATACAATACCTTTGTAAAAGTATTGTCAATTAAGCTTGTTACGCATATATCTCACATGTCAATTTAAAATATCTTAAAAATTCTTAAAAATTTTTATTTTCCGGGTTTTCGCGGTTTCAGTATCAGTATTTGCATTATGGAATTGCTCTACTATAAATACAATACTTTTCAAAAAGTATTTCTAACAAAGATTTTTACGCATACATCTTATAGGTCAAATTAAAAAATCCAGAGAATATTTTTCTTCGTGTTATTGCGTAATTGTGATTGGTAATTACATTACGTGAGTGATGTTCACTATAAATACAATACTTTTGAAAAAGTATTGTCAACTTATGTTTTTACGCATATATCTCATATGTCAATTTGAAATATCTTAAAAATTTAAAAAAAAAATTTTTTTTTTACGGGTTTTCGCGTTTTCAGGATTAGTAATGGCAATATGGGATCGCTTTACTATAAATAAAATACTCTTGAAAAAGTATTGTCAACTAAGTTTTTTACGCATATATCTCACATGTCAATTTAAAATATCTTAAAAATTTTTTAAAAAATTTTATTTTTCGGGTTTTCACGTTTTTAGGATCAATAATTTCATTATGGAATTGTTCTACTATAAATACAATACTTTTGAAAAAGTATTCTCAACTAAGTTTTTTACGCATATATCTTACATGTCAATTCAAAATATCCCAAGAATTGTTTAAAAATTTTATTTTTCGGGTTTTCGCGGTTTCAGGACCAGTATTTGCATTATGGAATTGCTCTACTGTAAATAAAACACTTTTGAAAATGTATTTCTAACAAAGATTTTTACGCATATATCTTATAGGTCAAATTAAAATATCCAGAGAATCTTATTCTTCGCGTTATCGCGTAATTATGATTGGTAATTACATTACGGGCGAGATGTTCACTAAAAATACAATACTTTTGAAAATGTATTTCTAAAAAAGAATTTTATGCATATATCTTATAGGTCAAATTAAATAATCCAGAGCATCTCATTTTTCGCGTTATCGCGTAATTATGATTGGTAATTACATTACGGGAGTGATGTTCACTACAAATACAATACCTTCGTAAAAGTATTGTCAAATAAGCTTTTTACGCATATATCTCACATTTCAATTTAAAATATCTTAAAAATTCTTAAAAATTTTATTTTTCGGGTTTTCGCGGTTTCACGATCAGTAATTGCATTATGGAATTGCTCTACTTTAAATACAATACTTTTGAAAAAGTATTCTCAACTAAGTTGTTTACGCATATATCTTACATGTCAATTAAAAATATCCCAAAAATTGTTTAAAAATTTTATTTTTCGGGTTTTCGCGATTTCAGGACCAGTATTTGTATTATGGAATTGCTCTACGATAAATACAATACTTTTCAAAAAGTATTTCTAACAAAGATTTTTACGCATACATCTTATAGGTCAAATTAAAATATCAAGAGAATCTTATTCTTCGCGTTATCGCGTAATTATGATTGGTAATTACATTACGGGCGAGATGTTCACTTAAAATACAATACTTTTGAAAATGTATTTCTAACAAAGAATTTTATGCATATATCTTATAGGTCAAATTAAATAATCCAGAGCATCTTATTCTTCGCGTTATCGCGTAATTATGATTGGTAATTACATTACGGGAGTGATGTTCACTACAAATACAATACTTTTGAAAAAGTATTCTCAACTAAGTTTTTTACGCATATATCCTACATGTCAATTCAAAATATCTCAAAAATTGTTTAAAAATTTTATTTTTCGGGATTTCGCGGTTTCAGGACCAGTATTTGCATTATGGAATTGCTCTACAGTAAATAAAACACTTTTGAAAAAGTATTTCTAACAAAGATTTTTACGCATATATCTTATAGGTCAATTTAAAATATCTTAAAAATTTTTTTAAAAAATTTTATTTTTCGGGTTTTCGCGTTTTCAGGATTAGTAATGGTATTATGGGATCGCTTTACTATAAATAAAATACTCTTGAAAAAGTATTGTGAACTAAGTTTTTTACGCATATATCTCACATGTCAATTTAAAATATCTTAAAAATTTTTTAAAAAATTTTATTTTTCGGGTTTTCACGTTTTCAGGATCAATAATTTCATTATGGAATTGTTCTACTATAAATAAAATACTTTTGAAAAAGTAATTCCAACAGAGATTTTTACGCATATATCTTACAGGTCTATTTAAAATATCCAAAGAATTTTATTCTTCGCATTATCGCGTAATTATGATTGGTAATTACATTACGGGCGTGATGTTCACTAAAAATACAATACCTTTGTAAAAGTATTGTCAATTGAGCTTGTTACGCATATATCTCACATGTCAATTTAAAATATCTTAAAAATTCTTAAAAATTATTATTTTCCGGGTTTTCGCGGTTTCAGGACCATTATTTGCATTATGGAATTGCTCTACTGTAAATAAAACACTTTTGAAAAAGTATTTCTAACAAAGATTTTTACGCATATATCTAATAGGTCAAATTAAAATATCCAGAGAATCTTACTCTTCGCGTTATCGCGTAATTATGATTGGTAATTACATTACGGGCGTGATGTTCACTAAAAATACAATACCTTTGTAAAAGTATTGTCAATTAAGTTTTTTACGCATATATCTCACATGTCGATTTAAAATATCTTAAAAAATGTTTAAAAATTTTATTTTTCGGGTTTTCGCGGTTTCAGGATCAGTATTTGCATTATGTAATTGTTCTACTATAAATACAATACTTTTGAAAAAGTATTCTCAACTAAGTTTTTTACGCATATATCTTACATGTCAATTCAAAATATCTTAAAAATTTTTTAAAAAATTTTATTTTTCGGGTTTTCACGTTTTCAGGATCAATAATTTCATTATGGAATTGTTCTACTATAAATAAAATACTTTTGAAAAAGTAATTCCAACAGAGATTTTTACGCATATATCTTACAGGTCAAATTAAAATATCAATAGAATCTTATTCTTCGCGTTATCGCGTAATTATGATTGGTAATTACATTACGGGCGTGATGTTCACTAAAAATACAATACCTTTGTAAAAGTATTGTCAATTGAGCTTGTTACGCATATATCTCACATGTCAATTTAAAATATCTTAAAAATTCTTAAAAATTATTATTTTCCGGGTTTTCGCGGTTTCAGGACCATTATTTGCATTATGGAATTGCTCTACTGTAAATAAAACACTTTTGAAAAAGTATTTCTAACAAAGATTTTTACGCATATATCTAATAGGTCAAATTAAAATATCCAGAGAATCTTATTCTTCGCGTTATCGCGTAATTGTGATTGGTAATTACATTACGGGAGTGATAATCACTATAAATACAATACGTTTGAAAAAGTATTGTCAACTTAGGTTTTTACGCATATATCTCACATGTCAATTTGAAATATCATAAAAATTTTTTAAAAAATTTTATTTTACGGGTTTTCGCGTTTTCAGGATTAGTAATGGCATTATGGGATCGCTTTACTATAAATAAAATACTCTTGAAAAAGTATTGTCAACTAAGTTTGTTACGCATATATCTCACATGTCAATTTAAAATATCTTAAAAATTTTTTAAAAAATTTTATTTTTCGGGTTTTCGCGATTTCAGGACCAGTATTTGTATTATGGAATTGCTCTACGATAAATACAATACTTTTCAAAAAGTATTTCTAACAAAGATTTTTACGCATACATCTTATAGGTCAAATTAAAATATCAAGAGAATCTTATTCTTCGCGTTATCGCGTAATTATGATTGGTAATTACATTACGGGCGAGATGTTCACTTAAAATACAATACTTTTGAAAATGTATTTCTAACAAAGAATTTTATGCATATATCTTATAGGTCAAATTAAATAATCCAGAGCATCTTATTCTTCGCGTTATCGCGTAATTATGATTGGTAATTACATTACGGGAGTGATGTTCACTACAAATACAATACTTTTGAAAAAGTATTCTCAACTAAGTTTTTTACGCATATATCTTACATGTCAATTCAAAATATCTCAAAAATTGTTTAAAAATTTTATTTTTCGGGTTTTCGCGGTTTCAGGATCAGTATTTGCATTATGGAATTGCTCTACTGCAAATAAAACACTTTTGAAAAAGTATTTCTAACAAAGATTTTTACGCATATATCTTATAGGTCAATTTAAAATATCTTAAAAATTTTTTTAAAAAATTTTATTTTTCGGGTTTTCGCGTTTTCAGGATTAGTAATGGTATTATGGGATCGCTTTACTATAAATAAAATACTCTTGAAAAAGTATTGTGAACTAAGTTTTTTACGCATATATCTCACATGTCAATTTAAAATATCTTAAAAATTTTTTAAAAAATTTTATTTTTCGGGTTTTCACGTTTTCAGGATCAATAATTTCATTATGGAATTGTTCTACTATAAATAAAATACTGTTGAAAAAGTAATTCCAACAGAGATTTTTACGCATATATCTTACAGGTCTATTTAAAATATCCAAAGAATTTTATTCTTCGCATTATCGCGTAATTATGATTGGTAATTACATTACGGGCGTGATGTTCACTAAAAATACAATACCTTTGTAAAAGTATTGTCAATTGAGCTTGTTACGCATATATCTCACATGTCAATTTAAAATATCTTAAAAATTCTTAAAAATTATTATTTTCCGGGTTTTCGCGGTTTCAGGACCATTATTTGCATTATGGAATTGCTCTACTGTAAATAAAACACTTTTGAAAAAGTATTTCTAACAAAGATTTTTACGCATATATCTAATAGGTCAAATTAAAATATCCAGAGAATCTTACTCTTCGCGTTATCGCGTAATTATGATTGGTAATTACATTACGGGCGTGATGTTCACTAAAAATACAATACCTTTGTAAAAGTATTGTCAATTAAGTTTTTTACGCATATATCTCACATGTCGATTTAAAATATCTTAAAAAATGTTTAAAAATTTTATTTTTCGGGTTTTTGCGGATTCAGGATCAGTATTTGCATTATGTAATTGCTCTCCTGAAAATAAAATACATTTGAAAAAGTATTGTCATCTCAGTTTTTTACGCATATATCTCAAATGTCAATTTAAAATATCTTAAAAATTTTTTAAAAAATTTTATTTTTCGGGTATTCACGTTTTCAGGATCAATAATTTCATTATGGAATTGTTCTACTATAAATACAATACTTTTGAAAAAGTATTCTCAAACAAGTTTTTTACGCATATATCTTACATGTCAATTTAAAATATCTTAAAAATTTTTTAAAAAATTTTATTTTCCGGGTTTTCGCGGTTTCAGGACCATTATTTGCATTATGGAATTGCTCTACTGTTAATAAAACACTTTTGAAAAAGTATTTCTAACAAAGATTTTTACGCATATATCTTACAGGTCTATTTAAAATATCCAGAGAATTTTATTCTTCGCATTATCGCGTAATTATGATTGGTAATTACATTACGGGCGAGATGTTCACTAAAAATACAATACTTTTGAAAATGTATTTCTAAAAAAGAATTTTATGCATATATCTTATAGGTCAAATTAAATAATCCAGAGCATCTCATTTTTCGCGTTATCGCGTAATTATGATTGGTAATTACATTACGGGAGTGATGTTCACTACAAATACAATACCTTCGTAAAAGTATTGTCAAATAAGCTTTTTACGCATATATCTCACATTTCAATTTAAAATATCTTAAAAATTCTTAAAAATTTTATTTTTCGGGTTTTCGCGGTTTCACGATCAGTAATTGCATTATGTAATTGCTCTACTATAAATACAATACTTTTGAAAAAGTATTCTCAACTAAGTTGTTTACGCATATATCTTACATGTCAATTAAAAATATCCCAAAAATTGTTTAAAAATTTTATTTTTCGGGTTTTCGCGATTTCAGGACCAGTATTTGTATTATGGAATTGCTCTACGATAAATACAATACTTTTCAAAAAGTATTTCTAACAAAGATTTTTACGCATACATCTTATAGGTCAAATTAAAATATCAAGAGAATCTTATTCTTCGCGTTATCGCGTAATTATGATTGGTAATTACATTACGGGCGAGATGTTCACTTAAAATACAATACTTTTGAAAATGTATTTCTAACAAAGAATTTTATGCATATATCTTATAGGTCAAATTAAATAATCCAGAGCATCTTATTCTTCGCGTTATCGCGTAATTATGATTGGTAATTACATTACGGGAGTGATGTTCACTACAAATACAATACTTTTGAAAAAGTATTCTCAACTAAGTTTTTTACGCATATATCCTACATGTCAATTCAAAATATCTCAAAAATTGTTTAAAAATTTTATTTTTCGGGTTTTCGCGGTTTCAGGATCAGTATTTGCATTATGGAATTGCTCTACTGTAAATAAAACACTTTTCGAAAAGTATTTCTAACAAAGATTTTTACGCATATATCTTATAGGTCAAATTAAAATATCCAGAGAATCTTAATCTTCGCGTTATAGCGTAATTATGATTGGTAATTACATAACGGGCGTGATGTTCACTAAAGATACAATACCTTTGTAAAAGTATTGTCAAATAAGCTTTTTACGCATATATCTCACATTTCAATTTAAAATATCTTAAAAATTCTTAAAAATTTTATTTTTCGGGTATTCGCGTTTTCAGGATTAGTAATGGCATTATCGGATCACTTTACTACAAATAAAATACTCTTGAAAAAGTATTGTCAACTAAGTTTTTACGCATATATCTCACATGTCAATTTAAAATATCGTAAAAATTTTTTAAAAAATTTTATTTTTCGGGTTTTAGCTGTTTCAGGACCAGTATTTGCATTATGGAATTGCTCTACAGTAAATAAACCACTTTTGAAAAAGTATTTCTAACAAAGATTTTTACGCATATATCTTATAGGTCGAATTAAAATATCAAGACAATCTTATTCTTCGCATTATCGCGTAATTATGATTGGTAATTAAATTACGGGCGTGATGTTCACTAAAAATACAATACTTTTGGAAAAGTATTTCTAACAAAGAATTTTATGCATATATCTTATAGATCAAATTAAAAAATCCAGAGAATATTTTTCTTCGCGTTATTGCGTAATTGTGATTGGTAATTACATTACGGGAGTGATGTTCACTTTAAATACAATACTTTTGAAAAAGTATTCTCAACTAAGTTTTTTACGCATATATCTTACATGTCAATTCAAAATAACTTAAAACTTGTTTAAAAATTTTATTTTTCGGGTTTTCGCGGTTTCAGGATCAGTATTTGCATTATGGAATTGCACTACAATAAATAAAACACTTTTGAAAAATTATTTCTAACAAAGATTTTTAAACATATATCTTATAGGTCAAATTAAAATATCAAGAGAATCTTATTCTTCGCGTTATCGCTTAATTATGATTGGTAATTAAATTACGGGCGTGATGTTCACTAAAAATACAATACTTTTGGATAAGTATTTCTAACAAAGAATTTTATGCATATATCTTATAGGTCAAATTAAAAAATCCAGAGAATATTTTTCTTCGCGTTATTGCGTAATTGTGATTGGTAATTACATTACGGGAGTGATGTTCACTGTAAATACAATACTTTTGAAAAAGTATTGTCAACTTAGGTTTTTACGCATGTATCTTACATGTGAAATCAAATTATCTTAAAAATTGTTGAAAAATTTTATTTTTCGGTTTTTCGCGTTTTCAGGATTAGTAATGGCATTATGGGATCGCTTTACTATAAATACAATACTTTTCAAAAATTATTTCTAACAAAGATTTTTAAGCATATATCTTATAGGTCAAATTAAAATATCAAGAGAATCTTATTCTTCGCGTTATCGCGTAATTATGATTTGTAATTACATTACGAGCGTGATGTTCACTAA
Organism: Diplolepis rosae; assembly: GCA_030998225.1. Classification (NCBI taxonomy): domain Eukaryota; kingdom Metazoa; phylum Arthropoda; class Insecta; order Hymenoptera; family Diplolepididae; genus Diplolepis; species Diplolepis rosae. The sequence goes on from JAPYXD010000700.1 coordinate 110,017, forward strand.
AAATACAATACATTTGGAAAAGTATTTCTAACAAAGAATTTTATGCCTATATCTTATAGGTCAAATTAAATAATCCAGAGTATCTTATACTTCGCGTTATCGCGTAATTATGATTGGTAATTACATTACGGGAGTGATGTTCACTACAAATACAATACTTTTGAAAAAGTATTCTCAACTAAGTTTTTTACGCATATATCTTACATGTCAATTCAAAATATCTCAAAAATTGTTTAAAAATTTTATTTTTCGGGTTTTCGCGGTTTCAGGATCAGTATTTGCATTATGGAATTGCTCTACTGCAAATAAAACACTTTTGAAAAAGTATTTCTAACAAAGATTTTTACGCATATATCTCAAATGTCAATTTAAAATATCTTAAAAATTTTTTAAAAAATTTTATTTTTCGGGTATTCACGTTTTCAGGATCAATAATTTCATTATGGAATTGTTCTACTATAAATACAATACTTTTGAAAAAGTATTCTCAAACAAGTTTTTTACGCATATATCTTACATGTCAATTCAAAATATCTTAAAAATTTTTTAAAAAATTTTATTTTTCGGGTTTTCACGTTTTCAGGATCAATAATTTCATTATGGAATTGTTCTACTATAAATAAAATACTTTTGAAAAAGTAATTCCAACAGAGATTTTTACGCATATATCTTACAGGTCTATTTAAAATATCCAAAGAATTTTATTCTTCGCATTATCGCGTAATTATGATTGGTAATTACATTACGGGCGTGATGTTCACTAAAAATACAATACCTTTGTAAAAGTATTGTCAATTGAGCTTGTTACGCATATATCTCACATGTCAATTTAAAATATCTTAAAAATTCTTAAAAATTATTATTTTCCGGGTTTTCGCGGTTTCAGGACCATTATTTGCATTATGGAATTGCTCTACTGTAAATAAAACACTTTTGAAAAAGTATTTCTAACAAAGATTTTTACGCATATATCTAATAGGTCAAATTAAAATATCCAGAGAATCTTATTCTTCGCGTTATCGCGTAATTGTGATTGGTAATTACATTACGGGAGTGATAATCACTATAAATACAATACGTTTGAAAAAGTATTGTCAACTTAGGTTTTTACGCATATATCTCACATGTCAATTTGAAATATCATAAAAATTTTTTAAAAAATTTTATTTTACGGGTTTTCGCGTTTTCAGGATTAGTAATGGCATTATGGGATCGCTTTACTATAAATAAAATACTCTTGAAAAAGTATTGTCAACTAAGTTTGTTACGCATATATCTCACATGTCAATTTAAAATATCTTAAAAATTTTTTAAAAAATTTTATTTTTCGGGTTTTCACGTTTTCAGGATCTATAATTTCATTATGGAATTGTTCTACTATAAATAAAATACTTTTGAAAAAGTAATTCCAACAGAGATTTTTACGCATATATCTTACAGGTCTATTTAAAATATCCAGAGAATTTTATTCTTCGCATTATCGCGTAATTATGATTGGTAATTACATTACGGGCGAGATGTTCACTAAAAATACAATACCTTTGTAAAAGTATTGTCAATTAAGCTTGTTACGCATATATCTCACATGTCAATTTAAAATATCTTAAAAATTCTTAAAAATTTTTATTTTCCGGGTTTTCGCGGTTTCAGTATCAGTATTTGCATTATGGAATTGCTCTACTATAAATACAATACTTTTCAAAAAGTATTTCTAACAAAGATTTTTACGCATACATCTTATAGGTCAAATTAAAAAATCCAGAGAATATTTTTCTTCGTGTTATTGCGTAATTGTGATTGGTAATTACATTACGTGAGTGATGTTCACTATAAATACAATACTTTTGAAAAAGTATTGTCAACTTATGTTTTTACGCATATATCTCATATGTCAATTTGAAATATCTTAAAAATTTTTAAAACAAATTTTTTTTTTACGGGTTTTCGCGTTTTCAGGATTAGTAATGGCAATATGGGATCGCTTTACTATAAATAAAATACTCTTGAAAAAGTATTGTCAACTAAGTTTTTTACGCATATATCTCACATGTCAATTTAAAATATCTTAAAAATTTTTTAAAAAATTTTATTTTTCGGGTTTTCACGTTTTTAGGATCAATAATTTCATTATGGAATTGTTCTACTATAAATACAATACTTTTGAAAAAGTATTCTCAACTAAGTTTTTTACGCATATATCTTACATGTCAATTCAAAATATCCCAAAAATTGTTTAAAAATTTTATTTTTCGTGTTTTCGCGGTTTCAGGACCAGTATTTGCATTATGGAATTGCTCTACTGTAAATAAAACACTTTTGAAAAAGTATTTCTAACAAAGATTTTTACGCATATATCTTATAGGTCAAATTAAAATATCCAGAGAATCTTATTCTTCGCGTTATCGCGTAATTATGATTGGTAATTACATTACGGGCGAGATGTTCACTAAAAATACAATACTTTTGAAAATGTATTTCTAACAAAGAATTTTATGCATATATCTTATAGGTCAAATTAAATAATCCAGAGCATCTCATTTTTCGCGTTATCGCGTAATTATGATTGGTAATTACATTACGGGAGTGATATTCACTACAAATACAATACTTTTGAAAAAGTATTCTCAACTAAGTTTTTTACGCATATATCTTACATGTCAATTCAAAATATCCCAAAAATTGTTTAAAAATTTTATTTTTCGGGTTTTCGCGATTTCAGGACCAGTATTTGTATTATGGAATTGCTCTACGATAAATACAATACTTTTCAAAAAGTATTTCTAACAAAGATTTTTACGCATACATCTTATAGGTCAAATTAAAATATCAAAAGAATCTTATTCTTCGCGTTATCGCGTAATTATGATTGGTAATTACATTACGGGCGTCATGTTCACTAAAAATACAATGCTTTTGAAAAAGTAATTCTAACAAAGATTTTTATCCATATATCTTATAGGTCAAATTAAAAAATCCAGAGTATCTTATTCTTCGTTTTATCGCGTAATTATGGTTGGTAATTACATTACGGGAGTGATGTTCACTTTAAATACAATACTTTTGAAAAAGTATTCTCAACTAAGTTTTTTACGCATATATCTTACATGTCAATTCAAAATAACTTAAAACTTGTTTAAAAATTTTATTTTTCGGGTTTTAGCGGTTTCAGGACCAGTATTTGCATTATGGAATTGCTCTACAGTAAATAAACCACTTTTGAAAAAGTATTTCTAACAAAGATTTTTACGCATATATCTTATAGGTCGAATTAAAATATCAAGAGAATCTTATTCTTCGCATTATCGCGTAATTATGATTGGTAATTACATTACGGGCGTGATGTTCACTATAAATACAATACTTTTCAAAAAGTATTTCTAACAAAGATTTTTACGCATAGATCTTATAGGTCAAATTAAAATATCAAGAGAATCTTATTCCTCGCGTTATCGCGTAATTATGATTGGGAATTACATTACGGGCGTGATATTCACTAAAAATACAATACTTTTGAAAAAGTATTTCTAACAAAGATTTTTACGCATATATCTTATAGGTCAAATTAAAATATCAAGAGTATCTTATTCTTCGCGTTATCGCGTAATTATGATTGGTAATTACATTACGGGAGTGATGTTCACTACAAATACAATGCTTTTGAAAAAGTAATTCTAACAAAGATTTTTATCCATATATCTGATAGGTCAAATTAAAAAATCCAGAGTATCTTATTCTTCGTTTTATCGCGTAATTATGGTTGGTAATTACATTACGGGAGTGATGTTCACTTTAAATACAATACTTTTGAAAAAGTATTCTCAACTAAGTTTTTTACGCATATATCTTACATGTCAATTCAAAATAACTTAAAACTTGTTTAAAAATTTTATTTTTCGGGTTTTAGCGGTTTCAGGACCAGTATTTGCATTATGGAATTGCTCTACAGTAAATAAACCACTTTTGAAAAAGTATTTCTAACAAAGATTTTTACGCATATATCTTATAGGTCGAATTAAAATATCAAGAGAATCTTATTCTTCGCATTATCGCGTAATTATGATTGGGAATTACATTACGGGCGTGATATTCACTAAAAATACAATACTTTTGAAAAAGTATTTCTAACAAAGATTTTTACGCATAGATCTTATAGGTCAAATTAAAATATCAAGAGAATCTTATTCTTCGCGTTATCGCGTAATTATGATTGGGAATTACATTACGGGCGTGATATTCACTAAAAATACAATACTTTTGAAAAAGTATTTCTAACAAAGATTTTTACGCATATATCTTATAGGTCAATTTAAAATATCTTAAAAATTTTTTTAAAAAATTTTATTTTTCGGGTTTTCACGTTTTCAGGATCAATAATTTCATTATGGAATTGTTCTACTATAAATAAAATACTTTTGAAAAAGTAATTCCAACAGAGATTTTTACGCATATATCTTACAGGTCTATTTAAAATATCCAAAGAATTTTATTCTTCGCATTATCGCGTAATTATGATTGGTAATTACATTACGGGCGTGATGTTCACTAAAAATACAATACCTTTGTAAAAGTATTGTCAATTGAGCTTGTTACGCATATATCTCACATGTCAATTTAAAATATCTTAAAAATTCTTAAAAATTATTATTTTCCGGGTTTTCGCGGTTTCAGGACCATTATTTGCATTATGGAATTGCTCTACTGTAAATAAAACACTTTTGAAAAAGTATTTCTAACAAAGATTTTTACGCATATATCTAATAGGTCAAATTAAAATATCCAGAGAATCTTATTCTTCGCGTTATCGCGTAATTATGATTGGTAATTACATTACGGGCGTGATGTTCACTAAAAATACAATACCTTTGTAAAAGTATTGTCAATTAAGTTTTTTACGCATATATCTCACATGTCGATTTAAAATATCTTAAAAAATGTTTAAAAATTTTATTTTTCGGGTTTTCGCGGTTTCAGGATCAGTATTTGCATTATGTAATTGCTCTCCTGTAAATAAAATACATTTGAAAAAGTGTTGTCAACTAAGTTTTTAACGCATATATCTCACATGTCAATTTAAAATATCTTAAAAATTTTTTAAAAAATTTTATTTTTCGGGTTTTCACGTTTTCAGGATCAATAATTTCATTATGGAATTGTTCTACTATAAATACAATACTTTTGAAAAAGTATTCTCAACTAAGTTTTTTACGCATATATCTTACATGTCAATTCCAAATATCCCAAAAATTGTTTAAAAATTTTATTTTTCGGGTTTTTGCAGTTTCAGGACCAGTATTTGCATTATGGAATTGCTCTACTGTAAATAAAACACTTTTGAAAAAGTATTTCTAACAAAGATTTTTACGCATATATCTTATAGGTCAAATTAAAATATCCAGAGAATCTTATTCTTCGCGTTATCGCGTAATTATGATTGGTAATTACATTACGGGCGTGATGTTCACTAAAAATACAATACTTTTGAAAAAGTATTTCTAACAAAGATTTTTATGCATATATCTTATAGGTCAAATTAAAAAATCCAGAGTATCTTATTGTTCGAGTTATCGCGTAATTATGATTGGTAATTACATTACGGGCGTGATGTTCACTAAAAATACAATACTTTTCAAAAAGTATTTCTAACATAGATTTTTATGCATATATCTAATAGGTCAAATTAAAAAATCAAGAGTATCTTATTCTTCGCGTTATCGCGTAATTATGATTGGTAATTACATTACGGGAGTGATGTTCACTACAAATAAAATACTTTTGAAAAAGTATTCTCAACTAAGTTTTTTACGCATATATCTTACATGTCAATTCAAAATATCTCAAAAATTGTTTAAAAATTTTATTTTTCGGGTTTTCGCGGTTTCAGGATCAGTATTTGCATTATGGAATTGCTCTACTGTAAATAAAACACTTTTGAAAAAGTATTTCTAACAAAGATTTTTACGCATATATCTTATAGGTCAAATTAAAATATCAAAAGAATCTTATTCTTCGCGTTATCGCGTAATTATGATTGGTAATTACATTACGGTCGTCATGTTCACTAAAGATACAATACCTTCGTAAAAGTATTGTCAAATAAGCTTTTTACGCATATATCTCACATTTCAATTTAAAATATCTTAAAAATTCTTAAAAATTTTATTTTTCGGGTTTCCACGATTTCAGGACCAGTATTTGCATTATGGAATTGCTCTACTATAAATACAATACTTTTCAAAAAGTATTTCTAACAAAGATTTTTACGCATACATCTTATAGGTCAAATTAAAATATCAAAAGAATCTTATTCTTCGCGTTATCGCGTAATTATGATTGGTAATTACATTACGGGCGTCATGTTCACTAAAAATACAATTCTTTTGAAAAAGTAATTCTAACAAAGATTTTTATCCATATATCTTATAGGTCAAATTAAAAAATCCAGAGTATCTTATTCTTCGTTTTATCGCGTAATTATGGCTGGTAATTACATTACGGGAGTGATGTTCACTTTAAATACAATACTTTTGAAAAAGTATTTCTAACAAAGATTTTTATGCATATATCTTATAGGTCAAATTAAAAAATCCAGAGTATCTTATTCTTCGCGTTATCGCGTAATTATGATTGGTAATTACATTACGGGCGTGATGTTCACTAAAAATACAATACCTTTGAAAAAGTATTTCAAACAATGATTTTTATGCATATATCTTATAGGTCAAATTAAAAAATCAAGAGTATCTTATTCTTCGCGTTATCGCGTAATTATGATTGGTAATTAAATTACGGGAGTGATGTTCACTATAAATAAAATACTCTTGAAAAGTATCGTCAACTAAGTTTTTTACGCATATATCTCACATGTAAATTCAAAATATCTTAAAAATTGTTTAAAAATTTTATTTTTCGGGTTTTCGCGGTTTCAGGATCAGTATTTGCATTATGGAATTGCACTACCATAAATAAAACACTTTTGAAAAATTATTTCTAACAAAGATTTTTAAGCATATATCTTATAGGTCAAATTAAAATATCAAGAGAATCTTATTCTTCGCGTTATCGCGTAATTATGATTGGTACTTACATTACGGGCGTGATGTTCACTAAAAATACAATACGTTTGAAAAAGTAATTCCAACAGAGATTTTTACGCATATATCTTACAGGTCTATTTAAAATATCCAAAGAATTTTATTCTTCGCATTATCGCGTAATTATGATTGGTAATTACATTACGGGCGTGATGTTCACTAAAAATACAATACCTTTGTAAAAGTATTGTCAATTGAGCTTGTTACGCATATATCTCACATGTCAATTTAAAATATCTTAAAAATTCTTAAAAATTATTATTTTCCGGGTTTTCGCGGTTTCAGGACCATTATTTGCATTATGGAATTGCTCTACTATAAATAAAATACTTTTGAAAAAGTATTTCTAACAATGATTTTTACGCATATATCTTGGAGGTCAAATTAAAATATCCAGAGAATCTTATTCTTCGCGTTATCGCGTAATTGTGATTGGTAATTACATTACGGGAGTGATGTTCACTATAAATACAATACTTTTGAAAAAGTATCGTCAAGTTAGGTTTTTACGCATATATCTCACATGTCAATTTGAAATATCTTAACAATTGTTTAAAAATTTTATTTTTCGGGTTTTCGCGATTTCAGGACCAGTATTTGCATTATGGAATTGCTCTACTATAAATACAATACTTTTCAAAAAGTATTTCTAACAAAGATTTTTACGCACATATCTTATAGGTCAAATTAAAATATCACGAGAATCTTATTCTTCGCGTTATAGCGTAATTATGATTGGTAAATACATTACGGGCGTGATGTTCACTATAAATACAATACTTTTCAAAAAGTATTTCTAACAAAGATTTTTACGCATATATCTTATAGGTCAAATTAAAATATCAAGAGAATCTTATTCTTCGCGTTATCGCGTAATTATGATTGGTAATTACAGTACGGGCGTGATGTTCACTAACAATACAATACTTTTGAAAAAGTATTTCTAACAAAGATTTTTACGCATATATCTTATAGGTCAAATTAAAATATCAAGAGTATCTTATTCTTCGCGTTATCGCGTAATTATGATTGGTAATTACATTACGGGAGTGATGTTCACTATAAATAAAATACTCTTGAAAAAGTATTGTCAACTAAGTTTTTTACGCATATATCTCACATGTCAATTCAAAATATCTCAAAAATTGTTTAAAAATTTTATTTTTCGGGTTTTCGCGGTTTCAGGATCAGTATTTGCATTATGGAATTGCTCTACTGTAAATAAAACACTTTTGAAAAAGTATTTCTAACAAAGATTTTTACGCATATATCTTATAAGTCAAATTAAAATATCCAGAGTATCTTATTCTTCGCGTTATCGCGTAATTATGATTGGTAATTACATTACGGGCGTGATGTTCACTATAAATAAAACACTTTTGAAAAATTATTTCTAACAAAGATTTTTAAGCATATACCTTATAGGTCAAATTAAAATATCAAGAGAATCTTATTCTTCGCGTTATCGCGTAATTGTGATTGGTAATTACATTACGGGCGTGATGTTCACTAAAAATACAATACTTTTGAAAAAGTATTTCTAACAAAGAATTTTATGCATATATCTTATAGGTCAAATTAAAAAATCCAGAGTATCTTATTCTTCGCGTTATCGCGTAATTATGATTGGTAATTACATTACGGGCGTGATGCTCACTATAAATACAATACTTTTCAAAAAGTATTTCTAACAAAGATTTTTACGCATATATCTTATAGGTCAAATTAAAATATCAAGAGAATCTTATTCTTCGCGTTATCGCGTAATGATGATTGGTAATTACATTACGGGCGTGATGTCCACTAAAAATACAATACTTTTGAAAAAGTATTTCTAACAAAGATTTTTACGCATATATCTTATAGGTCCAATTAAAATATCAAGAGTATCTTATTCTTCGCGCTATCGCGTAATTATGATTGGTAATTACATTACGGGAGTGATGTTCACTACAAATACAATACTTTTGAAAAATTATTCCCAACTAAGTTTTTTACGCATATATCTTACATGTCAATCCTAAATATCTCAAAAATTGTTTAAAAATTTTATTTTTCGGGTTTTCGCGGTTTCAGGATCAGTATTTGCATTATGGAATTGCTCTACTGTAAATAAAACACTTTTGAAAAAGTATTTCTAACAAAGATTTTTACGCATATATCTTATAGGTAAAATTAAAATATCCAGAGTATCTTATTCTTCGCGTTATCGCGTAATTATGATTGGTAATTACATTACGGGCGTGATGTTCACTATAAATACAATACTTTTCAAAAAGTATTTCTAACAAAGATTTTTACGCATATATCTTATAGGTCAAATTAAAATATCAAGAGAATCTTATTCTTCGCGTTATCGCGTAATTATGATTGGTAATTACAGTACGGGCGTGATGTTCACTAACAATACAATACTTTTGAAAAAGTATTTCTAACAAAGATTTTTACGCATATATCTTATAGGTCAAATTAAAATATCAAGATTATCTTATTCTTCGCGTTATCGCGTAATTATGATTGGTAATTACATTACGGGAGTGATGTTCACTATAAATAAAATACTCTTGAAAAAGTATTGTCAACTAAGTTTTTTACGCATATATCTCACATGTCAATTCAAAATATCTCAAAAATTGTTTAAAAATTTTATTTTTCGGGTTTTCGCGGTTTCAGGATCAGTATTTGCATTATGGAATTGCTCTACTGTAAATAAAACACTTTTGAAAAAGTATTTCTAACAAAGATTTTTACGCATATATCTTATAGGTCAAATTAAAATATCCAGAGTATCTTATTCTTCGCGTTATCGCGTAATTATGATTGGTAATTACATTACGGGCGTGATGTTCACTATAAATAAAACACTTTTGAAAAATTATTTCTAACAAAGATTTTTAAGCATATACCTTATAGGTCAAATTAAATATCAAGAGAATCTTATTCTTCGCGTTATCGCGTAATTATGATTGGTAATTACAGTACGGGCGTGATGTCCACTAAAAATACAATACTTTTGAAAAAGTATTTCTAACAAAGATTTTTACGCATATATCTTATAGGTCCAATTAAAATATCAAGAGTATCTTATTCTTCGCGCTATCGCGTAATTATGATTGGTAATTACATTACGGGAGTGATGTTCACTACAAATACAATACTTTTGAAAAAGTATTCCCAACTAAGTTTTTTACGCATATATCTTACATGTCAATCCTAAAGATCTCAAAAATTGTTTAAAAATTTTATTTTTCGGGTTTTCGCGGTTTCAGGATCAGTATTTGCATTATGGGATTGCTCTACTGTAAATAAAACACTTTTGAAAAAGTATTTCTAACAAAGATTTTTACGCATATATCTTATAGGTAAAATTAAAATATCCAGAGTATCTTATTCTTCGCGTTATCGCGTAATTATGATTGGTAATTACATTACGGGCGTGATGTTCACTATAAATACAATACTTTTCAAAAAGTATTTCTAACAAAGATTTTTACGCATATATCTTATAGGTCAAATTAAAATATCAAGAGAATCTTATTCTTCGCGTTATCGCGTAATTATGATTGGTAATTACAGTACGGGCGTGATGTTCACTAACAATACAATACTTTTGAAAAAGTATTTCTAACAAAGATTTTTACGCATATATCTTATAGGTCAAATTAAAATATCAAGATTATCTTATTCTTCGCGTTATCGCGTAATTATGATTGGTAATTACATTACGGGAGTGATGTTCACTATAAATAAAATACTCTTGAAAAAGTATTGTCAACTAAGTTTTTTACGCATATATCTCACATGTCAATTCAAAATATCTCAAAAATTGTTTAAAAATTTTATTTTTCGGGTTTTCGCGGTTTCAGGATCAGTATTTGCATTATGGAATTGCTCTACTGTAAATAAAACACTTTTGAAAAAGTATTTCTAACAAAGATTTTTACGCATATATCTTATAGGTCAAATTAAAATATCCAGAGTATCTTATTCTTCGCGTTATCGCGTAATTATGATTGGTAATTACATTACGGGCGTGATGTTCACTATAAATAAAACACTTTTGAAAAATTATTTCTAACAAAGATTTTTAAGCATATACCTTATAGGTCAAATTAAAATATCAAGAGAATCTTATTCTTCGCGTTATCGCGTAATTATGATTGGTAATTACAGTACGGGCGTGATGTTCAATAACAATACAATACTTTTGAAAAAGTATTTCTAACAAAGATTTTTACGCATATATCTTATAGGTCAAATTAAAATATCAAGAGTATCTTATTCTTCGCGTTATCGCGTAATTATGATTGGTAATTACATTACGGGCGTGATGTTCACTATAAATACAATACTTTTCAAAAAGTATTTCTAACAAAGATTTTTACGCATATATCTTATAGGTCAAATTAAAATATCAAGAGAATCTTATTCTTCGCGTTATCGCGTAATTATGATTGGTAATTACAGTACGGGCGTGATGTTCACTAACAATACAATACTTTTGAAAAAGTATTTCTAACAAAGATTTTTACGCATATATCTTATAGGTCAAATTAAAATATCAAGAGTATCTTATTCTTCGCGTTATCGCGTAATTATGATTGGTAATTACATTACGGGCGTGATGTTCACTATAAATACAATACTTTTCAAAAAGTATTTCTAACAAAGATTTTTACGCATATACCTTATAGGTCAAATTAAAATATCAAGAGAATCTTATTCTTCGCGTTATCGCGTAATTATGATTGGTAATTACAGTACGGGCGTGATGTTCACTAACAATACAATACTTTTGAAAAAGTATTTCTAACAAAGATTTTTACGCATATATCTTATAGGTCAAATTAAAAAATCAAGAGTATCTTATTCTTCGCGTTATCGCGTAATTATGATTGGTAATTACATTACGGGCGTGATGTTCACTATAAATACAATACTTTTCAAAAAGTATTTCTAACAAAGATTTTTACGCATATATCTTATAGGTCAAATTAAAATATCAAGAGAATCTTATTCTTCGCGTTATCGCGTAATTATGATTGGTAATTACATTACGGGAGTGATGTTCACTATAAATAAAATACTCTTGAAAAAGTATTGTCAACTAAGTTTTTTACGCATATATCTCACATGTCAATTCAAAATATCTCAAAAATTGTTTAAAAATTTTATTTTTCGGGTTTTCGCGGTTTCAGGATCAGTATTTGCATTATGGAATTGCTCTACTGTAAATAAAACACTTTTGAAAAAGTATTTCTAACAAAGATTTTTACGCATATATCTTATAGGTCAAATTAAAATATCCAGAGTATCTTATTCTTCGCGTTATCGCGTAATTATGATTGGTAATTACATTACGGGCGTGATGTTCACTATAAATAAAACACTTTTGAAAAATTATTTCTAACAAAGATTTTTAAGCATATACCTTATAGGTCAAATTAAAATATCAAGAGAATCTTATTCTTCGCGTTATCGCGTAATTGTGATTGGTAATTACATTACGGGCGTGATGTTCACTAAAAATACAATACTTTTGAAAAAGTATTTCTAACAAAGAATTTTATGCATATATCTTATAGGTCAAATTAAAATATCAAGAGAATCTTATTCTTCGCGTTATCGCGTAATTATGATTGGTAATTACATTACGGGCGCGATGTTCACTATAAATACAATACTTTTCAAAAAGTATTTCTAACAAAGATTTTTATGCATATATCTTATAGGTCAAATTAAAATATCAAGAGAATCTTATTCTTCGCGTTATCGCGTAATTATGATTGGTAATTACATTACGGGCGCGATGTTCACTAAAAATACAATACTTTTGAAAAAGTATTTCTAACAAAGATTTTTACGCATATATCTTATAGGTCCAATTAAAATATCAAGAGTATCTTATTCTTCGCGTTATCGCGTATTTATGATTGGTAATTACATTACGGGAGTGATGTTCACTACAAATACAATACTTTTGAAAAAGTATTCCCAACTAAGTTTTTTACGCATATATCTTACATGTCAATCCAAAATATCTCAAAAATTGTTTAAAAATTTTATTTTTCGGGTTTTCGCGGTTTCAGGATCAGTATTTGCATTATGGAATTGCTCTACTGTAAATAAAACACTTTTGAAAAAGTATTTCTAACAAAGATTTTTACGCATATATCTTATAGGTCAAATTAAAATATCCAGAGTATCTTATTCTTCGCGATATCGCGTAATTATGATTGGTAATTACATTACGGGCGTGATGTTCACTATAAATAAAACACTTTTGAAAAATTATTTCTAACAAAGATTTTTAAGCATATATCTTATAGGTCAAATTAAAAAATCAAGAGTATCTTATTCTTCGCGTTATCGCGTAATTATGATTGGTAATTACATTACGGGAGTGATGTTCACTATAAATAAAATACTCTTGAAAAAGTATTGTCAACTAAGTTTTTTACACATATATCTCAGATGTCAATTCAAAATATCTTAAAAGTTGTTTAAAAATTTTATTTTTCGGGTTTTCGCGGTTTCAGGATCAGTATTTGCATTATGGAATTGCACTACCATAAATAAAACACTTTTGAGAAAGTATTTCTAACAAAGATTTTTACGCATATATATAATAGGTCAAATTAAATTATCCAGAGGATCTTATTCTTCGCGTTATCGCGTAATTATGATTGGTAATTACATTACGGGCGTGATGTTCACTAAAAATACAATACTTTTGGAAAAGTATTTCTAACAAAGAATTTTATGCATATATCTTATAGGTCAAATTAAAAAATCCAGAGTATCTTATTCTTCGCGTTATCGCGTAATTATGATTGGTAATTACATTACGGGCGTGATGTTCACTAAAAATAAAATACCTTTGTAAAAGTATTGTCAATTAAGTTTTTTACGCATATATCTCACGTGTCGATTTAAAATATCTTAAAAATTGTTTAAAAATTTTATTTTTCGGGTTTTAGCGGTTTCAGGACCAGTATTTGCATTATGGAATTGGTCTACTGTAAATAAAACACTTTTGAAAAAGTATTTCTAACAAAGATTTTTACGCATATATCTTATAGGTCAAATTAAAATATCAAGAGAATCTTATTCTTCGCGTTATCGCGTAATTATGATTTGTAATAACATTACGGGCGTGATGTTCACTAAAAATACAATACTTTTGGAAAAGTATTTCTAACAAAGAATTTTATGCATATATCTTATAGGTCAAATTAAAATATCAAGAGAATCTTATTCTTCGCGTTATCGCGTAATTATGATTTGTAATAACATTACGGGCGTGATGTTCACTAAAAATACAATACTTTTGGAAAAGTATTTCTAACAAAGAATTTTATGCATATATCTTATAGGTCAAATTAAAAAATCCAGAGTATCTTATTCTTCGCGTTATCGCGTAATTATGATTGGTAATTACATTACGGGAGTGATGTTCACTTTAAATACAATACTTTTGAAAAAGTATTTCTAACAAAGAATTTTATGCATATATCTTATAGGTCAAATTAAAAAATCCAGAGTATCTTATTCTTCTCGTTATCGCGTAATTATGATTGGTAATTACATTACGGGAGTGATGTTCACTATAAATACAATACTTTTGAAAAAGTATTGTCAACTAAGCTTTTTACGCATATATCTCACATGTCAATTTGAAATATCTTAACAATTGTTTAAAAATTTTATTTTTCGGGTTTTCGCGGTTTCAGGATCAGTATTTGCATTATGGAATTGCACTACCATAAATAAAACACTTTTGAAAAATTATTTCTAACAAAGATTTTTACGCATATATCTTATAGGTCAAATTAAAATATCAAGAGAATCTTATTCTTCGCGTTATCGCGTAATTATGATTGGTAATTACATTACGGGCGTGATGTTCACTAAAAATACAATACTTTTGAAAAAGTATTTCTAACAAAGAATTTTATGCATATATCTTATATTTCAAATAAAAAAATCCAAAGTATCTTATTCTTCGCGTTATCGCGTAATTATGATTGGTAATAACATTACGGGCGTGATGTTCACTAAAAATACAATACTTTTGAAAAAGTATTGTAAACTTAGGTTTTTACGCATATATCTTAGATGTCAATTCAAAATATCTCAAAAATTGTTTAAAAATTTTATTTTTCGGGTTTTCGCGGTTTCAGGATCAGTATTTGCATTATGGAATTGCTCTACTGTAAATAAAACACTTTTGAAAAAGTATTTCTAACAAAGATTTTTACGCATATATCTTATAGGTCAAATTAAAATATCCAGAGAATCTTATTCTTCGCGTTATAGCGTAATTATGATTGGTAATTACATTAAGGGCGTGATGTTCACTAAAGATACAATACCTTTGTAAAAGTATTGTCAAATAAGCTTTTTACGCATATATCTCACATGTCAATTTAAAATATCTTAAAAATTCTTAAAAATTTTATTTTTCGGGTTTTCGCGGTTTCAGGATCAGTATTTGCATTATGGAATTGCTCTACTGTAAATAAAATACTTTTGAAAAAGTATTTCTAACAATGATTTTTACGCATATATCTTGTAGGTCAAATTAAAATATCCAGAGAATCTTATTCTTCGCGTTATCGCGTAATTGTGATTGGTAATTACATTACGGGAGTGATGTTCACTATAAATACAATACTTTTGAAAAAGTATTGTCAACTTAGGTTTTTACGCATATATCTCACATGTCAATTTGAAATATCTTAACAATTGTTTAAAAATTTTATTTTTCGGGTTTTCGCGATTTCAGGACCAGTATTTGCATTATGGAATTGCTCTACTATAAATACAATACTTTTCAAAAAGTATTTCTAACAAAGATTTTTACGCATATATCTTATAGGTCAAATTAAAATATCAAGAGAATCTTATTCTTCGCGTTATCGCGTAATTATGATTGGTAATTACATTACGGGCGTGATGTTCACTAAAAATACAATATTTTGAAAAAGTATTTCTAAAAAAGATTTTTACGCATATATCTTATATGTCAAATTAATATATCAAGAGAATCTTATTCTTCGCGTTATTGCGTAATTGTGATTGGTAATTACATTACGGGAGTGATGTTCACTCTAAATACAATACTTTTCAAAAAGTATTTCTAACAAAGATTTTTACGCATATATCTTATAGGTCAAATTAAAATATCAAGAGAATCTTATTCTTCGCGTTATCGCGTAATTATGATTGGTAATTACATTACGGGAGTGATGTTCACTACAAATACAATACTTTTGAAAAAGTATTCTCAACTAAGTTTTTTACGCATATATCTTAGATGTCAATTCAAAATATCTCAAAAATTGTTTAAAAATTTTATTTTTCGGGTTTTCGCGGTTTCAGGATCAGTATTTGCATTATGGAATTGCTCTACTGTAAATAAAACACTTTTGAAAAAGTATTTCTAACAAAGATTTTTACGCATATATCTTATAGGTCAAATTAAAATATCCAGAGAATCTTATTCTTCGCGTTATAGCGTAATTATGATTGGTAATTACATTAAGGGCGTGATGTTCACTAAAGATACAATACCTTTGTAAAAGTATTGTCAAATAAGCTTTTTACGCATATATCTCACATGTCAATTTAAAATATCTTAAAAATTCTTAAAAATTTTATTTTTCGGGTTTTCGCGGTTTCAGGATCAGTATTTGCATTATGGAATTGCTCTACTGTAAATAAAATACTTTTGAAAAAGTATTTCTAACAATGATTTTTACGCATATATCTTGTAGGTCAAATTAAAATATCCAGAGAATCTTATTCTTCGCGTTATCGCGTAATTGTGATTGGTAATTACATTACGGGAGTGATGTTCACTATAAATACAATACTTTTGAAAAAGTATTGTCAACTTAGGTTTTTACGCATATATCTCACATGTCAATTTGAAATATCTTAACAATTGTTTAAAAATTTTATTTTTCGGGTTTTCGCGATTTCAGGACCAGTATTTGCATTATGGAATTGCTCTACTATAAATACAATACTTTTCAAAAAGTATTTCTAACAAAGATTTTTACGCATATATCTTATAGGTCAAATTAAAATATCAAGAGAATCTTATTCTTCGCGTTATCGCGTAATTATGATTGGTAATTACATTACGGGCGTGATGTTCACTATAAATACAATACTTTTCAAAAAGTATTTCTAACAAAGATTTTTACGCATATATCTTATAGGTCAAATTAAAATATCAAGAGAATCTTATTCTTCGCGTTATCGCGTAATTATGATTGGTAATTACATTACGGGAGTGATGTTCACTACAAATACAATACTTTTGAAAAAGTATTCTCAACTAAGTTTTTTACGCATATATCTTAGATGTCAATTCAAAATATCTCAAAAATTGTTTAAAAATTTTATTTTTCGGGTTTTCGCGGTTTCAGGATCAGTATTTGCATTATGGAATTGCTCTACTGTAAATAAAACACTTTTGAAAAAGTATTTCTAACAAAGATTTTTACGCATATATCTTATAGGTCAAATTAAAATATCCAGAGAATCTTATTCTTCGCGTTATAGCGTAATTATGATTGGTAATTACATTAAGGGCGTGATGTTCACTAAAGATACAATACCTTTGTAAAAGTATTGTCAAATAAGCTTTTTACGCATATATCTCACATGTCAATTTAAAATATCTTAACAATTGTTTAAAAATTTTATTTTTCGGGTTTTCGCGATTTCAGGACCAGTATTTGCATTATGGAATTGCTCTACTATAAATACAATACTTTTCAAAAAGTATTTCTAACAAAGATTTTTACGCATATATCTTATAAGTCAAATTAAAATATCAAGAGAATCTTATTCTTCGCGTTATCGCGTAATTATGATTGGTAATTACATTACGGGCGTGATGTTCACTATAAATACAATACTTTTCAAAAAGTATTTCTAACAAAGATTTTTACGCATATATCTTATAGGTCAAATTAAAATATCAAGAGAATCTTATTCTTCGCGTTATCGCGTAATTATGATTGGTAATTACATTACGGGCGTGATGTTCACTAAAAATACAATATTTTGAAAAAGTATTTCTAACAAAGATTTTTACTCATATATCTTATAGGTGAATTAAAATATCAAGAGTATCTTATTCTTCGCGTTATCGCGTAATTATGATTGGTAATTACATTACGGGAGTGATGTTCACTATAAATAAAATACTCTTGAAAAAGTATTGTCAACTAAGTTTTTTACGCATATATCTCACATGTCAATTCAAAATATATTAAAAATTGTTTAAAAATTTTATTTTTCGGGTTTTCGCGGTTTCAGGATCAGTATTTGCATTATGGAATTGCACTACCATAAATAAAACACTTTTGAAAAATTATTTCTAACAAAGATTTTTAAGCATATACCTTATAGGTCTAATTAAAATATCAATAGAATCTTATTCTTCGCGTTATCGCGTAATTATGATTGGTAATTACATTACGGGCGTGATGTTCACTAAAAATACAATACTTTTGAAAAAGTATTTCTAACAAAGAATATTATGCATATATCTTATAGGTCAAATTAAAAAATCCAGAGTATCTTATTCTTCGCGTTATCGCGTAATTATGATTGGTAATTACATTACGGGAGTGATGTTCACTACAAATACAATACTTTTGAAAAAGTATTTCTAACAAAGATTTTCACGCATATATCTTATAGGTCAAATTAAAATATCAAGAGTATCTTATTCTTCGCGTTATCGCGTAATTGTGATTGGTAATTACATTACGGGAGTGATGTTCACTATAAATACAATACTTTTGAAAAAGTATTCTCAACTAAGTTTTTTACGCATATATCTTAGATGTCAATTCAAAATATCTCAAAAATTGTTTAAAAATTTTATTTTTCGGGTTTTCGCGGTTTCAGGATCAGTATTTGCATTATGGAATTGCACTACCATAAATAAAACACTTTTGAAAAATTATTTCTAACAAAGATTTTTAAGCATATACCTTATAGGTCTAATTAAAATATCAATAGAATCTTATTCTTCGCGTTATCGCGTAATTATGATTGGTAATTACATTACGGGCGTGATGTTCACTAAAAATACAATACTTTTGAAAAAGTATTTCTAACAAAGAATTTTATGCATATATCTTATAGGTCAAATTAAAAAATCCAGAGTATCTTATTCTTCGCGTTATCGCGTAATTATGATTGGTAATTACATTACGGGAGTGATGTTCACTACAAATACAATACTTTTGAAAAAGTATTTCTAACAAAGATTTTTACGCATATATCTTATAGGTCAAATTAAAATATCAAGAAAATCTTATTCTTCGCGTTATCGCGTAATTATGATTGGTAATTACATTACGGGCGTGATGTTCACTAAAAATACAATATTTTGAAAAAGTATTTCTAATAAAGATTTTTACGCATATATCTTATAGGTGAATTAAAATATCAAGAGTATCTTATTCTTCGCGTTATCGCGTAATTATGATTGGTAATTACATTACGGGAGTGATGTTCACTATAAATAAAATACTCTTGAAAAAGTATTGTCAACTAAGTTTTTTACGCATATATCTCACATGTCAATTCAAAATATCTTAAAAATTGTTTAAAAATTTTATTTTTCGGGTTTTCGCGGTTTCAGGATCAGTATTTGCATTATGGAATTGCACTACCATAAATAAAACACTTTTGAAAAATTATTTCTAACAAAGATTTTTAAGCATATACCTTATAGGTCTAATTAAAATATCAATAGAATTTTATTCTTCGCGTTATCGCGTAATTATGATTGGTAATTACATTACGGGAGTGATGTTCACTTTAAATACAATACTTTTGAAAAAGTATTTCTAACAAAGAATTTTATGCATATATCTTATAGGTCAAATTAAAAAATCCAGAGAATCTTATTCTTCGCGTTATCGCGTAATTGTGATTGGTAATTACATTACGGGAGTGATGTTCACTATAAATACAATACTTTTGAAAAAGTATTGTCAACTTAGGTTTTTACGCATATATCTCACATGTCAATTTGAAATATCTTAACAATTGTTTAAAAATTTTATTTTTCGGGTTTTCGCGATTTCAGGACCAGTATTTGCATTATGGAATTGCTCTACTGTAAATAAAATACTTTTGAAAAAGTATTTCTAACAATGATTTTTGCGCATATATCTTGTAGGTCAAATTAAAATATCCAGAGAATCTTATTCTTCGCGTTATCGCGTAATTGTGATTGGTAATTACATTACGGGAGTGATGTTTACTATAAATACAATACTTTTGAAAAAGTATTGTCAACTTAGGTTTTTACGCATATATCTCACATGTCAATTTGAAATATCTTAACAATTGTTTAAAAATTTTATTTTTCGGGTTTTCGCGATTTCAGGACCAGTATTTGCATTATGGAATTGCTCTACTATAAATACAATACTTTTCAAAAAGTATTTCTAACAAAGATTTTTACGCATATATCTTATAGGTCAAATTAAAATATCAAGAGAATCTTATTCTTCGCGTTATCGCGTAATTATGATTGGTAATTACATTACGGGCGTGATGTTCACTATAAATACAATACATTTCAAAAAGTATTTCTAACAAAGATTTTTACGCATATATCTTATAGGTCAAATTAAAATATCAAGAGAATCTTATTCTTCGCGTTATCGCCTAATTATGATTGGTAATTACATTACGGGCGTGATGTTCACTAAAAATGCAATACTTTTGAAAAAGTATTTCTAACAAAGATTTTTACGCATATATCTTATAGGTCAAATTAAAATATCAAGAGTATCTTATTCTTCGCGTTATCGCGTAATTATGATTGGTAATTACATTACGGGAGTGATGTTCACTATAAATAAAATACTCTTGAAAAAGTATTGTCAACTAAGTTTTTTACGCATATATCTCACATGTCAATTCAAAATATCTTAAAAATTGTTTAAAAATTTTATTTTTCGGGTTTTCGCGGTTTCAGGATCAGCATTTGCATTATGGAATTGCACTACCATAAATAAAACACTTTTGAAAAATTATTTCTAACAAAGATTTTTAAGCATATACCTTATAGGTCAAATTAAAATATCAAGAGAATCTTATTCTTCGCGTTATTGCGTAATTGTGATTTGTAATTACATTACGGGAGTGATGTTCACTATAAATACAATACTTTGGAAAAAGTATTGTAAACTTAGGTTTTTACGCATATATCTTACATGTCAATTCAAAATATCTTAAAAATTGTTTGAAAATTTTATTTTTCGGGTTTTAGCGGTTTCCGGACCAGTATTTGCATTATGGAATTGGTCTACTGTAAATAAAACACATTTGAAAAAGTATTTCTAACAAAGATTTTTACGCATATATCTTATAGGTCAAATTAAAATATCAAGAGAATCTTATTCTTCGCGTTATCGCGTAATTATGATTTGTAATAACATTACGGGCGTGATGTTCACTAAAAATACAATACTTTTGGAAAAGTATTTCTAACAACGAATTTTATGCATATATCTTATAGGTCAAATTAAAAAATCCAGAGTATCTTATTCTTCGCGTTATCGCGTAATTATGATTGGTAATTACATTACGGGCGTGATGTTCACTAAAAATACAATACCTTTGTAAAAGTATTGTCAATTAAGTTTTTTACGCATATATCTCACGTGTCAATTCAAAATATCTTAAAAATTGTTTACAAATTTTATTTTTCGGGTTTTCGCGGTTTCAGGATCAGTATTTGCATTATGGAATTGCTCTACTGTAAATAAAACACTTTTGAAAAAGTATTTCTAACGAAGATTTTTACGCATATATCTTATAGGTCAAATTAAAATATCCAGAGAATCTTATTCTTCGCGTTATCGCGTAATTATGATTGGTAATTACATTACGGGCGTGATGTTCACTATAAATACAATACATTTCAAAAAGTATTTCTAACAAAGATTTTTAAGCATATATCTTATAGGTCAAATTAAAATATCAAGAGAATCTTATTCTTCGCGTTATCGCCTAATTATGATTGGTAATTACATTACGGGCGTGATGTTCACTAAAAATGCAATACTTTTGAAAAAGTATTTCTAACAAAGATTTTTACGCATATATCTTATAGGTCAAATTAAAATATCAAGAGTATCTTATTCTTCTCGTTATCGCGTAATTATGATTGGTAATTACATTACGGGAGTGATGTTCACTATAAATAAAATACTCTTGAAAAAGTATTGTCAACTAAGTTTTTTACGCATATATCTCACATGTCAATTCAACATATCTTAAAAATTGTTTAAAAATTTTATTTTTCGGGTTTTCGCGGTTTCGGGATCAGTATTTGCATTATGGAATTGCTCTACTATAAATACAATACTTTTCAAAAAGTATTTCTAACAAAGATTTTTACGCATATATCTTATAGGTCAAATTAAAATATCAAGAGAATCTTATTCTTCGCGTTATCGCGTAATTATGATAGGTAATTACATTACGGGCGTGATGTTCACTATAAATACAATACATTTCAAAAAGTATTTCTAACAAAGATTTTTAAGCATATATCTTATAGGTCAAATTAAAATATCAAGAGAATCTTATTCTTCGCGTTATCGCGTAATTATGATTGGTAATTACATTACGGGCGTGATGTTCACTAAAAATACAATACTTTTGAAAAAGTATTTCTAACAAAGAATTTTATGCATATATCTTATAGGTCAAATTAAAAAATCCAAAGTATCTTATTCTTCGCGTTATCGCGTAATTATGATTGGTAATTACATTACGGGAGTGATGTTCACTACAAATACAATACTTTTGAAAAAGTATTCTCAACTAAGTTTTTTACGCATATATCTTAGATGTCAATTCAAAATATCTCAAAAATTGTTTAAAAATTTTATTTTTCGGGTTTTCCCGGTTTCAGGATCAGTATTTGCATTATGGAATTGCTCTACTGTAAATAAAACACTTTTGAAAAAGTATTTCTAACAAAGATTTTTACGCATATATCTTATAGGTCAAATTAAAATATCCAGAGAATCTTATTCTTCGCGTTATAGCGTAATTATGATTGGTAATTACATTAAGGGCGTGATGTTCACTAAAGATACAATACCTTTGTAAAAGTATTGTCAAATAAGCTTTTTACGCATATATCTCACATGTCAATTTAAAATATCTTAACAATTGTTTAAAAATTTTATTTTTCGGGTTTTCGCGATTTCAGGACCAGTATTTGCATTATGGAATTGCTCTACTATAAATACAATACTTTTCAAAAAGTATTTCTAACAAAGATTTTTACGCATATATCTTATAGGTCAAATTAAAATATCAAGAGAATCTTATTCTTCGCGTTATCGCGTAATTATGATTGGTAATTACATTACGGGCGTGATGTTCACTATAAATACAATACTTTTCAAAAAGTATTTCTAACAAAGATTTTTACGCATATATCTTATAGGTCAAATTAAAATATCAAGAGAATCTTATTCTTCGCGTTATCGCGTAATTATGATTGGTAATTACATTACGGGCGTGATGTTCACTAAAAATACAATATTTTGAAAAAGTATTTCTAACAAAGATTTTTACTCATATATCTTATAGGTGAATTAAAATATCAAGAGTATCTTATTCTTCGCGTTATCGCGTAATTATGATTGGTAATTACATTACGGGAGTGATGTTCACTATAAATAAAATACTCTTGAAAAAGTATTGTCAACTAAGTTTTTTACGCATATATCTCACATGTCAATTCAAAATATCTTAAAAATTGTTTAAAAATTTTATTTTTCGGGTTTTCGCGGTTTCAGGATCAGTATTTGCATTATGGAATTGCACTACCATAAATAAAACACTTTTGAAAAATTATTTCTAACAAAGATTTTTAAGCATATACCTTATAGGTCTAATTAAAATATCAATAGAATCTTATTCTTCGCGTTATCGCGTAATTATGATTGGTAATTACATTACGGGCGTGATGTTCACTAAAAATACAATACTTTTGAAAAAGTATTTCTAACAAAGAATTTTATGCATATATCTTATAGGTCAAATTAAAAAATCCAGAGTATCTTATTCTTCGCGTTATCGCGTAATTATGATTGGTAATTACATTACGGGAGTGATGTTCACTACAAATACAATACTTTTGAAAAAGTATTTCTAACAAAGATTTTCACGCATATATCTTATAGGTCAAATTAAAATATCAAGAGTATCTTATTCTTCTCGTTATCGCGTAATTATGATTGGTAATTACATTACGGGAGTGATGTTCACTATAAATAAAATACTCTTGAAAAAGTATTGTCAACTAAGTTTTTTACGCATATATCTCACATGTCAATTCAAAATATCTTAAAAATTGTTTAAAAATTTTATTTTTCTGGTTTTCGCGGTTTCAGGATCAGTATTTGCATTATGGAATTGCACTACCATAAATAAAACACTTTTGAAAAATTATTTCTAACAAAGATTTTTAAGCATATACCTTATAGGTCTAATTAAAATATCAATAGAATCTTATTCTTCGCGTTATCGCGTAATTATGATTGGTAATTACATTACGGGAGTGATGTTCACTATAAATACAATACTTTTGAAAAAGTATTGTCAACTTAGGTTTTTACGCATATATCTCACATGTCAATTTGAAATATCTTAACAATTGTTTAAAAATTTTATTTTTCGGGTTTTCGCGATTTCAGGACCAGTATTTGCATTATGGAATTGCTCTACTGTAAATAAAATACTTTTGAAAAAGTATTTCTAACAATGATTTTTGCGCATATATCTTGTAGGTCAAATTAAAATATCCAGAGAATCTTATTCTTCGCGTTATCGCGTAATTGTGATTGGTAATTACATTACGGGAGTGATGTTTACTATAAATACAATACTTTTGAAAAAGTATTGTCAACTTAGGTTTTTACGCATATATCTCACATGTCAATTTGAAATATCTTAACAATTGTTTAAAAATTTTATTTTTCGGGTTTTCGCGATTTCAGGACCAGTATTTGCATTATGGAATTGCTCTACTATAAATACAATACTTTTCAAAAAGTATTTCTAACAAAGATTTTTACGCATATATCTTATAGGTCAAATTAAAATATCAAGAGAATCTTATTCTTCGCGTTATCGCGTAATTATGATTGGTAATTACATTACGGGCGTGATGTTCACTATAAATACAATACATTTCAAAAAGTATTTCTAACAAAGATTTTTACGCATATATCTTATAGGTCAAATTAAAATATCAAGAGAATCTTATTCTTCGCGTTATCGCCTAATTATGATTGGTAATTACATTACGGTCGTGATGTTCACTAAAAATGCAATACTTTTGAAAAAGTATTTCTAACAAAGATTTTTACGCATATATCTTATAGGTCAAATTAAAATATCAAGAGTATCTTATTCTTCGCGTTATCGCGTAATTATGATTGGTAATTACATTACGGGAGTGATGTTCACTATAAATAAAATACTCTTGAAAAAGTATTGTCAACTAAGTTTTTTACGCATATATCTCACATGTCAATTCAAAATATCTTAAAAATTGTTTAAAAATTTTATTTTTCGGGTTTTCGCGGTTTCAGGATCAGCATTTGCATTATGGAATTGCACTACCATAAATAAAACACTTTTGAAAAATTATTTCTAACAAAGATTTTTAAGCATATACCTTATAGGTCAAATTAAAATATCAAGAGAATCTTATTCTTCGCGTTATCGCGTAATTATGATTGGTAATTACATTACGGGCGTGATGTTCACTAAAAATACAATACCTTTGTAAAAGTATTGTCAATTAAGTTTTTTACGCATATATCTCACGTGTCAATTCAAAATATCTTAAAAATTGTTTAAAAATTTTATTTTTCGGGTTTTCGCGATTTCAGGACCAGTATTTGCATTATGGAATTGGTCTACTGTAAATAAAACACTTTTGAAAAAGTATTTCTAACAAAGATTTTTACGCATATATCTTATAGGTCAAATTAAAATATCAAGAGAATCTTATTCTTCGCGTTATCGCGTAATTATGATTGGTAATTACATTACGGGCGTGATGTTCACTAAAAATACAATACCTTTGTAAAAGTATTGTCAATTAAGTTTTTTACGCATATATCTCACGTGTCAATTCAAAATATCTTAAAAATTGTTTAAAAATTTTATTTTTCGGGTTTTCGCGATTTCAGGACCAGTATTTGCATTATGGAATTGCTCTACTATAAATACAATACTTTGGAAAAAGTATTGTAAACTTAGGTTTTTACGCATATATCTTACATGTCAATTCAAAATATCTTAAAAATTGTTTGAAAATTTTATTTTTCGGGTTTTAGCGGTTTCAGGACCAGTATTTGCATTATGGAATTGGTCTACTGTAAATAAAACACATTTGAAAAAGTATTTCTAACAAAGATTTTTACGCATATATCTTATAGGTCAAATTAAAATATCAAGAGAATCTTATTCTTCGCGTTATCGCGTAATTATGATTGGTAATTACATTACGGGCGTGATGTTCACTAAAAATACAATACCTTTGTAAAAGTATTGTCAATTAAGTTTTTTACGCATATATCTCACGTGTCAATTCAAAATATCTTAAAAATTGTTTAAAAATTTTATTTTTCGGGTTTTCGCGATTTCAGGACCAGTATTTGCATTATGGAATTGCTCTACTATAAATACAATACTTTTCAAAAAGTATTTCTAACAAAGATTTTTACGCATATATCTTATAGGTCAAATTAAAATATCAAGAGAATCTTATTCTTCGCATTATCGCGTAATTATGATTGGTAATTACATTACGGGCGTGATGTTCACTATAAATACAATACATTTCAAAAAGTATTTCTAACAAAGATTTTTACGCATATATCTTATAGGTCAAATTAAAATATCAAGAGAATCTTATTCTTCGCGTTATCGCCTAATTATGATTGGTAATTACATTACGGGCGTGATGTTCACTAAAAATGCAATACTTTTGAAAAAGTATTTCTAACAAAGATTTTTACGCATATATCTTATAGGTCAAATTAAAATATCAAGAGTATCTTATTCTTCGCGTTATCGCGTAATAATGATTGGTAATTACATTACGGGAGTGATGTTCACTATAAATAAAATTCTCTTGAAAAAGTATTGTCAACTAAGTTTTTTACGCATATATCTCACATGTCAATTCAAAATATCTTAAAAATTGTTTAAAAATTTTATTTTTCGGGTTTTCGCGGTTTCAGGATCAGCATTTGCATTATGGAATTGCACTACCATAAATAAAACACTTTTGAAAAATTATTTCTAACAAAGATTTTTAAGCATATACCTTATAGGTCAAATTAAAATATCAAGAGAATCTTATTCTTCGCGTTATTGCGTAATTGTGATTGGTAATTACATTACGGGAGTGATGTTCACTATAAATACAATACTTTGGAAAAAGTATTGTAAACTTAGGTTTTTACGCATATATCTTACATGTCAATTCAAAATATCTTAAAAATTGTTTAAAAATTTTATTTTTCGGGTTTTAGCGGTTTCAGGACCAGTATTTGCATTATGGAATTGGTCTACTGTAAATAAAACACATTTGAAAAAGTATTTCTAACAAAGATTTTTACGCATATATCTTATAGGTCAAATTAAAATATCAAGAGAATCTTATTCTTCGCGTTATCGCGTAATTATGATTTGTAATAACATTACGGGCGTGATGTTCACTAAAAATACAATACTTTTGGAAAAGTATTTCTAACAACGAATTTTATGCATATATCTTATAGGTCAAATTAAAAAATCCAGAGTATCTTATTCTTCGCGTTATCGCGTAATTATGATTGGTAATTACATTACGGGCGTGATGTTCACTAAAAATACAATACCTTTGTAAAAGTATTGTCAATTAAGTTTTTTACGCATATATCTCACGTGTCAATTCAAAATATCTTAAAAATTGTTTACAAATTTTATTTTTCGGGTTTTCGCGGTTTCAGGATCAGTATTTGCATTATGGAATTGCTCTACTGTAAATAAAACACTTTTGAAAAAGTATTTCTAACAAAGATTTTTAAGCATATACCTTATAGGTCTAATTAAAATATCAATAGAATCTTATTCTTCGCGTTATCGCGTAATTATGATTGGTAATTACATTACGGGCGTGATGTTCACTATAAATACAATACATTTCAAAAAGTATTTCTAACAAAGATTTTTAAGCATATATCTTATAGGTCAAATTAAAATATCAAGAGAATCTTATTCTTCGCGTTATCGCGTAATTATGATTGGTAATTACATTACGGGAGTGATGTTCACTACAAATACAATACTTTTGAAAAAGTATTTCTAACAAAGATTTTTACGCATATATCTTATAGGTCAAATTAAAATATCAAGAGTATCTTATTCTTCTCGTTATCGCGTAATTATGATTGGTAATTACATTACGGGAGTGATGTTCACTATAAATAAAATACTCTTGAAAAAGTATTGTCAACTAAGTTTTTTACGCATATATCTCACATGTCAATTCAAAATATCTTAAAAATTGTTTAAAAATTTTATTTTTCGGGTTTTCGCGGTTTCGGGATCAGTATTTGCATTATGGAATTGCTCTACTATAAATACAATACTTTTCAAAAAGTATTTCTAACAAAGATTTTTACGCATATATCTTATAGGTCAAATTAAAATATCAAGAGAATCTTATTCTTCGCGTTATCGCGTAATTATGATTGGTAATTACATTACGGGCGTGATGTTCACTATAAATACAATACATTTCAAAAAGTATTTCTAACAAAGATTTTTAAGCATATATCTTATAGGTCAAATTAAAATATCAAGAGAATCTTATTCTTCGCGTTATCGCGTAATTATGATTGGTAATTACATTACGGGCGTGATGTTCACTAAAAATACAATACTTTTGAAAAAGTATTTCTAACAAAGAATTTTATGCATATATCTTATAGGTCAAATTAAAAAATCCAAAGTATCTTATTCTTCGCGTTATCGCGTAATTATGATTGGTAATTACATTACGGGAGTGATGTTCACTACAAATACAATACTTTTGAAAAAGTATTCTCAACTAAGTTTTTTACGCATATATCTTAGATGTCAATTCAAAATATCTCAAAAATTGTTTAAAAATTTTATTTTTCGGGTTTTCCCGGTTTCAGGATCAGTATTTGCATTATGGAATTGCTCTACTGTAAATAAAACACTTTTGAAAAAGTATTTCTAACAAAGATTTTTACGCATATATCTTATAGGTCAAATTAAAATATCCAGAGAATCTTATTCTTCGCGTTATAGCGTAATTATGATTGGTAATTACATTAAGGGCGTGATGTTCACTAAAGATACAATACCTTTGTAAAAGTATTGTCAAATAAGCTTTTTACGCATATATCTCACATGTCAATTTAAAATATCTTAACAATTGTTTAAAAATTTTATTTTTCGGGTTTTCGCGATTTCAGGACCAGTATTTGCATTATGGAATTGCTCTACTATAAATACAATACTTTTCAAAAAGTATTTCTAACAAAGATTTTTACGCATATATCTTATAGGTCAAATTAAAATATCAAGAGAATCTTATTCTTCGCGTTATCGCGTAATTATGATTGGTAATTACATTACGGGCGTGATGTTCACTATAAATACAATACTTTTCAAAAAGTATTTCTAACAAAGATTTTTACGCATATATCTTATAGGTCAAATTAAAATATCAAGAGAATCTTATTCTTCGCGTTATCGCGTAATTATGATTGGTAATTACATTACGGGCGTGATGTTCACTAAAAATACAATATTTTGAAAAAGTATTTCTAACAAAGATTTTTACTCATATATCTTATAGGTGAATTAAAATATCAAGAGTATCTTATTCTTCGCGTTATCGCTTAATTATTATTGGTAATTACATTACGGGAGTGATGTTCACTATAAATAAAATACTCTTGAAAAAGTATTGTCAACTAAGTTTTTTACGCATATATCTCACATGTCAATTCAAAATATCTTAAAAATTGTTTAAAAATTTTATTTTTCGGGTTTTCGCGGTTTCAGGATCAGTATTTGCATTATGGAATTGCACTACCATAAATAAAACACTTTTGAAAAATTATTTCTAACAAAGATTTTTAAGCATATACCTTATAGGTCTAATTAAAATATCAATAGAATCTTATTCTTCGCGTTATCGCGTAATTATGATTGGTAATTACATTACGGGCGTGATGTTCACTAAAAATACAATACTTTTGAAAAAGTATTTCTAACAAAGAATTTTATGCATATATCTTATAGGTCAAATTAAAAAATCCAGAGTATCTTATTCTTCGCGTTATCGCGTAATTATGATTGGTAATTACATTACGGGAGTGATGTTCACTACAAATACAATACTTTTGAAAAAGTATTTCTAACAAAGATTTTCACGCATATATCTTATAGGTCAAATTAAAATATCAAGAGTATCTTATTCTTCTCGTTATCGCGTAATTATGATTGGTAATTACATTACGGGAGTGATGTTCACTATAAATAAAATACTATGGAAAAGTTATGTCAACTAAGTTTTTTACGCATATATCTCACATGTCAATTCAAAATATCTTAAAAATTGTTTAAAAATTTTATTTTTCTGGTTTTCGCGGTTTCAGGATCAGTATTTGCATTATGGAATTGCACTACCATAAATAAAACACTTTTGAAAAATTATTTCTAACAAAGATTTTTAAGCATATACCTTATAGGTCTAATTAAAATATCAATAGAATCTTATTCTTCGCGTTATCGCGTAATTATGATTGGTAATTACATTACGGGCGTGATGTTCACTAAAAATACAATACTTTTGAAAAAGTATTTCTAACAAAGAATTTTATGCATATATCTTATAGGTCAAATTAAAAAATCCAGAGTATCTTATTCTTCGCGTTATCGCGTAATTATGATTGGTAATTACATTACGGGAGTGATGTTCACTACAAATACAATACTTTTGAAAAAGTATTTCTAACAAAGATTTTTACGCATATATCTTATAGGTCAAATTAAAATATCAAGAGAATCTTATTCTTCGCGTTATCGCGTAATTATGATTGGTAATTACATTACGGGCGTGATGTTCACTAAAAATACAATATTTTGAAAAAGTATTTCTAATAAAGATTTTTACGCATATATCTTATAGGTGAATTAAAATATCAAGAGTATCTTATTCTTCGCGTTATCGCGTAATTATGATTGGTAATTACATTACGGGAGTGATGTTCACTATAAATAAAATACTCTTGAAAAAGTATTGTCAACTAAGTTTTTTACGCATATATCTCACATGTCAATTCAAAATATCTTAAAAATTGTTTAAAAATTTTATTTTTCGGGTTTTCGCGGTTTCAGGATCAGTATTTGCATTATGGAATTGCACTACCATAAATAAAACACTTTTGAAAAATTATTTCTAACAAAGATTTTTAAGCATATACCTTATAGGTCTAATTAAAATATCAATAGAATTTTATTCTTCGCGTTATCGCGTAATTATGATTGGTAATTACATTACGGGAGTGATGTTCACTTTAAATACAATACTTTTGAAAAAGTATTTCTAACAAAGAATTTTATGCATATATCTTATAGGTCAAATTAAAAAATCCAGAGAATCTTATTCTTCGCGTTATCGCGTAATTGTGATTGGTAATTACATTACGGGAGTGATGTTCACTATAAATACAATACTTTTGAAAAAGTATTGTCAACTTAGGTTTTTACGCATATATCTCACATGTCAATTTGAAATATCTTAACAATTGTTTAAAAATTTTATTTTTCGGGTTTTCGCGATTTCAGGACCAGTATTTGCATTATGGAATTGCTCTACTGTAAATAAAACACTTTTGAAAAAGTATTTCTAACAAAGATTTTTACGCATATATCTTATAGGTCAAATTAAAATATCCAGAGAATCTTAATCTTCGCGTTATAGCGTAATTATGATTGGTAATTACATTACGGGAGTGATGTTCACTTTAAATACAATACTTTTGAAAAAGTATTTCTAACAAAGAATTTTATGCATATATCTTATAGGTCAAATTAAAAAATCCAGAGAATCTTATTCTTCGCGTTATCGCGTAATTGTGATTGGTAATTACATTACGGGAGTGATGTTCACTATAAATACAATACTTTTGAAAAAGTATTGTCAACTTAGGTTTTTACGCATATATCTCACATGTCAATTTGAAATATCTTAACAATTGTTTAAAAATTTTATTTTTCGGGTTTTCGCGATTTCAGGACCAGTATTTGCATTATGGAATTG
This sequence comes from Diplolepis rosae, assembly GCA_030998225.1. Taxonomy (NCBI): domain Eukaryota; kingdom Metazoa; phylum Arthropoda; class Insecta; order Hymenoptera; family Diplolepididae; genus Diplolepis; species Diplolepis rosae. The sequence goes on from JAPYXD010000700.1 coordinate 142,549, forward strand.
CTCTACTGTAAATAAAATACTTTTGAAAAAGTATTTCTAACAATGATTTTTGCGCATATATCTTGTAGGTCAAATTAAAATATCCAGAGAATCTTATTCTTCGCGTTATCGCGTAATTGTGATTGGTAATTACATTACGGGAGTGATGTTTACTATAAATACAATACTTTTGAAAAAGTATTGTCAACTTAGGTTTTTACGCATATATCTCACATGTCAATTTGAAATATCTTAACAATTGTTTAAAAATTTTATTTTTCGGGTTTTCGCGATTTCAGGACCAGTATTTGCATTATGGAATTGCTCTACTATAAATACAATACTTTTCAAAAAGTATTTCTAACAAAGATTTTTACGCATATATCTTATAGGTCAAATTAAAATATCAAGAGAATCTTATTCTTCGCGTTATCGCGTAATTATGATTGGTAATTACATTACGGGCGTGATGTTCACTATAAATACAATACATTTCAAAAAGTATTTCTAACAAAGATTTTTACGCATATATCTTATAGGTCAAATTAAAATATCAAGAGAATCTTATTCTTCGCGTTATCGCCTAATTATGATTGGTAATTACATTACGGGCGTGATGTTCACTAAAAATGCAATACTTTTGAAAAAGTATTTCTAACAAAGATTTTTACGCATATATCTTATAGGTCAAATTAAAATATCAAGAGTATCTTATTCTTCGCGTTATCGCGTAATTATGATTGGTAATTACATTACGGGAGTGATGTTCACTATAAATAAAATACTCTTGAAAAAGTATTGTCAACTAAGTTTTTTACGCATATATCTCACATGTCAATTCAAAATATCTTAAAAATTGTTTAAAAATTTTATTTTTCGGGTTTTCGCGGTTTCAGGATCAGCATTTGCATTATGGAATTGCACTACCATAAATAAAACACTTTTGAAAAATTATTTCTAACAAAGATTTTTAAGCATATACCTTATAGGTCAAATTAAAATATCAAGAGAATCTTATTCTTCGCGTTATTGCGTAATTGTGATTGGTAATTACATTACGGGAGTGATGTTCACTATAAATACAATACTTTGGAAAAAGTATTGTAAACTTAGGTTTTTACGCATATATCTTACATGTCAATTCAAAATATCTTAAAAATTGTTTGAAAATTTTATTTTTCGGGTTTTAGCGGTTTCAGGACCAGTATTTGCATTATGGAATTGGTCTACTGTAAATAAAACACATTTGAAAAAGTATTTCTAACAAAGATTTTTACGCATATATCTTATAGGTCAAATTAAAATATCAAGAGAATCTTATTCTTCGCGTTATCGCGTAATTATGATTTGTAATAACATTACGGGCGTGATGTTCACTAAAAATACAATACTTTTGGAAAAGTATTTCTAACAACGAATTTTATGCATATATCTTATAGGTCAAATTAAAAAATCCAGAGTATCTTATTCTTCGCGTTATCGCGTAATTATGATTGGTAATTACATTACGGGCGTGATGTTCACTAAAAATACAATACCTTTGTAAAAGTATTGTCAATTAAGTTTTTTACGCATATATCTCACGTGTCAATTCAAAATATCTCAAAGATTGTTTAAAAATTTTATTTTTCGGGTTTTCGCGATTTCAGGACCAGTATTTGCATTATGGAATTGCTCTACTATAAATACAATACTTTTCAAAAAGTATTTCTAACAAAGATTTTTACGCATATATCTTATAGGTCAAATTAAAATATCAAGAGAATCTTATTCTTCGCGTTATCGCGTAATTATGATTGGTAATTACATTACGGGCGTGATGTTCACTATAAATACAATACATTTCAAAAAGTATTTCTAACAAAGATTTTTACGCATATATCTTATATGTCAAATTAAAATATCAAGAGAATCTTATTCTTCGCGTTATCGCCTAATTATGATTGGTAATTACATTACGGGCGTGATGTTCACTAAAAATGCAATACTTTTGAAAAAGTATTTCTAACAAAGATTTTTACGCATATATCTTATAGGTCAAATTAAAATATCAAGAGTATCTTATTCTTCGCGTTATCGCGTAATTATGATTTGTAATTACATTACGGGAGTGATGTTCACTATAAATAAAATACTCTTGAAAAAGTATTGTCAACTAAGTTTTTTACGCATATATCTCACATGTCAATTCAAAATATCTTAAAAATTGTTTAAAAATTTTATTTTTCGGGTTTTCGCGGTTTCAGGATCAGCATTTGCATTATGGAATTGCACTACCATAAATAAAACACTTTTGAAAAATTATTTCTAACAAAGATTTTTAAGCATATACCTTATAGGTCAAATTAAAATATCAAGAGAATCTTATTCTTCGCGTTATTGCGTAATTGTGATTGGTAATTACATTACGGGAGTGATGTTCACTATAAATACAATACTTTGGAAAAAGTATTGTAAACTTAGGTTTTTACGCATATATCTTACATGTCAATTCAAAATATCTTAAAAATTGTTTGAAAATTTTATTTTTCGGGTTTTAGCGGTTTCAGGACCAGTATTTGCATTATGGAATTGGTCTACTGTAAATAAAACACATTTGAAAAAGTATTTCTAACAAAGATTTTTACGCATATATCTTATAGGTCAAATTAAAATATCAAGAGAATCTTATTCTTCGCGTTATCGCGTAATTGTGATTTGTAATAACATTACGGGCGTGATGTTCACTAAAAATACAATAAATTTAAAAAAGTATTTCTAACCACGAATTTTATGCATAGATCTTATAGGTCAAATTAAAAAATCCAGAGTATCTTATTCTTCGCGTTATCGCGTAATTATGATTGGTAATTACATTACGGGCGTGATGTTCACTAAAAATACAATACCTTTGTAAAAGTATTGTCAATTAAGTTTTTTACGCATATATCTCACGTGTCAATTCAAAATATCTTAAAAATTGTTTAAAAATTTTATTTTTCGGGTTTTCGCGATTTCAGGACCAGTATTTGCATTATGGAATTGCTCTACTATAAATACAATACTTTTCAAAAAGTATTTCTAACAAAGATTTTTACGCATATATCTTATAGGTCAAATTAAAATATCAAGAGAATCTTATTCTTCGCGTTATCGCGTAATTATGATTGGTAATTACATTACGGGCGTGATGTTCACTATAAATACAATACATTTCAAAAAGTATTTCTAACAAAGATTTTTACGCATATATCTTATATGTCAAATTAAAATATCAAGAGAATCTTATTCTTCGCGTTATCGCCTAATTATGATTGGTAATTACATTACGGGCGTGATGTTCACTAAAAATGCAATACTTTTGAAAAAGTATTTCTAACAAAGATTTTTACGCATATATCTTATAGGTCAAATTAAAATATCAAGAGTATCTTATTCTTCGCGTTATCGCGTAATTATGATTGGTAATTACATTACGGGAGTGATGTTCACTATAAATAAAATACTCTTGAAAAAGTATTGTCAACTAAGTTTTTTACGCATATATCTCACATGTCAATTCAAAATATCTTAAAAATTGTTTAAAAATTTTATTTTTCGGGTTTTCGCGGTTTCAGGATCAGCATTTGCATTATGGAATTGCACTACCATAAATAAAACACTTTTGAAAAATTATTTCTAACAAAGATTTTTAAGCATATACCTTATAGGTCAAATTAAAATATCAAGAGAATCTTATTCTTCGCGTTATTGCGTAATTGTGATTGGTAATTACATTACGGGAGTGATGTTCACTATAAATACAATACTTTGGAAAAAGTATTGTAAACTTAGGTTTTTACGCATATATCTTACATGTCAATTCAAAATATCTTAAAAATTGTTTAAAAATTTTATTTTTCGGGTTTTAGCGGTTTCAGGACCAGTATTTGCATTATGGAATTGGTCTACTGTAAATAAAACACATTTGAAAAAGTATTTCTAACAAAGATTTTTACGCATATATCTTATAGGTCAAATTAAAATATCAAGAGAATCTTATTCTTCGCGTTATCGCGTAATTATGATTTGTAATAACATTACGGGCGTGATGTTCACTAAAAATACAATACTTTTGGAAAAGTATTTCTAACAACGAATTTTATGCATATATCTTATAGGTCAAATTAAAAAATCCAGAGTATCTTATTCTTCGCGTTATCGCGTAATTATGATTGGTAATTACATTACGGGCGTGATGTTCATTAAAAATACAATACCTTTGTAAAAGTATTGTCAATTAAGTTTTTTACGCATATATCTCACGTGTCAATTCAAAATATCTTAAAAATTGTTTAAAAATTTTATTTTTCGGGTTTTCGCGGTTTCAGGATCAGTATTTGCATTATGGAATTGCTCTACTGTAAATAAAACACTTTTGAAAAAGTATTTCTAACAAAGATTTTTAAGCATATACCTTCTAGGTCTAATTAAAATATCAATAGAATCTTATTCTTCGCGTTATCGCGTAATTATGATTGGTAATTACATTACGGGCGTGATGTTCACTAAAAATACAATACTTTTGAAAAAGTATTTCTAACAAAGAATTTTATGCATATATCTTATAGGTCAAATTAAAAAATCCAGAGTATCTTATTCTTCGCGTTATCGCGTAATTATGATTGGTAATTACATTACGGGAGTGATGTTCACTATAAATACAATACTTTTGAGAAAGTATTCTCAACTAAGTTTTTTCGCATATATCTTACATGTCAATTCAAGATATCTTAAAAATTTTTTAAAAATTTTATTTTTCGGGTTTTCGCGGCTTCAGGATCAGTATTTGCATTATGGAATTGCTCTACTATAAATAAAACACTTTTGAAAAAGTATTTCTAACAAAGATTTTTACGCATATATCTTATAGGTCAAATTAAAATATCCAGAGAATCTTAATCTTCGCGTTATAGCGTAATTATGATTGGTAATTACATTAAGGGCGTGATGTTAACTAAAGATACAATACCTTTGTAAAATTATTGTCAAATAAGCTTTTTACGCATATATCTCACATGTCAATTTAAAATATCTTAAAAATTCTTAAAAATTTTATTTTTCGGGTTTACGCGGTTTCACGATCAGTATTTGCATTATGGAATTGCTCTACTGTAAATAAAATACTTTTGAAAAAGTATTTCTAACAATGATTTTTGCGCATATATCTTGTAGGTCAAATTAAAATATCCAGAGAATCTTATTCTTCGCGTTATCGCGTAATTGTGATTGGTAATTACATTACGGGAGTGATGTTCACTAAAAATACAATACTTTTGAAAAAGTATTGTCAACTTAGGTTTTTACGCATATATCTCACATGTCAATTTGAAATATCTTAACAATTGTTTAAAAATTTTATTTTTCTGGTTTTCGCGATTTCAGGACCAGTATTTGCATTATGGAATTGCTCTACTATAAATACAATACTTTTCAAAAAGTATTTCTAACAAAGATTTTTACGCATATATCTTATAGGTCAAATTAAAATATCAAGAGAATCTTATTCTTCGCGTTATCGCGTAATTATGATTGGTAATTACATTACGGGCGTGATGTTCACTATAAATACAATACATTTCAAAAAGTATTTCTAACAAAGATTTTTACGCATATATCTTATAGGTCAAATTAAAATATCAAGAGAATCTTATTCTTCGCGTTATCGCCTAATTATGATTGGTAATTACATTACGGGCGTGATGTTCACTAAAAATGCAATACTTTTGAAAAAGTATTTCTAACAAAGATTTTTACGCATATATCTTATAGGTCAAATTAAAATATCAAGAGTATCTTATTCTTCGCGTTATCGCGTAATTATGATTGGTAATTACATTACGGGAGTGATGTTCACTATAAATAAAATACTCTTGAAAAAGTATTGTCAACTAAGTTTTTTACGCATATATCTCACATGTCAATTCAAAATATCTTAAAAATTGTTTAAAAATTTTATTTTTCGGGTTTTCGCGGCTTCAGGATCAGCATTTGCATTATGGAATTGCACTACCATAAATAAAACACTTTTGAAAAATTATTTCTAACAAAGATTTTTAAGCATATACCTTATAGGTCAAATTAAAATATCAAGAGAATCTTATTCTTCGCGTTATTGCGTAATTGTGATTGGTAATTACATTACGGGAGTGATGTTCACTATAAATACAATACTTTGGAAAAAGTATTGTAAACTTAGGTTTTTACGCATATATCTTACATGTCAATTCAAAATATCTTAAAAATTGTTTAAAAATTTTATTTTTCGGATTTTAGCGGTTTCAGGACCAGTATTTGCATTATGGAATTGGTCTACTGTGAATAAAACACATTTGAAAAAGTATTTCTAACAAAGATTTTTACGCATATATCTTATAGGTCAAATTAAAATATCAAGAGAATCTTATTCTTCGCGTTATCGCGTAATTATGATTTGTAATAACATTACGGGCGTGATGTTCACTAAAAATACAATACTTTTGGAAAAGTATTTCTAACAACGAATTTTATGCATATATCTTATAGGTCAAATTAAAAAATCCAGAGTATCTTATTCTTCGCGTTATCGCGTAATTATGATTGGTAATTACATTACGGGCGTGATGTTCACTAAAAATACAATACCTTTGTAAAAGTATTGTCAATTAAGTTTTTTACGCATATATCTCACGTGTCAATTCAAAATATCTTAAAAATTGTTTAAAAATTTTATTTTTCGGGTTTTCGCGATTTCAGGACCAGTATTTGCATTATGGAATTGCTCTACTGTAAATAAAATACTTTTGAAAAAGTATTTCTAACAAAGATTTTTACGCATATATCTTATAGGTCAAATTAAAATATCAAGAGTATCTTATTCTTCGCGTTATCGCGTAATTATGATTGGTAATTACATTACGGGAGTGATGTTCACTATAAATAAAATACTCTTGAAAAAGTATTGTCAACTAAGTTTTTTACGCATATATCTCACATGTCAATTCAAAATATCTTAAAAATTGTTTAAAAATTTTATTTTTCGGGTTTTCGCGGTTTCAGGATCAGCATTTGCATTATGGAATTGCACTACCATAAATAAAACACTTTTGAAAAATTATTTCTAACAAAGATTTTTAAGCATATACCTTATAGGTCAAATTAAAATATCAAGAGAATCTTATTCTTCGCGTTATTGCGTAATTGTGATTGGTAATTACATTACGGGAGTGATGTTCACTATAAATACAATACTTTGGAAAAAGTATTGTAAACTTAGGTTTTTACGCATATATCTTACATGTCAATTCAAAATATCTTAAAAATTGTTTGAAAATTTTATTTTTCGGGTTATAGCTGTTTCAGGACCATTATTTGGATAAAGGAATTGGTCTACTGTAAATAAAACACTTTTGAAAAAGTATTTCTAACAAAGATTTTTACGCATATATCTTATAGGTCAAATTAAAATATCAAGAGAATCTTATTCTTCGCGTTATAGCGTAATTATGATTTGTAATAACATTACGGGCGTGATGTTCACTAAAAATACAATACTTTTGGAAAAGTATTTCTAACAAAGAATTTTATGCATATATCTTATAGGTCAAATTAAAAAATCCAGAGTATCTTATTCTTCGCGTTATCGCGTAATTATGATTGGTAATTACATTACGGGCGTGATGTTCACTAAAAATACAATACCTTTGTAAAAGTATTGTCAATTAAGTTTTTTACGCATATATCTCACGTGTCAATTCAAAATATCTCAAAAATTGTTTAAAAATTTTATTTTTCGGGTTTTCGCGATTTCAGGACCAGTATTTGCATTATGGAATTGCTCTACTATAAATACAATACTTTTCAAAAAGTATTTCTAACAAAGATTTTTACGCATATATCTTATAGGTCAAATTAAAATATCAAGAGAATCTTATTCTTCGCGTTATCGCGTAATTATGATTGGTAATTACATTACGGGCGTGATGTTCACTATAAATACAATACATTTCAAAAAGTATTTCTAACAAAGATTTTTACGCATATATCTTATAGGTCAAATTAAAATATCAAGAGAATCTTATTCTTCGCGTTATCGCCTAATTATGATTGGTAATTACATTACGGGCGTGATGTTCACTAAAAATGCAATACTTTTGAAAAAGTATTTCTAACAAAGATTTTTACGCATATATCTTATAGGTCAAATTAAAATATCAAGAGTATCTTATTCTTCGCGTTATCGCGTAATTATGATTGGTAATTACATTACGGGAGTGATGTTCACTATAAATAAAATACTCTTGAAAAAGTATTGTCAACTAAGTTTTTTACGCATATATCTCACATGTCAATTCAAAATATCTTAAAAATTGTTTAAAAATTTTATTTTTCGGGTTTTCGCGGTTTCAGGATCAGCATTTGCATTATGGAATTGCACTACCATAAATAAAACACTTTTGAAAAATTATTTCTAACAAAGATTTTTAAGCATATACCTTATAGGTCAAATTAAAATATCAAGAGAATCTTATTCTTCGCGTTATTGCGTAATTGTGATTGGTAATTACATTACGGGAGTGATGTTCACTATAAATACAATACTTTGGAAAAAGTATTGTAAACTTAGGTTTTTACGCATATATCTTACATGTCAATTCAAAATATCTTAAAAATTGTTTAAAAATTTTATTTTTCGGGTTTTAGCGGTTTCAGGACCAGTATTTGCATTATGGAATTGGTCTACTGTAAATAAAACACATTTGAAAAAGTATTTCTAACAAAGATTTTTACGCATATATCTTATAGGTCAAATTAAAATATCAATAGAATCTTATTCTTCGCGTTATCGCGTAATTATGATTGGTAATTACATTACGGGCGTGATGTTCACTAAAAATACAATACTTTTGAAAAAGTATTTCTAACAACGAATTTTATGCATATATCTTATAGGTCAAATTAAAAAATCCAGAGTATCTTATTCTTCGCGTTATCGCGTAATTATGAATGGTAATTACATTACGGGAGTGATGTTCACTACAAATACAATACTTTTGAAAAACTATTCTCAACTAAGTTTTTTACGCATATATCTTACATGTCAATTCGAAATATCTTAAAAATTGTTTAAAAATTTTATTTTTCGGGTTTTCGCGGTTTCAGGATCAGTATTTGCATTATGGAATTGCTCTACTGTAAATAAAACACTTTTGAAAAAGTATTTCTAACAAAGATTTTTACGCATATATCTTATAGGTCAAATTAAAATATCCAGAGAATCTTAATCTTCGCGTTATAGCGTAATTATGATTGGTAATTACATTAAGGGCGTGATGTTAACTAAAGATACAATACCTTTGTAAAATTATTGTCAAATAAGCTTTTTACGCATATATCTCACATGTCAATTTAAAATATCTTAAAAATTCTTAAAAATTTTATTTTTCGGGTTTACGCGGTTTCAAGATCAGTATTTGCATTATGGAATTGCTCTACTGTAAATAAAATACTTTTGAAAAAGTATTTCTAACAATGATTTTTGCGCATATATCTTGTAGGTCAAATTAAAATATCCAGAGAATCTTATTCTTCGCGTTATCGCGTAATTGTGATTGGTAATTACATTACGGGAGTGATGTTCACTAAAAATACAATACTTTTGAAAAAGTATTGTCAACTTAGGTTTTTACGCATATATCTCACATGTCAATTTGAAATATCTTAACAATTGTTTAAAAATTTTATTTTTCGGGTTTTCGCGATTTCAGGACCAGTATTTGCATTATGGAATTGCTCTACTATAAATACAATACTTTTCAAAAAGTATTTCTAACAAAGTTTATTCAGCATATATCTTATAGGTCAAATTAAAATATCAAGAGAATCTTATTCTTCGCGTTATCGCGTAATTATGATTGGTAATTACATTACGGGCGTGATGTTCACTATAAATACAATACATTTCAAAAAGTATTTCTAACAAAGATTTTTACGCATATATCTTATAGGTCAAATTAAAATATCAAGAGAATCTTATTCTTCGCGTTATCGCCTAATTATGATTGGTAATTACATTACGGGCGTGATGTTCACTAAAAATGCAATACTTTTGAAAAAGTATTTCTAACAAAGATTTTTACGCATATATCTTATAGGTCAAATTAAAATATCAAGAGTATCTTATTCTTCGCGTTATCGCGTAATTATGATTGGTAATTACATTACGGGAGTGATGTTCACTATAAATAAAATACTCTTGAAAAAGTATTGTCAACTAAGTTTTTTACGCATATATCTCACATGTCAATTCAAAATATCTTAAAAAATTTATAAAAATTTTATTTTTCGGGTTTTCGCGGCTTCAGGATCAGCATTTGCATTATGGAATTGCACTACCATAAATAAAACACTTTTGAAAAATTATTTCTAACAAAGATTTTTAAGCATATACCTTATAGGTCAAATTAAAATATCAAGAGAATCTTATTCTTCGCGTTATTGCGTAATTGTGATTGGTAATTACATTACGGGAGTGATGTTCACTAAAAATACAATACTTTTGAAAAAGTATTTCTAACAACGAATTTTATGCATATATCTTATAGGTCAAATTAAAAAATCCAGAGTATCTTATTCTTCGCGTTATCGCGTAATTATGATTGGTAATTACATTACGGGCGTGATGTTCACTAAAAATACAATACCTTTGTAAAAGTATTGTCAATTAAGTTTTTTACGCATATATCTCACGTGTCAATTCAAAATATCTTAAAAATTGTTTAAAAATTTTATTTTTCGGGTTTTCGCGGTTTCAGGATCAGTATTTGCATTATGGAATTGCTCTACTGTAAATAAAACACTTTTGAAAAAGTATTTCTAACAAAGATTTTTAAGCATATACCTTATAGGTCTAATTAAAATATCAATAGAATCTTATTCTTCGCGTTATCGCGTAATTATGATTGGTAATTACATTACGGGCGTGATGTTCACTAAAAATACAATACTTTTGAAAAAGTATTTCTAACAACGAATTTTATGCATATATCTTATAGGTCAAATTAAAAAATCCAGAGTATCTTATTCTTCGCGTTATCGCGTAATTATGAATGGTAATTACATTACGGGAGTGATGTTCACTACAAATACAATACTTTTGAAAAAGTATTCTCAACTAAGTTTTTTACGCATATATCTTACATGTCAATTCGAAATATCTTAAAAATTGTTTAAAAATTTTATTTTTCGGGTTTTCGCGGTTTCAGGATCAGTATTTGCATTATGGAATTGCTCTACTGTAAATAAAACACTTTTGAAAAAGTATTTCTAACAAAGATTTTTACGCATATATCTTATAGGTCAAATTAAAATATCCAGAGAATCTTAATCTTCGCGTTATAGCGTAATTATGATTGGTAATTACATTAAGGGCGTGATGTTAACTAAAGATACAATACCTTTGTAAAATTATTGTCAAATAAGCTTTTTACGCATATATCTCACATGTCAATTTAAAATATCTTAAAAATTCTTAAAAATTTTATTTTTCGGGTTTACGCGGTTTCACGATCAGTATTTGCATTATGGAATTGCTCTACTGTAAATAAAATACTTTTGAAAAAGTATTTCTAACAATGATTTTTGCGCATATATCTTGTAGGTCAAATTAAAATATCCAGAGAATCTTATTCTTCGCGTTATCGCGTAATTGTGATTGGTAATTACATTACGGGAGTGATGTTCACTAAAAATACAATACTTTTGAAAAAGTATTGTCAACTTAGGTTTTTACGCATATATCTCACATGTCAATTTGAAATATCTTAACAATTGTTTAAAAATTTTATTTTTCTGGTTTTCGCGATTTCAGGACCAGTATTTGCATTATGGAATTGCTCTACTATAAATACAATACTTTTCAAAAAGTATTTCTAACAAAGATTTTTACGCATATATCTTATAGGTCAAATTAAAATATCAAGAGAATCTTATTCTTCGCGTTATCGCGTAATTATGATTGGTAATTACATTACGGGCGTGATGTTCACTATAAATACAATACATTTCAAAAAGTATTTCTAACAAAGATTTTTACGCATATATCTTATAGGTCAAATTAAAATATCAAGAGAATCTTATTCTTCGCGTTATCGCCTAATTATGATTGGTAATTACATTACGGGCGTGATGTTCACTAAAAATGCAATACTTTTGAAAAAGTATTTCTAACAAAGATTTTTACGCATATATCTTATAGGTCAAATTAAAATATCAAGAGTATCTTATTCTTCGCGTTATCGCGTAATTATGATTGGTAATTACATTACGGGAGTGATGTTCACTATAAATAAAATACTCTTGAAAAAGTATTGTCAACTAAGTTTTTTACGCATATATCTCACATGTCAATTCAAAATATCTTAAAAATTGTTTAAAAATTTTATTTTTCGGGTTTTCGCGGCTTCAGGATCAGCATTTGCATTATGGAATTGCACTACCATAAATAAAACACTTTTGAAAAATTATTTCTAACAAAGATTTTTAAGCATATACCTTATAGGTCAAATTAAAATATCAAGAGAATCTTATTCTTCGCGTTATTGCGTAATTGTGATTGGTAATTACATTACGGGAGTGATGTTCACTATAAATACAATACTTTGGAAAAAGTATTGTAAACTTAGGTTTTTACGCATATATCTTACATGTCAATTCAAAATATCTTAAAAATTGTTTAAAAATTTTATTTTTCGGGTTTTAGCGGTTTCAGGACCAGTATTTGCATTATGGAATTGGTCTACTGTGAATAAAACACATTTGAAAAAGTATTTCTAACAAAGATTTTTACGCATATATCTTATAGGTCAAATTAAAATATCAAGAGAATCTTATTCTTCGCGTTATCGCGTAATTATGATTTGTAATAACATTACGGGCGTGATGTTCACTAAAAATACAATACTTTTGGAAAAGTATTTCTAACAACGAATTTTATGCATATATCTTATAGGTCAAATTAAAAAATCCAGAGTATCTTATTCTTCGCGTTATCGCGTAATTATGATTGGTAATTACATTACGGGCGTGATGTTCACTAAAAATACAATACCTTTGTAAAAGTATTGTCAATTAAGTTTTTTACGCATATATCTCACGTGTCAATTCAAAATATCTTAAAAATTGTTTAAAAATTTTATTTTTCGGGTTTTCGCGATTTCAGGACCAGTATTTGCATTATGGAATTGCTCTACTATAAATACAATACTTTTCAAAAAGTATTTCTAACAAAGATTTTTACGCATATATCTTATAGGTCAAACTAAAATATCAAGAGAATCTTATTCTTCGCGTTATCGCGTGGTTATGATTGGTAATTACATTACGGGCGTGATGTTCACTATAAATACAATACATTTCAAAAAGTATTTCTAACAAAGATTTTTACGCATATATCTTATAGGTCAAATTAAAATATCAAGAGAATCTTATTCTTCGCGTTATCGCCTAATTATGATTGGTAATTACATTACGGGCGTGATGTTCACTACAAATACAATACTTTTGAAAAACTATTCTCAACTAAGTTTTTTACGCATATATCTTACATGTCAATTCGAAATATCTTAAAAATTGTTTAAAAATTTTATTTTTCGGGTTTTCGCGGTTTCAGGATCAGTATTTGCATTATGGAATTGCTCTACTGTAAATAAAACACTTTTGAAAAAGTATTTCTAACAAAGATTTTTAAGCATATACCTTATAGGTCTAATTAAAATATCAATAGAATCTTATTCTTCGCGTTATCGCGTAATTATGATTGGTAATTACATTACGGGCGTGATGTTCACTAAAAATACAATACTTTTGAAAAAGTATTTCTAACAAAGAATTTTATGCATATATCTTATAGGTCAAATTAAAAAATCCAGAGTATCTTATTCTTCGCGTTATCGCGTAATTATGATTGGTAATTACATTACGGGCGTGATGTTCACTAAAAATACAATACCTTTGTAAAAGTATTGTCAATTAAGTTTTTTACGCATATATCTCACGTGTCAATTCAAAATATCTTAAAAATTGTTTAAAAATTTTATTTTTCGGGTTTTCGCGGTTTCAGGATCAGTATTTGCATTATGGAATTGCTCTACTGTAAATAAAACACTTTTGAAAAAGTATTTCTAACAAAGATTTTTAAGCATATACCTTATAGGTCTAATTAAAATATCAATAGAATCTTATTCTTCGCGTTATCGCGTAATTATGATTGGTAATTACATTACGGGCGTGATGTTCACTAAAAATACAATACTTTTGAAAAAGTATTTCTAACAAAGAATTTTATGCATATATCTTATAGGTCAAATTAAAAAATCCAGAGTATCTTATTCTTCGCGTTATCGCGTAATTATGATTGGTAATTACATTACGGGAGTGATGTTCACTACAAATACAATACTTTTGAAAAAGTATTCTCAACTAAGTTTTTTACGCATATATCTTACATGTCAATTCAAAATATCTTAAAAATTGTTTAAAAATTTTATTTTTCGGGTTTTCGCGGTTTCAGGATCAGTATTTGCATTATGGAATTGCTCTACTGTAAATAAAACACTTTTGAAAAAGTATTTCTAACAAAGATTTTTACGCATATATCTTATAGGTCAAATTAAAATATCCAGAGAATCTTAATCTTCGCGTTATAGCGTAATTATGATTGGTAATTACATTAAGGGCGTGATGTTAACTAAAGATACAATACCTTTGTAAAATTATTGTCAAATAAGCTTTTTACGCATATATCTCACATGTCAATTTAAAATATCTTAAAAATTTTATTTTTCGGGTTTTCGCGGTTTCACGGTCAGTATTTGCATTATGGAATTGCTCTACTGTAAATAAAATACTTTTGAAAAAGTATATCTAACAATGATTTTTGCGCATATATCTTGTAGGTCAAATAAAAAAATCCAGAGTATCTTATTCTTCGCGTTATCGCGTAATTATGATTGGTAATTACATTACGGGAGTGATGTTCACTACGAATACAATACTTTTGAAAAAGTATTCTCAACTAAGTTTTTTACGCATATATCTTACACGTCAATTCAAAATATCTCAAAAATTGTTTAAAAATTTTATTTTTCGGGTTTTCGCGGTTTCAGGATCAGTATTTGCATTATGGAATTGCTCTACTATAAATACAATACTTTTCAAAAAGTATTTCTAACAAAGATTTTTACGCATATATCTTATAGGTCAAATTAAAATATCAAGAGAATCTTATTCTTCGCGTTATCGCGTAATTATGATTGGTAATTACATTACGGGCGTGATGTTCACTATAAATACAATACATTTCAAAAAGTATTTCTAACAAAGATTTTTACGCATATATCTCACATGTCAATTCAAAATATCTTGAAAATTGTTTAAAAATTTTATTTTTCGGGTTTTCGCGGTTTCAGGATCAGTATTTGCATTATGGAATTGCTCTACTGTAAATAAAACACTTTTGAAAAAGTATTTCTAACAAAGATTTTTAAGCATATACCTTATAGGTCTAATTAAAATATCAATAGAATCTTATTCTTCGCGTTATCGCGTAATTATGATTGGTAATTACATTACGGGCGTGATGTTCACTAAAAATACAATACTTTTGAAAAAGTATTTCTAACAAAGAATTTTATGCATATATCTTATAGGTCAAATTAAAAAATCCAGAGTATCTTATTCTTCGCGTTATCGCGTAATTATGATTGGTAATTACATTACGGGCGTGATGTTCACTAAAAATACAATACCTTTGTAAAAGTATTGTCAATTAAGTTTTTTACGCATATATCTCACGTGTCAATTCAAAATATCTTAAAAATTGTTTAAAAATTTTATTTTTCGGGTTTTCGCGGTTTCAGGATCAGTATTTGCATTATGGAATTGCTCTACTGTAAATAAAACACTTTTGAAAAAGTATTTCTAACAAAGATTTTTAAGCATATACCTTATAGGTCTAATTAAAATATCAATAGAATCTTATTCTTCGCGTTATCGCGTAATTATGATTGGTAATTACATTACGGGCGTGATGTTCACTAAAAATACAATACTTTTGAAAAAGTATTTCTAACAAAGAATTTTATGCATATATCTTATAGGTCAAATTAAAAAATCCAGAGTATCTTATTCTTCGCGTTATCGCGTAATTATGATTGGTAATTACATTACGGGCGTGATGTTCACTATAAATACAATACATTTCAAAAAGTATTTCTAACAACGAATTTTATGCATATATCTTATAGGTCAAATTAAAAAATCCAGAGTATCTTATTCTTCGCGTTATCGCGTAATTATGATTGGTAATTACATTACGGGCGTGATGTTCACTAAAAATACAATACCTTTGAAAAAGTATTGTCAATTAAGTTTTTTACGCATATATCTCACGTGTCAATTCAAAATATCTTAAAAATTGTTTAAAAATTTTATTTTTCGGGTTTTCGCGGTTTCAGGATCAGTATTTGCATTATGGAATTGCTCTACTGTAAATAAAACACTTTTGAAAAAGTATTTCTAACAAAGATTTTTACGCATATATCTTATAGGTCAAATTAAAATATCCAGAGAATCTTAATCTTCGCGTTATAGCGTAATTATGATTGGTAATTACATTAAGGGCGTGATGTTAACTAAAGATACAATACCTTTGTAAAATTATTGTCAAATAAGCTTTTTACGCATATATCTCACATGTCAATTTAAAATATCTTAAAAATT
Source organism: Diplolepis rosae (assembly GCA_030998225.1). Classification (NCBI taxonomy): domain Eukaryota; kingdom Metazoa; phylum Arthropoda; class Insecta; order Hymenoptera; family Diplolepididae; genus Diplolepis; species Diplolepis rosae. Next base: position 159,304 of record JAPYXD010000700.1, read on the forward strand.
TTATTTTTCGGGTTTTCGCGGTTTCACGGTCAGTATTTGCATTATGGAATTGCTCTACTGTAAATAAAATACTTTTGAAAAAGTATATCTAACAATGATTTTTGCGCATATATCTTGTAGGTCAAATAAAAAAATCCAGAGTATCTTATTCTTCGCGTTATCGCGTAATTATGATTGGTAATTACATTACGGGAGTGATGTTCACTACGAATACAATACTTTTGAAAAAGTATTCTCAACTAAGTTTTTTACGCATATATCTTACACGTCAATTCAAAATATCTCAAAAATTGTTTAAAAATTTTATTTTTCGGGTTTTCGCGGTTTCAGGATCAGTATTTGCATTATGGAATTGCTCTACTATAAATACAATACTTTTCAAAAAGTATTTCTAACAAAGATTTTTACGCATATATCTTATAGGTCAAATTAAAATATCAAGAGAATCTTATTCTTCGCGTTATCGCGTAATTATGATTGGTAATTACATTACGGGCGTGATGTTCACTATAAATACAATACATTTCAAAAAGTATTTCTAACAAAGATTTTTACGCATATATCTCACATGTCAATTCAAAATATCTTCAAAATTGTTTAAAAATTTTATTTGTCGGGTTTTCGCGGTTTCAGGATCAGTATTTGCATTATGGAATTGCACTACCATAAATAAAACACTTTTGAAAAATTATTTCTAACAAAGATTTTTAAGCATATACCTTATAGGTCAAATTAAAATATCAAGAGAATCTTATTCTTCGCGTTATCGCGTAATTATGATTGGTAATTACATTACGGGCGTGATGTTCACTAAAAATACAATACTTTTGAAAAAGTATTTCTAACAAAGAATTTTATGCATATATCTTATAGGTCAAATTAAAAAATCCAGAGTATCTTATTCTTCGCGTTATCGCGTAATTATGATTGGTAATTACATTACGGGAGTGATGTTCACTACGAATACAATACTTTTGAAAAAGTATTCTCAACTAAGTTTTTTACGCATATATCTTACACGTCAATTCAAAATATCTCAAAAATTGTTTAAAAATTTTATTTTTCGGGTTTTCGCGGTTTCAGGATCAGTATTTGCATTATGGAATTGCTCTACTATAAATACAATACTTTTCAAAAAGTATTTCTAACAAAGATTTTTACGCATATATCTTATAGGTCAAATTAAAATATCAAGAGAATCTTATTCTTCGCGTTATCGCGTAATTATGATTGGTAATTACATTACGGGCGTGATGTTCACTATAAATACAATACATTTCAAAAAGTATTTCTAACAAAGATTTTTACGCATATATCTTATAGGTCAAATTAAAATATCAAGAGAATCTTATTCTTCGCGTTATTGCGTAATTGTGATTGGTAATTACATTACGGGAGTGATGTTCACTATAAATACAATACTTTTGAAAAAGTATTGTAAACTTAGGTTTTTACGCATATATCTTACATGTCAATTCAAAATATCTTAAAAATTGTTTAAAAATTTTATTTTTCGGGCTTTAACGGTTTCAGGACCAGTATTTGCATTATGGAATTGGTCTACTGTAAATAAAACACTTTTGAAAAAGTATTTCTAACAAAGATTTTTACGCATATATCTTATAGGTCAAATTAAAATATCAAGAGAATCTTATTCTTCGCGTTATCGCGTAATTATGATTTGTAATAACATTACGGGCGTGATGTTCACTAAAAATACAATACTTTTGGAAAAGTATTTCTAACAAAGAATTTTATGCATATATCTTATAGGTCAAATTAAAAAATCCAGAGTATCTTATTCTTCGCGTTATCGCGTAATTATGATTGGTAATTACATTACGGGCGTGATGTTCACTAAAAATACAATACCTTTGTAAAAGTATTGTCAATTAAGTTTTTTACGCATATATCTCACGTCTCGATTTAAAATATCTTAAAAATTGTTTAAAAATTTTATTTTTCGGGTTTTAGCGGTTTCAGGACCAGTATTTGCATTATGGAATTGGTCTACTGTAAATAAAACACTTTTGAAAAAGTATTTCTAACAAAGATTTTTACGCATATATCTTATAGGTCAAATTAAAATATCAAGAGAATCTTATTCTTCGCGTTATCGCGTAATTATGATTTGTAATAACATTACGGGCGTGATGTTCACTAAAAATACAATACTTTTGGAAAAGTATTTCTAACAAAGAATTTTATGCATATATCTTATAGGTCAAATTAAAAAATCCAGAGTATCTTATTCTTCGCGTTATCGCGTAATTATGATTGGTAATTACATTACGGGAGTGATGTTCACTTTAAATACAATACTTTTGAAAAAGTATTTCTAACAAAGAATATTATGCATATATCTTATAGGTCAAATTAAAAAATCCAGAGTATCTTATTCTTCGCGTTATCGCGTAATTATGATTGGTAATTACATTACGGGCGTGATGTTCACTAAAAATACAATACCTTTGTAAAAGTATTGTCAATTAAGTTTTTTACGCATATATCTCACGTGTCAATTCAAAATATCTTAAAAATTGTTTAAAAATTTTATTTTTCGGGTTTTCGCGGTTTCAGGATCAGTATTTGCATTATGGAATTGCTCTACTGTAAATAAAACACTTTTGAAAAAGTATTTCTAACAAAGATTTTTAAGCATATACCTTATAGGTCTAATTAAAATATCAATAGAATCTTATTCTTCGCGTTATCGCGTAATTATGATTGGTAATTACATTACGGGCGTGATGTTCACTAAAAATACAATACTTTTGAAAAAGTATTTCTAACAAAGAATTTTATGCATATATCTTATAGGTCAAATTAAAAAATGCAGAGTATCTTATTCTTCGCGTTATCGCGTAATTATGATTGGTAATTACATTACGGGAGTGATGTTCACTACAAATACAATACTTTTGAAAAAGTATTCTCAACTAAGTTTTTTACGCATATATCTCACATGTCAATTCAAAATATCTTAAAAATTGTTTAAAAATTTTATTTTTCGGGTTTTCGCGGTTTCAGGATCAGTATTTGCATTATGGAATTGCACTACCATAAATAAAACACTTTTGAAAAATTATTTCTAACAAAGATTTTTAAGCATATACCTTATAGGTCAAATTAAAATATCCAGAGAATCTTATTCTTCGCGTTATCGCGTAATTATGATTGGTAATTACATTACGGGCGTGATGTTCACTAAAAATACAATACTTTTGAAAAAGTATTTCTAACAAAGAATTTTATGCATATATCTTATAGGTCAAATTAAAAAATCCAGAGTATCTTATTCTTCGCGTTATCGCGTAATTATGATTGGTAATTACATTACGGGAGTGATGTTCACTACGAATACAATACTTTTGAAAAAGTATTCTCAACTAAGTTTTTTACGCATATATCTTACACGTCAATTCAAAATATCTCAAAAATTGTTTAAAAATTTTATTTTTCGGGTTTTCGCGGTTTCAGGATCAGTATTTGCATTATGGAATTGCTCTACTATAAATACAATACTTTTCAAAAAGTATTTCTAACAAAGATTTTTACGCATATATCTTATAGGTCAAATTAAAATATCAAGAGAATCTTATTCTTCGCGTTATCGCGTAATTATGATTGGTAATTACATTACGGGCGTGATGTTCACTATAAATACAATACATTTCAAAAAGTATTTCTAACAAAGATTTTTACGCATATATCTTATAGGTCAAATTAAAATATCAAGAGAATCTTATTCTTCGCGTTATTGCGTAATTGTGATTGGTAATTACATTACGGGAGTGATGTTCACTATAAATACAATACTTTTGAAAAAGTATTGTAAACTTAGGTTTTTACGCATATATCTTACATGTCAATTCAAAATATCTTAAAAATTGTTTAAAAATTTTATTTTTCGGGCTTTAACGGTTTCAGGACCAGTATTTGCATTATGGAATTGGTCTACTGTAAATAAAACACTTTTGAAAAAGTATTTCTAACAAAGATTTTTACGCATATATCTTATAGGTCAAATTAAAATATCAAGAGAATCTTATTCTTCGCGTTATCGCGTAATTATGATTTGTAATAACATTACGGGCGTGATGTTCACTAAAAATACAATACTTTTGGAAAAGTATTTCTAACAAAGAATTTTATGCATATATCTTATAGGTCAAATTAAAAAATCCAGAGTATCTTATTCTTCGCGTTATCGCGTAATTATGATTGGTAATTACATTACGGGCGTGATGTTCACTAAAAATACAATACCTTTGTAAAAGTATTGTCAATTAAGTTTTTTACGCATATATCTCACGTGTCGATTTAAAATATCTTAAAAATTGTTTAAAAATTTTATTTTTCGGGTTTTAGCGGTTTCAGGACCAGTATTTGCATTATGGAATTGGTCTACTGTAAATAAAACACTTTTGAAAAAGTATTTCTAACAAAGATTTTTACGCATATATCTTATAGGTCAAATTAAAATATCAAGAGAATCTTATTCTTCGCGTTATCGCGTAATTATGATTTGTAATAACATTACGGGCGTGATGTTCACTAAAAATACAATACTTTTGGAAAAGTATTTCTAACAAAGAATTTTATGCATATATCTTATAGGTCAAATTAAAAAATCCAGAGTATCTTATTCTTCGCGTTATCGCGTAATTATGATTGGTAATTACATTACGGGAGTGATGTTCACTTTAAATACAATACTTTTGAAAAAGTATTTCTAACAAAGAATATTATGCATATATCTTATAGGTCAAATTAAAAAATCCAGAGTATCTTATTCTTCGCGTTATCGCGTAATTATGATTGGTAATTACATTACGGGCGTGATGTTCACTAAAAATACAATACCTTTGTAAAAGTATTGTCAATTAAGTTTTTTACGCATATATCTCACGTGTCAATTCAAAATATCTTAAAAATTGTTTAAAAATTTTATTTTTCGGGTTTTCGCGGTTTCAGGATCAGTATTTGCATTATGGAATTGCTCTACTGTAAATAAAACACTTTTGAAAAAGTATTTCTAACAAAGATTTTTAAGCATATACCTTATAGGTCTAATTAAAATATCAATAGAATCTTATTCTTCGCGTTATCGCGTAATTATGATTGGTAATTACATTACGGGCGTGATGTTCACTAAAAATACAATACTTTTGAAAAAGTATTTCTAACAAAGAATTTTATGCATATATCTTATAGGTCAAATTAAAAAATGCAGAGTATCTTATTCTTCGCGTTATCGCGTAATTATGATTGGTAATTACATTACGGGAGTGATGTTCACTACAAATACAATACTTTTGAAAAAGTATTCTCAACTAAGTTTTTTACGCATATATCTCACATGTCAATTCAAAATATCTTAAAAATTGTTTAAAAATTTTATTTTTCGGGTTTTCGCGGTTTCAGGATCAGTATTTGCATTATGGAATTGCACTACCATAAATAAAACACTTTTGAAAAATTATTTCTAACAAAGATTTTTAAGCATATACCTTATAGGTCTAATTAAAATATCAAGAGAATCTTATTCTTCGCGTTATCGCGTAATTATGATTGGTAATTACATTACGGGCGTGATGTTCACTAAAAATACAATACTTTTGAAAAAGTATTTCTAACAAAGAATTTTATGCATATATCTTATAGGTCAAATTAAAAAATCCAGAGTATCTTATTCTTCGCGTTATCGCGTAATTATGATTGGTAATTACATTACGGGAGTGATGTTCACTACAAATACAATACTTTTGAAAAAATATTCTCAACTAAGTTTTTTACGCATATATCTTACATGTCAATTCAAAATATCTTAAAAATTGTTTAAAAATTTTATTTTTCGGGTTTTCGCGGTTTCAGGATCAGTATTTGCATTATGGAATTGCTCTACTGTAAATAAAACACTTTTGAAAAAGTATTTCTAACAAAGATTTTTACGCATATATCTTATAGGTCAAATTAAAATATCCAGAGAATCTTAATCTTCTCGGTATAGCGTAATTATGATTGGTAATTACATTAAGGGCGTGATGTTAACTAAAGATACAATACCTTTGTAAAATTATTGTCAAATAAGCTTTTTACGCATATATCTCACATGTCAATTTAAAATATCTTAAAAATTTTATTTTTCGGGTTTTCGCGGTTTCACGGTCAGTATTTGCATTATGGAATTGCTCTACTGTAAATAAAATACTTTTGAAAAAGTATATCTAACAATGATTTTTACGCATATATCTTATAGGTCAAACTAAAATATCCAGAGTATCTTATTCTTCGCGTTATCGCGTAATTATGATTGGTAATTACATTACGGGAGTGATGTTCACTACGAATACAATACTTTTGAAAAAGTATTCTCAACTAAGTTTTTTACGCATATATCTTACACGTCAATTCAAAATATCTCAAAAATTGTTTAAAAATTTTATTTTTCGGGTTTTCGCGGTTTCAGGATCAGTATTTGCATTATGGAATTGCTCTACTATAAATACAATACTTTTCAAAAAGTATTTCTAACAAAGATTTTTACGCATATATCTTATAGGTCAAATTAAAATATCAAGAGAATCTTATTCTTCGCGTTATCGCGTAATTATGATTGGTAATTACATTACGGGCGTGATGTTCACTATAAATACAATACATTTCAAAAAGTATTTCTAACAAAGATTTTTACGCATATATCTCACATGTCAATTCAAAATATCTTAAAAATTGTTTAAAAATTTTATTTTTCGGGTTTTCGCGGTTTCAGGATCAGTATTTGCATTATGGAATTGCACTACCATAAATAAAACACTTTTGAAAAATTATTTCTAACAAAGATTTTTAAGCATATACCTTATAGGTCAAATTAAAATATCAAGAGAATCTTATTCTTCGCGTTATCGCGTAATTATGATTGGTAATTACATTACGGGCGTGATGTTCACTAAAAATACAATACTTTTGAAAAAGTATTTCTAACAAAGAATTTTATGCATATATCTTATAGGTCAAATTAAAAAATCCAGAGTATCTTATTCTTCGCGTTATCGCGTAATTATGATTGGTAATTACATTACGGGAGTGATGTTCACTACAAATACAATACTTTTGAAAAAGTATTCTCAACTAAGTTTTTTACGCATATATCTTACATGTCAATTCAAAATATCTTAAAAATTGTTTAAAAATTTTATTTTTCGGGTTTTCGCGGTTTCAGGATCAGTATTTGCATTATGGAATTGCTCTACTGTAAATAAAACACTTTTGAAAAAGTATTTCTAACAAAGATTTTTACGCATATATCTTATAGGTCAAATTAAAATATCCAGAGAATCTTAATCTTCGCGTTATAGCGTAATTATGATTGGTAATTACATTAAGGGCGTGATGTTAACTAAAGATACAATACCTTTGTAAAATTATTGTCAAATAAGCTTTTTACGCATATATCTCACATGTCAATTTAAAATATCTTAAAAATTTTATTTTTCGGGTTTTCGCGGTTTCACGGTCAGTATTTGCATTATGGAATTGCTCTACTGTAAATAAAATACTTTTGAAAAAGTATATCTAACAATGATTTTTGCGCATATATCTTGTAGGTCAAATAAAAAAATCCAGAGTATCTTATTCTTCGCGTTATCGCGTAATTATGATTGGTAATTACATTACGGGAGTGATGTTCACTACGAATACAATACTTTTGAAAAAGTATTCTCAACTAAGTTTTTTACGCATATATCTTACACGTCAATTCAAAATATCTCAAAAATTGTTTAAAAATTTTATTTTTCGGGTTTTCGCGGTTTCAGGATCAGTATTTGCATTATGGAATTGCTCTACTATAAATACAATACTTTTCAAAAAGTATTTCTAACAAAGATTTTTACGCATATATCTTATAGGTCAAATTAAAATATCAAGAGAATCTTATTCTTCGCGTTATCGCGTAATTATGATTGGTAATTACATTACGGGCGTGATGTTCACTATAAATACAATACATTTCAAAAAGTATTTCTAACAAAGATTTTTACGCATATATCTCACATGTCAATTCAAAATATCTTAAAAATTGTTTAAAAATTTTATTTTTCGGGTTTTCGCGGTTTCAGGATCAGTATTTGCATTATGGAATTGCACTACCATAAATAAAACACTTTTGAAAAATTATTTCTAACAAAGATTTTTAAGCATATACCTTATAGGTCAAATTAAAATATCAAGAGAATCTTATTCTTCGCGTTATCGCGTAATTATGATTGGTAATTACATTACGGGCGTGATGTTCACTAAAAATACAATACTTTTGAAAAAGTATTTCTAACAAAGAATTTTATGCATATATCTTATAGGTCAAATTAAAAAATCCAGATTATCTTATTCTTCGCGTTATCGCGTAATTATGATTGGTAATTACATTACGGGAGTGATGTTCACTATAAATACAATACTTTTGAAAAAGTATTCTCAACTAAGTTTTTTACGCATATATCTTACATGTCAATTCAAAATATCTTAAAAATTGTTTAAAAATTTTATTTTTTGGGTTTTCGCGGTATCAGTATCAGTATTTGCATTATGGAATTGCTCTACTGTAAATAAAACACTTTTGAAAAAGTATTTCTAACAAAGATTTTTACGCATATATCTTATAGGTCAAATTAAAATATCCAGAGAATCTTAATCTTCGCGTTATAGCGTAATTATGATTGGTAATTACATTCAGGGCGTGATGTTAACTAAAGATACAATACCTTTGTAAAATTATTGTCAAATAAGCTTTTTACGCATATATCTCACATGTCAATTTAAAATATCTTAAAAATTTTATTTTTCGGGTTTTCGCGGTTTCACGGTCAGTATTTGCATTATGGAATTGCTCTACTGTAAATAAAATACTTTTGAAAAAGTATATCTAACAATGATTTTTGCGCATATATCTTGTAGGTCAAATAAAAAAATCCAGAGTATCTTATTCTTCGCGTTATCGCGTAATTATGATTGGTAATTACATTACGGGAGTGATGTTCACTACGAATACAATACTTTTGAAAAAGTATTCTCAACTAAGTTTTTTACGCATATATCTTACACGTCAATTCAAAATATCTCAAAAATTGTTTAAAAATTTTATTTTTCGGGTTTTCGCGGTTTCAGGATCAGTATTTGCATTATGGAATTGCTCTACTATAAATACAATACTTTTCAAAAAGTATTTCTAACAAAGATTTTTACGCATATATCTTATAGGTCAAATTAAAATATCAAGAGAATCTTATTCTTCGCGTTATCGCGTAATTATGATTGGTAATTACATTACGGGCGTGATGTTCACTATAAATACAATACATTTCAAAAAGTATTTCTAACAAAGATTTTTACGCATATATCTCACATGTCAATTCAAAATATCTTAAAAATTGTTTAAAAATTTTATTTTTCGGGTTTTCGCGGTTTCAGGATCAGTATTTGCATTATGGAATTGCACTACCATAAATAAAACACTTTTGAAAAATTATTTCTAACAAAGATTTTTAAGCATATACCTTATAGGTCAAATTAAAATATCAAGAGAATCTTATTCTTCGCGTTATCGCGTAATTATGATTGGTAATTACATTACGGGCGTGATGTTCACTAAAAATACAATACTTTTGAAAAAGTATTTCTAACAAAGAATTTTACGCATATATCTTCTAGGTCAAATTAAAAAATCCAGAGTATCTTATTCTTCGCGTTAGCGCGTAATTATGATTGGTAATTACATTACGGGAGTGATGTTCACTACGAATACAATACTTTTGAAAAAGTATTCTCAACTAAGTTTTTTACGCATATATCTTACACGTCAATTCAAAATATCTTAAAAATTGTTTAAAAATTTTATTCTTCGGGTTTTCGCGGTTTCAGGATCAGTATTTGCATTATGTAATTGCTCTACTATAAATAAAATACTTTTCAAAAAGTATTTCTAACAAAGATTTTTACGCATATATCTTATAGGTCAAATTAAAATATCAAGAGAATCTTATTCTTCGCGTTATTGCGTAATTGTGATTGGTAATTACATTACGGAAGTGATGTTCACTATAAATACAATACTTTTGAAAAAGTATTGTAAACTTAGGTTTTTACGCATATATCTTACATGTCAATTCAAAATATCTTAAAAATTGTTTAAAAATTTTATTTTTCGGGTTATAGCGGTTTCAGGACCAGTATTTGCATAAAGGAATTGGTCTACTGTAAATAAAACACTTTTGAAAAAGTATTTCTAACAAAGATTTTTACGCATATATCTTATAGGTCAAATTAAAATATCAAGAGAATCTTATTCTTCGCGTTATCGCGTAATTATGATTTGTAATAACATTACGGGCGTGATGTTCACTAAAAATACAATACTTTTGGAAAAGTATTTCTAACAAAGAATTTTATGCATATATCTTATAGGTCAAATTAAAAAATCCAGAGTATCTTATTCTTCGCGTTATCGCGTAATTATGATTGGTAATTACATTACGGGCGTGATGTTCACTAAAAATACAATACCTTTGTAAAAGTATTGTCAATTAAGTTTTTTACGCATATATCTCACGTGTCGATTTAAAATATCTTAAAAATTGTTTAAAAATTTTATTTTTCGGGTTTTAGCGGTTTCAGGACCAGTATTTGCATTATGGAATTGGTCTACTGTAAATAAAACACTTTTGAAAAAGTATTTCTAACAAAGATTTTTACGCATATATCTTATAGGTCAAATTAAATTATCAAGAGAATCTTATTCTTCGCGTTATCGCGTAATTATGATTTGTAATAACATTACGGGCGTGATGTTCACTAAAAATACAATACTTTTGGAAAAGTATTTCTAACAAAGAATTTTATGCATATATCTTATAGGTCAAATTAAAAAATCCAGAGTATCTTATTCTTCGCGTTATCGCGTAATTATGATTGGTAATTACATTACGGGAGTGATGTTCACTTTAAATACAATACTTTTGAAAAAGTATTTCTAACAAAGAATATTATGCATATATCTTATAGGTCAAATTAAAAAATCCAGAGTATCTTATTCTTCGCGTTATCGCGTAATTATGATTGGTAATTACATTACGGGCGTGATGTTCACTAAAAATACAATACCTTTGTAAAAGTATTGTCAATTAAGTTTTTTACGCATATATCTCACGTGTCAATTCAAAATATCTTAAAAATTGTTTAAAAATTTTATTTTTCGGGTTTTCGCGGTTTCAGGATCAGTATTTGCATTATGGAATTGCTCTACTGTAAATAAAACACTTTTGAAAAAGTATTTCTAACAAAGATTTTTAAGCATATACCTTATAGGTCTAATTAAAATATCAATAGAATCTTATTCTTCGCGTTATCGCGTAATTATGATTGGTAATTACATTACGGGCGTGATGTTCACTAAAAATACAATACTTTTGAAAAAGTATTTCTAACAAAGAATTTTATGCATATATCTTATAGGTCAAATTAAAAAATGCAGAGTATCTTATTCTTCGCGTTATCGCGTAATTATGATTGGTAATTACATTACGGGAGTGATGTTCACTACAAATACAATACTTTTGAAAAAGTATTCTCAACTAAGTTTTTTACGCATATATCTCACATGTCAATTCAAAATATCTTAAAAATTGTTTAAAAATTTTATTTTTCGGGTTTTCGCGGTTTCAGGATCAGTATTTGCATTATGGAATTGCACTACCATAAATAAAACACTTTTGAAAAATTATTTCTAACAAAGATTTTTAAGCATATACCTTATAGGTCTAATTAAAATATCAAGAGAATCTTATTCTTCGCGTTATCGCGTAATTATGATTGGTAATTACATTACGGGCGTGATGTTCACTAAAAATACAATACTTTTGAAAAAGTATTTCTAACAAAGAATTTTATGCATATATCTTATAGGTCAAATTAAAAAATCCAGAATATCTTATTCTTCGCGTTATCGCGTAATTATGATTGGTAATTACATTACGGGAGTGATGTTCACTACAAATACAATACTTTTGAAAAAGTATTCTCAACTAAGTTTTTTACGCATATATCTTACATGTCAATTCAAAATATCTTAAAAATTGTTTAAAAATTTTATTTTTCGGGTTTTCGCGGTTTCAGGATCAGTATTTGCATTATGGAATTGCTCTACTGTAAATAAAACACTTTTGAAAAAGTATTTCTAACAAAGATTTTTACGCATATATCTTATAGGTCAAATTAAAATATCCAGAGAATCTTAATCTTCGCGTTATAGCGTAATTATGATTGGTAATTACATTAAGGGCGTGATGTTAACTAAAGATACAATACCTTTGTAAAATTATTGTCAAATAAGCTTTTTACGCATATATCTCACATGTCAATTTAAAATATCTTAAAAATTCTTAAAAATTTTATTTTTCGGGTTTTCGCGGTTTCACGATCAGTATTTGCATTATGGAATTGCTCTACTGTAAATAAAATACTTTTGAAAAAGTATTTCTAACAATGATTTTTGCGCATATATCTTGTAGGTCAAATTAAAATATCCAGAGAATCTTATTCTTCGCGTTATCGCGTAATTGTGATTGGTAATTACATTACGGGAGTGATGTTCACTAAAAATACAATACTTTTGAAAAAGTATTGTCAACTTAGGTTTTTACGCATATATCTCACATGTCAATTTGAAATATCTTAACAATTGTTTAAAAATTTTATTTTTCGGGTTTTCGCGATTTCAGGACCAGTATTTGCATTATGGAATTGCTCTACTATAAATACAATACTTTTCAAAAAGTATTTCTAACAAAGATTTTTACGCATATATCTTATAGGTCAAATTAAAATATCAAGAGAATCTTATTCTTCGCGTTATCGCGTAATTATGATTGGTAATTAGATTACGGGCGTGATGTTCACTATAAATACAATACATTTCAAAAAGTATTTCTAACAAAGATTTTTACGCATATATCTTATAGGTCAAATTAAAATATCAAGAGAATCTTATTCTTCGCGTTATCGCCTAATTATGATTGGTAATTACATTACGGGCGTGATGTTCACTAAAAATGCAATACTTTTGAAAAAGTATTTCTAACAAAGATTTTTACGCATATATCTTATAGGTCAAATTAAAATATCAAGAGAATCTTATTCTTCGCGTTATCGCCTAATTATGATTGGTAATTACATTACGGGAGTGATGTTCACTATAAATAAAATACTCTTGAAAAAGTATTGTCAACTAAGTTTTTTACGCATATATCTCACATGTCAATTCAAAATATCTTAAAAATTGTTTAAAAATTTTATTTTTCGGGTTTTCGCGGCTTCAGGATCAGCATTTGCATTATGGAATTGCACTACCATAAATAAAACACTTTTGAAAAATTATTTCTAACAAAGATTTTTAAGCATATACCTTATAGGTCAAATTAAAATATCAAGAGAATCTTATTCTTCGCGTTATTGCGTAATTGTGATTGGTAATTACATTACGGGAGTGATGTTCACTATAAATACAATACTTTGGAAAAAGTATTGTAAACTTAGGTTTTTACGCATATATCTTACATGTCAATTCAAAATATCTTAAAAATTGTTTAAAAATTTTATTTTTCGGGTTTTAGCGGTTTCAGGACCAGTATTTGCATTATGGAATTGGTCTACTGTGAATAAAACACATTTGAAAAAGTATTTCTAACAAAGATTTTTACGCATATATCTTATAGGTCAAATTAAAATATCAAGAGAATCTTATTCTTCGCGTTATCGCGTAATTATGATTTGTAATAACATTACGGGCGTGATGTTCACTAAAAATACAATACTTTTGGAAAAGTATTTCTAACAACGAATTTTATGCATATATCTTATAGGTCAAATTAAAAAATCCAGAGTATCTTATTCTTCGCGTTATCGCGTAATTATGATTGGTAATTACATTACGGGCGTGATGTTCACTAAAAATACAATACCTTTGTAAAAGTATTGTCAATTAAGTTTTTTACGCATATATCTCACGTGTCAATTCAAAATATCTTAAAAATTGTTTAAAAATTTTATTTTTCGGGTTTTCGCGATTTCAGGACCAGTATTTGCATTATGGAATTGCTCTACTATAAATACAATACTTTTCAAAAAGTATTTCTAACAAAGATTTTTACGCATATATCTTACAGGTCAAATTAAAATATCCAGAGAATCTTAATCTTCGCGTTATCGCGCAATTATGATTGGTAATTACATTACGGGAGTGATGTTCACTATAAATAAAATACTCTTGAAAAAGTATTGTCAACTAAGTTTTTTACGCATATATCTCACATGTCAATTCAAAATATCTTAAAAATTGTTTAAAAATTTTATTTTTCGGGTTTTCGCGGTTTCAGGATCAGCATTTGCATTATGGAATTGCACTACCATAAATAAAACACTTTTGAAAAATTATTTCTAACAAAGATTTTTAAGCATATACCTTATAGGTCAAATTAAAATATCAATAGAATCTTATTCTTCGCGTTATTGCGTAATTGTGATTGGTAATTACATTACGGGAGTGATGTTTACTATAAATACAATACTTTGGAAAAAGTATTGTAAACTTAGGTTTTTACGCATATATCTTACATGTCAATTCAAAATATCTTAAAAATTGTTTAAAAATTTTATTTTTCGGGTTTTAGCGGTTTCAGGACCAGTATTTGCATTATGGAATTGGTCTACTGTAAATAAAACACATTTGAAAAAGTATTTCTAACAAAGATTTTTACGCATATATCTTATAGGTCAAATTAAAATATCAAGAGAATCTTATTCTTCGCGTTATCGCGTAATTATGATTTGTAATAACATTACGGGCGTGATGTTCACTAAAAGTACAATACTTTTGGAAAAGTATTTCTAACAACGAATTTTATGCATATATCTTATAGGTCAAATTAAAAAATCCAGAGTATCTTATTCTTCGCGTTATCGCGTAATTATGATTGGTAATTACATTACGGGCGTGATGTTCACTAAAAATACAATACCTTTGTAAAAGTATTGTCAATTAAGTTTTTTACGCATATATCTCACGTGTCAATTCAAAATATCTTAAAAATTGTTTAAAAATTTTATTTTTCGGGTTTTCGCGGTTTCAGGATCAGTATTTGCATTATGGAATTGCTCTACTGTAAATAAAACACTTTTGAAAAAGTATTTCTAACAAAGATTTTTAAGCATATACCTTATAGGTCTAATTAAAATATCAATAGAATCTTATTCTTCGCGTTATCGCGTAATTATGATTGGTAATTACATTACGGGCGTGATGTTCACTAAAAATACAATACTTTTGAAAAAGTATTTCTAACAAAGAATTTTATGCATATATCTTATAGGTCAAATTAAAAAATCCAGAGTATCTTATTCTTCGCGTTATCGCGTAATTATGATTGGTAATTACATTACGGGAGTGATGTTCACTACAAATACAATACTTTTGAAAAAGTATTCTCAACTAAGTTTTTTACGCATATATCTTACATGTCAATTCAAAATATCTCAAAAATTGTTTAAATATTTTATTTTTCGGGTTTTCGCGGTTTCAGGATCAGTATTTGCATTATAGAATTGCTCTACTGTAAATAAAACACTTTTGAAAAAGTATTTCTAACAAAGATTTTTACGCATATATCTTATAGGTCAAATTAAAATATCCAGAGAATCTTAATCTTCGCGTTATAGCGTAATTATGATTGGTAATTACATTAAGGGCGTGATGTTAACTAAAGATACAATACCTTTGTAAAATTATTGTCAAATAAGCTTTTTACGCATATATCTCACATGTCAATTTAAAATATCTTAAAAATTTTATTTTTCGGGTTTTCGCGGTTTCACGGTCAGTATTTGCATTATGGAATTGCTCTACTGTAAATAAAATACTTTTGAAAAAGTATATCTAACAATGATTTTTGCGCATATATCTTGTAGGTCAAATAAAAAAATCCAGAGTATCTTATTCTTCGCGTTATCGCGTAATTATGATTGGTAATTACATTACGGGAGTGATGTTCACTACGAATACAATACTTTTGAAAAAGTATTCTCAACTAAGTTTTTTACTCATATATCTTACACGTCAATTCAAAATATCTCAAAAATTGTTTAAAAATTTTATTTTTCGGGTTTTCGCGGTTTAAGGATCAGTATTTGCATTATGGAATTGCTCTACTATAAATACAATACTTTTCAAAAAGTATTTCTAACAAAGATTTTTAAGCATATATCTTATAGGTCAAATTAAAATATCAAGAGAATCTTATTCTTCGCGTTATCGCGTAATTATGATTGGTAATTACATTACGGGCGTGATGTTCACTATAAATACAATACATTTCAAAAAGTATTTCTAACAAAGATTTTTACGCATATATCTCACATGTCAATTCAAAATATCTTAAAAATTGTTTAAAAATTTTATTTTTCGGGTTTTCGCGGTTTCAGGATCAGTATTTGCATTATGGAATTGCACTACCATAAATAAAACACTTTTGAAAAATTATTTCTAACAAAGATTTTTAAGCATATACCTTATAGGTCAAATTAAAATATCAAGAGAATCTTATTCTTCGCGTTATCGCGTAATTATGATTGGTAATTACATTACGGGCGTGATGTTCACTAAAAATACAATACTTTTGAAAAAGTATTTCTAACAAAGAATTTTATGCATATATCTTATAGGTCAAATTAAAAAATCCAGAGTATCTTATTCTTCGCGTTATCGCGTAATTATGATTGGTAATTACATTACGGGAGTGATGTTCACTACAAATACAATACTTTTGAAAAAGTATTCTCAACTAAGTTTTTTACGCATATATCTTACATGTCAATTCAAAATATCTCAAAAATTGTTTAAATATTTTATTTTTCGGGTTTTCGCGGTTTCAGGATCAGTATTTGCATTATGGAATTGCTCTACTGTAAATAAAACACTTTTGAAAAAGTATTTCTAACAAAGATTTTTACGCATATATCTTATAGGTCAAATTAAAAAATCAAGAGAATCTTATTCTTCGCGTTATCGCGTAATTGTGATTGGTAATTACATTACGGGCGTGATGTTCACTATAAATACAATACTTTTCAAAAAGTATTTCTAACAAAGATTTTTACGCATATATCTTATAGGTCAAATTAAAATATCAAGAGAATCTTATTCTTCGCGTTATTGCGTAATTGTGATTGGTAATTACATTACGGGAGTGATGTTCACTATAAATACAATACTTTTGAAAAAGTATTGTAAACTTAGGTTTTTACGCATATATCTCACATGTTGATTTAAAATATCTTAAAAATTGTTTAAAAATTTTATTTTTCGGGCTTTAACGGTTTCAGGACCAGTATTTGCATTATGGAATTGGTCTACTGTAAATAAAACACTTTTGAAAAAGTATTTCTAACAAAGATTTTTACGCATATATCTTATAGGTCAAATTAAAATATCAAGAGAATCTTATTCTTCGCGTTATCGCGTAATTATGATTGGTAATTACATTACGGGCGTGATGTTCACTAAAAATACAATACTTTTGAAAAAGTATTTCTAACAAAGAATTTTATGCATATATCTTATAGGTCAAATTAAAAAATCCAGAGTATCTTATTCTTCGCGTTATCGCGTAATTATGATTGGTAATTACATTACGGGAGTGATGTTCACTACAAATACAATACTTTTGAAAAAGTATTCTCAACTAAGTTTTTTACGCATATATCTTACATGTCAATTCAAAATATCTTAAAAATTGTTTAAAAATTTTATTTTTCGGGTTTTCGCGGTTTCAGGATCAGTATTTGCATTATGGAATTGCTCTACTGTAAATAAAACACTTTTGAAAAAGTATTTCTAACAAAGATTTTTACGCATATATCTTATAGGTCAAATTAAAATATCCAGAGAATCTTAATCTTCGCGTTATAGCGTAATTATGATTGGTAATTACATTAAGGGCGTGATGTTAACTAAAGATACAATACCTTTGTAAAATTATTGTCAAATAAGCTTTTTACGCATATATCTCACATGTCAATTTAAAATATCTTAAAAATTTTATTTTTCGGGTTTTCGCGGTTTCACGGTCAGTATTTGCATTATGGAATTGCTCTACTGTAAATAAAATACTTTTGAAAAAGTATATCTAACAATGATTTTTGCGCATATATCTTGTAGGTCAAATAAAAAAATCCAGAGTATCTTATTCTTCGCGTTATCGCGTAATTATGATTGGTAATTACATTACGGGAGTGATGTTCACTACGAATACAATACTTTTGAAAAAGTATTCTCAACTAAGTTTTTTACGCATATATCTTACACGTCAATTCAAAATATCTTAAAACTTTTTTTTTAAAAAATTTTATTATTCGGGTTTTCGCTCAGTATTTGCATTATGGAATTGCTCTACTATAAATACAATACTTTTCAAAAAGTATTTCTAACAAAGATTTTTACGCATATATCTTATAGGTCAAATTAAAATATCAAGAGAATCTTATTCTTCGCGTTATCGCGTAATTATGATTGGTAATTACATTACGGGCGTGATGTTCACTATAAATACAATACATTTCAAAAAGTATTTCTAACAAAGATTTTTACGCATATATCTCACATGTCAATTCAAAATATCTTAAAAATTGTTTAAAAATTTTATTTTTCGGGTTTTCGCGGTTTCAGGATCAGTATTTGCATTATGGAATTGCACTACCATAAATAAAACACTTTTGAAAAATTATTTCTAACAAAGATTTTTAAGCATATACCTTATAGGTCAAATTAAAATATCAAGAGAATCTTATTCTTCGCGTTATCGCGTAATTATGATTGGTAATTACATTACGGGCGTGATGTTCACTAAAAATACAATACTTTTGAAAAAGTATTTCTAACAAAGAATTTTATGCATATATCTTATAGGTCAAATTAAAAAATCCAGAGTATCTTATTCTTCGCGTTATCGCGTAATTATGATTGGTAATTACATTACGGGAGTGATGTTCACTACAAATACAATACTTTTGAAAAAGTATTCTCAACTAAGTTTTTTACGCATATATCTTACATGTCAATTCAAAATATCTTAAAAATTGTTTAAAAATTTTATTTTTTGGGTTTTCGCGTTTTCAGGATCAGTATTTGCATTATGGAATTGCTCTACTATAAATAAAACACTTTGAAAAAGTATTTCTAACAAAGATTTTTACGCATATATCTTATAGGTCAAATTAAAATATCCAGAGAATCTTAATCTTCGCGTTATAGCGTAATTATGATTGGTAATTACATTAAGGGCGTGATGTTAACTAAAGATACAATACCTTTGTAAAATTATTGTCAAATAAGCTTTTTACGCATATATCTCACATGTCAATTTAAAATATCTTAAAAATTTTATTTTTCGGGTTTTCGCGGTTTCACGGTCAGTATTTGCATTATGGAATTGCTCTACTGTAAATAAAATACTTTTGAAAAAGTATATCTAACAATGATTTTTGCGCATATATCTTGTAGGTCAAATAAAAAAATCCAGAGTATCTTATTCTTCGCGTTATCGCGTAATTATGATTGGTAATTACATTACGGGAGTGATGTTCACTACGAATACAATACTTTTGAAAAAGTATTCTCAAATAAGTTTTTTACGCATATATCTTACATGTCAATTCAAAATATCTCAAAAATTGTTTAAAAATTTTATTTTTCGGGTTTTCGCGGTTTCAGGATCAGTATTTGCATTATGGAATTGCTCTACTATAAATACAATACTTTTCAAAAAGTATTTCTAACAAAGATTTTTACGCATATATCTTATAGGTCAAATTAAAATATCAAGAGAATCTTATTCTTCGCGTTATCGCGTAATTATGATTTGTAATAACATTACGGGCGTGATGTTCACTAAAAATACAATACTTTTGGAAAAGTATTTCTAACAAAGAATTTTATGCATATATCTTATAGGTCAAATTAAAAAATCCAGAGTATCTTATTCTTCGCGTTATCGCGTAATTATGATTGGTAATTACATTACGGGCGTGATGTTCACTAAAAATACAATACCTTTGTAAAAGTATTGTCAATTAAGTTTTTTACGCATATATCTCACGTGTCGATTTAAAATATCTTAAAAATTGTTTAAAAATTTTATTTTTCGGGTTTTAGCGGTTTCAGGACCAGTATTTGCATTATGGAATTGGTCTACTGTAAATAAAACACTTTTGAAAAAGTATTTCTAACAAAGATTTTTACGCATATATCTTATAGGTCAATTTAAATTATCAAGAGAATCTTATTCTTCGCGTTATCGCGTAATTATGATTTGTAATAACATTACGGGCGTGATGTTCACTAAAAATACAATACTTTTGGAAAAGTATTTCTAACAAAGAATTTTATGCATATATCTTATAGGTCAAATTAAAAAATCCAGAGTATCTTATTCTTCGCGTTATCGCGTAATTATGATTGGTAATTACATTACGGGAGTGACGTTCACTTTAAATACAATACTTTTGAAAAAGTATTTCTAACAAAGAATATTATGCATATATCTTATAGGTCAAATTAAAAAATCCAGAGTATCTTATTCTTCGCGTTATCGCGTAATTATGATTGGTAATTACATTACGGGCGTGATGTTCACTAAAAATACAATACCTTTGTAAAAGTATTGTCAATTAAGTTTTTTACGCATATATCTCACGTGTCAATTCAAAATATCTTAAAAATTGTTTAAAAATTTTATTTTTCGGGTTTTCGCGGTTTCAGGATCAGTATTTGCATTATGGAATTGCTCTACTGTAAATAAAACACTTTTGAAAAAGTATTTCTAACAAAGATTTTTAAGCATATACCTTATAGGTCTAATTAAAATATCAATAGAATCTTATTCTTCGCGTTATCGCGTAATTATGATTGGTAATTACATTACGGGCGTGATGTTCACTAAAAATACAATACTTTTGAAAAAGTATTTCTAACAAAGAATTTTATGCATATATCTTATAGGTCAAATTAAAAAATGCAGAGTATCTTATTCTTCGCGTTATCGCGTAATTATGATTGGTAATTACATTACGGGAGTGATGTTCACTACAAATACAATACTTTTGAAAAAGTATTCTCAACTAAGTTTTTTACGCATATATCTCACATGTCAATTCAAAATATCTTAAAAATTGTTTAAAAATTTTATTTTTCGGGTTTTCGCGGTTTCAGGATCAGTATTTGCATTATGGAATTGCACTACCATAAATAAAACACTTTTGAAAAATTATTTCTAACAAAGATTTTTAAGCATATACCTTATAGGTCTAATTAAAATATCAAGAGAATCTTATTCTTCGCGTTATCGCGTAATTATGATTGGTAATTACATTACGGGCGTGATGTTCACTAAAAATACAATACTTTTGAAAAAGTATTTCTAACAAAGAATTTTATGCATATATCTTATAGGTCAAATTAAAAAATCCAGAGTATCTTATTCTTCGCGTTATCGCGTAATTATGATTGGTAATTACATTACGGGAGTGATGTTCACTACAAATACAATACTTTTGAAAAAGTATTCTCAACTAAGTTTTTTACGCATATATCTTACATGTCAATTCAAAATATCTTAAAAATTGTTTAAAAATTTTATTTTTCGGGTTTTCGCGGTTTCAGGATCAGTATTTGCATTATGGAATTGCTCTACTGTAAATAAAACACTTTTGAAAAAGTATTTCTAACAAAGATTTTTACGCATATATCTTATAGGTCAAATTAAAATATCCAGAGAATCTTAATCTTCGCGTTATAGCGTAATTATGATTGGTAATTACATTAAGGGCGTGATGTTAACTAAAGATACAATACCTTTGTAAAATTATTGTCAAATAAGCTTTTTACGCATATATCTCACATGTCAATTTAAAATATCTTAAAAATTCTTAAAAATTTTATTTTTCGGGTTTTCGCGGTTTCACGATCAGTATTTGCATTATGGAATTGCTCTACTGTAAATAAAATACTTTTGAAAAAGTATTTCTAACAATGATTTTTGCGCATATATCTTGTAGGTCAAATTAAAATATCCAGAGAATCTTATTCTTCGCGTTATCGCGTAATTGTGATTGGTAATTACATTACGGGAGTGATGTTCACTAAAAATACAATACTTTTGAAAAAGTATTGTCAACTTAGGTTTTTACGCATATATCTCACATGTCAATTTGAAATATCTTAACAATTGTTTAAAAATTTTATTTTTCGGGTTTTCGCGATTTCAGGACCAGTATTTGCATTATGGAATTGCTCTACTATAAATACAATACTTTTCAAAAAGTATTTCTAACAAAGATTTTTACGCATATATCTTATAGGTCAAATTAAAATATCAAGAGAATCTTATTCTTCGCGTTATCGCGTAATTATGATTGGTAATTAGATTACGGGCGTGATGTTCACTATAAATACAATACATTTCAAAAAGTATTTCTAACAAAGATTTTTACGCATATATCTTATAGGTCAAATTAAAATATCAAGAGAATCTTATTCTTCGCGTTATCGCCTAATTATGATTGGTAATTACATTACGGGCGTGATGTTCACTAAAAATGCAATACTTTTGAAAAAGTATTTCTAACAAAGATTTTTACGCATATATCTTATAGGTCAAATTAAAATATCCAGAGAATCTTAATCTTCGCGTTATCGCGCAATTATGATTGGTAATTACATTACGGGAGTGATGTTCACTATAAATAAAATACTCTTGAAAAAGTATTGTCAACTAAGTTTTTTACGCATATATCTCACATGTCAATTCAAGATATCTTAAAAATTTTTTAAAAATTTTATTTTTCGGGTTTTCGCGGCTTCAGGATCAGTATTTGCATTATGGAATTGCTCTACTGTAAATAACACACTTTTGACAAAGTTTTTCTAACAAAGATTTTTAAGCATATACCTTATAGGTCAAATTAAAATATCAAGAGAATCTTATTCTTCGCGTTATTGCGTAATTGTGATTGGTAATTACATTACGGGAGTGATGTTCACTATAAATACAATACTTTGGAAAAAGTATTGTAAACTTAGGTTTTTACGCATATATCTTACATGTCAATTCAAAATATCTTAAAAATTGTGTAAAAATTTTATTTTTCGGGTTTTAGCGGTTTCAGGACCAGTATTTGCATTATGGAATTGGTCTACTGTGAATAAAACACATTTGAAAAAGTATTTCTAACAAAGATTTTTACGCATATATCTTATAGGTCAAATTAAAATATCAAGAGAATCTTATTCTTCGCGTTATCGCGTAATTATGATTTGTAATAACATTACGGGCGTGATGTTCACTAAAAATACAATACTTTTGGAAAAGTATTTCTAACAACGAATTTTATGCATATATCTTATAGGTCAAATTAAAAAATCCAGAGTATCTTATTCTTCGCGTTATCGCGTAATTATGATTGGTAATTACATTACGGGCGTGATGTTCACTAAAAATACAATACCTTTGTAAAAGTATTGTCAATTAAGTTTTTTACGCATATATCTCACGTGTCAATTCAAAATATCTTAAAAATTGTTTAAAAATTTTATTTTTCGGGTTTTCGCGATTTCAGGACCAGTATTTGCATTATGGAATTGCTCTACTATAAATACAATACTTTTCAAAAAGTATTTCTAACAAAGATTTTTACGCATATATCTTATAGGTCAAATTAAAATATCAAGAGAATCTTATTCTTCGCGTTATCGCGTAATTATGATTGGTAATTACATTACGGGCGTGATGTTCACTATAAATACAATACATTTCAAAAAGTATTTCTAACAAAGATTTTTACGCATATATCTTATAGGTCAAATTAAAATATCAAGAGAATCTTATTCTTCGCGTTATCGCCTAATTATGATTAGTAATTACATTACGGGCGTGATGTTCACTAAAAATGCAATACTTTTGAAAAAGTATTTCTAACAAAGATTTTTACGCATATATCTTATAGGTCAAATTAAAATATCAAGAGTATCTTATTCTTCGCGTTATCGCGTAATTATGATTGGTAATTACATTACGGGAGTGATGTTCACTATAAATAAAATACTCTTGAAAAAGTATTGTCAACTAAGTTTTTTACGCATATATCTCACATGTCAATTCAAAATATCTTAAAAATTGTTTAAAAATTTTATTTTTCGGGTTTTCGCGGTTTCAGGATCAGCATTTGCATTATGGAATTGCACTACCATAAATAAAACACTTTTGAAAAATTATTTCTAACAAAGATTTTTAAGCATATACCTTATAGGTCAAATTAAAATATCAATAGAATCTTATTCTTCGCGTTATTGCGTAATTGTGATTGGTAATTACATTACGGGAGTGATGTTTACTATAAATACAATACTTTGGAAAAAGTATTGTAAACTTAGGTTTTTACGCATATATCTTACATGTCAATTCAAAATATCTTAAAAATTGTTTAAAAATTTTATTTTTCGGGTTTTAGCGGTTTCAGGACCAGTATTTGCATTATGGAATTGGTCTACTGTAAATAAAACACATTTGAAAAAGTATTTCTAACAAAGATTTTTACGCATATATCTTATAGGTCAAATTAAAATATCAAGAGAATCTTATTCTTCGCGTTATCGCGTAATTATGATTTGTAATAACATTACGGGCGTGATGTTCACTAAAAATACAATACTTTTGGAAAAGTATTTCTAACAACGAATTTTATGCATATATCTTATAGGTCAAATTAAAAAATCCAGAGTATCTTATTCTTCGCGTTATCGCGTAATTATGATTGGTAATTACATTACGGGAGTGATGTTCACTACAAATACAATACTTTTGAAAAAGTATTCTCAACTAAGTTTTTTACGCATATATCTTACATGTCAATTCAAAATATCTTAAAAATTGTTTAAAAATTTTATTTTTCGGGTTTTCGCGGTTTCAGGATCAGTATTTGCATTATGGAATTGCTCTACTGTAAATAAAACACTTTTGAAAAAGTATTTCTAACAAAGATTTTTACGCATATATCTTATAGGTCAAATTAAAATATCCAGAGAATCTTAATCTTCGCGTTATAGCGTAATTATGATTGGTAATTACATTAAGGGCGTGATGTTCACTAAAGATACAATACCTTTGTAAAATTATTGTCAAATAAACTTTTTACGCATATATCTCACATGTCAATTTAAAATATCTTAAAAATTTTATTTTTCGGGTTTTCGCGGTTTCACGGTCAGTATTTGCATTATGGAATTGCTCTACTGTAAATAAAATACTTTTGAAAAAGTATATCTAACAATGATTTTTGCGCATATATCTTGTAGGTCAAATAAAAAAATCCAGAGTATCTTATTCTTCGCGTTATCGCGTAATTATGATTGGTAATTACATTACGGGAGTGATGTTCACTACGAATACAATACTTTTGAAAAAGTATTCTCAACTAAGTTTTTTACGCATATATCTTACACGTCAATTCAAAATATCTCAAAAATTGTTTAAAAATTTTATTTTTCGGGTTTTCGCGGTTTCAGGATCAGTATTTGCATTATGGAATTGCTCTACTATAAATACAATACTTTTCAAAAAGTATTTCTAACAAAGATTTTTACGCATATATCTTATAGGTCAAATTAAAATATCAAGAGAATCTTATTCTTCGCGTTATCGCGTAATTATGATTGGTAATTACATTACGGGCGTGATGTTCACTATAAATACAATACATTTCAAAAAGTATTTCTAACAAAGATTTTTACGCATATATCTCACATGTCAATTCAAAATATCTTAAAAATTGTTTAAAAATTTTATTTTTCGGGTTTTCGCGGTTTCAGGATCAGTATTTGCATTATGGAATTGCACTACCATAAATAAAACACTTTTGAAAAATTATTTCTAACAAAGATTTTTAAGCATATACCTTATAGGTCAAATTAAAATATCAAGAGAATCTTATTCTTCGCGTTATCGCGTAATTATGATTGGTAATTACATTACGGGCGTGATGTTCACTAAAAATACAATACTTTTGAAAAAGTATTTCTAACAAAGAATTTTATGCATATATCTTATAGGTCAAATTAAAAAATCCAGAGTATCTTATTCTTCGCGTTATCGCGTAATTATGATTGGTAATTACATTACGGGAGTGATGTTCACTACAAATACAATACTTTTGAAAAAGTATTCTCAACTAAGTTTTTTACGCATATATCTTACATGTCAATTCAAAATATCTCAAAAATTGTTTAAATATTTTATTTTTCGGGTTTTCGCGGTTTCAGGATCAGTATTTGCATTATGGAATTGCTCTACTGTAAATAAAACACTTTTGAAAAAGTATTTCTAACAAAGATTTTTACGCATATATCTTATAGGTCAAATTAAAAAATCAAGAGAATCTTATTCTTCGCGTTATCGCGTAATTGTGATTGGTAATTACATTACGGGCGTGATGTTCACTATAAATACAATACTTTTCAAAAAGTATTTCTAACAAAGATTTTTACGCATATATCTTATAGGTCAAATTAAAATATCAAGAGAATCTTATTCTTCGCGTTATTGCGTAATTGTGATTGGTAATTACATTACGGGAGTGATGTTCACTATAAATACAATACTTTTGCAAAAGTATTGTAAACTTAGGTTTTTACTCATATATCTTACATGTCAATTCAAAATATCTTAAAAATTGTTTAAAAATTTTATTTTTCGGGCTTTAACGGTTTCAGGACCAGTATTTGCATTATGGAATTGGTCTACTGTAAATAAAACACTTTTGAAAAAGTATTTCTAACAAAGATTTTTACGCATATATCTTATAGGTCAAATTTAAATATCCAGAGAATCTTAATCTTCGCGTTATAGCGTAATTATGATTGGTAATTACATTACGGGCGTGATGTTCACTAAAAATACAATACTTTTGAAAAAGTATTTCTAACAAAGAATTTTATGCATATATCTTATAGGTCAAATTAAAAAATCCAGAGTATCTTATTCTTCGCGTTATCGCGTAATTATGATTGGTAATTACATTACGGGAGTGATGTTCACTACAAATACAATACTTTTGAAAAAGTATTCTCAACTAAGTTTTTTACGCATATATCTTACATGTCAATTCAAAATATCTTAAAAATTGTTTAAAAATTTTATTTTTCGGGTTTTCGCGGTTTCAGGATCAGTATTTGCATTATGGAATTGCTCTACTGTAAATAAAACACTTTTGAAAAAGTATTTCTAACAAAGATTTTTACGCATATATCTTATAGGTCAAATTAAAATATCCAGAGAATCTTAATCTTCGCGTTATAGCGTAATTATGATTGGTAATTACATTAAGGGCGTGATGTTAACTAAAGATACAATACCTTTGTAAAATTATTGTCAAATAAGCTTTTTACGCATATATCTCACATGTCAATTTAAAATATCTTAAAAATTTTATTTTTCGGGTTTTCGCGGTTTCACGGTCAGTATTTGCATTATGGAATTGCTCTACTGTAAATAAAATAACTTTGGAAAAGTATATCTAACAATGATTTTTGCGCATATATCTTGTAGGTCAAATAAAAAAATCCAGAGTATCTTATTCTTCGCGTTATCGCGTAATTATGATTGGTAATTACATTACGGGCGTGATGTTCACGACGAATACAATACTTTTGAAAAAAGTATTCTCAACTAAGTTTTTTACGCATATATCTTACATGTCAATTCAAAATATCTAAAAAATTGTTTAAAAATTTTATTTTTCGGGTTTTCGCGGTTTCAGGATCAGTATTTGCATTATGGAATTGCTCTACTATAAATACAATACTTTTCAAAAAGTATTTCTAACAAAGATTTTTACGCATATATCTTATAGGTCAAATTAAAATATCAAGAGAATCTTATTCTTCGCGTTATCGCGTAATTATGATTGGTAATTACATTACGGGCGTGATGTTCACTATAAATACAATACATTTCAAAAAGTATTTCTAACAAAGATTTTTACGCATATATCTCACATGTCAATTCAAAATATCTTAAAAATTGTTTAAAAATTTTATTTTTCGGGTTTTCGCGGTTTCAGGATCAGTATTTGCATTATGGAATTGCACTACCATAAATAAAACACTTTTGAAAAATTATTTCTAACAAAGATTTTTAAGCATATACCTTATAGGTCAAATTAAAATATCAAGAGAATCTTATTCTTCGCGTTATCGCGTAATTATGATTGGTAATTACATTACGGGCGTGATGTTCACTAAAAATACAATACTTTTGAAAAAGTATTTCTAACAAAGAATTTTATGCATATATCTTATAGGTCAAATTAAAAAATCCAGAGTATCTTATTCTTCGCGTTATCGCGTAATTATGATTGGTAATTACATTACGGGAGTGATGTTCACTACAAATACAATACTTTTGAAAAAGTATTCTCAACTAAGTTTTTTACGCATATATCTTACATGTCAATTCAAAATATCTCAAAAATTGTTTAAATATTTTATTTTTCGGGTTTTCGCGGTTTCAGGATCAGTATTTGCATTATGGAATTGCTCTACTGTAAATAAAACACTTTTGAAAAAGTATTTCTAACAAAGATTTTTACGCATATATCTTATAGGTCAAATTAAAAAATCAAGAGAATCTTATTCTTCGCGTTATTGCGTAATTGTGATTGGTAATTACATTACGGGAGTGATGTTCACTATAAATACAATACTTTTCAAAAAGTATTTCTAACAAAGATTTTTACGCATATATCTTATAGGTCAAATTAAAATATCAAGAGAATCTTATTCTTCGCGTTATTGCGTAATTGTGATTGGTAATTACATTACGGGAGTGATGTTCACTATAAATACAATACTTTTGAAAAAGTATTGTAAACTTAGGTTTTTACGCATATATCTTACATGTCAATTCAAAATATCTTAAAAATTGTTTAAAAATTTTATTTTTCGGGTTTTAGCGGTTTCAAGACCAGTATTTGCATTATGGAATTGGTCTACTGTAAATAAAACACTTTTGAAAAAGTATTTCTAACAAAGATTTTTACGCATATATCTTATAGGTCAAATTAAAATATCAAGAGAATCTTATTCTTCGCGTTATCGCGTAATTATGATTTGTAATAACATTACGGGCGTGATGTTCACTAAAAATACAATACTTTTGGAAAAGTCTTTCTAACAAAGAATTTTATGCATATATCTTATAGGTCAAATTAAAAAATCCAGAGTATCTTATTCTTCGCGTTATCGCGTAATTATGATTGGTAATTACATTACGGGCGTGATGTTCACTAAAAATACAATACCTTTGTAAAAGTATTGTCAATTAAGTTTTTTACGCATATATCTCACGTCTCGATTTAAAATATCTTAAAAATTGTTTAAAAATTTTATTTTTCGGGTTTTAGCGGTTTCAGGACCAGTATTTGCATTATGGAATTGGTCTACTGTAAATAAAACACTTTTGAAAAAGTATTTCTAACAAAGATTTTTACGCATATATCTTATAGGTCAAATTAAAATATCAAGAGAATCTTATTCTTCGCGTTATCGCGTAATTATGATTTGTAATAACATTACGGGCGTGATGTTCACTAAAAATACAATACTTTTGGAAAAGTATTTCTAACAAAGAATTTTATGCATATATCTTATAGGTCAAATTAAAAAATCCAGAGTATCTTATTCTTCGCGTTATCGCGTAATTATGATTGGTAATTACATTACGGGAGTGATGTTCACTATAAATACAATACTTTTGAAAAAGTATTGTCAACTAAGCTTTTTACGCATATATCTCACATGTCAATTTGAAATATCTTAACAATTGTTTAAAAATTTTATTTTTCGGGTTTTCGCGGTTTCAGGATCAGTATTTGCATTATGGAATTGCACTACCATAAATAAAACACTTTTGAAAAATTATTTCTAACAAAGATTTTTAAGCATATATCTTATAGGTCAAATTAAAATATCAAGAGAATCTTATTCTTCGCGTTATCGCGTAATTATGATTGGTAATTACATTACGGGCGTGATGTTCACTAAAAATACAATACTTTTGAAAAAGTATTTCTAACAAAGAATTTTATGCATATATCTTATAGGTCAAATTAAAAAATCCAGAGTATCTTATTCTTCGCGTTATCGCGTAATTATGATTGGTAATTACATTACGGGAGTGATGTTCACTACAAATACAATACTTTTGAAAAAGTATTCTCAACTAAGTTTTTTACGCATATATCTTAGATGTCAATTCAAAATATCTCAAAAATTGTTTAAAAATTTTATTTTTCGGGTTTTCGCGGTTTCAGGATCAGTATTTGCATTATGGAATTGCTCTACTGTAAATAAAACACTTTTGAAAAAGTATTTCTAACAAAGATTTTTACGCATATATCTTATAGGTCAAATTAAAATATCCAGAGAATCTTATTCTTCGCGTTATAGCGTAATTATGATTGGTAATTACATTAAGGGCGTGATGTTCACTAAAGATACAATACCTTTGTAAAAGTATTGTCAAATAAGCTTTTTACGCATATATCTCACATGTCAACATAAAATATCTTAAAAATTCTTAAAAATTTTATTTTTCTGGTTTTCGCGGTTTCACGATCAGTATTTGCATTATGGAATTGCTCTACTGTAAATAAAATACTTTTGAAAAAGTATTTCTAACAATGATTTTTACGCATATATCGTGTAGGTCAAATTAAAATATCCAGAGAATCTTATTCTTCGCGTTATCGCGTAATTGTGATTGGTAATAAGATTACGGGAGTGATGTTCACTATAAATACAATACTTTTGAAAAAGTATTGTCAACTTAGGTTTTTACGCATGTATCTCACATGTCAATTTGAAATATCTTAACAATTGTTTAAAAATTTTATTTTTCGGGTTTTCGCGATTTCAGGACCAGTATTTGCATTATGGAATTGCTCTACTATAAATACAATACTTTTCAAAAAGTATTTCTAACAAAGATTTTTACGCATATATCTTACAGGTCAAATTAAAATATCAAGAGAATCTTATTCTTCGCGTTATCGCGTAATTATGATTGGTAATTACATTACGGGCGTGATGTTCACTATAAATACAATACTTTTCAAAAAGTATTTCTAACAAAGATTTTTACGCATATATCTTATAGGTCAAATTAAAATATCAAGAGAATCTTATTCTTCGCGTTATCGCGTAATTATGATTGGTAATTACATTACGGGCGTGATGTTCACTAAAAATAAAATACTCTTGAAAAAGTATTGTCAACTAAGTTTTTTACGCATATATCTCACATGTCAATTCAAAATATCTTAGAAATTGTTTAAAAATTTTATTTTTCGGGTTTTCGCGGTTTCAGGATCAGTATTTGCATTATGGAATTGCACTACCATAAATAAAACACTTTTGAAAAATTATTTCTAACAAAGATTTTTAAGCATATACCTTATAGGTCTAATTAAAATATCAATAGAATCTTATTCTTCGCGTTATCGCGTAATTATGATTGGTAATTACATTACGGGCGTGATGTTCACTAAAAATACAATACTTTTGAAAAAGTATTTCTAACAAAGAATTTTATGCATATATCTTATAGGTCAAATAAAAAAATCCAGAGTATCTTATTCTTCGCGTTATCGCGTAATTATGATTGGTAATTACATTACGGGAGTGATGTTCACTACGAATACAATACTTTTGAAAAAGTATTCTCAACTAAGTTTTTTACGCATATATCTTACACGTCAATTCAAAATATCTCAAAAATTGTTTAAAAATTTTATTTTTCGGGTTTTCGCGGTTTCAGGATCAGTATTTGCATTATGGAATTGGTCTACTATAAATACAATACTTTTCAAAAAGTATTTCTAACAAAGATTTTTACGCATATATCTTATAGGTCAAATTAAAATATCAAGAGAATCTTATTCTTCGCGTTATCGCGTAATTATGATTGCTAATTACATTACGGGCGTGATGTTCACTAAAGGATAAATACCTTTGTAAAAGTATTGTCAAATAAGCTTTTTACGCATATATCTCACATGTCAATTTAAAATATCTTAAAAATTCTTAAAAATTTTATTTTTCGGGTTTTCGCGATTTCAGTACCAGTATTTGCATTATGGAATTGGTCTACTATAAATACAATACTTTTCAAAAAGTATTTCTAACAAAGATTTTTACGCATATATCTTATAGGTCAAATTAAAATATCAAGAGAATCTTATTCTTCGCGTTATCGCGTAATTATGATTGCTAATTACATTACGGGCGTGATGTTCACTAAAAATACAATACTTTTGAAAAAGTATTTCTAACAAAGAATTTTATGCATATATCTTATAGGTCAAATTAAAATATCAAGAGTATCTTATTCTTCGCGTTATCGCGTAATTATGATTGGTAATTACATTACGGGCGTGATGTTCACTAAAAATACAATACTTTTGAAAAAGTATTTCTAACAAAGAATTTTATGCATATATCTTATAGGTCAAATAAAAAAATCCAGAGTATCTTATTCTTCGCGTTATCGCGTAATTATGATTGGTAATTACATTACGGGAGTGATGTTCACTATAAATACAATACTTTTGAAAAAGTATTTCTAACAAAGATTTTTATGCATATATCTTATAGGTCAAATTAAAAAATGCAGAGTATCTTATTCTTCGCGTTATCGCGTAATTATGATTGGTAATTACATTACGGGAGTGATGTTCACTACAAATACAATACTTTTGAAAAAGTATTCTCAACTAAGTTTTTTACGCATATATCTCACATGTCAATTCAAAATATCTTAAAAATTGTTTAAAAATTTTATTTTTCGGGTTTTCGCGGTTTCAGGATCAGTATTTGCATTATGGAATTGCACTACCATAAATAAAACACTTTTGAAAAATTATTTCTAACAAAGATTTTTAAGCATATACCTTATAGGTCAAATTAAAATATCAAGAGAATCTTATTCTTCGCATTATCGCGTAATTATGATTGTTAATTACATTAGGGGTGTGATGTTCACTATAAATACAATACTTTTGAAAAAGTATTTCTAACAAAGATTTTTATGCATATATCTTATAGGTCAAATTAAAAAATGCAGAGTATCTTATTCTTCGCGTTATCGCGTAATTATGATTGGAAATTACATTACGGGAGTGATGTTCACTACAAATACAATACTTTTGAAAAAGTATTCTCACCTAAGTTTTTTACGCATATATCTCACATGTCAATTCAAAATATCTTAAAAATTGTTTAAAAATTTTAGTTTTCGGGTTTTCGCGGTTTCAGGATCAGTATTTGCATTATGGAATTGCACTACCATAAATAAAACACTTTTGAAAAATTATTTCTAACAAAGATATTTAAGCATATATCTTATAGGTCAAATTAAAATATCAAGAGAATCTTATTCTTCGCGTTATTGCGTAATTGTGATTGGTAATTACATTACGGGAGTGATGTTCACTATAAATACAATACTTTTCAAAAAGTATTTCTAACAAAGATTTTTACGCATATATCTTATAGGTCAAATTAAAAAATGCAGAGTATCTTATTCTTCGCGTTATCGCGTAATTATGATTGGTAATTACATTACGGGGAGGGATGTTCACTATAAATACAATACTTTTGAAAAAGTATTTCTAACAAAGATTTTTATGCATATATCTTATAGGTCAAATTAAAAAATGCAGAGTATCTTATTCTTCGCGTTATCGCGTAATTATGATTGGTAATTACATTACGGGAGTGATGTTCACTACAAATACAATACTTTTGAAAAAATATTCTCAACTAAGTTTTTTACGCATATATCTTACATGTCAATTCAAAATATCTCAAAAATTGTTTAAAAATTTTATTTTCCGTGTTTTCTCGGTTTCAGTATCAGTATTTGCATTATGGAATTGCTCTAATATTAGAGCATTATATTAATTATATAAATATATATATATATATATATATATATATATATATATATATATATATATATATAAATTAAAAAATGCAGAGTATCTTATTCTTCGCGTTATCGCGTAATTATGATTGGTAATTACATTACGGGAGTGATGTTCACTACAAATACAATACTTTTGAAAAAGTATTCTCAACTAAGTTTTTTACGCATATATCTCACATGTCAATTCAAAATATCTTAAAAATTGTTTAAAAATTTTATTTTTCGGGTTTTCGCGGTTTCAGGATCAGTATTTGCATTATGGAATTGCACTACCATAAATAAAACACTTTTGAAAAATTATTTCTAACAAAGATTTTTAAGCATATACCTTATAGGTCAAATTAAAATATCAAGAGAATCTTATTCTTCGCGTTATCGCGTAATTATGATTGGTAATTACATTACGGGAGTGATGTTCACTATAAATACAATACTTTTGAAAAAGTATTTCTAACAAAGATTTTTACGCATATATCTTATAGGTCAAATTAAAATATCAAGAGTATCTTATTCTTCGCGTTATCGCGTAATTATGATTGGTAATTACATTACGGGAGTGATGTTCACTATAAATACAATACTTTTGAAAAAGTATTTCTAACAAAGATTTTTATGCATATATCTTATAGGTCAAATTAAAAAATGCAGAGTATCTTATTCTTCGCGTTATCGCGTAATTATGATTGGTAATTACATTACGGGAGTGATGTTCACTACAAATACAATACTTTTGAAAAAGTATTCTCAACTAAGTTTTTTACGCATATATCTCACATGTCAATTCAAAATATCTTAAAAATTGTTTAAAAATTTTATTTTTCGGGTTTTCGCGGTTTCAGGATCAGTATTTGCATTATGGAATTGCACTACCATAAATAAAACACTTTTGAAAAATTATTTCTAACAAAGATTTTTAAGCATATACCTTATAGGTCAAATTAAAATATCAAGAGAATCTTATTCTTCGCGTTATCGCGTAATTATGATTGGTAATTACATTACGGGAGTGATGTTCACTATAAATACAATACTTTTGAAAAAGTATTTCTAACAAAGATTTTTATGCATATATCTTATAGGTCAAATTAAAAAATGCAGAGTATCTTATTCTTCGCGTTATCGCGTAATTATGATTGGTAATTACATTACGGGAGTGATGTTCACTATAAATACAATACTTTTGAAAAAGTATTTCTAACAAAGATTTTTATGCATATATCTTATAGGTCAAATTAAAAAATGCAGAGTATCTTATTCTTCGCGTTATCGCGTAATTATGATTGGTAATTACATTACGGGAGTGATGTTCACTACAAATACAATACTTTTGAAAAAATATTCTCAACTAAGTTTTTTACGCATATATCTTACATGTCAATTCAAAATATCTCAAAAATTGTTTAAAAATTTTATTTTCCGTGTTTTCTCGGTTTCAGTATCAGTATTTGCATTATGGAATTGCTCTAATATTAGAGCATTATATTAATTATATAAATATATATATATATATATATATATAAATTAAAAAATGCAGAGTATCTTACTCATCGCGTTATCGCGTAAAATATCTTAACAATTGTTTAAAAATTTTATTTTTCGGGTTTTCGCGATTTCAGGACCAGTATTTGCATTATGGAATTGCTCTACTATAAATACAATACTTTTCAAAAAGTATTTCTAACAAAGATTTTTACGCATATATCTTATAGGTCAAATTAAAATATCAAGAGAATCTTATTCTTCGCGTTATCGCGTAATTATGATTGGTAATTACATTACGGGCGTGATGTTCACTATAAATACAATACATTTCAAAAAGTATTTCTAACAAAGATTTTTACGCATATATCTTATAGGTCAAATTAAAATATCAAGAGTATCTTATTCTTCGCGTTATCGCGTAATTATGATTGGTAATTACATTACGGGCGTGATGTTCACTAAAAATACAATACTTTTGAAAAAGTATTTCTAACAAAGAATTTTATGCATATATCTTATAGGTCAAATAAAAAAATCCAGAGTATCTTATTCTTCGCGTTATCGCGTAATTATGATTGGTAATTACATTACGGGAGTGATGTTCACTACAAATACAATACTTTTGAAAAAGTATTCTCAACTAAGTTTTTTACGCATATATCTTACACGTCAATTCAAAATATCTCAAAAATTGTTTAAAAATTTTATTTTTCGGGTTTTCGCGGTTTCAGGATCAGTATTTGCATTATGGAATTGCTCTACTGTAAATAAAACACTTTTGAAAAAGTATTTCTAACAAAGATTTTTACGCATATATCTTATAGGTCAAATTAAAATATCCAGAGAATCTTAATCTTCGCGTTATAGCGTAATTATGATTGGTAATTACATTAAGGGCGTGATGTTCACTAAAGATACAATACCTTTGTAAAAGTATTGTCAAATAAGCTTTTTACGCATATATCTCACATGTCAATTTAAAATATCTTATAAATTCTTAAAAATTTTATTTTTCGGGTTTTCGCGATTTCAGTACCAGTATTTGCATTATGGAATTGGTCTACTATAAATACAATACTTTTCAAAAAGTATTTCTAACAAAGATTTTTACGCATATATCTTATAGGTCAAATTAAAATATCAAGAGAATCTTATTCTTCGCGTTATCGCGTAATTATGATTGCTAATTACATTACGGGCGTGATGTTCACTATAAATACAATACTTTTCAAAAAGTATTTCTAACAAAGATTTTTACGCATATATCTTATAGGTCAAATTAAAATATCAAGAGAATCTTATTCTTCGCGTTATCGCGTAATTATGATTGGTAATTACATTACGGGCGTGATGTTCACTATAAATACAATACTTTTCAAAAAGTATTTCTAACAAAGATTTTTACGCATATATCTTATAGGTCAAATTAAAATATCAAGAGAATCTTATTCTTCGCGTTATCGCGTAATTATGATTGGTAATTACATTACGGGCGTGATGTTCACTAAAAATACAATACTTTTGAAAAAGTATTTCTAACAAAGATTTTTACGCATATATCTTATAGGTCAAATTAAAATATCAAGAGTATCTTATTCTTCGCGTTATCGCGTAATTATGATTGGTAATTACATTACGGGAGTGATGTTCACTATAAATACAATACTTTTGAAAAAGTATTTCTAACAAAGATTTTTATGCATATATCTTATAGGTCAAATTAAAAAATGCAGAGTATCTTATTCTTCGCGTTATCGCGTAATTATGATTGGTAATTACATTACGGGAGTGATGTTCACTACAAATACAATACTTTTGAAAAAGTATTCTCAACTAAGTTTTTTACGCATATATCTCACATGTCAATTCAAAATATCTTAAAAATTGTTTAAAAATTTTATTTTTCGGGTTTTCGCGGTTTCAGGATCAGTATTTGCATTATGGAATTGCACTACCATAAATAAAACACTTTTGAAAAATTATTTCTAACAAAGATTTTTAAGCATATATCTTATAGGTCAAATTAAAAAATCCAGAGAATCTTAATCTTCGCGTTATAGCGTAATTATGATTGGTAATTACATTAAGGGCGTGATGTTCACTAAACATACAATACCTTTGTAAAAGTATTGTCAAATAAGCTTTTTACGCATATATCTCACATGTCAATTTAAAATATCTTAAAAATTCTTAAAAATCTTTATTTTCCGTGTTTTCTCGGTTTCAGTACCAGTATTTGCATTATGGAATTGGTCTACTATAAATACAATACTTTTCAAAAAGTATTTCTAACAAAGATTTTTACGCATATATCTTATAGGTCAAATTAAAATATCAAGAGAATCTTATTCTTCGCGTTATCGCGTAATTATGATTGCTAATTACATTACGGGCGTGATGTTCACTATAAATACAATACTTTTCAAAAAGTAGTGATATCAATGATTTTTACGCATATATCTTATAGGTCAAATTAAAATATCAAGAGAATCTTATTCTTCGCGTTATCGCGTAATTATGATTGGTAATTACATTACGGGTGTGATGTTCACTAAAAATACAATACGTTTGTAAAAGTATTGACAAATAAGCTTTTTTACGCATATATCTCACATGTCAATTTAAAATATCTTAAAAATTCTTAAAAAACTTTATTTTGCGTGTTTTCTCGGTTTCTCTCTCAGTATTTGCTTTATGTAATTGCTCTAATATTAGAGCTTTATATTTTTTATATATATATATATATATATATATATATATATATATATATATATATATATATATATATTAAAAAATGCAGAGTCTCTGACTCAGCGCGTTATCGCGTAATATATCTTCACAATTGTTTAAAAATTTTATTTTTCGGGTTTTCGCGATTTCAGGACCAGTATTTGCATTATGGAATTGCTCTACTATAAATACAATACTTTTCAAAAAGTATTTCTAACAAAGATTTTTAAGCATATATCTTATAGGTCAAATAAAAAAATCCAGAGTATCTTATTCTTCGCGTTATCGCGTAATTATGATTGGTAATTACATTACGGGAGTGATGTTCACTACAAATACAATACTTTTGAAAAAGTATTTCTAACAAAGATTTTTACGCATATATCTTATGGGTCAAATTAAAATATCAAGAGTATCTTATTCTTCGCGTTATCGCGTAATTATGATTGGTAATTACATTACGGGCGTGATGTTCACTGAAAATACAATACTTTTGAAATTGTATTTCTAACAAAGAATTTTATGCATATATCTTATATGTCAAATAAAAAAATCCAGAGTATCTTATTCTTCGCGTTATCGCGTAATTATGATTGGTAATTACATTACGGGAGTGATGTTCACTACAAATACAATACTTTTGAAAAAGTATTCTCAACTAATTTTTTTTAAGCATATATCTTACACGTCAATTCAAAATATCTCAAAAATTGTTTAAAAATTTTATTTTTCGGGTTTTCGCGGTTTCAGGATCAGTATTTGCATTATGGAATTGCTCTACTGTAAATAAAACACTTTTGAAAAAGTATTTCTAACAAAGATTTTTACGCATATATCTTATAGGTCAAATTAAAATATCCAGAGAATCTTAATCTTCGCGTTATAGCGTAATTATGATTGGTAATTACATTAAGGGCGTGATGTTCACTAAAGATACAATACCTTTGTAAAAGTATTGTCAAATAAGCTTTTTACGCATATATCTCACATGTCAATTTAAAATATCTTAAAAATTCTTAAAAATTTTATTTTTCGGGTTTTCGCGATTTCAGTACCAGTATTTGCATTATGGAATTGGTCTACTATAAATACAATACTTTTCAAAAAGTATTTCTAACAAAGATTTTTACGCATATATCTTATAGGTCAAATTAAAATATCAAGAGAATCTTATTCTTCGCGTTATCGCGTAATTATGATTGCTAATTACATTACGGGCGTGATGTTCACTATAAATACAATACTTTTCAAAAAGTATTTCTAACAAAGATTTTTACGCATATATCTTATAGGTCAAATTAAAATATCAAGAGAATCTTATTCTTCGCGTTATCGCGTAATTATGATTGGTAATTACATTACGGGCGTGATGTTCACTATAAATACAATACTTTTCAAAAAGTATTTCTAACAAAGATTTTTACGCATATATCTTATAGGTCAAATTAAAATATCAAGAGAATCTTATTCTTCGCGTTATCGCGTAATTATGATTGGTAATTACATTACGGGCGTGATGTTCACTAAAAATACAATACTTTTGAAAAAGTATTTCTAACAAAGATTTTTACGCATATATCTTATAGGTCAAATTAAAATATCAAGAGTTTCTTATTCTTCGCGTTATCGCGTAATTATGATTGGTAATTACATTACGGGAGTGATGTTCACTATAAATACAATACTTTTGAAAAAGTATTTCTAACAAAGATTTTTATGCATATATCTTATAGGTCAAATTAAAAAATGCAGAGTATCTTATTCTTCGCGTTATCGCGTAATTATGATTGGTAATTACATTACGGGAGTGATGTTCACTACAAATACAATACTTTTGAAAAAGTATTCTCAACTAAGTTTTTTACGCATATATCTCACATGTCAATTCAAAATATCTTAAAAATTGTTTAAAAATTTTATTTTTCGGGTTTTCGCGGTTTCAGGATCAGTATTTGCATTATGGAATTGCACTACCATAAATAAAACACTTTTTGAAAAATTATTTCTAACAAAGATTTTTATGCATATATCTTATAGGTCAAATTAAAAAATCCAGAGAATCTTAATCTTCGCGTTATAGCGTAATTATGATTGGTAATTACATTAAGGGCGTGATGTTCACTAAACATACAATACCTTTGTAAAAGTATTGTCAAATAAGCTTTTTACGCATATATCTCACATGTCAATTTAAAATATCTTAAAAATTCTTAAAAATCTTTATTTTCCGTGTTTTCTCGGTTTCAGTATCAGTATTTGCATTATGGAATTGCTCTAATATTAGAGCATTAAATTAATTATATAAATATATATATATATATATATATATATATATATATATATAAATTAAAAAATGCAGAGTATCTTACTCATCGCGTTATCGCGTAAAATATCTTAACAATTGTTTAAAAATTTTATTTTTCGGGTTTTCGCGATTTCAGGACCAGTATTTGCATTATGGAATTGCTCTACTATAAATACAATACTTTTCAAAAAGTATTTCTAACAAAGATTTTTACGCATATATCTTATAGGTCAAATTAAAAAATCCAGAGAATCTTAATCTTCGCGTTATAGCGTAATTATGATTGGTAATTACATTAAGGGCGTGATGTTCACTAAACATACAATACGTTTGTAAAAGTATTGTCAAATAAGCTTTTTACGCATATATCTCACATGTCAATTTAAAATATCTTAAAAATTCTTAAAAATCTTTATTTTCCGTGTTTTCTCGGTTTCAGTATCAGTATTTGCATTATGGAATTGCTCTAATATTAGAGCATTAAATTAATTATATAAATATATATATATATATATATATATATAAATTAAAAAATGCAGAGTATCTTACTCATCGCGTTATCGCGTAAAATATCTTAACAATTGTTTAAAAATTTTATTTTTCGGGTTTTCGCGATTTCAGGACCAGTATTTGCATTATGGAATTGCTCTACTATAAATACAATACTTTTCAAAAAGTATTTCTAACAAAGATTTTTAAGCATATATCTTATAGGTCAAATAAAAAAATCCAGAGTATCTTATTCTTCGCGTTATCGCGTAATTATGATTGGTAATTACATTACGGGAGTGATGTTCACTACAAATACAATACTTTTGAAAAAGTATTTCTAACAAAGATTTTTACGCATATATCTTATGGGTCAAATTAAAATATCAAGAGTATCTTATTCTTCGCGTTATCGCGTAATTATGATTGGTAATTACATTACGGGCGTGATGTTCACTAAAAATACAATACTTTTGAAAAAGTATTTCTAACAAAGAATTTTATGCATATATCTTATAGGTCAAATAAAAAAATCCAGAGTATCTTATTCTTCGCGTTATCGCGTAATTATGATTGGTAATTACATTACGGGAGTGATGTTCACTACAAATACAATACTTTTGAAAAAGTATTCTCAACTAAGTTTTTTACGCATATATCTTACACGTCAATTCAAAATATCTCAAAAATTGTTTAAAAATTTTATTTTTCGGGTTTTCGCGGTTTCAGGATCAGTATTTGCATTATGGAATTGCTCTACTGTAAATAAAACACTTTTGAAAAAGTATTTCTAACAAAGATTTTTACGCATATATCTTATAGGTCAAATTAAAATATCCAGAGAATCTTAATCTTCGCGTTATAGCGTAATTATGATTGGTAATTACATTAAGGGCGTGATGTTCACTAAAGATACAATACCTTTGTAAAAGTATTGTCAAATAAGCTTTTTACGCATATATCTCACATGTCAATTTAAAATATCTTAAAAATTCTTAAAAATTTTATTTTTCGGGTTTTCGCGATTTCAGTACCAGTATTTGCATTATGGAATTGGTCTACTATAAATACAATACTTTTCAAAAAGTATTTCTAACAAAGATTTTTACGCATATATCTTATAGGTCAAATTAAAATATCAAGAGAATCTTATTCTTCGCGTTATCGCGTAATTATGATTGCTAATTACATTACGGGCGTGATGTTCACTATAAATACAATACTTTTCAAAAAGTATTTCTAACAAAGATTTTTACGCATATATCTTATAGGTCAAATTAGAATATCAAGAGAATCTTATTCTTCGCGTTATCGCGTAATTATGATTGGTAATTACATTACGGGTGTGATGTTCACTAAAAATACAATACGTTTGTAAAAGTATTGACAAATAAGCTTTTTACGCATATATCTCACATGTCAATTTAAAATATCTTAAAAATTCTTAAAAATTTTTATTTTCCGTGTTTTCTCGGTTTCAGTATCAGTATTTGCATTATGGAATTGCTCTAATATTAGAGCATTATATTAATTATATAAATATATATATACATAAATTAAAAAATGCAGAGTATCTTACTCATCGCGTTATCGCGTAAAATATCTTAACAATTGTTTAAAAATTTTATTTTTCGGGTTTTCGCGATTTCAGGACCAGTATTTGCATTATGGAATTGCTCTACTATAAATACAATACTTTTCAAAAAGTATTTCTAACAAAGATTTTTACGCATATATCTTATAGGTCAAATAAAAAAATCCAGAGTATCTTATTCTTCGCGTTATCGCGTAATTATGATTGGTAATTACATTACGGGAGTGATGTTCACTACAAATACAATACTTTTGTAAAAGTATTTCTAACAAAGATTTTTACGCATATATCTTATGGGTCAAATTAAAATATCAAGAGTATCTTATTCTTCGCGTTATCGCGTAATTATGATTGGTAATTACATTACGGGAGTGATGTTCACTATAAATACAATACTTTTGAAAAAGTATTGTCAAATAAGCTTTTTACGCATATATCTCACATGTCAATTTAAAATATCTTAAAAATTCTTAAAAATTTTATTTTTCGGGTTTTCGCGATTTCAGTACCAGTATTTGCATTATGGAATTGGTCTACTATAAATACAATACTTTTCAAAAAGTATTTCTAACAAAGATTTTTACGCATATATCTTATAGGTCAAATTAAAATATCAAGAGAATCTTATTCTTCGCGTTATCGCGTAATTATGATTGCTAATTACATTACGGGCGTGATGTTCACTATAAATACAATACTTTTCAAAAAGTATTTCTAACAAAGATTTTTACGCATATATCTTATAGGTCAAATTAAAATATCAAGAGAATCTTATTCTTCGCGTTATCGCGTAATTATGATTGGTAATTACATTACGGGCGTGATGTTCACTATAAATACAATACTTTTCAAAAAGTATTTCTAACAAAGATTTTTACGCATATATCTTATAGGTCAAATTAAAATATCAAGAGAATCTTATTCTTCGCGTTATCGCGTAATTATGATTGGTAATTACATTACGGGCGTGATGTTCACTAAAAATACAATACTTTTGAAAAAGTATTTCTAACAAAGATTTTTACGCATATATCTTATAGGTCAAATTAAAATATCAAGTGTTTCTTATTCTTCGCGTTATCGCGTAATTATGATTGGTAATTACATTACGGGAGTGATGTTCACTATAAATACAATACTTTTGAAAAAGTATTTCTAACAAAGATTTTTATGCATATATCTTATAGGTCAAATTAAAAAATGCAGAGTATCTTATTCTTCGCGTTATCGCGTAATTATGATTGGTAATTACATTACGGGAGTGATGTTCACTACAAATACAATACTTTTGAAAAAGTATTCTCAACTAAGTTTTTTACGCATATATCTCACATGTCAATTCAAAATATCTTAAAAATTGTTTAAAAATTTTATTTTTCGGGTTTTCGCGGTTTCAGGATCAGTATTTGCATTATGGAATTGCACTACCATAAATAAAACACTTTTGAAAAATTATTTCTAACAAAGATTTTTAAGCATATACCTTATAGGTCAAATTAAAAAATCCAGAGAATCTTAATCTTCGCGTTA
Source organism: Diplolepis rosae (assembly GCA_030998225.1). Taxonomy (NCBI): domain Eukaryota; kingdom Metazoa; phylum Arthropoda; class Insecta; order Hymenoptera; family Diplolepididae; genus Diplolepis; species Diplolepis rosae. The sequence goes on from JAPYXD010000700.1 coordinate 203,573, forward strand.
TAGCCTAATTATGATTGGTAATTACATTAAGGGCGTGATGTTCACTAAACATACAATACCTTTGTAAAAGTATTGTCAAATAAGCTTTTTACGCATATATCCCACATGTCAATTTAAAATATCTTAAAAATTCTTAAAAATCTTTATTTTCCGTGATTTCTCGGTTTCAGTATCAGTATTTGCATTATGGAATTGCTCTAATATTAGAGCATTAAATTAATTATATAAATATATATATATATATATATATATATATATATATATAAAAATTAAAAAATGCAGAGTATCTTACTCTTCGCGTTATCGCGTAAAATATCTTAACAATTGTTTAAAAATTTTATTTTTCGGGTTTTCGCGATTTCAGGACCAGTATTTGCATTATGGAATTGCTCTACTATAAATACAATACTTTTCAAAAAGTATTTCTAACAAAGATTTTTACGCATATATCTTATAGGTCAAATTAAAAAATCCAGAGAATCTTAATCTTCGCGTTATAGCGTAATTATGATTGGTAATTACATTAAGGGCGTGATGTTCACTAAACATACAATACCTTTGTAAAAGTATTGTCAAATAAGCTTTTTACGCATATATCTCACATGTCAATTTAAAATATCTTAAAAATTCTTAAAAATCTTTATTTTCCGTGTTTTCTCGGTTTCAGTATCAGTATTTGCATTATGGAATTGCTCTAATATTAGAGCATTAAATTAATTATATAAATATATATATATATATATATATATATAAATTAAAAAATGCAGAGTATCTTACTCATCGCGTTATCGCGTAAAATATCTTAACAATTGTTTAAAAATTTTATTTTTCGGGTTTTCGCGATTTCAGGACCAGTATTTGCATTATGGAATTGCTCTACTATAAATACAATACTTTTCAAAAAGTATTTCTAACAAAGATTTTTAAGCATATATCTTATAGGTCAAATAAAAAAATCCAGAGTATCTTATTCTTCGCGTTATCGCGTAATTATGATTGGTAATTACATTACGGGAGTGATGTTCACTACAAATACAATACTTTTGAAAAAGTATTTCTAACAAAGATTTTTACGCATATATCTTATGGGTCAAATTAAAATATCAAGAGTATCTTATTCTTCGCGTTATCGCGTAATTATGATTGGTAATTACATTACGGGCGTGATGTTCACTAAAAATACAATACTTTTGAAAAAGTATTTCTAACAAAGAATTTTATGCATATATCTTATAGGTCAAATAAAAAAATCCAGAGTATCTTATTCTTCGCGTTATCGCGTAATTATGATTGGTAATTACATTACGGGAGTGATGTTCACTACAAATACAATACTTTTGAAAAAGTATTCTCAACTAAGTTTTTTACGCATATATCTTACACGTCAATTCAAAATATCTCAAAAATTGTTTAAAAATTTTATTTTTCGGGTTTTCGCGGTTTCAGGATCAGTATTTGCATTATGGAATTGCTCTACTGTAAATAAAACACTTTTGAAAAAGTATTTCTAACAAAGATTTTTACGCATATATCTTATAGGTCAAATTAAAATATCCAGAGAATCTTAATCTTCGCGTTATAGCGTAATTATGATTGGTAATTACATTAAGGGCGTGATGTTCACTAAAGATACAATACCTTTGTAAAAGTATTGTCAAATAAGCTTTTTACGCATATATCTCACATGTCAATTTAAAATATCTTAAAAATTCTTAAAAATTTTATTTTTCGGGTTTTCGCGATTTCAGTACCAGTATTTGCATTATGGAATTGGTCTACTATAAATACAATACTTTTCAAAAAGTATTTCTAACAAAGATTTTTACGCATATATCTTATAGGTCAAATTAAAATATCAAGAGAATCTTATTCTTCGCGTTATCGCGTAATTATGATTGCTAATTACATTACGGGCGTGATGTTCACTATAAATACAATACTTTTCAAAAAGTATTTCTAACAAAGATTTTTACGCATATATCTTATAGGTCAAATTAAAATATCAAGAGAATCTTATTCTTCGCGTTATCGCGTAATTATGATTGGTAATTACATTACGGGCGTGATGTTCACTAAAAATACAATACCTTTGTAAAAGTATTGTCAAATAAGCTTTTTACGCATATATCTCACATGTCAATTTAAAATATCTTAAAAATTCTTAAAAATCTTTATTTTCCGTGTTTTCTCGGTTTCAGTATCAGTATTTGCATTATGGAATTGCTCTAATATTAGAGCATTATATTAATTATATAAATATATATATACATAAATTAAAAAATGCAGAGTATCTTACTCATCGCGTTATCGCGTAAAATATCTTAACAATTGTTTAAAAATTTTATTTTTCGGGTTTTCGCGATTTCAGGACCAGTATTTGCATTATGGAATTGCTCTACTATAAATACAATACTTTTCAAAAAGTATTTCTAACAAAGATTTGTACGCATATATCTTATAAGTCAAATAAAAAAATCCAGAGTATCTTATTCTTCGCGTTATCGCGTAATTATGATTGGTAATTACATTACGGGAGTGATGTTCACTACAAATACAATACTTTTGTAAAAGTATTTCTAACAAAGATTTTTACGCATATATCTTATGGGTCAAATTAAAATATCAAGAGTATCTTATTCTTCGCGTTATCGCGTAATTATGATTGGTAATTACATTACGGGAGTGATGTTCACTATAAATACAATACTTTTGAAAAAGTATTTCTAACAAAGATTTTTACGCATATATCTTATAGGTCAAATTAAAATATCAAGAGAATCTTATTCTTCGCGTTATCGCGTAATTATGATTGGTAATTACATTACGGGCGTGATGTTCACTAAAAATACAATACTTTTGAAAAAGTATTTCTAACAAAGATTTTTACGCATATATCTTATAGGTCAAATTAAAATATCAAGAGTATCTTATTCTTCGCGTTATCGCGTAATTATGATTGGTAATTACATTACGGGCGTGATGTTCACTATAAATACAATACTTTTGAAAAAGTATTTCTAACAAAGATTTTTACGCATATATCTTATAGGTCAAATTAAAATATCAAGAGTATCTTATTCTTCGCGTTATCGCGTAATTATGATTGGTAATTACATTACGGGAGTGATGTTCACTATAAATAAAATACTCTTGAAAAAGTATTTCTAACAAAGATTTTTACGCATATATCTTATATGTCAAATTTAAATATCCAGAGAATCTTAATCTTCGCGTTATAGCGTAATTATGATTGGTAATTACATTAAGGGCGTGATGTTCACTAAAGATACAATACCTTTGTAAAAGTATTGTCAAATAAGCTTTTTACGCATATATCTCACATGTCAATTTAAAATATCTTAAAAATTCTTAAAAATTTTATTTTTCGGGTTTTCGCGATTTCAGTACCAGTATTTGCATTATGGAATTGGTCTACTATAAATACAATACTTTTCAAAAAGTATTTCTAACAAAGATTTTTACGCATATATCTTATAGGTCAAATTAAAATATCAAGAGAATCTTATTCTTCGCGTTATCGCGTAATTATGATTGCTAATTACATTACGGGCGTGATGTTCACTATAAATACAATACTTTTCAAAAAGTATTTCTAACAAAGATTTTTACGCATATATCTTATAGGTCAAATTAAAATATCAAGAGAATCTTATTCTTCGCGTTATCGCGTAATTATGATTGGTAATTACATTACGGGCGTGATGTTCACTATAAATACAATACTTTTGAAAAAGTATTTCTAACAAAGATTTTTACGCATATATCTTATAGGTCAAATTAAAATATCAAGAGAATCTTATTCTTCGCGTTATCGCGTAATTATGATTGGTAATTACATTACGGGCGTGATGTTCACTAAAAATACAATACTTTTGAAAAAGTATTTCTAACAAAGATTTTTACGCATATATCTTATAGGTCAAATTAAAATATCAAGAGTATCTTATTCTTCGCGTTATCGCGTAATTATGATTGGTAATTACATTACGGGAGTGATGTTCACTACAAATACAATACTTTTGAAAAAGTATTCTCAACTAAGTTTTTTACGCATATATCTCACATGTCAATTCAAAATATCTTAAAAATTGTTTAAAAATTTTATTTTTCGGGTTTTCGCGGTTTCAGGATCAGTATTTGCATTATGGAATTGCACTACCATAAATAAAACACTTTTGAAAAATTATTTCTAACAAAGATTTTTAAGCATATACCTTATAGGTCAAATTAAAATATCAAGAGAATCTTATTCTTCGCGTTATCGCGTAATTATGATTGGTAATTACATTACGGGAGTGATGTTCACTATAAATACAATACTTTTGAAAAAGTATTTCTAACAAAGATTTTTATGCATATATCTTATAGGTCAAATTAAAAAATGCAGAGTATCTTATTCTTCGCGTTATCGCGTAATTATGATTGGTAATTACATTACGGGAGTGATGTTCACTATAAATACAATACTTTTGAAAAAGTATTTCTAACAAAGATTTTTATGCATATATCTTATAGGTCAAATTAAAAAATGCAGAGTATCTTATTCTTCGCGTTATCGCGTAATTATGATTGGTAATTACATTACGGGAGTGATGTTCACTACAAATACAATACTTTTGAAAAAATATTCTCAACTAAGTTTTTTACGCATATATCTTACATGTCAATTCAAAATATCTCAAAAATTGTTTAAAAATTTTATTTTCCGTGTTTTCTCGGTTTCAGTATCAGTATTTGCATTATGGAATTGCTCTAATATTAGAGCATTATATTAATTATATAAATATATATATACATAAATTAAAAAATGCAGAGTATCTTACTCATCGCGTTATCGCGTAAAATATCTTAACAATTGTTTAAAAATTTTATTTTTCGGGTTTTCGCGATTTCAGGACCAGTATTTGCATTATGGAATTGCTCTACTATAAATACAATACTTTTCAAAAAGTATTTCTAACAAAGATTTTTACGCATATATCTTATAGGTCAAATTAAAATATCAAGAGAATCTTATTCTTCGCGTTATCGCGTAATTATGATTGGTAATTACATTACGGGCGTGATGTTCACTATAAATACAATACATTTCAAAAAGTATTTCTAACAAAGATTTTTACGCATATATCTTATAGGTCAAATTAAAATATCAAGAGTATCTTATTCTTCGCGTTATCGCGTAATTATGATTGGTAATTACATTACGGGCGTGATGTTCACTAAAAATACAATACTTTTGAAAAAGTATTTCTAACAAAGAATTTTATGCATATATCTTATAGGTCAAATAAAAAAATCCAGAGTATCTTATTCTTCGCGTTATCGCGTAATTATGATTGGTAATTACATTACGGGAGTGATGTTCACTATAAATAAAATACTCTTGAAAAAGTATTGTCAACTAAGTTTTTTACGCATATATCTTATAGGTCAAATTAAAATATCAAGAGTATCTTATTCTTCGCGTTATCGCGTAATTATGATTGGTAATTACATTACGGGCGTGATGTTCACTATAAATACAATACTTTTCAAAAAGTATTTCTAACAAAGATTTTTACGCATATATCTTATAGGTCAAATTAAAATATCAAGAGAATCTTATTCTTCGCGTTATCGCGTAATTATGATTGGTAATTACATTACGGGAGTGATGTTCACTATAAATACAATACTTTTGAAAAAGTATTTCTAACAAAGATTTTTATGCATATATCTTATAGGTCAAATTAAAAAATGCAGAGTATCTTATTCTTCGCGTTATCGCGTAATTATGATTGGTAATTACATTACGGGAGTGATGTTCACTACAAATACAATACTTTTGAAAAAGTATTCTCAACTAAGCTTTTTACGCATATATCTCACATGTCAATTTAAAATATCTTAAAAATTGTTTAAAAATTTTATTTTTCGGGTTTTCGCGGTTTCAGGATCAGTATTTGCATTATGGAATTGCTCTAATATTAGAGCATTATATTAATTATATATATATATATATATATATATATATATATATATATATATATATATATATATATATATATATATATAAATTAAAAAATGCAGAGTATCTTACTCATCGCGTTATCGCGTAAAATATCTTAACAATTGTTTAAAAATTTTATTTTTCGGGTTTTCGCGATTTCAGGACCAGTATTTGCATTATGGAATTGCTCTACTATAAATACAATACTTTTCAAAAAGTATTTCTAACAAAGATTTTTACGCATATATCTTATAGGTCAAATTAAAATATCAAGAGAATCTTATTCTTCGCGTTATCGCGTAATTATGATTGGTAATTACATTACGGGCGTGATGTTCACTATAAATACAATACTTTTCAAAAAGTATTTCTAACAAAGATTTTTACGCATATATCTTATAGGTCAAATTAAAATATCAATAGAATCTTATTCTTCGCGTTATCGCGTAATTATGATTGGTAATTACATTACGGGCGTGATGTTCACTAAAAATACAATACTTTTGAAAAAGTATTTCTAACAAAGATTTTTACGCATATATCTTATAGGTCAAATTAAAATATCAAGAGAATCTTATTCTTCGCGTTATCGCGTAATTATGATTGGTAATTACATTACGGGAGTGATGTTCACTATAAATACAATACTTTTGAAAAAGTATTTCTAACAAAGATTTTTATGCATATATCTTATAGGTCAAATTAAAATATCCAGAGAATCTTATTCTTCGCGTTATCGCGTAATTATGATTGGTAATTACATTACGGGCGTGATGTTCACTAAAAATACAATACCTTTGTAAAAGTATTGTCAAATAAGCTTTTTACGCATATATCTCACATGTCAATTTAAAATATCTTAAAAATTCTTAAAAATCTTTATTTTCCGTGATTTCTCGGTTTCAGTATCAGTATTTGCATTATGGAATTGCTCTAATATTAGAGCATTAAATTAATTATATAAATATATATATATATATATATATATATAAATTAAAAAATGCAGAGTATCTTACTCATCGCGTTATCGCGTAAAATATCTTAACAATTGTTTAAAAATTTTATTTTTCGGGTTTTCGCGATTTCAGGGCCAGTATTTGCATTATGGAATTGCTCTACTATAAATACAATACTTTTCAAAAAGTATTTCTAACAAAGATTTTTACGCATATATCTTATAGGTCAAATTAAAAAATCCAGAGAATCTTAATCTTCGCGTTATAGCGTAATTATGATTGGTAATTACATTAAGGGCGTGATGTTCACTAAACATACAATACCTTTGTAAAAGTATTGTCAAATAAGCTTTTTACGCATATATCTCACATGTCAATTTAAAATATCTTAAAAATTCTTAAAAATCTTTATTTTCCGTGTTTTCTCGGTTTCAGTATCAGTATTTGCATTATGGAATTGCTCTAATATTAGAGCATTATATTAATTATATAAATATATATATATATATATATAAATTAAAAAATGCAGAGTATCTTACTCATCGCGTTATCGCGTAAAATATCTTAACAATTGTTTAAAAATTTTATTTTTCGGGTTTTCGCGATTTCAGGACCAGTATTTGCATTATGGAATTGCTCTACTATAAATACAATACTTTTCAAAAAGTATTTCTAACAAAGATTTGTACGCATATATCTTATAAGTCAAATAAAAAAATCCAGAGTATCTTATTCTTCGCGTTATCGCGTAATTATGATTGGTAATTACATTACGGGAGTGATGTTCACTACAAATACAATACTTTTGTAAAAGTATTTCTAACAAAGATTTTTACGCATATATCTTATGGGTCAAATTAAAATATCAAGAGTATCTTATTCTTCGCGTTATCGCGTAATTATGATTGTTAATTACATTACGGGCGTGATGTTCACTAAAAATACAATACTTTTGAAAAAGTATTTCTAACAAAGAATTTTATGCATATATCTTATAGGTCAAATAAAAAAATCCAGAGTATCTTATTCTTCGCGTTATCGCGTAATTATGATTGGTAATTACATTACGGGAGTGATGTTCACTACAAATACAATACTTTTGAAAAAGTATTCTCAACTAAGTTTTTTACGCATATATCTTACACGTCAATTCAAAATATCTCAAAAATTGTTTAAAAATTTTATTTTTCGGGTTTTCGCGGTTTCAGGATCAGTATTTGCATTATGGAATTGCTCTACTGTAAATAAAACACTTTTGAAAAAGTATTTCTAACAAAGATTTTTACGCATATATCTTATAGGTCAAATTAAAATATCCAGAGAATCTTAATCTTCGCGTTATAGCGTAATTATGATTGGTAATTACATTAAGGGCGTGATGTTCACTAAAGATACAATACCTTTGTAGAAGTATTGTCAAATAAGCTTTTTACGCATATATCTCACATGTCAATTTAAAATATCTTAAAAATTCTTAAAAATTTTATTTTTCGGGTTTTCGCGATTTCAGTACCAGTATTTGCATTATGGAATTGGTCTACTATAAATACAATACTTTTCAAAAAGTATTTCTAACAAAGATTTTTACGCATATATCTTATAGGTCAAATTAAAAAATCCAGAGTATCTTATTCTTCGCGTTATCGCGTAATTATGATTGGTAATTACATTACGGGAGTGATGTTCACTATAAATACAATACTTTTGAAAAAGTATTTCTAACAAAGATTTTTATGCATATATCTTATAGGTCAAATTAAAAAATGCAGAGTATCTTATTCTTCGCGTTATCGCGTAATTATGATTGGTAATTACATTACGGGAGTGATGTTCACTACAAATACAATACTTTTGAAAAAGTATTCTCAACTAAGTTTTTTACGCATATATCTCACATGTCAATTCAAAATATCTTAAAAATTGTTTAAAAATTTTATTTTTCGGGTTTTCGCGGTTTCAGGAACCACATTTGCATTATGGAATTGCTCTACTGTAAATAAAACACTTTTGAAAAAGTATTTCTAACAAAGATTTTTAAGCATATACCTTATAGGTCAAATTAAAATATCAAGAGAATCTTATTCTTCGCGTTATCGCGTAATTATGATTGGTAATTACATTACGGGCGTGATGTTCACTAAAAATACAATACTTTTGAAAAAGTATTTCTAACAAAGAATTTTATGCATATATCTTATAGGTCAAATTAAAAAATCCAGAGTATCTTATTCTTCGCGTTATCGCGTAATTATGATTGGTAATTACATTACGGGAGTGATGTTCACTATAAATACAATACTTTTGAAAAAGTATTTCTAACAAAGATTTTTATGCATATATCTTATAGGTCAAATTAAAAAATGCAGAGTATCTTATTCTTCGCGTTATCGCGTAATTATGATTGGTAATTACATTACGGGAGTGATGTTCACTATAAATACAATACTTTTGAAAAAGTATTTCTAACAAAGATTTTTATGCATATATCTTATAGGTCAAATTAAAAAATGCAGAGTATCTTATTCTTCGCGTTATCGCGTAATTATGATTGGTAATTACATTACGGGAGTGATGTTCACTACAAATACAATACTTTTGAAAAAATATTCTCAACTAAGTTTTTTACGCATATATCTTACATGTCAATTCAAAATATCTCAAAAATTGTTTAAAAATTTTATTTTCCGTGTTTTCTCGGTTTCAGTATCAGTATTTGCATTATGGAATTGCTCTAATATTAGAGCATTATATTAATTATATAAATATATATATATATATATATATATATATATATATAAATTAAAAAATGCAGAGTATCTTACTCATCGCGTTATCGCGTAAAATATCTTAACAATTGTTTAAAAATTTTATTTTTCGGGTTTTCGCGATTTCAGGACCAGTATTTGCATTATGGAATTGCTCTACTATAAATACAATACTTTTCAAAAGTATTTCTAACAAAGATTTTTACGCATATATCTTATAGGTCAAATTAAAATATCAAGAGAATCTTATTCTTCGCGTTATCGCGTAATTATGATTGGTAATTACATTACGGGCGTGATGTTCACTATAAATACAATACATTTCAAAAAGTATTTCTAACAAAGATTTTTACGCATATATCTTATGGGTCAAATTAAAATATCAAGAGTATCTTATTCTTCGCGTTATCGCGTAATTATGATTGGTAATTACATTACGGGCGTGATGTTCACTAAAAATACAATACTTTTGAAAAAGTATTTCTAACAAAGAATTTTATGCATATATCTTATAGGTCAAATAAAAAAATCCAGAGTATCTTATTCTTCGCGTTATCGCGTAATTATGATTGGTAATTACATTACGGGAGTGATGTTCACTACAAATACAATACTTTTGAAAAAGTATTCTCAACTAAGTTTTTTACGCATATATCTTACACGTCAATTCAAAATATCTCAAAAATTGTTTAAAAATTTTATTTTTCGGGTTTTCGCGGTTTCAGGATCAGTATTTGCATTATGGAATTGCTCTACTGTAAATAAAACACTTTTGAAAAAGTATTTCTAACAAAGATTTTTACGCATATATCTTATAGGTCAAATTAAAATATCCAGAGAATCTTAATCTTCGCGTTATAGCGTAATTATGATTGGTAATTACATTAAGGGCGTGATGTTCACTAAAGATACAATACCTTTGTAAAAGTATTGTCAAATAAGCTTTTTACGCATATATCTCACATGTCAATTTAAAATATCTTATAAATTCTTAAAAATTTTATTTTTCGGGTTTTCGCGATTTCAGTACCAGTATTTGCACTATGGAATTGGTCTACTATAAATACAATACTTTTCAAAAAGTATTTCTAACAAAGATTTTTACGCATATATCTTATAGGTCAAATTAAAATATCCAGAGAATCTTAATCTTCGCGTTATAGCGTAATTATGATTGGTAATTACATTAAGGGCGTGATGTTCACTAAAGATACAATACCTTTGTAAAAGTATTGTCAAATAAGCTTTTTACGCATATATCTCACATGTCAATTTAAAATATCTTATAAATTCTTAAAAATTTTATTTTTCGGGTTTTCGCGATTTCAGTACCAGTATTTGCATTATGGAATTGGTCTACTATAAATACAATACTTTTCAAAAAGTATTTCTAACAAAGATTTTTACGCATATATCTTATAGGTCAAATTAAAATATCAAGAGAATCTTATTCTTCGCGTTATCGCGTAATTATGATTGGTAATTACATTACGGGCGTGATGTTCACTATAAATACAATACTTTTCAAAAAGTATTTCTAACAAAGATTTTTACGCATATATCTTATAGGTCAAATTAAAATATCAAGAGAATCTTATTCTTCGCGTTATCGCGTAATTATGATTGGTAATTACATTACGGGCGTGATGTTCACTAAAAATACAATACTTTTGAAAAAGTATTTCTAACAAAGATTTTTACGCATATATCTTATAGGTCAAATTAAAATATCAAGAGTATCTTATTCTTCGCGTTATCGCGTAATTATGATTGGTAATTACATTACGGGAGTGATGTTCACTATAAATACAATACTTTTGAAAAAGTATTCTCAACTAAGTTTTTTACGCATATATCTCACATGTCAATTCAAAATATCTTAAAAATTGTTTAAAAATTTTATTTTTCGGGTTTTCGCGGTTTCAGGATCAGTATTTGCATTATGGAATTGCACTACCATAAATAAAACACTTTTGAAAAATTATTTCTAACAAAGATTTTTAAGCATATATCTTATAGGTCAAATTAAAATATCAAGAGAATCTTATTCTTCGCGTTTTCGCGTTTTCAGGATTAGTAATGGCATTATGGGATCGCTCTACTATAAATAAAATACTTTTGAAAAAGTATTTCTAACAAAGAATTTTATGCATATATCTTATAGGTCAAATTAAAAAATCCAGAGTATCTTACTCATCGCGTTATCGCGTAATTATGATTGGTAATTACATTACGGGCGTGTTGTTCACTAAAAATACAATACTTTTGAAAAAGTATTGTCAACTTAGGTTTTTACGCATATATCTCACATGTCAATTTGAAATATCTTAAAAATTTTTTTAAAAAATTTTATTTTTCGGGTTTTCGCGTTTTCAGGATTTGTAATGGCATTATGGGATAGCTTTACTATAAATACAATACTTTTCAAAAATTATTTCTAACAAAGATTTTTACGCATATATCTTATAGGTCAAATTAAAATATCAAGAGTATCTTATTCTTCGCGTTATCGCGTAATTATGATTGGTAATTACATTACGGGAGTGATGTTCACTATAAATACAATACTTTTGAAAAAGTATTTCTAACAAAGATTTTTATTCATATATCTTATAGGTCAAATTAAAAAATGCAGAGTATCTTATTCTTCGCGTTATCGCGTAATTATGATTGGTAATTACATTACGGGAGTGATGTTCACTACAAATACAATACTTTTGAAAAAGTATTCTCAACTAAGTTTTTTACGCATATATCTCACATGTCAATTCAAAATATCTTAAAAATTGTTTAAAAATTTTATTTTTCGGGTTTTCGCGGTTTCAGGATCAGTATTTGCATTATGGAATTGCACTACCATAAATAAAACACTTTTGAAAAATTATTTCTAACAAAGATTTTTAAGCATATACCTTATAGGTCTAATTAAAATATCAAGAGAATCTTATTCTTCGCGTTATCGCGTAATTATGATTGGTAATTACATTACGGGCGTGATGTTCACTAAAAATACAATACTTTTGAAAAAGTATTTCTAACAAAGAATTTTATGCATATATCTTATAGGTCAAATTAAAAAATCCAGAGAATCTTAATCTTCGCGTTATAGCGTAATTATGATTGGTAATTACATTAAGGGCGTGATGTTCACTAAACATACAATACCTTTGTAAAAGTATTGTCAAATAAGCTTTTTACGCATATATCTCACATGTCAATTTAAAATATCTTAAAAATTCTTAAAAATCTTTATTTTCCGTGTTTTCTCGGTTTCAGTATCAGTATTTGCATTATGGAATTGCTCTAATATTAGAGCATTAAATTAATTATATAAATATATATATATATATATATATATATATAAATTAAAAAATGCAGAGTATCTTACTCATCGCGTTATCGCGTAAAATATCTTAACAATTGTTTAAAAATTTTATTTTTCGGGTTTTCGCGATTTCAGGACCAGTATTTGCATTATGGAATTGCTCTACTATAAATACAATACTTTTCAAAAAGTATTTCTAACAAAGATTTTTACGCATATATCTTATAGGTCAAATTAAAAAATGCAGAGTATCTTATTCTTCGCGTTATCGCGTAATTATGATTGGTAATTACATTACGGGAGTGATGTTCACTACAAATACAATACTTTTGAAAAAATATTCTCAACTAAGTTTTTTACGCATATATCTTACATGTCAATTCAAAATATCTCAAAAATTGTTTAAAAATTTTATTTTCCGTGTTTTCTCGGTTTCAGTATCAGTATTTGCATTATGGAATTGCTCTAATATTAGAGCATTATATTAATTATATAAATATATATATATATATATATATATATATATATATAAATTAAAAAATGCAGAGTATCTTACTCATCGCGTTATCGCGTAAAATATCTTAACAATTGTTTAAAAATTTTATTTTTCGGGTTTTCGCGATTTCAGGACCAGTATTTGCATTATGGAATTGCTCTACTATAAATACAATACTTTTCAAAAAGTATTTCTAACAAAGATTTTTACGCATATATCTTATAGGTCAAATTAAAATATCAAGAGAATCTTATTCTTCGCGTTATCGCGTAATTATGATTGGTAATTACATTACGGGCGTGATGTTCACTATAAATACAATACATTTCAAAAAGTATTTCTAACAAAGATTTTTACGCATATATCTTATAGGTCAAATTAAAATATCAAGAGAATCTTATTCTTCGCGTTATCGCGTAATTATGATTGGTAATTACATTACGGGCGTGATGTTCACTATAAATACAATACTTTTCAAAAAGTATTTCTAACAAAGATTTTTACGCATATATCTTATAGGTCAAATTAAAATATCAATAGAATCTTATTCTTCGCGTTATCGCGTAATTATGATTGGTAATTACATTACGGGCGTGATGTTCACTAAAAATACAATACTTTTGAAAAAGTATTTCTAACAAAGATTTTTACGCATATATCTTATAGGTCAAATTAAAATATCAAGAGTATCTTATTCTTCGCGTTATCGCGTAATTATGATTGGTAATTACATTACGGGAGTGATGTTCACTATAAATACAATACTTTTGAAAAAGTATTCTCAACTAAGTTTTTTACGCATATATCTCACATGTCAATTCAAAATATCTTAAAAATTGTTTAAAAATTTTATTTTTCGGGTTTTCGCGGTTTCAGGATCAGTATTTGCATTATTGAAATGCACTACCATAAATAAAACACTTTTGAAAAATTATTTCTAACAAAGAATTTTATGCATATATCTTATAGGTCAAATTAAAAAATCCAGAGTATCTTATTCTTCGCGTTATCGCGTAATTATGATTGGTAATTACATTACGGGAGTGATGTTCACTATAAATACAATACTTTTCAAAAAGTATTTCTAACAAAGATTTTTACGCATATATCTTATAGGTCAAATTAAAATATCAAGAGAATCTTATTCTTCGCGTTATCGCGTAATTATGATTGGTAATTACATTACGGGCGTGATGTTCACTATAAATACAATACATTTCAAAAAGTATTTCTAACAAAGATTTTTACGCATATATCTTATAGGTCAAATTAAAATATCAAGAGAATCTTATTCTTCGCGTTATCGCGTAATTATGATTGGTAATTACATTACGGGCGTGATGTTCACTATAAATACAATACTTTTCAAAAAGTATTTCTAACAAAGATTTTTACGCATATATCTTATAGGTCAAATTAAAATATCAATAGAATCTTATTCTTCGCGTTATCGCGTAATTATGATTGGTAATTACATTACGGGCGTGATGTTCACTATAAATACAATACTTTTCAAAAAGTATTTCTAACAAAGATTTTTACGCATATATCTTATAGGTCAAATTAAAATATCAATAGAATCTTATTCTTCGCGTTATCGCGTAATTATGATTGGTAATTACATTACGGGCGTGATGTTCACTAAAAATACAATACTTTTGAAAAAGTATTTCTAACAAAGATTTTTACGCATATATCTTATAGGTCAAATTAAAATATCAAGAGTATCTTATTCTTCGCGTTATCGCGTAATTATGATTGGTAATTACATTACGGGAGTGATGTTCACTATAAATACAATACTTTTGAAAAAGTATTCTCAACTAAGCTTTTTACGCATATATCTCACATGTCAATTTAAAATATCTTAAAAATTGTTTAAAAATTTTATTTTTCGGGTTTTCGCGATTTCAGGACCAGTATTTGCATTATGGAATTGCTCTACTATAAATACAATACTTTTCAAAAAGTATTTCTAACAAAGATTTTTACGCATATATCTTATAGGTCAAATTAAAATATCAAGAGAATCTTATTCTTCGCGTTATCGCGTAATTATGATTGGTAATTACATTACGGGCGTGATGTTCACTATAAATACAATACATTTCAAAAAGTATTTCTAACAAAGATTTTTACGCATATATCTTATGGGTCAAATTAAAATATCCAGAGAATCTTATTCTTCGCGTTATCGCGTAATTATGATTGGTAATTACTTTACGGGCGTGATGTTCACTAAAGATACAATACCTTTGTAAAAGTATTCTCAACTAAGTTTTTTACTCATATATCTTACATGTCAATTCAAAATAACTCAAAAATTGTTTAAAAATTTTATTTTTCGGGTTTTCGCGGTTTCAGGATCAGTATTTGCATTATGGAATTGCTCTACTGTAAATAAAACACTTTTGAAAAAGTATTTCTAACAAAGATTTTTACGCATATATCTTATAGGTCAAATTAAAATATCCAGAGAATCTTAATCTTCGCGTTATAGCGTAATTATGATTGGTAATTACATTAAGGGCGTGATGTTCACTAAAGATACAATACCTTTGTAAAAGTATTGTCAAATAAGCTTTTTACGCATATATCTCACATGTCAATTTAAAATATCTTATAAATTCTTAAAAATTTTATTTTTCGGGTTTTCGCGATTTCAGTACCAGTATTTGCATTATGGAATTGGTCTACTATAAATACAATACTTTTCAAAAAGTATTTCTAACAAAGATTTTTACGCATATATCTTATAGGTCAAATTAAAATATCAAGAGAATCTTATTCTTCGCGTTATCGCGTAATTATGATTGCTAATTACATTACGGGCGTGATGTTCACTATAAATACAATACTTTTCAAAAAGTATTTCTAACAAAGATTTTTACGCATATATCTTATAGGTCAAATTAAAATATCAAGAGAATCTTATTCTTCGCGTTATCGCGTAATTATGATTGGTAATTACATTACGGGCGTGATGTTCACTATAAATACAATACTTTTCAAAAAGTATTTCTAACAAAGATTTTTACGCATATATCTTATAGGTCAAATTAAAATATCAATAGAATCTTATTCTTCGCGTTATCGCGTAATTATGATTGGTAATTACATTACGGGCGTGATGTTCACTAAAAATACAATACTTTTGAAAAAGTATTTCTAACAAAGATTTTTACGCATATATCTTATAGGTCAAATTAAAATATCAAGAGTATCTTATTCTTCGCGTTATCGCGTAATTATGATTGGTAATTACATTACGGGAGTGATGTTCACTATAAATACAATACTTTTGAAAAAGTATTTCTAACCAAGATTTTTATGCATATATCTTATAGGTCAAATTAAAAAATGCAGAGTATCTTATTCTTCGCGTTATCGCGTAATTATGATTGGTAATTACATTACGGGAGTGATGTTCACTACAAATACAATACTTTTGAAAAAGTATTCTCAACTAAGTTTTTTACGCATATATCTCACATGTCAATTCAAAATATCTTAAAAATTGTTTAAAAATTTTATTTTGCGGGTTTTCGCGTTTTCAGGATCAGTATTTGCATTATGGAATTGCTCTACTGTAAATAAAACACTTTTGAAAAAGTATTTCTAACAAAGATTTTTAAGCATATACCTTATAGGTCAAATTAAAATATCAAGAGAATCTTATTCTTCGCGTTATCGCGTAATTATGATTGGTAATTACATTACGGGCGTGATGTTCACTAAAAATACAATACTTTTGAAAAAGTATTTCTAACAAAGAATTTTATGCATATATCTTATAGGTCAAATTAAAAAATCCAGAGTATCTTATTCTTCGCGTTATCGCGTAATTATGATTGTTAATTACATTACGGGAGTGATGTTCACTACAAATACAATACTTTTGAAAAAATATTCTCAACTAAGTTTTTTACGCATATATCTTACATGTCAATTCAAAATATCTCAAAAATGGTTTAAAAATTTTATTTTTCGGGTTTTCGCGGTTTCAGGATCAGTATTTGCATTATGGAATTGCTCTACTGTAAATAAAACACTTTTGAAAAAGTATTTCTAACAACGATTTTTACGCATATATCTTATAGGTCAAATTAAAATATCCAGAGAATCTTAATCTTCGCGTTATAGCGTAATTATGATTGGTAATTACATTAAGGGCGTGATGTTCACTAAACATACAATACCTTTGTAAAAGTATTGTCAAATAAGCTTTTTACGCATATATCTCACATGTCAATTTAAAATATCTTAAAAATTCTTAAAAATCTTTATTTTCCGTGTTTTCTCGGTTTCAGTATCAGTATTTGCATTATGGAATTGCTCTAATATAAATACAATACTTTTCAAAAAGTATTTCTAACAAAGATTTTTACGCATACATCTTATAGGTCAAATTAAAAAATCCAGAGAATATTTTTCTTCGTGTTATTGCGTAATTATGATTGGTAATTACATTACGGGCGTGATGTTCACTAAAAATACAATACTTTTGAAAAAGTAATTCTAACAAAGATTTTTATCCATATATCTTATAGGTCAAATTAAAAAATCCAGAGTATCTTATTCTTCGCGTTATCGCGTAATTATGATTGGTAATTACATTACGGGAGTGATGTTCACTTTAAATACAATACTTTTGAAAAAGTATTCTCAACTAAGTTTTTTACGCATATATCTTACATGTCAATTCAAAATATCTTAAAAATTGTTTAAAAATTTTATTTTTCGGGTTTTAGCGGTTTCTGTACCAGTATTTGCATTATGGAATTGCTCTACAGTAAATAAACCACTTTTGAAAAAGTATTTCTAACATAGATTTTTACGCATATATCTTATAGGTCAAATTAAAATATCAAGAGTATCTTATTCTTCGCGTTATCGCGTAATTATGATTGGTAATTACATTACGGGCGTGATGTTCACTACAAATACAATACTTTTGAAAAAGTATTTCTAACAAATATTTTTATGCATATATCCTATAGGTCAAATTAAAAAATGCAGAATATCTTATTCATCGCGTTATCGCGTAATTATGATTGGTAATTACATTACGGGCGTGATGTTCACTGAAAATACAATACTTTTGAAAAAGTATTTCTAACAAATATTTTTATGCATATATCTTATAGGTCAAATTAAAAAATGCAGAGTATCTTACTCATCGCGTTATCGCGTAATTATGATTGGTAATTACATTACGGGCGTGTTGTTCACTAAAAATACAATACTTTTGAAAAAGTATTTCTAACAAAGAATTTTATGCATATATCTTATAGGTCAAATTAAAAAATCCAGAGTATCTTATTCTGCGCGTTATCGCGTAATTATGGTTGGTAATTACATTACGGGAGTGATGTTCACTACAAATACAATTCCTTTGTAAAAGTATTGTCAATTAAGCCTGTTACGCATATATCACACATGTCAATTTAAAATATCTTAAAAATTCTTAAAAATTATTATTTTCCGGGTTTTCGCGGTATCAGTATCAGTAATTGCATTATGGAATTGCTCTACTATAAATACAATACTTTTGAAAAAGTATTCTCAACTAAGTTTTTTACGCATATATCTTACATGTTAATTCAAAATATATTAAAAATTGTTTAAAAATTTTATTTTTCGGGTTTTAGCGGTTTCAGGACCAGTATTTGCATTATGGAATTGGTCTACTGTAAATAAAACACTTTTGAAAAAGTATTTCTAACAAAGATTTTTACGCATATATCTAATAGGTCAAATTAAAATATCCAGAGAATCTTATTCTTCGCGTCATCCCGTAATTATGATTGGTAATTACATTACGGGCGTGATGTTCACTAAAAATACAATACCTTTGTAAAAGTATTGTCAATTAAGTTTTTTACGCATATATCTCACATGTCGATTTAAAATATCTTAAAAATTGTTTAAAAATTTTATTTTTCGGGTTTTAGCGGTTTCAGGACCAGTATTTGCATTATGGAATTGTTCTACTATAAATAAAATACTTTTGAAAAAGTAATTCCAACAGAGATTTTTACGCATATATCTAACAGGTCAAATTAAAATATCCAGAGAATCTTATTCTTCGCGTTATCGCGTAATTGTGATTGGTAATTACATTACGGGAGTGATAATCACTATAAATACAATACTTTTGAAAAAGTATTGTCTACTTAGGTTTTTACGCATATATCTCACATGTCAATTTAAAATATCTTAAAAATTTTTAAAAAAATTTTATTTTTCGGGTTTTCGCGTTTTCAGGATCAATAATTTCATTATGGAATTGTTCTACTATAAATAAAATACTTTTGAAAAAGTAATTCCAACAGAGATTTTTACGCATATATCTTACAGGTCTATTTAAAATATCCAGAGAATTTTATTCTTCGCATTATCGCGTAATTATGATTGGTAATTACATTACGGGCTTGATGTTCACTAAAAATACAATACCTTTGTAAAAGTATTGTCAATTAAGCTTGTTACGCATATATCTCACATGTGAATTTAAAATATCTTACAAATTCTTAAAAATTTTTATTTTCCGGGTTTTCGCGGTTTCAGTATCAGTATTTGCATTATGGAATTGCTCTACTATAAATACAATACTTTTCAAAAAGTATTTCTAACAAAGATTTTTACGCATACATCTTATAGGTCAAATTAAAAAATCCAGAGAATATTTTTCTTCGTGTTATTGCGTAATTGTGATTGGTAATTACATTAAGGAGTGATGTTCACTATAAATACAATACTTTTGAAAAAGTATTGTCAACTTAGGTTTTTACGCATATATCTCACATGTCAATTGAAAATATCTTAAAAATTTTTTAAAAAATTTTATTTTTCGGGTTTTCACGTTTTCAGGATCAATAATTTCATTATGGAATTGTTCTACTGTAAATAAAATACTTTTGAAAAAGTAATTCCAACAGAGATTTTTACGCATATATCTTACAGGTCTATTTAAAATATCCAGAGAATTTTATTCTTCGTGTTATCGCGTAATTATGATTGGTAATTACATTACGGGCGTGATGTTCACTAAAAATACAATACCTTTGTAAAAGTATTGTCAAATAAGCTTTTTACGCATATATCTCACATGTCAATTTAAAATATCTTAAAAATTCTTAAAAATCTTTATTTTCCGTGTTTTCTCGGTTTCAGTATCAGTATTTGCATTATGGAATTGCTCTAATATAAATACAATACTTTTCAAAAAGTATTTCTAACAAAGATTTTTACGCATACATCTTATAGGTCAAATTAAAAAATCCAGAGAATATTTTTCTTCGTGTTATTGCGTAATTATGATTGGTAATTACATTACGGGCGTGATGTTCACTAAAAATACAATACTTTTGAAAAAGTAATTCTAACAAAGATTTTTATCCATATATCTTATAGGTCAAATTAAAAAATCCAGAGTATCTTATTCTTCGCGTTATCGCGTAATTATGATTGGTAATTACATTACGGGAGTGATGTTCACTTTAAATACAATACTTTTGAAAAAGTATTCTCAACTAAGTTTTTTACGCATATATCTTACATGTCAATTCAAAATATCTTAAAAATTGTTTAAAAATTTTATTTTTCGGGTTTTAGCGGTTTCTGTACCAGTATTTGCATTATGGAATTGCTCTACAGTAAATAAACCACTTTTGAAAAAGTATTTCTAACATAGATTTTTACGCATATATCTTATAGGTCAAATTAAAATATCAAGAGTATCTTATTCTTCGCGTTATCGCGTAATTATGATTGGTAATTACATTACGGGCGTGATGTTCACTACAAATACAATACTTTTGAAAAAGTATTTCTAACAAATATTTTTATGCATATATCCTATAGGTCAAATTAAAAAATGCAGAATATCTTATTCATCGCGTTATCGCGTAATTATGATTGGTAATTACATTACGGGCGTGATGTTCACTGAAAATACAATACTTTTGAAAAAGTATTTCTAACAAATATTTTTATGCATATATCTTATAGGTCAAATTAAAAAATGCAGAGTATCTTACTCATCGCGTTATCGCGTAATTATGATTGGTAATTACATTACGGGCGTGTTGTTCACTAAAAATACAATACTTTTGAAAAAAGTATTTCTAACAAAGAATTTTATGCATATATCTTATAGGTCAAATTAAAAAATCCAGAGTATCTTATTCTGCGCGTTATCGCGTAATTATGGTTGGTAATTACATTACGGGAGTGATGTTCACTACAAATACAATTCCTTTGTAAAAGTATTGTCAATTAAGCCTGTTACGCATATATCACACATGTCAATTTAAAATATCTTAAAAATTCTTAAAAATTATTATTTTCCGGGTTTTCGCGGTATCAGTATCAGTAATTGCATTATGGAATTGCTCTACTATAAATACAATACTTTTGAAAAAGTATTCTCAACTAAGTTTTTTACGCATATATCTTACATGTTAATTCAAAATATATTAAAAATTGTTTAAAAATTTTATTTTTCGGGTTTTAGCGGTTTCAGGACCAGTATTTGCATTATGGAATTGGTCTACTGTAAATAAAACACTTTTGAAAAAGTATTTCTAACAAAGATTTTTACGCATATATCTAATAGGTCAAATTAAAATATCCAGAGAATCTTATTCTTCGCGTCATCCCGTAATTATGATTGGTAATTACATTACGGGCGTGATGTTCACTAAAAATACAATACCTTTGTAAAAGTATTGTCAATTAAGTTTTTTACGCATATATCTCACATGTCGATTTAAAATATCTTAAAAATTGTTTAAAAATTTTATTTTTCGGGTTTTAGCGGTTTCAGGACCAGTATTTGCATTATGGAATTGTTCTACTATAAATAAAACACTTTTGAAAAAGTATTTCTAACAAAGATTTTTACGCATATATCTAATAGGTCAAATTAAAATATCCAGAGAATCTTATTCTTCGCGTTATCGCGTAATTGTGATTGGTAATTACATTACGGGAGTGATTATCACTATAAATACAATACTTTTGAAAAAGTATTGTCTACTTAGGTTTTTACGCATATATCTCACATGTCAATTTAAAATATCTTAAAAATTTAAAAAAAAATTTTATTTTTCGGGTTTTCAAGTTTTCAGGATCAATAGTTTCATTATGGAATTGTTCTACTATAAATAAAATACTTTTGAAAAAGTAATTCCAACAGAGATTTTTACGCATATATCTTACAGGTCTATTTAAAATATCCAGAGAATTTTATTCTTCGCATTATCGCGTAATTATGATTGGTAATTACATTACGGGCTTGATGTTCACTAAAAATACAATACCTTTGTAAAAGTATTGTCAATTAAGCTTGTTACGCATATATCTCACATGTGAATTTAAAATATCTTACAAATTCTTAAAAATTTTTATTTTCCGGGTTTTCGCGGTTTCAGTATCAGTATTTGCATTATGGAATTGCTCTACTATAAATACAATACTTTTCAAAAAGTATTTCTAACAAAGATTTTTACGCATACATCTTATAGGTCAAATTAAAAAATCCAGAGAATATTTTTCTTCGTGTTATTGCGTAATTGTGATTGGTAATTACATTAAGGGAGTGATGTTCACTATAAATACAATACTTTTGAAAAAGTATTGTCAACTTAGGTTTTTACGCATATATCTCACATGTCAATTGAAAATATCTTAAAAATTTTTTAAAAAATTTTATTTTTCGGGTTTTCACGTTTTCAGGATCAATAATTTCATTATGGAATTGTTCTACTATAAATAAAATACTTTTGAAAAAGTAATTCCAACAGAGATTTTTACGCATATATCTTACAGGTCTATTTAAAATATCCAGAGAATTTTATTCTTCGCATTATCGCGTAATTATGATTGGTAATTACATTACGGGCGTGATGTTCACTAAAAATACAATACATTTCAAAAAGTATTTCTAACAAAGATTTTTACGCATATATCTAATAGGTCAAATTAAAATATCCAGAGAATCTTATTCTTCGCGTCATCCCGTAATTATGATTGGTAATTACATTACGGGCGTGATGTTCACTAAAAATACAATACCTTTGTAAAAGTATTGTCAATTAAGTTTTTTACGCATATATCTCACATGTCGATTTAAAATATCTTAAAAATTGTTTAAAAATTTTATTTTTCGGGTTTACGCGGTTTCAGGACCAGTATTTGCATTATGGAATTGCTCTACTGTAAATAAAACACTTTTGAAAAAGTATTTCTAACAAAGATTTTTACGCATATATCTAATAGGTCAAATTAAAATATCCAGAGAATCTTATTCTTCGCGTTATCGCGTAATTGTGATTGGTAATTACATTACGGGAGTGATAATCACTATAAATACAATACTTTTGAAAAAGTATTGTCAACTTAGGTTTTTACGCATATATCTCACATGTCAATTTAAAATATCTTAAAAATTTTTTAAAAAATTATATTTTTCGGGTTTTAACGTTTTCAGGATCAATAATTTCATTATGGAATTGTTCTACTATAAATAAAATACTTTTGAAAAAGTAATTCCAACAGAGATTTTTACGCATATATCTTACAGGTCTATTTAAAATATCCAGAGAATTTTATTCTTCGCATTATCGCGTAATTATGATTGGTAATTACATTACGGGCGTGATGTTCACTAAAAATACAATACTTTTGAAAAAGTAATACTAACAAAGATGTTTATCCATATATCTTATAGGTCAAATTAAAAAAATCCAGAGTATCTTATTCTTCGCGTTATCGCGTAATTATGATTGGTAATTACATTACGGGCGTGATGTTCACTAAAAATACAATACTTTTGAAAAAGTAATTCTAACAAGGAATTTTATGCATATATCTTATAGGTCAAATTAAAATATCAAGAGAATCTTATTCTTCGCGTTATCGCGTAATTATGATTGGTAATTACATTACGGGCGTGATGTTCACTAAAAATACAATACTTTTGAAAAAGTAATTCTAACAAGGAATTTTATGCATATATCTTATAGGTCAAATTAAAATATCAAGAGAATCTTATTCTTCGCGTTATCGCGTAATTATGATTGGTAATTACATTACGGGCGTGATGTTCACTAAAAATACAATACTTTTGAAAAAGTAATTCTAACAAAGATTTTTATCCATATATCTTATAGGTCAAATTAAAAAATCCAGAGTATCTTATTCTTCGCGTTATCGCGTAATTATGATTGGTAATTACATTACGGGCGTGATGTTCACTAAAAATACAATACTTTTGAAAAAGTAATTCTAACAAGGAATTTTATGCATATATCTTATAGGTCAAATTAAAATATCAAGAGAATCTTATTCTTCGCGTTATCGCGTAATTATGATTGGTAATTACATTACGGGCGTGATGTTCACTAAAAATACAATACTTTTGAAAAAGTAATTCTAACAAGGAATTTTATGCATATATCTTATAGGTCAAATTAAAAAATGGAGAGCATCTTATTCTTCGCGTTATCGCGTAATTATGATTGGTAATTACATTACGGGCGTGATGTTCACTAAGAATACAATACTTTTGAAAAAGTATTTCTAACAAAGATTTTTATGCATATATCTTATAGGTCAAATTAAAAAATGCAGAGTATCTTATTCTTCGCGTTATCGCGTAATTATGATTGGTAATTACATTACGGGCGTGATGTTCACTAAAAATACAATACTTTTGAAAAAGTATTTCTAACAAAGATTTTTATGCATATATCTTATAGGTCAAATTAAAAAATCAAGAGTATCTTATTCTTCGCGTTATCGCCTAATTATGATTGGTAATTACATTACGGGCGTGATGTTCACTAAGAATACAATACTTTTGAAAAAGTATTTCTAACAAAGATTTTTATGCATATATCTTATAGGTCAAATTAAAAAATGCAGAGCATCTTATTCTTCGCGTTATCGCGTAATTATGATTGGTAATTACATTACGGGCGTGATGTTCACTAAAAATACAATACTTTTGAAAAAGTAATTCTAACAAGGAATTTTATGCATATATCTTATAGGTCAAATTAAAATATCAAGAGAATCTTATTCTTCGCGTTATCGCGTAATTATGATTGGTAATTACATTACGGGCGTGATGTTCACTAAAAATACAATACTTTTGAAAAAGTAATTCTAACAAGGAATTTTATGCATATATCTTATAGGTCAAATTAAAAAATGGAGAGCATCTTATTCTTCGCGTTATCGCGTAATTATGATTGGTAATTACATTACGGGCGTGATGTTCACTAAAAATACAATACTTTTGAGAAAGTATTTCTAACAAAGATTTTTACGCATATATCTTATAGGTCAAATTAAAATATCAAGAGAATCTTATTCTTCGCGTTATCGCGTAATTATGATTGGTAATTACATTACGGGCGTGATGTTCACTAAGAATACAATACTTTTGAAAAAGTATTTCTAACAAAGTTTTTTATGCATATATCTTATAGGTCAAATTAAAAAATGCAGAGTATCTTATTCTTCGCGTTATCGCGTAATTATGATTGGTAATTACATTACGGGCGTGATGTTCACTAAAAATACAATACTTTTGAAAAAGTATTTCTAACAAAGATTTTTATGCATATATCTTATAGGTCAAATTAAAAAATCAAGAGTATCTTATTCTTCGCGTTATCGCGTAATTATGATTGGTAATTATATTACGGGAGTGATGTTCACTATAAATACAATACTTTTGAAAAAGTATTTCTAACAAAGATTTTTATGCATATATCATATAGGTCAAATTAAAAATACAGAGTATCTTATTCTTCGCGTTATCGCGTAATTATGATTGGTAATTACATTACGGGCGTGATGTTCACTAAAAATACAATACTTTTGAAAAAGTAATTCCAACAGAGAATTTTACGCAAGTATCGTATAGGTCAAATTAAAATATCAAGAGAATCTTATTCTTCGCGTTATCGCGTAATTATGATTGGTAATTACATTACGGGCGTGATGTTCACTAAAAATACAATACTTTTGAAAAAGTAATTCTAACAAAGATTTTTATCCATATATCTTATAGGTCAAATTAAAAAATCCAGAGTATCTTATTCTTCGCGTTATCGCGTAATTATGATTGGTAATTACATTACGGGCGTGATGTTCACTAAAAATACAATACTTTTGAGAAAGTAATTCTAACAAAGATTTTTATCCATATATCTTATAGGTCAAATTAAAAAATGCAGAGTATCTTATTCTTCGCGTTATCGCGTAATTATGATTGGTAATTACATTATGGGAGTGATGTTCACTATAAATAAAATACTCTTGAAAAAGTATTGTCAACTAAGTTTTTTACACATATATCTCACATCTCAATTCAAAATATCTTAAAAGTTGTTTAAAAATTTTATTTTTCGGGTTTTCGCGGTTTCAGGATCAGTATTTGCATTATTGAAATGCACTACCATAAATAAAACACTTTTGAAAAATTATTTCTAACAAAGAATTTTATGCATATATCTTATAGGTCAAATTAAAATATGAAGAGAATCTTATTCTTCGCGTTATCGCGTAATTATGATTGGTAATTACATTACGGGCGTGATGTTCACTAAAGATACAATACCTTTGTAAAAGTATTGCATATAAGCTTTTTACGCATATATCTCACATGTCAATTTAAAATATCTTAAAAATTCTTAAAAATTTTATTTTTCGGGTTTTCGCGGTTTCACGATCAGTAATTGCATTATGGAATTGCTCTACTATAAATACATTACTTTTGAAAAAGTATTGTCAACTTAGGTTTTTACGCATATATCTTACATGTCAATTTGAAATATCTTAAAAATTTTTTCAAAAATTTTATTTTTCGGGTTTTCACGTTTTCAGGATCAATAATTTCATTATGGAATTGTTCTACTATAAATAAAATACTTTTGAAAAAGTAATTCCAACAGAGATTTTTACGCATATATCGTATAGGTCAAATTAAAATATCAAGAGAATCTTATTCTTCGCGTTATCGCGTAATTATGATTGGTAATTACATTACGGGCGTGATGTTCACTAAAAATACAATACTTTTGAAAAAGTATTTCTAACAAAGATTTTTATGCATATATCATATAGGTCAAATTAAAAATACAGAGTATCTTATTCTTCGCGTTATCGCGTAATTATGATTGGTAATTACATTACGGGCGTGATGTTCACTAAAAATACAATACTTTTGAAAAAGTAATTCTAACAAAGATTTTTATCCATATATCTTATAGGTCAAATTAGAAAATCCAGAGTATCTTATTCTTCGCGTTATCGCGTAATTATGATTGGTAATTACATTACGGGCGTGATGTTCACTAAAAATACAATACTTTTGAAAAAGTAATTCTAACAAAGATTTTTATCCATATATCTTATAGGTCAAATTAAAAAATCCAGAGTATCTTATTCTTCGCGTTATCGCGTAATTATGATTGGTAATTACATTACGGGCGTGATGTTCACTATAAATAAAATACTCTTGAAAAAGTATTGTCAACTAAGTTTTTTACTCATATATCTCACATGTCAATTCAAAATATCTTAAAAATTGTTTAAAAATTTTATTTTTCGGGTTTTCGCGGTTTCAGTATCAGTATTTGCATTATGGAATTGCTCTACTATAAATACAATACTTTTCAAAAAGTATTTCTAACAAAGATTTTTACGCATACATTTTATAGGTCAAATTAAAATATCCAGAGAATCTTATTCTTCGCGTTATCGCGTAATTGTGATTGGTAATTACATTACGGGAGTGATGTTCACTATAAATACAATACTTTTAAAAAAGTATTGTCAACTTAGGTTTTTACGCATATATCTCACATGTCAATTTGAAATATCTTAACAATTGTTTAAAAATTTCATTTTTCGGGTTTTCGCGATTTCAGGACCAGTATTTGCATTATGGAATTGCTCTTCTATAAATACAATACTTTTCAAAAAGTATTTCTAACAAAGATTTTTACGCATATATCTTATAGGTCAAATTAAAATATCAAGAGAATCTTATTCTTCGCGTTATCGCGTAATTATGATTGGTAATTACATTACGGGCGTGATGTTCACTATAAATACAATACTTTTCAAAAAGTATTTCTAACAAAGATTTTTACGCATATATCTTATAGGTCAAATTAAAATATCAAGAGAATCTTATTCTTCGCGTTATCGCGTAATTATGATTGGTAATTACATTACGGGCGTGATGTTCACTAAAAATACAATACTTTTGAAAAAGTAATTCTAACAAGGAATTTTATGCATATATCTTATAGGTCAAATTAAAAAATGGAGAGCATCTTATTCTTCGCGTTATCGCGTAATTATGATTGGTAATTACATTACGGGAGTGATGTTCACT
This sequence comes from Diplolepis rosae, assembly GCA_030998225.1. Taxonomy (NCBI): domain Eukaryota; kingdom Metazoa; phylum Arthropoda; class Insecta; order Hymenoptera; family Diplolepididae; genus Diplolepis; species Diplolepis rosae. Next base: position 232,546 of record JAPYXD010000700.1, read on the forward strand.
ACAAATACAATACTTTTGAAAAAGTATTCTCAACTAAGTTTTTTACGCATATATCTTACATGTCAATTCAAAATATCTTAAAAATTGTTTAAAAATTTTATTTTTCGGGTTTTAGCGGTTTCAGGATCAGTATTTGCATTATGGAATTGCTCTACTGTAAATAAAACACTTTTGAAAAGTATTTCTAACAAAGATTTTTACGCATATATCTTATAGGTCAAATTAAAATATCCAGAGAATCTTAATCTTCGCGTTATAGCGTAATTATGATTGGTAATTACATTAAAGGCGTGATGTTCACTAAAGATACAATACCTTTGTAAAAGTATTGTCAAATAAGCTTTTTACGCATATATCTCACATGTCAATTTAAAATATCTTAAAAATTCTTAAAAATTTTATTTTTCGGGTTTTCGCGGTTTCAGGATCAGTATTTGCATTATGGAATTGCTCTACTGTAAATAAAATACTTTTGAAAAAGTATTTCTAACAATGATTTTTACGCATATATCTTGTAGGTCAAATTAAAATATCCAGAGAATCTTATTCTTCGCGTTATCGCGTAATTGTGATTGGTAATTACATTACGGGAGTGATGTTCACTATAAATACAATACTTTTGAAAAAGTATTCTCAACTAAGTTTTTTACGCACATATCTCACATGTCAATTCAAAATATCTTAAAAATTGTTTAAAAATTTTATTTTTCGGGTTTTCGCGATTTCAGGACCAGTATTTGCATTATGGAATTGCTCTACTATAAATACAATACTTTTCAAAAAGTATTTCTAACAAAGATTTTTACGCATATATCTTATAGGTCTAATTAAAATATCAAGAGAATCTTATTCTTCGCGATATCGCGTAATTATGATTGGTAATTACATTACGGGCGTGATGTTCACTATAAATACAATACTTTTGAAAAAGTATTTCTAACAAAGATTTTTACGCATATATCTTATAGGTCTATTTAAAATATCAAGAGTATCTTATTCTTCGCGTTATCGCGTAATTATGATTGGTAGTTACATTACGGGAGTGATGTTCACTATAAATAAAATACTCTTGAAAAAGTATTGTCAACTAAGTTTTTTACGCACATATCTCACATGTCTATTCAAAATATCTTAAAAATTGTTTAAAAATTTTATTTTTCGGGTTTTCGCGGTTTCAGGATCAGTATTTGCATTATGGAATTGCACTACCATAAATAAAACACTTTTGAAAAATTATTTCTAACAAAGATTTTTAAGCATATATCTTATAGGTCAAATTAAAATATCAAGAGAATCTTATTCTTCGCGTTATCGCGTAATTATGATTGGTAATTACATTACGGGCGTGATGTTCACTATAAATACAATACCTTTGAAAAAGTAATTCTAACAAAGATTTTTATCCATATATCTTATAGGTCAAATTAAAAAATCCAGAGTATCTTATTCTTCGCGTTATTGCGTAATTATGATTGGTAATTACATTACGGGCGTGATGTTCACAAAAATTACAATACCTTTGTAAAAGTAATTCTAAGAAAGATTTTTATCCATATATCTTATAGGTCAATTTAAAATATCAAGAGTATCTTATTCTTCGCGTTATCGCGTAATTATGATTGGTAGTTACATTACGGGAGTGATGTTCACTATAAATAAAATACTCTTGTAAAAGTATTGTCAAATAAGCTTGTTACGCATATATCTCACATGTCAATTTAAAATATCTTAAAAATTGTTTAAAAATTTTATTTTTCGGGTTTCCGCGATTTCAGGACCAGTATTTGCATTATGGAATTGCTCTACTATAAATACAATACTTTTCAAAAAGTATTTCTAACAAAGATTTTTACGCATATATCTTATAGGTCTAATTAAAATATCAAGAGAATCTTATTCTTCGCGATATCGCGTAATTATGATTGGTAATTACATTACGGGCGTGATGTTCACTATAAATACAATACTTTTGAAAAAGTATTTCTAACAAAGATTTTTACGCATATATCTTATAGGTCTATTTAAAATATCAAGAGTATCTTATTCTTCGCGTTATCGCGTAATTATGATTGGTAGTTACATTACGGGAGTGATGTTCACTATAAATAAAATACTCTTGTAAAAGTATTGTCAAATAAGCTTGTTACGCATATATCTTACATGTCAGTTTAAAATATCTTAAAAATTCTTAAAAATTTTTATTTTTCGGGTTTTCGCGGTTTCATGATCAGTATTTGCATTATGGAATTGTTCTACTGTAAATAAAAAACTTTTGAAAAATTATTTCTAACAATGATTTTTACGCATATATCTTATAGGTCAAATTAAAATATCCAGAGAATCTTATTCTTCGCGATATCGCGTAATTATGATTGGTAATTACATTACGGGCGTGATGTTCACTATAAATACAATACTTTTGAAAAAGTATTTCTAACAAAGATTTTTACGCATATATCTTATAGGTCAATTTAAAATATCAAGAGTATCTTATTCTTCGCGTTATCGCGTAATTATGATTGGTAGTTACATTACGGGAGTGATGTTCACTATAAATAAAATACTCTTGTAAAAGTATTGTCAATTAAGCTTGTTACGCATATATCTCACATGTCAATTTAAAATATCTTAAAAATTTTTAAAAATTTTTATTTTCCGGGTTTTCGCGGTTTCAGTATCAGTAATTGCATTATGGAATTGCTCTACTGTAAATAAAATACTAGTGAAAAAGTAATTCCAACAATGATTTTTTTCGCATATATCTTATAGGTCAAATTAAAATATCCAGAGAATCTTATTCTTCGCGTTATCGCGTAATTGTGATCGGTAATTACATTACGGGAGTGATAATCACTATAAATACAATACTTTTGAAAAAGTATTTCTAACAAAGATTTTAATGCATATATCTTATAGGTCAAATTAAAAAATCCAGATTATCTTATTCTTCGCGTTATCGCGTAATTATGATTGGTAATTACATTACGGGCGTGATGTTCACTATAAATACAATACTTTTGAAAAAGTAATTCTAACAAAGATTTTTATGCATACATCTTATAGGTCAAATTAAAAAATCCAGAGTATCTTATTCTTCGCGTTATCGCGTAATTATGATTGGTAATTACATTACGGGCGTGATGTTCACTAAAAGTACAATACCTTTGTAAATGTATTGTCAATTAAGCTTGTTACGCATATATCTTACATGTCAATTTAAAATATGGTAAAAATTTTTAAAAATTTTTATTTTCCGGGTTTTCGCGGTTTCAGTATCAGTAATTGCATTATGGAATTGCTCTACTATAAATACAATACTTTTGAAAAAGTATTCTCAACTAAGTTTTTTACGCATATATCTTACATGTCAATTCAAAATATCTTAAAAATTGTTTAAAAATTTTATTTTTCGGGTTTTCGCGGTTTCACGATCAGTATTTGCATTATGGAATTGTTCTACCATAAATAAAATACTTTTGAAAAAGTAATTCCAACAGAGATTTTTACGCATATATCTTACAGGTCTATTTAAAATATCCAGAGAATTTTATTCTTCGCATTATCGCGTAATTATGATTGGTAATTACATTACGGGCGTGATGTTCACTAAAAATACAATACCTTTGTAAAAGTATTGTCAATTAAGCTTGTTACGCATATATCTCACATGTCAATTTAAAATATCTTAAAAATTCTTAAAAATTTTTATTTTCCGGGTTTTCGCGGTTTCAGTATCAGTAATTGCATTATGGAATTGCTCTACTATAAATACAATACTTTTGAAAAAGTATTCTCAACTAAGTTTTTTACGCATATATCTTACATGTCAATTCAAAATATCTTAAAAATTGTTTAAAAATTTTATTTTTCGGGTTTTAGCGGTTTCAGGACCAGTATTTGCATTATGGAATTGCTCTACTGTAAATAAAACACTTTTGAAAAAGTATTTCTAACAAAGATTTTTAAGCATATATCTTATAGGTCAAATTAAAATATCCAGACAATCTGATTCTTCGCGTTATCGCGTAATTATGATTGGTAGTTACATTACGGGCGTGATGTTCACTAAAAATACAATACCTTCGTAAAAGTATTGTCAATTAAGTTTTTTACGCATATATCTCAGATGTCGATTTAAAATATCTTAAAAATTGTTTAAAAATTTTATTTTTCGTGTTTTCGCGGTTTCAGGATCAGTATTTGCATTATGGAATTGCTCTGTTGTAAATAAAATACTTTCGAAAAAGTATTTCTAACAATGATTTTTACACATATATCTTGTAGGACAAATTAAAATATCCAGAGAATCTTATTCTTCGCGTTATCGCGTAATTGTGATTGGTAATTTCATTACGGGAGTGATAATCACTATAAATACAATACTTTAGAAAAAGTATTGTCAACTTAAGTTTTTACCCCTATATCTCACATGTCAATTTAAAATATCTTAAAAATTTTTTTAAAAATTTTATTTTTCGGGTTTTCACGTTTTCAGGATCAATAATTTCATTATGGAATTGTTCTACCATAAATAAAATACTTTTGAAAAATTAATTCCAGCAGAGATTTTTACGCATATATCTCACATGTCAATTTAAAATATCCAGAGAATTTTATTCTTCGCATTATCGCGTAATTATGATTGGTAATTACATTACGGGCGTGATGTTCACTAAAAATACAATACCTTTGTAAAAGTATTGTCAATTAAGCTTGTTACGCATATATCTCACATGTCAGTTTGAAATATATAAAAATTCTTAAAAATGTTTATTTTCCGGGTTTTCGCGGTATCAGTATCAGTAATTGCATTATGGAATTGCTCTACTATAAATACAATACTTTTGAAAAAGTATTCTCAACTGAGTTTTTTACGCATATATCTTACATGTCAATTCAAAATATCTTAAGAATTGTTTACAAATTTTATTTTTCGGGTTTTAGCGGTTTCAGAACCAGTATTTGCATTATGGTATTGCTCTACTGTAAATAAAACACTTTTGAAAAAGTATTTCTAACAAAGATTTTTAAGCATATATCTTATAGGTCAAATTAAAATATCCAGACAATCTGATTCTTCGCGTTATCGCGTAATTATGATTGGTAATTTCATTACGGGCGTGATGTTCACTAAAAATACAATACCTTCGTAAAAGTATTGTCAATTAAGTTTTTTACGCATATGTCTCAGATGTCGATTTAAAATATCTTAAAAATTGTTTAAAAATTTTATTTTTCGTGTTTTCGCGGTTTCAGGATCAGTATTTGCATTATGTAATTGCTCTACTATAAATAAAATACTTTCGAAAAAGTATTTCTAACAATGATTTTTACACATATATCTTGTAGGACAAATTAAAATATCCAGAGAATCTTATTCTTCGCGTTATTGCATAATTGTGATTGGTAATTACATTACGGGAGTGATAATCACTATAAATAAAATACTCTTGAAAAAGTAATGTCAACTAAGTTTTTTACGCATGTAACTCACAGGTCAATTAAAAATATCTTAAAAATTATTTAAAAAATTTTATTAATCGGGTTTTCACGTTTTAAGGATCAATAATTTCATTATGGAATTGTTCTACTATAAATAAAATACTTTTGAAAATGTAATTCCAACAGAGATTTTTACGCATATATCTTACAGCTCTATTTAAAATATCCAGAGATTTTTATTCTTCGCATTATCTCGTAATTATGATTGTTTTTTACATTAGGGGCTTGATGTTCACAAAAAATACAATACCTTTGTAAAAGTATTGTCAATTAAGCTTGTTACGCATATATCTCACATGTCAATTTAAAATATCTTAAAAATTCTTATAAATTTTTATTTTCCGGGTTTTCGCGGTTTCAGTATCAGTAATTGCATTATGGAATTGCTCTACTATGAATACAATAATTTGGAAAAAGTATTTCTAACAAAGATTTTTACGCATATATATTATAGGTCAAATTAAAAAATCCAGAGAATCTTATTCTTCGCGTTATCGCGTAATTATGATTGGTAATTACATTACGGGCGTGATGTTCACTAAAAATACAATACCTTTGTAGAAGTATTGTCAATTAAGTTGTTACGCATATATCTCACATGTTAATTCAAAATATCTTAAAAATTATTAAAAATTTTTATTTTTCGGGTTTTCGCGGTTTCAGTATCAGTATTTGCATTATGGAATTGTTCTACTATAAATACAATAATTTTGAAAAAGTATTTCTAACAAAGATTTTTACGCATACATCTTATAGGTCAAATTAAAAAATCCAGAGAATATTTTTCTTCGCGTTATTGCGTAATTGTGATTGGTAATTACATTACGGGAGTGATGTTCACTATAAATAAAATACTTTTGAAAAAGTATTGTCAACTTAGGTTTTTACGCATATATTTCACATGTGAATTCAAAATATCTTAAAAATTTTTTTAAAAATTTTATTTTTCGGGTTTTCACGTTTTCACGATCAATAATTTCATTATGGACTTGATCTACTATGAACAAAATACTTTTGAAAAAGTAATTCCAACAGAGATTTTTACGCATATATCTTACAGGTCTATTTAAAATATCCAGAGAATTTTAATCTTCGCATTATCGCGTAATTATGATTGGTAATTACATTACGGGCGTGATCTTCACTAAAAATACAATACCTTTGTAAAAGTATTGTCAATTAAGCTTGTTACGCATATATCTCACATGTCAATTTAAAATATCTTAAAAATTCTTAAAACTTTTTATTTTCCGGGTTTTCTCGTTTTCAGTATCAGTATTTGCATTACGGAATTGCTCTACTATAAATACAATTCTTTTCAAAAAGTATTTCTAACAATGATTTTTACGCATACATCTTATAGGTCAAATTAAAAAATCCAGAGAATATTTTTCTTCGCGTTATTGCGTAATTGTGATTGGTAATTACATTACGGGAGTGATGTTCACTATAAATACAGTACTTTTGAAAAAGTATTGTCAACTTAGGTTTTTACGCATATATTTCACATGTCAATTTGAAATATCTTAAAAATTTTTTTAAAAAATTTCATTTTTCGGGTTTTCGCGTTTTCAGGATTAGTAATGGCATTATGGAATTGCTCGACTATGAATACAATAATTTTGAAAAAGTATTTCTAACAAAGATTTTTACGCATATATCTTGTAGGTCAAATTAAAATATCCAGAGAATCTTATTCTTCGCGTTATCGCGTAATTATGATTGGTAATTACATTACGGGCGTGATGTTCACTAAAAATACAATACCTTTGTAAAAGTATTGTCAATTAAGCTTGTTACGCATATATCTCACATGTCAATTTAAAATATCTTAAAAATTCTTAAAAATTTTTATTTACCGGGTTTTCGCGGTTTCAGTATCAGTGTTTGCATTATGGAATTGCTCTACTATAAATACAATACTTTTCAAAAAGTATTTCTAACAAAGATTTTTACGCATACATCTTATAGGTCAAATTAAAAAATCCAGAGAATCTTATTCTTCGCGTTATCGCGTAATTGTGATTGGTAATTACATTACGGGAGTGATGTTCACTATAAATACAATACTTTTGAAAAAGTATTGTCATCTTAGGTTTTTACGCATATATTTCACATGTCAATTTGAAATATCTTAAAAATTTTTTTAAAAAATTTCATTTTTCGGGTTTTCGCGTTTTCAGGATTAGTAATGGCATTATGGAATTGCTCTGTTATGAATACAATAATTTTGAAAAAGTATTTCTAACAAAGATTTTTACGCATATATCTTGTAGGTCAAATTAAAATATCCAGAGAATCTTATTCTTCGCGTTATCGCGTAATTATGATAGATAATTACATAACTCGCATGAACTTCACTAAAAATACAATACCTGTGTAAAAGTATTGTCAATTAAACTTGTTACGCCGATATCTCAGATGTCAATTTAAAATATCTTAAAAATTCTTAAAACTTTTTATTTTCCGGGTTTTCTCGTTTTCAGTATCAGTATTTGCATTATGGAATTGCTCTACTATAAATACAATTCTTTTCAAAAAGTATTTCTAACAATGATTTTTACGCATACATCTTATAGGTCAAATTAAAAAATCCAGAGAATATTTTTCTTCGCGTTATTGCGTAATTGTGATTGGTAATTACATTACGGGAGTGATGTTCACTATAAATACAGTACTTTTGAAAAAGTATTGTCAACTTAGGTTTTTACGCATATATTTCACATGTCAATTTGAAATATCTTAAAAATTTTTTTAAAAAATTTCATTTTTCGGGTTTTCGCGTTTTCAGGATTAGTAATGGCATTATGGGATTGCTCTACTATAAATACAATAATTTTGAAAAAGTATTTCTAACAAAGATTTTTACGCATATATCTTATAGGTCAAATTAAAATATCAAGAGAATCTTATTCTTCGCGTTATCGCGTAATTATGATTGGTAATTACATTACGGGCGTGATGTTCACTAAGAATACAATACTTTTGAAAAAGTATTTCTAACAAATATTGTTATGCATATATCTTATAGGTCAAATTAAAAAATGCAGAGTATCTTATTCTTCGCGTTATCGCGTAATTATGATTGGTAATTACATTACGGGCGTGATGTTCACTAAAAATACAATACTTTTGAGAAAGTAATTCTAACAAAGATTTTTATCCATATATCTTATAGGTCAAATTAAAAAATGCAGAGTATCTTATTCATCGCGTTATCGCGTAATTATGATTGGTAATTACATTACGGGCGTGATGTTCACTAAAAATACAATACTTTTGAAAAAGTATTTCTAACAAAGATTTTTATGCATATATCTTATAGGTCAAATTAAAAAATCAAGAGTATCTTATTCTTCGCGTTATCGCGTAATTATGATTGGTAATTATATTACGGGAGTGATGTTCACTATAAATAAAATACTCTTGAAAAAGTATTGTCAACTAAGTTTTTTACGCATATATCTCACATGTCAATTTAAAATATGTTAAAAATTTTTTTAAAAATTTTATTTTTCCGGTTTTCACGTTTTAAGGATCAATAATTTCATTATGGAATTGTTCTACTATTAATAAAATACTTTTGAAAAAGTAATTCCAACAGAGAATTTTACGCATATATCGTATAGGTCAAATTAAAATATCAAGAGAATCTTATTCTTCGCGTTATCGCGTAATTATGATTGGTAATTACATTACGGGCGTGATGTTCACTAAAAATACAATACTTTTGAAAAAGTAATTCTAACAAAGTTTTTTATCCATATATCTTATAGGTCAAATTAAAAAATGCAGAGTATCTTATTCTTCGCGTTATCGCGTAATTATGATTGGTAATTACATTACGGGCGTGATGTTCACTAAAAATACAATACTTTTGAGAAAGTAATTCTAACAAAGATTTTTATCCATATATCTTATAGGTCAAATTAAAAAATGCAGAGTATCTTATTCATCGCGTTATCGCGTAATTATGATTGGTAATTACATTACGGGCGTGATGTTCACTAAAAATACAATACTTTTGAAAAAGTATTTCTAACAAAGATTTTTATGCATATATCTTATAGGTCAAATTAAAAAATCAAGAGTATCTTATTCTTCGCGTTATCGCGTAATTATGATTGGTAATTATATTACGGGAGTGATGTTCACTATAAATAAAATACTCTTGAAAAAGTAATTCTAACAAGGAATTTTATGCATATATCTTATAGGTCAAATTAAAAAATCAAGAGTATCTTATTCTTCGCGTTATCGCGTAATTATGATTGGTAATTATATTACGGGAGTGATGTTCACTATAAATAAAATACTCTTGAAAAAGTATTGTCAACTAAGTTTTTTACACATATATCTCACATGTCAATTCAAAATATCTTAAAAGTTGTTTAAAAATTTTATTTTTCGGGTTTTCGCGGTTTCAGGATCAGTATTTGCATTATGGAATTGCACTACCATAAATAAAACACTTTTGAAAAATTATTTCTAACAAAGATTTTTAAGCATATATCTTATAGGTCAAATTAAAATATCAAGAGAATCTTATTCTTCGCGTTATCGCGTAATTATGATTGGTAATTACATTACGGGCGTGATGTTCACTAAAAATACAATACTTTTGAAAAAGTAATTCTAACAAGGAATTTTATGCATATATCTTATAGGTCAAATTAAAATATCAAGAGAATCTTATTCTTCGCGTTATCGCGTAATTATGATTGGTAATTACATTACGGGCGTGATGTTCACTAAAAATACAATACTTTTGAAAAAGTAATTCTAACAAGGAATTTTATGCATATATCTTATAGGTCAAATTAAAATATCAAGAGAATCTTATTCTTCGCGTTATCGCGTAATTATGATTGGTAATTTCATTACGGGCGTGATGTTCACTAAGAATACAATACTTTTGAAAAAGTATTTCTAACAAAGATTTTTATGCATATATCTTATAGGTCAAATTAAAAAATCAAGAGTATCTTATTCTTCTCGTTATCGCGTAATTATGATTGGTAATTATATTACGGGAGAGATGTTCACTATAAATAAAATACTCTTGAAAAAGTATTGTCAACTAAGTTTTTTACACATATATCTCACATGTCAATTCAAAATATCTTAAAAGTTGTTTAAAAATTTTATTTTTCGGGTTTTCGCGGTTTCAGGATCAGTATTTGCATTATGGAATTGCACTACCATAAATAAAACCCTTTTGAAAAATTATTTCTAACAAAGATTTTTAAGCATATATCTTATAGGTCATATTAAAATATCAAGAGAATCTTATTCTTCGCGTTATCGCGTAATTATGATTGGTAATTACATTACGGGCGTGATGTTCACTAAAAATACAATACTTTTGAAAAAGTAATTCTAACAAGGAATTTTATGCATATATCTTATAGGTCAAATTAAAATATCAAGAGAATCTTATTCTTCGCGTTATCGCGTAATTATGATTGGTAATTACATTACGGGCGTGATGTTCACTAAAAATACAATACTTTTGAAAAAGTAATTCTAACAAGGAATTTTATGCATATATCTTATAGGTCAAATTAAAAAATGGAGAGCATCTTATTCTTCGCGTTATCGCGTAATTATGATTGGTAATTACATTACGGGCGTGATGTTCACTAAAAATACAATACTTTTGAGAAAGTATTTCTAACAAAGATTTTTACGCATATATCTTATAGGTCAAATTAAAATATCAAGAGAATCTTATTCTTCGCGTTATCGCGTAATTATGATTGGTAATTACATTACGGGCGTGATGTTCACTAAGAATACAATACTTTTGAAAAAGTATTTCTAACAAAGATTTTTATGCATATATCTTATAGGTCAAATTAAAAAATGCAGAGTATCTTATTCTTCGCGTTATCGCGTAATTATGATTGGTAATTACATTACAGGCGTGATGTTCACTAAAAATACAATACTTTTGAAAAAGTATTTCTAACAAAGATTTTTATGCATATATCTTATAGGTCAAATTAAAAAATCAAGAGTATCTTATTCTTCGCGTTATCGCGTAATTATGATTGGTAATTATATTACGGGAGTGATGTTCACTATAAATAAAATACTCTTGAAAAAGTATTGTCAACTATGTTTTTTACACATATATCTCACATGTCAATTGAAAATATCTTAAAAATTTTTTAAAAAATTTTATTTTTCGGGTTTGACGTTTTCAGGATCAATAATTTCATTATGTAATTGTTCTACTATAAATAAAATACTTTTGAAAAAGTAATTCCAACAGAGAATTTTACGCATATATCGTATAGGTCAAATTAAAATATCAAGAGAATCTTATTCTTCGCGTTATCGCGTAATTATGATTGGTAATTACATTACGGGCGTGATGTTCACTAAAAATACAATACTTTTGAAAAAGTAATTCTAACAAAGATTTTTATCCATATATCTTATAGGTCAAATTAAAAAATCCAGAGTATCTTATTCTTCGCGTTATCGCGTAATTATGATTGGTAATTACATTACGGGCGTGATGTTCACTAAAAATACAATACTTTTGAAAAAGTAATTCTAACAAGGAATTTTATGCATATATCTTATAGGTCAAATTAAAATATCAAGAGAATCTTATTCTTCGCGTTATCGCGTAATTATGATTGGTAATTACATTACGGGCGTGATGTTCACTAAGAATACAATACTTTTGAAAAAGTATTTCTAACAAAGATTTTTATGCATATATCTTATAGGTCAAATTAAAAAATGCAGAGTATCTTATTCTTCGCGTTATCGCGTAATTATGATTGGTAATTACATTACGGGCGTGATGTTCACTAAAAATACAATACTTTTGAAAAAGTATTTCTAACAAAGATTTTTATGCATATATCTTATAGGTCAAATTAAAAAATCAAGAGTATCTTATTCTTCGCGTTATCGCCTAATTATGATTGGTAATTACATTACGGGCGTGATGTTCACTAAGAATACAATACTTTTGAAAAAGTATTTCTAACAAAGATTTTTATGCATATATCTTATAGGTCAAATTAAAAAATGCAGAGCATCTTATTCTTCGCGTTATCGCGTAATTATGATTGGTAATTACATTACGGGCGTGATGTTCACTAAAAATACAATACTTTTGAAAAAGTAATTCTAACAAGGAATTTTATGCATATATCTTATAGGTCAAATTAAAATATCAAGAGAATCTTATTCTTCGCGTTATCGCGTAATTATGATTGGTAATTACATTACGGGCGTGATGTTCACTAAAAATAAAATACTTTTGAAAAAGTAATTCTAACAAGGAATTTTATGCATATATCTTATAGGTCAAATTAAAAAATGGAGAGCATCTTATTCTTCGCGTTATCGCGTAATTATGATTGGTAATTACATTACGGGCGTGATGTTCACTAAAAATACAATACTTTTGAGAAAGTATTTCTAACAAAGATTTTTACGCATATATCTTATAGGTCAAATTAAAATATCAAGAGAATCTTATTCTTCGCGTTATCGCGTAATTATGATTGGTAATTACATTACGGGCGTGATGTTCACTAAGAATACAATACTTTTGAAAAAGTATTTCTAACAAAGTTTTTTATGCATATATCTTATAGGTCAAATTAAAAAATGCAGAGTATCTTATTCTTCGCGATATCGCGTAATTATGATTGGTAATTACATTACGGGCGTGATGTTCACTAAAAATACAATACTTTTGAAAAAGTATTTCTAATAAAGATTTTTATGCATATATCTTATAGGTCAAATTAAAAAATCAAGAGTATCTTATTCTTCGCGTTATCGCGTAATTATGATTGGTAATTATATTACGGGAGTGATGTTCACTATAAATAAAATACTCTTGAAAAAGTATTGTCAACTATGTTTTTTACACATATATCTCACATGTCAATTGAAAATATCTTAAAAATTTTTTAAAAAATTTAATTTTTCGGGTTTTCACGTTTTCAGGATCAATAATTTCATTATGTAATTGTTCTACTATAAATAAAATACTTTTGAAAAATTATTTCTAACAAAGATTTTTAAGCATATATCTTATAGGTCAAATTAAAATATCAAGAGAATCTTATTCTTCGCGTTATCGCGTAATTATGATTGGTAATTACATTACGGGCGTGATGTTCACTAAAAATACAATACTTTTGAAAAAGTAATTCTAACAAAGATTTTTATCCATATATCTTATAGGTCAAATTAAAAAATCCAGAGTATCTTATTCTTCGCGTTATCGCGTAATTATGATTGGTAATTACATTACGGGAGTGATGTTCACTATAAATAAAATACTCTTGAAAAAGTATTGTCAACTAAGTTTTTTACACATATATCTCACATGTCAATTAAAAATATCTTAAAAGTTGTTTAAAAATTTTATTTTTCGGGTTTTCGCGGTTTCAGGATCAGTATTTGCATTATGTAATTGTTCTACTATAAATAAAATACTTTTGAAAAATTATTTCTAACAAAGATTTTTAAGCATATATCTTATAGGTCAAATTAAAATATGAAGAGAATCTTATTCTTCGCGTTATCGCGTAATTATGATTGGTAATTACATTACGGGCGTGATGTTCACTAAAGATACAATACCTTTGTAAAAGTATTGCATATAAGCTTTTTACGCCTATATCTCACATGTCAATTTAAAATATCTTAAAAATTCTTAAAAATTTTATTTTTCGGGTTTTCGCGGTTTCACGATCAGTAATTGCATTATGGAATTGCTCTACTATAAATACATTACTTTTGAAAAAGTATTGTCAACTTAGGTTTTTACGCATATATCTTACATGTCAATTTGAAATATCTTAAAAATTTTTTCAAAAATTTTATTTTTCGGGTTTTCACGTTTTCAGGATCAATAACTTCATTATGGAATTGTTCTACTATAAATAAAATACTTTTGAAAAAGTAATTCCAACAGAGATTTTTACGCATATATCGTATAGGTCAAATTAAAATATCAAGAGAATCTTATTCTTCGCGTTATCGCGTAATTATGATTGGTAATTACATTACGGGCGTGATGTTCACTAAAAATACAATACTTTTGAAAAAGTAATTCTAACAAAGATTTTTATCCATATATCTTATAGGTCAAATTAGAAAATCCAGAGTATCTTATTCTTCGCGTTATCGCGTAATTATGATTGGTAATTACATTACGGGCGTGATGTTCACTAAAAATACAATACTTTTGAAAAAGTAATTCTAACAAAGATTTTTATCCATATATCTTATAGGTCAAATTAAAAAATCCAGAGTATCTTATTCTTCGCGTTATCGCGTAATTATGATTGGTAATTACATTACGGGCGTGATGTTCACTATAAATAAAATACTCTTGAAAAAGTATTGTCAACTAAGTTTTTTACTCATATATCTCACATGTCAATTCAAAATATCTTAAAAATTGTTTAAAAATTTTATTTTTCGGGTTTTCGCGGTTTCAGTATCAGTATTTGCATTATGGAATTGCTCTACTATAAATACAATACTTTTCAAAAAGTATTTCTAACAAAGATTTTTACGCATACATTTTATAGGTCAAATTAAAATATCCAGAGAATCTTATTCTTCGCGTTATCGCGTAATTGTGATTGGTAATTACATTACGGGAGTGATGTTCACTATAAATACAATACTTTTAAAAAAGTATTGTCAACTTAGGTTTTTACGCATATATCTCACATGTCAATTTGAAATATCTTAACAATTGTTTAAAAATTTCATTTTTCGGGTTTTCGCGATTTCAGGACCAGTATTTGCATTATGGAATTGCTCTTCTATAAATACAATACTTTTCAAAAAGTATTTCTAACAAAGATTTTTACGCATATATCTTATAGGTCAAATTAAAATATCAAGAGAATCTTATTCTTCGCGTTATCGCGTAATTATGATTGGTAATTACATTACGGGCGTGATGTTCACTATAAATACAATACTTTTGAAAAAGTATTGTCAACTTAGGTTTTTACGCATATATCTCACATGTCAATTTGAAATATCTTAACAATTGTTTAAAAATTTTATTTTTCGGGTTTTCGCGGTTTCAGGATCAGTATTTGCATTATGGAATTGCACTACAATAAATAAAACACTTTTGAAAAATTATTTCTAACAAAGATTTTTAAACATATATCTTATAGGTCAAATTAAAAAATCCAGAGAATATTTTTCTTCGCGTTATTGCGTAATTGTGATTGGTAATTACATTACGGGAGTGATGTTCACTATAAATACAGTACTTTTGAAAAAGTATTGTCAACTTAGGTTTTTACGCATATATATCACATGTCAATTTGAAATATCTTAAAAATTTTTTTAAAAATTTCATTTTTCGGGTTTTCGCGTTTTCAGGATTAGTAATGGCATTATGGAATTGCTCGACTATGAATACAATAATTTTGAAAAAGTATTTCTAACAAAGATTTTTACGCATATATCTTGTAGGTCAAATTAAAATATCCAGAGAATCTTATTCTTCGCGTTATCGCGTAATTATGATTGGTAATTACATTACGGGCGTGATGTTCACTAAAAATACAATACCTTTGTAAAAGTATTGTCAATTAAGCTTGTTACGCATATATCTCACATGTCAATTTAAAATATCTTAAAAAATCTTAAAAATTTTTATTTACCGGGTTTTCGCGGTTTCAGTATCAGTGTTTGCATTATGGAATTGCTCTACTATAAATACAATACTTTTCAAAAAGTATTTCTAACAAAGATTTTTACGCATACATCTTATAGGTCAAATTAAAATATCCAGAGAATCTTATTCTTCGCGTTATCGCGTAATTGTGATTGGTAATTACACTACGGGAGTGATGTTCACTATAAATACAGTACTTTTGAAAAAGTATTGTCAACTTAGGTTTTTACGCATATATTTCACATGTCAATTTGAAATATCTTAAAAATTTTTTTAAAAAATTTCATTTTTCGGGTTTTCGCGTTTTCAGGATTAGTAATGGCATTATGGAATTGCTCGACTATGAATACAATAATTTTGA
The DNA here is from genome assembly GCA_030998225.1 of Diplolepis rosae. Taxonomy (NCBI): domain Eukaryota; kingdom Metazoa; phylum Arthropoda; class Insecta; order Hymenoptera; family Diplolepididae; genus Diplolepis; species Diplolepis rosae. The sequence continues at coordinate 249,105 of JAPYXD010000700.1, forward strand.
AAAAGTATTTCTAACAAAGATTTTTACGCATATATCTTGTAGGTCAAATTAAAATATCCAGAGAATCTTATTCTTCGCGTTATCGCGTAATTATGATTGGTAATTACATTACGGGCTTGATCTTCACTAAAAATACAATACCTTTGTAAAAGTATCGTCAATTAAACTTGTTACGCATATATCTCACATGTCTATTCAAAATATCTTAAAAATTTATTAAAACTTTTTATTTTCCGGGTTTTCTCGTTTTCAGTATCAGTATTTGCATTATGGAATTGCTCTACTATAAATACAATTCTTTTCAAAAAGTATTTCTAACAATGATTTTTACGCATACATCTTATAGGTCAAATTAAAAAATCCAGAGAATATTTTTCTTCGCGTTATTGCGTAATTGTGATTGGTAATTACATTACGGGAGTGATGTTCACTATAAATACAGTACTTTTGAAAAAGTATTGTCAACTTAGGTTTTTACGCATATATTTCACATGTCAATTTGAAATATCTTAAAAATTTTTTTAAAAAATTTCATTTTTCGGGTTTTCGCGTTTTCAGGATTAGTAATGGCATTATGGAATTGCTCTACTATGAATACAATAATTTTGAAAAAGTATTTCTAACAAAGATTTTTACGCATATATCTTGTAGGTCAAATTAAAAAATCCAGAGAATATTTTTCTTCGCGTTATTGCGTAATTGTGATTGGTAATTACATTACGGGAGTGATGTTCACTATAAATACAATACTTTTGAAAAAGTATTGTCAGCTTAGGTTTTTACGCATATATTTCACATGTCAATTAAAAATATCTTAAAAATTGTTTAAAAATTTTATTTTTCGGGTTATCGCGGTTTCACGATCAGTATTTGCATTATGGAATTGCTCTGCTGTAAATAAAATACTTTTGAAAAAGTATTTCTAACAATGATTTTTTCGCGTATATCTTATAGGTCAAATTAAAATATCCAGAGAATCTTATTCTTCGCGTTATCGCGTAATTGTGATTGGTAATTTCACTACGGGAGTGATGTTCACTAAAAATACAATAGTTTTGAAAAAGTATTTCTAACAATGATTTTTATGCATATATCTTATAGGTCAAATTAAAAAATCAAGAGTATCTTATTCTTCGCGTTATCGCGTAATTATGATTGGTAATTACATTACGGGCGTGATGTTCACTAAAAATACAATAGTTTTGAAAAAGTATTTCTAAGAAAGATTTTTATCCATATATCTTATAGGTCATATTTTAATATCCAGAGTATCTTATTCTTCGCGTTATCGCGTAATTATGATTGGTAATTACATTACGGGCGTGATGTTCACTAAAAATACAATACCTTTGTAAAAGTATTGTCAATTAAGCTTGTTACGCATATATCTCACATGTCAATTTAAAATATATTAAAAATTCTTAAAAATTTTTATTTTCCGGGTTTTCGCGGTTTCAGTATCAGTAATTGCATTATGGAATTGCTCTACTATAAATACAATACTTTTGAAAAAGTATTCTCAACTAAGTTTTTTACGCATATATCTTACATGTCAATTCAAAATATCTTAAAAATTGTTTAAAAATTTTATTTTTCGGGTTTTCGCGGTTTCAGGACCAGTATTTGCATTATGGAATTTCTCTACTGTAAATAAAACACTTTTGAAAAAGTATTTCTAACAAAGATTTTTACGCATATATCTTATAGGTCAAATTAAAATATCCAGACAATCTTATTCTTCGCGTTATCGCGTAATTATGATTGGTAATTACATTACGGGCGTGATGTTCACTAAAAATACAATACCTTTGTAAAAGTATTGTCAATTAAGTTTTTTACGCATATATCTCACATGTCGATTTAAAATATCTTAAAAATTGTTTAAAAATTTTATTCTTCGGTGTTTCGCGGTTTCAGGATCAGTATTTGCATTATTTAATTGCTCTGCTGTAAATAAAATACTTTTGAAATAGTATTTCTAACAATGATTTTTACGCATATATCTTGTAGGTCAAATTAAAATATCCAGAGAATCTTATTCTTCGCGTTATCGCGTAATTGTGATTGGTAATTACATTACTGGAGTGATTATCACTATAAATACAATACTTTTGAAAAAGTATTGTCAACTTAAGTTTTTACCCCTATATCTCACATGTCAATTTAAAATATCTTAAAAATTTTTTTAAAAATTTTATTTTTCGGCTTTTCACGTTTTCACGATCAATAATCACAATATGGAATTGTTCTACAATACACCAACTACTTCCGAAATAGTAATTCCAACACAGATTTTTACGCATATATCTTACATGTCTATTTAAAATATCCAGAGAATTTTATTCTTCGCATTATCGCGTAATTATGATTGGTAATTACATTACGGGCGAGATGTTCACTAAAAATACAATACCTTTGTAAAAGTATTGTCAATTAAGCTTGTTACGCTTATTTCTCACATGTCAATTTAAAATATATAAAAATTCTTAAAAATGTTTATTTTTCGGGTTTTCGCGGTTTCAGTATCAGTAATTGCTTTATGGAATTGCTCTACTATAAATACAATACTTTTGAAAAAGTATTGTCATCTTAAGTTTTTACGCATATATCTTACATGTCAATTCAAAATATCTTAAAAATTGTTTAAAAATTTTACTTTTCGGGTTTTAGCGGTTTCAGGACCAGTATTTGCATTATGGAATTGCTCTACTGTAAATAAAACACTTTTGAAAAAGTATTTCTAACAAAGATTTTTAAGCATATATCTTATAGGTCAAATTAAAATATCCAGACAATCTGATTCTTCGCGTTATCGCGTAATTATGATTGGTAATTTCATTACGGGCGTGATGTTCACTAAAAATACAATACCTTCGTAAAAGTATTGTCAATTAAGTTTTTTACGCATATATCTCAGATGTCGATTTAAAATATCTTAAAAATTGTTTAAAAATTTTATTTTTCGTGTTTTCGCGGTTTCAGGATCAGTATTTGCATTATGTAATTGCTCTACTATAAATAAAATACTTTCGAAAAAGTATTTCTAACAATGATTTTTACACATATATCTTGTAGGACAAATTAAAATATCCAAAGAATCTTATTCTTCGCTTTATTGCGTAATTGTGATCGGTAATTACATTACGGGAGTGATAATCACTATAAATACAATACTTTTGAAAAAGTATTTCTAACAAAGAATTTTATGCATATATCTTATAGGTCAAATTAAAAAATCCAGAGTATCTTATTCTTCGCGTTATCGCGTAATTATGATTGGTAATTACATTACGGGCGTGATGTTCACTAAAAATACAATACTTTTGAAAAAGTATTTCTAACAAAGATTTTTACGCATATATCTTATAGGTCAAATTAAAATATCCAGACAATCTGATTCTTCGCGTTATCGCGTAATTATGATTGGTAATTACATTACGGGCGTGATGTTCACTAAAAATACAATACCTTTGTAAAAGTATTGTCAATTAAGTTTTTTACGCATATATCTCACATGTCGATTTAAAATATCTTAAAAATTGTTTAAAAATTTTATTTTCGTTTTTTCGCGGTTTCAGGATCAGTATTTGCATTATGGAATTGCTCTGCTGTAAATAAAATACTTTTGAAAAAGTATTTCTAACAATGATTTTTACGCATATATCTTATAGGTCAAATTAAAATATCCAGACAATCTGATTCTTCGCGTTATCGCGTAATTATGATTGGTAATTACATTACGGGCGTGATGTTCACTAAAAATACAATACCTTTGTAAAAGTATTGTCAATTAAGTTTTTTACGCATATATCTCACATGTCAATTTAAAATATCTTAAAAATTGTTTAAAAATTTTATTTTTCGTGTTTTCGCGGTTTCAGGATCAGTATTTGCATTATGTAATTGCTCTACTATAAATAAAATACTTTCGAAAAAGTATTTCTAACAATGATTTTTACACATATATCTTGTAGGACAAATTAAAATATCCAGAGAATCTTATTCTTCGCGTTATCGCGTAATTGTGATTGGTAATTACATTACTGGAGTGATTATCACTATAAATACAATACTTTTGAAAAAGTATTGTCAACTTAGGTTTTTACGCATATATCTCACATGTCAATTTGAAATATCATAAAAATTTTTTTAAAAATTTTATTTTTCGGGATTTCGCGTTTTCAGGATTAGTAATGGCATTATGGGATCGCTTTACTATAAATAAAATACTCTTGAAAAAGTATTGTCTACTAAGTTTTTTACGCATATATCTCACATGTCAATTTAAAATATCTTAAAAATTTTTTAAAAAATTTTATTTTTCGGGTTTTCACGTTTTCAGGATCAATAATTTCATTATGGAATTGTTCTACTATAAATAAAATACTTTTGAAAAAGTAATTCCAACAGAGATTTTTACGCATATATATTACAGGTCTATTTAAAATATCCAGAGAATTTTATTCTTCGCATTATCTCGTAATTATGATTGGTAATTACATTACGGGCGTGATGTTCACAAAAAATACAATACCTTTGTAAAAGTATTGTCAATTAAGCTTGTTACGCATATATCTCACATGTCAATTTAAAATATCTTAAAAATTCTTAAAAATTTTTATTTTCCGGGTTTTCGCGGTTTCAGTATCAGTAATTGCATTATGGAATTGCTCTACTATGAATACAATAATTTTGAAAAAGTATTTCTAACAAAGATTTTTACGCATATATCTTATAGGTCAAATTAAAATATCCAGAGAATCTTATTCTTCGCGTTATCGCGTAATTATGATTGGTAATTACATTACGGGCGTGATGTTCACTAAAAATACAATACCTTTGTAAAAGTATTGTCAATTAAGCTTGTTACGCATATATCTCACATGTCAATTTAAAATATCTTAAAAATTCTTATAAATTTTTATTTTCCAGGTTTTCTCGGTTTCAGTATCAGTAGTTGCATTATGGAATTGCTCTGCTATATATACAATACTTTTCAAAAAGTATTTCTAAGAAAGATATTTACGCATACATCTTATAGGTCAAATTAAAAAATGCAGAGAATATTTTTCTTCGCGTTATTGCGTGATTGTGATTGGTAATTACATTACGGGAGTGATGTTCACTAAAAATACAATACCTTTGTAAAAGTATTTTTAATTAAGCTTGTTACGCATATATCTCACATGTCAATTTAAAATATCTTAAAAATTCTTAAAAATGTTTATTTTTCGGGTTTTCGCGGTATCAGTATCAGTAATTGCATTATGGAATTGCTCTACTATAAATACAATACTTTTGAAAAAGTATTGTCAACTAAGTTTTTTACGCATATATCTTACATGTCAATTCAAAATATCTTAAAAATTGTTTAAAAATTTTACTTTTCGGGTTTTAGCGGTTTCAGGACCAGTATTTGCATTATGGAATTGCTCTACTGTAAATAAAACACTTTTGAAAAAGTATTTCTAACAAAGATTTTTAAGCATATATCTTATAGGTCAAATTAAAATATCCAGACAATCTGATTCTTCGCGTTATCGCGTAATTATGATTGGTAATTTCATTACGGGCGTGATGTTCACTAAAAATACAATACCTTCGTAAAAGTATTGTCAATTAAGTTTTTTACGCATATATCTCAGATGTCGATTTAAAATATCTTAAAAATTGTTTAAAAATTTTATTTTTCGTGTTTTCGCGGTTTCAGGATCAGTATTTGCATTATGTAATTGCTCTACTATAAATAAAATACTTTCGAAAAAGTATTTCTAACAATGATTTTTACACATATATCTTGTAGGACAAATTAAAATATCCAGAGAATCTTATTCTTCGCGTTATCGCGTAATTGTGATTGGTAATTTCATTACGGGAGTGATAATCACTATAAATACAATACTTTAGAAAAAGTATTGTCAATTTAGGTTTTTACCCCTATATCTCACATGTCAATTTGAAATATCATAAAAATTTTTTTAAAAAATTTTATTTTTCGGGTTTTTGCGTTTTCAGGATTAGTAATGGCATTATGGGATCGCTTTAATATAAATAAAATACTCTTGAAAAAGTATTGTCAACTAAGTTTTTTACGCATATATCTCACATGTCAATTTAAAATATCTTAAAAATTTAAAAAAAAAATTTTATTTTTCGGGTTTTTTCGTTTTCAGGATCAATAATTTCATTATGGAATTGTTCTACTATAAATAAAATACTTTTGAAAATTTATTTCTAACAAAGATTTTTACGCATATATATTACAGGTCTATTTAAAATATCCAGAGAATTTTATTCTTCGCATTATCTCGTAATTATGATTGGTAATTACATTACGGGCGTGATGTTCACAAAAAATACAATACCTTTGTAAAAGTATTGTCAATTAAGCTTGTTACGCATATATCTCACATGTCAATTTAAAATATCTTAAAAATTCTTATAAATTTTTATTTTCCGGGTTTTCGCGGTTTCAGTATCAGTAATTGCATTATGGAATTGCTCTACTATGAATACAATAATTTTGAAAAAGTATTTCTAACAAAGATTTTTACGCATATATCTTGTAGGTCAAATTAAAATATCCAGAGAATCTTATTCTTCGCGTTATCGCGTAATTATGATTGGTAATTACATTACGGGCGTGATGTTCACTAAAAATACAATACCTTTGTAAAAGTATTGTCAATTAAGCTTGTTACGCATATATCTCACATGTCAATTTAAAATATCTTAAAAATTCTTATAAATTTTTATTTTCCGGGTTTTCGCGGTTTCAGTATCAGTATTTGCATTATGGAATTGCTCTACTATAAATAAAATACTTTTCAAAAAGTATTTCTAACAAAGATTTTTACGCATACACCTTATAGGTCAAATTAAAAAATCCAGAGAATATTTTTCTTCGCGTTATTGCGTAATTGTGATTGGTAATTACATTACGGGAGTGATGTTCACTATAAATACAATACTTTTGAAAAAGTATTGTCAACTTAGGTTTTTACGCATATATTTCACATGTGAATTCAAAATATCTTAAAAATTTTTTAAAAAATTTTATTTTTCGGGTTTTCACGTTTTCACGATCAATAATTTCATTATGGACTTGATCTACTATGAACAAAATACTTTCGAAAAAGTAATTCCAACAGAGATTTTTACGCATATATCTTACAGGTCTATTTAAAATATCCAGAGAATTTTAATCTTCGCATTATCGCGTAATTATGATTGGTAATTACATTACGGGCGTGATCTTCACTAAAAATACAATACCTTTGTAAAAGTATTGTCAATTAAGCTTGTTACGCATATATCTCACATGTCAATTTAAAATATCTTAAAAATTCTTAAAACTTTTTATTTTCCGGGTTTTCTCGTTTGCAGTATCAGTATTTGCATTACGGAATTGCTCTACTATAAATACAATTCTTTTCAAAAAGTATTTCTAACAATGATTTTTACGCATACATCTTATAGGTCAAATTAAAAAATCCAGAGAATATTTTTCTTCGCGTTATTGCGTAATTGTGATTGGTAATTACATTACGGGAGTGATGTTCACTATAAATACAGTACTTTTGAAAAAGTATTGTCAACTTAGGTTTTTACGCATATATATCACATGTCAATTTGAAATATCTTAAAAATTTTTTTAAAAAATTTCATTTTTCGGGTTTTCGCGTTTTCAGGATTAGTAATGGCATTATGGAATTGCTCGACTATGAATACAATAATTTTGAAAAAGTATTTCTAACAAAGATTTTTACGCATATATCTTGTAGGTCAAATTAAAATATCCAGAGAATCTTATTCTTCGCGTTATCGCGTAATTATGATTGGTAATTACATTACGGGCGTGATGTTCACTAAAAATACAATACCTTTGTAAAAGTATTGTCAATTAAGCTTGTTACGCATATATCTCACATGTCAATTTAAAATATCTTAAAAATTCTTATAAATTTTTATTTTCCGGGTTTTCGCGGTTTCAGTATCAGTAATTGCATTATGGAATTGCTCTACTATGAATACAATAATTTTGAAAAAGTATTTCTAACAAAGATTTTTACGCATATATCTTGTAGGTCAAATTAAAATATCCAGAGAATCTTATTCTTCGCGTTATCGCGTAATTATGATTGGTAATTACATTACGGGCGTGATGTTCACTAAAAATACAATACCTTTGTAAAAGTATTGTCAATTAAGCTTGTTACGCATATATCTCACATGTCAATTTAAAATATCTTAAAAATTCTTAAAAATTTTTATTTACCGGGTTTTCGCGGTTTCAGTATCAGTATTTGCATTATGGAATTTCTCTACTATAAATACAATACTTTTCAAAAAGTATTTCTAACAAAGATTTTTACGCATACATCTTATAGGTCAAATTAAAAAATCCAGAGAATATTTTTCTTCGCGTTATTGCGTAATTGTGATTGGTAATTACATTACGGGAGTGATGTTCACTATAAATACAGTACTTTTGAAAAAGTATTGTCAACTTAGGTTTTTACGCATATATTTCACATGTCAATTTGAAATATCTTAAAAATTTTTTTAAAAAATTTCATTTTTCGGGTTTTCGCGTTTTCAGGATTAGTAATGGCATTATGGAATTGCTCTACTATGAATACAATAATTTTGAAAAAGTATTTCTAACAATGATTTTTACGCATATATCTTGTAGGTCAAATTAAAATATCCAGAGAATCTTATTCTTCGCGTTATCGCGTAATTATGATTGGTAATTACATTACGGGCGTGATGTTCACTAAAAATACAATACCTTTGTAAAAGTATTGTCAATTAAGCTTGTTACGCATATATCTCACATGTCAATTTAAAATATCTTAAAAATTCTTATAAATTTTTATTTTCCGGGTTTTCGCGGTTTCAGTATCAGTAATTGCATTATGGAATTGCTCTACTATGAATACAATAATTTTGAAAAAGTATTTCTAACAAAGATTTTTACGCATATATCTTGTAGGTCAAATTAAAATATCCAGAGAATCTTATTCTTCGCGTTATCGCGTAATTATGATTGGTAATTACATTACGGGCGTGATGTTCACTAAAAATACAATACCTTTGTAAAAGTATTGTCAACTTAGGTTTTTACGCATATATCTTACATGTCAATTTAAAATATATTAAAAATTCTTAAAAATTTTTATTTACCGGGTTTTCGCGGTTTCAGTATCAGTATTTGCATTATGGAATTGCTCTACTATAAATAAAATACTTTTCAAAAAGTATTTCTAACAAAGATTTTTACGCATACACCTTATAGGTCAAATTAAAAAATCCAGAGAATATTTTTCTTCGCGTTATTGCGTAATTGTGATTGGTAATTACATTACGGGAGTGATGTTCACTATAAATACAATACTTTTGAAAAAGTATTGTCAACTTAGGTTTTTACGCATATATTTCACATGTGAATTCAAAATATCTTAAAAATTTTTTAAAAAATTTTATTTTTCGGGTTTTCACGTTTTCACGATCAATAATTTCATTATGGACTTGATCTACTATGAACAAAATACTTTCGAAAAAGTAATTCCAACAGAGATTTTTACGCATATATCTTACAGGTCTATTTAAAATATCCAGAGAATTTTAATCTTCGCATTATCGCGTAATTATGATTGGTAATTACATTACGGGCGTGATGTTCACTAAAAATACAATACCTTTGTAAAAGTATTGTCAATTAAGCTTGTTACGCATATATCTCACATGTCAATTTAAAATATCTTAAAAAATCTTAAAAATTTTTATTTACCGGGTTTTCGCGGTTTCAGTATCAGTGTTTGCATTATGGAATTGCTCTACTATAAATACAATACTTTTCAAAAAGTATTTCTAACAAAGATTTTTACGCATACATCTTATAGGTCAAATTAAAAAATCCAGAGAATATTTTTCTTCGCGTTATTGCGTAATTGTGATTGGTAATTACATTACGGGAGTGATGTTCACTATAAATACAATACTTTTGAAAAAGTATTGTCAACTTAGGTTTTTACGCATATATTTCACATGTCAATTAAAAATATCTTAAAAATTTTTTTAAAAATGTTATTTTTCGGGTTTTCACGTTTTCACGATCAAAAATTTCATTATGGACTTGTTCTACTATGAACAAAATACTTTTGAAAAAGTAATTCCAACAGAGATTTTAACGCATATATCTTACAGGTCTATTTAAAATATCCAGAGAATTTTAATCTTCGCATTATCGCGTAATTATGATTGGTAATTACATTACGGGCGTGATCTTCACTAAAAATACAATACCTTTGTAAAAGTATTGTCAATTAAGCTTGTTACGCATATATCTCACATGTCAATTTAAAATATCTTAAAAATTCTTAAAAATTTTTATTTTCCGGGTTTTCTCGTTTTCAGTATCAGTATTTGCATTATGGAATTGCTCTACTATAAATACAATTCTTTTCAAAAAGTATTTCTAACAATGATTTTTACGCATACATCTTATAGGTCAAATTAAAAAATCCAGAGAATATTTTTCTTCGCGTTATTGCGTAATTGTGATTGGTAATTACATTACGGGAGTGATGTTCACTATAAATACAGTACTTTTGAAAAAGTATTGTCAACTTAGGTTTTTACGCATATATTTCACATGTCAATTTGAAATATCTTAAAAATTTTTTTAAAAAATTTCATTTTTCGGGTTTTCGCGTTTTCAGGATTAGTAATGGCATTATGGAATTGCTCTACTATGAATACAATAATTTTGAAAAAGTATTTCTAACAAAGATTTTTACGCATATATCTTGTAGGTCAAATTAAAATATCCAGAGAATCTTATTCTTCGCGTTATCGCGTAATTATGATTGGTAATTACATTACGGGCGTGATGTTCACTAAAAATACAATACCTTTGTAAAAGTATTGTCAATTAAGCTTGTTACGCATATATCTCACATGTCAATTTAAAATATCTTAAAAATTCTTAAAAATTTTTATTTACCGGGTTTTCGCGGTTTCAGTATCAGTATTTGCATTATGGAATTTCTCTACTATAAATACAATACTTTCCAAAAGGATTTCTAACAAAGATTTTTACGCAACATCTTATAGGTCAAATTAAAAAATCCAGAGAATATTTTTCTTCGCGTTATTGCGTAATTGTGATTGGTAATTACATTACGGGAGTGATGTTCACTATAAATACAGTACTTTTGAAAAAGTATTGTCAACTTAGGTTTTTACGCATATATTTCACATGTCAATTTGAAATATCTTAAAAATTTTTTTAAAAAATTTCATTTTTCGGGTTTTCGCGTTTTCAGGATTAGTAATGGCATTATGGGATCGCTTTACTATAAATAAAATACTCTTGAAAAAGTATTGTCAACTAAGTTTTTTACGCATATGTCTTACATGTCAATTCAAAATATCTTAAAAATTGTTTAAAAATTTTATTTTTCGGGATTTAGCGGTTTCAGGACCAGTATTTGCATTTTGGAATTGCTCTACTGTAAATAAAACACTTTTGAAAAAGTATTTCTAACAAAGATTTTTACGCATATATCTTATAGGTCAAATTAAAATATCCAGAGAATCTTATTCTTCGCGTTATCGCATAATTGTGATTGGTAATTACATTACGGGCGTGATGTTCACTTAAAATACACACCTTTGTAAAAGTATTGTCAATTAAGCTTGTTACGCAAATATCTCACATGTCAATTTAAAATATCTTAAAAATTCTTAAAAATTTTTATTTTCCGGGTTTTCGCGGTTTCAGTGTCAGTATTTGCATTATGGAATTGCTCCAATATAAATACAATACTTTTGAAAAAGTATTTCTAACAATGATTTTTACGCATATATCGCGTAGGTCAAATTAAAATATCCAGAGAATCTTGTTCTTCGCGTTATTGCGTAATTGTGATTGGTAATTACATTACGGGAGTGATGATCACTATAAATACAATACTTTTGAAAAAGTATTGTCAACTTAGGTTTTTACGCATATATCTCACATGTCAATTTGAAATATCTTTAAAATTTTTTTAAAAAATTTTATTTTTCGGGTTTTCGCGTTTTCATGATTAGTAATGGCATTATGGGATCGCTTTACTATAAATAAAATACTCTTGAAAAAGTATTGTCAACTAAGTTTTTTACGCATATATCTCACATGTCAATTTAAAATATCTTAAACATTCTTAAAAATTTTTATTTTCCGGGTTTTCGCGGTTTCAGTATCAGTAATTGCATTATGGAATTGCTCTACTATGAATAAAATACTCTTGAAAAAGTATAGTCAACTAAGTTTTTTACGCATATGTCTTACATGTCAATTCAAAATATCTTAAAAATTGTTTAAAAATTTTATTTTTCGGGATTTAGCGGTTTCAGGACCAGTATTTGCATTATGGAATTGCTCTACTGTAAATAAAACACTTTTGAAAAAGTATTTCTAACAAAGATTTTTACGCATATATCTTATAAGTCAAATTAAAATATCCAGAGAATCTTATTCTTCGCGTTATCGCATAATTGTGATTGGTAATTACATTACGGGCGTGATGTTCACTAAAAATACAATACCTTTGTAAAAGTATTGTCAATTAAGCTTGTTACGCATATATCTCACATGTCAATTTAAAATATCTTAAAAATTCTTAAAAATGTTTATTTTCCAGGTTTTCTCGGTTTCAGTATCAGTAGTTGCATTATGGAATTGCTCTGCTATATATACAATACTTTTCAAAAAGTATTTCTAAGAAAGATTTTTACGCATATATCTTATAGGTCAAATTAAAATATCCAGAGAATCTTATTCTTCGCGTTATCGCATAATTGTGATTGGTAATTACATTACGGGCGTGATGTTCACTAAAAATACAATACCTTTGTAAAAGTATTGTCAATTAAGCTTGTTACGCATATATCTCACATGTCAATTTAAAATATCTTAAAAATTCTTAAAAATGTTTATTTTCCAGGTTTTCTCGGTTTCAGTATCAGTAGTTGCATTATGGAATTGCTCTGCTATATATACAATACTTTTCAAAAAGTATTTCTAACAAAGATTTTTACGCATACATCTTATAGGTCAAATTAAAATATCCAGAGAATCTTATTCTTCGCGTTATCGCATAATTGTGATTGGTAATTACATTACGGGCGTGATGTTCACTAAAAATACACACCTTTGTAAAAGTATTGTCAATTAAGCTTGTTACGCAAATATCTCACATGTCAATTTAAAATATCTTAAAAATTCTTAAAAATTTTTATTTTCCGGGTTTTCGCGGTTTCAGTGTCAGTATTTGCATTATGGAATTGCTCTACTATAAATACAATACTTTTGAAAAAGTATTTCTAACAATGATTTTTACGCATATATCTTGTAGGTCAAATTAAAATATCCAGAGAATCTTTTTCTTCGCGTTATTGCGTAATTGTGATTGGTAATTACATTACGGGAGTGATGATCACTATAAATACAATACTTTTGAAAAAGTATTGTCAACTTAGGTTTTTACGCATATATCTCACATGTCAATTTGAAATATCTTTAAAATTTTTTTAAAAAATTTTATTTTTCGGGTTTTCGCGTTTTCATGATTAGTAATGGCATTATGGGATCGCTTTACTATAAATAAAATACTCTTGAAAAAGTATTGTCAACTAAGTTTTTTACGCATATATCTCACATGTCAATTTAAAATATCTTAAACATTCTTAAAAATTTTTATTTTCCGGGTTTTCGCGGTTTCAGTATCAGTAATTGCATTATGGAATTGCTCTACTATGAATAAAATACTCTTGAAAAAGTATAGTCAACTAAGTTTTTTACGCATATGTCTTACATGTCAATTCAAAATATCTTAAAAATTGTTTAAAAATTTTATTTTTCGGGATTTAGCGGTTTCAGGACCAGTATTTGCATTATGGAATTGCTCTACTGTAAATAAAACACTTTTGAAAAAGTATTTCTAACAAAGATTTTTACGCATATATCTTATAGGTCAAATTAAAATATCCAGAGAATCTTATTCTTCGCGTTATCGCGTAATTGTGATTGGTAATTTCATTACGGGAGTGATAATCACTATAAATACAATACTTTAGAAAAAGTATTGTCAACTACATTTTTACGCATATATCTCACATGTCAATTTAAGATATCTTAAAAATTTTTATTTTTCGGGTTTTCGCGTTTTTAGGATTAGTAATTGCATTATGGGATTGCTTTATTATAAATACAATACTTTCGACAAAGTATCGGTAGCAACCCGTGTAGAAATTTTGATAGGGGTCTAGTGGGGCCCCGACGAGTTTGCCCCATCTCTAGTCGGGATCTAGCGTGGAAAACTTGTCAGGGCCCCGTCGGTAACGTAACGCTTTTGTCGGAGTGGGCCCTACTAGACTTTCTAGTAGGGGTTTAGTGAGGTCAGCCCTTACACTTCCCCACCTACAAAAAAGGACACCATTAGGGCCCTATTGGACTTCTACATTGAATTTAAGGGCATATATTAGCAGACTCACGTGACCAATTTTGTTCAGGTATCTCACTGAGAAAATAATAAATAAAAATGATTTTCCACACTGAGAGGAAAAGTACAGGGGAAATTCGAATTAAGACTCTAATATTTAACATTTTCAACAGCAATGGAGGGATATTCGCTTGGAAGGTTAAGTTTACTGTTTTCACAGTAAAAAATCTGTTTTCAAGCTAGGAAATTTTTTTCTGAGTAAATTGACAGTACTTTTTCATTACACGTACACTGAAGAAAAATCTCAGTAAGTTTGACTACTTTTTAACTTACTTTCCATAGTTTACAAAGGCCCCAGTGTAATTTTTGAAGTTAAGTGAACTGCAAGAACATAGGGGTAAATCAAGTAAGAGCAGTAGTTGAATCGATGAATATTCTTATTAGTACATTTCATAACTGTAAATTATTCTTAACGCTGCGGGTTCGAACCCTCACTACTTATGATTAACGCAATACTAACCTAACGACTAAGCCTCTCGGCTGCGCACGCTTGGAATACATGAAAGAAAATAGCGCTTATAACCTGCAACTACTGCAGGGCCGTGTAAGAAGTGTATGGGCCCCGTGTAATCGGGAATTTTTTAATTTTATGCCAATTTATGATTCTGATTAAAATTTTTAATTATTGAATCGATTTTCTATAAAATGAAATATTTTTGAAATAAATAGATCAAATTTTTGAATTAAAGAACATTACATTATAAAAAGCTTTATATACATTTTAGAAGTATTAATTTTTATTATTGTATATTAGTGATACTTTATACACGTTATGATTCCTTTAATTTTTGTTTTTAAGAGTAAAATCAACGTATGTTCAGAATCTAAAAAATTTGAGTTTTTTCAATTCCAAAAATATGATGAAACGTTTGAATCAAGAAAATTATCGCATAATGAAATTATGCATTAAAGTTCGCAATAAGTAATTCCAACTAATGAAGTACTATTAAAAAAATAGTACACTTATTTACTTATCAATAGTTTGTTTTTCTAACTACTCTTATGTAGTAACTTCTACCGCTTATGTTTATTATGAAAGCTTCAATTGATTTTACTATTCACCCCATGTTAATTGAACTACATGTTTCGTTATTGTTATTACCTCAACACAATAAGATACACACACATACATATACGTGCTCTCATATGATTATTATAATAACATGCGAATTCGAGTTAAAATTATGAAAAAGTTTTCTTAAATGTTGTTGCTTCCTCTTAAGTATTGATTTTATCCAAGACCGTGTTCAGAAAATCTCCATTTTTCTCAGATAAGATCAAATTTTAATGAGAATAATGAATAAAGGTTATGTTGTATCTAATGGACCTAACCTTAACCACAAATATTACAAATAGGGATTCTCTAGTCGGGGCCCTGCCAGATACAAATAGATTTTCCATACTTAAGCGAAACAAGGAATTCCTCACTAGAACCTGACAGGGCCCCTATCAGTTTTTTCTGGACTATAAATACTAATCGGGTGCTAACAGGGCCCCTACCAGTTTTTTCTAGATGAGGAAATTCTAGTCCGGGCCCCACTAGAACCCAACTTAAAATAAGGAAAGATAGGGCAATTTCTACACGGGAATGTTTTTACGCGTACATCACATGAGCATAAAAAGATGTCTTTAACCCTCCAGAAAAATGGACTGCCCTAACGAAACACGCATGGCACCAAGATCACAAATTTAATTTTGATGAAGTCACAATAATAGACAGATCAGATAACTACAAAAAACGCATGATTCTAGAAATGACCCACATAGCCAGTACCTCACATTCTGTAAATCAAAGGACTGATACAGAAAATTTATCAGTTTTTTATCTCCCTCTCTTAAACAACCAAGCCTAACTCCATTCAAAATTCATATTATTAAAAAATCCTGAATGTCCTGAAATACATAAATACACATACTTTCTGGAAACACTCAAAATATGCCGACGAAACCTTTATGTCTCCGGTTACAATTTATGGTCTTCTCATTGTCCTAACAGTCCAGCCACCTCCAGCACATCCTTTTCTTTCTCCAAAAAAATCCCTAAAGGGGAAAAAAATCTTACCCTCCACTCTCATCCCAATATGCATGCCTAAAAACCAAAACATAACTCAGTTTACGAGTCAACCTCCCAGGGGAGAAGTGTGTGCAGTCTAAGTTATGTGTCTTCCCAAAAAACGGAAAAAGAAAAAACTGGATAATAACATTTATACAAAAAGTCGTAATTTTAATCAAGGTTAGTCCTCTTTTTTACTCTATATATAGTCTGTGATAAGATTTAAAAATTTGGATAGAATTGTGCACAAATTTAATAATAAAAAATACCATACCTACACATTTGAAAGTACTACACATTAAACACTAAGACATTACTATTAGATTTCAATAAAATTACTCCTAGAATTTTTTTTCGCGGCTCTCTACGTCTTTTCATACCTTTATTTATGTAAAAAATTTTTTTTCTTTCTATGTACAATCGCATCTAAATTTCTTTCTACAACTTATAATTTTATACAATATTTTTTCTTACATCTACTTGTCAAACCAAAAAATCGGCAATTTACTTCCAAAAAACTGGATTTTACACAGGTCTATTCTCATTGCTTTACACCTAAGAAATATTTACATAGGTAATTTTAGATCTAGACTCAAACCAAAGAAAACTTTATGTGCAATATTATATGATAATTTATGGCCTTTTTGTGTACATTCCGAATAAGCAGCCTCATTGTCTATACCCACGATTGGGAAAAAGCCTTTTGTATAACTCTACGGACTCTTTATGTTCTAAGTCATTGCAAAAAAACTATCAATTTTTTCAGTTCTTCTTGCTAAAAAAGTATCACAGCGGACAAATTTCCAAGGAAAATATGCCAAAGAAAAAAATGTTAAATGAAATAAAATTTACAGATTGCACTTCATACCAACAGAAATAATATTTAAAGAATTTGAAAATATTTTATATGTGTGGTATATATAATGTTATGTGCATGTCATATGTATGTATGTATGTGTGTATGTACGTATGCATATTATATAGTATATGTACATTGTATATTGTACATATATATGTGTATATATTGCATGCGTGATGTATATGTGTGTATGTATGTATATGTATGTGTATGTATGTGTATATGTATATATGTGTATGTATGTGTATGTATGTATATGTATGCATGTGTGTATGTGTATGTATGTATGTATATGTGTATGTGTGTGTATGTATGTGTGTATGTGTATATGTGTATATGTATGTATGTATATATATTGTATTAAAAACTACACCACAAAAATTTCAATCTACAATTCCATGCACGAATGTCAATTAAAAATATTTTTTATATTTAGACACTTAATTCCAACCTTCCAAAAAATGCTTTCTGGTATCTAGTTTGTTAGGTTATGTGAATGAAATATTTACCTCAAAGTAATATCAAAATTTATTTACCTACATGTAAAAACATAATTATAATTACTTGTTAAATTTTTACAAAAAATTTTTTTATACAAAATATCCTATGTTAGCAAAAACTTTTTTCTGTATTTTTAGATTTGAATAAATCACTGATGAGGGCTCCGATCAGAGCCGAAACGTCTGATTATGTAAAACTCTGAGTTTTTATCAACCTTGGACCCTAAAGCCAATTACCAACATCAACATATATCTTCAATTCGAAATTAAAACAACTAAAAAATCTTTTTCTTCTCGTTTTCGCGTATTTAGGATTAATAATTACATTACAGGAGCGTTTCTTACTATAAATGCAATACCTTTGGAAAATTATTGTAAACAAGGTTTTATACACATATATCCTACCTGTCAATTCAAAATAACTGAAGAAATCGCTTATTCTTCGCGTTTTCGTGTTTTCGCGTTTTCGCGTTCTCGCGTTTCTATGTGAAGTAATTACATTATGGGAATCCTTTACTTTGAATATAATACTTTCGAAAAAGTATTGGCAAAAAAGTTTTTCATGCGCATATCATGCATGTCAATTTTAAATGACTAAAAAAATTCTTTTTCTTCGCGTTTTCGCGTTTTTAGGATTAATAATCGCATTATGGGATCGCTTTATTATAAATACAATACTTTCGTAAAATTATTGTCAACCAAGTTTTTTACGCATATATAATACGTGTCAATTTAAAATAACTAAAAAATTTCTATTCTTCGTGTTTTCGCATATTTATGATTGGTAATTACATTGCGGGAGTGATTCTTACTATAAATACAATACTTTTGAAAAATATTGTCATAAAGATTTTTACGCATATATCATACTTGTCAGTTAAAATAAATAAAAAATTCTCTTTTTTCGCGTTTATAACAGTGAGTTCAGTCTCATATCAATTCATAAATGCTTTTTTTTCGTGGATCTAGAATTAGTAATCGTATTACGGTACTGTCTCAATCTAAATACAATGCTAAAAACAGGTTTGGCAACAAGGGTTCACGCGCATATCATACATTTCTAATTAGAGCATTTAAAAAAAATTCTATTCTTCGTGTTCTCAGGATTACTGATTGCATTATGTGTTTGTTTTAATATAAATACAATACTTCAGTAAAAGTATTGGCAAAAAAGTTTTCTACATGTATTTCAATTCAAAATAACTTAAAAATTCTATACCATTCTCTTTTATCAAAAAATGTTCTCACTCGCGATTATTTTTAACGACTGTATTAAAATATGTTCGAGGGAGTGTTTCGGTACCGTATTGAGCAAGTTTTCTGACGGATTCCTTCGAACATGTGGTATGGGGTTTGATTTCCTCGAACGCTTTGGCACATAGAAATCTCAAGTGCTCGGGACGTTGAAAAGATTTTGAGTGTGCATACTCTTTGAGGTTGTACCTTGACTCCTCATAACAAGTTTTTTCAATTTTTTCATCCCAAATTCAAATTTATCGGTTTTCGACTCACCCTTAACTTCTCGGGTTCGTGTGTGTGTGTGTTGTGCTGTGCGTTCTCCATCGAGGGCTCACGATTGGTTTTTTGACCTGTGTTTTTATGGAATTAATTGTGGTTGTGTGCCTTTGAGGTGGCGCGTTCAGCGATTCACATCTTCCACGAATTGGACACGAGAGGACTTCTGTGTGAGGACGATGCTGGAGGGTCTATTCGCATGTTCTAATTTTATTAATAAATTTATTATAAGAATAAAACAAAAAAAAACAAAAACAAAAAGAAAATAAATATTAAGTTGCATGAGTTTTGCTTGTTTAGTTTATAATTATTATTTTTAATGCAAATTAAAATTGTTGGCACTGAAGAGGGCCCCCATTTGTGGCCGAAACGTTTGCCTTTCTGATGTTTATGTTTTTTACGACATAAACAAATTGGAACTAAACTGACCCCATGCCAAATTAAATATCACAGATATATCACTGTGGATCAATATAACAAAGGACATGTGCAGGGACATGTCAAGATACAATTATTTTTCATATTTCACTAATTTAAAAATAATTATACAAAACCGGAAAGGCCATCTACTTTCCTCAGAAATTATAATACCGGTAACATCAAAAAATTATTAATTAATCTGGCCTAAAACCTCAACAACATCTTGAAAATATACAGAATTGGTAAATTTACCATCTAAGATTGTCGATTCACGAAAGTGTTTGCAATCAGACCCAATAGAGGTCACTTTAAGTCCTAATTTCCATTCAAATAAAACATCTAAAACTGAAAAGTGAAATATACCGAAAAATTACTTGAAATGCTGTGAGCGGTGTTGGCTTGGTGCGTTTATGACAGTAAGTCCCCGGAAAGGCAAGTATATTCGGAGGTTCGATTCCTCCTGACACATGCAAGATGCACGCTTTCAAATTTTTTATCGGTCTTAAAAATATTTTACCATCTAAATAATATTATTTTTCATATTTCACTAATTTAAAAATAATTATACAAAACCGGAAAGGCCATCTACTTTCCTCAGAAATTATAATACCGGTAACACCAAAAAATTATTAATTAATCTGGCCTAAAACCTCAACAACATCTTGAAAATATACAGAATTGGTAAATTTACCATCTAAGATTGTCGATTCACGAAAATGTTTGCAATCAGACCCAATAGAGGTCACTTTAAGTCCTAATTTCCATTCAAATAAAACATCTAAAACTGAAAAGTGAAATATACCGGAAAATTATTTGAAATGCTGTAAGCGGTGTTAGCTTGGTGCGTTTATGACAGTAAGTCCCCGGAAGGGCAAGTATATTCGGAGGTTCGATTCCTCCTGACACATGCAAGATGCACGCTTTCAAATTTTTGCGGTCTTAAAAATATTTTACCATCTAAATAATATTATTTTTCATATTTCACTAATTTAAAAATAATTATACAAAACCGGAAAGGCCATCTACTTTCCTCA
Organism: Diplolepis rosae; assembly: GCA_030998225.1. NCBI lineage: Eukaryota > Metazoa > Arthropoda > Insecta > Hymenoptera > Diplolepididae > Diplolepis > Diplolepis rosae. The sequence goes on from JAPYXD010000700.1 coordinate 270,041, forward strand.
GAAATTATAATACCGGTAACACCAAAAAATTATTAGAAACATTAGGTTAGATCAGACAAGTGCAAGACTTCTCTGTTACTCCTGTTAAGTTGAGGATAAAATTTATGCATGAATATTGTAACCGTATACACCTCGCCCCTGCAGAACGGCAACCGGCAACACCGCCGAGTCTGCCAACGAGCGGTGTAGCCAGCACCTAGGCGCGGACGCTAAGCGCAGACGCAGCATCCCCCACCCACAACCAAGGAACCGCGGTGGGAGAACGGAACCACGGTGGGAGAATGGACCCGCGAATATAAAAGCGGAATGCTGTGCCGGGAAAAGGCATTCCGGCGGCTCTTTATCGAGCCGCAAGCAGCCTGAGAAAACTCGCGGGGCAGTCTAAAGGTTTTCTGCCTTTAGGTGAGTCCTGATTTATTCTCTGAGACGTTTTCGGGGCAGGCTAAGGGTTTTTTGCCCTTATCTGAGTCTGGTGCTCGCATCCACCCAAGGGGGTCTTTGAGCGCCTTCACTCGTGAATATTATTCACAAGTAAAGAGCTTGAAGCTCCTGCCTGCTTGTGGCGATTATTGACTGAAGGAAATTTTGGACAGAATTGCATTATATCGAGCTACGACGTTAAAACCTCAGAATTGTATTATATCGAGCCATGACGTTAAAACCTCAAAATCATATTATATCGAGCATAAACGTTGGGTCCCGCGATGACCAGACTAGATGTAAAACAATATCAAAGACTATTTTATATTATTTATAAAATCCAAATACATTGGTTATTTACAAAGTCGAATTTTTATATAACTGTTAGGCACTCCAGGCTGATCACCTGTTAGTGAATCTTTTAAGTAGCATAGGACGATTTCTCTTTCTTGATTTTTAATTATTATGTGAAATCATATTTTTGCTCTTATCCTTATGTAAAGAGAAATCGTATATTTTAGGATTATATTAAATTTTGCTGTCTATTATATAAAAAGAATTTAATTCTTATTTCTTCTCCCGTGTCCCATATTTACCTCGATAATAGATTTAAAATAAGAAATAAAAATACAAATAAAAGTTACAATATATATATACAGGGTGTCCCAGGACTCAAGGTACATATTAATATTTTTGAATTCCAAAAAAAATGGTATGAAAAACTCTAATGCAAAAAATTTGTGAAGTGTATAATTACTGAGTAATTAGCAATTCAAATTGACCAATCATGGAAATGCATTAGATAGACGACTGTTTATATGCTATCGCTGAGAGAGTGTGAGAATGCAAGTTCTGATCGTATAATTTCTCCTCAGTTTATTTTTGTAAGAGGTATCGATTCTTTGGTGCAACTTCACACTTAAACGAGATTCAAAAATTAACAAGTATCTTTTTCATAGCTTCCAAATTAGAAAACATTGCTGGCTGAGTTAATTACCGTAGTTAAAAATGTATGCGTTTTTGAATTCTGTACAATCCTGCTGAATTCTTGGCATTTTCGCAGAATTCTTTTGAGTTCTTTAGAAATCCCTTTAACATCTTTGAATTACCTTGAACACTTTTGGATACATCTAATTATTTGGAATTTCAAGGTTTTTGAATGCTGTAAATTCCTCCGAATTGTACTAAATTTCTCGTAATTTTCGTAATTCTTACTCAATGAGTCAAGGTAGGTCGATGGCTCAGCTACCAATTCGAATTCTGCATAGTTATCACGAATTCAGTGGAATACCTTTCAACACGTTTGAATTAATTTAAAAACGTCCAAATACTTTTCAAGCTATGAAAATATGCAATAAATTGTTGAAATTGAAAAATTCATAAATCCTACAAATTCTTACGAATTTTGCTGAATCTGAGTAATTTCTTATAAAACTCTTTTTAATTTCTTATGGTTCCAGGAAATAAATAAATAATTGATTTGGACGGAAAAAACACCTACTTCTAAAGTGCTTTGCGAAGTTCTTAAGCTCAGGAATCAAACTGATATGTTCCCAGTTCGGAAAATTGCTACTAATTATTAGACACTGTTTACTAAAACTTCAGTGAAATTTTCAGAATTGCTAAACCAAATACTGAAATTTCACTAATAATTAGTAGAAATTTTCACAAAAGTGAATTAGTGGCATCAGACTGTTGTCGTCGCGTCTTAACGACAAGCAGATAGAAGTAGTAGTAGCAGAAAGAAGTAATTTTTATTGATATATCCCGAGCAGGATTGAATAAAAATCTGGTAAAGAGAAGTACTTCGTTTGAAAGCACGTTGACTTCTCTTTTTCAAATAAATTTGTCTTGATTTTTCTTCGATTCACTGATTGTTTTACAATACGAAAAATGTGTTGGTTAGTGCAAAATCGTGCGTGGCGAGAGACAGGAGTTGCTACTAAGCAGCGAAACAAATTCACGCCCACTCTACTAGGACATTGAAAACAGAAACTCCTTTTTCATCAACTTCGTTGCCCTGGGAGTGGTAGAAATTAAAACAAAAACCATCGGCAATGTACCTTAGTATCGTTCCATTGATTTGTTTTGATTTATAATTATAACTTGTACAGTCATTATAAACTTGTTGCTCAGTCAATATTAAATAAATAAGTTTTCTAAAAAAATGAAAATCGCTAGTGTCTCGAAGTTTTTTGTCTGTTCTTATGCCAAATTTAAGAATATGATAAATAAATATATTTAAAAGCTGGCATCATGATGTTAAAGTTCTGTCTACAGAACTCGAGAGAATTCTGCGGAATACCAAGAATTCAGGAGAATTGTACAAAATTCAAAAACGCATACATTTTAAGTAAGGTAATTAACTCATCAAGCAATGTTTTCTAATTTGGTAGCTACGAAAAAGATACTTGTTAATTTTTGAATCTCGTTTAAGTGTGAAGTTGCACCAAAGAATCAATACCTCTTACAAAAATAAACTGAGGGGAAATTATACGATCTGAACTTGCATTCTCACACTCTCTCAGCGATAGCATATAAACAGTCGTCTATCTAAAGCATTTTTATGATTGGTCAATTTTAATTGCTAATTACTCAGTAATTATACACTTCACAAATTTTTTGTATTAGAATATTTCATTCCATTTTTTTTTTTGGAATTCAAAAATATTAATATGTACCTTGAGTCCTGGGACACCCTGTATATATATATATATCAATAAAAATATTAGATCCTGATATAACCTTTAAAATTGTAATCTTATACTATATACGATCATATTTTATTAAAATAAGATAAAATTATTTTCTATTAAAAAAAAATCTTTACTAAAAGTATTCGAAATATTCAAGAATGAAAAATTATTATTGAGTCTCTTTACGTAAATAGATGAAGTATAATAATCAAACAAAACTACATAAAAATAATAGTAAATAAAAGCTAGTAGTATAACTATAATAATATAACAAATTTACAAATTTAACCAAATAAACAGACAAATATACAAAAAATAAACTAATATAAGAAACTATCAGACTGATTGAGAAAATGTAAATAACTGGTTACATATATTTGGTTACGTGAATCTAGAAGTAAATATATGTCAATATCTCTCAAAAAGAAAAAACAATCGTAGACTTTATTTAAGGAAACGATTTTGCAGAACAAGGCTTATTTCGTATCTCACATATTTTGGTGAAAAAAATTGAATTTTTTTAATATTAAAAATCAAGACATAAAATATACATCCTGTCCCTAAATGTCTTAATGAGAATTTTTAAACCTCATTTTGGCAAACAATTTCCCATATCAACGTTTCTTTTGTATTACACATATTTTGTCTAAAAAATGGAATTTTTGAATTTTAATCGTATTTTTTGGAATTGAAATCAAAAATATATGTTTTATCAGAAACTGTGTTAGACAAAATTTGTAGATTTTTTTGAAACGAACAACTTTGTATTCTTACGTTTTTTTCGTATTTCACATATTATTGTTAAAAAATTGAATTTTGGATTTTCAATAGTTTTTTTTTAATTAAAAAGAAAAATATGCATCTTATGAAAAAATGTTTCGATTCAAATTTGTAGGTCTTTATGTAGAAAATAATATTGTATCATAACGTTTTTTCGTATCTCGTATAATTTAACTGGAAAATGGAATTTTGATATTGACTTTTTTCGAATTTGAATATGCTGTAACATTTTTAATTTTGATTGAATCAAAAAATGTTATCAGGATAATTTGTAGAGATTTATTAGCACTATCAAAAACCAGTATTGAAATTTTTGATTTTTTTTAAAAATTATTTTCAAAAACACAAAAGTAGTGCTCAATCCCTCAATTTTGATTGGATGTGGCTGGTTAACGAACTTGTCCTTACTTTTTCGGCTCCGATAAAGTGTACCAAAGCTCAATTCAATCTGATAATTCTATCGAGAGTTATGCCGCACACGACCTACTACAGACAGACAGACAGACACTTTCGTAAAAACCATTTTTTCTGACTCAGGGGGTCTCAAAACGTAAAGATTTGATGAAAATTTCGAAAGTCATTTTTCACATAAAACCAATACCTTCTCATCCATGATGAGAATGTAAAAAAAAATACCTTACCACTAATATTTCATTGAAATCATTAATCACTCATTCATTTGTCAAAGGAAAATGAATAAATAATTCGGTATAAGGGGTAAGGGGTAATGCAGTATGAAACTGCACTCATTTGCACTTACCCGTTTTTATTAATTTTGTTCTTACTGAGCTGTCTACCATTTTCCATATAGAATTGCACCAATTCAGAGTGTGGAAAATTTTTCTCCACCATAGAGATCATAAAAGTCTTCTGTATTTTATATTTTACGCGAGTAACTTTACCGTTTCACACAACGGTTAATTTTCCTTTATAACTAAGCGTTAATATACTTACCTAATCTTTTACCCCTCGAAGAGTTCAGTGTGGCAAAATTCACTAGCCCATATCCTCTTATCATCAGTAACGCATATAAACATGCGGGATATATCGCTGCGTTCGCAGAATTATCGTCTGATCGAAGAGATTATCTCGATTGATCGCAGAACTTTCCTTGATTGCTCGCTCCTGTGGGACGCTTTGTTTTTTTCCACTACAGAATGGTCTGCCTATCGACATTCTGTTCATTTGTCTGACAAGCAATCATCTTTTGCCCTCTTTCCTATATCAGTAACCAGGTTGATAACTGTCGATTCATCTGCAGATGAGTGTGCACAGGTACGTGAGAACTAATTTTACTCGTCTGTTCGTCCTTCTTCTTGGTTAGAGTTGATTCATTTATATCTAGCCATTTATTACCTGTGTTATACAAAAATGAAAATCCTGAAAAAGAAATTTCATGAATAATCCTTCCTTTTACCTTTTGCATTGAAAATCATATAGAATTTCAAAGTCATAGGAATCACTATATAATCTTAAATTGACTTTTCTCCTTGTGAGTCGATCTTCCAAAATTTAATCTTTTTCCTTCGTGAATAAATCACTCAGAATAAAGCGACACTTCATAACAAATGACCACGTTAATAAATCTAGCCTATCTAGGTGTCTAGACATTTTATGTTTTTAAAACAAAGTTTACAAACTTACCCAAATTCCCCACGACGTGTAGTTTTACCTTACCGTCAGTATTATAATTTTTCCATGCCCTTTTGACTTCTAATACATATCCTCTCACCAACATTGCTGGCTTATTCATATGTTATTTAATCACACTATCCTCTAGGAAACCAATCAGTGTGTAGTTTATTGACATGTACTGCAAACCTGGCTAGATGCAACGTCTTTTCATCATTGGCAATTTTCGTATTTATCATTGTTCTTATGATGAGTTTTACTTTAGATAAGATTGTTCATCCTCTTCCTTGTCAAACTGAATTATTTAATAATTATTCTTCATTTTACCAAAAATAATTGTTCTTAATGAATACAATAATAAATTCCTAAATGTCATAAAATACAATTAATTAATTACTTAAGGCGGTATTCTAGTCTAGAATTTTGAAAAAATCGATTTTTTTTCTTTCCCGTATTTTTAAAGAATAGACCTTTAAGAATATTTCCTCCAAAGGAATTTTTAAAAAATTTAATTATTTACGGAGTTATAGCTATTTTAGTGATGCAGCGCGCGAACCGGACACATGTATTGTCCACCTGGTTCATGAAGCTGGTGTAAGTGGCAAAAAGCAGCGGCTGAGGGTACATTAGATGACTTTGTTCACAAAAACCCCCCTCTGAATGACAAAATATTAGAAGCAATCAAGCCGATATACGAAAGTCCATCCGATGAAAATTTGCTGCACCGTTGTTTGGGCTGGGAAACCCAAAATAACAATGAATCGCTGAATTCATTGATTTGGACTTTTGCGCCGAAACACATTCATGCAGGAAAGAAGACAATTGAAACTGCAAATTATTTAGCAGTTTGCATTTTCAATGAAGGCTTTTTACCAATTTTTAAAATAATGGGCGTCATGGGAATTACAATTAGTCCAGAAGCCCATGCGTTCGGTAGCAAACGGGACGAAACTCGGATACGCCGCTCCGAAGTACGAGCTTCTGATGCTTCTAAGGAAGCTAGAACTGCTCGTCTAGCAGAAAGAAGCGAAGAAGAAGATCTATTTGAACAAGAGAAAGGTCCAATGTATGGAGCAGGAATCGCCGATTAACGAAATGTGAGTAAAAACTGCCTGCAACTTTTCTCAAATCTTTAAACGTGTTTTTCTCGAAACTACTTTTTCCAACACGTTTGACATGATTTCTCAAGTTCTAATGAACCGATTAACTTGAAATTTGGCGTGGACCTTCTTTATATATCCCTCTATCGTTCAAACTAGGATTATGTGAAAATTTTGATTTTTACTATTTAAAAAAAATTTTAAACTTTATAAAAAACAGGGCAAAAACAAACTTTTATTTCAAACAGTCGCCATTTTGTGAAAAAATTTTATTTTTTTTTCCTAGTTCAGGCGATAGCGATATTCTTACTCATTAAGAATCTATTTTTTTTTTTTTTTTAGATCACCAGTAGGGTTGGAATCATGTCAATATGGATGCACCCTTTTTTCACCCCCGCCATTTCAACAGCCTGTAACTTTGTCAATTTTCAAATTTTTCTAATTTTTAATTTTTTTTTGTACTGTTAAAATATTAATAAATATTTCATAAAAAAATGGATGGTAAAAATATTATTAGTTTTTTTTTATAGAATTTAAAAAACACCCAAAATTTGTATCTCTAGATTAGAATACCCCCTTAATGTTAACTTAAGTATATCAAGAATTTAATTATTTGAGAATAAATATTAGAAACAAAACACTATAGGATACACATGTATACATATAGCTATGTATATATATATGTAATCAGTAGTAGCTACCGGCAATACCTGTCATAATTACATAAACTAGAAACCTGAAAATAAAATAAAACTAATGTGAGTTTAATCAAACTTGTCTCTAATATTCCTAAAAGATTAAAAACTATAAAACAACTTGATTTCTTACCTTGGAAATCGTGAACTCATAACGAAGTAAAAGAAATTCTTACTTTATTAACAATCACTGTCAAGGTTCACTTTACCTCATTTCACACGATTCTCACGCACGGTTTATAAATTGCAATTTTTTAATTAACATTAGAAACTAATACAAAAATCAGCGAGTAAATGACCTGACATTACAGATTAAAGCTTTTATTTTCACTGAAACACAAAGAAATTGCATATAACCTCACTTAAAGAATGTAAACATTCTTTTGAAAATAGGAGGTGAGGTGTGATGATCGCATCTGCGCGTCGCACCTGCGCGCTCATCTATTTTGCGGATTGCGAATCAACTAGATCGAGCGTTCATGAACTCGATTCAAATCCACTTCTTCGGTACGTACGTAATTGTACGTAACAAAGAAATGCCGTGGGAAAATTTAATTTCGATTTTATTATAAATATTAAAAAAAGCAGAATAAATCTTAAAGTTTATGATCAAAGAGACTTTTAGTATTAAGAATAAATATAAATCTTTTAGTTTTATTGGCAAAATAACAAGGTTTGGTTTATGTCACTTTATATGTACGGACACGTGCAACAATCTCACGGTTCTTAAATTGTTAAAATGAAATTTAATGTTAATTTACATGCTGAAATTTACCAGATCAAGTTGACATTTAAGAGAAATAATAAATAAACCAGCCTTGTTCCTTAGAATAATTAAATTAATGGTTTATTTTCAGATTGACAGGTTGTCTGGAAACCTTTGAGGAAATGTCTCACTAGAAATAAATAAAAAATAGTTTTAAGAGCCTTCCTTTGTTCTAAATAGGACCAGACTATGTGAAAACCGTTCTGGAGAGTTTGGGAAATATCACTAGCGACTAATAAATTCTAAATTTATTGCCATCCAGTATAAGTTGTTTGGTTTACAAACCATGAATTTTGCTAAATACTCAATAGTCGTTGAAATTTGATTCCAAATTTCAATAAATCCAAAATCCCCAGAACGATCGTAAAATGTGAAAGAACATTGGTACTTGTCAACCCTTAAAAAATGATCTACGATCGAAGTTACGTGACCAGAGACGAACCCCCGCAGTGAAAAGAGGAATTGTATTTTGACACCCTCAAGTGGCCGCACTTGAGATGCTGGGAACGCACGTGGGCCTGACACCCACTACTGGCCTAGTTCGTATCCACCCTCGCTGTTTTAAGGGGAGAATCTCATACAATAAGATTTTTTTGGAAACACCCAAAACTAAAATATCAACCAATTAGATCGATTGTTTACGCCCTAAAAACTAAAATCATTTAGTGGGGACTTTTAATAAAAAGACCCCTTGGATCCCTCTCTGGACGCGCTCGCACGTACGCAGTCAGTTTGTTAGTTACGCTCCTACTTTCGAAATACGCATTTGTACGCGGATTTTCTGTAAGACATAAAACTTGAGTAAATTAATTGAACTTTGTCTTAAAAATAAAAAACTGTTCACTCGAACAATCTCATCATTCTTCATTCCTATCTTTAGAGGATTTTAAGTCGGACCGCGCGCCGAAAACTAAATATATATAGTTCTCGAAGTTTCGTGTAGACGGCCCTGAGATCAGGTCGTTCACATAGTGGCCAACTGATCTCTATAATACACTGGATGCACAATGCCAATGGGAAAATCCGCATAGTCGTGTGCCCAATTGAAGGCTGAGCCGCCACATTTACTTAGGTTGATTACAAAGAATGTTGCGGTAAATTCAAATTTAGTAAAAAGGGAAAAGTGTAAATATTAAAGAAACAATATGAAATCCGTGCTTTTTTACCAGTATTAGTATTGATAGTATACATAATTAAACTAATGTGTTACGTCCCGAGCTAAGTCGAGGGTAGGTTGGGAAATTAGGAAAAGGGAGGAAAGTTTGCTGATTAAATTAGAGTGGTAAATTCTGATTATTTATATTTTTGTGTGAGATTGTGGTCACTAGTCAAACCTATGCGGCTCGAGTTGTTCACAGTAATGACAAATTTGATTATATTGCGGTGTACAAACTTTATTAATTAAAAGATAGATATACAATAAGTTTTGAGATACTTATGTGCATGCCTTATACTACTTCTCAAGATGAAAAGGCAATATTAAGGGTTTTATGCGTTTATGAGTCGATAATACAGGTTTTGAGATGCCTATATATGTAACTCATACATCAAAAGTGTGCGTCTATATAAGTCAATAATACAGGTTGAGATGCCTAGGTACACAATTCACGCACTACAATTGGCGTTATAGTTAATATAATAAGTTTTGAGATACTTATGTGCATGCCTTATACTACTTCTCAAGATGAAAAGGCAATATTAAGGGTTTTATGCGTTTATGAGTCGATAATACAGGTTTTGAGATGCCTATATATGTAACTCATACATCAAAAGTGTGCGTCTATATAAGTCAATAATACAGGTTGAGATGCCTAGGTATACAATTCACGCACTACAATTGGCGTTATAGTTAATATAATAAGTTTTGAGATGCTTATATATATAACTTACGCTTTCTCCTTGCTTGAGAAGGCAAGAGAAAGAGTTTTGTCGTATAGTTCTCCTTGTTGATAGCTGGATAACGGCACAATCCTGACTGGAGTTAAGTAGTGGTAGTCAAGTAGTACAGGAAGAGTACCAGACAATCCAACTTGCTTGCTAAACACTGGTTAAGGTGGCTTGAGCGTTTGGCAGGGACGGTCTAGAAAAAAATTTGGGGGGGGGGGGGGGGGGGGCCGATCGAAAACATCCGGAGCAATCCGGAAACCGTCTCTTACGGTTGAAGGACCGTGTGCTGTACGGGTATAGAGATTTGAGGGAGTCTGATATTTCGGAGGGGGGGGGGGGTGTCCGGACCCCCAGGAACACCCCTCTGGATCCGTCTCTGGCGTTTGGTGTCGTATGAAGTAAGGGGCACCGTGGGGGCACGTGTTACATGAATGCTCATTGCTACTTATTTTTTAATAATTATATGTATTATTGTTACATCTGAGTAGAAGGGTAAGAAATCAGGGAAATGTCCCCTGAAAAAAGTGATAGTAAAAATTTATTAATTTCACCTCGAGGTGGTTTTTTATATTCTGTACTTTTCTCGCAATTTTCTTTTGATTGAAGTCGTCAACCCTTTGTTTCTATAATACTAATAGATTCCTTGAAATCGAAAGTACTATTATATATTTGATTTATGGGGACTTGTGATTTTGTTCCGGAGTTTCGCCGATTTTGATGAGGAACTCCATAAGACTATGTGTTAAACTGACATTTTTTCGGTAGCGATTTTTTCGGCATTGACATCGTCAACCACGGTATTTCTTTTTTCCAAATGAATCTAGCACATTTTATTAAGATAATCTCTAAGTTTCGGAGCAATCTGTAATTTTTTTCAAAAACGCTCAAGCCACCTTAAGTTTGTTTTCTGTAGATTTAACTCTCAGAACTCCACTTAATACGACGATACACGTATTTAACGGCACTTATTAATTACCGACGTTAAGATCTTGAAGACTGAACAGCTACTAGCGAAAAGACAGCCTCCAGAGGTAAATCTGAGGTTTATATATTATTGACTATTCCCATAGTGGGAGAGTGCCTGCTAATTTGTAGATCGGCACGTACAATGATAAATTGTTGATCGGCACGCGTCTGGTAGTAATGTCGATGACCATGCTTGCTGACAGTCGCGTAAACTCGTGAACTCGCGCTAGTTCTCACGCAGGTCATACTATCGGGCTCAAAGTGCATTGACGCTCCATGCGGTACATCTTTTTCTCGTCTTTTCAGCTATGTTACTTAATATATATATGTTGACAGGTCGGTGCAATTTTACTAGGTCGTAATTGCACTGACTCATCTATTATTTTACAACTTGGTTTATATTCTTATAGTATTTATGAAATACATGAATTTTTGGTGTTTATATTCTAAAATATTATTTAAGCTAATTTGCGGATCCCCAATAATTTGATTGATATTATTGATTGATTATCCATTATTGGTTATCACTGATTATTATGTGCTGTTGTTTGATTATTAATATTAGTCATTCAACGGTTGTTCTTAACAATAATGAATATTATTGTTATTTTCATTAAATAATTATTAATGTTAATTGGCTTGGTTTTCTACATTACCGACGGTAAGGTAGTTTTCCTATTTTATGCAACTCAACTGCCTTGTCGATCTCAGGTAATTATCCTATCGACAAGTAGTTATCATCGCAGTGACGTGCTTTACGTTCGTCAATCGCCTGGTTGCCTTGCTGTAGGCGCGATTTTAAATTTTATTAATTTTTACGGGATGTAACAGTCCTCCCTCCTTAGAATAGTCATCGTCCTCGATGACAAAAGTTATTAATTAGTTGGCGATTGACGCTTGTAACTCAATTTGTTGTTAATAGCGAACAGTTTATTTTCCTTATACATGTTTAAATTTAATCTTATTTCTCGCGAGTTATTGTTTTCTATATTTCTGCGGATTCTGTGAAATGAGTGTATTTTTATTATGTCTAGTGTATCATGTCTTGCGTCATCCAGAAGTCCCAAGCGATTCAGGTAAGTGATACTATTCCTTGAATTTGTATCATATTCTTCATAATTTAGTTTAGTAACTTCTTCAGTTCCAATTTTGCATAGTAAGATTTTGTAATCATCATCAGTTTGTGAGATGGGCAGCTGCAATCTTTTGTGTCGAGGATGTGTTAGCTGTCAGTTAATAATTAACCATAGGCAACCAAGGATCGTCTTCGAGCGGGTCATCCACCATCCCCTACTCTCTCTATATAGAAAATAATAGTCATTTACCCTACAATCTATTGGTGGATCGTGGGGTAACTCGTGATCTAGGTGAGTTATCTTCTCCTTCCTTTTGTTTTTTGTGTTTCGTTAAGTGGGGTGTGTTATTATATAATAACTTCGGTTTGTTCCAATTATTTCTCAAAAGTGTCTTCGCGAGTGCCTTCGTTGTTTCCCTTTTTTTTGTTGCTTCTCGGGCCGAATGATGGACGTTCCTGCTGACGTGACGGTTCATGAATTCGTTCCTGGATTGGAAGAGGCCGTCGCTGATTTTAATCAATCTTTGCTGGATGATGTGACTCAGCAATATCCGGTCAACGGGGGAGATGCGTCTTCTTCTGGCTGTTCTTCAGATTCAATTATAAATTTTCTTGATTTCTCGACTGGTGCTGGGCGGTGCGTTTCGAGATCGAATAGTTTATCTCTGTGCATTTCGTCAATAGAGGAGCACCTAGGGATTTACCACGTCACAGTTTGGGGTGTCAGGGCGGATACTATCCTCTCGACCTTCGCGGCTTGTTGTTCCGACATTTTTGGATGGTCTGTGTCTGTTTCGGACTTCACGGTAGTCCATAGGTTGGATGCTCGTCGCACGGGATTTTTGCTGAGTGTATCATCCCTTGCCCTTTAACGGCAAATTTTGTTGAAGACTGCCGATTTTCAGCTTCGAGGGTTCTTCGTAGGGATCTCTTGACATGTGTGTGGCTGTTGCTCTTGATTAATTTTTTTAATTCCAATGTCGTTGTTTTTATTGCTAATTTTGTTTAGTTGCTTCTTATCCATACATTAATTAAACTTTCTTTTCTTTTCAGGTTCTTATGTCCGTGCGCCTCAGATTCCACCTGCCAGCTCTATGAGGCAGGTATTCAACTTAACTTCCTCTTTGGTGCCCTGAATGCGGTTTTTATGGTTCCTGACGCAGGAACTGGCGTCAGGAGAACAGTCAAATGGCGGAGTAAGCCGTGGACTCGAGCGAAGTGTGCATGTTGATCTGCACACTCTGGCGGAGGCTTGTCGGGAGTCCCTTCATATAGTGGAAGGGCTGAATCGACTGGTTGTGGAGGACGTCTCGCCCTTGCCTGCGCGACATCGCCGAGTTTGCTGCCGCTGCCATTCGGTTCCTTCTGCCATTTGTCTGGGGTAATTATCATTTTTTTATTGCTATCATTGTTTTTATTATTATTTGTTGTGTATATACATTTTGATTTATTGGTTCACTTCCTTACAAGTATACTTCTTTGTTTGTTTTTAGCGTCTAGGGTACCGAAGATAGGTTCTGTCGCTGTGGACGATATGTGAGGATATCGACGTCGGAGCCTGTTCGATGTTCCTGCGGGTCCTTACTGGCTAGTTACGAAGGTAATTAAACTCCTTTCCCTTTTTTTTCGTTTGGTACTGCCCTTTTTCTTTTCAAATTTTACATTTCTAATTAATTATTTGTCTTTTTCAGTACCGCGGCGTGAGGTAATTTACTGCCGTCGGCCAGTGATTAGAGGACATCGGGCGTTTCCAGGACTGCGTAATTCTCCGTATCATCGACGAATCTTACTTTTTTGTTTTGTTTTGTTGTATGTGTATGTGTGTGTGTGTTTTATGTATATTTTATACGTAGTATTTACTGATTTAGCTTGTAAAAACCTGTTTTTGTCTCTTTTTTGAATATTTAAATATATATTAGGAAATTTAAACTGATTGGTCGGTAGAATGTATTGATTTGATTCAATTTAATAGATTTTTATTTTTGTTTTGGTTTTTTTCATAATTGTTTCGTGGGATTTATAATTGTATCAAATCAATAAATATTTTTAGTATTATCCACATATCTATGTAGGCATATGTGTGTAAAATTTTATGTATATACCCTATAAGGTTTTTTTTCCAATGATCTATACATATGCGTGCATGTATATTGCTTATACTTCTATAATTACTAGTGTTTTGTTGGTCAAAGGTTCGTTTTCCTTTAATTAATTTTAATATTAAATTTTCTTCCTCTTACTTTTTTTTCTTCAATAAAATTCTTTATTATTAATTCTTATTTAAGAGAAATGAATTTCTGTTAATTAAGCCTTTATTATTAACTTTTAATAAAAATGAAACGAACTTTTGATCAGGAAAACATACTGGCGAGAATGTTGCTGACGACGATAGGCGTGCTGGTCATCTAGTCGCTTCAATTGACATAGAGAGGCGGATCGTTGTTTTTCCTGTATGCTGTGATGTCAGGTTGCGTGCTCGGTGCCATACTGCTTCTTCTCTTCGCATGATTATTTTTCTCGCGCTAGCCATTTTGTCGGGAGCGCCTTATCTCGTTGAGGTAAGTTTATCCTGCTGGACTGGATAAATGCTTCGCAGGTTAATCTAATTACAGGCGCCGCTGACTGGTACTGTAGAGTTTTTTCTATTTTATTTATATTTTCATGAAAATTTTTTTCGTGTAACTTTCCGTGTCCTCCCTCCTTAGATTTGTCAGCGTCCTCGGTGACACAGGAGGTGGTATTTTAGGCAATTCGGATATTTCGAATTGGAATTTTAGTATTTTCTGTTTGTACTCGAATTTCAGGGATGTTTACTGGTTGTAAGTATTGTAGTTCTGTTGGTGATTCTTCCTTATTGGGAGTTCTTTTTCGGTTTTTTAAACATTTTAGGATTGAATTTTTTCCAAAATAAATCATAATAATTATTATTATTATGATTAATATTGCACTAGATCCTCCTGTCCAGTATTTATTATGTAATTGTTTAGTAAAATTTTGTTCTTCGAATTCTGTCAATTGTTCTTCTATGGTTGAAAGTGATTCGTCTGTGTGGAGCCTTTTCCAATTTCCTATGTGAGATTTTTCCCACGTAAAAGGTTTTATTTTAGGAAGTTGTTGAACTGTGTCCAACCTTGGAAGAATTTCAATTATGTTGAAAGTGAAATTAGGGTTGTAAATATATTCTTCTGTCCTTTTGTTAATCTGAGTTTCGGTTAGGGTGGTATATTTCGTCCTTGCAGTACATCCTGTACCTAATCGGAGTAGTCCTGAATTGCTGAGGTAGACTTTTTCCAGTTTTCCTTTTATGCAGTTGATGCTTATTGGCTCTGGATTTTTTTGTTGAATAAATCCAGGCAGATAACGAAGGGATGTAGTTCCAATACATTTCTTCTTCTATTTTCATCCTGATGTCACAAAGGTGAATGGTATCTTTTGCTGGTCTTATCAACATCAAACACTCGCATGAGTTGGTTGTGGAAACTTCGTGCTTGGGCTGGGTGTTTTTGCAGATGGTGTTGTAAAAGGTTTTTTGACAATTATCATAGTATTCTTTGCTTACGAAAAAAAATTTTCTTTCATCATTTTCCAGGGCAATATACGGAGTTTTTGGCATTATATAAATAGATCCTGTTGTATTCGGAGATATTTGTTGATACACTGGATGTGCATAAATTTCGTAAAGCTGATACCCTGACTTATCTAGTAAGGGTATGTCGATGGCGATGAGCAGTCGTCCAGAGCTGATTCTAACATCTGTTTTTCCTAATTTTGATAGTTCTTCTGCTCGAACATGTGAAGTGGGTATTGGAAATTCATATTCATTTAATTTAAAATGTATTTCGGTAATGATTTCTTGGAGTTGTTCTTTAGTGAGAAGGAGTGGATGTAACCTTTTCTCTCGTGCTGCTTCTACTATTTTTATAAATTGTTTTAAACTTTCGGCTAAGTGATTAAGTTTTATCTCGATATGGTCAGCCTATTGTCTTATTTTTCTGAAATATATGATGTTACTCCAGAATTGATTATGTGATTCTATGTTTTTGATGGTCTCGTTTAGTTGTTGTTGTATGTTGGCGATCTCTTGCGATTTTTGATTCAATTCTAGGTGAATGTTGTTGATTTCTGATTTGACTATGTGGGTCCGTTTTCTTAAAATTTTTCTAAGGTTATTTTGTCTGTCATGTAGTTCGTTGATAGCGTTGTCATATTCTTCCGCGTCGTCGGAGGTCATCACTCCTATCACTGGTCCAATAATTGATCCGATAAAGCCTAATAGGGGTGCTCTTCGTTTCTGCATGCTTGGGGGTGGATTTTCGGCTTCTGGTGTATCTTGCTTTATTTCTGTTAACATATTTTTTAATTCTTCGTAATTGTTTTCGATTTGTTGGACTTTTCCATTCAACAGGTCTACTCTAACTTCACTTCTGCAGTCTTCCTCTAGGGGTTGGTTCAAACATGTGGAATATACGTTATTTATATCAGTTGATATGTTTTTAGATTGGAGATGAGCTTGTAGGTGCTGTGGATCCATATACACAACAATCCTCCAATATGTACTGGTAATACGCAAGGGCTCAACTTTGGCATAAAATAATCCAGGGTTGTTTCTCAATGGTTGAAGTTCATATTATGTTGGGGTGACTGGAGTTGCAAAAATAATGACGATCAAGATCCAGGTCCATTTTGCTCGGCTTTGGGTGGGGTATTGTTGGTCCATTCTGCTACTGGATGACGCTGCGTATCAGAAAATCTATATAAGTACTTTTCAAGATAGGTTTTATTTAGTCTTATCCCTTTACTCTGTTAAATTATTGTACTGCTGAATTGGGGTTTTTGATTCATCAAAATTAAATTTTATGATTTCAATATAGTTTATTTTGATTATTTTGAATACTTTACATGTGGTTACAGGATCTATGGGTGTTATTATAATTTATATATATATATATAATGGATATTATGCCTATTACAATGTGCCTAATAAACCTTTAATAGTGTGTGAGACATTTATTGGGTGATATAAATTAAATTCGGATTTTTAGTGTTATCTACAGGATCCCAAAAATCGTCTTCTGTAACAGTATAATTCTCTTCAAAATTTTTATTACGTTTTATTTTTCGTGAACAATTTTCTACTTTAAGTCCTCGTAAATAACAATATTCGCAACATTGTTCCCACTTATATAGTTTAATGAGCATCTTACTTTCTTTGTCTTGACAAAAAACAAAAATATCTTCTACTTCATTATTAACATTTCGCTCTTCACTAAAATAATAATTATCCTCTAGGTTTTTTAGAATTTTCCTTGCCGCCTCGTGTTCAGCATTTTTAAGTTTGTTTTCGCCATTGCTACTTTCTGAAAAAATCCTATTACGTTTACAATCTTTTATAGTACATGATGCGTAAAAAGTCCTATTATGAGCTGGTCCTTCTGATTTTATTAGGATATAAGAGGGTTTGGTAAATCCGTATTCGGCTGATAGTTCTTCCAACGCTCCCTTTGGATTTTTGAGGTGTTCCACATCTCCTTTGGGGTGTATGTATTTGGGGTAGATCTGTCCTCTGGGGAGTGGTGAGTCCAAGGTTGTGGGACCAGACATGTCCTTCCTATAATAAAAAGACTATTAGTATCTAATATTAAGTGATTATTCGTAAGCTATTTTGAGTTTGTCTACGTGTTTTTGGAGTAGGGTTTCGTTTCTGTCTTTCAAAATCGCTGTGTGTTTATCCAAGAGGTTAACAATTTCGAAAGGTCCATAATATTTGCTGTCTAATTTACCGTGTTTTTTTACTTCCTTTTGTACATAGACTTTATCTCCTACTTTTCCAAGGAACGATCTTGCTTTAGCATCGTAATTTAGTTTTGAGTTTTGTTTTGCCTTTATCAAATTGTCAGCTCCCATATTTTTAATTTCTGTTAATCTGCAAATTAATTCTTGTAAATATGAACCATAGGTCTCTAGTTTTTCGTAATTGGGGAATAAACTAGGGGTACGGGCAATTTTTCCGAATACTAATTCGAATGGGGTGAATTTTGTTGCACTGTGGACAGATGTGTTATAATCAAACATGGCGAAGGGCAGCAGTTGATCCCAATCGTCATAATTTTCTGCATAGGCTCTAACATAACACGGTCTAGTACGGCCTGGCTCCTTTCTAGTGAACCATTAGATTGTGGCCTATAGCCTGATGTGGTTATTTGTTTTATTCCAAATATTTTTGATAAATTACTCAATAGCTTGTTCACAAATCCTTTTCCTTTATCGGTGAGAATTGCCTTTGGTGCTTCATACTGAGAAATAAGGTTTTTTGCTAATGCATGGGCTATTGTTGCTGCTGAGATGTCTGGAATTGGTACTACTATGCAGTATTTTGAAAGGTTGTCCTGCATGGTTAATATGTGCTTATTGCCGTCTGGGGTGGTTGGTAATTTGCCTACAGTGTCTAAAGAAACTTTATCAAAGGTATCCAGGGGTGTATCTGTTATCAACAAGGGTTCATGAATTTTGGCTCTTACAATTTTTTGTTCTCGACAAATTTTGCATTTTCATACAAAATCAGTGACTTGTTCTTTGATTCCTGGCCAAAAGTACCTTTCTCCAATTCTTTGGTATGTTTTGTTAACTCCTTTATGGCCTCCGATCTTACTATTGTGGTTTTCAGAAATTATTTCTAGACGTGACTCCTCAGGGGGTGTACATACATTTCCGTAACATATACTTATCTTTATGTTACTATTTTCAAACTCGCTGATTATCATTTTGAGCAGTTCTTCCTTCGCCAGGTCGTCTGTCAAGTCTCCTTGTCGCGAAATACGAAATTCGGTGATATTTTCTCTGAATAGGGACACTCTTAAATTATGGAAGGCTGTTTGGAGAATGTTTTTATCTACGTCGTCGAAATGTCGGTTTTTTATCATCAGTGAATATACATTATATTGTCCTCTGGGGGTAATCAATACTTCTCCTATTTTTGGCTGTTTATTTTTTAATTCCTGTGGGTCTATTGCTCCGATGTTGATTAGTAATCTTCCTACAGGGGTGGTTACTTCAACGTAAGCAGAAAGAAAATGTACGTAATTATTCCTCAAATATGTTAAGTTTTCTCTGCAGCTAAGAACTTTTAAGTTTGTAGTAGGGGCGTTTGAGCTACAAACGGTGGGTAATTCTGGGGGGATGCTGGTGATAAGCTTAGAAGTGTTTTTAGTCCTGTCATTAGATGTGTTTTCAGAGAGTTTTTCCGAAAATTGAGGAATTCCTATGTCCATTCTGCGTGGCTTGTGCTTAGTGGATGAAGTTACTGTGTTGGGGTGGTCTTCTTTACTACTTGAATATGGGGTTGATATCGCTTTAGGTTCTTTGAATGTTGAAGGGCTAACGTTTTCTAGCATGTCTGGTGTTGCAGGTATCTCAGGTCCAAAAGTTACGGTTTTCCGGGTCCGTATAGGTGGATTGGGGGTAGGTTGATCTTCATCAGAATATGGAATTCCGGGGTCCAAATTTTCCTTTGTTTCTGGGTTCACCTCCTTTCCCATTTTCTGTGTTTCGTTCATCAATTTCTGTGCTGTTTCAATTGCTGTTTTAATTCGGTTATCAAATTCAGTCACACTTTCTGGTTCTAGTTCTTCAATGGCCTCTAGGAGTTCCTGATTGTCTTCTCCTTCTGAGACGGCTGTAATTTCGAGGATAGGGGCATATTTTTCAGTGTTTTCTTTGTCTACACAATCTTCACGAGCCTTTAAAGATTTTTCGAACAATAAAAATGAATTTTCCAGGCTCTCTTTTAATGACTTGGACTTACTTTCTTCTGTACGCTTATTGTCATCATCTGTAGTACTATCTTCACTATCGCTGATAGGTGGACTCACGATTTTTATAGGTCCTTCTTGTTGTTCTATTATATGAGTTGGTTCTTCTTGTTCCTCAAAAGGGAATTCAGTTTCGGCCTGTGATACATTTGCTGGGGCACTTTTAGGTATAGTTGAGGGTGGATATGCTGCAGGGGGTAGATCTAAATTGGGTCGTAAACTTTTTCTTTTTCGGAGAATTGGGGGTGGTTCCAAGTCTTTTTCTGTATCATCAGAGCTACTGTCTCCTTTATAATCAGGCCTTATTTTGGTTCTTTGTTCTTCTGCTCGTCAACGGATCAGTCGTTTACTGATGGTACTTTTATCTAGTTCTGCTGAAGTAGAGGTACTGGATTTAGATCGAGATAGAGTGGGGATGAGTTGCTTCGAAGTAGATGGGTTTGAAAGTTCACCTTTTGGCTTCGCTCTTTTTCTGGTGAAAATTGAGGGCTTGTTCAGTAGGCCAGAGACTGAGGTTTTTGTTTGAGGCTTAGTGCTGGATTCTATTTTTTTTTACTGTCCAGTGAACATCGGCATTATTCTGGGGGGTAATTCTTGTATCTGTTTTAATGCTGCTGCGTTATTTTCTACGGGATTTCGAGAGCGCGCGTCGGCATTAATATTTAGTTTGCCCGGTTTATACTTGAATGTGTACTCGTAATCTTGTAACTTTAATCGTCATCGAATCAGTCTCTGCCCTGGGTCTTTGACTGAGTCTATCCATTTTAGTGGCTCATGATCGCTCATAAGAGTGAATTTTCTTCCATACAAATAGGGTCTAGATGTTGATATTGCATATAACACTACTAAACATTCTTGTTCAGTGGTTGAATAATTTAACTTGGGTCCAGTTAGTGCTCGTGATAGGTACGCTACTGGTAGGTCCATATTTTGGACTTCTTGGCTTAAAACGGCGCCAATCGCGGAACCCGATGCATCTGTTGTTAGTGTAAATGGTTTATTTAAATCTGGGTATTGTAAAATGGAGCTATTACATAGGGCTTGTCTTAATATTTTGAAACTTTCTTCTTCTTCTTTTCCCACATTTAAATACTGCTTCCTTTTTCAAAAGATTCGTTAAGGGTTTTGCTATTGCGGAAAAGTCTTTTATGAATCTCCGGTAGTTTCCTGCTAGACCTAGGAACTGTTTGATATTTTTAGGGT
Organism: Diplolepis rosae; assembly: GCA_030998225.1. NCBI lineage: Eukaryota > Metazoa > Arthropoda > Insecta > Hymenoptera > Diplolepididae > Diplolepis > Diplolepis rosae. The sequence goes on from JAPYXD010000700.1 coordinate 291,069, forward strand.
TCTTGGGTTGTGGAAAACATTGTACAGCCTCTATCTTCTTTGGATCGGGTTTTACACCTTCACTGCTAATGATGTGACCCAAGTAAGCTATTTCCTCAAATAGAAATTCACATTTTTCGGGTTGCAGTGACAGGTTTGCTTCTTTTAATCGTTTCAGGAGTCTCCTTACCTTTTTTCCGTGCTCTTCTAGATTGTTTGTGTATACAACTATGTCGTCTAGGTATGCGAATAGTTCTGTTCCTTGCAGTCCTATTAACACTTCATCCATTAGTCGTTGGAATGTGGCTGGTGAATTTTTTAATCCCATGGGCATTCTGACATATTCATAATGCCCATTTAATGATGAGAAAGCTGTCTTAGGTCTGTCCGCAGGGTCTAGTTCTATCTGGTGAAATCCACTCGCAAGGTCAAATACTGAAAAATATTGGGCTGTACCTAAATGATCAAGAATTTCGGAAATATTTGGCAGAGGATAAGCATCGCCAATCGTCTTTTCATTGAGAAGGCGGAAGACGATCACTATTCTCCATTTTCTTTTTCCGGTGTGGTCCAATTTTTTAGGTATAATTAGTAATGGAGAGTTGTAGGGTGATTTTGAATTTTGAATGGCTCCTTCAGTTTTCATTTTAGTTATGACGCGTTCTATTTCTTCTTTCTGAGCTGGTGAAAACCGGTAAGGGCGGGTATTTATCGGTATTTCGTCTGTTGTATGTATTTTATGTTGTACCAGATGTGTAGAGGTTAGTGGTTCCCCAGGCAGATAAAAGCTATCTGGGAACTCTCGCACTATTTCTATAACGTGCTCCTTTTCTTCTTGGTTGAGATGATCTAACTGTAATTTGTCAATTACTTCCTCTATTTTGTTTCTTTCAAATTTAAAATTTTCGGCTAAAAAATATTCATCTGAATCTTCTCCTGGTAAATTATAATATTCGAAGGGTATTAATTCTTGTGGGGGTATTTCAATGCTTAAAGCTTTTTCAGTTGTGTTGATTACTAATACGTGGCAAATTCCATTTGCGTTTGTTACAGCTGCTTCACCCACTAGTACTCCTTCTGTAGTTTTAATTAAGGGTATATAACCTTCTTTTAATTCTGCATTTGTGGCTTCTACGGGGATTACTCATTTAGTTCTGGCTTTGATCTGGATAGGTCCTAATGATGTCCCTTTGTAGCCTTCCATATTTTCCTTGGCTATTTTGGATTCTTCGTCTACAAATGGTACGGGTTTGGCTGGGTTGGAATGAGTGACGATTGTGTTGTGCCAAAATGAAATCTCTACCTTTTCTTGTCGGAGGTATTCTCTTCCTAGAATTCCGTCGGTGTTGATAGGAAAATCTGGTTCTGTGACGTGAAAGGTCAGTATTGAGTTTTTGATTTTGATTTGAACGGTTCCAAGGGTTGAGACTTTGTTTTGGGTTATACCGGCGATTTCAATTGCTTCATTGTATGATACTATTATGTCTTCGTCGAGTGAGCTTAGCTTAATTATGTTCACGTCTGCTCCAGTGTCGACTAGCAATTGGGCCTTGTTTTCTTTAAAACTGGGTGAGCTGATCTCTACTACAGGTGATTCTCTTCTAAATTTTGTACACAGGACTTTCTTTGCTGCATTAATATCCTCACCCTGCTTTGACGCTCTTTTTGGTCTGTGCTCGTCGTCGCGTCCTCTCGGTGAGCAAGACTGGAATTCAAATGTTCTGTGTTTGATGGAGATGGGGATGGCATACGAGGGGGGTTGGTGGGGTTCTTATAGAGGTAGTTTGGGTTTGGATATGGAATAGAGTGATTTGGGTAATAAGGATATGGCTGATAGGGTGGATATGGGGGGTATGGATAGGGGTGGGGGAAACTACTGGGGTAGTTTTTTTCCGTTGGGAAATGGTTTCGTCTTTTTAATCTAGGGGAATTTTGCCTATCTTCATTCGACCTATTTCTTTCTGGAGAGACCGCAAATCGGACGTGCGGACTAGGGCTGCGCTCACGCATTCCTGAGTAAGCAGGTTGAGCAAAATTTCTGTCATAAAAGTTATCATGTAAGGATTGACGGTTTAACTGATGTCTCGATTCGTATTCTATAGCATATTTTAGAGCTGCTTCTATCGAATTTGGATTTCGGCTTTCCACTGCTCCTGAGAATCCATCTGGAAGTCCACGAATAAAAGATTCTAACGCACAATCGTTGAGAGGGGCCAATAGTAGATCCGCGTTATCAGATTTATCTTCTAGTGTGGCTTGCACACCAGATTTTAATAATGTAAGGCAATTGTAGTATTCACTTACACTTTCGTTACGGGTCATTTTGATGTTCGAAATTTCGTGTGTGTACCACGTGTATGACTTGCGTGGGGCAAATCGTTGCTTGAGGTGGTCAATCAAGTCTTTCATGGAAATATAAACTTTTTCCATGTGTGCTATCTCTTGCTGCTCCCTTTAGTCGGGACATAACCGCTCTGATATACTGTTTTTCACAGTTGGCAGGTATGCTGGCTTCTCCGTTTATCACGTCCTGAATAAAGTCTATTACTGGCATATTTTTACCATTAAATATCGGCACATTCATTATGCCTTGTTGAATGGAAAAACATTCTGCTATGGATGTTACCATTGCGTCGTTTAAGGTACGCGAAATGTCGCCAGTAAAATCGGTTGCTCCGGTCTTGTCTGATCGAATGCTGTCTTTGGGCATGTTGGTGGTTTTTTAAACGCTTGAAAATTATCAATGAGTGCTCTGAACTGACACTATTATTATCTTTGATGTAATCTTGACGTCTGTATTTAATGCTCAATTCAAATTTCTATTTTTGACATTTTTGGGCCTAAAATTGAATGTGAATTACAAGTTTACTTTTATCAATTTTGTCTATTTGACTAAATCCGGAATAGGCAGATTAGATTTAGAAATAAAGGATTTTCCAATTACTCCTGCGATACCTGTACCTATTTCGTGTTCAATTATGTTGAATTTAATTGAATTACGCAAAATTGGGATTTCTACTGATCCTACTGTTGAAAGAGTGGCGTTATGTAGTAAGTAGATTTTCAAATGGTTTATTGTGACTTCAGGGATTATTTTGTCCTTTTGGATTAAATTGATATTAATCCATTAACGCCTGAACGGACGTTTTTTCCTGCAAACTTTCCGGCCATAAAAAAAATTATGTAGAAAGTTTATAAAAAATCCAGCCAAGGTTTTTCTGAAGTCAAATTTCATCTTCTTTGAGAATCTCGTCCTAATTTTTCGATAAAACGTAAGCCTTCATTGTTATGAACAATTTTATTAAAAAAAAAGTGAAATTATCAAGATCGATCACTTTTAAAATCAACGAAACACATGGAAATCGAATTCCAAGAACCGCAGAAATCGTTTTTCTCGCGTCCATAGGCATAAAACTCGAAGTTCACTTGTTGTTTGTTAACTTTGCGCAGATGGCGCTTTCTGACACAGCTTTACGCGATTTATAATTTATCTTATTTTGACATTTGACCATGATGATTTAAAAAGTTCATAGTATGACTTGAAAATGTGTACTCCGGGTTTCTAGGATCACTGATCACGAATTCAAAGTTATTACTGAAAAACTATATTGTTTAAACAAACTATGTCTCGAAAAATTAGGGCGAGATTCTCAAAGAAGATGAAATTTGACTTCAGAAAAACTTTGGCTGGATTTTTTATAAACTTTCTACATAATTTTTTTTATGGCCGGAAAGTTTGCAGGAAAAAACGTCCGTTCAGGCGTTAATGGGTTAAGAGTTGGATCGTACAAGAAATCTCCTATTTTATTTTTTAATAGGTCAGAATATACTGAAATTATAATATTGGTTTGATGTTTTATTATGATTTGAGATTGGTAAGTTGCCATATAACGTAGCCAACTTTTTTTTTTGTGTTAAGTATAACAATTGATTTAAAATTTTTATTTGCTTCTGCTGAAGAATTCTGCTGTAGTTTTAACGCACTGTCGATTTTGGTCGCGATGTATGCAGGTACTCTAGGTTCTTAGCCTTGAATGCTATGATTTCAGTGATGCAAAGGGGGTCAGGTCAGACGTATTTAATATTCGCCTGAGTGAGTCTTACATTTGTTAATTTAATAGTTGTTTAAGAGCATTAACAAAAGTTATTTTCAGCGATATAAAATTGGACAAGTTAGATTAATGAAAATGCGTGAACAATTCTTGAAATTACAAAATTTGTTTATTGCTAACACATAACAAAATTGTTTATTGGTACAGAATTTTAGTGATGTAAGATTGGAAAAACTAGACTCAAGCACAATTTTTGGACAATCTATAATTTCAAAAATATTCTGTTAGTTAATTGAGTTGAAAATTGCAGTTTATAAACAATACAATACGAGCACTTCAAATTTTGCCTTACCCAATGATCGAAATCACTGGTGACCGTTCAACGTATCTAAAAAGGACTTATACTCTTGAAGGCTGTTTTTTGTTTGTATTAACTCAATCTGAAACTTAGTTAACAATTTGTGATTGGAAATAAAATGTTTATATTAAGTAAATTTGATAAAATGTTCACTGTTTAAATTATTTTTGATTTGATTTTACTGTGATATAAATTTTATTTATATCGTTTGCCTTTTTATGTGTTTTTATTTATTTTATTAGACTTCAATAATTTCAGTTATTCAAGATTAGGCAAACAAAATCTTGACTAATTTTAGGAATTGGAGAATTGATTTAGTTGGGTATAAATTATTGAAAATTATTAGTTTAAGTAATGCAAAATTACACAAGCATGACTCAAGCACAAATTCCTGAATAATTTTTTTGCATTTACAAAAACTACAATATGTCGATAATTTAATTATTTATCGAATACAATTGAGAATTTTAGTGATGCAAGATTGGACAAACCAGTCTCAAGCACAACACTTTGGACAATCTTATGCAATCACAAATATTCTATCAATTGTTTAAAGTTAAAATGAAAGTTATAAACAATACTTGACACACACTGCGAACTTTGCCTTGCCCAACTGATCGTGACCACTGGTGACCGTTCAACGAATCTAAGAAGGACTTATACTCTTGTTACGTCCCGAGCAAAAGGCGAGGGTAGGTTGGATTTTTGGATGTAAGGGAGGCGGTTAGCTGATTATATCAGGTTGGTAAGGCCTGATAATTTATTTTTGTTTGTGGGTACGTTGTCACTTGTCAGGTCTATGGGCCCTGAGTTGTTCACAATGATAATAAAACACTGAATTTACGAATATATAAGATAATTTATTATAAATTAACAAGTTGTTACACAAATTTTCATAAAATGATACTTAGTTGGTAACTTATACTACTTCTCAAGATGAGAAGGCAATGTTATGAGTTTTATGAGCCAAATATACAGGTCTTGAGATGCCTATATATGTAACTTCCGCAGTTGATTGTGGACGTTTTGCGCTAATATACTAGGTTTTGAGATGCCTACACTGAGAGAAATCGGCTTTGGTTCCTGTGCACATAGCACATAAATTTTTTGTACAGTAGTTGCCTTGACCAAAAAAGTTGAGAGAAGCTACTACTTTTATAGTTATCATGACAGTAATTTGGACTTTTTTGTGTATTCGGTTGTTGTGACCAAAGTTGATGATTAGAATGAGCTTTATACGTACCCCAACGGTTAGTACACGTACATTTTCTTTATGTGTACTGCCAAGCTCCTCTTGGTAACTACAACCGCAGCGTTCGCTGTTGCGCTAGACAAATCAAGTATAACTTTCATTTTTTACAACGAGGTAAGCCTGTCGTGACAACTATTAAATCTTGTAATAGTCACACAATTTAACTTGCACTGCACTGGAGATAAGTAGTTACTTCCAAAAAGATATGCAGCCTAAGTTGAATCCTGCCAATTCTCGTTCTCGATTCCTGGACTATATTTCACCGTGCCAAGCATTATCAGGTAAATAATTCTATTATAAATATAGTTTGACAATTCTTTCTAAATGATTAACGATTTTGTTCGGGGACAATACAATGCGTTCCAATGTTGCTGTCTCGTCGTATTTTGTGAAAACTATAGTCAGTCAAAGAAAGTTTATAGTGATGAAAAAAGTGACAATTTTTTAACTTAATCGACGAAAGTTATCATAAATATCATTATACCGGATTATTTTTCTTAGATCTTTTCGGTGAAACTTTATTTTTTCTAATCAAATTGAATTCGTATTTTGATAACTAAGAGAACCATACCTATAACCTCAAAAATAATTTTGGCTGGGTATTTACTGCCCGTAGACTTAGACATTTTAACTAAACTCAATGCGCGGTTTTACAATGGACTTTGGTTCCTATAACCGCAGCGATATGGTATTTCAAGTACCAGAATCGTGGTCTCAGTAACGTTCCTTGCAGTTGGAGTAAACACTTTTCCAATGTATGACAGCCACTACCATGATTGTCATGAGAACTTTAAAATTTTTGTAAAGACGATTTTAACAAAAAAACTTTGGTCAGTGAAACCTAAAATTTCTCTCTGTGTAGGCATACAACTCACGCTCCACATTCAGCGTTATAGTTAATATAATAAGTTTTGAGATGCTTATTTATATTTATGTTATGAGTTTTATGCGGTTATGAGCCAAATATACAGGTTTTGAGATGCCTATATATGTAACTTCCGCAGTTGATTGTGGACGTTTTACGCTAATATACTAGGTTTTGAGATGCCTAGGTATACAACTCACGCTCCACATTCAGCGTTATAGTTAATATAATAAGTTTTGAGATGCTTATTTATATTTATATAACTTACTTGTCTACCTCTTAAATTAGAGGGCAAAAGAGAGAATTGTCGTTTATTACTCCTGTTATTGCAAGTCAACGCGCACAAATCCTTGCAGGATAGTTGAGTTTCGTTTGAGTCTCCGTGAGGTAGCAAAACAACGATAAATTTTGCAGGAGGTATGGTGTAAGGGATGCAAGTCCACCAGCAACTGATGTGATCAATTATCCGCTTACGTATCTTATTGAGTACACGAGAAATGAATCAAACATGCACTTGTTAACAAGATAGGTTAGTTCGTCCCGATTTCAGAAATAAATCACTATTAACCGACACGACTAAATACGACGATGCACGTAATCCAAAGGAACTATCTAGCACTACGGTTTCCGGACTTACACCACTTAAGGACCAAGGATTTTATTTACCAAGTACCGAATGTTGAGTTGCTCATAGAAATCCAATGAGACTTACGTTTATCGAAGGGTCTGCTCACGACGTTGAATTACCGGTCCAGACCTAACAACCGTACAACTGTTCGGAACTTAATGACAAACCTCCAGTGGTGAATCTGGGGTATATATATTATTGGATCTTCAATAGTGACTGCAGTGCGAGTGGATCGCGCAAAATTGTATAAAGTTACGCGCCGTGCAAATTTGTATGAAGTCACGCGCGGTGCAATTCTGTATAAAGTCACGTTCGATCAGAGATCTATGATCCTCTCCCACCACGGTCTATTACTATTGGTCGATGTTGATCTGTAATTTGGATTTTTATATCCCCTCTATTCTCTCTCTTACCTATTCTTATTTCTAACCAACAAGTAGAACCAGGTATGACTAAGAATACCTGCATCTACTTAGTTGTAGCTTATATTTTATGTGTTACAGCCTATAATTGATTGATTGATTGATTTTCTATAATCAATCAATCAATATTTATGATAACATGTTTTCTTATTTGTGGCTGGTTTATGATTAATTGATAAATTATTTTTATCAATATAAGTAATAATTGTATGCTTAAATACTAACAGGGATGGTATATTAATTATTAATTAAAACAGTAATTAGTCAATGTTAATGGTGCCACGCCAGTAAGCCGTTACCATCTCGTCAGGTCACTAGGGCTGCATCACTATATTATCGACGCGCGGCATGATTCACTGACTAATTACCGCGCGGGTAATTACCATATGGACCGACCGATGCTCTTCTTTATCACTTATTACCAAGTGTCGAGCCGATTTATCGATGTGAGGTAGCGCATTAGTTTACCTCCGTAGAACAGTTACTCGGTCCAGGTAGTAATTACCATAAGGCTAAATTTAAAGAGTATTTAGTACTAAATTTTTCGAAATGATTGTACATATAATTTTGTTGTTTCAATTATAAATTTAGAATTTATTATTAATTGTGACAACAATAGTGACGATCCCACCGCTGCCACCAAATCAGCTGTTACCTCCCGAGCTAAGGCGAGGGTAGGTTGGGAAATTAGGAAAAGGGAGGAAAGTTTGCTGATTAAATCAGAGTGGTAAATTCTGATTATTTATATTTTTGAGTGGGATTGTGGTCACTAGTCAAACCAATGCGGCTCGAGTTGTTCACAGTAATGACAAATTTGATTATATTGCGGTGTACAAGCTTTATTAATTAAAAGATAGATGTACAATAAGTTTTGAGATACTTATGTGCATGCCTTATACTACTTCTCAAGATAAGAAGGCAATATTAAGGGTTTTATGCGTTTATGAGTCGATAATACAGGTTTTGAGATGCCTATATATGTAACTCATACATCAAAAGTGTGCGTCTATATAAGTCAATAATACAGGTTGAGATTCCTAGGTACACAATTCACGCACTACAATTGGCGTTATAGTTAATATAATACGTTTTGAGATGCTTATATATATAACTTACGCTTTTTCCTTGCGTGAGAAGGCAAGAGAAAGAGTTTTGTCGTATAGTTCTCCTTGTTGATAGCTGGATAACGGCACAATCCTGGCTAGAGTTAAGTAGTGCCAGTCAAGTAGTACAGGAAGCGTATCAAAAAATCCAACTTGCTTGCTAAACACTGGTTAAGTTCGTTTTCTGTAGATTTAACTCTCAGAACTCGAATTAATACGACGATACACGTATTTAACGGCACTTATTAATTTACAACCACCGGACTGGCACCACTTAAGGACCAGGGATTTTATTTACCAAGTACCGAGGTAATCCTTGTACAAAATACCGATGAAATTACGAATATCAAAAGGTCAATTCGTGACATCGACAGTATGACTTGCGGACGGAGTGATTACCGACGTTAAGATCTTGAAGACTGAACAGCTACTAGCGAAAAGACAACCTCCAGAGGTAAATCTGGGGTTTATATATTATTGCCTATTCCCATAGTGGGAGAGTGCCTGCTAATTTGTAGATCAGCACGTACAATGATAAATTGTTGATCGGCACGCGTCTGGTGGTAATGTCGATGACTATGCTTGCTGACAGTCGCGTAAACTCGTGAACTCGCGCTAGTTCTCACGCAGATCATACTATCGGGATCAAAGTCCATTGACGCTCTATGCGGTACATCTTTCTCTCGTCTTTTCAGCTATGTTACTTAATATATATATTATATTATTATTATATCACTATTATATTAATATTCTAAAATATTATTTAAGCTAATTTGCGGATCCCCAATAATGTGATTGATATTACTGATTGATTATCTATTATTGGTTATCGCTGATTGTTATGTGCTGTTGTTTGATTATTATTATTAATCATTCAACGGCTGTTCTTAACAATAATGAATATTATTGTTATGTTCATTAAATAATTATTAATGTTAATCTGCTTGGTTTTGTACATTACCGAAGGTAAGGTAGTTTTCCTATTTTATGCAACTCAACTGCCTTGTCGATCTCAGGTAATTATCCTATCGACAAGTAGTTACGTTCGCAGTGACGTGATTTACGTTCGTCAATCGCTTGGTTGTATGCCGGGTTGCCTTGCTGTAGGCGCGATTTTAAATTTTATTAATTTTTATGGGATGTAACAAATGAAATGAAATTTATTGAATAATACTAAAATAAACTAAACGTACCTTGGAGTAGTGTAAAAATTATCTCACGTTCTGAAGGTGAACTATTAATAATAGTCACTTATAATAACTATTTTTAGTATAAATTAATTCGCATTTCATAATTCAACCCTATGTACCTGTACATAAACGGTTTTAAAAACTGAAAAAAAGCTACATCCCCTTCTGCTTTAAAAAATGTTGAATTACTCGATCTTGTTGGCGTATTTCACCATACGTTTAAATTTCTCAGGAGTAATAAGTTGCTCCAACCGTTGAGTGAAGATAGGTATAGAGGAGACATCGAGGATCGAGGGCGATTGAATGGTCCAAACCTTGCGGGGAAAGACGCCAGGGGTAGGTAAAGTTCCAAACCCGAATACGGGGATCGACACTTTCGAAAATCGCCAAAATCTCACGGATAAGAAGTAAGTTGTAGGAGTAAGGCCCAAATTTGTGTTGGTGAGTCTGCTGTATTCGTGATGGGTCAGGTAGTCCTCGTCAATTCAACCCTAGCTTGTCGACAAGATTTTACAAAATAGCTTTTTACCTCTTTTCCTTCTACTTCGCTCTTTGCTAGTCTTTTCCTAAGATCGGATATATATATATATAAATAAAATAATATATAAAATATTTTATATTATAAATTGTATAATATAATATATGTATAAAATATTTTATATTATAAAGTTTGTATTATAATATATAAAAGAATACATATAACTATTAAGTATATATAAAAGAACAATTAATTGAAATTAACATTTTTTTTTTAAACTTATTACATATTTATTGACAAATTGTCTTCAATATTCTTTCATTATCTTGATTACAATAATGAAGACATATAGAAAATGGAAATAAATGATCAATGATGATATTTTGAAAGTTTAATATTCATACAATATAATTTTCGTTCATACAATACAGTTACAAAATTAATATTATTCTCTATATGGATACAATAATAATTGCTTTCTTAAAGAAATTTACAATTTTCAGAGAAATTAAAATTGAAACAAATTATAGCTCTTAATATATAATAATTGGCTAGAGAATGTAAATGACCAGCTTCAGATCTGAAGTTATTTTATAGACTTTGAGAGTAAGATAGACAAAAGGGCTCTTTTACGACTACTTAACAGTTACTGTAAAGCAGCATCGTAATTATAAAGAACCATCTCTTCGATCGTCATCTTTTCAGATTATAAATCTTAAATCCATCTATCTGCAGGTGCAAAGTATAGGCGTTATGAAAGAATTTTTACATTTAAGTTTATTCCTTATAATTTGATACTGAAGCTCAAACCAATTTTATAATAATATTACAGATGATGTGAATTACACATTTTCTCAAAGTCACTCTATTTCTTTTTGAATTTAAGTGAAACAGGAGATTCAATTTACTTAAGGCTCTATCAGCCTTAAGGAACACATTCTCATCATGACGCTCGCGCTTCGCGCTCGATTTTCTGTATACATTTCAGTAACTTTTTAATAAATTACATGATTAAAAAAATTTATTTATTTTCTTCCAAATGTCTCAAAAAGGAAAAAAAATCGTAGACTTTATTTAAGGAAACAATTTTGCAGAACAACGCTTATTTCGTATCTCACATATTTTGGTGAAAAAAATGGAATTTTTTCAATATTAAAAATCAAAACATAAAATATACATCCTGTAGAGAAATTTCTTAATAAGAATGTGTAGACCTCATTTAGGCAAATAATTTTTCATCTAAACTTTTTTTATGTATCTCATATATTTTGTCTAAAAAATAGAATTATTGAATTTTAATCGTATTTTTTGGAATTGAAACGAAAAATATATGTTTTTTCATAAACTGTGTAGGACAAAACTTGTAGATCTTTTTGAAACGAACAACTTTATATTCTTACGTTTTTTTCGTATTTCACATATTATTGTTAAAAAATTGAATTTTAGATTTTCAATAGATTATTTTTGAATTAAATAAAAAATCTCGTATAATTTAACTGGAAAATGGAATTTTGATATTGACTCTTTTCGAATTTGAATATGCTGTAACATTTCTAATTTAGATTTAATCAAGAAATGTTATCAGGATAATTTGTAGAGATTTATGAGCACTATCAAAAACCAGTATTGAAATTTTTTATTTTTTCAAAAAATTATTTTCACAAACACAAAAGTAGTGCTCAATCCCTCAATTTTGATTGGATGTGGCTGGTTAACGAACTTGTCCATACTTTTCCGGCTCCAATAAAGTGTACCAAAGATCAATACAATCTGATAATTCTATCGAGAGTTATGCCGCACACGACCTACAGACAGATAGACAGACAGACAAACAGACAGACGGACAGACAGACAGACAGACTCTTTCGTAAAAACCGTTTCTTCTGACTCAGGGGGTCTCAAAACGTAAAGATTTGATGAAAATTTCGAAAGTCATTCTTCACATAAAACCAATACTTTCTCATCCATGATGAGAATGTAAAAATGAATCATTTTAACTTTATTACTTGTTTACTAGACATTAAATGAAATAATTTTTCTCCGTTTAAGTGATGAAAAAACATTTTTAATCATAATTAAAAATTGCTGGAGACTTAATTAATTGATTTACGTAAATTCTGTTATTTGTTTTTTATTGAATAAATTCTATTTATTGAATTCCATTGAATCGACTTAATTAAGACAAATAATTTATAGGAACTAGTTTGCAATCAAATTTTTCTAAATCCAAAGAAAAATATTAATGCGTTCGTAAAAATAACAATATTCTTTCATGTCATAATTCTGTAGATCTAGAAACTAAGTTAAGATTTTATTGATCCTCTGTAAAAATCCTTTTATAATGCCTACACTTTGCACCTGCGGGTGCTTGGATTTGATATTTATAATCTGAAGAGATGACGATCGTCGAGATGGTTCTTTACAATTACGATACTGCCTGCCAGAAACTATGAAACTGTAAATCAGTGGTAAAGAAGCCTTTTTGCCTATCTTACTGTCACAGTCTATAAAATAACTTTTATTCAGAAGGCAAAGAAAAATACCTGAATTTTTCAATCATAAAAATTCATTTCAAGACTATTTTTCCTAATTGTCAGTAGCTACTGACTCTTGGAGCAAAACAGTTGTGTCAAGTAAAAAAGTAAAAAATTTTCGTGGAAGATTGAGATCTCAGTGAATGAATTAAAAGTGTGTTCAAATACAAAAAGTGTAAAAAAGAACTATGACGTGCAAATTCAAGAATTGCATGAGCAAGTATGGTGTCACGAAAGGAGTGTCATTTCATCGTTTCCCAGACCATGATAAAAATTTGTAAGAATTTTTTTTTTATTAAACATTTAACCATTTTATATTTTGTTCAAAATTCGCGTTTTTGAAAATTATATACAGTACCGGTTAGAATTGTCCGGCCACCTGTTTTTCGATAATTGCTTAAATTATCCTAATTTGAATTATGTAAGTGAAAAAATTTGTTCTCTTAATTAAATTTAAAGCTATCAAAATTCTTTATAAATTGAGCCCAGTATGAATATTAAACTTTTAAAATATCATCATTGATAATTTATTTCCATTTTCTTTATGTCTTCATTATTGTAATCAAGATAATGAAAGAATATTGAAGACAATTTGTCAATAAATATGTAATAAGTTTAAAAAAAAAAAATGTTAATTTCAATTAATTGTTCTTTTATATATATTTAATATTTATATATATTCTTTTATATATTATAATACAAAATTTATAATATAAAATATTTTATATATATATTATATTATAAAATTTATAATATAAAATATTTTATATATTATTTTATTTATATATATATATCCGATCTTAGGAAAAGACTAGCAAAGAGCGAAGTAGAAGGAAAAGAGGTAAAAAGCTATTTTGTAAAATCTTGTCGACAAGCTAGGGTTGAATTGACGAGGACTACCTGACCCATCACGAATTTGGCCCAACACGAGTTTGGGTCTTACTCCTACATTTTAATTTATCAGAAATTAATATAATAATTTTACCGGTAAAAAAGCATGGATTACATATTGTTTCTTTAATATTTACACTTTTCCCTTTTTACTATATTTGAATTTGCCGCAACATTCTTTGTAATCAACCTAAGTAAAGATGGCGGATCAGCCTTCAATGAAGCACACGACTTTGCATTGATTGTGCATCTAGTGTATTATAGAGATCAGTGGGCCCGAATGACCGCACCATAGCATGTATGTATATAGATATACCCAGAACGTAGTTAGCTGTGAAAGCTGTCTGTAAGTAAACCACGGGTATTCCTTCAACTACTCGATTGCAGCGCTGCCCAAAATAGCGGTTCCTTAGTGATTATAGTTTGTATGTGCAAAGTTTTCCCACCAAAGCGCGTTGCACGTAGAGTTCTAAATTTCTCGGTCATTTAAAATCCGGTCACGTTCTCGTGACTGTGGCCGTCATTTTAAGACAACTTGAGAATTTAAAGAGAATTTAAGGGAATTTTACCATACCTTCACCAATATTTTCTTTATCATTAAACCTTATAATATTATAAATTTATTTCCAAACAGTATGAATTGCAATAGTGAAGGTTTCATAAAAATAAACCACGAAAAATGTCAAGTTTTATCGGAATTCAATATCAAAAAAAATTTTTTATAGCTGTCACGTCCCGCGACTCTAGCACCTAGAGTAACAAACAAATTAAGGAACCAATGAAGGGATCAAGGCAACATTACCGCGTGCGTGATTATATCGACTCAAGATACAGCAAGATCTAATAAGAAATAGGACGATCGTTAAAATCGAAAGGCAGATTAAAATGGAATTGATATATTTGGCTGTGACATTAATGCCAGGTTATAAATTTCATCGGCGCGTGAGTCATCGGAGAAGGCAACTCATCCGATCTTAAGCTTCAATACCAAATATGGAAAGGGTAGCACACCTGGTGTTTTACCCACACCATGATTGACATACTTTGGGCCTATAAAAGGCGAAGGTTCCAATAGAAGTCAGTTCAGTCGCTTAGTCAACGTCCGATTTCTAAAATGTAACCAACGCGAGTCCAGTTCAGTGTCGTCACTTCTTACCGCGAGTTCAGTCCAGTCAGTGCAGTTCAGTCCAGTCTCATCAAATTATTCACCGCTAGTCGGACCAGTTCTAATTCGACGCCAAGTTCAACGACTGTAAAAAGTGAAAGGGAATCGCCTTCCAAATTCTCTCTGAAACCTGGGATCAGAGAATCGACTATCTCAACCGGCTAGACCACAATTTCCGATCTGACTGAAATTATCTCAACATCTATAAGTGACGACTCAAGTATTCACATCCAATCTACTGGACTCATTTCATCACCGACCAAATTCCAACGCAGGGTAATCACTAAGTATTTTAACTTTTATATATTCATGTCTATCTTTTCCATGGTGCTCACTTAAAATACTTTTGTTAATAAATATATTTATATGATCAACCTTTCTTATTTACTGACTATTCCTCATCCCTTAGAGAGGATCCTTCCGATTCTTACATAAAACAAAAAGATCTTTTAAAAGAGAGAAGTGTTACGTGTCTGACGTAACATACCCAATCTCTCTTTTTGGTGCATCGGCCGGGAAACTCAGTCAGTGAATGGGATATCGAAATTTTATAATTACTAGGAATCTAACATTTATAAATAACAATTATAATTTATCTGATTTCACATATATTTTGTTAAAATAAAATAAATTTGATAAAATCACGAAAGGATTTGACCTTGAGGCTAACTTGAGTGATTGAATAATCATCTTATTTTATTTGAAATTTTACACACATATCTTGTTAAAATAAAATAATTTTATCAAATCACAAAGGGATCTGACCTTGAGGCTGACCTAAGTGATTAAATAATTATTTTATTTAAAAAATTGTTCAATTTCCTCATTTCTTGTTATTTTGTACAAACTGTGTTAAAATAAAATAAATTTTGTTGATTCACGCAGGGATTTGACCTTGAGGCTAACCTGAGTGATCAAACGACTTATTTTATTTGAAATTTTATTATCTGAATTTCTGAAAGTACAAGGATTACATAGGATTTTGTGCTTGAGTCATGGCGGTCTAATCTCGTGCTTCTTTAATTCTAAATTGTTAACTAAGTTTAAATTCGAGTTAAAACGAGAAAAAGCAGCACAAGAGACTATAAGTCCTTTTTAGATTCGTTGAACGGTCACCATTTGATTACGATCAATTGGGTAAGGCAAAATTCAAGTGCTCATGCAGTATCGTTTAAAACTTCTATTTCAACTCTGTTGACTAAAAGAATATTTTTAATTGCAAAAGATTGACCAAGATGTTGTGCTTGAGTCAGGCTTGTCCAATCTTGCATTACTAAAATTCTGAATATTTTATAATTTTGTTTATATGTGTATAATAAAAAAAAATATTAAATATAAAAAAAAAATTTAATATTGAAGCTCAAGCCAACTTAATGATATTAAAGATGATGTAAATTAGTCATTTTCTCAAATTCACTAAGTTTCTTTTTCAGATTAAGTGAAAAAGGAAATTCAATTTACTTAAGGCTCTATCGGCCTTAAGGAATACATTCTCATCATGACACTCGCGCTTCGCGCTCGATTTTCTGTATGCATTTTTGTAACTTTTTAATAAATTACATGATTATTGATCAATTTATTTTCTTCCAAATCTTTTAAAAAGGAAAAACAATCGTAGAATTTATTTAAGGAAATGAATTTGCAGAACAACGCTTATTTCGTATCACATATTTTGGTGAAAAAAATCGAATTTATTTAATATTAAAAATCAAAACATAAAATATACATCCTGTCGAGAAATTTATCGATAAGAATGTGTAGACCTTACTTAGCCAAAAAATTTTCATCTCAAAGTTTTTTTTCAATCTCACATATTTTGTCTAAAAAATGAAATTTTTGAATTTTAATCGTATTTTTTGGAATTGAAACGAAAAATATATGTTTTTTCATAAACTGTGTAGGACAAAACTTGTAGATCTTTTTGAAACGAACAACTTTATATTCTTACGTTTTTTTCGTATTTCACATATTATTGTTAAAAAATTGAATTTTGGATTTTCAATAGATTATTTTTGAATTAAATAAAAAATCTCGTATAATTTAACATTTCTAATTTAGATTTAATCAAAAAATGTTATCTGGATGATTTTTAGAAATTTATGAGCACTATCTATAACCAGTATTGAAATTTTTGATTTTTTCAAAAAATTATTTTCAAAAACACAAAAGTGGTGCTCAACCCCTCAATTTTGATTGGATGTGGCTGGTTAACGAACTTGTCCTTACTTTTTCGGCTCCGATAAAGTGTACCAAAGCTCAATTCAATCTGATAATTCTGTCGAGAGTTATGCCGCAAACGACCTACAGACAGGCAGACAGACAGATAGACAGACGGACAGACAGACAGACACTTTCGTAAAAACCATTTTTTCTGACTCAGGGGGTCTCAAAACGTAAAGATTTGATGAAAATTTCGAAAGTCATTTTTCGCATAAAACCAATACCTTCTCATCCATGATGAGAATGTAAAAAAAACATGAAGTATCCCAGGTAAGACGAAGACCAAAATTAGTTTCAATAAGAATAATTTTGAAACAAAAATTCTAAATAAATATTTTTCTGTAAGCACATGGAAATTGGTAGAATTAAGGCATATTATTTTGAGAACTTTGTTTGATGAATATAAATTTACCTGACGCGGAACATTGAGACAAATTCTTATTTTTTTTTATAACAATTATCAATCTCATTTATTGATTATCAAAAATATATATTTTTAAACGAAAAATATTTGAAAGGTTTTTTCGGTTGATCTAAGCGAATATTTATGTATATTGCAATTCAAATAGTGTCTCCATGTACGCATCAGTAAATTCAATTTTACAATAAGCTATCTCGGGACCCAATCCCAGTGAATTAGGGAAATCACAAAATCAAGAAAATCCTATTACGCGCAGTCAAGTTAAAAAAAATATTGAACTTGCAAAATTTGTGGCACAAAATCAAACTGGTCCCCTTAAACCAAAAAGAACAGTTACTGTAAAGGAAAAGGTAACTAAAGATATGTTTGAAAATATTTCTAACAAAGACAAAACAAATATCAGTTTTCAATTAGATAATATTTTTTTAGAGAAAACCTTAACGTTTGAACAATTCGAAACTCCCGGAACAAGCAATTTATCTGATTCGTATAATCGGCTTAATTCAAATTTGAAAATTAATTCAAGTATTATTTGTGGATCAATTGATCAGGGCGAAACATTAAAAAACGAAACTACTTATATTTACCACGAAGATATAAGTTTACTTAGTTCAACGATAATTCCAAAAAACACAGTTGAAGAAAGAACTAAAATAAATTTATCAGAAAAATCTCTTACTCGCGAAAAAATTTTAAGTAATCACGATATCGACGATAATAGTACCGACAACGAACAAATGGAACAAATTGATCACAACAATCCTGAAGAAAACGTTAATCCCATTATAAACAACGAAATGGTCCTACCTAATAATCAACAAGTATCCTTACACGAAGCGTTAAAAGTAGTACCCTTATTTGATGGAAGTAACATTCCATTATCACATTTTATTGAAGGATCTTATGAGGCAAAGGCAATGCTGCCAACACCCACAGCTCAAGAAAATTAAGCACGATTATTGAGAAGTAAATTATCAGGAGAATCGAGAAAATGTATCTTTGGATCGACTTATAATAATATCGAGGAATTAATTACACAACTCAAAAGAGTATACGGCCCAGCAAAAAGTGTATATTAGTTACAAGGAGAATTAGGGGATACCTATATTATTCAATGCTTTATTCGCGGTCTGCGTCCCGAATTAGAAATTCGAGTGAAAACAAAAGAAACATTTAAATTTGTAGATTTTGATGTTACCGGTATTATTAACAAAATTTTACTATTATAATGAAATATTATTATAATTGTTATTATTATCAATAAAGTATTATTATATTCTTATTAATGTTGTTAATATTATTAGTATTTTTAATAAAATTAACTATCTGGCCTAAAACCTTTACAACATCTAAAAAAAAAAATATACAGAATAGGTGAATTTACCATCTTAGATTGTCGATTCACGAAAGTGTTTGCAATCACACCCAATAAAGGTCACTTTAATTCCTAATTTCATTCAAACAAACGGCTAAACTAAAAGTGAAATATACCGAAAATTGTTTGAAGTGCTGTAAGCAGTGTTAGCTTGGTGCGTTTATCACAGTAAGTCCCCAGATAGGCATGTATATTCGGAGGTTCGATTCCTCCTGGCACATGCAAGATGCACGATTTCAAATTTTTTTTTCGGTCTTAAAATATTTTACCATCTAAATATTATCCATTTTACATACTTCACGAACTTAATTAACTATACAAAAAAACGGAAAGGCCATCTACTTTCTTTTTAAAAAAAAAGAAACGTTTAAAGAAGTTTTCAATGACATAATCAACGTACAAAGAGATTTGGCAGCATCTTCCGCACTACGGAGAAATAAAAATTGAGATTATTTAAAAATTGATGATTCTATAAATAATAGAAATAATAGAACAAATTGATTCAATGTTGCACGAGATAACAATGTAAATTGTATAATATACAATTTTATTCAAAAATATGGCTTCAAGACTCATTTTTATGACAATATTTCCATTAAGTCCAATGTTTTCCAAAAAATACGAAAATTTATCATGGAAAACTATTACTACAAGAGTTCAAAAGAAAATGCAACAAGAAAAAGCAAAATATTTGAATCAAAATGAAATCCAAAAAAAATTAGACGAAAATTTTTCTTCTAAACCTGTTGTGAAAAAACCTCGAGGTAGGCCAAGAATAAATCTACTTACAGATTTAAAAAGTATTCCCTCTCAAACAAAAAGAAAGAGAGGTAGACCAAGAAAACAGATATATGAAAATGAATTACCAGAAATAAATATGCAAAAAGGAAGCCGAACAAAAGTAGAATAAGATTCCGACTCTGATCCTGATTATTTAGATTATTTGAAACAAACTCAAGCAAAAAACAAAAAGAAGAAGAATGCCAAGAAGCCAAAAAATATTAATAAATTTGAAAGTGAAGAAAGTGAGAATTATTTTTCAACCTCAGAAGATGAAATCAACGACATTGAAACCTCACACGAAGGAAATGATGGAGAAAATTATGAAGAAAATTTGGAAGAGAATTTTGAAGATGATCTTGAAGACTATTTCGAAAAAATTTCGAACAGAATTTTGAAGAAAATTTTGAAGACAATCTTGAGGAAAATTTTGAAGAGAAGTTTGAAGAAAACCAAGCAGAAAAATTGGATGAAGAATTTGAAGAGCCTTATTTTAAAGAAAATTTGAAACGAAACCGAAGATCTCAAATAAATTCTGGAAAAAATGATAATGATCATGATGATTATAATCGTCCACCCCCAGAACCTCCTCCTATAAACTCTCAAACAGAAAAAATTATAACGAGGAAAAATATAGTTGAATATCGCGATCAATTAACTATGCGAAAAGATAATTATGCATATTTCGTTACAACAAATGGAACTCCTCGCGACAACGGATCAAAAACTTTAGAAACATAAAAGGAAAACCGACAGTAGTTCACGTCAATCGAATAAAAAGATCGAACATAAATATGCAAAATTGATTAACTGAATTTGAATTTAAACTCAGAATAGTATAAACTTTGCATAAAAATAAAGCTTTTAGAATAACTAAACCAAAAAATGTTTTAAACAAAAAGATGTTTTGAAATTTTATTCTAATCTTACTCTTTTCTTTTTGCAGAGATTCGAGAAGCTCACTGAACCTTTAAATTGCAATGAAAAAAATTTTAATATATTTCATGGTTTTTTTTTCAGAGTAAATAAAACTTCTTAAACTAGCAAGTATTAATCAAATTATTCAAAATTTTCAAGTTTTCTCTTCTGTTCAGTACAAACTAAAAATCTAATATCATCACAAAAAATGATATTTTTTTAAAATTCTTATAAGTACCTTCTTTACATTTTATTCAATCAATTTTATTTTTGTTCATTGACCATTCAGAGAGAAAATTAATAACTTTTTTCCAGTAAAACAATTGCTAGTTACCATTCGAATCATCATTTATATATAAATATTTGCGTTTTATTTTTTTTTGCATAAAAGAAATACCTTTTCTGCCAAGAATAAATAAGCATTGCATAATTAGTGCCATCATAAATATAATTTTAATTTTGTTTATTCTTCCATCAAGGGAACTTTTCTTGATTCCCATCCTATTGGAAGAACAGTTTCTACAAATATTGAGTCTGTAAATGTAAACTGTGCGATGGCGTAACAAATTGTTGAAGTGAAAATTGTTTTTCCAATAGAAATTATTGTGCAACAATAACAAATTCAATGATTACTATTCTTTACATTTTTTCATGCACAAATAATTCTATTAATGTTACAAAAAAACACATCAGAAAAACAATTAAAAGTACAAGAATTGTAGGAAAATCTATTACCCTGTTATTATGTAAAATTGTTTTTCTTATGATTATTTGATTCATTTAATAATAAATCAATAAAATTGAAGTTCATGAAATTAATTTTTAGAAACGTGTCAAAGTAATAAAAGCAATAGCAATGCCATGTTTTGAAGAAAATCAATTTTACATTTAACCAAGTTTTTTCTCTTCAATGTATCAAGTTACAACGTTTATTAATTCATATATGTAATCAACGATCCTAATATTTGTTAAATATCTATTATTAATATTATATGTGTCAAATTCTTTTTTGCTAATGTATACATCAACGATCGTAATTCTGGGAAATTACTCTTTAGTATTTTATATCTAATCGATAAAATTTTACAATTTTTAATCTTCTTTTCATCAACAATCATCATGTTTTAAGTTTAAATAGTTACTATAAAAAAAAAAAAATTGTCGAATTACCTAATTACTACTATAACATATGTAATCAATAATTGTAATATTTCAAGAATTGTATGCTCTGTTATTACTATGCATTCATGCAAAACTTGTTATAAATTTTTAAGTCGCAACAATAATTTAAAATGTTAATTCCTATACTTATGAACAAACGAAATTTTTATGTTACAAATTGTTAAATTAGATTAAAAATATGTTCTTGATTGAGTAAGCACCTTGGATTAAATTTATTCTTCTACCGCAGTTTCGATCGCGGATCGTTAACTCCCCGCGTTCGAACTAAGGGGGGAGGTGTCACGACCCGCGACTCGACCACCTAGTGTAACAATGAACAAACAAATTAAGGAACCAATGAAGGGATCAAGGCAACATTACCGCGTGCGTGATTATATCGACTCAAGATACAGCAAGATCTAATAAGAAATAGGACGATCGTTAAAATCGAAAGGCAGATTAAAATGGAATTGATATATTTGGCTGTGACATTAATGCCAGGTAATAAATTTCATCGGCGCGTGAGTCATCGGAGAAGGCAACTCATCCGATCTTAAGCTTCAATACCAAATATGGAAAGGGTAGCACACCTGGTGTTTTACCCCCACCATGATTGACATACTTTGGGCCTATAAAAGGCGAAGGTTCCAATAGAAGTCAGTTCAGTCGCTTAGTCAACGTCCGATTTCTAAAATGTAACCAACGCGAGTCCAGTTCAGTGTCGTCACTTCTTACCGCGAGTTCAGTCCAGTCAGTGCAGTTCAGTCCAGTCTCATAAAATTATTCACCGCTAGTCGGACCAGTTCTAATTCGACGCCAAGTTCAACGACTGTAAAAAGTGAAAGGGAATCGCCTTCCAAATTCTCTCTAAAACCTGGGATCAGAGAATCGATTATCTTAACCGGCTAGACCACATTTTCCGATCTGACTGAAATTATCTCAACATCTATAAGCGACGACTCAACTATTCACATCCAGTCTACTGGTCTCATTTCATCACCGACCAAATTCCAACGCAGGGTAATCACTAAGTATTTTAACTTTTTTATATTCATGTCTATCTTTTCCATGGTGCTCACTTAAAATACTTTTGTTAATAAATATATTTATATGATCAACCCTTCTCATTTACTGACTATTCCTCATCCCTTAGAGAAGATCCTTCCGATCCTTACATAAAACGAGGAGATCTTTTAAAAGAGAGAAGTGTTACGTGTCTGACGTTGTGGCGACCCAACAGAAAGACCCAGGAGTGGGGACCAATGGGGAGCCAGAGCAAACGCCCGAGGAGAAGAGCCTATCAGAATTCAGATATACTTCCGTTCGCGTTCGCTTGAAGAATATATTGATTTTTTCATCTCCGCGACAAAGAAACCATTTTTGTTTTGAGCTATCGCGATGGTATTGTAAATTTTATAGAAAAAATAAAAAAACGCTGGTCGGAAGTTCCGTTTGTTCATTTTTGTCGAATCCTGAGTAATTTTCCCTATATCGTAACATAGCCATTATATTTAATTCAAATATAAAGAACAAGTAATTTAAGTTTTCTTCGCACAATTTACGCTTTGATTTAAATAATTGTTTGACAGTTTCGGAACAGTTTATGCACTTTTTTAAGTGCTCTATTTGTCGAGTGGCATGCTTTCTGTACATCTGATCACAGTATTTGCACTTGAAAGAAGCTTTATTTTGTTTATCAATAATTTTAAAAAAAAATTCCAAACTATATTCTTTTTTTTTCCATTTTTATTGCGCACGTTACACGAACTTCCAGAACAAAGCATTTATCAAAAACAATTGAAAGCTTGAACCGTTACGAAAAAATATTTTTAAATTCTCATAAATTCTCGAAGAGCACATTCATCAGAGAAATTCTCAGTCATATTCCCGTGCTCCCAGACATATTCTCGGTCACATAAACTCTTTAGAACTCTAGTTGCACGCGTCATGCTCTACAAAAGCATTATACTGATAGACAAATATTTAAAGAAATTTAAATACTTAAGTTTCTGAACAATATGAAATGAAAAAATGTTCCTAAAATGATTCTAGGACATAAAATACACATTTTACATAAACCAATTAATACAAAATAAAAAAAGAACACATTAAAATTGGTAAAATATGTACTGTGGATACGCAGAAAGAATTCTTGAGACCCAGAACAAAATTTTTGTATGTCATCCCCATATAACTGAAAATATATTTAAAAATAAATAAAAAGCTTAAGCTTCTAAATAGAAGTATTTTCCAGCTTCAAACGAATGAAATGAAAAATAAATATTTTGTTAAGCCCTGTGTTCGACAAAAAAAACCATCCTATTTAAAATAACCATCTTATTTAAAATAAAATTAAATCACATATGCTAACATCTCCACAGCTTCATTGGTATGTTCTTTGCATTGAAAAATAAATTTTGTTTCACATGACAAAAGATATTCATTACAATAAAATTTGCTAGTACATATTTTTAAAGTGTACAGATCGATGATGACTAGTTGAGTGTCGCAAAGCTTGGCTAGTTCTTTCTTCAAGATGCTAACTTTTGTACGACTCTTCCGTCATCCGTTCGCTCGGAACTTCCACCCGCGGCCACACGCCCACTAGGATAACCGATTAGCCGCGCCACCCAGGGGGGAAACAAACAGATTCCTCCCCCGACCGACGCGGACAGTCAAGTATACCCGATACGCAGTACAGCGGGTGCCGGACCCGATGCGATTTCTACTGGCCCTCCCCGTTGTTTCGCTCTCGACGCCCATCAAGCTCTCTCGTCTTCATCACAAGTGTGACGAATGACTCGATGAGCGTCCAGAACCGTTCAGACTGGAGCATGAGGGGGACCATCGTGTCAAGAGTAAGTTCGGAACCCACCTCCTGACCGAGGACCTCCCTAGCCACACCCCATTTTGCGCAGACGAAGAGTGCGTGCTCCGCGTTATCCACCGGGGAATCGCAGTAGCAACACGTCTCCTCGACTCTCTTCTTAAAGCGCCTCAGGTACGCGTTAAAACAGCCGTGGCCCGAGAGCGCTTGTGCCAAGTAAAAGCCGACATCCCCGTGCTTTCTGTTCAGCCAGGTGGCGAGCTCCGGGATCAGGCGGTAGGTCCATCTCCCTGTCTGCTCACCATGCCATCTCATCTGCCATTTTTCGACGAGTCTGTGCCTTCCATCCTTGCGGATGGCCTCCTTCGCGCGAGCGATTTCCTGCAGGTCGGCGCAGGTAAGCTCCTTGCGAAGCTGAAAGGTTTCCTGCCTTTCCTCCGCCAATAAATCTCTTGGCGGGACGCTCGCCAGGACCCGCACAGCGCTCGTCGAGATAGTTCTATATGCCGGAACGATTCTCAGCGCGACAAGTCTCTGCGCCGAGAACAGCTCCTTCTGGATAGCATGGTTTTGCAATGCATTGGCCCAGACCGGAGCTGCATAAAGCAGATTCGAATGGACCACGCTGGCCACCAATCTTCTTTTCGCTTCCCTGGGTCCACCAATGTTTGGCATAAGCCGGGTCAAGATCGCTCCACATTGGATGGCTTTGGCAGCTGCGATCTTTAGGTGTTCGCCAAAGCTAAGCCTACGATCCAGCTGCACCCCCAGGTACTTAATGCTTGTTTTCCACTCGACTTCATGCTCTCCGAGAACGATCCTCGGATATTGGAAGGATCTCCTGTCCGTAACGAGCAAAGCCTCGGTTTTCTCAGGGGCCATTTTAAGGCCTCTGCCATCCAGCCAACGCTTTGATCGCCACAGACTTTCATTGATCCTCAGCTCTAGGATTCTGACGTCGTCAGCGGCGCACACGACAAGTGCGTCATCCGCGAAGCCGACGATGCTCGTTCCAGCAGGCAGGTCCATGCGCAGGAAGTCATCATACATGATGTTCCAAACGAGTGGACCCACCCGCGACCCTTGAGGAGCGCCACATGTCATCTCTTCTTTGAGAGACCATTTGTCGCCCTCGTATATCACCCACCTGTCGCTCAGATAGTCATCCATCATTCGCAACAGGTAGTCTGGAACCTTTTTCCGCATCATCGCCTCGATGCAGATGTCCCATCTCGCCGTATTGAACGCATTGCGTATGTCAATGCTAATCAACGCACAGAATCCCTTACGCTTACCAGTTCCTTTTCTTGCATTTGTGGCGATGTTAACCACAGCTTGGATGGCGTCCACAGTGGATCTGCCTTTCCTGAATCCGAACTGGCTTTCCGAGAGCCCGTTCTCCCCGACCAAGAGAGCCTGAAGCCGTTGTAGAATCAACTCCTCCAGAAGCTTCCCCATCGTATCCAATAAGCATATTGGTCTATACGGCGAGGCAACCCCTAGAGGTTTGTTGCCCTTCCTCAGCATGACCAACCTCTGCTTCTTCCAATCTGCGAAGAACCTCCCATCCCGAAGACAGGAGTTAAAGGCTTCTAGGAGGATCTCCGGGTATGCCCCGATCACATCTTTGAGGATCTCGTTTGGCACCCCGTCGATACCCGGCGCTGTATTTGCCTTAAGCCTTCCACCCGCTCTCTTTAGTTCTTCGAGAGTGAAGAGTTCTTCGCGCCGGACCACGCAGGAACTTCGGTCCTGTCTTTGGAACGGCTCCACGTGTGGAAACAAGCTTCGCACAATGTACTTGACTCGATCGGGATTATCCAGGCCCGGGGTCTTTCTTCTAGTCACCAATCTCTTGGTGACTATTTTGAAGGCGAGACCCCATGGATCCTTCTCGACCTCACCGATCAAGTCTTTCCAGCATTGAAGTCGGCTTTTCTTTATGCCTCGCCTCAAAGCTGTTTTTGCCCCTTTCCATGCCTCGTGCAGCGTAGCATCCCCCTTTGAACGGGTGAATTTTCGCCGCGCTGCGAGGCATTCTCGACGTAGGGCTGCTAACTGGTCGTTCCACCAGTACATCGAACCCTTGGCTTGCCTGCGCTTACGGCGAGGCATCGAGTAGTCACAAGCCGCGACCACCTTCTGCCTCACCGAGCGCACAGCAGCTTCGTACGACCCAGCAGGGCAGACCCAACCAAGCTCATCCATGAGCCTGGTTTCTTCGAGGTGTTTGCGAAGTCTTTCCCTGCTGAGTCGTCTCGTGTTCCAGGAGGGGCTCCTTCCTTCGCCGCCGCTTGGCACCCTTGTTTTAGACTAAATTCGATGCACCGGTGGTCGCTCAAGGTTATTACCTCGAGGACCGACCAGTCGCTTATCCTTGAAGCGAGGCGAGGTGCGGCGATCGTGAGGTCAATTATTGACCCTCCCGCTCCTCGTCTGAACGTGAAATCCCCGCCCTGATTCAGGACGATCAGGTCGTTCCTAGCGACCATCTCGCCAACCAATATTCCCCTCCTATCTAGGCGGGCCTCACCCCACTCGGGCGACTTACTGTTAAAGTCACCCCCTATGAGGGATCGCCCGATGGCCTCACTGAGGCTTTCCTCAAGGAGGAGGATCTGGGTTTCAAAGACATCGAAGGGATCGCCGGGGGAGAAGTAGCAGCTGTACACACGCACACCCGCCACCTCCACCCAAACGAACCCCGCGTCGGTCTCCAGGAATGATGATGATTATCCGCACATAACCTTAAATCTAGTGATTTTATATAAAAACATTACCATCAGATCAATTAAGATCGAATTCTGCCAAATTAATGAGGATTTTTCGCACATAACCTTGAAACTAGTCACTTTTTATAAAAAAAATTCCATCTATTTTAATCAGATCGAGTTTGGTTTAATTAATTCTGAATTTTATTAAAAAGAATGTTATTGATTTTATCATAAATGTATTTTTATATTCTACTCTTTATAATTACGAAAAAATATATGTGCGTGAAGTTAGCACTCCGACCATGAAAAATCCAAACTTTTTTTGTTGAAATTGTTTGGTGGTCGTTAGGTGGTAGTTTTCGGCGTTTGATGGTCAAAATTACAAAAACTACAGAATTTTCAAAGTTGGAGTGCTAACTTCACGCTGCACTCCACATGTTAATATTTTTCAAAATTTCTTTTTGTAATCGTTTGGTGGTCGTTTGGTGGTCGTTAGGTGGTAGTTTTCGACGTTTGGTGGTCAAAATTGTGGGAGATATCATTGTTCCAAAAAATCTTTTGTAGTATGCGCAGAAGATCTGCGTATGTGTATACTTGGCGCGCAATTTGAAAACAAAATTATAAAAAACTATTCAGATCGTTTAATAATCTATTGAATTACATTTATTTAATGCATCTTCAAATGCTTTACATTATTTAAAGGTAAATATCATCCTTCAATAGCTATCTTAAATTTGCGTCACATTTATTATATCAAAAACTAAGTTTCTTGATATTTTAAAATAATTATTTTTGGAAGCACTTCATGATCGTTTGGTAATTGTCTGGAGGTAGTTTCTGACGTTAGGTTTTCATAATTGTGGCAGATATTAATTTTTCAGACAATTTGTCACAGTGATGCACGGAAGTTGGTGCGCATACTAAACCGGCGCGAAATTTAAAAGACGGTAATACACAAAGTACAACTAAATACCTTGGGTAGCATATTTGCCTGAAGGGTGCCGATCGAAACTTTGGTTCTATTTTGTTATTGTAAGTATTTTTTAATAACACTAGTCGATCGATCTCTGTCTATTTGAAAATGAAGGTAAATGGACTGGTTTTGTTCAAGAATATTTATTATTATGGACTCAAAGTTGGCGAAACTAAATTACTCTTATGCCCTCAACTTTTCTTCTCAAATTTTTTCGTTGGCAAAATAGACTTGGAAAATAATACAGTTATCGTACAGAAAATGAAGTTGATAGAAGTGTTAATTGTTTATAAATAATTTTTTGAACAACTAAATGTCGCTCCGTAATAAAGTATTATTTATAACACTTATTGTAAATGTGTAATGTTTCTCTTGATAGCCAGTTTAAAAGAAACGAGGATTGTATCACTAATTAATATAAGTAGAAATATAATACTGATCAAAAGTGTTAATTTTAGATCTGAAGTATATAATGTGTATAATATTATATTTAAATGTGCTGTATGAATCTTTTCGTCCAGAAACTCCTAATGCATATTTCAAATATGTTTGCTATGTTTCATACATAGGTGCCTCTGTTGCAACTTTTGGAAGAATTCTTATGTAATACGATTTCGCACACTATTTTCGTTGGAGCTATTATTTTCCGAACCGTTGAAGCTTTTCAATAATATATACAAAATTTTTAAAATGTAATTCTGAGAAGAAAAACCCGATTTGACAATAATCAGTTGATAATAATTAACAATAATATCAATAAATTCGTAAATCTCAAATTGTAATTGGAAAAAATATTCATTTACAGTAAAAAAGTAATACATATATTACTTCAGATACATACATAAACATATAAAAATCTTTTATACACTTAAAACTTTTCATAACTAAAATGTTAAATGTTTTCATAGTTAAAACTTCTTACAATATTAAAATATACTCTAACTTTGTCAGTAAATACTATGCAGAGGAGTATGTTAAGGACGTAGAATAATACCTAATATTTGCTTTGTTTGAAATGTAGTTATTACACTGAGAAATTTTTTTTGTAGAAACTCCCATAGGTTATAGAAATTTTGAGTCATGAAACAAATCATAATAAGTTTTCACGTAGCCATGGGAAAGATTTATGGAACAATTGCAGAATTAAACGTGGGAATAGGTTAATATCCTTTTATATAGACATGTACAATAAGTGTCATACATAATACTTTTTTACGCAGCAATATTTAGTTGTTCAAAAAATTATTTATATACAATTAACACTTCTATCGACTTCATTTTCTGTACGATAACTGTATTATTTTCCAAGTCTATTTTGCCAACGAAAAAATTTGAGAAGAAAAGTTGAGGGCATAAGAGTAATTTAGTTTCGCCAACTTTGAGTCCATAATAATAAATATTCTTGAACAAAACCAGTCCATTTACCTTCATTTTCAAATAGACAGAGATCGATCGACTAGTGTTATTAAAAAATACTTACAATAACAAAATAGAACCAAAGTTTCGATCGGCACCCTTCAGGCAAATATGCTACCCAAGGTATTTAGTTGTACTTTGTGTATTACCGTCTTTTAAATTTCGCGCCGGTTTAGTATGCGCACTGTGATAACCCCCTGTAACGAGCGACTATAGGGTCTCGCTCGAAGTCGATTAATTTAATCGAATGTTCGATACTAGCTCGCGGTATTTTCAATTTCAAATAAAAGCATACTTTAATTCAGGAAATTGCCATCTTACTTAAAGAAATTATTCTCCCACGTTGTGCAGCTGAAAATCATAAAAGACCTTGGGAAAAGCGTACAAATTCTTTAGCTAGATTTATTATCTTTAAATAATAAACCTAAGATTATTCTGCGAGTGTTCAACATATGTACTCGTCGAGAAACTCGACATTGTAAATTAGTTTTAAGATTTCTCTGTAAGTTATATATCACTTCTATGTATACTAGTTTTAAGGATAAAAAAAGGTTAAGTCTGGACGGTAGGATTTAAATAAATTAAGTTAGGATAGAACTAGGGATTTATAAAGGTAATATTCATTTCTATTTTAGATAGGCAAAAACTAAACGGAATGGCCAGCTAAATAGATATAGGAACCAGTTAGTCACGTAGACCTAAAAAGAATTAAAATAGCATGTCTGGTCGCCAGAAGGAAGTAAAAAGTAATCCTTTAAGATTTATTGTTTTACTGCCTTCTCTTGCGCTTTCACTGCAAGGACCATAAAAAACTTGCAGCTGAGAGGAGAGAGGCTGGGACTGGGGTTTTCCGAATCGGGCTTCTCCGGGCTCGGTTTTCCCTGGTCGAGCTTCTCCGGGAAGTTGGGCTGGGCCTAACGAGGGCCTAAATGTGAAGTTGAGCGAGAAGGGATGCGTGCGGGGGATGCGTGCTGGAGATCTGTGAAGGGGATGCTTGAGTTTTTGTAGAGTGCAAGTCAGTTAGATTCGTTCTTAGATTATCACAAAACCGAACGTTCTACAAGTTCCCTCGTCGAACTCGTAGAATTTTATATTTTTGTAACTTTTGATAGTTCTCGACGCGTTTGGAATTTATTTGTGCGTTAAACCAGACTTAACCTTTATTGAATTCAATAAATTAACAAACATTCTATTTTATCTGGTGTGATTTTCATTAAATTTCCGGATTCGTACTTTCCCGGTTCTTCTCTAAGATTAACACCGAGAGTGAACCAACCAATCACCGAGTTCGCGTAAGTTGGACGTTCCGCGGCTCGTAACACCCCTTCGGTCACAATGCCGTCTAAGTTTTGCGCGGGCTTTTTCTTAATTATTTAAATATCTATCGGCCGGCTTATGAAAATAAAGACGGAAGATCGTTGTAAAAGCAATTTAATAAAGATTTATTATAAATCTTAAGGTTTAAAACGCGTACATAACTTTGTCTGTGACGGAACTTCGAGAGAACGGACTTCCTTCGTCGAGAGTTAAGACAAAATCTGTCGATCAGCTATAGCCATTCTTGCGTGTTGCTGGGCCCGATCAAGTTGAAGGCGATGGATCACCCCCGCTTAGCCAATCGTAATCTCTAAAACCACCCTCTAGAGTTGCGATTCACGCCTTCAAAAGTTCACTATAGAGGGAAGGTTGAGAGATGACCATTTCTTTCAATCTCAAGAGTTTCCAGAGACCCTTGAAACAAAACACCCTTTCCTATTTTTTTGATAACCGTTGGGTCGAGGCTGTAAAACCCGAGCCCCTTGGCGAGTTAGGTCAGAACATGCTTTTATCGTAAAAGTCCGAGTGAGGTCTTAGAAAAGCTATAAAATCAAAGACTGTAATTCGAAATGAGACAGGGACTAGTTTAGTTAAAGAAAGTCTTTCCGGTCATTTTATTATTTAGAAGCTTGAAGAGTGTAAGATTTATATTTTCTAAGGGTGGTCTGTTTCGGATCTCTCGAGCTTCTTTTTATTCTTTTTCGCAGATGTTGTTTTCGCTGAATGTAACTTGCCCGTCTACAATAATTATTGACAGTTCGTTTCATCCCTTTTTTTTTATAATGCCTAAAGATTTATTTCAGGAATGTCCTGGACACTCCGTGGGAAAGATACCAAGTCTTATTTCCCAAGAGTAGCCCAGACTAGGCTCGCAGTCTAAAGAAATAGAAAATGTTAACTTAATATAAATTCTAACATTAATTTTTATTCTAAAGTCTCCTTAATAGATCTACAACTTTGCCATATGAATATAAATTTGTAAAAGTTCAACTCTACTTCGAATTTAAATTTATCACGTGATATTAAGAAGTGATAGTTGTGAATACGCCTTTAATTCGCTCTCTCTCTCTAAAATAAAGATGAACGCACGAATGCGATCATCACAGCACCAACTTCCGTGCATCACTGTGACAAATTGTCTGAAAAATTAATATCTGAGACAATTATGAAAACCTAACGTCAGAAACTACCTCCAGACAATTACCAAACAATCATGAAATGCTTCCAAAAATAATTATTTTAAAATATCAAGAAACTTAGTTTTTGATATAATAAATGTGACGCAAATTTAAGATAGCTATTGAAGGATGATATTTACCTTTAAATAATGTAAAGCATTTGAATATGCATTAAATAAATGTAATTTAATAGATTATTAAACGATCTGAATAGTTTTTTATAATTTTGATTTCAAATTGCGCGCCAAGTATATACATGCGCAGATCTTCTGCGCATACTACAAAAGATTTTTTGGAACAATGATATCTCCCACAATTTTGACCACCAAACGTCGGAAACTACCACCAAACGACCACCAAACGATTACAAAAACAAAATTTTGAAAAATATTAACATGTGGAGTGCAGCGTGAAGTTAGCACTCCAACTTTGAAAATTCTGTAGTTTTTGTAATTTTGACCACCAAACGTCGAAAACTACCACCTAACGACCACCGAACGATTTCACCAAAAAAAGTTTGGATTTTTCATGGTCGGAGTGCCAACTTCACGGACATAAAAAATATACATTATATTTTCTTTATTTATGCGTATGAGATTTATTTCATGGTCAGCACCACCTAGCGAGCAGATAGGATAGACAATCTACCACAGTTGTCTCGACACACAGCACACGCCCATCTGTTGTTTGTTTCGGTCATGCTTTTATTTTCCATAGAAAACTCGATCACACTACACTAGTCGGGATTTTGACCCATCGGGATTTTGGCATACACCCACGAAGGAGCCAAATAGGTCGCATACTCTTAGCAAGGAGACTACATATTCTCCTGACCCAGGCTAAAACTTCTCCTCCCTGTTTTTAATTGGGAGAGACAAAGAAGAAGACCCACGAAGGAATAATAAGGAGACCAAACTGCCATGGGAAACTTTTCCGAATCTGGCAGGAGCAATGGCACGGTAAGTGCCCGGCTTGTAAGTTGGAAGTAGTAAAAAGGAGTGCGCAAGTGCGAAGTTGTCCTCTTCTTACTGACGGGAAAATGTGCGAGTCAGACAAACTTGTCAAATTAATCTAAGCCAGAGAGGTTATGTAACCCGGTACGCGACACGACATAGCTAAGAAAAAAATTTATTATATTATATTACATGCGATCTTCAAAATCTTGAAAATTTCTCGGATTAAATTCCCTCACCTTTAAAGGAAAAAACTATTCAACATTATTTAACACACCATTTACGAAGTAATAACAAATACCATAATTTCAATTTCAATATTTACAATCTTATATTCGATATATACTTACCACTTTTATAGTGCACTCCTTTAGCTTTATAGAAGTCCTGAGATAATATATATATTTCTTTTAAACTAAATTGAAAATGAACAAATATCTGCCGCTTGCAAATGATCAAAAAATCGATCAACATAACCACTCTGGCTTAGATCAATTTGACAATTTGACAGATTCGTCTCACTCGCACATTTTCTTATGAGTGAGAAGAGGACAACTGCGCACTCCTTTCCACTACTTCCAACTTACAAGCCGGGCACTTACCGTGCCGTTGCTCCTGCCAAGTCGCTTACATGGAGATAGGTCTCCTTATTATTCCTTCGTGCATACACCCAAGTTCTCGCCGTTGCAGGTAGCGTTGAGTGAAGATAGGTATAGAGGAGACATCCAGGGCGATTGAATGGTCCAAACCTTGCGGCGAAAGACGCCAGGGGTAGGTAAAGTTCCGGAACCAACCACGGGGATCGACACTTTCGAAAGTCAACAAAATCTCACGGATACGAAGTAAGTTGTAGGAGTAAGGCCTAAACTTGTGTTGGTGAGTCTGCTGTATTCATGATGGGTTAGGTAGTCCTCGTTGATTCAACCCTAGCTTGTCGACAGAATTTCACAAAATAGCTTTTTACCTCTTTTCCTTCTACTTCGCTCTTTACTAGTCTTTTCCTAAAATTGGATATATATTTTTAAAAAATATATATATAAAATTAAAATAGTAGATTATATTGACCCTTGATTTTATTCATAATACTTCTAAAGCCAATGCAAATGTACCAAGTATTATGAATTATATATATAAAATAATACATAAAAGAGTATATGTAAAATATTTTATATTATAAATTCTTAAATCATTGCTTATTTTTTCGGGGAAAATATTCTCTACAACTTGACCGTTTCCAATTTTTGAAAATAAATTCTTTAGTGGCTGAAATAATTAAAAATCAATTTTCCAAAAGAAAGTTTTTATAAAAAAATTGCTGTATTTGATAATAATTGATTTATTTTCAAAAATTGGAAACGGTTAAGTTGTAGAGAATATTTTCGCCGAAAAAATAAGCTATGATTTAAGAAACTTCAATCATTTTTAAAAAATTGGTAAGAAGCGATAGTAAGGAAATATCCTATTACAAAAAACATTATTAAAATATTATTTTTCGTAATTTTTAAATTTTTTCATTAAAAAGAGTGTCTTTCCTTACATATGACACGGCTGATGATACAATTCTCAGTCTTGAAATCATAGAAAAACTTCTTTTTCCAGAGACTGATTTTTGGCATGACGACTCCCTTAAGTTACTGACAGATCAAAACAGACTAGAAAAATAATAAAGAATTAAATTGTAATTTCATGATGACAGTTTTAGGTACTTGTTGACTAAATAAATATTAATTGTTTATTTTCAGATTCAAATTCATCATGGATATAATTATTAAAACAGGTTTTCAATCAATTAAACATACAATAGAATTTCAACCACAAACGAAAATTAAAGGTAAAAAAATCTCGTTCTAGCAGAACACGTACGAGATATCCAAGAGTTCCGTAGAAATAATAACTTTTGCCTTCTTGCTGCAGCTACCCACTTATTCCTTTGATTTATTTTCCATTTAAACGTTGGAAATTTATAAAATTTACACTCACTTTTCCTGCTTGTATTTTTACAATTCACAACACAACAACTTCGGTAGCTTATTTCAGCTATATTTTTTTAATTAAAACAAAATTTAGATTTGCACATGTATTTTGATTGCTCGGAAATATAAAACAGCCTCCTTTAACGCCTAAATTATCCACTGCGTGCGCTGGCGTCGCAGTGATCCCAGAACGTAGGGGCTAGCGGCCCCCACCAGCTCATGGCTTCTTCCTCGCTCAACTGCCATAGGTTGGTTGAATTAGGAAGACACAATGAGCTCGAGGCATTTATGGTGGGGGATCACTGTGGCGTCGATCTAACTCTCCCTACCATGACTTCGCACGGTGCCTATAGAGATCAGTGATCAGCTCGTATTTCACGATTCTAACCAGCCCCCTGCATCAATGAGTTCTTCTTCTTCTTGCTTGTGGCTTCTTGCTGTTCAGCAAATAGCCATAACTAACACACAATAGTAAAACCTCCACAAATTAGTAACCTCAATTTTATCGTAACACTCCTATATGCCAATGAAATTAAAGGTTGCAAAATAGTTGACGAATCAAGAAACAGCAGCCGTAATTCGCCCAATCAGAATTCAGTTTCATTGCCACGCGTATGCGCCCACTCAAAAATGACGTAAAAGTCTGAGACACCTCGCAGTAAGACGAGCAGTATCAAAATCTTCTTCTTCTTCAATCAATGGCCTCTTGTTCAGTGAACAAATAGCCAGAACATCCACGTGGGGCTAGAAGAGCCCAATATAACCATTCCATTATAAAAACGATCCAAGTAAGAACACTGCAAAGGTAAAGCAGTCAAGTCCCGATCAGGAGTCTCGTTTGAGCTGTGGACTAAGACGGTCGCTTGCGTGCCGTCGCTTTGTAATCTGTTCTCTTCGCGTTGATTCTCCATTTCTGCTGTGGTGCTCGATCGCTATATTCTGTGTTTGCTGTATTTGCTGCTCTCTCTGTACACTGATCTGTGGTATACCGCCAGCTGAGTATTAGATCTATGCGGTTATTGTGCATACTACGCTCTTTCTATACTTACCTATCCATATATACTACAGTACCTTGGTTTCTCTGACCTGCCTGGATATATTTGTATATTTTGTATGGAATACATTTCTCTATTTCAACTGAATTTGCTCGGGATTGATATATTTCCTCCATATATTTTTCCCTCCTCGCTGTA
The DNA here is from genome assembly GCA_030998225.1 of Diplolepis rosae. Classification (NCBI taxonomy): domain Eukaryota; kingdom Metazoa; phylum Arthropoda; class Insecta; order Hymenoptera; family Diplolepididae; genus Diplolepis; species Diplolepis rosae. The sequence goes on from JAPYXD010000700.1 coordinate 327,405, forward strand.
ACCTACGACTTGTTACTTAATTATAGTTCAACACTTGTAAATATTTATTGAGCTTCTCGGGGCATTGTAATTATTACGTATTATATTAACATATTAATTGATATCTCTTCTCTAAATATTAAGTTCTCTGTAATCAATGTCTGGGATTAACTGAGCTCCGCTGGGCCCGCGGCCGTCCTGGGGCAGAAATTCACCGGCGCTCTCTGCACGCAGTGGGGATATCAAGAGAACCAGAGTCGAGTCCTCCTTGCCTTTGTCTTCCTCTCTGCCGACCTCCCCTACTGGCTCGATCTCGGGCTTTGATCCTCGCCCGTTGGATGATGTGAGCTCTATTGCCTCTCCTGATCTCTTATGGATCCGCGATCGTTCTTCGGAGCCCATTTTGTATCCTGCCTCCGCCGAGGGTCTGTTTATTGTCTTGACGGAGAGCACCGTTCCGGGGCGCAATCTCGGCAAGTATGATCCCCTAACGATTGCCGATCAGATTGACGAGGTCATTCGATCTGACCGCACCATTCATCGGAACGGGCTCAATCAAATAAAGATAGTGTGTTCCGGGCGCGATGACGCCAACTTACTTATCTCCTCTCCGGAGCTTAGGATGGCTGGCTACAAGGCGTTCTTGCCTGTCTCCATGATACGTAAGAAGGCGACTATCAGGGATATTGATCCGCGACATAGCCCTTCCACCACCTTGAGTCGCCTTGATTCTCGTAGTAGGGACATTGTCACAGCCATAAGACGTAGGACGAATGACGAGGGTGCACCTTCGGAGACTATTCAGCTCACTCTGGAGACCACTACCATCCCTTCCTCTGTCTCCCTTTCTGGTTTTGAGCTGGAGCTCTTCCCTGTTATTCCTCCGCCTAGGAGATACTACACCTGCCAGCGCTATAGGCATGTTTCGAATCAATGCAGGTCCTCCAGACCTTGTTGCGAGTTTTGTGCGGGCCACCACCGCACAAGGGACTGCTCCCATCGGATCCGGACTGCAAGATGTTCGAACTGCTTTGGGGATCAGGACAGAACCTGTCCTGTGTTTCTGTACGAGTATGAGGTTATGCGCGTCAGGTTCTGGAGCGGCTGTGGCTTCCCTGAAGCGGAGGCTATTCTGGGCGAGCGAGGTGTCCGGCGCCCCACTCGTGTGTCAGCTGTTGGGGGTCGCGATACTGCTGCTCTCCCATCTGGGGCTCTTTCTTTCGGCTCGCTCTCTGGGGACACTGGCCTGCGGGCTCACTTTACCGACTCTGTTGCTGACGTTGCGAGGAAGCTCCTGGAGCTCAGCCAGAGGTTTTTTCATCCCTGGTCTGAATTTGTCGGCTGGGTGTTACGTCTATTTAGTCTACTTTAAGATAATTTTATGTTGGTTAGTTTGGCTTCAGCCTATAGGTCTGTACTCTATTCTCTTCGTTGTATGGCGATGGCCGAGCTCTTTCGTTGATTTCTGTCTTTTCTTTTACTTTCTGGTCTCCTCAGCGTTGGTCTGAATCGGACGTCTGGGAGCCCAGTTCATACATTTAGTACTCTTATGTTAGTTTTACGATGGTTTAATTTGGTTATTAGTCTAGATTAGTCCGGGTTTGCTTACTGTGCTCTTTGGTTTTACGGCGATGGCTGAGTCTTTCCGTCGGTTTAGGTTTGCCAACTGGAATGCCCATAGTGTGTCCAACAAGAGGCAGGAGATTGAGGCTATGCTCTCACTCAATGATTTAGACTTGCTATGTGTTACGGAGACATGGCTAGACCCTGAATCGGTTTTCGAATTTTACGGCTACCTAACCTTTAGGTGCGATAGGCGGATTGGTAGGGGGGGGGGGGGCGGCGTCCTGATACTTGTTAGGAGGGAGCTTGTTGTGGTCGATCTCGATCTCCCTGGCTTTGCTGATGGCGGCTTGGATGCTTTGGGCTTGTCGATTTGCACCTCTGTGCTTCTGTCAGAGGCGGGTGAGCCGCCCCTGTCTCTACGTAGGTCTCTTCTTTCGAGCAGGTTCGTTATAAGGAATTTCTCTTGGTGGGGGAACCCGCTCCTCCCCAGGCTACAGCTCCTCAGCGAGAGGATCGCCGCCGGGAGGCTGCGTCTTCTTCCTTCCAGATGCGGCCTGCTGGCCTCTTATTTGGGCGTGCTGGGTCTGGTCGAGGGGCGGTACAGGTCCCGACGGGCTTCATTTATCGACGTCCCCTGGAGTGAGCTTACCTTGGCGGTCGACGTGAGCGTTGATGGGATCTCTGCAGCTGAGTTGTCTGATGCCACTGGAGCTCTGGGGAGCTCCCTGGCTCCTTATCCCCTCCCCCTGCGTAGTCTCATCTACACTAACGGATCGGTTGATCCGGGCGCAGGTCGGGCGGGTTGTGGCTTCTTCGTGGCCTCGCATGACTACCGCTTTGGGGTGCGGCTTCCGGACACTTCCTCGGTTTTATTCGCCGAACTCTATGCCATCTTCTCGGCGGTTAAATATATTCTGAGGATGGGCTTGCAGGCTTCTGTTATCTTTTCTGACTCACAATCGGCTCTGGCGGGTATTAGGGACCGTTTTATCGACTCTAGGGCCCCTTATATTGTTCATGCGATTGCTAGGCTTTTGTGCCAAGCCTCAGGGCGGGGCTTGGCGGTGAGTTTTGCTTGGATTCCTGCCCACTCTGGTATTTGGGGTAATGAGACCGCCGACAGCATTGCGAGATCTGCTGCGGGGCTTCCTTTTTCCATCTGTCCTTCCCTCCCGGTTAGGGATTTGTTGATTGACCTGCGACACGACTGCCTGGCATGGGGTGGTCGACTCTGGCCCCCTCTTGGGCGTGGTGGTGCGGGTTCCGCGTACGTCGCTAGGGTGGGTTTTAAGAGTCCTCGCCCCTGGTTCCGCGGTATCAGGGCGCCTAGGGGATTCATTAATTTGGTCACTCGCCTTAGGACAGGCCATGTCTGTACTGGTGACCATTTTGCACGCATGGGATGGAATCTGGATGCGGATTGTGGCTGTGGCGAGGAGATGAGGAGTCTGGATCACCTTTTCCTGAGTTGCCCTCTTTTGTCGGAGGGCAGACCGGGGTTTTTCGGCTACCTGGCGAGTCGATTCCCCGGTCTGCCTCCTGATAAATTTGATTACAGAGAGCTCGTGTTTAATCCTGACTCGAGCGTGGTGAGTGAGCTGGGAAAATTTTTCAAGCTTGGTAATATTATTGTTTGACTTCCCCTTTGCTTTTGGAGTCACTGGTCGGTGAGGGTTGTCCCTGGTGCTTGGTTCCCCTCTTTCTCCCTCCCTATGCGACGAGATTGGGCGGGGCTGACTGCCTGGGGGCCCTGATCGCCTGGTTAGACTTTGGACCTTTTCGGCCTGCTGGCCTGCTTATTGAATGCGCTTTTTGCTTTGCGCTCTGTGCGGTTATAATCTCTGGCTTGGCTACTTACCTGAACTGAAATATTTGTCCAGCAGCGGCGCGTGAACAGGCCACGAATATAGCGACCTCTGGGGAGACGCTACAGAGTCCGAAAACCGCGGGATTCCCGAACCTGAAGGTCACAGCAGAGTCAAGCAGGAGCGAGATCAAAACACAGAAAAAACCGCGAACGCTCATCCTCGCCAAAACACAAGAGACAGAGGAAACACTCTCAGAGTCAAAAAATTTGTCACGGCCAGCCAGGATCACACGGACGCCATGAGAAAAGATCACGAGACATGGCCACAGAACAGTCGCGAAAGCGTCAGAAAAACGAAGGCGTGGAAGAACAACACACCGCGAAGACAACCAGCAAAGAAATCTTACGTAAGGAACACCCGTATTTTAAAAATGAGAGAAAAGAAAGGGGACCACAAACGGACTACGCACACGGACGAACACATCCGGCCGCGGCCGAAGCCACGACCAGAATCCCGCATCAACGAGTTGAAAATGACATGAATTGTGACTGGCTGTCATGGTGGCGCTTACTGTTCATTGGGCCGACTTACACGAAAATCACATTATAAAACGTAGTTTTTTAAGCTTTTCCCAGTAAATTTTAGAGTTCTTGAACGGTACTGAGATGAAGTTCACGAGTCTAGAAACAAATGTCTAAATAAATTGGTGCAAAAAATGGTGAAATGTGTCTATTTTGGGTGTAAATCTGGGTATAAGTTTTGCTCCGACGAAGTTCGTTTTTTAATTTTACCAAAGGATGAAAATGCAATAAAACTGTGGCAAATTGCTATTCTTCGGGATGATAGGAAATTAAAAGAAGGTCATGCGATTTGCAAAAAGCATTTTGAGTCAGAAGATATTCTTCAAGAGAGGTTAACCTATGCGCCCGATGGAGTAAAAGTTTTGGGAAGAGTAAGTACGTCGAACATATTGTTTGTTTTCTTAATTAGTCTAAAATAAAACATTTTATTTGACAGAGATATTAATAATTAACTACATAATATAATAAAGATCAATGTCTCAATATTAATTAATTGTATCTACCTGTGAAGTGAATTTCTTTTGCACCGCAATTAATGTCTCTCAAATACTTATCGCAAATAAATTCAATTGCAAAAATTTTGTCTGATAGAAGTTAAAAAATAGATAAATGAAAGTGACTGAAATAAAAAGGAGATGAAAAAGAATATTTTTCTAAATTCTGAATTGAAGTTAATGTGAGCTTGTTAAAATTGGATTGTCTTGAAGTGAAAAAAAATTTCTGATTTCTAACAATTTTGTTATTAGAATAAAGTTTTGGACTTTGAAAAAGAATACAAGTTCAGTTTTTTTATTAATTTAGATTCCTTACATTTTAATGCTTATAGTTCTACCGAAAAACATAGAATTCCTAAAGTAATAGAAATTAGAAGTTTAAATTCATAATTTTACGAAAAATGAATTGCAAAATAATATAATACAACGCAGATAAATAAAAAAGAAGTGAAATAAAAAATTGATTAAATATGTTATATATACATAAATAGAAAAATAAGTAAAGTATATTTGTAGGTAAAGAAATTTTTTCAGAGCACTTATGAGAAACCTAAACTATTTCACTGCTTTGAACTATAGTATATTATAATAATATATTCTTAATATATTTCATTAATTGAAAATTTATTTTATAGTGCAATATTAACAAATTATCAGTTCAAATTCCAAACAGTATTTTTGAAATGTTTATATTTTAAAAAAAGTTTCATTTAATTACAGTAGTAATATATAGTATATTTACTATATTATATTTACTGTAATTTTTTAATAACGATGTTTATTATTAGTATTCATATTCAAATTCACTCAAAACAATTATAAAATAAATAACATGACACAAATAATGCAATTCCCGCCATAATTTGGAAATTAGATTTTTGCCTAAAGTAAATTTCTAAACCTTTTTGAAGAGAATAAATTTTTGTGACTAATATTACTTTCTAAATAATATCCACTAATTGACACTATTAAACATTAGCAGAGAGCGGACAAATTTTAACGCTTGAGGTTATTGACGTTTTTACTCCCGCCATTATAGAGGGCGTGAATATAGCTTGACCAATGCATGAAAGTTAGACATTCTGCCGTAAAATTGGTGCCGAAACCAAGTTCTTTGACCGAGGTAGTAAGAAAACTTAGTGACAATTAGTGGATATTATTTAGAAAGTAATAGTAGTGACTGAAGTGTAACAAAAATAAAAAATGAATGACATATCATCTGATGAATCGACAGATTAAGAAATAGAATAAATAACATCATCTATGATAAAATAAGTTTTGCAATTGTGATACAAATATATAGTCATGTTTATGAAATGAAACACTATTTTTTTTCTAAGGGTGTATCTAAACCTTAATTTATAGATGTATTCGATGCCTGACCCCCCACCCCCACCCCGCCCGACCAGCAGCACTCGCTCCGCTCGTGCCGCAAATGTCGGGGCAGGCATCAATATATTCCAATGCACACATGCAATTGTTTTCGTACTTTCGAGCGGGTAGCAAGAAAAATAGTATACACTACATGGGCAGAAAGTTGAGATTCCTGCACTGCGCGCCATGATGCTCGAGCCGTAGCCGAGGGCATCATGGCGCGCAGTGCAGGTATCTCAACTTTCTGCCCTTGTAGTGTAATATACTATTTCTTAGGAGAAAATTAAATATTTATGCTTTTTACCATGCATTTTTTTGAACCTAGGGCCTATGAACTGTCAGCGCCGCCACCGGCGGCAGTCAACTTTCGCGTAATTTTTTCTTATGCATTTGGCATTAATAAATAAAATTATTGCATATTTAGATCACCAGTTAACGTTATTTTTAACGTAGAATAAGGATAAAAACATGCTAATTATTTATTTCACCTCATGCATGAGTTATAATGCTACTTTACGCTAGCTTTACGACAGCTTTATTCTACAGCGTGAAGCTAGCGTTCTGACAGTTTGCTAGGAAAGAAGCGAAGTTGAGAGTTGTAATTAGTTGAAAATCATTATGAATAATTAAAGAAAATAGAATATAAAATAAGGTGAATATTAATTTATCTTTTTAAAATAGTTAACTAAAATTAATAAAAACAGTATAATAAGAACAATTAACATTTTTATCATTTCCAAAACCAAAAGTAGTCTATCTACGTCCGTTTTCATCCTCTCTAACATTCACGAAATGTGAAAGTTGAAATTTACGAATTCAACTTAGGACACTAACGGGGCGCCATTTTTTTCTGATGCATACGGCTGGTACAAATGCACCATAACAGAAAAATAATCTCAAGCGAGCGCAACTGTTTGCATCATGTAACGAGCGACTAACACCTAGCTCGTTCTTCACTAGATGGCAAGAATTCACATTCATAATTTCACGCAATCATTTGAAATAAGATATGTGCAAAATTGCTAAAACTCACGTTCAAATTATAAAATATATAAATTTATAAACAAAATCGTATTCTTAACATGGAACTGATCTGAAAATATCCCTGAATAGGAATCATAAAAATCTCTCTCTCGCATTTAACTTAAAATTAATAAATCATGTAACATAGATTACTTTTAACTTTTAGAAATATTTACCATTTAGAAATTATATTTTATCTTAAAGATGTTCAAGAATTGTGAAATGTTAAATCTGAGAAATCTTATATTCTCATGTGCTGTCGAAATCATAAATTGTAATATTAGACTTAAGGACTTTCTGTCAGTAATAAACTTTCATTCTGCTAATAGATTTTAAGCTAAAGGTGATGTCTGAATTAGAATCGCGTTAGTTAAGACAGTTTTATTACTAATATTTCAATCAATTCGATTAGGGTTAGTTTTGAGAGAAAAACATACATAAAATTATTAAGATACTCCAGACGCGAGTTTAGACATTTCTTTACATTTATGTTTAGTTTAAATTTAAGGCTATGTTATATGAAACCTGGAGCCGATGCACTTAAAGGTTTCCAAGAAAATCCATTTCAGTGGTGAGAGTCGTAGACTAAAGGACTTGGTTAAGATTCTTGTAAGGAGTCTGGGAACATGTATTCGTATGTATGTGCCTGTGTGCGCACGTGTGAATAGAGTAATAAGGGTGTGAAAACTAGTGCATAGTTTTGAAAGAGGGCATGCATTCTTTTTTGGACACTCTTGACAGTCAGTAGTTAGGAGTCACGCTTCGGAGTTATTCGTTATAACTCTTTGTAAATTCAGACTTCGCCCTACCTCGGTTGCTTACGATTAAATCTAAATAACAAATTATCAATGTTATTTTATTTCAAATTTTCCGGTTTGTTCCTACAATTTGTTCGCGAATGAACCAACCAATCGCCAGAATACCTTCGATCATGCGCATTAGTTGCGGCTCGTAACATAATAATTTGGGGGCCCCTCCGGGATCGCGAATCGGAAAATTCAAATGAACAAGAAGTGTCATAACAGACTTTCAATTATGTGAATAATACTTTATGGAACTGTGACATCAAAAGAACAAGTTGTTACTGAAATATATAAACTTTTTATTAAAAATTGGTCTTATGCATTAAAAAAAAGTTTATTAATTAAACTCTGAAAATAAAAGTGATTACTATCTAATCCATCTATATACAAGGAACTTGTTGCTAATTATAAAGGAATATTCTCTTGGTCTACCCTGAGATCTTCTCTTAATCATGGATCACATAGATCATCGTTGAACTTCATCGCTGGACTCACGGATTTTTATGGCTGCACAAAGGACAGCGTAGGATTCATCGTCTCTACATCAGGAACAGGAAACAGGAAAAATTTGTAGTGGTTAGTGAGACGGAAATTCTGTGCTGTGATTAAAAAAAAAAAAAAAAAAAAAAAAAAAAAAAAAATCTGTTAAAGTGTCTAGTGAGCTATCTTAACGGACCCTTCCCTTCTCTTCAATAAGGACAATAAGGTTTAAATAGAATTTAAGCGAATTATTAGAAATTTAAGAATATCTTATAAATTACATCTTAGGTAGTGAATCGTCTTCCTTTCCTTCTAAAATAAGTACATATTAAATTCAATAAAACTTAGATTAATATTATATATATTGTGAACAGTATTTCTTTCAATTTAATATTAGTAACAATTTTTGTTCATTTCTCGTAAAAATTCGATGAATTTGGATCAATATAATAGCAGACATGTTATCAAACATGGCACTTTAAAATTAGTAACAATATTTTTATTCAATTCATAGAGTTTTCATTTTAATTTTGGTAAAATGGCTAGAAGATCTACAAGAAAACGGACGATTCCTACACCGAGCCGGACTGAAATTTCAGACGAAAATCAGTCCTCTATAAGAAACAATGTTGCGGGAAATTCTATTAACGACAATCAAGTCCACCTTTCACAGGGCAAGATGGTTCTTTTCAAATCTTCTCTAATGAATGTAAATTTGCCGAACAAAGTATCAATCCTGCACTGCGACCTCTTTTTGCAAGATTTTTACGTTCAAAAATTCAGGGAGATGCACAAATATATATCAGGAATTTTCACTTCAGTTCCGTAGAAGAATTATTATCAATTTTAGAAAAAGCATTTTGAATTTCGAAAAGTTTATTTCAAATACAATCAGAGATCGCTCATATCAAGCAAATGAAAAAAGAAACCATTCTTTCTTATGGTGCCCGCGTTATGAATCTTTTTAACAAAATAGTTGAAATAATAAAACAACAATCCCCTTCGCATGCTGCTGAAATTAAAATTAAAGAATATAACTTGGAAGTCGCGACCTGTTTTCTCTTGGGTGTAGAAGGAGAACTAGAGACTAGAGTTCGACAAGAGAATCCCTACACCCTCAATGATGACATTAATATTGCTATTCAAGCAGAAAAAGATCTCTCAAGACGAAAGAGATTGAGAGCCGAAACAAATAATGAAATTTTTTTACCTGACAGAAACATGTGTCAATCTACTTCTGGGTCGAATAATTAAAATAAAAACCTAAAGCCTTGCTATCAAATAAAAAATCAATTTCAAAAACCCTTAAATAATCTAATATGCTACACTTGCGGAGAAAACGGGCACACCTCACGAAATTGTGCTAAACGAAACACGAATCCCGTTCCTAATGCACATAAATTTAAAAATAAAGATTTTCAAAATTCTAATTTTAATAATAAAAGAATACAAACAGAATGCACGCATTGTAACTTAGGAGGACATACTTTCGAAACTTGCTATAAAAAAAGAGCTAAAGAAGCTGAAAAGGCTCTTAAAAATTATAAGAAAACTTCCTCGACTTCAAATTATTTTAACTTGACAAATGCTCGACGACCGGGTGCAACGACGAGCAGGAATTCAAACAACTTGCACCAATCCGCCGGACAATCCTTACAATCACAAAACAAGCAAACGAAAAACTCATCTTAGTAGATGTAAATTCATCAAATTTACATAAAGGTAAAAGCACATTTCTAATCGACACTGGTTGTGATTTAAATTTATTAAAGGAAAGTTGCATAACGGGGAAAATTCGGAAAAATAAATCAGAAATATTTTATTTAACAGGAGTAGGTCATGGTATGATAAAAACTCGTGGATTCATAGAGATTAAAATTAACGATAAAAAAACTAAATTTCATATAGTAGATAAAACATTCAACATTCAATTTTGCGGCATTTTAGGACTACAATTTTTAAAGGAAAATTCCGCAATTATGTTCTTCAATAACGAAAATTTTATCTTAATTAAAGAAATTAATCATATTAAAAATCAATTAATTACATTGCCCGTGCGATCAAGAAAAATAATCATACTCAATACAAATAGTAATTTAAGAGAAGGATTTCTGGAGCGAATTGACGCAGGAAATGGAATATTTTTAGGAAATAGTCTTGTAGGATGTGAAAATGGAAAAATAAAGGTTTTTGCAATAAATTCAACCCTCCACGATGCTGAACTAACCCTACCGCCGGTCGAAATACAAGAATTTGAAGTCTTGAACTCTGATGAACCTAAGGGAAAAATTAGTCATAATCTTGAGCAATCAAGCACCTTAAACACTCGATTATCGAAAATACTACAAGTTCTCGATCTCTCCTGCTTAAATGACGAAGAAAAATCAAGATTAATAGAAGTTATTTCTAAGTACCCACACCGATTTAAAATTGAAGGCGATATTTTAGGTACCACTAATGTTTTCATGCATGAAATACGTACTACAGATGAAAATCCTACTTTCCAAAGGCAGTATAGAATCGCGGAAATTCATAGTGAAGAAATCCTCAATCAAACCAATGAATTAATCAAAACAAACTTTATCGAGGAATCGGATTCTCCGTATAACTCACCGATTTGAATAGTCCCAAAAAACCTGATGCCTAAGGTAACAAACGCTGGAGAATGGTGATCGATTTTCGCCAGCTTAATAAAAAAACAATTAGTGATGCATATCCCCTTCCCAATATCAGTCATATCCTTAACCAGTTAGGAGGCGCACAATATTTCTCTATTCTAGATCTTGCAATGGGATTCCATCAGGTCCCAATGCATCCCAATTCGAAATCTAAAACAGCTTTCTCCACTCTTTATGGACACTCAATTCAAAAGAATGCCCTTTGGACTTAAAAACACCCCAGCAACATTTCAACGATTAATGAATAAAGTCTTATCAGGTCTTCAAGGGGACGAAATCCTCGTCTATATGGATGACATCGTCATCTACGCCCGATCCTTACAGGAACATACAAAAAAATTAACAACGTTACTAGAAAGACTCAAAACTGCAAACCTGACCTTAGAACCCTCCAAGTACCTGTTTCTCAGAAAGGAAGTTGGCTACCTAGGCCACTTAATTTCTAATGAAGGAGTCAAGTCAGATCCAAAAAAATCGAAGCCGTTAGGAAATTCCGTCGAACTAAAACAATTAAAAATATCAAAGAATTTCTAGGTCTTGCCGGGTACTATAGGCGCCACCCAGGGGAGAAACAATCAGATTCCTCCCCCGAACGACGCGGACAGTCAAGTCTACCCGAGACGCAGGACCGCGGGTGCAGGCCCCGATGCGATTTCTACTGGCCCTCCCCGTTGTTTCGCTCTCGACGCCCATCAAGTTCTCTCGTCTTCATCACAAGTGTGACGAATGACTCGATGAGCGTCCAGAACCGTTCAGACTGCAGCATGAGAGGGACCATCGTGTCAGGAGTAAGTTCGGAACCCACCGCCTGACCGAGGACCTCCCTAGCCACACCCCATTTTGCGCAGACGAAGAGTGCGTGCTCTGCGTTATCCACCATGAAATCGCAGTAGCAACACGTCTCCTCGTCTCTCTTCTTAAAGCGCCTCAGGTACGCGTTAAAACAGCCATGGCCCGAGAGCGCTTGCGCCAAGTAAAAGCCGACTTCCCCGTGCTTTCTGTTCAGCCAGGTGGCGAGCTCCGGGATCAGGCGGTAGGTCCATCTCCCTGTCTGCTCACCATGCCATCTCGTCTGCCATTTCTCGACGAGTCTGCGCCTTCCATCCTTGCGGATGGCCTCCTTCGCGCGGGCGATTTCCTGCAGGTCGGCGCAGGTAAGCTCCTTGCGAAGCTGAAAGGTCTCTTTCCTTTCCTCCGCCAATAAATCTATTGGCGGGACGCTCGCCAGGACCAGCACAGCGCTCGTCGAGATAGTTCTATATGCCGAAACTATTCTCAGCGCGACAAGTCTCTGCGCCGAGAACAGCTTCTTCTGGATAGCATGGTTTTGCAAGGCATTGGCCCAGACCGGAGCTGCATAAAGCAGCTTCGAATGGACCACGCTCGCCACCAATCTTCTTTTCGCTTCCCTGGGTCCACCAATGTTTGGCATAAGCCGGGCCAAGTTCGCTCCACATTGGATGGCTTTGGCAGCTGCGATCTTTAGGTGTTCGCCAAAGCTAAGCCTACGATCCAGCTGCACCCCCAGGTACTTAATGCTTGTTTTCCACTCGACTTCATGCTCTCCGAGAACGATCCTCGGGTATTGGAAGGATCTCCTGTCCGTAACGAGCAAAGCCTCGGTTTTCCCAGGGGCCATTTTAAGACCTCTGCCATCCAACCAGCGCTTTGCTCGCCACAGACTTTCATTGATCCTCAGCTCTAGGATTCCGAAGTCGTCAGCGGCGCACACGACAAGTGCGTCATCCGCGAAGCCGACGATGCTCGTTCCAGCAGGCAGGTCCATGCGCAGAAAGTAATCGTACATGACGTTCCAAACGAGTGGACCCACCCGCGACCCTTGAGGAGCGCCACATGTCATCTCTTCTTGAAGAGACCATTTGTCGCCCTCGTATATCACCCACCTGCCGCTCAGATAGTCGTCTATCATTCGCAACAGGTAGTCTGGAACCTTTTTCCGCATCATCGCCTCGATGCAGATGTCCCATCTTGCGGTATTGAACGCATTGCGTATGTCAATGCTAATCAACGCACAGAATCCCTTACGCTTACCAGTTCCTTTTCTTGCATTTGTGGCGATGTTAACCACAGCTTGGATGACGTCCACAGTGGACCTGCCTTTCCTGAATCCGAACTGGTTTTCCGAGAGCCCGTTCTCCCCGACCAAGAGAGCCTGAAGCCGTTGTAGAATCAACTCCTCCAGAAGCTTCTCCATCGTATCCAATAAGCATATTGGTCTATACGACGAGGCAACCCCTAGAGGTTTTTTGCCCTTCCTCAGCAGGACCAACCTCTGCTTCTTCCAATCTGCGAAGAACCTCCCCTCCCGAAGACAGGACTTAAAGGCTTCTAGGAGGATCTCCGGGTATGCCCCGATCACCTCTTTGAGGATCTCGTTCGGCACCCCGTCGATACCTGGCGCTGTATTTGCCTCAAGCCTTCCACCCGCTCTCTTTAGTTATTCGAGAGTGAAGAGTTCGCGAGGCATCGAGTAGTCGCAAGCCGCGACCACCTTCTGCCTCACCGAGCGCACAGCAGCTTCAAACGACCCAGCAGGGCAGACCCAACCAAGCTCATCGATGAGCCTGGTTTCTTCGAGGTATTCGCGAAGTCTTTCCCTGCTGAGTCGTCTCGTGTTCCAGGAGGGGCTCCTTCCTTTGCCGCCCCTACCCTTATCCACCGCCTGACACCGTTGTTCTAGTGTAAATTCGATGCACCGGTGGTCACTCAAGGTTATTACCTCGAGGACCGACCAGTCGCTTATCCTTGAAGCGAGGCGAGGTGCGGCAATTGTGAGATCAATTATTGACTCCCCCCGCTCTTCGTCTGAACGTAAATTCCCCGCCCTGGTTCAAGACGATCAGTTCGTTCCTAGCGACCATCTCGCCAACCAAGATTCCCCTCCTATCTAGGCGGGCCTCACCCCACTCGGGCGACTTACGGTTGAAGTCACCCCCTATGAGGGATCGCCCGATGGCCTCACGGAGGCTTTCCTCAAGGAGGAGGATCTGGGGCTCAAAGACATCGAAGGGATCGCCGGGGGAGAAGTAGCAGCTGTATACACGCACACCCGCCACCTCCACACAAACGAACCCCGCGTCGGTCTCCAGGAAGTCCCCGACGCCCAAATCAGGGTTACAAACAAGGATGCCTCGTTTACTGAGTCTTTTACAAAGCCAGGGTTGTTCCTGAGCATACCCTTTTGTATTACGCTCAGGGCCCTGGCTAGCTTCTCCATTTTCTCATTCTGCTCCTTCAGGAGCTGAAGGACGTCCTTCCATCCTTCAGCTCCAAAAGGAGCACCCAAGTCCTCTTTCCCCATCGTTTTCTTTTTTGAATCCATAAATCATTTTTACCAGCGCATCGTGCGTAGATGAGCGGGTCGGAATAGTTGGGAACGGGTGTACCCTCGGACTGAAGTCCTACCCCAGTTCCCTGAGGCCCAACCTCCGCTTAGCCGGTCCCGGAATACACGGACAGACCGGACTCGCTCGAGGCAACACAGGCTCCGACACCTGTGTTCAATACGCACTACCTGATCAAGGTCCCCAAGGGGCTGGCTTCTGATCCCGCATGGCACACCACCTCGGCAGAGTTAGGCTCACAGCAGCCTCGCCTCCTCGTGGGCCGGGGAAGACACCACTCGGCGACGAAGCACTCCCAGTGGGGCGCCATACGGAAACGATCGTTTGGACTGTTCTTGGTCACAGACTGCGGAGGCCTTGCAGTGTCCCCCAGGAGATTCCATACACCAATTCGCTCTTAGCCTCTTTCAAGAGGGAGACCGTCTATAGGTTCTCCTCTCACATTCGAAGGACACATATCACAGTCATGCGGCGCTGACATTCGTTCAGTTCACTCATTCCTCACAAGCACTCTCAGAATCTCTCTCAGCGCCGCTACCTGGGGCATACATCCTTCTCCATGCATGGGTATGGACGCGTTTATAGCGCCCCCCACTCTCAACCTGGGATAGACCCGTTTATAGGGCACCCTTCACGCAATGGGAAGATGCCCGTCTATAGAGCCCCCTGCATTTGTTGACCGATTCAGCGGGACACTACAACCTCCATGACCCGAGGGCCGTCTGCTAAGCCTCCCCACCCGTCCTTTTTTGGCATAGCCAAGAGAAGGACTTCGTCAAGCTACCAGTCCGAGGGGAGGATTTTTCAACGATTGCAAAACCGTTATCTTACTTATTAAAGAAAAACGTTAGATTTTCTTGGACTAACATCCAACAAACAGCCTTCGACAAATTGAAAAATACATTATGTACTTACCTACTTTTACAGTACCCAAATTTTGCTAAACCTTTTACCGTCTCTACAGACGCTTCAAATTATGGAATTGGTGGTGTTTTAAGCCAATATACTTCAGGAAAAGATCTCCCAGTCGCCTCTGCCTCTCGAACCCTGTCAGATACGGAAACAAATTATTCGACAGTAGAAAAAGAACTTTCAGCGATTTTGTTTTGCGTTGAGACATTTAGGCCTTATCTTTACGGAAGGAAATTTACCTTAGAAACAGATCACAGGCCTCTTGTGTGGCTGCATAACGTAAAGAATCCTGGTTCCAAATTAACACGCTGGCGTTTTCGATTGAGTGAATATGACTATGATATTGTTTGCAAGAAGGGAAGCATTAATTCTAATGCAGATGCGTTATCGCGAAATCCTTTGCAAGAGATGGAAACAAATCTTGATATTGATAATGAGGATCTACCTTCTGATGATTTAGATCCATTAGATCCATCTTTCCTTAATTCTCACGAGGTGACAACACCTGTGACACCTACTAACCAAAACACTAGATCTCATTCGGAGGAAATGGATAAAAACATTGAATTTACCTTTTTCGATTACGAATATGACGAACCTTCTTGTGAGACAAGTCAAACAGAATCTTGTTACGTTTGCAAATTTGATATGGACTCCAATGACAGTGACGAGGTCTATGACACCGCTGATGAAGATGAAGAGATTTGTACTACCGATGGTAGGTCTCTTACTGGCAGTATTGTCGATGACAATGACTGTGTGGCTAAGGCTTTCGGTCTTGCAGCTATACCTGGTTCTGAGACAAGAAACATTAATTCTGAGGGTTCCAGCCGGATTGCACTATTCAGGCCGACTGGTGAAAGTCAAATTGATAATGTATTATTGACTAAGTTAACAAGTCATGGCGCTATCCTTGGTTCCGAACTGCCATGTGCCGTTTCTGAGAGTTCCACACGGACTGCATTACCCATGTTTGTTGACAAGGTCACTGATTATGAAGTTGGCGAGGTCACCGAATTGGAGCACCGTAACAGTATTGATAAAATTCAATTAAATGATTACCATAAGACTGACATTATAGAAGAAAGCGACAGTGATTTGGACTCAGAATTCTCAATCAATGAATTTACTGTAATTCCCAAATTAATTGACAGCTTTGTTATAAATTCTGAAAAGATCGGGCCATTAACTCAGAATAAACAAAATTCTTCATGCTATCCAATATCTCAAACCGACTCACTCTTACAAGAGGAACTTGAAATTTCTCAAAATGAAAACGAAATTTTCCACATAAACGAGGATAACCAAATAAGCAAATTTGACTCGACACTTATCCAACATTCAAAGGATAAACTGTATATGAGAAATAATCATTTAGGGTTGTTTATATCAGCCGGACTGTGTACTGACAACTGAAACTGCTCGCGAATTAATTCAAATGAAAAGAATAAATTATGATCATTTAAAAATAGAAAATTTCCAAAATTTACAAGTAGGAAATGTCATCGTACACAAATATGAAAATTTTTATACCTTTTATTTAATTATAAAAGAAAACTTTGACTCAAAAATTTACACGACGGACCTATTAAAAACACTTCCTGGACTAAAATCCGCAATGGACGCATTAGAAGTAACACACATTAGCATTTCACGAATAGGTAATGGACTAAATCAAATATCATTTCCCTTCATAGAAAACGAACTCAAAAAAATTTTTGTTGATAGAAGTTATATAATTACCGTATGTTATGGCGAAATCGAAACGCCGTCTGACAAAGACCGTTCTGAAATTATTAAAGAATATCACTCTTCAACTGTAGGTGGACATAAAGGCAGCAATAAAACTTATAACAGAATTAGAGAACATTTCTACTGGCCCAATATGCGCGAAGAAATTAGAGATTTTGTTCGAAATTGTGGAAAATGTAAAGAAAATAAATTAGTCCGAATTAAAACGAAATTACCCATGAGAATAACAGACACTCCTTCCGAAGCATTCGAAAAAGTCGAAATTGATATTGTCGGACCTTTACCAGAGACAGGGAATAAAAATAAATATATACTAACCATCCAATGTAATTTAACGAAGTATTCTGATGCTATCCCACTTCCAGACACGCAATCAAAGATATTATAAACCTAGATGCGGCCAATTATCGTTTGGTAGACTTAAATGCAGACGTAGCTTTCGGCGTGTTTTTACCGGTCCCCTCTTGCCTCTCACCCCACCGTAGGTTACGATCAAATTAGTTCCTCGAAAGCATTATAGAGGCGCTAAATGTATCTCCCTCCAATCCCCTCCACCCGCTGAGATACCAATAAACAGTAAGCGCGCTTTAAAAATTTAAATTTAAATTATATATATTGAAGAAAATTAAAAATTGATAAACAAAGCAAGGAAAAGCGACGTGTAAAGTGTTTCAATGTTACTTTATGTGTATTTTATTTTGCTTTTTAATGAAACATATATTTTTCTTTTCAATTCAAAAAATACGATTAAAATTCGAAAATTCCAGTTTTTAGACAAAATATGTGAGATACAAAAAAAACGTTTGGATGGAAAATTGTTTGCTTGAATGAAGTCGACAAATTCTCATTAAGACATTTCAGGACAGGCTGTATATTTTATGTTTTGATTTTTAATATTAAAAAAATTCGATTTTTTCTCCAAAATATGTGAGATACGAAATAAGCGTTGTTCTGCAAAATCGTTTCCTTAAATAAAGTCTACGATTGTTTTTTCTTTTTGAGATATTTGGAATAAAATAAATAAATTATTTTAATCACCTAATTTATTAAAAAGTTACTGAAATGTATACAGAAAATCGAGCGCGAAGCATGAGTGTCATGATGAGAATGTGTTCCTTAAGGCCGATAGAGTCTTAAGTAAATTGAATTTCCTGTTTCACTTAAATTCAAAAAGAAATTTAGTGACTTTGAGAAAATGTGTAATTCACATCATCTGTAATATTAATATAAAATTGGTTTGAGCTTCAGTATCAAATTATAAGAAATAAATTTAAATCTATGCGAAGAGCACAAGACCGAGCGCGAAGCGCAAGGTCCAGAAAGAACGGAGCGCGCAGCGCGACGATCGAGTATTACGGAGCGCGAAGCACGACGATCAAATCGCGCGCCCTAGGCGCGCTCAAACTTGCGCGCGATGAGAATGTGCCCGCGAAGCAGGCAGATTTTTTTCATTATGAACAACTTCTCGTTTCCAGGATTTTTATTCTTTTCAAATATTATTCAAATTAATAATTACAATTATAAAAATAAAATTTTAAATTAATTAGTTAATTGGAAATTTAGACTTAAGAGCATGTGATACTTTGCCATAAGAGCAATTTAGTTTACACAGTTGTTCTTCCACAATTTTTAATTTTTCAAAAAAATAATAGTGCACAGACGTCAGTGTTAATTTTCTTTACGTCTCGGCACTATTATTTTTTTGAAAAATTCAAAATTGTGGAAAAACAATTGTGTAAACTAAATTGCTTTCAAGGTAAAGTATCACAAACCCTTAAATCAATATCGTACCAGTTCAAATGTTGAAGTCTTCTCCTTTTTTTAAGCTCAATGTTTACAGAAAATTTTTACGAAAATTTAAAGAAGAAAGTTGTTCGAAGCTCAATAATTTGTAATTTCTGAAATATTTGTTTGACTCACACTACTCAGAATGTTTTAAAATCTCATTGTAATTTATGGCTAGTTCTTGTATTTTCTTATTAAAAAAGTGATAATTCCACACTTTTCTGAAAAAAATGGATCAATGTTTTTCAAAAAAACTCAAATGAATTGATTTAAAAACATTTATAATAAGATGTATAAATAAATAAATTGCATTTAATGAAATATTTCAAATGAAACAATTACTTTTAGTGCCCTCTTTTGAGGATATTGTTAGAATTTCCTTTTCTCACAATTTTACTGGGAATTCTTATATAAATCAGGATCACCTCCGGTAAGTATACGCTTTATTTCACTATCTAAATCAAAATAAGTGCACTCAGAAAAAAGATTTGATTGAATCAAAGAAAATTATGTGCTTGAAAGACTTTCTTTGATTTAAAGAAATGATTTGTTTAATTCAAACAAAATGTCTTTAAACAAAATAAATATTTGTTTGAATCAAATTAATTTTTCTTCAAAATAAAGAAATTAATTCAATGATATATGGTCAAAGATATAAATTGTTTGAATGAAGGCAGAAATTTATTTGATTCAAACAAATATTTATTTGGTCCAAAAATGTTTTGTTTGAATCAAAAAAATTTTGTCTCAATAAGGTAGTTTTCATCATCGAAAAGTAAACCTCAGTCAAAAATTGATAATTTTGCCTTTAAGAATAGCAATATTATTATTGAAGGGCTATTTTGAAATAGAAAAGATTATTTTCCATAAACAGAATTTAAAACACAGAAAAATAATTTTATTGATAAATTTTATTTTGGACCCAACTTTTTTTCTTATCGCGTCTTATCAAATTTTAAAAAATTATGCGATTCTAATAAATCATGAATCATTTTTTCAGAGAAAAGATTTCCCACAACTTCACCGCTTCTGATTTTTAAAAATAAATTCTTTAATGGCTGAAACCAATAAAAAAACATTTTTCAAAACGAAATTTTTATAAACAAATTGCTGAATTTGATAATAATTTATTCATTTTGGAAATTTAAGAGTGGTGTTCTATATATATCGTTCTCCCACTCCGAGGCCACTCGCCGCATCTAGGTTTATAATATCTTTGACGCAATCCACGACAATTGCCACAGCTTTAGCGGAAAATTTCATCTCTCGTTTTGGCTGTCCTCAAATTATCCACACAGATCAGGGTTCTAATTTCACAAGCCAGATTATGTCGACATTCTGTAAAATCTTCAAAGTAAAACAAATCCAATCAACTGCTTTTCATCCACAATCTCTTGGTTCGCTTGAACGCAGCCATCACGTCTTTATTCAGTATTTAAAAATTTATTGTCAGAAATCCAATTGAGATCGATGGCTCCGTTTTGCAATATTTTCTTACAACACTTCCACCCACGAATTTTTATTCCTGAAAACATATGAAAAAATAGTAGAAACCCAGTCAGGCAAAAACAAGATTAGAATCAGCTAAAGAAAAAGCAAAAAAATATTACGATCAAAAACTGAATACTCAACAATATTTACTTAACGATATGGTTTATTTATTGAATCAAAAATCTTCTAAACTCGATAAAGAATATCTTGGACCTTATAAAGTAGTAAGTATTTTAAATGATTTCAACGTCGAAATTGATTTGGGTAACGGAAAAACCAAAATCGTCCATATGAACCGTTTACGGCCTCAGGCTCTACAAATATTTCCGGATTAAAATTATTTAAATAAAATGTAATAACTTTTATATATTTTATTTTATTTTTCTCTCTTTCTCATATTACCAGTCGGCAAAACCAGGTTTTAAATCAAATTTAAATCCTCTCTTCTTCACACTTCCTTTGTGAGGGGGGAGAGGAAACACAAGAGCGACTAAAACCTCGCTCATTAATTTAAAATTCCTTAACATTTTCATTGTAAGATCACAATATGAAAACTATAAAAAAAATAAGTAAATAAAAAATAAATAAATAAACCTTAGAACACACAGATAAGATTTATATTTAATCCTTATAATCGCACTGTTAACTCGCAATTATCATTATATTTTTTACATTCTCATCATGGATGAGAAGGTATTGGTTTTATGTGAAAAATGACTTTCGAAAATTTCATCAAATCTTTACGCTTTGAGACTCCCTGAGTCCGAAAAAAGGGTTTTTACGAAAGTGTCTGTCTGTCTGTCTGTCTGTCTAGGTCGTGTGCGGCATAACTCTCGATAGAATTATCAGATTGAATTGTGCTTTGGCACACTTTATCGGGGCTGAAAAAGTAAGGACAAGTTCGTGAACCAGCCACATCCAATCAAAATTGAGGGATTGAGCACTACTTTTGTGTTTTTGAAAATAATTTTTTGAAAAAATCAAAAATTTTAATACTGGTTTTAGATAGTGCTCATAAATCTCTAAAAATTATCCTGATAACATTTTTTGATTAAATCAAAATTAGAAATGTTACAGCATATTCAAATTCGAAAAAAGTCAATATCAAAATTCCATTTTCCAGTTAAATTATACGAGATACGAAAAAACGTTATGATACAATATTATTTTCTACATAAAGACCTACAAATTTGAATTGTAACATTTTTTCATAAGATGCATATTTTTTTGTTTAATTCAAAAATAACCTATTGAAAATCCAAAATTCAATTTTTTAACAATAATATGTGAAATACGAAAAAAACGTAAGAATACAAAGTTGTTCATTTCAAAAAGATCTACAAGTTTTGTCTTACACAGTTTATGAAAAAACATATATTTTTCGTTTCAATTCCAAAAAATACGATTAAAATTTAATAATTCCATTTTTTAGACAAAATATATGAGATACATAAAAAAAGTTTAGATGAAAAATTATTTGCCTAAATGAGGTCTACACATTCTTATTAAGAAATTTCTCGATGGGATGTACATTTTATGTTTTGATTTTTAATATTAAATAATTCGATTTTTTTCACCAAAATATGTGAGATACGAAATAAGCGTTGTTCTCCAAAATCGTTTCCTTAAGGTAGTACGATCACGAAAATTAGACCTCAGACAAAAATAGATAATTTTTCTTTCAAGAATAGCAACATTATTATTGAAGGGCCAATTTGAATGAGAAAAGATTATTTTTCATGAAAAAAATTTGAAACACAAAAAAATAATGTTATTAATAAATTTTATTTCTGCCCAAATTTATTTTCTTATCGCTTCGAGTCAAATTTTTGAAAATGATGCGATTCTAATAAATTATGGTTTATTTTTTTAGAAAAAAGATTCTCTACAACTTGAAAGAGCATAAAAAATTAATTTTCTCCTAATAAAAACTATTTTATCGCATTTTCTTATACATGACAATAACCTAATAAGATCTTCATATTTTTCACAAAAATTTATTCTCTTCGAAAAGGTTAAGAAATTCACTGTAGGCAGAAAATCTAATTTCTAAATTCTGGCGGGAATTGCATTATTTGTATCATGTTTTTTATTTTATTATTGTTTTGCATTCATTTAAATATTAATACTAATAATTAACCTCTTTACAATAAAATTTGATAATTTTTCATATTATATAACACATATATAATATAACATATAACAAAAACATATAATACATATACTATATATTACTACAGTAATTAAATGAAACTCCTTTTCAAAAAAAAACATTTCAAAAATACTGTTTAGAATTTGGACTAAAATTTGTTAATATTATACTATGAAATATATTAATAATATATTATTATAATATATTATAATTCAAAGCAGTGAAATAGTTTGAAAACAAATTGCACTTAGATTATTGTATAAATAACATCGAGTAAAAGTGATTTTTTAATTGACTGGAGTTTATCTAATAAAAGTAATTATATGATAACTTATATTAACGTCTAATTTTTTTGTTTAGATGTGTTCTCATCCATTTTGAACATCTCATAAATATAATATTTGGTATGTGAGCACATTATTAAGTTAGGCCTCAGTCAGCTTTGCTGCCTTTTTCTTTTCAAGATTGGCCTTCTTTATATCAGCCATCTTAATTTTTTTAAATTATAAATTTAAGTTTTCAATTCCTATTACTTTAGGAATTCTATGTAATTCAGTAAAACTATGAGCTATAAAAAGTAAGGACAAAAAATTTAACATATTCTTTTATAAAGTTCAAAACTTTATTTTAATAACAAAATTGTTAGAAATCAGAAAATTTTTTTCCATTTCAACACAATCCAATTTTAACAGGCTCGCATTAACTTTAATTCAGAATTTTGAAAAATATTCTTTTTCATCTATTCTTTATTTCAGTCACTTTCATTTATCTATTTTTTAACTTCTATCACACAAAATGTTTGTAATTGAATTTGTTTGAGATAAGTATTTGAGAGACATTTATTGCGGTGCAAAAAAAATTCATTGCACAACTAGATACAATTAATTAATATTGAGACATTAAACTTTATTATATAATGAAATTAATTGTTAATATCTGTATTAAATAAAATGTTTTATTTTAAACTAATTAAGAAAATAAACAATGTGTTCGATGTACTTACTCTTCCCAAAACTGTTACTCCATCGGGCGTATAGGTTAACTTCTCTTGAAGAATATCTTCTGGCTTAAAATGCTTTTCGCAAATCGCATGACCTGCTTTTAATTTGATGTAATCGCGA
The DNA here is from genome assembly GCA_030998225.1 of Diplolepis rosae. NCBI lineage: Eukaryota > Metazoa > Arthropoda > Insecta > Hymenoptera > Diplolepididae > Diplolepis > Diplolepis rosae. The sequence continues at coordinate 350,769 of JAPYXD010000700.1, forward strand.
AGGATAGCAATTTGCCATAATTTTATCGTATTTTCATCCTTCGGTACAATGAAAAAACGAACTTTGTCAGAGCAAGACTTATATCCGGATTTGCACCCAAAACACACACATTTCACCATTTTTTAAATCAATTTTTTTGGAAATTTGTTTCTAAACTCGCGAACTTTATCTCACTACCGTTCAAGAACTCGAAAATTTGAAAATTTACAGAGAAAAGCTTACAAAACTATGTTTTGTAATGTGATTTTCGTGTAAGTCGGCCCAATGAACAGTCAGCGCCACCGTGGCAGCCAGTCACAATTCATGTCATTTTCAACTCAGAGATGCAGGGGGTTGCAAATAACTAAACAGGTTTTGCACTCATCTCATTGAGTATCACAAACATTATTGAAAAAAAAAATTTGTTAAGTCTGCCTTTCAGTAGAGCAGCCCCCGGAATCTCTGGAGTTGAAAATGTCACAGATGTTGACCGTTGGCCACCGTGGCGCTGGCTGTTCATGAGGCCGACCTTATACAGATTAGCATTATAGAACATTGAAATTTAACGTTTTTTGTGAAAAATTGGTGTCTAAAGTGCTTTTGTGTGCTTTTTAGGTAAATTGGAATGGTTTTAACAGTCGGTGATATAAAAATTTAAGTGAAAATGCGGAAATTTGTTGCTGTAGGTTGCAAAACAGGCTACACGTAATGCTCTGAAAAAGTGCTTTTTTTTGGGGTTTATTCATCATGAGCGCCTTTAACTTATTAAAATTTAATCTGTACTAAATTTAAAACGCTTTGAATAAAAAAATCAACAAAGCTGACTGACTGAACTTAAGGTATTATAGATAGGGATGGGCGATCTTCAAAAAAAAGAATTGATTTTAAAATTATTGATTCAATTTGATCGATTAAGCGGTTAAAAAGATCGATTTTTGAATCGATCTTCAAAAATCGATACCTTTTTCTGAAAATGATAAATTTCTGTAAAATAACCATTTTTTAAAATGTTTTATAACAATTGGAGATATAATTGTTATTTTCATATTTTGTGAATTTAAATTATCAAAATAAAAAAGTGTTTATATCTATAAACAAGGAAATTCGGCTTAAAAAACACACTATATTTGCGAATCAGGAACGTTTTTTATTTTTTTAAATTGCACAATTTCTAAAGCAATGCGTATTATTAGTGATAAAGTTTCTGACATAAAAATGAAGTATTACTACAAAGTTTATAATATTAATATACTTTGAACTTTGCATATCACTTAAAGTATTATTTATGATAAAATTTCTGGCATAAATATGAAGTATTACTATAAAGATTATAATATTAATATACTTTGTATATCACATTAAGAATATTCTCGTGGTCGACCCCTTGATCTCACTTTTAAACTAAAAAACTGTTCATAGGAACAGTTCATAGAAATAGGAAACAGGAAAAAAAGAAAGGAGAATCGTTCGTAAAAATCGAAAAAAAATATCAATCCAACCGATTAATCGAGTAAAAAAGATCGATCTCCGTAGAATCGAATCGAGATCGCCCATCCCTAAATTTTGGACAAATTCGATTTTGGAAAATCGATACCCTACCCTAATTATAGATAAAATACACATAATAAATTATGTGCATGTGAGGTCTAAATATCCATTATATTATTATGAAATATAGTATATTATGTTGATTATTATTTATTACAAACATCTTTGTTCCTAGTGATTTCAAATACTTATAAAGGAATTTTATAAATTCTTTATATTTGTTACTTTTTCAAATGTACGTTTATTCCTAATGTGAAAGTTTTGTTCATAAAAATGTAATTTTTTCAATTACTGAGAAGTTTTAAAATATAAAATACAAAGTGTCCTATAATAAAATCTAATTTTTCTAACAAAATCAAGATGATATAATTAATACCCGTATTATAATTCAATTTGATGAAATTTCAATAGCCAATTTTTCTATTATAATATGTAAGACTGATATAATATTGATAATATAAATAAATATTGTATTTTTATTTAATAAGCACAATGTAAATATTAATGTTAAAACGAAGATAACAGAACTTTGATTTCAATTTCCAGCCAGAATTACGACGACAATTTTCGCCCAAATTTCAAGCATATTACCCTTTATATCATTAAAAATTGCTTTAAATAATATTTAAAACTTTCTAGTTTAATGTGTTGTAAAAAAAAATAAGATCAAGTAGTTTTTATCCCCAAAAATTTAATTTTTATGCATTTTTCCCATGCATTAAAATGAATTCAGGCCTCATGAACAATCAGCGCCCCTAGCGGCCACGGTCAATTCTTGTGACATTTTCGTTTCGCGGATTACGTGCATTCTGGCTAAGATGCAGGGGGCTGCAGTAGAGGGAGTCGGTGCAAAATTATCGACCAGAGCGCTTCACTCAATATTAAGAATCACGAAGAATTTGTCGGGCGTGACATAACGTGCTTCTATCTACCAATAAAACGATGTCAAAGTATAGAATTGTTATGGTTCGCCATGGCGAAAGTGAGTGGAATAAGTTAAACCTGTTTTGCGGCTGGTACGATGCTGGTTTGTCCGAAAAAGGTTAGTCAATTTATATATTTTGATATAGAAAATGTTATCTCTTTCAAGGTCAAAAGGTCGCAATAGCACATTTTCATAATTTTCACCGATATATCATGAAAAATATTTTTTCAACGCAATGGAATTTCGTATTTGTATATATCATTCATAACCTGTAAACGAAAATATTTTTTTTTAATCCTAAACTTTGCTGCGTTGACTTCAACGAAGTTAAAAACTTGAATACATCAAAGAACTTCAAAAAAATGTATCTTTTTCGTTGTTATTGTACAAATAATACAGGTATATTGCCCATTCATAATAATGTTCAAATATCACATGGAATTTGATGATTTTGATTCAGAGGCAAGTGTTGAAAATAGCTCATCATTCCCCAACTTTGAAATATACTCAAAGAAAACTAAAAAACTTTACCAATGGTAGTAGTAAAATTACTATGTATATTTTTGTATTATTACTAATGTGAGCGAAGCAATGATACAACTTTGAGGTTAATAAGCCAGAACAATTTGTAAATTTACGACCATCAGCAATGATCGTGAAGATGGCACAACAACTGTAAAAAAACTAACTTTTTTTCTATAGAATCGCTTGATGGTCATTTGTTGGTGTTTGATAGTCAATTTTGGTCGTTTGATAGTCAAAATTAAAATAGTAATCGATGTTTTTAAACTATGGTGCCAACTTCACACTTGCACCACACATTATTTTTTGACTTTGCAAAAATTCTTTTTTAAATCATTTGTTGCTTGTTTGATAGCGTTTGATATTCGATTTTTGTCGTTTGATAGTCAAAATTCTTGTGAATATTAATATTTTAGAAAAATTATTAGTTAAGGGTCCTAGAGCCCTACTGCTATTAACATGATACTAATTCACGTACACTCATTCATTAGGCGGGATATTCAAATACCTAGAGTACTGAAAATCTGTTTTTCATTGAGCATGATATTAGTCATGTTAATACATAATTTTAAAATACATTACATGCACTATACAAACTTTTCCAAAAAAACTGAAAAAGTTTCCGTTACATGCATTTTAAAACTTGGATTCATTATACCTCAAATTTAAGATACATCATATCTTAATTATTGTAAAAGTAAAAATTTATTTTAAGGCCATGGCACGGACGTGACTTCATCCGAGACTTTTCATCATTTCCATTCTTAAATTAATAACTTAAATGGATTTTGTATAGCATGCGTAAAAGAAAGATCAAGTTATGTTTATCAAATACTATGGAAAATCAATTTGAGTTTTGAATTTAAGAATGAGAAGAACGAAATGAATTGTCGGAAGTCACATTTGGGACAAGGCCTTAAGGGCATGTCATTGATGTGACTTTATCCAATACTTTCCATCCCTATTGAAAAACTTGACCTAAAAAACGGCGTAAAAAATGACGTAAAAAACTTTCCCAATTTTTGACCTCGTTTTTACGTAATTTTTTATGTCATTTTTTACGCCGTTTTTGATGACCTTTTTTACGTCATTTTTTACGTCGTTTTTTACGTCAAGTTTTTCAATAGGGATATGCTTTCCATTCTTAAATTAATAACTCAAATGGATTTTTCATAGCAGATAAACGTAAAAGAAAGATGAAGGTATGTTTATCTGCTATGGGAAATCCATTTAAGTTAAGAAGTTAAGAATGGAAAGGACGAATAGTACTTGATAAAGCCACGTCAATGATATGTCCTTAATTCAAGTTTTTTCTATTTTCAAATCAATTAAATCATAGGTATAAAGCATCTGATCTTATTAAATCTCTTATCCTGGTCCTAGAATTCCTGATTACATGTTGACATAGCCCAGATTCTTCGAAGGAATTTCAAAATAGAAATAAGTAACTATTCCGCGAATTTAGAAAATGTACTATAAAAAAATAACTATTATTTTTATTTTACAAAATAAGTCAGAAGATGTTGCGATACCAAATGCTTTTTAACAATAATTCTACTGAAGTTTTTTAATACTATATGCATTCGAACCAACATATCAACAATTAGTATAATTAATATTAATTAATATTTGACACGATCTATGAGAAGAGGGACCTCACAGCGTCCAAAAATCATTTTCCAGATTATGATCGTTTCAAATTAATTTAATGTCCCTCTTTAAGATTGTGGAATCAGAATGATTTTCTGTGCAATATTTTTCGTTCAGTAAGACTTTTTCCATTAGTGGTTCGAAAGCTCATCTAATCGTGAAATCTTCACTGGGACGCTCAGGCCCTTTTTTCTCAGATCGCGTCACATTTATATTCATTCTTTTTTATCCTCATTAAAATTATTGATAAATCGTACAATATAATCTGTGTATTAAAAACTTAGATATCACAATAATGTTTACAATAAACATCGTAATAAGTATTGCATAAATATGATATTTGCTACGTACATTTCCTCAGTTATTGAATCCGGCTCTAAAATGGATTTTTGAATTGCTTTAAAGCCTTCTTGTGCAATGATTTGGTGATTAACATACAAAACAAGAATTTCCTCAATTTCTAAAAATCCAGAAGTGCATTTCTTGATAGTATCGAACGGGCATGTGTCGCGGACTATAAATTTACGATTGTCAAGTTCAATGGGTTTCATAAAACTATTTCCATTTTTTAAAAGCATAATTGTATTTTTTGAGTATTGAAGGGCTGGAGTATTTTGACGAATTTCAATATCTGGACACCGCTTGAAAAATTTCGAAGGCTTCCTACCTTTTAACTCGCATTGTCTTTTCTTTGATTTCTGTTCTTCGAACTTCGAATCAAGCTTAAGACTTTTATTGAGTAAAACATCATCTTTCTTTAATCTATTACGCCAGTTTTCTTTCTCTTTCAAGATAGAATCAGGTTTTTCAAAATGCTGGGTTAGGAAAGAATTGTCTTGACCCGTACTTTTCAAATTTATCATTTGGATAGATCTTGCATCCAATACAATATTCTTCGTTAATGAAGTATCCTCTTCTTGTCCTTTATTTCGCCAGTTTTCCTTCTCATTTATGTCCGAGTCTGGTTCTGAATCGCAACGTTCTTGAAACCAGTTACGGTATTTTAAATCTGTTTTTAGGTCATCTGGAAGTAATAATTGACAAGAGTCGGTTCGGACATTCTCACAATTATTAATTGAAACAGAAAGACGTTCATTTTCGAGATCAAGTGAACTGATATGGGCAAGTATTCGACTTTTGTGGTCAAAACAGCTTGACAGTTCACTAGCGATCTCATCAACTACTTGATTGGTAACGTCTGGTATATTTTGTGGATTCTTCTCTTTATCGGCCATACGCATACGAGCTGTGACGATAGCAGATGCTGCTATTTTTGTTTGACCAAGGAGTGCTTCAAAATGAAACCTAAATAGCTTTTCAAGGCGGAGCGTTCCGTGCACACCCCGAAGAACATTATTTTTTAACTCATCGAAATCACCTTCGACGTAACAGCTTGTTGCCCTTATGCAGTCTGATTTGAAAAATCTGTTCATTACCGCTGTCCACATAACAAATTCTGGAGCTAGTCTGCACAAATGGTCATAAAATTTGGGTAAGCGGTATGCGTTAGCTCGTGCATGTATTACGTCCATACCTTCCTCAGCTTTCAGTTTTAAGGCTCTAAACCATTCCAGAATATTCACGTTTGCGTCAGGTTCTTGATTAACAAAGCAGTTAGGGTTTTTCGGGTCAAGATTTAAACCAGTAGACTCCATTTTCTTAATCAGATTTTTGAAATTTTCAGATTCCTCATCCGGTATCAACTTGATTGCGTTGTGTTCTTCAGTTGCTATATAATTGAGTAATTTCAGTCTTGCTTTTTCAGCAGGAGACGATAATTTTCTATTGAATACTTCACCATCATAATTTTTGTATTCAAAATAAGGAAGAAATACCCCTTTGGTGATAGTTTTAAAATATGAGCATAGTTATACTTAGTCATAAATTTCCTAGGTATATCGAGGAAAAAAATAGAGGGAAAGCTTTACAGAGTGGACACATGTTGAAGATCGTTTTATGGTAAGCTAAGTAACATGGCGAAGTGAAAGCGGGTTGAAATTCGAAAATAGCCTTTTCCTGTAAGCGTGGGAATATTATAAGTCTGGTTGTAAAGTTTTCACAGAAAAAATATACGAGATGACCGTTGAAGGGAAGACTTCGGTTCCAATCAGTTATAGTTGCAGCTTCGAAGCGAGAAGCTTGTGCTGCTTGATTTGCCTCTCTTTTTTGTAATTTTAACAATAAAGATTTTTCTTAAGTTTATATAGTATCGAACATTTATTAAGTTAGTGTGACACAGATTATTTTAATAAACACATTATTTTACCCCAATCCATTATAAAACAATAATGATGTATTGAAATTGTCAACGTCAGTAGTAAAATTTCTTCAAATCGGTGAAAATCTTCACACGATACCATAAGAGCAATGCAGCGGATAAGAAAATCTTTTATTATTTTATTATCTTCTGTAAAGCATTTTAAGCGACAAAAAATAGCTATGAAGTGTGCTACGTCAACTCTGATAAAAGTAGCTGCAGGACGACGTCCACTTTTTTGATTTGTTAAAAACAAAAAACATTCTCGCATATAATCTTTCAGAGTAAGATTATTAAACGATAGAGAGATTCCTCCTAAAAGGGCTTTGGAATAATCCGAAACAGCTTCCTTAGGCTTAATACCTACACTTACTAACCATTTATTCAGCCAGTAAAGAATGGTATTGGTACCTTGCGATGCAGAAAGCATTTGGCCAACTGACACTGTAATGCCATAAAAATTTATCACTATTTCGAACAGAAATATCACAGGAGATATAATATTGTCCAATATCTTCAGCGCCGTAGCAAGACTTGCTGTACTGTCAAGGCATACTTTAGCATGGTTCTTGAAGAGGCGGCAGTATTCTTTGTAAACAAAAATTTGTTCAGGCAAAAGGTAGTGCAATTGAACCTCGTCTAAAGCAATAAATACGATAGAACCTATGTAGGAGATGTGTACTTTAACTTTTGTAAAATATGAACTGGGTCACTTCCATCTTTTGGATCGACACCTAGTTCTTCGTCTCTGCATTCTTGCAGTAATTTACGCAAAACGTCACTACTATACAAAATAGGTGGTTTCACATCTCCTAATTGAATTAATTTTTTAGCAATATTTCTTCTGCAATTAGAAGCTCCTTCTTTTAGTAATTGTGCTCCAATAACCTTACGTTTTTCATTTCGCAGTTGTCTCTGAATATCTTCGTGAAAAGGAACGTCTCTTGTGTCTTCAGATAAATATACAGAAAGCCACAAATCTTTACCACGAATTGGTTCTTTTTCTGCAATGGCTTGAAATTTATTGTCACACTCGCTGCTCTTGCACTTTCCTATTATATTCAAAAAGGGTCTACTTGGATTCAAAGAAACTGTGGCCTTTTTGAAAGTAAATGCACAAGGCATTCGATACTGCTTCCAAAAATTATCAGGTATGATATCAGACCATACACCTGGTGGTAGAGTCAAATATTGTCGGCCATTGTAGACACGAGTGACTGGTTTCATTTCTTGCCATAATTTATTTAATATACATTTAGTCATTTTTAGCGTTATATTAATCAATAATTCCAATTTTTCTTTGTTCCTCCATTTTGAAAGTTGATATCAGCTTTACTTTATTTCAATAAAGTAATTTCTATAACTATGTTCATTTCTCATTTCAAAAATATAAAATTGGTTAAACCAATAACGATCCGGTGTTTCAGAGATTTTTTTTAAAAGTAGGAAAAGATGACTTACCAAAGAATTTACAAAAGAACGTACCAAAGCACGTACAAAAAGACGTACAAAAGGGCGTAAAAAAAGACGTACAAAAGGACGTCATTCTATATCCCAATTCACCACGTTCTTTTGTACGAACTTTTATATGCCTTTTTGTATGTACTTTCATACGTCATTTTGTACGTCCGCTTTTCCAAGTGCGATAACTTATAATCACTACAATCTTAGGTTTATAAATATTTTTCAATTTCAATTTAGTCCATAATATTTGTGAGTAAATTGCCCAACAGGGTGTCAATTACATAGAGATATTTGAATTTATTGTAATCGCTAAAGGAATTCAGGTGAATTAAAAACTGTTTTCTTAGTTTTTAGTCTGTAAAATTCCAATTTATTTTCTTCGAATAACAGTAAAACGAAAGTGATTCTATGTTCTGATTTTTATTGTACTATACCACTAAATTCACTCTTTTTTACAAAGATTATCTTGGTCGTAATTTTGAACACAAAGATTTGAATAATTATAAGCTTCACTCAGTAGAAAATAAAGGTCTCTGTCTCGCCGACAATCATTTAATTCCGTTTAAAATATACAATATTCTACAAATTTTATTTTTGGTACAGAAAAACAACCAAAGTAAATCATAATTAAATATATTTACTTACTTTATATCCGCAAGCAGTACTTAATTACTGTTATGATTACAGCATTAAACAGTCTGCTAATAAATAACGGCTAAATTTACTCACCAGGAAATCGAAATCTCTGCTTCACCGACAACTGTTTAATGACTTAATCACAAAAGTCTACAAAATTCATATTTAGTACAGGAAAAAACAAAAAAGATAATAATAATAAAATATATTTACTTACTTTATAACACAGTAAAATGTTTTTCTAATTATTACAACATTAAACAGTACTGTTAAGAGTCAGTACTCTAGGTATTTGAATATCCCGCCTAATGAATGAGTGCACGCGCATTAGTATCATGTTAATAGCAGTAGGGCTCTAGGACCCTTAACTAATAATTTTTCTAAAATATTAATATTCACAAGAATTTTGACTATCAAACGACAAAAATCGAATATCAAACGCTATCAAACGAGCAACAAACGATTAAAAAAAAATTGTTGCAAAGTCTAAAAATAATGTGTGGTGCAAGTGTGAAGTTGGCACCCTAGTTTAAAAACATCGATTACTATTTTAATTTTGACTATCAAACGACCAAAATTGACTATCATACACCAACAAACGACCATCAAACGATTCTATAGAAAAAAAGTTAGTTTTTTTACAGTTGGTTGTGCCATCTTCACGATCATCCATCAGCAGGGTAATATTAAATTAAATGGAGAAAACAGCATTATGACTTAAATGTGTCATATTGAACGTACCCAGTATAAACGCTTTGATTGAAAAGCATTAAAAGTGTTTAATCTCTTTTAGTCCCTTTTTTGTTTACCATTTCTGCTGTTCCAAATAAATCCGTAGTAAGTCGCATTTGCTATAGAGGCGAGGCGAGACCGCGAGAGTCGGGCGAGCCTTCCTTTGCTCACGGACATTTCACACAGCCGTACGATGCCCCGACTACCGGCGGAGATTCCCGAACATAGAAACTAATGAGACCTTTAAATTTTCCTCTTTCGCATGTTTTTTACATTTTTACAGATTTACAGTTTCACATTTGATACTGATTGATATTCTGAATTGTGAAACTTTTGTTCTTTAGAAAACGAAAAATAATATTACTTCTGTAATGAAATTTTGAACACATATATTATATATAAATGACAATATTGAAAATTAAATTGATTCAAACTGTTTGAAAAGTGTAAATGTATTCGAAGTGGGTTTGTGTAAAAGTTAAAATAATTCTGAATTATTCTGAAAAAAAAATTGTAAAGCCGACAATCATAGACGACTATCCTTTCTTAAAACTTCAGGAAAACTTTTGGAAAACCTTCACTCAATACAATTATTATAATTAGCACAATTCAGAATATCAATCAGTATCAAATGTCAAACTGTAAATTATTTTTCGTTTTCTAAAGATTAGTAAATTAGACCCATTAATTTAAAAGGATAATTTTATTAAATTATTCAATGTAAGCGAAAAAAAGGGATGTAAACAAGAACAAAAGTTTCACAATTCAGAATATCAATCAGTGTCAAATGTGAAACTAAATCTGTAAAAATGTAAAAAACATGCGAAAGAGGAAAATTTAAAGGTCTCATTAGTTTCTATGTTCGGGAATCTCCGCCGGTAGTCGGGGTATCGAACGGCTGTGTGAGATCTGAGATGTCCGTGAGCAAACGAAGGCTTGCGTCGCACGACTCTCGCCTCTATAGCGAATGCGACTTACTACGTTTTCATTTGGAACAGTAGATTTTGTAATTTGTTCAATCCTTTTCAATAACTTTTCGAGATGTCTTTGAAATTAGCATTACAGCTATTAAATATGATAATTTTGATTTTTTTAATCTTTTGGTGGTCGTTAGGTGGTGGTTGAAAATGAAAAATATAAATATTTAATGAATTTGAAAATCTTTCTGTGGTAAAAAGACGCTTTCGACTAAGCTGGGATTCGAGCCCAGGTCCTTCGATTGCCGCAATAGAAAGCGTCTTTTTTTCCACAGAAATATTTTCAAATTCCTTAAATATTGAATTAATTTGCATTATTTGCGATATAAGAGTTTGAAATTGTCTACGAGGACACCTGTTGACAACGTATCCTATCTGATACACGATTAGTGATCCTCCGATAAGGTAGGAAGTGACAACAATTTCAAACTCAACTAATTAAGTTGAAAAAATATAAAGCTTGAAAATTGTAAAAATTTGTTGTCGAATCGTTTGGTGATCGTTAAGTGGTGGATTTCTTATGTTTTGGTGATGTTAAAACTTGAAAAAAGTCAATATCATAATAATTATTTATAAATCTAGAATTATGGAGCTTGGAAATAATGTATTATTTTTATATTTGCATGTGCTATTAGTATTTTAAAATTAATCTTAGATGTAACAAATTATGGTTTACTAAAAAAATCAAATTGATCTATTCATTTGATTTATAAAATTTTTGATGAAAAATTTCATACATGAATTAAATTTTTTATGCAAATAATATTTTTAATCGTATTATATGAATCAACAATAAAAATTATTCTTTGCATTAGGAAAAAGTGAAGCAGTGGCAGCAGGAAAAGCTTTGAAGGAGGCTGGTTTTAAATTCGATTGTGCTCATACGTCGGTGCTGACTCGCGCTCAGATGACGCTGCAAACTATCCTCAAAGAAATTGGGCAGGAAGATATCCCAGTATACAAAACCTGGCGTTTGAATGAACGTCACTACGGTGGTCTGACTGGAATGAACAAAGCTGAAACTGCAGCGAAATATGGAGAAGAGCAAGTACAAATTTGGAGAAGATCATTCGACACACCACCACCACCAATGGAACCAGATCACAAATTTTATGACAATATTGTCAAGGATCCACGATATGCGAATGGACCCAAGCCTGAAGAATTTCCAATGTTCGAATCGCTCAAACTCACCATTGAGAGAACTCTGCCTTACTGGAATGATACTATCATTCCACAACTCAAAGAAGGAAAGGAAATAATTATTGCTGCTCACGGAAACAGCTTGCGAGGCATCGTTAAACACCTTGACCGTAAGTAATTTTTTATCCTGACATTAAATTAAATGGCGATTCCCGATATATATTTGCTTTTCTGATTATGTGTCTATTCTAATTATATATTTCATTTTTAGAGATGAGCAATGACCAAATCATGGGACTGAATCTTCCGACTGGTATTCCATTCGTATATGAATTGGACGACAATTTCAAACCACTTGTTTCGATGAAATTTCTCGGAGATGAAGAGACCGTAAAGGCAGCGATAGCTGCTGTTGCTGCCCAAGGCAAAGCCAAATAAAATGTTTCGAGCTTTAGTATTCCCTAACTTGTGTTTACAAAATTTTTGTATTTGTATTATATTACATTAAAACTCAAGTGTTAAAAGTTTGTGAAAGATTTGTGATTTTAGCAAAAGTTGCAGCATTTTATGCATTGTGTTGTAATTTTCATCGAATTCTTACAATTTTCACGTTAAATGTATATACTAGTTCTCTCACATTTTACTAACTGACACAATTAAATTTTTTATTTATTCGCGGTACTATGCAGTGTAAAAAAGCCAATTTTTTAAAGGCCATGTATTACTCATCCGATACCCACATTACTGACATTCTTTCGCCCTTCGCATTTCAACATTAATTTTCATATTGAGTTGAAACTTTAAGTAATTAAATAAAAAGCAGTAAATAACGTTTATCTGGAGTTACATTTTTATAATAAATAAAAAAATCCGAAAATAAACTTTTTTATAATTATAAGCGTTTAGAAGCAAATAAATATTCCTTAGTGCTTTTTACTTGATTACTGAAAGTTTCAACTCGATATCTTAATTAATCGGAGACTTAATACATGTGTATTTAGATTTCAACAAAATTATCGAATGAGCACATTATAGCATCATAGTGTATCATAACTTCTAAAATTATTTCAGATTGTAAATGCCTTGTAGTCCAGTATATTTAGTCCGATTCCTATAGGTATTATTACAATTCATTGGATTAGAAACATTTTTTTGCCATCTCTAGGGTACCATATAGGAAGCTTAAATCCAAGTTTTCGTCCATCAACCCTTTGCAAGTTGTCTGCCATCTTGAATTAAGGGGTGATTTCTTGTATCGCGAATAACAGTCGTATTTTTAATTTTATCAAGAAAACAGTTCATACCATTTTTCACGAGAAAAATGAGTTCTACAAATTAGTTGATCTTATGTTTTCTCGTATTTTGCTTATTTGTTGCTTAAAAATCGATTATAAAAATTAAAAGAGGGTTGAAATTTTTTTTAGATCGAATATCTTTTTTTATTTCGGTGATAGGGTAAGTGTGGGTATTACTGTGGATGCCCCAGTTACTGCGGTTTCAAATAAAACTAATGATATACAATGTTTTAAAGATATATAACGCTACAGAATAATTAAAAACAATTAATTTCTAATCCAAGTATAATAAGTATCAACGAATTATCAATAGTTACGACATTTGTAGCTAATTGATTGCAATTTGAAACTCTCATGTTCCCGATTCCCATAGTTTTAATGTTTAGATTTGTTGACAGGCCATGAACACGTTCTGAAAAACTTGGGTAAGTCTGCCAATTACTGCGGATCGAAAATCAAGACGGCTTTTAAAGTTAAAAAAAAAGATTTTGAGATAAAAAAGTCGTCACGAATTAATTTTTAAAGCAGTATTTGGTATTAAGTAAGTAGCATGCAGTCCTTAAACCCTGAAAAGAAACCAGATTTACTTAGAAAATGCGAATCTAAAAAAAATGTTCCATGTAGGTATTACTGCGGGTTTGCATGAATTACTGCGCACCAATTACTGCGGAAACCCCAATTTCTGCGCGCGTAATACTGCGATATTATTTTGAGTGAACTTACAATTAATTTAGGAGTGTTGAACATTTTATTTAATCTCAATTATAAAAAGTAAACACGACGAAGCATTCGTAACAAATTAAGATTAATAATTTTATTAATTTTATTTAATTTAACTTAAAATTATATCACTTGAGTTCCTCTTGCATCTTTAGCAACGATTAAGGAGTGTTGAACATTTTATTTAAACTAAATTATAAAAAGTGAACATAAAGCATTTTTAACAAATTAAGATTAAATAATATTATAACTCTTATTTAATTTACCTTAAAATTATATTACTTGACTTCCTCTTGCCTCATTAGCAACGATTTTGGAATTTTCAACATTTTGTTTAATCTCAATTATAAAAAGTAAGCATAACGAAGCATTTGTAATAGATTGAAAGGTTATGCAGTGCCGCCTGACAGATCGCAGTAATTCATACACCTATGAAAATCATGTACCAAATACTGTTTTGGTAAAAAAATGATTAAAAAACGTATTTTTTGTTATTTTGCATAAATATTTAGAAAAATAAAATATTTACTTTGCAGAAAGTAATATCACAATAAATATTTTATTTTCAGAAACGGAATTATAACAAGTTTTTCAGAACGTGTTCATGGCCTGTCAACAAATCTAAGCATTAAAACTATGGGAATTGGGAACATGAGAGTTTCAAATTGCAATCAATTAGCTACAAATATCGTAACTATTGATAATTCGTTGATACTTATTATGCTTGGATTAGAAATTGATTGTTTTTAGTTGTTCTGTAGCGTTATATATCTTTAAAACATTGTATATCATTAGTTTTATTTGAAAGCGCAGTAACTGGGGCATCCACAGTAATACCCACACTTACCCTTGTTATAATTCCGTTTCTGAAAATAAAATATTTATTGTGATATTATTTTTTGCAAAGTAGGGTAAATGTGCCAATTACTGCGGATCGAAAATCAAGATGGCTTTTAAAGTTAAAAAAAATGATTTTGCGATGAAAAAGTCGTCGTGAATTAATTTTTAAAGCAGTATTTGGTATTAAGTAAGTAGCATGCAGTCCTTAAACCCTGAAAAGAAACAAGATTTACTTAAAAAATGCGAATATAAAAAAAATGTTCCATGTAGGTATTACTGCGGGTTTGCATGAATTACTGCGGAATCCCCAATTACTGCGCTCCAACTACTGCGGAAACCCAAATTTCTGCGCGCGTAATACTGCGATATTATTTTGAGTAAACTTACAATTAATTCAGGAGTGTTGAACATTTTATTTAATCTCAATTATAAAAAGTAAACACGACGAACCATTCGTAACAAATTAAGATTAATAATTTTATTAATTTTATTTAATTTAACTTAAAATTATATCACTTGAGTTCCTCTTGCATCTTTAGCAACGATTAAGGAGTGTTGAACATTTTATTTAAACTAAATTATAAAAAGTGAACATGAAGCATTTTTAACAAATTAGGATTAAACTTACCTTAAATATCTTATTTTTCTAAATATTTATGCAAAATAACAAAAAATACTTTTTTTAATCATTTTTTTACCAAAACAGTATTTGGTACATGATTTTCATAGGTGTATGAATTACTGCGATCTGTCAGGCGGCACTGCATAACCTTTCAATTCATTACAAATGCTTCGTTATGCTTACTTTTTATAATTGAGATTAAACAAAATGTTGAAAACTCCAAAATCGTTGCTAATGAGGCAAGAGGAAGTCAAGTAATATAATTTTAAAGTAAATTAAATAAGAGTTATAATATTATTTAATCCTAATTTGTTAAAAATGCTTCATGTTCACTTTTTATAATTTAGTTTAAATAAAATGTTCAACACTCCTTAATCGTTGCTAAAGATGCAAGAGGAACTCAAGTGATATAATTTTAAGTTAAATTAAATAAAATTAATAAAATTATTAATCTTAATTTGTTACGAATGGTTCGTCGTGTTTACTTTTTATAATTGAGATTAAATAAAATGTTCAACACTCCTAAATTAATTGTAAGTTTACTCAAAATAATATCGCAGTATTACGCGCGCAGAAATTTGGGTTTCCGCAGCAGTTGGAGCGCAGTAATTGGGGATTCCGCAGTAATTCATGCAAACCCGCAGTAATACCTACATGGAACATTTTTTTTATATTCGCATTTTTTAAGTAAATCTTGTTTCTTTTCAGGGTTTAAGGACTGCATGCTACTTACTTAATACCAAATACTGCTTTAAAAATTAATTCACGACGACTTTTTCATCGCAAAATCATTTTTTTTAACTTTAAAAGCCATCTTGATTTTCGACCCGCAGTAATTGGCACGTTTACCCTATCGCAAAACTTTTCGGGCAAAAGTTGTAATTCACACGTCTTTTCTGACGTAGCTCACGCCTAATGATCGTTTTCCATATCTTATCTAGCGCGATGAGACTAAAAAGTCTGATTTTCTCGAAAAATCAGTCTATTTTGGAATGTTCGCTGACATGCATCTCGTGCAGCCGACAAACCATGAGTGATTGTTTTATTTGTAAAAAGGCTTTAAGTCTTTCCGATAATATCACAGTTAATGAAAAAGGTATTCAAACACTAATCAAATCGGCAAATTTGCGAAATCATAAGGAAAATGAGTGCTGTTTAAAGAATAAAATAGCTGTTACCATGCATCGCGCGAGCTATAAAAACTACTCCAACTTGAAATTGGCAGATGTTGCAAGGTAATGTGGGCTTTAATTAACAATTTTTCTATGTACAGTGTGTGAAACTTCATTTTAATGAATTAATAAAAAATTATATGCAACGATCTATAAAAATCTTTTAATAATTCTCATTAAAAATTATTCATTGTGAAAATATCAACTGTTTCGATTCCGAGAACTGAAAATTATTAATTCTGAGAATTTCAAGAGTCAACTGATCGAGAATCTTGATATTTCATCATATTTTTGCATATTCATAAATTAATTATTGTGAGGTTCGTAACATGAATTTTATAATGTTAGGAAATAAGTTTTGTTAATAATTAAAAGTATTATACCTTGTATTGGCCCTTAATATCAATAGAATGGTATGTTGTTGGAAAATTGGCTTTAGGGTCCATAAAATGATTAAGTCAAATTTAATCAAACGTTTCGGCTCTGATCGGAGCCCTCATCAGTGATATTTATTAAAATCTAAAAAATACAAAAAAGGTTGCTGGCGATAATTTCACACATTTTCTCTGAGTTACTGGAGTGCTTAAAATATGTTACAAAAGGAGTACTTGATATATTAAATACAAGAAGGAAAGTTTGGATATATTCATTGGTGCGAAGCTGAATATGGATAGCCTGGTATAGACCATTAAGGCTATCTCTTGACTAGTTTTTTCCGAAACTATTTTCATACTATTTATAAGCTATGTATAAAAATATTAACATTTTTGCATTTCTTGTACATACCGGTGACTACAAATAAAATACGCAAAACTGAATTGGTTGAGGCTATTAGAGATTTGATTGAACTATTTTTCCTAAACCATTTTAAACTGTGTTGAAATATGTATATATATTTTGAACTATTTGTCTGAAAACTATTTTGAAAGCATTCTTGAAGAATTTATAGCAATATGATTCACAAACGTGAATTGGTTGAGGCTATTAGGTATTCGTTTGGACTATTATTCCTATAATATTTTAAAATATGTTGAAATATATGTATATATAAATTTTGGAACTATTTTCTGAAAACTATTTTGAAAGCAATCTTAATCAATTTGTAACAATATTAACATTTAATAATTTTCGATGTTACCGGTATTATAGTATTTGAGGAAAGTAGATGGCCTTTCCGGTTTTGTATAATTATTTAAGTCAGTGAAATATGATAAATGAATAATATTTTTAGATAGTAGAATATTTTTAAGACCGAAAAAAATTTGAAAGCGTGCATCTTGCATGTGTCAGGAGGAATCGAACCTCCGAATATACTTGCCTTTCCGGGGACTTACTGTGATAAACGCACCAAGCCAACACCGCTTACAACATTTCAAATAATTTTTGGTATATTTCACTTTTTAGTTTAGATGTTTATTTGAATTAAAATTAGGGCTTAAAGTGACCTCTATTGGGTCTGATTGCGAACACTTTCGTGAACCGACAATCTTAGATGGTAAATTTACCAATTCTGTATATTCTTAAGATGTTGTTGAGGTTTTAGGCCAGATAATTAATTAATAATTTTCGATGTTAAAAAATTTCGGTCTTAAAAATATTCTACTATCTAAAAATATTATTCATTTATCATATTTCACTGACTTAAATAATTATACAAAACCGGAAAGGCCATCTACTTTCCTCAAATATTAACATTTGTTTGAACTATTTTTCCTAAACTATTTTAAAAAACTATGTTGAATTGTATATAAATATTTTCGAACTATTTGTCAGAAAACTATTTCGAAACCATTCTTAAACAATTTATAAACAATATTCACATTTGTTTGAACTATTTTTCCTAAAACTATTATAAAACTATTTTGAAATATATATATATGTATGTCTAATTATCATTAGGGGGTCCGACCAAAAGTATGCTTTTTTTTGCATATTTAGATTCTTATGGTGTTATATATGCGTGTATATGCAATGGTTTGAATTTTTATACCAAAATAGGCTATATATGAACAAATTAAGTTTTTTATATTTAATTACACTTACGGGGTCCAGATGAGTACAACTAAGCGTGCTCATTTTATTATGATTAGGGTACTCGTTTGAAAAAAATTTTTTCACGTATAGATTTTAATAATGTGGTAGAATAATATATTAGCTACTGTACCTTGCCCATACGCAAATACGTTGTATATAAACAAATTAAGTTTTTTTATATTTAATTACACTTACGGGGTCCAGATGGGTGCAACTAGGCGTGCTCATTTTATTATGATTAGGGTACTCGTGTGATAAATTTTTTTTCACGTATCGATTTTAATAATGTGGTAGAATAATATATTAACTACTGTACCCTGTCCATACGTAAATAAAGCTGTATATAAACAAAAATAAGTTTTTTATATGTAATTACACTTACGGGGTCCAGATAGTTACAACTAGGCGTGCTCATTTGATTATGATTAGGGTACTTAGTTAATAAATTTTTTCCACGTATAGATTTAAATAATGTCGTAGAATAATATATTAGCTACTGTACCCTGTAGATACGCAAATATGCTGTATATAAACAAAAATAAGTTTTGTATATGTAATTACACTTACGGGGTACAGTTACTCATTACGAAGCGTGCTCATTTGATTATCATTAGGGTACTCAGTTAATAAATTTTTTCCACGTATAGATTTAAATAATGTCGTAGAATAATATATTAGCTATTGCACCCTGTCCACACGTAAATAAGCTGTATATGAACAAATCAAGTTTTTTATATGTAATTACACTTACGGGGTCCAGTCAGTTACAACGAGGCGTGCTCATTTGATTATGATCAGGGTTCTTAGTTAATACATTTTTTCCCACCTATAGATTTTAATAAGTTGGTAGAATAATATGTTAACTACTCTACCCTGTCCATACATAAATAAGCTTTATATAAACAAATCAAGTTTTTTATATGTAATTACACTTACGGGGTCCAGTTAGTTACAACGAGGGATGCTCATTTGATTATGATTACGGTACTCAGTTAATAATTTTTTTCCACCTATAGATTTTAATAATTTGGTAGAATAATATATTAACTACTGTACCCTGTCCATACGTAAATAAGCTGTATATACACAAATCAAGTTTTTTATATGTAATTACACTTACGGGGTCCAGTTAGTTATAACAAACCGTAAAAATTGTTGAAAGTTTGGATTTTTTCAATTTTACCTTTTACAATTTTATTGTGTTCAAATTGGATGGTTGAGTTCAAAATTTCTGCTACTGTCTACATCAGCCCTGTCTGACTAAAAACAAAATGGCGGTTCCTTAGTGATTATAGTTTCTATGTGCGAAGTTTTCTCACCAGAGCGGCGCTGCACGCGGCTCGCTCTACAAAAGCATTGTACTAATAGATAAATATTAAAAAAAATTTAAATAATTAAGTTTCTGAACAATATGAAATGAAAAAATGTTCCTAAATTGATTCTAGGACATAAAATACACATTTTGCATAAATCAATTAATACGAAATAAAAAAAAGAACACATTAAACTTCGTAAAATATACTGTGGATACGCATGAAGAATTCTTGAGACCCTGAACAACATTTTTTTTATGTTATTCCGATATAATTGAAAATATATTTAAAAATAAATAAAAAGCTTAAGCTTATAAATAGAAGTATTTTCCATTTTTATTTTCCAGCTTCAAACGAATGAAATGAAAAATAAATATTTTGTTAAGCCCTGTGTTCAACATAAAAAACCATGCGAAGGGAAATATTTACTCAATTAAAAATTTGTAAATGTAACAAAAAATATTCATTACTATAAAATTTGCTAGTACATATTTTTAACATATTTTAAATTTTTAACATGTACAGATCGATGATGACTAGTTAAGTGTCGCAAAGCTTGGCATGCTTTTTTTTTCAAAACGCTAAATTTTGGCGGATGGCTGCTCACTTGGTCGAAGTCATTTAAAATATTTTGGTGTTAACTTACACTGTCAGAAATCTTTATAGTATTTTTAACTACTAAAAACTTGTTTACATTAAGTAAGACAGTATGGTTAATATTTATTATATTAATCAAGTTTTTAGTAGGTTCTACTATAAATACTTAGTTAGGACATTTCAGCTACAATTACTGTAGGATTTTTTTCCAGTGTAATTATTTTAACTCAGTTTTTATTTGGAATCATTTTAAAAATAGTGAAAATGAACATACAGCTATGGCTAGTATTCCTTTTAGTTACGTGAGGCTTTTACACCCAAAAAAAGATTTAATTGATTTAATCATACCATTTTGTTAGATCAACCAAAATATTTGGTTAAGTGACACAAAATTTGATTCAGTCAGCTAAACTATTTCTTTGATTCAACAAGAACGTATAAAACAAACCATCTTTGGTTGCATAGAACAAATATTTTGGTTGAATCAATCAAAAATTTGTCCAATCGTATGATAAGCAAATTTCTTGGTTAACCCAACTAAACTTTGGATGGAGTAAACAACTATTTTTCCGAACTTATGTATTGTATTCATCTAAATTAATTATGCAATATTATTAGTAAATATTCATCCTAACTAAAAAAAGTTATAAGTTTTGTGTCTTCATTGATGTCTTGACCAAAAACTTTTCAGAATTAAATATATTTCTTATGCACAAATGAATAAAACACAATATTCAGTCAAGCGTGAACCACTCGATATTGCGTTTAAACGCTAATTTCGTGCTGCAATTGTAAAATTTGACAAATAAAATATGTACATTTGATGCCTACGTATATTACAGGAGAAAAATTTTTCTTTTTCTCAAACATGTCTGGTAACTTTGTAACTAAGCAACCTTGTGAAAATGTTTATTGCAAATATTTTCTTATTTGAATTGATAAATTATTAAAATTATCTTCTAGTTAAGTTAAAAGAATAAAACAATCGTAGAGTTTATTTAAGTGAATAATTTTGCATTCCAATACTTTTTCCGTATTTCACATATTCTGTTTACAAAATGGAATTTTTAAATTCTAATCGTATTTTTTGAAATTGAACCATAAAATATACATCTTGTCGAAAAATTTCTCACTGAGAATTTGTAGACCTCAGTTAGGCGGATAATATTTCCCATCCTGACGCATTTTTTGTATGTCACAACTTTTGATTAAAAAATTGAATTTTTAAAGTTTTAATCGTCTTTTTTGAAATTCAAATGATAAATATACGTTTTATCTTGGTAAATCTTATTAAAATAACTTATTTAGTATTCTTATGTTTTTTCCGTATTTCACATATTATTGTTAAAAAATTAAATTTTGGATTTTCAATAGTATTTTTTTAAATTTAAAAGAAAAATATACATCTCATGAAAAAAAGTTGTGCTCCAAATTTGTAGAGCCTTAAACATATTCTCATCATGACAATCGTTCTTCGCGCTCAATTTTCTGTATACATTTCTGTAACTTTCTAATAAATTACATGATAAAAGTAATTTATTTTCTTCCAAATATCTCAATGAGGAAAAAAAAACGTAGAGTTTATTCAAGTGAAAAATTTTGCATTCCAACGCTTTTTCCTCATGTTGCATATTCTGTTTACAAAATGGAATTTTTAAATTCAAATCGTATTTTTTGAAATTGAACATCTTGTCAAAAAATGTCTCACTGAGAATTTATAGACCTCATTTAGGCAGATAATTTTCCATCCCAACGTTTTTTTCGTATGTCACATATTTTGTTTAAAAAATTGAATTTTTTAATTTTGATCGTCTTTTCTGAAATTGAAATGATTAATATACGTTTTATCTTGGTATCTCGTATACTTTAACTGGAAATAGTACATTATGTGCCCAGGCGCAGAATGAGGGTCATTGCGGGACGAGCGACAATGCTCGCAGGAGATCGAAGCTAAGGCGTAGTCGAGGCAATGCCGAGACGAAGCCGAAGCGCGATCAGTCCTGCGAGCATTGTCGCGAGTCTCGGAATTACCCGAATTGTGTGCATTGGCACGTATTCTATTTTATGTGACTTCGGTGCGTATACGAGTTTTTATGCGTACACTGGAATCTAAACTAGTATTGTAGTTGTTTGCGGCGCTAGTCATTACACTTGATATGTCACGACTAGTCCCGGCCATTTTGATTTTATCGATCTTGTGTAGTAGTAATGGATTTTAGTAGACGCATGCGCAGTTCAATTGTACAAGGCTTTGCCAGTAAGATGCTAACGCTGTACGAAGAAGAAGAAGAATAAGAAGGATTAAGCTTCGTTTCATGGCTATGGGCGCATGCGCAGTTCAGTTTTTACATTTCATTCCTTTCTGGCGAAATGTACTACATTGCGCTACTGTTAACTGTAGCGAAAAAACGAGTTTGCACGCCGATAACACATAAATAGAATTTAGACATTGACTTTTTTAAAGTTTTAACATACTATAACTTTCCTAATTTTAGTTCAATCAAAAAATGTTATCAGGATAATCAGTGGAGATTTATGAGCACTACAAGAAACCCAGGCGGAAATTTACAACCGCGGCAGCACCGCGCCAGCACTGTCAGCGGACTTCCAGCGCTGGCATAGTGCTGGCAGTAGATCCTCATGAAGTCTGTCGCGGTGCTGGCAAAGCTTCGAAAGGTAACACCGGCATAGTGTGCTGACCAGCAGTGCTGCGTTGGCGTTGACCTTCAGTGCTGGCGTGGTGCTGGCGGAACTCAGATAGTTAACAACGGCATAGTGCTGACCAGCGGTACTGCGCTAGCGTTGGCCTTCAGTGCTGGTGCGGTGCTGGCACTAGCACAAAATGTCACTCGGCTGAGAGTTGTCTTTTAGTACTGGGGCGGTACTGGAAAGTGTACCGAAAATCTGTAATGTACTTAGATAAAAAGTACAGGGAAAGTTCGAGTTAAGACTCTAATATTTACCGTTTTTAACGGCAACGGAGGGATATTCGCTTGGAAGGTTAAGTTTACTGTTTTCACAGTAAAAAATCTGTTTTCAAGCTAGAAATTTTTTTCTGAGTAAATGACAATACCTTTTCGTTACACGTACACAGAAAAAAAATCTCAGTAGGTTTGACTACTTTTTAACTTACTTTTCGTAGTTCGTAAAGGCCCCACTGTCATTTTTGAAGATAAGTGAACTACAGGAACATAGGTAAATCAAATAAGAGCAGTAATTGAATCGATGAATATTCTTAGTACATTTCAAAACTTTATTTACTTTCAAGCAGACTCTAACTTACTATTTTTATATACAAATTTAATATTTTTAAAGAATTTGAAAATCTTTCTGTGGAAAAAATGACGCTTTCGACTGCGCTGGGATTCGAGCCCAGGTCTTTCGACTGCCGGTCGACTGCTCTGACCACTGAGCTACACAGGCGTCTGACATCTCCTTCTCCACAGGAAGATCTCCTTATATCGCCTAGTGGCTCAGCCTTGCGGCTGTAAAATGATTTCAAATTAATTAGTTGAGTTTGAAATTTTTGTCACTGCCTACATTATCGGAGGATCACTAGTCGCGTGACAGATAGGATACGTTGTCGACAGGTGTCCTCGTAGACAATTTCAAACTCTTATATCGCAAATAATGCAAATAAATGTAATATTTTTAAAGAATTTGAAAATCTTTCTGTGGAAAAAATGACGCTTTCGACTGCGCTGGGATTCAAGCCCAGGTCTTTCGATTGCCGGTCGACTGCTCTGACCACTGAGCTACACAGGCGTCCGACATCTCCTTCTCCACAGGAAGATCTCCTTATATCGCCTAGTGGCTCAGCCTTGCGGCTGTAAAATGATTTCAAATTAATTAGTTGAGTTTGAAATTTTTGTCACTGCCTACATTATCGGAGGGTTTGAAATTGTCTACGAGGACACCTGTCGACAACGTATCCTATCTGTCACGCGACTAGTGATCCTACGATAATGTAGGCAGTTACATAAATTTCAAACTCAACTAATTAATTTGAAATCATTTTACAGCCGCAAGGCTGAGCCACTAGGCGATATAAGGAGATCTTCCTGTGGAGAAGGAGATATCGGACGCCTGTGTAGCTCAGTGGTCAGAGCAGTCGACCGGCAATCGAAAGACCTGGGCTCGAATCCCAGCACAGTCGAAAGCGTCATTTTTTCCACAGAAAGATTTTCAAATTCTTTAAAAATATTAAATTTATTTGCATTATTTGCGATATAAGAGTTTGAAATTGTCTACGAGGACACCTGTCGACAACGTATCCTATCTGTCACGCGACTAGTGATCCTCCGATAATGTAGGCAGTGACAAAAATTTCAAACTCAACTAATTAATTTGAAAACATTTTACAGCCGCAAGGCTGAGCCACTAGGCGATATAAGGAGATCTTCCTGTGGAGAAGGAGATGTCGGACGCCTGTGTAGCTCAGTGGTCAGAGCAGTCGACCGGCAATCGAAAGACCTGGGCTCGAATCCCAGCGCAGTCGATAGCGTCATTTTTTCCACAGAAAGATTTTCAAATTCTTTAAAAATATTAACTTTATTTGCATTATTTGCGATATAAGAGTTTGAAATTGTCTACGAGGACACCTGTCGACAACGTATCCTATCTGTCATGCGACTAGTGATCCTCCGATAATGTAGGCAGTGACAAAAATTTCAAACTCAACTAATTAATTTATATACAAACTTACCTACAAACACACATTCCCCTCTACACTACACAAACGCTCGTTTAGGTAGTATTAAAAATTATTCTTAACGCTGCGGGTTCGAACCCTCTCTACATAAAATTAACGCATTACTAACCTAACGACTAAGCCTCTCGGCTTCGCACGCTTGGAATACAAGAAAGAAAATAGCGCTTATAACCTTCAACTACTGCAGGGCCGTGTAAGATGTGTATAGGCCCCGTGTAATCGGGAATTTTTAGATTTTATCCCAATTTATGATTCTGATTAAAATTTTTAAGATTTTTAATTATTAAATCGATTTTCTATAAAATAAAATATTTTTGAAAGAAAGCGATCAAATTTTTGAATTAAAGAACATTACATAATAAAAAGATTTATATACATTTTATAATTATTAACTTTTATTATTGTATATTAGTGATACTTTATACAGGTTATGCTTCCTTTAATTTTTGTTTTCAAGAGTAAAATGTTTTTCGATCAGCGAAATTTTACTTACCATCACACCAATGCGGGCACACAAACGAATGTGTAGAATGTAATTGATTTTTTTTAGAGTACTGCTCATAGCATTACTAATATGTTTGTTGGTTGTTTGCTAACACTGGACGGTGGCATTGCGCCGGTGCTGATCCAGTGCTGCGCCGATACTTGACATTACGCGATATTTGTTGATTGTCAATACTGAAAAGCGGTACCGCGCCGGTGCTGCACCGACGCTTGGCATTACTCAAAAGTTGGTTGTTTGCCAACACTGAATGTTGGTACTGCGCCGGTGCTGATTCAGTGCTGCACCGATGCTTCGCAATACACAAATGTTGGTTGTTTGCCAGCACTGAAAAGCAGTACTGCGCCGGTGTTTAGCCAGTGCCACCCCAGCGGTGTGCCAACGCTTGGCACAGTGCTGATCGGCAGCACTGGCATTACTCACGGGTTACAACCGGAACGGTACCGCGCCGGTTGTAAGGATTGGCAGTACACCGATTTTCCCGCTGGGAACAAGTATTGGAATTTTGGATTTTTTTTAAAACACAAAAAATGCTCTTATTTGCGCAATTTTAAACATAAAATTAACGGATTGAATTGAGCTTTGGCATACTTTATCGGAGCCGAAAATGTAAGGACAAGTTCGTTAACCAGCCACATCTGACCAAAATTGTGAAAATGAGAGCATTTTTTATATTTTTGAAGAAAACTTTTTGGAAAAATTACAACAATGTTTTCTGAGACTGCTTATAAATATTTAACAATTATCCTTATAATACACTGAGAAGAAAATGCTATTGAATCTATAGCATTTCTATCAAAAGCATGTATATTATTGATTCAAAAAAATATGCCAATAAAACTGTTACATATTCTACCAGTTCTACAACATATTGATTTGAATCTATAATATACATGCTTTTAGAAAAAATGCTATAAATTCAATAACATTTTTTTCTCAGTGTATTTTTCGATTAAACCAAAATTTTAAAAGTTACAGTAAGTTAAGACTATAAAAAAGCCAATATCAAAATCCAATTTCCAGTTAAACTAGAGAAGAAACTAAAAGGCTATTATGATACAAAATTTTTTACTACAAAAAAATCTACGAATTTAAGAAATATAAAATCGATTAAATATCTTCGAGAAATAATTTCTTAACGTACAAGTGCAGACGTTGTAAATGACAGATCTCTGGACAAATTTAAGGTTTCGAAAAATAAATATATTGAAAACCTTTTTAATATAATGTTGAATCGACGTTTCAGGATCAAAAATATCCCCTCTTCAGGCCAATTTGAAAATAAATGTGAAGGGGTGTTTTTGGTTCTTCACACGACCTTTAAACAAAGGAGAAAAGATGAAGTTTCTGAATAATATTGACATAAGAAAATTCTTAACTGATTATGCTTCAAAATTACTATTTATTTAACTGGATTTTAATATTATGTATTCGACCTTTACATTTATTTCGGAATTGGCCTGAAATGGGGATCTTTTCGATCCTGAAACATCGCTTCATTAATGTATTAATAATGTTTTTGATATATTTATTTTTTCAAATCTTAAGTTTGTCCAAAAATTTTTCATTTACAACGTCTGTATACGTACATAAAAAAATCTACAAATTTGAAACACAACATTTTTTATAAGATGTATATCTTTTTTTAATTTAGAAAAATGCTATTAAAAATAAAAAATTCAATTTTTTAATCAAAATATGTGAGATACGAAAAAAGCGTTAAAATGCCAAATCGTATCGTTAAATAAAGTCTACGACGTTTTATCCATTATCCATTTCAGATTATAAATAAAAATCGCATTTAAACATCATCTTCTGAATAACAAACAGTTTTGCCATTTTTCATCCCTATAACCCTTCATAAAATTCTTAAAAAGATTCCAAAAATGTTCATATACAAATAATAAGTGAGCTTACATTTTAAAAATTCGACTTTTGTAAACGCAAATTATCTGGTTGTATAGATTTGACAATGTTGCAACAGCATTCAAAGGGAAAGTGAAATACAATAGAATTATCTTTATTGGTGCCGAAACTGCAAGTATAGTTAAAAGGGCAAATTTTATTGGATCGCCAGCTACCTGCGTACTTTACTTCCACTGCGTGGTTTTCCCTCACGCGGCCCAGGGAGGTTTGAACTGCTGTCGTCGACTTTTGCCAACGGGGCTTCTTTGTCCGCAATAAGGATTTGAATATGAAATATACCATTTTTTATAAATTTTATATTAAGAAATATTATATTTCTCATCTTTAAATTTACACGATTCTAACGATAAGTTTTTTTCTAAGTTAAAAATTAGAAGAAATGTGAAATTTTCTATAATTCACTGAACCAGCAATTGTTTTAGTACATTTTATGACATCATTTTATTTGCAAGAAGTTTGAATCTATAAACTTATAGACATTGTAAAGTTCCTCAATAGAGAAAGCCATCTTATGAGGAAGAACGATCATTAAATTATTTTAATATCACAATTCTGTGGCGAAATTTGGATTAGAAGGTGTAGCAGTAAATACAATTATCTTATTTTTCAGCGATAAAAACTAGAAAAACATAATACCTGTCACTGAAGGCGGCTTCAACTGCTCTCAGTAGCATTATGCGCGCTAAATTTAAAAACAGAATTAGAGATTGAGAAATGCAAATGTGTAAGATAAATGAATTTAATAATGAACTTTACGTAATAAAAGTTGCTGAAATTAATTAAAGTTCTATGAATAATGTAAACAGTATTTTTTAAACCCTCTGAATCAGTGAGGGATTTTGAAATTTTTTTAAAATGCCAAATTATGAAGTTTATGTGTAGGAACTCATGAGAGACAGGAATAGCTACTTGAGAACCAAATTGGAAGAATTTAGAGCAATTATTTTAGTTACAGTCAAGGATTTATGTGATATTTTGTGTTTATTTGGAACTTGGCCACTCTAGACCGGCCGCTATGAGTATTAAAGTTTTAAACTAATGATAGTTCAGAACAATTTACTACAAGGACTGATAGAGTACGAGAATTAAGACTTCTAAGACACTTTAAAGAATTTTGAAACCTTTTTTCTAGTCCCGGGAACAATTTTTACAATAATCATTGGCTATCGATGATTTGACTCCAAAAACACCATTTAATGTTTCAAAATTTTTCTAAAATCACAAATTATAAAGTTTAGCTATTGGAACTGATAAAAGACAGTGATGGCTACTTATGAACTGAATTGAAAGAATTTATAGATATTATTTTGGTTACAGTCAAAGGTTTAGGGTAATATTTTGTGTGTATTTGGAACTTGGCAACTCTAGACCGGCCGCTATGGCTATTGAAGATTTGTAAAAATAATTTTTTACAACTTTTTAGTATAGGATACATGAACGTAGACTCCTGAGCCAGTTTGCAGAATTTTGAAACCTTTATTCTAGTCCCGGGAACAATTTTTACAATAATCAAAAGCTATCGAGGATTTGATTACATAAACATCAGGGAGCGTTTTTGAAATTTTTTTAAAATGACAAATTATGAAGTTTAGCTTTAAGATATTTCAAACTACTATTACATTATTATGTATGTACTTTTGCTACTGAATCTTATAAGAAATATAAATACCTACACAATTTTAGTTCCTAAATCCTTTATTTTTTCCTCTTGCTTCATTTTTTACTCTTTCTGAAAAATAAAAAAAAACATTTCACAAAGTAAACGTCTCTTTTCAAGAATATCATTGAAAGTGAAATAAAAAATACTTACCTGAATTTTCTGTCAAATTAAAAAATTTTTTTTTTTTTTAACTTCATTTGAAGTGAGTAGATATTTTTCTGAAAATTTAAAACATATTATTGTAATTGAAAATTTTACATTAAAAAAATATTCAATATTTTTCATTATAGAGATTTAAAATCTTACCATTCTCCATGCCATAAACACAATTATCTCCTAAAAAAACATAAAAATAGCATAACTATTCTCGTATTGAATGATATATTGTATGTATAATTGCACATTTATATGATTTTAGTTTTAGGAGACGCACTTGTATTATATTAATTGTGTACCGTGCTCTTTTGTAAATTGGACATAATTATGTATAGAAAAACTTTTTTTTGCTATTGACTTAATAATATCAATTCCCCAAGATTTTTCAACAATAATGAATTTTGTTATCTGAAAATTTAGAACATAAGAAAGGACACATTAGCGGATGGCTGTAGACTTTAATTATTTTTGAACAATTAAATAAGTTTTAGTGTCGGTAAAACAGGAATTATTATTTTTTATTGTTTATAACTAATTAAAGTCTACAGCCATCCGCTAATGTGTCCTTTATTATGTTCTAAATTTTCAGATAACAAAATTCATTTTATGGGAAAATCCTGGGGGGAAACAGATATTACTGATTTAGTCAGCTCTACTGGTTGATGCATGATCTTAAGTTCTTCAAATTGGATATTTATCTGTATATTAGAGGTATTACCACATTAAATAATGCAAATACAAATTGTGACAAAATAAAAATATTGTTTCTCTTATTTTTCGTATTTTGAATTACCCCCAATCATTTATCAACACTTTTTAGAAAATGCTTTTTAGGATTTGTGACTGTGGTCCATGAATTCGCATCATGCATAAAAGTAAAAAATGACAATTGAATGACATCAGAGACTTTACATTATTCATGCAAGTTTAATTAATATCAGCAACTTTTATTACGTAAATGTCAGTATTAAATTAATTTATTTTACACATTTGCATTTCATAATCCAAATGATTTGTTTGATTTTTTACGGCAGTCGGTAAAGTTGCATCATGTACAAAAGTAAAAAATGACAATTGAATGACATCAGAGACTTTACATTATTCATGCAACTTTAATTAATATCAGGAACTTTTATTACGTAAAGTTCATAATTAAATTAATTTAATTTACACATTTGCATTTCTCAATCCAAATGATTTGTTTAATTAGTCACGGCGGTCGGTAAAGTCGCATCATGCACAAAAGAAAAAAATTAGAATTGAATGACATCAGAGGGTTTAAAAAATACTGTTTACATTATTCATAGAACTTTAATTAATTTCAGTAACTTTTATTACGTAAAGTTCATTATTAAATTCATTTATCTTACACATTTGCATTTCTCAATCTCTAATTCTGTTTTTAAATTTAGCGCGCAAAATGCTACTGAGAGCAGTTGAAGCCGCCTTCAGTGACAGGTATTATGTTTTTCTAGTTTTTATCACTGAAAAATAAGATAATTGTATTTATTGCTACACCTTCTAATCCAAATTTCGCCACAGAATCATAATTCCAATGCTTTTAATGTCTTTTTTACTGTTCTTAGCCGTAACAATGCGAGGTCTTAGAACGGTCAGAGAACGGTCAGAGTATTCTATGACCGTTCTCTCACATGGGTCCGCTAGGGTATAATTAGGGATGGACGATCTCGATTCGATTCTACGGAGATCGATCTTTTTTACTCGATTAATCGATTGGATTGATATTTTTTTTCGATCTTTACGAACAATTCTCCTTTCTTTTTTTCCTGTTTCCTATTTCTATGAACTGTTCCTATGAACTGTTTTTTAGTTTAAAAGTGAGATCAAGGGGTCGACCACGAGAATATCCTTAATGTGATATACAAAGTATATTAATATTATAAACTTTATAGTAATACTTCATATTTATGCCAGAAATTTTATCATAAATAATACTTTAAGTGATATGCAAAGTTCAAAGTATATTAATATTATAAACTTTATAGTAATACTTCATATTTATGTCAGAAACTTTATTACTAATAATACGCATTGCTTTAGAAATTGTGCAATTTTAAAAAATAAGAAACCTTCCTGATTCGCAAATATAGTGTGCTTTTTAAGCCTAATTTCCTTTTTTATTGATATACTCACTTTTTTATTTTGATAATTTAAATTCACAAAATATGCAAGTGACAATTATATCTCCAATTGTTATAAAACATTTTAAAAAAAGGTTACTTTACAGAAATTTATCATTTTCAGAAAAAGGTATCGATTTTTGAAGATCAATTCTTTTTTTTGAAGATAGCCCTTCCCTATCTATAATACCTTAAGTTCAGTCAGTCAGCTTTGTTGATTTTTTTATTCAAAGCGTTTTAAATTTAGTATAGATTAAATTTTAATAAGTTAAAGGCGCTCATGAGAAATAAACCACAAAACAATGCACTTTTTCAGAGCATTACGCGTAGCCTGTTTTGCAACCTACAGCAACAAATTTCCGCATTTTCACTTAAATTTTTATATCACCGACTGTTAAAACCATTCCAATTTACCTAAAAAGCACACAAAAGCACTGCAGACGCCAATTTTTCACAAAAAACGTTGAATTTCAATGTTCTATAATGCTAATCTGTATAAGGTCGGCCTCATGAACAGCCAGCGCCACGGAGGCCAACGGTCAACATCTGTGACATTTTCAACTCCAGAGATTCCGGGGACTGATCCTGACGGTGAAGCATGGAAAGCAGCCGTATGCATCAGAAAAGAAAATGGCGCCCCGTTAGTGTCCCATGTTGAATTCCAAAGTTAGTTTGCAGAACCGTCACACGCGGCGCTAACTGTACCATAACTCCCTTAAAATGCACAGTAACATACGAAGAATTTAATAAAAAAATTTTAAAAATATATTATTCAATGCCATAAACAAATAAAAGACATCAGACTTTAAATAATAATATTATTTGAATATTTTTAATTAAATTTTCCCCTTTTTATTCATATTTATCTCGTACAAAAACTATTTTGAAACATTCAGCTGATATTAGAATTTAAATATTAATATCTCTTTTATTCCTTTTTGGCATTGAATAATAACTTTTTTGAAATTTTTATATTTAATTGTCTACATATCACTGCATTTATATTATTTTTTTGAGGTAAAATTAAGTTGAAAAATGGAAAAAAAAATGAAAAATTCTGAACAAGGAACGAAGTTGATGAGAGTTGTAATTAGTTGGAAATAATTATGAATAATTAAAGGAAATAGAATATAAAATAAGGTGAATATAATTTTTCCTTTTTAAATAGTTAACTAACATTAATGAAAACAGTTTAATAAGAACAATTAAATTTTTTTTTCATTTTCAAAACCAAAAATAGTCTATCTACGTCCGTTTTAATTGTCTCTAACATTCACGAAATGTGAAAGTTGAAATTTAGGGAAACAAAAAGTTGTAAAAATTAAAAGTATTTTCATACCTAAAAAGCGGATCCCACAAATTGTGAAAATGAATTATTAGAAACAAAATAGAAAATATGTAACTTAGAAAAACATTAAAAGTATTTTTATATTTTTTTTATGAATGATTTCACGAATTTTAACTTTTACAACTTTGTTTCCCTAAATGTGAACATTCATAGCATCCAGGTAAAAATTATTACAGTTTCTTTCATATACATCGGATATTTTCCGTAAATCTACCTTTGTGATAGATGAACAAAAATTTTGAAAAGTTCATTGCTTTAGGTGTTATTAAAAATGGTTAAAACTATGAAATTTGGACTTTTTTTGCATTATTTTTGTCAATGCTGCACAAAATCACTTCGTTTTTAGGTCACTAAATGCAAAATTTCATTATCTCTGACGTGATTTCTAGAAATGTAATTTATTTGATCTATTACTAAAATTATAAGCTTTGAGGGCATGTGATACTTGAGAAGAGTAGCATGTTTATATGAATAATTTGGTCCAGTTTCTACTTGTTGTGTCCAAAGTACATAAAATGTTGTTTCCAAAATTTCGTGAATGTTAGAGAGGATGAAAACGGACGTAGATAGACTACTTTTGGATTTGAAAATGAAGAAAAAAATTTAATTGTTCTTATTATACTGTTTTCATTAATGTTAGTTAACTATTTAATAAAAAAAAATTATATTCACCTTCTTTTATATTCTATTTTCTTTAATTATTCATAATGATTTCCAACTAATTACAACTCTCATCAACTTCGTTCCTTGTTCAGAATTTTTCATTTTTTCTATTTTTCAACTTAATTTTACCTCAAAAAAATAATATAAATGCAGTGATATGTAGACAATTAAATATAAAAATTTCAAAAAAGTTATTATTCAGTGCCAAAAAGGAATAAAAGAGATATTAATATTTAAATTCTAATATCAGCTGAATGTTTCAAAATAGTTTTTGTACTAGATAAATATGAATAAAAAGGGGAAAATTTAATTAAAAATATTCAAATAATATTATTATTTAAAGTCTGATGTCTTTTATTTGTTTATGACATTGAATAGTATATTTAAAAAATTTTTTTATTAAATTCTTCGTATGTTACTGTGCATTTTCAGGGAGTGATGGTACAGTTAGCGCCGTGTGTGACGATTCGTCAAACTAACTTAGGAATTCAACTTAGGACACTAAGGGGGTCAAGTTAGAATCGTGAAATACGGGCTGATGCATACGGCTGATGGAAAGTGATGAACCACTGCACTGCCTTCAATGACAGGTATTATGTTTTTCTAATTTTTAGCGTAAAAAAATAAAAGTATTGCATATTTCAATTATCACTTAACGTTATTTTTAACGTAGAATAAGGATAAAAACATTTTGAATGTTTATTTTGCCTCATTCATGAGTTATAATGCTACTTTACGATATTTTTACGATAGCTTTACGATAGCTTTCATTGTTATGACACTATTTGCTCTGTACAAATTAGGAATCTTCCAGTTCTTGAAAAAATTTATAAAGGGTTTTCCAATAGTGACATAACAATTTTATCTATGAATAAAACACAGAAATATTTGAGATATTGAGTTCAAATTCATTGTGGGTGTAGTGCAAGCATTACATTTTATGAATGAAATTCGATATCGGTCATATGACCACCACGAGCCCGTTTACAGCGGTCGATTCTTTGGACCCAATTTTCCACCACTGTGACACACATTTCGACCGGAACGTTGGCAATTTCGCGTTGGATGTTGTCTTTGAGGTCGTCTAAAGTTGCTGGCTTGTTGGCATAGACCAGTGGCTTGATATGGCCCCATAAAATGAAATCCAATGGCGTTAGATCGCATGGACGAGGCGGCCATTCGACCGGACCATTTCTCGAGATAACACGTTCACCGAATTTGCCTTTCAATAAATCGATTGTGACGCGTGTTGTGTGGCTAGTGGCACCGTCTTGTTGAAACCACATATCGTTGATGTAAAGTTCATCCAATTCTGGCCACAAATAATCTTGAGCGATGCCCAATTCTTGAGAACGACGTGGAATCGACTGATTTGGCTCATTTTGAATCGATGCACTTACGGCTGCGATTATTTCTTCGCTTCGAGTAATACGTCTTTTTGGCACCGGAACGTCCAATAGTGTAAATTGGGTCCCGAATTCCTAACATTTCTGATGAAATCAATCTAGACAGTAAGCTAGATGCAAAACCTGTTAAGTTCCGGAAAAAGAATACATAAAGGTTTTCCAGGAGTAAAACCAATCTAGTAAAGAGGGTGTAAGCCATCCTGGACTAAGGATTATTCACCTATGCTCTTAATAAAACTCCCACTATGTTAGAGATGAGATGGGCTCAGATAGGCCCTATGACGTCGTGGATAGCAACTCGTAGAATCAGATGTTTACAGACAGTCCTGTAAACTGAACTTACTTCAGTTACAGTCGTTACAATTGTTTTATAACCTCTCAGCTAAATATATTCATATACAGATTTAATTATTCCATACGACTTTTCGGCGCCTGGATCCGATAGAGTATATAGTTTATATGATTTTAACATACTCTTAATCTAAACTTAAGATTAGCTTGAATACTTCTGGTAGAGTTCGAATACCGTTACGGTAAAAGTGCTCATCTTTTGAGGCTATCGATGAATCAAGCCATTTTTCGATGTTTTCATATGAGCGGAACTGCTGATCAGCCAGACCATGTGCCATCGACCGGAACAAGTAATAATCGGACGGCGCAATATCTGAGGAATACGGTGGGTGGGGTAGGACTTCCCATTTGAGCGTTTCAAGGTAGATTTTAACGCGTTTGGCAACGTGAGGCCGAGCGTTGTCATGCTGTAGAATCACTTTTTCGTGCCTCTGTTCGTATTGTGGCCGTTTTTCACTTAGAGCAGCTCCTTCGTAAACTTCTTGGAGCTCTCGATGCGTTTCAGCCGCCGTTTTCTTCGAATGAAAGAAGAAAGTCCACACTTCCCGCAAAGGACGATTATTTGGCATAAAATCAGACATTTTCACACAACCAAAAGTATATGACACCAAAACAAAATTACTAATGTGTCAAAACCGTTTGTTCACCATATGTCTAAGCCAGCCCTCTGCATCTCTGAGTTGAAAATGACATGAATTGTGACTGGCTGCTATGGTGGCGCTGACTGTTCATTGGGCCGACTTACATGAAAATCACATTATAAAATGTAGTTTTTTTAAGCTTTTCCCCGTAATTTTCAAATTTTCGAGTTCGTGAACGGTACTGAGATAAATTCCGCGAGTATAGAAACAAATGTCTAAAAAAATTGGTGCAAAAAATGGTGAAATGTGTTATTTTTGGGTGTAAATTCGGATATAAGTCTTGCTCCGATAAAGTTCATTTTTTCATTGTACTGAAGGATAAAAATACAATAAGATTACGGCAAATTGCTATCCTTCGGGATGATGTGAAATTGAAAGCAGGTCATGCGATTTGCGAAAAGCATTTTAAGCCAGAAGATATTCTTCAAAAGAGATTAACCTATGCGCCTGGTGGAGTAAAAGTTTTGGGAAGAGCAAGTACGTCGAACATATTGTTTATTTTCTTAATTAGTTTAAAATAAAACATTTTATTTGATAGATATATTAATAATTAACTACATAATATAATAAAGATCAATGTCTCAATATTAATTAATTGTATCTACCTATGCAATGAATTTCTTTTGCACCATAATAAATGTCTCTCAAATGCTTACCGCAAATAAATTCAGTTGCAAACATTTTGTGTGATAGAAGTTAAAAAATGGATGAATGAAAGTGACTGAAATAAAAAAGAGATGAGAAAGAATATTTTTTAAAATTCTGAATTGAAGTTAATGTGAGCTTGTTAAAATTGGATTGTGTAGAAGTGGAAAAAAATATCTGATTTCTAACAATTTTGATATTAGAATAAAGTTTTGGACTTTAAAAAGGAATATAAGTTCAGATTTTTTGTTAATTTAGATTTCTTATTTTTTAATGCATATATTTTTACTGAATTACATGGAATTCCTAAAGTAATAGAAATTAAAAACTTAAATTCATAATTTTACGATACATGAATTTCTAAATAAAATAATACAACGCAGATAAATAAAAAAGAAGTAAATAAAAAAATTAAGAAATTTCAAAAAATTGATTAAATATGTTATAAATACATAAATAGAAAATAAGTAAAGTATATTTGTAGATAAAGAAATTTTTTCAGAGTACTTATGAGAGACCTCAACTATTTCACTGCTTTGAACTATAATATATAATAATAATATATTATTAATATATTT
Organism: Diplolepis rosae; assembly: GCA_030998225.1. NCBI lineage: Eukaryota > Metazoa > Arthropoda > Insecta > Hymenoptera > Diplolepididae > Diplolepis > Diplolepis rosae. The sequence goes on from JAPYXD010000700.1 coordinate 387,923, forward strand.
AATTAATTAATAATTTATTTAATAGTATAATATTAACAAATTATCAGTTCAAAATCCAAACAGTACTTTTGAAATGTTTATATTTTAAAAAAAGTTTTATTTAATTACAGTAGTAATATATAGTTTATATACTATATTATATTTATTGTAATTTTATAATTACGATGTTAATTAATAGTATTCATATTCAAATTTACTTAAAACAATTATAAAATAAAGAACATGACACAAATAATGCAATTCCCGCCAGAATTTGGATATTAGATTTTTGCCTAAAGTGAATTTCTTAACCTTTTCGAAGAGAATAAATTTTTTTTAAAAATATGAAGATCTTATTAGATTATTGTCATGTATAAGAAAATGCGATAAAATAGTTTTAATTATGAGAAAATGAAATATTTATGCTTTTCACCATGCATTTTTTTTTAATCTAGGGCCTATGAACGGTCAGCGCCGCCACCGGCGGCAGTCAACTTTCACGTAATATTTTTCTTATGTACTTGGTGGCAAGATTCAGGGGGCTGCTCCAGCCCCCGGAATCTCTGGAGTTGAAAATGTCACAGATGTTGACCGTTGGCCACCGTGGCGCTGGCTGTTCATGAGGCCGACCTTATACAGATTAGCATTATAGAACATTGAAATTTAACGTTTTTTGTGAAAAATTGGTGTCTGAAGTGCTTTTGTGTGCTTTTTAGGTAAATTGGAATGGTTTTAACAGTCGGTGATATAAAAATTTAAGTGAAAATGCGGAAATTTGTTGCTGTAGGTTGCAAAACAGGCTACACGTAATGCTCTGAAAAAGTGCATTGTTTTGTGGTTTATTTATCATGAGCGCCTTTAACTTGTTAAAATTTAATCTATACTAAATTTAAAATGCTTTGAATAAAAAAATCAACAAAGCTGACTGACTGAACTTAAGGCATTATAGATAGGTATGGGCGATCTTAAAAAAAAGAATTGATTCTGAAATTATTGATTCAATTTGATCGATTAATCGGTTAAAAAGATCGATTTTTGAATCGATCTTCAAAAATCGATACCTTTTTCTGAAAATGATAAATTTCTGTAAAGTAACCTTTTTTTAAAATGTTTTATAACAATTGGAGATATAATTGTCACTTGCATATTTTGTGAATTTAAATTATCAAAATAAAAAAGTGTTTATATCAATAAAAAAGGAAATTAGGCTTAAAAAACACACTATATTTGCGAATCAGGAACGCTTTTTATTTTTTAAAATTGCAATCTTTCTAAAGCAATGCGTATTATTAGTGATAAAGTTTCTGACATAAATATGAAGTACTACTATAAAGTTTATAATATTAATACACTTTGTATATCACATTAAGGATATTCTCGTGGTCGACCCCTTGATCTCACTTTTAAACTAAAAAACAGTTCATAGGAATAGTTCATAGAAATAGGAAACAGGAAAAAAAGAAAGGAGAATCGTTCGTAAAGATCGAAAAAAAATATCAATCCAACCGATTAATCGAGTAAAAAAGATCGATCTCCGTAGAATCGAATCGAGATCGCCCATCCCTAATTATAGATAAAATACACATAATAAATTATGTGCATATGAGATCTAAATATCCATCATATTATTATGAAATATAGTATATTATGTTGATTATTATTTATTACAAACATCTTTGTTCTTAGTGTTTTCAAATACTTATAAAGGAATTTTATAAATTCTTTATATTTGTTACTTTTTCAAATGTACGTTCATTCCTTATGTGAAAGTTTTGTTCATAAAAATGTAATTTTTTCAATTACTGAGAAGTTTTAAAATATAAAATACAAAATTTCCTATAATAAAATCTAATTTTTCTAACAAAATCAAGATGATATAATTAATACCCGTATTATAATTCAATTTGATGGAATTTCAATAGCCAATTTTTCTATTATAATATGTAAGACTGATATAATATCAGTAATATTGATAATATACATAAATATTGTATTTTTATTTAATAATCACTATGTAAATATTAATGTTAAAACGAAAATAACAGAACTTTGATTTCAATTTCCAGCCAGAATTACAAAGACAATTTTGCCCAAATTTCAAGCATATTATCCTTTATATCAGTAAAAATTGCTTTGAATAAAATTTAAAACTTTCTAATTTAATGTGTTGTAAAAAATAAATATGATCAAGTAGTTTTTATCCCCAAAAATTTAATTTTTATGCATTTTTCCCATGCATTAAAATGAATTCAGGCCTCATGAACAATCAGCGCCCCTAACGGCCACGGTCAATTCTTGTGACATTTTCGTTTCACGGATTACGTGCATTCTGACTAAGATGCAGGGGGCTGGGCTGGTCTAAGCTTGGTGTAACGCTAGAGCTTTGAGGTTCTAATACCCTTTTCTCAATTACGCTTTTACTTAACTTCGTTCAATGCGATATCTCGAATCGATAGTATCGAAATTCAAATATTAAATATTATTCTTATTCTAAATAATTACTTTACATACATATGCTATGGTTCTAAATAAGTAGGGAAAATACGTTAAGGAAACAGCCTTTATTCTACCTCTTTATCCTGAATTAGATACGGTACAAATATTATTTTAGAAACGTAGAATATAATTCAAATAGAAAGATTAGGGTTAAATTATTCATACCAAATGTCTATGCCAAATGTTATTCTCAGAAAGAAATGTGTCTAATATTTATATAGATATCTTTACCCTCTAAGTTTCTAAAAGGAAAGCAAACTAAACTCTAACATGGGAATTTATAGCACTTTTACTGTTCAGCACTTAGACGTATGTTTTTTTCCAACCAATATTGAACTCAGATGTATTTTATGATTTACGTAGTTCTTCTTCTTGTTTGTGGCAGCTTGCAATACTGCAAATAGCCATATCATAATAGTTTACTCCAGGATATTCCCATCGTAAAGGTAGTAGTTAGTGCGTGGGAGTACGAAATGAAGACGATTGGATAGGTCAAGATAGGGCGTACCTTAGATATCGCTGCAAGAGGGGAGGCTTGGGCTTTGCAACCTTTTCGCACGATCTCGAACTTCAAAGAGAAGACAGACGAAAATCTGAGATTGAACGGGCCGAACGTCTCAGGCAGAATATATTTGCTATCGATTCGCGCTCTTTGTATATTCCCATAAATATATTGTCAATGATAATAAATCGAGTGATCTCAATCGTAAAATCAATATTTGGTAATTCAAATATTCCCTACCTTATGGTATTGATTTTTATGAAGTAGCAATACAGATCCACACTGGGTTCATGACGTTTTGGACATGTCAAAATCAACGGCTTTAGGCAAATTGTCCGAAGAAACAATTACCAGTCGAAGAAATATCTAGGAACGAAAGTATCTAGGCAATGAAGTTATCTTGGGATGAAAGTATCCAGGAGTGACATTAGTCAGGCTAATTCTTGTATGTTTTTCTCTCGAAACTAACCCTAATCGAATTGATTGAAATATTAGTAATAAAACTGTGTTAACTAACGCGATTCTAATTCAGACATCACCTTTAGCTTAAAATCTATTAACAGAAAGAAAGTTTATTACTGACAGAAAGTCCTTAAGTCTAATATTACAATTTATGATTTCGACAGCACATGAGAATATAAGATTTCTCAGATTTAACATTTCACAATTCTTGAACATCTTTAAGATAAAATATAATTTCTAAATGGTAAATATTTCTAAAAGCTAAAAGTAATCTATGTTACATGATTTATTAATTTTAAGTTAAATGCGAGAGAGAGATTTTTATGATTCCTATTCAGGGATATTTTCAGATCAGTTCCATGTTAAGAATACTATTTTGTTTATAAATTTATATATTTTATAATTTGAACGTGAGTTTTAGCAATTTTGCACATATCTTATTTCAAATGATTGCGTGAAATTATAAATGTGAATTCTTGCCATCTAGTGAAGAACGAGCGAGGTATTAGTCGCTCGTTACAATATGTCGATGGGTCATTCGGGCCACTACTTGATACTAGCGCTATCCGTAGCGAAAATATGAAACATTCTGACTACAAGAAGAGAACAACCCCCACCACGCGAGTTCCCAGACCTGTTTATACTACCGTGGTCGTTCCTTGCAGCTGGTTGATTTGGCTGTAGGCAAATTGTCCGAAGAAACAATTACCAATCGATGAAATATCTAGGAACGAAAGTATCCAGGCAATGAAGTTATTTTGGGATGAAAGTATCCAGGAGTGACATTAGTCAGGCTAATTCAGAAAAGCTAATATAGTAATGTTGCAACCCATATTATCGACAATTCTGATCGCTTGCACATATGAACGACGCGTCATTCTTATGACGTGCAACATTTTAAATATGTAGTACAACAAAAAATTAATATTCAACTAGTAAATATTTATATTAATAATTTATCGCGATTTATGGTTCAAGAATTACTTAGTGCAATAAAATAAAAGAACTAAATCACATCCATGCAGTTTATTAGAAAATATGAGATTACAAATTAAATATCATATTACTGTCCTTTATAATAATAATAATCTTATGTAATATTTGCACATGCAAATTATTTTTAACCGGATCTAAGAAGGACTTAAGGAGGTTCTACCTTTGATAGGAAGCCCTTGAAACACTCAATTAATTACCACCTTAAAAATATTAATGCTGTTGTTCAATACACAATATTAGAGAAGAACGTTCGATTTATTGGGGGGAAATTTTTAAATATATAAAATGTCTTTTTTTAGTAAAAGCTATTTTTTTATACAATTTATTTGATTTTTCAACATTTTTTATTAGCAGTAAGAAAATAAGAGATTAATTAACAAATCAAAGACAGTGGAGTTTTCTAAATACGTCTGAATAAGAAAATGAGCCATCATGCCTTGAAATCTGATCATTTTTAAAAAGTGAACTTTGACATAGAGTAATTGTTATTAAAAATGACCTTTTTTTAATTTTTCAGTTTTTGCCCAATGAAATGAAGATAACTCAAACCTTCTTAAGTAGAAGAAAATCATGAAAATATTTTTGTGCAAATTCTCCAATTTGATCTAATAGGTTTCTATGAGCGTTCTTTAACAGAAACTGTATGTGACACGAATCGCTTTGACATAATTAAAAATTGAAAAAACGGATATAAAGTGTAAAGTTATTCAAATGTAATTAATTCGGCGCATTTGTAGCATTATTTATTTTCAATGAAATGTTATTTTCATAAATTTGCTCACAACATTGTTACAGACTTTCTTGAGGTAGTTGTGCAAAAAAACAGGTGTCTGGAAAAAAAGTTTTTCTATGATTTTAAAAGTTGAAATGATAAAACTAGTTGTGTTTCATGAAGGAAAATTTTTTTCTTCTATAAAATAAATTTAAAACTTACGGAAAATCATAATTTTAATCATGTTTTTTGCAATAGAATTTGTCCTCACTATCGCTTCTTACTAATTTTTAAAAAGTAATTGGGTTTTCATAAGTCATGCCTTATTTGCCTCGGAAAATACATTCTCTACAACTCTAGTATTTCCAGTTTTGAAAATAAGTAAATATTCTTCAAATATAGTTATTTCGAAAACTTTCTTTTTGAATACAATTTTGACAATTTCACCGACTGAAAACTATACTTTCAAAATTGGAAACAGTAGAGTTGTATAGAGAATATTCTCCCCGAAAAATTGAGCGATGATTCAAGAAAATCCAATTATTTCTTTATAATTCTTGAAAAGCAATAGAGAAAAAAAATTATGATATAGAAGTTTGAGACGTCTGAGACCCAAACTTGTGACGAATTGTAATGTAAATATACATGTAAATATTTATCGATATCAAATTGTACATGAAAATTGTTGTTCGAAGTGTTTAAATCTTGTTACAATTTGACAAGATCATATGGACGAGTTCAATCTTTTAAATGAAATATCTTGTAATTTTTAATTTGTCTGTTCTTCTGAAATCGGGGGAAGATTTAAACAGTAAAAAAAAATTTTCAATGGAATTCAAGGTCAATAAATGCTCAAAGTTCTATATCAAGATTATAATTACTAAATTTTGAAGCTTTGTAAATAAACTACTTCATTCAGAAAGTAATTCAGCTCTGTAGAGCATTTTTATATTTTGAATTCAAAATCTGTGCTTAGGCCACAAAAAAATGAGATAAAAATTTTTTCACCATAAAACTAAGAATTTAGATTTTAAATTTATTATGTCATATGTTTATCTCTTCTTAATGGAAAATACTCTGCACATAATTCTCTGTTTCGATATTTTTTAAATGTACGCGAATATTTAAGAAATTCATAAGTATTTCACCTTTTTATGAAAATTAAAAATTTCCAAATAACACTTTGATTGACAAAGCTAAAAATTCGTCAATAATTGATATATTGTAAAAAGACTTTAAAACTTCAAAAAAAAGTTGTCAGTTTAATTCAAAGTCAATAAATATTCAATGTTTGAAATTGAAATATTAAGTGAAAGATTTTCACGCTCTGGGAATCAACTACTTTAATAACACAATTTTTCTTGTTTGTAAAGCATCTCAATTTTCAAATTAAAAGTCTCCGCATAGGTTACAAAAACGTAAGATGAAAATACTTTTTATTATAAAATATAAAATATCGATTTCAAACTCAAAAATTATTTGTCTGAAATAAACGTCTTGAAGATCTTGTAAAAATAATGGGAGATTTGAATACTTCAAAAATAAACTTTCAGTGAAATGGTGATCTCAATAAATGTTCAAAACTTAAATCAAGATATCAGTTTACAAATTTTTAGTTGCGTAAATTGACAACTTCAATTTGAAAATTACCTGAAAAAATATTATATTTAAAAAATTTAGGCAGATAAAATAATGGTTCAAAATCCACATTCATAGATTCATGGTAAAAGCAGGTCAAATATGCGCAGACTTTTAATCAAATCAATGAAATGCTTTACAGAAGGTCGAAATTTTCTTATTACCGTAATTGATCAAATGTATGAAGTTAAAACAATTTTTAATTGATGCTTTGCACAAACCTTCAAACATTCATTAATTTAAAATTTTACTCAAAATTTAATCTTTCAGCGTTCAAATATTTTACAATTGTATAAAATGTTATAAATATTTATTTTAAGCAAATGTTTTTATAATATTCGAAATATAAGTGTAATTATTTTAATTGAATATTTCGTGAAATTTTGAATTTAGCTGATCTTACGAAATTGTTGAAAGATTTAAACACTGATCAAAGAATATTTCAATGAAATTCAAAGTCTATAAATGCTTAAAGTTTATCTCATGTTTCTTAGGTCTAAAATGAAAATATTTTGCACCAGATTTGAATTTAAATTTCATCCTAATTTTATGTTGCCTGAGCACAGACTTTTATTTCAAAAAATATTTATTGGTTTCAAATTTGACATAAAATTTTTTTTCGAAGTGTTTAAATCTTTTTACGACTTCACAAGATCTTATAGATGTTTTTTCAAATATCAAGAAAACAATTGTAATCTTTTAAATGATATACTTTGTCAGTTTTAATTTTCCTATTCTTGTGGATTCGCAGGAAAATTTGAACACTGAACAAAGAATTTTTCAATGAAATACAAAGTCAATAAATGCTTTAAGTTTTATATGAAGATATTAATTACAACATCTTCAGTTTTTATGATTCAACCACTTGATTTAGAAAATACATGTAATTACAGTTTTGAACGTTCATTGAACGATAACAAAATTTTTTATTTCAAAACAAAATTAGTTATTATGCACTCAGAAAAAAGATTTGATTGAATCAAAAAAATTATTTGTTTGAAACACTTTCTTTGATGTAAAGAAATGATTTGTTTAAATGAAATAAAATTTGTTTGATTCAAGCAAAATATATTTGAACCAAATAAATATTTGTTTGAATCAAATTAATTTTTCTTTAAAACAAAGAAATTAGTGCATTGATATATGGTCAAACATATAATGTGTTTGATTCAATCAAATATTTTTTCTGAGTGTGTATATATTCAGAGCCTTTTAAAAATACAATCTGTTATTACATATACGCTATTTTTTAATTTAATGAGGAAGAAACCAATCATTTAGTTTGCAGAAATAATATTTTTCATCGTTCAATGAACGTTCAAAACTGTAAATACATGAAAATATTTCAACTTTGTAGAGCATTTTTATATTTTGAATTTAAAAACTGTGCTTAGGCCACAAAAACGTGAGATGAAAATAGTTTTAGTATAAAATTGAATATATCGATTTTGAATTTGATCAAATCTTTCAACAATTTCGCAAGATCAGCTAAATTCAAAATTTTACGGAATATTCAATTAAAATAATTACACTTATATTTCGAATATTATAAAATCATTTGCTTAAAATAAATATTTATAAGATTTTGTACAATTGTAAAAAGATTTGAACGCTGAAAGATTAAATTTTGAGTAAAATTTTAAATTAATGAATGTTTGAAGGTTTGTGCAAAAGCATCGATTAAAAATTGTTTTAACTTCATAAATTTGATCAATTACAGCAATAAGAAAATTTCGACCTTCTGTAAAGCATTTCATTGTTTTGATTAAAAGTCTGCGCATATTTGACCTGCTTTTACCATGAATCTATGAATGTGGATTTTAAACCGTTATTTTATGTGCCTAAAGTTTTTAAATATAATACTTTTTCAAGTAATTTTCAAATTGAAGTAGTTAATTTACGCAACTAAAAATTTGTAAAATGATATCTTGATTTAAGTTTTGAACATTTATTGAGTTCACCATTTCACTGAAAGTTTATTTTAGAAGTATTAAAACCTCCCATTATTTTTACAAGATCTTCAAGACGTTTATTTCAGACAAATAATTTTTGAGTTTGAAATCGATATTTTATATTTTATAATAAGAAGTATTTTCATTTTACGTTTTTGTAACCTATGCGGATACTTTTAATTTGAAAATTGAGATGCTTTACAAACAAGAAAAATTGTGTTATTAAAGTAGTTGATTCCCAGAGCTTGACAATCTTTCACTTAATATTTTAATTTCAAACATTAAATATTTCACTGATAGAAAGGAATGGCTGTTACAACGATATTTATGATTAATTTAACCTTACCTTATTGCTGGAATAGATACAGCAATATGAGATTTGTATTTTAACCATCCGATTATAACTGATTAAATATGAACGAATCAACCATATTATTGGTTGCTATGGAAAAATGTATTGTTCGCCTTCCCATATTATATTTCTGATACGACCAGTTTCACTTACAATATTTTGATTTCTGTATTCAACATCCTGCGTTGTTAAGAGAGACATATTATTTTATAAATACAATTATAAATTCCCAACCTACAACCGAATGGCTAAAACTCCCGAACCATTTCTATCAGTGTTATTGACTTTGAATTTAACTGACAAATTTTTTCTGAAGTTTTAAAATCTTTTTACAATGATACAAGATGAGTCCAATTTATAATTATAAAATTTTTCATTAAAAGAAGGAAAAGTCACTCACCTGAAATAAACCGCTGAAAGAATTCTCAAAATTGAAGAAGTACTTGAAAAATAATGTCATTGTAAAATTTTAAGTCGTCCCATGTTTAAACATACAATACAATATATCAATTATTGACGAATTTTTAGCTTTGTCAATCAAAGTGTTATTTGGAAATTTTTAATTTTCATAAAAAGGTGAAATACTTATGAATTTCTTAAATATTCGCGTACATTTAAAAAATATCGAAACAGAGAATTATGTGCAGAGTATTTCCCATTAAGAAGAGATAAACATATGACATAATAAATTTAAAATCTACATTCTTAGTTTTATGGTGAAAAAATTTTTATCTTATTTTTTTGTGGCCTAAGCACAGATTTTGAATTCAAAATATAAAAATGCTCTACAGAGCTGAATCACTTTCTGAATGAAGTAGCTTATTTACAAAGCTTTCTAAATTTAGTAATTATAATCTTGATATAGAACATTGAGCATTTATTGACGTTGAATTCCATTGGAAATTTTTTTTTTAATGTTTAAATCTTCCCCCGATTTCAGAACAACAGACAAATTAAAAATTACAAGATATTTCATTTAAAAGATTGAACTCGTCCATATGATCTTGTCAAATTGTAACAAGATTTAAACACTTCGAACAAAAAATTTAATGTAAAATTTGATATCGATAAATATTTACATGTTCATTTGAAGATATCAATGAAGACATATTTTAGCCTTTAAATTATCCATTTCTATTAGAAAATTTTTCCTTTTTGTAGAGCATTTCATTTTTTGAATGAAAAGTCTGTGCTTAGGATACAAAAAATGTAAGATGAAAATATTTCTAACATAAAACTGAGAATGCAAAAATAAATTCAATGTAGTTTATTTATATTGGCATTGGGTCATAATTTTTCATTAAAAAACAATGTTCAAGCAAACATATCAAAAATTCTTTTAAAGGGGCAGAAAATAAATTTAGGGATGAAAAAGGCAAACGTTTCGGCCACAAATGGGGGCCCTCTTCAGTGCCAAATTTAATGTACTTAGTGTCTAAGCTGTAAACGTGCAAGAAAAGTTATTAGCACTAACATTAGATTTTTTTGTTTTTGTTTTTTTGGTCTTTTTTAATGATATTTTATAAAACATGCAAAACTTATGTGAGAAAGCAAGATGGTAAGCTCCAAGGCATCTAGGAACGAGACCGCTCCAAAACACAGCCTTAAAAAAGTGTGAGAACTGCTATCTTGCAGATCCGCGAAGAGTGAATCCGCAAACTGCCCCTCCTCAAAGGTACACACGAGAACCACCTATGGACACTGATATCTCCTACAAAATAAGCACAGATCCAGCAGAAAAAACATCACCATCCACAAGGGGCTCACAACACCCAAAAGAAGTAAGCACTTCACAAAATCACAAAACACGAACCCGGAAGGAAACAGATTTTTCGTTAAAGGGCAAAATCAAAAATTGATAGTTTTTATTTCAATTTTTAATCTTCTATTTTCCTTTAAGACACAGAGGCGGCAGATAGAAGTAGCCACACACTCTGTTTGGTGTCAAAAAGGAAACTGATTTGAGAAGAGAGCAGTACCGTTTGAAAACTAGCGTACAAATTTTTAATATATACAGTGAAAATTTGTTGTGGAGGGTCAAGTTACAAACGCATAAACAAACCTCATACACGGTCTATGTTCTGGAAACTCGGGACCCAAGTACGCTTAAGTGTTCGGAGAGCGGAGAGAGAGAAAGAAGGATTTCAGACCACATGTTGAGAGAGACCCTCGGAGGAAGTAATTTTGGAATAAAATAAAATATAATGTTTAAAAAATCATATTCTTAGAAAGAGAGTTGCAAAACAATGAAAAGGGCTATGTCTTATTCAGTTAGTTTATTTAAAAATGCATTATTTTATATTTATAAAAATTTTATGTTCGGATTAAAACAAAAATATCATATTTAAGATGGTAAGAATACTTATAAAAATCGCATTTCTTTTAAAGGTGCCACTCGCGTGTGTACGTTATTATGTAGCGTTAATTAAGTAGAGAATGTACTCATAATTTTAAACCGGCGTTGAATCAAAATAATTCTCAATTGCTTTAAATCAGCGAGAAGTATTAGCGTATGTAATATAGTGAACGCTTCGCGGCTTGTTTATGCGATTGAATATTCGCATCGAACTAACGTTGAGCAATCTCACATATGAGACGTTAACTGTTAATAAAAGTCGTATTTATTTCATAAGTAAAACTCGCGTGTATTAATTTTATGTAGCGTTAGGAACGTGTTTAAAAAATCCATCATTTGATAAACGACACGGGACGCGAAATTCAAAATTCTCAGAGATTATATTCCGCGAGAAATATTCGCGTATGTAATATATTGAACGCTTCGCGGCTTGTTTATGCGAATTGATGTTCACATAGGACCAATTCTGATGAATCTCATATGTAAGACGATAAATATAGATAAAAATCGTATTTATTTCCAAAAGTAAACTCGCGTGAATAAATGTTATTTAGCGCTGAGTACCTGTTAAAAGAATCCATCATTTTTTAAACAATACGGCGCGCGAAATTCAAAAATCTCGGAGACTATATTCCGCGAGCAGTATTCGCTTATGTAATATATTGAACGCTTCGCGACTTGTTTATGCGAATATATGTTCACATAGGACTAATCCTGACGAATCTCCTATATGAGACATTAAATATACATAAAATTCGTGTTTATTTCCCAAAAGTAAACTCACGTATAAAAATTTTTATGTAGCGTTGAGTACCTGTTGAAAGAATCCATCATTCGGTAAACGGCACGGGGCGCAAAACTCAAAAATCTCGGAGATTATATTCCGCGAGAAGTATTCGCGTATGTAATATATTGAACGCTTTGTGGCTTCTTTATCCGAATTGATGTTCACATAGGACTAATCCTGACGAGTCTCATATATAAGAGTTAAATATACATAAAAAATGGTATTTATTTCCCAAAAGTAAACTCGCGTGTAAAAATTTTTACGTAACGTTGAGTACCTGTTGAAGGAATCCATCATTCGGTAAATGGCACGGGGCGCGAAACTCAAAAATCTCGAAGATTATATCGCGCGAAAAGTATTCGCGTATGTAATATATTGAACGCTTCGCGGCTTGTTTATGCGAATATAACGTCTCATATATGAGATTCATCAGAATTGGTCCTATGTGAACATCAATTCGCATAAACAAGCCGCGAAGCGTTCAATATATTACATACGCGAATATTTCTCGCGGAATATAATCTCTGAGAATTTTGAATTTCGCGCCCCGTGTCGTTTATCAAATGATGGATTTTTTAAACACGTTCTTAACGCTACATAAAATTTATACACGCGAGTTTTACTTATGAAATAAATACGACTTTTATTAATAGTTAACGTCTCATATGTGAGATTGCTCAACGTTAGTTCGATGCGAATATTAAATCGCATAAACCAGCCGCGAAGCGTTCACTATATTACATACGCTAATACTTCTCGCTGATTTAAAGCAATTGAGAATTATTTTGATTCAACGCCGGTTTAAAATTATGAGTACATTCTCTACTTAATTAACGCTACATAATAACGTACACACGCGAGTGGTACATTTAAAAGAAATGCGATTTTTATACGTATTCTTACCATCTTAAATATGATATTTTTGTTTTAATCCGAACATAAAATTTTTATAAATATAAAATAATGCATTTTTAAATAAACTAACTGAATAAGACATAGCCCTTTTCATTGTTTTGCAACTCTCTTTCTAAGAATATGATTTTTTAAACATTATATTTTATTTTATTCCAAAATTACTTCCTCCGAGGGTCTCTCTCAACATGTGGTCTGAAATCCTTCTTTCTCTCTCTCCGCTCTCCGAACACTTAAGCGTACTTGGGTCCCGAGTTTCCAGAACATAGACCGTGTATGAGGTTTGTTTATGCGTTTGTAACTTGACCCTCCACAACAAATTTTCACTGTATATATTAAAAATTTGTACGCTAGTTTTCAAACGGTACTGCTCTCTTCTCAAATCAGTTTCCTTTTTGACACCAAACAGAGTGTGTGGCTACTTCTATCTGCCGCCTCTGTGTCTTAAAGGAAAATAGAAGATTAAAAATTGAAATAAAAACTATCAATTTTTGATTTTGCCCTTTAACGAAAAATCTGTTTCCTTCCGGGTTCGTGTTTTGTGATTTTGTGAAGTGCTTACTTCTTTTGGGTGTTGTGAGCCCCTTGTGGATGGTGATGTTTTTTCTGCTGGATCTGTGCTTATTTTGTAGGAGATATCAGTGTCCATAGGTGGTTCTCGTGTGTACCTTTGAGGAGGGGCAGTTTGCGGATTCACTCTTCGCGGATCTGCAAGATAGCAGTTCTCACACTTTTTTAAGGCTGTGTTTTGGAGCGGTCTCGTTCCTAGATGCCTTGGAGCTTACCATCTTGCTTTCTCACATAAGTTTTGCATGTTTTATAAAATATCATTAAAAAAGACCAAAAAAACAAAAACAAAAAAATCTAATGTTAGTGCTAATAACTTTTCTTGCACGTTTACAGCTTAGACACTAAGTACATTAAATTTGGCACTGAAGAGGGCCCCCATTTGTGGCCGAAACGTTTGCCTTTTTCATCCCTAAATTTATTTTCTGCCCCTTTAAAAGAATTTTTGATATGTTTGCTTGAACATTGTTTTTTAATGAAAAATTATGACCCAATGCCAATATAAATAAACTACATTGAATTTATTTTTGGGTCAAGACAAAAACTGAAGACATTAATACAAACATGTCTCGAAAAAAAATTTTAAACTTGAATACAATTCTCAATTTCGACTCGAAAACCGACAGCATGAAATCTAAAAATAGCATTGCAAGGAGGAAGCGAGGAGAATAAGGAGAAGTGGGACGAGTCGTTCTCGCGTGCAAGAGCGACGAGGAAGAAAGAAAGGCAGCGCGCGCCACCGCCTTTCCCTACTCGCTTCTCACGGACAGGAGATGCTTCTGTAGTTGTGACTGCGTCGGTATCAGATCTGTGCACACTGTGTCAAAGCGATTCGTATCACATGCCGTTTCTGTCAAAGAACGCTCATAGAAACCTATTAGATCAAATTGGAGAAGTTGCACAAAAATATTTTCATGATTTTCTTCTACCTAAGAAGGTTTGAGTTATCTTCATTTCATTGGGCAAAAACTGAAAAATTAAAAAAAGGTCATTTTTAATAACAATTACTCTATGTCAAAGTTCACTTTTTAAAAATGATCAGATTTCAAGGCATGATGGCTCATTTTCTTATTCAGACGTATTTAGAAAACTCCACTGTCTTTGATTTGTTAATTAATCTCTTATTTTCTTACTGCTAATAAAAAATGTTGAAAAATCAAATAAATTGTATAAAAAAATAGCTTTTACTAAAAAAAGACATTTTATATATTTAAAAATTTCCCCCCAATAAATCGAACGTTCTTCTCTAATATTGTGTATTGAACAACAGCATTAATATTTTTAAGGTGGTAATTAATTGAGTGTTTCAAGGGCTTCCTATCAAAGGTAGAACCTCCTTAAGTCCTTCTTAGATCCGGTTAAAAATAATTTGCATGTGCAAATATTACATAAGATTATTATTATTATAAAGGACAGTAATATGATATTTAATTTGTAATCTCATATTTTCTAATAAACTGCATGGATGTGATTTAGTTCTTTTATTTTATTGCACTAAGTAATTCTTGAACCATAAATCGCGATAAATTATTAATATAAATATTTACTAGTTGAATATTAATTTTTTGTTGTACTACATATTTAAAATGTTGCACGTCATAAGAATGACGCGTCGTTCATATGTGCAAGCGATCAGAATTGTCGATAATATGGGTTGCAACATTACTATATTAGCTTTTCTGAATTAGCCTGACTAATGTCACTCCTGGATACTTTCATCCCAAAATAACTTCATTGCCTGGATACTTTCGTTCCTAGATATTTCATCGATTGGTAATTGTTTCTTCGGACAATTTGCCTACAGCCAAATCAACCAGCTGCAAGGAGCGACCACGGTAGTATAAACAGGTCTGAGAACTCGCGTGGTGGGGGTTGCTCTCTTCTTGTAGTCAGAATGTTTCATATTTTCGCTACGGATAGCGCTAGTATCAAGTAGTGGCCCGAATGACCCATCGACATATTGTAACGAGCGACTAATACCTCGCTCGTTCTTCACTAGATGGCAAGAATTCACATTCATAATTTCACGCAATCATTTGAAATAAGATATGTGCAAAATTGCTAAAACTCACGTTCATATTATAAAATATATAAATTTATAAACAAAATAGTATTCTTAACATGGAACTGATCTGAAAATATCCCTGAATAGGAATCATAAAAATCTCTCTCTCGCATTTAACTTAAAATTAATAAATCATGTAACATAGATTACTTTTAGCTTTTAGAAATATTTACCATTTAGAAATTATATTTTATCTTAAAGATGTTCAAGAATTGTGAAATGTTAAATCTGAGAAATCTTATATTCTCATGTGCTGTCGAAATCATAAATTGTAATATTAGACTTAAGGACTTTCTGTCAGTAATAAACTTTCATTCTGTTAATAGATTTTAAGCTAAAGGTGATGTCTGAATTAGAATCGCGTTAGTTAACACAGTTTTATTACTAATATTTCAATCAATTCGATTAGGGTTAGTTTTGAGAGAAAAACATACAAGAAATTATTGAGATACTCCAGACGCGAGTTTAGACATTTCTTTATATTTATGTTTAGTTCAAATTTAAGGCTATGTTATATGAAACCTGGAGCCGATGCACTTAAAGGTTTCCAAGACAATCCATTTCAGTGGTGAGAGTCGTAGACTAAAGGACTTGGTTAAGATTCTTGTACGGAATCTGGGAACATGTATTCGTATGTATGTGCCTGTGTGCGCACGTGTGAATAGAGTAATAAGGGTGTGAAAACTAGTGCATAGTTTTGAAAGAGGGCATGCATTCTTTTTTGGACACTCTTGACAGTCAGTCGTTAGGAGTCACGCTTCGGAGTTAGTCGTTATAACTCTTTGTAAATTCAGACTTCGCCTTACCTCGGTTTCTTACGATTAAATCTAAATAACAAATTATCAATGTTATTTTATTTCAAATTTTCCGGTTTGTTCCTACAATTTGTTCGCGAATGAACCAACCAATCGCCAGAAGCGGTAGGATCTCTCTCTCTTTCTGCTCTAAAGTGATTGGTTGAAAACGAATTGGCGCGACGGAGCTCAGGATTGTAGCTTGTACCTCTTATAACCCTAGCATTACTTTGCCGCATTACCCTAGTCATGTGATTATAAAAAATATATATTTAAAATGACAGTGACATAAATTTTTTGTTGCCGGGTGAAAAACTTAAATAGAAATTTAATGTTTCATAGGTTAGTAAAGTCTGTTATATCTGTAAAAAAATAATTAAGAACTTATAACCTCAAACTACAAAAAATCTTTCTCAAATATTTCTATACATTATAAAAATGATTACGTTTTATAATTATAAATAGAAGTTTAAAAATTAAAGAAATCAAATAAATATAAGTTCATTACAGAAAATTTATAATCATCGCATCTTCTAATTTTCTATTAGATTCCCGAAAAATGATAGCAGAAAGAAAGAATGGTGCAGTCGCATGGGTTTGCCATTAGGAAAAGCAATAAAAAGTTGGCGAATATGCAGTTTGCATTTCACAGATGATTCTTACATGCTAACTAGTTTATGAATGATCCCTTACCAAAATAATATAAAAAATTTGAAATAAAGAACATTTACGAAATAAGAGATTCATATCACGAATCGAAATTCATTAAATCCTTTCGAATGCATATTGTTTTTGAATATTTGAATTCAAAATGACAGGAAATTGTTTTTATTACATTGAATCATATTTTAAACATGTGATGTTTATGTTATAACTTAATATATCCGTATCTGAAAGATTTTTATAATCAATTCTGATTGTGAAATATAGTTTTTTCAAAATATTCATAATGCGCCACGCCCGCGATTCTTAAGCGACACTCCTCGGATAGAAAGAGAGAGAGAGAGAGAGATCCTACCGCTCTCTCCCTTCTCTGTCTGATTTGAGATTAGCGTTTCCCCTATTGGATTAGCACTTACAAATTTTGCACTTACAAAATATAATTATTAATAAATTTATGACTTACTTTTACGATAGAAAATTTTGTTTCATCAATTTCCCAATGATTCCCATATATTTCTTTCGTCCAAGACCAACCTAACTTACAGTCTATCCCTACCACATGGCCTGTGACGTCAACTTGGTTATCTCAATAAGGGAACATCCCCCACCACGGGAGTTGCCAGACCTGTCTATACTACCGTGGAAACGACATTGGCTAGCCGCGTTTCGGCGAGTTTCTCATCTACCTAAATAAATATATTTTATGCCGTAACGGCAGCCATGACTTTAATCATGGAGATTAGACCACGGTCGTATAGACAGGTCTGGCATCTCCCGTGGTGGGGGATGTTCCCTTATTGTAGCCAGAATGTTTCATATTTTTGCCACGGATAGCGCTAGTATCGAGTAGTGTCCCAAATGACCGCACCGTAGCATGTATGTATATAGATATACCCAGAACGTAGTCAGCTGTGAAAGCTGTCTGTAAAACACGGGTATTCCTTCAACTACTCGATTGCAGCGCTGCCCAAGTGGTCACTTTCGAAACTACTACTTGTCACGATAAGGGAACATCCCCCACCACGGGAGATGCCAGACCTGTCTATACGACCGTGGATTAGACATAAGGAGACCAAAGTAGTTAGAGTTCTAAAGATTTTGAGGGTCCTGCAGGCTCTTCACCCGCTTTGGTGGGGTGAAGACTGCAGTGATCCGGCTAGCTGAGGCAGACGCCGCGCGTCTGCATCAGCTAGGTAAGTTGAGGATCGGGTGGGTAGAGTGTCGCATTCGCGAGCACGTGGAAGTCGCCCGCTGCTTCAGGTGCCTTGGGTACGGCCACGGGTCTCGGGGCTGCAGCAACCCCGACAGGAAAAACGCCTGTTGGAGATGCGGCGCCACGGGATACTTGGCCAGGACTTTTAAGGCGCCACCAAGGTGCCTGTCATGCGCAGACAGGGGCGACAAAGATATCGCCCATGTGTCAGGGAGCGGCTCCTGCCTGGTCTTCCGGGAAGAGCTTCGGAGGTTGAGAGGCAGGAATTGAAGTTCCTGCAGCTCAACCTCGGAAGGGGGAAGGATGCCAAGGACCTCCTGATGCAGACTGCCAGGGTGAGGGGGGCTGATGTGCTGCTCATTAGTGAGCAGTACAAATGGTCCGTTAACTCTGCTTGGTATCAGGATGCATCAAGGAGGGCCGGCATCCTTGTTTGTAACCCTGATTTAGGCGTCGGGGACTTCCTGGAGACCGACGCGGGGTTCGTCTGGGTGGATGTGGCGGGTGGGCGTGTGTACAGCTGCTACTTCTCCCCCGGCGATCCCTTAGATGTCTTTGAGTCCCAGATCCTCCTCCTTGAGGAAAGCCTCCGTGAGGCCATCGGGCAATCCCTCATAGGGGGTGACTTCAACAGTAAGTCGCCCGAGTGGGGTGAGGCCCGCCTAGATAGGAGGGGAATCTTGATTGGCGAGATGGTCGCTAGGAACGAACTGATCGTCTTGAATCAGGGCGGGGAATTTACGTTCAGACGAGGAGCAGGTTGGTCAATAATCGATCTCACAATTGCCGCACCTCGCCCCGCTTTAAGCATAAGCGACTGGTCGGTCCTCGAGGTAATAACCTTGAGTGACACAACGGTGTCAGGCGGTGGATAAGGGTAGGGGCGGCGAAGGAAGGAGCCCCTCCTGGAACACGAGACGACTCAGTCAGAAAGCACGGGGAAGTCGGCTTTTCCTTGGCGTAAGCGCTCTCGGGCCATGGCTGTTTTAACGCGTACCTGAGGCGCTTTTAGAAGAGGGACGAGGAGACGTGTTGCTACTGCGATTTCCCGGTGGATAACGCAGAGCACGCACTCTTCGTCTGCGCAAAATGGGGTGTGGCTAGGGAGGTCCTCGGCCAGGCGGTGTGTTCAGAACTTACTCCTGACACGATGGTCCCTCTCATGCTCCAGTCTGAACGGTTCTGGACGCTCATCGAGTCATTCGTCACACTTGTGATGAAGACGAGAGAACTTGATGGGCGTCGAGAGCGGAACAACGGGGAGGGCCAGTAGAAATCGCATCGGGGTCTGCACCCGCGGTCCTGCGTCTCCGGTAGACTTGACTGTCCGCGTCGTTCGGGGGAGGAATCTGTTTGTTTCTCCCCTGGGTGGCGCGGCTAGTCGGTTATCCTCGTGGGCGTGTGGCCGCGGGTGGAAGTTCCGAGCGAACGGATGACGGAAGAGTCGTACGCGACTTTAATGGAACCAACCACCCGTGAAGTTTAAAGCCGAAAGGCGGTTCCGCGGGTTAGGTTGGTCTTGGACGAATGAAATATATGGGAATCATTGGGAAATTGATGAAGCAAAATTTTCTAGCGTAAAAGTAAGTCATAAATTTTTTAATAATTATATTTTGTTAGTGCAAAATTCATTTCCGCCTATTTTGAGTGCCTACTTGTCGCTTGTCATTCTTTTAATTTTCTAATATAGAATAAAATGTCATGAATTTGTAGGTTATGATGACCGCTTGTTTTGAAAGATTTGAAGAATGTATCGATAAGCATGTCTCGTTTTCAACACATTCTTCAAAACCTTCAAAACAAGCGGTCATCATAACCTACAAATTCATGACATTTTATTTTATATTAAAAAATTAAAAGAATGACAAGCGACAAGTAGGTACTCAAAATAAGCGGAAATGAATTTTCCACTTGAAAAATATAATTATTAATAAATTTATGACTTACTTTTACGCTAAAAAATTTTGTTTCATCAATTTCCCAATGATTCCCATATATTTCATTCGTCCAAGACCAACCTAACTTACAGTCTATCCCTACCACATGGCCTGTGACGTCAACTTGGTTATCTCAATTGCAATTCATAGTGTTTGGAAATAAATTTACAATATTATAAGGTTTAATGATAAAGAAAATATTGGTGAAGGTAAAATTCTCTTAAATTCTCTGTAAATTCCCAAGTTATCTTAAAATGACGGTCACAATCACGAGAACGTGACCGGATTTTCAATGTCCGAGAAATTTAGAACTCTAAAAGTAGTGCAACCGAAAATGAGCACTTTTATCTCGGAAGTTCATAATGCATTGAAATTGTAGAACTTCCCGTTCGCGGCGCTTGTGTTGCAGTGGCAGAAAATGGTCGCCGTTCTTGTAAACATGAATGGATTCATGTGATAAATACTATAGTATATGATATTATATTTGTATTTTGATATTTGAATATAAATATCGTGTTTGTATATTATAGACGTGACTTCAAAGTTTGAAGTGATTCTTCAATGGAGGAGGTAAGTACTTAAGAATTGTTGCACCGACGAATATTACGCATACACTCGACATGAACATGACCTCCCATAACCAGCTTCGGTTGGCTTTCAGAATTTGCAAAAAAGCGGGTCGAGTGCAAAAAGAAATAGAAAATGTGCAGTATGTAACTACTCTTCGTACGTAGTACAAAAGGAAAATATTCCACCGCGGAGGCTTTTCAAAGTGCCCGGGGGTAAGGAAAAATATGTAGCAATTTATTTTGAAGTCATACGTACTCCACGAAGATATCTGTTTTTACTTTTTTTAACTTCAAAGTTGTCAATTATTATGTTTTCTTAAACGTATAAAAATCTGCGTCGAATGAATTTGTTTTAAGAATATATAATGTTTAAAATTCAAGAAGTTGTATAGATCAAGCTATGACATCCATTGAAAATTTTTAAAAATATTAATGTACCCAAATTTTCAGTTGGTAGTATTAATAGTATTGGAAAACATTAACACTATATAATTTCTTAAAGAATGATAACTAATGTGAGAAGAGCATCGTCCAAAATCGTGCAAATGCATCTAATCACGTGATTGCACCTTGTAACTTCAACGAAAGAGATTTAAAGACTGTCGAGGATGCAAATCATATGGGATGTTACAATATCGATGAAGACGTCAGGAAGGAGGATGTATCTTATTTCGGGGTATTATGAAACATCTTTGACACTTTTATGTATGTATAATGCCTACCTCGCTGATAGTAAATTATTAGAGGCTAAATATTTACGCATTTTTTCAGTATCCGTCTGATGCAAACAGTACTTCTGTCTCATTGGATTTAACTGATGAGAATATGGATTGTAAAACGACACTTGAGCACGTCAGTATGAACTTTAGAGGAAAAAGTATCGTTGAGCATGAATCTCGCTCTCATGAACGTGCTCAATTTGGAAGCACAAGTCAGACTAAAATGCATATCGTTAGTGCATGGTTTTCTTCAATTGTCGAACTTACATTTATTCATCGGTCATTAACTTGTTAATAAACTTCTTTTTGAAACAGCAGAGAACTCCTATTTACACATTCCGAAAGTTACAAAATGACATGGAAATGAGAAAATTACCCCGAAAATGGTCGTTAGGATTTGGTAACCGTTCGAGGATAATCATTGGAGAATGGGATAAACTATCTTATAATGAGACGAAGCTCGTTGTCCATACAGACATGTCTGTACAAGTACGTTTCAGCATATAATTTTAGTGAAGATTCGCTACTTTATTCATCAGTGACGTATGTAGTTCTTATTGATAAATAGTTACATATTTTTGCAGGTGTATATAAAGGACGTGCTGAGGATTGTGCCGGGAATACGAAATGTGCATTTATTCCAGGATATCATTTATAATTTACAAGCATTATAAAACATTAAGCCCTGCTATGGGGTTAATAATGTGACAAGGCAAAATGAAAGAAATGTTTTCTGAAGTAATTTTGTATGATTAATAGTTACACCTATCTTCTTCACTTTAGCTCTGAGGAATACCCGGGTTTTCTAGAAAGGACTTCCCGAAGCGAACGTTTCATTCCATCTCATATACAGCGCCGAAGAACTGTAGATCGTAATAATTTTAGACAAAAACAAGCCAAGTTGAAAGCGATGCAGAAAAAAGTTGACAAAGTACGACCACTAAAAGAAAAACTGAAACGAATGGAAGCAAAAGTATGTAAATTTGTCTTTGTTATTTTACACAATATTCCTTATCTTGACCCTGAAAAAAAGAGGTGTTGGTAAGTGCTAGATCCAATACTTACCAATAATTCTTTTCTCGCACTGTGAACAAAATTAATGTTAGAAGGATACTTTTATCTTTTTGTATGACAAATGAAAGTCAGTAAAATGTTCTTATCGGCATTTGGTTTTCTCTTTTTGTGACAGGTTACAAAGTTCAGGGAAAATATTATACATGTGAAAAACAAATGTGCTCGGATTAAGGAAGAAAAACTTGACAAAAATATAAGTGAATTACCTTTGGAGCAGCAGGCAGCAGTTAGAGCCTGCTTCCAAGCGTTGAAAACTAAAAGTCCACGTAGAAAACGGTACGATACTACTTGGATATATGAATGTATGCTTATGAGAATTAAGAACAAAGGTTTATATGAGCATATTCTTGAAAGAAATATATTAGTTGTTCCGACTGTGCAGACGCTAAATTCATATATCAATAAAATACATTCAACTTACGGTTTTAACTTGAATATCTTTGAAACATTAAAGGAGAAATGTTCCGACCTAACTGAACTTGAAAGAAGAGGTAATGATAAAATGAATAGTAAGTCGTATTAAGTACAAGGATGTACTTATTTTAATCTTCGTTTTTTTTTCAGGAGTATTACTTTTAGATGAAATGCAGTTGACTCCTAACGTTTCGTTCGACAGGAAAACTTTCAAGTTCAATGGATTTACTGACCTCGGTTCGCTTACTTCCGTTTATCAAAGTCGTGAGCAGGGA
The DNA here is from genome assembly GCA_030998225.1 of Diplolepis rosae. Classification (NCBI taxonomy): domain Eukaryota; kingdom Metazoa; phylum Arthropoda; class Insecta; order Hymenoptera; family Diplolepididae; genus Diplolepis; species Diplolepis rosae. The sequence goes on from JAPYXD010000700.1 coordinate 411,357, forward strand.
GAACATGCCTTGGTTTTGATGTATCAACCTTTTGCTGGAAAATGGGTACAAGCATTAGCATGCTTTCTCAGCAGAGGTTGTGCAACCGGAAAAGTATTAAGTCACTTAGTAATGGAGTGTATAAATCTACTACACGCCGTCGGAATACATGTGCAAGCAGTCGTCAGTGGTGGGGCGCAGTGGAACAGGGGAATGTGGACCCAATTAAATATTAATGAAAAAAATGTGCCGTGTGAACATCCATGCAATGCAGATGAAAGACTCTGGTTCTTGTCTGATTTTCCGCATTTAATTAAAAACCTGAGAAACTGCATCGTATAAAGAGAAGAAACCTGGGTAAAGTTTTCTTATTTCCCCATGTACATATCGTTGGTATTTCATTTAGAATAATGGATTATACAAGTTTCTTGGATAAATTCGTAGTAATTTAATTACCAAGTAGTTTATCCTAAGATCACTATTTCTTACATTCTTTGTCCGGAATGACGAAGTTATTATGAAAACGGATTGAAAGATAATTGGAAATTGATTTTAGAATGTACTCAGAATTTGTAAATAGATTAATCATGTTGTAAATAACTCCTCATTCGACTAAGATTGCTTTTTTATTTAATATCGAAATACCAATTGCTTTTAACATAACAAAATCATCACATAATAGATTTTTCATGGATTGGTGAACAATAACAGTGTAGAATGTAATTATGGTTGTACACTGTTAAAAATCGGTGCGGCTCCTAACACCGAATAGGTGTTGATTTTTGAGCCTCACACCAATCAAGTGTGAAAATCACACTACGGCGGTGTGAATGCGGTGTTCGGTGTCGATATTCAACTTTATTCAAGTTTCACACCACATTAGTGTTAAAGAAAGTATCATGAACACCGCTTTGGTATTAATAAACGATTTAAATGTTTGATTGCTTTATGCGTAATGCGTTTTTCTGGATATCAAGCCAATCACTGGTTTTTTCATGTTTGAATTTTAAGAAACCATTTTTTAAAGAAAACTAATTATTTTAAGTGGCTTATTGAGACATTAAACTTTCTTCAAATAAAATAAAAATGTTCTGTATGAACTTGGAGAAATGGTAATACGTATCATTATGTTTATTTTTCGTTTTTTAAATGAATTGATAGATAAACATTTTTTTAGTATCGTGGGATTTTATACTTTATTTGAAAAATATAAATTATATATTAATACTATACGGCTTGATGTGGTAACAATAACGTTTAATTTTTTGTTCAATGAGAATATTATGACGAAGACGTCAAAATATAAATCATGTGAAATATCTTAGAAGTAGCTTCCATTTGAGTGTACAGGTCAAAATGCAAAAGAATATTAAATACATCATTTTTCGTGTTATATTTTTTATTGTACAAAACAATCTTATTTTCTAATGGTAACATTTCATATTATTTTATATCTTGAAATTATATAATACTCAGAAGAGTGATATGGTTGATGTCGTTCATGAGCTAAAATATGTGACAATCTTTCACATTAATTATGCGATTTTTGTAAGGAACTTTTTCTTCGATTTGATACCCTAAATATAACTCATTGTATTCGATAGTTTTGTAAATTTTACATACAGCAAAAGGTGTGTCAGAAGCAACAAATAAGGTAACAATTTCTTGGAAAATAGGAAATTCCGAATTATTTTCTTTTGTTGCTATGAAAAAACCCTGTCTATATTCCACTCTGTAGTTAAATTTTCGATACAGCTTTACTTTTTGTGGCAAAATTTTTTTCCAACTTTGTGCGTGAATATCGTATTTTCCCAAAATTTTTTCAACGTCTATTTCTGTTCCTCCTGATGCCTCAATCGCTTGTTGTACATTTTTTGCTTGTACAAACCATTTATCGTACATATACTTCTGATGCTGAACAGACAAAGTTTTTACCGCATTTTTGATATTTTTAATCTTTTTCATTAAATCCTTAAAATAGTTATGCTTCCCTTCAAATCTTAAAGTCCACAAAAATATAAGTGGTCCCATTAGTTTTAATACTAGTGGGTAATGAAGCATCATGTGATGTTTAGGAAGCAAGTGACTTCTAAAACATTCTAGATACAAAGAGTGATGAGCGGTTATCAATTCTTTTAATTCTGCAAGCATCGCAGAGGTAACCACAGGCGAGAAAACGATTTGCATGATTTGCAGCAGCAACAAAAGAACTTTCCATTTCTGTGAAACCGAATCTGATTCTGACTGTTCATTAGCTTCCGTAATGATATCACTGATTATAAGTGGCAAAAAAGTTATCAAACATCGGGTTTGCACAGCTCGTTGACTAATCAGATTGCTTTTCTTTGTTAAAACGATAGGACTTGGTTTATTTGCAGACTCAATTATTCCGTAATTGAATCTCATAATGCGTTCGTTTAAATCTTCGATTCTTATCAGTTTTTTTTTCCAACGACTTCTTTTAGGAATAATTTTATTTCGGCCTGAGCCATCCCCTCTAATATATCGTGGGAAATGTCAACAGATAAGCAGTTAAATTCACTGAAAAATTCCAGCTCGTTGAAAATTGTTTCTGCTTTTTGCCCTGTAGTTCTGCAAAAATTGTCAGCCTCGCAACGGGAATTTAATGATTCGGATCTGAGGAGTTCTTCTTTCTCTAAAATCATGGTCTTTGCCGACTCGTGAGAAACAGTACAAATTCTACAGAAATTCGTTTTATTGAAAGACTGTGGTAAATTGTAGAGCATGTTTCCCCCCAAATTGTCGTACAAAAATACCCCTATTGTTCCACGTACGATTCTGTCACCTACCTGTACGCCTCGAGTTTCCAAAATTCGCAAATCGTCGATTAAAGGACGCAATATTTTCTCCATTCCATTAATTTTGGCATCAATGGAATAAAAAAGACGAACTAAATGAATGTTTTCGAGAATTGCATTGAATTCATTAGGCAAATTCCTCAAAGCACAATATATTGCTCCTATTTTATGGCCACCGGTTTTGCTCCCTAATGGATTTACGGTTTCAAACTCGTCAAAGTACAAAATTAAAGCCACATTGGAGTTTTTTTCTTTGAATAAGACATGTCTTTAATAATATGTACCGTCTCTGAATCCTCTTATTTGGCCATTTTGATTGATGTGGGTCTTCGATATTTCCTGCCATACAGATTTTTTCAACAAAACGGATTCGATTGTCTCTAATATCGGAATGTAAGCCATTTTACAAGTTACTGGGATAGTTTTGTAAATTCCTGTTTTCCTATCACGTATCTGGTCATATCTTTCACCAACTGGAATGAATTTTGGCATAACTATTCCAGCTTGAGTCGATACTAGCTTATTTCTTTTGTATTTAGTTGCCACGTTTTCCATTCTTTTTTTTTTTCATTGACGTAATCTTCAATTGTCTTTACAATAAGTGGTGGTACGTCAGAACAAATTTCAATAATATCTTTTAATACCTGATGTAACATTTTAGAACTTTCCTCGACAATTTTGTCGATATCTGTTTTGGTGAAACTTGACGCATCGAGATTGATAAAAAAATTTTCGTAATCATCGAATTTTTTTTCCCCACATACTTTCTCGATATTTTGATCTTTTGAAGTGTCATCTCTCACAGCAGAATTACCATTAATGGGTTGTAAAATAGAATTACTTTTGTTGCGCAAATTGACCGCCTTATTACCAATTACGCTGGATTCTCCATTTTCATTTATTCGCATTTTTTTTGTGCGGTTACATTTGTATTACTTACATAATGTAGGATGTCGTGGCTAGATCTCAAATGTTCCCTGAAGCTCTTATACGAACTCAGTTTTTCTTTGCACTTCGGCAAACAACATTCTAAAACCAAAAGCTTGCCATCGAATAAGCCATGCTTCAGGCGAAAGTGAGAACAGGTATTATCAATGCTATCTAAACCTATTCCACAAATAAAACATTTGAGATCCATCTTTGCGATTCAAGTACAAAAATAGAGTACGAAAACAGACTTATTGTAAATGCTACACTTTTTGGAAATTATCACATGAGCGAATAAGTAATTCGCAAATTAAAGTAATTGCATTATTTATGAAAGAGATTCAAGGATGATTTTATTTAGGACAAGCAATCTATATATCAAACCGTGGAGCCGATAAGTCTTATAAGATTAATCGGGATATCTCTTGCATGTGGGGGGTTAAACTTTTATTGTCGTACAAGCCATAGAAAGTGACCGCGATGAATTTGAAGAAGTTCGCCAAGTCTGAATCATAGGCCGTTTCGAAGACGTAGTGACATTTGAACAACTGATCCAAAGCCTCGATTATGTTGGTAGCTTCAATTGGCAAAAATTCTTTGTTAAGAGCGATAAAATAGTTCATGATCGCGTTCGGTTCCGGTCCCAGGGCCAACAAACATGGCTGAGTCGTCTGCAATTTGATCGTACTCAAAACAGCTTCTGTCTAAAATAATTTTGCCATTTTTCATCCAAAGCAAAAACTAACTGAAGAATTTCTGTTTGATTACTTACCTTCAAGTAAATAATCAGTTTACGAGGTATATCTTCGAATGGTCCTAATAGAGCTTTATTGCGACCGCGAGTTGCTGGCGGAAGTTGTTTTAAAAGTGCCAATACAGCTCTTGTATCAGAATCCCAACCTTGAATAAGTGAACATTTTTTTCATTTAATTTTATTGCGCTGCAATTTTATAGAATTCAACAAATCACACAAAATTTTTCCAGATATGAAACATGTAAAAATACAATGAAAAACCAAGATCATATAAGTAATTAGAATTTAAATACCGATTTCTTGGCTGTCACTTTTTTCTCCAACTTTTCTTTTCTTGGCGCTGTGTGTTATTTTGTTCGAAAATGGACAATATTTTTTTAGCAGGAAATGGTTTCATTCCCACATTTGGATGTAACAAAGAAAAGTCAACATTTATCTGTAATAATAATCATGCTGTAAGGCGCAAATCGCACGTTATAGGGGAGAAGCTGCAAAATTGGCGCGTCGTCTAAATTGGCGCACCCTATTTTTCAGAAAATGATAACATAACAAAAAATAAAAATAGTTCTATCGTGTGCATTCTTGTATGATATGTATTTGATAGAAAACATTATAAAAATCTAATTACTTAATACAGTTTAATTGCGATTAATCGTTTTTTGTCATAATGGTTATGTTCGAAGCCATTGAGTTAAATCGTTAAATAATAGTAATTCAAGGTGAATTAGATTAATGCAACGATTTTATAATCTTTGATATTTAATCTTACGATTAGGATAGAATATTTGTATGAAAAAATAAGCATTTTACGTAAAAAGTATTTAATTAATGAACGATATACTTGCGGCAAAATTGGCGCATACGAGATTCAAATCAGAGGCGAAGTTGGCACACGTGTTGTGTTTCTGGAAACCGGTGACTGAAGTCAAGTGCTCGGATGTTTATGATTTAAAATATAAAGAAGATAGTAAGTACACAATTATTAATATATAGATATATACATTTGAATGTTGCTGGACTTTTCTGCTAATCTTTTTCTTAAGATTTTTTGTGACATGGGAGGTAATGTGGTCCGCAAAACTGATGTAACGACTTTGTAAGGTTATATTCATTTGAACAATCAGTGGTTAAATTTTTTTTTTAAGTTTGAGGTATTAAGGCATTTTAAAAGCGATTTCTAATAATTAATTTGCAGTCTGACAGTGTTTTGAAAGTTTTCTCGATTTTAAGATGTGAAAGCAATGTAAGTAAAAAATTTGTATTTTTGATTGACTGTTTCTATTATTTATAAGTCTTCTAAAGTCAATAATTGTATATACTTCTGATTACAAATTCAAATAATTCTCTATAAAAATGATTTCAATTTGAATATTCACTTAAATATCCACAATTGCCAGTATTTTATTGTACAAATATATAATATATTTTAACTTTGGCTGGTTTATGTGAATAAAGGTATAAAAAACTTCACATATCTTGATATACTATCTCAAATTTAGTTTCAAATTATAACTACCTTTTCATCAACCTTTGCTACTGAAATGTAATTCTAAATCTATGAAAATATAACTAATACGTGGCAAGAGAAGATTATAATATTAGTGCGTCAATTTACCCGACATGGCGGGTAAATTGACGCAGGTGCAGTCCTTCGGAAATCTGAATAAAAACCTGCTTTAATAATTTTCAATGCAATCTTTATCCATTGGAAAGTATAGAAAAGATATCCAGCTATTAAATAAATATTTTTTCATAATTTTAGTCATATACTTTCTTTTTAAACTCGCACTTTCTATTAGGTGCGCCAATTTCGCCGCTTCTCCCCTAATATAATATTATTTTAAGATTATATCGTGACATGTTTCCGTACATGTTCCTTGTTACATTGACCCACAGTTATAATTCTGTAATATTTATTTTGGCTTGGGGTCAGCTTAGTTTCTAATTATTTATGTCATCGAGGACATAAAAATTAGGAAGGCAAACGTTTCGGCCACAGATGGGGGCCCTCTTCAGTGCCAATTAGCTTAATTGTAACCTTTAAAAATTTATTAACAAATACATGCAATTAAGAAATATATGGTATTTTTTGTTTTTTTTTTTGTTTTTTTCTTTTTGCTTATTAATTAAAAATAGAGTAAACATGCAGAAAAACTTATGAGTAAGTGAGTTTCTAGATGTGAAGAACCAGGCCGTTCCAAAAACTGCTCCAACAAGTAATCCTCTCCCACAGGAACCGTGAAAAATGCGGCCGCGGAACGCACTCCCTCAAGGGCACATATATAAACACAATTATTTCAAACCAGAAAGAAACAACACACGGGAGAATATAACGTGGGTCCTTGGTAAAGCACGCACAGCAAACCACACATATGCACGAGCACCAGAAGTAAAGGACACTGAAGTTAAAACAATCAGAACATTGCAATTGGTACAGAAAAATTTATTTATTTTCTCAAAAACCACAGAGATGACAGACGGATGTAAGTCCACCACTCTGCCACATGGCTAGAAGAAAACTGATTTGGGAACAACTCGTGTTTAGGAAGACAAGTGTTCAGAGTTTGACGTATATGGAGAGCATTCTCCATGATAGGTCAGGTTCCAACACCAAGGGTTATACACAGTCAAAATTTACTTTAATGTCCCCGGCACTTGAGATTTCTATGTGCTCAAGCGTCCAAGGAAAGCAAACCCCTACCACGTGTTCGAAGAATTCTGTAAGGAAAGGCACTCAATACGGTCCCGGCGTCGTAAAAATTAAACACATTTTTGTGGATATAGAAAGTAAAATGCAGCTAAGGTGGAAATTCACGAAAAATTAATTTCCTGGTTTTTCGAAACCTCTGATTCTTAATAACTGGAACCCGGAAAAATACAATATTAAGTTTATAAGTATGATGTCCGAGTTTTCCGGATTATAAGACTGCTGTAAAGTGGTAAAATATTACGCGAGCTATTCAAACTTTGATTTGAATAGAGAGATCAATTAATACGGTAGCACTACGGATTCTGAGACTAATAAAAAGTTGCAAAGTGATGCGCGAGCACTTCAGACTCTGACTTTAAGTGAGGTGGCCAAGTAATGCGCGAATTCTTAGGAGTATAAGAATTGTTATAAAGTGGCCAACTAATACGCGAGATTTCCGGACTCTGACTGAAAGTAAAGTGGCCAAGTAATGCGCGAGTTCTTAGGAGTATAAGAATTTTTATAAAGTGGCCAAGTAATACGCGAGATTTCCGGACTCTGACTTTAAATAAGGTGGCCAAGTAATGCGCGAATTCTTAGGAGTATAAGAATTTTTATAAAGTGGCCAAGTAATACGCGAGATTTCCGGACTCTGACCTTAAGAAAGGTGGCCAAGTAATGCGCGAGTTCAATGGACCTCATGACTGATATAAATACATAAGTGGCCTCGTAATACGCGAGTTAGACGAAGCCTGTCCTGAAAAGAGTGGCCAAGTAATGCGCGAATTCTTAGGAGTATAAGAATTGTTATAAAGTGGCCAACTAATACGCGAGATTTCCGGACTCTGACTTAAAGTAAAGTGGCCAAGTAATGCGCGAGTTCTTAGGAGTGTAAGAATTTTTATAACGTGGCCAAGTAATACGCGAATTCATAGGAGTATAAGAATTTTTCTAAAGTGGTCAAGTAGTACGCGAGATTTCCGGACTCTGACTTTAAGTAAGGTGGCCAAGTAATGCGCGAATTCTTAGGAGTATAAGAATTGTTATAAAGTGGCCAACTAATACGCGAGATTTCCGGACTCTGACTTAAAGTAAAGTGGCCAAGTAATGCGCGAGTTCTTAGGAGTGTAAGAATTTTTATAACGTGGCCAAGTAATACGCGAATTCATAGGAGTATAAGAATTTTTCTAAAGTGGTCAAGTAGTACGCGAGATTTCCGGACTCTGACTTTAAGTAAGGTGGCCAAGTAATGCGCGAATTCTTAGGAGTATAAGAATTGTTATAAAGTGGCCAACTAATACGCGAGATTTCCGGACTCTGACTGAAAGTAAAGTGGCCAAGTAATGCGCGAGTTCTTAGGAGTATAAGAATTGTTATAAAGTGGCCAAGTAATACGCGAGATTTCCGGACTCTGACTTTAAGTAAGGAGGCCAAGTAATGCGTGAATTCTTAGGAGTATAAGAATTTTTATAAAGTGGCCAAGTAATACGCGAGATTTCCGGGCTCTGACTTAAAATAAGGTGGCCAAGTAATGCGCGAGTTCTTAGGAGTATAAGAGTTTTTATAAAGTGGCAAAGTAATACGCGAGATTTCCCGACTCTGACTTTAAGTAAGGTGATCAAGTAATGCGCGAATTCTTAGGAGTATAAGAATTGTTATAACGTGGCCAACTAATACGCGAGATTTCCGGACTCTGACTGAAAGTAAAGTGGCCAAGTAATGCGCGAGTTCTTAGGAGTATAAGAATTTTTATAAGTGGCCAAGTAATACGCGAGTTAAACGCAGTCTGTCTTGAAAAGAGTGGCCAAGTAATGCGCGAATTCTTAGGAGTAAGAGAATTTTTATAAAGTGGCCAACTAATACGCGAGATTTCCGAACTCTGACTTAAAGTAAGGTGGCCAAGTAATGCGCGAATTCTTAGGAGTGTAAGAATTTTTATAAAGTGGCCAAGTAGTACGCGAGATTTCCGGACTCTGACTTTAAGTAAGGTGGCCAAGTAATACGCGAGTTCTTAGGAGTATAAGAATTTTTATAAGTAGCCAAGTAATACGCGAGTTAAACGAAGTCTGTCTTAAAAAGAGTGGCCAAGTAATGCGCGAATTCTTAGGAGTATAAGAATTTTTATAAAGTGGCCAAGTAATACGCGAGATTTCCGGACTCTGACTTTAAGTAAGGAGGCCAAGTAATGCGTGAATTCTTAGGAGTATAAGAATTTTTATAAAGTGGCCAAGTAATACGCGAGATTTCCGGGCTCTGACTTAAAATAAGGTGGCCAAGTAATGCGCGAGTTCTTAGGAGTATAAGAGTTTTTATAAAGTGGCAAAGTAATACGCGAGATTTCCCGACTCTGACTTTAAGTAAGGTGATCAAGTAATGCGCGAATTCTTAGGAGTATAAGAATTGTTATAACGTGGCCAACTAATACGCGAGATTTCCGGACTCTGACTGAAAGTAAAGTGGCCAAGTAATGCGCGAGTTCTTAGGAGTATAAGAATTTTTATAAGTGGCCAAGTAATACGCGAGTTAAACGCAGTCTGTCTTGAAAAGAGTGGCCAAGTAATGCACGAATTCTTAGGAGTAAGAGAATTGTTATAAAGTGGCCAACTAATACGCGAGATTTCCGAACTCTGACTTAAAGTAAGGTGGCCAAGTAATGCGCGAATTCTTAGGAGTGTAAGAATTTTTATAAAGTGGCCAAGTAGTACGCGAGATTTCCGGACTCTGACTTTTAGTAAGGTGGCCAAGTAATACGCGAGTTCTTAGGAGTATAAGAATTTTTCTAAAGTGGTCAAGTAGTACGCGAGATTTCCGGACTCTGACTTTAAGTAAGGTGGCCAAGTAATGCGCGAATTCTTAGGAGTGTAAGAATTTTTATAAAGTGGCCAAGTAGTACGCGAGATTTCCGGCCTCTGACTTTAAGTAAGGTGGCCAAGTAATACGCGAGTTCTTAGGAGTATAAGAATTTTTATAAGTAGCCAAGTAATACGCGAGTTAAACGAAGTCTGTCTTAAAAAGAGTGGCCAAGTAATGCGCGAATTCTTAGGAGTATAAGAATTTTTATAAAGTGGCCAAGTAATACGCGAGATTTCCGGACTCTGACTTTAAGTAAAGTCTCCAAGTAATGCGCGAGTTCTTAGGATTATAAGAATTTTCATAAAGTGCCCAAGTAATGCGCGAGATTTCCGTACTCTGACTTTAAGTAAGGTGGCCAAGTAATGCGCGAATTCTTAGGAGTATAAGAATTTTTATAAAGTGGCCAAGTAATACGCGAGATTTCCGGACTCTGACTTTAAATAAGGTGGCCAAGTAATGCGCGAATTCTTAGGAGTATAAGAATTTTTATAAAGTGGCCAAGTAATACGCGAGATTTCCGGACTCTGACTTTAAATAAGGTGGCCAAGTAATGCGCGAATTCTTAGGAGTATAAGAATTTTTATAAAGTGGCCAAGTAATACGCGAGATTTCCGGACTCTGACCTCAAATAAGGTGGCCAAGTAATGCGCGAATTCTTAGGAGTATAAGAATTTTTCTAAAGTGGCCTAGTAATGCGCGAGTTTCAACAAAATCTGGCCCAGATAAAGTGGCCAGATGTGAGATCATAAAACCTGAATGGACGACTGAAATACATGGTGGAGTCCCAATTTCTCGGGTCAGATTTTTTATGACCCTTTTTTAAGTATAGGGTTGTAAATCTTAGAAAGGTTTCCTATGTCAGTTCTAAGATTCACTGCATCGTCCGTACCTGCAATGTGACACATTTCCAACAGTAATCTTTTTTTATAGTGTATTTCGTTAGCTAGGATTTTTGTTCTGTCAAAATCGAAGAAATGGTCTTTCTCAATTGTATGTTTAGTTAGTGCATTTTGTTTATTAGGGCTTTCTCTAATGTTGTTTTTATGTTCTTTTAACCTGTTTTTAAGGAACCTTTTAGTTTGACCTATATAGACGGCTTTGCAATCATTCCCTTTGCAAGGAACGCTGTAGACGATGTTGGACGATAGTTCTTTAGGAATTTTATCTTTGGTTGGCTTGAATATCATTTTTAGATTTTTTTGATTTTTATACGCGGTTTTCAAGTTGTAGCTGTGTAGGATTCCCGATATTTTTTCTGACAGACCTTCGATATAAGGAATGCTAATGAAAGGTTTGATTTCCGCGTTTATGTCGATATGATTGTTGCCTAATCGTGTTTTTTGTTCAAGGGTAAGAAGTCTCTGGTTAATAATGTCTTGTGTGAAACAAGGTGGGTAGTCATTTTCATCTAGTGTATCTGTAATTAATTTAAGGTTGTTTTTTTGAAATTTCTTGTCTGAAAGTAAAATTGCTCTGTCAACCAAGTTGTTAATTACACTTTTTTTATATCTAAGGGGGTGGTGGGAGTTGAAGTTAAGGTATCTGCCTGACCAACTAGGCTTTCTATACCAATTGAAAGATAGTTTTTGGTTCTGTTTCCTCGTGATAGAGACGTCTAAGAAATTGATAGCACCACCGACCTCTTTTTCTAGAGTGAATTCAATATTGAGGGGGTTAGTATTGAAAATTTGTAAAATGCGGTCAACATGTGTGTTGGGAACCATGATGAAAATATCGTCAACGTAACGAAAATAGACAGGTACTTCAAAGTCAAGGTTGGAAAGTCTGTCTTTCTCTAGGTCATCCATCACTAAATCAGCAAGGACGGGGGAGAAAGGAGAACCCATTGGTAATCCACGTTTTTGGAAATAAGTTTTGCCATCAAAATTAAAATCTGTGCTGTCTAAGCATAATCGCAACCCTTCTTCGAAATCTCTCCATGGTAATGATACTTTGCGACGAATCTCATCCCACCTACTTTTTACTGCAGAGATAGCTGCTTCCTTGGGTACATTTGTGAAGAGAGAGACTACATCTAATGAGGCCAGAACATAGTTATCCGGGACGTTCACATTTTTAAGTTTTTTAACTAATTCAAAACTGTTGATGATTTTTGATCTAGGTGGGGTAGTGTTTTTGGATATGGTAGAGCTGAAGAATGAAGCTAGATTGTAAGTTGGGCTGCCCACATAGGAAACAATTGGTCTAACAGGAATACTTTCTTTGTGAATTTTGGGTAATCCGTAAAATCTCGAGGGAACGGCATTGGAAGACTTTAAATCCTTAGCTAACAGGTTGTTAATTAGACTCTTGTTTTCCCATGATTTGACTAGAGAATTGACTTTATTTTGTATTTTAGTTGTTGTGTCTTTGGGGCGGACTTGGTATGTGTTCTCGTCTTGTAAAAGGTTTTTAACTTTCTCATTATAATCTGTTCGCGTCAAGGCTACTGTGGTGTTACCTGTCCATTGAACTCGCGCATTACTTGGCCACCTTTCTTAAGGTCAGAGTCCGGAAATCTCGCGTATTACTTGGCCACTTTAGAAAAATTCTTATACTCCTAAGAATTCGCGCATTACTTGGCCACCTCATTTAAAGTCAGAGTCCGGAAATCTCGCGTATTACTTGGCCACTTTAGAAAAATTCTTATACTCCTAAGAATTCGCGCATTACTTGGCCACCTTATTTAAAGTCAGAGTCCGGAAATCTCGCGTATTAGTTGGCCACGTTATAACAATTCTTATACTCTTAAGAATTCGCACATTACTTGATCACCTTACTTAAAGTCAGAGTCGGGAAATCTCGCGTATTACTTTGCCACTTTATAAAAACTCTTATACTCCAAAGAACTCGCGCATTACTGGGCCACCTTATTTTAAGTCAGAGCCCGGAAATCTCGCGTATTACTTGGCCACTTTATAAAAATTCTTATACTCCTAAGAATTCACGCATTACTTGGCCTCCTTACTTAAAGTCAGAGTCCGGAAATCTCGCGTATTACTTGGCCACTTTATAAAAATTCTTATACTCCTAAGAATTCGCGCATTACTTGACCACCTTATTTAAAGTCAGAGTCCGGAAATCTCGCGTATTACTTGGCCACTTTAGAAAAATTCTTATAATCCTAACAACTCGCGCATTACTTGGCCACTTTACTTTAAGTCAGAGTCCGGAAATCTCGCGCATTACTTGGCCACTCTTTTTAAGACAGACTTCGTTTAACTCGCGTATTACTTGGCTACTTATAAAAATTCTTATACTCCTAAGAACTCGCGTATTACTTGGCCACCTTACTTAAAGTCAGAGTCCGGAAATCTCGCGTATTAGTTGGCCACTTTATAACAATTCTTATACTCCTAAGAATTCGCGCATTACTTGGCCACTCTTTTCAAGACAGACTTCGTGTGACTCGCGTATTACTTGGCTACTTATAAAAATTCTTATACTCCTAAGACCTCGCGCATTACTTGGCCACTTTACTTTCAGTCAGAGTCCGGAAATCTCGCGTATTAGTTGGCCACGTTATAACAATTCTTATACTCCTAAGAATTCGCGCATTACTTGATCACCTTACTTAAAGTCAGAGTCGGGAAATCTCGCGTATTACTTTGCCACTTTATAAAAACTCTTATACTCCTAAGAACTCGCGCATTACTGGGCCACCTTATTTTAAGTCAGAGCCCGGAAATCTCGCGTATTACTTGGCTACTTATAAAAATTCTTATACTCCTAAGAACTCGCGTATTACTTGGCCACCTTACTTAAAGTCAGAGTCCGGAAATCTCGCGTATTAGTTGGCCACTTTATAACAATTCTTATACTCCTAAGAATTCGCGCATTACTTGGCCACTCTTTTCAAGACAGACTTCGTGTGACTCGCGTATTACTTGGCTACTTATAAAAATTCTTATACTCCTAAGACCTCGCGCATTACTTGGCCACTTTACTTTCAGTCAGAGTCCGTAAATCTCGCGTATTAGTTGGCCACGTTATAACAATTCTTATACTCCTAAGAATTCGCGCATTACTTGATCACCTTACTTAAAGTCAGAGTCGGGAAATCTCGCGTATTACTTTGCCACTTTATAAAAACTCTTATACTCCTAAGAACTCGCGCATTACTGGGCCACCTTATTTTAAGTCAGAGCCCGGAAATCTCGCGTATTACTTGGCCACTTTATAAAAATTCTTATACTCCTAAGAATTCACGCATTACTTGGCCTCCTTACTTAAAGTCAGAGTCCGGAAATCTCGCGTATTACTTGGCCACTTTATAAAAATTCTTATACTCCTAAGAATTCGCGCATTACTTGGCCACCTTATTTAAAGTCAGAGTCCGGAAATCTCGCGTATTACTTGGCCACTTTAGAAAAATTCTTATACTCCTAAGAATTCGCGCATTACTTGGCCACCTTATTTAAAGTCAGAGTCCGGAAATCTCGCGTATTACTTGGCCACTTTAGAAAAATTCTTATAATCCTAAGAACTCGCGCATTACTTGGCCACTTTACTTTAAGTCAGAGTCCGGAAATCTCGCGTATTAGTTGGCCACTTTATAAAAATTCTTATACTCCTAAGAATTCACGCATTACTTGGCCTCCTTACTTAAAGTCAGAGTCCGGAAATCTCGCGTATTACTTGGCCACTTTATAAAAATTCTTATACTCCTAAGAATTCGCGCATTACTTGGCCACCTTATTTAAAGTCAAGAGTCCGGAAATCTCGCGTATTACTTGGCCACTTTAGAAAAATTCTTATACTCCTAAGAATTCGCGCATTACTTGGCCACCTTATTTAAAGTCAGAGTCCGGAAATCTCGCGTATTAGTTGGCCACGTTATAACAATTCTTATACTCCTAAGAATTCGCGCATTACTTGATCACCTTACTTAAAGTCAGAGTCGGGAAATCTCGCGTATTACTTTGCCACTTTATAAAAACTCTTATACTCCTAAGAACTCGCGCATTACTGGGCCACCTTATTTTAAGTCAGAGCCCGGAAATCTCGCGTATTACTTGGCCACTTTATAAAAATTCTTATACTCCTAAGAATTCACGCATTACTTGGCCTCCTTACTTAAAGTCAGAGCCCGGAAATCTCGCGTATTACTTGGCCACTTTATAAAAATTCTTATACTCCTAAGAATTCACGCATTACTTGGCCTCCTTACTTAAAGTCAGAGTCCGGAAATCTCGCGTATTACTTGGCCACTTTATAAAAATTCTTATACTCCTAAGATTTCGCGCATTACTTGGCCACCTTATTTAAAGTCAGAGTCCGGAAATCTCGCGTATTACTTGGCCACTTTAGAAAAATTCTTATAATCCTAAGAACTCGCGCATTACTGGGCCACCTTATTTTAAGTCAGAGCCCGGAAATCTCGCGTATTACTTAGCCACTTTATAAAAATTCTTATACTCCTAAGAATTCACGCATTACTTGGCCTCCTTACTTAAAGTCAGAGTCCGGAAATCTCGCGCATTACTTGGCCACTTTATAAAAATTCTTATACTCCTAAGAATTCGCGCATTACTTGGCCACCTTATTTAAAGTCAGAGTCCGGAAATCTCGCGTATTACTTGGCCACTTTAGAAAAATTCTTATAATCCTAAGAACTCGCGCATTACTTGGCCACTTTACTTTAAGTCAGAGTCCGGAAATCTCGCGTATTAGTTGGCCACTTTATAACAATTCTTATACTCCTAAGAATTCGCGCATTACTTGGCCACTCTTTTCAAGACAGACTTCGTGTAACTCGCGTATTACTTGGCTACTTATAAAAATTCTTATACTCCTAAGAACTCGCGCATTACTTGGCCACTTTACTTTCAGTCAGAGTCCGGAAATCTCGCGTATTAGTTGGCCACGTTATAACAATTCTTATACTCCTAAGAATACGCGCATTACTTGATCACCTTACTTAAAGTCAGAGTCGGGAAATCTCGCGTATTACTTGTCCACTTTATCAAAACTCTTATACTCCTAAGAACTCGCGCATTACTTGGCCACATTATTTTAAGTCAGAGCCCGGAAATCTCGCGTATTAGTTGGCCACTTTATAAAAATTCTTATACTCCTAAGAATTCACGCATTACTTGGCCTCCTTACTTAAAGTCAGAGTCCGGAAATCTCGCGTATTACTTGGCCACTTTATAAAAATTCTTATACTCCTAAGAATTCGCGCATTACTTGGCCACCTTATTTAAAGTCAGAGTCCGGAAATCTCGCGTATTACTTGGCCACTTTAGAAAAATTCTTATACTCCTAAGAATTCGCGCATTACTTGGCCACCTTATTTAAAGTCAGAGTCCGGAAATCTCGCGTATTACTTGGCCACTTTAGAAAAATTCTTATAATCCTAAGAACTCGCGCATTACTTGGCCACTTTACTTTAAGTCAGAGTCCGGAAATCTCGCGTATTAGTTGGCCACTTTATAAAAATTCTTATACTCCTAAGAATTCACGCATTACTTGGCCTCCTTACTTAAAGTCAGAGTCCGGAAATCTCGCGTATTACTTGGCCACTTTATAAAAATTCTTATACTCCTAAGAATTCGCGCATTACTTGGCCACCTTATTTAAAGTCAGAGTCCGGAAATCTCGCGTATTACTTGGCCACTTTATAAAAATTCTTATACTCCTAAGAATTCGCGCATTACTTGGCCACTCTTTTTAAGACAGACTTCGTTTAACTCGCGTATTACTTGGCTACTTATAAAAATTCTTATACTCCTAAGAATTCGCGCATTACTTGGCCACTCTTTTTAAGACAGACTTCGTTTAACTCGCGTATTACTTGGCTACTTATAAAAATTCTTATACTCCTAAGAACTCGCGCATTACTTGGCCACTCTTTTCAAGACAGACTTCGTGTTACTCGCGTATTACTTGGCTACTTATAAAAATTCTTATACTCCTAAGAACTCGCGCATTACTTGGCCACTTTACTTTCAGTCAGAGTCCGGAAATCTCGCGTATTAGTTGGCCACGTTATAACAATTCTTATACTCCTAAGAATTCGCGCATTACTTGATCACCTTACTTAAAGTCAGAGTCGGGAAATCTCGCGTATTACTTTGCCACTTTATAAAAACTCTTATACTCCTAAGAACTCGCGCATTACTGGGCCACCTTATTTTAAGTCAGAGCCCGGAAATCTCGCGTATTACTTGGCTACTTATAAAAATTCTTATACTCCTAAGAATTCGCGCATTACTTGATCACCTTACTTAAAGTCAGAGTCGGGAAATCTCGCGTATTACTTTGCCACTTTATAAAAACTCTTATACTCCTAAGAACTCGCGCATTACTGGGCCACCTTATTTTAAGTCAGAGCCCGGAAATCTCGCGTATTACTTGGCCACTTTATAAAAATTCTTATACTCCTAAGAATTCACGCATTACTTGGCCTCCTTACTTAAAGTCAGAGTCCGGAAATCTCGCGTATTACTTGGCCACTTTATAAAAATTCTTATACTCCTAAGAATTCGCGCATTACTTGGCCACCTTATTTAAAGTCAGAGTCCGGAAATCTCGCTTATTACTTGGCCACTTTAGAAAAATTCTTATACTCCTAAGAATTCGCGCATTACTTGGCCACCTTATTTAAAGTCAGAGTCCGGAAATCTCGCGTATTACTTGGCCACTTTAGAAAAATTCTTATAATCCTAAGAACTCGCGCATTACTTGGCCACTTTACTTTAAGTCAGAGTCCGGAAATCTCGCGTATTAGTTGGCCACTTTATAAAAATTCTTATACTCCTAAGAATTCACGCATTACTTGGCCTCCTTACTTAAAGTCAGAGTCCGGAAATCTCGCGTATTACTTGGCCACTTTATAAAAATTCTTATACTCCTAAGAATTCGCGCATTACTTGGCCACCTTATTTAAAGTCAGAGTCCGGAAATCTCGCGTATTACTTGGCCACTTTATAAAAATTCTTATACTCCTAAGAATTCGCGCATTACTTGGCCACTCTTTTTAAGACAGACTTCGTTTAACTCGCGTATTACTTGGCTACTTATAAAAATTCTTATACTCCTAAGAATTCGCGCATTACTTGGCCACTCTTTTCAAGACAGACTTCGTTTAACTCGCGTATTACTTGGCTACTTATAAAAATTCTTATACTCCTAAGAATTCGCGCATTACTTGGCCACTCTTTTCAAGACAGACTTCGTGTAACTCGCGTATTACTTGGCTACTTATAAAAATTCTTATACTCCTAAGAACTCGCGCATTACTTGGCCACTTTACTTTCAGTCAGAGTCCGGAAATCTCGCGTATTAGTTGGCCACGTTATAACAATTCTTATACTCCTAAGAATTCGCGCATTACTTGATCACCTTACTTAAAGTCAGAGTCGGGAAATCTCGCGTATTACTTTGCCACTTTATAAAAATTCTTATACTCCTAAGAACTCGCGCATTACTTGGCCACCTTATTTTAAGTCAGAGCCCGGAAATCTCGCGTATTACTTGGCTACTTATAAAAATTCTTATACTCCTAAGAACTCGCGCATTACTTGGCCACCTTACTTAAAGTCAGAGTCCGGAAATCTCGCGTATTAGTTGGCCACTTTATAACAATTCTTATACTCCTAAGAATTCGCGCATTACTTGGCCACTCTTTTCAAGACAGACTTCGTGTGACTCGCGTATTACTTGGCTACTTATAAAAATTCTTATACTCCTAAGACCTCGCGCATTACTTGGCCACTTTACTTTCAGTCAGAGTCCGGAAATCTCGCGTATTAGTTGGCCACGTTATAACAATTCTTATACTCCTAAGAATTCGCGCATTACTTGATCACCTTACTTAAAGTCAGAGTCGGGAAATCTCGCGTATTACTTTGCCACTTTATAAAAACTCTTATACTCCTAAGAACTCGCGCATTACTGGGCCACCTTATTTTAAGTCAGAGCCCGGAAATCTCGCGTATTACTTGGCCACTTTATAAAAATTCTTATACTCCTAAGAATTCACGCATTACTTGGCCTCCTTACTTAAAGTCAGAGTCCGGAAATCTCGCGTATTACTTGGCCACTTTATAAAAATTCTTATACTCCTAAGAATTCGCGCATTACTTGGCCACCTTATTTAAAGTCAGAGTCCGGAAATCTCGCGTATTACTTGGCCACTTTAGTAAAATTCTTATACTCCTAAGAATTCGCGCATTACTTGGCCACCTTATTTAAAGTCAGAGTCCGGAAATCTCGCGTATTACTTGGCCACTTTAGAAAAATTCTTATAATCCTAAGAACTCGCGCATTACTTGGCCACTTTACTTTAAGTCAGAGTCCGGAAATCTCGCGTATTAGTTGGCCACTTTATAAAAATTCTTATACTCCTAAGAATTCACGCATTACTTGGCCTCCTTACTTAAAGTCAGAGTCCGGAAATCTCGCGTATTACTTGGCCACTTTATAAAAATTCTTATACTCCTAAGAATTCGCGCATTACTTGGCCACCTTATTTAAAGTCAGAGTCCGGAAATCTCGCGTATTACTTGGCCACTTTATAAAAATTCTTATACTCCTAAGAATTCGCGCATTACTTGGCCACCTTATTTAAAGTCAGAGTCCGGAAATCTCGCGTATTACTTGGCCACTTTAGAAAAATTCTTATACTCCTAAGAATTCGCGCATTACTTGGCCACCTTATTTAAAGTCAGAGTCCGGAAATCTCGCGTATTAGTTGGCCACGTTATAACAATTCTTATACTCCTAAGAATTCGCGCATTACTTGATCACCTTACTTAAAGTCAGAGTCGGGAAATCTCGCGTATTACTTTGCCACTTTATAAAAACTCTTATACTCCTAAGAACTCGCGCATTACTGGGCCACCTTATTTTAAGTCAGAGCCCGGAAATCTCGCGTATTACTTGGCCACTTTATAAAAATTCTTATACTCCTAAGAATTCACGCATTACTTGGCCTCCTTACTTAAAGTCAGAGCCCGGAAATCTCGCGTATTACTTGGCCACTTTATAAAAATTCTTATACTCCTAAGAATTCACGCATTACTTGGCCTCCTTACTTAAAGTCAGAGTCCGGAAATCTCGCGTATTACTTGGCCACTTTATAAAAATTCTTATACTCCTAAGATTTCGCGCATTACTTGGCCACCTTATTTAAAGTCAGAGTCCGGAAATCTCGCGTATTACTTGGCCACTTTAGAAAAATTCTTATAATCCTAAGAACTCGCGCATTACTGGGCCACCTTATTTTAAGTCAGAGCCCGGAAATCTCGTGTATTACTTGGCCACTTTATAAAAATTCTTATACTCCTAAGAATTCACGCATTACTTGGCCTCCTTACTTAAAGTCAGAGTCCGGAAATCTCGCGCATTACTTGGCCACTTTATAAAAATTCTTATACTCCTAAGAATTCGCGCATTACTTGGCCACCTTATTTAAAGTCAGAGTCCGGAAATCTCGCGTATTACTTGGCCACTTTAGAAAAATTCTTATAATCCTAAGAACTCGCGCATTACTTGGCCACTTTACTTTAAGTCAGAGTCCGGAAATCTCGCGTATTAGTTGGCCACTTTATAACAATTCTTATACTCCTAAGAATTCGCGCATTACTTGGCCACTCTTTTCAAGACAGACTTCGTGTAACTCGCGTATTACTTGGCTACTTATAAAAATTCTTATACTCCTAAGAACTCGCGCATTACTTGGCCACTTTACTTTCAGTCAGAGTCCGGAAATCTCGCGTATTAGTTGGCCACGTTATAACAATTCTTATACTCCTAAGAATTCGCGCATTACTTGATCACCTTACTTAAAGTCAGAGTCGGGAAATCTCGCGTATTACTTTGCCACTTTATAAAAACTCTTATACTCCTAAGAACTCGCGCATTACTGGGCCACCTTATTTTAAGTCAGAGCCCGGAAATCTCGCGTATTACTTGGCCACTTTATAAAAATTCTTATACTCCTAAGAATTCACGCATTACTTGGCCTCCTTACTTAAAGTCAGAGTCCGGAAATCTCGCGTATTACTTGGCCACTTTATAAAAATTCTTATACTCCTAAGAATTCGCGCATTACTTGGCCACCTTATTTTCAGTCAGAGTCCGGAAATCTCGCGTATTACTTGGCCACTTTATAAAAATTCTTATACTCCTAAGATTTCGCGCATTACTTGGCCACCTTATTTAAAGTCAGAGTCCGGAAATCTCGCGTATTACTTGGCCACTTTAGAAAAATTCTTATAATCCTAAGAACTCGCGCATTACTGGGCCACCTTATTTTAAGTCAGAGCCCGGAAATCTCGTGTATTACTTGGCCACTTTATAAAAATTCTTATACTCCTAAGAATTCACGCATTACTTGGCCTCCTTACTTAAAGTCAGAGTCCGGAAATCTCGCGCATTACTTGGCCACTTTATAAAAATTCTTATACTCCTAAGAATTCGCGCATTACTTGGCCACCTTATTTAAAGTCAGAGTCCGGAAATCTCGCGTATTACTTGGCCACTTTAGAAAAATTCTTATAATCCTAAGAACTCGCGCATTACTTGGCCACTTTACTTTAAGTCAGAGTCCGGAAATCTCGCGTATTAGTTGGCCACTTTATAACAATTCTTATACTCCTAAGAATTCGCGCATTACTTGGCCACTCTTTTCAAGACAGACTTCGTGTAACTCGCGTATTACTTGGCTACTTATAAAAATTCTTATACTCCTAAGAACTCGCGCATTACTTGGCCACTTTACTTTCAGTCAGAGTCCGGAAATCTCGCGTATTAGTTGGCCACGTTATAACAATTCTTATACTCCTAAGAATTCGCGCATTACTTGATCACCTTACTTAAAGTCAGAGTCGGGAAATCTCGCGTATTACTTTGCCACTTTATAAAAACTCTTATACTCCTAAGAACTCGCGCATTACTGGGCCACCTTATTTTAAGTCAGAGCCCGGAAATCTCGCGTATTACTTGGCCACTTTATAAAAATTCTTATACTCCTAAGAATTCACGCATTACTTGGCCTCCTTACTTAAAGTCAGAGTCCGGAAATCTCGCGTATTACTTGGCCACTTTATAAAAATTCTTATACTCCTAAGAATTCGCGCATTACTTGGCCACCTTATTTAAAGTCAGAGTCCGGAAATCTCGCGTATTACTTGGCCACTTTAGAAAAATTCTTATACTCCTAAGAATTCGCGCATTACTTGGCCACCTTATTTAAAGTCAGAGTCCGGAAATCTCGCGTATTACTTGGCCACTTTAGAAAAATTCTTATAATCCTAAGAACTCGCGCATTACTTGGCCACTTTACTTTAAGTCAGAGTCCGGAAATCTCGCGTATTACTTGGCCACTTTATAAAAATTCTTATACTCCTAAGAATTCGCGCATTACTTGGCCACCTTACTTAAAGTCAGAGTCCGGAAATCTCGCGTATTACTTGGCCACATTATAAAAAAAAAAATTCTTATACTCCTAAGAATTCGCGCATTACTTGGCCACCTTATTTAAAGTCAGAGTCCGGAAATCTCGCGTATTACTTGGCCACTTTAGAAAAATTCTTATACTCCTAAGAATTCGCGCATTACTTGGCCACCTTATTTAAAGTCAGAGTCCGGAAATCTCGCGTATTAGTTGGCCACGTTATAACAATTCTTATACTCCTAAGAATTCGCGCATTACTTGATCACCTTACTTAAAGTCAGAGTCGGGAAATCTCGCGTATTACTTTGCCACTTTATAAAAACTCTTATACTCCTAAGAACTCGCGCATTACTGGGCCACCTTATTTTAAGTCAGAGCCCGGAAATCTCGCGTATTACTTGGCCACTTTATAAAAATTCTTATACTCCTAAGAATTCACGCATTACTTGGCCTCCTTACTTAAAGTCAGAGTCCGGAAATCTCGCGTATTACTTGGCCACTTTATAAAAATTCTTATACTCCTAAGAATTCGCGCATTACTTGGCCACCTTATTTAAAGTCAGAGTCCGGAAATCTCGCGTATTACTTGGCCACTTTAGAAAAATTCTTATACTCCTAAGAATTCGCGCATTACTTGGCCACCTTATTTAAAGTCAGAGTCCGGAAATCTCGCGTATTACTTGGCCACTTTAGAAAAAATTCTTATAATCCTAAGAACTCGCGCATTACTTGGCCACTTTACTTTAAGTCAGAGTCCGGAAATCTCGCGTATTACTTGGCCACTTTATAAAAATTCTTATACTCCTAAGAATTCGCGCATTACTTGGCCTCCTTACTTAAAGTCAGAGTCCGGAAATCTCGCGTATTACTTGGCCACTTTATAAAAATTCTTATACTCCTAAGAATTCGCGCATTACTTGGCCACCTTATTTAAAGTCAGAGTCCGGAAATCTCGCGTATTACTTGGCCACTTTAGAAAAATTCTTATACTCCTAAGAATTCGCGCATTACTTGGCCACCTTATTTAAAGTCAGAGTCCGGAAATCTCGCGTATTAGTTGGCCACGTTATAACAATTCTTATACTCCTAAGAATTCGCGCATTACTTGATCACCTTACTTAAAGTCAGAGTCGGGAAATCTCGCGTATTACTTTGCCACTTTATAAAAACTCTTATACTCCTAAGAACTCGCGCATTACTGGGCCACCTTATTTTAAGTCAGAGCCCGGAAATCTCGCGTATTACTTGGCCACTTTATAAAAATTCTTATACTCCTAAGAATTCACGCATTACTTGGCCTCCTTACTTAAAGTCACAGTCCGGAAATCTCGCGTATTACTTGGCCACTTTATAAAAATTCTTATACTCCTAAGAATTCGCGCATTACTTGGCCACCTTATTTAAAGTCAGAGTCCGGAAATCTCGCGTATTACTTGGCCACTTTAGAAAAATTCTTATACTCCTAAGAATTCGCGCATTACTTGGCCACCTTATTTAAAGTCAGAGTCCGGAAATCTCGCGTATTACTTGGCCACTTTAGAAAAATTCTTATAATCCTAAGAACTCGCGCATTACTTGGCCACTTTACTTTAAGTCAGAGTCCGGAAATCTCGCGTATTAGTTGGCCACTTTATAAAAATTCTTATACTACTAAGAATTCACGCATTACTTGGCCTCCTTACTTAAAGTCAGAGTCCGGAAATCTCGCGTATTACTTGGCCACTTTATAAAAATTCTTATACTCCTAAGAATTCGCGCATTACTTGGCCACCTTATTTAAAGTCAGAGTCCGGAAATCTCGCGTATTACTTGGCCACTTTATAAAAATTCTTATACTCCTAAGAATTCGCGCATTACTTGGCCACCTTATTTAAAGTCAGAGTCCGGAAATCTCGCGTATTACTTGGCCACTTTAGAAAAATTCTTATACTCCTAAGAATTCGCGCATTACTTGGCCACCTTATTTAAAGTCAGAGTCCGGAAATCTCGCGTATTAGTTGGCCACGTTATAACAATTCTTATACTCCTAAGAATTCGCGCATTACTTGATCACCTTACTTAAAGTCAGAGTCGGGAAATCTCGCGTATTACTTTGCCACTTTATAAAAACTCTTATACTCCTAAGAACTCGCGCATTACTGGTCCACCTTATTTTAAGTCAGAGCCCGGAAATCTCGCGTATTACTTGGCCACTTTATAAAAATTCTTATACTCCTAAGAATTCACGCATTACTTGGCCTCCTTACTTAAAGTCAGAGTCCGGAAATCTCGCGTATTACTTGGCCACTTTATAAAAATTCTTATACTCCTAAGAATTCGCGCATTACTTGGCCACCTTATTTAAAGTCAGAGTCCGGAAATCTCGCGTATTACTTGGCCACTTTAGAAAAATTCTTATACTCCTAAGAATTCGCGCATTACTTGGCCACCTTATTTAAAGTCAGAGTCCGGAAATCTCGCGTATTACTTGGCCACTTTAGAAAAATTCTTATAATCCTAAGAACTCGCGCATTACTTGGCCACTTTACTTTAAGTCAGAGTCCGGAAATCTCGCGTATTAGTTGGCCACTTTATAAAAATTCTTATACTCCTAAGAATTCACGCATTACTTGGCCTCCTTACTTAAAGTCAGAGTCCGGAAATCTCGCGTATTACTTGGCCACTTTATAAAAATTCTTATACTCCTAAGAACTCGCGCATTACTTGGCCACCTTATTTAAAGTCAGAGTCCGGAAATCTCGCGTATTACTTGGCCACTTTATAAAAATTCTTATACTCCTAAGAATTCGCGCATTACTTGGCCACCTTATTTAAAGTCAGAGTCCGGAAATCTCGCGTATTACTTGGCCACTTTAGAAAAATTCTTATACTCCTAAGAATTCGCGCATTACTTGGCCACCTTATTTAAAGTCAGAGTCCGGAAATCTCGCGTATTAGTTGGCCACGTTATAACAATTCTTATACTCCTAAGAATTCGCGCATTACTTGATCACCTTACTTAAAGTCAGAGTCGGGAAATCTCGCGTATTACTTTGCCACTTTATAAAAACTCTTATACTCCTAAGAACTCGCGCATTACTGGGCCACCTTATTTTAAGTCAGAGCCCGGAAATCTCGCGTATTACTTGGCCACTTTATAAAAATTCTTATACTCCTAAGAATTCACGCATTACTTGGCCTCCTTACTTAAAGTCAGAGCCCGGAAATCTCGCGTATTACTTGGCCACTTTATAAAAATTCTTATACTCCTAAGAATTCACGCATTACTTGGCCTCCTTACTTAAAGTCAGAGTCCGGAAATCTCGCGTATTACTTGGCCACTTTATAAAAATTCTTATACTCCTAAGAATTCGCGCATTACTTGGCCACCTTATTTAAAGTCAGAGTCCGGAAATCTCGCGTATTACTTGGCCACTTTAGAAAAATTCTTATAATCCTAAGAACTCGCGCATTACTGGGCCTCCTTACTTAAAGTCAGAGTCCGGAAATCTCGCGCATTACTTGGCCACTTTATAAAAATTCTTATACTCCTAAGAATTCGCGCATTACTTGGCCACCTTATTTAAAGTCAGAGTCCGGAAATCTCGCGTATTACTTGGCCACTTTAGAAAAATTCTTATAATCCTAAGAACTCGCGCATTACTTGGCCACTTTACTTTAAGTCAGAGTCCGGAAATCTCGCGTATTAGTTGGCCACTTTATAACAATTCTTATACTCCTAAGAATTCGCGCATTACTTGGCCACTCTTTTCAAGACAGACTTCGTGTAACTCGCGTATTACTTGGCTACTTATAAAAATTCTTATACTCCTAAGAACTCGCGCATTACTTGGCCACTTTACTTTCAGTCAGAGTCCGGAAATCTCGCGTATTAGTTGGCCACGTTATAACAATTCTTATACTCCTAAGAATTCGCGCATTACTTGATCACCTTACTTAAAGTCAGAGTCGGGAAATCTCGCGTATTACTTTGCCACTTTATAAAAACTCTTATACTCCTAAGAACTCGCGCATTACTGGGCCACCTTATTTTAAGTCAGAGCCCGGAAATCTCGCGTATTACTTGGCCACTTTATAAAAATTCTTATACTCCTAAGAATTCACGCATTACTTGGCCTCCTTACTTAAAGTCAGAGTCCGGAAATCTCGCGTATTACTTGGCCACTTTATAAAAATTCTTATACTCCTAAGAATTCGCGCATTACTTGGCCACCTTATTTAAAGTCAGATTCCGGAAATCTCGCGTATTACTTGGCCACTTCAGAAAAATTCTTATACTCCTAAGAATTCGCGCATTACTTGGCCACCTTATTTAAAGTCAGAGTCCGGGAATCTCGCGTATTACTTGGCCACTTTAGAAAAATTCTTATAATCCTAAGAACTCGCGCATTACTTGGCCACTTTACTTTAAGTCAGAGTCCGGAAATCTCGCGTATTAGTTGGCCACTTTATAAAAATTCTTATACTCCTAAGAATTCACGCATTACTTGGCCTCCTTACTTAAAGTCAGAGTCCGGAAATCTCGCGTATTACTTGGCCACTTTATAAAAATTCTTATACTCCTAAGAATTCGCGCATTACTTGGCCAACTTATAAAAAGTCAGAGTCCGGAAATCTCGCGTATTACTTGGCCACTTTATAAAAATTCTTATACTCCTAAGAATTCGCGCATTACTTGGCCACCTTAATTAAAGTCAGAGTCCGCAAATCTCGCGTATTACTTGGCCACTTTAGAAAAATTCTTATACTCCTAAGAATTCGCGCATTACTTGGCCACCTTATTTAAAGTCAGAGTCCGGAAATCTCGCGTATTAGTTGGCCACGTTATAACAATTCTTATACTCCTAAGAATTCGCGCATTACTTGATCACCTTACTTAAAGTCAGAGTCGGGAAATCTCGCGTATTACTTTGCCACTTTATAAAAACTCTTATACTCCTAAGAACTCGCGCATTACTGGGCCACCTTATTTTAAGTCAGAGCCCGGAAATCTCGCGTATTACTTGGCCACTTTATAAAAATTCTTATACTCCTAAGAATTCACGCATTACTTGGCCTCCTTACTTAAAGTCAGAGCCCGGAAATCTCGCGTATTACTTGGCCACTTTATAAAAATTCTTATACTCCTAAGAATTCACGCATTACTTGGCCTCCTTACTTAAAGTCAGAGTCCGGAAATCTCGCGTATTACTTGGCCACTTTATAAAAATTCTTATACTCCTAAGAATTCGCGCATTACTTGGCCACCTTATTTAAAGTCAGAGTCCGGAAATCTCGCGTATTACTTGGCCACTTTATAAAAATTCTTATACTCCTAAGAATTCGCGCATTACTTGGCCACTCTTTTTAAGACAGACTTCGTTTAACTCGCGTATTACTTGGCTACTTATAAAAATTCTTATACTCCTAAGAACTCGCGTATTACTTGGCCACTTTACTTTAAGTCAGAGTCCGGAAATCTCGCGTATTAGTTGGCCACTTTATAAAAATTCTTATACTCCTAAGAATTCACGCATTACTTGGCCTCCTTACTTAAAGTCAGAGTCCGGAAATCTCGCGTATTACTTGGCCACTTTATAAAAATTCTTATACTCCTAAGAATTCGCGCATTACTTGGCCACCTTATTTAAAGTCAGAGTCCGGAAATCTCGCGTATTACTTGGCCACTTTATAAAAATTCTTATACGCCTAAGAATTCGCGCATTACTTGGCCACCTTATTTAAAGTCAGAGTCCGGAAATCTCGCGTATTAGTTGGCCACGTTATAACAATTCTTATATTCCTAAGAATTCGCGCATTACTTGATCACCTTACTTAAAGTCAGAGTCGGGAAATCTCGCGTATTACTTGGCCACTTTATAAAAATTCTTATACTCCTAAGAATTCACGCATTACTTGGCCTCCTTACTTAAAGTCAGAGTCCGGAAATCTCGCGTATTACTTGGCCACTTTATAAAAATTCTTATACTCCTAAGAATTCGCGCATTACTTGGCCACCTTATTTAAAGTCAGAGTCCGGAAATCTCGCGTATTACTTGGCCACTTTATAAAAATTCTTATACTCCTAAGAACTCGCGCATTACTTGGCCACTTTACTTTCAGTCAGAGTCCGGAAATCTCGCGTATTAGTTGGCCACTTTATAAAAATTCTTATACTCCTAAGAATTCACGCATTACTTGGCCTCCTTACTTAAAGTCAGAGTCCGGAAATCTCGCGTATTACTTGGCCACTTTATAAAAATTCTTATACTCCTAAGAATTCGCGCATTACTTGGCCACCTTATTTAAAGTCAGAGTCCGGAAATCTCGCGTATTACTTGGCCACTTTATAAAAATTCTTATACTCCTAAGAATTCGCGCATTACTTGGCCACCTTATTTAAAGTCAGAGTCCGGAAATCTCGCGTATTACTTGGCCACTTTAGAAAAATTCTTATACTCCTAAGAATTCGCGCATTACTTGGCCACCTTATTTAAAGTCAGAGTCCGGAAATCTCGCGTATTAGTTGGCCACGTTATAACAATTCTTATACTCCTAAGAATTCGCGCATTACTTGGCCACCTTATTTAAAGTCAGAGTCGGGAAATCTCGCGTATTACTTTGCCACTTTATAAAAACTCTTATACTCCTAAGAACTCGCGCATTACTGGGCCACCTTATTTTAAGTCAGAGCCCGGAAATCTCGCGTATTACTTGGCCACTTTATAAAAATTCTTATACTCCTAAGAATTCACGCATTACTTGGCCTCCTTACTTAAAGTCAGAGCCCGGAAATCTCGCGTATTACTTGGCCACTTTATAAAAATTCTTATACTCCTAAGAATTCGCGCATTACTTGGCCACCTTACTTAAAGTCAGAGTCCGGAAATCTCGCGTATTACTTGGACACTTTATAAAAAAAAAAATTCTTATACTCCTAAGAATTCGCGCATTACTTGGCCACCTTATTTAAAGCCAGAGTCCGGATATCTCGCGTATTATTTGGCCACTTTAGAAAAATTCTTAAAATCCTAAGAACTCGCGCATTACTTGGCCACCTTATTTAAAGTCAGAGTCGGGAAATCTCGCGTATTACTTTGCCACTTTATAAAAACTCTTATACTCCTAAGAACTCGCGCATTACTGGGCCACCTTATTTTAAGTCAGAGCCCGGAAATCTCGCGTATTACTTGGCCACTTTATAAAAATTCTTATACTCCTAAGAATTCACGCATTACTTGGCCTCCTTACTTAAAGTCAGAGCCCGGAAATCTCGCGTATTACTTGGCCACTTTATAAAAATTCTTATACTCCTAAGAATTCACGCATTACTTGGCCTCCTTACTTAAAGTCAGAGTCCGGAAATCTCGCGTATTACTTGGCCACTTTATAAAAATTCTTATACTCCTAAGAATTCGCGCATTACTTGGCCACCTTATTTAAAGTCAGAGTCCGGAAATCTCGCGTATTACTTGGCCACTTTATAAAAATTCTTATACTCCTAAGAACTCGCGCATTACTTGGCCACTTTACTTTAAGTCAGAGTCCGGAAATCTCGCGTATTAGTTGGCCACTTTATAAAAATTCTTATACTCCTAAGAATTCACGCATTACTTGGCCTCCTTACTTAAAGTCAGAGTCCGGAAATCTCGCGTATTACTTGGCCACTTTATAAAAATTCTTATACTCCTAAGAATTCGCGCATTACTTGGCCACCTTATTTAAAGTCAGAGTCCGGAAATCTCGCGTATTACTTGGCCACTTTATAAAAATTCTTATACTCCTAAGAATTCGCGCATTACTTGGCCACCTTATTTAAAGTCAGAGTCCGGAAATCTCGCGTATTACTTGGCCACTTTAGAAAAATTCTTATACTCCTAAGAATTCGCGCATTACTTGGCCACCTTATTTAAAGTCAGAGTCCGGAAATCTCGCGTATTAGTTGGCCACGTTATAACAATTCTTATACTCCTAAGAATTCGCGCATTACTTGGCCACCTTACTTAAAGTCAGAGTCGGGAAATCTCGCGTATTACTTTGCCACTTTATAAAAACTCTTATACTCCTAAGAACTCGCGCATTACTGGGCCACCTTATTTTAAGTCAGAGCCCGGAAATCTCGCGTATTACTTGGCCACTTTATAAAAATTCTTATACTCCTAAGAATTCACGCATTACTTGGCCTCCTTACTTAAAGTCAGAGCCCGGAAATCTCGCGTATTACTTGGCCACTTTATAAAAATTCTTATACTCCTAAGAATTCACGCATTACTTGGCCTCCTTACTTAAAGTCAGAGTCCGGAAATCTCGCGTATTACTTGGCCACTTTATAAAAATTCTTATACTCCTAAGAATTCGCGCATTACTTGGCCACCTTATTTAAAGTCAGAGTCCGGAAATCTCGCGTATTACTTGGCCACTTTAGAAAAATTCTTATAATCCTAAGAACTCGCGCATTACTTGGCCACCTTACTTAAAGTCAGAGTCGGGAAATCTCGCGTATTACTTTGCCACTTTATAAAAACTCTTATACTCCTAAGAACTCGCGCATTACTGGGCCACCTTATTTTAAGTCAGAGCCCGGAAATCTCGCGTATTACTTGGCCACTTTATAAAAATTCTTATACTCCTAAGAATTCACGCATTACTTGGCCTCCTTACTTAAAGTCAGAGCCCGGAAATCTCGCGTATTACTTGGCCACTTTATAAAAATTCTTATACTCCTAAGAATTCACGCATTACTTGGCCTCCTTACTTAAAGTCAGAGTCCGGAAATCTCGCGTATTACTTGGCCACTTTATAAAAATTCTTATACTCCTAAGAATTCGCGCATTACTTGGCCACCTTATTTAAAGTCAGAGTCCGGAAATCTCGCGTATTACTTGGCCACTTTATAAAAATTCTTATACTCCTAAGAACTCGCGCATTACTTGGCCACTTTACTTTCAGTCAGAGTCCGGAAATCTCGCGTATTAGTTGGCCACTTTATAAAAATTCTTATACTCCTAAGAATTCACGCATTACTTGGCCTCCTTACTTAAAGTCAGAGTCCGGAAATCTCGCGTATTACTTGGCCACTTTATAAAAATTCTTATACTCCTAAGAATTCGCGCATTACTTGGCCACCTTATTTAAAGTCAGAGTCCGGAAATCTCGCGTATTACTTGGCCACTTTATAAAAATTCTTATACTCCTAAGAATTCGCGCATTACTTGGCCACCTTATTTAAAGTCAGAGTCCGGAAATCTCGCGTATTACTTGGCCACTTTAGAAAAATTCTTATACTCCTAAGAATTCGCGCATTACTTGGCCACCTTATTTAAAGTCAGAGTCCGGAAATCTCGCGTATTAGTTGGCCACGTTATAACAATTCTTATACTCCTAAGAATTCGCGCATTACTTGGCCACCTTACTTAAAGTCAGAGTCGGGAAATCTCGCGTATTACTTTGCCACTTTATAAAAACTCTTATACTCCTAAGAACTCGCGCATTACTGGGCCACCTTATTTTAAGTCAGAGCCCGGAAATCTCGCGTATTACTTGGCCACTTTATAAAAATTCTTATACTCCTAAGAATTCACGCATTACTTGGCCTCCTTACTTAAAGTCAGAGCCCGGAAATCTCGCGTATTACTTGGCCACTTTATAAAAATTCTTATACTCCTAAGAATTCACGCATTACTTGGCCTCCTTACTTAAAGTCAGAGTCCGGAAATCTCGCGTATTACTTGGCCACTTTATAAAAATTCTTATACTCCTAAGAATTCGCGCATTACTTGGCCACCTTATTTAAAGTCAGAGTCCGGAAATCTCGCGTATTACTTGGCCACTTTAAAAAATTCTTATACTCCTAAGAACTCGCGCATTACTTGGCCACCTTACTTAAAGTCAGAGTCGGGAAATCTCGCGTATTACTTTGCCACTTTATAAAAACTCTTATACTCCTAAGAACTCGCGCATTACTGGGCCACCTTATTTTAAGTCAGAGCCCGGAAATCTCGCGTATTACTTGGCCACTTTATAAAAATTCTTATACTCCTAAGAATTCACGCATTACTTGGCCTCCTTACTTAAAGTCAGAGCCCGGAAATCTCGCGTATTACTTGGCCACTTTATAAAAATTCTTATACTCCTAAGAATTCACGCATTACTTGGCCTCCTTACTTAAAGTCAGAGTCCGGAAATCTCGCGTATTACTTGGCCACTTTATAAAAATTCTTATACTCCTAAGAATTCGCGCATTACTTGGCCACCTTATTTAAAGTCAGAGTCCGGAAATCTCGCGTATTACTTGGCCACTTTATAAAAATTCTTATACTCCTAAGAACTCGCGCATTACTTGGCCACTTTACTTTCAGTCAGAGTCCGGAAATCTCGCGTATTAGTTGGCCACTTTATAAAAATTCTTATACTCCTAAGAATTCACGCATTACTTGGCCTCCTTACTTAAAGTCAGAGTCCGGAAATCTCGCGTATTACTTGGCCACTTTATAAAAATTCTTATACTCCTAAGAATTCGCGCATTACTTGGCCACCTTATTTAAAGTCAGAGTCCGGAAATCTCGCGTATTACTTGGCCACTTTATAAAAATTCTTATACTCCTAAGAATTCGCGCATTACTTGGCCACCTTATTTAAAGTCAGAGTCCGGAAATCTCGCGTATTACTTGGCCACTTTAGAAAAATTCTTATACTCCTAAGAATTCGCGCATTACTTGGCCACCTTATTTAAAGTCAGAGTCCGGAAATCTCGCGTATTAGTTGGCCACGTTATAACAATTCTTATACTCCTAAGAATTCGCGCATTACTTGGCCACCTTACTTAAAGTCAGAGTCGGGAAATCTCGCGTATTACTTTGCCACTTTATAAAAACTCTTATACTCCTAAGAACTCGCGCATTACTGGGCCACCTTATTTTAAGTCAGAGCCCGGAAATCTCGCGTATTACTTGGCCACTTTATAAAAATTCTTATACTCCTAAGAATTCACGCATTACTTGGCCTCCTTACTTAAAGTCAGAGCCCGGAAATCTCGCGTATTACTTGGCCACTTTATAAAAATTCTTATACTCCTAAGAATTCACGCATTACTTGGCCTCCTTACTTAAAGTCAGAGTCCGGAAATCTCGCGTATTACTTGGCCACTTTATAAAAATTCTTATACTCCTAAGAATTCGCGCATTACTTGGCCACCTTATTTAAAGTCAGAGTCCGGAAATCTCGCGTATTACTTGGCCACTTTAGAAAAATTCTTATAATCCTAAGAACTCGCGCATTACTTGATCACCTTACTTAAAGTCAGAGTCGGGAAATCTCGCGTATTACTTTGCCACTTTATAAAAACTCTTATACTCCTAAGAACTCGCGCATTACTGGGCCACCTTATTTTAAGTCAGAGCCCGGAAATCTCGCGTATTACTTGGCCACTTTATAAAAATTCTTATACTCCTAAGAATTCACGCATTACTTGGCCTCCTTACTTAAAGTCAGAGCCCGGAAATCTCGCGTATTACTTGGCCACTTTATAAAAATTCTTATACTCCTAAGAATTCACGCATTACTTGGCCTCCTTACTTAAAGTCAGAGTCCGGAAATCTCGCGTATTACTTGGCCACTTTATAAAAATTCTTATACTCCTAAGAATTCGCGCATTACTTGGCCACCTTATTTAAAGTCAGAGTCCGGAAATCTCGCGTATTACTTGGCCACTTTATAAAAATTCTTATACTCCTAAGAACTCGCGCATTACTTGGCCACTTTACTTTCAGTCAGAGTCCGGAAATCTCGCGTATTAGTTGGCCACTTTATAAAAATTCTTATACTCCTAAGAATTCACGCATTACTTGGCCTCCTTACTTAAAGTCAGAGTCCGGAAATCTCGCGTATTACTTGGCCACTTTATAAAAATTCTTATACTCCTAAGAATTCGCGCATTACTTGGCCACCTTATTTAAAGTCAGAGTCCGGAAATCTCGCGTATTACTTGGCCACTTTATAAAAATTCTTATACTCCTAAGAATTCGCGCATTACTTGGCCACCTTATTTAAAGTCAGAGTCCGGAAATCTCGCGTATTACTTGGCCACTTTATAAAAATTCTTATACTCCTAAGAATTCGCGCATTACTTGGCCACCTTATTTAAAGTCAGAGTCCGGAAATCTCGCGTATTAGTTGGCCACGTTATAACAATTCTTATATTCCTAAGAATTCGCGCATTACTTGATCACCTTACTTAAAGTCAGAGTCGGGAAATCTCGCGTATTACTTGGCCACTTTATAAAAATTCTTATACTCCTAAGAATTCACGCATTACTTGGCCTCCTTACTTAAAGTCAGAGTCCGGAAATCTCGCGTATTACTTGGCCACTTTATAAAAATTCTTATACTCCTAAGAATTCGCGCATTACTTGGCCACCTTATTTAAAGTCAGAGTCCGGAAATCTCGCGTATTACTTGGCCACTTTATAAAAATTCTTATACTCCTAAGAATTCACGCATTACTTGGCCTCCTTACTTAAAGTCAGAGTCCGGAAATCTCGCGTATTACTTGGCCACTTTATAAAAATTCTTATACTCCTAAGAATTCGCGCATTACTTGGCCACCTTATTTAAAGTCAGAGTCCGGAAATCTCGCGTATTACTTGGCCACTTTAGAAAAATTCTTATAATCCTAAGAACTCGCGCATTACTGGGCCACCTTATTTTAAGTCAGAGCCCGGAAATCTCGTGTATTACTTGGCCACTTTATAAAAATTCTTATACTCCTAAGAATTCACGCATTACTTGGCCTCCTTAATTAAACTCAGAGTCCGGAAATCTCGCGTATTACTTGGCCACTTTATAAAAATTCTTATACTCCTAAGAATTCGCGCATTACTTGGCCACTCTTTTTAAGACAGACTTCGTTTAACTCGCGTATTACTTGGCTACTTATAAAAATTCTTATACTCCTAAGAACTCGCGCATTACTTGGCCACTTTACTTTCAGTCAGAGTCCGGAAATCTCGCGTATTAGTTGGCCACTTTATAAAAATTCTTATACTCCTAAGAATTCACGCATTACTTGGCCTCCTTACTTAAAGTCAGAGTCCGGAAATCTCGCGTATTACTTGGCCACTTTATAAAAATTCTTATACTCCTAAGAATTCGCGCATTACTTGGCCACCTTATTTAAAGT
This sequence comes from Diplolepis rosae, assembly GCA_030998225.1. Classification (NCBI taxonomy): domain Eukaryota; kingdom Metazoa; phylum Arthropoda; class Insecta; order Hymenoptera; family Diplolepididae; genus Diplolepis; species Diplolepis rosae. Next base: position 446,937 of record JAPYXD010000700.1, read on the forward strand.
CAGAGTCCGGAAATCTCGCGTATTACTTGGCCGCTTTATAAAAATTCTTATACTCCTAAGAATTCGCGCATTACTTGGCCACCTTATTTAAAGTCAGAGTCCGGAAATCTCGCGTATTAGTTGGCCACGTTATAACAATTCTTATATTCCTAAGAATTCGCGCATTACTTGATCACCTTACTTAAAGTCAGAGTCGGGAAATCTCGCGTATTACTTGGCCACTTTATAAAAATTCTTATACTCCTAAGAATTCACGCATTACTTGGCCTCCTTACTTAAAGTCAGAGTCCGGAAATCTCGCGTATTACTTGGCCACTTTATAAAAATTCTTATACTCCTAAGAATTCGCGCATTACTTCACCACTCTTATTTAAAGTCAGAGTCCGGAAATCTCGCGTATTACTTGGCCACTTTATAAAAATTCTTATACTCGTAAGAACTCGCGCATTACTTGGCCACTTTACTTTCAGTCAGAGTCCGGAAATCTCGCGTATTAGTTGGCCACTTTATAAAAATTCTTATACTCCTAAGAATTCACGCATTACTTGGCCTCCTTACTTAAAAGTCAGAGTCCGTATATCTCGCGTATTACTTGGCCACTTTATAAAAATTCTTATACTCCTAAGAATTCGCGCATTACTTGGCCACCTTATTTAAAGTCAGAGTCCGGAAATCTCGCGTATTACTTGGCCACTTTATAAAAATTCTTATACTCCTAAGAATTCGCGCATTACTTGGCCACCTTATTTAAAGTCAGAGTCCGGAAATCTCGCGTATTACTTGGCCACTTTAGAAAAATTCTTATACTCCTAAGAATTCGCGCATTACTTGGCCACCTTATTTAAAGTCAGAGTCCGGAAATCTCGCGTATTAGTTGGCCACGTTATAACAATTCTTATACTCCTAAGAATTCGCGCATTACTTGATCACCTTACTTAAAGTCAGAGTCGGGAAATCTCGCGTATTACTTTGCCACTTTATAAAAACTCTTATACTCCTAAGAACTCGCGCATTACTGGGCCACCTTATTTTAAGTCAGAGCCCGGAAATCTCGCGTATTACTTGGCCACTTTATAAAAATTCTTATACTCCTAAGAATTCACGCATTACTTGGCCTCCTTACTTAAAGTCAGAGCCCGGAAATCTCGCGTATTACTTGGCCACTTTATAAAAATTCTTATACTCCTAAGAATTCACGCATTACTTGGCCTCCTTACTTAAAGTCAGAGTCCGGAAATCTCGCGTATTACTTGGCCACTTTATAAAAATTCTTATACTCCTAAGAATTCGCGCATTACTTGGCCACCTTATTTAAAGTCAGAGTCCGGAAATCTCGCGTATTACTTGGCCACTTTAGAAAAATTCTTATAATCCTAAGAACTCGCGCATTACTGGGCCACCTTATTTTAAGTCAGAGCCCGGAAATCTCGCGTATTACTTGGCCACTTTATAAAAATTCTTATACTCCTAAGAATTCACGCATTACTTGGCCTCCTTACTTAAAGTCAGAGTCCGGAAATCTCGCGTATTACTTGGCCACTTTATAAAAATTCTTATACTCCTAAGAATTCGCGCATTACTTGGCCACTCTTTTTAAGACAGACTTCGTTTAACTCGCGTATTACTTGGCTACTTATAAAAATTCTTATACTCCTAAGAACTCGCGCATTACTTGGCCACTTTACTTTCAGTCAGAGTCCGGAAATCTCGCGTATTAGTTGGCCACTTTATAAAAATTCTTATACTCCTAAGAATTCACACATTACTTGGCCTCCTTACTTAAAGTCAGAGTCCGGAAATCTCGCGTATTACTTGGCCACTTTATAAAAATTCTTATACTCCTAAGAATTCGCGCATTACTTGGCCACCTTATTTAAAGTCAGAGTCCGGAAATCTCGCGTATTACTTGGCCACTTTATAAAAATTCTTATACTCCTAAGAATTCGCGCATTACTTGGCCACCTTATTTAAAGTCAGAGTCCGGAAATCTCGCGTATTAGTTGGCCACGTTATAACAATTCTTATATTCCTAAGAATTCGCGCATTACTTGATCACCTTACTTAAAGTCAGAGTCCGGAAAACTCTCGTCTCACTTGTCCACTGTATAAAAATTCTTATACTCCTAAGAATTCACGCATTACTTGGCCTCCTTACTTAAAGTCAGAGTCCGGAAATCTCGCTTATTACTTGGCCACTTTATAAAAATTCTTATACTCCTAAGAATTCGCGCATTACTTGGCCACCTTATTTAAAGTCAGAGTCCGGAAATCTCGCGTATTACTTGGCCACTTTATAAAAACTCTTATACTCGTAAGAACTCGCGCATTACTTGGCCACTTTACTTTCAGTCAGAGTCCGGAAATCTCGCGTATTAGTTGGCCACGTTATAAAAATTCTTATACTCCTAAGAATTCACGCATTACTTGGCCTCCTTACTTAAAGTCAGAGTCCGGAAATCTCGCGTATTACTTGGCCACTTTATAAAAATTCTTATACTCCTAAGAATTCGCGCATTACTTGGCCACCTTATTTAAAGTCAGAGTCCGGAAATCTCGCGTATTACTTGGCCACTTTATAAAAATTCTTATACTCCTAAGAATTCGCGCATTACTTGGCCACCTTATTTAAAGTCAGAGTCCGGAAATCTCGCGTATTACTTGGCCACTTTAGAAAAATTCTTATACTCCTAAGAATTCGCGCATTACTTGGCCACCTTATTTAAAGTCAGAGTCCGGAAATCTCGCGTATTAGTTGGCCACGTTATAACAATTCTTATACTCCTAAGAATTCGCGCATTACTTGATCACCTTACTTAAAGTCAGAGTCGGGAAATCTCGCGTATTACTTTGCCACTTTATAAAAACTCTTATACTCCTAAGAACTCGCGCATTACTGGGCCACCTTATTTTAAGTCAGAGCCCGGAAATCTCGCGTATTACTTGGCCACTTTATAAAAATTCTTATACTCCTAAGAATTCACGCATTACTTGGCCTCCTTACTTAAAGTCAGAGCCCGGAAATCTCGCGTATTACTTGGCCACTTTATAAAAATTCTTATACTCCTAAGAATTCACGCATTACTTGGCCTCCTTACTTAAAGTCAGAGTCCGGAAATCTCGCGTATTACTTGGCCACTTTATAAAAATTCTTATACTCCTAAGAATTCGCGCATTACTTGGCCACCTTATTTAAAGTCAGAGTCCGGAAATCTCGCGTATTACTTGGCCACTTTAGAAAAATTCTTATAATCCTAAGAACTCGCGCATTACTGGGCCACCTTATTTTAAGTCAGAGCCCGGAAATCTCGCGTATTACTTGGCCACTTTATAAAAATTCTTATACTCCTAAGAATTCACGCATTACTTGGCCTCCTTACTTAAAGTCAGAGTCCGGAAATCTCGCGTATTACTTGGCCACTTTATAAAAATTCTTATACTCCTAAGAATTCGCGCATTACTTGGCCACTCTTATTAAGACAGACTTCGTTTAACTCGCGTATTACTTGGCTACTTATAAAAATTCTTATACTCCTAAGAACTCGCGCATTACTTGGCCACTTTGCTTTCAGTCAGAGTCCGGAAATCTCGCGTATTAGTTGGCCACTTTATAAAAATTCTTATACTCCTAAGAATTCACGCATTACTTGGCCTCCTTACTTAAAGTCAGAGTCCGGAAATCTCGCGTATTACTTGGCCACTTTATAAAAATTCTTATACTCCTAAGAATTCGCGCATTACTTGGCCACCTTATTTAAAGTCAGAGTCCGGAAATCTCGCGTATTACTTGGCCGCTTTATAAAAATTCTTATACTCCTAAGAATTCGCGCATTACTTGGCCACCTTATTTAAAGTCAGAGTCCGGAAATCTCGCGTATTAGTTGGCCACGTTATAACAATTCTTATATTCCTAAGAATTCGCGCATTACTTGATCACCTTACTTAAAGTCAGAGTCGGGAAATCTCGCGTATTACTTGGCCACTTTATAAAAATTCTTATACTCCTAAGAATTCACGCATTACTTGGCCTCCTTACTTAAAGTCAGAGTCCGGAAATCTCGCGTATTACTTGGCCACTTTATAAAAATTCTTATACTCCTAAGAATTCGCGCATTACTTCGCCACCGTATTTAAAGTCAGAGTCCGGAAATCTCGCGTATTACTTGGCCACTTTATAAAAATTCTTATACTCGTAAGAACTCGCGCATTACTTGGCCACTTTACTTTAAGTCAGAGTCCGGAAATCTCGCGTATTAGTTGGCCACTTTATAAAAATTCTTATACTCCTAAGAATTCACGCATTACTTGGCCTCCTTACTTAAAGTCAGAGTCCGGTTATCTCGCGTATTACTTGGCCACTTTATAAAAATTCTTATACTCCTAAGAATTCGCGCATTACTTGGCCACCTTATTTAAAGTCAGAGTCCGGAAATCTCGCGTATTACTTGGCCACTTTATAAAAATTCTTATACTCCTAAGAATTCGCGCATTACTGTGGCCACCTTATTTAAAGTCAGAGTCCGGAAATCTCGCGTATTACTTGGCCACTTTAGAAAAATTCTTATACTCCTAAGAATTCGCGCATTACTTGGCCACCTTATTTAAAGTCAGAGTCCGGAAATCTCGCGTATTAGTTGGCCACGTTATAACAATTCTTATACTCCTAAGAATTCGCGCATTACTTGATCACCTTACTTAAAGTCAGAGTCGGGAAATCTCGCGTATTACTTTGCCACTTTATAAAAACTCTTATACTCCTAAGAACTCGCGCATTACTGGGCCACCTTATTTTAAGTCAGAGCCCGGAAATCTCGCGTATTACTTGGCCACTTTATAAAAATTCTTATACTCCTAAGAATTCACGCATTACTTGGCCTCCTTACTTAAAGTCAGAGCCCGGAAATCTCGCGTATTACTTGGCCACTTTATAAAAATTCTTATACTCCTAAGAATTCACGCATTACTTGGCCTCCTTACTTAAAGTCAGAGTCCGGAAATCTCGCGTATTACTTGGCCACTTTATAAAAATTCTTATACTCCTAAGAATTCGCGCATTACTTGGCCACCTTATTTAAAGTCAGAGTCCGGAAATCTCGCGTATTACTTGGCCACTTTAGAAAAATTCTTATAATCCTAAGAACTCGCGCATTACTGGGCCACCTTATTTTAAGTCAGAGCCCGGAAATCTCGCGTATTACTTGGCCACTTTATAAAAATTCTTATACTCCTAAGAATTCACGCATTACTTGGCCTCCTTACTTAAAGTCAGAGTCCGGAAATCTCGCGTATTACTTGGCCACTTTATAAAAATTCTTATACTCCTAAGAATTCGCGCATTACTTGGCCACTCTTTTTAAGACAGACTTCGTTTAACTCGCGTATTACTTGGCTACTTATAAAAATTCTTATACTCCTAAGAACTCGCGCATTACTTGGCCACTTTACTTTCAGTCAGAGTCCGGAAATCTCGCGTATTAGTTGGCCACTTTATAAAAATTCTTATACTCCTAAGAATTCACGCATTACTTGGCCTCCTTACTTAAAGTCAGAGTCCGGAAATCTCGCGTATTACTTGGCCACTTTATAAAAATTCTTATACTCCTAAGAATTCGCGCATTACTTGGCCACCTTATTTAAAGTCAGAGTCCGGAAATCTCGCGTATTACTTGGCCACTTTATAAAAATTATTATACTCCTAAGAATTCGCGCATTACTTGGCCACCTTACTTAAAGTCAGAGTCCGGAAATCTCGCGTATTAGTTGGCCACGTTATAACAATTCTTATACTCCTAAGAATTCGCGCATTACTTGATCACCTTACTTAAAGTCAGAGTCCGGAAATCTCGCGTATTACTTGGCCACTTTATAAAAATTCTTATACTCCTAAGAATTCACGCATTACTTGGCCTCCTTACTTAAAGTCAGAGTCCGGAAATCTCGCTTATTACTTGGCCACTTTATAAAAATTCTTATACTCCTAAGAATTCGCGCATTACTTGGCCACCTTATTTAAAGTCAGAGTCCGGAAATCTCGCGTATTACTTGGCCACTTTATAAAAATTCTTATAATCGTAAGAACTCGCGCATTACTTGGCCACTTTACTTTCAGTCAGAGTCCGGAAATCTCGCGTATTAGTTGGCCACTTTATAAAAATTCTTATACTCCTAAGAATTCACGCATTACTTGGCCTCCTTACTTAAAGTCAGAGTCCGGAAATCTCGCGTATTACTTGGCCACTTTATAAAAATTCTTATACTCCTAAGAATTCGCGCATTACTTGGCCACCTTATTTAAAGTCAGAGTCCGGAAATCTCGCGTATTACTTGGCCACTTTATAAAAATTCTTATACTCCTAAGAATTCGCGCATTACTTGGCCACCTTATTTAAAGTCAGAGTCCGGAAATCTCGCGTATTACTTGGCCACTTTAGAAAAATTCTTATACTCCTAAGAATTCGCGCATTACTTGGCCACCTTATTTAAAGTCAGAGTCCGGAAATCTCGCGTATTAGTTGGCCACGTTATAACAATTCTTATACTCCTAAGAATTCGCGCATTACTTGATCACCTTACTTAAAGTCAGAGTCGGGAAATCTCGCGTATTACTTTGCCACTTTATAAAAACTCTTATACTCCTAAGAACTCGCGCATTACTGGGCCACCTTATTTTAAGTCAGAGCCCGGAAATCTCGCGTATTACTTGGCCACTTTATAAAAATTCTTATACTCCTAAGAATTCACGCATTACTTGGCCTCCTTACTTAAAGTCAGAGCCCGGAAATCTCGCGTATTACTTGGCCACTTTATAAAAATTCTTATACTCCTAAGAATTCACGCATTACTTGGCCTCCTTACTTAAAGTCAGAGTCCGGAAATCTCGCGTATTACTTGGCCACTTTATAAAAATTCTTATACTCCTAAGAATTCGCGCATTACTTGGCCACCTTATTTAAAGTCAGAGTCCGGAAATCTCGCGTATTACTTGGCCACTTTAGAAAAATTCTTATAATCCTAAGAACTCGCGCATTACTGGGCCACCTTATTTTAAGTCAGAGCCCGGAAATCTCGCGTATTACTTGGCCACTTTATAAAAATTCTTATACTCCTAAGAATTCACGCATTACTTGGCCTCCTTACTTAAAGTCAGAGTCCGGAAATCTCGCGTATTACTTGGCCACTTTATAAAAATTCCTATACTCCTAAGAATTCGCGCATTACTTGGCCACCTTATTTAAAGTCAGAGTCCGGAAATCTCGCGTATTACTTGGCCACTTTAGAAAAATTCTTATAATCCTAAGAACTCGCGCATTACTTGGCCACTTTACTTTAAGTCAGAGTCCGGAAATCTCGCGTATTAGTTGGCCACTTTATAACAATTCTTATACTCCTAAGAATTCGCGCATTACTTGGCCTCTCTTTTTAAGACAGACTTCGTTTAACTCGCGTATTACTTGGCTACTTATAAAAATTCTTATACTCCTAAGAACTCGCGCATTACTTGGCCACCTTACTTAAAGTCAGAGTCCGGAAATCTCGCGTACTACTTGTCCACTTTAGAAAAATTCTTATACTCCTATGAATTCGCGTATTACTTGGCCACGTTATAAAAATTCTTACACTCCTAAGAACTCGCGCATTACTTGGCCACTTTACTTCAAGTCAGAGTCCGGAAATCTCGCGTATTAGTTGGCCACTTTATAACAATTCTTATACTCCTAAGAATTCGCGCATTACTTGGCCACTCTTTTCAAGACAGACTTCGTGTAACTCGCGTATTACTTGGCTACTTATAAAAATTCTTATACTCCTAAGAACTCGCGCATTACTTGGCCACTTTACTTTCAGTCAGAGTCCGGAAATCTCGCGTATTAGTTGGCCACGTTATAACAATTCTTATACTCCTAAGAATTCGCGCATTACTTGATCACCTTACTTAAAGTCAGAGTCGGGAAATCTCGCGTATTACTTTGCCACTTTATAAAAACTCTTATACTCCTAAGAACTCGCGCATTACTGGGCCACCTTATTTTAAGTCAGAGCCCGGAAATCTCGCGTATTACTTGGCCACTTTATAAAAATTCTTATACTCCTAAGAATTCACGCATTACTTGGCCTCCTTACTTAAAGTCAGAGTCCGGAAATCTCGCGTATGACTTGGCCACTTTATAAAAATTCTTATACTCCTAAGAATTCGCGCATTACTTGGCCACCTTATTTAAAGTCAGAGTCCGGAAATCTCGCGTATTACTTGGCCACTTTAGAAAAATTCTTATACTCCTAAGAATTCGCGCATTACTTGGCCACCTTATTTAAAGTCAGAGTCCGGAAATCTCGCGTATTACTTGGCCACTTTAGAAAAATTCTTATAATCCTAAGAACTCGCGCATTACTTGGCCACTTTACTTTAAGTCAGAGTCCGGAAATCTCGCGTATTAGTTGGCCACTTTATAAAAATTCTTATACTCCTAAGAATTCACGCATTACTTGGCCTCCTTACTTAAAGTCAGAGTCCGGAAATCTCGCGTATTACTTGGCCACTTTATAAAAATTCTTATACTCCTAAGAATTCGCGCATTACTTGGCCACCTTATTTAAAGTCAGAGTCCGGAAATCTCGCGTATTACTTGGCCACTTTAGAAAAATTCTTATACTCCTAAGAATTCGCGCATTACTTGGCCACCTTATTTAAAGTCAGAGTCCGGAAATCTCGCGTATTAGTTGGCCACGTTATAACAATTCTTATACTCCTAAGAATTCGCGCATTACTTGATCACCTTACTTAAAGTCAGAGTCGGGAAATCTCGCGTATTACTTTGCCACTTTATAAAAACTCTTATACTCCTAAGAACTCGCGCATTACTGGGCCACCTTATTTTAAGTCAGAGCCCGGAAATCTCGCGTATTACTTGGCCACTTTATAAAAATTCCGATACTCCTAAGAATTCACGCATTACTTGGCCTCCTTACTTAAAGTCAGAGCCCGGAAATCTCGCGTATTACTTGGCCACTTTATAAAAATTCTTATACTCCTAAGAATTCACGCATTACTTGGCCTCCTTACTTAAAGTCAGAGTCCGGAAATCTCGCGTATTACTTGGCCACTTTATAAAAATTCTTATACTCCTAAGAATTCGCGCATTACTTGGCCACCTTATTTAAAGTCAGAGTCCGGAAATCTCGCGTATTACTTGGCCACTTTAGAAAAATTCTTATAATCCTAAGAACTCGCGCATTACTGGGCCACCTTATTTTAAGTCAGAGCCCGGAAATCTCGCGTATTACTTGGCCACTTTATAAAAATTCTTATACTCCTAAGAATTCACGCATTACTTGGCCTCCTTACTTAAAGTCAGAGTCCGGAAATCTCGCGTATTACTTGGCCACTTTATAAAAATTCTTATACTCCTAAGAATTCGCGCATTACTTGGCCACTCTTTTTAAGACAGACTTCGTTTAACTCGCGTATTACTTGGCTACTTATAAAAATTCTTATACTCCTAAGAACTCGCGTATTACTTGGCCACTTTACTTTAAGTCAGAGTCCGGAAATCTCGCGTATTAGTTGGCCACTTTATAAAAATTCTTATACTCCTAAGAATTCACGCATTACTTGGCCTCCTTACTTAAAGTCAGAGTCCGGAAATCTCGCGTATTACTTGGCCACTTTATGAAAATTCTTATACTCCTAAGAATTCGCGCATTACTTGATCACCTTACTTAAAGTCAGAGTCCGGAAATCTCGCGTATTACTTGGCCACTTTATAAAAATTCTTATACTCCTAAGAATTCGCGCATTACTTGGCCACCTTATTTAAAGTCAGAGTCCGGAAATCTCGCGTATAAGTTGGCCACGTTATAACAATTCTTATATTCCTAAGAATTCGCGCATTACTTGATCACCTTACTTAAAGTCAGAGTCGGGAAATCTCGCGTATTACTTGGCCACTTTATAAAAATTCTTATAATCCTAAGAACTCGCGCATTACTTGGCCTCCTTACTTAAAGTCAGAGTCCGAGAATCTCGCGTATTACTTGGCCACTTTAGAAAAATTCTTATACTCCTAAGAATTCGCGCATTACTTGGCCACCTTATTTAAAGTCAGAGTCCGGAAATCTCGCGTATTACTTGGCCACTTTATAAAAATTCTTATACTCCTAAGAATTCGCGCATTACTTGGCCACCTTATTTAAAGTCAGAGTCCGGAAATCTCGCGTATTAGTTGGCCACGTTATAACAATTCTTATAATCCTAAGAATTCGCGCATTACTTGATCACCTTACTTAAAGTCAGAGTCCGGAAATCTCGCGTATTAGTTGGCCACGTTATAACAATTCTTATACTCCTAAGAATTCGCGCATTACTTGATCACCTTACTTAAAGTCAGAGTCGGGAAATCTCGCGTATTACTTTGCCACTTTATAAAAACTCTTATACTCCTAAGAACTCGCGCATTACTTGGCCACTTTACTTTAAGTCAGAGTCCGGAAATCTCGCGTATTAGTTGGCCACTTTATAAAAATTCTTATACTCCTAAGAATTCACGCATTACTTGGCCTCCTTACTTAAAGTCAGAGTCCGGAAATCTCGCGTATTACTTGGCCACTTTATAAAAATTCTTATACTCCTAAGAATTCGCGCATTACTTGGCCACCTTATTTAAAGTCAGAGTCCGGAAATCTCGCGTATTACTTGGCCACTTTATAAAAATTCTTATACTCCTAAGAATTCGCGCATTACTTGGCCACCTTATTTAAAGTCAGAGTCCGGAAATCTCGCGTATTACTTGGCCACTTTAGAAAAATTCTTATACTCCTAAGAATTCGCGCATTACTTGGCCACCTTATTTAAAGTCAGAGTCCGGAAATCTCGCGTATTAGTTGGCCACGTTATAACAATTCTTATACTCCTAAGAATTCGCGCATTACTTGATCACCTTACTTAAAGTCAGAGTCGGGAAATCTCGCGTATTACTTTGCCACTTTATAAAAACTCTTATACTCCTAAGAACTCGCGCATTACTGGGCCACCTTATTTTAAGTCAGAGCCCGGAAATCTCGCGTATTACTTGGCCACTTTATAAAAATTCTTATACTCCTAAGAATTCACGCATTACTTGGCCTCCTTACTTAAAGTCAGAGTCCGGAAATCTCGCGTATTACTTGGCCACTTTATAAAAATTCTTATACTCCTAAGAATTCGCGCATTACTTGGCCACCTTATTTAAAGTCAGAGTCCGGAAATCTCGCGTATTACTTGGCCACTTTAGAAAAATTCTTATAATCCTAAGAACTCGCGCATTACTGGGCCACCTTATTTTAAGTCAGAGCCCGGAAATCTCGCGTATTACTTGGCCACTTTATAAAAATTCTTATACTCCTAAGAATTCACGCATTACTTGGCCTCCTTACTTAAAGTCAGAGTCCGGAAATCTCGCGTATTACTTGGCCACTTTATAAAAATTCTTATACTCCTAAGAATTCGCGCATTACTTGGCCACCTTATTTAAAGTCAGAGTCCGGAAATCTCGCGTATTACTTGGCCACTTTAGAAAAATTCTTATAATCCTAAGAACTCGCGCATTACTTGGCCACTTTACTTTAAGTCAGAGTCCGGAAATCTCGCGTATTAGTTGGCCACTTTATAACAATTCTTATACTCCTAAGAATTCGCGCATTACTTGGCCACTCTTTTTAAGACAGACTTCGTTTAACTCGCGTATTACTTGGCTACTTATAAAAATTCTTATACTCCTAAGAACTCGCGCATTACTTGGCCACTTTACTTTAAGTCAGAGTCCGGAAATCTCGCGTATTAGTTGGCCACTTTATAACAATTCTTATACTCCTAAGAATTCGCGCATTACTTGGCCTCTCTTTTTAAGACAGACTTCGTTTAACTCGCGTATTACTTGGCTACTTATAAAAATTCTTATACTCCTAAGAACTCGCGCATTACTTGGCCACTTTACTTTAAGTCAGAGTCCGGAAATCTCGCGTATTAGTTGGCCACTTTATAACAATTCTTATACTCCTAAGAATTCGCGCATTACTTGGCCACTCTTTTTAAGACAGACTTCGTTTAACTCGCGTATTACTTGGCTACTTATAAAAATTCTTATACTCCTAAGAACTCGCGCATTACTTGGCCACCTTACTTAAAGTCAGAGTCCGGAAATCTCGCGTATTACTTGGCCACTTTATAAAAATTCTTATACTCCTAAGAATTCGCGCATTACTTGGCCACCTTATTTAAAGTCAGAGTCCGGAAATCTCGCGTATTACTTGGCCACTTTAGAAAAATTCTTATAATCCTAAGAACTCGCGCATTACTTGGCCACTTTACTTTAAGTCAGAGTCCGGAAATCTCGCGTATTAGTTGGCCACTTTATAACAATTCTTATACTCCTAAGAATTCGCGCATTACTTGGCCACTCTTTTTAAGACAGACTTCGTTTAACTCGCGTATTACTTGGCTACTTATAAAAATTCTTATACTCCTAAGAACTCGCGCATTACTTGGCCACTTTACTTTAAGTCAGAGTCCGGAAATCTCGCGTATTAGTTGGCCACTTTATAACAATTCTTATACTCCTAAGAATTCGCGCATTACTTGGCCACTCTTTTTAAGACAGACTTCGTTTAACTCGCGTATTACTTGGCTACTTATAAAAATTCTTATACTCCTAAGAACTCGCGCATTACTTGGCCACTTTACTTTCAGTCAGAGTCCGGAAATCTCGCGTATTAGTTGGCCACTTTATAACAATTCTTATACTCCTAAGAATTCGCGCATTACTTGGCCTCTCTTTTTAAGACAGACTTCGTGTAACTCGCGTATTACTTGGCTACTTATAAAAATTCTTATACTCCTAAGAACTCGCGCATTACTTGGCCACCTTACTTAAAGTCAGAGTCCGGAAATCTCGCGTACTACTTGACCACTTTAGAAAAATTCTTATACTCCTATGAATTCGCGTATTACTTGGCCACGTTATAAAAATTCTTACACTCCTAAGAACTCGCGCATTACTTGGCCACTTTACTTCAAGTCAGAGTTCGGAAATCTCGCGTATTAGTTGGCCACTTTATAACAATTCTTATACTCCTAAGAATTCGCGCATTACTTGGCCACTCTTTTCAAGACAGACTTCGTGTAACTCGCGTATTACTTGGCCACTTTATAAAAATTCTTATACTCCTAAGAACTCGCGCATTACTTGGCCACTTTACTTTCAGTCAGAGTCCGGAAATCTCGCGTATTAGTTGGCCACGTTATAACAATTCTTATACTCCTAAGAATTCGCGCATTACTTGATCACCTTACTTAAAGTCAGAGTCGGGAAATCTCGCGTATTACTTTGCCACTTTATAAAAACTCTTATACTCCTAAGAACTCGCGCATTACTGGGCCACCTTATTTTAAGTCAGAGCCCGGAAATCTCGCGTATTACTTGGCCACTTTATAAAAATTCTTATACTCCTAAGAATTCACGCATTACTTGGCCTCCTTACTTAAAGTCAGAGTCCGGAAATCTCGCGTATTACTTGGCCACTTTATAAAAATTCTTATACTCCTAAGAATTCGCGCATTACTTGGCCACCTTATTTAAAGTCAGAGTCCGGAAATCTCGCGTATTACTTGGCCACTTTAGAAAAATTCTTATACTCCTAAGAATTCGCGCATTACTTGGCCACCTTATTTAAAGTCAGAGTCCGGAAATCTCGCGTATTACTTGGCCACTTTAGAAAAATTCTTATAATCCTAAGAACTCGCGCATTACTTGGCCACTTTACTTTAAGTCAGAGTCCGGAAATCTCGCGTATTAGTTGGCCACTTTATAAAAATTCTTATACTCCTAAGAATTCACGCATTACTTGGCCTCCTTACTTAAAGTCAGAGTCCGGAAATCTCGCGTATTACTTGGCCACTTTATAAAAATTCTTATACTCCTAAGAATTCGCGCATTACTTGGCCACCTTATTTAAAGTCAGAGTCCGGAAATCTCGCGTATTACTTGGCCACTTTATAAAAATTCTTATACTCCTAAGAACTCGCGCATTACTTGGCCACTTTACTTTCAGTCAGAGTCCGGAAATCTCGCGTATTAGTTGGCCACTTTATAAAAATTCTTATACTCCTAAGAATTCACGCATTACTTGGCCTCCTTACTTAAAGTCAGAGTCCGGAAATCTCGCGTATTACTTGGCCACTTTATAAAAATTCTTATACTCCTAAGAATTCGCGCATTACTTGGCCACCTTATTTAAAGTCAGAGTCCGGAAATCTCGCGTATTACTTGGCCACTTTATAAAAATTCTTATACTCCTAAGAATTCGCGCATTACTTGGCCACCTTATTTAAAGTCAGAGTCCGGAAATCTCGCGTATTACTTGGCCACTTTAGAAAAATTCTTATACTCCTAAGAATTCGCGCATTACTTGGCCACCTTATTTAAAGTCAGAGTCCGGAAATCTCGCGTATTAGTTGGCCACGTTATAACAATTCTTATACTCCTAAGAATTCGCGCATTACTTGATCACCTTACTTAAAGTCAGAGTCGGGAAATCTCGCGTATTACTTTGCCACTTTATAAAAACTCTTATACTCCTAAGAACTCGCGCATTACTGGGCCACCTTATTTTAAGTCAGAGCCCGGAAATCTCGCGTATTACTTGGCCACTTTATAAAAATTCTTATACTCCTAAGAATTCACGCATTACTTGGCCTCCTTACTTAAAGTCAGAGCCCGGAAATCTCGCGTATTACTTGGCCACTTTATAAAAATTCTTATACTCCTAAGAATTCACGCATTACTTGGCCTCCTTACTTAAAGTCAGAGTCCGGAAATCTCGCGTATTACTTGGCCACTTTATAAAAATTCTTATACTCCTAAGAATTCGCGCATTACTTGGCCACCTTATTTAAAGTCAGAGTCCGGAAATCTCGCGTATTACTTGGCCACTTTAGAAAAATTCTTATAATCCTAAGAACTCGCGCATTACTGGGCCACCTTATTTTAAGTCAGATCCCGGAAATCTCGCGTATTACTTGGCCACTTTATAAAAATTCTTATACTCCTAAGAATTCACGCATTACTTGGCCTCCTTACTTAAAGTCAGAGTCCGGAAATCTCGCGTATTACTTGGCCACTTTATAAAAATTCTTATACTCCTAAGAATTCGCGCATTACTTGGCCACTCTTTTTAAGACAGACTTCGTTTAACTCGCGTATTACTTGGCTACTTATAAAAATTCTTATACTCCTAAGAACTCGCGTATTACTTGGCCACTTTACTTTAAGTCAGAGTCCGGAAATCTCGCGTATTAGTTGGCCACTTTATAAAAATTCTTATACTCCTAAGAATTCACGCATTACTTGGCCTCCTTACTTAAAGTCAGAGTCCGGAAATCTCGCGTATTACTTGGCCACTTTATAAAAATTCTTATACTCCTAAGAATTCGCGCATTACTTGGCCACCTTATTTAAAGTCAGAGTCCGGAAATCTCGCGTATTACTTGGCCACTTTATAAAAATTCTTATACTCCTAAGAATTCGCGCATTACTTGGCCACCTTATTTAAAGTCAGAGTCCGGAAATCTCGCGTATTACTTGGCCACTTTATAAAAATTCTTATACTCCTAAGAATTCGCGCATTACTTGGCCACCTTATTTAAAGTCAGAGTCCGGAAATCTCGCGTATTACTTGGCCACTTTATAAAAATTCTTATACTCCTAAGAATTCGCGCATTACTTGGCCACCTTATTTAAAGTCAGAGTCCGGAAATCTCGCGTATTAGTTGGCCACGTTATAACAATTCTTATATTCCTAAGAATTCGCGCATTACTTGATCACCTTACTTAAAGTCAGAGTCGGGAAATCTCGCGTATTACTTGGCCACTTTATAAAAATTCTTATACTCCTAAGAATTCACGCATTACTTGGCCTCCTTACTTAAAGTCAGAGTCCGGAAATCTCGCGTATTACTTGGCCACTTTATAAAAATTCTTATACTCCTAAGAATTCGCGCATTACTTGGCCACCTTATTTAAAGTCAGAGTCCGGAAATCTCGCGTATTACTTGGCCACTTTATAAAAATTCTTATACTCCTAAGAACTCGCGCATTACTTGGCCACTTTACTTTCAGTCAGAGTCCGGAAATCTCGCGTATTAGTTGGCCACTTTATAAAAATTCTTATACTCCTAAGAATTCACGCATTACTTGGCCTCCTTACTTAAAGTCAGAGTCCGGAAATCTCGCGTATTACTTGGCCACTTTATAAAAATTCTTATACTCCTAAGAATTCGCGCATTACTTGGCCACCTTATTTAAAGTCAGAGTCCGGAAATCTCGCGTATTACTTGGCCACTTTATAAAAATTCTTATACTCCTAAGAATTCGCGCATTACTTGGCCACCTTATTTAAAGTCAGAGTCCGGAAATCTCGCGTATTACTTGGCCACTTTAGAAAAATTCTTATACTCCTAAGAATTCGCGCATTACTTGGCCACCTTATTTAAAGTCAGAGTCCGGAAATCTCGCGTATTAGTTGGCCACGTTATAACAATTCTTATACTCCTAAGAATTCGCGCATTACTTGATCACCTTACTTAAAGTCAGAGTCGGGAAATCTCGCGTATTACTTTGCCACTTTATAAAAACTCTTATACTCCTAAGAACTCGCGCATTACTGGGCCACCTTATTTTAAGTCAGAGCCCGGAAATCTCGCGTATTACTTGGCCACTTTATAAAAATTCTTATACTCCTAAGAATTCACGCATTACTTGGCCTCCTTACTTAAAGTCAGAGCCCGGAAATCTCGCGTATTACTTGGCCACTTTATAAAAATTCTTATACTCCTAAGAATTCACGCATTACTTGGCCTCCTTACTTAAAGTCAGAGTCCGGAAATCTCGCGTATTACTTGGCCACTTTATAAAAATTCTTATACTCCTAAGAATTCGCGCATTACTTGGCCACCTTATTTAAAGTCAGAGTCCGGAAATCTCGCGTATTACTTGGCCACTTTAGAAAAATTCTTATAATCCTAAGAACTCGCGCATTACTGGGCCACCTTATTTTAAGTCAGAGCCCGGAAATCTCGCGTATTACTTGGCCACTTTATAAAAATTCTTATACTCCTAAGAATTCACGCATTACTTGGCCTCCTTACTTAAAGTCAGAGTCCGGAAATCTCGCGTATTACTTGGCCACTTTATAAAAATTCTTATACTCCTAAGAATTCGCGCATTACTTGGCCACCTTATTTAAAGTCAGAGTCCGGAAATCTCGCGTATTACTTGGCCACTTTATAAAAATTCTTATACTCCTAAGAATTCGCGCATTACTTGGCCACCTTATTTAAAGTCAGAGTCCGGAAATCTCGCGTATTACTTGGCCACTTTAGAAAAATTCTTATAATCCTAAGAACTCGCGCATTACTTGGCCACTTTACTTTAAGTCAGAGTCCGGAAATCTCGCGTATTAGTTGGCCACTTTATAACAATTCTTATACTCCTAAGAATTCGCGCATTACTTGGCCTCTCTTATTGACAGACTTCGTTTAACTCGCGTATTACTTGGCCACTTTATAAAAATTCTTATACTCCTAAGAACTCGCGCATTACTTGGCCACCTTACTTAAAGTCAGAGTCCGGAAATCTCGCGTACTACTTGACCACTTTAGAAAAATTCTTATACTCCTATGAATTCGCGTATTACTTGGCCACGTTATAAAAATTCTTACACTCCTAAGAACTCGCGCATTACTTGGCCACTTTACTTCAAGTCAGAGTCCGGAAATCTCGCGTATTAGTTGGCCACTTTATAACAATTCTTATACTCCTAAGAATTCGCGCATTACTTGATCACCTTACTTAAAGTCAGAGTCGGGAAATCTCGCGTATTACTTTGCCACTTTATAAAAACTCTTATACTCCTAAGAACTCGCGCATTACTTGGCCACCTTATTTTAAGTCAGAGCCCGGAAATCTCGCGTATTACTTGGCCACTTTATAAAAATTCTTATACTCCTAAGAATTCACGCATTACTTGGCCTCCTTACTTAAAGTCAGAGCCCGGAAATCTCGCGTATTACTTGGCCACTTTATAAAAATTCTTATACTCCTAAGAATTCACGCATTACTTGGCCTCCTTACTTAAAGTCAGAGTCCGGAAATCTCGCGTATTACTTGGCCACTTTATAAAAATTCTTATACTCCTAAGAATTCGCGCATTACTTGGCCACCTTATTTAAAGTCAGAGTCCGGAAATCTCGCGTATTACTTGGCCACTTTATAAAAATTCTTATACTCCTAAGAATTCGCGCATTACTTGGCCACCTTATTTAAAGTCAGAGTCCGGAAATCTCGCGTATTACTTGGCCACTTTAGAAAAATTCTTATAATCCTAAGAACTCGCGCATTACTGGGCCACCTTATTTTAAGTCAGAGCCCGGAAATCTCGCGTATTACTTGGCCACTTTATAAAAATTCTTATACTCCTAAGAATTCACGCATTACTTGGCCTCCTTACTTAAAGTCAGAGTCCGGAAATCTCGCGTATTACTTGGCCACTTTATAAAAATTCTTATACTCCTAAGAATTCGCGCATTACTTGGCCACTTTATTTAAAGTCAGACTTCGTTTAACTCGCGTAATTCTTGGCCACTTTATAAAAATTCTTATACTCCTAAGAACTCGCGTATTACTTGGCCACTTTACTTTAAGTCAGAGTCCGGAAATCTCGCGTATTAGTTGGCCACTTTATAAAAATTCTTATACTCCTAAGAATTCACGCATTACTTGGCCTCCTTACTTAAAGTCAGAGTCCGGAAATCTCGCGTATTACTTGGCCACTTTATAAAAATTCTTATACTCCTAAGAATTCGCGCATTACTTGGCCACCTTATTTAAAGTCAGAGTCCGGAAATCTCGCGTATTACTTGGCCACTTTATAAAAATTCTTATACTCCTAAGAATTCGCGCATTACTTGGCCACCTTATTTAAAGTCAGAGTCCGGAAATCTCGCGTATTAGTTGGCCACGTTATAACAATTCTTATATTCCTAAGAATTCGCGCATTACTTGATCACCTTACTTAAAGTCAGAGTCGGGAAATCTCGCGTATTACTTGGCCACTTTATAAAAATTCTTATACTCCTAAGAATTCACGCATTACTTGG
The DNA here is from genome assembly GCA_030998225.1 of Diplolepis rosae. Classification (NCBI taxonomy): domain Eukaryota; kingdom Metazoa; phylum Arthropoda; class Insecta; order Hymenoptera; family Diplolepididae; genus Diplolepis; species Diplolepis rosae. The sequence continues at coordinate 466,120 of JAPYXD010000700.1, forward strand.
CCTCCTTACTTAAAGTCAGAGTCCGGAAATCTCGCGTATTACTTGGCCACTTTATAAAAATTCTTATACTCCTAAGAATTCGCGCATTACTTGGCCACCTTATTTAAAGTCAGAGTCCGGAAATCTCGCGTATTACTTGGCCACTTTAGAAAAATTCTTATACTCCTAAGAATTCGCGCATTACTTGGCCACCTTATTTAAAGTCAGAGTCCGGAAATCTCGCGTATTAGTTGGCCACGTTATAACAATTCTTATACTCCTAAGAATTCGCGCATTACTTGATCACCTTACTTAAAGTCAGAGTCGGGAAATCTCGCGTATTACTTTGCCACTTTATAAAAACTCTTATACTCCTAAGAACTCGCGCATTACTGGGCCACCTTATTTTAAGTCAGAGCCCGGAAATCTCGCGTATTACTTGGCCACTTTATAAAAATTCTTATACTCCTAAGAATTCACGCATTACTTGGCCTCCTTACTTAAAGTCAGAGCCCGGAAATCTCGCGTATTACTTGGCCACGTTATAACAATTCTTATACTCCTAAGAATTCGCGCATTACTTGATCACCTTACTTAAAGTCAGAGTCGGGAAATCTCGCGTATTACTTTGCCACTTTATAAAAACTCTTATACTCCTAAGAACTCGCGCATTACTGGGCCACCTTATTTTAAGTCAGAGCCCGGAAATCTCGCGTATTACTTGGCCACTTTATAAAAATTCTTATACTCCTAAGAATTCACGCATTACTTGGCCTCCTTACTTAAAGTCAGAGCCCGGAAATCTCGCGTATTACTTGGCCACTTTATAAAAATTCTTATACTCCTAAGAATTCACGCATTACTTGGCCTCCTTACTTAAAGTCAGAGTCCGGAAATCTCGCGTATTACTTGGCCACTTTATAAAAATTCTTATACTCCTAAGAATTCGCGCATTACTTGGCCACCTTATTTAAAGTCAGAGTCCGGAAATCTCGCGTATTACTTGGCCACTTTAGAAAAATTCTTATAATCCTAAGAACTCGCGCATTACTTGGCCACTTTACTTTAAGTCAGAGTCCGGAAATCTCGCGTATTAGTTGGCCACTTTATAACAATTCTTATACTCCTAAGAATTCGCGCATTACTTGGCCTCTCTTTTTAAGACAGACTTCGTTTAACTCGCGTATTACTTGGCTACTTATAAAAATTCTTATACTCCTAAGAACTCGCGCATTACTTGGCCACCTTACTTAAAGTCAGAGTCCGGAAATCTCGCGTACTACTTGACCACTTTAGAAAAATTCTTATACTCCTATGAATTCGCGTATTACTTGGCCACGTTATAAAAATTCTTACACTCCTAAGAACTCGCGCATTACTTGGCCACTTTACTTCAAGTCAGAGTCCGGAAATCTCGCGTATTAGTTGGCCACTTTATAACAATTCTTATACTCCTAAGAATTCGCGCATTACATGGCCACTCTTTTCAAGACAGACTTCGTGTAACTCGCGTATTACTTGGCTACTTATAAAAATTCTTATACTCCTAAGAACTCGCGCATTACTTGGCCACTTTACTTTCAGTCAGAGTCCGGAAATCTCGCGTATTATTTGGCCACGTTATAACAATTCTTATACTCCTAAGAATTCGCGCATTACTTGATCACCTTACTTAAAGTCAGAGTCGGGAAATCTCGCGTATTACTTTGCCACTTTATAAAAACTCTTATACTCCTAAGAACTCGCGCATTACTGGGCCACCTTATTTTAAGTCAGAGCCCGGAAATCTCGCGTATTACTTGGCCACTTTATAAAAATTCTTATACTCCTAAGAATTCACGCATTACTTGGCCTCCTTACTTAAAGTCAGAGTCCGGAAATCTCGCGTATTACTTGGCCACTTTATAAAAATTCTTATACTCCTAAGAATTCACGCATTACTTGGCCTCCTTACTTAAAGTCAGAGTCCGGAAATCTCGCGTATTACTTGGCCACTTTAGAAAAATTCTTATACTCCTAAGAATTCACGCATTACTTGGCCTCCTTACTTAAAGTCAGAGTCCGGAAATCTCGCGTATTACTTGGCCACTTTATAAAAATTCTTATACTCCTAAGAATTCGCGCATTACTTGGCCACCTTATTTAAAGTCAGAGTCCGGAAATCTCGCGTATTACTTGGCCACTTTAGAAAAATTCTTATAATCCTAAGAACTCGCGCATTACTGGGCCACCTTATTTTAAGTCAGAGCCCGGAAATTGGAAATCTCGAGTATTACTTTGCCACTTTAAAAAATTCTTATACTCCTAAGAATTCACGCATTACTTGGCCTCCTTACTTAAAGTCAGAGTCCGGAAATCTCGCGTATTACTTGGCCACTTTATAAAAATTCTTATACTCCTAAGAATTCGCGCATTACTTGGCCACTCTTTTTAAGACAGACTTCGTTTAACTCGCGTATTACTTGGCTACTTATAAAAATTCTTATACTCCTAAGAACTCGCGCATTACTTGGCCACTTTACTTTAAGTCAGAGTCCGGAAATCTCGCGTATTAGTTGGCCACTTTATAAAAATTCTTATACTCCTAAGAATTCACGCATTACTTGGCCTCCTTACTTTAAGTCAGAGTCCGGAAATCTCGCGTATTAGTTGGCCACTTTATAAAAATTCTTATACTCCTAAGAATTCACGCATTACTTGGCCTCCTTACTTAAAGTCAGAGTCCGGAAATCTCGCGTATTACTTGGCCACTTTATAAAAATTCTTATACTCCTAAGAATTCACGCATTACTTGGCCTCCTTACTTAAAGTCAGAGTCCGGAAATCTCGCGTATTACTTGGCCACTTTATAAAAATTCTTATACTCCTAAGAATTCACGCATTACTTGGCCTCCTTACTTAAAGTCAGAGTCCGGAAATCTCGCGTATTACTTGGCCACTTTAGAAAAATTCTTATACTCCTAAGAATTCACGCATTACTTGGCCTCCTTACTTAAAGTCAGAGTCCGGAAATCTCGCGTATTACTTGGCCACTTTATAAAAATTCTTATACTCCTAAGAATTCGCGCATTACTTGGCCACCTTATTTAAAGTCAGAGTCCGGAAATCTCGCGTATTACTTGGCCACTTTAGAAAAATTCTTATAATCCTAAGAACTCGCGCATTACTGGGCCACCTTATTTTAAGTCAGAGCCCGGAAATCTCGCGTATTACTTGGCCACTTTATAAAAATTCTTATACTCCTAAGAATTCACGCATTACTTGGCCTCCTTACTTAAAGTCAGAGTCCGGAAATCTCGCGTATTACTTGGCCACTTTATAAAAATTCTTATACTCCTAAGAATTCGCGCATTACTTGGCCACTCTTTTCAAGACAGACTTCGTTTAACTCGCGTATTACTTGGCTACTTATAAAAATTCTTATACTCCTAAGAACTCGCGCATTACTTGGCCACTTTACTTTAAGTCAGAGTCCGGAAATCTCGCGTATTAGTTGGCCACTTTATAAAAATTCTTATACTCCTAAGAATTCACGCATTACTTGGCCTCCTTACTTAAAGTCAGAGTCCGGAAATCTCGCGTATTACTTGGCCACTTTATAAAAATTCTTATACTCCTAAGAATTCGCGCATTACTTGGCCACCTTATTTAAAGTCAGAGTCCGGAAATCTCGCGTATTACTTGGCCACTTTATAAAAATTCTTATACTCCTAAAAATTCGCGCATTACTTGGCCACCTTATTTAAAGTCAGAGTCCGGAAATCTCGCGTATTACTTGGCCACTTTAGAAAAATTCTTATACTCCTAAGAATTCGCGCATTACTTGGCCACCTTATTTAAAGTCAGAGTCCGGAAATCTCGCGTATTAGTTGGCCACGTTATAACAATTCTTATACTCCTAAGAATTCGCGCATTACTTGATCACCTTACTTAAAGTCAGAGTCGGGAAATCTCGCGTATTACTTTGCCACTTTATAAAAACTCTTATACTCCTAAGAACTCGCGCATTACTTGGCCACCTTATTTAAAGTCAGAGTCCGGAAATCTCGCGTATTACTTGGCCACTTTATAAAAATTCTCATACTCCCAAGAACTCGCGCATTACTTGGCCACCTCACTTAAAGTCAGAGTCTGAAGTGCTCGCGCATCACTTTGCAACTTTTTATTAGTCTCAGAATCCGTAGTGCTACCGTATTAATTGATCTCTCTATTCAAATCAGAGTTTGAATAGCTCGCGTAATATTTTACCACTTTACAGCAGTCTTATAATCCGGAAAACTCGGACATCATACTTATAAACTTAATATTGTATTTTTCCGGGTTCCAGTTATTAAGAATCAGAGGTTTCGAAAAACCAGGAAATTAATTTTTCGTGAATTTCCACCTTAGCTGCATTTTACTTTCTATATCCACAAAAATGTGTTTAATTTTTACGACGCCGGGACCGTATTGAGTGCCTTTCCTTACAGAATTCTTCGAACACGTGGTAGGGGTTTGCTTTCCTTGGACGCTTGAGCACATAGAAATCTCAAGTGCCGGGGACATTAAAGTAAATTTTGACTGTGTATAACCCTTGGTGTTGGAACCTGACCTATCATGGAGAATGCTCTCCATATACGTCAAACTCTGAACACTTGTCTTCCTAAACACGAGTTGTTCCCAAATCAGTTTTCTTCTAGCCATGTGGCAGAGTGGTGGACTTACATCCGTCTGTCATCTCTGTGGTTTTTGAGAAAATAAATAAATTTTTCTGTACCAATTGCAATGTTCTGATTGTTTTAACTTCAGTGTCCTTTACTTCTGGTGCTCGTGCATATGTGTGGTTTGCTGTGCGTGCTTTACCAAGGACCCACGTTATATTCTTCCGTGTGTTGTTTCTTTCTGGTTTGAAATAATTGTGTTTATATATGTGCCCTTGAGGGAGTGCGTTCCGCGGCCGCATTTTTCACGGTTCCTGTGGGAGAGGATTACTTGTTGGAGCAGTTTTTGGAACGGCCTGGTTCTTCACACCTAGAAACTCACTTACTCATAAGTTTTTCTGCATGTTTACTCTATTTTTAATTAATAAGCAAAAAGAAAAAAACAAAAAAAAAAAACAAGAAATACCATATATTTCTTAATTGCATGTATTTGTTAATAAATTTTTAAAGGTTACAATTAAGCTAATTGGCACTGAAGAGGGCCCCCATCTGTGGCCGAAACGTTTGCCTTCCTAATGTTTATGTCCTCGATGACATAAATAATTAGAAACTAAGCTGACCCCAAGCCAAAATAAATATTACAGAATTATAACTGTGGGTCAATGTAACAAGGAACATGTACGGAAACATGTCACGATATAATTTTACAAATGGCAACAATCAGGGGGGTAGAAATGGGATGGGTTTTTACAAACAAATTGAAGAAAGATATGGATATGAGGAGGCATCACTCCTCAAAAAATGGTCTCAATCGAATCTGGAAATTGCAAAAAGTTTTAATCAAAGAATTTTTCTATTACGTTGTAGGAAACTTGAAGTTGTTCCCAAACACTTACAAGTACTTGGAACTCAAACCATCGGGTTCAATTCCAGAAGTATGGGTAAACGTTTCTCAAACTTGCATATCACCTTTCAGAAGTCCATTCTGAATCTCGAAATTCGCGATATATGCGCACATTTAAGGAATCTCTAGAATCGGGTTGGACATCTTGAAAATAGAATTTTTGCTGTTTTTCCAGACCACGTTTTCGACAGATTTTTTGAATTTGAATCGAGGAAGGTCTCGCGCCAATTCGAGGAAAGTAAATTAAAGTGCAAAAGGAAATTGGATTGTCTAATTAACGCGATATATTACAATAAAAAGACTGTTTCAAACAGCAAACTCAACCAAAAGTGGTTCAAAAACCTGACAGGAAATCAAATCCCGGAAAATGTCGCAAAAATAGCTAGCTTAGGTATAAATTTCGGGGTTACTATTAAAAAACGGGAAATTCCTACTTATACTATCATCGCGGACATTGAATCTAACATTAATAAAATTAATCCGGAATCACATGATGAAATGCGACTTAACGTCGCAAATGCTGTTGATAATTTTAAAAAATGTGGCAACGAGCATAAATCTAAATTCGTACAGCCTGTTAAAGAAATCAAAGAAGCTAGAAATTTCGTTAAAAATAATCCGGACATAGTTTTTACCAGGGCAGACAAAGGTAACACCACAGTAGCCTTGACGCGAACAGATTATAATGAGAAAGTTAAAAACCTTTTACAAGACGAGAACACATACCAAGTCCGCCCCAAAGACACAACAACTAAAATACAAAATAAAGTCAATTCTCTAGTCAAATCATGGGAAAACAAGAGTCTAATTACCAACCTGTTAGCTAAGGATTTAAAGTCTTCCAATGCCTTTCCCTCGAGATTTTACGGATTACCCAAAATTCACAAAGAAAGTATTCCTGTTAGACCAATTGTTTCCTATGTGGGCAGCCCAACTTACAATCTAGCTTCATTCTTCAGCTCTACCATATCCAAAAACACTACCCCACCTAGATCAAAAATCATCAACAGTTTTGAATTAGTTAAAAAACTTAAAAATGTGAACGTCCCGGATAACTATGTTCTGGCCTCATTAGATGTAGTCTCTCTCTTCACAAATGTACCCAAGGAAGCAGCTATCTCTGCAGTAAAAAGTAGGTGGGATGAGATTCGTCGCAAAGTATCATTACCATGGAGAGATTTCGAAGAAGGGTTGCGATTATGCTTAGACAGCACAGATTTTAATTTTGATGGCAAAACTTATTTCCAAAAACGTGGATTACCAATGGGTTCTCCTTTCTCCCCCGTCCTTGCTGATTTAGTGATGGATGACCTAGAGAAAGACAGACTTTCCAACCTTGACTTTGAAGTACCTGTCTATTTTCGTTACGTTGACGATATTTTCATCATGGTTCCCAACACACATGTTGACCGCATTTTACAAATTTTCAATACTAACCCCCTCAATATTGAATTCACTCTAGAAAAAGAGGTCGGTGGTGCTATCAATTTCTTAGACGTCTCTATCACGAGGAAACAGAACCAAAAACTATCTTTCAATTGGTATAGAAAGCCTAGTTGGTCAGGCAGATACCTTAACTTCAACTCCCACCACCCCCTTAGATATAAAAAAAGTGTAATTAACAACTTGGTTGACAGAGCAATTTTACTTTCAGACAAGAAATTTCAAAAAAACAACCTTAAATTAATTACAGATACACTAGATGAAAATGACTACCCACCTTGTTTCACACAAGACATTATTAACCAGAGACTTCTTACCCTTGAACAAAAAACACGATTAGGCAACAATCATATCGACATAAACGCGGAAATCAAACCTTTCATTAGCATTCCTTATATCGAAGGTCTGTCAGAAAAAATATCGGGAATCCTACACAGCTACAACTTGAAAACCGCGTATAAAAATCAAAAAAATCTAAAAATGATATTCAAGCCAACCAAAGATAAAATTCCTAAAGAACTATCGTCCAACATCGTCTACAGCGTTCCTTGCAAAGGGAATGATTGCAAAGACGTCTATATAGGTCAAACTAAAAGGTTCCTTAAAAACAGGTTAAAAGAACATAATAACAACATTAGAGAAAGCCCTAATAAACAAAATGCACTAACTAAACATACAATTGAGAAAGACCATTTCTTCGATTTTGACAGAACAAAAATCCTAGCTAACGAAATACACTATAAAAAAAGATTACTGTTGGAAATGTGTCACATTGCAGGTACGGACGATGCAGTGAATCTTAGAACTGACATAGAAAACCTTTCTAAGATTTACAACCCTATACTTAAAAAAGGGTCATAAAAAACCTGACCTGAGAAATTGGGACTCCACCATGTATTTCAGTCGTCCATTCAGGTTTTATGATCTCACATATGGCCACTTTATCTGGGCCAGATTTTCGCGCATTACTTGGCCACCTTATTTGAGGTCAGAGTCCGGAAATCTCGCGTATTACTTGGCCACTTTATAAAAATTCTCATACTCCTAAGAATTAGCGCATTATTTGGCCACCTTACTTAAAGTCAGAGTACGGAAATCTCGCGCATTACTTGGGCACTTTATAAAAATTCTCATACTCCTAAGAATTCGCGCATTACTTGGCCACTCTTTTTAAGACAGACTTCGTTTAACTCGCGTATTACTTGGCTACTTATAAAAATTCTTATACTCCTAAGAACTCGCGTATTACTTGGCCACCTTACTTAAAGTCAGAGTCCGGAAATCTCGCGTACTACTTGGCCACTTTATAAAAATTGTTACACTCCTAAGAATTCGCGCATTACTTGGCCACCTTATTTGAGGTCAGAGTCCGGAAATCTCGCGTATTACTTGGCCACTTTATAAAAATTCTCATACTCCTAAGAATTCGCGCATTACTTGGCCACTCTTTTTAAGACAGACTTCGTTTAACTCGCGTATTACTTGGCTACTTATAAAAATTCTTATACTCCTAAGAACTCGCGTATTACTTGGCCACCTTACTTAAAGTCAGAGTCCGGAAATCTCGCGTACTACTTGGCCACTTTATAAAAATTCTTACACTCCTAAGAATTCGCGCATTACTTGGCCACCTTACTTTAAGTCAGAGTTCGGAAATCTCGCGTATTAGTTGGCCACTTTATAACAATTCTCTTACTCCTAAGAATTCGCGCATTACTTGGCCACTCTTTTCAAGACAGACTGCGTTTAACTCGCGTATTACTTGGCTACTTATAAAAATTCTTATACTCCTATGAACTCGCGTATTACTTGGCCACCTTACTTAAAGTCAGAGTCCGGAAATCTCGCGTACTACTTGGCCACTTTATAAAAATTCTTACACTCCTAAGAATTCGCGCATTACTTGGCCACCTTACTTTAAGTCAGAGTTCGGAAATCTCGCGTATTAGTTGGCCACTTTATAACAATTCTCTTACTCCTAAGAATTCGCGCATTACTTGGCCACTCTTTTCAAGACAGACTGCGTTTAACTCGCGTATTACTTGGCCACTTATAAAAATTCTTATACTCCTAAGAACTCGCGCATTACTTGGCCACTTTACTTTCAGTCAGAGTCCGGAAATCTCGCGTATTAGTTGGCCACGTTATAACAATTCTTATACTCCTAAGAATTCGCGCATTACTTGATCACCTTACTTAAAGTCAGAGTCGGGAAATCTCGCGTATTACTTTGCCACTTTATAAAAACTCTTATACTCCTAAGAACTCGCGCATTACTTGGCCACCTTACTTAAAGTCAGAGTCCGGAAATCTCGCGTACTACTTGGCCACTTTATAAAACTTGTTACACTCCTAAGAATTCGCGCATTACTTGGCCACCTTATTTGAGGTCAGAGTCCGGAAATCTCGCGTATTACTTGGCCACTTTATAAAAATTCTCATACTCCTAAGAATTCGCGCATTACTTGGCCACTCTTTTTAAGACAGACTTCGTTTAACTCGCGTATTACTTGGCTACTTATAAAAATTCTTATACTCCTAAGAACTCGCGTATTACTTGGCCACCTTACTTAAAGTCAGAGTCCGGAAATCTCGCGTACTACTTGGCCACTTTATAAAAATTCTTACACTCCTAAGAATTCGCGCATTACTTGGCCACCTTACTTTAAGTCAGAGTTCGGAAATCTCGCGTATTAGTTGGCCACTTTATAACAATTCTCTTACTCCTAAGAATTCGCGCATTACTTGGCCACTCTTTTCAAGACAGACTGCGTTTAACTCGCGTATTACTTGGCCACTTATAAAAATTCTTATACTCCTAAGAACTCGCGCATTACTTGGCCACTTTACTTTCAGTCAGAGTCCGGAAATCTCGCGTATTAGTTGGCCACGTTATAACAATTCTTATACTCCTAAGAATTCGCGCATTACTTGATCACCTTACTTAAAGTCAGAGTCGGGAAATCTCGCGTATTACTTTGCCACTTTATAAAAACTCTTATACTCCTAAGAACTCGCGCATTACTTGGCCACTTTACTTCAAGTCAGAGTCCGGAAATCTCGCGTATTAGTTGGCCACTTTATAACAATTCTTATACTCCTAAGAATTCGCGCATTACTTGGCCACTCTTTTTAAGACAGACTTCGTTTAACTCGCGTATTACTTGGCTACTTATAAAAATTCTTATACTCCTAAGAACTCGCGCATTACTTGGCCACCTTACTTAAAGTCAGAGTCCGGAAATCTCGCGTACTACTTGACTGTTTTAGAAAAATTCTTATACTCCTATGAATTCGCGTATTACTTGGCCACTTTATAAAAATTCTTACACTCCTAAGAACTCGCGCATTACTTGGCCACTTTACTTCAAGTCAGAGTCCGGAAATCTCGCGTATTAGTTGGCCACTTTATAACAATTCTTATACTCCTAAGAATTCGCGCATTACTTGGCCACTCTTTTCAAGACAGACTTCGTGTAACTCGCGTATTACTTGGCTACTTATAAAAATTCTTATACTCCTAAGAACTCGCGTATTACTTGGCCACCTTACTTAAAGTCAGAGTCCGGAAATCTCGCGTACTACTTGGCCACTTTATAAAAATTGTTACACTCCTAAGAATTCGCGCATTGCTTGGCCACCTTATTTGAGGTCAGAGTCCGGAAATCTCGCGTATTACTTGGCCACTTTATAAAAATTCTCATACTCCTAAGAATTCGCGCATTACTTGGCCACTCTTTTTAAGACAGACTTCGTTTAACTCGCGTATTACTTGGCTACTTATAAAAATTCTTATACTCCTAAGAACTCGCGTATTACTTGGCCACCTTACTTAAAGTCAGAGTCCGGAAATCTCGCGTACTACTTGGCCACTTTATAAAAATTCTTACACTCCTAAGAACTCGCGCATTACTTGGCCACTTTACTTTCAGTCAGAGTCCGGAAATCTCGCGTATTAGTTGGCCACTTTATAAAAATTCTCATACTCCCAAGAACTCGCGCATTACTTGGCCACCTCACTTAAAGTCAGAGTCTGAAGTGCTCGCGCATCACTTTGCAACTTTTTATTAGTCTCAGAATCCGTAGTGCTACCGTATTAATTGATCTCTCTATTCAAATCAAAGTTTGAATAGCTCGCGTAATATTTTACCACTTTACAGCAGTCTTATAATCCGGAAAACTTGGACATCATACTTATAAACTTAATATTGTATTTTTCCGGGTTCCAGTTATTAAGAATCAGAGGTTTCGAAAAACCAGGAAATTAATTTTTCGTGAATTTCCACCTTAGCTGCATTTTACTTTCTATATCCACAAAAATGTGTTTAATTTTTACGACGCCGGGACCGTATTGAGTGCCTTTCCTTACAGAATTCTTCGAACACGTGGTAGGGGTTTGCTTTCCTTGGACGCTTGAGCACATAGAAATCTCAAGTGCCGGGGACATTAAAGTAAATTTTGACTGTGTATAACCCTTGGTGTTGGAACCTGACCTATCATGGAGAATGCTCTCCATATACGTCAAACTCTGAACACTTGTCTTCCTAAACACGAGTTGTTCCCAAATCAGTTTTCTTCTAGCCATGTGGCAGAGTGGTGGACTTACATCCGTCTGTCATCTCTGTGGTTTTTGAGAAAATAAATAAATTTTTCTGTACCAATTGCAATGTTCTGATTGTTTTAACTTCAGTGTCCTTTACTTCTGGTGCTCGTGCATATGTGTGGTTTGCTGTGCGTGCTTTACCAAGGACCCACGTTATATTCTCCCGTGTGTTGTTTCTTTCTGGTTTGAAATAATTGTGTTTATATATGTGCCCTTGAGGGAGTGCGTTCCGCGGCCGCATTTTTCACGGTTCCTGTGGGAGAGGATTACTTGTTGGAGCAGTTTTTGGAACGGCCTGGTTCTTCACACCTAGAAACTCACTTACTCATAAGTTTTTCTGCATGTTTACTCTATTTTTAATTAATAAGCAAAAAGAAAAAAACAAAAAAAAAACAAAAAATACCATATATTTCTTAATTGCATGTATTTGTTAATAAATTTTTAAAGGTTACAATTCAGCTAATTGGCACTGAAGAGGGCCCCCATCTGTGGCCGAAACGTTTGCCTTCCTAATGTTTATGTCCTCGATGACATAAATAATTAGAAACTAAGCTGACCCCAAGCCAAAATAAATATTACAGAATTATTTTAAGAGTTAAGTAAAAGTATTCCGTCATAGAATAATCCGAAAAGCAGATTTCTTTGGCCTGCTGGGGTAATTAAAAATATTCTCTTGTACTCCCCATTGCATGAATTCTATTTAGGAGATTTTTTAACCCCGCAAGAAAGGTTATTACCAAATTCGGAGTATCGAGAAATCTTGGGCACAATGAAAAAATTTCCACCAGTTTTTCTCTTCTTTAAAATAAAGTTGATTTCATTGCGTCGTAGAATACATCTTGTTCCTTTTTAGAATCAACCTGCTTGAGGATTTTGAGTTTATCTTGCAAAACTTCTTCAGTCAAATGAGTTCCCGCGTTCTCCTTGGTTGCAGAAGAGAATGCTGTTGCTTTCCCTTTTTTGCTTTCTTTCGATCTATTGATCGTTTTCAAACGGTAGCCGAAAAAACCACCATTGATCGTATTATAAAATGCATCCTGCAAAACCAAATACTTTATCTAACTTTTGATTCCTTTTTTTAAATAAAAAATACATTGGAGTATAAATGCAATTATTGAATGAAAATATAACGCATAATAATGATAATATTAAATATACTAAAATTCATTATTAAAAAAAGTGAATAATGATTAAATCCAAAAATAATAAAACAATCAATTGATATTTTAATTTTCATTAAATACTCTAATGATTTGCAATGTAATTTGTCCTTAATCATGCAAAGCATATTTATCTACTTGAACGAACCTCAAAAACGCAAATTATTGACCACTTTTCATTGGATATTAGCGCGAATTATGATAAATATTATTTTGATTAGCCACACGATATTTTTACTCTTTTAATATAACTAATATTATTAACGCATCAATTTTATGGCTTACTTTTAATTATCAATTGTAATCTAAAGGTAGTCATGTTTTTCTTTTTTATTTGAAATTTTGATTCAAAATGTATGTTATAGTCTTTGATAAATACGTACATAACCAGTGTCACTTCCATCTTTTAATGCAGGAAAAAGTGTGATCAGTGATTTGGCAAACAATATTTTCGTATCGCGAGAAACAGTCTTCGCGTCATGTTTGTTTCTCATCAAAGCAACGCAAATGTTGACCAATTGTTGTCGCTCTTTTATTGAAAAAAAACTTTGTTTCTCATACTTTTCAATTAACTCGAGACCCCCAGATATTCCTTTGATTTCTTCGCGGAAATCCTAGCACAATATTAAAATAGTTCTATATCAAATTTTTTCACAAATAAAAATTCCATATTGTAGACAGTTGTAATTTAAAAAATCTTTGAAAAAGAGTAAATTGCAATGCAAGGCGAAGACCAATATTATAGTTGCGAGAGCTAACATTTTTGTTTGAATACGGCGAACAAGATATTAAATACTACAACAGTCCAAAAAGAAGCAATGAAAATGTTTAAGGTAGTACTTGCGTTTACAGTGTTGTAAAGTTTTTAACAGGTCAAGCATTCATTTTAAATTTTAAAAAAGCTCTCTTACAAATGGCTCCAACTCTGGGAAGTTTTGCACTGCAGCATTTATTTGAATTGGAACACTTGAAAGTGCACATTCTGCGGAATCAATATTACTGATCGTCATGGCAACATCATGATCATTAGGTTGTAATGATTTCGTGAAGTCGACTTCACAAAGGTTAAGAATACCTACATGGAAAAAAAAATATATGTATTTGAATGAAGTGTAGAAATTTTAGCTACTCATATTTCAAGCACAACTGATTTTATCACCAACTGACCTGGGGTTTGAATTTCCTCCGGGACTGATTTAATGCAAAAAATATCTTTTTTAAACAAATGAAACGTGTCTTCTTCGATGACAGCACCGTCAGAATCCGTAACTTCAATTTTTGATTTTTTAAAACGTTCCTTAGCTAATGAGGGCCCAAAAACGTGACAACATTTTTATTTAATCGAGAGTTCGAATAAATAAAGAACTGTACTGTAACTGGATCGTTCTGGCCAATTTTATCGTCCATGAACGGCAAAACATGATGCCAGAGGTATGTAAAAGAAATTACCTGCAATAACAAATTCTTCGTATGACGCAGAATCCCTGGTACATAGAATATTTATCCAAATCGTTTTTCCATCACAAATCACTTTTCGTAGCTTTCGATTCATTGTGGATATGAACAATAACTGGATCCAAAAAAAGCATTAGAACTTCGCGACCGAAAATACCAGTTGTTTTTGTCAAGACCAGTAGACGCATGCGCAATGCGTTCTCAACACCGATCCTGTGTTGATCTCACACCGCCCGGTTTTAATATCACACCACTTGGTGTGAAGAAACATATAATAACACTACTTGGTGTACATTTCTTTTTTCTATTTTATTTCAACACCGACTGGTGTTGTTCTTCAAAGAAATCAGCACCAGTTCGGTGTGAAACAGTATTCCAATCCAAAGTCACACCAGAATCTCACACCAAGCGCTTGGAACTATACGCCATTGGTGTGAAGTTGCCGGAAAATTTTTTACAGTGTAGTGTGATCTACAATATATAAAAATTTGCATAAATTCCTGCTTGAATCTATTTTCTAATTTAAAGCTGAATTTATAGGTATTACAGTTTTTTTTCCTATTTTGAGTATATGAGTATCATTATAGAGAAATTTTTCACGTTATCGCAGACTCCGGATGGTATTATTCGAAAACAACACTGGAGGGCTGTTGTTGATGCTGAGAGTCAACATTTTTATAACATGAAAGTAGCCTATAAATTAACTCCAGTCCATTTCGATCCAAAATATTACCAAAAAATAAATGTTCCAATGGCCTTCTATGTAAGTATTTAAGTATATGAATGTAACAATTTTTGCAAGAATTAGTCAATATTTTGATATTAAAACTAGGGTGCGCGATTTAATCGTCACCCTTCGCGCTCCGTTCTTTCTGAACCTCGCGCTTCGCGCTCGGTCTTGTACTCTTCGCATACAGACAGGCAGACAATGCTGAATTTTAAAGATCTGCGAGAGGACAAAGGACGCGAAAAAATTTGCGTAATTTTAGATAAGATTATATCTGACGACGACCCTGCTGTTGAACATATTCCAACCTTTTTACAACGAGTACAAGACCATAATCAGCGTCTGTGCGGGACACCTGAATTTGTACAAGGGTTTGCGCTGGATACGTCGCCTTTCGAGCCAAAAGCTTGACAAAATGCAGGAACTGCATAGAAAACGTTCAGACTCCGAGAAAACCAGGCGACGATGAAAGGTACAAAATGATAGACTCCTATAATCGAGGACGTTTACAGTATCCTTCAGACGACCTTTACACACTAACTGACAACATTGAGAACCTGATTTTGCACACTCTAGCTGGAGGCGCCCTAAGTCGAGGCACTTTTGATCATATTCTAGATAGTCTCCATAATTGTGAACTTCCCAAGGTTGGATGTCTGGAGCTTAAGGCCATGGGTCAACCACATCAGCTGATGAATTGAGTTCCATGCGTATCGATTTTTTTCCCACATTTAAAATTCCAAGTTGGATAAAAGCGGATATATTTTGGGAAATGACTAGAAAGTAGGAATGAAAAGTCGTGACAAAAGCGTTGAATGTATAATGAAAAAAAGTTTTATAATTCCTACAGAAATACCGACGCACATAAGCTCGTACATCACCTGTCTATATAGTTACCTCTGTCCTCTGTAATGCGGACGAGAACAGAAGTAAAATTTGTGTTGAAGAGTTATAAAAAAATTGTCGAAATTTTTATTGACTGCAAAAGATGACTAATCAGTAAACATTTTTACAATCTTTTTATAACTTTTTATTACCAAGTATATTTATAATTTGTTCAAAGTACGAGAATTCATTCATTATTAATTTTAGAAGAGTTCAACGAGGTTTACGAATCGTTCATTTTAGTTTACTTGTTGATTATCATTGTTCCCGACAATCAGTTTCCGCTTTTGAATTTAGTACCTACAGTGCAACACTATGCATAGGTGGCGCTTCAAAAAATTCTAGATTTTTTGTGGTAATGTTATCAATTACATAAAATAATTTTTGTATTTATTCCGATATTCGACACCCAACAAACCTGCCTTAGTACTTTCGTATTCACATTCCAAAATTTCAGGTCGATATTCCATTTCCTGTGGAACTGGCGTTACAGAGCTGTAATTGCCGATAACTCCCAGTTTTATTTTCTAAAAAATAAAATTTTTGCAAAATTTTTAGTGAAACGAAGTTAACAGACGATCCTCACCGCCTTTTATTACGTCCTTCGAATATTCAAGTAGATATATTAGAAAAAAAAAAGTTATCTTACATGGTTCGATTAACCTACGAATTTGTTCACGTGACCCGGTTGATCCATGGCCTTAAACATGACTTTACAAAATCGGTGGTGAGCTTTTATATAGTAACACGATCTCACTTTATAGCCAAAAGACACAACACCATTAACGATGCTTGTAGAAAAAAGTCCAGAAAATGCAGGAAAGACGCAAAACTGTGAAGTTTATTATCCATTTGTTTGAATGGTGTTTAAAATTAGGAAATGAAAACTAATATTTAAAAAATCAATACTTTATTTTACAATTTTCTCCGAAATAAAGTATTTGTTCCACATTTATTTTCATCCATTTCCATTCCTTAATATCTCGTAGTATTATTAGGTGTTTATATCACACTTTCTTCACTGATGTCAACATTAGATATATTTAAAATTAATTGGTCGAGTCTGAAATTTCTGTCATTGCCTACTTTATCGGAGGATGGCTAATCGCGTATCAGATAGGATACGTTCCCGACAAGTGTTCTCGTAGACAATTTCAAACTCTTTATATCGAAATACTGCAAATTAAATTGAAATATAAATAATTTTCTGAAAATCTTTCTGTCGAAAAAAGACGCTTTCGACTGCGTTGAGATTCGAACCCAGGTCTTTCGATTGCCGGTCGAGTGCTCAAAGACCTGGGCTCGAATCTCAACGCAGTCGAAAGCGTCTTTTTTTCGACAGAAAGATTTTCAGAAAATTATTTATATTTCAAATAGATATATTATTTAAAAATGTCATTTATTCTTGTAAATCATACAACGACCCTATTCCTGGACGTAAAAAAGGAAAACCTATTCTTCGAAAATTAATTGAACTTTTCTTGTTTATAAAAGTAAATAAAAGAATATTTTTTCATCTTCTGTACCATGGAAATTTTAATTAATAGTAATTTATGTCGATTTTGACGGAAAATACATACAATTACAATCGTAGTATAGTTTTAAAATATTTTTAAAAGATGTGCGCAACTGTACATATTACTATAAATCATGATTACATTTCTTAATCCTATAATTGAGATCCATTCCATATTATGATGGTTTTCAACAGTTGCTAAAGTGCCCTTATTTTTTCCGCTTATTGAAATTTTTCCCATAATAGCACGAAAGGAACATAACAGGATGACTGTAAAGCGTACAAAACATGAATGCCATGGGATTTCTACAAGAGAAACTTTAAATAACCGCAAACAAATAAATAAGGTAAACAATTTGTTATTTTTACTAAAACGTTAAAAGATTCGAATCCAGGATTTTGAATATTAAAGCTCAGAGAAAGTAATAAATTAATTTAAAAAATTAATGACAAATATGTAATCACGTTATCAAAATACTTCAAAAAGAGCTGGGGAGATACAGAATGTTATTAGTTTTCGTGCTGTTGGGGGGAAAGTTTTACAAGTTAATATTACAAAAATTCCACCACTTATGCGACTAAATATTCATATAAAAGCATCAAAATAATTACATTTCATTCTCTAATATATACAATTCGTATTTCCACTGTATTTACTCATATATTTATAATTATATTTTATTTATGTTGTATAAAATCAAATTAACATCCTCTATTTTTTCTGGCATATCCACTTGCAGCCAAGGACATGCTTTTTCTCGCAGATATACTTCCACCTTTAAAGTATCTCTATTTATTACCTTCCGTTTCGTAATACCGTTTTCAATGTTTAGAAGAGCTACATAAGAATGCTCGTCTACTATTAACTTGAACCTTTCACGATCCCTACTTCCCCCCTGGTTGGCAGACGCTTCAGTCACCCAGAGTTCGGTAGGAGTGGGGGAGTAGGGAATGAAATGATTCGTGAAACGGTCGTATACAGTTTAAATAAGAGTTTATTAAATATAGACAATAGATCATTGTACAAGAAGATATATAACAATTTATGACGGAATGTGTGCGTGTATGTGTGCGTGTGAGTGGATATAAACATAGATCGTTGTGTGCCGGTGTCCGTGTAATAGAGTTTACGTGTGCGTGTGTGCGCGTGCGCAAAAGCGTGAGCGTGTGGTTGCCGGAATGTGCGTAGGAACGTAAGCGGAGTGCGTGTGAAGAAAATATGAGGAAAACTGGGCACTGGCCTATTGGTTCGTGTTTCTGGAATAAATGAAAACCGTGTTATTTATTGTTTGCTTTGTGATATGTTATCGGTCCGGAGCACGGGCCTCCGGGTATTGCTCAAATCACCTCCGATCCCCCTTCTTCGGGTACGTACGGTCCGTCTAGTCGGAGTCAAATCTGTGTCGTCGTAGGGTAGGGCGCTCCCAGCGGTATCTGGGTCCGCGCCCTGCCCTCAGGACCCCGGCCATGGCGGTATCAGGGGGCCGGGGTTTCGGGTTTGTCGCTCGGTCGGTCGGTTACAAGAAAAGCAGGGGGAGGAGGAGGTGGTCTCGCGTGATTGGTGGGGTCCAGTATCGGTCTTCGTAGCGCGTTCGGTCGGGTTCGGCAGTGTTCGAGTCAGTCAAACATGATTGTAGCTCAGGTCAAGTGCGGGTGAAATCCACGTTAAAACGTCCGGGTCAGGTGCGGGTCAAGTTACGGTCGGGTGCGGGTCAAGGTCGCGGTAGTGTGCGGGTCTGGTTCGGGTGTGACGTCCTCACCCAGGGATGTCGGGGCCAGGGTCAGTCAGGTGCGCCTGAAGCTGATTCCCGGCCCATTTCGAAAGCCGAGCATGGGGGAACCCATTTGTCGGTGTTAGACACGGCATCCTCTGGGGATTAGTCCGGTCAGGGGGTGACGTCCTCACCCAGGGATGTCGGGGCCAGGGTCAGTCAGGTGCGTCTGAAGCTGATTCGCGGCCCATGTCGAAAGCCGACCATGGGGGAACCCATTCGTCGGTGTTCGACGCGGCATCCTCTGGGGATTAGTCCGGTCAGGGGGTGACGTCCTCACCCAGGGATGTCGGGGCCAGGGTCAGTCAGGTGCGCCTGAAGCTGATTCCCGGCCCATGTCGAAAGCCGACCATGGGGGAACCGATTCGTCGGTGTTCGACGCGGCATCCTCTGGGGATTAGTCCGGTCAGGGTTTGTTGCCACATCCTGGTGAAGCCCGAGCAGCACCTAGTCAGGGGAACCTGAAGCTAAGTGCCGGATCGCACCGAGAACTGGCCATGGGAGCGCCCATTCGCCAGTGCTCGGTCCGGCTCTACCAGGAAGTCGGAGGGTGTTGGAGATACCTTCCTGTGGGAGTACCCACCAGGAGAGGCATCTCTGGGCCGCTCGTCCAGTGCGACGCTCCGGTGTGACCTGGCTCGCCGCCCCGGGCGAACTGCCCTTTCTCGGCTCTCCGGCCTTCTCTTTGTACCCATCCGCGCGTGGTGGGGGAAGACGGAGAGCAGTGGGGGTCGCTGCTGCGCGCGCTGGTCGGTATGCTGGTGGGGGAGAACGTGACCGAGTGTACTGCCGAGTACAGTCCGTCACAAGATCATTGAAATTAAATTCTATTGTCGCAGCCATTTCTCCTCAAAATAATCAAATATTTAAATTCAGTATAATTCATCCATTAGAATTCACTTGACAATGACAGTTATTCATTATTCTTAATTTCATTTGTGCAATATTATGTAAAAATACGAAATAGACGTATTTTATAATACATATTGAAATAACAATAATGATTTGTATGTCTAATATGCCTCTAAAATTAATATTTTTATTATAAAACAAAGTAAGTTGAATTATATGGTGACAAATAAGTATGACTTACTAGTTTTAAATCTTTCACACATACACCTGACAGAACTGTTCTCAATTTTACATTTCGATATAACACTTTTTATATTCCAATATTTTTCACATGGTTCAACAAATTATTTAATTGACTTAGGGATAGTTTATTTTTATTTCAGGTTATATTTACGCCGTCCATCGTCCATGATGGCAGTCAGTTTCTGCCACTGCAACACAAGCGCCGCGAACGGGAAGTTCTACAATTTCAATGCATTATGAACTTCCGAGATAAAAGTGCTCGTTTTTAGTGAAGTACATGCATTACAGTTTGGTCTCCTTATGTCTAATCTCCATGACTGTAAGTCAGTTGGTAGCGGGTCATTTCCGTATTAACAACCGCAGACTTGCGCACTCGCAGTGTTACAAATATAAACTGTTATTTGTTAATAAGTGGTGTTAACTTCATTCATCCATGTATGTATAAAGAATCATACAATTTGACTTTGTCATTATTACTGACAGGCACAGATCGAATTGATGTTTTGATAATATTATATCATAATTTTAATGTTCATTACCAGTGACGAAATTTCTTATTTTATCAATTTTTCAAATACGCCGTGATATTTACAATCACTATTCTCCCGAGTTTCAATAATTCAATTACTTCGACATTGTCAAGTTTTAAGTTAGTCACAAAATCTGTGATACATTAGCTAATATTTTATTGTTCAAATGCTAATTTTCTAGTCAACTGGAGCTATTTATTGTTCTATGAAATATAGTTTTATTACATCGGTATTTTATTATACATTGTTTAAAGTATACATTATTACATTTACATTGTTTAAAGATCTTTTTATACATACAAAAAGTGTGTCCAGTTTCAAATTTAAAGCGAGGCCATTTTTGATTACAATGTAGTGATTGTGATCAGACCATCCGGTCTCCTTCTTTGTATTTTGCTTTTTGTTACGGAGGATCGAGTTTCGGATTTCTTTGTTCCGTTGCTACTCATAATTAATGCGATTTTTATTTTTATGAAAATCTTGTTCTTGCTAATTGAACATTTTTACTTATTAAACTATTTTTCGCAGCTACTTATGGTGTTGGATGTCGTCGCCGCCAAGTGCCTGAATTTTCGATTCGGAAATCAAATTAGGACCATCATTCCTATTGAATGCCTTCTCAGCATGAATACGAGGAATCGGTACCATTTTTATTATTTTAGAAATTTAACATTATTTTGGAATTTATTGTTTATCAAAAATTTTAATACTATTACTGTCTACCATATCTATCGTCATACTCGGGGTGTATCCACGGGTCTAGTTTATCTTATAGATACAGGTTCGGACATCTCCTTGCTTCCAGCGGATTTCAAAACCTTAAAACAAAAGCCTAACGATCTCATCTTGTTCGCGGCCAATGATTCACGCGTTCCTACCTATGGTGAACGGAATGTGACGCTGAATATCAACTTACGTCGCGCTATTAAGTGGAACTTCTGCGTTTAGTCGACACTTCAACTGGTTTGAGTGTGCGAGGTTTTCTTAGGTCCGCAATAATTTGCGGCTTAAACCTTGTCAACAAGGACCACGCTTTTGCAAATATCTTAAACTCATTTCCAGAGCTTACAACCGTTTCGCAGGGAATTGTTCCTCGTTCAGTTGACGTACAACATCACATTTTGACTTGTGGACCGCCTGTTTTCGAGCGCGCACGACGTCTCTCTCCAGAGAAGTTGGCTGCTGCTAAAAAGTTTTTCTGTCAAATGGTTGAGGATGGCATTTGTCGTCCATCCAGCAGCCCCTGGGCAACTCCGATTCACCTAATCAAAAAGAAAAACGGCGAATGGCGTGTTTGCGGGGACTTTCGACGACTGAATGCGGTCACTGTTTCAGACCGATACCCGGTGCCGCACTTGCACGATTTCTCTTTTATTTTACGCAACAAACGAGTGTTTTCCAAGCTGGATCTTCATATGGCATATCACCAAATACCAATCGCGCCGAAAGACATTCCAAAAACGGCAGTCATAACCCCTTTCGGTCTTTATGAATATACGGTTATGACTTTCGGCCTTCGTAACGCCGGACAGATGTTCTAGCGTTACATTTGTCGTGCCTTGCGTGATCTTGAGTTCGTTTTTGCCTACATTGACGACATTATCATCACGTCTTCAACTTTGGAGGAACACAAAGGTCATCTCAGGATCGTCTTTCAACGCTTGCGGGAATTCTCGTTGCGTATCAACCTTAACAAGTGTGAGTTTGGTAAGTCTGAGCTCGAGTATCTGGGGTATCAAATAAGTCATGAGGGCTGCGCTTCAACACCTGACAAGGTGCGCGCTATTACTGAGTTTTCTCAGCCTAAGGAAATTGTCGTGCTGCGCCGATTCCTGGGCATGGCGAACTTTTATCGCAAAAGTTTACCCCATGCCGCTAAGGTTCAAGCACCTCTTTAAAAGTTTCTTTGCGAGTCACTCAAAAACGACAAGCATCCAATTTCGTGGGACACTGAGGTCAGCGCTGCGTTTGAGCAGGTCAAACACGATCTGGCTAATGCGACACTGTTAACTCATCCGGCTGACAATGCTCAGACTCGTCATGTTACCGACGCCTCGAATTTTTGTATGGGCGCATCACTTGAGCAATGGCTTGTCAATAACTGGAAGCCGTTGGCGTTCTTTTCTCGCAAATTTTCGCCTGCTCAACGCGTATACAGTGCATATGATCGGGAACTTACTGCTATTTACGAAGCTATTCGCCATTTCCGTTATTTCCTCGAGGGGCAATCTTTCAGCATCGTTACTGATCATAAACCACTGATTTATATGTTCTCTCAACGCGTCGTAAAAATTTCTCAAAGACAACAGCGCTAAATCGCGCTTATTTCACAATTTACGACGGACATCATATACCAACCTGTTATCGATAACGCTGTCGCAGACTCACTTTCAAGAGTTGGAAGCATTCGTGTGCCTACCGAGTTTAGCCTATTAGAACTCGCGCAAGCTCAAACGAACGACGAAGAACTTAAATCTTTGATTTCAGATCCGAAATGCTCTCTCAATATCCGCAAAATACAATGGGGGCGAGAATATACTTCAATTTATTGTGACCTAACCGGTGAGACACTTCGTCCCATTATACCACTACCACTCAGGGAACGAGTTTTCCACCTTTTCCACAACCAAGCGCATCCGAGCGGGAAAGATACAGACCGCGTCATCAGGAAACGTTACGTATGGCCATCGATGCGTCGCGATATTTCTGACTTGTGTAAAGCATGTCGCGAATGCCAACAGTCGAAAATTTCGCGTCACAATCGTATGTTGCCATCGAATTTCACTGCTCCAGATGGTCGCTTTCGCCATGTCCACATGGATATTGTGGGTCCGCTCCCCATTAGCAATGGTTTTAGATACTGTCTCTCAATTACCGACCGTTTTTCGCGATGGCCTGAGGCAGTTCCTCTTCAGAATATCGAGGCTTTAACCGTATGTAGAGCTTTCATGGATCAGTGGGTTTCGCGCTATGGATCACCAGAGACCTTGACTACCGATCAGGAAGCCCAGTTCGAGTCGCAGTTCTTTTCAGCGCTCTTGCAACTTAACGGTTGCAACCTTTTCCGTACCACCACTTACCATCCTGCTTCTAACGGTATGATCAAGTGATGGCATCGCTCATTGAAGGCAGCCATCATGTGTCACCCTGACCCGGAATGGTCACGCTCTCTATCAACCGTGCTACTCGGCCTTCGCACCAATGTATTTGACGTCGGCTCGTCGCGAGCCGAGTTCGTTTTCGGTACAATATTCCGAATCCCTGGGGAGTTGGCCCTTCCCGAGGATTTCTCGCCAAATCCACACATGTTTATCGAGGAATTCCGAGTGCACATGCGTAAGGTAAAACCTATTCCAATTACTCAAAAATATAAACGTAAAGTATTAGTTTTCAAAGAGCTAAATTCATGCTCCCACGTGTTCCTGCGTCATCATGCAAAGAAGGCTTTAGAGCGCCCATATACGGGCCCTCACAAAGTTTTGAGCCGTGTATCAGACAGAGTATATGAAATTGATGTCGACGGCATTGCATGCCACGTATCCATCGAACATATCAAGCCAGCGCACTTTGCGCGCGAGGACATCGATCATCTGCAGCCGGCAAACGACACATCAAAACCTGTTCTTCGAACGTATTCACGCAAATGTCTAACTTTCAAGCAACAATGATGTAATGTGAAAATTTCGCAGGAAAATGTTATCTTTCATATTGGCGATATCAGACGAGTGACAAGGTGGGTCAAACATCTGTGGCCTGAACCTTAGACATCTTTTTCTCCTCTCTCCGATATTCTGAGTGTGACCATTTCTCTTTGCCAAATTTTGCACAATTAGCTGCATAAATGCTCCGAAAATGTAACTTCCCAATGGGCACACGATATTAGAAACGTTTATGTAACATTCTACAAACGTTCTAAGATCATCCGAATGTCCAATGTCCGAAAGACATTCCAAAAACGTTCTAAGAATGTCTTTCGGACATTGGACACTGGGATGTTCCTAGAACGTTTGTAGAATGTTACATAAACGTTTCTAATATCGTGTGCCCATTGGGTTCTTATACAAATAATTATCATTTCCGATGGATTCACAAATACTGTGCCTAAAAATTTGAACATTGTTCATCATTGAAAAGTTTTTTTACGTATAAAAATTGTATGTTCGCAAAAATTTGTAATATTTAAAAAATTTGTTTTAGATGCCGTATAGATTCTATGCCGTAACGGCAGCCATGATTGTAAGTCGGTTGGTAGCGGGTCGTTCCCGTGTTAACAAGCGCAGACTTGCGCACTCGCAGTATTACAAATATAAACTGTTATTTGTTAATAAGTGGTGTTAACTTCATTTGCCAGACCTTTCCTGGGACAGTAAGTCTCCCACACTTTTCCGCATACTAAGCACCTACACAGCACTTACTGCTGGAGCCATCTATTGACAAACAGCGAGAACTTAGTTGCGCACCTAATACAATAATTCATAGTTAAATAATCTTATTCATAGTAAATCTTTTATCGTCGGTTCTCGTTTCAGCAATTTTTCTCTTAACCCAGTTGAGTTTAATATCGTAATTCATTCTACATGATATTAATTTCTATTTTAAATTTATGTTTAATGAAATCTGTTACGAACAAACAAGCAAAAACAAGCAAAAAATATTACAAATTATAATAAACTATAATATTACTTAAAAATTTCATAATTGATCAAGTGAAATATCTCATTGGAAAATATTCGAAAATTTCACCTAAAAATGATATGAGGAATTCCAAAAACTTAGAAATTATACATATATCAAAGTACATTGGTGCTTACATATATGTATAAATAGTGTATTAAAATTAATATGACTTCCGGCGATATGTGGGAATGAAAGAATAAACGAAAGCAGTTCACAGGGAATTAATGAAAGTTAAGAAATAAGGCAAGCATGGAAATTCAAAATTTATAGGATAAGAAAATGCGAGAGAACGATGAGCGTGGATAAATAGGACAAATAGCAGAGAAAGAAAGGAAAGAAAATAAGAAGAAAAACGCACGGACGTAAGCTGAACCTTAGTGGCTGTGAGCGCAGGTATAACGCTTGCGGCGACACCACTATCACCTTACGTCCGTCGTAAGAAGATTACGCTCGCCCGTACGCACCGAATTTGGCAATTCTCACGTACGTTGAAGATCTGCTACTGAGTTCCTTGACCACTGGTATCGATGTTACGTGTGTAATAGTATTTTCAGAGCCATTCAAAATCCATTAAATCATTTTTCTCAAATTATATCTAAAACTAGGGTAGCTAAAACTTGTGAGCCAATGAGTGGTACATTACCAAAAGAATCTGAACCAACGTTCTTCTGAAAATATGAAAATCGAAGAGGTGTCAGATTCTAAAACAATACAAAAGGTCAATTGAAAATTATAATATCGACCTACGACTTATTCAGTACACTCGAGATTCCCTCCAATGAGCTTTCCCTTATAAGAGCGCCTCACCATTCCCTACAACGAGCAACTGATAGACCTCTCTTTCTCCACTATTATGGGATAATGCGCGCTCGACTTCAATACGGTAACGCGCATAACAACAAGTAGGGTATGGAGGGATTCCCTCTTGCGCTCGTTGCAGAGAATACTTCGAAGTTCTTAGCTTCTCGTCAGAGGAAATCTCGAGCGTATTTCTAAATCCTTAGCAAAAATTCCTTTCCACGGAAATTACGCCACATAGAAATAAATCTAAATCATCACTATTCCCTACCTGAATGACATCGATACGAGTTTACGAGGTAAATCAATTTAAAATCAAAATCGTAGTCTGACGAGCTTCTTACTTCGCTTAAGAACTCTAGAGAGCAAAACACGGTCCTTTGTTTTTGCCCTTCCGCCGTTCGGAACAGACGTGCTACGAGAATCGACAAAGTTTTCTAAATACATTTTTGGGCAAACGTAAACAATTTTCAAATCTTTTCTCCGACACAAGCCATTCACGGGGTTGTCACACTAAAAAATATTATACTATCCATCCTTTGTTTTTTATAAAATTAATAGAGCAAGGAAGTAAAGAACAGTTCTGGTGCATGCGGGTATGCAAAGTTACAACTGTGTGCCGTCAGCAAAATAAATAAAGGAATAGAGTGACCAAGGTTAGTCACGAAACGCACATTTTCAAGGCCCACTTGACTGCGGGTTTAGGGCAGCAGTGAAAGCAGCTTTCTATCTACGCCCTTGCCCTGTCAACTGGTATGATAAGGAATCTGTAGTTGGTAAGCTGTATCGTTTTAGTTATGTAATACTTTGCTACTGAAATTTCTCGAAATAGAAAAGAGAAGCAAAACCTAGCGTTGAGCACTTCAAAATCAAGCTTATTCTTTTAATGGATCTGGGGATTTAAGAAATTTTTTAGATAGGGAAAGGGAAAGAAAAGCACAGAAGATAGACACTCAGTTTCAAAATGCCTGTATAGATGATGAAGAAAATGAACTGAAAATGTGGTAAGCGAAATAATCGGTTTAGCTAATAAATTAACTGATAAAAACAAAACGAAAATAATTAGGAATGACGCGAAAATAATGCCAATGCAGACAGGTACAAGTAATTTGTTAAATTCTTTAATAAAAATTCAAATGAATAAAATTTGGACTCGAGACGATCATATTTTAAACTTTATTTCATGTGACATGGTATAGAAATTTGAAACGCCCAACACCCAAACTTGTGACGAATTGTTAGACGAAAAATCACGAAGAAAATCCATGTACGCCACGAAATTTATCCTTAGATCAGGTAATGAAGAAAGACAATAGAAGCAATACAAAATACCTCTATAAACCGAAGGGCTTTAATACAGTTATAGGTTCACCTGTTGTTTCAGCTATTTACAAAGTGAATTAATTTCTATAATAAATAGTGAAACAAATTTTCCTGATGCAAGAATGAAAATTAATATATTGCTTATACACGGAAAAAATTTGTCGCTTAAAAAGTCACTTTTTATTGAAAAATATGATAGATAATCGCTGAAAATGTAAAACGTAAATTCGAAAGTTTAAGTGACAGTCGCGGAAAATTTAAAACACCGTGGGTTTAACTTTCTCTAAACCAGGCATCGAAAGTCTAAGTGACAGTCGAAGAAAATGTTGAACAATGTAAAAAGGAAAATATTATTTTCTGTGATATGATCCTGCACTTATAGTTAATTATTTTTCACTTTTACATCACCTATATAATCCTAACATGAACTTACTATTACATTTAACACTGAACATTACAGAAACATAATTTTTTATAAACACTTCGCAGCACCGAGAATCGAACGCTCGCACGCACGTACGCATCCTAACCCAATTCTAATCGCACGCTTTAACCCGCATAGCCGATACATGTCGTGGAGACTTGTGTAAAATATTTGGATCACATTCAGAGTTTGAAGGGAAAACTAAAATAATAGATAAATTTCAAATTTGACATAATATACTTTATTCTGAAAAATGTGCAATTAACAAAATTTTAAAAATGTCTTACATTTTCAAAAAGTTTCAACTTAAACAATTCATTTTATATTTCAATACTCGTTAAAACTTTGTTAATGTAAACAAATATTCTAATAGTAATAGTAATAGTAATAGTAATAGTAATAGCAATTACAATTGCGTGTAATAATTCTGTTGTTTATTATTATTATAAGTTTAATGAAGCGAATATCAATATTTTAATAAATGGTCAGTACACTGAAGTGTTTGGTGCTACACTGAAATGCTGAGTGTTACACTCAAATTTTAGTGTATACACTGAAAAGTTGGGTGTAACACCCAACTAGTTGAGTGTTTTTTCCGTAGGGTTCAGTTCTGAAGGTGTCATATTCATTTCAAAATATTTCATGTGTTGTGTTCGACCTATCCAAGTATTCGCCCCCACATTCCCCTCTTCCGACTTAACCGGGAATACTAGAACTTTCATTAATGATAGTAATTTAGTGAGAAGTAACTAAACGTCACAATCGTTGGAGTAAAGTAAAGCTTGGAAAATGTAATTTATCTCGGTACCCCAGATCAGTACCTAGCGCCCTGCAAATAAGATCACGTTGGGCATTTGTGCGGCACTTTTTCTGGCTTCTTCCCTTGCTACTGAAACTGTTGTTACAGTCTGTAAACTTTTATCCATGCAAAATAAGATACCAAGTCAAAAATTTGTGAGATCAAAAAAGAAGCACCAAGAAAGGTCTGTCAACACTTGGTTCCTTTTTTTGATCCCACAAATTTTTGACTTGATATTTCATATTGCATCTACAAAAGTTAACAGACAAAATAATTTCCATTAAGAAAAATAGTAAATTTCCTGGCTTATTCATAACCCATACCTGTTTTTCACTGTGAAGGCTTCACTAAGGTACAAGAAAATACCCATACATCTGCTTTTTCAGTCTCCTCTTTTGAGTGTAAAATTATTTCTGAAGCCATACATCACAGTCGGATAGTATTAGACTTGCCAAACGCAAGAGGAGCTTGCTTCACCATTACGATTTAGATAGCATGCATTGGAAATGATTCAAAAACAACAACAACAAGGAACAACATGGTTCCTTATGATTTAAAGCTAAAGGACGTAGAGCGTCGTTTTTTACATGTTAACAACTGCTTCAGCGACAAAATAGGAAGGGTTTTCTTCATCGCATCGTAGCGGGTGATGAAAAATGAATTCATTACAGCAATCCAGAGAGAAGAGAGTCATGGCGACTGCCCGGTCATGCTTCTACGTAGGATTGTAAAGTTTCATAAAACTTTGGTAAAGTGAAACGTTTTAAAGTTTCCAGAGTTTCAAGCATAATGGCGGAAAAATTCAAACTAATTGAATTTTCAAAATTCATAAATAAATTGCACGAATAATCCAATAAATAACTAATTCATATAGAAAATTTGAATAAGTAAATAATATCCAAGGCAATTGATGCGTTTGAGCCGACCACTGCGCGAAAAACGGTCACAATACGAGCAGAGGCACGAAAAAGTGAGTCTACATCATGACAACGCTCGGCCTAATGTTGCGAAACCCATTAAAACTTACCTGGAAACGCTCAAATAGAAAGTTCTACCCCACCCTCCGTATTCCCCAGATATTGCTCCGTCCGATTATTAATTGTTCCGGTCGATTGCATATGGTCTGATTCGCGGATAGCCTCAAGAAGTGAACACTTTTACTGTAACGGTATTCGAGGTCTACCAGAAAGATGAGCAACATTTGTAGCTCACGATGAACAATACTTTGATTGATTCATTTGTAACTACTTTTTTACAATAAAGTTGCATTTTTATAAAAAAAAACAGCGGGAACTTAGTTGCTCACCTAATACATTCCTTATCTACATCGTCAGTATATTTAGTAAATACTATGTAATCAGCTTTTCAGCTACAAATAATTGCATTTTCAAAATAATGTACGTTTTTCTTATTGCGATATTCGTTCAAGAGGGTTTATTTCAACTTTTCTATGGAATAATCGGCATTTCCATTTAAAGTTACTTCAATCTTTGGTCCGATTGTTGTGAGAATAAACTCATACAAATTTAAATTTAAACTTAAGAATTTGAAATCTTTCTGTGGAAATAAAGACGCTTTCGACTGCGCTGGAATTCGAGCCCAGGTCTTTCGATTGCCGGTCGACTGCTCTAACCACTGAGTTACACAGGCGTCCGACATCTCCTTCTCCACAAGCAGTCGCCCGCAATTGAAAGACTTGGGCTTGAATCCCAGCGCAGTCAAGAGCGTCTTTTTTTCACAGAAAAATTTCAAATTCTTAAATTTAAATTTGAATGTAATTTGCATTTATTTGCGATATAAGAGTTTGAAATTGTCTACGAGGCACCTGTCGGCAACGTATCCTATCTACTATGCGACTAGTGATTCTCCGATAATGTCAACACTGAACTAATATGATTGCTAAATGTTTAAATAAAACTTGGAAAAAAACAAACTTCAACACTTAAGTAAGATGATTGCTCAATGTTTAAATAAAACTTGGAAATAAACTTCAACAATGAACTAAAATGATTGCTCAAGGTTTAAATAAAACTTCAAAATAATTAAATAAATCTTCAACACTGAACTTAAATGATTGCTCAATGTTGAAATTAAACTTTGAAAAAAACAAAATTCAACACTGAAGTAAAATGATTGCTCAATGTTTAAATAAATCTTTGAAATAATCAAACAAACTTCAACACTGAACTGAAATGATTGCTCAATGTTGAAATAAAACTTGGAAAAAAACAAACTTCAACACTGAACTAATATGATTGCTCAATGTTTAAATAAAACTTGGAAATAAACTTCAACACTGAAGTAAAATGATTGCTCATTGTTGAAATAAAACTTGGAAATAAACAAACTTCAACACTGAACTAAAATGATTGCTCAATTTTTCAATTAAACTTCAAAATAATTTAAAAAACTTCAACACTGAACTTAAATGATTGCTCAATGTTAAAATAAAACTTGGAAAAAAACAATATTCAACACTGAAGTAAAATGATTGCTAAATGCTTAAATAAAACTTGTAAATAAACAAACTTCAACACTGAACTAAAATGATTGCTCAATGTTTAAATAAAATAAATAAATTTCAAACTCAACTAATTAATTTGAAACTCATACAAAGCTTCAAAATTCATTTTGCTGGAAAAAAATTATTAAGTTTCTTATCCTTTACAAATTATCACATATACAAAACACTTTGGTTTAAAATAGAAATAATGTAATGAAACATGCCCTTACAAGCTATTTCTCTTCAATGAATGCCTTCCTCCCGCAATCAAGAAAATACTACAAAAAATGAAATCATTTTTAAAGAAATTGTCCATAGGAAACAATTATGCCATTATTATTTTTTGTTTAGAATCTCACGAACTACAACATTTACAAAATTCAGTCAATTTGACCGGAGCCGGAATTTAATGTAAAATGTGCGCGGTCCTTTAATTAAAATCCTTCAGAAATTTCCTATTATCGTACACAATTTACAATTGTATCATAGGACATTTAACCCCTTTACTTTAATGCCACTGAAAACGTGTGGCAATATAGTATTATTGTAAATCACCTATAAAGTATGGAATTTCTGGAGATAAATTAATAAAGGGCATAGCAGGATAAACTAAGGATCCTCTAGGGCAGGATGGGAAAATTTTCTCCCACTGAGCCCTACGAAATGACAATTGGATCGGAAATGACGTCATACGCATTCTTGATCCTTTAAAACAACAACACGTTTTGAGGTTAGTTTTAGGAGCGAATACACTTTTCCGTATATAATACACATCACAATGTATCAGTTATGATGCGTATATCATAATTAGATACTTATTAAACGAATATACTTACATTCGTTATAAAATACTACACAAAAACATAACCGCTTAACACTCAACCGGAACTCTTCAACAAAACTCTGCTCGACCAATCCGTAGTAGGCACGGAGTTTGTCCTATCTTTTGTAACGTGGTAGATTACGTTCAACTTTTTTACCTCGACCAGCAACGACAGGATCGAGCCCAAACCACCTTTTTAATTAAAAACTCAACATTGTCAGGGATAGTCTGAGAGCTGCTCATAAGATTCTTTTATTTTGATTGTTTTCTGGCCGTTTTTCTTTTTTTATTTGTTTCAGTTAAAAACACCAGCTTGAAAGGCGCCGCCAAGGAGATCGCTATGTTACCATCGCACGTCAGAGGGGTTCACAGGCAAGCCACAGAGGGCATCACCCAGCAGGCATGGCATCTGAAACGACCACGTGCTGCAGCCTATGGTTTCCAACACCGTCGCACCATTATTATTATAATTAATATAGAAAGGGCATGACGAGTTGGAACACTTATAAATTACATTATATATTGTATATTAGATTGGTCTATTTGTAACTGCTGTGTTGTGCAGTACAAACTCTACGTAGTTTATACGCACCCCTCTACGTTTTAAGCCAATGGGGCGAGCTGACCGATAGACGCTTCAGCTCATTGGTTGCCTGGCGCTGTCGTCCTCACAAGGCGAGTCGCCCGCGCAAACCTGAGCTTCATGCGCGTGCGCTAGCCTTTCCAGCTGATGTAATAAAACTGCGCGACATCTTTGGCGCGCAGCTTTATTCTGTCGTTGTTACGCGAGAGTCAAACAATCTCGAGAGCGAAATAAATCATGGACGCCACAATGGACGTCGATTCGGACTAAGTTAGGCGCGAGATCGCGGCCAGATCCTCGGTAAGTCCTTGAGACTATTCCGGGCCATTATAAAATTTTTATTCTCTTAAACCGCGTGGCTCTCAGGCTCTCTCAGAGCTCTGCCTCCTTTTTTTGGTACCATGTGCCACTGTTGGCCACGATATTTTATTAATTTCTTTTGTTAGCTCTCTTGAATTTATATCGAGCCAGAGCCTTGCCCAATAATTAAATAAATTGTAGCCTATCTTTTATACCGCTTAATTTATTTTATTAGGTTTTCGCAAGAGCTCCTATTCTTAGGTTAGGATCCCTTCCTTAACCTCAAAACCTTTACCTGATCCGGACTCCCGAATCCATAATCACCCTAGCCGGAACCCCTGCTTGGCTTCGCTTTTTTCTTTCTTTCTTTTTGCATGCTAAGTTCTTATTTTCAGGGACTCTACATTTATAAATATGGCGTGGAGAGACGCCAGGCGCTCAGTTACTCTTCAGTACAGAAGTACTCTTCAGTTTCAAAGTTTTTATTAATTTCTTCTTCATCTGTCGATTCATTAGATGATATGTCATCCATTTTTTTATTTTTATTTTTGTTACACTTCAATCACTACTATTACTTTCTAAATAATATCCACTAATTGCCATTAATAAACATTAGCAGAGAGCGGACAAAAGTAAAAAATTTCAATTGAATGACATCATAGACTTTAAAAAATACTTTTTACATTATTCATGCAACTTTAATTAATTCTTGCAACTTTTATCACGTAAAGTTTATTATTCAATTCATTTATCTTACACATTTGCAATTCTCAATCCAAATGATTTGTTTGATTTGTTACGGCGGTCGCTAAAGTCGCATCATGCACAAAAGTAAAAAATTACAATTGAATGACATCAGAGACTTTAAAAAATACTGTTTACATTATTCATGCAACTTTAATTAATTCCCGCAACTTTTATCACATGAAGTTCATTATTAAATTCATTTATCTTACACATTTGCATTTCTCAATCTTTAATTCCGTTTTCAAATTTAGCGCGCAAAATGCTAGTGAGAGCAGTTGAAGCCGCCTTTAATGACAGGTATTAGGTTTTTTCAGATTTTATCGCTGAAAAATAAAATAATTGTATTTATTGCTACACCTTCTGATTCAAATTTCGCCACGGAATTGTAATTGAAATGCTTATATTGTTTTTTTTACCGTTCTTAGCCGTAATAATGCGATGTCAGAGAACGGTCAGAGTATTCTATGACCGTTCTCTCACCTGGGTCCGCTAGGGCATGTGTTAGGAAGAAAATCGAAAAAGTTGTTTTTCTTGAGAGCGGCTTGACCGATTTTGATGAGCAAATAATATGTTATGAGACTCAACAGTGGGATGCTAGGAATAATTTATGAACATTTGTCCACAAAAACAACGTGAAAAACAAAACTTTTGAATTTTTTAATGAGTTTTGTTCCAAGTACTACTTTCACCTTCCACCAAAAAAATCTTTAATTCATGTCCTAAAACATATATAATCCCTAGAAGGATCGAAGAGGTAGTGCATGCTTAGAAAAAATTTAAACCGTGAGCGCACCACATACTGGGTGCTGTACATCGTGAAGCGGGTATGTTCTGCAATGGCTATCACCAAAAAATAGCATTGGGTGCTTCTGAATTTAGCTGACACCCATTTAAGAGTTCAAAATTCGACAATCTGGATGATAAATGTAGTAAAATAGTTTCCTTGTCTATCTGAACGCATGTAGTGAGCCTACAATAATTGTAGGTGCCAGGGCCCACCACGTGGAGGTTACAGTACAATATTTTAATGTTTATTTATAATGGAAAATTTTCAACGAAGTATTTTAAATGAAAGAACTACAAATGGAACTGAATGACGGTAGACTTTAAATTGTTTTTTGCTTGAAATTTGTCATTTGTATGATTTTCAAGTGTAAAATCTCGGACTCTTTATCTTTTACAATGAAAATAGTATGCCTACCCTATTGAACAACTTGACGTAAGAAACGACGTAAAAAACGACGTAAAAAATTACATGAAAAACGACGTAAAAAACGACATGAAAAACGCCATGAAAAACGACGTAAAATCATTGTTTACGTCATTTTTTACGTCGTTTCTTACGTCAAGTTTTTCAATAGGGATACAGGAACCTATATAGGTATTTTTAGTAGGGCCGCCTCTTGTGAACCAGGGTGCTTGATTAAACGTGAGTCTCCTTGCCTCTCACGAACCAGGATTCTTGATCATCGTGAGTCCTCTTGCCTTTCACGAATAAAGTTCTTTGTAAACCTATTCAATTTTCATCACTGTCGTCCTCAATTACAGACATGATACTATCCAGCTGAAACATTTTTCTGAGAATTTCAGCTGGCTTCAAAATCTTTGACAAGTACCTTGCATGGGCCAAGTAGTATACTATTGCTGCGATATGTGAGCAGCAGCAAACAGTCCTACTTTTATTGGCACAATCACATGTATACTCTAGCAATCCAGAAATAACGATAGTATTCGGCTTATATTTCACAAAATACCTGTACACTTCTTTTGAAATGTGACGAGATTGAACTTGCAATTTAAATACGTTAGATTGTTCTTTAACATATTGCAATCTGATCTGACCATGTTCATCAATCATTCCAACCAAATATGATACTGCATGTGATAATTGAAGTGTTCCAATGAACACAATCTTTAAGTCTCTTTCTGTCATTTCTGGAAAATCTAAAACGTCTTCAGATGTGATACTTTGGAAGACAAGTATCTTCCGTAACCAACCTTTTTCTTCCGCTGCAACAGTCAAAGTGTTCTCAACATCTTTTCTAGCTTTCATCCTTTCTATGATCTCACTTGAAAGTTCTGTAACAGACTTTTTTGAGATTTTTTTGAGCTCTAACTCATCTTTAATTTCGCGGAATCCACAATCGAGAACCACAAAATCGTTTTCTGCCAATATCTTGCATAAACCATTTCGATCCTGTGAAAGAATTCTCAATATTTATGTATCATTTAGATTTGCGGAAAATAGTCCCAACATATCAAGTATGTGCCCGTAAGTTGTGCAAATTGTGAAAGGCGCACAAAGTGGGACGTTTTTCTGACCAGAATATGTCTTTTTTAAAACCCGTTGTTTGAACTCTTTTGATGACATGCATACGTACCATCACAGATAAGAAATAAATGTTCATGAGCCTCAAACGAAGTCTTAGCGATTTAAGATATGCGGTTCCTGATAAAGTCATTTCTGGTGGAAGCAGCTATTTCAAAGCGATGAGGTAACACTTCTTCGAATGATTTCATTACTGCTGTACCAAAATGTGATTTTAGTATTGGATTAAGAATGCAATATCCTACTATCCGATGCCGAAAATAGGACACATACGGAAAAACAAATGAATATCGCTGAAATAGTTAAAGGATCGGAACAAATGCTGCGACGCCAGGAGTTCTCAGAAAGTAACGCTCAGCGAATGGAGACTATGCAAGGTACTTGTTTAACAAAAACACTGTCGATCTTTTCTAGTAAATTTCTAGATTTTGATGCATTCAACGTCATTTTTGCTGATAGTCGTTGCTGTACATATTTTTTCGATTTTATTTCTGGTCCCATAACTCCCATAAAAATCATTCCTGAGAGATGATACTCCAGGGTATTTCTCTACCGATCGATGCCATCTTGTGATGAAAATATGGACCCAATCGGGCTGGGGGCAGCACACACATGTTTATCCTGCTATGCCGTTTGTTTAATTTTTTTTCAAATGTTTTTTGAGTTTTTATACTTACTTATTATTACTACTTATTACTTTTCCAACAATCCTTTTAATAATATTGTAGGATTAGTAATACACAGAGATGACAAGATTGATCTTTTATCAAATGATTTTATTAAATTAAGATTAAAACAGAATATAAAAAGAATGTAATGCCCATGGAAGGAAGAGTGAAATTAAACTAGCGAAGCTCTCACACTTATTATTTTTTAAGAATCGCCTAACTGCGGCGTTACTAGCTTGCAGCAATATTTAAATTGAAGCAATCTTGCATATTTATTGAAATCCTACAATTCGGCTAACCTGAAACGTCATTTGCCTCGAATGACTATTTAAACGAAGCCCACGGCTTAATATATTCTGCGCAGGTACTTGTCATCATAGGACCTTCGCCATTGCCTACTCGCTCAACATTGTATGTATCGTTAGACTAAGTTTTAACAATTTCGTAAGAACCTAAGTACTTAATTCGAAGCTTTCGGCCGGGTATCATCTGGGTGCGCTTGATGGCGATAAAATCTCCCTCAGCATATTTGTGAGGTGCTCGACGTTGTCGATTGTAGGTTTTCCTGTTCTCTTTTTGAATTTTTGATATCTCCAGCTTTGCTTGGTGACGCAAATCGTTTCTGGAATCTTCAAACTGACGTTGCCACTCGGTTTCAAGAATTTCTACCAACTTAAAATTTTCATGATTACGCATTTAAACTCCAGCGAGTAACCGGAAAGCACTCGAGTGTATAAGTCCTTCTTAGATTCGTTTAACGGTCACCATTGATCACGATCATTTGGGCAAAGCAAAGTTCGCAGTGTGTATAGAGTATTGTTTATAACTTTCACTTCAACTTTAACAATTGGTAGAATATTTATGATTGCATAAGATTGTCCAAAGTTTTGTGCTTGATTCTGGTTTGTCCAATCTTGCTTAACTTAAATTCTCAATTGTATCTTAATTAAATTATAGACA
This sequence comes from Diplolepis rosae, assembly GCA_030998225.1. Taxonomy (NCBI): domain Eukaryota; kingdom Metazoa; phylum Arthropoda; class Insecta; order Hymenoptera; family Diplolepididae; genus Diplolepis; species Diplolepis rosae. Next base: position 503,763 of record JAPYXD010000700.1, read on the forward strand.
TATTGTAGTTTTTGTAAATGAAAACCAAATTATTCAGGAATTTGTGCTTGAGTCATGCTTGTCTAATTTAGCATCACTCAAACTAATAATTGTCAATATTTTATACTCGAGTAAATAATTTCTGTATTTACTACGATTATTCCAGATTTTGTGCTTGAGTCATGTTTGTCTAATCTTGCATAACTGAAATTATTGATATTGAATAAAATAAATAAATCTAAAAACGGATTAAATTAATTTAATTCATCTTCAGATTGACATCCTATTGATAAAAATTTGTAAAATTGAATAGGATCAAATCAAAAATGAATCAAACAGTAAACATTTTCAGGTTAAAATTTTTTAAGGAAATTCAAGTTTGATTTAATTAGAACACATCAAAGTTTTTTTTTACATTCACAAATTGTTAACTTAGTTTTAAATTTATTTGGAGAAAAAAAAGCAGCCCACAAGAGTATAAGTCTTTATCAGATTCGTTGAAGGGCCACTATTGATTGCGATCAATTGAGAAAGGCCACATTTGAAGTGCTTGTATTGTATTGTTTATAAACTCCATTTTTCAACTCAATTAACTACCAGAATATTTTTGGTTACAAAGATTGTCCAAAAAATTGTGCTTGAGTCTAGCTTGTCCAAAACATTCCTGTAATTACAAGGATTGTCCAAGAATCCGTGCTTGAGTCTAGCTTGTCCAATATGGTATCACTAAAATCGAAATTCCTAATGAATCTGAATAACTTCTAATTTCAGCAATTATAAAAGACCACCCAGGAAAGTTGTATTTACGTCTGACCTGACCTGTCTTGAATCACTGGAATGATATCATTCAAGCTTAATAACATAGAGTAGCTGCATGCATCGCGACTAAAATCGACTTTACGCTAATTTAAAGACAAATTAAAACTCGAAGTCTATTATTATACTAAATAAATAAATGAATGAATAAAAGATTTACCTCTGGAGGTTGTCTTTTCGTCGGTAGTCGTTCAGTCTACAAATATTCGAGGTTTTATCGGTATCTTACACAAGGATTACCTCGTTACTTGGTAAATATAACTCCTGGTCCCTAAGTGGTGCATGTCCGGTAGCTGTGAATCATTGCCCAGATAGCAAAATGTCCACATGGAGCCCGCATGGTGCGGGCGCAACGTGCGTATTAATCCGCACGTCGTAAGGGCAAGGTTTGAGACACTTGTGTCAACAATTGCGTCGCATATGCGCCGCACGATGTGCGGGCACGCGTGTGTCGGTTTATTGCTCTCATACAGTTACGCAATGATTAGTTTCAATAAATATTACATGTTTATAAAAGTGACAAAAACAATGTGTTACGACAGTTTTAGAAAAAGGTTCCTGATTCAAAAATAATTTTTTTACATTGTTAAAAAAGACAGGAGTTATTTAAGCTAAATGCGATACTCTACATTTAATTATTGTTTCTGTCATTATTTGAAATGCTGAAAATTAGTATAATATCAATAAGAATAAGACGGTGAAGAGGCAGTTGTTTTTAACAAATAATATTTTTATTGTATTAAAAGTATGAAAATACGAGTAATTCGGTTTTCTTCTTTAAACATATATAAACCTTCCGTATATAAGATATATTTAAAGTATAATCGTAAAAGAAACATAATTTGAACGCATTTTTCTATTAAATAGACAACGCTAAGATATACTTTTTTGTTTTATCAAGCCCTTTATCGCGCTTTTTTGACTAAAAAACTATAATCTTAAGGGAAAATTTGTTATAATCCAGGGTGTACAAAGACCCCCGAAGCATAAAATAAAATACGATTTTAAAAAGTTTATAAATGTTAGAACTTTTCAATTTCAATTTAAAAAATATTATATCACTTTAAGAAACTCGATCGAGTCTAGTCGGGAGGTTTTTGTACTCCGAATAGGAAAACTATTAAAGCATAAGAACTTTGGTTATTTTTAAACACTTGTCATAACCATTCATGATACAAATGAAATTATGATATTATAAAACGAATTTAACTTTGAGTAATTATTGATTGAATAGACAACGCTAAGATTCACATTTCAGTCTTATCACACACGTTTTAGTGCCTTTTAATTAGAAAACAATAACCCTAAGACAGCATTTATAACCATTGAGAGGGTCCAAAGAACTCGACATTGAACAGACTCCTTTTTTAATAAAAATATTTAATATTGAGGACCCAATCCATTTCAAATCAGACAAGCAGTACAATTTCAAATCAGAAAATCGGTCGCCCATGAAATATGTTGTTTCTCAAGGGAAATAAAAAATTTATTTTTTAAACCTTTATCATTCTCGACCTGATTGAGATATTTAATCTTTCTTTCCTGCTGCCTCTGATAAGAATTATTGCTCATTTTCAGTACGCGATTGAAAATGTTTAAAATATTGAAAATTAGCAAAATGGGGTCGGGTTTTTTAAAAATATACAAAGATTACTTTCTCAAAAATCGCAACTTTCTTCTTGCTAAATTGTTACTGTGTAAAAAATTCTTTTAACCATAAAAGTGCTTTGGCACGCTTGAAGCTTACCTGATTTTCAGTTTTACGACTAAGAATTTAGCGCAAAAATTTAAGTAAAAAGAAAGGTTGGGTTTTTGAGAAGATCGTCTTTGAATATTTTCAGGAAACCCGCCACCATTTTTCTAATTTTCAATATTTTTTAATTTTGCAACCACGTGTTGAAAAAGGGCAATAAACCTCACTAGGTACAGAAAAAAACTTCAATATCTTAATTAGTTCAAAAGTGATAAAAGTTTTAGAAAAACTGTATTTTTTTAACACCTTTAAAAAATTAATTACTCATAACTTCGCGAAATTTTGTCCCTCAAAACATTATTAAATATGTGTCGTTTTATTTTCCTTAAAAAAAAAAACATTTCCTCGGCGACCGATTCTGTGACTTGCAATTGTACTGCATATCTTATTTGAAATGGATTCGGTCTGGGTATTTTTAAGTTACACTTTAAGGACTTTTTATTGGCCGGAGAAACTGAATTCAATTTTTAGGTTCGAGTTTGTGCACACTCTGGAACGTATTAAGATACAAGAACTTTGGCCCTTCTTGGGCCTTTATCAGAATAATTTGTTAACGACATAAACTTATAATCATGAAATGAACAATGAAAGAAACGTACAACGAAATTTAAAATAATTTATCACGCCCTTTTTCGATCTTTTTGATTAAACCTCTATAATTGTAAGAAACAAACTTTGGTCTCAAGCATCACTCTCATTGGATGAGGAATCATTCCTTTCACTCTGTCTATCTTCTATCTGTCTGTCTTGCGAGAGCTGAACGTGTTCATTTTCCGAGTTACTATTATTACCCTCATCGTCTTCTTCGGAAAGAAAATCACGTTCTTCATCTACCTCAATCTCTTGTTCTGGTTTGAGTTTTCGGCGAGAGTTATTTTGTTTTAGGCTATTTCGGTACCTTTGTTTTGCATTTCTTAATACCTCAATCATTTCTAACTTGAATGCTGTTTGTGATTCTGGTTCTGGGAAATTAGGACATTTCTGCATTACTCCTGAAATTACAAGAGTAAATATGATTTAGGCTATTAATGTTTTTCGCAACTATTTCCATCATTTCAATAAAATATTTCTGTAGTTTGAGGCCTATATTTTGTCTGTACTTACTAAATAAAAGTGCAGCCATTTTAGAACCACTGAACTTTGTAGTTTTTTTTTCCCCACACCACGTAAATTCTGTAGCAAGTTTGTCGCTAATGCTTCCTTTGAAAGCAAAATTAAGCGCTTCTCGTATCTTTGTTCCTCCATATTTCCTTAATTCACGGTACTGTGAAAAATATGTAAAATAAATTTCTCCAGGAATTATATGGCACATTTAGGAATAAAAATAAGATTGTTGTGGATATAAAAATGTGAGTGAGAGCTAGTTGAATGATAAAAAAAGACCATAAATATTAGAGCCATGATACGAAAGAATGCTAAACTACTTTCGATTTTAGATTCGGATTCTATGAAGGAAAGAAGTATTGAAATCAATTGTCATTGGTCCAGCGATCTGAAATGTATGAAATTTTTTCAACTTGTGTAATAAATAAGAACAACGACTCATACCAGCTTGTTTTGTTTCATTTCATCTTGCTCAAATGAATTAAATTCTTGTAAAGTTTGTAAAGGAAAACCTTGAGGAGGAGCAAACAACGGTTTCGATTTTCCAATAGTAGCATCTTCTTTCAAAACTGCAAGAGAAGTTTTCATTTCTCTGCAATAATTTTCAACATTCCTGTAAATATTTTCAATATTCATAACTGATAACCTTGTAATGCATAACTACATACATTTGAATAATTTTAAACACGAATTCTTATTTGTAAAAGAACAAAGACAAATATTAATGATTATTCTGCACAGTTATTAAATTCTGTTATAAAATAACGTTTAGAAGCTTTCAATATACATTTTACCTTTTCGAATATCGATGATTTAAAGATTTTTCATTTCGATTAAAAAGACTAAGTATTACGTCCCACGGAGATGATATAAACTTACAAGTAACATTTAAAAAAGAATGGTCATTCATTCATTGCCAATTACACATTACATTTTTTAGATATATGGAAATTTACATTAACTTACTGAAGACGTTGAGCTATGTCTAACAAAATGTTTTCCTTTACAGTTATTTCTCTTGATGCTAAACTCCTTACGTGGTTTGAAGCATTAGCGTCAGGAGTTGAGAATAACGAAGGAGATACAACATCCCGTACTGAAGCACAATTATGCTTTGTAATTTCTCTGAAAGTAGTAATAAAGAATGCACATTAGAACTTAATTTTCATTGCTTATTTACATTCACGATAACGTATTCAGTGTTCTTGTGCAGTAAATATTTTTTTGACATAATGTTGAAAAATACGAATCTGAATAGATATTGCCACCTAAGATTATATACTTACCGGGCAGAATTAATTTTATCGATTGACCTATTTTCGAATGTTACTATTCCATTCTCGCAGTTTTTTGATTGGATTAGGCTTTCTGAAGATATCATACCCGTCAATTTTTCAACTTGTGAATTTGGTACAATAGATTTTTTCGATGTCTCAACTGAGACCCGCTTGAAGGTAGAGCTAGAGGCAGAGTTAGAGGCAGGAACACTAGTTTCGTCCACGTATGTTTTTTCCAAGACATCTATAAATGCATCTTTGGATAAACTACTCAGTTTACTTTGCGATAAAAATTTATTTGATTGAGGCTTTGCTTTAGGCTTCATTCTTTTAACAGTTTGCACAGGTGTTATGATATCGAAACTTGATTTTAACATTGAAGCGAGTTCAGGATTCTTTTGTACCAGGGCTCTTAAATCTTGTACGCCTTTTCCTACAGAAGGGAATTTGGATTTCGGCTTTCTAATAGGCTGTTCATCTGAAGATGATTATAAAACTAATTTCGTGGGAGGGACAGTGATTCTAAATGAGTAACGCAAACCCATTCGTTTTGAACAATATTTTCTTCTAGACCTTCTGCTTCATTCCATTTTGGCATTCGATAACACTTTACTTTTACATCAGTCAAAGGCACAATATTTGATTCAGGTGACAAATTACTGCAATGATATACACCAACGGATTGGGATGTCAGACCAACATCATACAACTGCTGCACATCGCGAAAATGCCTTGCAATAAATAAAATATTTTCTTCAACTAACACAATATTTTCGATTAAACATATTCTTTTATTATTTGAAACAAAGCAATTGTCACGCAAATCTGCTGCAAAAGTGTATTTACCGATGACAATTTTCTTGAACTGAGTGCAGTTTTGTGCTTCAAGATCCAATAGAGGCCCTTCAGCATGAACATGAGACTGCTGAATGAGGTTCTCACCATTAATGGGATCATTAGAAAACTCACTCCGTTCTAACATTCTTTTATAGTACTGTTGAAGCGAAAGATCAGGTTTTCGAAGAAATTTAGGGAACTGCGGCATGTTATTCTCATAGCAGAATGCACTGAAAGTTTCCAAACCTCCTAAATTTCTAACATCTTCTACAATATGAAGCAAACCATGAACGTTGTACGATAAAAACGGCTCCCCATACAGTGTTACGCACATACTAACGTACATTTCTAAACTTTGCTGACAGAAATCCAACATAACTGGTGTTGTACTTTCCGACACGAGAAGGCGTATTACACAATGCAATATTAAGAAGTGTTGATAATATTCTTCAGAGAAAATATCTTTTAAAATCACGACACAACTATACAATAATAGCTGCCTGAATTCGACAGCTTTGAAGTTACTGTACGCTGTTATTTCCCTTGGCCGTCGAGCAAACTCTCTAGGACAATAATCGGATAAAGTATTCATTCTTGCATCAAGAATGTTTAATTGTCTACCACTTAGCCTCCTGCAAATGTATTTACCGGCGACGTGTGCTTCGAACACTTTTTTAACGTTTCCGAGGTATATTAAATGCATACATTCGAATGGTACACGAGTTACCAAATCTATTGGTATCTGAGACAGAGGACTGTGTCCTTTATGGTGGTCATCATCAGTAATATTTCTGTATTCTTCATTTGTACGAGGTGGGTGCCGAGTTCCTGGAAAAATCATTGTATTCCGATAGCCTTCTACATCGCATCGATGTCCTTCGACTTTACATTTAGAACATGCTCTTGAGGAAGTATGGCCGTAGTGATTTAAAATCATAGCTCGTGCGGGGGCGTCTGCAATAAAGCATCGAATTTGGAGAGGAATTGTTCGACCACCGATTTCAATTCCGCCATTCCCAATGACTTCATTTATTTCCTGAAAAAACATTTCAAAAAAATCGAAGGGATTTGATGGTTTATGTCGTCCTTTAAACACACCAGCTATCATAGGCCTCTTATCTGGAATGTTGATAATTCGATATTGGTGTGGCCAGAATTGCCATTTCCCACCTTTATCTAGCCTCCCACCGTCTGTACTTAAGTCAATAATTATCTCAGGAGGCAACTGCTCTCTGGGAATGATACTCAGTTTCTTCTGAAGTCCATCTTGAAATCCAATGTGCAAATACTCTCCTCCTGCAGTTTCATGAACAAATCTACTAGCAACAAAGGCAGGTGTATTCAATATAGTTCTACTATCTTTGGGTAGATGCAAATACTGGAAAGGATATTCTCTCAAAGTTTTTAAAATTATATTGCCTTGTGTATGAGTTAGCCCAGCACTCAGAAAAGCGTTCTTCACTTTTCTTTTACTTATAGTAGCAATATCTTCTTGCATGTTAACGTTATGATCTTCATTTAAATTGCTTCCGTCGGAATCATCTCCGTCTTCTGGCAATTCATTACCTTCAAGTATCATGTTGCGAACATCATCATCATCATCATCAAAGTCTTGCTCATGCGAGGATACAGTGGCTCTATCAGAAGATTCAGCGTCGCTATCATCATCACTCTGCCGCTCGTCATGCAATTCTTCCAAATCATCAATGCCATTATCCATAAAAGGCTCTACGGGAATATCCAACTCAAATACGTTCGACGCTGCACTACTCGTACTTGAACTGCTACTTTCTCGTGCAATATTTTCATTCTGAACATTTCTTCGAAGAAATTCTATCCGTCTTCTCTCCTGTCTGTCGCTTAACTCATTGGGATTCTTCACGAATTTTGACGGCATTGCAATGTCTATTAGCAAAAAATTCGCATATATTCTATTGCAGGAATCGTTCCTGAAGCTTATATTGGATAAAGTTATTGATTGTGATTAGAGAAACAAATTTCAGAATCATTTCTTCTACTAAACTTACCACAATGCGTTCTATTCAAGTTCGAAATATGTTTGTTCTCATGACTGATAAAGCGTTAATTTGATGTTGTTTAACAATGAATAAATTAATAATATTTTTAAACTTTTACACGATCGAAGACACTCATTGAAAAGTAATTGACACTTCAGTCTTTTTCAAATACATCATTTTAAACGTAAAATTGCATTATCAACCTCTAACTGTAATAAACTAAAAGATTAAAATATTTGGTAATTGTACAGCTCCTTTCCATTTTTTATTTGCATTTATTTTTGTATTTTTTTTATGGAACATTGAAAACAAAACAATATCTAGAGGCTCTAAAAATAATCAAAACATTCTTTCAACATACAAAGTTTCTCTAAAATATACTTCCGAAAAGTGAAAAGGATCAAAATCATTATTAAAAATAACAAGATAATGATTTTTTGAAATTATCTCGACATTCTGAGAAATATGATGTTCTCAACTTTTATAGAAGTGCATTGTAAGCCAAAAAAATATTTTTTGATCACTTTTAATGCTTCTAGATTATTTATTCCTTTCACGGCGCTATAAAAATTAAACTTTCTTCTTTATACATGAGTAAACAATTAGAAGACATTTATAGAAATTTATTTAAATTAATTTATATTCATAAAATTTAAAGTTTTTTGAGGTTAGAAAAAGCTACATTTCAGGACCTCTTACTAAAAACAGGACAAGTACATGCAATAATAAAACACACATGTTTAATATAATTATGTACTTACATTTCTCTTTCTCATCACTGAGAACCAATATATATATATCAATCATATATCACCAAACTATTAAAATTACTTCATTCCTCTCGTATCCACGTGTATCCACGCTAAAAGCCTGGAACATCTATACTTGTCTATATTTGTTGATCCTGACACGCTAATGCGCACGCAGAGTTACGCACGACATAATTTATAAGTATACGCGCGAGATTTTAAACCATGGAGTATTTGAAAATATTATAAATTTTATAATTATATATATATTATATAAATAATTATATTTATATAGTGTATTTCTTTTGGAACAATATGAAATATTATTCTGAATGTTGCAATAAAAATTAATTATACCTCGAAATTTTATTTTCTGTAAAGCTGCATCAAAATAAAATATTCCAGAAAAGTTTTATCATATAATCTTTCAAAAAAAACTCAAATTTTTTACATTTGGAAAAACTAATTGCATTGCACAATTCACTGTTTATAATTAAATTTATCTGTTAAATAAGATTTTCTTGACACATTGAATCATAAATTTTTCTATTATATTGTATAGTGATTACTCATTTTTTATAAACAAAAATGTGTTACAAAACATGATGAATAATGAAAAAGTATTGTTTCACTTTGGGATAACCATAACAGAAGTCTTAAATAAGTGTTTTAGAATTTTTTTAAAACCCGCACGTCACTCTGACACTCTGATAAAATAAAGGCCGCATGCAGTGTTCCACACATCGTACACACCGAATGCGGACCCAGTGCGAATTTACGCATGATCTGCAGAACGTGCAAGCATTGTGTCGCTATACCTGCATACACATAACACTCGCACGTCATGCGGGTAACATGCGTCCGCACGCATTGTTATCTGGGTTACGTGACATGAAATACGTGTATCGTCGTATTAAGTCGAGTTCTGAGAGTTAAATGTACGGAAAACGATCTTAGCCAGTGTTCAGTAAGCAAGTTGGATTGTCTGACACATTGACACGCTTCCTCTACTACTTGACTGGCTTTACTCAACTCTTTCTTTCTTTCCTTAACTCTTTCTCCTACCTTATCAAGCAGAGAAAGAAGCGTAAGTTATATACATAAGCATCTGAAAACTTATTATACTAATTATAACGCTCATTGCAGTGCGTGAGTTGTAAACATAGGCATCTCAAAACCTACTTTATAGCTTGAAGACGCATATGACCTCTTAAGATTGCCTTTTCAAGTCGAAAAATAGTATAAGTTATATACATAAGCATCTCGAAACTTATTGCATTCTAATTAAATGCCAATTATTTAATCAATAAAGCTTGCACACCTCAATATAATCATAATTAATATTATTGTGAACAACTCGAGCCGCATAGATTTGACTAGTGAGCACAATCCCACAAAATGTAAATAATCAGAACTTACCACTCTGATTTAATCAGCAAACTTTCCTCCCTTTTCCTAAATTTTCCGACCTACCCTCGCCTTAGCTCGAAATGTAACATTTACTTTCAGATACGAAAACGAACAAATCTAGTACCGATTCAAGAGATTCTATTACATTATGAAACAGAAATGATATTTTTCTTTTGAAAAAGGTTTTCTGATTACAACTCGAAGTAAAATACAAAAAAAATATTTTATAGGAAAATAGATCTGGAAAAATAGAAATTAAATAAAATATTATGCAATTTTTGAATTTAATAAAGTATTTACGAGGTCTGTCCGGAAAGTATTGGGCCTACCTTTATATCTCCGCGCCATAGTGTTCGAGCGACCTCTGCGGAGCATGAACGTCAACAGTAAAGCCTCACGAACCTATCGGTTGCTTGCTGACATCTGCCGAACGTATAGTTCATGCACAGCGTGTTTTTGTGTTCAAAGCTATTTTCGAGTTCGGCGGATTTTGTGATTGTTATAAATGACTGAAAAACAAGATCAACGAATTTGCATCAAATTTTGTTTTCAACTCGGAAAAACGAGTTCGGAAACTATTCAGATGATGCAGAAAGCCTTTAGGAATGAGTGCATGAGCAAAACACGAATAAAAGAGTGGTATAATCGTTCAAAGGAGGCCGCACTTCTGTTGATAGTGATTCTCGTTCTGGCCGACCTTGGACGACAAAAACATTAGATACTATTGAGCGGGTGCGACCTGCGTTTGAAGGTGATCGTCGATTAACTGTTCGTGAACTAGAAAATGAACTCGGAATACCGAAAACTACTGTTTGGAAAATTTTGAACAAGATTACAAAAGATTATTCATGAAAAATAGCACTTCACAAGAATAAAAACTATATACTAGGCGAAAGTAAAGTTGTACTCGGGACTTTCAGAGTAGGCTGGAGTGTCTTGGAAATGTCCAGACAAGACTAATTGTCGCTCAGAGGCCCTTTTTATATCATGAGAAACGTAGGGGAAAATCGCAGTAAATTGAAGACGCGTTTTTTTAATATAGTGTATTCCTATTAGCATTCATTCCCTTAAAGTATGTGCTTGAAACGTTCCGAAATTTACAAAATTTTTATGTTGCAAAAGTAACGTAAAATTTGACGATATTTATGATGTTTTTGAGTAAAAGTATCTCGAAATTGAAAAAAATGTACTGAATTTTCTGAAATTTTTCTTAATGTATGAAACTTAACTGAATTTTCTTAAAATGTATCTTAAAACTACCAAAGTGTAACAGAATTTTTATGAAATTTATCATAAAATTATGAAACTTTAATTAAATTTTCAGATACATGTAACTGCATTAAACTCCCGTTACCCAAAAAGTAAAATTATTCTTATTACAAGTTTCAGAATTTCCAGAGACAAGTATCAGAATATTCAACACTTTGTAACTGAAAATTGAGGAATTTATTCCTAAATTTACTAAAAAGTAGCTGAATTTTCTACACTTCTATCTTATTTTTACGACACTGTAACTCAATAGAACTCCAGTCACATGTTTCGGAAAATCGCGGAAGAAATTTCTTACAGTATATTATACCCCCGAAAGCAAAAGATTGAGCTCAACACTTTGTCAATTGAAATGAGGGACTTATATGTATCAATGATTGATACTTACTTGTGTTTATTCACGAAAAATATTTGTTGAGTATTTCCAGTGTACTATTTATTGTGCATTTACATGTGATTAACGCGTTAAAATGTCATGCCGGAATAATACAGAAATATGGGGTCACATCTTGTCGTGTTTTTTTCGCAATCACGTGTTGAATACGATTCTGCCACGAATGAGAATTCAGTCAGTCATTAAAGACGCCGCAGACTTCTATCAACAGAGGCAACATCACAGTGTCATGCGTTGGAGTGCGTGAACTCGTATAGGATGTTTGAATCATTACAGAGTTAACACTGATTCGAGATTTACTTTCATATTTATGCATTATTGAGACTTTTGTATTGTATTGTGTGACAGCAAGTTTCTCCAAAATTTGCCTAATAACTGTGAATAGAAAATTTTATCGTGCCAAGTGGTATTCGGATAAATTGCTTTTATTTTGTAATATTATTCTACTTCTTTTGGTTTTTACAACATTTTTCTGTGTTCCGATCATTTTCATCAGAAAATCGTTAACCCAAGAATTTTTGTTTGTTTGATTCGTGATGTCAGTGAGGCACTTGAGGTTCGTTTCCTTATTACTAAAAAAAAAACGAAGGTTAGGATTTTGCATTAATGTTAATAATTTTTGTGTAAGCAGTACTCAATATTAATTTTCAACTTCGCTAAGTAGCCTGAAAATAAATTTGCATTGGTGTGATCAACTTGTTGGCCAAATATATTCTATACCAACCCAACAAATATTCCCACATGTTATTTTCAAGTCATGAGTAGTGACACATTTATTTGAGCATCATATGCTGTGTCGCCTTATAATGGCGTGGTGCAAAAACTCAGCCTAAATGCATCTTTTAGAACGCTATATTTAATGCATACACTATGCTGCTGTAATGGAGAGGTAGTAAAGGAATGGAAGGTCTCAATACGAATGATCTGTTATGCTGCAGACTTTGCTCTGTCAGTAGGCTCATTTTGAATGCATGGAAAATCTTAGCGTTTTGCGGTCGCATCTTAGGTCAATTATGTATAAATTTCGGTAAATCCGATGGATGTGTTATTGACAAATATTGCCTACGACATTGCTATCGGGGACGCGCCTCTTCAAGGCGGTAAATACTGTAAAGCCGCTCGCCCTGTTATAACCTTAGGTCACTTTGAGACCAGCGTGCTCAGATCAGACACGTCAACCACGCGCACACAATTACAGAGTACGACCGTGTGAAGAAAGTAGGAGCTGTGAGTATGGTTGCGCGCGCAACCGACTTCTCCTTTTTTGAATTCGAAAACTCGGAGATGTGGCGATGCCCGGCGACTTCTCTTTACAAAATTTGCCACCTAAAAAATTTTGTAAAAAGTGTTAAATAACATTGAAGACGTGACATAAATTTTATGAATTTCAGGAAATTTTAAATAATTCTTTCGAGTGTGATCTGCAAGGACAATTTATTTGAAACTATTTGTTTGTAGAGTTTAAATGCAGAATTTGAGGTCAGGTTCATAACCTGTTGTATTTAAGTAGTTTTATTTTTTAACTTTCTTTAATTTCACTCAAATGATTTTGAATATTGTAAATTTAGAATGTTAATTAATTGTATTTTCTTATATTTTTTAAATAATGATCATTTTTACTTGATACATTCTGTCATAATTACCTTTCTTGTAATTCTATTTTCTGACAATATATAACTCTTTAATTCTTTCTTAGCTGTACCTTAAGTAATAAAGTACATCTATGAAGGAAAAAATTGTTTCTGTCAATATTTTTGGTTTTCCAACGGTGCCACTACCTGATGGATTCAACGATTCCTGTATGTACGTCTATTTGATATTGTCTTGCATTTTTTTCAACACGTGACTCACAGACGAAGACGAAAATTAATCCGCTGGCGAGAGAATCATGGATATTGGTACGTCGAAATCATTAAAGAGGGGTGAATTGTACGTGGAAATTGGCCACGTAACACAATTGACGGATGCTCGCACGCACAAGAACTTTTACTACCTGAAAAGTAATATCCGGGCATCGTACAAAACCGGTAAATTTTATCAAGTTTTTTTCATAAAACAAAGCACGACCCAGCTTTGACTTTCCAAAAAGTACCAACTACCGAGCCAGTCAACAATCTCATTGCTAATATGGAAGCAATCAGCTCAAAAAAAACAAATCACCGTAATGTGGCAGTTCTTATTGTCTTGTCAGTACAAGGATTACAAATTAACCCTGCATGAAAAGAGTGTCTTGCTGAGTCTCGTTTTTCAATTAACTTCTTCATTGACTCGTGGTAAAATCGGTCCAGTTGATATCACTTCTGGGCTCCAAAGCGATAGCCCAGAATGGTGGAGAAAAAGACGAATTCTTATCACAGCCTCAAAAATAAAGACGCTTGTCAACGATAAAACGAACGATTAAATTTTTAAATTCCTTGAAAGTCATTTGTGGTTTGAAAAGAAAATTGAAACCGAGGCACTGAGATATGGACGGCAGGACAAAGGTCGCGCGCGAGAAGATTATGCGGGAACCTTTGGGTTTGTAGTTACTGTGGCTGGTTTCTACGTAAATGCATTGTATGCGGGGTTGAGAGCCTCTCCTGATGGGCTTGTTTTCATTCCGACATATGATTCACACGGAATACTGGAAATCAAGTGCCCAAAAATACTTGAACATTTATTGCCGACTGATTTACACAAATTAACGCTGCAGCAATGAAATTCGTTCTGCTGTTCCTTGCCTGACAATGGCTCAATGTTCCTGAAAAGAAAACATCCGTATTATTACCAGATACAGAAGATTTCGAAATGATAGTGCATCGATGCTTAGTTCCCTTTGTTTTATCCTCATTGTATTATAATGTGCCAAATACGTATTAATAATTTTTAACAGCTAAAAAGTAGAATTATTTTGAGAAAAAAGATCCACTTTTATTGTAAGTATGAAATTTTAATTTTCTAAAAGAGCGCTTTATTTGCATATTTGCAAATATCGAACGATGCATGCTATTATTGGAAAAAAGATTCAGAATGAAGCTTGGACCAGTTCATAATGCAGAATGTTATATTGAATTTAATGACAGGTTTACAATTGTAATTGAGTAATACTGCGAGGTCAATTACAAAGTTCCTGTTAAAACTATATTTAAGTATATGTATGTAGCTACATGGAATGTACAAAAATGCCAACTTTTGTGACCTGTTATTGTGATCTGAATGTGATAAAATTTTGTAGTAAAATATAAGAATTTAATACAATTTATAAAACTGAGTGCTTCTTTACGTACTATCTAATACAATTGGTTTCTGAAAATTGACGAGGCAAGCATATGTAAAAATTGTTTCAATTAAACCACGCAAATTCAGCGGCAAAACTGTTTGCAATTAACGAAATTGTTTTATTCGACCAATCGCATGCTCGATGTATATTCTTTGTTTCGCGATGCGCTTCGTTTCCATTTCTTCCTGAGCCATGAGACATTTTCTTCCATTTAAAAACGGTGGAATATTCAAGCTTGCTTTTTCAATTCTACAATTCTTCAGGCTCCAGGGATTCAACGAATCTAAATTGAATCGCAATTTCACGACCTGAAATTGACCCTTCGTAGATTTTGAAAACAAAGCAAATACACCCATTCGGGGTGCATCCAATCAAGGCTTTAAATG
The DNA here is from genome assembly GCA_030998225.1 of Diplolepis rosae. Classification (NCBI taxonomy): domain Eukaryota; kingdom Metazoa; phylum Arthropoda; class Insecta; order Hymenoptera; family Diplolepididae; genus Diplolepis; species Diplolepis rosae. Next base: position 519,014 of record JAPYXD010000700.1, read on the forward strand.
TCATGTGAGCCTTGTACGAAGAATATAAATTGCCTTGGTGCTCAAAATTTGATGGTGACTGACACTGAAATTCAGTACAATCTATTAACACCCGTATGTTTTCTAAGGTTGAAAAATTTCGGCAGTCACGGAAATAACGCGTCGCGATGGAAACATATGCGGTTTCAAATGTACAGAAAATTCGTTGTATATGAATCGAATACATATCGTAGCTATCATAGATACCAAGCTGGTCGATATGCCAAATCTGTATCCGATATCTTCTACCAATAAACCGACATGCAGTCTGACTAATAGAAGCAGCAATTGCTGAAAAGATGTCAATTTGGATTTACTTTTCTTAATTTCCGTTTCCGAAATTTCTGTGATGGTTCCCCAGTAATCAAGATTTTCGCACTCTTGGAAAACGAGTTTATGCACAACAACGATAGATTCATACTGCAATCCTGCAATCCTCTTGAGAATCACTAGCGCCGGGGTCGGAACGGTCCGTTTGTATTTTTTGTTGTTGTATTTTTTCGGATAATCTGTATTAATAAAGTTGTCACGCGAAGTTGCCCAGTAATTTCCAAATTTAGATCCGATTGAATCATGCTGCAGGTCGGTTTTGGTGCTGCTGTCGCACATTACTTCTTTTAACGATAAATGCTCTGTTTGGGTGCTGCTGCTTTGCATTCTACGGAGGGACGGTTGACAAGCGAAGTTCTGTAAAATATTTTTCCGATTATTATTACAATAAAAAATAATTTACAGGTAGCTTTTAGTTGGAGCACTTCCTCCTCTGAAATATCAATTGTCAATTGACTGGAATCATTTATCCCTTCGGCGGCACAGTTTCACCCACAACGCACTTTTGCTGCATTTCGCGCAATTTTTCACGTACGAATTTTTCGGTTTATTTATTTTCCATCCTCGCCGATATTCTAAACAAGGTTTTGGGAAAGAAATAAAATAGTATAAACTTTCCGCTAATGATTTACGCCAAGTGTCACTTTTGCACACTTCAAAACAACACCGTTTTAATGCGCCTTTTCGACATTATTTTTAAACGGACATGGCGGAATTAAATAATTAATTTATACCCGCGTATTTTTCTTTTTTTTGTTAAAATAAATTAGTTTTAATAGTTTATCACGCTCAAATCGTACAAATTCAGATTTATTGCATGTAAATTTGTCAAAAAGGATCGAAAAACATGGCGGATGCTGACGCATGCGCAGAAAAATTTTCCTTAACTAAAAAGGGCTATTGGATTAACTCAAGCACAACACTTTGGTCCATCTTTTGCGATTAAAAATATTTCGTTATTAACAGAGTAGAAATAGAAGTCATAAACGATACTGCATGAGCACTTTGAATTTTGCCTTACCAAATTGATCGTAATCAATGATGACCGTTCGTCGAATCTAAAAAGGACTTATACTCTCGTGTGCTATTTTATCTCGTTTTGAACTTGAATTAGAACTTAGTTAACACTTTAGAATATAAGAAGTACGAGATTAGACAAACATGACTCAATCACAAAATCCTATGTTATCCTTGTACTTTCAGGAATTCAGATTATAAAATTTCAAATAAAAGAAGTCGTTTGATCACTTGGATTTTGTTGTAGTACTGGGAAGATAGCGTTAGTACCGAGGCAGACATAGGGGCGACACAGCGTCAAAAAAGATGTCGGACAGACAGCTACCTTTGTAACTTGGTACATAATAAAGTGTAAGGTGTTCAATAATAAACTCGTATACTAGTAATGTGGCATATTATTATTACTAGTGTAACATGGCGCAGTCGGTAGGACATTAAGTAATCAGTGGAAAGAGAATCAAAGAGTAGAGATTGGAAAGGGATTAAAAAGTAGCACGTATCACATGGAAGAGGAAATTTCGATGAAAGTTCCAACGAGAACGGAATTGAAGGGAAGTCCGCAGAAGATTATGAAAGCCTAGAGTACAGAAGTCCTGAAAGCAAAATCGAGGAGGAAAGTTTTAGAGACATGGAGAACCTGAATATACCGAGAAGTCTAAGTTTGAGTGGAGACATCGCCAGAAACTGGAAAAAATGGCGGCAAAGCCTCGAACTTTACATGATAGCGTCCGGAGGAGCAACAAAGGAGGAAAAAATTAAGGTTGCTCTATTGCTACACGTTTTGGGAGAAGAAGCCCTAGAAATTTACAACTTATTTGATATGACTGAGGCTGAAAAAGCCAGTTATAATAATACAATGACAAAGTTTCAAGAGTATTGTGTTCCGCAATCCAATATTAAAGTTATAAATTCAACATGAGAGTCCAGGGTCCAACAGAAACTTTGATACTCTGCGAGATCGACTGATCATGGATGAGTCAATGATGATGATGAGATCAACAAGGAGTTCGCGACACTAAACTTAAAGCCAAATTACTAGCTAAAGCAGGTCTGACACTGACCCGAGCAGTAGAGTTAGGGAAGGCAGCAGAGCAAACATATGCTCAACTTAAGTCCATAGACAATTCAGCAAGCAACGCAGATCCAGCAGAGATCAACGCAATTGGATTTTAAAACAGTAGTGCTGCAGCTACAGGACGAGTTGGAGGGAGAAGCAGTCAAAGCAGTGGAACAGCGTGGAATGAGAGAGGAAGAGAAATTGAGCGAGGAGGAGCGCGATAAGGATCGAGAAGTAGTGATCACATGAGCATGGGGTTAGGAAACCTGTCAATGTAGAAAAGGGGTATGATAATAAAATGTCACAGATGCGGTTACAGTCATGGGTTTAATAGATGTCCGGCAATAGGAAATCATTGTAATAAGTGTGGGGGTCGAAACCATTTTGCGAAAGTCTGTAAGACAAGAAAACAAACTAGCGAGATTACTAAAGATGAGCTGGAAGAGAATAAAGATTTTTTTATTGGCAGTATAAAAATTTAATACCGCAATCTAACAGAAGAAAGTATACAATTAAATGAAACAATTAATTCAATTTAAAAAAATTGGTATCAGAAAATAAAAGTAGAGGATTGTAATAGAAATGTAAATTTTAAATTAGATACAGGCGCAGAAACAAATATTCTACCAATAAATGTAGTTGAGAGGTTAGGATTATTGGAAAAAATCGAAAATAGCAAATTAGGATTAGCAGCTTATTGGGGAACAAAAATAAAAGTTCTGGAAAAATGTAATTTGCGCTGTGCCTGCGACAATAAGATTGTGTTGACAGAATTTCTGGCAGTAGATGTTAATAAAGATTATGACCCACTCTTAGGTTTGGAATCATGTCAAAAGTTTGATTTGCTTAGAAGAAATGTTTATGACATTAGAAAGTTTGATGTTTTTGCAGAATATAGGAACGTGTTTCAAGGGTTAGGAACAATCAAAACGGAGCGGTGTAATATAAAATTGAAAGAAGATGCAATACCTAGAGTAGTCCCGTGTAGAAAAATACCGTTTAAATTACACAAGAATGTGAAAGCCGAATTAGACAGAATGTGTAAGAATAATATTATAAAGAAAGTAGATGAACCTACAGCTTGGGTGAACCCTATAGTTATTGTAAAGAAAGCCAATAAGGATATTAGATTATGCTTGGACCCATTATATTTAAATCAATCATTAATGCGCCAACATTGTAAATTGCCAACGTTTGAGGAACTGACCACAGAGATAAAAGGGGCACAAATATTTTCAACACTAAATGCGAACAAAGGGTTCTACCAAATACTGTTGACAGAAGAAAGCTCGAAATTAAGAACTTTTTATTGCGGATACATTATCGAGAGCAAGTTATAATGATGTAAACTTTAACGCAGGGGATGAGTCGGAAATACAAATGAGCCTAATTGATGTTACCTACAATATTACGAATGAAAGATTAGAACAAATAAAATATGAAACAAGAAACGACGTTAAACTCAATGCCTTAGTGAAAGTTATTAAAAATGGATAGCCCAATGAAAGAAAAGATGTATTGGACATTGTAAAGCCGTATTTTTCAATTAGGGAAGATCTGGTATTATGTAGAGGATTAAACATGCGTGAGCATCAAATTGTGATACCAAAGAAGTTGAGATCAGATTTATTAGATAAGATTCATTACAATCACATGGGTGTTGATAAATCTCTGTCTAGAGCACGGGAATTTGTCTATTGGCCAATGATGTCGAAGAAGATTAAGGACAGAGTAGGTAATTGCCTAACGTGTCTTCAGTTTGCTAAGGCTATCCAAAAAGAGACTCTGATTAACAGAGATTTACCAACAGGACCTTGGGAAATGTTAGCCATGGACGGAATGTATTTAAAAAATAAAAATTACCTAATTGTAGTTGATATGTACTCAAAGTATCCAGAAATCGTAACATTACGTAGCCAAACATCAAAAGGAATAGTTGAGGCACTCAAAACTATTTTTTCTCGTCATGGTAAACCGAATTTACTTTACTCAGATCAGGGAACGAACTTGTTTAGTCAAGAATTGTTAGATTTTGCGAAAGAATGGCAATTCGAATGTAAAACTTCTAGTCCTATCTATGCTCAATCAAACGGATTCATAGGACGTCATATTCAATCAATTAAGTCTTTTAAAAAAGTCTACAGATGATAATAAAGATATGTACTTAACGCTATTGGAATACAGAAATACTCCTTTAGAAAATAACTCATATTCGCCAACTCAGTTGTTGTTCAATAGAAGACTCAATGGAATATTACCCATGACAGACTCTTTACTGAAACCGAAAATTCCAAAATCTTATGAATACCAAAGTATTTGAACGATTACTTTACCTAAGAAAAGACTATAATCTGACTATAAGCATAAGAATTTGTTTTTTGCTTAATAAGGGTTATTAGTATGTAAGTTGTATTTCCCCTAGCGGACCCGTGTGAGAAAACGGTCATAGAATACTCTGACCGATCTCTGACTGTTCTATGACCGTTCTATGACCTCGCATTATTACGGCTAAGATCGGTAAAAAAGACATTAAAAGCTTTGCAATTATGATTCTCTCCTTAAATTATTTCCTTCTTTTATGTCAGGATCAGAAGGATCTTCTCTAAGGGATGAGGAATAAGTCAGTGAACAGGAAGGGTTTAGTTATATCAAATATATTTGTCGATATGAAATAGTCGGTAAGTAAGCACATTGTAAATGGTAACAATATAAAAGATCCAAAGTTAATTGTAATTACCCTTGGTTGAAAGTAATTCATATTCACCTTATTTTATATTTTATTTTCTGTCACGTCCCGCGACGTATTTGAATGTACTATAGGCACAGGCTAGCTCTAGAGAAAAATCTGGGGATATTACTAAAAGAGAGAAAACCACCTATTGAAAAGAGAGGTATAACTGCGTCACACACAGCGAGAGACTGCGCAATGCGTGACGTCACCAAAAAATATAATATAAAAAGGACGCCGCCAAAGGTGAAACTAGTGTTATGAGAAAAATTTAAGTGCGGAATTTTCTAAAAAAACTTTAAAAGGATTCTCAGCGTGAGATAATTGTAACGTGCACTTTACAAGTGTGATACTTAAGGAAACAAAAGGAAACCATCAAGGTACGGCCCCCCCCCCCCCCCCTATATATATATACTTCCTTTTTCTCTGGTGCATCGGCCGGGAAACACAAGTCGAATGAAATTTAACACATTGATTATTAATAGTGAATAAATAAATGGTTATGAAATATTATTTCAACTTGTAACTTAAAATTTTAATAAAATAGATTTGTTAGATCATAAAGGGATCTGACCTTGAGGTTAACCTAAATGATTAAGGAAATTATCTTATTTATAAAATTATTCTAATTTGTTAACTGAGTTTTGATTTAAGTTTGAAACATACATAAAAAAAACAGCACACGAGAGTATAAGTCCTTTTTGGGCACGTTGAACGGTCACCATTGATTACGATCATTGGGTAAGGCAAAATTCGAAGTGCTTGTGATTGTATTGTTTATAACTTCAATTTTAACTCTGTTAGGGAACAGAATATTTTTAATTACAAAAAAAAATTTTCTCCCAGGATTTGTACTCAAGTTTAACTTGTCCAATATAATGAAAATAATTTATAATTGTTTCGAATGATCATTGTTATAAACAAATTTATGCAATTGTTATAAACAATTTATAAATAAATAAAATAATTTATTTTATTTTACATAAAGGGCACATGCAGTTGGCAAAGAAAAATATTTTATTATTTTAAGAAATTTATTGTTAAGAATTATAAATTTACAATCAATTGACCGATTATTTATTTAATTTAAATATTTGAAATAATTATATCTTTATATCATTACTTTATTTACTAATGAACGAATACAAATTTCACTTCAAATTTAATTGTTATTAAAAATAAATAAATCAATTAAAAATAAATTTTACTAATCTTAATTTATTTTTCTTGAAAACGAAATTTTATATATAGTTTTTTTATTGTTATAAACAATTTATAAATTAAAATAACAATAAACAATCTGAGACAACGCTCAATACAAAATATTGTAAATTTGTAATGACTCAATACCAAAACCAAATATCCCTTTAGAATCTACCCCGAAAGTTATAACACGTAGTCAAGCTAAACAAGATAGTCAGCTTGCAAAAATAGTAGATTTGAATCAAAAGGGTAGTTTAAAAATAAAACCAATTAGAAATAGAGAATATTTAACTGATAATAAGTGCCAAAATATCCCTGATCCAATCCCTACAGAACAAGAATTAGATAACACTCTTAACTTAGATCATTCAAGCTTAGACAAGATTCTAATTAATAATCAAAGTATATCAAGTGAAAATTCAGAAAGAACTAGCGGGTTTCATTCAAGTTTCTGTCCAGATTTAGGCATTGTACACGGAGAGAAGTTTAGTAGAACCGTAGCGCTAGCGGTGGGAAAGCCGCTCGTCTTTGGTTTAGTGTAACTTCTACTCTAAAATTGGGGCACTGGTTACCCCAAACTGACGAAAAGGTTGCGAGAGAACGGCTGGCCCAAGTATTTCGCGTAACGGCTCGCCTAGTTTGGGGTAATGGTTCCCCCAAATTGGCAGAGCTGTTCAACCAAACAGAGGTCGCGCAGCTCTCCGTGTGCTTAGCGCATCAGTTCTACGTGTTGGGCGAGCGGATTCACCAAACTTTTCTCCGTGTAACAGGATCTAGTAATCAAGATCAAACTCTAACGAACGAATTATCTTATTTTGATGAATTCAATTTGCTAAGCTCAACAGTAATAACAATAGACAATAAAACTTCGAAAGAAAGATTGGAAACCTCATTGGAACGCGAATCTATAATTAGTAACAACGACAGCGACGACGACAAAAGCGACACAGAAGTCATAAATCAAGATAATCCCGTAATAGTAAATAACGAAGAAATCATGAGAGTGAAACCCGCTATGGAAGGGGAGAAACACGTCCATGCAAATGTGGGGGAATCACGCAGCCAATTAAAAATCACCCAGAAAACCATGAGAGTGAAGCCCGCTTTGAGAGGGGAGAAACACGTCCATGTAAATGTGGGGGAATCACGCAGCCAATTAAAAATCCCCCAAAAAACAGTTGATCTCGCGGTTCAGATGAGTCATAGCAGCTTGTGAAATGACATTTAGTCTAAAGCCAAGGAAATTAATGCTAAATACTCCAATGAGGCACCAGAGGCGATCAAGTTATGAAATTGCAAGACCAAATTTACTGCTTAATACATAGTAATACAAAGTTTTGCAATTTCAGCACCTGATCGCTTCAGATGTATAAAAATTTCATTTTAGAATGTGTTCAGGCAAAGTGGTCAGGAGGGCAGCGGGAGCACTGAAAGGCTCCATGCAAAAGTGGGGGATCGCATGCATTTACCGCCATGTTTGTTTCCAGTAATTTACCATTGGGTTTCATCCCCATGGAAGAAATGGCCGTAGTCATACCCAACAGCCAGAAGGTATCCTTACGCGACGCACTAGAGGTGGTCCCATTGTTCGACAGAAGTAACCTCCCATTGTGACATTTTATTGAGGGTTGCATGGAGGCAAAGGCAATGCTACACCTGCAGCTCAAGAAAACCTCGCAAGGTTATTAAGAGGTAAATTAACTGGAGAAGCTAGAAAATGCATTTTTGGTTCAACTTATGCAACAATAGAGGAATTGATAGAAAAATTGAAAAGTGTATATGCCCGTGCGAAAAGCGTGTACCAGTTACAGGGAGAATTAGGTAACACATTTATGTGGGAAAGAGAATATGTCCTTTCCTATGCCGCCAGAATTGAAGAAATTGCTGACAGAATAGAAGATGCTCACTGACTCAATAATGGCGGTCAGGTAGATAATGTATTTAAACAAAATTTAGAAAGAGATGTAATACAATGTTTTATACGCGGCTTGCGTCCAGAGTTAGAAATTCGTGTAGAAGAAAAGGATACTTTTAGGGAAGTCATTAACGACAGTATTGATATTAAACGAAGATTAGCTGCAAATTCCACACTACGAAAAATAAAAATATGGAATATTTAAAAAGTGACGAACAAACAAATAATAAAAATAATAAGGTTACTCGGTTTAATGTAGCACGCAAAGATAAATTTATTTGTTTAATTTGTAAAAAGCCAGGTCATGCAACTGTAAAATGTTTTCATTTAAGTAAAGCCCAAGAGGCAGTTCTTAATAATAAACAACAAATCTATTCGTATCCTAACGAACAAAGATATAATAGTTTAAATGGTCAAAGAAGTAATAATAATAATTTTTCAAGAAACAATTTATTAATTTTATTAGAAACAATAATAATCATTTTTTAAGACAAAGATACAACAATAATAATAAATTTTCTAGAAATTTGTAAAATTATAATGATAATGTTACATCCCAGTAACTTTTAAAATTTTATATTGCCCCTGTGCAAGGGCAACACTCCAAACACCAAGGATAGCGAGGGAGACACCATTCAAATATAATAGTGTTCCTATGATAAATTATCATATGGACCGGGTAGCTGTGCGCATGAGGTAAACCTATGTATACCTCACGTCGACGAATCGGTTTGACACATGGTAATAAGTGATAAAGAAGAACAGCGCTCTGTCTATATGGTAATTGCACCCGTGGTAATGAGTCAGTGACTCACACCGCGTGCCGATAAAGTAGTAACGCTGTGCTAATAACCTAATGAGAGAATGGGAAGTTATTAGCACAGTTTCATTTAAAATAAAGTCTAAATAGTATACGTAGTTTACAATTACAATTAATTATTGTCATAGTAGTGTAACATTACAGCTATCATTAATATAGCGGTTAGCATTGTTTATATAGTCGTAATAACATATCATTAGTAGTTATACGGTGTATGGACTGCTGATAATCAATCGAGATCTATAGACGGAAATCGACTATCGATCATGGATCATAAATTGATTGATTGATCATCAGCAATCGATTATTAATCATGGTTAATAGATAATATAAAGCGTAGACGAATAAATTCAGAAACGAATAATTAAAAATGCATTTATTTGGAAACTAGACATAAAATTGGGCAATAGAAGAGATAAACTCATGAATCCTTGCAGAATACGTGACGTTACACCGATTTGCTATTCGTACGTGCCGTGCCACCGATTTGCGATTCGTACGTGCCTTGCCGTCGATTTACGTTGATATGCTCCCACTAATAGAAGCATCAATAGTATATATACCCCAGATTCACCTCTGGAGGTTTGTCATTAAGTTCCGAACAGTTGTACGGTTGTTAGGTCTGGACCGGTAATTTAACGTCGTGAGCAGACCCTTCGATAAACGTAAGTCTCATTGGATTTCTATGAGCAACTCAACATTCGGTACTTGGTAAATAAAATCCTTGGTCCTTAAGTGGTGCAAGTCCGGAAACCGTAGTGCTAGATAGTTCCTTTGGATTACGTGTATCGTCGTATTTAGTCGTGTCGGTTAATAGTGATTTATTTCTGAAATCGGGACGAACTAACCTATCTTGTTAACAAGTGCATGTTTGATTCATTTCTCGTGTACTAAACAAGATACGTAAGCGGATAATTGATCTCATCAGTTGCTGGTGGACTTGCATCCCTTACACCATACCTCCTGCAAAATTTATCGTTGTTTTGCTATCTCAAGGAGACTCAAACGAAACCCAACTATCCTGCAAGGATTTGTGCGCGTTGACTTGCAATAATAGGAGTAATAAACGACAATCCTCTCTTTTGCCCTCTAATTTAAGAGGTAGACAAGTAAGTTATATATATAAATAAGCATCTCAAAACTTATTATATTAACTATAACGCTAAATGTGGAGCGTGAGTTGCATACCTAGGCATCTCAAAACCTAGTATATTAGCGTAAAACGTCCACAATCAACTGCGGAAGTTACATATATAGGCATCTCAAAACCTGTATATTTGGCTCATAACCGCATAAAACTCATAACATTGCCTTCTCATCTTGAGAAGTAGTATAGGTTACCACCTGAGTAACAAACTGTGCAACATTTTATTTATTCATAATAAATCATTTCATTTATTTATATATTTAGTGTTTTATTATCATTTTGAACAACTCAGAGCCCATAGACCTGACAAGTGACAACGTACCCACAAACAAAAATAAATTATCAGGCCTTACCAACCTGATATAATCAGCTAACCGCCTCCCTTACATCCAAAAATCCAACCTACCCTCGCCTTTTGCTCGAGACGTAACAATAATAATAGGCAATGGAATCCAGGACAGTATAAAAACTTCAACTTAGGACAGTTTCAAAATCGAAATAAACCATATTAAAATAGATACGACCAAATAACCAATCACAAAAACCTCATCAGGAAAACTCCAAAGCTCTCCCCAGCACGGGTGCACTGAGAAATGCATAAATCGACAACCACTGGCATCCACTTCTACATATCATACAACAACGACAATAAATATTTCAAAGTCCACTTCGATCCCATCAATTATAATATCAACGGAAGGTTTAGAAAATCCAACACACATAATGATTGATACTGGTGCTGCTCGAAATTTCATTGAACAAAAGGTTCTCAACCCTGAAGTACCAATAAATAGCCAAAACGTATTAAAACTTACAGGAATTAATGATTCATCACTTTACACATTAGGACAGGTAAAAATAAACATTTTTGGTTATCCAACGATATTTAATATTATTCCGAATGAAGTCCTAGTAGAAGAAGATGGAGTATTAGGATCAGAATTTTTTCTAGATAATAGAGTAAATATAAATTATACTTCAAAATGCTTAGAAATTGAGAACCACTGTTACCCTTTTAACATAAATGAAATGCCAATAACATTATCAGTCCCAATAGTTAATTTAGAAGGCTTTGAAGAACAAGAATTTTATAAACAAATTGTAAATTTAAATAATTTCAAACAAACAAATAACGAAGATTTATCAAGTAAAATATTAAATAACTTTTTAAGAACTGACAATTCTCTAATTAACTCGTGCAAAATTTATAATGTAACAGACGAAGACGGAGTAGAATGTATTAAAAAACTTCTTCGAATAGACCATTTGATTCAAGATGAATATGAACATGTAGAAAAATTAATTAAAAATAATGCAGACAGATTTCAAATACCAGGAGAACCACTTGAAGCTAATAATGTATTACAGCATTCAATTCCTACTGTAGATGACGCTCCAATTTTTTCAAGACAATGTAGATTTCCCCCAGTTCACAAGGAAGAAATTGCGAGACAAGTCGATGAATTACTAAAATTAACAAAATTAAGCCCTCACAATCGCCATATAACACTCCAGTGTGGATAGTTCCTAAAAAACCTGATTCTCAAGGAAAAATAAAATGGAGAATGGTTCTTGATTTTCGTAAACTAAATGAAAAAACAATTGGCGATTCGTATGATAATTCTTACCTATTTTTACGATTTTCCTAACGTATATTTGAAAGGTAACGTTCACAATAATTTTGTAATCCTTTCACTGCTAATTGGAGCATCTGCCTCACACAGTGAAATTTTTTACTATTATTAATTGGCGATCATGCCTTATTTAAGGTAAAACTAAAAATTCAATTATTGATTTAATTAATAGTGAATTCTCAATTCCAAAAGTGCATTTTAAGCGGGTAGAGCTTTCATTTGGCAAGACTTAAATTTTGAGTTAAGTTAAACAATTCTTCAAATAATTTTTGGACCTTTAATACACTAAATACTTCATGATAGTAAACGGAACCAAAAATTTATTTGTTATACAGAAGTTATTTGACAAAAAAAATTCTAGTAATAAAACTGTACTTCTTTGTCTTGATGAACACAGACTTTCAAAGTAACGTTAGCTTAAAGTAAACTTCTAACTTAAAAAGTTATCTCCAGTTCATATAATATTAAAATTTTAGACTTAATTAATTATAAGATCTAATAATTATAACTAACATATCTATAAATTATTTATTCAAATTACTAACTAGGAACTTTTCAGCTCTCAACTGTTAATTTCTTTCATAGTCATTTAAGATGTTAGTAATATGATATGCATATCAATTTTAATTATAAAATTTCCGTGTTTCAAAATTAAGCTTATTGAATAATCAGTAAGATGGCAATAATTTGTAATAATATGACAATTTTATGGATAACTGAATTGGCTGATATTCCTGGAATTCCGTTGAACAAGATCATCATAAAATAGTTTTTCTGCGAAATTCTATTAGTGTTCAAGGTAATATCCTCAATTCTAATAATATTCGAATCCACAATTTTCTTATCGTGTTTTATTTTAATGAAAATAACTGTGTCAAAATTAATTTATAAAATGCAAGGATTCTAAAACAAAATTTTTCAATGCATTACCTTCTAAATTTCGCATAGCAAATTCTGACGGAATATCAGTAAATTCAGATTGTGTATCTATATTGCATACTTTACTACCTAACACATTATATATTATAGGAACGTAATCAGCTATACTAAAAATTAGTAATTAAAAAAAAAATAAGAAAAAAAAGTGTTTTCATTAAAATTTATATCCCAATTATAAAATTATTGAATAGAAAACGATTTCAATCTCTATATAACTCTAAATATTTTATACTGTTAATACCATTTTCATAACAACAATAGTTCATACAAATAAAACATCCGAAGTGATTATTAAATGATTTTTTTTTAAAGTTTCAGCTACATAATATACGAGTTTTGTGTGTAGTTATGGTGGACAATGAACATTAACTAAATTAATTGTTGATAGCTAAATTTTTGAACGACAATCTAACACAAATCCTTTCCATGACATCAAAATATTTATATAATTTTCTGAATGTGCAGGTGTGGAACAACATTTTCAGGAGACATGGATAATTGATGAAGCAATGCTTTTTATTTGCATCCACTCTAGAAATTCGAACACAGCATGAGATACAACCTTTTCAGCATTCAGAAAACCCAAGGATGTTCCCACGCTATTTCCAGACAAACTAGATGATAACCTAAGCCTCAAAAATCAACGGATGCAAAGAATGGAAATAAATATACTCAAATACCCAGACGAACTTACTACGGATGTCACTAGTTTTCCGTCTGACCATTCGCGACCGTCAATCACTTGCATCCTTTCAGAACTGCCTACAGCTTGTGAAATACCCAGAGTAACAAGCATTCACAGTAGTAAAAACGTGCACGTCAGACATAATAAAAGCAGAAGTAAATAATATTCATTAGGATTTAAGCAAGAAAACTAATCAAATTCAAATCATTCAAAAAGAATTAAATGAAACCATCGGCAAAATAGAATCGCAAGGACAATATTGGAATGATTACATGTATTATGAAAAAATGATGCAATGGTCAACTCATTTCGAACTAAAATTGGAAAATTTATATGAAATAATAAAACAATTCATTAAAATAACAGAATACGCACGAGAAGGCAAATTACACCCTTCGACAATTTCCAAAGCCCAACTGCAAGAAGTAATCACTGAAATACACACTAAAATGGAAGATTACGAATTTCTGATTCCCACTTCACACATTAGAGTGGAATTACTTTCACAAATTGGCAAAACGGACCTCAAAATTAAATCTGGAAAATTACTAATATCAGTAGACATCCCATTGCTAGATAGAAAAGCACTACAATGATATAAAATTTATCCATTTCCTGTGTACCAGAACCTTTCAGGAAATTATACAAGAGCCATCTACATTTTGCCAAGAAAACAATATATTGCCCTGACAGAAGACGAAAGAAAATTCTTTTTGGCAGATAAAGAGTATTATGACACCTGCCAGAAAACAATCTATCACACAATTTGCGAAAACACCCAACCAATACACGAAACCGTCACAACTACGTCCTGCGAATGTCAAATGCTTACACGCCCTTCAATGGAAATTTTAAAGCAATGTGATATAAAAATAAACACAAAAAATTCAGTTTTTTGGAAGCATATTCCACCCTTAAACGCATGGTTATTTTCAACTAAAAAACCAGAGCCAATCAGCATCACCTGTAAAAAGGGAAGAACAGAAAAAGGACATATTACAAATTCAGGAATATTAAGATTAAGTGCAGGGTATATTGTCAGAACGGAACAGACAACTTTAATTGGAACTCAAATAAACGTAAACTCAGAAGAATTTATCTACAACCCCGGATTTTCATTGAATATATCAGAAATTTCCCCAATAATCTATAAAACGATGCATATTCCTACGATAACATCATTTTTTGGGAAACAGAAAAGGATAAAAAATTAAAAAATCTGCATACGGAAGAGTCACTCTCTACCATAGAAGAACAACTTCTCGACATGGAAAATAATCATTATAACCATAAATTAATCCAAAAATATTGGTTAGGAGGGTCCAGCATCCTAACCTTATTAATAATAACAACAATAATATACCTCACACAAGGAATAATCCGTAAAAACTGTAAAACCTGCAATAGTAAAAATATAAACATAAAAGAAAACCAAGAGGAAATAGAACTACAACCCCTTTCGGTAGACAACAAAACAAACACAGAAGAAATTCACCCCCTTCCAAGAGTATTAACAATCCCAACAACAAATGTTAGAATTGCATAAACAAATGCAAGTCGTTGAGGACAACGACACTTTTAAGGAGGGAGGACAAGTACCCAAGTACACAAAATTTTTTGCTAAAAATCACCCTGAATTACGATACATCATTACGGATACCACCAGGAATATACAATAATTAATCAGAATAGTGGCAGCTATAATAAACTAACAATCAAAGCAACAGAGGAAAAAAAATAAGGATCATAGAAAGTACGAGGAGTTTAGCCGTAGCAAGCTAACAAACCACTCCCACTTGAGAAAGAAATTAATCACACCCACCGAGAGCAACCATAATGAATTATAATCCAATCACATAAAGAAATGCAATGTGACACCTTACTGAACGCAGCGTATCACTAGCAGTCGAGACTCCCGACAACATGGCCAGAGCGTAACCACCATGGAGGCACAAGTGATACATATAGGTATGCAGAACAGCGAACTCCACATACGGTATGCTATCCGGTCAGAAAATTTCAAACGAACAATCAAATTCAGGAGATTCCATTAACAATAATTGAATAATATCCGCGAAGAATAAAAGATGTGCATTGCTATACAACCATAAACCTTTAATCATGTGGATCAATCAGAATTGAGCCACATAACTAAGGGTTTCTCCGAACTATAAGGGGACATATCTCCATTGTTAACACAATACTAGAATTAACTGCAACAATGTTTTGATTAATTGACTATTTACCACTTAAAGGGATAAAGCCAATTTTTGGTCAATAAAAATAATCAGGAGCATGGCAATTAACAAAGCCGTTATTGGTAAAATCGGGTAACGCAAAACTCAACCATGAATTTTCAATTATAAATTACCCGATTTGGCCAATAAATGAGCTCGTGCCAGCCAAATTAACCTAGAAATAAGCAGTAAATGGAATCACTAAAATAACCATAAAATGCATTCCCAGAATTTGGATTATAATCAGATTATAAGTTAAAGATAGGGTAGAATTTTGTAAAATAACAATACTTTTAAGAAAATGTTTTTATTTCAATTACACAGAACTAAGTTAACATTTTAGTCAACTGAAGTTTTATGCAGTGACATGAAAAAGGAAATTTCCTGGCAAAATTATAATTTACGATGAATTTTATACTGAATTACAGTTTTTCAAAAGGATGCAGGGCAGTTTGGCAATTTTAAATACCTGTAATCAAAAACATCATAAATAACATCAAATTTGTGTTAGCTTTGTAAAATAGAAATTTGGGAAGTTTCCAAGAGTTTTTAGCAATGTTCAATTATATTAACTAAGGAGAGACAAAACTTTGATGTTCTTTTTTTTTATCAAGAAATAATGTCGATAAAATTGTAAATGCATTGTGAGTATCTATGCAACGTCATAAATGCATGTGCAATTTCGACATACTTAACGAGCACTTACAAAAACAAGGCATGGTTATTTAAACCATTACCATGAAAGCTTCAGGGAGATGTAACAGCATGAATGCTCCTCAATCTTCATGCTACCTTAATACAGCTATATTAACACAGCAACCAAATTCGGGTGATCCTGTGGCTAAAAACGATGAAATTCTCCGCATAACCTGAAAATACTTCATCGAAAATTTATACACCTTCAATTATGTATACCGATCGGATTTGGCCTACATAATTTAGCGTCCCTACATAAACGCACGCACACATATCTGTGTATGTGTGAATACAGGTGCTATATGGAATTATCAATTATATATTGATAAGCCCATATCCCACAGCATAAAAATTTTTAACCTAGCAATAACTAATTAATAATATAATCGATCCGAAAAATTACACCTAAGCCCATAGCACGCCATCCTTGGTACAAATTTCAAGTTTATAACAATCAACTATGCTACCCAGGATGGTTGCAACAGAGGTAATAGAAAAAAAAATGAGAAGAATATATATAAACAAAAAATTTTATCACAAGTAAAAGGAAATTGAATTCATTTCAAAATAAGTTAAATGTTAAACTAAAGGAAAAGGAGGGAACAGCATCGGATGATGGGAGAGACGGGCTGACAGGGATATTCCTCATAAAGAAAATGAGGATAGGAATTACGCTCACCCCCTCCACGCGCCTCTCAAGCAATTCCGTTGTTTTTTTTTCTCTTCTCTTTGTTCTTGTTTTTATTTTTAGGAATATAAGAAAACGTAATTACTAAACTCGCTAAATTAGACCGCAATATGTTATTTAATATTCTACTAGATGTATATTTATATACACACATTTATGAGTGTGCATATAAATGTATTATTAGATACTTCATATCTTTTAAACGGAATCAATTTTATTTAATTAATATAACCTAGTTATTAAGGAAAAAATGGTATAAGTATGAGAGAGACTAACGGAGAAGGCTCGAGCGAAAACGTAATATAATAATTAACCATAAAATTGCTGCCCATCTGTCAATCTCTCAAGCATAGTTCCATAAAAATGTCATTTATTAAAACAAAAATTAAGAAGTATATTATAAAACATTGTTAAAAATTAGAAGAAGCTTAATATCTAACAAGAATCGTCGTGATCCTCCTCGATCCACACAACCTCCAACTTGGGCACTGAAAAGAAAAAAAAAGGGAATGAGTGAGTAGACACAAGGACTAGAAGTGGAAACAGAACAAAGTTCAAGAATAGACATGAGAAAATGCCGGTATCAATCAGCATACTCTTTCTGTTTCAAGAATGGCAACAATAAACAAGATACGCACGCGAATCATCCAGATGGATAGTGCCACACCTGCAGGATCTTTCTCCAGAATCTCCCAGAAGGAACTGTCCACAGGGACAAAATCGCCCAGAAGTGCCGGGAACGCTGAGAACAAACAGACAGAGGTTACTTAACATAAATATACAACAACAAAAAAAGGAGAACAAAAAGGGGGAGTACTACAAGACACTCACCCCAGGCATATCGGAGACGAAGGAAGCACGTGGTGACATGGGAGCCGGGCAGACATAGCTACATGGCTACTTATCAACGCCAGCAACTCGTTGGCGCGAAGTAATGCGACCTCCTACGCATCCATGGCCTCCTGCTCAATGGGAAGTGTTCCCGCACAAGATGGATTCCCTTTTCGAGGTCTGCCCCGACCTCTTTTGAAGGTAGCGGATCCCAGACGCTTCAAATGGGTCTCCTGACTCCTAAACCGCCCTATGGTATGAAGTAGCCAACTTCAGAATATTGCCCAGCAAACTACCAGGAGCTTGGCGGGGTAGAAGTTTCGGCCGTCCCAGTATTCCTGAAATAAATAAAACAAAAATCAAACCAACACTCAAAAAGGAAACAAAAACACGCGACCAACATAAGCGAAGGTACGGAAAAGGTTACGCAAAAATCACCTTTAGACGAGACCAACAGAAATACCGCAAGAAGACAGAAGGACCTTGTTGTCTAAGATCCTTGTCTTCAACTCCACCGAAGAAACACGCAAAAGAACTCCCCGACGCTTCCCACCCAGGCGACGCACGATATGAAAATCCCTAGCACAAACCGAAGGCCTGTCAAGATCTTTGAATACTCGGACCACCGCTGCAATAGCCTTGGTCGACAGGACGTTCGAGACCGCAACGTGATGAACCCCTAACCAATCTTCCAGTTCCGAGACACGCACGACCAAACTATCGCGACGAAGTTTGCGGCCCACACAAGCTACCGTGCTACTGGACGAAGAAGGACTAGGGCTGTCTAGCCACGATAACTCAAAATCTTCAACAGCCTGCGCAAATTTTCCGGATAGGAGCCCTGAGCTATCATCGGGGTTAGACATGACCAAGACCCGCGAGAACCGAAGCTAACTCTGACCCGCACTTGAAAATGATGTTACTTTATATGGGTACTTACCAGGGAAGGAGGAGGATGCACCCCCCCGGAGCCTTCAAGCACAGAGGGATACCCAATTGGCGGCAACTTTCCTCGCAGGACATAGTCTCGGCAGAAGAATTGGAGTGATCACTCTCCATGTTAGAACAAGAATGAAGTCCCCGCTTGATAGCTTCTTAGGATAGAGCCGCTCAGGAAAATCCCACCAAGGCAGAACTCCTAGGGAACACGTGCACTACAACAAAGAAAAAGATCCAAAATATCGCCATGTCAACTTCTATAGAAAATTGACTCATGGCAACCTCAGCATAGCATCACCATCCAGCATCTTTGAAAAATGACATAATCTTACAGCAACTGGATCCTCGAGTGTCACCGTTCTCAGGATACATATGGCCAAGTATAAAAAAAAAAAAAAAAAAAAATACAAAGAAGAACGCCTTGTCAAATTATAGTGAAAACTACTTCAGCCCTTGCAAACATCAGCTCGCAGCTGCAATATGACATCACTATTCCTTAAGAAATATTTACTTACCAAGGAGATTCCGGAAGTGCAATCCACACCACAAATATTGGGGCCCACAACTCAATATAGAACGCCCACTACACTTTTTCTCACTAATTCACGGAAGACACTTATTATTTCATCGAGGACGATGATTATTCTAAGGAGGGAGGACTGTTACATCCCAGTAACTTTTAAAATTTTATATTGCCCCTGTGCAAGCGCAACACTCCAAACACCAAGGATAGCGAGGAAGACACTATTCAAATATAATAGTGTTTCTATGATAAATTATCATATGGACCGGGTAGCTGTGCGCATGAGGTAAACCTATGTATACCTCACGTCGACGAATCGGTTTGACACATGGTAATAAGTGATAAAGAAGAACAGCGCTCTGTCTATATGGTAATTGCACCCCTGGTAATGAGTCAGTGACTCACACCGCGTGCCGATAAAGTAGTAACGCTGTGCTAATAACCTAATGAGAGAATGGGAAGTTATTAGCACAGTTTCATTTAAAATAATGTCTAAATAGTATACGTAGTTTACTATTACAATTAATTATTGTCATAGTAGTGTAACATTACAACTATCATTAATATAGCGGTTAGCATTGTTTATATAGTCGTAATAACATATCATTAGTAGTTATACGGTGTATGGACTGCTGATAATCAATCGAGATCTATAGACGGAAATCGACTATCGATCATGGATCATAAATTGATTGATTGATCATCAGCAATCGATTATTAATCATGGTTAATAGATAATATAAAGCGTAGACGAATAAATTCAGAAACGAATAATTAAAAATGCATTTATTTGGAAACTAGACATAAAATTGGGCAATAGAAGAGATAAACTCATGAATCCTTGCAGAATACGTGACGTTACACCGATTTGCTATTCGTACGTGCCGTGCCACCGATTTGCGATTCGTACGTGCCGTGCCATCGATTTGCGATTCGTACGTGCCTTGCCGTCGATTTACGTTGATATGCTCCCACTAATAGAAGCATCAATAGTATATATACCCCAGATTCACCTCTGGAGGTTTGTCATTAAGTTCCGAACAGTTGTACGGTTGTTAGGTCTGGACCGGTAATTTAACGTCGTGAGCAGACCCTTCGATAAACGTAAGTCTCATTGGATTTCTATGAGCAACTCAACATTCGGTACTTGGTAAATAAAATCCTTGGTCCTTAAGTGGTGCAAGTCCGGAAACCGTAGTGCTAGATAGTTCCTTTGGATTACGTGTATCGTCGTATTTAGTCGTGTCGGTTAATAGTGATTTATTTCTGAAATCGGGACGAACTAACCTATCTTGTTAACAAGTGCATGTTTGATTCATTTCTCGTGTACTAAACAAGATACGTAAGCGGATAATTGATCTCATCAGTTGCTGGTGGACTTGCATCCCTTACACCATACTTCCTGCAAAATTTATCGTTGTTTTGCTATCTCAAGGAGACTCAAACGAAACCCAACTATCCTGCAAGGATTTGTGCGCGTTGACTTGCAATAATAGAAGTAATAAACGACAATCCTCTCTTTTGCCCTCTAATTTAAGAGGTAGACAAGTAAGTTATATATATAAATAAGCATCTCAAAACTTATTATATTAACTATAACGCTAAATGTGGAGCGTGAGTTGCATACCTAGGCATCTCAAAACCTAGTATATTAGCGTAAAACGTCCACAATCAACTGCGGAAGTTACATATATAGGCATCTCAAAACCTGTATATTTGGCTCATAACCGCATAAAACTCATAACATTGCCTTCTCATCTTGAGAAGTAGTATAGGTTACCACCTGAGTAACAAACTGTGCAACATTTTATTTATTCATAATAAATCATTTCATTTATTTATATATTTAGTGTTTTATTATCATTTTGAACAACTCAGAGCCCATAGACCTGACAAGTGACAACGTACCCACAAACAAAAATAAATTATCAGGCCTTACCAACCTGATATAATCAGCTAACCGCCTCCCTTACATCCAAAAATCCAACCTACCCTCGCCTTTTGCTCGAGACGTAACAATAATAATAGGCAATGGAATCCAGGACAGTATAAAAACTTCAACTTAGGACAGTTTCAAAATCGAAATAAACCATATTAAAATAGATACGACCAAATAACCAATCACAAAAACCTCATCAGGAAAACTCCAAAGCTCTCCCCAGCACGGGTGCACTGAGAAATGCATAAATCGACAACCACTGGCATCCACTTCTACATATCATACAACAACGACAATAAATATTTCAAAGTCCACTTCGATCCCATCAATTATAATATCAACGGAAGGTTTAGAAAATCCAACACACATAATGATTGATACTGGTGCTGCTCGAAATTTCATTGAACAAAAGGTTCTCAACCCTGAAGTACCAATAAATAGCCAAAACGTATTAAAACTTACAGGAATTAATGATTCATCACTTCACACATTAGGACAGGTAAAAATAAACATTTTTGGTTATCCAAAAACGCAGAAAAATGTTAAACAATTTTTAGTCTTAGCAGGATATTATAGACGATTTATAGATGGATTCTAAAAAATTGCAAGTGCTCTAAATCAACTTCTAAAAAAAGATGTACCTTTTAATTGGACAGAAAAACAACAAGCAGCTTTCGATATTTTAAAAGCAAAATTATGTGAAAAACCATTCTACAACGACCTGATTTTTCTCAACCCTTTATACTGTAACTTTATTTTCTTCTTACCATTTGGTTAATTGAAGAAAATATGAAATTAGTCAGTAAAATTAAGTAAAATATGATAAATTGTGGTTTCGGCTACGTGAGAAGAAGTGAAGACCCAATCTATCTATAAAACTTTTATTTTTACTCTGAGATTTATCTTCTTACAAATAATGAGCTTGGATTAACTATTTGGTCTTTGGACAATTCTCACTCATGAAGATAAATCTCCAATATCAGTCTCGAGTATTATTAGGCTAAACATTACTTGCTTCTATACGCTTAACTTCTAACAGTTTAAAATTATTAATACAATTTTATATTACGTTCTAAAATACGCTACAATTTGATGGTTATTAACTATGACATTCATCTAATATAAGGCTCTATATAAAATATCTCCGCAATGTGCAATTAATTGATCAAAAAGAGCTCGTAAAGTTATTTCTAATGGCTCTTTGTTATTTCTGCTCTAATTATCCAAAAGACAATATCCAATAAGCTTCGCGTAATTCATCTTGTGCTGCGCTTGATAATTCAAATGCGCGCGCCCACGATTCTATCTCTCTCTATTTCTAACGACAGATCCTAACGGTAAGCCTAAGAGTATCGCCAGAACACGCGGCGTGCCACAAGCGTAAGGTTGTGTGCACCGAACTCAGATAAGGCGTAAAACCCCTTATCCTGCCAAGTGCTCCACAATCATAGAAACGAATCCAAACTCAAACGAGACGTGAAACGCCTCGTTCTGCCTGGAAAGCGTTTCAAGAGCCGAATCGAGACTCGGACTAAGACGTAAAACCTCTTAGCCTGCCTCGAGAACAACTCTAGATGGCTTGTGGCTCGCTTGCGAGCCACCGACTCGCTATTCCGGTGTCAGTATCCCCTTTTTATAGCATCTCGCTCATCTCCCACTCTGGTCCATTCATCTTGGGAGGGGATGCTGAGCTTGCGCGTTAATATTCAGCCGGATGTTGAGCTTCCCTACTTCTTGCCTGTAGAGCGATGAGCACAGTTGCCATTCTACAGGGGCTAGTCTAATCTCTTATATTTATAGGGCTTATGACGTCCGCTTACAATACTCACAACAGATGCCTCAGGATTTGCAATAGGAGGTATTCTATCACAAGGAAAAATAGCTCAAGATAAGCCAATAGCATATGCTTCACGTAGTCTAAGTTATACTGAGAAAAAATATGATACATATGAAAAGGAAGCTCATGCTATAATATTTGGTGTAACTCATTTTCGTTCTTATTTGTATGGAAGAAATTTTACTTTAGTGACTGATCACAAACCTCTAGTTTGGTTTTAAAATTCTAAAGACCCTTGTTCACGAGTTTCACGTTGGAGATTGAAACTCGCAGAATATGATTTTAATGTAATTTACAAAGTAGGAAAAATTAATGTAAAATGCAAACGCTCTCTCAAGCTACCCCATTGATGATAACAAAGATAATTTAAGATATTTACAAGTTGATGACAACGATACTTTTTTGACTTCTCAAGAAAAAATGTTTTCCAAGAAAACTTTTACAAGGAAAAAACAAGAAAACTCTAAAAAAATGAGATAAGATCTCCAAAACGAAGAAACTTGAATCCAGGAATCGTACCAGACGACGTAGATCGTTTTAGCGAAATTTCGGAAGTTCAAATATTAAATATTGACTCAAGAAATCCAGAATTCTTCCAATAATTCCTTAGTGAAGGATCATTTAGTGAAATTTGTAAGAATATTTTTAAATACACAATTTTATTCAAAAATATCGCTTCAGGACTTATTTTTATGACAATATTTTTATTAAGTTCAATGTTTTTCAAAAAAGTACGAAAATTTATCATGGAAAACTATTACTACAAGAGCTCAAAAGAGAATACAACAAGAAAAAGCAAAAGATTTGAATCAAAATAAAATCCAAGAAAAATTAGACGAAAATTTTTCTTCTAAACCTCTCGTGAAAAAATCACGAGGTAGGCCAAGAAAAAATCTAGTTAAAAATTTAAAAAATATTCCCTCTCAAACAAAAAAAAGAGAAGTAGACCAAGAAAACAAATATATGAAAATGAATTACCAGAAATAAATATGCAAAAGGGAAGCCGAACAAAAGTAGAATTTGGAACTAAACGGAAGATCTCAAATAAATTCTGGAATAAACAATAATGTTCATGATAATTATAATCGTCCACCCCCAGAACCAACTTCTATAAACTCTCAAACAGAAAAACTTATAACAAGGAAAAATATAGTTGAATGTCGCGATCAATTAACTATGCGAAAAGATAATTATGCATATTTTGTTTCTACAAATGGAACTCCTCGCGACGACGGATCAAAAACTCTAGAAAAACGTCAAACATTACCAAAATTTAAAAATTTACAAAAAGGGATAGCAAAAGAAACTAAGAAAGGAAACTAATACCATTTTGCACTTCCAATTGAAGAAGAAACTAAAGACAATTTATCCGAAACTTTGAATAATATAAAATTATCAATCTACTCATTACATGAATTATCTCAAAATCCGAAATTAAGATCAATTAGCATTTCAAAAACTTCCAGAATTAATCATATACCTTGGAAAAAAGTGAAATAAATTTTCGATTTAATTTTTTCAAATTCAACTACAAAAATTATAGTTTGCAATGCAATAACCCAACAAAAGAACAACGAACTCATTTAATTGAAGAAGCTTATTCTTCAGCATTAGGAGGCCATAAAGGCGTCACAAAAACTTATAGTCGAATTCGCCAAAAAAATGTTTGGGAAAATATGAAAGTAGACATTCAAAAATATATTCAAGGCTGTTTACAATGTCAACTGCAAAAATTAATCAGAGTCAAAACAAAAAACCCTATGGTAATCACTGACACACCCACTACTGCTTTTGAAAAAATATCAATGGACATTGTTGGTCCACTACCTGAAACAAGATCTGGTAACTTATATATTCTAACGATACAAGACAATTTTACCAAATATTCTTTAGCAATACCTCTTCCTAATCACCAAGCTAGTACGATAGCAGATGCTTTCGTGAAAAAATTTATTTGCATATTTGGATCACCGAAAGGAGTACTTACTGACCAAGGCAGAGATTTTTCAAATAATTTATTAAAAAGATTGGCAAAACGTTTTAGAATTAAACAATTTCGTACCACAGCTTTTCACCCTCAATCAAACGGGTCATTAGAACGTTCACATCATGTTTTAGAAGAATATCTTAAACAATCTGTTGCAAAAATTTCAGAATGGGATGATTGGCTTGCACTAGCAATGTTTCGTATAATACTAGTGTACATGAAGGCACAAAATGCACACCCATTGAGCTGAAGTTTGTGACGTCTCGTGTGACGAATTTTTTTTTTTTTCTTTCTTCGTCGTATGACCAACAAGACAGTCAAAAATATGCAGAATAGTAATTTTTGACAAAAATACATGTTTTAATGCGAAAAATAAATTTTTGAAGTTTGACAAAAGCAAACAATTTCTGAACAAACTCGTTAAATTATCTCGGAAACTAAGAACGTGGCATAAAAAAAGACTTTGGTTTTTGATTCCAGATACTTTTTGCTACATTAAAAAAAATATAAATTTAAATTTGAGTTTGCGGAGCGAAACCAAAATTACGAAAGTATGACCCGGGAAGCCATTTCCGGACAAACTCATTAAATTATCTCGGAAACTAAGAACGTGGCATAAAAAAAGACTTTGGTTTTTGATTGCAGATACATTGTGCTACTTTGAAAAAAATATAAATTTAAATTTGAGTTTGCGGAGCGAAACCAAAATTACGAAAGTATGACCCGGGAAGCCATTTCCGGACAAACTCATTAAATTATCTCGGAAACTAAGAACGTGGCATAAAAAAAGACTTTGGTTTTTGATTGCAGATACATTGTGCTACTTTAAAAAAAATATAAATTTAAATTTGAGTTTGCGGAGCGAAACCAAAATTACGAAAGTATGACCCGGGAAGCCATTTCTGGACAAACTCATTAAATTATCTCGGAAACTAAGAACGTGGCATAAAAAAAGACTTTGGTTTTTGATTGCAGATACATTGTGCTACTTTAAAAAAAATATAAATTTAAATTTGAGTTTGCGGAGCGAAACCAAAATTACGAAAGTTTGACTCGGCAAAGCCATTTCTGGACAAACTCGTTAAATTATCTCGGAAACTAAGAAGTGGCATAAAAAAAGACTTTGGTTTTTGATTCCAGATACTTTTTGCTACATTAAAAAAAATATAAATTTAAATTTGAGTTTGCGGAGCGAAACCAAAATTACGAAAGTATGACCCGGGAAGCCATTTCTGGACAATCTCGTTAAATTATCTCGGAAACTGAGAACGTGGCATTTAAAAAGACTTTGGTTTTTGATTGCAGATACATTGTGCTACTTTAAAAAAAATATAAATTTAAATTTGAGTTTGCGGAGCGAAACCAAAATTACGAAAGTATGACCCGGGAAGCCATTTCTGGACAATCTCGTTAAATTATCTCGGAAACTGAGAACGTGGCATTTAAAAAGACTTTGGTTTTTGATTGCAGATACATTGTGCTACTTTAAAAAAAATATAAATTTAAATTTGAGTTTGCGGAGCGAAACCAAAATTACGAAAGTATGACCCGGGAAGCCATTTCAGGACAAACTCATTAAATTATCTCGGAAACTAAGAACGTGGCATAAAAAAAGACTTTGGTTTTTGATTGCAGATACATTGTGCTACTTTAAAAAAAATATAAATTTAAATTTGAGTTAGCGGAGCGAAACCAAAATTAAGAAAGTTTGACCCGGCGAAGCCATTTCTGGACAAACTCGTTAAATTATCTCGGAAACTAAGAACGTGGCATAAAAAAAGACTTTGGTTTTTGATTCCAGATACTTTTTGCTACATTAAAAAAAATATAAATTTAAATTTGAGTTTGCGGAGCGAAACCAAAATTACGAAAGTATGACCCGGGAAGCCATTTCTGGACATACTCGTTAAATTATCTCGGAAACTAAGAACGTGGCATAAAAAAAGACTTTGGTTTTTGATTCCAGATACTTTTTGCTACATTAAAAAAAATATAAATTTAAATTTGAGTTTGCGGAGCGAAACCAAAATTACGAAAGTTTGACTCGGCAAAGCCATTTCTGGACAAACTCGTTAAATTATCTCGGAAACTAAGAACGTGGCATAAAAAAAGACTGGTTTTTGATTGCAGATACATTGTGCTACTTTAAAAAAAATATAAGTTTAAATTTGAGTTAGCGGAGCGAAACCAAAATTAAGAAAGTTTGACCCGGGAAGCCATTTCTGGACAAACTCATTAAATTATCTCGGAAACTAAGAACGTGGCATAAAAAAAGACTTTGGTTTTTGATTGCAGATACATTGTGCTACTTTAAAAAAAATATAAATTTAAATTTGAGTTTGCGGAGCGAAACCAAAATTACGAAAGTATGACCCGGGAAGCCATTTCTGGACAATCTCGTTAAATTATCTCGGAAACTAAGAACGTGGCATAAAAAAAGACTTTGGTTTTTGATTCCAGATACTTTTTGCTACATTAAAAAAAATATAAATTTAAATTTGAGTTTGCGGAGCGAAACCAAAATTACGAAAGTATGACCCGGGAAGCCATTTCCGGACAAACTCATTAAATTATCTCGGAAACTAAGAACGTGGCATAAAAAAAAGACTTTGGTTTTTGATTGCAGATACATCGTGCTACTTTAA
The DNA here is from genome assembly GCA_030998225.1 of Diplolepis rosae. Lineage (NCBI taxonomy): Eukaryota > Metazoa > Arthropoda > Insecta > Hymenoptera > Diplolepididae > Diplolepis > Diplolepis rosae. The sequence goes on from JAPYXD010000700.1 coordinate 546,829, forward strand.
AAAAAATATAAATTTAAATTTGAGTTTGCGGAGCGAAACGAAAATTACGAAAGTATGACCCGGGAAGCCATTTCTGGACAAATTCATTAAATTATCTCGGAAACTAAGAACGTGGCATAATAAAAGACTTTGGTTTTTGATTGCAGATACATTGTGCTACTTTAAAAAAAATATAAGTTTAAATTTGAGTTAGCGGAGCGAAACCAAAATTAAGAAAGTTTGACCCGGGAAGCCATTTCTGGACAAACTCATTAAATTATCTCGGAAACTAAGAACGTGGCATAAAAAAAGACTTTGGTTTTTGATTGCAGATACATTGTGCTACTTTAAAAAAAATATAAATTTAAATTTGAGTTTGCGGGGGAAAACCAAAATTACGAAAGTTTGACTCGGCAAAGCCATTTTTGGACAAACTCATTAAATTATCTCGGAAACTAAGAACGTGGCATAAAAAAAGACTGGTTTTTGATTGCAGATACATTGTGCTACTTTAAAAAAAATATAAATTTAAATTTGAGTTTGCGGGGGAAAACCAAAATTACGAAAGTTTGACTCGGCAAAGCCATTTCTGGACAAACTCGTTAAATTATCTCGGAAACTAAGAACGTGGCATAAAAAAAGACTTTGGTTTTTGATTGCAGATACATTGTGCTACATTAAAAAAAATATAAATTTAAATTTGAGTTTGCGGAGCGAAACCAAAATTAGGAAAGTTTGACCCGGCGAAGCCATTTCTGGACAAACTCGTTAAATTATCTCGGAAACTAAGAACGTGGCATAAAATTATAGAAAATACACTAGAACCGTCTGTCGACACTTGGATTTTCGCAATCACAACAAAAATATATCAATAATTTTGCTTGCCAACTTTAAAATCAAAGAGTCGACGAGCTAAAAAAAAATTCTGAAATATTATTCCAAAAAACAATAAAAATGTAAGGGTTTACGGATCCTCTTAAATGTCTGTACTTTCATTACGCAAATTTTTTAAATGATATCTCATAATATGCTGTATGCTGCTACTCATATCAGCTGAGACAAAGTGAGAGAGAAATGAGGAATTTATGATTGATTTTATTGTATACATATTCGATGTAAATACTAATACTTTTTTCTTCTTTAATTATTGATTTTCCATATTTTTTAAGTTTTGAAATAGTTTGCAATACAATTTATTTGAATCAATGATTTTTTATGGAAAAATACCAAGAAAAGTCTTTTCGCATTGCCGCGTGATCCCTGGACAATACAGTGACAAGCAAATATACATAGTTGCAGGAGCGAAAGTTTAATTTTCTGCAAAAGTGTATCTTTGACTTGTACCATAGCTGAAGAGACGGGGTTAGCATAATTAAACACGAAAAAGATTAATTGATAAAAATCAAAACTTGCATTCAAGTTTAAAACTTCTGGAGAAAGGATTGTGTACGATGAATATCACACTTCTAAAACTTAATTTACCTTTCTGAAAACCTGACACGGTTAGCCCGCACTCACAAAATTGGACGAAACGCCTCTATTTGCCTCCTTGTAACATTTGGAGATAATTTAACGAGTTTGTCGAGAAATGGCTTCGCCGGGTCAAACTTTCTTAATTTTGGTTTCGCTCCGCAAACTCAAATTTAAATTTATATTTTTTTTAAAGTAGCACAATGTATCTGCAATCAAAAACCAAAGTCTTTTATTATGCCACGTTCTTAGTTTCCGAGATAATTTAATGAATTTGTCCAGAAATGGCTTCCCGGGTCATACTTTCGTAATTTTCGTTTCGCTCCGCAAACTCAAATTTAAATTTATATTTTTTTTAAAGTAGCACGATGTATCTGCAATCAAAAACCAAAGTCTTTTTTTTATGCCACGTTCTTAGTTTCCGAGATAATTTAACGAGTTTGTCCAGAAATGGCTTCGCCGGGTCAAACTTTCCTAATTTTGGTTTCGCTCCGAAAACTCAAATTTAAATTTATATTTTTTTTAAAGTAGCACAATGTATCTGCAATCAAAAACCAAAGTCTTTTTTTATGCCACGTTCTTAGTTTCCGAGATAATTTAACGAGTTTGTCCAGAAATGGCTTCCCGGGTCATACTTTCGTAATTTTGGTTTCGCTCCGCAAACTCAAATTTAAATTTATATTTTTTTTAAAGTAGCACAATGTATCTGCAATCAAAAACCAAAGTCTTTTTTTATGCCACGTTCTTAGTTTCCGAGATAATTTAACGAGTTTGTCCGGAAATGGCTTCGCCGGGTCAAACTTTCCTAATTTTGGTTTCGCTCCGCAAACTCAAATTTAAATTTATATTTTTTTTAATGTAGCAAAAAGTATCTGGAATCAAAAACCAAAGTCTTTTTTTATGCCACGTTCTTAGTTTCCGAGATAATTTAACGAGTTTGTCCAGAAATGGCTTTGCCGAGTCAAACTTTCGTAATTTTGGTTTCGCTCCGCAAACTCAAATTTAAATTTATATTTTTTTTAAAGTAGCACAATGTATCTGCAATCAAAAACCAAAGTCTTTTTTTTATGCCACGTTCTTAGTTTCCGAGATAATTTAACGAGTTTGTCCAGAAATGGCTTCGCCGGGTCAAACTTTCCTAATTTTGGTTTCGCTCCGAAAACTCAAATTTAAATTTATATTTTTTTTAAAGTAGCACAATGTATCTGGAATCAAAAACCAACGTCTTTTTTTATGCCACGTTCTTAGTTTCCGAGATAATTTAATGAGTTTGTCCTGAAATGGCTTCCCGGGTCATACTTTCGTAATTTTGGTTTCGCTCCGCAAACTCAAATTTAAATTTATATTTTTTTTAATGTAGCAAAAAGTATCTGGAATCAAAAACCAAAGTCTTTTTTTATGCCACGTTCTTAGTTTCCGAGATAATTTAACGAGTTTGTCCAGAAATGGCTTTGCCGAGTCAAACTTTCGTAATTTTGGTTTCGCTCCGCAAACTCAAATTTAAATTTATATTTTTTTTAAAGTAGCACAATGTATCTGCAATCAAAAACCAAAGTCTTTTTTTTATGCCACGTTCTTAGTTTCCGAGATAATTTAACGAGTTTGTCCAGAAATGGCTTCGCCGGGTCAAACTTTCCTAATTTTGGTTTCGCTCCGAAAACTCAAATTTAAATTTATATTTTTTTTAAAGTAGCACAATGTATCTGGAATCAAAAACCAACGTCTTTTTTTATTCCACGTTCTTAGTTTCCGAGATAATTTAATGAGTTTGTCCTGAAATGGCTTCCCGGGTCATACTTTCGTAATTTTGGTTTCGCTCCGCAAACTCAAATTTAAATTTATATTTTTTTTAATGTAGCAAAAAGTATCTGGAATCAAAAACCAAAGTCTTTTTTTATGCCACGTTCTTAGTTTCCGAGATAATTTAACGAGTTTGTCCAGAAATGGCTTTGCCGAGTCAAACTTTCGTAATTTTGGTTTCGCTCCGCAAACTCAAATTTAAATTTATATTTTTTTTAAAGTAGCACAATGTATCTGCAATCAAAAACCAAAGTCTTTTTTTTATGCCACGTTCTTAGTTTCCGAGATAATTTAACGAGTTTGTCCAGAAATGGCTTCGCCGGGTCAAACTTTCCTAATTTTGGTTTCGCTCCGAAAACTCAAATTTAAATTTTTTATATTTTTTTTAAAGTAGCACAATGTATCTGGAATCAAAAACCAACGTCTTTTTTTATTCCACGTTCTTAGTTTCCGAGATAATTTAATGAGTTTGTCCTGAAATGGCTTCCCGGGTCATACTTTCGTAATTTTGGTTTCGCTCCGCAAACTCAAATTTAAATTTATATTTTTTTTAATGTAGCAAAAAGTATCTGGAATCAAAAACCAAAGTCTTGTTTTATGCCACGTTCTTAGTTTCCGAGATAATTTAACGAGTTTGTTCAGAAATTGTTTGCTTTTGTCAAACTTCAAAAATTTATTTTTCGCATTAAAACATGTATTTTTGTCAAAAATTACTATTCTGCATATTTTTGACTGTCTTGTTGGTCATACGACGAAGAAAGAAAAAAAAAAAAAAATTCGTCACACGAGACGTCACAAACTTCAGCTCAATTGCACACCCTATGAATTGGTTTTTGGTAAATTAGCTCGTGAACCTTCCAGTGAACCTTTATCACAACAAGAAAAATTACAAACATATGATGATTATTCAATTAATTTCGTAACACAACTACACGCAATGCGAACACAAGCAAGAGAAAATCTCATAACAGCAAAAGAAAGATAAAAAATGTACCATGATAGAAAAATAAACCCTTTAGAAGTAAAAATTGGGGATAATGTATTTTTATTAAAGGGAGGAAAAATTAAAAAACTAGATAATCAATACACAGGCCCTCACGAAGTTTTAGATGTACTATACGGAAAAAAAGTGTGGTTGTGACAGCAAAGTTATTCTTTGCGACAGTTGAACGTTTAGCTGGTAACGAATGAGCGAATGAAGGAATATCTCGGAATCAGCCATAGTGAATATCCGTAACCACTTTAGCTATTCTAGCGTTATTCTATAGTCGAGAAAGGCACTGTTTATAGATAGAACTAAGATTTTACAATTATATAAAAGAAGGCTAATTGAAAAGTATAGCCACCGCAGTTATAACCTTAAGAACATGGCAATCAGTGCTCCCAGATCGTCGATGAAATTTACCCTCTCCATACCTACCAGTTTGGAGCCGCAAAACGAAAACTCAATGATTACCACTGTCTGTGACGTCACTGCTTCGGGTTATGCCGAAAATGTACGAAGATGAACGATTCGAACTTGTAATTTCTCGTCGTCCTCGCCTCGATCGGCTATTTGAAGGTTTGAGATGATTTCTGTCAATTACTGTTTACAAAACTTGACAAGTTGACAGAAATTTTGAAATATTCAATGTTTATGACTTTTAGGAGTTATTATAAATGGTTTGTGAGTGTGCGATTTGCGGGAAATATATTATAAGGCACTAGAGGTAAAAAAATAAGATATAAAATATGAGGATGCCTCACAAAATTTTGATTGTCAACCCTAATAGCGCAAACATATAATTTTATGATTTTTAGAAATTTATTTTTAATTTGACATATTTACAATATTCACAATAATTACAAGTTTCCAAGGCAGTTTATAAGTTTAACATCTAATATATTTCAACAACATTATAAGCTTATAGAATATATGCATGGAAAATTTAACAAGAATATTCTATAAACAATTAAAAATAAAAAAGACTTTGCGGGAGAGAGATTGGATTATTTTTAGAACAAGATTTTAACAGATGTTATGTTAGACATACACTGAAAACAAAAATTCGACGATACAGACATAATTGTGGTTCCTTGACCTATATTATATTGGAGCTTTACCGAAAACCAAGGTTTGCTTGTATTAGTTCAGCCTGTATATGTATTCCAAACATATGAATTACTATTGCAGCAATATTTTTGGTTAACTGTCAAATGTATTTTGTTGAACTACTTAAAAACAATCAGCTATATTCATATGGCTGATAAATCCCAAGCATTTCTTTCAATGTAGGCGTGAGAGTCTGAGTTTATATTTTAATTTATAAGCAAATTTTAATAGATTTTATGTTAGACATAGGCGTGTGAGTCAGAGTTTATATCTTGATTTATAAACAGATTTTAATGAACTTTATATTAGACTTAGGCGTGAGACTCAGAATTTATATTTTGATTTTAATAGATTTTACATTAGACCTTAGATTATTTCGATTATGTATTAGAAAGAAAGAATAGCCAGGAGGAGTAATTATGCTACCTTCTTTCATTGTATTTTATTCTAAGAATCGTATTTTATGGAAGCATAAGCTAGATTTTTAATCCCGATCTCTCCTTAAAAACTGTTTTGATTCGCGGAACATAACTCAGTGGATCGACTCTATACCTTAATATTTAAGGAATTGTGTACCACAAAATCTAGGTTAAGCCGCGTACAGATATTTGTAATAATCATAAGGTTTTATCAAAAAAAGGGCAGGAGATTTATCCTTGGAACCGTAGGTAGGACACAATTAATGTAAAAGGATAAATCCCCGTCGTAAAAATAAAGAGTCAATAGGTAGATAAAGTCTTTATTTCTTCTCATGTAGCAGAACCCACAATTTGAGTTATCTCCTACTTCGTGTTTTTGATCTAATTTGATAAATTAATCAATTACCCATAGGGTAAGAAAAATAATAAAGTTACAATATATACGAAGAAATAACTTAAGTTTTTATTTATTTTCAATTTATTATTTAATAAATAAATTTTAGTCTACATGCATCTTCACCCTATTGAAAAACCCCAAGTAGGAAACTACCTAGGAAACTACCTAGGAAACTATGTAAGAAACTATATCGGAAACTACATGGGAAGCTATATGGGAAACTATGCGGGAAACTATATAGGAAACAACATGGGAAACTGTATAGTAATTTTAACCCGGATCCTATATAGTTTCCCATGTAGTTTCCGACATGGTTTCTTGTACAGTTTCCCATATGGTTTCGTATATAGTTTCGCATGTCTTTTTTTAAATTTAATGATTTTTTTTTTAAATTGTAAATATTCCAATAAGAATGTTGAAGTTAGATGTTAATCGATGGTGAAGGGCGTATTATAAATTATCATAAAAAAGAAACTAAAATTCGATTTTTTGCATTTTATTTTTTCTTAAGTAACATAATTATAAACATATTTAAATTATAGTTTCCTCCTAACGTCGTAACAGCAAATCTGCAAAATAAGAAAAAAAGTGCGTTTATTATAATTGTAAAGAAATTTAAAAAATCTATTTATATAAATTGCATATTAAGGATATATGGACATTTTGTGATTCAAGTTTTTGAACAATCATTTAAACAATGCTGTTAGGTGGTTAATTGCATATGATATTATTTTCGGCGGCTTTATAATTTGAAAAAATATCAATATTGTGCTGAAATTTTAGGTTATAGTTCAAAATATATAGCGGCAAGTTTATCTGGCCGTATTGATTTTTATTCTATTTAAATAATTTTATTTAAATAATGCAATTTCATTAATTCGCTTTAAGTCAGGGCACTAAAACCCTTTTTACGTTACATAGCAAATTAGAAATCAATAAAATTTCACTATTTAAACCAAATAAATACTGAAATGTGCCTTTGTTTATTTTAAAGCATTTCATACAATTTCGGCACAATATATACATTTTTAAAATTATAAAGCCGCCGAATATAAACTATGTAATGACCACGTAACACTCTGGTTAATGTCCTTCAATATTCATAATGTATTACCTTGTACAAGCACAACTTTTTCCGGTGTCAGTTCTTCTCTGACTGCATTTTCTGTTGTTTTCTGCTTTATTCTTGACTTGTCTTGGCATTTGTTTTTTAGTCTCCGTACCCCACAATATCAGGCTCAAGTCCCTCACAAATTTAGAGTCGTTTTTCCTTTTCATACCATCCCAAACGTCTCTATGGACATGGTAATTTAGACCTAGGTGTACCTATTGGATAAAGATATTTAAAATAAAAATATTATTCCATAAACATTATTAGAGTAGGCCTCACAGTCTCTATGAGATTCAAAATAGATTACGAATTGTACTTTTTTAATGCTTTTTTACAAAAATGGGATATTTTTTTTCTATTGCATTTCTGTGTAACATGTTTTGAGGTCTTATGTCTTCTGTAAATGAATTGTATAATCTCTCAATAAAGTATCATTAAAACGTTCTTAAATATTTAAAGGATTTTTACAAAAATATTATTTGGAAAACTGCCACCACGTTATTTTTGTTCCTTAGGACTTGAGAATATTTCTCTAGGGTATTTATCTCCGAAAAAAGATTTCAAATAACAAAAAAAATTATGTAATCATTTTCGAAGGTGTTTTAAAATATGAAATGATCTTTTATGGATCAATATTATACCTAGTAAAATCTGGCAAATTTTAAAGAAACTTCGGACATACAAAAAAGTTGTGACTATAGAGACCAAATCTTAAAAATAATGATACTCACTCGATCCTCTTCACCTTCAATGAAACGCTCATAGTTCTGAATGGCACTCAAGGTACGACGCCGACGTGATTTTATAGAAATGTCTGGTAGTTGAAATTTCTCCACCTCAGTATTAACAGAAGCCACTGGTTGCCGTGGTGTATTTTTGGCACAGGAGCTTGTATGTGGTGATTGCTGTGTGGCACTACTTTCAGCAATATTACCAGAAATTGATTCCACTAAAGTACTTCTTTGATTATTATTTTGTATTGGGACTTTGGAATTCTCTTTGACTCCAGGTTTCGCAACGATTTCAGATAGCATTCGAAGAGATGTTTGTTGTCCCATGAGCTCTGAAAATAATTATTTAGAAATTTGAAAGATGCAAGCTTTTGAAAAATTTTCTTTTCAAATACTATTACAAATTTCAGATCTCAATCATTGGAAAATGTTCATTTTCACGTACACGATTGAGACATCGTATGTAAAAAGAGCTGCCTCAATTGTATGATAAAAACAGATTTAAAAAGTACAATAATATTCTATATTTAACATAATGTAATTTTTTAGGAATATCAATTTTTATAAATATTAGAAACATTGCTATTAAATTTTAAATGACTTTCTTAACTTATATTCAGTTTAAAAAAAGTGTGCTACCAACCATTATCTCCATCAGAATCGAAGTCTTCTGAGATGCGATCTGTATCGGTAGATTCAACTGACAGACTCCTACCAGCACTCCTGAAATCTATTTCTGTTTCATTTTGGCGTGAATTTGAATGTCCTAAAAATATCCAGAAATATATGAAATTTTTAAAGAAAAATTATATAAAAAATGATTCGCAACTTAATGAAGATACTTTCCATTGTTATTTGCTGGTAAATCATTCTCTTCTTGGAGTAGATCTGAACTCTCTGAAAATATAGACAAATGTTTAGTTTATTAAACTCCTTAAGTTTAATTAAGAAATTATTAACTTTGCAGAAATATTAGAATATGAATGATCAGGAAGTAAATGTAGATACTTGACTTTGCTTTTATTAACTCGTCTTTTTTCAAGTCCTTCCAAATCTTCATCTTCTGACGATACCGACGATGCAGAATCAAGTCGAGCACGGTTTTTCAGGAGCTCCTCGTGTCTTTTCAAAATTTTATTATTTTGTTGATTTTTCGATTTCATCTTGACAAAATCAACTTTTTTCTTGGTTCTCTGAAAGAAAATATCGAAACTTGGATGTAACACTTTATTTTATTAGTACGTCTAAAATTTGAAACTACGATTAAGAAATGACAATAAGATGAAGAAATTATTTAATTATGATTTCTCTTACTTTCTTAGACGTCGTTGCTTCTCCGCTACCTCCAATATTGGAAGAAAAACTCAACATTCTCCGGCTTGAGTATCTCAAACGCCTTTTGTCTTTCTGTCCCTTAATATCTGCTTCACTTACTAGGAAAGAAGGTGTATTTTTCATTTTCGTGACAATTTATAATAGAACCAATTAAGCTTAGTACGTGGTAGCCTAATGTAACTGAAGTTCGCACAGCTTATAACCGAAAATCTATTTTTTTTTCAATCACTGAAATAAATTCTTTAGCAATAATATAGAGTAATTAATTATTTTGGATGGCAATCATGATATGAAAACTACGTGAAAATCCACCCACGTACTCTAATGTATAAATATTTTATTTTAATTCTAATCTTATTTTAAAATTGCATGCAGTTAAACTATTCAAATATATTTATGGAAAATATTTAAATGTATACTTACTACTAGAGTTCTAAATTTCTTGGACATTTAAAATCCGGTCACTTTCTCGTGACTGTGACCGTCATTTTAAGACAACATGAGAATTTACAGAGAATTTAAGGGAATTTTACCATACCTTCGCTAATATTTTCTTTATCATTAAACCTTATAATATTGTAAATTTATTTCCAAACACTATGAATTGCAGTAGTGAAGGTTTCATAAAAATAAACTACGAAAAATTTCAAGTTTTATCGGAATTCAATATCAAAAATTTTTTTTTATAGCCATTATATTAAATTCAAACATAAAGAAGAAGTAATTCAAGTTTTCTTCGCACAAATTACACTTTATTTAAATAATTGTTTGACAGTTTCGGGACAGTTTATGCACTTTTTTAAGTGCTCTATTTGTCGAGTGGCATGCTTTCTGTACATCTGATCACAGTATTTGCACTTGAAAGAAGCTTTATTTTGTTTATCAATAATTAAAAAAAAAAATTCCAAACTATATTCTTTTCTTTTTCCATTTTTATTGCGCACGTTACACGAACTTCCAGAACAAAGCATTTATCAAAAACAATTGAAACCTTGAACCGTTACGGAAAAATATTTTTAAATTCTCATAAATTCTTGAAGAGCACATTCATCAGAGAAATTCTCAGTCATATTCCCGTGCTCCCAGACATATTCTCGGTCACATAAACTCTTTAGAACTCTACTTACAACCAAGCAAGAGTATATACGAGTTGAATAAATAGTCATCCTTATCCTTAGTGCCATTCCACCATGCTTTATACTTATGGCCTGCTTTAAAGTCCTTCTCATTCCTTGGAACAAAATTTCCCAATGAAGTTATCGGTATCACTTTTTCACGTTCACTACCGAAGTAAACTAACGCAGTCGTAATTGCTCTTGACGACATCTTGTTTAATTTTTTCGAGAGCCCATTCATCGTTTCATGTTTCCTTTGTTTTAATTAATAAATGCCAAGTGCCGGTGTTGCCAGTGGTTACCGGTTGTGCGTTTAAATTCACGTGCTTCTTCAAATTAGGGGCACATGCGCGTAGTAGTCAGATGCTCCTTTAAGGAGAACTCACACTATAATTTCTTGTATAATGTCTGATAATGTACATACATACGATTAACGATAATAATAAATTCAACTGTATCATATATATTAGTAAGTTTTTTCAACTTATGTACAAGGAAATAGGAAGTGTGACATTTATTTTAATTAAAGTTTTAAAAAAATACAATTCCGTATGAACATGCCTTTATTTCTTGCCTTGTGGGAGTACGATGCAGTACCATCGTATGATGTTAATTTCTTTTTGAAACATCCTGAAATTGTGCAGTTAACATTTATGACAAAAATGAAAAGTAAAAAGACGAAATCAGATTTTGAAAAAATCAAAATCCAAGTTAAAGTGAAAAGTTTTGATTATTTGCTACCTCTTTATCGCAATTCAGAAGCAAGAAGATGGAATAATAGTGATAATAAAGTAAGTATGTATAATATATCCTAACAGTATGTATTATAACACAACCTCACGGTTCAGTGTTTTCATCTTGCTCAATGCATAAATAATATTATAATTTTTTAAGTTCAACGTATAGATATTTACAAGAGATGTACAGTATTTTTTCATTCTCGAATAAGTTTATTTAAAAGTGTTCGTAAAAAGTCAATAATAACGAATAGCAAGCATTTTTTAAATAATTAATATGAATATTTTCACAAGATTTCCCACTTTTCACTTCTAAAGTTTATTTTCTTTAGAAGAATAATAATTTATTTAAAAAAAAACATATTTCCCTCTGCATTGTACAGTTTTTGTTTTATTTAAAATGTTTTTCAACATCTGAGGGTGTTTTAGTAATAAAAATACTATAAAACAAAACACAAAATTGATTTCTTGGAAGACATGCTGTCTTAACATAATGTAATTTTTTAGAATTATCAATTTGTATAAATATTAGAAACTGCTTTTAAATTATAAATCACTTTCTTAACAATGCAAAGAGGGAAATATGTTTTTTTAATGCATTATTATTCTTCTAAAGAACATAAACTTTAGAATTGAAAAATGGGATTCGTTATTATTGATTGTTTTCTGAACACTTTCAAATGAACTTCATTAAAAGGAATCACTCCGTAATGTACAGATTCGTAATGGAGAACCGCAGATCAGGAAGTTATAAGAAATATTTGCAGCCAGAGTCGGATGAACCGATTCCATTATCCTTCTGGAAAAAATATAAACATTGTGACCAGGAGGTAAATTAGTAATACTTGCATACACTGCTGTGAATTATATTAATTTCTAACACCGAAAGCAGAGGTTTAATTAATTTAACCTTATTAGGACGCTGAATCTGCAATTGAAGATTTGTTTTATAAGGCAGAAAATAAGAAGTAGTCATGATGATGACATACATGTTGCTGATTATTTTTTTGATACGGAGAATCATCATGACAGCTCTGATTATACGAAGGATGACGCAATTAATGACCCTGAAAGTAGTACAACCAGGGACGGATCCAGGGGGGTGGTCCTGGGGGTCCGGACCCCCCCCCCCCACGAAATATCAGACTCCCTCAAATCTCAACACCCGTACAGCACACGGTCTCCGGATTTGTGGAAATGAAACTCAAATAACGCAAATAAACACATAATTTAATAAGCAATCACTAGCGAAAAAATTCGAGTTTGTCTAACACAATTCTAACGTCACGTTTTGTGAAAGCCAAAATATCTTTTATTTTTAAATTTTTTAAAATTTATTTTTTTATCGGACCCCCCCCCAAAAAAATTTTTTTTTCTAGATTCGTCCCTGAGTACAACTGCTATGATTGTTGATGATTCAGCACAAGAATTGGAGGTATGTAGTACAGACAAATTTCACCAATTTATTCAATAAACGATGAAATGATTTCTAGTTATCCATAGACTAACTTTTGCAAAATCATCCCTAACTAAAACTAAAAGAATGCAATGAAATTTATAAGGATTACAAGTTAATTTCAACAAATTTAGGATAAATTCATAATACCTCAAAAGAATTCAAATGAATTGCAAAACATATTTCCAAATTTCTTTAAATCATCGCGAACCTACGAAGTGTATCACTTTTTGAGAATTAATTCTTGGAAATTCTTTGAAACTGTATTGAATTTTTTTTAATGCCCTTATAATCGTTGGAAATTTCTTGATCTTTTTTTTTATCTCTTGTAAATGACTTGGAATCTTTTAAAATACCCTATAATATTTTAAATCCTTAGAAATCGCTTTAAATTATGGAAATCAATTGAAAGTTTCTTGGAATCTTTTAAACTCACACAAAAATTGACAAATCCTTTGTAGTCCTTTGAAATTTCTTAAAACTTGTTGAAGCTCTTGAAAATGCCTTGGAATCTTGTGAAATACCGTACAATATTTTAAACACTGAAAAATCCTATTAATTTACTGAAATCGATTGAAAACTCCTTTGAATTTTTTTTTAAGTGTCCGAAAATATTTCAAGTACTTTAAAGTGTTGAAATTCCTTGAAGCATTTTAAAGATTTTGAAATTTTTTACAGAGAAACGTCGATACGGATTTGCCCTTCATTGTCACTCAGGATCATGCTCATAATGTTCTTGAACTTTTAGCTCAGGATTTAGACGTCATTGAAAAAGATTGTGCCCAGGATTATGAAGTATGTGAAAAATGAAAATTTGATAAAATTACTTGTTTTTTTAAATTGACATCACTTAAGCTCATTTGTTATCAAGTACTTGAAGTAGAGTTATTGAAGAGTTGGTTAAAATAGTTCGGACGTCTCATCAGATTAAAATTATCCAAATATAATACTGAAGATGTTCCCTTGTAGTAGAGACTTCTCACACAATTTTCGTTTATTTATTTGAAACTCTAACGACAAGAACTACGAGCTGAGAAATATTTTCAGTATTATTAACAGATTTTTAAAAAACTTCTTAAAAGCTTATTGAAATCGTTTTATTGCAAAATTGATCTATTTGCAATTTTTTATTTTAATCTTCCACCAGTTGGAAATTTTTTATTGTAACTGATACTAATAATTCTTTGAATTATTTTTAAATATCAACTTTCCAAGGAATACTTTTCGCTTACTTGGAAAAATGTTTCATATTTATTTAAATAATGAAAAAATTATTTATGTGCCTCCGGCGCGTAAACTCGCTTTTACGCTACAGTTGAGAGTAGCGTAATGTTGTGTATTACGATACAGAGGAATGTAATGTAAAAATTGAACTGCGCATGCGCCCATTACGATACAGCGGAGCGTAATCTTATTCTTCTTTTTCTTCGCACAGCGTTGGCACCGTACTGACAAAGCCTCGTACATTTGAACTGCGCATGCATCTATTACAATACGCTACTATTATACAAGATCGAGAAAATCAAAATGGCGGGAAGTATTCGCGAAATGTCAAGTGAGATGGGCGATAATCACGGCAATTTCGACTTTTTCAGATTGGATTCGAGTGTACGCATACAAAACTCGTATATGCGCTGAAGTCACATAAAATAGGATATGTGCCAATGCACACAATTCGGGTAATTACAGTTACTCAATTTTATGATAATTTAATAAAAGTTCTGATACATTTTGGTGGTTTTTAAAATACGTTATTTGAAAATTCAGTTGAGCTCCATAATATTAAGAAAACTTTTTTTTAAACATATATAAAAATTCAGTACATTTTTTGAAATTTCAAGTTCTCATTTTATATATAACATTGTATGCAAGATTGTAGTCAATTCTGAAAAATATTTCTCTGAATGCAAAGTATAAATAATCATTTTTCAGAAATTTGGGAAAACATGTCGTCCTAATTATATAATGTCCGCAAATTAATAGTATTCATTAACGATCGTATTAGAATGGTCAAGGTAATTGGCTGATACGCAGCATATGCGAGTTCAAACCCCTGCACTTCAAACCCCAAATATATTTCCTTGTATTTTTTCGCTTTTGTCTTGTTGCAAATTTTTGAAAAAGTGGATCAGCACCTGATTACGGACAGGGCAAAACAATCGAATTAAAATTTCTGTTTTATTGTAGCTGATGATTTAAAATTTTCACCTCACGTTTTTGTGGCCTATGCATAGATTTTTAATTAAAAAATTGAAAAATCTACGAAAATGAAGAATTTTCTTATTAAAATAGTTAACTAACAAAGCTACTGAATTTCCAATCAATACCTTAACTTGAAATTTTAAACATTTATTGACTATGGAATTTTATTGATATTTGTAAAAACATTCGCTCAATAAAAACATTTTTGAGATGATGTGAAATTGTTGGAAAATTCTCAGTAAACTTCAAAGTCAATAAATAACTGAAGATTTAAATCAAGATTTTAATTAAAACATGTTTCGGGTTTAAAAATTTGATCAACTGCATCCATTAGAAAATTTTGCCTTTGTGTAAAGCATTTATTTTTTTCATTAAAAAGTCTATGCATTTAAACCACTAAAACTTAAAATGAGAACTTGAAATTTCAAAAAATGTAGTGAATTTTTATATATATTTAAAAAAAAGTTATCTTAATATTATGGAGCTCAACTGAATTTTCAAATAATGTATTTTAAAAACGACCAAAATGTATCAGAACTTTTATAAAATTATCATAAAATTGCGTAACTGTAACTGAGTTTCAGTTGCATGTGGATGAATTTTCAGGTGCATTTAAGTGCATTGAACTTCAGTTACCAAAACGTAAAATCATTCCTATTACAAGTATCAGAATTTCCAGGGAAACATATACAGAATATCCAACACTTTGGAACTAAAGTTTAATAAAAAAAATTTTTTTTATAAATTTACTAAAAAGTAACAGAATTTCCTGAAATTCTGTCTAAATTTTAGGAGGCTGTACCTCAATACAACTCCACTCACATGTTCTGGGAAATTTCTAACAGTGTAGAATTAATATTAGCAATTCTATGATAATTCTCATAAATAATCCTTTGTAATTTTATACTACATATGTACTTGCATCTATATCTTCAGTAGCATTTAGACACAAATATATACTAGTTTTTTTAGTTGATTTACATTAAAGTTATGTGCTAGAATTTAATTTTTATTCCTAAGGAAGTTTTTAGATAATTTACCGATGTTTTCTGTTCAATTTTATGTAAATTTTCTCACGATATTTTACATTTTTTTACATTTATTACATTACCAAAGTTTATTCCAAAATAGGGCTCATATGTGGAATATTTTATCTACTGTTTTAAAATTTTAGAAATAAAGATCGCTGATGATGACTTCGATTAGAGTCGAAATGTTTGAAAGTACTATATGTGACTTCATGCGTTATCATTTCTGGACCCTAAAGCAAATTATTAACAACATCGTATAGAATTTTTATCTATTATCACCATGTAATTAGGAATGTAGATTTTTAACCTTAATTTCTTATTTTTTTTAAATAAAATATTTTCCACTTAAATTTTCAATTGAGATAGTTGATTCATGTACTATAAATTTTTTTTATACTATTTTATTCGAAATAAATTTTTTATATTTGTATTTAATATACGAGAAATCGTAAAGTGTAATTTCGTATGCAAATTTTGATGTAATTTTGGTTTTTTTGAATATTGAAACCTTTTATTCACAGTTTTATAATGAAATTCATATGTGAATAATATTACGTATTTCAAAAAGTTTTCAGAGTATTTTATTTGAATGAAATTTTTTTCAATGTTGCCTTATACCAGAGAAGAAACTCTACTGTATAATTTCGAGTGTATAATTAGAAATAATTTATGTATTACTTAAGTATTTTAATATTTTATTTTCTCAACTCCAATATCATATTTTACCATTCCTTAATATATAATATTCTCTACATAATTTTCTAATTGAATTATTGAATTATTTGATTTGCACAGCTAAAAAACATTGAAATTGATATATTGTTTTGAAACTTAAAAAATTTATTGACTTTAAATTTCAATAGAAAATCATTTTTCAAGTGTTTAAATTATCCTAAAATTTGAAATAAAATCTTTATATATTCATTTTAGGTGAATGCTTTCAAAAATATCAAAGAATGAAAGGTAATATCTTAAATGATATATTTGGTGATTCTAAATTTGTCGTCTGCTTCGCGCCACATTTTCACGAAGTCGACAGAAACACAATTTTCGATCTTGGCTCAACAGACGAAAGCGTGAAATCGAAGCGAGGAAGTGGGGACACACCGACACGGCGGGCTTGATTGTGTGTGCTCCCACATGGGAGCGTGGTGGGGGCCGCCAGCTCCCACGATCTGGGATCACTGCTCTAGGATCCCAGAATGTGGGAGATGGCGGTCCCTACCACACTCCCATGTGGGAGCACACACAATCAAGCACGCCGTGACGGTGTGTCCCCACTACCTTGCTTCAATTTCACGCTGTCATATTTATTCTTTGGCTTTCAAAAGTGGATCATTTTGATAAACGAGACGAGATCTTTGGAAAACCCATCCGTAAATATTAAAGGCCGTAGCAGGATGAGCATGGTCTGGGTGCCCCCGCTCGGATTTGATCCATATTGCGAGGTTTAAGTGGCTCCCATTACAAGATAAATTCACCTGAAGTATCAAATCAAAAAAAATTTTTTACAAAAGTTATGAACGAATTTTGAAAAATCAAATCTGTTCTCCCATTTATAAAAAAGGGGTAAACATTTTTTTTTAATTTGGGAATAATTTTTTTAATGTGAATTACTTCTGGAACACCCACCATTTTTTCTATATCATGCTCAAATTCAGTGACAATATATATTTTTTCGAAAAGTTTCGAAGAGGTACTTCATACTTAAAAAAAGTAAAAACTTCTTTGGCCCCTACAATGAGTTACGTCAGAAACGTAACATTTCTCTTCTTTAAAGATCTCGTTTTATGTAAGGATTGGAAGGATCCTCGCTAACCCTAGCGAACTGGCTGAATGGTAGCTTTACGCTGTACCGTAAAGCTATCGTAAAGCTATCGTAAAGTAGCATTATAACTCGTGAATGAGGCAAAATAAACATTCAAAATGTTTTCATCCTAATTCTATGTTGAAAATAACGTTAACTGGTAATTGAAATATGCACTAATTTTATTTATTTACGCTAAAAATTAAAAAAAAACATAATACCTGTCATTGAAGGCAGTGCAGTGGTTCACCTTTTGTGGAACTTCTTCGTTAAAGTTGACCATTGGTTGAAGTGAGACACAACTATACTTTCATCTCACTCTAACAAATATTCAATCCTGACGGTGACGGCATGGAAAGTGATGAACCACTGCACTGCCTTGAATGACAGGTATTATGTTTTTTTCCATTTTTAGCGTAAATAAATAAAATTATTGCATATTTCAATTACCAGTTAACGTTATTTTCAACCTAGAATTAGTATAAAAACATTTTGAATGTTTATTTTGACTCATTCATGAGTTATAATGCTACTTTACGATAGCTTTACGATAGCTTTACGATAGCTTTACGGTACAGCGTAAAGCTACCGTTCAGCCAGTTCACTAGGGAAGGGATGAGGAATAGCCAGTGAATAAGAAGGGTTGATTATATAAATATATTTATTAACAAAAGTATTTAAAGTAAGCACCATGGAAAAGATGGACATGAATATATAAAAGTTAAAATACTTAGTAATTACCCTGCCTTGAAATTGGGTCAGTAATGAAATGAGTCCACTAGATTGGATATGAATACTTGAGTCCTCACTTGTGGTTGTTGAGATAATTCTAGTCAGATCGGAAATTTATGGTCCAGCCGGTTAAGATAGTCGATTCTCTGATCCCAGGTTTTAGAGAGAATTTGGAAGGCGATTCCCTTTAACTTTTTACAGTCGTTGAACTTGGCGTCGAATTAGAACTGGTCCGACTAGCGGTGAATAATTTGATGAGGCTGGACTGAACTGCACTGACTGGACTGAACTCGCGGTAAGAAGTGACGACACAGAACTGGACTCGCGTTGGTTACATTTTAGAAATCGGACGTTGACTAACTGACTAAACCAACATCTATTGGAACCTTCGCCTTTTATAGGCCCAAAGTATGTCAATCATGGTGGGGGTAAAAGACCAGGTGTGCTACCTTTTCCATTTTGGTATTGAAGCTTATGATCGGATGAGTTGCCTTCTCCGATGACTCACGCGCCGATGAAATTTATTACCTGGCATTAATGTCACAGCCAAATATATCAATTCCATTTTAATCTGCCTTTCGATTTTAACGATCTTCCTATTTCTTATTAGATCTTGCTGTATCTTGAGTCAATATAATCACGCACGCGGTAATGTTGCCTTGATCCCTTCATTGGTTCCTTAATTTGTTTGTTACTCTAGGTGCTAGAGTCGCGGGACGTGACAAATGTATGGAACAATTGATAACCTGTTACTCATTGAAGCAATTGTTTCTATACTCATGAAAGTTTGACGTTGATCACGTATAATATCTCATTTATTTTTACGTATTTGCTGCATAGTGGACGACATAGTACACTTTATATGAATGCGACGGTGTATCAACAATTATCCGCACCCTGTCTGTGGAATTGATCGTTATCAATTTAAGGAAAAAAACACATGTCTATATGATCGCCTTGTTGTCAATACACTTTATCCACCTGTCAACAAGCTTTTTCTTTCAGTCACAAAATTCAATTTATACCGGGCTGTTATTTGAAGTTTGCCGGTTTTTTCAATAAAGAAAACACTCAATTCTCAAGGGAATCTCAAAAAAATTTTAATCAAAGTATTGACCATTGGATTCTACACATTTTGCCCATCTTTCAGGCAAATCATGGATACCATTCCAAAAAAACTTTTTCTCTTTTAAGGCAAACCATTCGACGAGCCATTTTTCGACTTCTTCAAAATTGGCGAAGCGCGGCTCTGCGAGTGAGGGTCCCATCGATGCAAAAAGGTGATAGTCCGACGGGGCGAGGTCTGGAGAGTACGGCGGGTGTGATAATATTTCCCAATTCAATGCTTTTAATGTGTTCTTCGCCACTTTAGCGGTAGGAGACGGTGCGTTGTCATGTTGTAGGATAACTTTGCCATGTCTTCGGGCCCATTCCAGCCGTTTTTCGATCAACGCATGATTCAAATTGATAATTTGTTGTCGGTGGAGATCCGTATTCACTGTCTCACCAGGTTTTAATAACTCGAAGTACACCACACCACACTGGTCCCACCAAACACGCAGCATCTCTAGCGGACCCGTGTGAGAGAACGGTCATAGAATACTCTGACCGTTCTCTGACTGTTCTATGACCTCGCATTATTACGGCTAATAACGTTAAAAAAGATATTAAAAGCTTTGCAATTATGATTCTGTGGCGAAATTTGGATTAGAAGGTGAAGCAATAAATACAATTATCTTATTTTTCAGCGATAAAAACTAGGAATACATCATGTACCTGTCATTGAAGTGTATACTATTGTATATATATACTAGTGTATACTATTGGTGGACACGTTCCGCAAATGGTGAACCACTGCACTGCCTTCAATGACAGGTACATGATGTTTTCCTAGTTTTTATCGCTGAAAAATAAAATTATTGTATTTATTCCTATGCCTTCTATTCCAAATTTCGCCACGGAATCATAATTGCAAAGCTTTTAATGTCTTTTTTACCGTTCTTAGCCGTAATAATGCGAGGTCATAGAACGGTCATAGAACAGTCAGAGAACGGTCAGAGTATTCTATGACCGTTCTCTCACGCGGGTCCGCTAGGGATTGTCTTACGGCCAAAGCGATTTAGCCTTGAAGTCGATGGGCCGACCTCACCAGGTGAAAGCCATGATTTTCTCCGCTTCGGGTTCTCGAAATAAATCCATTTTTCGTCCCCCGTGACATTTCGATACAGAAAAGATTTCCTTTCGAACCGTTGAAGCAGCATTTCACAAGTGGTTTTTCGATTTTCCATTTGTCTATCGTTCAGTTGGTGTGGTACCCATTTTCCATACTTTTGGATTTTTCCCATGGCTTTTAAACGTTGGCAAATTGTTCCTTGGGTCACATTTAGTGTTTGTGCCAATTGTTGTTGCGATTGGGTTGGGTCTTCATCCAATAACACCTGCAATTCCTCGTCTTCGAACTTTTTCGCTGCACCAGGATGTTCATTGTCTGTTAAATCGAAATGTCCACTTTTAAATTGACGAAACCATGTCTCACATGTTCTAATCACTGGAGTATGTTCACCATAAGTTTCTACCAGCAATCGATGAGCTTCAGCTGCTTTTTTCTTTTGATGAAATAAGAAAAGCAACGAATGCCGCAAATGCGATTCACTTGGAACGAAACTCGACATATTCACTGAGGTAAACAACCTTGATGCTATTATTTTGGCAGAATGTAATTGTGTATTTTTGAAGGTTATTGTCCATAGAAAAATATGACATAGATGCCAAATCATAGAAATGTATACATGTCTCTAGCGACATCTATGAGTAAAACCTGAAAATTTCAATGAACACCCCTGGTATATAATTCCAATATTGAATAATAAACCTCATTATAATACCCTTTTTCTACTTGGCAAGTTGCAGAAGAGGCCAAAATTAGTGCATTTAGCTAATTTATATATATTTTGCCCTTCCGGAGAGTACTGCTGTGCAGGCTTCGAATGCCGCACGAGTTCGTTCGCAAACATCACCTGATTTTCAATTGTTTTGATTCATTCTCAATAGATGTATTTATCTAAGGTTCGCGTTTTTTTCATTCTCAGTTGTAATCATCTCCTGATAAGTTTTAGGATGCTGTTATACCGCGTTTGAACTACAGAAAAGTATACCTATTGGAAACAAATGATACGTTTCCCAAACTGTCGAATGACTGTAATCGTTCTACAACTGAGAATAAAATAAGAACGCGAACCTTAGATAAATACATCTATTCAGCATGAATCAAAACAATTGAAAATCAGGTGATTTTTGCGAACGAACTCGTGCGGCATTCGAAGCCTGCACAGCAGTATTCTCAGGAAGGGCAAAAAATATATAAAATAGATATATGGGGAAATATATAAACTGAATTTTGTGACTGAAAGAAAAACCTTGTTGACAGGTGGATAAAGTGTATTGACAACAAGGCGATCATATAGAGATGTGTTTTTTTTTCTTTAAATTGATAACGATCAATTCCACAGACAGGGTGCGGATAATTGTTGATACACCCTCGCATTCATATAATGTGTACTATGTCGTCCACTATGCAGCAAATACGTAAAAATAAATGAGATATTGTACGTGATCAACGTCAAACTTTCATGAGTATAGAAACAATTGCTTCAATGAGTCGTAGGGTATCAATTGTTCCATACATTGTAGGGGCCAAAGAAGTTTTTATTTTTTTTAACTATGAAGTACCTCTCCAAAAATTTTCGAAAAAATATATATTGTCACTGAATTTGAGTGATATAGAAAAAATTGTGGGTGTTCCAGAAGTAATTCACATTAAAAAAATTATTCAAAAATTAAAAAAAAAAATTTTACCCCCTTTCTATAAACGGAAGAACAAATTTAAAAAATTTTAACGAACTCTCATAGCAATTAATATGCTATGATGATAATTTTACAATATAATTTTATGCTTTTAAACTTGGATTTTTTGAAATTTAATTTTTTATAAAAATTTAACCAATCATCAAACAATATGAATGGAAGTAAAATACCAAATATGTCATCCACGTCTTGATAAGGACCGAAAAATCGGTCGAAACGTTGACGTACTTTCAAAATAAAACAACTTTACAAAACCGGAAAGGCCATTCACTTTAATGTTCAAATTATAATACCGGTAACAACATATCTACAGAACAAATTAGATTTTTTGATTTTTCAAAATTCGTTCATAACTTTTGTAAAGAAATTTTTTTTTGAGTAGATACTTAAGGTAAATTTATCTTGTAATGGGAGCCACTTACCCTCGCAATATGGATCAAATCCGAACGGGGGCACCCAGACGATGCTTATCCTGCTACGGCCTTTCTATTAGAACTGTCGAGTAAGCTTTGAAATGAAATGCAATGCATTTTTTAAAGTTAAAACTTTTTCAAAATGATATTAATGAGTCTGTAAAAAATTTACTTTTTAAAGGTTTTTTTAAATATGTCTTCACAGTATTTTGTTAACTAATTAAAATATGTTTAGAACTTTTCTCCTAGATTCTATCTTGGGGTTAAACATGATGCAAGAAAATTTCGTGTAATTTTAAAAATGTGTAACTTTTTACAAGAAATTTGAAAAAATCGATACACAATAGATATACAGGGTGGGCACGAGTGGGTTGCAGAATAGGGAATATAATTGAGAGTAGTTTAGTATACGAAATACCGCTCAACATGCACTTTCGCTATTCGAAAAGATCTTTTTCAGGCGTTTTTTTTAAATTCGCGCCAGCTTGAAAGAGGTCATGCATGCTTGCGCATGTCTGTTCGCTTTTTTCTAGGTCGGTAATAGTGCAACCTGTCCATATTTAATTTTAAATATGGTACAGGTTAGGTTTTCAAATGTCATTTTTGGAAAAATAGTAAAAATATTAAAATTAAAAGTGTTAAGACTTCTGAGACACTTTACAGAATTTTGAAACTTTTATTCTAGTCCCGGGAACATCAGTTAGTGTTTTGATATTTTGTTCAGAATGATAAATTATAAAGTTTAGCTTTAAGATATTTCAAAGTATTATTACATTATTATCTATGTACTTTAGCTACTGCAACAACTTCACAATTTTAGTTCTTAAATCCTTTATTTTTCCCTCTTGCTTCATTTTTTACTCTTTCTGAAAAAGAAAAAAAAACATTTCAGAAAGTAAACGTCTCTTTTCAAGAATATCATTGAAAGTGAAATAAAAAATGCTTATCTGAATTTACCGTCAAATTGAAAATTTTTCATTTTTTTTTAACTTCATTTGAAGTGAGTAGATATTTTTCTGAAAATTTGAAACATATTATTGTAATTGCAAATTTTACATTAAAAAAATATTCAATATTTTTTATCATAGAGATTTAAAATCTTACCATTCTCCATGCTATAAATTATTCCCGTTCTCATTTATCAATCTTTTAGAGCAACAAAGCTCTTTATTTGTTTAAAATTTATATTTTTTATCACACACTACAAAGGTGAGCTTCTTGCTGTCACACTTGATTCCAATTTTCAATTATTTACACTTGTGTCTCTGAATAATAAATCCATTCACTGTTGTTTAAAATTCTGCCACTCTTTCTACAATATTTTTAAAACATGACACTTTTAATTTTAATATTTTTACTATTTTTTCAAAAATGACATTTGAAAACTTAAGCTGTACCATATTTAAAATTAAATATGGACAGGTTTCACTATTACCGACCTAGAAAAAAGCGAACAGACATGCACAAAACATAAACGACCTCTTTCGAGCTGGCGCGAATTTAAAAAAAAACGCCTGAAAAACATCTTTTCGAATAGCGAAAGTGCATGTTAGGCGGTATTTCGTATACTAAACTACTCCCAATTATATTCCCTATTCTGCAACCCACTCGTGCCCACTCTGTATATAATATTTTAATGAATAACTGAAATAACAGCTGAACCTCTAATTTCCGATGGTATGTAAAGAAAGATATTGAATATTACAAGAAAAGTATAAATTATATCTGAATTCGCAAATGATCATGCACTTTGAGACCTATTTGGTGTGAAGTAAATTTGACAAGCCATATTAGTATAGAGTAAAATACTTATATAAAAATTCTTAAAATACGTGCTATTCGTATACGACAGTTTAAGTATGTAACTATGAATGTATTAATATTTGAAATGTTTTTTAAATACTTTGCGTTTCATTAAAACATTTAAACTCAAAAAAATTTTAAATGTTTGAATATTTCACAAATACATAAAGTATATCAAAATTAGCACACGATATCGCACTTAGAAAAAATATTTGATTGAATCAAAAAAATTATTTGTTTGAAACACTTTCTTTGATGTAAAGATATGTTTTGTTTTAATGAAACAAAATTTGTCTGTCTGTCTGTCTATCTGTCTGTAGGTCGTGTGCGGCATAACTCTCGATAGAATTATCAGATTGAATTGAGCTTCGGTACACTTTATCGGAGCCGAAAAAGTAAGGACAAGTTCGTTAACCAGCCACATCCAATCAAAATTGAGGAATTGAGCACTACTTTTGTGTTTTTGAAAATAATTTTTTGAAAAAATCAAAAATTTCAATACTGGTTTTTGATAGTGCTCATAAATCTCTACAAATTATCCTGATAACATTTTTTGATTTAATCAAAATTAGAAATGTTACAGCATATTCAAATTCGAAAAAAGTCAATATCAAAATTCCATTTTCCAGTTAAATTATACGAGATACGAAAAAACGTTATGATACAATATTATTGAATAAATAAAGACCTACAAATTTGAATTGTAACATTTTTTTATAAGATGCATATTTTTCTTTTTAATTAAAAAAAAAAGTATTGAAAATCCAAAATTCAATTTTTTAACAATAATATTCGAAATACGAAAAAAACGTAAGAATACAAAGTTTGTCGTTTCAAAAAGATCTACAAAGTTTGTCTCACACAGTTTCTGATAAAACATATATTTTTCGTTTCAATTCCAAAAAATACGATTAAAATTCAAAAATTCCATTCTTTAGACAAAATATGTGAGATGCAAAAAAAACGTTTAGATGGAAAATTGTTTGCCTAAATGAGGTCTACAAATTCTCATTAAGACATTTCGGGACAGGATTTATATTTTATGTTTTGATTTTTAATATTAAAAAAATTCGATTTTTTCACCAAAATATGTGAGATACGAAATAAGCGTTGTTCTGCAAAATCGTTTCCTTAAATAAAGTCTACGATTGTTTTCCCTTTTTGAGAGATTTGGAAGAAAATAAATTATTTTAATCATGTAATTTATTGAAAAGTTACTGAAATGTATACAGAAAATCGAGCGCGAAGCGCGAGCGCCATGATGAGAATGTGTTCCTTAAGGCTGATAGAGCCTTAAGTAAATTGAATTTCCTGTTTCACTTAAATTCAAAAAGAAATTGAGTGACTTTGAGAAAATGTGTAATACACATCATCTGTAATATTATTATAAAATTGGTTTGAGCTTCAGTATCAAATTATAATAAATAAACTTAAATGTATGTGAAGAGCATAAGACCGAGCGCGAAGCGCGAGGTCCAGAAAGAACGGAGCGCGAAGCGCGACGTTCAAAAATTCCGGAGCGCGCAGGCGACGATCGAGCATTACGGAGCGCGAAGCGCGCCATGAGAATGTGCCCGCGAAGCGGGCAGATTTTTTTTTTGTTTAGATGATACGGTGTTCTCATCCATTTTGAACACCTCATAAATATAATATTTGGTATGTGAGCACATTATTAAGTTAGGCCTCAGTGAGCTTTGCTGCCTTTTTCTTTTCAAGATTGGCCTTCTTTATATCAGTCATCTTAATTTTGTAAAATTATAAATTTAAGTTTTCAATTCCTATTACTTTAGGAATTCTATGTAATTCAGTAAAACTATGAGCTATAAAAAGTAAGGAATCTAAATTAACAAAAAATCTAAACATATTCTTTTATAAAGTTCAAAACTTTATTTTAATAACAAAATTGTTAGAAATCAGAACATTTTTTTCCATTTCAACAAAATCCAATTTTAACAGGCTCGCATTAACTTTAATTCAGAATTTTTAAAAATATTCTTTTTCATCTATTCTTTATTTTAGTCACTTTCATTTATCTATTTTTTAACTTCTATCACACAAAATGTTTGTAACTGAATTTATTTGAGATAAGTATTTGAGAGACATTTATTGCGGTGCAAAAAAAATTCATTGCACAACTAGATACAATTAATTAATATTGAGACATTAAACTTTGTTATATTATGAAATTAATTGTTAATATCTCTATTAAATAAAATGTTTTATTTTAAACTAATTAAGAAAATAAACAATGTGTTCGATGTACTTACTCTTCCCAAAACTGTTACTCCATCGGATGCATAGGTTAACCTCTCTTGAAGAATATCTTCTGGCTTAAAATGCTTTTCGCAAATCGCATGACCTGCTTTTAATTTGATGTCATCGCGAAGGATAGCAATTTGCCATAATTTTATCGTATTTTCATCCTTCGGTACAATGAAAAAACGAACTTTGTCAGAGCAAGACTTATATCCGGATTTGCACCCAAAACACACACACATTTCACCATTTTTTACATCAATTTTTTTGGAAATTTGTTTCTAAACTCGCCAACTTTATCTCACTACCGCTCAAGAACGGTTGAAACGATTTGAAAATTTTCAGAGAAAAGCTTAAAAAACTATGTTTTGTAATATGATTTTCGTGTAAGTCGGCTCAATGAACAGTCAGCGCCACCATGGCGGCCAGTCACAATTCATGTCATTTTCAACTCAGAGAAATATGACACTATGAAATGAAAAAATGTTCCTATTATGATTCTAGGACATAAAATACACATTTTGCATGAATCAATTAATACAAAATAAAAAAAAAGAACACATTAAAACTCCGCCATTGCCGGTCCCAAGCCCGGATGAGAAAGGAGGAGGGGAAACACGGACAGCAACACGACACTACATACTTACAGCGACACTGAACGCAACACACCCAACACCCGAGAGGGCGTTTCGCGGGAGGGCAGCGTCTCGCCCAGAGGAATGCGTGAGGTCACGCACGGAGCAGACGCGTCCTGCAGCCCACCAACGGTAGTAGCCGAAAGGACTCTGCCAGCAACTGGGCTGTCGCCGTCAGGATGGCCGTTTTCCCTAGCGGTGGGCCTGCCGGGCGCACGCGTTGGAATGGTTTCTCCGAACCTTCAAGCAAGTGAGGACGCGGTGTGGAGCAAAAGCATCAGGGGACCTTAAACAGGTTCCTTGATGCCGCATGAATGAAAACAGTGTGAATGCGGGGGGCCCCTTAATAGGGGTATCGCCCCAAATGGGCATACGGCAGTGACGCTGTACTTCCCTCGTGCCTTCTCGTGGACACATCACAACTACATGCACGATACCGACACCCACACATACAAGAACGAATGCACTGCTGAGTGAATGAGCTGCGGCCGGCGCCTGGTGGATATTCCCGATAGACTAGCCAAAGGAGGAGTAGTAGCCTCCCGACCAGGGTAGGACGCGATGTCAGTACCTTACCTCTGTGGAAGTAATATGGGTAAATGTAAGTCCCTCCGGTGTTCGGCCGCGAAGACAAATTTCCCGTGAAACCACATGTTAAATTGGGAAAGCCGCTCACGTTTCTACCGTCTGGAGCCAATTTCGGGGTTGAAATCATGGATGCCCGGGCGCAGGAATGAAGGATTACCTGGTCAGTATTTCCTTATATCCGACGCTGCGTTGGATAAATCGCACACCGTCTAGCCTGAAGTCCGGGTCAGGTGTCGGGGCGGTCCCGGCACCGCTCGGTCGATAGGGGTGACGTTAAACCTTTAGCATTATTATGGCGCGGGCCTATTCCGTAACCTTTTTACTGGCCTCATTCAATGTGCTGATAGGATCGACCATCCGATAAGCCGCTTCTCGGTTTCGGTGCACATAACTAGGGATCTATACAGGCGGGGAAAGTAGCCCTACTGCGGTGCCAGGGATACGGCCATGTGTCGCGTGGCTGCTCGCTTCCAGGCAGGAAGGATGCCTGCTGGAGGTGTGGGGGCGCGTCACACGTGGCCAAGGAGTGCAAGGCTCCCCCTCGGTGCCTGACTTGTACTGATAGGGGCGAAAAAGATGTCGCCCATGCTTCGGGGAGCGGTTCCTGCCCAATATTCAGGGCGGAGCTCCAGAGGTTGAGGGGTGGAAAGGGAAGTTTCTACAGCTCAACCTCGGGAGAGGGAAGGAAGCCCAGAACCTTCTGATGCAGACTGCCAAGGAGAGGGGGGCCGATGTGTTGCTCATTAGTGAGCAACACAAATGGTCTGAAAACTCTGCTTGGTACCAGGATGCATCACGGAGGGCTGGGACCCTTGTTTGTAGCCCTGATTTGACCATCGGGGATTTCCTGGAGACCGACGTTTGGGTGGAGGTGGCGGGTGTGCGTGTGTACAGCTGCTACTTCTCCCCCAGCGATCCCTTCGAGATCTTTGAGACCCAGATCCTGCTCCTTGAGTAAAGCCTCAAAGAGGCTAGTGGGCGGTCCCTTATTGCGGGCGACTTCAATAGTAAGTCGCCCGAGTGGGGAGAAGCCCGTCTGGACAGGAGGGGAATCTTGGTCGGTGAGATGGTCGCCAGGAATGACCTGATTGTATTGAATCGGGGCAGGGATCTTACGTTCAGACGAGGAGCGGGGGGGTCAATTATCGACCTCACGATTGCCGCGCCCCGTCTTGCCTCAAGGATAGGCGACTGGTGCGTCCTCGATGTAATAACATTGAGTGACCATCAGTGAATTGAGTTTAGCATCCAGGAACGGAGTCACCCAGTGAATACGGGAAGGGGCGGCAAGGTAAGGAGCCCCTCCTGGAACACAAAACGACTCAGCAAAGACAAGCTTCGCGAACATCTCGAAGAAACCAGGCTCATAGATGAGCTTGGTTGGGCAAGGTCTGCTGAGTCGTTGGAGGACACTGTGCGGGCGTCGAGGCGAAAAGTGGTCGCATCATGTGACCACTCCATGCCTCGCCGCGGGCACAGGCGTACCGGGGACTCGATGTACTGGCATGGAAAAAAGCAAAATCAGCTCTGAGGCAAGGCATAAAGTAAAGCCGACTTCAGTGTTGGAAAGACTTGATCGGAGAAGTCGAAAAGGATCCATGGGGTCTCGCCTTCAAAATAGTCACTAAAAGATTGGTGACTAGAAGAAAGACCCCGGGCCTGGATAATACCGATCGAGTCAAGTACATCGTGCGAAGCTTGTTCCCGCATGTAGAGCCATTCCACAGACAGGACCGAAGTTCCTGCGTGGTCCGGAGCGAAGAACTCTTCACTCTCGAAGAACTAAAGATAGCGGGTAGAAGGCTCAAGGCAAACACAGCGCCGGGGATCGACGGGTTGCCGAACGAGATCCTTAAAGACGTGATCGGGGTATACCCGGAAATCCTCCTAGAAGTCTTTAACTCCTGTCTTCGGGAGGGGAGGTTCTTCGCAGACTGGAAGAAGCAGAGGTTGGTCCTGCTGAGGAAGGGCAACAAACCTCTAGGGGATGCCTCATCGTATAGACCAATATGTTTATTGGATACGATGGGGAAACTTCTGGAGGAAATGATCCTACAAAGACTACAGGGTCACATGGTCGGCGAGAACGGTCTCTCGGAAAACCAGTTCGGGTTTCGGAAAGGCAGGTCCACATTTGACGCCATCCAGGCAGTGGTAGACATCGCCACTAAAGCAAGAAGAGGAACCGGTAAGCGTAAGGGATTCTGCGCGTTGATCAGCATTGACATACGCAATGCGTTCAATACCGCGAGATGGAACATCTGCATCGAGGCGATGGTGCGGAAAAAGGTTCCAGACTACCTGTTGCGAATGATAGATGACTATCTGAGCGACAGGTGGGTGATATATGAGGGCGACAAATGGTCTCTCAAGGAAGAGATGACATGTGGCGCCCCTCAAGGGTCGCGGGTAGGTCCACTCGTTTGGAACGTCATGTACGACGATTTCCTGCGCATGGACCTGCCTGCTGGAACGAGCATCATCGGCTTCGCGGATGACGCACTTATCGTGTGCGCCGCTGACGACGTCAAAATCCTGGAGCTGAGGATCAATGATAGTCTGTGGCGGGCAAAGCATTGGTTAGATAGCAGATGCCTGAAAATGGCCCCTGAAAAGACCGAGGCTTTGCTGGTCACAGACAGGGGATCCTTCAAATACCCGAGGATCGTTCTCGGGGAACATGAAATCAAGTGGAAAAAGAGCATTAAGTACCTGGGTGTGCAGTTGGATCGAAGGCTTAGCTTCGGCGAACACCTGCAGATCGCGACTGCCAAAGCCATCCAATGTGGGGCCGCCCTGACTCGGCTCATGCCCAACATTGGTGGTCCTAGGGAATCTAAGAGAAGGCTGGTGGCGAGCGTGGTGAATTCGAAGCTGCTCTATGCAGCTCCGATCTGGACAAGTGCCCTTAACAACCATGTTATCCTGAAGAAGCTGTTTTCGGCACAGAGAGGTGTGGTGATGAGAATTGTCTCAGCATACCGAACTGTGTCGACGAGTGCTCTGCTGATCCTGGCGAGCGTCCCGCCAATAGATTTATTGGCGGAGGAAAGGCAGGAAACCTTTCAGCTTCGCAAGGAGCTTACCTGCGCGGACCTGCAGGAAATCGCTCGCGCGAAGGAGGCCATCCGCAGGGATGGAAGGCGCAGACTCGTCGAGAAATGGCAGACGAGATGGCATGGTGACCAAACCGGGAGATGGACACACCGTCTGATCCCGGAGCTAGCCACCTGGCTGGATAGAAAGCACGGTCAAGTCGGCTTTTACCTGGCGCAAGCGCTTTCGGGCCATGGTTGCTTTAATGCGTACCTGAAGCGCTTCAAGAAAAGAGATGATGAGTCGTGCCGCTACTGCGGTTCCCTTGTGGAAAATGCAGAGCACACACTCTTTGTCTGCGCCAGGTGGGGCACGGAAAAGGAGGCTGTCGGTCGGGCAGTGGGCGCACAACTCACTCCTGACACGATGGTCTCTCTCATGCTCCAGTCTGAACAGATATGGATGCTTATCGAGTCATTCGTCACCCTGGTGATAAAGACGAGGGAGCTCGATGGGCGTGCAGAGCGCGGCAACAATGGGGGCCAGTAGAAATCGCATCTGGGCTTACACCCGCGGTCCTGCGTCTTGGGCGGACTTGGCTGTTCGCGTCGACTGGGGGAGGAATCTTCTTATTCCTTTCCTGGCTGGCGCGGCAAGCCGGCCTGCCTGACGGACGTGCTTCCGCGGATGGGAGTCCCGGGCGAACGGACGACGGAAGAGTCGTACGCGACTTTATGCTGGAACCAACTGCCCGCGAAGTTTAAAGCCAAAAGGCGGCTCCGCGGGCGGTGTATTGGTTCGAGAGAGGGGTTTTTTTGGTTTTAACAGGTATGCCTAGACCCGTCCTATGAGAGTCCTATACAACGTCTATAAAATATTTCGCCATTTTTCCTCCTCACCAAAAAAAAAAAAAAAAAAAAAAAAATGAAACAAAATTTGTTTGATTTTATTCCTGCTTACATGCATATTGACATTCTCATGTATAAGATATCAAGTATTCTTAAAAGTTTTTTTTAAGGTATTTTATTTTATAGGAATATTTTTGGATTTTGCTTCATATATGAAAGAAATTTCAAGGTGTAACTTTCCATGCAAAATTAGATACATTTCATTTTATTTTCGAATAATCAAACATTTTATTTACACGTATATACTGAAATTGTCATCTAAAATATATTAAGTATTCTAAACGATTTTTTCAAGGCATATTTTCCAAAAAATATTTTTAAATTTTACTTCATACCAAAGAAAGTTATTGTACGATATCGTGTGCTAATTTTGATATACTTTATGTATTTGTGAAATATTCAAACATTTAAAATTTTTTTGAGTTTAAATGTTTTAATGAAACGCAAAGTATTTAAAAAACATTTCAAATATTAATACATTCATAGTTACATACTTAAACTGTCGTATACGAATAGCACGTATTTTAAGAATTTTTATATAAGTATTTTACTCTATACTAATATGGTTTGACAAATTTACTTTGCACCAAATAAGTCTCAAAGTGAAAGATCGTATGCGAATTCAGATATAATTTATACTTTTCTTGTAATATTCAGTATCTTTCTTTACATACCATCGGAAATTATAGTTTCACTTGTCGTTTCCGCTATTAATTAAAATAAGATATACCTATTGTGTATCGATTTTTTTTAATTTCTTCTAAAAAGTTACACATTTTTAAAATTACACGAAATTTTCTTGCATCACGTTTAACCCCAAGATAGAATCTAGGAGAAAAGTTCTAAAAATATTTTGATTACTTAACAAAATACTGTGAAGACATACTTAAAAAAAACCTTTAAAAATGTTAATTTTTTACAGACTTATTAATATCCTTTAAAGAGATCAAAATTGGACGTTTTTCGTTATATCTTTCTATAAAATTGATATTTTGCTTACAATCGGAGCTCATTAGATGCAACATTTTATTAACTTTCATGCTATCATTTTGAAAAAGTTTTAACTCTTTATTACAGAAAATAAGACATTTCAACAAGAGTTGAAACTCCAGGTAAACCTGTAATTTCTGATTGTAGTTTATATATACAAATTGTCATGTAATAGATGATAAATTTTAAAAAATGTTATTTAATGTATTTTATTCTATAGTAAAGGTTTGTCGCCTTAGCTTCATACTAAGACAATAATTCATGAAGATAAAAAATACTGAAATTAATATTTTGTTTTAAAACTTTAAAAATTAATTGACTTTAAATTAGACTAGAATATATAATTTTTTACCCCCATAGCACAATACCTTCCCTGAACGTTCTATGAACGTTCCCATGAAATGTTCGGAAGGTTCCATCGGAACGTTCAAGGAACGTTCCTAGAACTAAGAAAATGTCCGGGTTTTTTGAACGTTCCAAAGCAATGTTCTCTGAATGTTCCTGTGGAACGTTCCAGGAACGTTCAAAAGGAATATTGAGAGAACGTTCCGCAGCAATATTCAGAGAATATTCAAAGAGAACGTTCCTGGAACCTTCCATGGGAACGTTCAGAGAGCATTTGTATCGAACGTTCGTAGAACTTTTCGTGGGAACATTCAGGGATCATTCGCAGAGAACGTTTTGGAACATTCCGCAGGAACATTTAGGGAACATTTTTTGAGAATGTTCCTGGAATTATTTTCTACAGCATTCAAGAAACTTTCCTTATAGATAAACCTGCAGATTCAAACATACTAATGCAGGAAATGTTTTTATAAATAATTTTGGGCATTAATTTATAGGTAAAGTGATAAGAATTAATTATAGATATTAATATTTGATTTATATATTTTAAAATACTTTAAGTACAAAGAGGAAGATGCTATAACGTTTACTGAAACATTTTATCAATAAAATATTTAAATAAATAACATTTTTTCTTGAAGGTAACATTTGACGTTTCCAGGAATGCGATCGTCGTTCGGATCTAATTTATTCTTCAATTCGTGGAAGCAATAGTCTTCACCCTGTAAAAAGAAAAAATAGTTTTTAGTAAGTAGTGAAATAATTTTTTGAATGTTTCAGGTTGTTATAAAATTTATATAAAAAAGTCTAAAATTTTTTATAGTTACAAAAACAATTTATATATATTAAAAAGATTTTATTTTTTTTTTGTAATTATAAAAATCCAAGATTTGAGATACCTTGTTCAGGCTATTTTTCATTGTTTTCCCAAATTATAAATCTGATATCTTATTTTACTTGAACATGATTTTTCAGAAAAAAATATTGGTAACATAGCAATCTGATCATATGGTCTGCTTGAACCATGTCTCCAAGAATTGGCAAGAACTCGTATAAATTTTCTCAGTACTAGAATCTTTAACGGAAAAAAAATTTCAAAAAAGAACTGTATATACTATATGTAATAAATGTTTTAGTTGCATTTAGTAAATGTATAGAATAAAGACGTGACCCAAGTAACCATAGGGAAAGCACAAGTGCGGGTGAGAGAAATTCGGAGTTACTATTATGTCTCACCGTGTTCTTCTTACTCACATTCACATTCTCCCTATAGCTGCTTTACTTGCGCCCTTACTGTATACAATATAATTTTTGTACATTTTAGTGATAGTACTTATGCCAATTTTTGTTTTCTGATCCTTCAACGATCTGACAATAGATTTTCACATACATAATTATATTATAGAATCGTGTGTATTCATCTTGATTTAAATTTTGAAAAAAAACTTCTGATTTAAAACTTTTAAAATACCGAGATATATATCTTAAAAATTTACTTAATATATTCTAATTTTATAAAGCTGATACGTTTATTACAAAAGCGATAGTAAGGATACTTGAAAAATTCAATTTCAACCTCAAAACTTGTAGTAATCGTCATTTTTCACAACTTTTATAAATATTATGATAAGTATTGGTTATGCAGAGAAAAGTTTTTTCCCCTATGCATTTTTATTCAAATCAACAATTCATTTTACAATAAGAAAGTTTAGGTTAAATGTCAAAAAGAAATTTTTTTTTTAAACTCTAGATTTCGATTTTTTCAAAATGAATGGCTCTACAAGAAGCCCAGTTGGTGCAAAAATAGAGGACGTTTATACGGCACCTTTATGATATATTCAGGGCGTCAGAGAGACGTCTTATGTTCATGTCATATTTATATCTTTGAAACATTTTTGCGACATTACAGTGTGTTCAATATATCTTTACGAAACGGTCATAGGACACCTTTGCCACGCCCTGAAAATATTATAAAGATGCCGTAAAGACGTCTTTTATTTTTGTGCCCACTGGGATAATGTATGTGCGGCAAAAAGAAAAAAGACATTTCTTTAAGAGAAATACAATTTTAGTTGGACAATTTGTCCTGCAAAACAAACTTTATCAAGATATTTCAAAAAATCATTAAAAAGTCATGATGTTTCCATGTATAAAAATTCAGAAGCAAATGTTTACTTATATTTCACGCTGTTACCAAAAATAATAAATATCCTATCATAAATCAGCATTTGGCTTTCTAATTTAAAATCTTAAAAATTGAAAATTTAATTCATAATTGCTAAAAAGTAAAAGTACCGAAAAGCCGAAGTACGTATACACGAATCCATTTTAACATTGTTTAAGGCCGCGGATCAACCAGACCATATGATCAGATTTCTATCCTACCGAAACTTTTTCTCTCTACATTCATATCAAAGCAAAATGAGCTAGATCATATGTATTTCGGGATTCCCTCGAGGTGCGTAGACAGGAGACCAAGCAAACCATGTTCATCGATGATTTTTGTTTAAATTTCATCCTTGCCCTCAATTTCTTCAAATTCATACTGCATCAATCGTTCAGTATCTTTTTTCTCCTTGTTTTTTTTTCCTAAAATGAGAATGATTTTAATTATAATAAGTAAACAATATATTTTTTTTTAAAAACATTATTGTGATAAAACTACTGTTGTACGAGTACATAATCTGCAAAGCACCTACGAAAGGAAATTTCGACATTACTATTGGTTTTTTGCATTAAGTTAAACATTGATATTAAAATTAATGAATAAAGTTCGAACACAATAATACTTACTGCATACAGCTGCGTAAAGTTTTAACTTGCAGAAAGCTGGTTTCTTTTGAGACCTTCCGAGGAAGGAAAACTGTTGACCTGTTTCAAAAGTCATTATATTATTCATCATTTTATTAATTGTCTTCCTCAAGGTAGATTCTTTCCCGAGCTTACACAAAGCATGGACCTAAAAAGATAACAATCATTATCAATTTAAAGATAAAACAAATTAAAATGAAATGATATTTCTATCATACATTATATGCAATTAAAAAAACGAAAGAGAAACCAAAAATGAAACATCCATACCAGTTTTTTGTAGAATTTTTTATCCTGCATTTTATTTTCAATTTCTTCAATGTCGTTTTTATTACCAGCAGGAAACATGCTTAAATCTTTATCTTTGTTTAAAAAGCTTAATGGTAACTCCAACAGCTCGTTAGAAATGTTGTAGTTTTGATTATCTCTGCACAACGACTCTATCATTAATCCCATGGTGTTGAGCTTCTTCAGTACCAAAGTTTGTATATACTTATACTTGCAATTATTTACATACAATCAAGTAAATCCTTTTCTGAGTCGCGAAATATAGAAGAGCCACGTCTATGTTTAATTAACTTCTTTTCGTCGAGTAACTCTTTTGTTGCATTAAGATTAGTCATTTCCTCTGTTGAAAAAAAAAATTGTTAACGGTAGCAATGAAATCCCTCTATAAATATTTTTTAATTAAAAAAAAAAATCATCAAGAACGATTAAAAAACTTACGAAAAGGAATTCTATCATAAGTGATATCTTGTGTTTGACTGACAACTTCAGCATTCGATGTATCCAATTTAATATTTATTTTTGTTGGCAATTCTATGGTAAAAAAGTATATCATACACATTAACATACACTGCTGTGCAAAAGTATCCGGGCACTGATTTTTGAGCAATCACATTAAAGCTCATAATTTTAATAATAGCTCAAATAAATTAAATGTCTAGGAATCACGTCAAATTGCGGAAAATGTCCGATATATAACAAAGAAAGTATAATGATTTTTACCTGGATGCTGTGAAAGTTGAAATTTAGGAAAACAAAGCTGTAAAAATTGAAATTCGTGAAATCATTGATGAAAATTTTTTTTAAATACATTCAATGTATTTCTAACTTACATATATTTTATTTTGGTCCTAATAATGAATTTTCAGAATTTGTAAGATCCACTTTCTAGGTATGAGAATACATTGAATTTTTACAACTTTGTTTCCCTAAATTTCAACCTTCACAGCATCAAGATGATAGTTATTACAATTTTTTCCTTATACATAGAATATTTTTCGTAAATCCACCTTTGTGATAGATGATGAAAAATTTTGAAAAGTTTATTACTTTAGTGATTCTCCGATAATGTAGGCAGTGGCAGAAATTTCAAACTCAGCTAATTAATTTGAAATAATAATTTTTACCTGGATGCTGTGAAAGTTGAAATTTAGGAAAACAAAGCTGTAAAAATTGAAATTCGTAAAATCATTGATAAAAAAATTTTTTTAAATACTTTCAATGTATTTTTAACTTACATGTTTTTTCTTCACAGCATCAAGGTAAAAGTTATTACAGTGTTTTCCTTATACATAGAATATTTTCCGTAAATCCACCTTTGTGATAGATGATGAAAAATTTTGAAAAGTTTATTACTTTAGGTGTTATTCAAAAATGGTGAAAACTATTGAATTTGAACTTTTTTATGCTATGTATTTGTTAATATTGCACAAAGACACTTTTTTGTAAGTCACTCAATGCAAATTTTCATTACCTTTGACGTGATTCCTATAAATTTAATGTATTTGAGCTATTATTACAAATTATGAGCTTCAATGGTGATTGCTAAAAAATCGGTGCCCGGATACTTTTGCACGGCAGTGTATAAATGAATTAAAAGAAAGAAATAAAGAAACAGTGCATACTGTACTGTTAGTTTACTTGCCATTTTCTTTACAAGATTCTCCTTTGGACTTTCGACTGACAAATGAAGCTGGCACAAAGAGTACCTTTGTTTCATAACTTTTTTGGGTCGATAGATGAATTGCATAATCATCTTTACTAAAATATTTCACACAGCGTGAGTGCCTAGACTTTTTTAACTTTGCAGCGTTTAATGCGTCATCGCTTTCCACGTCTGATAATTTTAGGTGAAGGCCTAGTATTACAATTTCTTCCTTATACATAGAATATTTTCTGTAAATCCACCTTTGTGATAGATGAAGAAAAATTTTGAAAAGTTTATTACTTCAGGTGTTATTCCAAAATGGTAAAAATTATCAAATTTGAACTTTTTTTATGCTATATCATCTGTAAAGGCACAAATCTCATTGAGACAATAAAAAACAAAGAAAAAAAATAGTATATACACTTGAGATAACTTACTGCAATTTAGAACTCTTGCAGCTTAGACGTCACCGCATTGATGCAGTTTATCCATGGCTTTCATAATGCAGTAACGGTATAACGATTTTTCCTTTTTGACATGGAATTTTCCACGCCTTACCTAAAATTTTATCTATGGACCAAGAATATCGTGTCGCGTCAGAACTGAGCATGATGTGAATATTAATAAGCCTGGAATCAGGTTCATCATATAATTTTTCACTTGGAACCAGTTTTCTTCCAATGATGCAAATTTTATTATACTCATATTCCACGATATTATCGATCGATGCGAAGGTCCCATTTTTCAAAAGAATACAGCTGTCCTTAACGTTGTTACAATCAATGGTGTATGATTTGTTTTTGAACACTTTGTATTGCTGCATGATCGTTGAACAGTTTTCTGTGACTGGTCCGCTGTTGTGTGGTTTTTGTAAAAATGACTCTGTAGTAGAGCACGAATCTTCTTCAGCAGCTTCTATCTCGGCATATCTTCGTGCCATTTGTTCGAGCGGTTTGTTACCTTTTCTGATCATTTTTTTTATCGTAGACATATAGTTTTCAAAGCGAAAAGCACTATATCTGTCCAGTACTCCGTATTTCTTCACGTCAAGATAAACGTGCAGCAAATTGTGTACGTTATGAGATACATACTCTTTCCCGTAAATTCTTATAAAATCTTTGACAAAATGCTGCAACATTTCATGAGCACTGTCTATGTTTCTTGTGTCATGAAGATGCACCTCACTAATTAAAATAGATACCGCTGTATGCAGTAGCAGAAAATGACAGTACATTTCATCAGGCAGAATATTTTTTAAAACAACTGCTCCCGTGTAGAGTAAAAAACTCCTAAATTCGGTAGCCTTCCAAAAGGCGTAATCTAATAGTGATCGGGGTTTTCTTCCAAATTCCCTTGGGGCACTAAAACGTAGTGTCAATAATTTTTGAGAAATTTTGTTCACATCGGACGCACTCAATCTTACTTTTAATGGTCCTGTTAACCATAAAGTAATCAACTTCTTCATTACACCCAACAGAATTAAATGCATATAATCAATTGGTACTGAAGATATGCATCCGAATCTGGGAATTGAACTCAAGATTGGTATTTTAT
Organism: Diplolepis rosae; assembly: GCA_030998225.1. NCBI lineage: Eukaryota > Metazoa > Arthropoda > Insecta > Hymenoptera > Diplolepididae > Diplolepis > Diplolepis rosae. The sequence continues at coordinate 586,379 of JAPYXD010000700.1, forward strand.
CACAATCAAAATCTTGATAAAGATTGCGCGCGAAGTCATCATCATTCTTTAATTTGAAAGGTCCAATTCCTGGAAAACAAATTCTTCCTTTACGTTTTCCATTCTTCATTGATATTTTTGGTGTAGCATATTCTCCTCTTATTAGGCATTTCGAACAGCTGTCATATCCTGTATGTCCTTTCAGGTAAAAAGCAAATGACTTTGCTGGAGCGTCGCAAATTAATGCTTCACATGAGACTTTAACAGTGTTATCGTTTAAAGCATTCTCACAGAGCTCTATTGCTTCATCTACAAACGGCCTCAAAAATTCATTTGCATCTCTTGGTTTTTTTCTCCCATAGAACGCTCCAACAGGATAAACATTATCAGAAGTTATTTCAGAACATAAAATGAGCCATAAGCCTTCGCTTGCGGACTTCGAAATTGGTAGACCGTCAATATGAACCATTAATTTTACGTGTTCTAGTGGTTTACCTTTCCGATCATTTTCACGTAATATAGCCTTTATAGCTCTTTGCAAGCCAAAATGGTAATACTCGCCACCTTCAATGTTTGAAATGTTGGTACGTCTGATTGTGCCTAATAATGTTCGGGCGTCTAGTGGTAAGTCAATATAAGTGATTTTTTTTAAAATGGATAATAAAGCGGTCAATGCAACAAGATTTATATGAAATATAAGTGCCCAATTGCGCAATTTTTTTCTCAACAGATTTTCTTCTCCATGTTCATCCATAGATAAGTTACTTTTATAATATTTGCATGGACTATCGGAATTTGAAGATTCATCATCTGATGTCATCTCTGAACTACTGTCAGAATCCATCTTTAACAGTTTGCAATTGAATAAATCTTGTTCTTTAGGCGTTAGATCAGGATCATCATCTTCTACCCATGAAGAGTCATTTTGTAATGAGCATTCACTGCTGATATCCGAATGTAAAAATTGTTCATCTGGATAAGATTTTTCGCTTGCGCAGTCAGAGTCTGATATATTATTTTGTGACTTTGCTTTATTATCTGGACTTCTTGTTGTGATCCGATCAATTATGACTGAATCCCGAGGAACTCTTGCTGTACTGTGCAAGGCTTTAACATCATTGTCGACAAGTTTCTTAACAATACGCCGCAGGTGTCGAGTTGAATACCCGCATAATCGCAACGTCTTTGCCTTCAAAACCCTCTTCATAATGTGTTCGAACAGACTGAAAAAATTAACATTTTGTATATAAACATTCGCCGAACACTGAATGTACACGTACTGGACGGATTTCTTCAAAGGAGGTACTCGTCATTAGAAAACGATAGCTTTATTAAAAAAAGAGGTTAGATAGAGTCTTGGGAGACTCTTGGGATAGAGTCTCCGGAGCTCTATTGTTTCATTTCTGCGCTTTTTGAATTGCGGAGTTTCATAGGCCTTTCACTGATTACTTGGCAAAGTTTACAACTCCCCTTTTTGCAATGCTATTGCTTTTCAATTACAAGTTCTTTTTTTTTTTAATAACCCGTGCGGTAAGCGTACACTTAATATCCAGTGGTAATTTATAAGAGAATTTTAATACTCTGAGCGAATCAGCCCTTATAAAAAACAAGTATTGGATTAAGCATTGGAATAAGTGCTCGAATTCCGGCACAATCAAAAGCGTCTCTTTTTCCACAGAAAGATTTTAAATTCTTTAAATTTGAATTTAATTTGCATTATTGCGATATCAGAGTTTAAAATTGTCTACTGGGACACTTGTTGGCAACGTATCCTGTCTGATACGCGACTAATGATTTTCCGATAATGTAGACAGTGGCAAAAATTTCGAACTCAACCACCTAATGTTGAAATAAGTATCAGTAAATACAATAATTTTTTCGCGTCAAAAATACTGACGATAAGTATTGGAGTTACCAATACTTATTTCCGTATTAGGCGCTTGAGTTAGGAATTTTTACCATTACCTACATATTAAATACTTTAGACACAAACATGTAGAAACATAAAATCAATAAAATTTACTAATATCCTAAAAATCACATACCCTTAATGGAATTCAATGTGCTTTTAATCAGGGGTATGCATCAGCCCGTATTTGACGATTCTAACTTGACTCCGTTTAGTGTCCTGAGTTGAATTCCTAAGTTAGTTTGCCGAATTGTCACATGTGGCGCTAGCTGTACCATCACTCCCTGAAAATTCACAGTAACATACGAAGAATGTAATATCAAAAATTTTAAAAATATATGATTCAATGCCTCAATATTTGCTTTAGGCAGATCATAACTCTCATCAATTTCGTTTCTTGTTCAGAATTTTTCATTCTTTTTTTCTATTTTTCAACTTAATTTTGCCTCAAAAAAATAATATAAATGCAGCGATATGTAGACAATTAAATATGAAAATTTGAAAAAAGTTATTATTCAATGCCATAAAGGAATAAAAGAGATATTAATATTTAAATATTAATATTAGCCGAATGTTTCAAAATAGTTTTTGTACCAGATTAATATGAATAAAAAAGGGAAAATTTAATTTAAAATATTCTAATAATATTAATATTTAAAGTCTGATCTCTTTTATTTGTTTATGGCATTAAACAATATATTTAAAAAATTTTTGATATTACATTCTTAGTATGTTACTGTGGATTTTCAGGGAGTGATGGTACAGTTAGCGCCGCGTGTGACGATTCGGCAAACTAACTTAGGAATTCAAATTAGGACACTAACGGGGCGCCATTTCCTTTTTTGATGCATACGGCTGCTTTTAATGTAATGACTGCTTGGAAAACATCCTTACTGTTGAAGATACACAGGAACAGAGAGGTCTTATAATTGCGAGCATGCTCCTTTGTTTTCGCTCGTTAAATCAGTGTGCTCAGTTCGGATACCGACGTATTCACAACTGCAAAAGCACCTTCTATTCATGTGAAGCGAGTAGGGAGAGGCGGCAGCGCGCGCGCTGCCCTTGTTTCTTCCTCGTCGCTCTTGCACGCGAAAACGACTCGTCCCACTTCTCTTTATTCTCCTCGCTTCCTCCATGCAATGCTATTTTTAGATTTCACGATGTCGGTTCTGTCTAAATTGAGAATTGTATTTTTCTCGACTCCGTGCAAAAGAGGCGCGAAGCAGACGACATTTTCAAATTTATGAAATATGTTGTTCAAGAAACAACACTTTTTTTCAGATATTTTGGGGAAAATATGACCAAAATAAACATCTAAAGGATCCCGTAACATTTTTGAACCATTTAAAAACTTCAAAAATAAACTTTCAGCAAAATTTGAATTAATATATATTCCCCTACTCAAATTTCCAAACATCTTATCAATTTTGTACATTTCAAAAATTTTCAGTTGGAGAGATATTTTCTAGTAAGAAGAGATAAACATTAAATTCAAGTTTAAAATTTAATTAAAATAGCGATTAATAAACCGACAGTGTGAAATCTGAAAATAGCATTGCATGGAGGAAGCGAGGAGAATAAGGAGAAGTGGGACGAGTCGTTCTCGTGTGCAAGAGAGACGAGGAAGAAACAAGGGCAGCGCTCGCCGCCGCCTCTCCCTACTCGCTTCACACGAACAGGTGGTGCTTCTGTAGTTGCGATTACGTCGGTATCCAATGTGAGCACACTGCCTTGAATACGTGCCATTCGACCTTGAGGTGTTAATCGTAACTATGTTGAACAAAAGTAAACGGAATTGCCGTATTCTCATATAGCTATATGAAATTCGTAGTAAAATATTTCAAGATCAAACCAGAATTTTTAAAGAAATTTTTTTCTTTTTATGAGCTGTGAACTTGTATGAGAACTTGGTTAAAATTTTAATTTAGATTATTTCATTATATGGATTTCCCGATTGTTAAAAAATTATCATGAACTGTAACCGAATTTAAACGTGTTAAATTTGACTGCGCAGTCAAATACATTGAAACTGTTTTAAAAAATTGGTCAATTTCCATTTGTTCGATTTGAGAAAGATTTATCTCGTATTAAGGGAACTCAAAGTGATGCTTTCAATGTGCTATATTGAAAATTGAATTAGTTGAAATGAGTGTGATGTAAAAAGTTTGAATCGATGTGAATTCAGTTTTGAATAGCAATCTTTAAAATGAGTTGGAGAAGCAGTGCTTGGATCGTGGATTAAATCTGATCCCTCCACTTCAACATTTTTCTGAAAATAAAAAAAATTTCAAGTATAATTTGGGAGAATTTCTTAATTATATTACTTTTTTTAAGTTGTTTTTCAATTATTTTTTAAAAATTTCCCAAAATTTATTCGAAACCTTGTTTTTATTCCGGTAAAATGGTTAAATGGACTGTGTAAATTTCATCCACGATCTGAGAAAAGCACTGTGGAGAAGACAAAAACGTGTTTAAGAATCGCCCGTTTTTTACGTTGCATGCGACTACATCAATTATGATACTTAAAGCATTACAAAACATTTTTTTGTCTTCGGAATCTCGTTTTAAAGATTGCTATTATAACTTAGAATAAAAAGTTCTAAAAAGTTTCCAACTTTTTTGATTACATTCGTAAAATTTGCTACAAGTTAAATTTGAGGAACTATAACTTGTCACATTGGAAAATTGCGATTGTCTTTTTCGCGCCCTGTCTTGATATTCGTTCACTGAAATCCATACAACTAAACATACTGCGAAATAAAAAAGCATAAAGCTTTGCAAAGATTTTTTGAAAATTTACCCACATTCGACAAAAAAAATTTTTGTGAATGATCTTAATTGCAAATAACCTGCTTACTTTTTCAACAAACTTATCAAAGTTTAAAAGGGTTTCAAACACTGAACTTTTAATTTAGTATATTTAAAGCACTTTGAGTTCCCTTCATACAAGATGAATTTTGAAAATATTTCGACCAATATAATCGTTTCAATGATTTTTTTCTCAAATTGAACAAATGGAAATTTTTCGAAACAGTTTTTTCAATGTATTCAGTTTTTTAATCTTGAATTACGTGTTTCTCATTTCTTAAAATATAATATTTTATACACAACTTTTTAATCGAAATTAACAATCCATACAATTAAATAATCTAAATTACAAATTACAGTTTTAACTTAGTTCTCATACAAGTTTACGGCTCATAAAAAGAAAAAAATTGCTTCCAAATTCTGGTTCGATTTTAAAATACTTTACTAGGAATCTTATATCGTTGTATGAGAATACGACAATTCCGTTTACTTTTCTTCAACACAGTTACGATTAACACCTCAAGGTCGAATGTCGAATCGCTGGCACGTATTCAACGAGCGAAAAGAAAGAAACGTTCTCATTATTATAAGACCTCTCATAACAAATCCTTTCTGTGCAGTGCTCTCATATTGTGTTTGAAAGTTACCCCCTTCACATTACCATATTATGAAGAAAAAAAATGTCTCAAACTTGGTAGAATCTTGAAATTATATTACTCTTAAAGTTGTCCTTTAATTATATTTAAAAAGTTTTCCAAATTATATATAAAATTTTATTTTTCTTCCAATAAATGATAAAGTAGAGGGGGTAACTTCCATCCGCGATCTGAGAGCACTACTTCTGTGGCTCTTCTCTACATCAAGAATACTTTCCAAGCAGTCATTACATTGAAAGCTGTACGATAGTGTGACACTACTGTTTACTTTTCTTCAACACACTTATGATTAAGGGTATATAATATTTAGGAAATTAGAAAATGTTATTGATTTTAAGTTTCTACATGTTTATATTTAACATACGTAACATTTGGCTATCAAATTTTGGGCAATGATAAAGGAGATCAAAACAAACGCAAACAGATTTTGGATGTAAACATGTAGAAACTCTGCCATGATGTTCAAATGAACCTGCTGCTTTTTTCAAATATCATGTGCTCTTTTAAATTTTCAAGAATCTTACTATCATTCAAAAGGTTTTAGCATTATTAGGAGAGATTGCTAGGAATGTAATACAAGGTTCAAAAAGATATTGATCCAAATAATTTAAAAACAGTCAAAAACAATTGAAATATTTTAATGGAATTAACAATATTTTATGTGTGTTTTAAAAAACTGCCATGATGTTATTCAAATAATCTGAAAATATCTTAATTTCTAGAAATTTCTAAGGACTTTAAATACTTAATTTCCGATTTTTCAAAAGATTTACAGAAATTTTTAAGAGATTTCGAAATATTTCAAAGATTATTTCAAAGACATTACAACAAATTTTGTATAGTGCAGAAGATGTAATGGAAATTCAAAATTTTTCAAGAATTCTAAGAGATTTCAAAAGCTTTTAAGTGAAACTTTTAAAAAATATTACAGAAGATTTTAATGATTAATAATCCAAAAGCATTTTTTTCAAAATAATCATAAGATTTTAAAACATTTTAAGGACCACTCACATAATTTTCAAGGTTTTTTATTTCACGACTTTTAAATTTATTTGATTTCCGAAGACTTTAAGAGCATGTGATACTTGAGAAAAGTAGCAAGTTCATGTGAACAATGTGGACCAGTTTCTACATGTTTGTGTCCAGAATACATACAATTTTTTCCAAAAATTTGAGGAATGGTAAATAAGATAAAAATGGACGTAGGTAGACTACTTTTGGTTTTGATAATGAAAAAAAAATTTGCGATATATTTTGCTAAAACTGAACTTTTTTCAATCTCGGAACTAAAAGTAGTCTATCTACGTTCGTTTTTGTCATCTCTAATATTTCCGAAAATTGGTAATGGTAAAAAAAATTTAATGTACTTTGGGCCCAAGCATGTAGAAACCTAAAATCAATAAAATTTGCCAATTTCTTAACAATTAACGGACGGTCCACGTAAATTTACGTTTTCCCATGCAGAGCAGATTCGACCCATCCGTTAAGTGTCAAGTATCACATGCCCTGAAGCTTATAAGATTTCTAGGGATTCCAAGATATATAGAGATACTTCAATACATTTAAAAATTATTATAGACAGTGTAATGTTTAATTCAAGTATCTATTAACTTTTAAAACTCTGTATACTTATAACTTTTCCCCTAAAATGCCTTCAAATATAAGAAGTACATCAATTTTATGACATTTGTGTTTTTAATTCGCAATCAGTAATACAAATTTTTGATATGAGAAGTAATCACAACGCTTCAACGTTTCATTTCCAGAGCAAAAAGGGTTATTTTTGGAATTTTTATATGCCACAGTAAGTATTAATTTTACTGTCAATATTTATCTAAAAAGCTGCGAATCATGTCAATTGTTCGAATCCTTTTACTTTGAACAATACGCTTCATAAATATAGGATGTTATAATACTTATATAAGTCAAATAAATTTATGAACAAGTTTTTGGGGAGCTCTTGAGATTACTTTTCAAAATTCATGTACTTACTTTATCTATAACTTCATAACCGCCGATCAGAAATGTACTCTGAATTACTCTGAATTTTCTGTTCTTTTTTCATACAAGCGTTCTTTCTATGAGTAGAAAAAGGTTGCAGTTAGTTGCAGTACTCAGAATACACTAGGATTTTCTCATAAACGCACGGTCCGGTCGCACGCCAGTGGTCGCTATTTTTGGCACTGGTAGGGTAGTGGAAGTGAAAATGTCCAATCTTTTGTTGCTGGCGAAAACGTCGAAATGTAATTGGCTGACACAGTCTATAATATCACATTTATTTGAAAAAGAGAAAATACGCATGCGCTGTTGTTGCGCGGGGCGTGGACGCGAAAAAAGTGTTAGTTTCAAATTCGAGTCACTATTAAACTAAGCAGTCCAGCAGTTTGCAAGGAAATTATCTGAAGTAGTAAAATCTATAGCAGTGCTAAGTTTGCAATAAGTGTCAATACGCGCGAAGACTTGTCGGCCAGTAGGAAAAAAATTGAAGGAACAAAATATATCTAATAGTTACGCGTTGGATGCCAAAAGTAGTACCATGGCCAGGTAAAAATATTATAAATATATAATATTAGAAATATAAAGATGATAATACCATTAAATTTATCTCAATCCGATATATACAAAGTTTCTCAATCTTCTTACCGCGTGGTTATGGTTATTAATATTAAGGTAATTAAAATAAATGTTCTGTGAAGTTCGGAACAATAAGTGAATGACAAAAATAAATATTTATCGGGTACAAAGTGTTTCAGATAGGTTTTTTTATAATATACAGCGAAAAATACGTTTTCTGTTTAAACTGTTTACTAAGAAAAAACAATCCCCCATAGCACAATACCTTCCGAACATTCCATGGGAACGTTCATACAACGTTCAGGGAAGGTATTGTGCTATGGGGGTAAGTGTACAAATAATCATAAAATTCAAAAAAATCTTTTAGATATTGATTTTTTGTGAATTTTTTTCAAAATATCTAAAAAAGGAGAGTAATATCTTGAATTATTTATTTTGTCATTTTGAATTTGTTGTCTACTTCGCGTGTCTTTTACACGAAGTCGAGAGAAACATAATTTTCGACCTAGGCTCAACAGCCGAGAGCGTGAAATAGGAGCGATAAAGTGGGGACATAGATAATTGAAGCAAAGATATTATAAACCTAGTTGCGGCCAATTATAGTTTGGTAGACTTAAATGCAGACGTCGCTTTCGGCGTGTTTTTACCAGTCCCCTCTTGCCTCTCACCAGACCGTAGGATCCTATCAAATTAGTTCCTCGAAAGCATTATAGAGGCGCTAAATGTATCTCCCTCCAATCCCCTCCACCCGCTGAGATACCCAAAAACAGTAAGCGCACTTTAAAAATTTAAATTTAAATTATATATATTGAAGAAAATTAAAAATTGGTAAACAAAGCAAGGAAAAGCGACGTGTAAAGTGTTTCAATGTTACTTTATGTGTATTTTATTTTGCTTTATAGTATCATTTTGATATTGAAATAGGTTACAGTGAACATGCATTGCTAAATTAACTTTCTGTCAGTGAAAGATAAGTATGTACATGAATGAAAAACCAATATTTAATTATTATAATTTGAACATGTATGCAATAGAAAGAGAATTAGTTTCTTATTTTTAAAAGGTTTAATTTTTTATTTTCATATTTTTAATTCTTTTTTTTACATTCTCATCATGGATGAGAAGGTATTGGTTTTATGTGAAAAATGACTTTCGAAATTTTCATCAAATCTTTACGTTTTGAGACCCCCTGACTCAGAAAAAAACGGTTTTTACGAAAGTGTCTCTCTGTCTGTCTGTCTGTCTGTCTGTCTGTAGTAGGTCGTGTGGGGCATAACTCTCGATACAATTATCAGATTGAATTGAGCTTTGGCACACTTTATCGGAACCGAAAAAGTAAGGACAACTTCGTTAACCAGCCACATCCAATCCAAATTGAGGGATTGAGCACTACTTTTGTGTTTTTGAAAATAACTTTTTGAAAAAATCAAAATATGTGAGATACAAAAAAAACGTTTGGATGGAAAATTGTTTGCCTGAATGAAGTCTACGAATTCTCATTAAGACATTTCGGGACAGGATGTATATTTTATGTTTTGATTTTTAATATTAAAAAAATTCGATTTTTTTCTCCAAAATATGTGAGATACGAAATAAGCGTTGTTCTGCAAAATCGTTTCCTTAAATAAATTCTACGATTGTTTTTTCTTTTTGAGATATTTGGAACAAAATAAATAAATCATTTTAATCATGTAATTTATTAAAAAGTTACTGAAATGTATACAGAAAATCGAGCGCGAAGCATGAGTGTCATGATGAGAATGTGTTCCTTAAGGCCGATAGAGTCTTAAGCAAATTGAATTTCCTGTTTCACTTAAATTCAAAAAGAAATTGAGTGACTTTGAGAAAATGTGTAATTCACATCATCTGTAATATTAATATAAAATTGGTTTGAGCTTCAGTATCAAATTATAAGGAATAAATCTAAATCTATTTTTCAAAAAAATAATAGTGCACAGACGTCAGTGTTAATTTTCTTTGCGTCTCGGCACTATTATTTTTTTGAAAAATTCAAAATTGTGGAAAAACAACTGTGTAAACTAAATTGCTTTCAAGGTAAAGTATCACATACCCTTAAATCAATATCTTACCAGATGAAATGTTGAAGTCTTCTCCTTTTTTTAAGCTCAATGTTTACAGAAAATTTTTTTGAAAATTTAAAGAAGAAAGTTGTCCGAAGCTCAATAATTTGTAATTTCTGAAATATTTGTTTGACTCACACTAGTCAGAATGTTTTAAAATCTCATTGTAATTTATGGCTAGTTCTTGTATTTTCTTATTAAAAAAGTGATAATTCCACACTTTTCTGAAAAAAAATAGATCAATGTTTTTCAAAAAAACTCAAATGAATTGATTTATAAATATTTATAATAAGATGTATAAATAAATAAATTGCATTTAATGAAATATTTCAAATGAAACGATTACTTTTTGTGCCTTCTTTTGAGGATATTGTTAGAATTTCCTTTTCTCACAATTTTACTGGGAATTCTTATATAAATCAGGATCACCTCCGGTAAGTATACGCTTTATTTCACTATCTAAATCAAAATAAGTGCACTCAGAAAAAAGATTTGATTGAATCAAAGAAAATTATTTGCTTGAAAGACTTTCTTTGATTTAAAGAAATGATTTGTTTAAATGAAATAAAATTTGTTTAATTCAAACAAAATGTCTTTAAACGAAATAAATATTTGTTTGAATCAAATTAATTTTTCTTCAAAACAAAGAAATTAATTCAATGATATATGGTCAAAGATATAAATTGTTTTATTGAAGGCAGAAATTTATTTGATTCAAACAAATATTTATTTGGTCCAAAGATGTTTTGTTTGAATCAAAAAAATTTTGTCTCAATAAGGTAGTTTTCATCATCGAAAAGTAAACCTCAGTCAAAAATTGATAATTTTGCCTTTAAGAATAGCAATATTATTATTGAAGGGCTATTTTGAAAGAGAAAAGATTATTTTCCATAAAAAAAATTTAAAACACAGAAAAATAATTTTATTAATAAATTTTATTTTGGACCCAACTTTTTATCTTATCGCTTCTTATCAAATTTTAAAAAATTATGCGATTCTAATAAATCATGAATAATTTTTTCAGAGAAAAGATTTCCCAACACTTCACCGTTTCTGATTTTTAAAAATAAATCCTTTAATGGCTGAAACCAATTAAAAAACCATTTTCCAAAACGAAATTTTTATAAACAAATTGCTGAATTTGATAAGAATTTATTCATTTTCGATAATTGGAAATGGTTAAGTTGTGGGAAATCTTTTCTCTAAAAAAGTGATTCATGATTTATTAGAATCGCATAATTTTTTTAAATTTGGTAAGAAGCGATAAGAAAAAAAGTTGGGGCAAAAATAAAATTTATTAATAAAATTATTTTTCTGTATTTCAAATTTTTTTCATGGGAATTAATCTTTTCTCTTCCAAAATAGCCCTTCAATAATAATATTGTTATTCTTGAAAGCAAAATTATCTATTTTTGCCTGAGGTTTACTTTTCGTGGATAAAAACTACCTTAATGAAACAAAATTTTTTTGATTCACACAAAATATCTTTGGACCAAATAAATATTTGTCGAATCAAATAAATTTCTGCCTTCAATCAAACAATTTATATCTTTGACCATATATCATTGAATTAATTTCTTTGTTTTGAAGAAAAATTAATTTGATTCAAACAAATATTTATTTCGTTTAAAGATATTATGTTTGAATTAAAAAAATTTTATTTCATTTAAACAAATCATTTCTTTAAATCAAAAAAAGTCTTTCAAGCAAATAATTTTCTTTGATTCAATCAAATCTTTTTTCTGAGTGCACTTATTTTGATGTAGAGAGTGAAATAAAGCGTATACTTACCGGAGGTGATCCTGATTTATATAAGAATTCCCAGTAAAATTGTGATTTTTTTGAAAATTTTTTCGATATATAACTAAAATTACTTTAAATTATATAGATTTATTTTAAAAACGCTTGATAATCGAGGATATTTTACAATTGGAATTATTTGCAATTAAAATTTCTGTAAAGAGGAACTACTATAATTATTTGCGTATATCTTTTTATTTAAATATTCCCAATTTATTCAATTTAAAATTGGAAATATTACTATTAAGCAATTTTCAATACCTCATTATTTTTTAATCTGTCCACTTATGATCTTCTTGTAAGCTTTTAATTAATCACTTGTAAAAAGCATTTATAGCCTTAAAAAAGCCTTTGAAAAGTAAAAAAAATTTTATTTCAAACGATTTTAAAACTCTTTCATTTTTAGATCATTGTATCGTTAATTCATCTGATTTACATTGTACTTTTGTAAAATTTCAAAAACTGTAATTTAATTTTCATTTGCAAAACTGTAAGAGTATTGGATTTAAATTCTAAACTCAGAATTTCAATTTCTCATTTCGACCAAAAATATTGACAGTAACAATTTTTCCCTTCATAGATGTACTTTATTACCATAAGGTATAGGTAAGAATGAATATTAAATAGTTATTTCCTGTAAGTAATTATTTATTTAGTTATTTCATAAATTTCGGGTCGGCTGCAAAGTTTTTTCCTACGTAAGCACACTTGAAGCTAGGTTTCCACATTTTATCTTTAAAGGAGTGTTTTTATATTCTCATAAAATAGAATTACAAGAAAGGTAATTATGACAGAATTTATTAATTAAAAATTATTATTTTTAAAATTTACATAAAAATGCAATTAATTAACGTTCTGAATTTATAATATTCAAAATCAATTGAGTGAAATCAAAGAAAGTTAAAAAATAAAACTACTTGAATACAACAGGTTATGAACCTAACCTCAAATTCTGCATTTAAATTCTACATACAAATAGTATCGAATAAATAGTCCTTGCAGATCACACACTCGAAAGAATTATTTAACATTTCCTGAAATTCATAAAATTTATGTCACGTCATCAACATTATTTAAGACTTTTTACAAAATTTGTCAGCTGTCAAATTTTGTAAAAAGAGGTCACCGGGCGAGCAGACGACGAGATGCATGAGACATCGAATCGAAGAAATCGCAGAAACTCAGAAAGTTAGGGAACGCTTGCTTTTACCAGAGATGAGTTGGGAGATTGCTAAAGTAATAGAATAAGAGAATTTCACAAAAGTGGGCTGATAAACGCGCCCTCTGAACGCGTTGCGCAAAAGGTGTACTTTGCGCGTCGGTAAATAATGAAAGTTAGAAAATCCAGAAATGATTTACCATCAGAATTTCTTTGGAGGGGCAGCGGCGCACGCTGCTCTTGTTTCTTCCTCGTTGCTCTTGCACGTGAGAACGGCTCGTCCCACTTCTCCTTATTCTCCAAGCTTCCACCGTGCAATGCTATTTTTAGATTTCACGCTTTCGGTTATGGAGTCGGAATTGAGAATTGTGTATTTCTGTCGAAACCGTGGAAAAGAGGCGCGAAGCAGACGACAATTTCAAATTTACGAAATATTTTATTTAGGAAACAACACTTTTTTCCGATATTTTAGAAAAAATCTGCCTAAAATAAAAATCTGAAATATCGTGTGAAATTTTATAAGCATTTGAACACTTCAAAAATAAACTTTCAGTAAAATTTGATGCCAATAAATGTTCCAAATTTGAATTAATATATATTTTCCGTTCGATAAAATATTAGATATAATATATTTTGCTTTTGAATAATCAAACCTTTTATTTATACTTATATATTGAAATTTTCATTAAAAATATGTTATGTATTCTGAAGGTTTCTTAAAAAAATCGGCCTTAAAGAACACATTCTTATCATGACACTTGCGTTTCGCGCTCGATTTTCAGTATACATTTCTGTAACTTTCTAATAATTTACAAGATTACAAAAAATGTATTTTCTTCAAAATATTTAAAAAAGGAAGAGAATTCATAGACTCTTTTTGAGGAAACGATTTTTTGTATTATCGCTTATTTTGTATCTCACATATTTAGGTTCAAAAATTGAATTTTTTATTTTCAATAGTGTTTTTTTAAAACCAAAACATAAAATATACATCTTGTCAAAAAATGTCCTGAGGTAAATCCACCAGTCCTCGGACAGTTAAGACATCAGAGCGGAAAAAATAATAAACCTTTCCATGAAATTGCTATCTATTGTTCATTTATCATAGTAGAAATATTAGGGATATCATTTTCTTCACAAAAATATACTTGATAATGGTTTTGAGTCATCAATTCTGATAATATAAAAGAATTATGATGATTGATACACGTGTGCCAGTCCCCGGACAAGTCAAATGTGATTGCGTGAGTGGCCGAAAATGCATGCTCGAGTCTCCGGACAAGATAATTATTAAAAGTACATTAATTGAAACAATATATAACACGTTTATTTTTGTTTTTAACGAACTTTTTAATACAATCAATCAATATTTGTGTTGAACAAAAATTATTTCATTATTGAATTACAACCCATACGAGCGCTAGCCATCGTTAATATCTTCGTCGATTGCTTTGGCCTTTTCTGTCTTCTTCCTCTTGGTCAGTGTTTAATTCTCAACTGCTTCTGCTTTTCGATTTTCTTGTCTTCGTTTGTCCTTTTCAGCTTTTTCCTCTCTTTTGATCCTTGCTTTCGTTTCGCTTTTTCAATCTGCTTCTCTTTCTTAATCCTCTCAAACTCAGCACGCTCCTCCGTCTTTTTTTTCGCTTATTCTATTGCTTTCTCCTTCTTAATTTTTGCCAACACTGGTTTTCCTTCTTGTTGCTGTTTTCTCAGCTTTACCCTTTCTTCTTTTTCAAGCTGAATTGCGAGTTTCTTTTCCTCACGATCTCTATACCATTCCATCCAACCGTCTCCCGTTGCAGCGTAAGGTTGAGAATGTTTGTCAACTTTTTTCTTCTTATTGGTGCTTGCGATAGTGAAGGGCAAACAATAGTATATTACGTGCCTAGGCACACAATTTGGGAAATTACGAGACTCGCGACAATGCTCGCAGGAGATCGAAGCCAAGGCGTAGCCGAGACGAAGCCGAGACGAATCCGAGGCGCGATCCGTCCTGCGAGCATTGTCGCGAGTCTCGTAATTACCCAAAGTGTGTGCATTGGCACGTATTCTATTTTATGTGACTTCGGTGCGTATACGAGCTTTTACGCTACAGTTGAGAGTAGCGTAATGTTGTGTATTAGGATACAGAGGAATCTAATGTAAAATTGAACTACGCATGCGCCTATTACGACACACCGGAGCGTAATCTTCTTCTTATTCTTCTTCTCCTTCGTACAGCGTTGGCACCGTACTGACAAAGCATTGTACATTTGAACTGCGCATGCGTCTATTACAATACGCTACTACTACACAAAATCGAGAAATTCAAAATGGCCGGAAGTATTCGCGGAATGTCAAGTGAGATGGGCGATAATCACGGCAATTTCGACCTTTTCAGATTGGATTCGAGTGTACGCATAAAAACTCGTATATGCGCCGAAGTCACATACAATAGAATATGTGCCAATGCACACAATTCGAGTAATTACGAGACTCGCTTAAAATGCTCGCAGCACTGATCGCGCCTCGGCTTTGATCTCCTGCGAGGATTGTCGCTCGTCGCGTAATAACCCTCATTATGCACCTAGGCACATAATATACTATTACAGCATAAAAAGTCAATAACTTTTCGATTGACGGCGACTGGCACAACACGAAAAGGTTGCGGCGCTAGTCTTGGTGATTGTGTCGGAGGACTGGCACATTGGCATGTTACGTGATCCAGTGTCCCGATTGTTTTGTTTATTAACATAAGAATAATAAAATCTTTAAAGAAATAAATACATTGTATGCGAAATTTATTTTTACAAAGTATACATGCATTACTTCTTTCATATCGTAAAAATTGAGGTGTATATTTCCTTATGAAATTCAATCTGTTTCTAACAAAAACAGTAAGCGCGTAATATTTTCTGAGAAATAATTGACATCGACTTACACAATATTGATTTTTTTGAAACTATTACTCAAGAAAACAAAATGTTTCATGTCATCTTTACTTCTTAACTACAGCTTACTTAAAAAAAAAATTTCAGTAAAATTTATTAATTATTTAAAGAATTTGAAAATCTTTCTGTGGAAAAAATGACGCTTTCGACTGCGCTGGGATTCGAGCCCAGGTCTTTCGATTGCCGAATCCCAGCGCAGTCGAAAGCGTCATTTTTTCCACAGAAAGATTTTCAAATTCTTTAAATATTGAATTTATTTGCATTATTTGCGATATAAGAGTTTGAAATTGTCTACGAGGACACCTGTCGACAACGTATCCTATCTGATACGCGACTAGTGATCCTCCGATAATGTAGGCAGTGACAAAAATTTCAAACTCAACTAATTAATTTATTAATTATTCATTTAACAAAAGTCGGAAACGATTGACTTTGTCCGGACTCTGGCACATGTCCGAGGACTAGTACATTTACCTTACTAAGAATTTGTAGACCTCATTTAGGCAAATAATTTTCCATCTCAACGTTTTCTTCGTATGTCACATATTTTGTTCAAATAATGGAATTTTTGAATTTTAATCGTATTTTTTAAAATTAAAATGAAAAATATACGTTTTATCAGAAAATATATCTGGAAATATTTGTATATATTTCTAAGTTTTTCGTTCATTTTATCCGGTTTTCTATATACAGTGAATTCTACATATTTTTTTCCAATTCGTGTTGTTGCTTACTGGACTTCTTCATTTTGAATTTCAAGCAATGAGATAAGTTTTTGAGTTTCATTATTATCCTTATTTTAACTATCTTCTACATTTTTATCTTTTACGAAAATTTTGAATTAATCTTTTAATTTATTGCACTGAAGAGGGCTCCCGCATATGTAGCCGAAACGTCTGCCTTCTCTCTTTTTTTGCGTTTTTTATCGTAAGTAGTATTGATAATATTAATAGAAGAAAATAAAAAGAGGCTGACCCAATGCCAAAAAAATGAGAAATTAACAAAAATTCTGTGAATTTTGGGTCAATATAATAGCAGACATGTCATCAAGCATGCCACTTTACAGTTATTTACTCTTGTAGATCTTTATGTAGTAAACCACTTTTCATCTTAACTTTTATTCGTACCTCGTATAATTTAACTGGAAAATGGATATTGACTTTTTTCAAGTTTTAATATACTGTGACTTTCTTAATTTTATTTTAATTGCAAAATATTATGAGGAAATAATTAGTAGAGCTTTACGAGAATTATCAGAAACCAGTCTTAAAATTTTTGATTTTTTCATAAAATTTTTTTCAAAAACACAAAAAATGCTCCTATTTTGACAATTTTTGTCAGATGTAGCTGGTTAACGAACTTGTCCTGACTTCTTCAGCTGCGATAATGTATGCCAAAGCTCAATTCAATCCGACAATTTTTTTCTATCCAGAGTTATTGAGTATATGACCTATTACTACTGCAGATGGACAGACAGACAGACAGACACTTTCGTAAAAACCGTTTTTTCTGACTCAAGGGATCTCAAACGTAAAGATTTGACGAAAATTCCGAAAATGATTTTTCGCATAAAACCAAAACTTTAATTCTCATATGATGAGAATCTATAAGACATCAAATTTAAATCTTTCTTAATAATATTAATAACTCTAAAATTAATTAACATTGTGAAAAGTCTGTAGTCTCATTTCAAAGGTAAGTTTTCATAGTATTTTTCTAACTAATTGAGATGTTTTTGGAATTTTTCTGCTAGATTCTGCTCTAGAGTCAAACATGGTAATGAAAAATCATCAAATTTCAAATCATGATTGTACTACAGTACATTCATTAGAAGAATTCAAAAAATCCAAACTATCAATATTTTGATAAAAATTTCTAAATTTAGTACACTGAAAAAAATGGTTAGTAAAACCAACTACTTCGGTTTGTAAAATATGCCTCAGCTATTTTATTAGTTAGTGCAACAATTTTTACATTCTCATCATGGATGAGAAGGTATTGGTTTTATATGAAAAATTACTTTTGACATTTTTATAAAATATTTACGTTTTGAGACCCCCTGAGTCAGAAAAAACGGTTTTTACGAAAGTGTCTGTCTGTCTGTAGGTCGTTTGCGGCATAACTCTCGATAGAATCATCAGATTGAATTGAGCTTTGGTACACTTTATCGGAGCCGAAAAAGTAAGGACAAGTTCGTTAACCAGCCACATCCAATCAAAATTGAGGGATTGAGCACTACTTTTGTGTTTTTGAAAATAACATTTTGGAAAAATCAAAAATTTCAACACTGGTTTTTGATAGTGCTCATAAATCTCTACAAATTATCCAGATAACATTTTTTGATTAAATCAAAATTAGAAATGTTACAGCATATTCAAATTCGAAGCGCGAGCGGCATGATGAGAATGTGTTCCTTAAGGCTGATAGAGCCTTAAGTAAATTGAATTTCCTGTTTAACTTAAATTCAAAAAAAAATAGAGTGACTTTGAGAAAATGTGTAATTTACATCATCTGTAATATAATTATAAAATTAGTTTGAGCTTCAGTATCAAATTATAAGAAATAAACTTAAATGTATGCGGAGAGCACAAGACCGAGCGCGAAGCGCGACGATCGAATCGCGCGCCTTAGGCGCGCTCAAACTTGCGAGCGAAGCGCGCAATGAGAATGTGCCCGCGATGCGGGCAGATTTTTTTTGTTGGTTTTACTATCTCAATTGTTATCACAAGAACTTGGGTAGTAACACCAACAAAAAAAATCTGCCCGCTTCGCGGTCACATTCTCTAAGCGCGCTTCGCGCGCAAGTTTGAGCGCGCCTAGGGCGCGCAATTCAATTGTCGCGCTTCGCGCTCAGTCTTGTGCTCTTCGCATATATTTAAGTTTATTTCTTATAATTTGATACTGAAGCTCATACCCATTTTATAATAATATTACAGATAATGTGAATTATACATTTTCTCAAAGTCACTCTATTTCTTTTTGAATTTAAGTGAAACAGGAGTTTCAATTTACTTAAGGCTCTATCAGCCTTAAAGAACACATTCTCAGCATGACGCTCGCGCTTCGCGCTCGATTTTCTGTATACATTTCAGTAACTTTTTAATAAATTACAGGATTAAAATAATTTATTTTCTTTCAAATATCTCAAAAAGAAAAAACAATCGTAGACTTTATTTAAGGAAACGATTTTGCAGAACAACGCTTATTTCGTATCTCACATATTTTGGTGAAAAAAATCGAATTTTGTTAATATTAAAAATCAAAACATAAAATATACATTCTGTCCTGAAATGTCTTAATGAGAATTTGTAAACCTCATTTATGCAAACAATTTTCCGTATAAACGTTTTTTTTATATTTTGTCTAAAAAATGGAATTTTTGAATTTTAAACGTATTTTTTGGAATTGAAACGAAAAATATATGTTTTATCAGAAACTGTGTGAGACAAAACTTGTAGATATTTTTGAAACTAACAACTTTGTATTCTTACGTCTTTTTCTTATTTTACATAGTATTGTTAAACAATTGAATTTTGGATTTTCAATAGTTTTTTTTTTAATTAAAAAGAAAAATATGCATCTTATGAAAAAATGTTACGATTCAAATATGTAGGTCTTCATGTAGAAAATAATATTGTATCATAACGTTTTTTCGTATCTCGTATAATTTAACAGGAAAATGGAATTTTGATTTTGACTTTTTTCGAATTTGAATATGCTGTAACATTTCTAATTTTGATTTAATCAAAAAATGTTATCAGGATAATTTGTAGAGATTTATGAGCACTATCAAAAACCAGTATTGGAATTTTTTATTTTTTCAAAAAATTATTTTCAGAAACACAAAAGTAGCTCCATCCCTCAATTTTGATTGGATGTGGCTGGTTAACGAACTTGTCCTTACTTTTTCGGCTCCAATAAAGTGTACCAAAGCTCAATTCAATCTGATAATTCTATCGAGAGTTATTCCGCACACGACCTACAGACAGACAGACAGACAGACACTTTCGTAAAAACCATTTTTTCTGACTCAGGGGGTCTCAAAACGTAAAGATTTGATGAAAATTTCGAAAGTCATTTTTCACATAAAACCAATACCTTTTTATCCATGATGAGAATGTAAAAATTGCTGTGCTAACTAATAAAATATCTGAGGCATATTTTACAAACCGAAGTAGTTGGTTTTACTAACCATTTTTTTCAGTGTAAAATATGATATACATCGATTTTTAAAAACTTCTTGAAGAAGCTACATATTTTAAAAATTGCATGTCTTTTTTTAATTCTGTTCAACCTCAAGATAGAATCCAGGAAAGAATTTCTAAAAATATTTTGATTAGGTTAAGAAATCACTATGAAGACATACTGAAAAAAACCTTTTGAAATCTAAATCTAAATTAAAATTTCTTTTGTAATATCTTTCTATAAAATAAAACACTTTGACGAAAGTTGAACTCCAGGTCAATCTGTAATTTCCGATGGTAGTAGTTTATATATATATATACGAATTGTCATGTAAAAGATGTTAAATTCCAAAGAATTGTATTCAATGTATTTTATTTTTTAGTAACCGTTTGTCGACTTAGCTTCATATCAAGTAAAGTTTGAGGTGTAAATTCACATATAATTTATGTATTTTCTTAAATCAGCAAACACTTCATTTACATTCATCTATTGAAATTGCCATATGTCTTAGGTAAAAAAAGATAATTTTGCTTCCAAAAATAGAAAAATTATTATTGAAGAGATCATTTCAAAGAAAAGAGATTAATTTCCAAGAAAAATATTTGAAGCATAAGAAAAAATAAATTTAACAAATTTTATTTTTACTCCGACTTTTTTTCTTATCGCTTCAAACCAAATTTAAAAAAAAATGATGTGATTCAAATACATCAAGAATCGTTTTTTCAGGAAAAAGACCTAATACAACCTAGCCGTTTCCATATTTCTAAAATGAATAAGTTTTTACCAAATTCAGTAATTTTTTTACAAGAATTTTGTTTTGGAAAATTTATTTTTAATGGTTTCAGCCATTGAAGAATTTATTATAATTTCCAAAAAATGGAAACGGTTAAGTTGTAGAAAGCCTTTTTCTTGCAAAAATTATCCGTGATTTCACAGAATCACATCATTTTTAAAAATTTGGCTCGAAGCGATAAGAAAACAAGTCCGGGTAAAAATAAAATTTGTTAAATGCATTATTTGTTTATGTTTTAATTTTTTTTTCTTGGAAACTAATCTCTTTTCTTCCAAATGATCTCTTCAATAATAATATTGCTATTCTTGAAAAAAAATTTATCTATTTTTGCCTGAAGTCTAATTTTTGTGGATGAACTACCCTAAATCAGCAAACACTTCATTTACATTTATTTATCGAAATTTTCATACAAAAGATGTTACCTATTATGAAAATGTTCAAACCCTTCATTTTTGAAACTTGTATCTCATCTTGAACGATATCTTATTATAAAATATTCTCTACATAATTAAAAAAAAAAATGCTGAAATCGATATTTTGTTTCGAATCTTTAAGCATTTATTGACTTTAAATTTCATTAAAAAATTATTTTTCAAGTATTTAAATCATCTTAAAATTTCACAAAATCTTTTAGATAATTATTTCAGATGGATATTTTTCAAAGTATATAGAAAAAAAGTGTAATTTTCTTAATGTTATATTCCGTAATTTTGAATTCTGTGTCTATTTTGCGCTTCCTTTGCATGAAGTCGAGAAAAATACAATTTCTGATTTTAACTCGACAACAGACAGCGTGAAATCGAAGCGAGTTAGTGGGGATACACCCTCACATATTATTGTAGCACTGCGGACCTTTAATTTTAGTTCGAAAAAGCCACGGAAAAAGCTTTACGCAATTGAGGGCGCTGCAAAAGTGATATACAGTAGCTCTGTTTTACCCTTCAAGTAGT
The DNA here is from genome assembly GCA_030998225.1 of Diplolepis rosae. Lineage (NCBI taxonomy): Eukaryota > Metazoa > Arthropoda > Insecta > Hymenoptera > Diplolepididae > Diplolepis > Diplolepis rosae. The sequence goes on from JAPYXD010000700.1 coordinate 608,203, forward strand.
AGCATGAACCCACGAAGGAATAATAAGGAGACCAAACTGCCATGGGAAACTTATCCGAATCTGGCAGGAGCAACGGCACGGTAAGTGCCCGGCTTGTAAGTTGGAAGTAGTGGAAAGGAGTGCGCAAGTGCGCAGTTGTCCTCTTCTTACTCACAAGAAAATGTGCGAGTGAAACGAACGTGTCAAATTGATCTAAGCCAGAGAGGTTATGCAACCCGGTACGCGACACGACATTGCTAAGAAAAAATGTATTATATTAAATGCATTATATTATATTATATTCGATCTTCAAAATCTTGAAAATTTCTCGGATTAAATTCCCTCACCTGTAAAGAAAAAAACTATTCAACATTATTTTACACACGATTTACGAAGTAATAACAAATACCATAATTTCAATTTCAAGATTTACAATCTTATTATATTCGATATATACATACCACTTTTATAATGCACTCCTTTAGCTTTATAGAAGTCCTGAGATAAGAATTTTTTTTTTAAACTGAATTGAAAATTGAACAAATATCTGCCGCTTGCAAATGATCAAAAAATCAATCAACATAACCACTTTGGCTTAGATCAATTTCACAATTTGACAAATTCGTCTCACTCGCACATTTTCTTGTGAGTAAGAAGAGGACAACTGCGCACTTGCGCACTCCTTTCCACTACTTCCAACTTACAAACCGGGCACTTACCGTGCCGTTGCTCCTGCCAAGTCGTTTACATGGAAATAGGTCTCCTTATTATTCCTTCGTGCATGAACCTTTCATTTTAGTTCCCAAGAGCATTTCGCAATAGGGCGCGCTGCGGAAAATCACTGGAAATTAAATACATTACTTTAGCAATTTCCCAACTCATCTCTGCTTTTACTTTATTTCGTAAATGCTATATATAGACGAAATAAGGAGAGAGCCGAAGTCTCCCGAAGATTTTCGAGCATCTCCGTGTTTTCGAATTCAGAAGACACTGCGAGAAACACGCGTCGCCATGGAAACGGCTGAAAGTTGTGAAGAGGGCAGCACCTCGATACCCAAGAAAGAGTGATGTTCTATATATATCGTTCTCCCACTCCGAGGCCACTCGCCGCATCTAGGTTTATAATATCTTTGATTGAAGCATATGCTCTGCCTTACCGATTAAGAAGCAAAATAAAACCGCGTCCACCTTCATTGTAGTTCCAAAAACGCTTAAGTGGATAGGGAGCGCTGCAGAAAACCAGTTGAAATTTAATACATGGGACGATGGGACTGGCAATCTCCCACCTCATCTCTGACAAAATACATAAGCAAATAACCTTGATTCACCAACAGTGCGGTTACACATGGCATTGTCGCCGGTATTTCGTATTACGTACTTACTGTTTATTATTCACGTTAATAACACACCAGCTATACTCCAAAGGTATTCATAATGTAACGTATAAGTATTTAAAGTACGTGTGTGCACATGAATGTCTTAGCTATTGAATTATAGCTTATAAAATAAAGTCGCTTCAAAATTGATATTTATTTAATACTTGGAGGAACTTTGAAAATATTTTTCATTAAAAACAGTTATTTTCGTTCTTTCTAGTAATTTCAAAACTATATTAATGGTTATAAGGTTTTGGATTTTGAACTGTAGCATTTTCTCAAAATTATTATTAATTTGAATTTAATTTAAACACTGTATTTTTGTAGTGTTTAATGAAGAGAAAGACGTTTTATGTATCAAAAAATAAACGTTTATATCAGAAAATTTCGCTTCTATTTTTCATGTTTAAATTTTGAGAATATGGCAGCTTGTATTCAAGAAGAATGCGTCGTAAGTACAAAAATTCTACTATACTTTTTGAGAAAACCGAAGTTTTTATATTAAAGTACAATTTTTGTATGATTCATACCAGTTGATTGTAATTTTTGTTATATTTGCTGATCATTTTCATGTCACTTTTCATATGAAAGTTAAGATGGTTGAATGAATTATAATCCATTCAACACTGACACTTACACTTTTCCTCCCATAAATAACTTAAAAATATCTAAAATATTCCAATTCCGGAACCTAAGGAATTATAATTATTTCATAGGACGAAAAAGAGGTAGACCAAGAAGAGCAGAAGAAGCTCAAGAAATTAAAGCCCATGCAGGAGAGTGAAAATCAGGGAGAAGGTTATTTTCATTTTTATCGCACTCTCAAGTTGTTAATTTTTAGAGACGTTGAATTTTTAATGGCTTAATAGAGATAAAATAGATTAATTTAACATATAAAATTGTCGATTCACGTTTGTGTTGGAAATTCAAACCTAATTGATGCCACCACAAGTCCTAATTTCAAACTAATGTAATGTTCATTTTTATAAAAAATATTAATCGGATTTACCATTGCATAAATTTACTTAGAATTGATTTCCCACAGTGAATAAACATCTGCCAATCTAAATGTCTATCAAGTTCCTTACAATGCCAAACGAAGATATATTTTGAATTTTTAATAAGCTACCTAAATGTCAAAACAGTAAACAAAGTAATTCTAGTTTTAGAACGTGGTTTGAGCCTCTTGTTTTCTAAGAATTCTGAAGTTACATCCAGAAGTTTTATATAAATTAGGATCATTATTTTTTAAATTAAAATTTTGTACTTCATTAGATGATAAAAAAGTGAATGATCTAATTGATGGTTGCTCACTGGGGGAAGATAATAAAAATTCAATTTCATTGGATAAACGCAAACGAAAAAGACTTGCCGACAAGTTTGATGAAGGCTTTGCAGAAGATGACTATGATTTAATCAAAGAAAATTCAGGAGTTAAAATAGCAAGGGTACATACTCATACTTTTCATTCTCAATAAATGATGTAAAATCTGGGATACTTGACGAATAATTCATATAAAACTATTTTAGAAAAAATTAAAAAGGGTGCAAAGAATAGTAGAACAAGAATTAGAGGAATCAAATAACGAATCAAAAGAAGAGCAAGCGACAATCATTAATGGGTTTACTACAAGCTCAGAATGTGTAAGTTTTATTTTCCTTACGTAATTTCTTCACCTCATCCCTGTATTTATATTGACAAGAAACATTTAATAACTGAATTTTAAATCAAGGAGAAAGAACGAATCTCAAAGGAAAGTCATTCTCAAGTTATTAAATCTGTTGATAACAAAATTAAGGAAGAGTCAGAAGAGAATGGTTCTATAGTTGATGATAAGGACCAGCCAAAAGAAAAAGATAGAAAACAGAAGGATACAAATTTCGTTGATGCGTATGGCAACTTTTATCTAATACTAGTCTTTAAAAATGCATTCGTTCAATTCTAAAACATCGATTCTCTTTCAGGTCCTTACAAGAAGCTCAAGATGTGTTTAACATGACTTTTGATTTTGAGGTGCTTGAATTGTTTGGATGTGAAGAACGTGTAGAAGAAGATTATGTGCCAAAAGCATCCACAAAACATCAAAAAAATGAAATAAAAAAAAGTGTTTTTGAATTTTACAAACCTAATGATCTTAGACGCGGAAATTTTACAGATGAGGATATTGAGGTGAGTTCAAAAAGTTTTTGGGATTACAATTATTGTATAATTTCTTTAGCCTTTTGTTTTCATGTCTAATTTTTATATTTTGGTAAAAATATGTTTCTGAAAGTACATTATTATCTCCTTTTAGATTCAAACTAATGATATACCAGAGAGAATGCAATTGCGTTCCGTGCCTGTAACGTCAGTACCAGAAGGTTCAGATGAATTATATCTCGAAGCCAAGTGGATACATGAGCAAGCATTTTGCAAGCCAACTATCTCCATTCAAGACTCGCATTTAAATGATGATGCCAAGAACAGGGCAAGAGGAAGAGCAAATGGACCACATACTGTCAAAAAAATCAAGAATGCTCTGGAGTTCATAAGAAATCAACACCTCGAGGTGCCTTTCATTTCATTTTACAGAAAAGAGTACGTATTGCCAGAGTTGGAAATTAATGACTTGTGGAAGGTCTACAAATTTGACGGAAAATGGTGTCAGCTCCGCCAGCGGAAGGAAAATTTACTAATTTTGTTCAAGAAAATAAAAAACTACCAGATGGATAAAACTATGAGAAGCCCGGAAACTCCCTTGGATGATAGTGTGAGAATTATTAGAGATAAAGACATACAGCGACTGGAAAATGCACAAACAGATGATGAGATAAATGATATATACCAACATTTTATGTTTTATTACTGGCATGAAGTACGCGCGATGCAAGAAGCAGTATGTCAAAAAGAATGCGAAGCAGATAAGCAGCCAATGAGAAATTATCTGTGTTATGTTTGCAAAAAGGTAGGTTTGGGTTCTCTCATTAAGAGGTTTGGGCTTACTCCGGAACATTTTGCTGAAAATTTGCGAGACAATTATCAGCGCCATGAAGTTGATGAAGAATCTGCGGGACCACTTGCGGTCGCGAGTGATTATGTCGGGCAAAAATTCACGGCGCCGGAAGAAATTCTTAAGGTAGCTCAACTAATGGTTGCCATACAGTTGTCTCGAGAACCATTGGTACGAAAAACTGTAATGGTCATGTACATGAAAAGAGCAAAGATATCTGTTAGACCAACAAAAAGAGGAATCAAGGAGATTGATGAAAATCATCCAGTCTATAGTATGAAGTATTTAAAAGATAAACCGGTAAAAGATTTTGTCGGAGATCAGTTCTTAAAGCTTGTCATTGCCGAGAAGGATGGGTTAATCAGGATTAGTTTCAGTGATTTTATAGAAGGAAATTTTACCAGCAACTATATTGATGAAGCTAAGCAATTATACCATCGGGATGAATTTAGCAAAACTGTTCAAGACTGGAATGCACTAAGAGCCAGAAGCGTGGAAATGGCTTTGACGAAAATTGTAAGTTGATTAGTTCCTCAATTGTATTATACGTTCTGCAAAAAATTTTTTTTAAATTCTTTAAATCGCTAAAAGTCGAAAATATTAACATCTTTAATTATTTTAGCTATTCCAATCTTGAAAGATCTGGAATTTAATACATTCTAATTTACAGGTGTTGCCAGGCTTGAAGAAAAAACTAAAAATCATCCTAGTTTCTGAGGCAAAAGAGTGTGTAATGCGAGTCTGTTGTCAGAAAATATATAATTGGCTAAAAACTGCCCCTTATTATTCCTGTGAATTCATCAACGAAACTGATGAAGAGTGGGATATAAGTAATGGTTTGCGCGTGATGGGAGTTGCTTATTTATCCGATCAATCTCAAGCTCCTTATGCTTGTATAATATCACCCGACGGAAAATGTACAGACTTCCTGAAAATTTCTCATATACTTAAGCTTAAAAATAGCTGTAAAGAAAGTGAAAATATATTTAAGGAAGTAGATCTACTGGCAATTAAAAATTTCATAGAAACAAAGAAGCCACATCTCGTTGTAATTGGTGGGGAAACACCTGACGCTTTAATGGTGCAAACTGACATTCGGGATATTGTTCTATCTCTTGTCGATGAAGAACATTTCCCCAATATTCAGGTAGAAATCTGTGACAATGAACTCGCGAAAATGTATGCTAACAGCAATAAAGGTATCTCCGAATTCCGTGATTATTCTCCTCAGCTACGTCAAGCAATATCTCTTGCTCGAAGAATGCAAGATCCGCTTCTAGAATTCTCTCAACTTTGTACAGCTGACAATGAGATTCTCTGCTTAAAGTACCATTCCCTTCAGGATCAACTTCCTCCCGAAGATCTACTAGAGAACATCTATTTAGAATTTGTAAATCGAGTCAATGAGGTCGGCGTTGATATAAACAAGGCGGTCCAGCAGGCGTATTTCAGTAATATAGTACAATTCATCTGTGGGTTGGGGCGCTGCAAAGGAGCTGCACTGCTTAAAATATTAAAGCAATCAAACCAGAGACTGGAAAACAGAACCCAGCTTATTACGGTTTGTTACATGGGTCCTAAAGTTTTCATCAATTGTGCCGGATTTATCAAAATTGATACCAATAGTCTTAGAGATAGTACGGTAGCTTGCCAACAGATTTTGGACGGTTCAAGGGTCCATCCTGAATCTTACGAGTGGGCAAAACAGATGGCAGTTGATGCTTTGGAGTACGAGGACAAGGTCAGGAATACTAGTAATGCCTTGAAGGACATTCTAGAAACTCCAGATAAGCTCAAAGATCTTGATTTGGACGCTTTTGCCAAAGAACTTGACAGACAAGGTTTCGGTAACAAGAGCATCACCCTCCATGATATCAGAGAGGAATTAAATAGTAGGTACAAAGATTTGAGAATGCTCTATTGGCCTCCTGATCCCGAAAAGCTTTTCAATATACTTACTAAAGAGACCTCTGAAACGTTTCACACAAGAAAGCTTATTGTAGCCAAAGTAGTGGGCTTTGGCCATAGTAAGCAATCTTCGTATACAGAGCTTCACCAGGCCAATCCAGTTAACGCGGAAAAAACTGGGCTCTGGCAATGTCCACACTGCTTCAAAGACGACTTCTCTAAGCTTTCTGATGTGTGGCGTCATTTCGTTGCTGGATTTTGTTTAGGGAAGGCTACAGGTGTAAGATTGCGATTAGATAATGGAGTTTTTGGTTATATTCACGTGAAAAACTTGTCGGATAAGTATGTAGCTGATCCTAAAGATAGAGTGCAAATTAACCAATTAGTTCACTGTCGTATTATGAAAATTGACTTTGAAAAATTCAGTGTTGAATGTACGAGTAAAACCAGCGACCTTGCTGATAAAAGTCATGAGTTCAAGCCTCAAAAGGATCCATTCTATGATGTAGAAACTGAGGAAATCGATTTAAAGCAGGAAGAAGACGCTAAAAAGTCAAAACAAGGACAAACTTATATAAAGAGATTCATTGCCCATCCGTCATTCCATAATATCAGTTTTTTGGAATCTGAGAAGCTTCTGAAGGACATGAAGCAAGGAGATGTCATAGTGTGGCCCAGTAGTAAAGGCGCCGATCATCTCAGCATATCGTGGAAAGTCACTGAAAATGTCTATCAGCACATCGACGTGAAAGAAGAGAGAAAGGTTAACGATTTCTCTTTAGGTTCTCGATTATTGATCGGCAAAGAGGGATTTGGAGGCCTGGATGAAATTATAGTAAGGCATGTCAATCCAATGGCTGCTTTCGTTTCCGAAATATTAGACTTCAAATACTATCAGCCAGATGTTTATGGAATGAAAGACAAAGCTGAAGAATTGATAAAGGCTCAGGAAAATATAAACTCTGCCAAAATTCCATATATTTTATCAGCTGCTAAAAATTGTCCTGGGAAATTTTTGCTGTCGTATTTAGCAAATGTTCATTTTAAGCACGAGTATGTTTCTGTGACTTCAAAAGGATTTGAGTACAGGGCCCAGATATTCAGTAGTTTGTGTGATATGCTTCAATGGTTCAAGAAACACTGCCGGGATCCAATACCTTCCCAAGATACCCCTAGCACATCTCCGATTATAGAGGATTTGACTCCAGGAACTAATCACAGAAAAATGGCATCTCACGTGAACACGCCGTATAGTCCTTCTCATACAGCTCACGTTCTGATTAAGTCGCCTAGTCAATTTTTTCAGTCTCCATTCTTGCATCCTGGACAGATAAATACTATTCCCCAGAGTAGCTCAAATCCCAACCCACCTATGCCTCTAACTCCTGAATTATCACAAACGACGCCTAGCGTAAATATTTCTCTCCATAAAAAAAATTTGGATTCAATACAGGATTCCTTTTTTGAAAAACCTCAAGATAAACTTAAGGAATTTTTGACAAACAAAAGGCGAAAAGCAATCTTCGATGATGAAGATTGTTCTAAAGACAATTCGCCGCCAAAAAATTTTATTGAAGACGATGACAATCCATTTACAGTTGGATCATCCCGAGATGATTCTCCCAATAGAGGAAAATCAGGAAGCGGTTCCTATTCTTCAAGATCAACAAGAGAATCATTTAGAGAAAACCGAGGAAATTCAAATCGCCATTATATCTCTGGCGGATTTCGAGGGAGATGTTCTCGTGGATCTTCTAAAAATCGAAGGCCAAAAGAAAAGTTTGACAGTAATGATATTTTTAAAGACATTTCTCCATACAAAAAATACAATGAAGACGACGATAATTCATTTAAAATTGTATCATCAAGATATAGTTCTCCGAGAAGGGAGAAATCTTCAAGCAATTCCTATTTATCAAAATCACCAATCGAATTATTTAGAGATAAACGAGGGAATTCACAGCACGATTCTTTTTCTAAAGGACTTCGAGGGAGATTTTCTCGTGGATCTTCGGTCAATCGAGAGCCAAAAGAAAACTTTGAGGATAATAAACGTTTTAAAAAAAATTCTCCGAGTGAAAGTTATAATGAAGACTACGATAATCCATTTAAAATTGGATCTTCACGAGATAATCCTCCTAGTTTAAGGAAATCTCCAAGCGATTCCTATCCTTCAAGATCAACAAGAGAGTCATTTGGAGAAAATCGAGGAAATTCAAATCGCGATTCATTCACTGGCGGATCTCGAGGGCAATTTTTCCGTGGATCTTTTGAGAACCGAAAGCCAATACAAAATTCTGAGAATTGTAACCATCTTAAAGATAATTCTCTGTGTAGAAGTTTCAATGAAGATGACGATAATCCATTAAAAATTAGATCATCTCGAGATGAATCTTCTAGTAGAGAGAAATTTCCAAGCAATTCTTATCCTTCAAGGCCACCAAGAGAAACATTCAAAAGAAATCGAAGTCAATCGCGACAACATTTGGTCTCCGAAAGATTTCGAGATAGATCACCTCGAGATTCATTCTCTGGAACACGTCAAGGTAGATATCCTCGTGGATCTTTCGAAAACAGAAAAAATTATCAAAACTTTGATGACACTAATTTTAATAACCGTGAATTTCCTCGTAGACCTTGCGAGAAAAGAATGCCAACGCAAAACATTGATAGTAGTAAACGTCTTAACAATTCTCTGAACAGAAGTTTTAATGAAGATACTGACAATCCATTTTCAATTGGTTCATCCAGTGATAATTCTCTGAATAGAGGAAAATCTCCAAGCAATTCTTATTCTTCAAGACCATTAACAGAATCGTTTAGAGAAAAACGAAACAAATCGCATCAAAATTCTTTTTCTGAAGGATTCAGAGGAAAATTTTCTTGTGGTACTTCTGAAAATCAAAAGTCAAGACAAAACTTTGACGATATTAATCTTTTTAACAACAATTCCTTGAGTGAAAGTTTCAAAGAAGATGACGACAATCGATTTAAAATTGGATCATCCCGGGATAACTCTCTCAGTAGAGGGAAATCTCCAAGCAATTCATATCCTATAAGACCATCAAATGAATCATTTTCGAGAAATGAAGGCGAATCACATCAATATTCGTTCTCTAAAGAATCTCGAGGTAGAGATCCTCGTACAATTTTCGAAAATAATAAGCTAACACAAAACTTTGACAATATTAATCCTTTCAATAACAATTCCTTGAGTAAAAGTTTTAATGAAGTTGACGACAATCCGTTTAAAATTGGATCTTGTCGAGATAACTCTCCAATTAGAGAAAAATCTCCAATCAATTCTTATTTATCAGGATCACCAATCGGATTATTTAAAAGAAATGAAGGTAAATCACAACAAGTTTCTTTCTCTGAAAAATCTCAAAATAGGGATCTTCGCGCAACTTTTAAAAACAAAAAGCGAAAGCAAAACTTCGACGAGCGTAATTCTTTCGGATCATTTTGCAACAATGGCAATAATTCAGCAGAGCTGGACGATAATCCTTTTACGGTTGGGTCGTCAAAGGAAAATTCAAGAAATAATGAGTCAATGGATGTATCTTAAAGATACCACATATTTGTTTGATAAAAGTTTAAAACATAACAAAATATTTAATTCGCAGAACTTAGAAGTTGTATGTTCAGTATAAACTTTGTACGATTGACAAATAATCAAAAATCAGTATTCATAGTTACTAAATAAAATAAGTATATTAAATATTTTTCGGTACATGTTGAATCTTCTATGTGGATTGTTATTTATGTTCCAAGTGTTTTATGAATTATAAAAATTCCAAACATAGATTGTTATTTCATATTATTGTCTCTATCTATAATTTATATAAAATTATTATTATTTTATTATTATTAATATTTTTTTGTCACTCAACGTTGTTAGCTAATTTTATGCATAATATGCCAGTTCAAATACATGAAAATATACATTTCAAATTTCAAGAATACGAAACAATTCGAACCCTCAAAATATTTTGATTTATAGTTTTGTTTGGACGTTAAGATGATTTTGAGTTTGTAGTGATACAGATTCGAATTCAATTTTGAAAATGTACATTTACCTCTTCCAAATTGAGGCAAGTGTTAAAAAAGCTTTTACAAGAAAAAAAATATTTTCCCGTTTAATAAATTTATTGAATTACATGAATTATACCTGATTCTTGCTTCCCACTAGTTACGAATTCAGTGTTTCATATGGTCTTTAAACTTGTATACAACAAAACACAAAGGAATCGAAAACCGTTTACAGAAGTTATGAGCAGCAATTATTTTAGAAACCATGAAGAAAATAATTAAACTAAATAATAACATTATTAAAATAAAAAATTTGTCAACATTACTGAAATTTATTATTTAGTTCGATTTCTTTTGTATAATGAAACATATTCTTGCGAAAACTTATCGCCATAAAAATTCGGAGAAAACAGTGATAAAGTTTTTTGGGAAGTTCTAGATCAAAATATTTTATAGTTTAGGAATAGTTATGATTTTAGTTAATGTCAGCGCTGGAATTTTCGAGTGTGCTATATACTTTAGGGCTTAGCGCCACGCCATGTTCTCTCACCAGAGAGTATTTGCTTCCAATACGATATTAATTATTGTACATTCCATAAAATCAATCCCTATCGAAAAGTCCGGATCCGAGGCCGGAACCTAATAGGATCCTGTGTCGGATCCTAGGCTGGAATCTGCGCCGGAACCTACGTCGGAAACGTATTCGGAACCTGCGTCGGAAACGTGGTGGGAACCGCTGTCGGAATTTGGGACCGGATCTACTGTCGGATCTTATGTGTATCCTGACAGGAAAATTTGTAAGTTTTTAAAAAATAAAAAAAAAATTCTTCGCTAAATGCACTAATTTTGGCCTCTTCTGCAACTTGCCAAGTAGAAAAAGGGTATTATAATGAGGTTTATTATTCAATATTGGAATTATATACCAGGGGTGTTAATTGAAATTTGCCGGTTTTACTCATAGATGTCACTAGAGACATGTATACTGTAGGTATTTTGGTTATAGGGATCCTACTCCCCTAGTCAACTTGATGAAATGATCAACTCACAATATTCACTCAACAAATATTTATTTAACAATTAACAAAGGTCTATGGTCAGACCATGAAGCGATCACGGGAACGATCAACTACCAACTAGTTACAGAGCGTGGCTGCCGCTACGGCATAGAACGAGATACAACAGTAGATGGGAAACTCGCCGAATCGCGCTTAGCCAATCATCGTTCCCTACAGTACTCCCCCCTGAGAGAGAGCGGTCAAAAATATATAATCGCAAGTATATCGAGTATATCGTCAATAATATATAACAAGTGTGATTATACCGAACATAAGACGACAAGATAGAATTTCATGTTACAAAAAGTAATTTGATAAAAATATACATTTTGTTACGTAGTTTAGGCAATTACATTTCCCTATGCAGTTTAGGCAATGTTTTCAGCGTAGAATTTGATACAATGTTTGGAAAGGAGAAATTTGTCAAATAGAAATGCGTAAAATTTTGCGGAAAACAATGGTCATACTCGCAAATGGAGATGAGAGGAGAAGATACCAAGGCATAGATCACAGACGTTTGACTTGTCTTGGCTCTTTTCTGACATCAACCGATGACGACATGACATTCCTTCAGCATCTTTACGCTTACATTTATTGTTTAAATGTAACTCGCTTGCGTGAATAAGTTTTAAGACCCGGTTTAACAATGTCCGGATGAGTTACATTTTGCGATGGATCAAGATGATCGACGCCGTCACGCAAGAAGTGCGCCGGCTTAACATTTTCGACAGACACATGGCGTGCAACGCCGTTAACCTCTATTTCAAAAACTCTGTCTGACGTGCGATTTAAGACTTTATGAGGACCCGTATAAGGGCGTTCCAAAGCCTTCCTGGCGTGATCACGCAGAAATACGTGAGAACATGAGCTAAGTTCTTTAAAAACGAAAGCGTTTCGCTTATACTTTTGAGCTACTGGAACTGGTTTAACCTTCCGCATATGTTCTCGAAACTCCTCGAGAAAAATGTGCGGGTCAGACGAGAAATCCTCGGGCAAGACGAACTACCCGGGAATTCGGAGGGTGGTTCCGAAAACGAACTCAGCAGGTGACGCCCCGATGTCCAAAACGTTAGTCCGTAATCCGATTAAAACTGAAGACAAAGATCGTGACCATTCGCGGTCGGAATGGCACATGATAGCCACTTTAAGTGATCGATGCCACCGTTCGATCATGCCATTCGATGCGGGATGATAAGCGGTCGTTCGTATGCGGTTGCAGCCTATTAATTGCAAAAGTGCTGAAAATAGCTGAGATTCAAATTGACTGCCTTGGTCCGTGGTTAGTGTTTCTGGTGAACCATAGCGTGAGACCCAATGGTCGAAGAATGCTCTACAAATGGTTGATGCTTCGATGTCTCTAATTGGTATAGCCTCAGGCCAACGCGAAAAACGGTCGATGATCGTAAGGCAATACCTAAAACCATTACTAATGGGGAGTGGACCGATAATGTCCATGTGCACATGGCGGAAGCGCCCATCCGGAGCGGAAAAACTCGTTGGCAGTAGGCGATTGTGCCGCGAAATCTTCGATTGTTGGCATTCCGGACATGCCTTGCACCAATCGGAGATATCGCGACGCATCGACGGCCATACGTATCGCTTGCGGATGACGCGATCCGTAGCTTTTGCGCCAGGATGCGCTTGGTTATGGAAGAGATGGAACACTCGTTTCCTGAGAGAAGATGGAATGATAGGGCGGAGTGCCTCGCCAGTCAAATCGCAATACACGGATGTGTGATCTGGTCCCCATTGAATTTTTCGAATGTTAAGCGAGCATTTAGGGTCTGATATCAGAGATTTGATCTCTTCATCTTCAAGTTGCTGTTGAGCGAGTTCAACAAGGCTAAATTCTGTGAGAATGCGTACGCTTTCAACTCTGGACAGTGAATCGGCAACGATATTTTCGTGACCTGGCTGGTATTGAATGTCGGTTGTGAATTGCGAAACGAAAGCAATTTGACGTTGCTGACGTTGTGACATTTTCTCGACGCGTTGCGAAAACATATAAGTCAGCGGCTTGTGATCTGTGAAAATGGTGAAAACTTGACCTTCGAGGAAGTGTCGAAAATGTCGGATAGCTTCATAAATGTCAGTGAGCTCGCGATCGTAAGCGCTGTAAACGCGTTGTGATGAAGAAAATTTTCGAGAGAAAAACGCCAGGGGTTTCCAACTGTTAACCAGCCATTGCTCAAGAGAAGCACCCATACCGAAATTTGAAGCGTCTGTCACTAGACGAGTTTTAGCATCGCAAGCAGGGTGGGATAACAGAGCTGCGTTGGTTAGGTCCTGCTTGACCTGTTCAAACGCAGATTCTGCGTCAGTATTCCACGAAATCTGCCTTTTATCGTTTTTTCGAGAGTCTCGCATGAATTCTTGCAAAGGCGCCTGAACCTCAGCGGCATTCTTTAGGTTTTTTCGGTAAAAATTGACCATTCCGAGAAAGCCGCGGAGCTCAACAATAGTTTTTGGCTTTGGGTACTCGGAAATCGCGCGTACCTTATCGGGTGTCGGACGACAACCCTCTTGATCAATCAAATAACCTAAAAACTCGAGCTTGGTTTCACCAAACTGGCATTTACTAAGATTGATTCGAAGCGAAAAATCCTTCAAACGCTGGAAAACCATTTTTAGATGATTTTCATGTTCCTCGAACGATGAGGAAGCAATGAGAATGTTATCTATGTAAGCGAAAACGAAATTGAAATCGCCCAAGGCACGAAAAATATATCGCTGGAACGTTTGGCCAGCGTTTCTGAGACCAAACGTCATTACCCGGTATTCGAAAAGACCGAAAGGGGTAATAACGGCAGTTTTTGGTACGTCGTCAGGTGCGATAGGGATTTGATGATATGCCATAAGCAAATCCAGCTTAGAAAAGACTTTCTTTCCTCGAAGCATTGAAGAAAAATCGTGAAGATGAGGCACGGGATATCTGTCCGGCACTGTAATTGCGTTTAAACGGCGAAAATCACCGCAAATGCGCCAGTCGCCATTCTTCTTTTTAATCATGTGAATGGGGGTTGCCCAAGGGCTACTGGACGGTTGACAAATGCCATCTTCCACCATTTGTTTAAAAATTGATTTGGCTACAGCCAATTTCTCTGGAGGTAAGCGTCGCGCGCGGTCATGAACTGGTGGACCGTTTGTCAAAATGTGGTGATGAACGTTGACATTGGTAGTGACACTGCCCTGCTTTAAAGACGTGAGTTCTGGGAACGATTCTAAAATGTGTAAAAATTCGTGGTTACGGCTAATTAAACTCAAATTGCAAACGAGTGCAGATTTAAGGAAACCACGAACAGATAAACCAGTAGTGGTATCAACCAGACAAGATTCGTGAAGAAACGGAACTAGGTGGTAGAAAGCAAGCAAGTCTGCTCCTATAATAGGATAAGGGACTGCTGCTAAACAAAAGTTCCACCTAATGGAGCGGCGCAGATTAAGATTTAATACAATTAAGCGCTCGCCGAACGTGCAGACACGAGAGTCGTTAGCTGCATATAAAACTAAATCGCTGGGCGGTTTTTTAAGAATCGCAGAATCCGCCGGAAACAGAGAGATGTCAGATCTAGTGTCTATCAAGTAAATAATTCCACTTGAAAGATCTCGAATATGGAGACGCTTTGAACCGGAAGAGCCCGTATCGACGGTCTCCGTACGAAAGGGCTGACTCAGTTTTCCGATTCTGATGGCACTTTCCAAGAGCACGGTTGAGTACACTTTTGGGCGTTTTTTCCAAATCGCTGATGGTAGAAGCAGCGACCCTGGGAACTTCTACTGCGTGAACGATCTCGTCGCTGAAAATTACGAGAATTAGAACGACCACGTAATCGGGAACCCGTTTTTAAACTGCGAATTTCGTTTGAGAGCTTTTCAACTTTGTTAGTTAAAACGTTAATTAAAGATGACAAGTGATTGTTACTCGGTGCATTATCAATATTTGATTTAGGAAGACTAAAATGAGTTGACGTGGAGGCGACCTGGTAATTTAAGGGCTGTGATGCCTCGGACACTTTGTCGGCCAGGTTGGCCAGTTCTTGGAGATTTTCCACATTTGATAAAGCTAAAATCGCGCGTACTTGAGATGGCATTTGTTCAAGAAAAATGCTTTTAATTACCGCGTCGGTGCAACTACCATCGTTGAGTGCGCGAAGTCTTGTCAGAAGAAGAGAAGGTTTTCCTTCTGAGACAACCTCTCCTCTTAATAATCTTCGTAGACGTGATTCAGCAGAGATTGAAAAACTTTGTATAAGTTTATTTTTAATTTGCGTGTAAATATCTGCGGGTTTAGGCTCTAATTCTAGTAAATGTTTGATGTGCGGAATGAGATCGTGATCTAAATTGGCCACAAGATAATCAGCCTTAGTTGATTCTAGATTGATTCGCGCCTGACGGAAAGAAGCCTCGACTATTACAAAAAATGATAAAGGATCCTCGCGAAAGAATTTCGGGATCTTAGGAGTACGATAAGCATCCGCGCGTTGGTTCTCAATAACGGCTAAATTTTCAATCATTTTGGAGAGTTCAGCCTCACCCGAGGATGGTCTACCAGTTGCCATTTTGATAAATTTAAAATGAGGAATATAGTAATACAATATAGCGATAAATACAAATATTGTACAAATAATTAAAATTGAGTATTGTAAATGAATTTTATAAAAACCAATGCAAATAGAATGGTTAGAACCGCAATTGTCCTGCTGCCTGATCACACCATGAAGACTCGGAGATCTCAAGTCGTTGATGAAAAGCTGTAGTTACTACAAGCCTGCGCATTCCGCCCGACGACGCCAATCACAGCATTTATCCTGCGAAAAATAATCTAGGAAATAAATAGTTCACGAAAATTTAAATTGAAGATAGCAGAAGAAAAATAAATGAAAAATCAATGATGTCCGGTATGCAAGTTTCAGCCTCCAGTATGAAACACAGCAATATACAGAGGTCGAAACCTGAATCCCGACAATCGCTGCGGTTAAAAATTTAAATTGATAAACAGGCACTCAGGGGGGAACGAATCAAAATTATTTAAACAATGGTAACACATAAAAGATGTTGATTCGCAAAGTTATAAACTTGTAAGTAACAAAAGTTTAAAATATTTGTCGTGATAAAACGCAACGCGTATAAGAAAATTAAATTCCGTTGATTATAAAATTAAATTTACAAGATGTACACACACATCTAAATAAACAGATATGTAAAAGATATCAAAATAAAATTTAAGTTATTATAATTTGATAGATCAACGCAAGACTTTTAACAAGGCTAGAAATTCAATATTGACGTTCAAAAATAATTTGGTACAATGTTTGGGCGAAGTCGAAAAATAAATTTAGTAAATTTTAAATTCCTAAATAACGTTGACAAAAAAACTTTTTAGAGTATTTTTTTTCAAAAATTGCGTGATATAAAGTAACATAAAATATTTTAGTCGAATTTTGAATTAAATATTAAATATTCGGAAAAGGTGACTAGAATTGTTACGGATAAATAAAGCTGACAATCAACACCTATAGTCATTAAATATTATGTCTAAACAAAAGACAAGGTCAAACACCAAGACTGGTTAACAAAAATACGCTCCTATAAGCGTCGGTTGAAATTTACAATAAATAATATTAACTTTCAAGCCGTATAAAATTTCGAGTAACAAAAAGAATTTTGAAAATACGTATGTTAAAAAAATGTTTAACATTACCGAGTTGACTCGTGTGATGAGAACTTCTTCGCCGTCGTTGAAATGCTCACTGGAACTCAGGTTTCCTTGAAATTATATGTAAAGAAGCGTTGCTGAATTAGTTGAATATTTGGAGCGAAAATCTTTTGCAGACGCCAAAGTCCCAATCGTTGCGGCGAGAATTTATTTTACGAAGGGAATCATCTTCGGAGTTCCAGTATATGAAAAAGCAGGTTGGAGTTGGTAGCGGTGATGTTACAGATCGTCCCGGACGCTGTTGAGGATTTGAAATTGGAGCAACAAGTTGAAAATTGACGCCATAGTTGCTAAGCGTGCTTTTTTCTTCGACGGTAAAACACGTCGGGGTCACCAATTTGTAGGTATTTTGGTTATAGGGATCCTACTCCCCTAGTCAACTTGATGAAATGATCAACTCACAATATTCACTCAACAAATATTTATTTAACAATTAACAAAGGTCTATGGTCAGACCATGAAGCGATAACGGGAACGATCAACTACCAACTAGTTACAGAGCGTGGCTGCCGCTACGGCATAGAACGAGATACAACAGTAGATGGGAAACTCGCCGAATCGCGCTTAGCCAATCATCGTTCCCTACAATACATTTCTATGATTTGGCATCTATGTCATATTTTTCTATGGACAATAACCTTCAAAAATACACAATTACATTCTGCCAAAATAATAGCATCATAGTTGTTTACCTCAGTGAATATGTCGAGTTTCGTTCCAAGTAAATCGCATTTGCGGCATTCGTTGTTTTTCTTATTTCATCAAAAGAAAAAAGCAGTTGAAGCTCATCGATTGCTGGTAGAAACTTATGGTGAACATGCTCCAGTGATTGGAACATGTAAGATATGGTTTCGTCAATTTAAAAGTGGAGATTTCGATTTAACAGACAATGAACATCCTGGTGCAGCGAAAAAGTTCGAAGACGAGGAATTGCAGGCGTTATTGGGTGAAGACCCAACCCAATCGCAACAACAATTGGCACAAACACTAAATGTGACTCGAGGAGCAATTTGCCAACGTTTAAAAGCCATGGGAAAAATCCAAAAGTATGGAAAATGGGTACCACACCAATTGAACGATAGACAAATGGAAAATCGAAAAACCATTTGTGAAATGATGCTTCAACGGTTCGAAAGGAAATCTTTTCTGCATCTAATTGTCACGGGGGACGAAAAATGGATTTATTTCGAGAATCTGAAGCGGAAAAAATCATGGCTTTCACCTGGTGACGTCGGCCCATCGACTCCAAGGCCAAATCGCTTTGGCCGTAAGACAATGCTCTGTGTTTGGTGGGACCAGTGTGGTGTGGTGTACTTCGAGTTATTAAAACCTGGTGAGACAGTGAATACGGATCGCTACCGACAACAAATTATCAATTTGAATCATGCGTTGATCGAAAAACGGCCGGAATGGGCCCGAAGACATGGCAAAGTTATCCTACAACATGACAACGCACCGTCTCATACCGCTAAAGTGGTGAAGAACACATTAAAAGCATTGAATTGGGAAATATTATCGCACCCGCCGTACTCTCCAGACCTCGCCCCGTCCGACTATCACCTTTTTGCATCGATGGGACCCTCACTCGCAGAGCAGCGCTTCGCCAATTTTGAAGAAGTCGAAAAATGGCTCGTCGAATGGTTTGCCTTAAAAGAGAAAAAGTTTTTTTGGAATGGTATCCATGATTTGCCTGAAAGATGGGCAAAATGTGTAGAATCCAATGGTCAATACTTTGAATAATTTTTTTTTGAGATTCCCTTGAGAATTAAGGTGGTTTGAGCGTTTTTGAAAAAAATTACAGATTGCTCTGAAACTTAGAGATTATCTTAATAAAATATGGTAGATTCATTTGGAAAAAAGAAATACCGTGGTTGACGATGTCAATGCCGAAAAAATCGCTACCGAAAAAATGTCAGTTTGACACGTAGTCTTATGGGATTCCTCATCAAAATCGGCGAAACTCCGGAACAAAACACAAGTCCCCATAAATCAAATATATAATAGTACTTTCGATTTCGAGGAATCTATTAGTATTATAAAAACAAAGGGCTGACGACTTCAATCAAGAGATAATTGCGAGAAATGTACAGAATATAAAAAACCGCTTCGAGGTGAAACTAATAAATTTTTACTATCACTTTTTTCAGGGGACATTTCCGTGATTTCTTACCCTTCTACTCAGATGTAACTATAATACATATGATTATTAAAAAAATAAGTAGCAATGAGCATTCATGTAACGCGTGCCCCCACGGTGCCCCTCACTTCATACGACACCAAACGCTCAAGCCACCTTAAGTGTTTTCTTTATTGAAAAAACCGGCAAACTTCAACTAACACCTCTGGTATATGTATTTAAATTTATGTTTGAAATATGTAGAAGTGGTTATTTAAAAAATGGGCTATTGCAAATGTTTATAGTTAGGTTTATTCTCAAATAATTTACACACTTTCATTATCACACTGCTATTATCATGCTATTTTATTAATAGGAATACAAATTAGGCATGGCACACAGGTACTCATTTTCGTTTACAGTAATGTGAACACAAATTTTATTAATTAAATTTGTTAATACCACACATTTTGTCGATTCTATGTCTACGATTTGTTTTTAACATTCTATACTCATTATTAAAAACATTTACCACGACTAGTTTCTGAACAATAGTGTATACCTTCTTAGTAACCCTGTCCAGGATAAAATAATTCAGTTTAACGTACGAATTATCTTTTAACATAGCATATGTATTGTCAGAACGTGTGTTAGTTTTTCCTGAAGACGTAAATAGACAACCATTTTTAACAAGTTTTGTATAAGAAACGGTACTTTCGAGGGATAGACTTAAATTTACTATCCATAATCTATTTACAGCAGAAGGAGGACCAAAATATCTAATTGAAATTAAATGAAAAGTTTTTTGTACAATCTTCCGAATTCCGAATTTCAGCTTGAGATAGAATGTACAAAGCTTCTACAAAAAGAGACCAATGCATCAGAAATTCACGTGGCACTATATCGAAAAGAATTGGCAAGCTGAAATAAAGGGTCCAGTTTTCCCACTCGCGAGCTTTCCAAAATTCCTTTTCTGAAAAAGGACGAGTTAATCTTCCTACCTGATGAGGACATTTTATATTGGCTAAAAAGTTATCAATTGTAGGTATCAACCGGCGAGATAATAATCCTAGGTACCTTTTCTTTTGTTCCAAATAATGATTTCGCAATTGTTTAGCTACTCCGGTACAGGCGTGCATGCTATCTGGTACACAACCGCGAATTGGATCAAATTTTATTAAATCTATTAAAGGTGATCGCGATTTTACACCAAAGACTGAATTTTGTGGAGTTTCTTCTTCGGCATGTAGAATGGTATCTGCCATACTTCGATTCTTTACAACGGTATGAAGTAGGGGATATTTCATACATCCACCCGAACAGGATTTCGATGAGTTTTGCACTCACATTCCAGGGTGAAGACACAGGCCGCAACCGTTTTTGCCGTTCAATTGAACAAATCCTTGAACTAATGCTCGTGCTGCTAAGTCAACACAGCAAACCAGTGGAAAAAGTCTAATACAACATCGGATACCATTAATATTGCACCCAATTCCCGTTGTTGAAAGCTGATTCATATGTTCTACAAACGGTGCAAGAAAAACGTTCATGTCTGGTTTGTCTTTACTAAACCAAAGTCCCACCAATACCAACTCTTTAGTTCGCACGTTGTAAGGCAATTCATTCACCATTAAATATATCGGCCAAATTGAACAGGTAGAGCTCTCAAACAAAGGCGCTCCATCAGTATTGAACGTTGCTGTTGCGTACTGATGTTTATCTGCTTCGCTTAATGATTTTACGAAATTTCGATACATTTTTCCATCATAAATATCATTCATGAACCCTTTCTTATAAACCCTCTCATTCATAACAAAATTATAATATCCAGAATTACATTCTATTAATTTAGCGATAAGAGATGAAGCGTCCATTGTTATGAAAAAATGTTTATCGTCGTAGTTCTTAATATCATCTCTATTGTTGCATGCTTGACATATTACATAACGATCTTTTCTTGGTTGAAACATGCCCGCATACCCCCGACGTTTAATACAAATCGCATGAAAATGTGCCCATTTCTTGAGATAATATAATTTATCTATTAAATATTTTGTGCTCGGCAAAATGGGAGTTTCAAAAATACAATTAATTACAAAAAATAACTGAAATGTTGCATATCTAACGATCATTATTATTATTTCCCCAATTATTTTCTGGACATCATGTCTTCCAGAGTAGTATATTTTTTTGGGAGAAGTTGTATTTCTTGTTCATAGAGCTCTCTTCTTCTAGATTAAAAAGATAATTGCTTTTCACGGCATCCTTGAAGAAATCATCTTCTTCGTATTCACTCTGTAACGTGAATTTAAATAAACCGATGTTCAAAACGGACAGTATAAATGAACGAAAAATGGTGTTTACCATGTAACGTTTAAATACTTGCGAATTTCAAAGATTAATAAAATAATTCAAGTACTTCGAAATTATGTTACACAATTGAAATATTCTTAATTCCGTTCCAAGGATGACATTTAAAATTCTAAACTACTTTCAAATTATGTAAATATATTTTTGATTGTAACAGTTTTCTAAAACTTCATCAATTCAATATAATCTACAAAAACCCTAATATAATTGTGAATTTTTTTAAAAGAATTAAATATTACTATTTTTTTTTCAAGAAAAAAAGGAGCAAAATGGTGAAAATCTGTAATCATTAATATTATTTTAAATAATGTAAAAGATGATATTTATCTTCCCATGAAAATGGAGTGAATGTAGTACTACATGAATTACTTTGTAACTTTTTAACTTAAAAATGCATTATGCGAAGATAAAGAATTCTCTGATATGATGGAAGTATAAAGAATATGGGTAATTAACGTTATTAAAGTTTTTTCATTAAAGAAATTACTAACCCGAAACTTTAATGTAGTACGAAGATGAAGTTCTCACACATTTTGTTTAGGTAAAGTCAGAAATAATTTAGAGGGAAAATGATAACAATCAACAATATCTCAGTGTGCAACGTTGCAGGGCTGTCACTATCTAGATCGTCTGCTAATTTTCCCATTACATTGTCACGTCCCGCGACTCTACCACCTAGAGTAATAAACAAATTAAGGAACCAATGAAGAGATCAAGGCAACATTACCACGTCCTTGATTATATTGACTCAACAGCAAGATCCAACAAGAAATAGGAAGATCGTTAAAATCAAAAGGCAAATCTAAATAGATATATTTGGCTGTGACATTAACGCCAAGTAATAAATTTCATCGGAACGTGACTCATCGGTAAAGGTAACTCATTCGACTTTAAACACTAAAATATGGAAAAGATCGTACACCTTGTTTTTACTTCCACAGTAGTTGACCTTTTCGTTAGAATCGAATAACAGATAAAATAGATTTGATATATTTGACTATGACACTAATGCCAGGTAATAAATTTCATCGAAGCATAAGTGATCAGAGAAGGCAACTCATCCGATCTTAAAATACCAAATATGGAAAAGATGATACACCTTCTTTTTACTTCCACAGTAGTTGACCTTTTCGTTAGAATCGAATAACAGATAAAATAGATTACGACATTAGTGCCAGGTAATGAATTTCATTGGAGCACGAGTCATCAGAGAGGGCAACTCATCCGATCTTAATACCAAAGGTGGTACATCTTGTTTTGCTCCCACCATGGGCAACCTTGCAAAAGTTCTATAAAAAGCGAAAGTTCTAATAGAGATCAGTTCAGTCAACATCAGATTTCTACAATGTAACCAACGCGAGTTCAGTCAGTTCAGTCACTTAGTCGACATCTAATTTCTGCAATGTAACCAACGTGAGTTCAGTCAGTTCAGTCAACATCAGATTTTCACAATGTAACCAACGCGAGTCTAGTCCAGTACCATCATCTCTACACGGCGAGTTCAGTTCAGTCTAGTCCAGTACCATCATCTCTACACGGCTAGTTCAGTTCAGTCTAGTCCAGTTTCATTATCTCCACGTTACGAGTTCAGTCCAGCCTCATCAGATTTTACCGCTACTCAGACGAATTCCTACTCGACGCTGAGTTCAACGACATTAGAAAGTGAAGGAGAATCACCGTCCAAAATTCTCTCTAAACTTCGATCAAGAATCGTCTAGACCAACCGTCTCAACAACGAATTTCCTATCAAACAAGTACTATCTCAACGATCTCAACGAGGACTCAACTGACCACCTTCGCTCCACTGGACTCAATAATTCATCAGACAAATTTCACTCGGGGCAATTACAAAGGTACATCTAAATTTCAATTCGATTTCCAATTACATGATGCTTATTCGTTTCTCAATTTGATTGTCAATAAACATACTTTATATCAATAACCATTCTCAATCACTGACTTCTCCTCATCCCTTAGAGAGGATCCTTTTCGATCCTAACATAAAACGAGGAATCTTTTAAGAAGAGAAATGTTACGTTTCTGACGTTACAACATGATGAATTTCTGGAAGTATATATTGCGAAATCTCAGTAACCAAGGTTGATGTTCTGTTGTGCTTGTTATATATTTTTAAAAGCCGTTTTCAAAATAAAAATCGGACCACCTCTGCGGCAAGCAGACATTTTACAATTAATCGCATTAAATAAATTAAAGTGTCAATAGCGCGGAAACGTATTATCTTGAAGTGTTAGTTTTTTTATACATTTGAAGAGCATAAAGACTGCTACTCTTCCACCAAACCTCAACCTAAAAAGTTAAAAATTAACTGAGATATTAATTTGTTTAACAAAAGCTAAATTTCCCGGTTTTTCCGAATTTTCTCCGCTACTAATTATCCAATCATATCGTGCGACGGCTTATTTTATTCGCAATTCAACTGTCTACAACTTTCTAATTGATGTCATTAAGATTGGATAATTACCTTCAATGATATAAACAAGAAACTTAAAAAGTGCGATTTTTTTATCTTAAATGTTAATAAAAAATTTATAAATCATATTTCGTTGTCCAAAAAATGACACAATTATTCTATGACCAACCTTTCTTCTGATGGCGCAGTCCGTTTTCTGAAATAAAGAATATCAATAAATCATTCATAACAAATTCCCTGTCTATCCTTCGAGCACAAATTATTAAATTTATTTTTAATTTCAAATTAGAATAAAATTAATTTACTTAAGCCTCTATTGGCCTTAAGGAGCACATTCTAATCATAATATACTTGGCTCTCCATTTTCTATACACATTTCTGCAACTTACTTATTACTAAGTAATTAACAAATAGTTGAAAACGATTTTGTCGGTTTTCATTCATTTCTAAAGCATAATAAGAAAAGAAGGTGTCGTTAGTCAGTCATTTTTTAGTCTTTTGCAGCTATTTTTAATTAACAGTTTATTCATCAAAAACGCTTTTTAAAAGATTCTTCGTTCAATTTTCTGTCAAAACTATGCCGTCAAGATACGAAAAAATGTTAACAAGCAGAATTGTTCTTCTTCAAAAGATGTACAAATTTTACATTAATCACGTTTTCATAAGAAAAATGTTTTATGTACCACCGGCGCGCAAACTTGTTTTTTCGCTACAGTTAACAGTAGCGCAATGTAGTATATTGCGTTACAGAGGAATGAAATGTAAAAATTGAACTGCGCATGCGCCTAAAGCCATGAAACTGAACACAATCTTCTTCTTATTCTTCTTCTTCTTCGTACAGCGTTAACACCTTACTGGCAAAGCCTTGTCCATTTGAACTGCGCATGCATCTTTTAAAATCCATTACTACTACACAAGATAGATAAAATCAAAATGGCTCGGACAATTTTGTCTAACAAGATTGATTGTAAGTCGTTCAGTTGCAATATTCGTCACAATATAATCGCGGTCGGACTTTGCATTATTTTTACTAAAAATTCTGAGTTCTTGGATTGCTGCAACCACCCATCTAACCGTCAAATCGTGATTTGTGATTGTAACCTCTTTCAACATTTATATTTACAGGTTTCTTTCCAAAAATGTTCATTATTCAACAAAATAATAGTGCCCAGATGTCCTCTTCGTGGTTCCAAAATTGAATTTGGAGGTTGGGACTTTAATTACAAAAATATTGAATATTAAGCAGCCCATTAGTATTATTTAAAATATTGTATTAAATGACCAAAAATAAAAATGAATACAACCGAGAGTTTTCAAAAATATATGTTTATATATACGAGGTCTGTCCGGAAAGTATCAGGCCTACCTTTATATCACCGCGCCATAGTGTTCGAGCGACCTCTGCGGGGCATGAACGTCAGCAGTAAAGCCTCACGAACCTATCAGTTGCTTCCTGACATCTGCCGCACGTATAGTTCATGCGCAGCGTGTCTTTGTTTACAAAGCTATGATGATCTCGGAATACCGAAAACTACTGTTTGGGAAATTTTGAACAAGATTTTAGGAATGACTCGCGTGTGTGCGGTGACTGGCTTCTTCACCACGATAACGCGCCAGCGCATTCATCGAATCTTGTGCAGCAGTTTCTGAGTAAAGATAGTATCGCATTGCTTCGACAACCTCTGTACATTCCCTACATAGCGCCCTGTGACATTTGACTGTTTCCAAAACTCAAAAAACCACTCAAAGGACACCAATTCGATGACAAAACGACGGTTGAACATAATGCGACGAGCGTACTCAAGCCCATCAATAGAAGTGAGTTCCAGGGCTGTTTCGAGAAGTGGAAACATCGCTGGAACCGTGTTATTCAATCAAGTGGGGATTACTTTGAAGGATTCCACCCGCCCGATGATAAAGAATAACGCCAGCGCGGAGATATAAAGGTAGGCCCGATACTTTCCAGACAGACCTCGTATTTACTCCGTCAAAAAGAGAAAGAGAATATCCATATACTTACCTCCTGAATATCCTTATCTGCATACATCGTGGTTCCCTGCTTGAACTGCATGCACTTCTTCAAAAAGTAATTTCCAACTTTTTCACTAACAAATGTAAGTTTCTTTCTTATGAAATTTTATGAAACGAAACTTCGAACTTAATAGTATATTATGTGCCTAGGCGCATAATGAGGGTTATTACGCGACGAGCGACAATGCTCGCAGGAGATCGAAGCCAAGGCGTAGCTGAGGCAAAGCCGAGACGAAGCCGAGGCGCGATCAGTTCTGCGAGCATTTTAAGCGAGTCTCGTAATTACCCGAATTGTGTGCATTGGCACATATTCTATTTTATGTGACTTCGGCGCATATACGAGTTTTCATGCGTACACTCGAATCCCATCTGAAAATCTCGAAATTGTCGTGATTATCGCCCATCTTACTTGACATTTCGCGAATTGTTATAGACGCATGCGCAGTTCAAATGTACAAGGCTTTGTCAGTACGGTGCTAACGCTGTAAGAATAAGAAGAATTATAAGAAAAATAAGAAGAAGATTACTCTCCGCTGTATCGTAATAGGCGCATGCGCAGTTCAAGTTTTACATTCCATTCCTCTGTATCGTCATACACAACATTGCTCTACTCTTAACTGTAGCGTAAAAACGGGTTTACGCGCCGGAGGCACATAAAAGTAATTACGTGTAGGCAATCGATATTTTTTCCGATAAATCGATGTGGTTCATTCCGTTCATTCACACTCTTCTATCATTTAAATCATTTAGTTCAGTCTATTCCGCTTTTTTTGTCTGTGACGTATGAACAAGAGACGAATGAAGTCACGTGACATTCAAAATTTGCTAGTCATTTGTTTACTTGTTCTCGAAAGTCTTATTTTCGATAGAGTCGGAATTAGAAATAAATTAAAATAATTAAAGAATAACGTACATTACCGTCGTAAATTGTGCGCACGGTGCTTGTCATCGCTATTAAAAATCACTGCTGACTTTAAACCACGATATCTCGGTGAAAAAAAGAGATAGGGCATTTTTAAAAATACAGTTGGAAAGCTTATGAAATTCCACGTCTAGTGATCTTAATAAATATTTTTTTGACTTTCTGAAAATAATACAGCACGTGAGGAGTTAAAAAAAAATTCATTTTATTTTCATTACGCGTAGTAAATTGAGGAAGATAGTCCTATGCCCACAAAACTCGAAAAGTTCATTCCTTCTCTCTTTCTGTATATGTTTGGTCAATTATAGACTTGGGAGAAATTTCAGCCCGCTCGGATAGCTTTGATTTTTTGAGTACACTTCAGAAATAATCCCCTATGTGTTCAAAGTATACTGTCTATAATATTCTTTTATGCATAATTATTCTTTCGAATAGGTGTACGTTGGAGCCGGAAAATATGTGTATGAGGATACTTGGACTTTAATGCTCATGAAGAATGACTCCAGATTTGTAAGAGAAATGGCTGAAATATTGTGGACCAAGGGTATTTTGAAGAAAAGGTATATTCGAAAACCTATAAAACAGACTTCGGAAATGGAGAATAATCTGGAAGTTGACGAAGAGGAAAACGAAGATGGTCTAAAGCCTCTATCTCCAGAAAAATACAAATTTCTAAAAGGTATAACCTGTTAATATTGGCATATATGTGCATCACTCATTCGATTCCTATACCTTACTTTTTCTTTCTTCAAGCTGGCGTCCACCCAAATTGAAATATGAACTAAAAAATATGTGATCAACTAAAAGAACTTAAGAAGTCTTATCTCGTTCTAAATGTTCATAATTAAAGAAGAATTTTACAATAATTTTTTTTTATTTTATAAAATTTGAGGACCAGATAAGTATTAAATGTCCTCCAGTCACATAACTGCTAGCAACATTGATTACGAAAAGAAAGGCGCGTTTTAGAAAAAAAAAATTGAAATCTGTATAAATGCTGTGAAACTTACAATTATGTAAGAAAGAAATAAGAAATTATCTTCATTCTAGAAAAAAACAAGATGCTGTAAAAATAATAAAGATATCAATAGGTCAGGTAAAAGCGTACTTGATCAGCTGTAACGTAACATCTGTTTACATTTTACCTTCACAGTGGAAACGATCCGCCAATTGTAAACCACTGCACTGCCTTCAATGAGAGGTACATGATGTTTTCCTAGTTTTTATCGCTGAACAATAAAATTATTGTATATATTCCTACACCTTCTATTCTAAACTTCACCACAGAATCATAATTGCAATGTTTTAAATGTTTTTTCATCGTTCTTATCCATAATAATGCGAGGTCAGAACGGTCAGAGTATTTTCTGACCGTTATTAACATGTAGAAAGGAAAGTGGATCAGTGACGTTGTTACATCCCTGATATTTTAAAAATTTCATCCCTTTCGCCTGTGTCTAGACAACCCAATAAACTCCCAGGGATATAAGTAATGCATGTCTCCTCATTACAACACTAATAGTAGTACAACACCTGTAAGGAATTACCCGAGATCGACAAGGTAGTTGAGTTGTATAAAATAAGAACTGCCTTACCATCGGTAATGTAGTAAATCAGGCCAATTAACATTAATAATCATTTAATGAAAAGAAATAACAATAATATTCATTATTGTCAAACAACAGTCGTTAAATGGCTAGTAATAATAAGCAAACACTAGTACATAATAATCAGCGATAACCAATAATGGATAATCAATCAATAACATCAATCACATTATTGGGGATCCACAGGATGACTCAAATAAAATTCCAAAATGTAGACACTAATAAATCATGTATTACATGGATAATATAAGAATAAGATTAAAAACTAATGTATAAAATAATAGATGAGTTAGTGGAATTATAACTTAGTACAATTGCACCGACCTGTCAACATATACATATTAAGTAACATAGCTGAAAAGACGAGAGAAAGATGTACCACATCGAGCGCCAATGGACTTTGATCCCGATAGTATGACCTGAGTGGGAACGCGCCGCGAGTTCATGCATTTACGCGATTGTCAGCAAGTATGGTCAATGACATTGCTGCCAGACGTGTGCTGATCCATCGAGTAGCAAGGTACGTACCGATCCATGAAAATATGAATGCTCTCCCACTATAGGAATAATCAATAATATATAAACCCCAGATTTACCTCTGGAAGTTGTCTTTTTGCTAGTAGCTGCTTAGTCTTAAAGATCTTAATGTCGGTAATCACTCCGTCCGCAAGTCATACTGTCGGTGTCACGATTTGACCCTTCGATATTAGTAACTTCATCGGTATCTTACACAAGGATTACCTCGGTACTTAGTAAATATAATCCCTGGTCTTTAAGTGGTGCAAGTCCGGTAGCCGTGAATTAATAAGTGCCGTTAGATATGTGTATCGTCGTAATAAGTCGAGTTCTGAGAGTTAAATCTACGGAAAACGAACTTAACCAGTGTTTAGCAAGCAAGTTGGATTGTCTGATATGCTTCCTGTACTACTTGACTATCATTACTTAACTCCAGCGAGGATTGTGCCGTTATCCAGCTACCAACAAGGAGAACTATACGACAAAACTCTTTCTCTTGCCTTCTCAAGCAGGAAAAAAGTGTAAGTTATATATATATATATATAAGCATCTCAAAACTTATTATATTAACTACAACGCTCGTTTGTAGTGCGTGAGTTATATACCTAGGCATCTCAAAACCTTGTGTATTAGCATAAAACGTACACAATCAACCGCTTAAGTTATATATATAAGTATCTAGAATCCTGTATTATTAACTTGTAGACGCACACACTTAAACGCGTGAGTTACACATATAGGCATCTCAAAACCTGTATTAATGACTGATAAACGCATAAAACTCTTAACATTGCCTTCTCAACTTGAGAAGCAGTATAAGTCATATACATAAGCATCTCAAAACTTATTGTATACCTGTCTTTTAATTAATAAAGCTTGTGCACCGCAATATAAGCAAATTTTGTTATTACTGTGAACAACTCGAGCCGCATAGGTTTGACTAGTGACCACGATCCCACAAAAATATAAATAATCAGAATTTACAACTCTGATTTAATCAGCAAACTTTCTTCCCTTTTCCTAATTTTCCCAACCTACCCTCGCCTTAGCTCGGGACGTAACAGCTGATTTGGTGGCAGCGGTGAGATCGTCATTATTGTTCTCACAATTAATAATAAAATCCAAATTTATAATTTGAAGCGACAAAGTTATATGTAAAATCAATTTGGAAAATTTAGATTTTTACATAACTATTAAGCTCCATATTTCGGAAATTTTCTAAATGACCCATAAATTAATTAATATAAATAAATTTAAAATTGTTAAATTTCAAAATTTTCTAAATAGTCGGAATTAATTAAAAATTATTCCCATGTTTCAAAATTAAATCATTTTGGAATAATTATTTAAATAAAATAAGTTATTATCTAAGTTTTAAACAGAACGAAGACTGCATTTGAGAGTATAAGTCCTTCTTAGATTCGTTGAACGGTCACCATTGATCACGATCATTTGGGCAAGGCAAAGTTCTCAGTGTGTGTCAAGTATTGTTTATAACTTTCATTTTAACTTAAACAATTGATAGAGTATTTGTGATTGCATCAGATTGTCTAAAGTGTTGTGCTTGAGTCTGGTTTGTCCAATCTTGCATCACTTAAATTTTCAATTGTATTTGATAAATAATTGAATTATTGACATATTGTAATTTTTGTAAATGCAGAAAATTATTCAGGAATTTGTGCTTGAGTCATGCTTGTCTAATTTTGCATTTCTCAAACTAATAATTGTCAATAATTTATACCCAACTAAATAACTTCTCTAATTGCTACAATTAGTCAAGATTTTGTTTGTCTAATCTTACATAATTGAAATTATTGATATCTAATAAAATAAATAAAAACACATAAAAAGAAAACGAAATAAATAAAATTTATATCAAAGTTTGTAAAACAAATTAGAATCAAATCAAAAATAAGTCAAACAGTGAACGTTTTAACTTAAAAATTTTAAAGAAAATCAAATTTACGTAATTAAAACATATAAAATTTTTATTTTCATTCACAAATTGTTAACTAAGTTTCAAATTGAGTTTAACACAAACAAAAGACAGCCCTCAAGAGTATAAGTCCTTTTTAGATACGTTGAACGGTCACCAGTGATTGCAATCATTGGGTAAGGTAAAATTGGAAGTGCTCGTATTGTGTTGTTCATAAACTGGAATTTTCAACTTAATTAACTTACAGAATATTTTTGAATGTAAAGATCGTCCAAAATTTGTGCTTGAGCCTAGTTTGTCCAATCTTACATCACTAAAATTCTGTAGCAATAAACAATTTTGTTATGTGTGAGACGAGTGAATTCATAGAATTGAATACTGGTAGCCAAATTACCGCGATCTCTGAGACTTTCCATTAATATTTATTACTTCATGGAGGGATGACGGAGTTACCGGTGTCTAACATCATTCTGTTAACCGCGATCGGAAGGAAACCGACAACAATTAAAAAGCAAATTTTTTATGAAATCATGATAGGAAAGCAGAAATATCGATCGTGCTTTCTCGTCGTACCAAGGCTTTCTAGTTCGTTAATTTTGGGGAATGATTGGCTGATGGACAATAAAGCCGTAATTGATTATGAAAATTTATCTCTGACGATCCAGGGGACTCCTATTCCCAAGTCATGCATCTCGTTCGACGGAATGTCCTACGAAAAACTTGTGACGACCAAGCGTCAGGATGATATTACTTATATTCAAATTATTAATACCCATTTCAATACAAATGATAAGGAATATTATGTTGATTTTCAGAGGAATGAGGAAGATCTGTTAAAAAATTGTGAAAGTAATTTATTTGATAGTAAATTTAATAAAATTGAAAATATTGATAATGCGCATGGTTATTTTATTGGTGAAATGATGTCATTGGATTTGGAGATAGAGGGACAGACGACAAACGATCTAGTCCCGTCTGTAGAATGTTTTGAAAAGGTGTGTTCTGATTTGAACAATGACCATTTGATTTGTACTACTTTTTTAAATAATTAAATTGTTCCGTCTGAAAGTTCGCCTTCTTTTAGTATGAATCATAGTATTTTTGAAATGATATGTGAAGAATTTCCTCCTTTTGAAATCGTTTGTGGAAATATTCGAATACGAGCAAGCACTGAGTTGAATGTCGGATTTTTGACAACCGACTTAAACGTGAGTCGCTTTCCGACATTCGAATACGAGCAAGCGCTGAGTGGAATGTCGTATTTTCGACAACCGACTCAAACGTGAGTCGCATTCCGACATTCGAATACGAGCAAGCGCTTAGTCGAATATCGGATTTTCGACAACCGACTATTGAAATGTAAATAAATACAGTAATGCTTTTTATATGTAAAGGAAAATTTGAGGTTATGAAAAACAAAAAGCACTAAAATTCCACAAATGGAAAATTTAAATCTCGCATTCTTTTTTCTAAAACGTATAATATTTTATTGGACAAAACTGTTAAAAGTTTTGCTTACATTTACAACTCTGAAGGTTCTTGGATTTTGATGAAATTTATATATGTTGGTGGGCATCAAAAAGTAAGCAACCTGTATCTTTTTTATCGGTCGAAAAACATTTCTAAGTGGTAATAACAACCCCTGAAGTTCACCCCTAAAATTGACTCTTATCAATTTTAACGTTAACTAGTAAATATTTTCGTGTTAACACAATGAATTAGCCTAATAACGCGCAATTAGTTTGACAAATAAATGTTGACTAGTTTACGTTAAAATTGATAAGTCATTTTTAGAGGGGAACTTATTGAATAGGGACTTATTGATCAATTTGCATGCAATTTTATAGGTCGGCGCAGGTAAGCTCCTTGCGAAGCTGAAAGGTTTCCTGCCTTTCCTCCGCCAATAAATCTATTGGCGGGACGCTCGCTAGGACCAGCACAGCGCTCGTCGAGATAGTTCTATATGCCGAAACTATTCTCAGCACGACAAGTCTCTGCGCCGAGAACAGCTTCTTCTGGATAGCATGGTTTTGCAAGGCATTGGCCCAGACCGGAGCTGCATAAAGCAGCTTCGAATGGACCACGCTCGCCACCAATCTTCTTTTCGCTTCCCTGGGTCCACCAATGTTTGGCATAAGCTCGGCCAAGTTTGCTCCACATTGGATGGCTTTGGTGGCTGCGATCTTTAGGTGTTCGCCAAAGCTAAGCCTACGATCCAGCTACACCCCCAGGTACTTAATGCTTGTTTTCCACTCGACTTCATGCTCTCCGAGAACGATCCTCGGGTATTGGAAGGATCTCCTGTCCGTAACGAGCAAAGCCTCGGTTTTCTCAGGGGCCATTTTAAGACCTGTGCCATCCAACCAGCGCTTCGCTCGCCACAGACTTTCATTGATCCTCAGCTCTAGGATTCCGATGTCGTCAGCGGCGCACACGACAAGTGCGTCATCCGCGAAGCCGACGATGCTCGTTCCAGCAGGCAGGTCCATGCGCAGGAAATCGTCGTACATGACGTTCCAAACGAGTGGACCCACCCGCGACCCTTGAGGGGCGCCACATGTCATCTCCTCCTTGAGAGACCATTTGTCGACCTCATATATCACCCACCTGTCGCTCAGATAGTCATCTATCATTCGCAACAGGTAGTCTGGAACCTTTTTCCGCACCATGTTGATAACTATTAGTATTACTATTATTAAGTAATTAAAATTGCATAATTGAACTGATAAATTGTGACGATTCTATAGGAATTTATCTTTAAAATGAGCTAAGAACACTAAAAAATATTGATAATTTTAAGTCATTGAAGTTTAAGAAAAAATTTAATTGCGTAGTGTTTTTACAATATTTTTGTAGAAAATACACAAAATCACTTCTTCTTAGGCTTATTTTTCGTAGAATTTTAATATTTTTCAACGCATTTAAGAAAATAAATTTTATCTCCAATGTTATGCAAATTATGAGATCTTAAATAATCATCGAAAAATAGGTGGACTGACAATTCTGGCCGGTACTCTTTTTCCTGTGATCAGCAGCTTTTCACCAGGAAAAGTATAAAATAAACATATATATTTTATCTATATAAATATATAAATATAATATCTTTAATTTTAACAGTTTGTCTAATAAATACCTGTTAGAAAAAAATGCGAGATTTTAATTTTTGAATCGCGCAACTTTAGTCGTTTGCTTTTTATAACCTCAAATTTCCCTTTGAATTTAAAAAATATTGATCTATTTATTTAAATTTTTTCATCAACTTTGAAACATAATCTTACGTTTAATAATAGTCATACTAATACCCTAGCGAACTGGCTGATCGGTAGCTTTACGCTGTACCGTAAAGCTATCGTAAAGCTATCGTAAAGTAGCATTATAACTCATGAATGAGGCAAAATAAACATTTAAAATGTTTTTATCCTTATTCTACGTTGAAAATAACATTAACTGGTAATTGAAATATGCAATAATTTTATTTATTTACGCTAAAAATTGAAAAAAACATAATACCTGTCATTCAAGGCAGTGCAGTGGTTCATCACTTTCCATGTCTTCACCGTCAGGATTGAATATTTGTTAGAGTGAGATGAAAGTATAGTTGTGTCTCACTCCAACCAATGGTCAACTTTAACGGAGAAGTTCCACAAAAGGTGAACCACTGCACTGCCTTCAATGACAGGTATTGTTTTTTTAAATTTTTAGCGTAAATAAATAAAATTATTGCATATTTCAATTACCAGTTAACGTTATTTTCAACGTAGAATGAGGATGAAAACATTTTGAATGTTTATTTTGCCTCATTCATGAGTTATAATGCTACTTTACGATAACTTTACGATAACTTTACGGTACAGCGTAA
Source organism: Diplolepis rosae (assembly GCA_030998225.1). Lineage (NCBI taxonomy): Eukaryota > Metazoa > Arthropoda > Insecta > Hymenoptera > Diplolepididae > Diplolepis > Diplolepis rosae. The sequence continues at coordinate 643,047 of JAPYXD010000700.1, forward strand.
AGCTAGCGTTCAGCCAGTTCGCTAGGGTAGTTATCAACAAGCTGGCTATTTCTTTGTCAAACTAATTGCACGTTATTAGGCTAATTCATGCAATTGATTTAACACGAAAATATTTACTAGTTTACGTTAAAATTGATAAAAGTCAATTTTAGGGGTGAATTTCAGGGTTTGTTATTACCCCTTACAAATATTTTTCGGCCGATAAAAAAATGCGGTTTGCTTACTTCTTGATGCCCACCAACATATATAAATTTCATCAAAATCCAAGAACCTTCAGAGTTGTAAATGTAAGCAAAACTTTTAACAGTTTCGTCCAATGAAATATTATGCGTTTTAGAAAAAAGAATGCGAGATTTAAATTTTCTATTTGTGGAATTTTAGTGCTTTTTGTTTTTCATAACCTCAAATTTTCCTTTACATATAAAAAGCATTACTGTATTTATTTACATTTTAATAGTCGGTTGTTGAAAATCCGACTTTCGACTAAGCGCTTGCTCGTATTCGAATGTCGGAAAGCGACTCACGTTTAAGTCGGTTGTCGAAAATAAGACATTCGACTCAGCGCTTGCTCGAATCGTATTCAATTCGACTCATTTCTCAGCTGAGTCGAATCGAAAATTAGTCGGTTAAATTGGACTAATGCACATCACTGGTCCTGTGTACAAAATTCAGAAGAGAATCGCCAGTAGTAGAGATCAGCTCACCCAGTTTTAAAGAAAGCAAGGCCCAATTACTAGTCGACACTGGTGCAGACGTAAACATAATTAAGCTAAGCTCACTCGACAAAGATATATTAGTATCACAATATGCAGCAATTGAAATAGCTGGAATAACTCAGAAAAAAATTTCAACCCTTGGAGCCGTTCAAATAAAAATAAAAAACTCAATAGTGACCTTTCACGTCACAGAACCAGATTTTTCCATCAACACCGACGGAATTCTAGGAAGGGAATATCTCCGACAAGAAAAAGTAGAGATTTCATTTTGGCACAACACAATCGTCACTCATTCCAACCCAACAAAACCCGTACCATTTATAGACGAAGAATCTAAAATAGCCAAAGAAAATATGAAAGGTTACAAAGGGACATCATTAGGACCTATCCAGGTCAAACCCATAACCAAACGAGTAATCCCCGTAGAAATCACGAACACAGAATTAAAAGAAGGTTATCTACCCCTGATTAAAACTACAGAAGGAGTACTAGTAGGTAAAGCAGCAGTAACAAACGCAAACGGAATTTGCCACGTATTAGCAATCAACACAACTGAAGAAGATTAAAGCATTGAAATACCCCCACAAGAATTAATACCCTTCGAATACTATAACTTACCACGTGAAGATTTAGACGAATAATTTCGAGACATGTTTGTATTAATGTCTTCAGTTTTTATCTTGACCCAAAAATAAATTCAATGTAGTTTATTTATATTGGCATTGGGTCATAATTTTTCATTAAAAAACAATGTTCAAGCAAACATATCAAAAAATTTTTAAAGGGGCAGAAAATATATTGTAGGGATGAAAAAGGCAAACGTTTCGGCCACAAATGGGGGCCCTCTTCAGTGCCAAATTTAATGTACTTAGTGTCTAAGCTGTAAACGTGCAAGAAAAGTTATTAGCACTAACATTAGATTTTTTTGTTTTTGTTTTTTTGGTCTTTTTTTAATGATATTTTATAAACATGCAAGACTTATGTGAGAAAGGAAGATGGTAAGCTCCAAGGCATCTAGGAACGAGACCGCTCCAAAACACAGCCTTAAAAAAGTGTGAGAACTCCTATCTTGCAGATCCGCGAAGAGTGAATCCGCAAACTGCCCCTCCTCAAAGGTACACACGAGAACCACCTATGGACACTGATATCTCCTACAAAATAAGCACAGATCCTGCAGAAAAAACATCACCATCCACAAGGGGCTCACAACACCCACAAGAAGTAAGCACTTCACAAAATCACAAAACACGAACCCGGACGGAAACAGATTTTTCGTTAAAGGGCAAAATCAAAAATTGATAGTTTTTATTTCAATTTTTAATCTTCTATTTTCCTTTAAGACACAGAGGCGGCAGATAGAAGTAGCCACACACTCTGTTTGGTGTCAAAAAGGAAACTGATTTGAGAAGAGAGCAGTACCGTTTGGAAACTAGCGTAAAATTTTAATATATACAGTGAAAATTTGTTGTGGAGGGTCAAGTTACAAACGCATAAACAAACCCCATATACGGTCTATGTCCTGGAAACTCGGGACCTGAGTACGCTTAAGTGTTCGGAGAGCGGAGAGAGAGAAAGAAGGGTTTCAGACCACATGTTGAGAGAGACCCTCGGAGGAAGTAATTTTGGAATAAAATAAAATGTGATGTTTTAAAAAACATATTCTTAGAAAGAGAGTTGCAAAACAATGAAAATTGAAATAAAAACTATCAATTTTTTATTTTGCCCTTTAACGAAAAATCTGTTTCCGTCCGGGTTCGTGTTTTGTGATTTTGTGGAGTGCTTACTTCTTGTGGGTGTTGTGAGCCCCTTGTGGATGGTGATGTTTTTTCTGCAGGATCTGTGCTTATTTTGTAGGAGATATCAGTGTCCATAGGTGGTTCTCGTGTGTACCTTTGAGGAGGGGCAGTTTGCGGATTCACTCTTCGCGGATCTGCAAGATAGGAGTTCTCACACTTTTTTAAGGCTGTGTTTTGGAGCGGTCTCGTTCCTAGATGCCTTGGAGCTTACCATCTTCCTTTCTCACATAAGTCTTGCATGTTTATAAAATATCATTAAAAAAAGACCAAAAAAACAAAAACAAAAAAATCTAATGTTAGTGCTAATAACTTTTCTTGCACGTTTACAGCTTAGACACTAAGTACATTAAATTTGGCACTGAAGAGGGCCCCCATTTGTGGCCGAAACGTTTGCCTTTTTCATCCCTACAATATATTTTCTGCCCCTTTAAAAATTTTTTGATATGTTTGCTTGAACATTGTTTTTTAATGAAAAATTATGACCCAATGCCAATATAAATAAACTACATTGAATTTATTTTTGGGTCAAGATAAAAACTGAAGACATTAATACAAACATGTCTCGAAATTATTTTAATAATGGCAATACATACCGCGGCCAAAGAGGGAAAGGTTTTTATTATCAAATACAATGTACATATGGGTTTAGCGGGGTCAGACTGCTTAAAGACTGGTCTCATTTAGAAATTGATTATGTTAAGCAGTTTAATCAAAGAGTTTTCCTCCTACGTTGTAGGAAACTTGAAATCTTTCCAAGACATCCACAAACGCAAGGGTTGCAATCCATGGTTTTTTACTGTCCAAATATGGAGAACAGACTCTCCAACATACGTCACAACTTCCAAAAATCTATCTTGAACTTGGAAATTCGAGACCTCTGCGCTTCTATTGTGAGGCTGAAGAATCATATTTCACAGTTAGAAGATCAAATTTACAACTTTTTTCCAGACCACGTTTCGCACAATTTTTTCCGGTTAGAGACAATTAAAATAAATAGGATTTTTCATGATTGCAAATTAAAGTGTAAAAACAAAATTGACAGGTTGCTTGGCTCACTCGAACGCAGTACGTGTACCATCTCCAACAGCGTTCTTAACCAGAAATGGTTCAAAAACCTATCTGGAACTCAAATCCCTGAAAATGTCGCGAAAGTTGCTAGTTTAGGCATCAATTTCGGGTTGACTGTGGACAATCGTGATACCCCTACCTTTAACATCATCGCGGATATTGAGTCGAACATTAATAAAATTCCGGTTGAATCACAAGACGAGGCCCGCCTGAAAATAGTAAATTGCGTTAACAACTTCTCTAAGAATGGTAGTAAACCTAAATCAAAACTTTTGCAACCCCTTAAAGAAATTAAAGAGACAAAGAATTTCATTAAAAACAACCCTGATATAGTTTTTACCAAGGCTGACAAAGGAAACGTTACTGTTGCCTTAACGCGAACTGACTATAATGCTAAGGTAAAAAACCTCCTTGATGACGTCAGTACTTACGAAGTTAGGACGAATGATACGACCACCAAGATACAGAATAAGGTCAACAAACACGTTAAAAAATGGGAAAACAAAAAACTAATAAACAATCTCTTGGCGAAGGAACTCAGAACTTCTATCGCAGTTCCTTCCAGATGTTATGGTCTGCCCAAGATTCACAAAGTGGGTCACCCTCTTTGACCTATCGTCTCCTATGTGGGTAGTCCTACGTATAACCTAGCATCCTATTTTAGTAACGTCATCACGAAAAACGTTACACCTCCACAGTCCAAAGTTATTAACAGTTTCGAACTGGTAAAAAAACTAAAAAATGTTACAATTCCTAACAATGCAGTTTTCGCCTCCTTGGACGTTGTATCCCTCTTTACAAACGTTCCAAAAGAGGCAGCTGTATCTGCAGTAAAAAGTAGATGGCATGAAATTCAGCCGAAAGTAAAAATGCCATGGAAAGATTTTGAAGAAGGTCTACGTCTGTGTTTGGATAGCACGGACTTCAATTTCAATGGTAAAACTTTCTTCCAAAAACGAGGGTTACCCATGGGCTCTCCCTTTTCCCCTATCCTGGCTGATATAGTCATGGACGATTTAGAAAAAGAAAGGTTATCAAGCCTTGGTTTTCAACTACCGCTATACCTTCGGTACGTTGACGATATTTTAATTGTGGCTCCTCATACAGAGATTGAAAATATTTTACAATGTTTCAATACAAACCAATTCAACATCAAATTTACCCTAGAAAAAGAGAAAGAACGGACTATCAACTTCTTAGACATTTCTATTACTAGAAAACAGGACAAAAAACTCTCGCTTAATTGGTATAGAAAACCTACTTGGTCAGGTAGATACTTGAACTTTTTTTCTCACCACCCATTGAGATACAAAAAAAGTGTAGTCAATAACCTAGTGGACAGAGCCATTCTTCTATCAGACAAGGAATTCCACACGGAAAACCTTGACCTAATAAAAAACGTACTACAAGAAAATTGCTATCCCTCAACCTTTGTAAAAGAGATCATTGAATTTAGACTTCAGACGTTAGAACGTAAATCACGACTAGGTAGAAACCAGATAGTTGCAGACACAGAAATTAAACCCTTTATTAGCATACCTTACGTTGAAGGCCTATCTGAAAAAATTTCAAGAATCTTAGGTAACTACAATATTAATACTGCTTTCAAAAACCATAAAAGTTTAAAAATGATATTTAAATCTACAAAAGACCGGTTAAAAAAAGAACAGCTCTCTAATATCGTGTATAGCATCCCATGTAAAGACAATAACTGTAAAGCTGTTTACATAGGGCAAACTAAACGTTTTCTAAAAAATCGAATAAACGAACATAAAAATAATATTAGAGAATGCCCTACTAAACAAAACGCGTTAACAAAACACACCATAGAAAAGGACCATTTTTTCGATTTCGATGGCACCAAGATATTATCCATGGAATGTAATTACAAAAAGAGATTGCTGTTGGAAATGTGTCACATTGCAGGTACGAAAGAAGCCGTAAATCTCAGAACAGATATTGAGAACCTTTCTAAGATTTACAACCCGATCATAAAAAAATAAGGTGTCTCGGTCTAGCTGCTCCACAACATCTAACCACATGGCGACCCAGAATGAGAAAGAAGTCACGTTCAAACAATGAAGAGGGCTCATTAGTCTCATTAGGCTTATAGTCCTAATTTTTAAAAATGTATATCAATTTCGAATGAAAGGTTTTATTAATTATATCAACCTTTAGGAAACTTTTCTATCAATTCATTTATTCCTGGCAACTTTCAATTAAATATTATATCGGACACCGTTTATATGAGGAATAAATGATAATATATATAAATAAACAATATTATAAATAAATAATAATAATTATTATAAATAATTATAAATATTATGTATAGTCCACTAAACACTCGACTTATACTTGTTAATATTTCTTTTAATATAAAATCAATTAACGTCTCATATATAAGATTGGTCAACGATAGTCCGTTGGGAATATTAAATTGCATGAACCAGCCGCGAAGCGTTCCATATATTACATACGCGAATACTTCTCGAGGAATATAATCTACGAGATTTTTGAATTTCGCGCGCCGTATCGTTTAAAAAATGATGAATTCTTACAACGGGTTCTCAACGCTACATAAAATTTATACACGTGAGTTTACTTTTGGAAATAAATACGATTTTAGGTATATTTAACGTCTCATATATGAGATTCATCAGGACTAGTCCAATGTGAACATCAATTCACATAAACAAGCCGCGACGCGTTCAATATATTACATACGCCAATATTTCTCGCAGAATATAATTTCGGAGAATTTTGAATTTCGCGCCCCGTGTCGTTTATCAAATGATGGATTCTTTCAACAGGTACTCAGCGCTTAATAACATTTATTCACGCAAGTTTACTTTTGCAAATAAACACGATTCTTATGTATATTTAACGTCTCATATATGAGATTCGTGAGGATGAGTCCTATGTGAACATATATTTGCATAAACAAGCCGCGAAGCGTTCAATATATTACATACGCGAATATTTCTCGCGGAATATAATCTCCGAGATTTTTGAGTTTCGCGCCCCGTGTCGTTTATCAAATGATGGATTCTTTCAACAGGTACTCAGCGCTTAATAACATTTATTCACGCGAGTTTACTTTCGGAAATAAATACGATTTTTAACTATATTTAAGGTCCTACATATGAGATTCATCAGGATTGGTCCTATGTGAACATCAATTTTCATAAACAAGCCGCAAAGCATTCTATATATTAAATACGCGAATACTTTTCGCGGAATATAATCTCCGAGATTTTTGAGTTTCGCGCCCCGTGCCGTTTACAGAAAGATGGATTCTTTCAACAGGTACTCAACGCTACATTAAAATTTTTTACACGTGAGTTTACTGTTGGGAAATAAATACGATTTTTATGTATATTTAACGTCTCATATATGAGATTCGTCAGGATTAGTCCTATGTGAACATATATTCGCATAAACAAGCCGCGAAGCGTTCAATATATTACATACGCGAATATTTCTCGCGGAATATAATCTCTGAGAATTTTGAATTTCGCGCCCTGTGTCGTTTATCAAATGATGGATTCTCTAAACACGTTCTCAACGCTACATAAAATTTATACACGCGAGTTTACTTTCGGAAATAAATACGATTTTTATCTATATTTAACGTCTTACATATGAGATTCATCAGAATTGGTCCTATGTGAACATCAATTTGCATAAACAAGCCGCAAAGCATTCTATATATTTAATACGCGAATACTTTTCGCGGAATATAATCTCCGAGATTTTTGAGTTTCGCGCCCCGTGCCGTTTACCGAATGATGGATTCTTTCAACAGGTACCCAACGCTACATTAAAATTTTTACACGCGAGTTTACTTTTGGGAAATAAATACGATTTTTATGTATATTTAACGTCTCATATATGAGATTCGTCAGGATTAGTCCTATGTGAACATATATTCGCGTAAACAAGCCGCGAAGCGTTCAATATATTACATACGCGAATATTTCTCGCAGAATATAATCTCGGAGAATTTTGAATTTCGCGCCCCGTGTCGTTTATCAAATGATAGATTCTTTCAACAGGTACTCAGCGCTTAATAACATTTATTCACGCGAGTTTACTTTCGGAAATAAATACGATTTTTAACTATATTTAACGTCTTACATATGAGATTCATCAGGATTGGTCCTATGTGAACATCAGTTTGGATAAACAAGCCGCAAAGCATTCTATATATTTAATACGCGAATACTTTTTGCGGAATATAATCTCCGAGAGTTTTGAGTTTCGCGCCCCGTGCCGTTTACCGAATGATGGATTCTTTCAACAGGTACTCAACGCTACATTAAAATTTTTACACGCGAGTTTACTTTTGGGAAATAAATACGATTTTTATGTATATTTAAAGTCTCATATATGAGATTCGTCAGGATTAGTCCTATGTGAACATATATTCGCATAAACAAGCCGCGAAGCGTTCAATATATTACATACGCGAATATTTCTCGCGGAATATAATCTCCGAGATTTTTGAGTTTCGCGCCCTGTGTCGTTTATCAAATGATGGATTCTTTCAACAGGTACTCAGCGCTTAATAACATTTATTCACGCGAGTTTACTTTCGGAAATAAATACGATTTTTAACTATATTTAACGTCTTACATATGAAATTCATCAGAATTGGTCCTATGTGAACATCAATTTGCATAAACAAGCCGCAAAGCATTTTATATATTAAATACTTGAATACTTTTCGCGGAATATAATCTCCGAGATTTTTGAGTTTCGCGCCCCGTGCCCTTTACCGAATGATGGATTCTTTCAACAGGTACTCAACGCTACATTAAAATTTTCACACGCGAGTTTACTTTTGGGAAATAAATACGATTTTTATGTATATTTAACGTCTCATATATGAGATTCGTCAGGATTAGTCCTATGTGAACATATATTCGCATAAACAAGCTGCGAAGCGTTCAATATATTACATACGCGATTATTTCTCGCAGAATATAATCTCGGAGAATTTTGAATTTCGCGCCCCGTGTCGTTTATCAAATGATGGATTCTTTCAACAGGTACTCAGCGCTTAATAACATTTATTCACGCGAGTTTACTTTCGGAAATAAATACGATTTTTAACTATATTTAACGTCTTACACATGAGATTCATCAGGATTGGTCCTATGTGAACATCAATTTGCATAAACAAGCCGCAAAGCATTCTATATATTAAATACGCGAATACTTTTCGCGGAATATAATCTCCGAGATTTTTGAGTTTCGCGCCCCGTGCCGTTTACCGAATGATGGATTCTTTCAACAGGTACTCAACGCTACATTAAAATTTTCACACGCGAGTTTACTTTTGGGAAATAAATACGATTTTTATGTATATTTAACGTCTCATATATGAGATTCGTCAGGATTAGTCCTATGTGAACATATATTCGCATAAACAATCCGCGAAGCGTTCAATACATTACATACGCGAATATTTCTCGCGGAATATAATCTCTGAGAATTTTGAATTTCGCGCCCCGTGTCGTTTATCAAACGTGGATTCTTTAAACATATTCTCAACGCTACATAAAAATTTATACACGCGAGTTTTACTTATGAAATAAATACGACTTTTATTAACAGTTAACGTCTCTTATGTGAGATTGCTCAACGTTAGTTCGATGCGAATATTAAATCGCATTAACAAGCTGCGAAGCGTTCACTATATTACATATGCTAATACTTCTCGCTGATTTAAAGCAATTGAGAATTATTTTGATTCAACGCCGGTTTAAAATTATGAATACATTCTTTACTTAATTAACGCTACATAATAACGTACACACGCGAGTGGTACCTTTAAAAGAAATGCGATTTTTATATGTATTCTTACCATCTTAAATATGATATTTTTGTTTTAATCCGAACATAAAATTTTTATAAATGTAAAATTTTTGTAGATATAAGGTTTTGATAGATATTAAATTTTTATAAATATAAAATTTTTATAAATATAAGATTTTTATAAATATAAAATAATGCATTTTTAAATAAACTAACTGAATAAGACATAGCCCTTTTCATTGTGGATGGTGATGTTTTTTCTGCAGGATCTGTGCTTATTTTGTAGGAGATATCAGTGTCCATAGGTGGTTCTCGTGTGTACCTTTGAGGAGGGGCAGTTTGCGGATTCACTCTTCGCGGATCTGCAAGATAGGAGTTCTCACACTTTTTTAAGGCTGTGTTTTGGAGCGGTCTCGTTCCTAGATGCCTTGGAGCTTACCATCTTCCTTTCTCACATAAGTCTTGCATGTTTATAAAATATCATTAAAAAAAGACCAAAAAAACAAAAACAAAAAAATCTAATGTTAGTGCTAATAACTTTTCTTGCACGTTTACAGCTTAGACACTAAGTACATTAAATTTGGCACTGAAGAGGGCCCCCATTTGTGGCCGAAACGTTTGCCTTTTTCATCCCTACAATATATTTTCTGCCCCTTTAAAAATTTTTTGATATGTTTGCTTGAACATTGTTTTTTAATGAAAAATTATGACCCAATGCCAATATAAATAAACTACATTGAATTTAGACGAATATTTTTTAACTGAAAATTTTAAATTCGAAAGAGACAAAATAGAGGAAGTGATTGACAAATTGCAACTAGATCATCTCAGTCAAGAAGAAAAAGAGCACGTTATAGAAATAGTGCGAGAATTTCCAGATAGTTTTTATCTACTTGGGGAACCACTAACCTCTACACATCTGGTACAACATAAAATACATACAACAGACGAAATACCCATAAAAACCCGCCCTTACCGATTTTGACCAGCTCAGAATGAAGAAATAGAACGTGTCATAACTAAAATGAAAACCGTAGGAGCTATTCAAAATTCAAAATCACCCTACAACTCTCCATTATTAATTATACCTAAAAAATTGGATCACACCGGAAAAAGAAAATGGAGAATAGTTATTGACTTTCGTCTTCTCAATGAAAAAAAGATTGGCGATGCTTATCCTCTGCCAAATATTTCCGAAATTCTTGACCATTTAAGTAGAGCCTAATATTTTTCAGTATTTGACCTTGCGAGTGGGTTTCACCAAATAGAACTAGATCCTGCGGACACACCTAAAACAGCTTTCTCATTATTAAATGGACATTATGAATATGTCAGAATGCTCATGGGATTAAAAAATTCACCAGCCACGTTCCAACGACTAATGGATCAAGTGTTATTAGGACTACAAGGAACAGAACTATTCGTATACCTAGACGACATAATTGTATACGCAAACAATCTAGAGGAGCACGGAAAAAAGGTAAGGAGACTCTTGAAACGATTAAAAGAAGCAAACCTGTTGCTACAACCCGAAAAATGTAAATTTCCGTTCAAAGAAATAGCTTACTTAGGTCACATCATTAGCAGCGAAGGTGTAAAACCCGATCCAAAGAAGATAGAGGCTGTACAATGTTTTCCGTAACCCAAGAACGCTAAGCATATCAAACAGTTCCTAGGGCTAGCAGAATACTACCGGAAGTTTATAAAAAACTTTTCTGCAATAGCAAAACCCTTAACAAACCTTTTGAAAAAGAAGGCAGTATTTAAATGGGGAGAAGAAGAAGAAAAGAGTTTCAAAATATTAAGACAAGCCCTATGTAATAGCCCCATTTTACAATACCCAGATTTAAATAAACCATTTACACTAACAACAGATGCATCGGGTTCCGCGATTGGCGCCGTTTTAAGCCAAGAAGTCCAAAATATGGACCTACCAGTAGCGTACCTATCACGAGCACTAACTGGACCCAAGTTAAATTATTCAACCACTGAAAAGAATGTTTAGTAGTGTTATATGCAATATCAACATCTAGACCCTATTTGTATGGATGAAGATTCACTCTTATGAGCGATCATGAGCCACTAAAGTGGATAGACTCAGTCAGAGACCCAGGGCAGAGACTGATTCAATGGCGATTAAAGTTACAAGATTGCGAGTACACATTCAAGTATAAACCAGGTAAACTAAATATTAATGCCGACGCCCTCTCTCGAAATCCAGTAGAAAATAACGCAGCAAAATTAAAACAAATACAAGAATTACCCCCCAGAATAATGCCGATGCTCACTCGACAATCTAAAAAAAACGGAATCTAGCTCTAAGCCTTAAACAAAAACATCAGTCTCTGGCCTAATGAACAAACCCTCCATTTTCACCAGAAAAGGAGTCAAACCAAAAGGTGAGCTTTTAAACCCATCTACTTCAAAGCAATTCAACCCCACTCTATCTCGATCTAAATCCAGTACCTCTACTTCAGCAGATCTGGATAAAAGTACTATCAGTAAACGACTGATCCGTTGGCGAGTAGAAGAACAAAGAGTCAAGATAAGACCTGACTATAAAGAAGACAGTAGCTCTGATGATACGGAGAAAGACCTGGAACCACCCCCAATTCTCCGAAAAAGAAAAAGTGCACTACCCAGTCTAGATCTACCCCCTGCAGCATATCCACCCTCAACTATACCTTAGTGTCCCAGCAAATGTTCCACAGGCTGAAACTGAATTCCCTTTTGAGGAACAAGAAGAACCAATTCATACAATAAAACAACAAGAAGGACCTACAAAAATCATGAGTCCACCTATAAGCGATAGTGAAGATAGTCCTACAGATGATGACAATAAGCGAACAGAAGAAAGTAAATCCTAGCCTTTAAAAGAGACCCTGGAAAACTCATTTTTATTGTTCGAAAAATCCTTAAAGGCTCGCGAAGATTGGCTAGACAAAGAAAACTTTGAAAAAGATGCCGTTTTCCTCAAGATCACAGCCGTTTCAGAAGAAAAAGACAATCAGGAACTCCTAAAGGCCATTGAAGAACTAGGACCAGAAAGTGAGACTGAATTTGATAACCGAATCGAAACAGCAATTGAAGCGGCACAGAAATTGATGAAAGAAACACAGAAAATGGGAAAAGAGGTAAACACAGAAACATAGGAAAATCTGGACCCCGGAATTCCTTCTTCTGATGAAGAAGCCCAACCTACACCCAATCCACCTCTACAGAGCCGGAAAATCGTAACTTTTGGACTTGAGATACCTGCAACACCAGACATATTAGAAAACGTTAGTCCCTCAACATTCAAAGAACCTAAAGCGATATCAACCCCATATTCAAGTAATATAGTAAAGAAGACCACCCCAACACTAACTTCATCCACTAGATACGAAATAGAAGATATTTATGTTCTATGTCAGGATAAAGAAAGTAGGATCCTTATTAAACTACAATATATAAGTGGGAACAATTTTGTGAATATTGTTATTTACGAGGACATAAAGTAGAAAATTGTTCAGGAAAAATAAGATGTAATACAAATTTTAAAGAGAATTACACCGTTACAGAAGAGGATTTTTCGGATCCTGTAGATAACACTAAAAATCAGAATCTAATTTATATCACTCCATAAATATCTCAAACACTATTAGAAGTTTATTAGGCACATTGTAATAGGCATAATATCCATTACATATATGTATCAATTATAATAACACCCATAGACCCTGTAACCACATGTATTATGTATTTATCAAAATAATCAAAATAAACTATATTGAAAGCATGAAATTTAATTTTGATAGATCCAAAACGCCAATTCAGCAGTACAATAATTTAACAGAATAAAGGGATAAGATTAAATGAAACCTATCTTTAAAAGTACTTATATATATTTTCTGATGCGCAGCGTCATCCAGTAGCAGAATGAACCAACAACACCTCACTCACGGCCGAGCAAAATGGACCTGGATCTTGATTGTTATTTTTGCAACGCCAGTAACCCCAACACAATACGAAATTCAACCGTTGAGAAACAACCCTGGATTATTTTATGCCAAAGTAGAGCCCTTACGTATTACCAGTACATATTCCAAGAAAATTCAATAAAAGGACATCAGGAAAAATCAAAATTTCCAGGAAATAAAGACAAGAAATAAAGCAAAACTAACCTTCATAAGACACCAGAGCTGAGCCACAGGTACATCTCGTGACATCTCTCGAGGGTGGCAAACGGATAAATCGCCTACATCTGCAAAAACGCTCCTCAGTGCCCTGTATCCTGAAAAAAATAAATAAATAAAATCGATTAATCAAAGAAAGAGAAGAACAAGAAGAAAAATATAATAAATATATATATATAAAAGGGGATAAATATAGGCAAACCTACCCCAAACAATAAGCTGAAGGTACCGAATGGGAACAGCAACGGATCACATGGTTCGCCGATGCTGCCTCCATAGAAGAAGGATCTGTAGCTGACGCAGGGACGCACCATGACGGACCCTCCTTTGACTCCTGTAGACTCACCTGTCGCTCCACAACATTCGTACCCAGGGAACCAGGGTATCCACCAGGTTCAAGACTTGCCTCAGCAATCCTGAAGCAGAAACCTGCGGGGCCCGTTGGTAGGAATCTGCAAAATAAAAGGAGAATAAAACACCATAAATTAAACACACAACAAGAAGAATGACACTAGCCTACGCGAGATCAATGAAGCAACCCCTTAGCGCGAGCATAGAACGCTGAGCAACGAAAATCTCATTAATTTTTCTGGAAGAAACACGGATCAACACCTCACTATATGATTTCTTCAACCGATGTACAATACAAAAATCCGAATCAGTCATTGACAATCCAAGGAGCTCCCTTGCCAACGAAACAAGCACGGGGACAATTTGGCAGACTTGCACACGCCAAACAACAAATGGATAAATCCCCGCCGAATCCTCAAGCGCGGAAATCCGAGATAACAAACTCTCAGTTACCGAAAGAGTACACAAACTGCCACTGAAATAAACTTGACCAGTAGTAACGGATGAATCCTCATAAGGCAAACCCGATTCAAATAAATTAAAATCAAAATTCTCTGAATAAAATTGACTATCCGACCCGTTAATAGAAGAAAAAGACTGGCCCGAGGTACATTTGTCGATTAACGTGGCACTGCAATCACTCCCATGGGGTTCGGACATCGCGCACAGAAATAGAAAAAGACCCAACCCAGAAGACTTATTAAATACTGGAACACTCCACCAACAATCACGAAAACTGAAGACTCAAACAGAATGAAAACTCACCGTGAGACCGAAGTTCTCCACGATCCATGGTCAGATCGTTGACCACATGGGCGTTGTTCAAGTACCACTGTGAATAGGGAATCGTCCGGGAACCACTAGATGAAGATGCTTGACCTGCCATGATGTAACAAGAACTAATGGACTAACGCATCTTCAAACAAAAAGAGCAGCTGCCCAGCCACACAAAAATTGATGACAGATGCTAAAACTTACCTATGCAAAATAAGAAAAAATAAGAAAAAACAACAATCCAGAGAAACATAAGTTAAGAGTCAAGGATAAATCATACTCACCTGTGTCAATCCGAGAATCAGAAGTTCACTATAGACACAACACAAGATTCATTAGACGAGAAATACACTATCCAGCAAGAGACAGAAATTAATATCACTTGAAAATCGAAACCTCCGCGGTGCCTCTCCTGTTGTTGTAACCAAGCAAATAAAAAATAAAATAAACAAATAATAATTTAATTAATTAATATGAAAAAAGGAAAAAAGGGAAGATAAATAAATAATATTATCATCGAGGACGATGATTAATCTAAGGAGGGAAGATTGTTACATCCCTGATATTTTAAAAATTTCATCCCTTTCGCCTGTGTCTAGGCAACCCAGTAAACTTCCAGGGATATAAATAATGCATGTCTCCTCATTATAACACTAACAGTAGGAAAACACCTGTAAGGAATTACCCGAGATTGACAAGGAAGTTGAGTTGTATAAAATAACAAAACTGCCTTACCGTCGGTAATAGTAGTAAATCAGACCAATAAACATTAATAATTATTTAATGAAAAGAAATAACAATAATATTCATTATTGTCAAACAACAGTCGTTAAATGGCTAGTAATAATAAGCAAACACTAGTACATAATAATCAGCGATAACTAATAATGGATAATCAATCAATAACATCAATCACATTATTGGGGATCCACAGGATGACTCAAATAAAATTCCAAAATGTAGACACTAATAAATCATGTATTACATGGATAATATAAGAATAAGATTAAAAACTAATGTATAAAATAATAGATGAGTCAGTGCAATTATAACTTAGTACAATTGCACCGACCTGTCAACATATACATATTAAGTAACATAGCTAAAAAGACGAGAGAAAGATGTACCACATCGAGCGCCAATGGACTTTGATCCCGATAGCCGCGAGTTCATACATTTACGCGATTATCAGCAAGTATGGTCAATGACATTGCTGCCAGACCCGTGCCGATCCATCGAGTAGTAAGGTACGTACCGATCCACGAAAATATTAATGCTCTCCCACTATAGGAATAATCAATAATATATAAACCCCAGATTTACCTCTGGAGGTTGTATTTTCGCTAGTAGCTGTTTAGTCTTCAAGATCTTAAAGTCCGTAATTACTCGATGTCACGATTTGACCCTTCGATATTCGTAGCTTCATCGGTATCTTACACAAGGATTACCTCGGTACTTGGTAAATATAATCCCTGGTCTTTAAGTGGTGCAAGTCCGGTAGCCGTGAACTAATAAGTGCCGTTAGATACGTGTATCTATGAGTTTTTTATTGGATCTATAACTTAATTCATGCGGTTTTTTTTCAAAATTTTAACGTTTATTTAAGAAAAACATGCTTCCCATTTTTCTGGCAATTTGTGGATTCCATCCCAAAAGAACTGCGCCGGCCTGGCGGCCAAGAATGAATCAAGCCAATTTTTGATAAACTGTTCTGATGTGAACCGTATTCCAGTGAGGGCGTTCTGCATCTACCGGAAAAAATGGTAGTTAGAAGGGGCAAGGTCTGGGCTATAAGGCGGGTGAAGTAGAACTTTCCATATACTGTTTTCCAAATAGTTCTTAACCGGAATAGCAACATGGGGCCGAGCGTTGTCATGATGGAAAATTATTGCCTCGTGTCTGGTCGCATATTCCGGGCGTTTTCCGGAATTGCTATCTTCAAACGGATTAATTGTGTTCGGTAGCGTTCTCCATTGATGGTTTCACCCGGTTTTAGCAGCTTATAATACAGAACACCCTTCTGATCCCACCAAATACAGAGCATTACCTTCGCGCAATGGATTCGGAGTGCAAGCTCTAGACTCAAAAATAATTAATAATTATTTCTTCTTAAATGAAATAATTTAAAATAATCATAAAGGCTTGTGTGATTACAGATGTCACACTGAAAACGCGAAAACACGAAAAATAAAAATTTTTAAGTTATTTAAAATTGACATGTAAGATATATGCGTGGAAAACTTTGTTGACAATACTTTTTCAAAAGTATTGTATTTATAGTAAAAAACACTCCCGTAATGTAATTACCAATCATAAATACGCGATAACGCGAAGAATAAGATTCTCTGCACGGAGAGAAGTTTAGTAGAACCGTAGCGCTAGCGGTGGGAAAGCCGCTCGTCTTTGATTTAGTGTAACTTCTACTCCAAAATTGGGGCACTGGTTACCCCAAACTGACGAATAGGCTGCGAGAGAACGGCTGGCCCAAGTATTTCGCGTAACGGCTCGCCTAGTTTGGGGTAATGGTTCCCCCAAATTGGCAGAGCTGTTTAACCAAACAGAGGTCGCGCAGCTCTCCGTGTGCTTAGCGCATCAGTTCTACGTGTTGGGCGAGCGAATTCACCAAACTTTTCTCCGGGTGGATATTTTAAATTGACCTGTAAAATACATGCGTAAAAATCTTTGTTAGAAATACTTTTTCAAAAGTACTGTATTTATAGTAGAGCAATTACATAATGCAGTTACTGATCCTGAAAACGCGAAAACCCGAAAAATGAAAATTTTTAAGATATTTTAAATTGACATGTGAGATATATGCGTAACAAACTTTGTTGACAATACTTTTTCAAAAGTATTGTATTTATAGTAAACATCACTCCCGTAATGTAATTACCAATCATAAATACGCGATAACGCGAATAAAAGATTCTCTGGATATTTTAAATTGACCTGTAAGATATATGCGTAAAAATCTTTGTTAGAAATACTTTTTCAAAAGTATTGTATTTATAGTAGAGCAATTACATAATGCAGTTACTGATTCTGAAAACGCGAAAACCCGAAAAATGAAAATTTTTAAAATATTTTAAATTGACATGTGAGATATATGCGTAAAAACTTAGTTGACAATAATTTTTCGAAAGTATTACCGTACTTTACTATAACTATAACTTTACTATATAGTTTTACTATAAATGCATTATTTTTGTAGTTGTTTTGTCAGCAAAGTTTTTTACGCATATATCTCACATGTCAATTTAAAATAACTTAAAAAATTTTTTATTTTTCTAGTATTCCCGTTTTCATGATCAGTAATTGCATTACGGAATTACATTAATATAAATACTATACTTTCGATAAAGTATTGGCAACAAAGTTTTTTATGCGCGTATCACACAGGTCAATTTAAAAAAAAACTTATTCTTCGCGTTTTTCGCGTATCTAGGATTGGTAATTGCATTACGGGAGTGATTTTTACTATAAATACAATACTTTTGAAAAAGTATTGTCAACAAAGTCTTTTTACGCATATATCTTACATGTCAATTTAAAATAACTTAAAAAGTTTTATTTTTCGGGTGTTTGCATTTTCAGGATCAGTAATTGCATTATGGAATTGCTTTATTATAAATACAATACTTTCGATAAAGTATTGGCAACAAAGTTTTTTATGCGCAAATCATACGGGTCAATTTAAAGTAACTGAAAAATCTTATTCTTCGCGTTTTCCGCGTATCTAGGATTGGTAATTGCTTTAGGGGAGTGATTTTTACTATAAATAAAATACTTTTGAAAAATTATTGTCAACAAAGTTTTTTTACGCATATATCTTACATGTCAATTTATAATAATCTTTTTTATAAAAAAAATTTTATTTTTTTATTTTTCGAGTTTTCGCGTTTTCAGGATCAGTAGTTGCATTATGGAATTACATTAATATAAATAGTATACTTTCGACAAAGTAGTGGCAACAAAGTTTTTTATGCGCGTCTCACACAGGTTAATTATAAAAAAACCTTATTCTTCGTGTTTTTTGCGTATTGATGATTGATACTCACATTACGGGAGTGATTTTTACTATAAATACAATGCTTTTGAAAAGTATTGTTAACAAAGTTTTTTACGCATATATCTCACATGTCAATTTTAAATAACTTAAAAATTTTTATTTTTCGAGTTTTCACGTTTTCAGGATCAGTAATTGCATTATGGGATTGCTTTACTATAAATATTATACGTTCGAAAAAGTTTTGGCAACAAAGTTTTTCACCCACATATCATACATGTCAATTTAAAATGACTTAAAAATTCTCTTTCTTCGCGTTTTCGCGTTTTCAGAATTAGCAATCGCATTATGGGATCGCTTTACTATAAATGCAATACTTTCGAAAAATTATTGTCAACTAAGTTTTTTACGCATATATAATACGTGTCAATTTAAAATAACAAAAAAAATTTTTATTCTTCGTGTTTTCGCGCATTTATGATTGGTAATTACATTACGGGAGTGATTTTTACTATAAATACAATACTTTTGAAAAAGTATTGTCAAAAAAAAAAGCTTTTTACGCATATATCATACTTGTCAGTTTAAAATTAATAAAAAATTATCTTTTTTCGCGTATATAACAGTGAGTCCAGTCTCATATCAATTCATAAATGCTATTTTTCGTGGATCAAGAATTAGTAATCGTATTACGGTACTGTCTCAATCTAAATACAATGCTAAAAACAGTTTTGGCAACAAGGGTTCACGCGCATATCATACATGTCTATTTAAAGCAATTAAAAAATTCTATTCTTCGTGTTCTCAGGATTACTTATTGCATTATGTGTTTGTTTTGATATAAATACAATACTTCAGTAAAAGTATTGGCAAAAAAGTTTTCTACACGTATATCAATTCAAAATAACTTAAAAATTCTATACCATTCTCTTTTATCAAAAAATGTTCTCACTCGCGATCATTTTTAACGACTGTACTAAAATATGTTCGAGGGAGTGTTTCGGTACCGAATTGAGCGAGTTTTCTGACGGATTCCTTCGAACATGTGGTATGGGGTTTGCTTTCCTCGAACGCTTTGGGACATAGAAATCTCAAGTGCTCGGGACGTTGAAAAGATTTTTGAGTGTGCATACTCTTTGAGGTTGTAACTTGACTCCTCATAACAAGTTTTCTTGTATAACAAAAATTCTCAATATTTGCTAAATCAGTTTTCTCTCTGTCTTGTAGCGGAGTGGCAGTCTACCATACTGACTGTCGACTCCCTGATCGAAAAGAGAAAAAAATTAATTTTTTTGTTCCCAAATTCAAATTTACCGGTTTTCGACTCACCCTTAAATTCTCGAGTTCGTGTATGTGTGTTGTGCTGTGCGTTCTTCATCGAGGGCTCACGATTGGATTTATGACCTGTATTTTTTATGGAGTTAATTGTGGTTGTGTGCCTTTGAGGTGGCGCGTTCCGCAATTCACATCTTCCACGAATCTGACACGTGAGGACTTCTGTGTGAGGACGATACTGGAAGGTCTATTCGCATGCTCTAATTCTACTTTTATAAATAAATTTATTATAATTAAAAAACAAAAAAATCAAAAAAAGAAAATAAATATTAAGTTGCATGAGTTTTGCTTGTTTAGTTTATAATTATTATTTTTAATGCAAATTGGAGTTGTTGGCACTGAAGAGGGCCCCCATTTGTGGCCGAAACGTTTGCCTTTCTGATGTTTATGTTTTTTACGACATAAACAATTTGTAACTAAACTGACGCCATGCCAAATTAAATATCACAGATATATCACTGTGGGTCAATATAACAAAGGACATGTGCAGGAACATGTCAAGATACAATGAAATATATACTTCGGAATACCCTAGCGAACCCTGTTGAGAGAACGGTCAGAGAATAATCTGATTGTTTTCTGACCACAATTCGCAAATGGTGAATCACGGCACTCCCTTCAATGACAGGTATATGATGTTTTTCTAACTTCTTTCGATAAATAAGTAAAATTATTGTATTTTTTCCTACACCTTCTTATATAAATTTGATTGCAGAATCATAATTGCATTGACTTAAATGTTTTTTTCAACTTTCTTAGTCATAATAATAAGTGGTTAGAGAATGGGGCGGAGCCACAAGAATTCAGAACAATAACTCCTTTTACAGGTGTCTACCAACGAAAAAAAAACGATTGATTGAAATTTCTGTGAATTGCGTATCTTAAAATTTACGATTGAAGGTATCTGAATCTGCAGTTTTATCTGAAAACGATTGCATGGAAACATTATTGAATTTCGTTCAGGACTTTTCAATCGTATAAATTTGTTTCAATGACATTGAATCGTCAAGATACGTTTCGTCAATTGTTCATCTCAATTGTGAAATCACGATTAATATCAGTAAAATAATATTTACGAATCGAAGAAGCGTAAAAACAATTTAACAAAGTAATAATTTAATTGGCTTGCGATCAAATTGCCGATTGAAAAATCTTACCGATCCAAATGCCCATAACACAATTAAACAAAAATATTTTGAATCTACACTTTTAAAATACAGAATTCGCAGCGATTTGAGCCCATCGTTTTTTGTTTCCTGGGTACTACAGCTTAAAAAAACAATTATAAAATTGTGTAAAATTGAGTGAACAAAATTTTTTTCTATAGTTTAAGATGTCCATAAAAACATGTAAAAATTGGAATGATCGTGAAAAAAATCCTATAGACGGGCATCTTCCCAATGCGTGAAGGGTGCCCTATAAACGGGTCTATCCCAGGTTGAAAGCGACGGACGCTATAGACGCGTCTATCCCCATGCATGAAGAAGGACGTATGTCCCAGGCGGCGGCGCTGAGTATGATTCTGCGAGTGTCTGCGAGGAAAGAGTGAACTGAATGAATGTGAATGAGTGAGGGACCTAGCGGACGCTGTTCAGTGAACGGTCAGCGAATTCGTTTACCATTCACTAACCGTTCACTGACCATTCGCTGACCCCGTAATAATATGAATAAGAAGAGCATAAAAAACACTTAAATTGTTTCAATTATGATTCTAAGGTACATTTTAAGTTTCGAGGAAATCGAAGTTAATAATAATATACACCACATGGGCTCTCAAATTTCTGCCCATGTATTGTATACTATTTTTCTTGCTACCCGGTCGAAAGTACGAGAACAATTGCATGTGTGCATTGGATTATATCGGGGGCGCAGGTATCAAATACATCTATAAATTAAGGTTAGACTAGCATGTATCTGTCAGCGGACTTTTTGGGCAAGGTGTCAGTTTCTACTATTAATTGTGCTTCAGTTTCAAAGTTTTTATTAATTTCTTCTTCATCTGTCAATTCATCAGATGATATGTCATTCATTTTTTATTTTTTTATTTTTGTTTCACTTTAGTCACTACTATTACTTTCTAAATAATATCCACTAATTGCCACTAATAAACATTAGCAGAGAGTGGACAAATTTTGACGCTTGAGGTTATTGACGTTTTTACCCCCGCTTTTATAGAGGGCGCGGATATAGCTTGACCAATGAATGAGAGACTTTCTGCCGTAAAATTGGTGCCGAAACCGCGTACTTTCGACCGAGGTAGTAAAAAAAATAGTTTTATTTTGTAGCGTTAAAAACTAAAACAAAAAATAGCTGTCATTGAAGCCCTATTGGACTCAGTTCAACGACGGATCGGAAAGTTCGCTCACCATTCACTGACAGTTCACTGACCACTCGCTGACCACTCGCTGATTTTGTGATATTATGAATAAAAGAATTTTTTGTGCTTTTGAGAAAATAAAAAATTGTAACTTTAGATTATGACAGCGCTCATAAATCTTTACTAATTATCTCAAAAACATTTTCTGATTCAACAAAAATCAGGAAAGTTACAGTATGTTGAAGCTTTAAAAAAGTCAATATATCTAAATTCAATTTTCCACTTAAATTAAATAAAATAAATTAAATTAAAATTTAAGGGCATAAGATACTTAAGGAAAATAGCAAAATCATGTGAACGATTTGGTCCAGTTACAACTGGATAATAATATTCAATAAACTTGAATGTATACAAAGAACATTTCTATTAAAAAATTATGTACAGGACCTCGTAACTGATCCTGTATCGATTCTTGCACAGGGAATATGACTAGGTCTCGCACAAGAAAAGCGACACGTTCAGCATGAGAAATTAAGATATGGAACCGTACAGGAACATGCAGAAGATCATATAAGAATAAAGGAACCCTCTTTGGAACCTGTACATGCTCATGGACGTCCTGAATGGCTGACAAGGATCATAAACGGAAATTTGTGCAGGATACAGCACAGTTTCCCGTGTATCGTTCGTGCACAGGGCCCTGTAGAAGACCGCGTATACGAACCTGTATAGAACTAATCCACCAGGGTTAACCAGCGGGCTGAGTTTCTCGCTAGTGAGTTGAATCTTCGTGGCAATAAAAGAAAGGAAGCTATCAAAGCTACTTTTACAAATATATATATATACTATATATACTATATATACTATAATTTAAAAATATTTCTATTTCTTATTTATACGAAGACGAAATAAATTTGAAAAAACGTGAAACATCCCGGAAAGGTCAAAAAAGAGATTGCTCTGAAACTCCTGAATGGATGAAAAAGATTCGAGGAGATAGTTCGGCAAATACTGAGAAATGGAGAATCAACATGTGCACAGTGCATTTTATGTCAAACAGAATTTACGGTAGATATTTCTGTAATAAATAAGCATGAAGAGGGAATAAAACACCTAAAAGTTGTAAAAGGTACGTATTCATTGTTCTATTGCTTTATATTTACTTTTCGAATCGACTGACTGCGACTAATTCAGGCTCATAACTTCAATCGCAATCTTTGAAAGTGACTTCCTGAGGTAACTTCCTCTCCCAGATAGCAGGATCGTAGGCTTGAGTATAACTTTAAAACGCCATCAGATGCACTAAAATGCATACATGTTTGAACTTAGATGCGACCGCCTGAGGCAGAGTTTTTCCATGCATTAGAATTATAATATTTATGGATCGTTTAAGACTGCATCAATAAAGCATGACATGGCGAAAGTTCAGTAAGGGACAATCCCTGCTTTACGGCAGCATAAATACGAAAACAAATGTACCATTTTAATTCTCGGATTATGTCTGCTTCAGGGCACCAAAAAATGGCGACATGACTTGGTAAATATTGTGTAAAAGATGTCTCAATTACTGTGCCATAGAATGCACGCTTTCGAAATTCATTTTTTTTTAAATTCATTTTTGAGGGTAGTGAAACCAGTTGAATTCAATAAACATTGTTTTTAGTCTTTTATTTGCGAGATCGGCTCGTCTCATTCCTCGAGAATAGTATCAGAAACGCGCTCCACAGAGACATGGAGCGCAAAAGCGCACGTGGGTACCTATGTCTGCCGACTTAGAACACTGCCCACGCACACAAGATTATATACCCAGCATAATCACAAACAGCTTTAACATTATGAAGAAATCACTTCACTGAGCTTAGCTGTCAGCAATGTCGATCAACATTGCAAAACGATGACATATTGTACACAAGATTGAAGGATGCAATTTAAAATAATTTGCTTTTCTTAACAAATGTAATCCAAATTTGTAACATTTGATTATTAATAAAAATTTATCAATAATCGTATTAAATTGAATTAATTAGAATTAATAAATCAAAGTATTTAATCAATATTTCTAAATTTCAGATTAAATAGTTCAGGATACATCCGTAGCCGAATAGGCGTTAAGAAGATTCTGTGAGAAAAGTTGTGGAACCTCCGTAGTTCAGATGACAGAGCATTCGACCGACAATCGAAAGGACCTGGGCTCGATACCCAGCGGAGTGGAAGCGTTCCTTTTTTCACAGAAAATTTCTTTAATAAATTAAAGTAGTAATACTTAATAATTAAATTAATAGATATTGATAATTATCAATAAATTAAATTATGAATAATTATTTATGATTCAAATGAATAGATAAAATAAAAAATTAATTAATCAAATTAATAATGAATTTAATATAAATAATCGTAATTTAGTAATTGTTTGAATAATAGCTTTCCAATAACGATATATAACTCGATTCATTTTATAAGTTCCTACCATTCAAAATGTCCTCGAAAACACGCAAAGAACCCGACATTCAATAGATTGGCTAAATTATCTATTATACATAGACATATTTATTAGCTATGTAAAATGTGCAAAAATAACTTTCATGCACATAGCACATCGATATCTTTTTTGTATTATTCTAGAGGAATCAAAAAAGTTTCTTGAAAAAAAAAAAAAATAGAATAAAGAATGTTATATCATTCATCACTCTCAAGTTAAAATTAGAAGGTGCATTACGTCTGCAGTAATTGAGACATCACGTTTAAACCACAGCACTTGTTTTCGACGGCGCAGTTATGCTGCCTTTGTCGATGAAAACGGAGGCTTGTCTTTTGAGACGGAATAGAGGCTCACTCACGGCGCACTCGTGAGTTAGCCTCTGATTGTGCCATAAATTAGCCAAGATGTAACCGCTTATGGCTGAGTCATTTCAACATGAAAATCAAACCGTCGAACCAGTTTTCATTCTACATTAAATGCGACGTTCGAGGTATTTAACTAATCCTTTCCTTTGAATGTCGCAAATATTTCAAAATCACAAAGACATTTGAGGGAGTCCATTTTAATTCTGGAATATAGAGCTGCACGTTCTACTATCGGCGACGTTGATCATCAATGGCTTGTTGTATTACAATTTTATCAGAGTTTATTTTAAAGAGACTATAAGTTCTATTATCAAATACCTGTAAAAGCGACAGCCATCTAGTCTGTGAAAGTGCTAAGATTTTGTGTAATTCAGCTTCAAGGAAGACTTAAAACTCTGCAAATTGAGCTTGCCTCTTGCTGATTTGTTAAACAGATGATAAATATTTCTTGCCAAGTTTTCACCTTGCCGCGGTAATTTTTCACACCCTTTGGATACATATATTCCTGAGTCTAAAAAATAAGGTGACGAAGGAAGAAAGATCGAACGAAACTACCAAGCTCATTCAGATGGAACATTAAGCCATAAAACTTTATTTTTGCACGAGCATTTCAATGATAATGTTTCTCGATAAGAAAAGAAGTCGTTAAATTTACAGAAAGATCTTTACAGCGCATTGGCTAAGAAATATGAAAAAGTTGCAAAACTTTATAATAAATGTGAAAAGTTAAGGATGACAATGAAAAAAGTGCATCAGAAAATATATAGGTCTTTGAGATGTTGTGACGTGATAAAATTTACCCGTCACATTAAAAGAATTTGATTTTGTTAAACTCACCGGTTTGACAGGTGGGGTTATGTCCCGGGGGAAAAAGTCGTATGGTGAGAGACCGCACTTCGTCGCCACCCGCGAGCACTCAAAAACACTTCTCACTCACTACCCGCACTTACGCTTCCTGTCCCGTCTGTTCCATAGACGGCACGAGGACAACGGCACCAGAGGACAGCGGCGTTGGAGGTGAGGCACAACCGGCTACCGAGTCGACGTAAACACTGGCCGCCATGACGATTCGCGAACATCGATACATCGATGTTTCGATCATCGCCGCCATCGATCGTTGGAGAGTGACGTACTAGACGATCAGATGCAACCACGTGACCCGGAAGACGTACCCTGGGGCACATAGACCCCGGGATTTGATATTTAGTATTTTCAAAATTTGTGATACTAAATTTACGTCATATGATATTAATGGGCACTGACTATAATAGTGCCAATGTACCACACGCGCTGTTCGCTGTAATTGAGAAAACCGCGTGTTTTTAGAAATTATTCGCAGAGGGCAATTACTATACTAGGCACGGGTTGCTTAGTCGTCTGGCAGATGTGTGACATGTGACCTGCTTCCGGGTCCCCGATTGGGTCACGCATGTAATTCGTCGGGCAGGTCAGGAAGTTTACCGGCAGCGCGTCTTCCTTCTTGACTCTCGTCCTGCGACTATTAGTGACAGGTGACGCCCTTAGTCTCCCGAAGGGAAATTGGAATCTTTCTGTTATTTTTGCTCAAACGAAATGGAAGGAGAGTTCATTTTGAGATTTGTTCCGGAATTACAGGAAGTGGTTCAGGTAGCGTAAGCTTGATTTTTATTAAATTCTTTGGCAAGTGGCTCGGGATTCCAGGTATACTGACTTTATCGATTCTAATGCCTTGGCGTCTGTCACCCAAGCCGAGACCACTTCGCCTCTCTCTCTAGTGTTCGCGAGTGTTTCTCTCTTATATTCGTATTATTAATTTCGTAATTAACCTCATTCTCTCCCGCGATGGTAAAAATTTAATTATTAAAGTTAGTCTCCTTTGAATTCTTGTTCTCTCTGGTGGTGATGCGCGTTAATAAATTGAATTCGCCATATTGTCGCGTGGCTCGGAAAAGTTCCGAGATCTATGTCATTTTATTTATACTTATCGATATTAATATAGATGTTTTGGCTTTTGTATCTAATTCCAATTTATATCGAATCCAAATTCATTTTAATAAACCTTGTTTAGCCGATCTATTTTAACTAATTAAATTCTGGTTTTTATTTATTTTACCCGTCAAGCTGTTGTGACTTTATTGTGACCCCGCCTTGCGTTTGGTGTTGTTGATTCGGAGTCTCACTGGTATTAGGATAAAATTTTGCCACTAAGCAAAGTGTCTGGCGCTCAAAAAATCGCAAAGAAAATCCTTTTATTTGCAGGAAAGATTCGAACTACGTGAAAATTAGTTGGGTTAGCTAGTTTAAAGAATTGCCAGGTCACGGGTAAAACCTGCATCTCAACGTACAATAAAAAAATTACTTAAATATTACTTCGTAATAATAATAATAATTTCAAATTAATTAGTTGAGTTTGAAATTTTTGTATTACTTCCTAAGTAAGTCACACTTTTCCTAACACTGCGAAGAATAACTTTCATCATCCCAATCAAACAATCCCACCAACCTCCCCACCATGAAGCGCTAGGTGGATTGAATCGCCAATATATTTGCCTAACCTGACTATACTTAGCGACAGTCTCCCAATTTAATTTTCAAAAGCAGTATCGGCACCGACAAAGATAGTTCCGTTGTCACTATAAACAATAGCCGGTCTACCACGGCGTCCGATAAATCTACGGAAACTCGCTAAAAAATCATTGGTGGACAGAGGGGTCATCAATTCCAAGTGAACTGCTCTATAAATCCATAGCCTCGAAATTGCACGCGTATTGGTTATCACGACTCCTTATACGAATTAAAAAAATATTATGCCGCTGGCTATCTGTATTCAACCGGCGGAACAATGAGTGGGTCACTTCTTTACTCGCGATAGGAGTATAACCTAAAAACTTTGCTACGTCTCTGCGAATATACGACCGGTGCGAGCCACTATCCACGACTACTCCAACTTCCTTTTCACTTTACTCAGAATAAAGGACAGCGCGCATCTTTTGCATATGGGGCATTATTTCTCAACTGCCTTAACATTTTATGTCACGTGTTTCGATTGTCTTCATATTTTCAGAATTTGTTTGCCTACTTGATGGAAGTTTACCCCCCAAAGAACAAATATTTGTTACCACCCCTTTCCAAGCTACAGGCGGTGGAATTTTCACCCATAACGTCCATCGTGATATTTTGAAATGGCAATAAGTCCCTTTCTAGACATGCGAAATGAATTTTCTATGGGTGATTTGGAAAGGATTTTTACGCCCTCCCTAGCGAACTGGCTGAACGGTAGCTTTACGCTGTAGCGTAAAACTATCGTAAAGCTATCGTAAAGCTATCGTAAAGTAGCATTATAACTCATGAATGAGGCAAAATAAACATTCAAAATGTTTTTATCCTTATTCTACGTTAAAAATAACGTTAACTGATAATTGAAATATGCAATAATTTTATTTATTTACGCTAAAAGTTAAAAAAACATAATACCTGTCATTGAAGGCAATGCAGTGGTTCAGCTTTTGTGGAACGTCTCCGTTAAAGTTGACCATTGGTTGGAGTATCGGAGATATGGGGCTTGATTGAAGCGAACCTCTTGTCTGCACGCTGGCATGGGGCAGGAGCTGGTGCATTTGACTGTATGCATAATTCTCAGAGTTCAAAGTAATCTAAGTTGTTTGCCTCTTTTTGCGTTTTTTCGTGTTTTTTGAACAGCAGGGTTTACAGCTTTCTTTTTAGTTCTTTCGTGATTTTTGTGTGAGCTTCCGTTGAACTGAAAAGAATGATTGTTTCCTTAAGATTTTCTATAGCCCATTTAAATAAATCCTGTGCAGTCAAGATGGGATTTTTGGCTGAGCGTTGCAAGCTAGCTTTTACCGCTAGTTTTTTTAAATTCCCGCCGATCCCGTCACCTGGACCTTTTCCATGTGCAGTACCTTGGAAATGCGATTCTGCAAGAATTTTAAAATCATGTTTGTGATGTACAAGATTGATGAAGAAATACCTATTTTTAAAATGCTGTGTAGCTCCATCTGTGACATAATAAATTTTGTCGACGCTGCTGAATTTCCCTTTAAGGTATTCAATGATAAGTTTCTGTTAAAGGTACACAGCCGCCGTATCATGACTCAAACAATCTGAAATAATTGCCATGCTTACATGTCTTAGTTCGTTTCTTTCTTTATAATAGATAACAACTGTAAAGATGGTTGCCTGATTATTATTCCAGTGGAAAGACTGTGCAGCATTTTCAATAACGAAAGCATCGTTTTCAGCAAAGTCTAAGAGAATTAAAAACTTTCCCTCTTTTGAACTGATTTTGAGATGCTTCAAAAACAATGCTTGTTGTTTCGAGTAGAATGCATGATGTTTTAAATTCTGAAGTTTATTGCAGAGTTCTTCCAGGAAATCATCACTGTCCGCCACCTCGATTTTTAACGTGTTTCTATCAGTTTGCTGCCATACTTGATACGTCACTGTGTCTATATTATTCGAGTCGAATAGACTAGTCCAGTATTCTTTAGATTTTCAATGTCAGGGCAAGAATTGCATTCTTTAAAATGACAAGCATCACCCGGTTCACTGCACGTGATTTCTTTCATACAGTCGTGATAATATGACAGTTTTCACCACCCTCCTCCGTTAAATGTTTAATGACAATTGCATCTAACATTAAATTAACATTTTTGTGATAGGCACAGACACAAACTTTGTGAGTTCCACTTGATTCAGCTAAAACACAGTGACGTGGTCTTAACTGTGCAAATTTTGAGAAACCGATGTTTACATTTTCATATTGAGCTACAAATCATGCATATAATTCCGAAAAATTATATAAAATTAGTCTCTTTTGCACTTGTTCACGAGTGCCGTCTTCTTTTTTGACAGATATATAATCTTTCTTACCTAGCATACGTCGACTATTTTCATCATCCTCATAACATTTTTTTCCATCACTGTGAGACATTTTTGCCGCATTTTCCTTTTCTGGTAGACGACTTAAAGTGTCTGCCACTGAATTAATTTTACCAGTAAAATATTCTATCGAGATATCGTAATCTTGGATAGCCATTGTCCACCTGGTTAGCCTTCCACTTAGAAGATTACATGTTTTTAGGAATGTCAACGCCTTGTGATCAGTTCTGATAATAATTTTTCCACCCATTATGTACGACCGGAATTTGTATAGGGCCCAAACTATTGCCAACAGCTCCTTTTCTGTTGTATAGTATGCCAGTTCAGCGCCCTTTAATGTCCGGCTGGCATAAATAATGGGGCAAGGATTTCCATCCTCGTCGAGCTGGAACAAAACGGCACCCAATGCCACGTCACTGACATCAGTTTGAAGGTAAAAAGGTTTTTAAACTTCTGGATAGTTAAGTAGGACAGAACTACTAAACAGAAATTTTATTTCGTTGAAAACTCTTTCCAGGTCGTTGTTCCATGACCATTTTACACCCTTTTTTAATAATTCCAAAAGTGGGACTATTTTCGCCGCATGGTTTTTTGAAAATTTTGTATAAAAGTTAATTAAACCCAGAAATCCACGCAATTCTTTTAAATTTCGTGGTCTTGAAAAATTCTGAATAGTTTCTATTTTTTTTGGATCTGGTTTTATTCCAGTAGACGTTAAAATATGTCCCAGAAATTTAACTTCGGACCTGAAAAAATAAGATTTTTCCAGATTGATTGTTAAATTGTTTTCCATTAATCCATGGAAAAGTAACTCCAAATGTAGCAGATGTTGGTGCACATTTTCAGAGGCACAGAAAATGTCGATGAAAGTTAAATAAAAATTCCCTAGACCGTTGAGGACAAAATCTAGGGCTCTAACCAGTGTTGCTGTGCTAGTTTTTAGGCCCAAGGGCGTTACGCAAAATTCATAACATCTAACTTCGTGTAGAAATACCGTATATTTTTTTTATTCCTCGGCTAGTGGAATTTGCCAAAAACTACTGGTGAGATCCATCGTTGACATAATTTTACTGGCGCCACACCTCTGAAAGAGTACTTCCGTTGGTTCTGCGTATTCGTAACCGTTTATCATTATTTCATTTAATTTACGATCATCCAAACATATTCTAACTAAAATATTGGATATGTTTCGATTATAAAAGGTTTATCATCTTTTATTTTCAATTCGTGTTCATATATTGAAATCCGTCCGGGTTTTTTCGAAAATATGTCCTTATATTTTTTTAGAACCTCCCAAAATTTCTTCTTTTCTTCCCCATTCAGCAGCTCGGATTTTGCCACCTTTTCTTCGATTTCAGCATCGGTTATGCAGTATTTTTCTTCAATTTCGTCGTATTCTTTTACGTTGCTGAATTCTTCATATTTTTCTGAACAATTAATTTCATTTGCGAAGTCCTGTGGACCAATATTTGTTAACTTTTCATTAGGCTCCATACTTATTTCATGGATTACCCGAATACATTTTTCTTCATCATTTATAAATTCCATTCTTAATTTTTTATCCTCACTTCGTAATATTACATAATTTTCCTCTATATTAATCCTTCCTTTGAACTTCTTAAGTACATCAATTCCCATAATACAATTTTTATTCAATTTATGAATTATTACAAATACACAAGAATACATCTTATCATTTATGTTTAAATCCGCGTATAATTGATGCTTTAATTTTATCGGTTTAACACCTGTGGCACCTACGACGCTTGTGCCGACAGTGGGCAAAATTTTGCAGTTTTTGAATTTATTTTTATTATTCTCGAAGAAGTTTTCCGAAATACACGTAATTTCACTACCCGTGTCGATATGCGCGTCTGTTTCAATGCCCTGAATTTTTACAAAAATATTTGGGCACGCATCGACCCTTTTTACAATTTCGAAATTTTCAAATTCTAACAAACCGTTTCTTGTCTAAACCTAGAGGTCTTTTTATGAAATTAGACCCTGGGATTGCCTCTGATACATTTATACATTCGCTATTACTTAACATACTTGAATTATCGTTGCTACGCCCTTGCATTTCTCTTGGCGCGTTAGCAACCGCCCGTACCTTTCACGTCCCCTCCTGTACGTTGCCGCCATGAGATCGTCCAGACTCATAGGCGACAGTATTCGGGGGATTTACAATTTCTCGACGGTGGTATACGCCGTTTTGCACATATCCATTGCCACTTGGCCTAGTATTGTAACTTCTATCATGCATGTCACGCCTATCATTACTATCGTGAGCCAGGTTAGTGCCAGGGCGGCTCATGGGAGCATGGTTGTACCCTTCGGAACGAGCCATATTATTAGAGAAAGAAAAATGATTATTTCTGTAATTTTGGCCGTCAAAACCGTGCTCACGATTATAATTAAAATTTCTATTTCGTTGAGCAGAGTTTGCTGTCGCTCCAAAATTATTTCTATCTTGGTTTGGGGCAAAATCACGACCTCTAAAATTATGTCGATTTGAAAATGATGTCTCTCCATAAACATTTGGATAAGGCCTTTGATTTTGGCCCAAGTTGTGGCCATTATTGCCAGAATTGGCGTTAGATGGGCCTGCTTGGCCAAAGGCATCAAGCAGTTCCATGAAATCTTTAAAAGTCTTAACATTTCTAATAATAATCGCCGCCCTTACATCATGATGAAAATGACTGGATAATTTAGACACAATTTCGCTCTCGGAGGGTGGTGGGGTTAAGTCTTTTGCATTGTTAATCATTTTTATAGCATATTCAGCTTTAGATAAATTATTATAGGGAATATATCTTCCAAATTGCAATTCTGAGCTAATCTGGAAGCACACATTGTCATTCCAAAATTTTTTATGAACTTTTCTCTGAAAGTGGTTAACATTTTCATCATTTTGAGAGACAAGTTCCCACCATTCTTTCGCTATACCTTCTAAACAGGCGTAAGTTATATAATTAAAATCATTAGTACTTATGTCTATAGCGCTTATGTAACGCTCAAAATCTTTCAAAAATCGCATTGGCCTTTCGTGCTTATGCCCTGAAAATTTAGGCATGGGATATTTATTTAACTATGGCGAGACTGCCGAAGGACTGCCTAGGTTTCTCTGTAATTTGTTTTCTAGAACAAACTGGTGGTCTTCCAAATGTTTAATTCTTTTTTCGTGTACCATTTTCTTAGCAATTAAATCTCCACTTAAACAGTGGAGTTCCTCGGAAGTCTCGTCTAAGGTATTTATTTTTGCCTCTACTTGTTTAATATTTTTTTCTAATTCTAAACTTTTGTAATCACATTCGGCCCTTAGTATTTGTTCGGAGCTATCCATCCTATCAACAATTAAGCCGGTAAATTCGTTAAATTGTTTCGCAGTATGGCGCTTCAAATCGGATATCCTTTGAGAATTCTTTTTAACCGTATTTATAACCTTCGCCTGATTATTCGCTACACTTTTTATTTTGACGCCAATAGATTTGAGCTTGAGCAACATTTGGTCAAGCTCAGCAATATCTTCTTCGTCTGAATCAACAATTTCGTCGACGTGTAACGAAGAGCAAATGGATTCAGTATCCACTGATTCACACGATATATTTCTTTCATTGATTGATAAATCTAAAGCCTCATTTTGGCCATTCGAAACATTACAACTTCCGGTTAACAGTTGGGTCGTGATCCTTAATAACTCTCCCATATTAAAGAACCTAAAATTAATCGCAAACTGTTATATAATTAAATAAAACAATTTGCTATCATGGCACACAAAATTAAAAAATTAAAATTTCATACAGAGTCAATGTATCGTCCTGGTTTTGGGCAACACATTTATCATCGATATTGTTTGTTGAAATAAAGTTATCACTGTAATGACAATAAAAGAAAAATTAATAAATTAAATTAAAACTAAATTCTCATTTCAAAGTTCAATCAAAGATGAAAATCAATCAAAGTAAATTTCAGATTTGTCCAAATAAATAAATTTATTAATAAAAAAACATTCACATACCATTAATTATTAACAATCAATTAATGGTTGCTAAAAGAAAAATTATCAACTTCAATTCTTATTCCATGTCAGATTTTATTTAATCTGCAAGAGAGAATTTATTTTAAAATCGAAAGCATAATTTAATTTTAGATCGAAATATTATTTCGATCGTTTTCCTTGCTTAAGGTGAGACCTATTTGTTTCTTTATTTGCCGCTCAGGGCATTCACATTCGCGCTCACTCTCCGGCAACACGTGCTAGTTCACAACGTCAAACGTCAAAGTCAGCTGAGTGACGTCAAACTGACATTTCACTGTTGACAACCTAGGAATTTGGAGGTGAATCTATTTTCTTCACCTTTATAATATATTTTAAATTGAAATAAAATACATGCACCCGGTGGCAAAATTGTTTTGGACTTAAAAACTCGACAATTTCACCAGGAATACCAGGTTTTGAGTTTGAGTTTGAACTACAAGTTTTTGAATCCTTAATCCATTGATATCTAAATACTTTTCATGACTATTTTTACCTAATTTGGCTCAAAATTGTCTTCTTTGAAATTTACGTGTGGGTCACACGAAGGGTGAAAATTTCGCGAAACGGAATTCTTCATTTAAGGAGCGATAGGAATTAAAAAGGGCACGCCGTCGCAGCGAAGTGCCCTCAGGGCTCCGACGCTGCTCGACGCTAATTTTTTATCTGGGTTGGGAGCTTTCTCCGAATCTCACAATTTGTGAGTCCACGGATAATCACGTCCCGGGTTGAACACACACCAGGTTATTGTTATTGTCCAAACAGGGACTATCACACAAGGCAAGGTTCCAAAAGAAAAAAAACCGCTTTACCCAAAAAGGAATAAAAAAACAAATATCGTTAGATCCAAAAAGTTCCTAGCTAAAAGGTGGACCGGGAGACATAGGCGATCAGGTTTTTAAAGTGGTTCACCTGATCGTGAGATGCAGGTGAACATACTCGAGCCCGTGATCTAAAAGAAGGTATCAGAATGCCTAAGTGTCGAGCTGTGCTCTCACCTTTTAAGGCTGCGCGCCTGGAATGAATTTCGAGGATCAGCAACCACGCACGTTACCTCGGTTTTCTACCTCTTTAATAAATTCCCCCCTTAATTAATATGCGCGCGCCTCAATTAGCGACCGCGATCAAGTCCAATTTGATCGATAAATTGCAAAATTTATATCCGATGTTTTCACCCCCTTCCAGACCATTTTAAACATCGAAATTTGTATCAGAAAAAAGAGAATATTTTCGCGATTCTCACCATGTTTCTTATATTTTAAAAGGTCGCGAATTATGTCTAGTGGAGGCGTTTGAAAACTTGTACGCGTTACAGTGAGAAAGCGTACCGTGCGCTGACAGGAAGCACGTTCTGCCCCCACGCCGTCTCTCTCGGCACGCCACCAATTAGTTATAGGATCCATACTTTTATGAAACTCATCTTAATTTATTAAATGTTCGATTTGCGTTTGTATTTTTACGTGAAAGAAAAACCACAATTATTTAATATATTCATTTGTACAATATGATGTAATCATATAGTGCAATATCCAGCATAATAGTTGTTAAATTAAATAAAATGGTAAGATTTTTTGAATTGTTATTAAGATTAAACAATTTAATCAATTCAATTTTTTTTATAATACTAACATATCAAAAATTAAATGGAAAATATCCAATTTTTATAACTAACATCAATATAGCAAAATTATATATTAATAAATTGTTTATTGTTACATATGTGTTAAAATCGAAAAAATACTACTATTGAAGATCTAAATCTTTAAATTAAAAAGTGTTTTATTGATGAGTCATTATAAAATTTATTAAGAAAATAATGTTAGTGGGATAAATGATATTACATTAATTTCAATTGATATTCAAAAAAGAAATGTAATTATGTTAGAATTCATTCCCAATATAAATCTTATTATTATTGATTAAATATGGAACAAAAACCGAGCTTCTTAACCTGGGTGATCGGTCGAGTGGCACACTGAGAGAGAATTGGCACAGCTAGCGCCACTACACGGAGAGAAGTTTAGTAGAACCGTAGCGCTAGCGGTGGGAAAGCCGCTCGTCTTTGGTTTAGTGTAACTTCTACTCTAAAATTGGGGCACTGGTTACCCCTAGCTGACGAATAGGCTGCGAGAGAACGGCTGGCCCAAGTATTTCGCGTAACGGCTCGCCTAATTTTGAGTAATGGTTCCCCCAAATTGGCAGAGCTGTTCAACCAAACAGAGGTCGCGCAGCTCTCCGTGTGCTTAGCGCATCAGTTCTACGTGTTGGGTGAGCGGATTCACCAAACTTTTCTCCGCGTAGCCGTGGCAGTGGCCACACTTCACTAACGTGGGTATAGCACGCTAAAAAAGGACGGTAGGGGGGGCGAAACTGAGGTTTGATCGGTGCGCTCTCAGTTTGCACACTGGCTGTGCTTTCTTCGCGCGTTGGCGCTGGATGTGTGCTGTCACGTCCCAGGCAGGGATGACAACCTTTGAGAAGTTAAAATGGTGGGATCGTCGCTGCGTTTTCGCTGTTGAGACAGCAACCCTGGAGGTTGTGGAGTAGACCGGTGAATTCAAAGTAATAATGTTCTTATTAACTTTATTAAATTTATTAACAGTGCAGTTGTGATTGAAAAGCTCAGTTAAATAACACTAACAACGAAACTCGTATATAATAATGTCACTCCAACAAACTGACACATAAATTCAGATATAATAAAAAAAAGGTCACTCCAATTAAAACTAACAACAACTTAAATCATGACAAAATCACTTAATTAAAAGTTCACACGTTACATTTAACGTAACGCGTAACACTCGCGTAGTTTCCGCACCGGGAACTCGTCCTCGTTTCGCAAAGATTTATTTAAAAGGAGATTTTCGACTTGAGCGAGTGAAGTCGGAATCTAATCTGTTTACACCTGAGATAGGGATTCAGCACGCTCCCAGTTGCAAGATGCATTCGAGTCCCAAAACCCACCCTCACGCCTTCCCTTAGCCAATTGCAGTCAGTGGAGGCGTGAGGAAAGCGCGCGCAATTTTCGGGAATGCATATGGTTCGTCACCTATCTCTACCCCTAGAGTTTCGAAAGTTTCAACATTGGCTTCCTCGACTGTTCGGCCTTTGCGAAACGGCATAAATCATATTTTTTGTATCACCTTCCTCTCTTTCTCTAGACATGTTGCTATGTAATTCGGTTCTCGCTGGAGTCCTGGTGAGTCTCAGAAATTCAAAGCCAGGGTCCGGTTTACCCTTCAGTTTGTTTATATGAATTTAAGTGGACGACCAAAGTTTTGTCCCTTCTCGAAATTTAT
Source organism: Diplolepis rosae (assembly GCA_030998225.1). Lineage (NCBI taxonomy): Eukaryota > Metazoa > Arthropoda > Insecta > Hymenoptera > Diplolepididae > Diplolepis > Diplolepis rosae. The sequence continues at coordinate 680,465 of JAPYXD010000700.1, forward strand.
AACTTTCCAGAAATTGTAAGGAATTAATTTACTGCAACTAGCCTAAGTTTTCTCAAACATAAAAGAGAGGAAGAGCTTTCTTAAGTTTAATTTATAAGTTTTCAAGGGTCGTTTCGTTAGAAGGCTCGTAAAAGTCAAAAAGGTTTATACTTTCCAGATTTCGTGAGAACTCTTTTCAACATATTTTGAAATCTCTGATAATATTTCCCTGGGAAACGAGAACGAATTCTTATTTCTAAATCTAAAGTTAATTGTTCATTTCCTCGACGAGAGTTTTTCCTAACATTTATTAATCGAGTCTAGTTCTTATATTTAAATTCGCCCGCGTATATGGGCAAGGTAGGATTCGTGACATCGATTCGGTAATCGCGAGTACAAATTCGACTTATTCCTAACAGGCGGCGTTCCAATTATTTGATATTTTATTCGTATGTTACATTGCACACGAATCAGACGCTTGGCAGTAAATGACCGTTAGACACTACGAGAGGGCGCTGCTATTACGCGACGTGTAGGGAACGACATTGGCTAGCCGCGTTTCGGCGAGTTTCTCATCTACTTGTATAAATATATTCTATGCCGTAACGGCAGCCATGATTGTAAGTCAGTTGGTAGCGGGTCGTTCCCACAAAGCCTTTTGGAGCAAGGCTATCACAAGACCCAAGACGCCATTGATTTACTTAGCGTCACTGCTATTTTCCGTGAGAAGATCACGTCGGGGTCACCATTTTGTAGGCACTTAGTATGCAGAAATATGTGGGAGACCTACTGTCCCAGGTAGGGTCTTGTAAATGAAGTAACACCACTTAATTAACAAATAACAAGGTATATTTAAAATGGTTGAAGTGCGCAAGTCTGCGCTTGTTAACACGGGAACGACCCGCTACCAACTGACTTACAATCATGGCTGCCGTTACGGCATAGAATATATTTATACAAGTAGATGAGAAACTCGCCGAAACGCGGCTAGCCAATGTCGTTCCCTACAGACGGTGCTCGTCCACCGCGCAAAGTTGCGCATCTACTGCGCTTTTCTGAAACTAACCTATCATGTCCGGGTTGGGCGCGTTGGCTACAATGCGAGCGCACTGGCCATGCCAAGTCCCTCTCAGTGCAGCAACCACAGGTTATTGCAGCGCTCACTGAGACTAAGAACGAAAATGTTGGTCAAGACTGGATCGTTGTGTTCGTACCAGATTCGCTTCCGGTTTGGAAGTTAATCGTTTATTACTGGGCGAATACTTAATGAAACCTCGCAATTCTTTCGTGCGAGTTTCATGAGACTATGATTGTTCTTATGTCGAGTCTATTTTTCTAGTTTTCGTTCCCGTTTCCTCGCAAAAGGTGGAAAATTGAGGCTGGGCCGTCTCATTACATTACAAGGGGCGAAACACAGCGATTGCAATGAGTGTGAAGTTTGCTGCCCGAGCGAAGCGAGGGATGCAATCACTATCTAGATTTCAGCAATTGGGCTAAACGGTATAAAAATTTCTGCACATCAGCGAATAAGTACTAAATTTTATAAAATCTTCTGCTAAAGTTGAGTAAGTCGATTGCTATATTTCACTTACTGAAAATAAGTATACGGTATCCCGTAAATTAGTAAGTTATTGCTGTCAACAAGCAAATTCTATTCTGTTTTATAAAAACATGAAGATGCTCAAAATCAGTAAACGTAGATTCTCGAAATTAACTGATGCATCTTAACTTCTAGCATATCACTTCATGAAATTCAGCGTGGAGCATACTGAAATTCAGAGTAAAAGACTTACTGTTATTCAAGGATGACAATTCTCAAGAGCAGCAAGAATGTTCTAATTATTAGCATATGACTTGCTGAAATCGGTGTGGATCTCATTCAGAAACCTCTAATCATAAATTTTAAAAAAAGGATTTTGTTCAGGTATCTCACTGAGAAAATAATAAATAAAAACGATTTTCCACAATGAGAGAAAAAGTACAGGGGAAATTCGAGTTAAGACTCTAATATTTAACATTTTTAACGGCAATGGAGGGATATTCGCTTGGAAGGTTAAGTTTACTGTTTTCACAGTAAAAAATCTGTTTTTAAGCTAGGAAATTTTTTTCTGAGTAAATTGACAGTACTTTTTCATTACACGTGCACTAAAAAAAAATCTCAGTAAGATTGACTACTTTTTAACTTACTTTCCATAGTTTACAAAGGCCCCGGTGTAATTTTTGAAGTTAAGTGAACCGCAGGAACATAGGGGTAAATCAAGTAAGAGCAGTAGTTGAATCGATGAATATTCTTATTAGTACATTTCATAACTGTATTTACTTTCAAGTAGACTCTAACTTACTATTTTTATATACACGCCTACAAACACATACCCCCCCCCCCCCCTTCTACACTACACAAACGCTCGTTCAGGTGGTATTAAAAATTATTCTTAACGCTGCGGGTTCGAACCCTCTCTACTTATGATTAACGCATTACTAACCTAACGACTAAGTCTCTCGGCTGCGCACGCTTGGAATAAAAGAAAGAAAATAGCGCTTATAACGTGCAACTACTGCAGGGCCGTGTAAGAAGTGTATGGGCCCCGTGTAATCGGGAATTTTTTAATTTTAAGCCAATTTATGATTCTGATTAAAATTTTTAATTATTGAATCGATTTTCTATAGAATGAAATATTTTTGAAATAAACAGATCAAATTTTTGAATTAAAGAACATTACATAATAAAAAGCTTCATATACATTTTAGAAGTATTAATTTTTATTATTGTATATTAGTGATACTTTATACACGTTATGATTCCTTTAATTTTTGTTTTTAAGAGTAAAATCAACGTATGTTCAGAATCTAATAAATTTGAGTTTTTTCAATTCCAAAAATATGATGAAACTTTTGAATCAAGAAAATTATCGCATAACGAAAAAATAACGAAAAACTATTTAAAAAATAGTACACTTATTTACTTATCAATAGTTTGTTTTTCTAACTACACTTATGTAGTAACTTATGTAATGTAACTTAGTAATTTATGTTAAAATTATGAAAAAGTTTTCTTAAATGTTGTTGCTTCCCCTTAAGTATTTTTTTTTATCCAAGACCGTGTTCAGAAAATCTCCATTTTTATCAGATAAGATCAAATTTTAATGAGAATAAAGAATAAAGGTTATGTTGTATCTAATGAACCTAACCTTAACCACAAATATTGCAAATAGGGATTCTCTAGTCGGGGCCCCGCCAGATACAAATAGATTTTCCATACGTAAGCGAAACAAGAAATTCCTCACTAGAACCTGACAGGGCCCCTATCAGTTTTTTCTGGACTAGAAATACTAATCGGGTGTTAACAAGGCACCTACCAGTTTTTTCTAGATGAGGAAATTCTAGTCCGGGCCCCACTAGAACCCAACTTGAAATAAGGAAAGATAGGGCAATTTCTACACGGGATAGAGTCGATAGTCCAAGCAACAGGGCATTTATTATGAATGATTTATGACATTATTTATTTCAGAAAACGGACTGCGACATCAGAAGGAAAGGTTGGTCATACAGTAATTGTGTCATCTTTTGGACAATGAAATATGATTTATAAATTTTTTATCAACATTTAAGACCAAAAAATCACACTTTTTTTAGTTTTTTGTTTATAACATTAAAGGTAATTATCCAATCTTGACGACATCAATTGATAAGATGTTGACAATTGAATTGCCAACAAAGTGAGCTGTCGCTTGATCTGATTGGATAATTAGAAGCGGAGAAAATTCGGAAAAACCAGTAAATTTAGCTTTTGTTAAACAAATTAATATCTCAGTTAATTTTCAACTTTTTAGGTTGAGGTTTGGCGGAATAGTAGCAGACTTTATGCTCTTCAAATGCATAAAAAACGGACACTTTGAGATAATACGTTTTCGCGCTATTGACACTTTAATTTATTTAATCCGTTAATTGTAAAATGTCTGCTTGCCGCAGAGGTGGTCCGATTTTTATTTTGAAAACAGCTTTTAAAATTATAAATCAAGCACACAATAACGTCAATCTTGGTTTTTCGCTAAAATGTTGCAAAGTACATTAAAAAAAAGGCCCAAACATGACTTTAAACTCCTGAAAGATAAGCACGAAAAGCTAGTCTTCAAAGGTCTGTGTATGATCAAATAACGACACCATTGCAAACATTACAAACTGACAAGAATTGAATTTTCATTTATTTGAAAGTATTGGACGTAAAAGTGCATTGTTAATAAATTACATGACTGCTTTCGAATTAAACAGTGTTTCTTTCTCAAAAGACTTTTTATTATTTACCGACTTTTATTTGTGGGAACTGCATAAAATCCTCATCGGAATATGGTAGACTCACTTACAAATGTTTGAGTGCGCTCGACTCTATACTTCGCGTTGCGCGCTCCAAGCGCGCGGTCACACAAAAAATTTTTTTCTCGAAAAGTATCAAACGGTCCACTACCAAATTTTGACACAAAGTTCTGTGTACTTAACGAACAAATTACACAAAAAATGATTCAATTCAGACATGTCCCTTTTGAGATAATTCCATTTGTTTACTTAATTGTTGCATAGAAAGTACTAAATACCGTTTCTGAGTTTTCATCAAAGCATGGACTTAATAGTAGATACCATGGCATATTTCATTTATGTTTTCTATACTCTTCGTTGAATATTAGAAGCAGTATTGAAAAAAACATTTTTTGCACTTTGAAGATAAAAAAATCAATAACTTGAAAAATTTACATATCATATTGAAAAAAAAATACGTGTCCTTTTTTTTCCTCTCTAGAACGAGGAAAAAAAATTTCAGGTTAATCAAAATTTCTATTGTAAATCTGATATGGAATAACCCATATATATCTTGCATTAAAATTATTCCTTTGTTTAATCACACCCTCCAAGTTTTATTTTATTTAAATCTTGTGCGAGGTGCAAACACAGACATTTTCCAAATTCAGTAGCTTGATTCACTTTAAAAGTTTTAAAATTTTGATTCAGAAAATATCGAAGATTCTTATAACATAGATTTTCACATTGGTAACAATTTAATATTTCTGAAAATCTTCACATTTTAATTTATTGCAATCGAAATTATTGAGTAAAATGTAGTAAAAGATTCTCTCGTTGAGATGTTATAGAAAAGTTCATATTAATTTTAATTTTTAACTTCTTAATGAAAATATCATATCGTTAGAATCGCAAAAATCCATATATTTTAAATATGATATTTTTGAATAGTAGTTTGCAAAAAATAAAAATTGTATTTTTATCATAGGGATAATTGGAGGAGATTTATAATCACTCTCAGGAATCAAAGTGAACAGCTTTCATTTCAATTTTAAATTTCTTCAGGAACGGTAACCCTTATAAAAAGCTTAACTTTTTTTTTTTTTTTTTTTTTTTGTGAGGAGGAAAAATGGCGAAATCTTTTATAGACGTTGTACAGGACTCTCCTAGGACGGGTCTAGGCATACCTGTTAAAACCAAAAAACCCCCTCTCGCGAACCAATGCACCGCCCGCGGAACCGCCTTTCGGCTTTAAACTTCGCGGGCAGTTGGTTCTAGCTTAAAGTCGCGTACGACTCTTCCGTCGTCCGTTCGCCCGGGACTCCCATCCGCGGGCACACGCCCGTTAGGCAGGCCGGCCAACCGCGCCAACCAGAAAAGGAATAAGGAGATTCCTCCCCGGTCGACGCGAACAGCCAAGTCCGCCCAAGACGCAGGACCGCGGGTGTAGGCCCCGATGCGATTTCTACTGGCCCCCATTGTTGCCACGCTCTGCACGCTCATCGAGCTCCCTCGCCTTCATCACCAGGGTGACGAATGACTCGATAAACATCCAAATCTGTTCAGACTGGAGCATGAGAGAGACCATCGTGTCAGGAGTGAGCTCGGCACCCACTGCCTGACCGAGGGCCTCCCTTGCCGCGCCCCACTTTGCGCAGACGAAGAGTGCGTGCTCTGCATTATCCACAAGGGAACCGCAGTAGCGGCACGACTCATCGTCTCTTTTTTGAAGCGCTTCAGGTACGCATTAAAGCAACCATGGCCCGAAAGCGCTTGCGCCAGGTAAAAGCCGACTTGACCGTGCTTTCTATCCAGCCAGGTGGCGAGCTCCGGGATCAGACGGTGTGTCCATCTCCCGGTTTGGTCACCATGCCATCTCGTCTGCCATTTCTCGACGAGTCTGCGCCTTCCATCCTTGCGGATGGCCTCCTTCGCGCGAGCGATTTCCTGCAGGTCGGCGCAGGTAAGCTCCTTGCGAAGCTGAAAGGTCTCCTGCCTTTCCTCCGCCAATAAATCTATTGGCGGGACGCTCGCCAGGACCAGCACAGCACTCGTCGACACAGTTCGGTATGCTGAGACAATTCTCATCACCACACCTCTCTGTGCCGAGAACAGCTTCTTCAGGATAGCATGGTTGTTAAGGGCACTTGTCCAGATCGGAGCTGCATAAAGCAGCTTCGAATTTACCACGCTCGCCACCAGCCTTCTCTTAGCTTCCCTAGGACCACCAATGTTGGGCATGAGCCGAGTCAGGGCGGCCCCACACTGGATGGCTTTGGCAGTCGCGATCTGCAGGTGTTCGCCGAAGCTAAGCCTTCGATCCAACTGCACACCCAGGTACTTAATGCTCTTTTTCCACTTGATTTCATGTTCCCCGAGAACGATCCTCGGGTATTTGAAGGATCTCCTGTCTGTGACCAGCAAAGCCTCGGTCTTCTCAGGGGCCATTTTCAGGCATCTGCTATCCAACCAACGCTTTGCCCGCCACAGACTATCATTGATCCTCAGCTCCAGGATTTTGACGTCGTCAGCGGCGCACACGACAAGTGCGTCATCCGCGAAGCCGATGATGCTCGTTCCAGCAGGCAGGTCCATGCGCAGGAAATCGTCGTACATGACGTTCCAGACGAGTGGACCTACCCGCGACCCTTGAGGGGCGCCACATGTCATCTCTTCCTTGAGAGACCATTTGTCGCCCTCGTATATCACCCACCTGTCGCTCAGATAGTCATCTATCATTCGTAACAGGTAGTCTGGAACCTTTTTCCGCACCATCGCCTCGATGCAGATGTTCCATCTCGCGGTATTAAACGCATTGCGTATGTCAATGCTGATCAACGCGCAGAATCCCTTACGCTTACCAGTTCCTCTTCTTGCTTTAGTGGCGATGTCCACCACTGCCTGGATGGCGTCGACTGTGGACCTGCCTTTCCGAAAGCCGAACTGGTTTTCCGAGAGACCATTCTCGCGGACCATGTGACCCTGTAGTCTTTGTAGGATCATTTCCTCCAGAAGTTTCCCCATCGTATCCAATAAACATATTGGCCTATACGATGAGGCATCCCCTAGAGGTTTGTTGCCTTTCCTCAGCAGGACCAACCTCTGCTTCTTCCCAGTCTGCGAAGAACCTCCCCTCCCGAAGACAGGAGTTGAAGACTTCTAGGAGCATCTCCGGGTATACCCCGATCACCTCTTTGAGGATCTCGTTCGGCAACCCGTCGATCCCCGGCGCTGTGTTTGCCTTGAGCCTTCCACCCGCTCTCTTTAGTTCTTCGAGAGTGAAGAGTTCTTCGCCCCGGACCACGCAGGAACTTCGGTCCTGTCTTTGGAACGGCTCTACATGCGGGAACAAGCTTCGCACGATGTACTTGACACGATCGGCACTATCCAGGCCCGGGGTCTTTCTTCTAGTCACCAATCTCTTAGTGACTATTTTGAAGGCGAGACCCCATGGATCCTTCTCGACTTCTCCGATCAAGTCTTTCCAGCACTGAAGTCGGCTTTTTTTATGCCTTGCCTCAGAGCTGATTTTGCTTTTTTCCATGCCTCGCGCAGCAGAGGATCACCCTTTGAGCGGGTAAAACTCCGCCGCGCTGTAAGGCACTTTCGACGCAGGACGGACAACTGGTCGTTCCACCAGTACATCGAGTCCCCGGTACGCCTGTGCCCGCGGCGAGGCATGGAGTGGTCGCATGCTGCGACCACTTTCCGCCTCGCCGCGCGCACAGTGTCCTCCAACGACCCAGCAGACCTTGCCCAACCAAGCTCATCTATGAGCTTGGTTTCTTCAAGATGTTCCCGAAGCTTGTCTTTTCTGAGTCGTTTTGTGTTCCAGGAGGGGCTCCTTACCTTGCCGCCCCTTCCCGTATTCACTGGGTGACTCCGTTCCTGGATGCTAAACTCAATGCACTGGTGGTCACTCAATGTTATTACATCGAGGACGCACCAGTCGCCTATCCTGGAGGCAAGACGGGGCGCGGCAATCGTGAGGTCGATAATCGACCCCCCCGCTCCTCGTCTGAACGTAAAATCCCTGCCCCGATTCAACACGATCAGGTCATTCCTGGCGACCATCTCACCGACCAAGATTCCCCTCCTGTCCAGACGGGCTTCTCCCCACTCGGGCGACTTACTATTAAAGTCACCCGCAATAAGGGACCGCCCACTAGCCTCTTTGAGGCTTTCCTCAAGGAGGAGGATCTGGGTCTCGAAAATCTCGAAAGGATCGTTGGGGGAGAAGTAGCAGCTGTACACACGTACCCCCGCCACCTCCACCCAAACGAACCCCGCGTCGGTCTCCAGGAACTCCGCGATGCTCAAATCAGGGCTGCAGACAAGGATCCCAGCCCTCCTTGATGCATCCTGGTACCAAGCAGAGTTTTCGGACCATTTGTGTTGCTCACTAATGAGCAACACATCGGCTCCCCTCTCCCTGGCAGTCTGCATCAGAAGGTTCTGGGCTTCCTTCCCTCTCCCGAGGTTGAGCTGTAGAAATTTCACTTTCCACCTCTCAACCTCCGGAGCTCCGCCCTGAATATTGGGCAAGAACCGCTCCCCGAAGCATGGGCGACATCTTTTTCGCCCCTATCAGTACAAGTCAGGCACCGAGGGGGAGCCTTGCACTCCTTGGCCACGTGTGACGCGCCCCCACACCTCCAGCAGGCATCCTTCCTGCCTGGAAGCGCGCAGCCACGCGACACATGGCCGTATCCCTGGCACCTGAAGCACCGGGCAACCTCGACATGCTCTCGGATGCGGCAGTTCACCCACCCTACCCTTAGTCTACCAAGCCCGAGCAAGCTCTGGGCGTCCGCCTCGGTTAAACGGACCACCGCAGTCTGCACACCGCCAAAGCGTTTGTACAGCCTGCACTGGTCACCGAGGTCTGGCTTGCCCAGTGCGATGCAAAGCGCTGCAACAACCTCTTCTCTTGTGACTGTCTCGTCGAGGTCCCTAACTTCAAGGGACCTCTTCGAGACCAAAGATTTAACTTCGGCCTTCTCTCCGACCGCCTGGTCGAGCGCCTTTTCGAAGGTCGAGACGTCACCCCCTTTCTGAGGACCAGGAGAATCTCCTCCCTCCTGGTTCTCCGAATGGAGAGGACCTCCGCCCCTGCGTTCTGGGGGTTTACTTTCGCCTTCATAGCCTTCAGGATATCGGCGTAGGACTCTCCATCCCTCGCCGACACCCTGATAGCGTCGCCCGACCGTGCGGCCGGAGAGCGCCTCGCCAACTTCACCTTTGTTTTAGGTTCCTGCGCAGATGGCACAGGAACCTCTTTTTTCTTCTCTTTTTTAATTTTTTTTTTTTTTTTTTTTCTTTTTTTCTTCTCCACCAGCTGCCATTCCCCATCCTTTTTTGGGGTTTGGCTTCTGGTGGCCGCAGCGTAAGTTGGCGGTATGCCGCCCTTCCCTTTCTTGGGAAGCCGATCTTCGGGGGAGAAGGAGCAACCCTCTTCTCCCCCTTTGTCAGCTTTTTTGGGGTATCTCCCAGAGACGCAGAGCGCAGTCTCCGGAAGATACCCATCTTTTTGACGGCGGGGTGGGATTCCATCCTTTTCTGGATTTCCACCCCGCTCTCTAGTAAGCACTTGTGGGTGTTGAGCATTCCGCTCAACACCTCCGTAACCTCACTCACACTGTCCTTAACATGGCCAGGGTTGTTTCTCAGCATACCCTGCTGGATAACGCTGAGAGCCCTGGCCAACCTCTCCATTTTCTTACTTTGCTCCTTCAGGAGCTGAAGGATGTCTTTCCATCCATCAGCCCCTGGAGGAGTGTGTGACTGCGCATCAGGCGCCTTCACCGCTTCATCTCCTTTATTTTTTTCAAAATTTTTAAAATTCATATTAATGTCGTCGTGTCTTGAGACGGTTCGCCCATCATGGGAGCCCTACCGCAGTAGGGCTACTATCCCCGCCTGTATAGATCCCTAGTTATGTGCACCGAAACCGAGAAGCGGCTTATCGGATGGTCGATCCTATCGGCACATTATATGAAGCTAGTAAAAAAGGTTACGGGATAGGCCCGCGCCATAATGATGCTAAAGGTTTAACGTCACCCCTATCGACCGAGCGGTGCCGGGTCCGCCCCGACACCTGACCCGGACTTCAGGCTAGACGGTGTGCGATTTATCCTACGCATCGTCGGGTATAAGGAAATACTGACCAGGTAATCCTTCATTCCTGCGCCCGGGCGTCCATGATTTCAACCCCGAAATTGGCTCCAGACAGTAGAAACGTGAGCGGTTTTCCCAGTTTAACATGTGGTTTCACGGGATCTTTGCCCTTCGCGGCCGAACACCGGAGGGACTTACATTTACCCATATTACTTCCACAGAGGTAAGGTACTGACATCGCGTCCTACCCTGGTCGGGAGGCTACTACTCCTCCCTTGGCTAGTCTATCGGGAATATCCACCAGGCGCCGGCCGCAGCCCATTCACTCGGCAACGCATTCGTACTGGTATGTGTGGGTGTCGGTATCGTGCATGTGGTTGTGATGTGACCGCGAGAAGGGCACGAGGGAAGTTCAGCGTCACCGCCGCATGCGTATTTGGGTTGATACCCCGATTAAGGGGCCCCCCGCATTCACACTGGTTCCACTCATGCGGCATCAAGGAACCTGTTCAAGGTCCCCTGATGCTTTTTGCTCCACACCGCGTCCTCACGCGTTCGAAGGTTGAGGAGAGACCATTCAAACGCGTGCGCCCGGCCGGCCCACCGCTCGGCAAAGCCTGTCTATAAGACTCCCTTGACGGCCATCCTAACGGCGACAGCCCAGCTGTTGGCAGAGTCCTTTCGGCTACTACCATTGGCATGCTGCAGGACGCGTCTGCTCCGTGCATGGCCTCACACGTTCCTGTGGGTGAGACACTGCCCTCCCGCGAAAGGCCGTCTCGGGTATTGGTTGTGTTGCGTTCAGTGTTGCTGTAAGTATGTAGTGTCATGTTGCTGTCTGTGTGTCCCCTCCTCCTTTCGCATCCGGGCTTGGGACCGGCAATGGCGCAGTTATAAAAAGCTTAACTGAAGAATATCTAAAAGACAGCAATAAAAATTCATGTTCTCGTAGTGATTTTACACGTTTATGAGGGAATCGAGGAGACGGATAATTATCAACATAGGAGATAGCTTTTTCGACGCGAGTTACCTGCGTACTTTGTCTCTTCTACACGCAGCACAATAGTTTCCGTACAGCTGTCACCAGTTCTTGCCAGCGGGGGGTCCATTGTACGCAATAAGGGTGAAAATTCAAAAAATAAAATTTTTATTTTTTGCAAACTACTATTCAAGAATATCATATTTAAAATATATGGATTTTTCCGATTCTAACGATATGATATTCTCATTAAGAAGTTAAAAATTAGAATAAATATGAACTTTTCTGTAACATCTCAACGAGAGAATCTTTTACTACATTTTACTCAATAATTTCGATTGCAATAAATTAAAATGTGGGGATTCTCAGAAATATTAAATTGTTACCAATGTGTAAATCTATGTTATAAGAATCTTCGATATTTTCTGAATCAAAATTTTAAAACTTTTAAAGTGAATCAAGCTACTGAATTTGGAAAATGTCTGTGTTTGCACCTCGCACAAGATTTAAATAAAATAAAACTTGGAGGGTGTAATTAATCAGAAGAATAATTTTAATGCAAGATATATATAATTATTATTATTATATTTTTGTTAATTGTAGTTATATGGAGCAAAATCAAGTAAAAAAACTTAATTTGAAACCTCGATGAAATGTTTTGTTCGTTAAATTGTTTATAAACAAATTGAATGTTAGTTTAAAATAATTGTTTATAAAGATAAAAAATAATATTTTTTAATATGCTTATTTTATCGCATTATTTATCTATATATTATTGAATAGGGAAATTAATTAGAGTTTTTTTAGTCCTCATTTCATAAATTTTATAAAAATACCTAAACTATAGGATAGAAGGCGAAGTGAAGACAATTAATAATTTTAAATTAATTAGTTGAGTTTAAAATTTTTGTCAATGCCTACATTATCGGAGGACCACTATAGGATACGTTGCAGACAGAAGTCCTCGTAGACAATTTCAACTTCTTATATCGCAAATAATGCAAATGAATTCAATATTTAAAGAATTGCACAGTCGAAAGCGTCTTCTTTTCCACAGGAAGATTAAAAAATTTTTGAATAATTTTAAAAATTGAAATTTTATTCTCAACTTTCTGATTTTAAGGACCTTTTCATGCTCAAATCAATTTTATAATAATATTACAGATGATGTGAATAACACATTTTCTCAAAGTCACTCTATTTCTTTTTGAATTTAAGTGAAACAGGAAATTTAATTTACTTAAGGCTCTATCGGCCTTAAGGAACACATTCTCATCATGACACTCGCGCTTCGCGCTCGATTTTCTGTATACATTTCAGTATAACTTTTTAATAAATTACATGATTAAAAGAATTTACTTTCTTCCACATATCTAAAAAGGAAAAACAATCGTAGACTTTATTTAAGGAAACGATTTTGCAGAACAACGCTTATTTCGTATCTCACATATTTTGGTGAAAAAAATCGAATTTTTTCAATATTAAAAATCAAAACATAAAATATACATCCTGTCCCGAAATTTCTTTATCAGAATTTTAGACCTCATTTAGGCAAACAATTTTCCATCTAAATGTCTTTTTTGTATCTCACATATTTTGTCTAAAAAATGGAATTTTTTCATTTTTATCGTATTTTTTGGAATTGAAACGAAAAATATATCTTTTATCAGAAACTGTGTCAGACAAAATTTGTAGATCTTTTTGAAACGAACAACTTTGTATTCTTACGTTTTTTTCGTATTTCACATATTATTGTTAAAAAATTGAATTTTGGATTTTCAATAGTTTTTTTTTTAATTAAAAAGAAAAATATGCATCTTATGAAAAAATGTTATAATTCAAATTTGTAGGTCTTTATGTATTCAATAATATTGTATCATAACGTTTTTTCGTATCTCGTATAATTTAACTGGAAAATGGAATTTTGATATTGACTTTTTTCGAATTTGAATATGCTGTAACATTTCTAATTTTGATTTAATCAAAAAATGTTATTAGGATAATTTTTAGAGATTTATGAACACTATCAAAAACCAGGATTGGAATTTTTGATTTTTTCAAAAAATTATTTTCAAAAACACAAAAGTAGTGCTCCATCCCTCAATTTTGATTGGATGTGGCTGGTTAACGAACTTGTCCTTACTTTTTCGACTCCGATAAAGTGTACCAAAGCTCAATTCAATCTGATAATTCTATCGAGAGTTATGCCGCACACGACCTACAGACAGACAGACAGACAGACACTTTCGTAAAAACCATTTTTTCTGACTCAGGGGGTCTCAAAACGTAAAGATTTGATGAAAATTTCAAAAGTCATTTTTCACATAAAACCAATACCTTCTCATCCATGATGAGAATGTAAAAAAACCATCATTAATTGCTTTGGGTGCGGAAGAATATCTAAAGTGCATATGCTATTTTCTTCAACAAATGGAAAAATAACGCATGTTTTTGGGCCTGTAAATGAGGCTAGACGTTGCCTTGTTTTCAGACCGGAAATCAGGTAATAGGGAAAAAAATATACTTTTTTCCTTGTTATACTTCTTTTCCCTGGTTTTTCTCTCAGGTCTGAAAAGAACAATGTTCAAACCACTATGCTAGTTCGAAAACATGTGTTTCTTGGACATCTGTTGAAGAAAAGTTTTATTACAAAAGTAAAGGTTAGCTATGGGTCTTTCCTAAAAAATTTTCTAAACATAAAAAACTTACAACTAAATTTTGCTTGATTCAAGACCGTTGTTCATTAAACAAAATGGTTTAATGAGAAAAGATATAAATTTATTCTGATTGTGTTTTTCTTCGGAATGTTCTATTTAATAAATGATATAAGATATTGTTTATTTTATATTAACTTACATTCAAATTTTGAAATTATTAACTGTAATTCACTATCTTATCACTAATTTTATAAAATGTTTATTTTAAAAAAGTGGCTTTATAAAGTTTTTAATCACTAAGGACCATCTGTATATCGCTATATAAAATCTACATTTAAAAAAACAAATTTGTCTTTTTACGGTTGGGACACGATTTCACCAACAACAGTAGAAAACAGTAAAATTTCCGGAATCAAAACAGTGATATTTTACTGTTTTGAGAAAATATTAATTAGACATTTGAGTAGGAAATGATATGATGTTTTTTCGGAAAAAGCCCCCTATTTTATATCACAATTTCCGATAGTAAGTAGAGTCCGATAAAAAATAGGAAAATGTTCTATAAGGATTTTCTGGGGTTAAAATGCCATAACTTATAGGGGAATTTCGCCTAAAAAAAAGAAGAAACTAAGATATATTTTTCTCAGTGTGAGATGTATAATTTTCTTTTCGATTAAAAAAAAATACTATTGAAAATTAATTAGTTGAGTTTCAAATTTTTGTCAGATTCAATTTTTAAAGAATTTGAAAATCTTTCTGTGGAAAAAAGACGGTTTCGACTGCGCTGGGATTCGAGCCCAGGTTTTTCATAATTGCCGGTTGACCAAATTCTTTTAAAATTAACTATTAAAAATTCAATTTTTTAACAATAATTTGTGAAATAATATTTAACAGGACGTATATCGACCCTAAGTATTAAGATTAAAAATTCTTGATGTTCTTAGTTGGCTTTAGGGTCCAGAAAACACTTGCAGCATCCAACATTATTTTTTCTAAAATTTACAATTTATAAAATCTTCAAGATGAGGCTACGCAATTTTCCAGGTTTTTCAACTCAGCTTGTTTGCAATTACTGTATGCCACAAAAAAATGTTAATTTTTTCTAAACTCTACTTTATACCAAAAAAAACTGCGGCTTATGATTTTGTGCACAACATTTAAAAAAATTTTGCACCTACATATTCAAGTCAGAATTATTAGTTTATTCCAAAAAAATTTCTTTCTCAAATTATTTTATTCAAAAGCAATGTTATTCTAAATTGCTTTATACCAAAGAAATATTTATATAGGTATTTTATATTTAGCCTTAAATAAAGAAATCTTTATGTATAATATTATATGAAAACTTGGGTAAATTTTGTGTACATCCTGATTAATCAATCTGATTATCCATACCCACTAGTGGGGAAATATTTAGTGAAGGGTTTACCAATAAGGGTGATATGTTTTGAAATTGAAAAAAAACACTGAATATTCATTCGGAATTGATCGAAATCTTTTTTATTATATTGGATATTCTATGCCATTTATGATTTAAACAATATATCGGCCAAATGTCCCCCGAGACTTGAGCCAAAAATGCGCCTCATCAGAAAAGATGATTTTTTGATGAAAATTGGGATCATTTTCAATTGATTCCAGAGCCCAATCCGCGAACTCCCGACGCAAACGATGGTCATTAGGCTTCAGTTCTTGGGCCAGAATCATCTTATAGGGATGCAGGCCAAGATCCAATCGCAAAATACGCCAGGTAGTCATCCTGGACAGGCCCAATTCCTGAGATCGGCGTGGCACGGACAATTCACGGTTTTCCTCGATACTGGCCTGTACGGCGGCTATATTCTGTGTAGAACGTGCGGTACGCATACGATTTTTAGGCTTAGTATCCAATAGAGTAAATTCACTCTCCAACTTATCGATTATTCGACGAATTGAGAGCGCGGATGGAGCAGAATGACGACCATATTTTGCACGATATGCTCTTTGAACACCGACAAAACTTCTCGAATTTTGATAATATAATTGGACAATTTCCAAACGTTGTGGAAGCGTGAAACTACTCATGATTAAATGGCAAACCTTACTGATGACAACTGACAGCAGACGTCAAAAATTTCAGTTCAAATGAGCCCGATAGGGACATTCAAAATCATATCACCCCTATTGGGAAACCCTTTATAATACTACGTAATTTTAAAGTTTAAAATTCATTGTAAAAAATTGTCAATTCTCAATCTTTTTTTGAAGTATTTTAGTCAGAAAACTGTAACTGTAACTGTAACTGGGTTTTCAGTGACATGTGGCTAAATTTTCAGTTGCATGTAAGTGCATTAAACTTCAGTTACCCAAAATGAAAAATTATTCCTATTATAAGTTTCAGTATTTCCAGAAAACATATACAGAATATTGAAACACTCTGTAACTAAAAATGATATTTTTTTTCATAAATTTACTAAAAAGTAACAGAATTTTCTGAAATTCTGTCTTAATTTCGTAAGGCTGTAGCTGAATAAAATTCCAGTCATATGTTCTGGGAAATTTCAGTAAAAATTTCTAACAGTGTAGAATTCCTATTAGCAATCCTAAGCTGATTTTCATGAATAAGCCTTTGTAATTTTATACTATATATTTTAGAAATAAAGATCACTGACGAGGACTCCGATTACAGTCGAAACGTTCTAAAGTATGTAACTTCCTGAGTTATCATTTCTGGACCCTAAAGCCAACCATTGACAACAACACCGTATGAAATTATTATTTGAGGGTCGATACAAGTCCTATTTTATTTCTTAATGCTCCTAGACTCATTTTAAAGCTAAATTTTTACCGAACTACCGCACTAAGTTGGTATCAGTAATGTATAGTTTCTTTCTTTCTTACATAGTACACGAGGTTGAAGTTCGAATAAAAAAGTTGAAAAAATTCCAATATTGTTTCTGCCGAGAAAAACATTTTTATAAGATGTAGAAAAAAAATAATCATGAATTCTTTATAGGATTCCTTTAAAATATGATTAATATAAATATTTTCACTGTTGAATCAGTTAATTTTCGCTGAAGTAATCAGTGGAATTTGACTGATTTACAGTAACCTTTTTTTAGCTATTTGAATCAGTCAAATTTCACTGATAATGTGGAATCGTTTCTTTTTTCACAGAAAAAAAAATTGTTCAACCATACCTATAACCTCAAAAATAATTTTGGCTGGGTATTTACTGTCCATAGACAATTCATTACAAATTAATCTTAGAAAATGATCGTAACCTAGTGATTCTGGTTTTTATGCAGAAAACTTAAAAAAATAAAGATGAATTTTCATAAAATAATGTAGATTCTATAAATAAAGCAATTTGATAAGAACTGTACTTCGTCATTTTAAATAAACTCTATGCGCGGCTTTACGATGGACTTTGGTTCCTATAACCGCAGCTCTTACGGTATTTCAAGTACATAAGAGCAGTTACCCCGAACACATTAATCAAGTTTCTGCCACTCGGCCTACCAGAATCGTGGCCTTAGTAACGTTCCTTGCAGTTGGAGTAAACACTTTTCTAAAGTATGCCAGCCACTACCATGATTGTCTTGACAACTTTAACATTTTTTGTAAAGACGATTTTAACAAAAAAACTTTGGTTTGTGAAACCCGAAATTTCTCTCAGTGTAGTCATCCGATACATGCATACATAAATATCATACCTAAGAAATTTAAGTAAAATCTAAATCCTGTACATATATAGGTGTTTTATATTTTATGTTATAAACTTATCAAGACTTTTGCTGTTTAAATTTTTGTATAACCAATTTAAGATAAAAAACCTAACTGAAAAATAAAGAAGTAATCATAAATTAATTAAGTTTCAAATGATATATTTGATATTGTGAATCAAAACGAATATTTCCTTAGAAAAGACTGATAAATCTTCAACCCTATGAAGTATATTTCACATTTGAAAGTATGTATACGTACACTGGGAAAAAAAACATGGTGAAATCAACGGGAAGGAGTCCCGTCGCCAATTTCACGTTGGCGTAGCGTTGCTCTCCCGTTGAATCGCCGGTGCTATTCAACGTTGCACTGACGGTAGAGCCAACGTTAAATCACCCAAAAATGATCAGCTGTGGCAATACTCGCAATTGTTCTTGTCAGTTCTTTTATTTTCCTAATTATATATTGGTATTTAAAAGTAAAGCACTGCCAACTTCATTATGGATATGAAATTGCGTCATCGTGTGATATTTTCAAATAACACGGCGTTCCAGCGTTAATATTCCCGGTGAATTGACGGGGCTGACATAGCTGGATTAACGTAAGTTTTCAACGCTACATTGACGGTGGCAGCACGTTAACCTAACGTTGTAAAGGCGCCGATGCTCATTCCCGTCAATGCAACGGGAATTTCCGGATAACCTGACGGTTTTTTTCTCAGTGTATGTTTGTATATCAACTATGATAAACAGTTGAATACAGAAAAATCTGCTCGCTTCGCGGACACATTCTTATTGCGCGCAGTTCGCTTCGCTCGCAAGTTTGAGCGCGCCTAGGGCGCGCGATTTGATCGTCGCGCCTTGCGCTCCGTTCTTTTTGGACCTCGCGTTTAGCTATCCGTCTTATGCTCTTCGCATACATTTAAGTTTATTTCTTATAATTTCATACTGAATCTCAAACCAATTTTATAATATTACAAATGATCTGAATCATGAAAATCATGAAAGGCTCTATCGGCCTTTACGAACACATTCTCATTATGATACTCGCGCTTCCTGCTCGATTTTCTGTATAAATTTTAGTAACTTTAATAAACATATCACATATTTAGGTTAAAAAATGGAGTTTTTTCAATAGTGTTTCTTATAATCAAAACATGAAATATACATCCTGTCAAGAAGTGTCTTGATTAGAAATTGTAGATCCCATTTAGGCAGATAATTTTCCATCTAAACGTTTTTTTTTGTATCTCACATATTTTGTCTAAAAAATCGAAGTTTTAAATTTTTTATCGTACTTTTGGAATTAAAACGAAAAATAAATGTTTTATCAGAAACTGCGTGAGACAAAAATTGTAGATCTTTTTGAAACGAACGACTCTGCATTCTCACGTTTTTTTCGTATTTCACATATTATTGATAAAAAAAATTGAATTTTGGATTTTTAAAAGTATTTTTTTAAATTAAAAAGAAAAATATACATCTTATGAAAAAATGTTGCAATTTAAATTTGTAGATCTTTATGTAGAAAATAATTTTGTATGATAACTTTTTTTCATATCTCGTATAATTTAACTGGAAAATGGAATTTTGATATTGACTTTTCTCAAGTTTTAACATGCTGTAACATTTCTAATTGTGGTTAATTCGGAAAATGTTATGAAGATAATTAATAGAGATTTATGAGCACTATCAAAAACCAGTATTGGAATTTTTGCTTTTTTCAAAAACAAAAAAAATGCTCTAGTTTTCTCAATTTTGGTTGGATGTGGCTGGTTAACGAACTTGTCCATACTTTTTCGGCTCCGATGAAGTGTGCCCAAGCTCTATCCAATCTGATAATCCTGTCGTGAGTTATCGAGTATACGACCTATTACAGACAGACAGATAGACAGAGAGACAGACACTTTCGTAAAAACCGTTTTTTTCTGACTCAGGGGGTCTCAAAACGTGAAGATTTGATGAAAATTTCGAAAGTCATTTTTTACATAAAATTAATACACTGAAAAAAAATTCGACGATACAGACATAATATAATGGTTCCTTGACCTATATTATATTGGAGATTTACCGAGAACCAAGGTGTAAACATGTAAAAATGTATACTATGGTGGGACAAATATTTATTTGGAATGATACATTTCAAGTTGATAATGAGAGCGCATGTTTCTTAGAACGAGAATGATAAATTTTCAATTCTACACGGAAAAAATAAGTACTGGGAAATTTACATGACAGAGTGCTCGACTTTCAGATACGTTCAAAAGTTACTTAAAACTAGAAGTACCGTTCTTGTACAATTAGATCAATAATCCTGGAAAAAGTATAGAACTTTCCAAAAGTATATTACAGTAGAGAGTCCGTGAAAATTCTGAGTACGCAAAATGTACAATGTCTATGAATCATTTGAGAAAATAAAGTTCAAAGATTGGATATTTTTACGAATTAATATGAAATTCTGAATATAGGCAGATACAGCTCGCACAGCACTCGTGCATGAAAACGTCAAAGCCAGTAAATGAAATTTTTATGGACTATCAGTATCAAAGGCAATAAGAAACAAAAATTATTTTCGCAAGCTGTCTTTTTTTTATATACTATTTTATTGATTTTTATTACAAATTATATTACCGCTGTTGAAATTAATATTACGCTGATAGGATTCGAACCTTTTCTTTTTACCTAACCTACATGTATAACGCAGTCTAACCTTATAAATTAATTCTGTAATATTTATTTTGGCTTGGGGTCAGCTTAGTTTCTAATTATTTATGTCATAGAGGACATAAAAATTAGGAAGGCAAACGTTTCGGCCACACATGGGGGCCCTCTTCAGTGCCAATTAGCTTAATTGTAACCTTTAAATATTTATTAACTAATACATGCAATTAAAAAATATTAAGTATTTTTTGTTTTTTTCCTTTGCTTATTAATTAAAAATAGAGTAAGCATGCAGAAAAACTTATGTGTAAGCGAGTTCCTAGGTGTGAAGAAACCAGGCCGTTCCAAAAACTGTTCCAGCAAGTAGTCCTCTCCCACAGGAACCGTGAAAAATGCGGCCGCGGAACGCACTACCTCAAGGGCACATATATAAACACAGAAAGAAACAACCTACTGGAGAATATAACGTGGATCCTTGGTAAAGCACGCACAGCAAACCACACATATACACGAGCACCAGAAGTAAAGGACACTGAAGTTAAAACAATCAGAACATTGCAATTGGTACAGAGAAATTTATTTATTTCCTCAAAAACCACAGAGATGACAGACGGATGTAAGTCCACCACTCTGCCACATGGCTAGAAGAAAACTGATTTGGGAATAAGTCGTGTTTAGGAAGACAAGTGTTCAGAGTTTGACGTATATGGAGAGCATTCTCCATGATAGGTCAGGTTCCAACACCAAGGGTTATACACAGTCAAAATTTACTTTAATGTCCACGGCACTTGAGATTTCTATGTGCTCAAGCGTCCAAGGAAAGCAAACCCCTACCACGTGTTCGAAGAATTCTGTAAGGAAAGGCACTCAATAAGGTCCCGGCGTCGTAAAAATTATACACATTTTTGTGGATATAGAAAGTAAAATGCAGCTAAAGTGGAAATTCACGAAAAATTAATTTCCTGGTTTTTCGAAACCTCTGATTCTTAATAACTGGAACCCGGAAAAATACAATATTAAGTTTATAAGTATGATGTCCGAGTTTTTCGGATTATAAGACTGCTGTAAAGTGGCAAAATATTACGCGAGCTATTCCAACTCTGATTTGAATAGAGTAGTCAATTAATACGGTAACACTACGGATTCTGAGACTAATAAAAAGTTGCAAAGTGATGCGCGAACACTTCAGACTCTGACTTTAAGTGAGGTGGCCAAGTAATGCGCGAGTTCTTGGGAGTATGAGGATTTTTATAAAGTGGCCAAGTAATACGCGAGATTTCCGAGCACTGACTTAAAGTAAAGTGGCCAAGTAATACGCGAGATTTCCGGACTATGACTTTAAGTAAGGTGGCCAAGTAATACGCGAGTTCTTAGGAGTATAAGAATTTTTATAAAGTGGCCAAGTAATACGCGAGACTTCCGGGCTCTGACTTAAAGTAAGGTGGCCAAGTAATGCGCGAATTGTTAGGAGTATAAGAATTTTTCAAAAGTGGCCAAGTAATACGCGAGATTTCCCGACTCTGACTTAATGTAAGGTGGCCAAGTAATGCGCGAGATTTCCGTACTCTGACTTTAAGTAAGGTGGCCAAGTAATGCGCGAGTTCTTGGGAGTATGAGGATTTTTATAAAGTGGCCAAGTAATACGCGAGATTTCCGAGCACTGACTTAAAGTAAAGTGGCCAAGTAATACGCGAGTTCCTAGGAGTATAAGAATTTTTATAAAGTGGCAAAGTAATACGCGAGATTTCCGGACTATGACTTTAAGTAAGGTGGCCAAGTAATACGCGAGTTCTTAGGAGTATAAGAATTTTTATAAAGTGGCCAAGTAATACGCGAGACTTCCGGGCTCTGACTTAAAGTAAGGTGGCCAAGTAATGCGTGAATTGTTAGGAGTATAAGAATTTTTCAAAAGTGGCCAAGTAATACGCGAGATTTCCCGACTCTGACTTAATGTAAGGTGGCCAAGTAATGCGCGAGATTTCCGTACTCTGACTTTAAGTAAGGTGGCCAAGTAATACGCGAATTCATAGGAGTATAAGGATTTTTCTAAAGTGGCCTAGTAATACGCGAGATTTCCGGGCTCAGACTTAAAGTAAGGTGGCCAAGTAATGGGCGAGTTCTTAGGCGTAAAAGGATTTTTATAGAGTAGCCAAGTAATACGCGAGATTTCCGGACTATGATTTTAAGTAAGGTGATTAAGTAATGCGCGATTTCAATGGACCTCAGGACTGATATAAAAAACTAAGTGGTCTCGTAATGCGCGAGTTACACGAAGTCTGTCTAGAAAAGAGTGGCCAAGTAATCAGCGAATTCTTAGCAGTATAAGAATTTTTCTAAAGTGGCCAAGTAATACGCGAGATTTCCGGACTCTGCCATTAAGTAGGGTGGCCAAGTAATGCGCGAATTCTTAGGAGTATAAGAATTTTTCTAAAGTGGCCAAGTAATGCGCGAGATTTTCGGGCTCAGACTTAAAGTAAGGTGGCCAAGTAATGCGCGAGTTCAATGGACCTCAGGACTGATATAAATACATAAGTGGCCTCATAATACGCGAGTTAAACGATGACTGTCCTGAAAACAGTGGCCAAGTAATGCGCGAATTCTTAGGAGTATAAGAATTTTTATAAAGTGTCCAAGTAATACGCGAGATTTCCGGGCTCAGAATTAAAGTAAGGTGGCCAAGTAATGCGCGAGTTCAATGGACCTCAGGACTGATATAAATACATAAGTGGCCTCATAATACGCGAGTTAAACGATGTCCGTCCTGCAAAGAGTGGCCAAGTAATGCGCGAATTCTTAGGAGTATAAGAATTTTTATAAAGTGGCCAAGTAATACGCGAGATTTCCGGGCTCTGACTTAAAGTAAGGTGGCGAAGTTATGCGCGAATTGTTAGGAGTATAAGAATTTTTATAAAGTCGTCAAGCAATACGTGAGATTCCGGACTCTGACTTAAAGTAAAGTGGCAAAGTAATGCGCGAGTTCTTAGGAATATAAGAATTTTTATAAGTGGCCAAGTAATACGCGAGTTAAACGAAGTCTGTCCTGAAAATAATGGCCAAGTAATGCGCGAATTCCTAGGAGTATAAGAATTTTTATAAAGTGGCCAAGTAATACGCGAGATTTCCGGACTATGACTTTAAGTAAGGTGGCCAAGTAATACGCGATTTCAATGGACCTCAGGACTGATATAAATACATAAGCGGCCAAGTAATGCGCGAGTTGAACGTAGTCTGTCCTGCAAAGAGTGGCCAAGTAATGCGCGAATTCTTAGGCGTATAAGAATTTTTATAAAGTAGCCAAGTAATACGCGAGATTTCCGGACTATGATTTTAAGTAAGGTGATCAAGCAATGCGCGAGTTCAATGGACCTCAGGACTGATATAAATACATAAGTGGCCTCGTAATACGCGAGTTAAACGAAGTCTGTCCTGCAAAGAGTGGCCAAGTAATGCGCGAATTCTTAGGAGTATAAGAATTTTTATAAAGTGGCCAAGTAATACGCGAGATTTCCGGAATCTGAATTTAAATAAGGTGGCAAAGTAATGCGCGAATTCTTAGGAGTATAAGAATTTTTCTAAAGTGGCCAAGTAATACGCGAGCTGTCCGGACTCTGACTTAAAATAAGGTGGCCAAGTAAGGCGCGAATTCTTAGTAGTCTAAGAATTTTTATATAAAGTGGCCAAGTAATACGCGAGATTTCCGGACTCTGACTTTAAGTAAGGTGGCCAAGTAATACGCGAGTTCTTAGGAGTATAAGAATTTTTATAAAGTGGCCAAGTAATACGCGAGACTTCCGGGCTCTGACTTAAAGTAAGGTGGCCAAGTAATGCGTGAATTGTTAGGAGTATAAGAATTTTTCAAAAGTGGCCAAGTAATACGCGAGATTTCCCGACTCTGACTTAATGTAAGGTGGCCAAGTAATGCGCGAGATTTCCGTACTCTGACTTTAAGTAAGGTGGCCAAGTAATACGCGAATTCATAGGAGTATAAGGATTTTTCTAAAGTGGCCTAGTAATACGCGAGATTTCCGGGCTCAGACTTAAAGTAAGGTGGCCAAGTAATGGGCGAGTTCTTAGGCGTAAAAGGATTTTTATAGAGTAGCCAAGTAATACGCGAGATTTCCGGACTATGATTTTAAGTAAGGTGATTAAGTAATGCGCGATTTCAATGGACCTCAGGACTGATATAAAAAACTAAGTGGTCTCGTAATGCGCGAGTTACACGAAGTCTGTCTAGAAAAGAGTGGCCAAGTAATCAGCGAATTCTTAGCAGTATAAGAATTTTTCTAAAGTGGCCAAGTAATACGCGAGATTTCCGGACTCTGCCATTAAGTAGGGTGGCCAAGTAATGCGCGAATTCTTAGGAGTATAAGAATTTTTCTAAAGTGGCCAAGTAATGCGCGAGATTTTCGGGCTCAGACTTAAAGTAAGGTGGCCAAGTAATGCGCGAGTTCAATGGACCTCAGGACTGATATAAATACATAAGTGGCCTCATAATACGCGAGTTAAACGATGACTGTCCTGAAAACAGTGGCCAAGTAATGCGCGAATTCTTAGGAGTATAAGAATTTTTATAAAGTGTCCAAGTAATACGCGAGATTTCCGGGCTCAGAATTAAAGTAAGGTGGCCAAGTAATGCGCGAGTTCAATGGACCTCAGGACTGATATAAATACATAAGTGGCCTCATAATACGCGAGTTAAACGATGTCTGTCCTGCAAAGATTGGCCAAGTAATGCGCGAATTCTTAGGAGTATAAGAATTTTTATAAAGTGGCCAAGTAATACGCGAGATTTCCGGGCTCTGACTTAAAGTAAGGTGGCGAAGTTATGCGCGAATTGTTAGGAGTATAAGAATTTTTATAAAGTCGTCAAGCAATACGTGAGATTCCGGACTCTGACTTAAAGTAAAGTGGCAAAGTAATGCGCGAGTTCTTAGGAATATAAGAATTTTTATAAGTGGCCAAGTAATACGCGAGTTAAACGAAGTCTGTCCTGAAAATAATGGCCAAGTAATGCGCGAATTCCTAGGAGTATAAGAATTTTTATAAAGTGGCCAAGTAATACGCGAGATTTCCGGACTATGACTTTAAGTAAGGTGGCCAAGTAATACGCGATTTCAATGGACCTCAGGACTGATATAAATACATAAGCGGCCAAGTAATGCGCGAGTTGAACGTAGTCTGTCCTGCAAAGAGTGGCCAAGTAATGCGCGAATTCTTAGGCGTATAAGAATTTTTATAAAGTAGCCAAGTAATACGCGAGATTTCCGGACTATGATTTTAAGTAAGGTGATCAAGCAATGCGCGAGTTCAATGGACCTCAGGACTGATATAAATACATAAGTGGCCTCGTAATACGCGAGTTAAACGAAGTCTGTCCTGCAAAGAGTGGCCAAGTAATGCGCGAATTCTTAGGAGTATAAGAATTTTTATAAAGTGGCCAAGTAATACGCGAGATTTCCGGAATCTGAATTTAAATAAGGTGGCAAAGTAATGCGCGAATTCTTAGGAGTATAAGAATTTTTCTAAAGTGGCCAAGTAATACGCGAGCTGTCCGGACTCTGACTTAAAATAAGGTGGCCAAGTAAGGCGCGAATTCTTAGTAGTCTAAGAATTTTTATATAAAGTGGCCAAGTAATACGCGAGATTTCCGGACTCTGACTTTAAACAAGGTGGCCAAGTAATGCGCGAGTTCCTAGGAGTATAAGAATATTTCTAAAGTGGCCAAGTAATACGCGAGCTGTCCGGACTCTGACTTAAAATAAGGTGGCCAAATAAGGCGCGAATTCTTAGTAGTCTAAGAATTTTTATATAAAGTGGCCAAGTAATACGCGAGATTTCCGGACTCTGACTTTAAACAAGGTGGCCAAGTAATGCGCGAGTTCCTAGGAGTATAAGAATTTTTATAAAGTGGCCAAGTAATACGCGAGATTTCCGGACTCTGACTTTAAACAAGGTGGCCAAGTAATGCGCGAATTCTTAGGAGTATAAGAATTTTTCTAATGTGGCCAAGTAATACGCGAGATTTCCGGAATCTGACTTTAAGTTAGGTGGCCACGTAATGCGCGAGTTCAATGGACCACAGGACTGATATAAATACATAAGTGGCCTCGTAATATGTGAGTTAAACGAAGTCTGTCCTGAAAAGAGTGGCCAAGTAATGCGCGAATTCTGAGGAGTATAAGAATTTTTCTAATGTGGCCAAGTAATACGCGAGATTTCCGGACTCTGACTTTAAGTAAGGTGGCCAAGTAATGCGCGAATTCCTAGGAGTATAAGAATTTTTATAAAGTGACCAAGTAATACGCGAGATTACCGGACTCTGACTTTAAATAAGGTGGCCAAGTAATGCGCGAGATTTCCGGAATCTGACTTTAAGATAGGTGGCCACGTAATGCGCGAGTTCAATGGACCACAGGACTGATATAAATACATAAGTGTCCTCGTAATATGCGAGTTAAACGAAGTCTGTCCTGAAAAGAGTGGCCAAGTAATGCGCGAATTCTTAGGAGTATAAGAATTTCTCTAATGTGGCCAAGTAATACGCGAGATTTCCGGACTCTGACATTAAGTAAGGTGGCCAAGTAATGCGCGAATTCCTAGGAGAATAAGAATTTTTATAAAGTGACCAAGTAATACGCGAGATTACCGGACTCTGACTTTAAATAAGGTGGCCAAGTAATGCGCGAATTCTTAGGAGTATAAGAATTTTTCTAAAGTGGCCAAGTAATGCGCGAGATTTTCGGGCTCAGACTTAAAGTAAGGTGGCCAAGTAATGCGCGAGTTCAATGGACCTCAGGACTGATATAAATACATAAGTGGCCTCATAATACGCGAGTTAAACGATGTCTGTCCTGCAAAGATTGGCCAAGTAATGCGCGAATTCTTAGGAGTATAAGAATTTTTATAAAGTGTCGAAGTAATGCGCGAGATTTTCGGGCTCAGACTTAAAGTAAGGTGGCCAAGTAATGCGCGAGTTCAATGGACCTCAGGACTGATATAAATACATAAGTGGCCTCATAATACGCGAGTTAAACGATGTCTGTCCTGCAAAGATTGGCCAAGTAATGCGCGAATTCTTAGGAGTATAAGAATTTTTATAAAGTGGCCAAGTAATACGCGAGATTTCCGGGCTCTGACTTAAAGTAAGGTGGCGAAGTAATGCGCGAATTGTTAGGAGTATAAGAATTTTTATAAAGTCGCCAAGCAATACGTGAGATTTCCGGACTCTGACTTAAAGTAAAGTGGCAAAGTAATGCGCGAGTTCTTAGGAATATAAGAATTTTTATAAGTGGCCAAGTAATACGCGAGTTAAACGAAGTCTGTCCTGAAAATAATGGCCAAGTAATGCGCGAATTCCTAGGAGTATAAGAATTTTTCTAAAGTGGCCAAGTAATGCGCGAGATTTTCGGGCTCAGACTTTAAGTAAGGTGGCCAAGTAATACGCGATTTCAATCGACCTCAGGACTGATATAAATACATAAGTGGCCAAGTAATGCGCGAGTTGAACGTAGTCTGTCCTGCTAAGAGTGGCCAACTAATGCGCGAATTCTTAGGCGTATAAGAATTTTTATAAAGTAGCCAAGTAATACGCGAGATTTCCGGACTATGATTTTAAGTAAGGTGATCAAGTAATGCGCGAGTTCAATGGACCTCAGGACTGATATAAATACATACGTGGCCTCGTAATACGAGAGTTAAACGAAGTCTGTCCTGCAAAGAGTGGCCAAGTAATGCGCGAATTCTTAGGAGTATAAGAATTTTTCTAATGTGGCCAAGTAATACGCGAGATTTCCGGACTCTGACTTTAAGTAAGGTGGCCAAGTAATGCGCGAATTCCTAGGAGTATAAGAATTTTTATAAAGTGACCAAGTAATACGCGAGATTACCGGACTCTGACTTTAAATAAGGTGGCCAAGTAATGCTCGAATTCTTAGGAGTATAAGAATTTTTCTAAAGGGGCCAAGTAATACGCGAGTTAAACGAAGTCTGTCCTGAAAATAATGGCCAAGTAATGCGCGAATTCCTAGGAGTATAAGAATTTTTATAAAGTGGCCAAGTAATACGCGAGATTTCCGGAATCTGAATTTAAATAAGGTGGCAAAGTAATGCGCGAATTCTTAGGAGTATAAGAATTTTTCTAAAGTGGCCAAGTAATACGCGTGCTGTCCGGACTCTGACTTAAAATAAGGTGGCCAAGTAAGGCGCGAATTCTTAGTAGTCTAAGAATTTTTATATAAAGTGGCCAAGTAATACGCGAGATTTCCGGACTCTGACTTTAAACAAGGTGGCCAAGTAATGCGCGAGTTCCTAGGAGTATAAGAATTTTTATAAAGTGGCCAAGTAATACGCGAGATTACCGGACTCTGATTTTAAGGAAGGTGATCAAGTAATGCGCGAGTTCAATGGACCTCAGGACTGATATAAATAGATAAGTGGCCTCGTAATATGTGAGTTAAACGAAGTCTGTCCTGAAAAGAGTGGCCAAGTAATGCGCGAATTCTGAGGAGTATAAGAATTTTTCTAATGTGGCCAAGTAATACGCGAGATTTCCGGACTCTGACTTTAAGTAAGGTGGCCAAGTAATGCGCGAATTCCTAGGAGTATAAGAATTTTTATAAAGTGACCAAGTAATACGCGAGATTACCGGACTCTGACTTTAAATAAGGTGGCCAAGTAATGCGCGAATTCTTAGGAGTATAAGAATTTTTCTAAAGTGGCCAAGTAATACGCGAGATTTCCGGAATCTGACTTTAAGTTAGGTGGCCACGTAATGCGCGAGTTTAATGGACCACAGGACTGATATAAATACATAAGTGGCCTCGTAATATGTGAGTTAAACGAAGTCTGTCCTGAAAAGAGTGGCCAAGTAATTAGCGAATTCTGAGGAGTATAAGAATTGTTGTAAAGTGGCCAACTAATACGCGAGATTTCCCGACTCTGACTTTAAGTAAGGTGGCCAAGTAATACGCGAATTCATAGGAGTATAAGAATTTTTCTAAAATGGCCAAGTTATACGCGAGATTACCGGACTCTGACTTTAAATAAGGTGGCCAAGTAATGCGCGAATTCTTAGGAGTATAAGAATTTTTCTAAAGTGGCCAAGTAATACGCGAGATTTCCGGAATCTGACTTTAAGTTAGGTGGCCACGTAATGCGCGAGTTTAATGGACCACAGGACTGATATAAATACATAAGTGGCCTCGTAATATGTGAGTTAAACGAAGTCTGTCCTGAAAAGAGTGGCCAAGTAATTAGCGAATTCTGAGGAGTATAAGAATTGTTGTAAAGTGGCCAACTAATACGCGAGATTTCCCGACTCTGACTTTAAGTAAGGTGGCCAAGTAATACGCGAATTCATAGGAGTATAAGAATTTTTCTAAAATGGCCAAGTTATACGCGAGATTACCGGACTCTGACTTTAAATAAGGTGGCCAAGTATGCGCGAATTCTTAGGAATATAAGAATTTTTCTAATGTGGCCAAGTAATACGCGAGATTTCCGGACTCTGACATTAAGTAAGGTGGCCACGTAATGCGCGAGTTCAGTGGACCACAGGACTAATATAAATACATAAGTGGCCTCGTAATATGCGAGTTAAACGAAGTCTGTCCTGAAAAGAGTGGCCAAGTAATGCGCGAATTCTTAGGAGTATAAGAATTTTTCTAATGTGGCCAAGTAATACGCGAGATTTCCGGACTCTGACTTTAAGTAAGGTGGCCAAGTAATACGCGAATTCATAGGAGTATAAGAATTTTTCTAATATGGCCAAGTAATACGCGAGATTACCGGACTCTGACTTTAAATAAGGTTGCCAAGTAATGCGCGAATTCTTAGGAATATAAGAATTTTTCTAATGTGGCCAAGTAATACGCGATATTTCCGGACTATGATTTTAAGTAAGGTGATCAGGTAATGCGCGAGTTCAATGGACCACAGGACTGATATAAATACATAAGTGGCCTCGTTAATACGCGAGTTAAACGAAGTCTGTCCTGAAAAGAGTGGCCAAGTAATGCGCGAATTCTTAGGAGTATAAGAATTTTTATAAAGTGGCCAAGTAATACGCAAGATTTCCGGACTCTGACTTTAAATAAGGTAGCCAAGTAATGCGTGAATTTTTAGGAGTATAAGAATTTTTCTAAAGTGGCCAAGTAATACGCGAGATTACCGGACTCTGACTTTAAATAAGGTGGCCAAGTAATGCGCGAGTTCAATGGACCACAGGACTGATATAAATACATAAGTGGCCTCGTAATATGTGAGTTAAACGAAGTCTGTCCTGAAAAGAGTGGCCAAGTAATGCGCGAATTCTGAGGAGTATAATAATTTTTCTAATGTGGCCAAGTAATACGCGAGATTTCCGGACTCTGACTTTAAGTAAGGTGGCCAAGTAATGCGCGAATTCCTAGGAGTATAAGAATTTTTATAAAGTGACCAAGTAATACGCGAGATTACCGGACTCTGACTTTAAATAAGGTGGCCAAGTAATGCGCGAGATTTCCGGAATCTGACTTTAAGATAGGTGGCCACGTAATGCGCGAGTTCAATGGACCACAGGACTGACATAAATACATAAGTGTCCTCGTAATATGCGAGTTAAACGAAGTCTGTCCTGAAAAGAGTGGCCATGTAATGCGCGAATTCTTAGGAGTATAAGAATTTCTCTAATGTGGCCAAGTAATACGCGAGATTTCCGGACTCTGACTTTAAGTAAGGTGGCCAAGTAATGCGCGAATTCCTAGGAGTATAAGAATTTTTATAAAGTGACCAAGTAATACGCGAGATTACCGGACTCTGACTTTAAATAAGGTGGCCAAGTAATGCGCGAATTCCTAGGAGTATAAGAATTTTTATAAAGTGACCAAGTAATACGCGAGATTACCGGACTCTGACTTTAAATAAGGTGGCCAAGTAATGCTCGAATTCTTAGGAGTATAAGAATTTTTCTAAAGTGGCCAAGTAATACGCGAGATTTCCGGAATCTGACTTTAAGTTAGGTGGCCACGTAATGCGCGAGTTCAATGGACCACAGGACTGATATAAATACATAAGTGGCCTCGTAATATGTGAGTTAAACGAAGTCTGTCCTGAAAAGAGTGGCCAAGTAATGCGCGAATTCTGAGGAGTATAAGAATTTTTCTAATGTGGCCAAGTAATACGCGAGATTTCCGGACTCTGACTTTAAGTAAGGTGGCCAAGTAATGCGCGAATTCCTAGGAGTATAAGAATTTTTATAAAGTGACCAAGTAATACGCGAGATTACCGGACTCTGACTTTAAATAAGGTGGCCAAGTAATGCGCGAATTCTTAGGAGTATAAGAATTTTTCTAAAGTGGCCAAGTAATACGCGAGATTTCCGGAATCTGACTTTAAGTTAGGTGGCCACGTAATGCGCGAGTTTAATGGACCACAGGACTGATATAAATACATAAGTGGCCTCGTAATATGTGAGTTAAACGAAGTCTGTCCTGAAAAGAGTGGCCAAGTAATTAGCGAATTCTGAGGAGTATAAGAATTGTTGTAAAGTGGCCAACTAATACGCGAGATTTCCCGACTCTGACTTTAAGTAAGGTGGCCAAGTAATACGCGAATTCATAGGAGTATAAGAATTTTTCTAAAGTGGCCAAGTTATACGCGAGATTACCGGACTCTGACTTTAAATAAGGTGGCCAAGTAATGCGCGAATTCTTAGGAGTATAAGAATTTTTCTAAAGTGGCCAAGTAATACGCGAGATTTCCGGAATCTGACTTTAAGTTAGGTGGCCACGTAATGCGCGAGTTTAATGGACCACAGGACTGATATAAATACATAAGTGGCCTCGTAATATGTGAGTTAAACGAAGTCTGTCCTGAAAAGAGTGGCCAAGTAATTAGCGAATTCTGAGGAGTATAAGAATTGTTGTAAAGTGGCCAACTAATACGCGAGATTTCCCGACTCTGACTTTAAGTAAGGTGGCCAAGTAATACGCGAATTCATAGGAGTATAAGAATTTTTCTAAAATGGCCAAGTTATACGCGAGATTACCGGACTCTGACTTTAAATAAGGTGGCCAAGTATGCGCGAATTCTTAGGAATATAAGAATTTTTCTAATGTGGCCAAGTAATACGCGAGATTTCCGGACTCTGACATTAAGTAAGGTGGCCACGTAATGCGCGAGTTCAGTGGACCACAGGACTAATATAAATACATAAGTGGCCTCGTAATATGCGAGTTAAACGAAGTCTGTCCTGAAAAGAGTGGCCAAGTAATGCGCGAATTCTTAGGAGTATAAGAATTTTTCTAATGTGGCCAAGTAATACGCGAGATTTCCGGACTCTGACTTTAAGTAAGGTGGCCAAGTAATACGCGAATTCATAGGAGTATAAGAATTTTTCTAATATGGCCAAGTAATACGCGAGATTACCGGACTCTGACTTTAAATAAGGTTGCCAAGTAATGCGCGAATTCTTAGGAATATAAGAATTTTTCTAATGTGGCCAAGTAATACGCGATATTTCCGGACTATGATTTTAAGTAAGGTGATCAGGTAATGCGCGAGTTCAATGGACCACAGGACTGATATAAATACATAAGTGGCCTCGTTAATACGCGAGTTAAACGAAGTCTGTCCTGAAAAGAGTGGCCAAGTAATGCGCGAATTCTTAGGAGTATAAGAATTTTTATAAAGTGGCCAAGTAATACGCAAGATTTCCGGACTCTGACTTTAAATAAGGTAGCCAAGTAATGCGTGAATTTTTAGGAGTATAAGAATTTTTCTAAAGTGGCCAAGTAATACGCGAGATTACCGGACTCTGACTTTAAATAAGGTGGCCAAGTAATGCGCGAGTTCAATGGACCACAGGACTGATATAAATACATAAGTGGCCTCGTAATATGTGAGTTAAACGAAGTCTGTCCTGAAAAGAGTGGCCAAGTAATGCGCGAATTCTGAGGAGTATAAGAATTTTTCTAATGTGGCCAAGTAATACGCGAGATTTCCGGACTCTGACTTTAAGTAAGGTGGCCAAGTAATGCACTAATTCCTAGGAGTATAAGAATTTTTATAAAGTGACCAAGTAATACGCGAGATTACCGGACTCTGACTTTAAATAAGGTGGCCAAGTAATGCGCGAGATTTCCGGAATCTGACTTTAAGATAGGTGGCCACGTAATGCGCGAGTTCAATGGACCACAGGACTGACATAAATACATAAGTGTCCTCGTAATATGCGAGTTAAACGAAGTCTGTCCTGAAAAGAGTGGCCATGTAATGCGCGAATTCTTAGGAGTATAAGAATTTCTCTAATGTGGCCAAGTAATACGCGAGATTTCCGGACTCTGACTTTAAGTAAGGTGGCCAAGTAATGCGCGAATTCCTAGGAGTATAAGAATTTTTATAAAGTGACCAAGTAATACGCGAGATTACCGGACTCTGACTTTAAATAATGTGGCCAAGTAATGCGCGAATTCCTAGGAGTATCAGAATTTTTATAAAGTGCCCAAGTAATAAGCGAGATTACCGGACTCTGACTTTAAATAAGGTGGCCAAGTAATGCGCGAATTCTTAGGAGTATAAGAATTTTTCTAAAGTGGCCAAGTAATACGCGAGATTTCCGGAATCTGACTTTAAGTTAGGTGGCCACGTAATGCGCGAGTTCAATGGACCACAGGACTGATATAAATACATAAGTGGCCTCGTAATATGTGAGTTAAACGAAGTCTGTCCTGAAAAGAGTGGCCAAGTAATGCGCGAATTCTGAGGAGTATAAGAATTTTTCTAATGTGGCCAAGTAATACGCGAGATTTCCGGACTCTGACTTTAAGTAAGGTGGCCAAGTAATGCGCGAATTCCTAGGAGTATAAGAATTTTTATAAAGTGACCAAGTAATACGCGAGATTACCGGACTCTGACTTTAAATAAGGTGGCCAAGTAATGCGCGAATTCTTAGGAGTATAAGAATTTTTCTAAAGTGGCCAAGTAATACGCGAGATTTCCGGAATCTGACTTTAAGTTAGGTGGCCACGTAATGCGCGAGTTTAATGGACCACAGGACTGATATAAATACATAAGTGGCCTCGTAATATGTGAGTTAAACGAAGTCTGTCCTGAAAAGAGTGGCCAAGTAATTAGCGAATTCTGAGGAGTATAAGAATTGTTGTAAAGTGGCCAACTAATACGCGAGATTTCCCGACTCTGACTTTAAGTAAGGTGGCCAAGTAATACGCGAATTCATAGGAGTATAAGAATTTTTCTAAAATGGCCAAGTTATACGCGAGATTACCGGACTCTGACTTTAAATAAGGTAGCCAAGTAATGCGTGAATTCTTAGGAATATAAGAATTTTTCTAATGTGGCCAAGTAATACGCGAGATTTCCGGAATCTGACTTTAAGTTAGGTGGCCACGTAATGCGCGAGTTTAATGGACCACAGGACTGATATAAATACATAAGTGGCCTCGTAATATGTGAGTTAAACGAAGTCTGTCCTGAAAAGAGTGGCCAAGTAATGCGCGAATTCTTAGGAGTATAAGAATTTTTCTAATGTGGCCAAGTAATACGCGAGATTTCCGGACTCTGACTTTAAGTAAGGTGGCCAAGTAATACGCGAATTCATAGGAGTATAAGAATTTTTCTAATATGGCCAAGTAATACGCGAGATTACCGGACTCTGACTTTAAATAAGGTTGCCAAGTAATGCGCGAATTCTTAGGAATATAAGAATTTTTCTAATTAGGCCAAGTGATACGCGAAATTTCCGGACTCTGACTTTAAGTATTTTGGCCAAGTAATGCGCGAATTCTTAGGAGTATAAGAATTTTTATAAAGTGGCCAAGTAATACGCGAGATTTCCGGACTCTGACTTTAAATAAGGTGGCCAAGTAATGCGTGAATTTTTAGGGGTATAAGAATTTTTCTAAAGTGGCCAAGTAATACGCGATATTTCCGGACTATGATTTTAAGTAAGGTGATCAGGTAATGCGCGAGTTCAATGGACCACAGGACTGATATAAATACATAAGTGGCCTCGTTAATACGCGAGTTAAACGAAGTCTGTCCTGAAAAGAGTGGCCAAGTAATGCGCGAATTCTTAGGAGTATAAGAATTTTTATAAAGTGGCCAAGTAATACGCAAGATTTCCGGACTCTGACTTTAAATAAGGTAGCCAAGTAATGCGTGAATTTTTAGGAGTATAAGAATTTTTCTAAAGTGGCCAAGTAATACGCGAGATTACCGGACTCTGACTTTAAATAAGGTGGCCAAGTAATGCGCGAGTTCAATGGACCACAGGACTGATATAAATACATAAGTGGCCTCGTAATATGTGAGTTAAACGAAGTCTGTCCTGAAAAGAGTGGCCAAGTAATGCGCGAATTCTGAGGAGTATAAGAATTTTTCTAATGTGGCCAAGTAATACGCGAGATTACCGGACTCTGACTTTAAATAAGGTGGCCAAGTAATGCGCGAGTTCAATGGACCACAGGACTGATATAAATACATAAGTGGCCTCGTAATATGTGAGTTAAACGAAGTCTGTCCTGAAAAGAGTGGCCAAGTAATGCGCGAATTCTGAGGAGTATAAGAATTTTTATAAAGTGGCCAAGTAATACGCGAGATTACCGGACTCTGACTTTAAATAAGGTAGCCAAGTAATGCGTGAATTTTTAGGCGTATAAGAATTTTTCTAAAGTGGCCAAGTAATCCGCGAGATTACCGGACTCTGACTTTAAATAAGGTGGCCAAGTAATGCGCGAGTTCAATGGACCACAGGACTGATATAAATACATAAGTGGCCTCGTAATATGTGAGTTAAACGAAGTCTGTCCTGAAAAGAGTGGCCAAGTAATTAGCGAATTCTGAGGAGTATAAGAATTGTTGTAAAGTGGCCAACTAATACGCGAGATTTCCCGACTCTGACTTTAAGTAAGGTGGCCAAGTAATACGCGAATTCATAGGAGTATAAGAATTTTTCTAAAATGGCCAAGTTATACGCGAGATTACCGGACTCTGACTTTAAATAAGGTGGCCAAGTATGCGCGAATTCTTAGGAATATAAGAATTTTTCTAATGTGGCCAAGTAATACGCGAGATTTCCGGACTCTGACATTAAGTAAGGTGGCCACGTAATGCGCGAGTTCAGTGGACCACAGGACTAATATAAATACATAAGTGGCCTCGTAATATGCGAGTTAAACGAAGTCTGTCCTGAAAAGAGTGGCCAAGTAATGCGCGAATTCTTAGGAGTATAAGAATTTTTCTAATGTGGCCAAGTAATACGCGAGATTTCCGGACTCTGACTTTAAGTAAGGTGGCCAAGTAATACGCGAATTCATAGGAGTATAAGAATTTTTCTAATATGGCCAAGTAATACGCGAGATTACCGGACTCTGACTTTAAATAAGGTTGCCAAGTAATGCGCGAATTCTTAGGAATATAAGAATTTTTCTAATGTGGCCAAGTAATACGCGAGATTTCCGGACTCTGACTTTAAGTAAGGTGGCCAAGTAATGCGCGAATTCTTAGGAGTATAAGAATTTTTATAAAGTGGCCAAGTAATACGCGAGATTTCCGGACTCTGACTTTAAATAAGGTGGCCAAGTAATGCGTGAATTTTTAGGGGTATAAGAATTTTTCTAAAGTGGCCAAGTAATACGCGATATTTCCGGACTATGATTTTATGTCAGGTGATCAGGTAATGCGCGAGTTCAATGGACCACAGGACTGATATAAATACATAAGTGGCCTCGTTAATACGCGAGTTAAACGAAGTCTGTCCTGAAAAGAGTGGCCAAGTAATGCGCGAATTCTTAGGAGTATAAGAATTTTTATAAAGTGGCCAAGTAATACGCAAGATTTCCGGACTCTGACTTTAAATAAGGTAGCCAAGTAATGCGTGAATTTTTAGGAGTATAAGAATTTTTCTAAAGTGGCCAAGTAATACGCGAGATTACCGGACTCTGACTTTAAATAAGGTGGCCAAGTAATGCGCGAGTTCAATGGACCACAGGACTGATATAAATACATAAGTGGCCTCGTAATATGTGAGTTAAACGAAGTCTGTCCTGAAAAGAGTGGCCAAGTAATGCGCGAATTCTGAGGAGTATAAGAATTTTTCTAATGTGGCCAAGTAATACGCGAGATTTCCGGACTCTGACTTTAAGTAAGGTGGCCAAGTAATGCGCGAATTCCTAGGAGTATAAGAATTTTTATAAAGTGACCAAGTAATACGCGAGATTACCGGACTCTGACTTTAAATAAGGTGGCCAAGTAATGCGCGAGATTTCCGGAATCTGACTTTAAGATAGGTGGCCACGTAATGCGCGAGTTCAATGGACCACAGGACTGACATAAATACATAAGTGTCCTCGTAATATGCGAGTTAAACGAAGTCTGTCCTGAAAAGAGTGGCCATGTAATGCGCGAATTCTTAGGAGTATAAGAATTTCTCTAATGTGGCCAAGTAATACGCGAGATTTCCGGACTCTGACTTTAAGTAAGGTGGCCAAGTAATGCGCGAATTCCTAGGAGTATAAGAATTTTTATAAAGTGACCAAGTAATACGCGAGATTACCGGACTCTGACTTTAAATAAGGTGGCCAAGTAATGCGCGAATTCCTAGGAGTATAAGAATTTTTATAAAGTGACCAAGTAATACGCGAGATTACCGGACTCTGACTTTAAATAAGGTGGCCAAGTAATGCTCGAATTCTTAGGAGTATAAGAATTTTTCTAAAGTGGCCAAGTAATACGCGAGATTTCCGGAATCTGACTTTAAGTTAGGTGGCCACGTAATGCGCGAGTTCAATGGACCACAGGACTGATATAAATACATAAGTGGCCTCGTAATATGTGAGTTAAACGAAGTCTGTCCTGAAAAGAGTGGCCAAGTAATGCGCGAATTCTGAGGAGTATAAGAATTTTTCTAATGTGGCCAAGTAATACGCGAGATTTCCGGACTCTGACTTTAAGTAAGGTGGCCAAGTAATGCGCGAATTCCTAGGAGTATAAGAATTTTTATAAAGTGACCAAGTAATACGCGAGATTACCGGACTCTGACTTTAAATAAGGTGGCCAAGTAATGCGCGAATTCTTAGGAGTATAAAAATTTTTCTAAAGTGGCCAAGTAATACGCGAGATTTCCGAAATCTGACTTTAAGTTAGGTGGCCACGTAATGCGCGAGTTTAATGGACCACAGGACTGATATAAATACATAAGTGGCCTCGTAATATGTGAGTTAAACGAAGTCTGTCCTGAAAAGAGTGGCCAAGTAATTAGCGAATTCTGAGGAGTATAAGAATTGTTGTAAAGTGGCCAACTAATACGCGAGATTTCCCGACTCTGACTTTAAGTAAGGTGGCCAAGTAATACGCGAATTCATAGGAGTATAAGAATTTTTTCTAAAATGGCCAAGTTATACGCGAGATTACCGGACTCTGACTTTAAATAAGGTGGCCAAGTAATGCGCGAATTCTTAGGAGTATAAGAATTTTTCTAATGTGGCCAAGTAATACGCGAGATTTCCGGAATCTGACTTTAAGTTAGGTGGCCACGTAATGCGCGAGTTTAATGGACCACAGGACTGATATAAATACATAAGTGGCCTCGTAATATGCGAGTTAAACGAAGTCTGTCCTGAAAAGAGTGGCCAAGTAATGCGCGAATTCTTAGGAGTATAAGAATTTTTCTAATGTGGCCAAGTAATACGCGAGATTTCCGGACTCTGACTTTAAGTAAGGTGGCCAAGTAATACGCGAATTCATAGGAGTATAAGAATTTTTCTAATATGGCCAAGTAATACGCGAGATTACCGGACTCTGACTTTAAATAAGGTTGCCAAGTAATGCGCGAATTCTTAGGAATATAAGAATTTTTCTAATGTGGCCAAGTAATACGCGAGATTACCGGACTCTGACTTTAAATAAGGTGGCCAAGTAATGCGCGAATTCTGAGGAGTATAAGAATTTTTCTAATGTGGCCAAGTAATACGCGAGATTACCGGACTCTGACTTTAAATAAGGTGGCCAAGTAATGCGCGAGATTTCCGGAATCTGACTTTAAGATAGGTGGCCACGTAATGCGCGAGTTCAATGGACCACAGGACTGACATAAATACATAAGTGTCCTCGTAATATGCGAGTTAAACGAAGTCTGTCCTGAAAAGAGTGGCCATGTAATGCGCGAATTCTTAGGAGTATAAGAATTTCTCTAATGTGGCCAAGTAATACGCGAGATTTCCGGACTCTGACTTTAAGTTAGGTGGCCACGTAATGCGCGAGTTTAATGGACCACAGGACTGATATAAATACATAAGTGGCCTCGTAATATGTGAGTTAAACGAAGTCTGTCCTGAAAAGAGTGGCCAAGTAATGCGCGAATTCTTAGGAGTATAAGAATTTTTATAAAGTGGCCAAGTAATACGCAAGATTTCCGGACTCTGACTTTAAATAAGGTAGCCAAGTAATGCGTGAATTTTTAGGAGTATAAGAATTTTTCTAAAGTGGCCAAGTAATACGCGAGATTACCGGACTCTGACTTTAAGTAAGGTGGCCAAGTAATGCGCGAGTTCAATGGACCACAGGACTGATATAAATACATAAGTGGCCTCGTAATATGTGAGTTAAACGAAGTCTGTCCTGAAAAGAGTGGCCAAGTAATGCGCGAATTCTTAGGAGTATAAGAATTTTTCTAATGTGGCCAAGTAATACGCGAGATTTCCGGACTCTGACTTTAAGTAAGGTGGCCAAGTAATACGCGAATTCATAGGAGTATAAGAATTTTTCTAATATGGCCAAGTAATACGCGAGATTACCGGACTCTGACTTTAAATAAGGTTGCCAAGTAATGCGCGAATTCTTAGGAATATAAGAATTTTTCTAATTAGGCCAAGTAATACGCGAGATTTCCGGACTCTGACTTTAAGTAAGGTGGCCAAGTAATGCGCGAATTCTTAGGAGTATAAGAATTTTTATAAAGTGGCCAAGTAATACGCGAGATTTCCGGACTCTGACTTTAAATAAGGTGGCCAAGTAATGCGTGAATTTTTAGGGGTATAAGAATTTTTCTAAAGTGGCCAAGTAATACGCGATATTTCCGGACTATGATTTTAAGTAAGGTGATCAGGTAATGCGCGAGTTCAATGGACCACAGGACTGATATAAATACATAAGTGGCCTCGTTAATACGCGAGTTAAACGAAGTCTGTCCTGAAAAGAGTGGCCAAGTAATGCGCGAATTCTTAGGAGTATAAGAATTTTTATAAAGTGGCCAAGTAATACGCAAGATTTCCGGACTCTGACTTTAAATAAGGTAGCCAAGTAATGCGTGAATTTTTAGGAGTATAAGAATTTTTCTAAAGTGGCCAAGTAATACGCGAGATTACCGGACTCTGACTTTAAATAAGGTGGCCAAGTAATGCGCGAGTTCAATGGACCACAGGACTGATATAAATACATAAGTGGCCTCGTAATATGTGAGTTAAACGAAGTCTGTCCTGAAAAGAGTGGCCAAGTAATGCGCGAATTCTGAGGAGTATAAGAATTTTTCTAATGTGGCCAAGTAATACGCGAGATTACCGGACTCTGACTTTAAATAAGGTGGCCAAGTAATGCGCGAGTTCAATGGACCACAGGACTGATATAAATACATAAGTGGCCTCGTAATATGTGAGTTAAACGAAGTCTGTCCTGAAAAGAGTGGCCAAGTAATGCGCGAATTCTGAGGAGTATAAGAATTTTTATAAAGTGGCCAAGTAATACGCAAGATTTCCGGACTCTGACTTTAAATAAGGTAGCCAAGTAATGCGTGAATTTTTAGGCGTATAAGAATTTTTCTAAAGTGGCCAAGTAATACGCGAGATTACCGGACTCTGACTTTCAATAAGGTGGCCAAGTAATGCGCGAGTTCAATGGACCACAGGACTGATATAAATACATAAGTGGCCTCGTAATATGTGAGTTAAACGAAGTCTGTCCTGAAAAGAGTGGCCAAGTAATTAGCGAATTCTGAGGAGTATAAGAATTGTTGTAAAGTGGCCAACTAATACGCGAGATTTCCCGACTCTGACTTTAAGTAAGGTGGCCAAGTAATACGCGAATTCATAGGAGTATAAGAATTTTTCTAAAATGGCCAAGTTATACGCGAGATTACCGGACTCTGACTTTAAATAAGGTGGCCAAGT
The DNA here is from genome assembly GCA_030998225.1 of Diplolepis rosae. Lineage (NCBI taxonomy): Eukaryota > Metazoa > Arthropoda > Insecta > Hymenoptera > Diplolepididae > Diplolepis > Diplolepis rosae. The sequence continues at coordinate 722,010 of JAPYXD010000700.1, forward strand.
ATGCGCGAATTCTTAGGAATATAAGAATTTTTCTAATGTGGCCAAGTAATACGCGAGATTTCCGGACTCTGACATTAAGTAAGGTGGCCACGTAATGCGCGAGTTCAGTGGACCACAGGACTAATATAAATACATAAGTGGCCTCGTAATATGCGAGTTAAACGAAGTCTGTCCTGAAAAGAGTGGCCAAGTAATGCGCGAATTCTTAGGAGTATAAGAATTTTTGTTAATTGTGGAAGTAATACGCGAGATTTCCGGACTCTGACTTTAAGTAAGGTGGCCAAGTAATACGCGAATTCATAGGAGTATAAGAATTTTTCTAATATGGCCAAGTAATACGCGAGATTACCGGACTCTGACTTTAAATAAGGTTGCCAAGTAATGCGCGAATTCTTAGGAATATAAGAATTTTTCTAATGTGGCCAAGTAATACGCGAGATTTCCGGACTCTGACTTTAAGTAAGGTGGCCAAGTAATGCGCGAATTCTTAGGAGTATAAGAATTTTTATAAAGTGGCCAAGTAATACGCGAGATTTCCGGACTCTGACTTTAAATAAGGTGGCCAAGTAATGCGTGAATTTTTAGGGGTATAAGAATTTTTCTAAAGTGGCCAAGTAATACGCGATATTACCGGAATATGATGTTATGTAAGGTGATCAGGTAATGCGCGAGTTCAATGGACCACAGGACTGATATAAATACATAAGTGGCCTCGTTAATACGCGAGTTAAACGAAGTCTGTCCTGAAAAGAGTGGCCAAGTAATGCGCGAATTCTTAGGAGTATAAGAATTTTTATAAAGTGGCCAAGTAATACGCAAGATTTCCGGACTCTGACTTTAAATAAGGTAGCCAAGTAATGCGTGAATTTTTAGGAGTATAAGAATTTTTCTAAAGTGGCCAAGTAATACGCGAGATTACCGGACTCTGACTTTAAATAAGGTGGCCAAGTAATGCGCGAGTTCAATGGACCACAGGACTGATATAAATACATAAGTGGCCTCGTAATATGTGAGTTAAACGAAGTCTGTCCTGAAAAGAGTGGCCAAGTAATGCGCGAATTCTGAGGAGTATAAGAATTTTTCTAATGTGGCCAAGTAATACGCGAGATTTCCGGACTCTGACTTTAAGTAAGGTGGCCAAGTAATGCTCTCATTCCTAGGAGTATAAGAATTTTTATAAAGTGACCAAGTAATACGCGAGATTACCGGACTCTGACTTTAAATAAGGTGGCCAAGTAATGCGCGAGATTTCCGGAATCTGACTTTAAGATAGGTGGCCACGTAATGCGCGAGTTCAATGGACCACAGGACTGACATAAATACATAAGTGTCCTCGTAATATGCGAGTTAAACGAAGTCTGTCCTGAAAAGAGTGGCCATGTAATGCGCGAATTCTTAGGAGTATAAGAATTTCTCTAATGTGGCCAAGTAATACGCGAGATTTCCGGACTCTGACTTTAAGTAAGGTGGCCAAGTAATGCGCGAATTCCTAGGAGTATAAGAATTTTTATAAAGTGACCAAGTAATACGCGAGATTACCGGACTCTGACTTTAAATAAGGTGGCCAAGTAATGCGCGAATTCCTAGGAGTATAAGAATTTTTATAAAGTGACCAAGTAATACGCGAGATTACCGGACTCTGACTTTAAATAAGGTGGCCAAGTAATGCTCGAATTCTTAGGAGTATAAGAATTTTTCTAAAGTGGCCAAGTAATACGCGAGATTTCCGGAATCTGACTTTAAGTTAGGTGGCCACGTAATGCGCGAGTTCAATGGACCACAGGACTGATATAAATACATAAGTGGCCTCGTAATATGTGAGTTAAACGAAGTCTGTCCTGAAAAGAGTGGCCAAGTAATGCGCGAATTCTGAGGAGTATAAGAATTTTTCTAATGTGGCCAAGTAATACGCGAGATTTCCGGACTCTGACTTTAAGTAAGGTGGCCAAGTAATGCGCGAATTCCTAGGAGTATAAGAATTTTTATAAAGTGACCAAGTAATACGCGAGATTACCGGACTCTGACTTTAAATAAGGTGGCCAAGTAATGCGCGAATTCTTAGGAGTATAAGAATTTTTCTAATGTGGCCAAGTAATACGCGAGATTTCCGGAATCTGACTTTAAGTTAGGTGGCCACGTAATGCGCGAGTTTAATGGACCACAGGACTGATATAAATACATAAGTGGCCTCGTAATATGTGAGTTAAACGAAGTCTGTCCTGAAAAGAGTGGCCAAGTAATTAGCGAATTCTGAGGAGTATAAGAATTGTTGTAAAGTGGCCAACTAATACGCGAGATTTCCCGACTCTGACTTTAAGTAAGGTGGCCAAGTAATACGCGAATTCATAGGAGTATAAGAATTTTTCTAAAATGGCCAAGTTATACGCGAGATTACCGGACTCTGACTTTAAATAAGGTAGCCAAGTAATGCGTGAATTCTTAGGAATATAAGAATTTTTCTAATGTGGCCAAGTAATACGCGAGATTTCCGGAATCTGACTTTAAGTTAGGTGGCCACGTAATGCGCGAGTTCAATGGACCACAGGACTGATATAAATACATAAGTGGCCTCGTAATATGTGAGTTAAACGAAGTCTGTCCTGAAAAGAGTGGCCAAGTAATGCGCGAATTCTTAGGAGTATAAGAATTTTTCTAATGTGGCCAAGTAATACGCGAGATTTCCGGACTCTGACTTTAAGTAAGGTGGCCAAGTAATACGCGAATTCATAGGAGTATAAGAATTTTTCTAATATGGCCAAGTAATACGCGAGATTACCGGACTCTGACTTTAAATAAGGTTGCCAAGTAATGCGCGAATTCTTAGGAATATAAGAATTTTTCTAATGTGGCCAAGTAATACGCGAGATTTCCGGACTCTGACTTTAAGTAAGGTGGCCAAGTAATGCGCGAATTCTGAGGAGTATAAGAATTTTTCTAATGTGGCCAAGTAATACGCGAGATTACCGGACTCTGACTTTAAATAAGGTGGCCAAGTAATGCGCGAGATTTCCGGAATCTGACTTTAAGGTAGGTGGCCACGTAATGCGCGAGTTCAATGGACCACAGGACTGACATAAATACATAAGTGTCCTCGTAATATGCGAGTTAAACGAAGTCTGTCCTGAAAAGAGTGGCCATGTAATGCGCGAATTCTTAGGAGTATAAGAATTTCTCTAATGTGGCCAAGTAATACGCGAGATTTCCGGACTCTGACTTTAAGTAAGGTGGCCAAGTAATGCGCGAATTCCTAGGAGTATAAGAATTTTTATAAAGTGACCAAGTAATACGCGAGATTACCGGACTCTGACTTTAAATAAGGTGGCCAAGTAATGCGCGAATTCTTAGGAGTATAAGAATTTTTATAAAGTGACCAAGTAATACGCGAGATTACCGGACTCTGACTTTAAATAAGGTAGCCAAGTAATGCGCGAATTCTTAGGAGTATAAGAATTTTTCTAAAGTGGCCAAGTAATACGCGAGATTTCCGGAATCTGACTTTAAGTTAGGTGGCCACGTAATGCGCGAGTTCAATGGACCACAGGACTGATATAAATACATAAGTGGCCTCGTAATATGTGAGTTAAACGAAGTCTGTCCTGAAAAGAGTGGCCAAGTAATGCGCGAATTCTGAGGAGTATAAGAATTTTTCTAATGTGGCCAAGTAATACGCGAGATTTCCGGACTCTGACTTTAAGTAAGGTGGCCAAGTAATGCGCGAATTCCTAGGAGTATAAGAATTTTTATAAAGTGACCAAGTAATACGCGAGATTACCGGACTCTGACTTTAAATAAGGTGGCCAAGTAATGCGCGAATTCTTAGGAGTATAAAAATTTTTATAAAGTGGCCAAGTAATTCGCGAGATTTCCGGAATCTGACTTTAAGTTAGGTGGCCACGTAATGCGCGAGTTGAATGGACCACAGGACTGATATAAATACATAAGTTGCCTCGTAATATGTGAGTTAAACGAAGTCTGTCCTGAAAAGAGTGGCCAAGTAATTAGCGAATTCTGAGGAGTATAAGAATTGTTGTAAAGTGGCCAACTAATACGCGAGATTTCCCGACTCTGACTTTAAGTAAGGTGGCCAAGTAATACGCGAATTCATAGGAGTATAAGAATTTTTCTAAAATGGCCAAGTTATACGCGAGATTACCGGACTCTGACTTTAAATAAGGTGGCCAAGTAATGCGCGAATTCTTAGGAGTATAAGAATTTTTCTAAAGTGGCCAAGTAATACGCGAGATTTCCGGAATCTGACTTTAAGTTAGGTGGACACGTAATGCGCGAGTTTAATGGACCACAGGACTGATATAAATACATAAGTGGCCTCGTAATATGTGAGTTAAACGAAGTCTGTCCTGAAAAGAGTGGCCAAGTAATGCGCGAATTCTTAGGAGTATAAGAATTTTTCTAATGTGGCCAAGTAATACGCGAGATTTCCGGACTCTGACTTTAAGTAAGGTGGCCAAGTAATACGCGAATTCATAGGAGTATAAGAATTTTTCTAATATGGCCAAGTAATACGCGAGATTACCGGACTCTGACTTTAAATAAGGTTGCCAAGTAATGCGCGAATTCTTAGGAATATAAGAATTTTTCTAATGTGGCCAAGTAATACGCGAGATTTCCGGACTCTGACTTTAAGTAAGGTGGCCAAGTAATGCGCGAATTCTTAGGAGTATAAGAATTTTTATAAAGTGGCCAAGTAATACGCGAGATTTCCGGACTCTGACTTTAAATAAGGTGGCCAAGTAATGCGTGAATTTTTAGGGGTATAAGAATTTTTCTAAAGTGGCCAAGTAATACGCGATATTTCCGGACTATGATTTTAAGTAAGGTGATCAGGTAATGCGCGAGTTCAATGGACCACAGGACTGATATAAATACATAAGTGGCCTCGTTAATACGCGAGTTAAACGAAGTCTGTCCTGAAAAGAGTGGCCAAGTAATGCGCGAATTCTTAGGAGTATAAGAATTTTTATAAAGTGGCCAAGTAATACGCAAGATTTCCGGACTCTGACTTTAAATAAGGTAGCCAAGTAATGCGTGAATTTTTAGGAGTATAAGAATTTTTCTAAAGTGGCCAAGTAATACGCGAGATTACCGGACTCTGACTTTAAATAAGGTGGCCAAGTAATGCGCGAGTTCAATGGACCACAGGACTGATATAAATACATAAGTGGCCTCGTAATATGTGAGTTAAACGAAGTCTGTCCTGAAAAGAGTGGCCAAGTAATGCGCGAATTCTGAGGAGTATAAGAATTTTTCTAATGTGGCCAAGTAATACGCGAGATTTCCGGACTCTGACTTTAAGTAAGGTGGCCAAGTAATGCGCGAATTCCTAGGAGTATAAGAATTTTTATAAAGTGACCAAGTAATACGCGAGATTACCGGACTCTGACTTTAAATAAGGTGGCCAAGTAATGCGCGAGATTTCCGGAATCTGACTTTAAGATAGGTGGCCACGTAATGCGCGAGTTCAATGGACCACAGGACTGACATAAATACATAAGTGTCCTCGTAATATGCGAGTTAAACGAAGTCTGTCCTGAAAAGAGTGGCCATGTAATGCGCGAATTCTTAGGAGTATAAGAATTTCTCTAATGTGGCCAAGTAATACGCGAGATTTCCGGACTCTGACTTTAAGTAAGGTGGCCAAGTAATGCGCGAATTCCTAGGAGTATAAGAATTTTTATAAAGTGACCAAGTAATACGCGAGATTACCGGACTCTGACTTTAAATAAGGTGGCCAAGTAATGCGCGAATTCTGAGGAGTATAAGAATTTTTATAAAGTGGCCAAGTAATACGCAAGATTTCTGGACTCTGACTTTAAATAAGGTAGCCAAGTAATGCGTGAATTTTTAGGAGTATAAGAATTTTTCTAAAGTGGCCAAGTAATACGCGAGATTACCGGACTCTGACTTTAAATAAGGTGGCCAAGTAATGCGCGAGTTCAATGGACCACAGGACTGATATAAATACATAAGTGGCCTCGTAATATGTGAGTTAAACGAAGTCTGTCCTGAAAAGAGTGGCCAAGTAATGCGCGAATTCTGAGGAGTATATGAATTTTTATAAAGTGGCCAAGTAATACGCAAGATTTCCGGACTCTGACTTTAAATAAGGTAGCCAAGTAATGCGTGAATTTTTAGGAGTATAAGAATTTTTCTAAAAGTGGCCAAGTAATACGCGAGATTACCGGACTCTGACTTTAAATAAGGTGGCCAAGTAATGCGTGAGTTCAATGGACCACAGGACTGATATAAATACATAAGTGGCCTCGTAATATGTGAGTTAAACGAAGTCTGTCCTGAAAAGAGTGGCCAAGTAATGCGCGAATTCTGAGGAGTATAAGAATTTTTCTAATGTGGCCAAGTAATACGCGAGATTTCCGGAGTCTGACTTTAAGTAAGGTGGCCAAGTAATGCGCGAATTCCTAGGAGTATAAGAATTTTTATAAAGTGACCAAGTAATACGCGAGATTACCGGACTCTGACTTTAAATAAGGTGGCCAAGTAATGCGCGAGATTTCCGGAATCTGACTTTAAGGTAGGTGGCCACGTAATGCGCGAGTTCAATGGACCACAGGACTGACATAAATACATAAGTGTCCTCGTAATATGCGAGTTAAACGAAGTCTGTCCTGAAAAGAGTGGCCAAGTAATGCGCGAATTCTTAGGAGTATAAGAATTTCTCTAATGTGGCCAAGTAATACGCGAGATTTCCGGACTCTGCCTTTAAGTAAGGTGGCCAAGTAATGCGCGAATTCTTAGGAGTATAAGAATTTTTCTAAAGTGGCCAAGTAATGCGCGAGATTTTCGGGCGTATAAGAATTTTTATAAAGTAGCCAAGTAATACGCGAGATTTCCGGACTATGATTTTAAGTAAGGTGATAAAGTAATGCGCGAGTTCAATGGACCTCAGGACTGATATAAATAGATAAGTGGCCTCGTAATACGCGAGTTAAACGAAGTCTGTCCTGAAAATAATGGCCAAGTAATGCGCGAATTCTTAGGAGTATAAGAATTTTTCTAATGTGGCCAAGTAATACGCGAGATTTCCGGAATCTGACTTTAAGTAAGGTGGCCAAGTAATGCGCGAATTCTTAGGCGTATAAGAATTTTTATAAAGTGGCCAAGTAAACGCGAGATTACCGGACTCTGACTTTAAATAAGGTGGCCAAGTAATGCTCGAATTCTTAGGAGTATAAGAATTTTTCTAAAGTGGCCAAGTAATACGCGAGATGTCCGGAATCTGACTTTAAGTTAGGTGGCCACGTAATGCGCGAGTTCAATGGACCACAGGACTGATATAAATACATAAGTGGCCTCGTAATATGTGAGTTAAACGAAGTCTGTCCTGAAAAGAGTGGCCAAGTAATGCGCGAATTCTGAGGAGTATAAGAATTTTTCTAATGTGGCCAAGTAATACGCGAGATTTCCGGAGTCTGACTTTAAGTAAGGTGGCCAAGTAATGCGCGAATTCCTAGGAGTATAAGAATTTTTATAAAGTGACCAAGTAATACGCGAGATTACCGGACTCTGACTTTAAATAAGTTGGCCAAGTAATGCGCGAGATTTCCGGAATCTGACTTTAAGATAGGTGGCCACGTAATGCGCGAGTTCAATGGACCACAGGACTGATATAAATACATAAGTGTCCTCGTAATATGCGAGTTAAACGAAGTCTGTCCTGAAAAGAGTGGCCAAGTAATGCGCGAATTCTTAGGAGTATAAGAATTTCTCTAATGTGGCCAAGTAATACGCGAGATTTCCGGACTCTGACTTTAAGTAAGGTGGCCAAGTAATGCGCGAATTCCTAGGAGTATAAGAATTTTTATAAAGTGACCAAGTAATACGCGAGATTACCGGACTCTGACTTTAAATAAGGTGGCCAAGTAATGCGCGAATTCTTAGGAGTATAAGAATTTTTCTAAAGTGGCCAAGTAATACGCGAGATTTCCGGAATCTGACTTTAAGTTAGGTGGCCACGTAATGCGCGAGTTTAATGGACCACAGGACTGATATAAATACATAAGTGGCCTCGTAATATGTGAGTTAAACGAAGTCTGTCCTGAAAAGAGTGGCCAAGTAATTAGCGAATTCTGAGGAGTATAAGAATTGTTGTAAAGTGGCCAACTAATACGCGAGATTTCCCGACTCTGACTTTAAGTAAGGTGGCCAAGTAATACGCGAATTCATAGGAGTATAAGAATTTTTCTAAAATGGCCAAGTTATACGCGAGATTACCGGACTCTGACTTTAAATAAGGTGGCCAAGTATGCGCGAATTCTTAGGAATATAAGAATTTTTCTAATGTGGCCAAGTAATACACGAGATTTCCGGACTCTGACTTTAAGTAAGGTGGCCAAGTATGCGCGAATTCTTAGGAATATAAGAATTTTTCTAATGTGGCCAAGTAATACACGAGATTTCCGGACTCTGACATTAAGTAAGGTGGCCACGTAATGCGCGAGTTCAGTGGACCACAGGACTAATATAAATACATAAGTGGCCTCGTAATATGCGAGTTAAACGAAGTCTGTCCTGAAAAGAGTGGCCAAGTAATGCGCGAATTCTTAGGAGTATAAGAATTTTTCTAATGTGGCCAAGTAATACGCGAGATTTCCGGACTCTGACTTTAAGTAAGGTGGCCAAGTAATACGCGAATTCATAGGAGTATAAGAATTTTTCTAATATGGCCAAGTAATACGCGAGATTACCGGACTCTGACTTTAAATAAGGTTGCCAAGTAATGCGCGAATTCTTAGGAATATAAGAATTTTTCTAATGTGGCCAAGTAATACGCGAGATTTCCGGACTCTGACTTTAAGTAAGGTGGCCAAGTAATGCGCGAATTCTTAGGAGTATAAGAATTTTTATAAAGTGGCCAAGTAATACGCGAGATTTCCGGACTCTGACTTTAAATAAGGTGGCCAAGTAATGCGTGAATTTTTAGGGGTATAAGAATTTTTCTAAAGTGGCCAAGTAATACGCGATATTTCCGGACTATGATTTTAAGTAAGGTGATCAAGTAATGCGCGAGTTCAATGGACCACAGGACTGATTTAAATACATAAGTGGCCTCGTTAATACGCGAGTTAAACGAAGTCTGTCCTGAAAAGAGTGGCCAAGTAATGCGCGAATTCTTAGGAGTATAAGAATTTTTATAAAGTGGCCAAGTAATACGCAAGATTTCCGGACTCTGACTTTAAATAAGGTAGCCAAGTAATGCGTGAATTTTTAGGAGTATAAGAATTTTTCTAAAGTGGCCAAGTAATACGCGAGATTACCGGACTCTGACTTTAAGTAAGGTGGCCAAGTAATGCGCGAGTTCAATGGACCACAGGACTGATATAAATACATAAGTAGCCTCGTAACACGTGCGCTAAACGAAGTCTGTCCTGAAAAGAGTGGCCAAGTAATGCGCGAATTCTGAGGAGTATAAGAATTTTTCTAATGTGGCCAAGTAATACGCGAGATTTCCGGACTCTGACTTTAAGTAAGGTGGACAAGTAATGCGCGAATTCCTAGGAGTATAAGAATTTTTATAAAGTGACCAAGTAATACGCGAGATTACCGGACTCTGACTTTAAATAAGGTGGCCAAGTAATGCGCGAGATTTCCGGAATCTGCCTTTAAGATAGGTGGCCACGTAATGCGCGAGTTCAATGGACCACAGGACTGAAATAAATACATAAGTGTCCTCGTAATATGCGAGTTAAACGAAGTCTGTCCTGAAAAGAGTGGCCAAGTAATGCTCGAATTCTTAGGAGTATAAGAATTTTCATAAAGTGGCCAAGTAATACGCGAGATTACCGGACTCTGACTTTAAATAAGGTGGCCAAGTAATGCGTGAGTTCAATGGACCACAGGACTGATATAAATACATAAGTGGCCTCGTAATATGTGAGTTAAACGAAGTCTGTCCTGAAAAGAGTGGCCAAGTAATGCGCGAATTCTGAGGAGTATAAGAATTTTTCTAATGTGGCCAAGTAATACGCGAGATTTCCGGAGTCTGACTTTAAGTAAGGTGGCCAAGTAATGCGCGAATTCCTAGGAGTATAAGAATTTTTATAAAGTGACCAAGTAATACGCGAGATTACCGGACTCTGACTTTAAATAAGGTGGCCAAGTAATGCGCGAGATTTCCGGAATCTGACTTTAAGATAGGTGGCCACGTAATGCGCGAGTTCAATGGACCACAGGACTGACATAAATACATAAGTGTCCTCGTAATATGCGAGTTAAACGAAGTCTGTCCTGAAAAGTGTGGCCATGTAATGCGCGAATTCTTAGGAGTATAAGAATTTCTCTAATGTGGCCAAGTAATACGCGAGATTTCCGGACTCTGACTTTAAGTAAGGTGGCCAAGTAATGCGCGAATTCCTAGGAGTATAAGAATTTTTATAAAGTGACCAAGTAATACGCGAGATTACCGGACTCTGACTTTAAATAAGGTGGCCAAGTAATGCGCGAATTCTGAGGAGTATAAGAATTTTTATAAAGTGGCCAAGTAATACGCAAGATTTCTGGACTCTGACTTTAAATAAGGTAGCCAAGTAATGCGTGAATTTTTAGGAGTATAAGAATTTTTCTAAAGTGGCCAAGTAATACGCGAGATTACCGGACTCTGACTTTAAATAAGGTGGCCAAGTAATGCGCGAGTTCAATGGACCACAGGACTGATATAAATACATAAGTGGCCTCGTAATATGTGAGTTAAACGAAGTCTGTCCTGAAAAGAGTGGCCAAGTAATGCGCGAATTCTGAGGAGTATAAGAATTTTTATAAAGTGGCCAAGTAATACGCAAGATTTCCGGACTCTGACTTTAAATAAGGTAGCCAAGTAATGCGTGAATTTTTAGGAGTATAAGAATTTTTCTAAAGTGGCCAAGTAATACGCGAGATTACCGGACTCTGACTTTAAATAAGGTGGCCAAGTAATGCGCGAGTTCAATGGACCACAGGACTGATATAAATACATAAGTGGCCTCGTAATATGTGAGTTAAACGAAGTCTGTCCTGAAAAGAGTGGCCAAGTAATGCGCGAATTCTTAGGAGTATAAGAATTTTTCTAATGTGGCCAAGTAATACGCGAGATTTCCGGACTCTGACTTTAAGTAAGGTGGCCAAGTAATGCGCGAATTCTGAGGAGTATAAGAATTTTTCTAATGTGGCCAAGTAATACGCGAGATTTCCGGACTCTGACTTTAAGTAAGGTGGCCAAGTAATGCGCGAATTCCTAGGAGTATAAGAATTTTTATAAAGTGACCAAGTAATACGCGAGATTACCGGACTCTGACTTTAAATAAGGTGGCCAAGTAATGCGCGAATTCTTAGGAGTATAAGAATTTTTCTAAAGTGGCCAAGTAATACGCGAGATTTCCGGAATCTGACTTTAAGTTAGGTGGCCACGTAATGCGCGAGTTTAATGGACCACAGGACTGATATAAATACATAAGTGGCCTCGTAATATGTGAGTTAAACGAAGTCTGTCCTGAAAAGAGTGGCCAAGTAATTAGCGAATTCTGAGGAGTATAAGAATTGTTGTAAAGTGGCCAACTAATACGCGAGATTTCCCGACTCTGACTTTAAGTAAGGTGGCCAAGTAATACGCGAATTCATAGGAGTATAAGAATTTTTCTAAAATGGCCAAGTTATACGCGAGATTACCGGACTCTGACTTTAAATAAGGTGGCCAAGTATGCGCGAATTCTTAGGAATATAAGAATTTTTCTAATGTGGCCAAGTAATACGCGAGATTTCCGGACTCTGACATTAAGTAAGGTGGCCACGTAATGCGCGAGTTCAGTGGACCACAGGACTAATATAAATACATAAGTGGCCTCGTAATATGCGAGTTAAACGAAGTCTGTCCTGAAAAGAGTGGCCAAGTAATGCGCGAATTCTTAGGAGTATAAGAATTTTTCTAATGTGGCCAAGTAATACGCGAGATTTCCGGACTCTGACTTTAAGTAAGGTGGCCAAGTAATACGCGAATTCATAGGAGTATAAGAATTTTTCTAATATGGCCAAGTAATACGCGAGATTACCGGACTCTGACTTTAAATAAGGTTGCCAAGTAATGCGCGAATTCTTAGGAATATAAGAATTTTTCTAATGTGGCCAAGTAATACGCGAGATTTCCGGACTCTGACTTTAAGTAAGGTGGCCAAGTAATGCGCGAATTCTTAGGAGTATAAGAATTTTTATAAAGTGGCCAAGTAATACGCGAGATTTCCGGACTCTGACTTTAAATAAGGTGGCCAAGTAATGCGTGAATGTTTAGGGGTATAAGAATTTTTCTAAAGTGGCCAAGTAATACGCGATATTTCCGGACTATGATTTTAAGTAAGGTGATCAAGTAATGCGCGAGTTCAATGGACCACAGAATTGATATAAATACATAAGTGGCCTCGTTAATACGCGAGTTAAACGAAGTCTGTCCTGAAAAGAGTGGCCAAGTAATGCGCGAATTCTTAGGAGTATAAGAATTTTTATAAAGTGGCCAAGTAATACGCAAGATTTCCGGACTCTGACTTTAAATAAGGTAGCCAAGTAATGCGTGAATTTTTAGGAGTATAAGAATTTTTCTAAAGTGGCCAAGTAATACGCGAGATTACCGGACTCTGACTTTAAATAAGGTGGCAAAGTAATGCGAGAGATCAATGGACCACAGGACTGATATAAATACATAAGTAGCCTCGTAATATGTGAGTTAAACGAAGTCTGTCCTAAAAAGAGTGGCCAAGTAATGCGCGAATTCTGAGGAGTATAAGAATTTTTCTAATGTGGCCAAGTAATACGCGAGATTTCCGGACTCTGACTTTAAGTAAGGTGGCCAAGTAATGCGCGAATTCCTAGGAGTATAAGAATTTTTATAAAGTGACCAAGTAATACGCGAGATTACCGGACTCTGACTTTAAATAAGGTGGCCAAGTAATGCGCGAGATTTCCGGAATCTGACTTTAAGGTAGGTGGCCACGTAATGCGCGAGTTCAATGGACCACAGGACTGACATAAATACATAAGTGTCCTCGTAATATGCGAGTTAAACGAAGTCTGTCCTGAAAAGAGTGGCCAAGTAATGCGCGAATTCTGAGGAGTATAAGAATTTTTCTAATGTGGCCAAGTAATACGCGAGATTTCCGAGTCTGACTTTAAGTAAGGTGGCCAAGTAATGCGCGAATTCCTAGGAGTATAAGAATTTTTATAAAGTGACCAAGTAATACGCGAGATTACCGGACTCTGACTTTAAATAAGGTGGCCAAGTAATGCGCGAGTTCAATGGACCACAGGACTGATATAAATACATAAGTGGCCTCGTAATATGTGAGTTAAACGAAGTCTGTCCTGAAAAGAGTGGCCAAGTAATGCGCGAATTCTGAGGAGTATAAGAATTGTTGTAAAGTGGCCAAGTAATACGCAAGATTTCCGGACTCTGACTTTAAATAAGGTAGCCAAGTAATGCGTGAATTTTTAGGAGTATAAGAATTTTTCTAAAGTGGCCAAGTAATACGCGAGATTACCGGACTCTGACTTTAAATAAGGTGGCCAAGTAATGCGCGAGTTCAATGGACCACAGGACTGATATAAATACATAAGTGGCCTCGTAATATGTGAGTTAAACGAAGTCTGTCCTGAAAAGAGTGGCCAAGTAATGCGCGAATTCTGAGGAGTATAAGAATTTTTATAAAGTGGCCAAGTAATACGCAAGATTTCCGGACTCTGACTTTAAATAAGGTAGCCAAGTAATGCGTGAATTTTTAGGAGTATAAGAATTTTTCTAAAGTGGCCAAGTAATACGCGAGATTACCGGACTCTGACTTTAAATAAGGTGGCCAAGTAATGCGCGAGTTCAATGGACCACAGGACTGATATAAATACATAAGTGGCCTCGTAATATGTGAGTTAAACGAAGTCTGTCCTGAAAAGAGTGGCCAAGTAATGCGCGAATTCTGAGGAGTATAAGAATTTTTCTAATGTGGCCAAGTAATACGCGAGATTTCCGGAGTCTGACTTTAAGTAAGGTGGCCAAGTAATGCGCGAATTCCTAGGAGTATAAGAATTTTTATAAAGTGACCAAGTAATACGCGAGATTACCGGACTCTGACTTTAAATAAGGTGGCCAAGTAATGCGCGAGATTTCCGGAATCTGACTTTAAGATAGGTGGCCACGTAATGCGCGAGTTCAATGGACCACAGGACTGACATAAATACATAAGTGTCCTCGTAATATGCGAGTTAAACGAAGTCTGTCCTGAAAAGAGTGGCCAAGTAATGCGCGAATTCTTAGGAGTATAAGAATTTCTCTAATGTGGCCAAGTAATACGCGAGATTTCCGGACTCTGCCTTTAAGTAAGGTGGCCAAGTAATGCGCAAATTCTTAGGAGTATAAGAATTTTTCTAAAGTGGCCAAGTAATGCGCGAGATTTTCGGGCGTATAAGAATTTTTATAAAGTAGCCAAGTAATACGCGAGATTTCCGGACTATGATTTTAAGTAAGGTGATCAAGTAATGCGCGAGTTCAATGGACCTCAGGACTGATATAAATAGATAAGTGGCCTCGTAATACGCGAGTTAAACGAAGTCTGTCCTTAAAAGAGTGGCCAAGTAATGCGCGAATTCTTAGGAGTATAAGAATTTTTCTAAAGTGGCCAAGTAATACGCGAGATTTCCGGAATCTGACTTTAAGTAAGGTGGCCAAGCGAATTCCTAGGAGTATAAGAATTTTTATAAAGTGACCAAGTAATACGCGAGATTACCGGACTCTGACTTTAAATAAGGTGGCCAAGTAATGCTCGAATTCTTAGGAGTATAAGAATTTTTCTAAAGTGGCCAAGTAATACGCGAGATTTCCGGAATCTGACTTTAAGTTAGGTGGCCACGTAATGCGCGAGTTCAATGGACCACAGGACTGATATAAATACATAAGTGGCCTCGTAATATGTGAGTTAAACGAAGTCTGTCCTGAAAAGAGTGGCCAAGTAATGCGCGAATTCTGAGGAGTATAAGAATTTTTCTAATGTGGCCAAGTAATACGCGAGATTTCCGGACTCTGACTTTAAGTAAGGTGGCCAAGTAATGCGCGAATTCCTACGAGTATAAGAATTTTTATAAAGTGACCAAGTAATACGCGAGATTACCGGACTCTGACTTTAAATAAGGTGGCCAAGTAATGCGCGAGATTTCCGGAATCTGACTTTAAGATAGGTGGCCACGTAATGCGCGAGTTCAATGGACCACAGGACTGATATAAATACATAAGTGTCCTCGTAATATGCGAGTTAAACGAAGTCTGTCCTGAAAAGAGTGGCCAAGTAATGCGCGAATTCTTAGGAGTATAAGAATTTCTCTAATGTGGCCAAGTAATACGCGAGATTTCCGGACTCTGACTTTAAGTAAGGTGGCCAAGTAATGCGCGAATTCCTAGGAGTATAAGAATTTTTATAAAGTGACCAAGTAATACGCGAGATTACCGGACTCTGACTTTAAATAAGGTGGCCAAGTAATGCGCGAATTCTTAGGAGTATAAGAATTTTTCTAAAGTGGCCAAGTAATACGCGAGATTTCCGGAATCTGACTTTAAGTTAGGTGGCCACGTAATGCGCGAGTTTAATGGACCACAGGACTGATATAAATACATAAGTGGCCTCGTAATATGTGAGTTAAACGAAGTCTGTCCTGAAAAGAGTGACCAAGTAATTAGCGAATTCTGAGGAGTATAAGAATTGTTGTAAAGTGGCCAACTAATACGCGAGATTTCCCGACTCTGACTTTAAGTAAGGTGGCCAAGTAATACGCGAATTCATAGGAGTATAAGAATTTTTCTAAAATGGCCAAGTTATACGCGAGATTACCGGACTCTGACTTTAAATAAGGTGGCCAAGTATGCGCGAATTCTTAGGAATATAAGAATTTTTCTAATGTGGCCAAGTAATACGCGAGATTTCCGGACTCTGACTTTAAATAAGGTTGCCAAGTAATGCGCGAATTCTTAGGAAGATAAGAATTATTCTAATGTGGCCAAGTAATACACGAGATTTCCGGACTCTGACATTAAGTAAGGTGGCCACGTAATGCGCGAGTTCAGTGGACCACAGGACTAATATAAATACATAAGTGGCCTCGTAATATGCGAGTTAAACGAAGTCTGTCCTGAAAAGAGTGGCCAAGTAATGCGCGAATTCTTAGGAGTATAAGAATTTTTCTAATGTGGCCAAGTAATACGCGAGATTTCCGGACTCTGACTTTAAGTAAGGTGGCCAAGTAATACGCGAATTCATAGGAGTATAAGAATTTTTCTAATATGGCCAAGTAATACGCGAGATTACCGGACTCTGACTTTAAATAAGGTTGCCAAGTAATGCGCGAATTCTTAGGAATATAAGAATTTTTCTAATGTGGCCAAGTAATACGCGAGATTTCCGGACTCTGACTTTAAGTAAGGTGGCCAAGTAATGCGCGAATTCTTAGGAGTATAAGAATTTTTATAAAGTGGCCAAGTAATACGCGAGATTTCCGGACTCTGACTTTAAATAAGGTGGCCAAGTAATGCGTGAATTTTTAGGGGTATAAGAATTTTTCTAAAGTGGCCAAGTAATACGCGATATTTCCGGACTATGATTTTAAGTAAGGTGATCAAGTAATGCGCGAGTTCAATGGACCACAGGACTGATATAAATACATAAGTGGCCTCGTTAATACGCGAGTTAAACGAAGTCTGTCCTGAAAAGAGTGGCCAAGTAATGCGCGAATTCTTAGGAGTATAAGAATTTTTATAAAGTGGCCAAGTAATACGCAAGATTTCCGGACTCTGACTTTAAATAAGGTAGCCAAGTAATGCGTGAATTTTTAGGAGTATAAGAATTTTTCTAAAGTGGCCAAGTAATACGCGAGATTACCGGACTCTGACTTTAAATAAGGTGGCCAAGTAATGCGCGAGTTCAATGGACCACAGGACTGATATAAATACATAAGTAGCCTCGTAATATGTAAGTTAAACGAAGTCTGTCCTAAAAAGAGTGGCCAAGTAATGCGCGAATTCTGAGGAGTATAAGAATTTTTCTAATGTGGCCAAGTAATACGCGAGATTTCCGGACTCTGACTTTAAGTAAGGTGGCCAAGTAATGCGCGAATTCCTAGGAGTATAAGAATTTTTATAAAGTGACCAAGTAATACGCGAGATTACCGGACTCTGACTTTAAATAAGGTGGCCAAGTAATGCGCGAGATTTCCGGAATCTGCCTTTAAGATAGGTGGCCACGTAATGCGCGAGTTCAATGGACCACAGGACTGACATAAATACATAAGTGTCCTCGTAATATGCGAGTTAAACGAAGTCTGTCCTGAAAAGAGTGGCCAAGTAATGCGCGAATTCTTAGGAGTATAAGAATTTTTCTAAAGTGGCCAAGTAATACGCGAGATTACCGGACTCTGACTTTAAATAAGGTGGCCAAGTAATGCGCGAGTTCAATGGACCACAGGACTGATATAAATACATAAGTGGCCTCGTAATATGTGAGTTAAACGAAGTCTGTCCTGAAAAGAGTGGCCAAGTAATGCGCGAATTCTGAGGAGTATAAGAATTTTTCTAATGTGGCCAAGTAATACGCGAGATTTCCGGTCTCTGACTTTAAGTAAGGTGGCCAAGTAATGCGCGAATTCCTAGGAGTATAAGAATTTTTATAAAGTGACCAAGTAATACGCGAGATTACCGGACTCTGACTTTAAATAAGGTGGCCAAGTAATGCGCGAGATTTCCGGAATCTGACTTTAAGATAGGTGGCCACGTAATGCGCGAGTTCAATGGACCACAGGACTGACATAAATACATAAGTGTCCTCGTAATATGCGAGTTAAACGAAGTCTGTCCTGAAAAGTGTGGCCATGTAATGCGCGAATTCTTAGGAGTCTAAGAATTTCTCTAATGTGGCCAAGTAATACGCGAGATTTCCGGACTCTGACTTTAAGTAAGGTGGCCA
Source organism: Diplolepis rosae (assembly GCA_030998225.1). NCBI lineage: Eukaryota > Metazoa > Arthropoda > Insecta > Hymenoptera > Diplolepididae > Diplolepis > Diplolepis rosae. The sequence goes on from JAPYXD010000700.1 coordinate 739,997, forward strand.
AGTAATGCGCGAATTCCTAGGAGTATAAGAATTTTTATAAAGTGACCAAGTAATACGCGAGATTACCGGACTCTGACTTTAAATAAGGTGGCCAAGTAATGCGCGAATTCTTAGGAGTCTAAGAATTTTTATAAAGTGTCCAAGTAATACGCAAGATTTCCGGACTCTGACTTTAAATAAGGTAGCCAAGTAATGCGTGAATTTTTAGGAGTATAAGAATTTTTCTAAAGTGGCCAAGTAATACGCGAGATTACCGGACTCTGACTTTAAATAAGGTGGCCAAGTAATGCGCGAGTTCAATGGACCACTGGACTGATATAAATACATAAGTGGCCTCGTAATATGTGAGTTAAACGAAGTCTGTCCTGAAAAGAGTGGCCAAGTAATGCGCGAATTCTTAGGAGTATAAGAATTTTTATAAAGTGGCCAAGTAATACGCAAGATTTCCGGACTCTGACTTTAAATAAGGTAGCCAAGTAATGCGTGAATTTTTAGGAGTATAAGAATTTTTCTAAAGTGGCCAAGTAATACGCGAGATTACCGGACTCTGACTTTAAATAAGGTGGCCAAGTAATGCGCGAGTTCAATGGACCACAGGACTGATATAAATACATAAGTGGCCTCGTAATATGTGAGTTAAACGAAGTCTGTCCTGAAAAGAGTGGCCAAGTAATGCGCGAATTCTGAGGAGTATAAGAATTTTTATAAAGTGGCCAAGTAATACGCAAGATTTCCGGACTCTGACTTTAAATAAGGTAGCCAAGTAATGCGTGAATTTTTAGGAGTATAAGAATTTTTCTAAAGTGGCCAAGTAATACGCGAGATTACCGGACTCTGACTTTAAATAAGGTGGCCAAGTAATGCGCGAGTTCAATCGACCCCAGGACTTATATAAATACATAAGTGGCCTCGTAATATGTGAGTTAAACGAAGTCTGTCCTGAAAAGAGTGGCCAAGTAATGCGCGAATTCTTAGGAGTATAAGAATTTTTCTAATGTGGCCAAGTAATACGCGAGATTTCCGGACTCTGACTTTAAGTAAGGTGGCCAAGTAATGCGCGAATTCTGAGGAGTATAAGAATTTTTCTAATGTGGCCAAGTAATACGCGAGATTTCCGGACTCTGACTTTAAGTAAGGTGGCCAAGTAATGCGCGAATTCCTAGGAGTATAAGAATTTTTATAAAGTGACCAAGTAATACGCGAGATTACCGGACTCTGACTTTAAATAAGGTGGCCAAGTAATGCGCGAATTCTTAGGAGTATAAGAATTTTTCTAAAGTGGCCAAGTAATACGCGAGATTTCCGGAATCTGACTTTAAGTTAGGTGGCCACGAAATGCGCGAGTTTAATGGACCACAGGACTGATATAAATACATAAGTGGCCTCGTAATATGTGAGTTAAACGAAGTCTGTCCTGAAAAGAGTGGCCAAGTAATTAGCGAATTCTGAGGAGTATAAGAATTGTTGTAAAGTGGCCAACTAATACGCGAGATTTCCCGACTCTGACTTTAAGTAAGGTGGCCAAGTAATACGCGAATTCATAGGAGTATAAGAATTTTTCTAAAATGGCCAAGTTATACGCGAGATTACCGGACTCTGACTTTAAATAAGGTGGCCAAGTATGCGCGAATTCTTAGGAATATAAGAATTTTTCTAATGTGGCCAAGTAATTCCCGAGATTTCCGGACTCTGACATTAAGTAAGGTGGCCACGTAATGCGCGAGTTCAGTGGACCACAGGACTAATATAAATACATAAGTGGCCTCGTAATATGCGAGTTAAACGAAGTCTGTCCTGAAAAGAGTGGCCAAGTAATGCGCGAATTCTTAGGAGTATAAGAATTTTTCTAATGTGGCCAAGTAATACGCGAGATTTCCGGACTCTGACTTTAAGTAAGGTGGCCAAGTAATACGCGAATTCATAGGAGTATAAGAATTTTTCTAATATGGCCAAGTAATACGCGAGATTACCGGACTCTGACTTTAAATAAGGTTGCCAAGTAATGCGCGAATTCTTAGGAATATAAGAATTTTTCTAATGTGGCCAAGTAATACGCGAGATTTCCGGACTCTGACTTTAAGTAAGGTGGCCAAGTAATGCGCGAATTCTTAGGAGTATAAGAATTTTTATAAAGTGGCCAAGTAATACGCGAGATTTCCGGACTCTGACTTTAAATAAGGTGGCCAAGTAATGCGTGAATTTTTAGGGGTATAAGAATTTTTCTAAAGTGGCCAAGTAATACGCGATATTTCCGGACTATGATTTTAAGTAAGGTGATCAAGTAATGCGCGAGTTCAATGGACCACAGGACTGATATAAATACATAAGTGGCCTCGTTAATACGCGAGTTAAACGAAGTCTGTCCTGAAAAGAGTGGCCAAGTAATGCGCGAATTCTTAGGAGTATAAGAATTTTTATAAAGTGGCCAAGTAATACGCAAGATTTCCGGACTCTGACTTTAAATAAGGTAGCCAAGTAATGCGTGAATTTTTAGGAGTATAAGAATTTTTCTAAAGTGGCCAAGTAATACGCGAGATTACCGGACTCTGACTTTAAATAAGGTGGCCAAGTAATGCGCGAGTTCAATGGACCACAGGACTGATATAAATACATAAGTGGCCTCGTAATATGTGAGTTAAACGAAGTCTGTCCTGAAAAGAGTGGCCAAGTAATGCGCGAATTCTGAGGAGTATAAGAATTTTTCTAATGTGGCCAAGTAATACGCGAGATTTCCGGAGTCTGACTTTAAGTAAGGTGGCCAAGTAATGCGCGAATTCCTAGGAGTATAAGAATTTTTATAAAGTGACCAAGTAATACGCGAGATTACCGGACTCTGACTTTAAATAAGGTGGCCAAGTAATGCGCGAGATTTCCGGAATCTGACTTTAAGATAGGTGGCCACGTAATGCGCGAGTTCAATGGACCACAGGACTGACATAAATACATAAGTGTCCTCGTAATATGCGAGTTAAACGAAGTCTGTCCTGAAAAGAGTGGCCAAGTAATGCGCGAATTCTTAGGAGTATAAGAATTTCTCTAATGTGGCCAAGTAATACGCGAGATTTCCGGACTCTGCCTTTAAGTAAGGTGGCCAAGTAATGCGCGAATTCCTAGGAGTATACCTATTTTTCTAATGTGGCGTAGTAATGCGCGAGATTTTCGGGCGTATAAGAATTTTTATAAAGTAGCCAAGTAATACGCGAGATTTCCGGACTATGATTTTAAGTAAGGTGATCAAGTAATGCGCGAGTTCAATGGACCTCAGGACTGATATAAATAGATAAGTGGCCTCGTAATACGCGAGTTAAACGAAGTCTGTCCTGAAAATAATGGCCAAGTAATGCGCGAATTCTTAGGAGTATAAGAATTTTTCTAATATGGCCAAGTAATACGCGAGATTTCCGGAATCTGACTTTAAGTAAGGTGGCCAAGTAATGCGCGAATTCCTAGGAGTATAAGAATTTTTATAAAGTGACCAAGTAATACGCGAGATTACCGGACTCTGACTTTAAATAAGGTGGCCAAGTAATGCTCGAATTCTTAGGAGTATAAGAATTTTTCTAAAGTGGCCAAGTAATACGCGAGATTTCCGGAATCTGACTTTAAGTTAGGTGGCCACGTAATGCGCGAGTTCAATGGACCACAGGACTGATATAAATACATAAGTGGCCTCGTAATATGTGAGTTAAACGAAGTCTGTCCTGAAAAGAGTGGCCAAGTAATGCGCGAATTCTGAGGAGTATAAGAATTTTTCTAATGTGGCCAAGTAATACGCGAGATTTCCGGACTCTGACTTTAAGTAAGGTGGCCAAGTAATGCGCGAATTCCTAGGAGTATAAGAATTTTTATAAAGTGACCAAGTAATACGCGAGATTACCGGACTCTGACTTTAAATAAGGTGGCCAAGTAATGCGCGAGATTTCCGGAATCTGACTTTAAGATAGGTGGCCACGTAATGCGCGAGTTCAATGGACCACAGGACTGATATAAATACATAAGTGTCCTCGTAATATGCGAGTTAAACGAAGTCTGTCCTGAAAAGAGTGGCCAAGTAATGCGCGAATTCTTAGGAGTATAAGAATTTCTCTAATGTGGCCAAGTAATACGCGAGATTTCCGGACTCTGACTTTAAGTAAGGTGGCCAAGTAATGCGCGAATTCCTAGGAGTATAAGAATTTTTATAAAGTGACCAAGTAATACGCGAGATTACCGGACTCTGACTTTAAATAAGGTGGCCAAGTAATGCGCGAATTCTTAGGAGTATAAGAATTTTTCTAAAGTGGCCAAGTAATACGCGAGATTTCCGGAATCTGACTTTAAGTTCTGTGGCCACGTAATGCGCGAGTTTAATGGACCACAGGACTGATATAAATACATAAGTGGCCTCGTAATATGTGAGTTAAACGAAGTCTGTCCTGAAAAGAGTGGCCAAGTAATTAGCGAATTCTGAGGAGTATAAGAATTGTTGTAAAGTGGCCAACTAATACGCGAGATTTCCCGACTCTGACTTTAAGTAAGGTGGCCAAGTAATACGCGAATTCATAGGAGTATAAGAATTTTTCTAAAATGGCCAAGTTATACGCGAGATTACCGGACTCTGACTTTAAATAAGGTGGCCAAGTATGCGCGAATTCTTAGGAATATAAGAATTTTTCTAATGTGGCCAAGTAATACGCGAGATTTCCGGACTCTGACATTAAGTAAGGTGGCCACGTAATGCGCGAGTTCAGTGGACCACAGGACTAATATAAATACATAAGTGGCCTCGTAATATGCGAGTTAAACGAAGTCTGTCCTGAAAAGAGTGGCCAAGTAATGCGCGAATTCTTAGGAGTATAAGAATTTTTCTAATGTGGCCAAGTAATACGCGTTATTTCCGGCCTGTGACTTTAATTATTGTGGCCAAGTAATACGCGAATTCATAGGAGTATAAGAATTTTTCTAATATGGCCAAGTAATACGCGAGATTACCGGACTCTGACTTTAAATAAGGTTGCCAAGTAATGCGCGAATTCTTAGGAATATAAGAATTTTTCTAATGTGGCCAAGTAATACGCGAGATTTCCGGACTCTGACTTTAAGTAAGGTGGCCAAGTAATGCGCGAATCCTTAGGAGTATAAGAATTTTTATAAAGTGGCCAAGTAATACGCGAGATTTCCGGACTCTGACTTTGAATAAGGTGGCCAAGTAATGCGTGAATTTTTAGGGGTATAAGAATTTTTTCTAAAGTGGCCAAGTAATACGCGATATGTCCGGACTATGATTTTAAGTAAGGTGATCAGGTAATGCGCGAGTTCAATGGACCACAGGACTGATATAAATACATAAGTGGCCTCGTTAATACGCGAGTTAAACGAAGTCTGTCCTGAAAAGAGTGGCCAAGTAATGCGCGAATTCTTAGGAGTATAAGAATTTTTATAAAGTGGCCAAGTAATACGCAAGATTTCCGGACTCTGACTTTAAATAAGGTAGCCAAGTAATGCGTGAATTTTTAGGAGTATAAGAATTTTTCTAAAGTGGCCAAGTAATACGCGAGATTACCGGACTCTGACTTTAAATAAGGTGGCCAAGTAATGCGCGAGTTCAATGGACCACAGGACTGATATAAATACATAAGTGGCCTCGTAATATGTGAGTTAAACGAAGTCTGTCCTGAAAAGAGTGGCCAAGTAATGCGCGAATTCTTAGGAGTATAAGAATTTCTCTAATGTGGCCAAGTAATACGCGAGATTTCCGGACTCTGACTTTAAGTAAGGTGGCCAAGTAATGCGCGAATTCCTAGGAGTATAAGAATTTTTATAAAGTGACCAAGTAATACGCGAGATTACCGGACTCTGACTTTAAATAAGGTGGCCAACTAATGCGCGAATTCTTAGGAGTATACGAATTTTTCTAAAGTGGCCAAGTAATGCGCGAGATTTTCGGGCGTATAAGAATTTTTATAAAGTTGCCAAGTAATACGCGAGATTTCCGGACTATGATTTTAAGTAAGGTGATCAAGTAATGCGCGAGTTCAATGGACCTCAGGACTGATATAAATAGATAAGTGGCCTCGTAATACGCGAGTTAAACGAAGTCTGTCCTGAAAATAATGGCCAAGTAATGCGCGAATTCTTAGGAGTATAAGAATTTTTCTAATGTGGCCAAGTAATACGCGAGATTTCCGGACTCTGACTTTAAGTAAGGTGGCCAAGTAGTGCGCGAATTGTTAGGAGTATAAGAATTTTTATAAAGTCGCCAAGCAATACGTGAGATTTCCGGATTCTGACTTAAAGTAAAGTGGCAAAGTAATGCTCGAGTTCTTAGGAATATAAGAATTTTTATAAGTGGCCAAGTAATACGTGAGTTAAACGAAGTCTGTCCTGAAAATAATGGCCAAGTAATGCGCGAATTCTTAGAAGTATAAGAATTTTTATAACGTGGCCAAGTAATAGGCGAGATTTCCGGATCCTGACTTTAAGTAAGGATTCCAAGTAATGCGAGATTTCAATGGACCTCAAGACTAATATAAATACATAAGTGGCCAAGTAATGCGCGAGTTGAACGTAGTCTGTCCTGCAAAGTGTGGCCAAGTAATGCGCGAATTCTTAGGCGTATAAGAATTTTTATAAAGTAGCCAAGTAATACGCGAGATTTCCGGAATCTGACTTTAAGTTAGGTGGCCACGTAATGCGCGAGTTCAATGGACCACAGGACTGATATAAATACATAAGTGGCCTCGTAATATGTGAGTTAAACGAAGTCTGTCCTGAAAAGAGTGGCCAAGTAATGCGCGAATTCTGAGGAGTATAAGAATTTTTCTAATGTGGCCAAGTAATACGCGAGATTTCCGGACTCTGACTTTAAGTAAGGTGGCCAAGTAATGCGCGAATTCCTAGGAGTATAAGAATTTTTATAAAGTGACCAAGTAATACGCGAGATTACCGGACTCTGACTTTAAATAAGGTGGCCAAGTAATGCGCGAGATTTCCGGAATCTGACTTTAAGATAGGTGGCCACGTAATGCGCGAGTTCAATGGACCACAGGACTGATATAAATACATAAGTGTCCTCGTAATATGCGAGTTAAACGAAGTCTGTCCTGAAAAGAGTGGCCAAGTAATGCGCGAATTCTTAGGAGTATAAGAATTTCTCTAATGTGGCCAAGTAATACGCGAGATTTCCGGACTCTGACTTTAAGTAAGGTGGCCAAGTAATGCGCGAATTCCTAGGAGTATTAGAATTTTTATAAAGTGACCAAGTAATACGCGAGATTACCGGACTCTGACTTTAAATAAGGTGGCCAAGTAATGCGCGAATTCTTAGGAGTATAAGAATTTTTCTAAAGTGGCCAAGTAATACGCGAGATTTCCGGAATCTGACTTTAAGTTAGGTGGACACGTAATGCGCGAGTTTAATGGACCACAGGACTGATATAAATACATAAGTGGCCTCGTAATATGTGAGTTAAACGAAGTCTGTCCTGAAAAGAGTGGCCAAGTAATTAGCGAATTCTGAGGAGTATAAGAATTGTTGTAAAGTGGCCAACTAATACGCGAGATTTCCCGACTCTGACTTTAAGTAAGGTGGCCAAGTAATACGCGAATTCATAGGAGTATAAGAATTTTTCTAAAATGGCCAAGTTATACGCGAGATTACCGGACTCTGACTTTAAATAAGGTGGCCAAGTATGCGCGAATTCTTAGGAATGTAAGAATTTTTCTAATGTGGCCAAGTAATACGCGAGATTTCCGGACTCTGACCTTAAGTAAGGTGGCCACGTAATGCGCGAGTTCAATGGACCACAGGACTGATATAAATACATAAGTGGCCTCGTAATATGCGAGTTAAACGAAGTCTGTCCTGAAAAGAGTGGCCAAGTAATGCGCGAATTCTTAGGAGTATAAGAATTTTTCTAATGTGGCCAAGTAATACGCGAGATTTCCGGACTCTGACTTTAAGTAAGGTGGCCAAGTAATACGCGAATTCATAGGAGTATAAGAATTTTTCTAATATGGCCAAGTAATACGCGAGATTACCGGACTCTGACTTTAAATAAGGTTGCCAAGTAATGCGCGAATTCTTAGGAATATAAGAATTTTTCTAATGTGGCCAAGTAATACGCGAGATTTCCGGACTCTGACTTTAAGTAAGGTGGCCAAGTAATGCGCGAATTCTTAGGAGTATAAGAATTTTTATAAAGTGGCCAAGTAATACGCGAGATTTCCGGACTCTGACTTTGAATAAGGTGGCCAAGTAATGCGTGAATTTTTAGGGGTATAAGAATTTTTCTAAAGTGGCCAAGTAATACGCGATATTTCCGGACTATGATTTTAAGTAAGGTGATCAAGTAATGCGCGAGTTCAATGGACCACAGGACTGATATAAATACATAAGTGGCCTCGTTAATACGCGAGTTAAACGAAGTCTGTCCTGAAAAGAGTGGCCAAGTAATGCGCGAATTCTGAGGAGTATAAGAATTTTTATAAAGTGGCCAAGTAATACGCAAGATTTCCGGACTCTGACTTTAAATAAGGTAGCCAAGTAATGCGTGAATTTTTAGGAGTATAAGAATTTTTCTAAAGTGGCCAAGTAATACGCGAGATTACCGGACTCTGACTTTAAATAAGGTGGCCAAGTAATGCGCGAGTTCAATGGACCACAGGACTGATATAAATACATAAGTGGCCTCGTAATATGTGAGTTAAACGAAGTCTGTCCTGAAAAGAGTGGCCAAGTAATGCGCGAATTCTGAGGAGTATAAGAATTTTTCTAATGTGGCCAAGTAATACGCGAGATTTCCGCAGTCTGACTTTAAATAAGGTAGCCAAGTAATGCGTGAATTTTTAGGAGTATAAGAATTTTTATAAAGTGACCAAGTAATACGCGAGATTACCGGACTCTGACTTTAAATAAGGTGGCCAAGTAATGCGCGAGATTTCCGGAATCTGACTTTAAGATAGGTGGCCACGTAATGCGCGAGTTCAATGGACCACAGGACTGACATAAATACATAAGTGTCCTCGTAATATGCGAGTTAAACGAAGTCTGTCCTGAAAAGAGTGGCCAAGTAATGCGCGAATTCTTAGGAGTATAAGAATTTCTCTAATGTGGCCAAGTAATACGCGAGATTTCCGGACTCTGCCTTTAAGTAAGGTGGCCAAGTAATGCGCGAATTCCTAGGAGTATAAGAATTTTTATAAAGTGACCAAGTAATGCGCGAGATTTTCGGGCGTATAAGAATTTTTATAAAGTAGCCAAGTAATACGCGAGATTTCCGGACTATGATTTTAAGTAAGGTGATCAAGTAATGCGCGAGTTCAATGGACCTCAGGACTGATATAAATAGATAAGTGGCCTCGTAATACGCGAGTTAAACGAAGTCTGTCCTGCAAAGATTGGCCAAGTAATGCGCGAATTCTTAGGAGTATAAGAATTTTTCTAAAGTGGCCAAGTAATACGCGAGATTTCCGGAATCTGACTTTAAGTAAGGTGGCCAAGTAATGCGCGAATTCCTAGGAGTATAAGAATTTTTATAAAGTGACCAAGTAATACGCGAGATTACCGGACTCTGACTTTAAATAAGGTGGCCAAGTAATGCTCGAATTCTTAGGAGTATAAGAATTTTTCTAAAGTGGCCAAGTAATACGCGAGATTTCCGGAATCTGACTTTAAGTTAGGTGGCCACGTAATGCGCGAGTTCAATGGACCACAGGACTGATATAAATACATAAGTGGCCTCGTAATATGTGAGTTAAACGAAGTCTGTCCTGAAAAGAGTGGCCAAGTAATGCGCGAATTCTGAGGAGTATAAGAATATTTCTAATGTGTCCAAGTAATACGCGAGATTTCCGGACTCTGTCTTTAAGTAAGGTGGCCAAGTATTGCGCGAAGTGATCTGAGTATTAGAATTTTTATAAAGTGACCAAGTAATACGCGAGATTACCGGACTCTGACTTTAAATAAGGTCGCCAAGTAATGCGCGAGATTTCCGGAATCTTACTTTTAGATAGGTGGCCACGTAATGCGCGAGTTCAATGGACCACAGGACTGATATAAATACATAAGTGTCCTCGTAATATGCGAGTTAAACGAAGTCTGTCCTGAAAAGAGTGGCCAAGTAATGCGCGAATTCTTAGGAGTATAAGAATTTCTCTAATGTGGCCAAGTAATACGCGAGATTTCCGGACTCTGACTTTAAGTAAGGTGGCCAAGTAATGCGCGAATTCCTAGGAGTATAAGAATTTTTATAAAGTGACCAAGTAATACGCGAGATTACCGGACTCTGACTTTAAATAAGGTGGCCAAGTAATGCGCGAATTCTTAGGAGTATAAGAATTTTTCTAAAGTGGCCAAGTAATACGCGAGATTTCCGGAATCTGACTTTAAGTTCGGTGGCCACGTAATGCGCGAGTTTAATGGACCACAGGACTGATATAAATACATAAGTGGCCTCGTAATATGTGAGTTAAACGAAGTCTGTCCTGAAAAGAGTGGCCAAGTAATTAGCGAATTCTGAGGAGTATAAGAATTGTTGTAAAGTGGCCAACTAATACGCGAGATTTCCCGACTCTGACTTTAAGTAAGGTAGCCAAGTAAGCCGCGAATTCTTAGCAGTATACGAATTTTTCTAAATTGGCCAAGTTATACGCGAGATTACCGGACTCTGACTTTAAATAAGGTGGCCAAGTATGCGCGAATTCTTAGGAATATAAGAATTTTTCTAATGTGGCCAAGTAATACACGAGATTTCCGGACTCTGACATTAAGTAAGGTGGCCACGTGATGCGCGAGTTCAGTGGACCACAGGACTAATATAAATACATAAGTGGCCTCGTAATATGCGAGTTAAACGAAGTCTGTCCTGAAAAGAGTGGCCAAGTAATGCGCGAATTCTTAGGAGTATAAGAATTTTTCTAATGTGGCCAAGTAATACGCGAGATTTCCGGTCTCTGACTTTAGGTAAGGTGGCCAAGTAATGCGCGAATTCTTAGGAATATAAGAATTTTTATAATGTGGCCAAGTAATACGCGAGATTTCCGGACTCTGACTTTAAGTAAGGTGGCCAAGTAATGCGCGAATTCTTAGGAGTATAAGAATTTTTATAAATTGGCCAAGTAATACGCGAGATTTCCGGACTCTGACTTTAAGTAAGGTGGCCAAGTAATGCGTGAATTTTTAGGGGTATAAGAATTTTTCTAAAGTGGCCAAGTAATACGCGATATTTCCGGACTATGATTTTAAGTAAGGTGATCAAGTAATGCGCGAGTTCAATGGACCACAGGACTGATATAAATACATAAGTGGCCTCGTTAATACGCGAGTTAAACGAAGTCTGTCCTGAAAAGAGTGGCCAAGTAATGCGCGAATTCTTAGGAGTATAAGAATTTTTATAAAGTGGCCAAGTAATACGCAAGATTTCCGGACTCTGACTTTAAATAAGGTAGCCAAGTAATGCGTGAATTTTTAGGAGTATAAGAATTTTTCTAAAGTGGCCAAGTAATACGCGAGATTACCGGACTCTGACTTTAAATAAGGTGGCCAAGTAATGCGCGAGTTAAATGTACCCAAGGACTGATATAAATACATAAGTAGCCTCGTAATATGTGAGTTAAACGAAGTCTGTCCTGAAAAGAGTGGCCAAGTAATGCGCGAATTCTGAGGAGTATAAGAATTTTTCTAATGTGGCCAAGTAATACGCGAGATTTCCGGACTCTGACTTTAAGTAAGGTGGCCAAGTAATGCGCGAATTCCTAGGAGTATAAGAATTTTTATAAAGTGACCAAGTAATACGCGAGATTACCGGACTCTGACTTTAAATAAGGTGGCCAAGTAATGCGCGAGATTTCCGGAATCTGCCTTTAAGATAGGTGGCCACGTAATGCGCGAGTTCAATGGACCACAGGACTGACATAAATACATAAGTGTCCTCGTAATATGCGAGTTAAACGAAGTCTGTCCTGAAAAGAGTGGCCAAGTAATGCGCGAATTCTTAGGAGTATAAGAATTTCTCTAATGTGGCCAAGTAATACGCGAGATTTCCGGACTCTGACTTTAAGTAAGGTGGCCAAGTAATGCGCGAATTCCTAGGAGTATAAGAATTTTTATAAAGTGCCCAAGTAATACGCGCGATTACCGGACTCTGTCTTTAAATACGGTGGCCAAGTAATGCGCGAATTCTTAGGAGTATAAGAATTTTTCTAAAGTGGCCAAGTAATGCGCGAGATTTTCGGGCGTATAAGAATTTTTATAAAGTTGCCAAGTAATACGCGAGATTTCCGGACTCTGACTTTAAGTAAGGTGGCCAAGTAATACGCGATTTCAATGGACCTCAGGACTGATATAAATACATAAGTGGCCAAGTAATGCGCGAGTTGAACGTAGTCTGTCCTGCAAAGTGTGGCCAAGTAATGCGCGAAATCTTAGGCGTATAAGAATTTTTATAAAGTAGCCAAGTAATACGCGAGATTTCCGGACTATGATTTTAAGTAAGGTGATCAAGTAATGCGCGAGTTCAATGGACCTCAGGACTGATATAAATAGATAAGTGGCCTCGTAATACGCGAGTTAAACGAAGTCTGTCCTGAAAATAATGGCCAAGTAATGCGCAAATTCTTAGGAGTATAAGAATTTTTCTAATGTGGCCAAGTAATACGCGAGATTTCCGGACTCTGACTTTAAGTAAGGTGGCCAAGTAATACGCGATTTCAATGGACCTCAGGACTGATATAAATACATAAGTGGCCAAGTAATGCGCGAGTTGAACGTAGTCTGTCCTGCAAAGTGTGGCCAAGTAATGCGCGAATTCTTAGGCGTATAAGAATTTTTATAAAGTAGCCAAGTAATACGCGAGATTTCCGGACTATGATTTTAAGTAAGGTGATCAAGTAATGCGCGAGTTCAATGGACCTCAGGACTGATATAAATAGATAAGTGGCCTCGTAATACGCGAGTTAAACGAAGTCTGTCCTGAAAATAATGGCCAAGTAATGCGCAAATTCTTAGGAGTATAAGAATTTTTATAAAGTGACCAAGTAATACGCGAGATTACCGGACTCTGACTTTAAATAAGGTGGCCAAGTAATGCTCGAATTCTTAGGAGTATAAGAATTTTTCTAAAGTGGCCAAGTAATACGCGAGATTTCCGGAATCTGACTTTAAGTTAGGTGGCCACGTAATGCGCGAGTTCAATGGACCACAGGACTGATATAAATACATAAGTGGCCTCGTAATATGTGAGTTAAACGAAGTCTGTCCTGAAAAGAGTGGCCAAGTAATGCGCGAATTCTGAGGAGTATAAGAATTTTTCTAATGTGGCCAAGTAATACGCGAGATTTCCGGACTCTGACTTAAAGTAAGGTGGCGAAGTTATGCGCGAATTCATAGGAGTATAAGAATTTTTCTAAAGTGGCCAAGTAATACGCGAGATTACCGGACTCTGACTTTAAATAAGGTGGCCAAGTAATGCGCGAGTTCAATGGACCTCAGGACTGATATAAATACATAAGTGGCCTCGTAATATGTGTGTTAAACGAAGTCTGTACTTAATATAGTGGCCAAGTAATGCGCGAATTCTGAGGAGTATAAGAATTTTTCTAATGTGGCCAAGTAATACGCGAGATTTCCGGACTCTGACTTTAAGTAAGGTGGCCAAGTAATGCGCGAATTCCTAGGAGTATAAGAATTTTTATAAAGTGACCAAGTAATACGCGAGATTACCGGACTCTGACTTTAAATAAGGTGGCCAAGTAATGCGCGAGATTTCCGGAATCTGCCTTTAAGATAGGTGGCCACGTAATGCGCGAGTTCAATGGACCACAGGACTGACATAAATACATAAGTGTCCTCGTAATATGCGAGTTAAACGAAGTCTGTCCTGAAAAGAGTGGCCAAGTAATGCGCGAATTCTTAGGAGTATAAGAATTTCTCTAATGTGGCCAAGTAATACGCGAGATTTCCGGACTCTGCCTTTAAGTAAGGTGGCCAAGTAATGCGCGAATTCCTAGGAGTATAAGAATTTTTATAAAGTGACCAAGTAATACGCGAGATTACCGGACTCTGACTTTAAATAAGGTGGCCAAGTAATGCGCGAATTCTTAGGAGTATAAGAATTTTTCTAAAGTGGCCAAGTAATGCGCGAGATTTTCGGGCGTATAAGAATTTTTATAAAGTTGCCAAGTAATACGCGAGATTTCCGGACTATGATTTTAAGTAAGGTGGCCAAGTAATACGCGATTTCAATGGACCCCAGGACTGATATAAATACATAAGTGGCCAAGTAATGCGCGAGTTGAACGTAGTCTGTCCTGCAAAGTGTGGCCAAGTAATGCGCGAATTCTTAGGCGTATAAGAATTTTTATAAAGTAGCCAAGTAATACGCGAGATTTTCCGGACTATGATTTTAAGTAAGGTGATCAAGTAATGCGCGAGTTCAATGGACCTCAGGACTGATATAAATAGATAAGTGGCCTCGTAATACGCGAGTTAAACGAAGTCTGTCCTGAAAATAATGGCCAAGTAATGCGCAAATTCTTAGGAGTATAAGAATTTTTCTAATGTGGCCAAGTAATACGCGAGATTTCCGGACTCTGACTTTAAGTAAGGTGGCCAAGTAATACGCGATTTCAATGGACCTCAGGACTGATATAAATACATAAGTGGCCAAGTAATGCGCGAGTTGAACGTAGTCTGTCCTGCAAAGTGTGGCCAAGTAATGCGCGAATTCTTAGGCGTATAAGAATTTTTATAAAGTAGCCAAGTAATACGCGAGATTTCCGGACTATGATTTTAAGTAAGGTGATCAAGTAATGCGCGAGTTCAATGGACCTCAGGACTGATATAAATAGATAAGTGGCCTCGTAATACGCGAGTTAAACGAAGTCTGTCCTGAAAATAATGGCCAAGTAATGCGCGAATTCTTAGGAGTATAAGAATTTTTCTAATGTGGCCAAGTAATACGCGAGATTACCGGACTCTGACTTTAAATAAGGTGGCCAAGTAATGCTCGAATTCTTAGGAGTATAAGAATTTTTCTAAAGTGGCCAAGTAATACGCGAGATTTCCGGAATCTGACTTTAAGTTAGGTGGCCACGTAATGCGCGAGTTCAATGGACCACAGGACTGATATAAATACATAAGTGGCCTCGTAATATGTGAGTTAAACGAAGTCTGTCCTGAAAAGAGTGGCCAAGTAATGCGCGAATTCTGAGGAGTATAAGAATTTTTCTAATGTGGCCAAGTAATACGCGAGATTTCCGGACTCTGACTTTAAGTAAGGTGGCCAAGTAATGCGCGAATTCCTAGGAGTATAAGAATTTTTATAAAGTGACCAAGTAATACGCGAGATTACCGGACTCTGACTTTAAATAAGGTGGCCAAGTAATGCGCGAGATTTCCGGAATCTGACTTTAAGATAGGTGGCCACGTAATGCGCGAGTTCAATGGACCACAGGACTGATATAAATACATAAGTGTCCTCGTAATATGCGAGTTAAACGAAGTCTGTCCTGAAAAGAGTAGCCAAGTAATGCGCGAATTCTTAGGAGTATAAGAATTTCTCTAATGTGGCCAAGTAATACGCGAGATTTCCGGACTCTGACTTTAAGTAAGGTGGCCAAGTAATGCGCGAATTCCTAGGAGTATTAGAATTTTTATAAAGTGACCAAGTAATACGCGAGATTACCGGACTCTGACTTTAAATAAGGTGGCCAAGTAATGCGCGAATTCTTAGGAGTATAAGAATTATTCTAAAGTGGCCAAGTAATACGCGAGATTTCCGGAATCTGACTTTAAGTTAGGTGGACACGTAATGCGCGAGTTTAATGGACCACAGGACTGATATAAATACATAAGTGGCCTCGTAATATGTGAGTTAAACGAAGTCTGTCCTGAAAAGAGTGGCCAAGTAATTAGCGAATTCTGAGGAGTATAAGAATTGTTGTAAAGTGGCCAACTAATACGCGAGATTTCCCGACTCTGACTTTAAGTAAGGTGGCCAAGTAATACGCGAATTCATAGGAGTATAAGAATTTTTCTAAAATGGCCAAGTTATACGCGAGATTACCGGACTCTGACTTTAAATAAGGTGGCCAAGTATGCGCG
The DNA here is from genome assembly GCA_030998225.1 of Diplolepis rosae. Classification (NCBI taxonomy): domain Eukaryota; kingdom Metazoa; phylum Arthropoda; class Insecta; order Hymenoptera; family Diplolepididae; genus Diplolepis; species Diplolepis rosae. The sequence continues at coordinate 756,078 of JAPYXD010000700.1, forward strand.
AATTCTTAGGAATGTAAGAATTTTTCTAATGTGGCCAAGTAATACGCGAGATTTCCGGACTCTGACCTTAAGTAAGGTGGCCACGTAATGCGCGAGTTCAATGGACCACAGGACTGATATAAATACATAAGTGGCCTCGTAATATGCGAGTTAAACGAAGTCTGTCCTGAAAAGAGTGGCCAAGTAATGCGCGAATTCTTAGGAGTATAAGAATTTTTCTAATGTGGCCAAGTAATACGCGAGATTTCCGGACTCTGACTTTAAGTAAGGTGGCCAAGTAATACGCGAATTCATAGGAGTATAAGAATTTTTCTAATATGGCCAAGTAATACGCGAGATTACCGGACTCTGACTTTAAGTAAGGTGGCCAAGTAATGCGCGAATTCTTAGGAGTCTAAGAATTTTTCTAATGTGGCCAAGTAATACGCGAGATTACCGGACTCTGACTTTAAATAAGGTGGCCAAGTAATGCGCGAGTTCAATGGACCACAGGACTGATATAAATACATAAGTGGCCTCGTAATATGTGAGTTAAACGAAGTCTGTCCTGAAAAGAGTGGCCAAGTAATGCGCGAATTCTGAGGAGTATAAGAATTTTTCTAATGTGGCCAAGTAATACGCGAGATTTCCGGACTCTGACTTTAAGTAAGGTGGCCAAGTAATGCGCGAATTCTTAGGAGTATAAGAATTTTTCTAAAGTGGCCAAGTAATGCGCGAGATTTTCGGGCGTATAAGAATTTTTATAAAGTAGCCAAGTAATACGCGAGATTTCCGGACTATGATTTTAAGTAAGGTGATCAAGTAATGCGCGAGTTCAATGGACCTCAGGACTGATATAAATAGATAAGTGGCCTCGTAATACGCGAGTTAAACGAAGTCTGTCCTGAAAATAATGGCCAAGTAATGCGCGAATTCTTAGGAGTATAAGAATTTTTCTAATGTGGCCAAGTAATACGCGAGATTTCCGGACTCTGACTTTAAGTAAGGTGGCCAAGTAGTGCGCGAATTGTTAGGAGTATAAGAATTTTTATAAAGTCGCCAAGTAATACGCGAGATTTCCGGACTATGATTTTAAGTAAGGTGATCAAGTAATGCGCGAGTTCAATGGACCTCAGGACTGATATAAATAGATAAGTGGCCTCGTAATACGCTAGTTAAACGAAGTCTGTCCTGAAAAGAGTGGCCAAGTAATGCGCGAATTCTTAGGAGTATAAGAATTTTACTAATGTGGCCAAGTAATACGCGAGATTTCCGGACTCTGACTTTAAGTAAGGTGGCCAAGTAATGCGCGAATTCCTAGGAGTATTAGAATTTTTATAAAGTGACCAAGTAATACGCGAGATTACCGGACTCTGACTTTAAATAAGGTGGCCAAGTAATGCGCGAATTCTTAGGAGTATAAGAATTTTTCTAAAGTGGCCAAGTAATACGCGAGATTTCCGGAATCTGACTTTAAGTTAGGTGGACACGTAATGCGCGAGTTTAATGGACCACAGGACTGTTATAAATACTTATGTGGCCTCGTAATATGTGAGTTAAACGAAGTCTGTCCTGAAAAGAGTGGCCAAGTAATTAGCGAATTCTGAGGAGTATAAGAATTGTTGTAAAGTGGCCAACTAATACGCGAGATTTCCCGACTCTGACTTTAAGTAAGGTGGCCAAGTAATACGCGAATTCATAGGAGTATAAGAATTTTTCTAAAATGGCCAAGTTATACGCGAGATTACCGGACTCTGACTTTAAATAAGGTGGCCAAGTATGCGCGAATTCTTAGGAATGTAAGAATTTTTCTAATGTGGCCAAGTAATACGCGAGATTTCCGGACTCTGACCTTAAGTAAGGTGGCCACGTAATGCGCGAGTTCAATGGACCACAGGACTGATATAAATACATAAGTGGCCTCGTAATATGCGAGTTAAACGAAGTCTGTCCTGAAAAGAGTGGCCAAGTAATGCGCGAATTCTTAGGAGTATAAGAATTTTTCTAATGTGGCCAAGTAATACGCGAGATTTCCGGACTCTGACTTTAAGTAAGGTGGCCAAGTAATACGCGAATTCATAGGAGTATAAGAATTTTTCTAATATGGCCAAGTAATACGCGAGATTACCGGACTCTGACTTTAAGTAAGGTGTTCAAGTAATGCGCGAATTCTTAGGAGTATAAGAATTTTTCTAATGTGGCCAAGTAATACGCGAGATTTCCGGACTCTGACTTTAAGTAAGGTGGCCAAGTAATGCGCGAATTCTTAGGAGTATAAGAATTTTTATAAAGTGGCCAAGTAATACGCGAGATTTCCGGACTCTGACTTTAAATAAGGTGGCCAAGTAATGCGTGAATTTTTAGGGGTATAAGAATTTTTCTAAAGTGGCCAAGTAATACGCGATATTTCCGGACTATGATTTTAAGTAAGGTGATCAAGTAATGCGCGAGTTCAATGGACCACAGGACTGATATAAATACATAAGTGGCCTCGTTAATACGCGAGTTAAACGAAGTCTGTCCTGAAAAGAGTGGCCAAGTAATGCGCGAATTCTTAGGAGTATAAGAATTTTTATAAAGTGGCCAAGTAATACGCAAGATTTCCGGACTCTGACTTTAAATAAGGTAGCCAAGTAATGCGTGAATTCTTAGGAGTATAAGAATTTTCATAAAGTGGCCAAGTAATACGCGAGATTACCGGACTCTGACTTTAAATAAGGTGGCCAAGTAATGCGCGAGTTCAATGGACCACAGGACTGATATAAATACATAAGTGGCCTCGTAATATGTGAGTTAAACGAAGTCTGTCCTGAAAAGAGTGGCCAAGTAATGCGCGAATTCTGAGGAGTATAAGAATTTTTCTAATGTGGCCAAGTAATACGCGAGATTTCCGGAGTCTGACTTTAAGTAAGGTGGCCAAGTAATGCGCGAATTCTTAGGAGTATAAGAATTTTTCTAAAGTGGCCAAGTAATGCGCGAGATTTTCGGGCGTATAAGAATTTTTATAAAGTAGCCAAGTAATACGCGAGATTTCCGGACTATGATTTTAAGTAAGGTGATCAAGTAATGCGCGAGTTCAATGGACCTCAGGACTGATATAAATAGATAAGTGGCCTCGTAATACGCGAGTTAAACGAAGTCTATCCTGAAAATAATGGCCAAGTAATGCGCGAATTCTTAGGAGTATAAGAATTTTTCTAATGTGGCCAAGTAATACGCGAGATTTCCGGACTCTGACTTTAAGTAAGGTGGCCAAGTAGTGCGCGAATTGTTAGGAGTATAAGAATTTTTATAAAGTCGCCAAGTAATACGCGAGATTTCCGGACTATGATTTTAAGTAAGGTGATCAAGTAATGCGCGAGTTCAATGGACCTCAGGACTGATATAAATAGATAAGTGGCCTCGTAATACGCGAGTTAAACGAAGTCTGTCCTGAAAAGAGTGGCCAAGTAATGCGCGAATTCTTAGGAGTATAAGAATTTCTCTAATGTGGCCAAGTAATACGCGAGATTTCCGGACTCTGACTTTAAGTAAGGTGGCCAAGTAATGCGCGAATTCCTAGGAGTATTAGAATTTTTATAAAGTGACCAAGTAATACGCGAGATTACCGGACTCTGACTTTAAATAAGGTGGCCAAGTAATGCGCGAATTCTTAGGAGTATAAGAATTTTTCTAAAGTGGCCAAGTAATACGCGAGATTTCCGGAATCTGACTTTAAGTTAGGTGGACACGTAATGCGCGAGTTTAATGGACCACAGGACTGATATAAATACATAAGTGGCCTCGTAATATGTGAGTTAAACGAAGTCTGTCCTGAAAAGAGTGGCCAAGTAATTAGCGAATTCTGAGGAGTATAAGAATTGTTGTAAAGTGGCCAACTAATACGCGAGATTTCCCGACTCTGACTTTAAGTAAGGTGGCCAAGTAATACGCGAATTCATAGGAGTATAAGAATTTTTCTAAAATGGCCAAGTTATACGCGAGATTACCGGACTCTGACTTTAAATAAGGTGGCCAAGTATGCGCGAATTCTTAGGAATGTAAGAATTTTTCTAATGTGGCCAAGTAATACGCGAGATTTCCGGACTCTGACCTTAAGTAAGGTGGCCACGTAATGCGCGAGTTCAATGGACCACAGGACTGATATAAATACATAAGTGGCCTCGTAATATGCGAGTTAAACGAAGTCTGTCCTGAAAAGAGTGGTCAAGTAATGCGCGAATTCTTAGGAGTATAAGAATTTTTCTAATGTGGCCAAGTAATACGCGAGATTTCCGGACTCTGACTTTAAGTAAGGTGGCCAAGTAATACGCGAATTCATAGGAGTATAAGAATTTTTCTAATATGGCCAAGTAATACGCGAGATTACCGGACTCTGAGTTTAAATAAGGTTTCCAAGTAATGCGCGAATTCTTAGGAATATAAGAATTTTTCTAATGTGGCCAAGTAATACGCGAGATTTCCGGACTCTGACTTTAAGTAAGGTGGCCAAGTAATGCGCGAATTCTTAGGAGTATAAGAATTTTTATAAAGTGGCCAAGTAATACGCGAGATTTCCGGACTCTGACTTTAAATAAGGTGGCCAAGTAATGCGTGAATTTTTAGGGGTATAAGAATTTTTCTAAAGTGGCCAAGTAATACGCGATATTTCCGGACTATGATTTTAAGTAAGGTGATCAAGTAATGCGCGAGTTCAATGGACCACAGGACTGATATAAATACATAAGTGGCCTCGTTAATACGCGAGTTAAACGAAGTCTGTCCTGAAAAGAGTGGCCAAGTAATGCGCGAATTCTTAGGAGTATAAGAATTTTTATAAAGTGGCCAAGTAATACGCAAGATTTCCGGACTCTGACTTTAAATAAGGTAGCCAAGTAATGCGTGAATTTTTAGGAGTATAAGAATTTTTATAAAGTGACCAAGTAATACGCGAGATTACCGGACTCTGACTTTAAATAAGGTGGCCAAGTAATGCGCGAGTTCAATGGACCACAGGACTGATATAAATACATAAGTGGCCTCGTAATATGTGAGTTAAACGAAGTCTGTCCTGAAAAGAGTGGCCAAGTAATGCGCGAATTCTGAGGAGTATAAGAATTTTTCTAATGTGGCCAAGTAATACGCGAGATTTCTGGACTCTGGCTTAAAGTAAGGTGGACAAGTAATGCGCGAATTCTTAGGAGTATAAGAATTTTTCTAAAGTGGCCAAGTAATGCGCGAGATTTTCGGGCGTATAAGAATTTTTATAAAGTAGCCAAGTAATACGCGAGATTTCCGGACTATGATTTTAAGTAAGGTGATCAAGTAATGCGCGAGTTCAATGGACCTCAGGACTGATATAAATAGATAAGTGGCCTCGTAATACGCGAGTTAAACGAAGTCTGTCCTGAAAATAATGGCCAAGTAATGCGCGAATTCTTAGGAGTATAAGAATTTTTCTAATGTGGCCAAGTAATACGCGAGATTTCCGGACTCTGACTTTAAGTAAGGTGGCCAAGTAGTGCGCGAATTGTTAGGAGTATAAGAATTTTTATAAAGTCGCCAAGTAATACGCGAGATTTCCGGACTATGATTTTAAGTAAGGTGATCAAGTAATGCGCGAGTTCAATGGACCTCAGGACTGATATAAATAGATAAGTGGCCTCGTAATACGCGAGTTAAACGAAGTCTGTCCTGAAAATAATGGCCAAGTAATGCGCAAATTCTTAGGAGTATAAGAATTTTTCTAATGTGGCCAAGTAATACGCCAGATTTCCGGACTCTGACTTTAAGTAAGGTGGCCAAGTAATGCGCGAATTCCTAGGAGTATAAGAATTTTTATAAAGTGACCAAGTAATACGCGAGATTACCGGACTCTGACTTTAAATAAGGTGGCCAAGTAATGCGCGAATTCTTAGGAGTATAAGAATTTTTCTAAAGTGGCCAAGTAATACGCGAGATTTCCGGAATCTGACTTTAAGTTAGGTGGCCACGTAATGCGCGAGTTCAATGGACCACAGGACTGATATAAATACATAAGTGGCCTCGTAATATGTGACTTAAACGAAGTCTGTCCTGAAAAGAGTGGCCAAGTAATGCGCGAATTCTGAGGAGTATAAGAATTTTTCTAATGTGGCCAAGTAATGCGCGAGATTTCCGGACTCTGACTTTAAGTAAGGTGGCCAAGTAATACGCGAATTCATAGGAGTATAAGAATTTTTCTAATATGGCCAAGTAATACGCGAGATTTCCGGACTCTGACTTTAAGTAAGGTGGCCAAGTAATGCGCGAATTCTTAGGAATATAAGAATTTTTCTAATGTGGCCAAGTAATACGCGAGATTTCCGGACTCTGACTTTAAGTAAGGTGGCCAAGTAATGCGCGAATTCTTAGGAGTATAAGAATTTTTATAAAGTGGCCAAGTAATACGCGAGATTTCCGGACTCTGACTTTGAATAAGGTGGCCAAGTAATGCGTGAATTTTTAGGGGTATAAGAATTTTTCTAAAGTGGCCAAGTAATACGCGATATTTCCGGACTATGATTTTAAGTAAGGTGATCAAGTAATGCGCGAGTTCAATGGACCACAGGACTGATATAAATACATAAGTGGCCTCGTTAATACGCGAGTTAAACGAAGTCTGTCCTGAAAAGAGTGGCCAAGTAATGCGCGAATTCTTAGGAGTATAAGAATTTTTATAAAGTGGCCAAGTAATACGCAAGATTTCCGGACTCTGACTTTAAATAAGGTAGCCAAGTAATGCGTGAATTTTTAGGAGTATAAGAATTTTTCTAAAGTGGCCAAGTAATACGCGAGATTACCGGACTCTGACTTTAAATAAGGTGGCCAAGTAATGCGCGAGTTCAATGGACCACAGGACTGATATAAATACATAAGTGGCCTCGTAATATGTGAGTTAAACGAAGTCTGTCCTGAAAAGAGTGGCCAAGTAATGCGCGAATTCTGAGGAGTATAAGAATTTTTCTAATGTGGCCAAGTAATACGCGAGATTTCCGGACTCTGACTTTAAGTAAGGTGGACAAGTAATGCGCGAATTCTTAGGAGTATAAGAATTTTTCTAAAGTGGCCAAGTAATGCGCGAGATTTTCGGGCGTATAAGAATTTTTATAAAGTAGCCAAGTAATACGCGAGATTTCCGGACTATGATTTTAAGTAAGGTGATCAAGTAATGCGCGAGTTCAATGGACCTCAGGACTGATATAAATAGATAAGTGGCCTCGTAATACGCGAGTTAAACGAAGTCTGTCCTGAAAATAATGGCCAAGTAATGCGCGAATTCTTAGGAGTATAAGAATTTTTCTAATGTGGCCAAGTAATACGCGAGATTTCCGGACTCTGACTTTAAGTAAGGTGGCCAAGTAGTGCGCGAATTGTTAGGAGTATAAGAATTTTTATAAAGTCGCCAAGTAATACGCGAGATTTCCGGACTATGATTTTAAGTAAGGTGATCAAGTAATGCGCGAGTTCAATGGACCTCAGGACTGATATAAATAGATAAGTGGCCTCGTAATACGCGAGTTAAACGAAGTCTGTCCTGAAAATAATGGCCAAGTAATGCGCAAATTCTTAGGAGTATAAGAATTTTTCTAATGTGGCCAAGTAATACGCCAGATTTCCGGACTCTGACTTTAAGTAAGGTGGCCAAGTAATGCGCGAATTCCTAGGAGTATAAGAATTTTTATAAAGTGACCAAGTAATACGCGAGATTACCGGACTCTGACTTTAAATAAGGTGGCCAAGTAATGCGCGAATTCTTAGGAGTATAAGAATTTTTCTAAAGTGGCCAAGTAATACGCGAGATTTCCGGAATCTGACTTTAAGTTAGGTGGCCACGTAATGCGCGAGTTCAATGGACCACAGGACTGATATAAATACATAAGTGGCCTCGTAATATGTGACTTAAACGAAGTCTGTCCTGAAAAGAGTGGCCAAGTAATGCGCGAATTCTGAGGAGTATAAGAATTTTTCTAATGTGGCCAAGTAATGCGCAAATTCTTAGGAGTATAAGAATTTTTCTAATGTGGCCAAGTAATACGCCAGATTTCCGGACTCTGACTTTAAGTAAGGTGGCCAAGTAATGCGCGAATTCCTAGGAGTATAAGAATTTTTATAAAGTGACCAAGTAATACGCGAGATTACCGGACTCTGACTTTAAATAAGGTGGCCAAGTAATGCGCGAATTCTTAGGAGTATAAGAATTTTTCTAAAGTGGCCAAGTAATACGCGAGATTTCCGGAATCTGACTTTAAGTTAGGTGGCCACGTAATGCGCGAGTTCAATGGACCACAGGACTGATATAAATACATAAGTGGCCTCGTAATATGTGACTTAAACGAAGTCTGTCCTGAAAAGAGTGGCCAAGTAATGCGCGAATTCTTAGGAGTATAAGAATTTTTCTAAAGTGGCCAAGTAATGCGCGAGATTTTCGGGCGTATAAGAATTTTTATAAAGTAGCCAAGTAATACGCGAGATTTCCGGACTATGATTTTAAGTAAGGTGATCAAGTAATGCGCGAGTTCAATGGACCTCAGGACTGATATAAATAGATAAGTGGCCTCGTAATACGCGAGTTAAACGAAGTCTGTCCTGAAAATAATGGCCAAGTAATGCGCGAATTCTTAGGAGTATAAGAATTTTTCTAATGTGGCCAAGTAATACGCGAGATTTCCGGACTCTGACTTTAAGTAAGGTGGCCAAGTAGTGCGCGAATTGTTAGGAGTATAAGAATTTTTATAAAGTCGCCAAGTAATACGCGAGATTTCCGGACTATGATTTTAAGTAAGGTGATCAAGTAATGCGCGAGTTCAATGGACCTCAGGACTGATATAAATAGATAAGTGGCCTCGTAATACGCGAGTTAAACGAAGTCTGTCCTGAAAATAATGGCCAAGTAATGCGCAAATTCTTAGGAGTATAAGAATTTTTCTAATGTGGCCAAGTAATACGCCAGATTTCCGGACTCTGACTTTAAGTAAGGTGGCCAAGTAATGCGCGAATTCCTAGGAGTATAAGAATTTTTATAAAGTGACCAAGTAATACGCGAGATTACCGGACTCTGACTTTAAATAAGGTGGCCAAGTAATGCGCGAATTCTTAGGAGTATAAGAATTTTTCTAAAGTGGCCAAGTAATACGCGAGATTTCCGGAATCTGACTTTAAGTTAGGTGGCCACGTAATGCGCGAGTTCAATGGACCACAGGACTGATATAAATACATAAGTGGCCTCGTAATATGTGACTTAAACGAAGTCTGTCCTGAAAAGAGTGGCCAAGTAATGCGCGAATTCTGAGGAGTATAAGAATTTTTCTAATGTGGCCAAGTAATACGCGAGATTTCCGGACTCTGACTTTAAGTAAGGTGGCCAAGTAATGCGCGAATTCCTAGGAGTATAAGAATTTTTATAAAGTGGCCAAGTAATCCGCGAGATTTCCGGAATCTGAATTTAAATAAGGTGGCAAAGTAATGCGCGAATTCTTAGGAGTATAAGAATTTTTCTAAAGTGGCCAAGTAATACGCGAGCTGTCCGGACTCTGACTTAAATTAAGGTGGCCAAGTAAGGCGCGAATTCTTAGTAGTCTAAGAATTTTTATATATAGTGGCCAAGTAATACGCGAGATTTCCGGACTCTAACTTTAAACAAGGTGGCCAAGTAATGCGCGAGTTCCTAGGAGTATAAGAATTTTTATAAAGTGGCCAAGTAATACGCGAGATTTCCGGACTATGACTTTAAGTAAGGTGGCCAAGTAATACGCGATTTCAATGGACCCCAGGACTGATATAAATAGATAAGTGGCCTCGTAATACGCGAGTTAAACGAAGTCTGTCCTGAAAATAATGGCCAAGTAATGCGCGAATTCTTAGGAGTATAAGAATTTTTCTAATGTGGCCAAGTAATACGCCAGATTTCCGGACTCTGACTTTAAGTAAGGTGGCCAAGTAATGCGCGAATTCCTAGGAGTATAAGAATTTTTATAAAGTGACCAAGTAATACGCGAGATTACCGGACTCTGACTTTAAATAAGGTGGCCAAGTAATGCGCGAGATTTCCGGAATCTGCCTTTAAGATAGGTGGCCACGTAATGCGCGAGTTCAATGGACCACAGGACTGACATAAATACATAAGTGTCCTCGTAATATGCGAGTTAAACGAAGTCTGTCCTGAAAAGAGTGGCCAAGTAATGCGCGAATTCTTAGGAGTATAAGAATTTCTCTAATGTGGCCAAGTAATACGCGAGATTTCCGGACTCTGACTTTAAGTAAGGTGGCCAAGTAATGCGCGAATTCCTAGGAGTATAAGAATTTTTATAAAGTGACCAAGTAATACGCGAGATTACCGGACTCTGACTTTAAATAAGGTGGCCAACTAATGCGCGAATTCTTAGGAGTATACGAATTTTTCTAAAGTGGCCAAGTAATGCGCGAGATTTTCGGGCGTATAAGAATTTTTATAAAGTCGCCAAGCAATACGTGAGATTTCCGGATTCTGACTTAAAGTAAAGTGGCAAAGTAATGCTCGAGTTCTTAGGAATATAAGAATTTTTATAAGTGGCCAAGTAATACGTGAGTTAAACGAAGTCTGTCCTGAAAATAATGGCCAAGTAATGCGCGAATTCCTAGGAGTATAAGAATTTTTATAAAGTGGCCAAGTAATACGCGAGATTTCCGGACTCTGACTTTAAGTAAGGTGGCCAAGTAATACGCGATTTCAATGGACCTCAGGACTGATATAAATACATAAGTGGCCAAGTAATGCGCGAGTTGAACGTAGTCTGTCCTGCAAAGTGTGGCCAAGTAATGCGCGAATTCTTAGGCGTATAAGAATTTTTATAAAGTAGCCAAGTAATACGCGAGATTTCCGGACTATGATTTTAAGTAAGGTGATCAAGTAATGCGCGAGTTCAATGGACCTCAGGACTGATATAAATAGATAAGTGGCCTCGTAATACGCGAGTTAAACGAAGTCTGTCCTGAAAATAATGGCCAAGTAATGCGCGAATTCTTAGGAGTATAAGAATTTTTCTAATGTGGCCAAGTAATACGCGAGATTTCCGGACTCTGACTTTAAGTAAGGTGGACAAGTAATGCGCGAATTCCTAGGAGTATAAGAATTTTTATAAAGTGACCAAGTAATACGTGAGATTACCGGACTCTGACTTTAAATAAGGTGGCCAAGTAATGCTCGAATTCTTAGGAGTATAAGAATTTTTCTAAAGTGGCCAAGTAATACGCGAGATTTCCGGAATCTGACTTTAAATAAGGTGGCCGCGTAATGCGCGAGTTTAATGGACCACAGGACTGATATAAATACATAAGTGGCCTCGTAATATGTGAGTTAAACGAAGTCTGTCCTGAAAAGAGTGGCCAAGTAATGCGCGAATTCTTAGGAGTATAAGAATTTTTATAAAGTGGCCAAGTAATAGTCGAGATTTCCGGACTCTTACTTTAAGTAAGGTGGCTAAGTATGCGCGAATTCTTAGGAATATAAGAATTTTTCTAATGTGGCCAAGTAATACGCGAGATTTCCGGAATCTGACATTAAGTAAGGTGGCCACGTAAAGCGCGAGTTCAATGGACCACAGGACTGATATAAATACATAAGTGGCCTCGTAATATGCGAGTTAAACGAAGTCTGTCCTGAAAAGAGTGGCCAAGTAATGCGCGAATTCTTAGGAGTATAAGAATTTTTCTAATGTGGCCAAGTAATACGCGAGATTTCCGGACTCTGACTTTAAGTAAGGTGGCCAAGTAATACGCGAATTCATAGGAGTATAAGAATTTTTCTAATATGGCCAAGTAATACGCGAGATTTCCGGACTCTGACTTTAAGTAAGGTGGCCAAGTAATGCGCGAATCCTTAGGAGTATAAGAATTTTTATAATGTTGCCAAGTAATACGCGAGATTTCCGGACTCTGACTTTAAGTAAGGTGGCCAAGTAATGCGCGAATTCTTAGGAGTATAAGAATTTTTATAAAGTGGCCAAGTAATACGCGAGATTTCCGGACTCTGACTTTGAATAAGGTGGCCAAGTAATGCGTGAATTTTTAGGGGTATAAGAATTTTTCTAAAGTGGCCAAGTAATACGCGATATTTCCGGACTATGATTTTAAGTAAGGTGATCAAGTAATGCGCGAGTTCAATGGACCACAGGACTGATTTAAATACATAAGTGGCCTCGTTAATACGCGAGTTAAACGAAGTCTGTCCTGAAAAGAGTGGCCAAGTAATGCTCGAATTCTTAGGAGTATAAGAATTTTTCTAAAGTGGCCAAGTAATACGCGAGATTTCCGGAATCTGACTTTAAATAAGGTGGCCGCGTAATGCGCGAGTTTAATGGACCACAGGACTGATATAAATACATAAGTGGCCTCGTAATATGTGAGTTAAACGAAGTCTGTCCTGAAAAGAGTGGCCAAGTAATTAGCGAATTCTGAGGAGTATAAGAATTGTTGTAAAGTGGCCAACTAATACGCGAGATTACCGGACTCTGACTTTAAATAAGGTGGCCAAGTAATGCTCGAATTCTTAGGAGTATAAGAATTTTTCTAAAGTGGCCAAGTAATACGCGAGATTTCCGGACTCTGACTTTAAGTAAGGTGGCCAAGTAATGCGCGAATTCCTAGGAGTATAAGAATTTTTATAAAGTGACCAAGTAATACGCGAGATTACCGGACTCTGACTTTAAATAAGGTGGCCAAGTAATGCGCGAATTCTTAGGAGTATAAGAATTTTTCTAAAGTGGCCAAGTAATACGCGAGATTTCCGGAATCTGACTTTAAGTTAGGTGGCCACGTAATGCGCGAGTTTAATGGACCACAGGACTGATATAAATACATAATTGGCCTCGTAATATGTGAGTTAAACGAAGTCTGTCCTGAAAAGAGTGGCCAAGTAATTAGCGAATTCTGAGGAGTATAAGAATTGTTGTAAAGTGGCCAACTAATACGCGAGATTTCCCGACTCTGACTTTAAGTAAGGTGGCCAAGTAATGCGCGAATTCATAGGAGTATAAGAATTTTTCTAAAATGGCCAAGTTATACGCGAGATTACCGGACTCTGACTTTAAATAAGGTGGCCAAGTATGCGCGAATTCTTAGGAATATAAGAATTTTTCTAATGTGGCCAAGTAATACGCGAGATTTCCGGACTCTGACATTAAGTAAGGTGGCCACGTAATGCCCGAGTTCAATGGACCACAGGACTGATATAAATACATAAGTGGCCTCGTAATATGCGAGTTAAACGAAGTCTGTCCTGAAAAGAGTAGCCAAGTAATGCGCGAATTCTTAGGAGTATAAGAATTTTTCTAATGTGGCCAAGTAATACGCGAGATTTCCGGACTCTGACTTTAAGTAAGGTGGCCAAGTAATACGCGAATTCATAGGAGTATAAGAATTTTTCTAATATGGCCAAGTAATACGCGAGATTACCGGACTCTGACTTTAAATAAGGTTGCCAAGTAATGCGCGAATTCTTAGGAATATAAGAATTTTTCTAATGTGGCCAAGTAATACGCGAGATTTCCGGACTCTGACTTTAAGTAAGGTGGCCAAGTAATGCGCGAATTCTTAGGAGTATAAGAATTTTTATAAAGTGGCCAAGTAATACGCGAGATTTCCGGACTCTGATTTTAAGTAAGGTGGCCAAGTAATGCGTGAATTTTTAGGGGTATAAGAATTTTTCTAAAGTGGCCAAGTAATACGCGATATTTCCGGACTATGATTTTAAGTAAGGTGATCAAGTAATGCGCGAGTTCAATGGACCACAGGACTGATTTAAATACATAAGTGGCCTCGTTAATACGCGAGTTAAACGAAGTCTGTCCTGAAAAGAGTGGCCAAGTAATGCGCTAATCCTTAGGCGTATAAGAATTTTTATAAAGTGGCCAAGTAATACGCGAGATTTCCGGACTCTGACTTTGAATAAGGTGGACACGTAATGCGCGAGTTTAATGGACCACAGGACTGATATAAATACATAAGTGGCCTCGTAATATGTGAGTTAAACGAAGTCTGTCCTGAAAAGAGTGGCCAAGTAATTAGCGAATTCTGAGGAGTATAAGAATTGTTGTAAAGTGGCCAACTAATACGCGAGATTACCGGACTCTGACTTTAAATAAGGTGGCCAAGTAATGCTCGAATTCTTAGGAGTATAAGAATTTATCTAAAGTGGCCAAGAAATACGCGAGATTTCCGGACTCTGACTTTAAGTAAGGTGGCCAAGTAATGCGCGAATTCCTAGGAGTATAAGAATTTTTATAAAGTGACCAAGTAATACGCGAGATTACCGGACTCTGACTTTAAATAAAGGTGGCCAAGTAATGCGCGAATTCTTAGGAGTATAAGAATTTTTCTAAAGTGGCCAAGTAATACGCGAGATTTCCGGACTCTGACTTTAAATAAGGTGGCCAAGTAATGCGTGAATTTTTAGGGGTATAAGAATTTTTCTAAAGTGGCCAAGTAATACGCGATATTTCCAGACTATGATTTTAAGTAAGGTGATCAAGTAATGCGCGAGTTCAATGGACCACAGGACTGATATAAATACATAAGTGGCCTCGTAATATGTGAGTTAAACGAAGTCTGTCCTGAAAAGAGTGGCCAAGTAATGCGCGAATTCTGAGGAGTATAAGAATTTCTCTAATGTGGCCAAGTAATACGCGAGATTTCCGGACTCTGCCTTTAAGTAAGGTGGCCAAGTAATGCGCGAATTCCTAGGAGTATAAGAATTTTTATAAAGTGACCAAGTAATACGCGAGATTACCGGACTCTGACTTTAAATAAGGTGGCCAAGTAATGCGCGAATTCTTAGGAGTATAAGAATTTTTCTAAAGTGGCCAAGTAATGCGCGAGATTTTCGGGCGTATAAGAATTTTTATAAAGTAGCCAAGTAATACGCGAGATTTCCGGACTATGATTTTAAGTAAGGTGATAAAGTAATGCGCGAGTTCAATGGACCTCAGGACTGATATAAATAGATAAGTGGCCTCGTAATACGCGAGTTAAACGAAGTCTGTCCTGAAAATAATGGCCAAGTAATGCGCGAATTCTTAGGAGTATAAGAATTTTTCTAATGTGGCCAAGTAATACGCGAGATTTCCGGACTCTGACTTTAAGTAAGGTGGCCAAGTAATGCGCGAATTCCTAGGAGTATAAGAATTTTTATAAAGTGACCAAGTAATACGCGAGATTACCGGACTCTGACTTTAAATAAGGTGGCCAAGTAATGCGCGAATTCTTAGGAGTATAAGAATTTTTCTAAAGTGGCCAAGTAATGCGCGAGATTTTCGGGCGTATAAGAATTTTTATAAAGTAGCCAAGTAATACGCGAGATTTCCGGACTATGATTTTAAGTAAGGTGATAAAGTAATGCGCGAGTTCAATGGACCTCAGGACTGATATAAATAGATAAGTGGCCTCGTAATACGCGAGTTAAACGAAGTCTGTCCTGAAAATAATGGCCAAGTAATGCGCGAATTCTTAGGAGTATAAGAATTTTTCTAATGTGGCCAAGTAATACGCGAGATTTCCGGACTCTGACTTTAAGTAAGGTGGCCAAGTAGTGCGCGAATTGTTAGGAGTATAAGAATTTTTATAAAGTCGCCAAGTAATACGCGAGATTTCCGGACTATGATTTTAAGTAAGGTGATCAAGTAATGCGCGAGTTCAATGGACCTCAGGACTGATATAAATAGATAAGAGGCCTCGTAATACGCGAGTTAAGCGAAGTCTGTCCTGAAAATAATGGCCAAGTAATGCGCAAATTCTTAGGAGTATAAGAATTTTTCTAATGTGGCCAAGTAATACGCGAGATTTCCGGACTCTGACTTTAAGTAAGGTGGACAAGTAATGCGCGAATTCCTAGGAGTATAAGAATTTTTATAAAGTGACCAAGTAATACGCGAGATTACCGGACTCTGACTTTAAATAAGGTGGCCAAGTAATGCGCGAATTCTTAGGAGTATAAGAATTTTTCTAAAGTGGCCAAGTAATACGCGAGATTTCCGGAATCTGACTTTAAGTTAGGTGGCCACGTAATGCGCGAGTTCAATGGACCACAGGACTGATATAAATACATAAGTGGCCTCGTAATATGTGACTTAAACGAAGTCTGTCCTGAAAAGAGTGGCCAAGTAATGCGCGAATTCTGAGGAGTATAAGAATTTTTCTAATGTGGCCAAGTAATACGCGAGATTTCCGGACTCTGACTTTAAGTAAGGTGGACAAGTAATGCGCGAATTCCTAGGAGTATAAGAATTTTTATAAAGTGACCAAGTAATACGCGAGATTACCGGACTCTGACTTTAAATAAGGTGGCCAAGTAATGCTCGAATTCTTAGGAGTATAAGAATTTTTATAAAGTGGCCAAGTAATACGCGAGATTTCCGGAATCTGTCTTTAAATAAGGTGGCCGCGTAATGCGCGAGTTTAATGGACCACAGGACTGATATAAATACATAAGTGGCCTCGTAATATGTGAGTTAAACGAAGTCTGTCCTGAAAAGAGTGGCCAAGTAATTAGCGAATTCTGAGGAGTATAAGAATTGTTGTAAAGTGGCCAACTAATACGCGAGATTACCGGACTCTGACTTTAAATAAGGTGGCCAAGTAATGCTCGAATTCTTAGGAGTATAAGAATTTTTCTAAAGTGGCCAAGTAATACGCGAGATTTCCGGACTCTGACTTTAAGTAAGGTGGCCAAGTAATGCGCGAATTCCTAGGAGTATAAGAATTTTTATAAAGTGACCAAGTAATACGCGAGATTACCGGACTATGACTGTAGTTAAGGTGGCAAAGTAATGCGCGAGTTCAGTGGACCACAGGCCTGATATAAATAGATAAGTGGCCTCGTAATATGTGAGTTAAACGAAGTCTGTCCTGAAAAGAGTGGCCAAGTAATGCGCGAATTCTGAGGAGTATAAGAATTTCTCTAATGTGGCCAAGTAATACGCGAGATTTCCGGACTCTGAATTTAAGTAAGGTGGCCAAGTAATGCGCGAATTCTTAGGAGTATAAGAATTTTTCTAATGTGGCCAAGTAATACGCGAGATTTCCGGAATCTGACTTTAAGTTAGGTGGCCACGTAATGCGCGAGTTCAATGGACCACAGGACTGATATAAAAACAAAAGTGGCCTCCTAATATTTGAGTTAAACGAAGTCTGTCCTGAAAAGAGTGGCCAAGTAATGCGCGAATTCTGAGGAGTATAAGAATTTCTCTAATGTGGCCAAGTAATACGCGAGATTTCCGGACTCTGACTTTAAGTAAGGTGGCCAAGTAATGCGCGAATTCTTAGGAGTATAAGAATTTTTCTAATGTGGCCAAGTAATACGCGAGATTTCCGGACTCTGACTTTAAGTAAGGTGGCCAAGTAATGCGCGAATTCCTAGGAGTATAAGAATTTTTATAAAGTGACCAAGTAATACGCGAGATTACCGGACTCTGACTTTAAATAAGGTGGCCAAGTAATGCGCAAATTCTTAGGAGTATAAGAATTTTTCTAAAGTGGCCAAGTAATACGCGAGATTTCCGGAATCTGACTTTAAGTTAGGTGGCCACGTAATGCGCGAGTTCAATGGACCACAGGACTGATATAAATACATAAGTGGCCTCGTAATATGTGAGTTAAACGAAGTCTGTCCTGAAAAGAGTGGCCAAGTAATGCGCGAATTCTGAGGAGTATAAGAATTTCTCTAATGTGGCCAAGTAATACGCGAGATTTCCGGACTCTGACTTTAAGTAAGGTGGCCAAGTAATGCGCGAATTCTTAGGAGTATAAGAATTTTTCTAAAGTGGCCAAGTAATACGCGAGATTTCCGGAATCTGACTTTAAGATAGGTGGCCACGTAATGCGCGAGTTCAATGGACCACAGGACTGATATAACTACATAAGTGTCCGCGTAATATACGAGTTAAACGAAGTCTGTCCTGAAAAGAGTGGCGAAGTAATGCGCGAATTCTTAGGAGTATAAGAATTTCTCTAATGTGGCCAAGTAATACGCGAGATTTCCGGACTCTGACTTTAAGTAAGGTGGCCAAGTAATGCGCGAATTCTTAGGAGTATAAGAATTTTTCTAAAGTGGCCAAGTAATACGCGAGATTTCCGGAATCTGACTTTAAGTTAGGTGGCCACGTAATGCGCGAGTTCAATGGACCACAGGACTGATATAAATACATAAGTGGCCTCGTAATATGTGAGTTAAACGAAGTCTGTCCTGAAAAGAGTGGCCAAGTAATGCGCGAATTCTGAGGAGTTTAAGAATTTTTCAAATGTGGCCAAGTAATACGCGAGATTTCCGGACTCTGACTTTAAGTAAGGTGGCCAAGTAATGCGCGAATTCCTAGGAGTATAAGAATTTTTATAAAGTGACCAAGTAATACGCGAGATTACCGGACTCTGACTTTAAATAAGGTGGCCAAGTAATGCGCGAGATTTCCGGAATCTGACTTTAAGATAGGTGGCCACGTAATGCGCGAGTTCAATGGACCACAGGACTGATATAAATACATAAGTGGCCTCGTAATGTGTGAGTTAAACGAAGTCTGTCCTGAAAAGAGTGCCCAAGTAATTAGCGAATTCTGAGGAGTATAAGAATTGTTGTAAAGTGGCCAACTAATACGCGAGATTTCCCGACTCTGACTTTAAGTAAGGTGGCCAAGTAATACGCGAATTCATAGGAGTATAAGAATTTTTCTAAAGTGGCCAAGTTATACGCGAGATTACCGGACTCTGACTTTAAATAAGGTGGCCAAGTATGCGCGAATTCTTAGGAATATAAGAATTTTTCTAATGTGGCCAAGTAATACGCGAGATTTCCGGACTCTGACATTAAGTAAGGTGGCCACGTAATGCCCGAGTTCAATGGACCACAGGACTGATATAAATACATAAGTGGCCTCGTAATATGCGAGTTAAACGAAGTCTGTCCTGAAAAGAGTAGCCAAGTAATGCGCGAATTCTTAGGAGTATAAGAATTTTTCTAATGTGGCCAAGTAATACGCGAGATTTCCGGACTCTGACTTTAAGTAAGGTGGCCAAGTAATACGCGAATTCATAGGAGTATAAGAATTTTTCTAATATGGCCAAGTAATACGCGAGATTACCGGACTCTGACTTTAAATAAGGTTGCCAAGTAATGCGCGAATTCTTAGGAATATAAGAATTTTTCTAATGTGGCCAAGTAATACGCGAGATTTCCGGACTTCTGACTTTAAATAAGGTGGCCAAGTAATGCGTGAATTTTTAGGGGTATAAGAATTTTTCTAAAGTGGTCAAGTAATACGCGAGATTTCCGGACTATGATTTTAAGTAAGGTGATCAAGTAATGCGCGAGTTCAATGGACCACAGGACTGATATAAATACATAAGTGGCCTCGTTAATACGCGAGTTAAACGAAGTCTGTCCTGAAAAGAGTGGCCAAGTAATGCGCGAATTCTTAGGAGTATAAGAATTTTTATAAAGTGGCCAAGTAATACGCGAGATTTCCGGACTCTGACTTTAAATAAGGTGGCCAAGTAATGCGTGAATTTTTAGGAGTATAAGAATTTTTCTAAAGTGGCCAAGTAATACGCGAGATTTCCGGAATCTGAATTTAAATAAGGTGGCAAAGTAATGCGCGAATTCTTAGGAGTATAAGAATTTTTCTAAAGTGGCCAAGTAATACGCGAGCTTTCCGGACTCTGACTTAAAATAAGGTGGCCAAGTAAGGCGCGAATTCTTAGTAGTCTAAGAATTTTTATATAAAGTGGCCAAGTAATACGCGAGATTTCCGGACTCTGACTTAAAGTAAAGTGGCCAAGTAATGCGCGAGTTCCTAGGAGTATAAGAATTTTTATAAAGTGGCCAAGTAATACGCGATTTCAATGGACTTCAGGACTGATATAATTAATATAAGTGGCCTCTTAATACGCGAGTTAAACGAAATCTGTCCTGGAAAGAGTGGCCAAGTAATGCGCGAATTCTTAAGAGGATAAGAATTTTTATAAAGTGGCCAACTAATACGCGAGATTTCCCGACTCTGACTTAAAGTAAGGTGGCGAAGTAATGCGCGAATTCCTAGGAGTGACAGAATTTTTATAAAGTGGCCAAGTAATGCGAGAGATTTCTGTACTCTGACTTTAAGTAAGGTGGCCAAGTAATACGCGAATTCATAGGAGTATAAGGATTTTTCTAAAGTGGCCAAGAAATCCGCGAGCTTTCCGGACTCTGACTTTAAATAAGGTGGCCAAGTAATGCGCGAGTTCAATAAACCACAGGACTGATGTAAATACACAAGTGGCCTCATAATACGCGAGTTAAACGATGTCTGTCCTGCAAAGAGTGGCCAAGTAATGCGCGAATTCTTAGGAGTATTAGGATTTTTCTAAAGTGGCCAAGAAATACGCGAGCTTTCCGGACTCTGACTTTAAATAAGGTGGCCAAGTAATGCGCGTATTCTTAGGGGTATAAGAATTTTTCTAAAGTGGCCAAGTAATACGCGAGATTTCCGGACTCTGACTTTAAGTAAGGTGGCCAAGTAATGCGCGAGTTCAATAAACCACAGGACTGATGTAAATACATAAGTGGCCTCGTAATACGCGAGTTAAACGAAGTCTGTCCTGAAAAGAGTGGCGAAGTAATGCGCGAATTCTGAGGAGTATAAGAATTGTTGTAAAGTGGCCAACTAATACGCGAGATTTCCCGACTCTGACTTAAAGTAAGGCGGCCAAGCAATGCGCGAATTCCTAGGAGTGAAAGAATTTTTATAAAGTGGCCAAGTAATGCGCGAGATTTCCGGACTCTGACTTTAAGTAAGGTGGCCAAGTAATACGCGAGTTCAATGGACCACAGGACTGATATAAATACATAAGTGGCCTCGTAATATGCGAGTTAAACGAAGTCTGTCCTGAAAAGAGTGGCCAAGTAATGCGCGAATTCTTAGGAGTATAAGAATTTTTCTAATGTGGCCAAGTAATACGCGAGATTTCCGGACTCTGACTTTAAGTAAGGTGGCCAAGTAATACGCGAATTCATAGGAGTATAAGAATTTTTCTAATATGGCCAAGTAATACGCGAGATTACCGGACTCTGACTTTAAATAAGGTTGCCAAGTAATGCGCGAATTCTTAGGAATATAAGAATTTTTCTAATGTGGCCAAGTAATACGCGAGATTTCCGGACTCTGACTTTAAGTAAGGTGGCCAAGTAATGCGCGAATTCTTAGGAGTATAAGAATTTTTATAAAGTGGCCAAGTAATACGCGAGATTTCCGGACTCTGACTTTAAATAAGGTGGCCAAGTAATGCGTGAATTTTTAGGGGTATAAGAATTTTTCTAAAGTGGCCAAGTAATACGCGATATTTCCGGACTATGATTTTAAGTAAGGTGATCAAGTAATGCGCGAGTTCAATGGACCACAGGACTGATATAAATACATAAGTGGCCTCGTTAATACGCGAGTTAAACGAAGTCTGTCCTGAAAAGAGTGGCCAAGTAATGCGCGAATCCTTAGGAGTATAAGAATTTTTCTAAAGTGGCGAAGTAATACGCGAGATTTCCGGAATCTGACTTTAAGTTAGGTGGCCACGTAATGCGCGAGTTCAATGGACCACAGGACTGATATAAATAGATAAGAGGCCTCGTAATACGCGAGTTAAGCGAAGTCTGTCCTGAAAATAATGGCCAAGTAATGCGCAAATTATTAGGAGTATAAGAATTTTTCTAATGTGGCCAAGTAATACGCGAGATTTCCGGACTCTGACTTTAAGTAAGGTGGCCAAGTAGTGCGCGAATTGTTAGGAGTATAAGAATTTTTATAAAGTCGCCAAGTAATACGCGAGATTTCCGGACTATGATTTTAAGTAAGGTGATCAAGTAATGCGCGAGTTCAATGGACCTCAGGACTGATATAAATAGATAAGAGGCCTCGTAATACGCGAGTTAAGCGAAGTCTGTCCTGAAAATAATGGCCAAGTAATGCGCAAATTCTTAGGAGTATAAGAATTTTTCTAATGTGGCCAAGTAATACGCGAGATTTCCGGACTCTGACTTTAAGTAAGGTGGACAAGTAATGCGCGAATTCCTAGGAGTATAAGAATTTTTATAAAGTGACCAAGTAATACGCGAGATTACCGGACTCTGACTTTAAATAAGGTGGCCAAGTAATGCGCGAATTCTTAGGAGTATAAGAATTTTTCTAAAGTGGCCAAGTAATACGCGAGATTTCCGGAATCTGACTTTAAGTTAGGTGGCCACGTAATGCGCGAGTTCAATGGACCACAGGACTGATATAAATACATAAGTGGCCTCGTAATATGTGACTTAAACGAAGTCTGTCCTGAAAAGAGTGGCCAAGTAATGCGCGAATTCTGAGGAGTATAAGAATTTTTCTAATGTGGCCAAGTAATACGCGAGATTTCCGGACTCTGACTTTAAGTAAGGTGGACAAGTAATGCGCGAATTCCTAGGAGTATAAGAATTTTTATAAAGTGACCAAGTAATACGCGAGATTACCGGACTCTGACTTTAAATAAGGTGGCCAAGTAATGCTCGAATTCTTAGGAGTATAAGAATTTTCATAAAGTGGCCAAGTAATACGCGAGATTACCGGACTCTGACTTTAAATAAGGTGGCCGCGTAATGCGCGAGTTTAATGGACCACAGGACTGATATAAATACATAAGTGGCCTCGTAATATGTGAGTTAAACGAAGTCTGTCCTGAAAAGAGTGGCCAAGTAATTAGCGAATTCTGAGGAGTATAAGAATTGTTGTAAAGTGGCCAACTAATACGCGAGATTACCGGACTCTGACTTTAAATAAGGTGGCCAAGTAATGCTCGAATTCTTAGGAGTATAAGAATTTTTCTAAAGTGGCCAAGTAATACGCGAGATTTCCGGACTCTGACTTTAAGTAAGGTGGCCAAGTAATGCGCGAATTCCTAGGAGTATAAGAATTTTTATAATGTGGCCAAGTAATACGCGAGATTACCGGACTATGTCATTAGTTAAGGTGATCAAGTAATGCGCGAGTTCAGTGGACCACAGGCCTGATATAAATAGATAAGTGGCCTCCTAATATTTGAGTTAAACGAAGTCTGTCCTGAAAAGAGTGGCCAAGTAATGCGTGAATTCTGAGGAGTATAAGAATTTCTCTAATGTGGCCAAGTAATACGCGAGATTTCCGGACTCTGAATTTAAGTAAGGTGGCCAAGTAATGCGCGAATTCTTAGGAGTATAAGAATTTCTCTAATGTGGCCAAGTAATACGCGAGATTTCCGGAATCTGACTTTAAGTTAGGTGGCCACGTAATCCGCGAGTTCAATGGACCACAGGACTGATATAAATACATAAGTGGCATCCTAATATTTGAGTTAAACGAAGTCTGTCCTGAAAAGAGTGGCCAAGTAATGCGCGAATTCTGAGGAGTATAAGAATTTTTCTAATGTGGCCAAGTAATACGCGAGATTTCCGGACTCTGACTTTAAGTAAGGTGGCCAAGTAATGCGCGAATTCTTAGGAGTATAAGAATTTCTCTAATGTGGCCAAGTAATACGCGAGATTTCCGGACTCTGACTTTAAGTAAGGTGGCCAAGTAATGCGCGAATTCCTAGGAGTATAAGAATTTTTATAAAGTGACCAAGTAATACGCGAGATTACCGGACTCTGACTTTAAATAAGGTGGCCAAGTAATGCGCGAATTCTTAGGAGTATAAGAATTTTTCTAAAGTGGCCAAGTAATACGCGAGATTTCCGGAATCTGACTTTAAGTTAGTTCACAACGAACAACTCGAGTACAATGCAACACAGGACTGATATAAATACATAAGTGTCCTCGGAATATGGGAGTTAAACGAAGTCTGTCCTGAAAAGAGTGGCCAAGTAATGCGCGAATTCTGAGGAGTATAAGAATTTCTCTAATGTGGCCAAGTAATACGCGAGATTTCCGGACTCTGACTTTAAGTAAGGTGGCCAAGTAATGCGCGAATTCTTAGGAGTATAAGAATTTTTCTAAAGTGGCCAAGTAATACGCGAGATTTCCGGAATCTGACTTTAAGTTAGGTGGCCACGTAATGCGCGAGTTCAATGGACCACAGGACTGATATAACTACATAAGTGTCCGCGTAATATACGAGTTAAACGAAGTCTGTCCTGAAAAGAGTGGCGAAGTAATGCGCGAATTCTTAGGAGTATAAGAATTTCTCTAATGTGGCCAAGTAATACGCGAGATTTCCGGACTCTGACTTTAAGTAAGGTGGCCAAGTAATGCGCGAATTCTTAGGAGTATAAGAATTTTTCTAAAGTGGCCAAGTAATACGCGAGATTTCCGGAATCTGACTTTAAGTTAGGTGGCCACGTAATGCGCGAGTTCAATGGACCACAGGACTGATATAGATAACTGAGTGGCCTCGTAATATGTGAGTTAAACGAAGTCTGTCCTGAAAAGAGTGGCCAAGTAATGCGCGAATTCTGAGGAGTTTAAGAATTTTTCAAATGTGGCCAAGTAATACGCGAGATTTCCGGACTCTGACTTTAAGTAAGGTGGCCAAGTAATGCGCGAATTCCTAGGAGTATAAGAATTTTTATAAAGTGACCAAGTAATACGCGAGATTACCGGACTCTGACTTTAAATAAGGTGGCCAAGTAATGCGCGAGATTTCCGGAATCTGACTTTAAGATAGGTGGCCACGTAATGCGCGAGTTCAATGGACCACAGGACTGATATAAATACATAAGTGGCCTCGTAATATGTGAGTTAAACGAAGTCTGTCCTGAAAAGAGTGCCCAAGTAATTAGCGAATTCTGAGGAGTATAAGAATTGTTGTAAAGTGGCCAACTAATACGCGAGATTTCCCGACTCTGACTTTAAGTAAGGTGGCCAAGTAATACGCGAATTCATAGGAGTATAAGAATTTTTCTAAAGTGGCCAAGTTATACGCGAGATTACCGGACTCTGACTTTAAATAAGGTGGCCAAGTATGCGCGAATTCTTAGGAATATAAGAATTTTTCTAATGTGGCCAAGTAATACGCGAGATTTCCGGACTCTGACATTAAGTAAGGTGGCCACGTAATGCGCGAGTTCAATGGACCACAGGACTGATATAAATACATAAGTGGCCTCGTAATATGCGAGTTAAACGAAGTCTGTCCGGAAAAGAGTGGCCAAGTAATGCGCGAATTCTTAGGAGTATAAGAATTTTTCTAATGTGGCCAAGTAATACGCGAGATTTCCGGACTCTGACTTTAAGTAAGGTGGCCAAGTAATACGCGAATTCATAGGAGTATAAGAATTTTTCTAATATGGCCAAGTAATACGCGAGATTACCGGACTCTGACTTTAAATAAGGTTGCCAAGTAATGCGCGAATTCTTAGGAATATAAGAATTTTTCTAATGTGGCCAAGTAATACGCGAGATTTCCGGACTCTGACTTTAAATAAGGTGGCCAAGTAATGCGTGAATTTTTAGGGGTATAAGAATTTTTCTAAAGTGGTCAAGTAATACGCGAGATTTCCGGACTATGATTTTAAGTAAGGTGATCAAGTAATGCGCGAGTTCAATGGACCACAGGACTGATATAAATACATAAGTGGCCTCGTAATACGCGAGTTAAACGAAGTCTGTCCTGAAAAGAGTGGCCAAGTAATGCGCGAATTCTGAGGAGTATAAGAATTGTTGTAAAGTGGCCAACTAATACGCGAGATTTCCCGACTCTGACTTAAAGTAAGGCGGCCAAGCAATGCGCGAATTCCTAGGAGTGACAGAATTTTTATAAAGTGGCCAAGTAATGCGCGAGATTTCCGTACTCTGACTTTAAGTAAGGTGGCCAAGTAATACGCGAGTTCAATGGACCACAGGACTGATATAAATACATAAGTGGCCTCGTAATATGCGAGTTAAACGAAGTCTGTCCTGAAAAGAGTGGCCAAGTAATGCGCGAATTCTTAGGAGTATAAGAATTTTTCTAATGTGGCCAAGTAATACGCGAGATTTCCGGACTCTGACTTTAAGTAAGGTGGCCAAGTAATACGCGAATTCATAGGAGTATAAGAATTTTTCTAATATGGCCAAGTAATACGCGAGATTACCGGACTCTGACTTTAAATAAGGTTGCCAAGTAATGCGCGAATTCTTAGGAATATAAGAATTTTTCTAATGTGGCCAAGTAATACGCGAGATTTCCGGACTCTGACTTTAAGTAAGGTGGCCAAGTAATGCGCGAATTCTTAGGAGTATAAGAATTTTTATAAAGTGGCCAAGTAATACGCGAGATTTCCGGACTCTGACTTTAAATAAGGTGGCCAAGTAATGCGTGAATTTTTAGGGGTATAAGAATTTTTCTAAAGTGGCCAAGTAATACGCGATATTTCCGGACTATGATTTTAAGTAAGGTGATCAAGTAA
Organism: Diplolepis rosae; assembly: GCA_030998225.1. Lineage (NCBI taxonomy): Eukaryota > Metazoa > Arthropoda > Insecta > Hymenoptera > Diplolepididae > Diplolepis > Diplolepis rosae. The sequence continues at coordinate 782,434 of JAPYXD010000700.1, forward strand.
TGCGCGAGTTCAATGGACCACAGGACTGATATAAATACATAAGTGGCCTCGTTAATACGCGAGTTAAACGAAGTCTGTCCTGAAAAGAGTGGCCAAGTAATGCGCGAATTCTTAGGAGTATAAGAATTTTTCTAAAGTGGCCAAGTAATACGCGAGATTTCCGGAATCTGACTTTAAGTTAGGTGGCCACGTAATGCGCGAGTTCAATGGACCACAGGACTGATATAAATAGATAAGAGGCCTCGTAATACGCGAGTTAAGCGAAGTCTGTCCTGAAAATAATGGCCAAGTAATGCGCAAATTATTAGGAGTATAAGAATTTTTCTAATGTGGCCAAGTAATACGCGAGATTTCTGGACTCTGACTTTAAGTAAGGTGGCCAAGTAGTGCGCGAATTGTTAGGAGTATAAGAATTTTTATAAAGTCGCCAAGTAATACGCGAGATTTCCGGACTATGATTTTAAGTAAGGTGATCAAGTAATGCGCGAGTTCAATGGACCTCAGGACTGATATAAATAGATAAGAGGCCTCGTAATACGCGAGTTAAGCGAAGTCTGTCCTGAAAATAATGGCCAAGTAATGCGCAAATTCTTAGGAGTATAAGAATTTTTCTAATGTGGCCAAGTAATACGCGAGATTTCCGGACTCTGACTTTAAGTAAGGTGGACAAGTAATGCGCGAATTCCTAGGAGTATAAGAATTTTTATAAAGTGACCAAGTAATACGCGAGATTACCGGACTCTGACTTTAAATAAGGTGGCCAAGTAATGCGCGAATTCTTAGGAGTATAAGAATTTTTCTAAAGTGGCCAAGTAATACGCGAGATTTCCGGAATCTGACTTTAAGTTAGGTGGCCACGTAATGCGCGAGTTCAATGGACCACAGGACTGATATAAATACATAAGTGGCCTCGTAATATGTGACTTAAACGAAGTCTGTCCTGAAAAGAGTGGCCAAGTAATGCGCGAATTCTGAGGAGTATAAGAATTTTTCTAATGTGGCCAAGTAATACGCGAGATTTCCGGACTCTGACTTTAAGTAAGGTGGACAAGTAATGCGCGAATTCCTAGGAGTATAAGAATTTTTATAAAGTGACCAAGTAATACGCGAGATTACCGGACTCTGACTTTAAATAAGGTGGCCAAGTAATGCTCGAATTCTTAGGAGTATAAGAATTTTCATAAAGTGGCCAAGTAATACGCGAGATTTCCGGAATCTGACTTTAAATAAGGTGGCCGCGTAATGCGCGAGTTTAATGGACCACAGGACTGATATAAATACATAAGTGGCCTCGTAATATGTGAGTTAAACGAAGTCTGTCCTGAAAAGAGTGGCCAAGTAATTAGCGAATTCTGAGGAGTATAAGAATTGTTGTAAAGTGGCCAACTAATACGCGAGATTACCGGACTCTGACTTTAAATAAGGTGGCCAAGTAATGCTCGAATTCTTAGGAGTATAAGAATTTTTCTAAAGTGGCCAAGTAATACGCGAGATTTCCGGACTCTGACTTTAAGTAAGGTGGCCAAGTAATGCGCGAATTCCTAGGAGTATAAGAATTTTTATAAAGTGACCAAGTAATACGCGAGATTACCGGACTATGTCATTAGTTAAGGTGATCAAGTAATGCGCGAGTTCAGTGGACCACAGGCCTGATATAAATAGATAAGTGGCCTCCTAATATTTGAGTTAAACGAAGTCTGTCCTGAAAAGAGTGGCCAAGTAATGCGCGAATTCTGAGGAGTATAAGAATTTCTCTAAGTGGCCAAATAATACGCGAGATTTCCGGACTCTGAATTTAAGTAAGGTGGCCAAGTAATGCGCGAATTCTTAGGAGTATAAGAATTTTTCTAATGTGGCCAAGTAATACGCGAGATTTCCGGAATCTGACTTTAAGTTAGGTGGCCACGTAATCCGCGAGTTCAATGGACCACAGGACTGATATAAATACATAAGTGGCATCCTAATATTTGAGTTAAACGAAGTCTGTCCTGAAAAGAGTGGCCAAGTAATGCGCGAATTCTGAGGAGTATAAGAATTTTTCTAATGTGGCCAAGTAATACGCGAGATTTCCGGACTCTGACTTTAAGTAAGGTGGCCAAGTAATGCGCGAATTCTTAGGAGTATAAGAATTTTTCTAATGTGGCCAAGTAATACGCGAGATTTCCGGACTCTGACTTTAAGTAAGGTGGCCAAGTAATGCGCGAATTCCTAGGAGTATAAGAATTTTTATAAAGTGACCAAGTAATACGCGAGATTACCGGACTCTGACTTTAAATAAGGTGGCCAAGTAATGCGCAAATTCTTAGGAGTATAAGAATTTTTCTAAAGTGGCCAAGTAATACGCGAGATTTCCGGAATCTGACTTTAAGTTAGGTGGCCACGTAATGCGCGAGTTCAATGGACCACAGGACTGATATAAATACATAAGTGGCCTCGTAATATGTGAGTTAAACGAAGTCTGTCCTGAAAAGAGTGGCCAAGTAATGCGCGAATTCTGAGGAGTATAAGAATTTCTCTAATGTGGCCAAGTAATACGCGAGATTTCCGGACTCTGACTTTAAGTAAGGTGGCCAAGTAATGCGCGAATTCTTAGGAGTATAAGAATTTTTCTAAAGTGGCCAAGTAATACGCGAGATTTCCGGAATCTGACTTTAAGATAGGTGGCCACGTAATGCGCGAGTTCAATGGACCACAGGACTGATATAACTACATAAGTGTCCGCGTAATATACGAGTTAAACGAAGTCTGTCCTGAAAAGAGTGGCGAAGTAATGCGCGAATTCTTAGGAGTATAAGAATTTCTCTAATGTGGCCAAGTAATACGCGAGATTTCCGGACTCTGACTTTAAGTAAGGTGGCCAAGTAATGCGCGAATTCTTAGGAGTATAAGAATTTTTCTAAAGTGGCCAAGTAATACGCGAGATTTCCGGAATCTGACTTTAAGTTAGGTGGCCACGTAATGCGCGAGTTCAATGGACCACAGGACTGATATAAATACATAAGTGGCCTCGTAATATGTGAGTTAAACGAAGTCTGTCCTGAAAAGAGTGGCCAAGTAATGCGCGAATTCTGAGGAGTTTAAGAATTTTTCAAATGTGGCCAAGTAATACGCGAGATTTCCGGACTCTGACTTTAAGTAAGGTGGCCAAGTAATGCGCGAATTCCTAGGAGTATAAGAATTTTTATAAAGTGACCAAGTAATACGCGAGATTACCGGACTCTGACTTTAAATAAGGTGGCCAAGTAATGCGCGAGATTTCCGGAATCTGACTTTAAGATAGGTGGCCACGTAATGCGCGAGTTCAATGGACCACAGGACTGATATAAATACATAAGTGGCCTCGTAATATGTGAGTTAAACGAAGTCTGTCCTGAAAAGAGTGCCCAAGTAATTAGCGAATTCTGAGGAGTATAAGAATTGTTGTAAAGTGGCCAACTAATACGCGAGATTTCCCGACTCTGACTTTAAGTAAGGTGGCCAAGTAATACGCGAATTCATAGGAGTATAAGAATTTTTCTAAAGTGGCCAAGTTATACGCGAGATTACCGGACTCTGACTTTAAATAAGGTGGCCAAGTATGCGCGAATTCTTAGGAATATAAGAATTTTTCTAATGTGGCCAAGTAATACGCGAGATTTCCGGACTCTGACATTAAGTAAGGTGGCCACGTAATGCGCGAGTTCAATGGACCACAGGACTGATATAAATACATAAGTGGCCTCGTAATATGCGAGTTAAACGAAGTCTGTCCGGAAAAGAGTGGCCAAGTAATGCGCGAATTCTTAGGAGTATAAGAATTTTTCTAATGTGGCCAAGTAATACGCGAGATTTCCGGACTCTGACTTTAAGTAAGGTGGCCAAGTAATACGCGAATTCATAGGAGTATAAGAATTTTTCTAATATGGCCAAGTAATACGCGAGATTACCGGACTCTGACTTTAAATAAGGTTGCCAAGTAATGCGCGAATTCATAGGAATATAAGAATTTTTCTAATGTGGCCAAGTAATACGCGAGATTTCCGGACTCTGACTTTAAATAAGGTGGCCAAGTAATGCGTGAATTTTTAGGGGTATAAGAATTTTTCTAAAGTGGTCAAGTAATACGCGAGATTTCCGGACTATGATTTTAAGTAAGGTGATCAAGTAATGCGCGAGTTCAATGGACCACAGGACTGATATAAATACATAAGTGGCCTCGTTAATACGCGAGTTAAACGAAGTCTGTCCTGAAAAGAGTGGCCAAGTAATGCGCGAATTCTTAGGAGTATAAGAATTTTTATAAAGTGGCCAAGTAATAGGCGAGATTTCCGGACTCTGACTTTAAGTAAGGTGGCCAATTAATACGCGAATTCATAGGAGTATAAGAATTTTTCTAAAGTGGCCAAGTTATACGCGAGATTACCGGACTCTGACTTTAAATAAGGTGGCCAAGTATGCGCGAATTCTTAGGAATATAAGAATTTTTCTAATGTGGCCAAGTAATACGCGAGATTTCCGGACTCTGACATTAAGTAAGGTGGCCACGTAATGCGCGAGTTCAATGGACCACAGGACTGATATAAATACATAAGTGGCCTCGTAATATGCGAGTTAAACGAAGTCTGTCCTGAAAAGAGTGGCCAAGTAATGCGCGAATTCTTAGGAGTATAAGAATTTTTCTAATGTGGCCAAGTAATACGCGAGATTTCCGGACTCTGACTTTAAGTAAGGTGGCCAAGTAATACGCGAATTCATAGGAGTATAAGAATTTTTCTAATATGGCCAAGTAATACGCGAGATTACCGGACTCTGACTTTAAATAAGGTTGCCAAGTAATGCGCGAATTCATAGGAATATAAGAATTTTTCTAATGTGGCCAAGTAATACGCGAGATTTCCGGACTCTGACTTTAAATAAGGTGGCCAAGTAATGCGTGAATTTTTAGGGGTATAAGAATTTTTCTAAAGTGGTCAAGTAATACGCGAGATTTCCGGACTATGATTTTAAGTAAGGTGATCAAGTAATGCGCGAGTTCAATGGACCACAGGACTGATATAAATACATAAGTGGCCTCGTTAATACGCGAGTTAAACGAAGTCTGTCCTGAAAAGAGTGGCCAAGTAATGCGCGAATTCTTAGGAGTATAAGAATTTTTATAAAGTGGCCAAGTAATACGCGAGATTTCCGGACTCTGACTTTAAATAAGGTGGCCAAGTAATGCGTGAATTTTTAGGAGTATAAGAATTTTTCTAAAGTGGCCAAGTAATACGCGAGATTTCCGGAATCTGAATTTAAATAAGGTGGCAAAGTAATGCGCGAATTCTTAGGAGTATAAGAATTTTTCTAAAGTGGCCAAGTAATACGCGGGATTTCCGGACTCTGACTTTAAGTAAGGTGGCCAAGTAATGCGCGAATTCTTAGTAGTCGAAGAATTTATAACAAGTGGCCAAGTAATACGCGAGATTTCCGGACTCTGACTTAAAGTAAGGCGGCCAAGCAATGCGCGAATTCCTAGGAGTGACAGAATTTTTATAAAGTTGCCAAGTAATGCGAGAGATTTCCGAACTCTGACTTAAAATAAGGTGGCCAAGTAAGGCGCGAATTCTTAGTAGTCGAAGAATTTTTATAAAGTGGCCAAGTAATACGCGATTTCAATGGACTTCAGGACTGATATAATTAATATAAGTGGCCTCTTAATACGCGAGTTAAACGAAATCTGTCCTGGAAAGAGTGGCCAAGTAATGCGCGAATTCTTAAGAGGATAAGAATTTTTATAAAGTGGCCAACTAATACGCGAGATTTCCCGACTCTGACTTAAAGTAAGGTGGCGAAGTAATGCGCGAATTCCTAGGAGTGACAGAATTTTTATAAAGTGGCCAAGTAATGCGAGAGATTTCTGTACTCTGACTTTAAGTAAGGTGGCCAAGTAATACGCGAATTCATAGGAGTATAAGGATTTTTCTAAAGTGGCCAAGAAATCCGCGAGCTTTCCGGACTCTGACTTTAAATAAGGTGGCCAAGTAATGCGCGAGTTCAATAAACCACAGGACTGATGTAAATACACAAGTGGCCTCATAATACGCGAGTTAAACGATGTCTGTCCTGCAAAGAGTGGCCAAGTAATGCGCGAATTCTTAGGAGTATTAGGATTTTTCTAAAGTGGCCAAGAAATACGCGAGCTTTCCGGACTCTGACTTTAAATAAGGTGGCCAAGTAATGCGCGTATTCTTAGGGGTATAAGAATTTTTCTAAAGTGGCCAAGTAATACGCGAGATTTCCGGACTCTGACTTTAAATAAGGTGGCCAAGTAATGCGCGAGTTCAATAAACCACAGGATTGATGTAAATACATAAGTGGCCTCGTAATACGCGAGTTAAACGAAGTCTGTCCTGAAAAGAGTGGCGAAGTAATGCGCGAATTCTGAGGAGTATAAGAATTGTTGTAAAGTGGCCAACTAATACGCGAGATTTCCCGACTCTGACTTAAAGTAAGGCGGCCAAGCAATGCGCGAATTCCTAGGAGTGACAGAATTTTTATAAAGTGGCCAAGTAATGCGAGAGATTTCTGTACTCTGACTTTAAGTAAGGTGGCCAAGTAATACGCGAATTCATAGGAGTATAAGGATTTTTCTAAAGTGGCCAAGAAATCCGCGAGCTTTCCGGACTCTGACTTTAAATAAGGTGGCCAAGTAATGCGCGAGTTCAATAAACCACAGGACTGATGTAAATACATAAGTGGCCTCATAATACGCTAGTTAAACGAATTCTGTCCTGCAAAGAGTGGCCAAGCAATGCGCGAATTCCTAGGATTATTAGGATTTTTCTAAAGTGGCCAAGAAATACGCGAGCTTTCCGGACTCTGACTTTAAATAAAGTGGCCAAGTAATGCGCGAATTCTTAGGGGTATAAGAATTTTTCTAAAGTGGCCAAGTAATACGCGAGATTTCCGGACTCTGACTTTAAGTAAGGTGGCCAAGTAATGCGCGAGTTCAATAAACCACAGGACTGATGTAAATACATAAGTGGCCTCGTAATACGCGAGTTAAACGAAGTCTGTCCTGAAAAGAGTGGCGAAGTAATGCGCGAATTCTGAGGAGTATAAGAATTGTTGTAAAGTGGCCAACTAATACGCGAGATTTCCCGACTCTGACTTAATGTAAGGTGGCCAAGTCATGCGCGAGATTTCCGTACTCTGACTTTAAGTAAGGTGGCCAAGTAATACGCTAATTCATAGGAGTATAAGGATTTTTCTAAAGTGGCCAAGTAATAAGCGAGCTTTCCGGACTCTGACATTAAGTAAGGTGGCCAAGTAATGCGCGAATTCCTAGGAGTGAAAGAATTTTTATAAAGTGGCCAAGTAATGCGCGAGATTTCCGGACTCTGACTTTAAGTAAGGTGGTCAAGTAATGCGCGATTTCAATGGACCACAGGACTGATGTAAATACATAAGTGGCCTCGTAATACGCGAGTTAAACGAAGTCTGTCCTGAAAAGAGTGGCGAAGTAATGCGCGAATTCTGAGGAGTATAAGAATTGTTGTAAAGTGGCCAACTAATACGCGAGATTTCCCGACTCTGACTTAAAGTAAGGCGGCCAAGTAATGCGCGAATTCTTAGGAGTGTATGAATTTTTATAAAGTGGCCAAGTAATGCGCGAGATTTCCGTACTCTGACTTTAAGTAAGGTGGCCAAGTAATACGCGAGATTTCCGGACTCTGACTTTAAGTAAGGTGGCCAAGTAATGCGCGAATTCTTAGGAGTATAAGAATTTTTCTAAAGTGGCCAAGTAATACGCGAGATTACCGGACTCTGACTTGAAGTAAGGTGGCCTCGTAATACGCGAGTTAAACGTAGTCTGTCCTGAAAAGAGTGGCCAAGTAATGCGCGAATCCTGAGGAGTATAAGAATTGTTGTAAAGTGGCCAACTAATACGCGAGATTTCCCGACTCTGACTTAAAGTAAGGCGGCCAAGCAATGCGCGAATTCCTAGGAGTGACAGAATTTTTATAAAGTGGCCAAGTAATGCGAGAGATTTCTGTACTCTGACTTTAAGTAAGGTGGCCAAGTAATACGCGAATTCATAGGAGTATAAGGATTTTTCTAAAGTGGCCAAGTAATACGCGAGATTTCCGGACTCTGACTTTAAGTAAGGTGGCCAAGTAATGCGCGAATTCTGAGGAGTATAAGAATTGTTGTAAAGTGGCCAACTAATACGCGAGATTTCCCGACTCTGACTTAAAGTAAGGCGGCCAAGCAATGCGCGAATTCCTAGGAGTGAAAGAATTTTTATAAAGTGGCCAAGTAATGCGCGAGATTTCCGTACTCTGACTTTAAGTAAGGTGGCCAAGTAATACGCGAGTTCATAGGAGTATAAGGATTTTTCTAAAGTGGCCAAGTAATAAGCGAGCTTTCCGGACTCTGACATTAAGTAAGGTGGCCAAGTAATGCGCGAATTCTTAGGAGTATAAGAATTTTTCTAAAGTGGCCAAGTAATACGCTAGATTCCGGACTCTGACTTTAAGTAAGGTGGCCAAGTAATGCGCGAATTGTTAGGAGTATAAGAATTTTTATAAAGTGGCCAAGTAATGCGCTAATTCATAGGAGTATAAGGATTTTTCTAAAGCGGCCAAGTAATACGCGAGTTCAATGAAGTCTGACCTGAATAAGGTAGCCAAGTAATGCGGGAGTTTAAACAACATCTGGCCCAGATAAAGTGGCCAGATGTGAGATCATAAAACCTGAAGGTACGACTGAAGTACATGGTGGCGTCCCAATTTCTCAGGTCAGATTTTATATGACCCTTTTTTACGTATAGGATTGTAAATCCTAGAAAGGTTTTCTATGTCAGTTCTAAGTTTTCACTGCATCGTCCGTACCTGCAATGTGACACATTTCCAACAGCAATCTTTTTTTATAGTTTATTTCGTTAGCTAGGATTTTTGTTCTGTCAAAATCGAAGAAATGGTCTTTCTCAATTGTATGTTTAGTTAGTGCATTTTGTTTATTAGGGCTTTCTCTAATGTTGTTTTTATGTTCTTTTAACCTGTTCTTAAGGAACCTTTTAGTTTGACCTATATAGACGGCTTTGCAATCATCCCCTTTGCAAGGAACGCTGTAGACGATGTTGGGCGATAGTTATATATAGTTATATAAGGAATGCTAATGAAAGGTTTGATTTCCGCGTTTATGTCGATATGATTATTGCCTAATCGTGTTTTTTGTTCAAGGGTAAGAAGTCTCTGGTTAACAATGTCTTGTGTGAAACAAGGTGGGTAGTCATTTTCCTCAGTGTATCTGTAATTAATTTAAGGTTGTTTTTTTGAAATTTCTTGTCTGAAAGTAAAATTGCTCTGTCAACCAAGTTGTTAATTACACTTTTTTTATATCTAAGGGGGTGGGCGGAGTTGAAGTTAAGGTATCTGCCTGACCAAGTAAGCTTTCTATACCAATTGAAAAATAGTTTTTGGTTCTGTTTCCTCGTGATAGAGACATCTAAGAAATTGATAGCACCACCGACCTGTTTTTCTAGTGTGAATTCAATATTGAGGGGGTAGTATTGAAAATTTTTAAAATGCGTTCAACATATGTGTTGGGAACCATGATGAAAATATCGTCTACGTAAAGAAAATAGACAGGTACTTCAAAGTCAAGGTTGGAAAGTCTGTCTTTCTCTAGGTCATCCATCACTAAACAGCAAGGACGGGGGAGAAAGGAGAACCCATTGGTAATCCACGTTTTTGGAAATAAGTTTTGCCATCGAAATTTAAATCTGTGCTGTCTAAGCATAATCGCAACCCTTCTTCGAAATCTCTCCATGGTAATGATACTTTGCGACGAATCTCATCCCACCTACTTTTTACTGCAGAGATAGCTGCTTCCTTCGGTACATTTGTGAAGAGAGAGACTACATCTAATGAGGCCAGACCATAGTTATCCGGGACGTTCAAATTTTTTAATTTTTTAACTAATTCAAAACTGTTGATGATTTTTGATCTAGGTGGGGTAGTGTTTTTGGATATGGTAGAGCTGAAGAATGAAGCTAGATTGTAAGTCGGGCTGCCCACATAGGAAACAATTGGTCTAACAGGGATACTTTCTTTGTGAATTTTGGGTAATCCGTAAAATCTCGAGGGAACGGCATTGGAAGACTTTAAATCATTACTGGATCTGAAGTGGAGGGGGGATGGATAGTTTTCATGCAATCTAGTTCCTGCTACGTCCCCCAAATGTCACTGATATAAATTCATTCGCCCCGCCACCATCTGTAAGTACCCCTTCAAAATACATGGGAGTGGGCACACCGTGATTGGTATAGAAAACCCACTTGGTCAGGCAGATACCTTAACTTCAAATCCCACCACCCCTTAGATATAAAAAAAGTGTAATTAACAACTTGGTTGACAGAGCAATTTTACTTTCAGACGAGAAATTAAAAAAAAACAACCTTAAATTAATTACAGATACACTAGAGGAAAATGACTATCCACCTTGTTTCACACAAGACATTATTAACCAGAGACTTCTTACCCTTGAACAAAAAACACGATTAGGCAACAATGATATCAACATAAACGCGGAAATCAAACCTTTCATTAGCATTCCTTATATCGAAGGTCTGTCAGAAAAAATACCGGGAATCCTACACAGCTACAACTTGAAAACCGCGTAGAAAAATCAAAAAAATCTAAAAATGATATTCAAGCCAACCAAAGATAAAATTCCCAAAGAACTATCGTCCAACATCGTCTACAGCGTTCCTTGCAAAGGGAATGATTGCAAAGCCGTCTATATAGGTCAAACTAAAAGGTTCCTTAAAAAAAGGTTAAAAGAACATAAAAACAACATTAGAAAAAGCCCTAATAAACAAAATGCACTAACTAAACATACAATTGAGAAAGACCATTTCTTCGATTTTGACAGAACAAAAATCCTAGCTAACGAAATAAACTATAAAAAAAGATTGCTGTTGAAAATGTGTCACATTGCAAGTACGGACGATGCAGTGAATCTTAGAACTGACATAGAAAACCTTTCTAGTATTTACAACCCTATACTTAAAAAAGGGTCATATAAAATCTGACCTGAGAAATGGGGACTCCACCATGTACTTCAGTCGTACCTTCAGGTTTTATGATCTCACATCTGGCCACTTTATCTGGGCCAGATGTTGTTTAAACTCCCGCATTACTTGGCTACCTTATTCAGGTCAGACTTCATTGAACTCGCGTATTACTTGGCCGCTTTAGAAAAATCCTTATACTCCTATGAATTAGCGCATTACTTGGCCACTTTATAAAAATTCTTATACTCCTAACAATTCGCGCATTACTTGGCCACCTTACTTAAAGTCAGAGTCCGGAAATCTAGCGTATTACTTGGCCACTTTAGAAAAATTCTTATACTCCTAAGAATTCGCGCATTACTTGGCCACTCTTTTCAGGACAGACTTCGTTTAACTCGCGTATTACGAGGCCACCTATGTATTTATATCATTCCTGTGGTCCATTGAAATCGCGCATTACTTGGCCACCTTACTTAAAGTCAGAGTCCGGAAATCTCGCGCATTACTTGGCCACTTTATAAAAATTCTTATACTCCTAAGAATTCGCGCATTACTTGGCCACTCTTTGCAGGACAGACTTCATTCAACTCGCGTATTACGACGCCACTTATGTATTTATATCAGTCCTGTGTTCCATTGAACTCGCGCATTACTTGGCCACCTTACTTAAAGTCAGAGTCCGGAATTCTCGCGTATTACTTGGCCACTTTAGAAAAATTCTTATACTCCAAAGAATTCGCGCATTACTTGGCCAACTTACTTAAAGTCAGAGTCTGGAAATCTCGCGTATTACTTGGCCACTTTACTCCTAAGAATTCGCGCATTACTTGGCCACTCTTTTCACGACAGACTTCGTTTAACTCGCGTATTAGGAGGCCACCTATGTATTTATATCAGTCCTGTGTTCCATTGAACTCGCGCATTACATGGCCACCTTACCTAAAGTGAGAGTTCGGAAATCTCGCGTATTAGTTGGCCACTTTAAAACAATTCTTATACTCCTCAGAATTCGCGCATTACTTGGCAACTGTTTTCAGGACAGACTTCGTTTAACTCGCGTCTTACGAGGCCAATTAAGTATTTAAATCAGTCCTGTGGTCCATTGAACTCGCGCATTACTTGGCCACCTTACTTTAAGTCAGAGTCGGGAAATCTCGCGTATTAGTTGGCCACTTTACAACAATTCTTATACTCCTAAGAATTCGCGCATTACTTGGCCACTCTTTTCAGGACAGACTTCGTTTAACTCGCATATTACGAGGCCACTTATGTATTTACATCAGTCCTGTGGTCCATTGAACTCGCGCATTACTTGGCCACCTTACTTCAAGTCAGATTCCGGAAATCTCGCGTATTGGTTGGCCACTTTACAACAATTCTTATACTCCTCAGAATTCGCGCATTACTTGGCCACTCTTTTCAGGACAGACTTCGATTAACTCGCATATTACGAGGCCACTTATGTATTTATATCAGACATGTGTTCCATTGAACTCGCGCATTACATGGCCACCGTACCTACAGTGAGAGTTCGGAAATCTCGCGTATTAGTTGGCCACTTTAAAACAATTCCTATACTCCACAGAATTCGCGCCTTACTTGGCCACTGTTTTCAGGACAGACTTCGTTTAACTCGCGTATTACGAGGCCACTTATGTATTTACATCAGTCCTGTGGTCCATTGAACTCGCGCATTACTTGGTCACCTTACTTCAAGTCAGAGTCGGGAAATCTCGCGTATTGGTTGGCCACTTTACAACAATTCTTATACTCCTCAGAATTCGCGCATTACTTGGCAACTGTTTTCAGGACAGACTTCGTTTAACTCGCGTCTTACGAGGCCAATTAAGTATTTAAATCAGTCCTGTGGTCCACTGAACTCGCGCATTACTTGGCCACCTTACTTTAAGTCAGAGTCGGGAAATCTCGCGTATTGGTTGGCCACTTTACAACAATTCTTATACTCCTCAGAATTCGCGCATTACTTGGCCACTCTTTTCAGGACAGACTTCGATTAACTCGCATATTACGAGGCCACTTATGTATTTATATCAGACATGTGTTCCATTGAACTTTCGCATTACATGGCCACCGTACCTACAGTGAGAGTTCGGAAATCTCGCGTATTAGTTGGCCACTTTAAAAAAATTCCTATACTCCACAGAATTCGCGCATTACTTGGCCACTGTTTTCAGGACAGAGTTCGTTTAACTCGCGTCTTACGAGGCCAATTAAGTATTTAAATCAGTCCTGTGGTCCACTGAACTCGCGCATTACTTGGCCACCTTACTTTAAGTCAGAGTCGGGAAATCTCGCGTATTGGTTGGCCACTTTACAACAATTCTTATACTCCTCAGAATTCGCGCATTACTTGGCCACTCTTTTCAGGACAGACTTCGATTAACTCGCATATTACGAGGCCACTTATGTATTTATATCAGACATGTGTTCCATTGAACTCGCGCATTACATGGCCACCGTACCTACAGTGAGAGTTCGGAAATCTCGCGTATTAGTTGGCCACTTTAAAACAATTCCTATACTCCACAGAATTCGCGCAATACTTGGCCACTGTTTTCAGGACAGAGTTCGTTTAACTCGCGTCTTACGAGGCCAATTAAGTATTTAAATCAGTCCTGTGGTCCACTGAACTCGCGCATTACTTGGCCACCTTACTTTAAGTCAGAGTCGGGAAATCTCGCGTATTAGTTGGCCACTTTACAACAATTCTTATACTCCTCAGGATTCGCGCATTACTTGGCCACTCTTTTCAGGACAGACTTCGTTTAACTCGCGTCTTACGAGGCCAATTATGTATTTATATCCGTCCTGTGGTCCATTGAAATCGCGCATTACTTGGCCACCTTACTTAAAGTCAGTGTCCGGTAATCTCGCGAATTACTTGGCCATTTTACTCCTAAGAATTCGCGCATTACTTGACCACACTTTTCAGGACAGACTTCGTTTAACTCGCGTATTACGAGGGCACTTATGTATTTATATCAGTCCTGTGTTCCATTGAACTCGCGCATTACTTGGCCACCTTACTTAAAGTCAGAGTCCGGAAATCTTGCGTATTACTTGGCAACTTTAGAAAAATTCTTATACTCCTAAGAATTCGCGCATTACTTGGCCAACTTACTTAAAGTCAGAGTCTGGAAATCTCGCGTAATACTTGGCCACTTCACTCCTAAGAATTCGCGCATTACGAGGCCACTCTTTTCAGGACAGACTTCGATTAACTCGCATATTACAAGGCCACTTATGTATTTATATCAGACATGTGTTCCATTGAACTCGCGCATTACATGGCCACCTTACCTAAAGTGAGAGTTCGGAAATCTCGCGTATTAGTTGGCCACTTTAAAACAATTCTTATACTCCTCAGAATTCGCGCCTTAGTTGGCCACTGTTTTCAGGACAGACTTCGTTTAACTCGCGTATTACGAGGCCACTTATGTATTTACATCAGTCCTGTGGTCCATTGAACTCGCGCATTACTTGGTCACCTTACTTCAAGTCAGAGTCCGGAAAGCTCGCGTATTACTTGGCCACTTTAGAAAAATTCTTATACTCCTAAGAATTCGCGCATTACTTGGCCACCTTATTTATAGTCAGAGTCCGGAAATCTCGCGTATTACTTGGCCAATTTAATCCTAAGAATTCGCGAATTACTTGGCCACTCTTTTCACGACAGACTTCGTTTAACTCGCGTATTAGGAGGCCACCTATGTATTTATATCAGTCCTGTGTTCCATTGAACTCGCGCATTACATGGCCACCTTACCTAAAGTCAGTGTCCGGTAATCTCGCGAATTACTTGGCCATTTTACTCCTAAGAATTCGCGCATTACTTGACCACACTTTTCAGGACAGACTTCGTTTAACTCGCGTATTACGAGGGCACTTATGTATTTATATCAGTCCTGTGTTCCATTGAACTCGCGCATTACTTGGCCACCTTACTTAAAGTCAGAGTCCGGAAATCTTGCGTATTACTTGGCCACTTTAGAAAAATTCTTATACTCCTAAGAATTCGCGCATTACTTGGCCAACTTACTTAAAGTCAGAGTCTGGAAATCTCGCGTAATACTTGGCCACTTCACTCCTAAGAATTCGCGCATTACGAGGCCACTCTTTTCAGGACAGACTTCGATTAACTCGCATATTACAAGGCCACTTATGTATTTATATCAGACATGTGTTCCATTGAACTCGCGCATTACATGGCCACCTTACCTAAAGTGAGAGTTCGGAAATCTCGCGTATTAGTTGGCCACTTTAAAACAATTCTTATACTCCTCAGAATTCGCGCATTACTTGGCCACTGTTTTCAGGACAGACTTCGTTTAACTCGCGTCTTACGAAACAATTAAGTATTCAAATCAGTCCTGTGGTCCATTGAACTCGCGCATTACTTGGCCACCTTACTTTAAGTCAGAGTCGGGAAATCTCGCGAATTAGTTGGCCACTTTACAACAATTCTTATACTCCTCAGAATTCGCGCATTACTTGGCCAACTTACTTAAAGTCAGAGTCTGGAAATCTCGCGTAATACTTGGCCACTTTACTCCTAAGAATTCGCGCATTACGAGGCCACTCTTTTCAGGACAGACTTCGATTAACTCGCATATTACAAGGCCACTTATGTATTTATATCAGACATGTGTTCCATTGAACTCGCGCATTACATGGCCACCTTACCTAAAGTGAGAGTTCGGAAATCTCGCGTATTAGTTGGCCACTTTAAAACAATTCTTATACTCCTCAGAATTCGCGCATTACTTGGCCACTGTTTTCAGGACAGACTTCGTTTAACTCGCGTCTTACGAGGCCAATTAAGTATTTAAATCAGTACTGTGGTCCATTGAACTCGCGCATTACTTGGCCACCTTACTTTAAGTCAGAGTCGGGAAATCTCGCGTATTAGTTGGCCACTTTACAACAATTCTTATACTCCTCAGAATTCGCGCATTACTTGGCCACTATTTTCAGGACCGACTTCGTTTAACTCGCGTATTACGAGGCCACCTTACTTCAAGTCAGAGTCCGGTAATCTCGCGTATTACTTGGCCACTTTAGAAAAATTCTTATACTCCTAAGAATTCGCGCATTACTTGGCCACACTTTTCAGGACAGACTTCGTTTAACTCGCGCATTACGAGACCACTTAGGTTTTTATATCAGTCCTGAGGTCCATTGAACTCGCGCATTACTTGGCCACCTTACTTAAAGTCAGAGTCCGGAAATCTTGCGTATTACTTGGCCACTTTAGAAAAATTCTTATACTCCTAAGAATTCGCGCATTACTTGGCCAACTTACTTAAAGTCAGAGTCTGGAAATCTCGCGTAATACTTGGCCACTTCACTCCTAAGAATTCGCGCATTACGAGGCCACTCTTTTCAGGACAGACTTCGATTAACTCGCATATTACAAGGCCACTTATGTATTTATATCAGACATGTGTTCCATTGAACTCGCGCATTACATGGCCACCTTACCTAAAGTGAGAGTTCGGAAATCTCGCGTATTAGTTGGCCACTTTAAAACAATTCTTATACTCCTCAGAATTCGCGCATTACTTGGCCACTGTTTTCAGGACAGACTTCGTTTAACTCGCGTCTTACGAGGCCAATTAAGTATTTAAATCAGTACTGTGGTCCATTGAACTCGCGCATTACTTGGCCACCTTACTTTAAGTCAGAGTCGGGAAATCTCGCGTATTAGTTGGCCACTTTACAACAATTCTTATACTCCTCAGAATTCGCGCATTACTTGGCCACTATTTTCAGGACCGACTTCGTTTAACTCGCGTATTACGAGGCCACCTTACTTCAAGTCAGAGTCCGGTAATCTCGCGTATTACTTGGCCACTTTAGAAAAATTCTTATACTCCTAAGAATTCGCGCATTACTTGGCCACTCTTTTCAGGACAGACTTCGTTTAACTCGCGCATTACGAGACCACTTAGGTTTTTACATCAGTCCTGTGGTCCATTGAACTCGCGCATTACTTGGCCACCTTACTTCAAGTCAGATTCCGGAAATCTCGCGTATTGGTTGGCCACTTTACAACAATTCTTATACTCCTCAGAATTCGCGCATTACTTGGCCACTCTTTTCAGGACAGACTTCGATTAACTCGCATATTACGAGGCCACTTATGTATTTATATCAGACATGTGTTCCATTGAACTCGCGCATTACATGGCCACCGTACCTACAGTGAGAGTTCGGAAATCTCGCGTATTAGTTGGCCACTTTAAAACAATTCCTATACTCCACAGAATTCGCGCCTTACTTGGCCACTGTTTTCAGGACAGACTTCGTTTAACTCGCGTATTACGAGGCCACTTATGTATTTACATCAGTCCTGTGGTCCATTGAACTCGCGCATTACTTGGTCACCTTACTTCAAGTCAGAGTCGGGAAATCTCGCGTATTGGTTGGCCACTTTACAACAATTCTTATACTCCTCAGAATTCGCGCATTACTTGGCAACTGTTTTCAGGACAGACTTCGTTTAACTCGCGTCTTACGAGGCCAATTAAGTATTTAAATCAGTCCTGTGGTCCACTGAACTCGCGCATTACTTGGCCACCTTACTTTAAGTCAGAGTCGGGAAATCTCGCGTATTGGTTGGCCACTTTACAACAATTCTTATACTACTAAGAATTCGCGCATTACTTGGCCACTCTTTTCAGGACAGACTTCGATTAACTCGCATATTACGAGGCCACTTATGTATTTATATCAGACATGTGTTCCATTGAACTCGCGCATTACATGGCCACCGTACCTACAGTGAGAGTTCGGAAATCTCGCGTATTAGTTGGCCACTTTAAAACAATTCCTATACTCCACAGAATTCGCGCAATACTTGGCCACTGTTTTCAGGACAGAGTTCGTTTAACTCGCGTCTTACGAGGCCAATTAAGTATTTAAATCAGTCCTGTGGTCCACTGAACTCGCGCATTACTTGGCCACCTTACTTTAAGTCAGAGTCGGGAAATCTCGCGTATTAGTTGGCCACTTTACAACAATTCTTATACTCCTCAGGATTCGCGCATTACTTGGCCACTCTTTTCAGGACAGACTTCGTTTAACTCGCGTCTTACGAGGCCAATTAAGTATTTAAATCAGTCCTGTGGTCCACTGAACTCGCGCATTACTTGGCCACCTTACTTTAAGTCAGAGTCGGGAAATCTCGCGTATTGGTTGGCCACTTTACAACAATTCTTATACTCCTCAGAATTCGCGCATTACTTGGCCACTCTTTTCAGGACAGACTTCGATTAACTCGCATATTACGAGGCCACTTATGTATTTATATCAGACATGTGTTCCATTGAACTCGCGCATTACATGGCCACCGTACCTACAGTGAGAGTTCGGAAATCTCGCGTATTAGTTGGCCACTTTAAAACAATTCCTATACTCCACAGAATTCGCGCCTTACTTGGCCACTGTTTTCAGGACAGACTTCGTTTAACTCGCGTCTTACGAGGCCAATTAAGTATTTAAATCAGTACTGTGGTCCATTGAACTCGCGCATTACTTGGCCACCTTACTTTAAGTCAGAGTCGGGAAATCTCGCGTATTAGTTGGCCACTTTACAACAATTCTTATACTCCTCAGAATTCGCGCATTACTTGGCCACTATTTTCAGGACCGACTTCGTTTAACTCGCGTATTACGAGGCCACCTTACTTCAAGTCAGAGTCCGGTAATCTCGCGTATTACTTGGCCACTTTAGAAAAATTCTTATACTCCTAAGAATTCGCGCATTACTTGGCCACACTTTTCAGGACAGACTTCGTTTAACTCGCGCATTACGAGACCACTTAGGTTTTTACATCAGTCCTGTGTTCCATTGAACTCGCGCATTACATGGCCACCTTACCTAAAGTCAGATTCCGGAAATCTCGCGTATTGGTTGGCCACTTTACAACAATTCTTATACTCCTCAGAATTCGCGCATTACTTGGCCACTCTTTTCAGGACAGACTTCGATTAACTCGCATATTACGAGGCCACTTATGTATTTATATCAGACATGTGTTCCATTGAACTCGCGCATTACATGGCCACCGTACCTACAGTGAGAGTTCGGAAATCTCGCGTATTAGTTGGCCACTTTAAAACAATTCCTATACTCCACAGAATTCGCGCATTACTTGGCCACTGTTTTCAGGACAGAGTTCGTTTAACTCGCGTCTTACGAGGCCAATTAAGTATTTAAATCAGTCCTGTGGTCCACTGAACTCGCGCATTACTTGGCCACCTTACTTTAAGTCAGAGTCGGGAAATCTCGCGTATTAGTTGGCCACTTTACAACAATTCTTATACTCCTCAGGATTCGCGCATTACTTGGCCACTCTTTTCAGGACAGACTTCGTTTAACTCGCGTCTTACGAGGCCAATTATGTATTTATATCCGTCCTGTGGTCCATTGAAATCGCGCATTACTTGGCCACCTTACTTAAAGTCAGTGTCCGGTAATCTCGCGAATTACTTGGCCATTTTACTCCTAAGAATTCGCGCATTACTTGACCACACTTTTCAGGACAGACTTCGTTTAACTCGCGTATTACGAGGGCACTTATGTATTTATATCAGTCCTGTGTTCCATTGAACTCGCGCATTACTTGGCCACCTTACTTAAAGTCAGAGTCCGGAAATCTTGCGTATTACTTGGCAACTTTAGAAAAATTCTTATACTCCTAAGAATTCGCGCATTACTTGGCCAACTTACTTAAAGTCAGAGTCTGGAAATCTCGCGTAATACTTGGCCACTTCACTCCTAAGAATTCGCGCATTACGAGGCCACTCTTTTCAGGACAGACTTCGATTAACTCGCATATTACAAGGCCACTTATGTATTTATATCAGACATGTGTTCCATTGAACTCGCGCATTACATGGCCACCTTACCTAAAGTGAGAGTTCGGAAATCTCGCGTATTAGTTGGCCACTTTAAAACAATTCTTATACTCCTCAGAATTCGCGCCTTACTTGGCCACTGTTTTCAGGACAGACTTCGTTTAACTCGCGTATTACGAGGCCACTTATGTATTTACATCAGTCCTGTGGTCCATTGAACTCGCGCATTACTTGGTCACCTTACTTCAAGTCAGAGTCCGGAAAGCTCGCGTATTACTTGGCCACTTTAGAAAAATTCTTATACTCCTAAGAATTCGCGCATTACTTGGCCACCTTATTTATAGTCAGAGTCCGGAAATCTCGCGTATTACTTGGCCACTTCACTCCTAAGAATTCGCGCATTACGAGGCCACTCTTTTCAGGACAGACTTCGATTAACTCGCATATTACAAGGCCACTTATGTATTTATATCAGACATGTGTTCCATTGAACTCGCGCATTACATGGCCACCTTACCTAAAGTGAGAGTTCGGAAATCTCGCGTATTAGTTGGCCACTTTAAAACAATTCTTATACTCCTCAGAATTCGCGCATTACTTGGCCACTATTTTCAGGACCGACTTCGTTTAACTCGCGTATTACGAGGCCACCTTACTTCAAGTCAGAGTCCGGTAATCTCGCGTATTACTTGGCCACTTTAGAAAAATTCTTATACTCCTAAGAATTCGCGCATTACTTGGCCACACTTTTCAGGACAGACTTCGTTTAACTCGCGCATTACGAGACCACTTAGGTTTTTATATCAGTCCTGAGGTCCATTGAACTCGCGCATTACTTGGCCACCTTACTTAAAGTCAGAGTCCGGAAATCTCGCGTATTACTTGGCCACTTTATAAAAATTGTCATACACCTAAGAATTAGCGCATTACTTGGCCACACTTTTCAGGACAGACTTCGTTTAACTCGCGCATTACGAGACCACTTAGGTTTTTATATCAGTCCTGAGGTCCATTGAACTCGCGCATTACTTGGCCGCCTTATTTAAAGTCAGAGTCCGGTAATCTCGCGTATTACTTGGCCACTTTAGAAAAATTCTTATACTCCTAGGAATTCGCGCATTACTTGGCCACACTTTTCAGGACAGACTTCGTTTAACTCGCGTATTACGAGGCCACTTATGTATTTACATCAGCCCTGTGTTCCATTAAACTCGCGCATTACTTGGCAACCATATTTAAAGTCAGAGTCCGGTAATCTCGCGTATTACTTGGCCACTTTAGAAAAATTCTTATACTCCTAAGAATTCGCGCATTACTTGGCCACACTTTTCAGGACAGACTTCGTTTAACTCGCGCATTACGAGACAACTTAGGTTTTTATATCAGTCCTGAGGTCCATTGAACTCGCGCATTACTTGGCCGCCTTATTTAAAGTCAGAGTCCGGTAATCTCGCGTATTACTTGGCCACTTTAGAAAAATTCTTATACTCCTAAGAATTCGCGCATTACTTGGCCACCTTATTTATAGTCAGAGTCCGGTAATCTCGCGTATTACTTGGCCACTTCACTCCTAAGAATTCGCGCATTACGAGGCCACTCTTTTCAGGACAGACTTCGATTAACTCGCATATTACAAGGCCACTTATGTATTTATATCAGACATGTGTTCCATTGAACTCGCGCATTACATGGCCACCTTACCTAAAGTGAGAGTTCGGAAATCTCGCGTATTAGTTGGCCACTTTAAAACAATTCTTATACTCCTCAGAATTCGCGCATTACTTGGCCACTATTTTCAGGACCGACTTCGTTTAACTCGCGTATTACGAGGCCACCTTACTTCAAGTCAGAGTCCGGTAATCTCGCGTATTAGTTGGCCACTTTATAACAATTCTCTTACTCCTAAGAATTCGCGCATTACTTGGCCATTCTTTTCAGGACGGACTTCGTTTAACTCGCGTATTACGACGCCACCTATGTATTTATATCAGTCCTGAGGTCCACTGAACTCGCGTATTACTTGATCACCTTACTTAATGTCATAGTCCGGAAATCTCGCGTATTACTTGGCCACTTTATAAAAATTCTTATACTCCTATGAACTCTCGCATTACTTTGCCACCTTACTTAAAGTCAGAGTCCGGAAATCTGGCGTATTACTTGGCCACTTTATAAAAATTCTTATACTCCTAAGAATTCGCGCATTACTTGGCCACCTTATTGAAAGTAAGGGTCCGGAAACCTCGCGTATTACTTGGGCACTTTAGAAAAATTCTTATACTCCTAAAAATTCGCGCATTACTTGGACACTCTTTTCAGTACATACTTCGTTTAACTCGCGTATTACGAGGCCACTTGTGTTTTTACATCAGTCCTGTGGTCCATTGAACTCGCGCATTACTTGGCCACCTTACTTAAAGTCAGAGTCCGGAAATCTCGCGTATTACTTGGACACTTTATTAAAATTCTTATACTCCTGAGAATTCGCGCATCAATTAGCCACCTTATTTAAAGTCAGAGTCCGGAAATCGCGCGTATTACTTGGCCACTTTAGAAAAAATCTTATACTCCTCAGAATTCGCGCATTACTTGGCCACTCTTTTCAGTACAGACTTCGTTTAACTCGCGTCTTACGAAGCAAATTATGTATTTACATCAGTCCTGTGGTCCATTGAACTCGCGCATTACTTGGCCACCTTACTTAAAGTCAGAGTCCGGAAATCTGGCGTATTACTTGGCCACTTTACTCCTAAGAATTCGCGCATTACTTGGCCACTGTTTTCAGTACAGACTTCGTTTAACTCGCGTATTACGAGGCCAATTATGTATTTACATCAGTCCTGTGGTCCATTGAACTCGCGCATTACTTGGCCACCTTACTTAAAGTCAGAGTCCGGAAAACTCGCGTATTACTTGGACACTTTATTAAAATTCTTATACTCCTGAGAATTCGCGCATCACTTAGCCACCTTATTTAAAGTCATAGTCCGGAAATCTCGCGTATTACTTGGCCACTTTAGAAAAATTCTTATACTCCTCAGAATTCGCGCATTACTTGGCCACTCTTTTCAGGACAGACTTCGTTTAACTCGCGTCTTACGAAGCCAATTATGTATTTACATCAGTCCTGTGGTCCATTGAACTCGCGCATTACTTGGCCACCTTACTTAAAGTCAGAGTCCGGGAATCTCGCGTATTACTTGGCCACTTTATAAAAATTCTTATACTGCTAACAATTCGCGCATTACTTGGCCACTCTTTGCAGGACAGACTTCGTTCAACTCGCATATTACGACGCCACTTATGTATTTATATCAGTCCTGAGGTCCACTGAACTCGCGCATTACTTGATCACCTTACTTAATGTCATAGTCCGGAAATCTCGCGTATTACTTGGCCACTTTACTCCTAAGAATTCGCGCATTACTTGACCACACTTTTCAGGACAGACTTCGTTTAACTCGCGTATTACGACGCCACTTATGTATTTATATCAGGCCTGTGGTCCACTGAACTAGCGCATTACTTGATCACCTTACTTAATGTCATAGTCCGGAAATCTCGCGTATTACTTGGCCACTTTACTCCTAAGAATTCGCGCATTACTTGACCACACTTTTCAGGACAGACTTCGTTTAACTCGCGTATTACGAGGCCACTTATGTATTTATATCAGTCCTGTGGTCCATTAAACTCGCGCATTACATGGCAACCTTATTTAAAGTCAGAGTCCGGAAATCTCTCGTATTACTTGGCCACTTTATAAAAATACTTATACTGCTAACAATTCGCGCATTACTTGGCCACTCTTTGCAGGACAGACTTCGTTCAACTCGCATATTACGACGCCACTTATGTATTTATATCAGTCCTGAGGTCCACTGAACTCGCGCATTACTTGATCACCTTACTTAATGTCATATTCTGCAAATCTCGCGTATCACTTGGCCACTTTACTCCTAAGAATTCGCGCATTACTTGACCACACTTTTCAGGACAGACTTCGTTTAACTCGCGTATTACGACGCCACTTATCTATTTATATCAGGCCTGTGGTCCACTGAACTCGCGCATTACTTGATCACCTTACCTAATGTCATAGTCCGGAAATCTCGCGTATTACTTGGCCACTTTAGAAAAATTCTTATTCTCCTAAGAATTCGCGCATTACTTGGACACTCCTTTCAGTACATACTTCGTTTAACTCGCGTATTACGAGGCCACATGTGTTTTTACATCAGTCCTGTGGTCCATTGAACTCGCGCATTACTTGACCACCTTACTTAAAGTCAGAGTCCGGAATCTCGCGTATTACTTGGACACTTTAGAAAAATTCTTATACTCCTAAGAATTCGCGCATTGCTTGGCAACCTTATTTAAAGTCAGAGTCCGGAAATCTCGCGTATTACAGCAGTCCTGTGGTCCATTGAACTCGCGCATTACTTGGCCACCTTACTTAAAGTCAGAGTCCGGAAATCTCGCGTATTACTTGGACACTTTATAAAAATTCTTATACTCCTGAGAATTCGCGCATCACTTAGCCACCTTATTTAAAGTCAGAGTCCGGAAATCTCGCGTATTACTGGGCGACTTTAGAAAAATTCTTATACTCCTCAGAATTCGCGCATTACTTGGCCACTCTTTTCAGGACAGACTTCGTTTAACTCGCGTCTTACGAGGCCAATTACGTATTTAAATCAGTCTTGTGGTCCATTGAACTCGCGCATTACTTGACCACCTTACTTAAAGTCAGAGTCCGGAATCTCGCATATTACTTGGACACTTTAGAAAAATTCTTATACTCCTAAGAATTCGCGCATTACTTTGCAACCTTATTTAAAGTCAGAGTCCGGAAATCTCGCGTATTACAGCAGTCCTGTGGTCCATTGAACTCGCGCATTACTTGGCCACCTTACTTAAAGTCAGAGTCCGGAAATCTCGCGTATTACTTGGACACTTTATAAAAATTCTTATACTCCTGAGAATTCGCGCATCACTTAGCCACCTTGTTTAAAGTCAGAGTCCGGAAATCTCGCGTATTACAGCAGTCCTGTGGTCCATTGAACTCGCGCATTACTTGGCCACCTTACTTAAAGTCAGAGTCCAGAAATCTCGGGTATTACTTGGACACTTTATAAAAATTCTTATACTCCTGAGAATTCGCGCATCACTTAGCCGCCTTATTTAAAGTCAGAGTCCGGTAATCTCGCGTATTACTTGGCCACTTTAGAAAAATTCTTATACTCCTAAGAATTCGAGCATTACTTGGCCACTCTTCTCAGTACAGACTTAGTTTAACTCGCGTATTACGAGGCCACTCTTTGCAGCACAGACTTCGTTCAACTCGTGTATTACGACGCCACCTATGTATTTATATCAGCCCTGAGGTCCACTGAACTCGTGCATTACTTGATGACCTTACTTAAAGTCAGAGTCCGGAAATCTCGCGTATTACTTTGACACTTCATAAAAATTCCTATACTCCTGAGAATTCGCGCATCACTTAGCCACCTTATTTAAAGTCAGAGTCCGGTAATCTCGCGTATTACTTGGCCACTTTAGAAAAATTCTTATACTCCTAAGAATTCGCGCATTACTTGGCCACTCTTCTCAGTACAGACGTAGTTTAACTCGCGTATTACGAGGCCACTCTTTGCAGGACAGACTTCGTTCAACTCGCGTATTACGACGCCACCTATGTATTTATATCAGTCCTGAGGTCCACTGAACTCGCGCATTACTTGATCACCTTACTTAATGTCATAGTCTGGAAATCTCGCGTATTACTTAGCCACTTTACTCCTAAGAATTCGCCGATTACTTGACCACACTTTTCAGGACAGACTTCGTTTAACTCGCGTATTACGACGCCTTTTATGTATTTATATCAGGCCTGTGGTCCACTGAACTCGCGCATTACTTGATCACCTTACTTAAAGTCAGAGTCCGGAAATCTCGCGTATTACTTGGACACTTTATAAAAATTCCTATACTCCTGAGAATTCGCGCATCACTTAGCCACCTTATTTAAAGTCAGAGTCCGGTAATCTCGCGTATTACTTGGCCACTTTAGAAAAATTTTTATACTCCTAAGAATTCGCGCATTACTTGGCCACTCTTCTCAGTACAGACTTCGTTTAACTCGCGTATTACGAGGCCACTTATGTATTTACATCAGCCCTGTGGTCCATTAAACTCGCGAATTACATGGCCACCGTACTTAAAGTCAGAGTACGAAAATCTCGCGCATTACTTGGCCACTTTACAACAATTCTTATACTCCTAGGAATTCGCGCATTACTTTGCAACCTTATTTAAAGTCAGAGTCCGGAAATCTCGCGTATTACAGCAGTCCTGTGGTCCATTGAACTCGCGCATTACTTGGCCACCTTACTTAAAGTCAGAGTCCGGAAAACTCGCGTATTACTTGGACACTTTATAAAAATTCTTATACTCCTGAGAATTCGCGCATCACTTAGCCACCTTATTTAAAGTCAGAGTCCGGAAATCTCGCGTATTACAGCAGTCCTGTGGTCCATTGAACTCGCGCATTACTTGGCCACCTTACTTAAAGTCAGAGTCCAGAAATCTCGGGTATTACTTGGACACTTTATAAAAATTCTTATACTCCTGAGAATTCGCGCATCACTTAGCCACCTTATTTAAAGTCAGAGTCCGGTAATCTCGCGTATTACTTGGCCACTTTAGAAAAATTCTTATACTCCTAAGAATTCGAGCATTACTTGGCCACTCTTCTCAGTACAGACTTAGTTTAACTCGCGTATTACGAGGCCACTCTTTGCAGCACAGACTTCGTTCAACTCGTGTATTACGACGCCACCTATGTATTTATATCAGCCCTGAGGTCCACTGAACTCGTGCATTACTTGATGACCTTACTTAAAGTCAGAGTCCGGAAATCTCGCGTATTACTTTGACACTTCATAAAAATTCCTATACTCCTGAGAATTCGCGCATCACTTAGCCACCTTATTTAAAGTCAGAGTCCGGTAATCTCGCGTATTACTTGGCCACTTTAGAAAAATTCTTATACTCCTAAGAATTCGCGCATTACTTGGCCATTCTTTTCAGGACGGGCTTCGTTTAACTCGCGTATTACGAGGCCACTTGTGTTTTTATATCAGTCCTGTGGTCCATTGAACTCGCGCATTACTTGGCCACCTTACTTAAAGTCAGAGTCCGGAAATCTCGCGTATTAGTTGGCCACTTTATAAAAAGTCTTCTAATCCGAGGAACGCGCTCATTACTTGGCAATTCTTTTCAGGACGGACTTCGTTTAACTCGCGTATTACGAAGCCACTTATGTATTTATATCAGTCCTGAGGTCCATTGAACTCGCGCATTATTTGATCACCTTACTTAAAGTCAGAGTCCGGAAAACTCGCGTATTACTTGGACACTTTATAAAAATTCTTATACTCCTGAGAATTCGCGCATCACTTAGCCACCTTATTTAAAGTCAGAGTCCGGAAATCTGGCGTATTACTTGGCCACTTTATAAAAATTCTTATACTCCTAAGAATTCGCGCATTACTTGGCCACCTTATTGAAAGTAAGGGTCCGGAAACCTCGCGTATTACTTGGGCACTTTAGAAAAATTCTTATACTCCTAAAAATTCGCGCATTACTTGGACACTCTTTTCAGTACATACTTCGTTTAACTCGCGTATTACGAGGCCACTTGTGTTTTTACATCAGTCCTGTGGTCCATTGAACTCGCGCATTACTTGGCCACCTTACTTAAAGTCAGAGTCCGGAAATCTCGCGTATTACTTGGACACTTTATTAAAATTCTTATACTCCTGAGAATTCGCGCATCAATTAGCCACCTTATTTAAAGTCAGAGTCCGGAAATCGCGCGTATTACTTGGCCACTTTAGAAAAAATCTTATACTCCTCAGAATTCGCGCATTACTTGGCCACTCTTTTCAGTACAGACTTCGTTTAACTCGCGTCTTAAGAAGCAAATTATGTATTTACATCAGTCCTGTGGTCCATTGAACTCGCGCATTACTTGGCCACCTTACTTAAAGTCAGAGTCCGGAAATCTCGCGTATTACTTGGCCACTTTACTCCTAAGAATTCGCGCATTACTTGGCCACTCTTTTCAGTACAGACTTCGTTTAACTCGCGTATTACGAGGCCAATTATGTATTTACATCAGTCCTGTGGTCCATTGAACTCGCGCATTACTTGGCCACCTTACTTAAAGTCAGAGTCCGGAAATCTCGCGTATTACTTGGACACTTTATTAAAATTCTTATACTCCTGAGAATTCGCGCATCACTTAGCCACCTTATTTAAAGTCATAGTCCGGAAATCTCGCGTATTACTTGGCCACTTTAGAAAAATTCTTATACTCCTCAGAATTCGCGCATTACTTGGCCACTCTTTTCAGGACAGACTTCGTTTAACTCGCGTCTTACGAAGCCAATTATGTATTTACATCAGTCCTGTGGTCCATTGAACTCGCGCATTACTTGGCCACCTTACTTAAAGTCAGAGTCCGGGAATCTCGCGTATTACTTGGCCACTTTATAAAAATTCTTATACTGCTAACAATTCGCGCATTACTTGGCCACTCTTTGCAGGACAGACTTCGTTCAACTCGCATATTACGACGCCACTTATGTATTTATATCAGTCCTGAGGTCCACTGAACTCGCGCATTACTTGATCACCTTACTTAATGTCATAGTCCGGAAATCTCGCGTATTACTTGGCCACTTTACTCCTAAGAATTCGCGCATTACTTGACCACACTTTTCAGGACAGACTTCGTTTAACTCGCGTATTACGACGCCACTTATGTATTTATATCAGGCCTGTGGTCCACTGAACTAGCGCATTACTTGATCACCTTACTTAATGTCATAGTCCGGAAATCTCGCGTATTACTTGGCCACTTTACTCCTAAGAATTCGCGCATTACTTGACCACACTTTTCAGGACAGACTTCGTTTAACTCGCGTATTACGAGGCCACTTATGTATTTATATCAGTCCTGTGGTCCATTAAACTCGCGCATTACATGGCAACCTTATTTAAAGTCAGAGTCCGGAAATCTCGCGTATTACTTGGCCACTTTATAAAAATACTTATACTGCTAACAATTCGCGCATTACTTGGCCACTCTTTGCAGGACAGACTTCGTTCAACTCGCATATTACGACGCCACTTATGTATTTATATCAGTCCTGAGGTCCACTGAACTCGCGCATTACTTGATCACCTTACTTAATGTCATATTCTGCAAATCTCGCGTATCACTTGGCCACTTTACTCCTAAGAATTCGCGCATTACTTGACCACACTTTTCAGGACAGACTTCGTTTAACTCGCGTATTACGACGCCACTTATCTATTTATATCAGGCCTGTGGTCCACTGAACTCGCGCATTACTTGATCACCTTACCTAATGTCATAGTCCGGATATCTCGCGTATTACTTGGCCACTTTAGAAAAATTCTTATTCTCCTAAGAATTCGCGCATTACTTGGACACTCCTTTCAGTACATACTTCGTTTAACTCGCGTATTACGAGGCCACATGTGTTTTTACATCAGTCCTGTGGTCCATTGAACTCGCGCATTACTTGACCACCTTACTTAAAGTCAGAGTCCGGAATCTCGCGTATTACTTGGACACTTTAGAAAAATTCTTATACTCCTAAGAATTCGCGCATTGCTTGGCAACCTTATTTAAAGTCAGAGTCCGGAAATCTCGCGTATTACAGCAGTCCTGTGGTCCATTGAACTCGCGCATTACTTGGCCACCTTACTTAAAGTCAGAGTCCGGAAATCTCGCGTATTACTTGGACACTTTATAAAAATTCTTATACTCCTGAGAATTCGCGCATCACTTAGCCACCTTATTTAAAGTCAGAGTCCGGAAATCTCGCGTATTACTGGGCGACTTTAGAAAAATTCTTATACTCCTCAGAATTCGCGCATTACTTGGCCACTCTTTTCAGGACAGACTTCGTTTAACTCGCGTCTTACGAGGCCAATTACGTATTTAAATCAGTCTTGTGGTCCATTGAACTCGCGCATTACTTGACCACCTTACTTAAAGTCAGAGTCCGGAATCTCGCATATTACTTGGACACTTTAGAAAAATTCTTATACTCCTAAGAATTCGCGCATTACTTTGCAACCTTATTTAAAGTCAGAGTCCGGAAATCTCGCGTATTACAGCAGTCCTGTGGTCCATTGAACTCGCGCATTACTTGGCCACCTTACTTAAAGTCAGAGTCCGGAAATCTCGCGTATTACTTGGACACTTTATAAAAATTCTTATACTCCTGAGAATTCGCGCATCACTTAGCCACCTTGTTTAAAGTCAGAGTCCGGAAATCTCGCGTATTGCAGCAGTCCTGTGGTCCATTGAACTCGCGCATTACTTGGCCACCTTACTTAAAGTCAGAGTCCAGAAATCTCGGGTATTACTTGGACACTTTATAAAAATTCTTATACTCCTGAGAATTCGCGCATCACTTAGCCGCCTTATTTAAAGTCAGAGTCCGGTAATCTCGCGTATTACTTGGCCACTTTAGAAAAATTCTTATACTCCTAAGAATTCGAGCATTACTTGGCCACTCTTCTCAGTACAGACTTAGTTTAACTCGCGTATTACGAGGCCACTCTTTGCAGCACAGACTTCGTTCCACTCGTGTATTACGACGCCACCTATGTATTTATATCAGCCCTGAGGTCCACTGAACTCGTGCATTACTTGATGACCTTACTTAAAGTCAGAGTCCGGAAATCTCGCGTATTACTTTGACACTTCATAAAAATTCCTATACTCCTGAGAATTCGCGCATCACTTAGCCACCTTATTTAAAGTCAGAGTCCGGTAATCTCGCGTATTACTTGGCCACTTTAGAAAAATTCTTATACTCCTAAGAATTCGCGCATTACTTGGCCACTCTTCTCAGTACAGACGTAGTTTAACTCGCGTATTACGAGGCCACTCTTTGCAGGACAGACTTCGTTCAACTCGCGTATTACGACGCCACCTATGTATTTATATCAGTCCTGAGGTCCACTGAACTCGCGCATTACTTGATCACCTTACTTAATGTCATAGTCTGGAAATCTCGCGTATTACTTAGCCACTTTACTCCTAAGAATTCGCCGATTACTTGACCACACTTTTCAGGACAGACTTCGTTTAACTCGCGTATTACGACGCCTTTTATGTATTTATATCAGGCCTGTGGTCCACTGAACTCGCGCATTACTTGATCACCTTACTTAAAGTCAGAGTCCGGAAATCTCGCGTATTACTTGGACACTTTATAAAAATTCCTATACTCCTGAGAATTCGCGCATCACTTAGCCACCTTATTTAAAGTCAGAGTCCGGTAATCTCGCGTATTACTTGGCCACTTTAGAAAAATTTTTATACTCCTAAGAATTCGCGCATTACTTGGCCACTCTTCTCAGTACAGACTTCGTTTAACTCGCGTATTACGAGGCCACTTATGTATTTACATCAGCCCTGTGGTCCATTAAACTCGCGCATTACTTGGCCACCTTACTTAAAGTCAGAGTCCGGTAATCTCGCGTATTACTTGGCCACTTTAGAAAAATTCTTATACTCCTAAGAATTCGCGCATTACTTTGCAACCTTATTTAAAGTCAGAGTCCGGAACTCTCGCGTATTACAGCAGTCCTGTGGTCCATTGACCTCGCGCATTACTTGGCCACCTTACTTAAAGTCAGAGTCCGGAAAACTCGCGTATTACTTGGACACTTTATAAAAATTCTTATACTCCTGAGAATTCGCGCATCACTTAGCCACCTTATTTAAAGTCAGAGTCCGGAAATCTCGCGTATTACAGCAGTCCTGTGGTCCATTGAACTCGCGCATTACTTGGCCACCTTACTTAAAGTCAGAGTCCAGAAATCTCGGGTATTACTTGGACACTTTATAAAAATTCTTATACTCCTGAGAATTCGCGCATCACTTAGCCACCTTATTTAAAGTCAGAGTCCGGTAATCTCGCGTATTACTTGGCCACTTTAGAAAAATTCTTATACTCCTAAGAATTCGAGCATTACTTGGCCACTCTTCTCAGTACAGACTTAGTTTAACTCGCGTATTACGAGGCCACTCTTTGCAGCACAGACTTCGTTCAACTCGTGTATTACGACGCCACCTATGTATTTATATCAGCCCTGAGGTCCACTGAACTCGTGCATTACTTGATGACCTTACTTAAAGTCAGAGTCCGGAAATCTCGCGTATTACTTTGACACTTCACAAAAAATTCCTATACTCCTGACGATTCGCGCATCACTTAGCCACCTTATTTAAAGTCAGAGTCCGGTAATCTCGCGTATTACTTGGCCACTTTAGAAAAATTCTTATACTCCTAAGAATTCGCGCATTACTTGGCCACTCTTCTCAGTACAGACGTAGTTTAACTCGCGTATTACGAGGCCACTCTTTGCAGGACAGACTTCGTTCAACTCGCGTATTACGACGCCACCTATGTATTTATATCAGTCCTGAGGTCCACTGAACTCGCGCATTACTTGATCACCTTACTTAATGTCATAGTCTGGAAATCTCGCGTATTACTTAGCCACTTTACTCCTAAGAATTCGCCGATTACTTGACCACACTTTTCAGGACAGACTTCGTTTAACTCGCGTATTACGACGCCTTTTATGTATTTATATCAGGCCTGTGGTCCACTGAACTCGCGCATTACTTGATCACCTTACTTAAAGTCAGAGTCCGGAAATCTCGCGTATTACTTGGACACTTTATAAAAATTCTTATACTCCTGAGAATTCGCGCATCACTTAGCCACCTTATTTAAAGTCAGAGTCCGGTAATCTCGCGTATTACTTGGCCACTTTAGAAAAATTTTTATACTCCTAAGAATTCGCGCATTACTTGGCCACTCTTCTCAGTACAGACTTCGTTTAACTCGCGTATTACGAGGCCACTTATGTATTTACATCAGCCCTGTGGTCCATTAAACTCGCGCATTACTTGGCCACCTTACTTAAAGTCAGAGTCCGGTAATCTCGCGTATTACTTGGCCACTTTAGAAAAATTCTTATACTCCTAAGAATTCGCGCATTACTTGGCCACTCTTCTCAGTACAGACTTCGTTTAACTCGCGTATTACGAGGCCACTTATGTATTTACATCAGCCCTGTGGTCCATTAAACTCGCGCATTACTTGGCAACCTTATTTAAAGTCAGAGTCCGGTAATCTCGCGTATTACTTGGCCACTTTAGAAAAATTCTTATACTCCTAAGAATTCGAGCATTACTTGGCCACTCTTCTCAGTACAGACTTAGTTTAACTCGCGTATTACGAGGCCACTCTTTGCAGCACAGACTTCGTTCAACTCGTGTATTGCGACGCCACCTATGTATTTATATCAGTCCTGAGGTCCACTGAACTCGTGCATTACTTGATGACCTTACTTAAAGTCAGAGTCCGGAAATCTCGCGTATTACTTTGACACTTTATAAAAATTCTTATACTCCTGAGAATTCGCGCATCACTTAGCCACCTTATTTAAAGTCAGAGTCCGGTAATCTCGCGTATTACTTGGCCACTTTAGAAAAATTCTTATACTCCTAAGAATTCGCGCATTACTTGGACACTCTTCTCAGTACAGACGTAGTTTAACTCGCGTATTACGAGGCCACTCTTTGCAGGACAGACTTCGTTCAACTCGCGTATTACGACGCCACCTATGTATTTATATCAGTCCTGAGGTCCACTGAACTCGCGCATTACTTGGCCACCTTACTTAAAGTCAGAGTCCGGTAATCTCGCGTATTACTTGGCCACTTTAGAAAAATTCTTATACTCCTAAGAATTCGCGCATTACTTGGCCACTCTTCTCAGTACAGACTTCGTTTAACTCGCGTATTACGAGGCCACTTATGTATTTACATCAGCCCTGTGGTCCATTAAACTCGCGCATTACTTGGCAACCTTATTTAAAGTCAGAGTCCTGTAATCTCGCGTATTACTTGGCCACTTTAGAAAAATTCTTATACTCCTAAGAATTCGCGCATTACTTGGCCACTCTTTTCAGTACAGACTTCGTTTAACTCGCGTATTACGAGGCCACTTATGTATTTACATCAGCCCTGTGGTCCATTAAACTCGCGCATTACTTGGCAACCTTATTTAAAGTCAGAGTCCGGTAATCTCGCGTATTACTTGGCCACTTTAGAAAAATTCTTATACTCCTAAGAATTCGCGCACTACTTGGCCACACTTTTCAGGATAGACTTCGTTTAACTCGCGTATTACGAGGCCACTTATGTATTTACATCAGCCCTGTGGCCCATTAAACTCGCGCATTACTTGGCAACCTTATTTAAAGTCAGAGTCCTGTAATCTCGCGTATTACTTGGCCATTTTAGAAAGATTATTATACCCCTAAGAATTCGCGCATTACTTGGCCACCTTATTTAAAGTCAGAGTCCGGAAAGCTCGTGTATTACTTGGCCACATTAGAAAAATCCTTATACTCCTATCAATTCGCGTATTACTTGATGACCTTATTTAATGTCAGAGTCCGGAATTCTCGCGTATTAGTT
The DNA here is from genome assembly GCA_030998225.1 of Diplolepis rosae. Lineage (NCBI taxonomy): Eukaryota > Metazoa > Arthropoda > Insecta > Hymenoptera > Diplolepididae > Diplolepis > Diplolepis rosae. Next base: position 816,966 of record JAPYXD010000700.1, read on the forward strand.
GGCCACTTTACAACAATTCTTATACTCCTAGGAATTCGCGCATTACTTGGCCATTCTTTTCAGGACGGACATCGTTTAACTCGCATATTACGAGGCCACATGTGTTTTTATATCAGTCCTGTGGTCCATCGAACTCGCGCATTACTTGGCCACCTTACTTAAAGTCAGAGTCCGGAAATCTCGCGTATTAGTTGGTCACTTTACAACAATTCTTATACTCCTAGGAATTCGCGTAATACTTGGCCATTCTTTTCAGGACGGGCTTCGTTTAACTCGCGTATTACGAGGCCACTTGTGTTTTTATATCAGTCCTGTGGTCCATTGAACTCGCGCATTACTTGGCCACCTTACTTAAAGTCAGAGTCCGGAAATCTCGCGCATTACTTGGCCACTATATAAAAATTGTCATACACCTAAGAACTAGTGCATAACTTGGCCACCTTACTTAAAGTCAGAGTCCGGAAATCTCGCGTATTACTTGGACACTTTATTAAAATTCTTATACTCCTGAGAATTAGCGCATCACTTAGCCACCTTATTTAAAGTCAGAGTCCGGAAATCTCGCGTATTACTTGGCCATTTTAGAAAAATTCTTATACTCCTCAGAATTCGCGCATTACTTGGCCACTCTTTTCAGGACAGACTTCGTTTAACTCGCGTCTTACGAAGCCAATTATGTATTTACATCAGTCCTGTGGTCCATTGAACTCGCGCATTACTTGGCCACCTTACTTAAAGTCAGAGTCCGGAAATCTCGCGTATTAGTTGGCCACTTTACAACAATTCTCATACTCCTAGGAATTCGCGCATTACTTGGCCATTCTTTTCAGGACGGACTTCGTTTAACTCGCGTATTACAAGGCCACTTGTGTTTTTATATCAGTCCTGTGGTCCATTGAACTCGCGCATTACTTGGTCACCTTACTTAAAGTCAGAGTCCGGAAATCTCGCGTATTAGTTGGCCACTTTACAACAATTCTTATACTCCTAAGAATTCGCGCATTACTTGGCCACTCTTTGCAGGACAGACTACGTTCAACTCGCGCATTACTTGGCCACTCTTTGCAGGACAGACTTCGTTCAACTCGCGTATTACGACTCCACCTATGTATTTATATCAGTCCTGAGGTCCACTGAACTCGCGCATTACTTGGTCACCTTACTTAATGTCATAGTCCGGAAATCTCGCGTATTACTTGGCCACATTATAAAAATTCTTATACTCCTAAGAATTCGCGTATTACTTGGCCACCTTATTTAAAGTAAGGGTCCGGAAACCTCGCGTATTACTTGGCCACTTTAGATAAATTCTTATACTCCTAAGAATTCGCGCATTACTTGGACACTCTTTTCAGTACATACTTCGTTTAACTCGCGTATTACGAGGCCACTTGTGTTTTTACATCAGTCCTGTGGTCCATTGAACTCGCGCATTACTTGGCCACCTTACTTAAAGTCAGAGTCCGGAAATCTCGCGTATTAGTTGGCCACTTTACAACAATTCTCATACTCCTAAGAATTCGCGCATTACTTGGCCACTCTTTTCAGTACAGACTTCGTTTAACTCGCGTATTACGAGGCCACTTATGTATTTACATCAGCCCTGTGGTCCATTAAACTCGCGCATTACTTGGCAACCTTATTTAAAGTCAGAGTCCGGTAATCTCGCGTATTACTTGGCCACTTTAGAAAAATTCTTATACTCCTAAGAATTCGCGCACTACTTGGCCACACTTTTCAGGACAGACTTCGTTTAACTCGCGTATTACGAGGCCACTTATGTATTTACATCAGCCCTGTGGCCCATTAAACTCGCGCATTACTTGGCAACCTTATTTAAAGTCAGAGTCCTGTAATCTCGCGTATTACTTGGCCATTTTAGAAAGATTATTATACCCCTAAGAATTCGCGCATTACTTGGCCACCTTATTTAAAGTCAGAGTCCGGAAAGCTCGTGTATTACTTGGCCACATTAGAAAAATCCTTATACTCCTATCAATTCGCGTATTACTTGATGACCTTATTTAATGTCAGAGTCCGGAATTCTCGCGTATTAGTTGGCCACTTTACAACAATTCTTATACTCCTAGGAATTCGCGCATTACTTGGCCATTCTTTTCAGGACGGACATCGTTTAACTCGCATATTACGAGGCCACATGTGTTTTTATATCAGTCCTGTGGTCCATCGAACTCGCGCATTACTTGGCCACCTTACTTAAAGTCAGAGTCCGGAAATCTCGCGTATTAGTTGGTCACTTTACAACAATTCTTATACTCCTAGGAATTCGCGTAATACTTGGCCATTCTTTTCAGGACGGGCTTCGTTTAACTCGCGTATTACGAGGCCACTTGTGTTTTTATATCAGTCCTGTGGTCCATTGAACTCGCGCATTACTTGGCCACCTTACTTAAAGTCAGAGTCCGGAAATCTCGCGCATTACTTGGCCACTATATAAAAATTGTCATACACCTAAGAACTAGTGCATAACTTGGCCACCTTACTTAAAGTCAGAGTCCGGAAATCTCGCGTATTACTTGGACACTTTATTAAAATTCTTATACTCCTGAGAATTAGCGCATCACTTAGCCACCTTATTTAAAGTCAGAGTCCGGAAATCTCGCGTATTACTTGGCCATTTTAGAAAAATTCTTATACTCCTCAGAATTCGCGCATTACTTGGCCACTCTTTTCAGGACAGACTTCGTTTAACTCGCGTCTTACGAAGCCAATTATGTATTTACATCAGTCCTGTGGTCCATTGAACTCGCGCATTACTTGGCCACCTTACTTAAAGTCAGAGTCCGGAAATCTCGCGTATTAGTTGGCCACTTTACAACAATTCTCATACTCCTAGGAATTCGCGCATTACTTGGCCATTCTTTTCAGGACGGACTTCGTTTAACTCGCGTATTACAAGGCCACTTGTGTTTTTATATCAGTCCTGTGGTCCATTGAACTCGCGCATTACTTGGTCACCTTACTTAAAGTCAGAGTCCGGAAATCTCGCGTATTAGTTGGCCACTTTACAACAATTCTTATACTCCTAAGAATTCGCGCATTACTTGGCCACTCTTTGCAGGACAGACTACGTTCAACTCGCGCATTACTTGGCCACTCTTTGCAGGACAGACTTCGTTCAACTCGCGTATTACGACGCCACCTATGTATTTATATCAGTCCTGAGGTCCACTGAACTCGCGCATTACTTGGTCACCTTACTTAATGTCATAGTCCGGAAATCTCACGTATTACTTGGCCACATTATAAAAATTCTTATACTCCTAAGAATTCGCGTATTACTTGGCCACCTTATTTAAAGTAAGGGTCCGGAAACCTCGCGTATTACTTGGCCACTTTAGATAAATTCTTATACTCCTAAGAATTCGCGCATTACTTGGACACTCTTTTCAGTACATACTTCGTTTAACTCGCGTATTACGAGGCCACTTGTGTTTTTACATCAGTCCTGTGGTCCATTGAACTCGCGCATTACTTGGCCACCTTACTTAAAGTCAGAGTCCGGAAATCTCGCGTATTAGTTGGCCACTTTACAACAATTCTCATACTCCTAGGAATTCGCGCATTACTTGGCCACCTTATTTAAAGTCATAGTCCGGAAATCTCGCGTATTACTTGGCCACTTTAGAAAAATTCTTATACTCCTCAGAATTCGCGCATTACTTGGCCACTCTTTTCAGGACTGACTTCGTTTAACTCGCGTCTTACGAAGCCAATTATGTATTTACATCAGTCCTGTGGTCCATTGAACTCGCGCATTACTTGGCCACCTTACTTAAAGTCAGAGTCCGGGAATCTCGCGTATTACTTGGCCACTTTATAAAAATTCTTATACTGCTAACAATTCGCGCATTACTTGGCCACTCTTTGCAGGACAGACTTCGTTCAACTCGCATATTACGACGCCACTTATGTATTTATATCAGTCCTGAGGTCCACTGAACTCGCGCATTACTTGATCACCTTACTTAATGTCATAGTCCGGAAATCTCGCGTATTACTTGGCCACTTTACTCCTAAGAATTCGCGCATTACTTGACCACACTTTTCAGGACAGACTTCGTTTAACTCGCGTATTACGACGCCACTTATGTATTTATATCAGGCCTGTGGTCCACTGAACTAGCGCATTACTTGATCACCTTACTTAATGTCATAGTCCGGAAATCTCGCGTATTACTTGGCCACTTTACTCCTAAGAATTCGCGCATTACTTGACCACACTTTTCAGGACAGACTTCGTTTAACTCGCGTATTACGAGGCCACTTATGTATTTATATCAGTCCTGTGGTCCATTAAACTCGCGCATTACATGGCAACCTTATTTAAAGTCAGAGTCCGGAAATCTCTCGTATTACTTGGCCACTTTATAAAAATACTTATACTGCTAACAATTCGCGCATTACTTGGCCACTCTTTGCAGGACAGACTTCGTTCAACTCGCATATTACGACGCCACTTATGTATTTATATCAGTCCTGAGGTCCACTGAACTCGCGCATTACTTGACCACACTTTTCAGGACAGACTTCGTTTAACTCGCGTATTACGACGCCACTTATCTATTTATATCATGCCTGTGGTCCACTGAACTCGCGCATTACTTGATCACCTTACTTAATGTCATAGTCCGGAAATCTCGCGTATTACTTGGCCACTTTAGAAAAATTCTTATTCTCCTAAGAATTCGCGCATTACTTGGACACTCCTTTCAGTACATACTTCGTTTAACTCGCGTATTACGAGGCCACATGTGTTTTTACATCAGTCCTGTGGTCCATTGAACTCGCGCATTACTTGACCACCTTACTTGAAGTCAGAGTCCGGAATCTCGCGTATTACTTGGACACTTTAGAAAAATTCTTATACTCCTAAGAATTCGCGCATTGCTTGGCAACCTTATTTAAAGTCAGAGTCCGGAAATCTCGCGTATTACAGCAGTCCTGTGGTCCATTGAACTCGCGCATTACTTGGCCACCTTACTTAAAGTCAGAGTCCGGAAATCTCGCGTATTACTTGGACACTTTATAAAAATTCTTATACTCCTGAGAATTCGCGCATCACTTAGCCACCTTATTTAAAGTCAGAGTCCGGAAATCTCGCGTATTACTGGGCGACTTTAGAAAAATTCTTATACTCCTCAGAATTCGCGCATTACTTGGCCACTCTTTTCAGGACAGACTTCGTTTAACTCGCGTCTTACGAGGCCAATTATGTATTTAAATCAGTCCTGTGGTCCATTGAACTCGCGCATTACTTGACCACCTTACTTAAAGTCAGAGTCCGGAATCTCGCGTATTACTTGGACACTTTATAAAAATTCTTATACTCCTGAGAATTCGCGCATCACTTAGCCACCTTATTTAAAGTCAGAGTCCGGAAATCTCGCGTATTACAGCAGTCCTGTGGTCCATTGAACTCGCGCATTACTTGGCCACCTTACTTAAAGTCAGAGTCCGGAAATCTCGCGTATTACTGGGCGACTTTAGAAAAATTCTTATACTCCTCAGAATTCGCGCATTACTTGGCCACTCTTTTCAGGACAGACTTCGTTTAACTCGCGTCTTAAGAGGCCAATTATGTATTTAAATCAGTCCTGTGGTCCATTGAACTCGCGCATTACTTGACCACCTTACTTAAAGTCAGATTCCGGAATCTCGCGTATTACTTGGACACTTTAGAAAAATTCTTATACTCCTAAGAATTCGCGCATTACTTTGCAACCTTATTTAAAGTCAGAGTCCGGAAATCTCGCGTATAACAGCGGTCCTGTGGTCCATTGAACTCGCGCATTACTTGGCCACCTTACTTAAAGTCAGAGTCCGGAAATCTCGCGTATTACTTGGACACTTTATAAAAATTCTTATACTCCTGAGAATTCGCGCATCACTTAGCCACCTTATTTAAAGTCAGAGTCCGGAAATCTCGCGTATTACAGCAGTCCTGTGGTCCATTGAACTCGCGCATTACTTGATCACCTTACTTAAAGTCAGAGTCCGGAAATCTCGCGTATTACTTGGACACTTTATAAAAATTCTTATACTCCTGAGAATTCGCGCATCACTTAGCCACGTTATTTAAAGTCAGAGTCCGGTAATCTCGCGTATTACTTGGCCACTTTAGAAAAATTTTTATACTCCTAAGAATTCGCGCATTACTTGGCCACTCTTCTCAGTACTGACTTCGTTTAACTCGCGTATTACGAGGCCACTTATGTATTTACATCAGCCCTGTGGTCCATTAAACTCGCGCATTACTTGGCCACCTTACTTAAAGTCAGAGTCCGGTAATCTCGCGTATTACTTGGCCACTTTAGAAAAATTCTTATACTCCTAAGAATTCGCGCATTACTTGGCCACTCTTCTCAGTACAGACTTCGTTTAACTCGCGTATTACGAGGCCACTTATGTATTTACATCAGCCCTGTGGTCCATTAAACTCGCGCATTACTTGGCAACCTTATTTAAAGTCAGAGTCCGGTAATCTCGCGTATTACTTGGCCACTTTAGAAAAATTCTTATACTCCTAAGAATTCGCGCATTACTTGGCCACTCTTCTCAGTACAGACGTAGTTTAACTCGCGTATTACGAGGCCACTCTTTGCAGGACAGACTTCGTTCAACTCGCGTATTACGACGCCACCTATGTATTTATATCAGTCCTGAGGTCCACTGAACTCGCGCATTACTTGATCACCTTACTTAATGTCATAGTCTGGAAGTCTCGCGTATTACTTAGCCACTTTACTCCTAAGAATTCGCCGATTACTTGACCACACTTTTCAGGACAGACTTCGTTTAACTCGCGTATTACGACGCCTTTTATGTATTTATATCAGGCCTGTGGTCCACTGAACTCGCGCATTACTTGATCACCTTACTTAAAGTCAGAGTCCGGAAATCTCGCGTATTACTTGGACACTTTATAAAAATTCTTAAACTCTTGAGAATTCGCGCATCACTTAGCCACCTTATTTAAAGTCAGAGTCCGGTAATCTCGCGTATTACTTGGCCGCTTTAGAAAAATTTTTATACTCCTAAGAATTCGCGCATTACTTGGCCACTCTTCTCAGTACAGACTTCGTTTAACTCGCGTATTACGAGGCCACTTATGTATTTACATCAGCCCTGTGGTCCATTAAACTCGCGCATTACTTGGCCACCTTACTTAAAGTCAGAGTCCGGTAATCTCGCGTATTACTTGGCCACTTTAGAAAAATTCTTATACTCCTAAGAATTCGCGCATTACTTGGCCACTCTTCTCAGTACAGACTTCGTTTAACTCGCGTATTACGAGGCCACTTATGTATTTACATCAGCCCTGTGGTCCATTAAACTCGCGCATTACTTGGCAACCTTATTTAAAGTCAGAGTCCTGTAATCTCGCGTATTACTTGGCCACTTTAGAAAAATTTTTATACTCCTAAGAATTCGCGCATTACTTGGCCACTCTTCTCAGTACAGACTTCGTTTAACTCGCGTATTACGAGGCCACTTATGTATTTACATCAGCCCTGTGGTCCATTAAACTCGCGCATTACTTGGCCACCTTACTTAAAGTCAGAGTCCGGTAATCTCGCGTATTACTTGGCCACTTTAGAAAAATTCTTATACTCCTAAGAATTCGCGCATTACTTGGCCACTCTTCTCAGTACAGACTTCGTTTAACTCGCGTATTACGAGGCCACTTATGTATTTACATCAGCCCTGTGGTCCATTAAACTCGCGCATTACTTGGCAACCTTATTTAAAGTCAGAGTCCTGTAATCTCGCGTATTACTTGGCCACTTTAGAAAAATTTTTATACTCCTAAGAATTCGCGCATTACTTGGCCACTCTTCTCAGTACAGACTTCGTTTAACTCGCGTATTACGAGGCCACTTGTGTTTTTATATCAGTCCTGTGGTCCATTGAACTCGCGCATTACTTGGCCACCTTTCTTAAAGTCAGAGTCCGGAAATCTCGCGTATTACTTGGCCATTTTAGAAAAATTCTTATACTCCTCAGAATTCGCGCATTACTTGGCCACTCTTTTCAGGACAGACTTCGTTTAACTCGCGTCTTACGAAGCCAATTATGTATTTACATCAGTCCTGTGGTCCATTGAACTCGCGCATTACTTGGCCACCTTACTTAAAGTCAGAGTCCGGAAATCTCGCGTATTAGTTGGCCACTTTACAACAATTCTCATACTCCTAGGAATTCGCGCATTACTTGGCCATTCTTTTCAGGACGGACTTCGTTTAACTCGCGTATTACAAGGCCACTTGTGTTTTTATATCAGTCCTGTGGTCCATTGAACTCGCGCATTACTTGGTCACCTTACTTAAAGTCAGAGTCCGGAAATCTCGCGTATTAGTTGGCCACTTTACAACAATTCTTATACTCCTAAGAATTCGCGCATTACTTGGCCACTCTTTGCAGGACAGACTACGTTCAACTCGCGCATTACTTGGCCACTCTTTGCAGGACAGACTTCGTTCAACTCGCGTATTACGACTCCACCTATGTATTTATATCAGTCCTGAGGTCCACTGAACTCGCGCATTACTTGGTCACCTTACTTAATGTCATAGTCCGGAAATCTCGCGTATTACTTGGCCACATTATAAAAATTCTTATACTCCTAAGAATTCGCGTATTACTTGGCCACCTTATTTAAAGTAAGGGTCCGGAAACCTCGCGTATTACTTGGCCACTTTAGATAAATTCTTATACTCCTAAGAATTCGCGCATTACTTGGACACTCTTTTCAGTACATACTTCGTTTAACTCGCGTATTACGAGGCCACTTGTGTTTTTACATCAGTCCTGTGGTCCATTGAACTCGCGCATTACTTGGCCACCTTACTTAAAGTCAGAGTCCGGAAATCTCGCGTATTAGTTGGCCACTTTACAACAATTCTCATACTCCTAGGAATTCGCGCATTACTTGGCCACCTTATTTAAAGTCATAGTCCGGAAATCTCGCGTATTACTTGGCCACTTTAGAAAAATTCTTATACTCCTCAGAATTCGCGCATTACTTGGCCACTCTTTTCAGGACAGACTTCGTTTAACTCGCGTCTTACGAAGCCAATTATGTATTTACTTCAGTCCTGTGGTCCATTGAACTCGCGCATTACTTGGCCACCTTACTTAAAGTCAGAGTCCGGGAATCTCGCGTATTACTTGGCCACTTTATAAAAATTCTTATACTGCTAACAATTCGCGCATTACTTGGCCACTCTTTGCAGGACAGACTTCGTTCAACTCGCATATTACGACGCCACTTATGTATTTATATCAGTCCTGAGGTCCACTGAACTCGCGCATTACTTGATCACCTTACTTAATGTCATAGTCCGGAAATCTCGCGTATTACTTGGCCACTTTACTCCTAAGAATTCGCGCATTACTTGACCACACTTTTTAGGACAGACTTCGTTTAATTCGCGTATTACGACGCCACTTATGTATTTATATCAGGCCTGTGGTCCACTGAACTCGCGCATTACTTGATCACCTTACTTAATGTCATAGTCCGGAAATCTCGCGTATTACTTGGCCACTTTACTCCTAAGAATTCGCGCATTACTTGACCACACTTTTCAGGACAGACTTCGTTTAACTCGCGTATTACGACGCCACTTATCTATTTATATCAGGCCTGTGGTCCACTGAACTCGCGCATTACTTGATCACCTTACTTAATGTCATAGTCCGGAAATCTCGCGTATTACTTGGCCACTTTAGAAAAATTCTTATTCTCCTAAGAATTCGCGCATTACTTGGACACTCCTTTCAGTACATACTTCGTTTAACTCGCGTATTACGAGGCCACATGTGTTTTTACATCAGTCCTGTGGTCCATTAAACTCGCGCATTACATGGCAACCTTATTTAAAGTCAGAGTCCGGAAATCTCGCGTATTACTTGGCCACTTTATAAAAATTCTTATACTGCTAACAATTCGCGCATTACTTGGCCACTCTTTGCAGGACAGACTTCGTTCAACTCGCATATTACGACGCCACTTATGTATTTATATCAGTCCTGTGGTCCACTGAACTCGCGCATTACTTGATCACCTTATTTAATGTCATAGTCCGGAAATCTCGCGTATTACTTGGCCACTTTACTCCTAAGAATTCGCGCATTACTTGACCACACTTTTCAGGACAGACTTCGTTTAACTCGCGTATTACGACGCCACTTATGTATTTACATCAGCCCTGTGGTCCATTAAACTCGCGCATTACTTGGCCACCTTATTTAAAGTCAGAGTCCGGTAATCTCGCGTATTACTTGGCCACTTTAGAAAAATTCTTATACTCCTAAGAATTCGCGCATTACTTGGCCACTCTTCTCAGTACAGACTTCGTTTAACTCGCGTATTACGAGGCCACTTATGTATTTACATCAGCCCTGTGGTCCATTAAACTCGCGCATTACTTGGCAACCTTATTTAAAGTCAGAGTCCTGTAATCTCGCGTATTACTTGGCCACTTTAGAAAAATTTTTATACTCCTAAGAATTCGCGCATTACTTGGCCACTCTTCTCAGTACAGACTTCGTTTAACTCGCGTATTACGAGGCCACTTATGTATTTACATCAGCCCTGTGGTCCATTAAACTCGCGCATTACTTGGCCACCTTACTTAAAGTCAGAGTCCGGTAATCTCGCGTATTACTTGGCCACTTTAGAAAAATTCTTATACTCCTAAGAATTCGCGCATTACTTGGCCACTCTTCTCAGTACAGACTTCGTTTAACTCGCGTATTACGAGGCCACTTATGTATTTACATCAGCCCTGTGGTCCATTAAACTCGCGCATTACTTGGCAACCTTATTTAAAGTCAGAGTCCTGTAATCTCGCGTATTACTTGGCCACTTTAGAAAAATTTTTATACTCCTAAGAATTCGCGCATTACTTGGCCACTCTTCTCAGTACAGACTTCGTTTAACTCGCGTATTACGAGGCCACTTGTGTTTTTATATCAGTCCTGTGGTCCATTGAACTCGCGCATTACTTGGCCACCTTACTTAAAGTCAGAGTCCGGTAATCTCGCGTATTACTTGGCCATTTTAGAAAAATTCTTATACTCCTCAGAATTCGCGCATTACTTGGCCACTCTTTTCAGGACAGACTTCGTTTAACTCGCGTCTTACGAAGCCAATTATGTATTTACATCAGTCCTGTGGTCCATTGAACTCGCGCATTACTTGGCCACCTTACTTAAAGTCAGAGTCCGGAAATCTCGCGTATTAGTTGGCCACTTTACAACAATTCTCATACTCCTAGGAATTCGCGCATTACTTGGCCATTCTTTTCAGGACGGACTTCGTTTAACTCGCGTATTACAAGGCCACTTGTGTTTTTATATCAGTCCTGTGGTCCATTGAACTCGCGCATTACTTGGTCACCTTACTTAAAGTCAGAGTCCGGAAATCTCGCGTATTAGTTGGCCACTTTACAACAATTCTTATACTCCTAAGAATTCGCGCATTACTTGGCCACTCTTTGCAGGACAGACTACGTTCAACTCGCGCATTACTTGGCCACTCTTTGCAGGACAGACTTCGTTCAACTCGCGTATTACGACTCCACCTATGTATTTATATCAGTCCTGAGGTCCACTGAACTCGCGCATTACTTGGTCACCTTACTTAATGTCATAGTCCGGAAATCTCGCGTATTACTTGGCCACATTATAAAAATTCTTATACTCCTAAGAATTCGCGTATTACTTGGCCACCTTATTTAAAGTAAGGGTCCGGAAACCTCGCGTATTACTTGGCCACTTTAGATAAATTCTTATACTCCTAAGAATTCGCGCATTACTTGGACACTCTTTTCAGTACATACTTCGTTTAACTCGCGTATTACGAGGCCACTTGTGTTTTTACATCAGTCCTGTGGTCCATTGAACTCGCGCATTACTTGGCCACCTTACTTAAAGTCAGAGTCCGGAAATCTCGCGTATTAGTTGGCCACTTTACAACAATTCTCATACTCCTAGGAATTCGCGCATTACTTGGCCACCTTATTTAAAGTCATAGTCCGGAAATCTCGCGTATTACTTGGCCACTTTAGAAAAATTCTTATACTCCTCAGAATTCGCGCATTACTTGGCCACTCTTTTCAGGACAGACTTCGTTTAACTCGCGTCTTACGAAGCCAATTATGTATTTACTTCAGTCCTGTGGTCCATTGAACTCGCGCATTACTTGGCCACCTTACTTAAAGTCAGAGTCCGGGAATCTCGCGTATTACTTGGCCACTTTATAAAAATTCTTATACTGCTAACAATTCGCGCATTACTTGGCCACTCTTTGCAGGACAGACTTCGTTCAACTCGCATATTACGACGCCACTTATGTATTTATATCAGTCCTGAGGTCCACTGAACTCGCGCATTACTTGATCACCTTACTTAATGTCATAGTCCGGAAATCTCGCGTATTACTTGGCCACTTTACTCCTAAGAATTCGCGCATTACTTGACCACACTTTTTAGGACAGACTTCGTTTAATTCGCGTATTACGACGCCACTTATGTATTTATATCAGGCCTGTGGTCCACTGAACTCGCGCATTACTTGATCACCTTACTTAATGTCATAGTCCGGAAATCTCGCGTATTACTTGGCCACTTTACTCCTAAGAATTCGCGCATTACTTGACCACACTTTTCAGGACAGACTTCGTTTAACTCGCGTATTACGACGCCACTTATCTATTTATATCAGGCCTGTGGTCCACTGAACTCGCGCATTACTTGATCACCTTACTTAATGTCATAGTCCGGAAATCTCGCGTATTACTTGGCCACTTTAGAAAAATTCTTATTCTCCTAAGAATTCGCGCATTACTTGGACACTCCTTTCAGTACATACTTCGTTTAACTCGCGTATTACGAGGCCACATGTGTTTTTACATCAGTCCTGTGGTCCATTAAACTCGCGCATTACATGGCAACCTTATTTAAAGTCAGAGTCCGGAAATCTCGCGTATTACTTGGCCACTTTATAAAAATTCTTATACTGCTAACAATTCGCGCATTACTTGGCCACTCTTTGCAGGACAGACTTCGTTCAACTCGCATATTACGACGCCACTTATGTATTTATATCAGTCCTGTGGTCCACTGAACTCGCGCATTACTTGATCACCTTATTTAATGTCATAGTCCGGAAATCTCGCGTATCACTTGGCCACTTTACTCCTAAGAATTCGCGCATTACTTGACCACACTTTTCAGGACAGACTTCGTTTAACACGCGTATTACGACGCCACTTATCTATTTATATCAGGCCTGTGGTCCACTGAACTCGCGCATTATTTGATCACCTTATTTAATGTCATAGTCCGGAAATCTCGCGTATTACTTGGCCACTTTAGAAAAATTCTTATTCTCCTAAGAATTCGCGCATTACTTGGACACTCCTTTCAGTACATACTTCGTTTAACTCGCGTATTACGAGGCCACATGTGTTTTTACATCAGTCCTGTGGTCCATTGAACTCGCGCATTACTTGACCACCTTACTTAAAGTCAGAGTCCGGAATCTCGCGTATTACTTGGACACTTTAGAAAAATTTTTATACTCCTAAGAATTCGCGCATTACTTGGCCACCTTACTTAAAGTCAGAGTCCGGTAATCTCGCGTATTACTTGGCCACTTTAGAAAAATTCTTATACTCCTAAGAATTCGAGCATTACTTGGCCACTCTTCTCAGTACAGACTTAGTTTAACTCGCGTATTACGAGGCCACTCTTTGCAGCACAGACTTCGTTCAACTCGTGTATTGCGACGCCACCTATGTATTTATATCAGTCCTGAGGTCCACTGAACTCGTGCATTACTTGATGACCTTACTTAAAGTCAGAGTCCGGAAATCTCGCGTATTACTTTGACACTTTATAAAAATTCTTATACTCCTGAGAATTCGCGCATCACTTAGCCACCTTATTTAAAGTCAGAGTCCGGTAATCTCGCGTATTACTTGGCCACTTTAGAAAAATTCTTATACTCCTAAGAATTCGCGCATTACTTGGCCACTCTTCTCAGTACAGACGTAGTTTAACTCGCGTATTACGAGGCCACTCTTTGCAGGACAGACTTCGTTCAACTCGCGTATTACGACGCCACCTATGTATTTATATCAGTCCTGAGGTCCACTGAACTCGCGCATTACTTGATCACCTTACTTAATGTCATAGTCTGGAAATCTCGCGTATTACTTAGCCACTTTACTCCTAAGAATTCGCCGATTACTTGACCACACTTTTCAGGACAGACTTCGTTTAACTCGCGTATTACGACGCCTTTTATGTATTTATATCAGGCCTGTGGTCCACTGAACTCGCGCATTACTTGATCACCTTACTTAAAGTCAGAGTCCGGAAATCTCGCGTATTACTTGGACACTTTATAAAAATTCATATACTCCTGAGAATTCGCGCATCACTTAGCCTTCTTATTTAAAGTCAGAGTCCGGTACTCTCGCGTATTACTTGGCCACTTTAGAAAAATTTTTATACTCCTAAGAATTCGCGCATTACTTGGACACTCCTTTCAGTACATACTTCGTTTAACTCGCGTATTACGAGGCCACATGTGTTTTTACATCAGTCCTGTTGTCCATTGAACTCGCGCATTACTTGACCACCTTACTTAAAGTCAGATTCCGGTAATCTCGCGTATTACTTGGCCACTTTAGAAAAATTCTTTTACTCCTCAGAATTCGCGCATTACTTGGCCACTCTTTTCAGGACATACTTCGTTTAACTCGCGTCTTACGAGGCCAATTATGTATTTACATCAGCCCCGTGGTCCATTAAACTCGCGCATTACTTGGCAACCCTATTTAAAGTCAGAGTCCGGAAATCTCGCGTATTACTTGGCCACTTTAGAAAAATTCTTATACTCCTAAGAATTCGAGCATTACTTGGCCACTCTTTTCAGTACAGACTTCGTTTAACTCGCGTATTACGAGGACAATTATGTAATTACATCAGTACTGTTGTCCATTGAACTCGCGCATCACTTGGCCACCTTACTTAAAATCAGATTCCGGAAATCTCGCGTATTACTTGGCCACTTTAGAAAAATTCTTATTCTCCTAAGAATTCGCGTATTACTTGGCCACTTTATAAAAATTCTTATACTGCTAACAATTCGCGCATTACTTGGCCACTCTTTTCAGGACAGACTTCGTTCAACTCGCATATTACGACGCCACTTATGTATTTATATCAGTCCTGAGGTCCACTGAACTCGCGCATTACTTGATCACCTTACTTAATGTCATAGTCCGGAAATCTCGCGTATTACTTGGCCACTTTACTCCTAAGAATTCGCGCATTACTTGACCACACTTTTTAGGACAGACTTCGTTTAATTCGCGTATTACGACGCCACTTATGTATTTATATCAGGCCTGTGGTCCACTGAACTCGCGCATTACTTGATCACCTTACTTAATG
The DNA here is from genome assembly GCA_030998225.1 of Diplolepis rosae. Classification (NCBI taxonomy): domain Eukaryota; kingdom Metazoa; phylum Arthropoda; class Insecta; order Hymenoptera; family Diplolepididae; genus Diplolepis; species Diplolepis rosae. The sequence goes on from JAPYXD010000700.1 coordinate 832,461, forward strand.
TCATAGTCCGGAAATCTCGCGTATTACTTGGCCACTTTACTCCTAAGAATTCGCGCATTACTTGACCACACTTTTCAGGACAGACTTCGTTTAACTCGCGTATTACGACGCCACTTATCTATTTATATCAGGCCTGTGGTCCACTGAACTCGCGCATTACTTGATCACCTTACTTAATGTCATAGTCCGGAAATCTCGCGTATTACTTGGCCACTTTAGAAAAATTCTTATTCTCCTAAGAATTCGCGCATTACTTGGACACTCCTTTCAGTACATACTTCGTTTAACTCGCGTATTACGAGGCCACATGTGTTTTTACATCAGTCCTGTGGTCCATTAAACTCGCGCATTACATGGCAACCTTATTTAAAGTCAGAGTCCGGAAATCTCGCGTATTACTTGGCCACTTTATAAAAATTCTTATACTGCTAACAATTCGCGCATTACTTGGCCACTCTTTGCAGGACAGACTTCGTTCAACTCGCATATTACGACGCCACTTATGTATTTATATCAGTCCTGTGGTCCACTGAACTCGCGCATTACTTGATCACCTTATTTAATGTCATAGTCCGGAAATCTCGCGTATCACTTGGCCACTTTACTCCTAAGAATTCGCGCATTACTTGACCACACTTTTCAGGACAGACTTCGTTTAACACGCGTATTACGACGCCACTTATCTATTTATATCAGGCCTGTGGTCCACTGAACTCGCGCATTACTTGATCACCTTATTTAATGTCATAGTCCGGAAATCTCGCGTATTACTTGGCCACTTTAGAAAAATTCTTATTCTCCTAAGAATTCGCGCATTACTTGGACACTCCTTTCAGTACATACTTCGTTTAACTCGCGTATTACGAGGCCACATGTGTTTTTACATCAGTCCTGTTGTCCATTGAACTCGCGCATTACTTGACCACCTTACTTAAAGTCAGATTCCGGTAATCTCGCGTATTACTTGGACACTTTAGAAAAATTCTTATACTCCTAAGAATTCGCGCATTACTTGGCCACCTTATTTAAAGTCAGAGTCCGGTAATCTCGCGTATTACTTGGCCACTTTAGAAAAATTCTTATACTCCTAAGAATTCGAGCATTACTTGGCCACTCTTCTCAGTACAGACTTAGTTTAACTCGCGTATTACGAGGCCACTCTTTGCAGCACAGACTTCGTTCAACTCGTGTATTGCGACGCCACCTATGTATTTATATCAGTCCTGAGGTCCACTGAACTCGTGCATTACTTGATGACCTTACTTAAAGTCAGAGTCCGGAAATCTCGCGTATTACTTTGACACTTTATAAAAATTCTTATACTCCTGAGAATTCGCGCATCACTTAGCCACCTTATTTAAAGTCAGAGTCCGGTAATCTCGCGTATTACTTGGCCACTTTAGAAAAATTCTTATACTCCTAAGAATTCGCGCATTACTTGGCCACTCTTCTCAGTACAGACGTAGTTTAACTCGCGTATTACGAGGCCACTCTTTGCAGGACAGACTTCGTTCAACTCGCGTATTACGACGCCACCTATGTATTTATATCAGTCCTGAGGTCCACTGAACTCGCGCATTACTTGATCACCTTACTTAATGTCATAGTCTGGAAATCTCGCGTATTACTTAGCCACTTTACTCCTAAGAATTCGTCGATTACTTGACCACACTTTTCAGGACAGACTTCGTTTAACTCGCGTATTACGACGCCTTTTATGTATTTATATCAGGCCTGTGGTCCACTGAACTCGCGCATTACTTGATCACCTTACTTAAAGTCAGAGTCCGGAAATCTCGCGTATTACTTGGACACTTTATAAAAATTCTTAAACTCTTGAGAATTCGCGCATCACTTAGCCTTCTTATTTAAAGTCAGAGTCCGGTACTCTCGCGTATTACTTGGCCACTTTAGAAAAATTCTTACACTCCTAAGAATTCGCGCATTACTTGGACACTCCTTTCAGTACATACTTCGTTTAACTCGCGTATTACGAGGCCACATGTGTTTTTACATCAGTCCTGTTGTCCATTGAACTCGCGCATTACTTGACCACCTTACTTAAAGTCAGAGTTCGGTAATCTCGCGTATTACTTGGCCACTTTAGAAAAATTCTTTTACTCCTCAGAATTCGCGCATTACTTGGCCACTCTTTTCAGGACATACTTCGTTTAACTCGCGTCTTACGAGGCCAATTATGTATTTAAATCAGTCCTGTGGTCCATTAAACTCGCGCATTACTTGGCAACCCTATTTAAAGTCAGAGTCCGGAAATCTCGCGTATTACTTGGCCACTTTATAAAAATTCTTATACTGCTAACAAATCGCGCATTACTTGGCCACTCTTTGCAGGACAGACTTCGTTCAACTCGCATATTACGACGCCACTTATGTATTTATATCAGTCCTGAGGTCCACTGAACTCGCGCATTACTTGATCACCTTACTTAATGTCATATTCGGCAAATCTCGCGTATCACTTCGCCATTTTACTCCTAAGAATTCGCGCATTACTTGACCACACTTTTCAGGACAGACTTCGTTTAACTCGCGTCTTACGAAGCCAATTATGTATTTACTTCAGTCCTGTGGTCCATTGAACTCGCGCATTACTTGGCCACCTTACTTAAAGTCAGAGTCCGGGAATCTCGCGTATTACTTGGCCACTTTATAAAAATTCTTATACTGCTAACAATTCGCGCATTACTTGGCCACTCTTTGCAGGACAGACTTCGTTCAACTCGCATATTACGACGCCACTTATGTATTTATATCAGTCCTGAGGTCCACTGAACTCGCGCATTACTTGATCACCTTACTTAATGTCATATTCTGCAAATCTCGCGTATCACTTCGCCACTTTACTCCTAAGAATTCGCGCATTACTTGGACACTCTTTTCAGTACATACTTCGTTTAACTCGCTTCTTACGAGGCCAATTATGTATTTACATCAGCCCTGTGGTCCATTGTACTCGCGCATTACTTGACCACCTTACTTAAGGTCAGAGTCCGGAATCTCGCGTATTACTTTGACACTTTATAAAAATTCTTATACTCCTCAGAATTCGTGCATCACTTAGCCATTCTTTTCAGTACATACTTCGTTTAACTCGCGTATTACGAGGCCACATGTGTTTTTACATCAGTCCTGTGGTCCATTGAACTCGCGCATTACTTGACCACCTTACTTAAAGTCAGAGTCCGGAATCTCGCGTATTACTTGGACACTTTAGAAAAATTCTTATACTCCTAAGAATTCGCGCATTGCTTGGCAACCATATTTAAAGTCAGAGTCAAGAAATCTCGCGTATTACAGCAGTCCTGTGGTCCATTGAACTCGCGCATTACTTGGCCACCTTACTTAAAGTCAGAGTCCGGAAATCTCGCGTATTACTTGGACACTTTATAAAAATTCTTATACTCCTGAGAATTCGCGCATCACTTAGCCATTCTTTTCAGTACATACTTCGTTTAACTCGCGTATTACGAGGCCACTTATGTATTTACATCAGTCCTGTGGTCCATTGAACTCGCGCATTACTTGGCCACCTTACTTAAAGTCAGAGTCCGGAAATCTCGCGTATTAGTTGGTCACTTTACAACAATTCTTATACTCCTAGGAATTCGCGTAATACTTGGCCATTCTTTTCAGGACAGACTTCGTTCAACTCGCATATTACGACGCCACTTATGTATTTATATCAGTCCTGAGGTCCACTGAACTCGCGCATTACTTGATCACCTTACTTAATGTCATAGTCCGGAAATCTCGCGTATTACTTGGCCACTTTACTCCTAAGAATTCGCGCATTACTTGACCACACTTTTCAGGACAGACTTCGTTTAACTCGCGTATTACGAAGCCAATTATGTAATTACATCAGTCCTGTTGTCCATTGAACTCGCGCATTACTTGGCCACCTTACTTAAAATCAGATTCCGGCAATCTCGCGTATTACTTGTCTACTTTAGAAAAATTCTTATACTCCTAAGAATTCGCGCATTACTTGGCCACTCTTCTCAGTACAGACTTAGTTTAACTCGCGTATTACGAGGCCTATTATGTATTTACATCAGCCCTGTGGTCCATTAAACTCGCGCATTACTTGGCAACCTTATTTAAAGTCAGAGTCCGGTAATCTCGCGTATTACTTGGCCACTTTAGAAAAATTCTTATACTCCTACGAATTCGCGCATTACTTGGCCACACTTTTCAGAACAGACTTCGTTTAACTCGCGCATTACGAGACCACTTAGGTTTTTATGTCAGTCCTGAGGTCCATTGAACTCGCGCATTACTTGGCCACCTTACTTAAAGTCAGAGTCCGGAAATCTCGCGTATTACTTGGCCACTTTATAAAAATTGTCATACACCTAAGAATTAGCGCATAACTTGGCCACCTTACTTAAAGTCAGAGTACGGAAATCTTGCGTATTACTTGGCCACTTCATATAAACATTCTTAGACTAATAAGAATGCGCGCATTACTTGGCCACATTATTTAAAGTCAGAGTCCGGAAATCTCGCGCATTATTTACCACATACCTTAAAGTCAGAGTCAGAAAATCTCGCGTATTACTTGGTCATTTTAGAAAGATTATTATACCCCTAAGAATTCGCGCATTGCTTGGCCACCTTATTTAAAGTCAGAGTCCGGAAAGCTCATGTATTACTTGGCCACATTAGAAAAATCCTTATACTCCTATCAATTCGCGCATCACTTAGCCACCTTATTTAAAGTCAGAGTCCGGAAATCTCGCGTATTACTGGGCGACTTTAGAAAAATTCTTATACTCCTAGGAATTCGCTCATTATTTGGCCATTCTTTTCAGGACGGACTTCGTTTAACTCGCGTATTACGAGTCCACTTGTGTTTTTATATCAGTCCTGTGGTCCATTGAACTCGCGCATTACTTGGCCACGTTACTTAAAGTCAGAGTCCGGAAATCTCGCGTATTATTTGGTCACTTTACAACAATTCTTATACTCCTAGGAATTCGCGCATTACTTGGCCATTCTTTTCAGGACGGTCTTCGTTTAACTCGCGTATTACGAGGCCACTTGTGTTTTTATATCAGTCCTGTGGTCCATTAAACTCGCGCATTACTTGGCCACCTTACTTAAAGTCAGAGTCCGGAAATCTCGCGTATTACTTGGCCACTTTATAAAAATTGTCATACACCTAAGAATTAGTGCATAACTTGGCCACCTTACTTAAAGTCAGAGTACGGAAATCTTGCGCATTACTTGGCCACTCTTTTCAGGACAGACTTCGTTTAACTCGCGTCTTACGAGGCCAATTATGTATTTAAATCAGTCCTGTGGTCCATTGAACTCGCGCATTACTTGGCCACCTTACTTAAAGTCAGAGTCCGGAATCTCGCGTATTACTTGGACACTTTAGAAAAATTCTTATACTCCTAAGAATTCGCGCATTACTTGGCAACCTTATTTAAAGTCAGAGTGCGGAAATCTCGCGTATTACAGCAGTCCTGTGGTCCATTGAACTCGCGCATTACTTGGCCACCTTACTTAAAGTCAGAGTCCGGAAATCTCGCGTATTACTTGGCCACTTTATAAAAATTTTCATACACCTAAGAATTAGTGCATAACTTGGCCACCTTACTTAAAGTCAGAGTACGGAAATCTTGCGTATTACTTGGCCACTTCATATAAACATTCTTAGACTAATAAGAATGCGCGCATTACTTGGCCACATTATTTAAAGTCAGAGTCCGGAAATCTCGCGCATTATTTACCACATACCTTAAAGTCAGAGTCAGAAAATCTCGCGTATTACTTGGTCATTTCAGAAAGATTATTATACCCCTAAGAATTCGCGCATTGCTTGGCCACCTTATTTAAAGTCAGAGTCCGGAAAGCTCATGTATTACTTGGCCACATTAGAAAAATCCTTATACTCCTATCAATTCGCGTATTACTTGGCCACCGTACTTATAGTCAGAGTACGAAAATCTCGCGCATTACTTGGCCACTTTACAACAATTCTTATACTCCTAGGAATTCGCTCATTATTTGGCCATTCTTTTCAGGACGGTCTTCGTTTAACTCGCGTATTACGAGGCCACTTGTGTTTTTATATCAGTCCTGTGGTCCATTGAACTCGCGCATTACTTGGCCACGTTACTTAAAGTCAGAGTCCGGAAATCTCGCGTATTAGTTGGTCACTTTACAACAATTCTTATACTCCTAGGAATTCGCGCATTACTTGGCCATTCTTTTCAGGACGGTCTTCGTTTAACTCGCGTATTACGAGGCCACTTGTGTTTTTATATCAGTCCTGTGGTCCATTAAACTCGCGCATTACTTGGCCACCTTACTTAAAGTCAGAGTCCGGAAATCTCGCGTATTACTTGGCCACTTTATAAAAATTGTCATACACCTAAGAATTAGTGCATAACTTGGCCACCTTACTTAAAGTCAGAGTACGGAAATCTTGCGTATTACTTGGCCACTTTATATAAACATTCTTAGACTAATAAGAATTCGCGCATCACTTAGCCACCTTATTTAAAGTCAGAGTCCGGAAATCTCGCGTATTACTGGGCGACTTTAGAAAAATTCTTATACTCCTCAGAATTCGCGCATTACTTGGCCACTCTTTTCAGGACAGACTTCGTTTAACTCGCGTCTTACGAGGCCAATTATGTATTTAAATCAGTCCTGTGGTCCATTGAACTCGCGCATTACTTGACCACCTTACTTAAAGTCAGAGTCCGGAATCTCGCGTATTACTTGGACACTTTAGAAAAATTTTTATACTCCTAAGAATTCGCGCATTACTTGGCAACCTTATTTAAAGTCAGAGTGCGGAAATCTCGCGTATTACAGCAGTCCTGTGGTCCATTGAACTCGCGCATTACTTGGCCACCTTACTTAAAGTCAGAGTCCGGAAATCTCGCGTATTACTTGGCCACTTTATAAAAATTTTCATACACCTAAGAATTAGTGCATAACTTGGCCACCTTACTTAAAGTCAGAGTACGGAAATCTTGCGTATTACTTGGCCACTTCATATAAACATTCTTAGACTAATAAGAATGCGCGCATTACTTGGCCACATTATTTAAAGTCAGAGTCCGGAAATCTCGCGCATTATTTACCACATACCTTAAAGTCAGAGTCAGAAAATCTCGCGTATTACTTGGTCATTTTAGAAAGATTATTATACCCCTAAGAATTCGCGCATTGCTTGGCCACCTTATTTAAAGTCAGAGTCCGGAAAGCTCATGTATTACTTGGCCACATTAGAAAAATCCTTATACTCCTATCAATTCGCGCATCACTTAGCCACCTTATTTAAAGTCAGAGTCCGGAAATCTCGCGTATTACTTGGCCACTTTATAAAAATTCTTATACTCCCTAGGAATTCGCTCATTATTTGGCCATTCTTTTCAGGACAGACTTCGTTTAACTCGCGTATTACGAGTCCACTTGTGTTTTTATATCAGTCCTGTGGTCCATTGAACTCGCGCATTACTTGGCCACGTTACTTAAAGTCAGAGTCCGGAAATCTCGCGTATTATTTGGTCACTTTACAACAATTCTTATACTCCTAGGAATTCGCGCATCACTTAGCCACCTTATTTAAAGTTATAGTCCGGAAATCTCGCGTATTACTTGGCCACTTTAGAAAAATTCTTATACTCCTCAGAATTCGCGCATTACTTGGCCACTCTTTTCAGGACAGACTTCGTTTAACTCGCGTCTTACGAAGCCAATTATGTATTTACTTCAGTCCTGTGGTCCATTGAACTCGCGCATTACTTGGCCACCTTACTTAAAGTCAGAGTCCGGGAATCTCGCGTATTACTTGGCCACTTTATAAAAATTCTTATACTGCTAACAATTCGCGCATTACTTGGCCACTCTTTGCAGGACAGACTTCGTTCAACTCGCATATTACGACGCCACTTATGTATTTATATCAGTCCTGAGGTCCACTGAACTCGCGCATTACTTGATCACCTTACTTAATGTCATAGTCCGGAAATCTCGCGTATTACTTGGCCACTTTACTCCTAAGAATTCGCGCATTACTTGACCACACTTTTCAGGACAGACTTCGTTTAACTCGCGTATTACGAGGACAATTATGTAATTACATCAGTACTGTTGTCCATTGAACTCGCGCATTACTTGGCCACCTTACTTAAAATCAGATTCCGGCAATCTCGCGTATTACTTGTCTACTTTAGAAAAATTCTTATACTCCTAAGAATTCGCGCATTACTTGGCCACTCTTCTCAGTACAGACTTAGTTTAACTCGCGTATTACGAGGCCAATTATGTATTTACATCAGCCCCGTGGTCCATTAAACTCGCGCATTACTTGGTCACCTTACTTAAAGTCAGAGTCCGGAAATCTCGCGTATTAGTTGGTCACTTTACAACAATTCTTATACTCCTAGGAATTCGCGCATTACTTGGCCATTCTTTTCAGGACAGACTTCGTTCAACTCGCATATTACGACGCCACTTATGTATTTATATCAGTCCTGAGGTCCACTGAACTCGCGCATTACTTGATCACCTTACTTAATGTCATAGTCCGGAAATCTCGCGTATTACTTGGCCACTTTACTCCTAAGAATTCGCGCATTACTTGACCACACTTTTCAGGACAGACTTCGTTTAACTCGCGTATTACGAGGCCAATTATGTAATTACATCAGTCCTGTTGTCCATTAAACTCGCGCATTACTTGGCCACCTTACTTAAAGTCAGAGTCCGGAAATCTCGCGTATTACTTGTCTACTTTAGAAAAATTCTTATACTCCTAAGAATTCGCGCATTACTTGGCCACTCTTCTCAGTACAGACTTAGTTTAACTCGCGTATTACGAGGCCAATTATGTATTTACATCAGCCCCGTGGTCCATTAAACTCGCGCATTACTTGGCAACCCTATTTAAAGTCAGAGTCCGGAAATCTCGCGTATTACTTGGCCACTTTAGAAAAATTCTTATACTCCTAAGAATTCGCGCATTACTCGGCCACTCTTTTCAGTACAGACTTCGTTTAACTCGCGTATTACGAGGCCACTTATGTATTTACATCAGCCCTGTGGTCCATTAAACTCGCGCATTACTTGATCACCTTACTTAAAGTCAGAGTCCGGAAATCTCGTGTATTACTTGGCCACATTAGAAAAATCCTTATACTCCTATCAATTCGCGTATTACTTGGCCACCGTACTTATAGTCAGAGTACGAAAATCTCGCGCATTACTTGGCCACTTTACAACAATTCTTATACTCCTAGGAATTCGCTCATTATTTGGCCATTCTTTTCAGGACGGTCTTCGTTTAACTCGCGTATTACGAGTCCACTTGTGTTTTTATATCAGTCCTGTGGTCCATTGAACTCGCGCATTACTTGGCCACGTTACTTAAAGTCAGAGTCCGGAAATCTCGCGTATTAGTTGGTCACTTTACAACAATTCTTATACTCCTAGGAATTCGCGCATTACTTGGCCATTCTTTTCAGGACGGTCTTCGTTTAACTCGCGTATTACGAGGCCACTTGTGTTTTTATATCAGTCCTGTGGTCCATTAAACTCGCGCATTACTTGGCCACCTTACTTAAAGTCAGAGTCCGGAAATCTCGCGTATTACTTGGCCACTTTATAAAAATTGTCATACACCTAAGAATTAGTGCATAACTTGGCCACCTTACTTAAAGTCAGAGTACGGAAATCTTGCGTATTACTTGGCCACTTTATATAAACATTCTTAGACTAATAAGAATTCGCGCATCACTTAGCCACCTTATTTAAAGTCAGAGTCCGGAAATCTCGCGTATTACTGGGCGACTTTAGAAAAATTCTTATACTCCTCAGAATTCGCGCATTACTTGGCCACTCTTTTCAGGACAGACTTCGTTTAACTCGCGTCTTACGAGGCCAATTATGTATTTAAATCAGTCCTGTGGTCCATTGAACTCGCGCATTACTTGACCACCTTACTTAAAGTCAGAGTCCGGAATCTCGCGTATTACTTGGACACTTTAGAAAAATTGTCATACACCTAAGAATTAGCGCATAACTTGGCCACCTTATTTAAAGTCAGAGTCCGGTAATCTCGCGTATTACAGCAGTCCTGTGGTCCATTGAACTCGCGCATTACTTGGCCACCTTACTTAAAGTCAGAGTCCGGAAATCTCGCGTATTACTTGGCCACTTTATAAAAATTGTCATACACCTAAGAATTAGTGCATAACTTGGCCACCTTACTTAAAGTCAGAGTACGGAAATCTTGCGTATTACTTGGCCACTTCATATAAACATTCTTAGACTAATAAGAATGCGCGCATTACTTGGCCACATTATTTAAAGTCAGAGTCCGGAAATCTCGCGCATTATTTACCACATACCTTAAAGTCAGAGTCAGAAAATCTCGCGTATTACTTGGTCATTTCAGAAAGATTATTATACCCCTAAGAATTCGCGCATTGCTTGGCCACCTTATTTAAAGTCAGAGTCCGGAAAGCTCATGTATTACTTGGCCACATTAGAAAAATCCTTATACTCCTATCAATTCGCGTATTACTTGGCCACCGTACTTATAGTCAGAGTACGAAAATCTCGCGCATTACTTGGCCACTTTACAACAATTCTTATACTCCTAGGAATTCGCTCATTATTTGGCCATTCTTTTCAGGACGGTCTTCGTTTAACTCGCGTATTACGAGGCCACTTGTGTTTTTATATCAGTCGTGTGGTCCATTGAACTCGCGCATTACTTGGCCACGTTACTTAAAGTCAGAGTCCGGAAATCTCGCGTATTAGTTGGTCACTTTACAACAATTCTTATACTCCTAGGAATTCGCGCATTACTTGGCCATTCTTTTCAGGACGGTCTTCGTTTAACTCGCGTATTACGAGGCCACTTGTGTTTTTATATCAGTCCTGTGGTCCATTAAACTCGCGCATTATTCGGCCACCTTACTTAAAGTCAGAGTCCGGAATCTCGCGTATTACTTGGACACTTTAGAAAAATTCTTATACTCCTAAGAATTCGCGCATTACTTGGCAACCTTATTTAAAGTCAGAGTGCGGAAATCTCGCGTATTACAGCAGTCCTGTGGTCCATTGAACTCGCGCATTACTTGGCCACCTTACTTAAAGTCAGAGTCCGGAAATCTCGCGTATTACTTGGACACTTTATAAAAATTCTTATACTCCTGAGAATTCGCGCATCACTTAGCCACCTTATTTAAAGTCAGAGTCCGGTAATCTCGCGTATTACTTGGCCACTTTAGAAAAATTCTTATTCTCCTAAGAATTCGCGCATTACTTGGACACTCCTTTCAGTACATACTTCGTTTAACTCGCGTATTACGAGGCCACATGTGTTTTTACATCAGTCCTGTTGTCCATTGAACTCGCGCATTACTTGACCACCTTACTTAAAGTCAGAGTCCGGTAATCTCGCGTATTACTTGGCCACTTTAGAAAAATTCTTTTACTCCTCAGAATTCGCGCATTACTTGGCCACTCTTTTCAGGACATACTTCGTTTAACTCGCGTCTTACGAGGACAATTATGTATTTACATCAGCCCCGTGGTCCATTAAACTCGCGCTTTACTTGGCAACCCTATTTAAAGTCAGAGTCCGGAAATCTCGCGTATTACTTGGCCACTTTAGAAAAATTCTTATACTCCTAAGAATTCGAGCATTACTTGGCCACTCTTTTCAGTACAGACTTCGTTTAACTCGCGTATTACGAGGCCAATTATGTAATTACATCAGTCCTGTTGTCCATTGAACTCGCGCATTACTTGGCCACCTTACTTAAAATCAGATTCCGGCAATCTCGCGTATTACTTGTCTACTTTAGAAAAATTCTTATACTCCTAAGAATTCGCGCATTACTTGGCCACTCTTCTCAGTACAGACTTAGTTTAACTCGCGTATTACGAGGCCAATTATGTATTTACATCAGCCCCGTGGTCCATTAAACTCGCGCATTACTTGGCAACCCTATTTAAAGTCAGAGTCCGGTAATCTCGCGTATTACTTGGCCACTTTAGAAAAATTCTTATACTCCTAAGAATTCGCGCATTACTCGGCCACTCTTTTCAGTACAGACTTCGTTTAACTCGCGTATTACGAGGCCACTTATGTATTTACATCAGCCGTGTGGTCCATTAAACTCGCGCATTACTTGGCAACCTTATTTAAAGTCAGAGTCCGGTAATCTCGCGTATTACTTGGCCACTTTAGAAAAATTCTTATACTCCTACGAATTCGCGCATTACTTGGCCACACTTTTCAGAACGGACTTCGTTTAACTCGCGCATTAGGAGACCACTTAGGTTTTTATGTCAGTCCTGAGGTCCATTGAACTCGCGCATTACTTGGCCACCCAACTTAAAGTCAGAGTCCGGAAATCTCGCGTATTACTTTGCCACTTTATAAAAATTGTCATACACCTAAGAATTAGCGCATAACTTGGCCACCTTACTTAAAGTCAGAGTACGGAAATCTTGCGTATTACTTGGCCACTTTATATAAACATTCTTAGACTAATAAGAATGCGCGCATTACTTGGCCACATTATTTAAAGTCAGAGTCCGGAAATCTCGCGCATTATTTGCCACATACCTTAAAGTCAGAGTCAGAAAATCTCGCGTATTACTTGGCCATTTTAGAAAGATTATTATACCCCTAAGAATTCGCGCATTGCTTTGCCACCTTATTTAAAGTCAGAGTCCGGTAATCTCGCGTATTACGAGGCCAATTATGTATTTACATCAGCCCCGTGGTCCATTAAACTCGCGCATTACTTGGCAACCCTATTTAAAGTCAGAGTCCGGTAATCTCGCGTATTACTTGGCCACTTTAGAAAAATTCTTATACTCCTAAGAATTCGCGCATTACTCGGCCACTCTTTTCAGTACAGACTTCGTTTAACTCGCGTATTACGAGGCCACTTATGTATTTACATCAGCCGTGTGGTCCATTAAACTCGCGCATTACTTGGCAACCCTATTTAAAGTCAGAGTCCGGAAATCTCGCGTATTACTTGGCCACTTTAGAAAAATTCTTATACTCCTAAGAATTCGAGCATTACTTGGCCACTCTTTTCAGTACAGACTTCGTTTAACTCGCATATTACGAGGCCAATTATGTAATTACATCAGTCCTGTTGTCCATTGAACTCGCGCATTACTTGGCCACCTTACTTAAAATCAGATTCCGGCAATCTCGCGTATTACTTGTCTACTTTAGAAAAATTCTTATACTCCTAAGAATTCGCGCATTACTTGGCCACTCTTCTCAGTACAGACTTAGTTTAACTCGCGTATTACGAGGCCAATTATGTATTTACATCAGCCCCGTGGTCCATTAAACTCGCGCATTACTTGGCAACCCTATTTAAAGTCAGAGTCCGGTAATCTCGCGTATTACTTGGCCACTTTAGAAAAATTCTTATACTCCTAAGAATTCGCGCATTACTCGGCCACTCTTTTCAGTACAGACTTCGTTTAACTCGCGTATTACGAGGCCACTTATGTATTTACATCAGCCGTGTGGTCCATTAAACTCGCGCATTACTTGGCAACCTTATTTAAAGTCAGAGTCCGGTAATCTCGCGTATTACTTGGCCACTTTAGAAAAATTCTTATACTCCTACGAATTCGCGCATTACTTGGCCACACTTTTCAGAACAGACTTCGTTTAACTCGCGCATTACGAGACCACTTAGGTTTTTATGTCAGTCCTGAGGTCCATTGAACTCGCGCATTACTTGGCCACCCAACTTAAAGTCAGAGTCCGGAAATCTCGCGAATTACTTGGCCACTTTATAAAAATTGTCATACACCTAAGAATTAGCGCATAACTTGGCCACCTTACTTAAAGTCAGAGTACGGAAATCTTGCGTATTACTTGGCCACTTTATATAAACATTCTTAGACTAATAAGAATGCGCGCATTACTTGGCCACATTATTTAAAGTCAGAGTCCGGAAATCTCGCGCATTATTTGCCACATACCTTAAAGTCAGAGTCAGAAAATCTCGCGTATTACTTGGCCATTTTAGAAAGATTATTATACCCCTAAGAATTCGCGCATTGCTTGGCCACCTTATTTAAAGTCAGAGTCCGGAAAGCTCATGTATTACTTGGCCACATTAGAAAAATCCTTATACTCCTATCAATTCGCGTATTACTTGGCCACCGTACTTATAGTCAGAGTACGAAAATCTCGCGCATTACTTGGCCACTTTACAACAATTCTTATACTCCTAGGAATTCGCTCATTATTTGGCCATTCTTTTCAGGACGGACTTCGTTTAACTCGCGTATTACGAGGCCACTTGTGTTTTTATATCAGTCCTGTGGTCCATTGAACTCGCGCATTACTTGGCCACCTTACTTAAAGTCAGAGTCCGGAAATCTCGCGTATTAGTTGGCCACTTTACAACAATTCTTATACTCCTAGGAATTCGCGCATTACTTGGCCAATCTTTTCAGGACGGGCTTAGTTTAACTCGCGTATTACGAGGCCCCTTGTGTTTTTATATCAGTCCTGTGGTCCATTAAACTCGCGCATTACTTGGTCACCTTACTTAAAGTCAGAGTCCGGAAATCTCGCGTATTAGTTGGTCACTTTAAAACAATTCTTATACTCCTAGGAATTCGCGCATTACTTGGCCATTCTTTTCAGGACGGTCTTCGTTTAACTCGCGTATTACGAGGCCACTTGTGTTTTTATATCAGTCGTGTGGTCCATTGAACTCGCGCATTACTTGGCCACCTTACTTAAAGTCAGAGTCGGGAAATCTCGCGTATTAGTTGGTCACTTTACAACAATTCTTATACTCCATCTATTTCGCGCATTACTTGGCCATTCTTTTCAGGACGGTCTTCGTTTAACTCGCGTATTACGAGGCCACTTGTGTTTTTATATCAGTCCTGTGGTCCATTAAACTCGCGCATTACTTGGCCACCTTACTTAAAGTCAGAGTCCGGAAATCTCGCGTATTACTTGGCCACTTTATAAAAATTGTCATACACCTAAGAATTAGTGCATAACTTGGCCACCTTACTTAAAGTCAGAGTACGGAAATCTTGCGTATTACTTGGCCACTTTATATATACATTCTTAGACTAATAAGAATTCGCGCATTACTTGGCCACCTTATTTAAAGTCGGAGTCCGGAAATCTCGCGTATTAGTTGGTCACTTTAAAAAAATTCTTATACTCCTAAGAATTCGCGCATTACTTGGCCACTCTTTTCAGTATAGACTTCGTTTAACTCGCGTATTACGAGGCCACATAAGTATTTATATCAGTCCTGTGGTCCATTGAACTTGCGCATTACTTGGCCACCTTATTTAAAGTCGGAGTCCGGAAATCTCGCGTATTAGTTGGTCACTTTAAAAAAATTCTTATACTCCTAAGAATTCGCGCATTACTTGGCCACTCTTTTCAGTATAGACTTCGTTTAACTCGCGTATTACGAGGCCACATAAGTATTTATATCAGTCCTGTGGTCCATTGAACTCGCGCATTACTTGGCCACCTTACTTAAAGTCAGAGTCCGGAAATCTCGGGTATTACTTGGACACTTTATTAAAATTCTTATACTCCTGAGAATTCGCCCATAACTTGGCCACCTTACTTAAAGTCAGAGTCCGGAAATCTTGCGTATTACTTGGCCACTTTATACAAACATTCTTATACTCCTAGGAATTCGCGCATTACTTGGCCATTCTTTTCAGGACGGTCTTCGTTTAACTCGCGTATTACGAGGCCACTTGTGTTTTTATATCAGTCCTGTGGTCCATTGAACTCGCGCATTACTTGGCCACCTTACTTAAAGTCAGAGTCCGGAAATCTCGCGTATTAGTTGGTCACTTTACAACAATTCTTATACTCCTAGGAATTCGCGCATTACTTGGCCATTCTTTTCAGGACGGTCTTCGTTTAACTCGCGTATTACGAGGCCACTTGTGTTTTTATATCAGTCCTGTGGTCCATTGAACTCGCGCATTACTTGGCCACCTTACTTAAAGTCAGAGTCCGGAAATCTCGCGTATTACTTGGACACTTTATAAAAATTCTTATACTCCTGAGAATTCGCGCATTACTTGGCCACTCTTCTCAGTACAGACGTAGTTTAACTCGCGTATTACGAGGCCACTCTTTGCAGGACAGACTTCGTTCACCTCGCGTATTACGACGCCACCTATGTATTTATATCAGTCCTGAGGTCCACTGAACTCGCGCATTACTTGATCACCTTACTTAATGTCATAGTCTGGAAATCTCGCGTATTACTTAGCCACTTTACTCCTAAGAATTCGTCGATTACTTGACCACACTTTTCAGGTCAGACTTCGTTTACCTCGCGTATTACGACGCCTTTTATGTATTTATATCAGGCCTGTGTTCCCCTGAACTCGCGCATTACTTGATCACCTTACTTAAAGTCAGAGTCCGGAAATCTCGCGTATTACTTGGACACTTTATAAAAACTCTTATACTCCTGAGAATTCGCGCATCACTTAGCCACCTTATTTAAAGTCAGAGTCCGGTAATCTCGCGTATTACTTGGCCACTTTAGAAAAATTCTTATTCTCCTAAGAATTCGCGCATTACTTGGACACTCCTTTCAGTACATACTTCGTTTAACTCGCGTATTACGAGGCCACATGTGTTTTTACATCAGTCCTGTTGTCCATTGAACTCGCGCATTACTTGATCACCTTACTTAATGTCATAGTCTGGAAATCTCGCGTATTACTTAGCCACTTTACTCCTAAGAATTCGTCGATTACTTGACCACACTTTTCAGGTCAGACTTCGTTTAACTCGCGTATTACGACGCCTTTTATGTATTTATATCAGGCCTGTGTTCCCCTGAACTCGCGCATTACTTGATCACCTTACTTAAAGTCAGAGTCCGGAAATCTCGCGTATTACTTGGACACTTTATAAAAACTCTTATACTCCTGAGAATTCGCGCATCACTTAGCCACCTTATTTAAAGTCAGAGTCCGGAAATCTCGCGTATTACTTGGCCACTTTAGAAAAATTCTTTTACTCCTCAGAATTCGCGCATTACTTGGCCACTCTTTTCAGGACATACTTCGTTTAACTCGCGTCTTACGAGGCCAATTATGTATTTACATCAGCCCCGTGGTCCATTAAACTCGCGCATTACTTGGCAACCCTATTTAAAGTCAGAGTCCGGAAATCTCGCGTATTACTTGGCCACTTTAGAAAAATTCTTATACTCCTAAGAATTCGAGCATTACTTGGCCACTCTTTTCAGTACAGACTTCGTTTAACTCGCGTATTACGAGGCCAATTATGTAATTACATCAGTCCTGTTGTCCATTGAACTCGCGCATTACTTGGCCACCTTACTTAAAATCAGATTCCGGCAATCTCGCGTATTACTTGTCTACTTTAGAAAAATTCTTATACTCCTAAGAATTCGCGCATTACTTGGCCACTCTTCTCAGTACAGACTTAGTTTAACTCGCGTATTACGAGGCCAATTATGTATTTACATCAGCCCCGTGGTCCATTAAACTCGCGCATTACTTGGCAACCCTATTTAAAGTCAGAGTCCGGTAATCTCGCGTATTACTTGGCCACTTTAGAAAAATTCTTATACTCCTAAGAATTCGCGCATTACTCGGCCACTCTTTTCAGTACAGACTTCGTTTAACTCGCGTATTACGAGGCCACTTATGTATTTACATCAGCCCTGTGGTCCATTAAACTCGCGCATTACTTGGCAACCTTATTTAAAGTCAGAGTCCGGTAATCTCGCGTATTACTTGGCCACTTTAGAAAAATTCTTATACTCCTACGAATTCGCGCATTACTTGGCCACACTTTTCAGAACAGACTTCGTTTAACTCGCGCATTACGAGACCACTTAGGTTTTTATGTCAGTCCTGAGGTCCATTGAACTCGCGCATTACTTGGCCACCCTACTTAAAGTCAGAGTCCGGAAATCTCGCGTATTACTTGGCCACTTTATAAAAATTGTCATACACCTAAGAATTAGCGCATAACTTGGCCACCTTACTTAAAGTCAGAGTACGGAAATCTTGCGTATTACTTGGCCACTTTATATAAACATTCTTAGACTAATAAGAATGCGCGCATTACTTGGCCACATTATTTAAAGTCAGAGTCCGGAAATCTCGCGCATTATTTACCACATACCTTAAAGTCAGAGTCAGAAAATCTCGCGTATTACTTGGCCATTTTAGAAAGATTATTATACCCCTAAGAATTCGCGCATTGCTTGGCCACCTTATTTAAAGTCAGAGTCCGGAAAGCTCATGTATTACTTGGCCACATTAGAAAAATCCTTATACTCCTATCAATTCGCGTATTACTTGGCCACCGTACTTATAGTCAGAGTACGAAAATCTCGCGCATTACTTGGCCACTTTACAACAATTCTTATACTCCTAGGAATTCGCTCATTATTTGGCCATTCTTTTCAGGACGGACTTCGTTTAACTCGCGTATTACGAGTCCACTTGTGTTTTTATATCAGTCCTGTGGTCCATTGAACTCGCGCATTACTTGGCCACGTTACTTAAAGTCAGAGTCCGGAAATCTCGCGTATTAGTTGGCCACTTTACAACAATTCTTATACTCCTAGGAATTCGCGCATTACTTGGCCAATCTTTTCAGGACGGGCTTAGTTTAACTCGCGTATTACGAGGCCCCTTGTGTTTTTATATCAGTCCTGTGGTCCATTAAACTCGCGCATTACTTGGTCACCTTACTTATAGTCAGAGTCCGGAAATCTCGCGTATTAGTTGGCCACTTTACAACAATTCTTATACTCCTAAGAATTCGCGCATTACTTGGCCACTCTTTGCAGGACAGACTTCGTTCAACTCGCGCATTACTTGGCCACACTTTGCAGGACAGACTTCGTTCAACTCGCGTATTACGACGCCACCTATGTATTATATCAGTCCTGAGGTCCACTGATCTCGTGCATTACTTGATGACCTTACTTAATGTCAGAGTCCGGAATTCTCGCGTATTAGTTGGCCACTTTACAACAATTCTTATACTCCTAGGAATTCGCGCATTACTTGGCCATTCTTTTCAGGACGGACTTCGTTTAACTCGCGTATTACGAGGCCACTTGTGTTTTTATATCAGTCGTGTGGTCCATTGAACTCGCGCATTACTTGGCCACATTACTTAAAGTCAGAGTCCGGAAATCTCGCGTATTAGTTGGTCACTTTACAACAATTCTTATACTCCTAGGAATTCGCGCATTACTTGGCCATTCTTTTCAGGACGGTCTTCGTTTAACTCGCGTATTACGAGGCCACTTGTGTTTTTATATCAGTCCTGTGGTCCATTAAACTCGCGCATTACTTGGCCACCTTACTTAAAGTCAGAGTCCGGAAATCTCGCGTATTACTTGGCCACTTTATAAAAATTGTCATACACCTAAGAATTAGTGCATAACTTGGCCACCTTACTTAAAGTCAGAGTACGGAAATCTTGCGTATTACTTGGCCACTTTATATAAACATTCTTAGACTAATAAGAATTCGCGCATTACTTGGCCACCTTATTTAAAGTCGGAGTCCGGAAATCTCGCGTATTAGTTGGTCACTTTAAAAAAATTCTTATACTCCTAGGAATTCGCGCATTACTTGGCCAATCTTTTCAGGACGGGCTTAGTTTAACTCGCGTATTACGAGGCCAATTATGTATTTACATCAGCCCCGTGGTCCATTAAACTCGCGCATTACTTGGTCACCTTACTTAAAGTCAGAGTCCGGAAATCTCGCGTATTAGTTGGTCACTTTAAAACAATTCTTATACTCCTAGGAATTCGCGCATTACTTGGCCATTCTTTTCAGGACGGTCTTCGTTTAACTCGCGTATTACGAGGCCACTTGTGTTTTTATATCAGTCGTGTGGTCCATTGAACTCGCGCATTACTTGGCCACCTTACTTAAAGTCAGAGTCGGGAAATCTCGCGTATTAGTTGGTCACTTTACAACAATTCTTATACTCCTAGGAATTCGCGCATTACTTGGCCATTCTTTTCAGGACGGTCTTCGTTTAACTCGCGTATTACGAGGCCACTTGTGTTTTTATATCAGTCCTGTGGTCCATTAAACTCGCGCATTACTTGGCCACCTTACTTAAAGTCAGAGTCCGGAAATCTCGCGTATTACTTGGCCACTTTATAAAAATTGTCATACACCTAAGAATTAGTGCATAACTTGGCCACCTTACTTAAAGTCAGAGTACGGAAATCTTGCGTATTACTTGGCCACTTTATATATACATTCTTAGACTAATAAGAATTCGCGCATTACTTGGCCACCTTATTTAAAGTCGGAGTCCGGAAATCTCGCGTATTAGTTGGTCACTTTAAAAAAATTCTTATACTCCTAAGAATTCGCGCATTACTTGGCCACTCTTTTCAGTATAGACTTCGTTTAACTCGCGTATTACGAGGCCACATAAGTATTTATATCAGTCCTGTGGTCCATTGAACTTGCGCATTACTTGGCCACCTTATTTAAAGTCGGAGTCCGGAAATCTCGCGTATTAGTTGGTCACTTTAAAAAAATTCTTATACTCCTAAGAATTCGCGCATTACTTGGCCACTCTTTTCAGTACAGACTTCGTTTAACTCGCGTATTACGAGGCCACATAAGTATTTATATCAGTCCTGTGGTCCATTGAACTCGCGCATTAGTTGGCCACCTTACTTAAAGTCAGAGTTCGGAAATCTCGCGTATTACTTGGACACTTTATTAAAATTCTTATACTCCTGAGAATTCGCCCATAACTTGGCCACCTTACTTAAAGTCAGAGTACGGAAATCTTGCGTATTACTTGGCCACTTTATACAAACATTCTTATACTCCTAGGAATTCGCGCATTACTTGGCCATTCTTTTCAGGACGGACTTCGTTTAACTCGCGTATTACGAGGCCACTTGTGTTTTTATATCAGTCGTGTGGTCCATTGAACTCGCGCATTACTTGGCCACCTTACTTAAAGTCAGAGTCCGGAAATCTCGCGTATTAGTTGGTCACTTTACAACAATTCTTATACTCCTAGGAATTCGCGCATTACTTGGCCATTCTTTTCAGGACGGTCTTCGTTTAACTCGCGTATTACGAGGCCACTTGTGTTTTTATATCAGTCCTGTGGTCCATTGAACTCGCGCATTACTTGGCCACCTTACTTAAAGTCAGAGTCCGGAAATCTCGCGTATTACTTTGACACTTTATAAAAATTCTTATACTCCTGAGAATTCGCGCATCACTTAGCCACCTTATTTAAAGTCAGAGTCCGGTAATCTCGCGTATTACTTGGCCACTTTAGAAAAATTCTTATACTCCTAAGAATTCGCGCATTACTTGGCCACTCTTCTCAGTACAGACGTAGTTTAACTCGCGTATTACGAGGCCACTCTTTGCAGGACAGACTTCGTTCACCTCGCGTATTACGACGCCACCTATGTATTTATATCAGTCCTGAGGTCCACTGAACTCGCGCATTACTTGATCACCTTACTTAATGTCATAGTCTGGAAATCTCGCGTATTACTTAGCCACTTTACTCCTAAGAATTCGTCGATTACTTGACCACACTTTTCAGGTCAGACTTCGTTTACCTCGCGTATTACGACGCCTTTTATGTATTTATATCAGGCCTGTGTTCCCCTGAACTCGCGCATTACTTGATCACCTTACTTAAAGTCAGAGTCCGGAAATCTCGCGTATTACTTGGACACTTTATAAAAACTCTTATACTCCTGAGAATTCGCGCATCACTTAGCCACCTTATTTAAAGTCAGAGTCCGGAAATCTCGCGTATTACTTGGCCACTTTAGTAATATTGTTATTCTCCTTAGAATTCGCGCATTACTTGGACACTCCTTTCAGTACATACTTCGTTTAACTCGCGTATTACGAGGCCACATGTGTTTTTACATCAGTCCTGTGGTCCATTGAACTCGCGCATTACTTGATCACCTTACTTAATGTCATAGTCTGGAAATCTCGCGTATTACTTAGCCACTTTACTCCTAAGAATTCGTCGATTACTTGACCACACTTTTCAGGTCAGACTTCGTTTACCTCGCGTATTACGACGCCTTTTATGTATTTATATCAGGCCTGTGTTCCCCTGAACTCGCGCATTACTTGATCACCTTACTTAAAGTCAGAGTCCGGAAATCTCGCGTATTACTTGGACACTTTATAAAAACTCTTATACTCCTGAGAATTCGCGCATCACTTAGCCACCTTATTTAAAGTCAGAGTCCGGAAATCTCGCGTATTACTTGGCCACTTTAGAAAAATTCTTTTACTCCTCAGAATTCGCGCATTACTTGGCCACTCTTTTCAGGACATACTTCGTTTAACTCGCGTCTTACGAGGCCAATTATGTATTTACATCAGCCCCGTGGTCCATTAAACTCGCGCATTACTTGGCAACCCTATTTAAAGTCAGAGTCCGGAAATCTCGCGTATTACTTGGCCACTTTAGAAAAATTCTTATACTCCTAAGAATTCGAGCATTACTTGGCCACTCTTTTCAGTACAGACTTCGTTTAACTCGCGTATTACGAGGCCAATTATGTAATTACATCAGTCCTGTTGTCCATTGAACTCGCGCATTACTTGGCCACCTTACTTAAAATCAGATTCCGGCAATCTCGCGTATTACTTGTCTACTTTAGAAAAATTCTTATACTCCTAAGAATTCGCGCATTACTTGGCCACTCTTCTCAGTACAGACTTAGTTTAACTCGCGTATTACGAGGCCAATTATGTATTTACATCAGCCCCGTGGTCCATTAAACTCGCGCATTACTTGGCAACCCTATTTAAAGTCAGAGTCCGGTAATCTCGCGTATTACTTGGCCACTTTAGAAAAATTCTTATACTCCTAAGAATTCGCGCATTACTGGTCCACTCTTTTCAGTACAGACTTCGTTTAACTCGCGTATTACGAGGCCACTTATGTATTTACATCAGCCCTGTGGTCCATTAAACTCGCGCATTACTTGGCAACCTTATTTAAAGTCAGAGTCCGGTAATCTCGCGTATTACTTGGCCACTTTAGAAAAATTCTTATACTCCTACGAATTCGCGCATTACTTGGCCACACTTTTCAGAACAGACTTCGTTTAACTCGCGCATTACGAGACCACTTAGGTTTTTATGTCAGTCCTGAGGTCCATTGAACTCGCGCATTACTTGGCCACCCTACTTAAAGTCAGAGTCCGGAAATCTCGCGTATTACTTGGCCACTTTATAAAAATTGTCATACACCTAAGAATTAGCGCATAACTTGGCCACCTTACTTAAAGTCAGAGTACGGAAATCTTGCGTATTACTTGGCCACTTTATATAAACATTCTTAGACTAATAAGAATGCGCGCATTACTTGGCCACATTATTTAAAGTCAGAGTCCGGAAATCTCGCGCATTATTTACCACATACCTTAAAGTCAGAGTCAGAAAATCTCGCGTATTACTTGGCCATTTTAGAAAGATTATTATACCCCTAAGAATTCGCGCATTGCTTGGCCACCTTATTTAAAGTCAGAGTCCGGAAAGCTCATGTATTACTTGGCCACATTAGAAAAATCCTTATACTCCTATCAATTCGCGTATTACTTGGCCACCGTACTTATAGTCAGAGTACGAAAATCTCGCGCATTACTTGGCCACTTTACAACAATTCTTATACTCCTAGGAATTCGCTCATTATTTGGCCATTCTTTTCAGGACGGACTTCGTTTAACTCGCGTATTACGAGTCCACTTGTGTTTTTATATCAGTCCTGTGGTCCATTGAACTCGCGCATTACTTGGCCACGTTACTTAAAGTCAGAGTCCGGAAATCTCGCGTATTAGTTGGCCACTTTACAACAATTCTTATACTCCTAGGAATTCGCGCATTACTTGGACAATCTTTTCAGGACGGGCTTAGTTTAACTCGCGTATTACGAGGCCCCTTGTGTTTTTATATCAGTCCTGTGGTCCATTAAACTCGCGCATTACTTGGTCACCTTACTTATAGTCAGAGTCCGGAAATCTCGCGTATTAGTTGGCCACTTTACAACAATTCTTATACTCCTAAGAATTCGCGCATTACTTGGCCACTCTTTGCAGGACAGACTTCGTTCAACTCGCGCATTACTTGGCCACACTTTGCAGGACAGAATTCGTTCAACTCGCGTATTACGACGCCACCTATGTATTATATCAGTGCTGTGGTCCTCTGAACTCGTTCATTACTTTATGAGCTTACTTAATGTCTGAGTCCGTATTTCTCTCTTTTTAGTTGGCCACTTTACAACAATTCTTATACTCCTAGGAATTCGCGCATTACTTGGCCATTCTTTTCAGGACGGACTTCGTTTAACTCGCGTATTACGAGGCCACTTGTGTTTTTATATCAGTCGTGTGGTCCATTGAACTCGCGCATTACTTGGCCACATTACTTAAAGTCAGAGTCCGGAAATCTCGCGTATTAGTTGGTCACTTTACAACAATTCTTATACTCCTAGGAATTCGCGCATTACTTGGCCATTCTTTTCAGGACGGTCTTCGTTTAACTCGCGTCTTACGAGGCCAATTATGTATTTAAATCAGTCCTGTGGTCCATTAAACTCGCGCATTACTTGGCCACCTTACTTAAAGTCAGAGTCCGGAAATCTCGCGTATTACTTGGCCACTTTATAAAAATTGTCATACACCTAAGAATTAGTGCATAACTTGGCCACCTTACTTAAAGTCAGAGTACGGAAATCTTGCGTATTACTTGGCCACTTTATATAAACATTCTTAGACTAATAAGAATTCGCGCATTACTTGGCCACCTTATTTAAAGTCGGAGTCCGGAAATCTCGCGTATTAGTTGGTCACTTTACAACAATTCTTATACTCCTAGGAATTCGCGCATTACTTTGCCATTCTTTTCAGGACGGTCTTCGTTTAACTCGCGTATTACGAGGCCACTTGTGTTTTTATATCAGTCCTGTGGTCCATTAAACTCGCGCATTACTTGGCCACCTTACTTAAAGTCAGAGTCCGGAAATCTCGCGTATTACTTGGCCACTTTATAAAAATTGTCATACACCTAAGAATTAGTGCATAACTTGGCCACCTTACTTAAAGTCAGAGTACGGAAATCTTGCGTATTACTTGGCCACTTTATATAAACATTCTTAGACTAATAAGAATTCGCGCATCACTTAGCCACCTTATTTAAAGTCAGAGTCCGGAAATCTCGCGTATTACTGGGCGACTTTAGAAAAATTCTTATACTCCTCAGAATTCGCGCATTACTTGGCCACTCTTTTCAGGACAGACTTCGTTTAACTCGCGTCTTACGAGGCCAATTATGTATTTAAATCAGTCCTGTGGTCCATTGAACTCGCGCATTACTTGACCACCTTACTTAAAGTCAGAGTCCGGAATCTCGCGTATTACTTGGACACTTTAGAAAAATTCTTATACTCCTAAGAATTCGCGCATTACTTGGCAACCTTATTTAAAGTCAGAGTGCGGAAATCTCGCGTATTACAGCAGTCCTGTGGTCCATTGAACTCGCGCATTACTTGGCCACCTTACTTAAAGTCAGAGTCCGGAAATCTCGGGTATTACTTGGACACTTTATAAAAATTCTTATACTCCTGAGAATTCGCGCATCACTTAGCCACCTTATTTAAAGTCAGAGTCCGGTAATCTCGCGTATTACTTGGCCACTTTAGAAAAATTCTTATACTCCTAAGAATTCGAGCATTACTTGGCCACTCTTCTCAGTACAGACTTAGTTTAACTCGCGTATTACGAGGCCACTCTTTGCAGCACAGACTTCGTTCAACTCGTGTATTACGACGCCACCTATGTATTTATATCAGTCCTGAGGTCCACTGAACTCGTGCATTACTTGATGACCTTACTTAAAGTCAGAGTCCGGAAATATCGCGTATTACTTTGACACTTTATAAAAATTCTTATACTCCTGAGAATTCGCGCATCACTTAGCCACCTTATTTAAAGTCAGAGTCCGGTAATCTCGCGTATTACTTGGCCACTTTAGAAAAATTCTTATACTCCTAAGAATTCGCGCATTACTTGGCCACTCTTCTCAGTACAGACGTAGTTTAACTCGCGTATTACGAGGCCACTCTTTGCAGGACAGACTTCGTTCAACTCGCGTATTACGACGCCACCTATGTATTTATATCAGTCCTGAGGTCCACTGAACTCGCGCATTACTTGATCACCTTACTTAATGTCATAGTCTGGAAATCTCGCGTATTACTTAGCCACTTTACTCCTAAGAATTCGTCGATTACTTGACCACACTTTTCAGGACAGAATTCGTTTAACTCGCGTATTACGACGCCTTTTATGTATTTATATCAGGCCTGTGGTCCCCTGAACTCGCGCATTACTTGATCACCTTACTTAAAGTCAGAGTCCGGAAATCTCGCGTATTACTTGGACACTTTATAAAAACTCTTATACTCCTGAGAATTCGCGCATCACTTAGCCACCTTATTTAAAGTCAGAGTCCGGTAATCTCGCGTATTACTTGGCCACTTTAGAAAAATTCTTATTCTCCTAAGAATTCGCGCATTACTTGGACACTCCTTTCAGTACATACTTCGTTTAACTCGCGTATTACGAGGCCACATGTGTTTTTACATCAGTCCTGTTGTCCATTGAACTCGCGCATTACTTGACCACCTTACTTAAAGTCAGAGTCCGGTAATCTCGCGTATTACTTGGCCACTTTAGAAAAATTCTTTTACTCCTCAGAATTCGCGCATTACTTGGCCACTCTTTTCAGGACATACTTCGTTTAACTCGCGTCTTACGAGGCCAATTATGTATTTACATCAGCCCCGTGGTCCATTAAACTCGCGCATTACTTGGCAACCCTATTTAAAGTCAGAGTCCGGAAATCTCGCGCATTACTTGGCCACTTTAGAAAAATTCTTAAACTCCTAAGAATTCGAGCATTACTTGGCCACTCTTTTCAGTACAGACTTCGTTTAACTCGCGTATTACGAGGCCAATTATGTAATTACATCAGTCCTGTTGTCCATTGAACTCGCGCATTACTTGGCCACCTTACTTAAAATCAGATTCCGGCAATCTCGCGTATTACTTGTCTACTTTAGAAAAATTCTTATACTCCTAAGAATTCGCGCATTACTTGGCCACTCTTCTCAGTACAGACTTAGTTTAACTCGCGTATTACGAGGCCAATTATGTATTTACATCAGCCCCGTGGTCCATTAAACTCGCGCATTACTTGGCAACCCTATTTAAAGTCAGAGTCCGGTAATCTCGCGTATTACTTGGCCACTTTAGAAAAATTCTTATACTCCTAAGAATTCGCGCATTACTCGGCCACTCTTTTCAGTACAGACTTCGTTTAACTCGCGTATTACGAGGCCACTTATGTATTTACATCAGCCGTGTGGTCCATTAAACTCGAGCATTACTTGGCAACCTTATTCAAAGTCAGAGTCCGGTAATCTCGCGTATTACTTGGCCACTTTAGAAAAATTCTTATACTCCTACGAATTCGCGCATTACTTGGCCACACTTTTCAGAACAGACTTCGTTTAACTCGCGCATTACGAGACCACTTAGGTTTTTATGTCAGTCCTGAGGTCCATTGAACTCGCGCATTACTTGGCCACCCAACTTAAAGTCAGAGTCCGGAAATCTCGCGTATTACTTGGCCACTTTATAAAAATTGTCATACACCTAAGAATTAGCGCATGACTTGGCCACCTTACTTAAAGTCAGAGTACGGAAATCTTGCGTATTACTTGGCCACTTTATATAAACATTCTTAGACTAATAAGAATGCGCGCATTACTTGGCCACATTATTTAAACTCAGAGTCCGGAAATCTCGCGCATTATTTGCCACATACCTTAAAGTCAGAGTCAGAAAATCTCGCGTATTACTTGGCCATTTTAGAAAGATTATTATACCCCTAAGAATTCGCGCATTGCTTGGCCACCTTATTTAAAGTCAGAGTCCGGAAAGCTCATGTATTACTTGGCCACATTAGAAAAATCCTTATACTCCTATCAATTCGCGTATTACTTGGCCACCGTACTTATAGTCAGAGTACGAAAATCTCGCGCATCACTTGGCCACTTTACAACAATTCTTATACTCCTAGGAATTCGCTCATTATTTGGCCATTCTTTTCAGGACGGACTTCGTTTAACTCGCGTATTACGAGTCCACTTGTGTTTTTATATCAGTCCTGTGGTCCATTGAACTCGCGCATTACTTGGCCACGTTACTTAAAGTCAGAGTCCGGAAATCTCGCGTATTAGTTGGCCACTTTACAACAATTCTTATACTCCTAGGAATTCGCGCATTACTTGGCCAATCTTTTCAGGACGGGCTTAGTTTAACTCGCGTATTACGAGGCCCCTTGTGTTTTTATATCAGTCCTGTGGTCCATTAAACTCGCGCATTACTTGGTCACCTTACTTATAGTCAGAGTCCGGAAATCTCGCGTATTAGTTGGCCACTTTACAACAATTCTTATACTCCTAAGAATTCGCGCATTACTTGGCCACTCTTTGCAGGACAGACTTCGTTCAACTCGCGCATTACTTGGCCACACTTTGCAGGACAGACTTCGTTCAACTCGCGTATTACGACGCCACCTATGTATTATATCAGTCCTGAGGTCCACTGATCTCGTGCATTACTTGATGACCTTACTTAATGTCAGAGTCCGGAATTCTCGCGTATTAGTTGGCCACTTTACAACAATTCTTATACTCCTAGGAATTCGCGCATTACTTGGCCATTCTTTTCAGGACGGTCTTCGTTTAACTCGCGTATTACGAGGCCACTTGTGTTTTTATATCAGACATGTGGTCCATTAAACTCGCGCATTACTTGGCCACCTTACCTAAAGTCAGAGTCCGGAAATCTCGCGTATTACTTGGCCACTTTAGAAAAATTCTTATACTCCTAGGAATTCGCGCATTACTTGGCCAATCTTTTCAGGACGGGCTTAGTTTAACTCGCGTATTACGAGGCCCCTTGTGTTTTTATATCAGTCCTGTGGTCCATTAAACTCGCGCATTACTTGGTCACCTTACTTATAGTCAGAGTCCGGAAATCTCGCGTATTAGTTGGCCACTTTACAACAATTCTTATACTCCTAAGAATTCGCGCATTACTTGGCCACTCTTTGCAGGACAGACTTCGTTCAACTCGCGCATTACTTGGCCACACTTTGCAGGACAGACTTCGTTCAACTCGCGTATTACGACGCCACCTATGTATTATATCAGTCCTGAGGTCCACTGATCTCGTGCATTACTTGATGACCTTACTTAATGTCAGAGTCCGGAATTCTCGCGTATTAGTTGGCCACTTTACAACAATTCTTATACTCCTAGGAATTCGCGCATTACTTGGCCATTCTTTTCAGGACGGTCTTCGTTTAACTCGCGTATTACGAGGCCACTTGTGTTTTTATATCAGTCGTGTGGTCCATTGAACTCGCGCATTACTTGGCCACCTTACTTAAAGTCAGAGTCCGGAAATCTCGCGTATTAGTTGGTCACTTTACAACAATTCTTATACTCCTAGGAATTCGCGCATTACTTGGCCATTCTTTTCAGGACGGTCTTCGTTTAACTCGCGTATTACGAGGCCACTTGTGTTTTTATATCAGACATGTGGTCCATTAAACTCGCGCATTACTTGGCCACCTTACCTAAAGTCAGAGTCCGGAAATCTCGCGTATTACTTGGCCACTTTATAAAAATTTTCATACACCTAAGAATTAGTGCATAACTTGGCCACCTTACTTAAAGTCAGAGTACGGAAATCTTGCGTATTACTTGGCCACTTTATATATACATTCTTAGACTAATAAGAATTCGCGCATTACTTGGCCACCTTATTTAAAGTCGGAGTCCGGAAATCTCGCGTATTAGTTGGTCACTTTAAAAAAATTCTTATACTCCTAAGAATTCGCGCATTACTTGGCCACTCTTTTCAGTATAGACTTCGTTTAACTCGCGTATTACGAGGCCACATAAGTATTTATATCAGTCCTGTGGTCCATTGAACTTGCGCATTACTTGGCCACCTTATTTAAAGTCAGAGTCCGGAAATCTCGCGAATTACTTTGCCACATACCTTAAAGTCAGAGTCCGGAAATCTCGCGTATTACTTGGCCATTTTAGAACGATTAATATACCCCTAAGAATTCGCGCATTACTTGGCCACCTTATTTAAAGTCAGAGTCCGAAAAGCTCGTGTATTACTTGGCCACTTTATAAAAATTCTTATACTCTTAAGAATTCGCGCATTACTTGGCCACCTTATTTAAAGTATGGGTCCGGAAACCTCGCGTATTACTTGGCCACTTTAGAAAAATTCTTAAACTCCTAAGAATTCGCGCATTACTTGGACACTCTTTTCAGTACATACTTCGTTTAACTCGCGTATTACGAGGCCACTTGTGTTTTTACATCAGTCCTGTGGTCCATTGAACTCGCGCATTAGTTGGCCACCTTACTTAAAGTCAGAGTTCGGAAATCTCGCGTATTACTTCGACACTTTATTAAAATTCTTATACTCCTGAGAATTCGCCCATAACTTGGCCACCTTACTTAAAGTCAGAGTACGGAAATCTTGCGTATTACTTGGCCACTTTATACAAACATTCTTATACTCCTAGGAATTCGCGCATTACTTGGCCATTCTTTTCAGGACGGACTTCGTTTAACTCGCGTATTACGAGGCCACTTGTGTTTTTATATCAGTCGTGTGGTCCATTGAACTCGCGCATTACTTGGCCACCTTACTTAAAGTCAGAGTCCGGAAATCTCGCGTATTAGTTGGTCACTTTACAACAATTCTTATACTCCTAGGAATTCGCGCATTACTTGGCCATTCTTTTCAGGACGGACTTCGTTTAACTCGCGTATTACGAGGCCACTTGTGTTTTTATATCAGTCCTGTGGTCCATTGAACTCGCGCATTACTTGGCCACCTTACTTAAAGTCAGAGTCCGGAAATCTCGCGTATTAGTTGGCCACTTTACAACAATTCTTATACTCCTAGGAATTCGCGCATTACTTGGCCACATTATTTAAAGTCAGAGTCCGGAAAGCTCATGTATTACTTGGCCACATTAGAAAAATCCTTATACTCCTATCAATTCGCGTATTACTTGGCCACCGTACTTATAGTCAGAGTACGAAAATCTCGCGCATCACTTGGCCACTTTACAACAATTCTTATACTCCTAGGAATTCGCTCATTATTTGGCCATTCTTTTCAGGACGGACTTCGTTTAACTCGCGTATTACGAGTCCACTTGTGTTTTTATATCAGTCCTGTGGTCCATTGAACTCGCGCATTACTTGGCCACGTTACTTAAAGTCAGAGTCCGGAAATCTCGCGTATTAGTTGGCCACTTTACAACAATTCTTATACTCCTAGGAATTCGCGCATTACTTGGCCAATCTTTTCAGGACGGGCTTAGTTTAACTCGCGTATTACGAGGCCCCTTGTGTTTTTATATCAGTCCTGTGGTCCATTAAACTCGCGCATTACTTGGTCACCTTACTTATAGTCAGAGTCCGGAAATCTCGCGTATTAGTTGGCCACTTTACAACAATTCTTATACTCCTAAGAATTCGCGCATTACTTGGCCACTCTTTGCAGGACAGACTTCGTTCAACTCGCGCATTACTTGGCCACACTTTGCAGGACAGACTTCGTTCAACTCGCGTATTACGACGCCACCTATGTATTATATCAGTCCTGAGGTCCACTGATCTCGTGCATTACTTGATGACCTTACTTAATGTCAGAGTCCGGAATTCTCGCGTATTAGTTGGCCACTTTACAACAATTCTTATACTACTAGGAATTCTCTCATTACTTGTCCAATCTTTTCAGGACGGTCTTCGTTTAACTCGCGTATTACGAGGCCACTTGTGTTTTTATATCAGACATGTGGTCCATTAAACTCGCGCATTACTTGGCCACCTTATTTAAAGTCAGAGTCCGGTAATCTCGCGTATTACTTGGCCACTTTAGAAAAATTCTTATACTCCTAGGAATTCGCGCATTACTTGGCCAATCTTTTCAGGACGGGCTTAGTTTAACTCGCGTATTACGAGGCCCCTTGTGTTTTTATATCAGTCCTGTGGTCCATTAAACTCGCGCATTACTTGGTCACCTTACTTATAGTCAGAGTCCGGAAATCTCGCGTATTAGTTGGCCACTTTACAACAATTCTTATACTCCTAAGAATTCGCGCATTACTTGGCCACTCTTTGCAGGACAGACTTCGTTCAACTCGCGCATTACTTGGCCACACTTTGCAGGACAGACTTCGTTCAACTCGCGTATTACGACGCCACCTATGTATTATATCAGTCCTGAGGTCCACTGATCTCGTGCATTACTTGATGACCTTACTTAATGTCAGAGTCCGGAATTCTCGCGTATTAGTTGGCCACTTTACAACAATTCTTATACTCCTAGGAATTCGCGCATTACTTGGCCATTCTTTTCAGGACGGTCTTCGTTTAACTCGCGTATTACGAGGCCACTTGTGTTTTTATATCAGTCGTGTGGTCCATTGAACTCGCGCATTACTTGGCCACCTTACCTAAAGTCAGAGTCCGGAAATCTCGCGTATTAGTTGGTCACTTTACAACAATTCTTATACTCCTAGGAATTCGCGCATTACTTGGCCATTCTTTTCAGGACGGTCTTCGTTTAACTCGCGTATTACGAGGCCACTTGTGTTTTTATATCAGACATGTGGTCCATTAAACTCGCGCATTACTTGGCCACCTTACCTAAAGTCAGAGTCCGGAAATCTCGCGTATTACTTGGCCACTTTATAAAAATTTTCATACACCTAAGAATTAGTGCATAACTTGGCCACCTTACTTAAAGTCAGAGTACGGAAATCTTGCGTATTACTTGGCCACTTTATATATACATTCTTAGACTAATAAGAATTCGCGCATTACTTGGCCACCTTATTTAAAGTCGGAGTCCGGAAATCTCGCGTATTAGTTGGTCACTTTAAAAAAATTCTTATACTCCTAAGAATTCGCGCATTACTTTGGCCACTCTTTTCAGTATAGACTTCGTTTAACTCGCGTATTACGAGGCCACATAAGTATTTATATCAGTCCTGTGGTCCATTGAACTTGCGCATTACTTGGCCACCTTATTTAAAGTCAGAGTCCGGAAATCTCGCGAATTACTTTGCCACATACCTTAAAGTCAGAGTCCGGAAATCTCGCGTATTACTTGGCCATTTTAGAACGATTAATATACCCCTAAGAATTCGCGCATTACTTGGCCACCTTATTTAAAGTCAGAGTCCGAAAAGCTCGTGTATTACTTGGCCACTTTATAAAAATTCTTATACTCTTAAGAATTCGCGCATTACTTGGCCACCTTATTTAAAGTATGGGTCCGGAAACCTCGCGTATTACTTGGCCACTTTAGAAAAATTCTTAAACTCCTAAGAATTCGCGCATTACTTGGACACTCTTTTCAGTACATACTTCGTTTAACTCGCGTATTACGAGGCCACTTGTGTTTTTACATCAGTCCTGTGGTCCATTGAACTCGCGCATTAGTTGGCCACCTTACTTAAAGTCAGAGTTCGGAAATCTCGCGTATTACTTCGACACTTTATTAAAATTCTTATACTCCTGAGAATTCGCCCATAACTTGGCCACCTTACTTAAAGTCAGAGTACGGAAATCTTGCGTATTACTTGGCCACTTTATACAAACATTCTTATACTCCTAGGAATTCGCGCATTACTTGGCCATTCTTTTCAGGACGGACTTCGTTTAACTCGCGTATTACGAGGCCACTTGTGTTTTTATATCAGTCGTGTGGTCCATTGAACTCGCGCATTACTTGGCCACCTTACTTAAAGTCAGAGTCCGGAAATCTCGCGTATTAGTTGGTCACTTTACAACAATTCTTATACTCCTAGGAATTCGCGCATTACTTGGCCATTCTTTTCAGGACGGTCTTCGTTTAACTCGCGTATTACGAGGCCACTTGTGTTTTTATATCAGTCCTGTGGTCCATTGAACTCGCGCATTACTTGGCCACCTTACTTAAAGTCAGAGTCCGGAAATCTCGGGTATTACTTGGACACTTTATAAAAATTCTTATACTCCTGAGAATTCGCGCATCACTTAGCCACCTTATTTAAAGTCAGAGTCCGGAAATCTCGCGTATTACTGGGCGACTTTAGAAAAATTCTTATACTCCTCAGAATTCGCGCATTACTTGGCCACTCTTTTCAGGACAGACTTCGTTTAACTCGCGTCTTACGAGGCCAATTATGTATTTAAATCAGTCCTGTGGTCCATTGAACTCGCGCATTACTTGACCACCTTACTTAAAGTCAGAGTCCGGAATCTCGCGTATTACTTGGACACTTTAGAAAAATTCTTATACTCCTAAGAATTCGCGCATTACTTGGCAACCTTATTTAAAGTCAGAGTGCGGAAATCTCGCGTATTACAGCAGTCCTGTGGTCCATTGAACTCGCGCATTACTTGGCCACCTTACTTAAAGTCAGAGTCCGGAAATCTCGCGTATTACTTGGACACTTTATAAAAATTCTTATACTCCTGAGAATTCGCGCATCACTTAGCCACCTTATTTAAAGTCAGAGTCCGGTAATCTCGCGTATTACAGCAGTCCTGTGGTCCATTGAACTCGCGCATTACTTGGCCACCTTACTTAAAGTCAGAGTCCGGAAATCTCGGGTATTACTTGGACACTTTATAAAAATTCTTATACTCCTGAGAATTCGCGCATCACTTAGCCACCTTATTTAAAGTCAGAGTCCGGTAATCTCGCGTATTACTTGGCCACTTTAGAAAAATTCTTATACTCCTAAGAATTCGAGCATTACTTGGCCACTCTTCTCAGTACAGACTTAGTTTAACTAGCGTATTACGAGGCCACTCTTTGCAGCACAGACTTCGTTCAACTCGTGTATTACGACGCCACCTATGTATTTATTTCAGTCCTGAGGTCCACTGAACTCGTGCATTACTTGATGACCTTACTTAAAGTCAGAGTCCGGAAATCTCGCGTATTACTTTGACACTTTATAAAAATTCTTATACTCCTGAGAATTCGCGCATCACTTAGCCACCTTATTTAAAGTCAGAGTCCGGTAATCTCGCGTATTACTTGGCCACTTTAGAAAAATTCTTATACTCCTAAGAATTCGCGCATTACTTGGCCACTCTTCTCAGTACAGACGTAGTTTAACTCGCGTATTACGAGGCCACTCTTTGCAGGACAGACTTCGTTCAACTCGCGTATTACGACGCCACCTATGTATTTATATCAGTCCTGAGGTCCACTGAACTCGCGCATTACTTGATCACCTTACTTAAAGTCAGAGTCCGGAAATCTCGCGTATTACTTGGACACTTTATAAAAATTCCTATACTCCTGAGAATTCGCGCATCACTTAGCCACCTTACTTAAAGTCAGAGTCCGGTAATCTCGCGTATTACTTGGCCACTTTAGAAAAATTCTTATTCTCCTAAGAATTCGCGCATTACTTGGACACTCCTTTCAGTACATACTTCGTTTAACTCGCGTATTACGAGGCCACATGTGTTTTTACATCAGTCCTGTTGTCCATTGAACTCGCGCATTACTTGACCACCTTACTTAAAGTCAGAGTCCGGTAATCTCGCGTATTACTTGGCCACTTTAGAAAAATTCTTTTACTCCTCAGAATTCGCGCATTACTTGGCCACTCTTTTCAGGACATACTTCGTTTAACTCGCGTCTTACGAGGCCAATTATGTATTTACATCAGCCCCGTGGTCCATTAAACTCGCGCATTACTTGGCAACCCTATTTAAAGTCAGAGTCCGGAAATCTCGCGCATTACTTGGCCACTTTAGAAAAATTCTTAAACTCCTAAGAATTCGAGCATTACTTGGCCACTCTTTTCAGTACAGACTTCGTTTAACTCGCGTATTACGAGGCCAATTATGTAATTACATCAGTCCTGTTGTCCATTGAACTCGCGCATTACTTGGCCACCTTACTTAAAATCAGATTCCGGCAATCTCGCGTATTACTTGTCTACTTTAGAAAAATTCTTATACTCCTAAGAATTCGCGCATTACTTGGCCACTCTTCTCAGTACAGACTTAGTTTAACTCGCGTATTACGAGGCCAATTATGTATTTACATCAGCCCCGTGGTCCATTAAACTCGCGCATTACTTGGCAACCCTATTTAAAGTCAGAGTCCGGTAATCTCGCGTATTACTTGGCCACTTTAGAAAAATTCTTATACTCCTAAGAATTCGCGCATTACTCGGCCACTCTTTTCAGTACAGACTTCGTTTATCTCGCGTATTACGAGGCCACTTATGTATTTGCATCAGCCGTGTGGTCCATTAAACTCGAGCATTACTTGGCAACCTTATTCAAAGTCAGAGTCCGGTAATCTCGCGTATTACTTGGCCACTTTAGAAAAATTCTTATACTCCTACGAATTCGCGCATTACTTGGCCACACTTTTCAGAACAGACTTCGTTTAACTCGCGCATTACGAGACCACTTAGGTTTTTATGTCAGTCCTGAGGTCCATTGAACTCGCGCATTACTTGGCCACCCAACTTAAAGTCAGAGTCCGGAAATCTCGCGTATTACTTGGCCACTTTATAAAAATTGTCATACACCTAAGAATTAGCGCATAACTTGGCCACCTTACTTAAAGTCAGAGTACGGAAATCTTGCGTATTACTTGGCCACTTTATATAAACATTCTTAGACTAATAAGAATGCGCGCATTACTTGGCCACATTATTTAAACTCAGAGTCCGGAAATCTCGCGCATTATTTGCCACATACCTTAAAGTCAGAGTCAGAAAATCTCGCGTATTACTTAGCCATTTTAGAAAGGTTATTATACCCCTAAGAATTCGCGCATTGCTTGGCCACCTTATTTAAAGTCAGAGTCCGGAAAGCTCATGTATTACTTGGCCACATTAGAAAAATCCTTATACTCCTATCAATTCGCGTATTACTTGGCCACCGTACTTATAGTCAGAGTACGAAAATCTCGCGCATCACTTGGCCACTTTACAACAATTCTTATACTCCTAGGAATTCGCTCATTATTTGGCCATTCTTTTCAGGACGGACTTCGTTTAACTCGCGTATTACGAGTCCACTTGTGTTTTTATATCAGTCCTGTGGTCCATTAAACTCGCGCATTACTTGGCCACGTTACTTAAAGTCAGAGTCCGGAAATCTCGCGTATTAGTTGGCCACTTTACAACAATTCTTATACTCCTAGGAATTCGCGCATTACTTGGCCAATCTTTTCAGGACGGGCTTAGTTTAACTCGCGTATTACGAGGCCCCTTGTGTTTTTATATCAGTCCTGTGGTCCATTAAACTCGCGCATTACTTGGTCACCTTACTTATAGTCAGAGTCCGGAAATCTCGCGTATTAGTTGGCCACTTTACAACAATTCTTATACTCCTAAGAATTCGCGCATTACTTGGCCACTCTTTGCAGGACAGACTTCGTTCAACTCGCGCATTACTTGGCCACACTTTGCAGGACAGACTTCGTTCAACTCGCGTATTACGACGCCACCTATGTATTATATCAGTCCTGAGGTCCACTGATCTCGTGCATTACTTGATGACCTTACTTAATGTCAGAGTCCGGAATTCTCGCGTATTAGTTGGCCACTTTACAACAATTCTTATACTCCTAGGAATTCGCGCATTACTTGGCCATTCTTTTCAGGACGGACTTCGTTTAACTCGCGTATTACGAGGCCACTTGTGTTTTTATATCAGTCGTGTGGTCCATTGAACTCGCGCATTACTTGGCCACCTTACTTAAAGTCAGAGTCCGGAAATCTCGCGTATTAGTTGGTCACTTTACAACAATTCTTATACTCCTAGGAATTCGCGCATTACTTGGCCATTCTTTTCAGGACGGTCTTCGTTTAACTCGCGTATTACGAGGCCACTTGTGTTTTTATATCAGTCCTGTGGTCCATTAAACTCGCGCATTACTTGGCCACCTTACCTAAAGTCAGAGTCCGGAAATCTCGCGTATTACTTGGCCACTTTATAAAAATTTTCATACACCTAAGAATTAGTGCATAACTTGGCCACCTTACTTAAAGTCAGAGTACGGAAATCTTGCGTATTACTTGGCCACTTTATAAAAATTCTTATACTCTTAAGAATTCGCGCATTACTTGGCCACCTTATTTAAAGTATGGGTCCGGAAACCTCGCGTATTACTTGGCCACTTTAGAAAAATTCTTAAACTCCTAAGAATTCGCGCATTACTTGGACACTCTTTTCAGTACATACTTCGTTTAACTCGCGTATTACGAGGCCACTTGTGTTTTTACATCAGTCCTGTGGTCCATTGAACTCGCGCATTAGTTGGCCACCTTACTTAAAGTCAGAGTTCGGAAATCTCGCGTATTACTTCGACACTTTATTAAAATTCTTATACTCCTGAGAATTCGCCCATAACTTGGCCACCTTACTTAAAGTCAGAGTACGGAAATCTTGCGTATTACTTGGCCACTTTATACAAACATTCTTATACTCCTAGGAATTCGCGCATTACTTGGCCATTCTTTTCAGGACGGTCTTCGTTTAACTCGCGTATTACGAGGCCACTTGTGTTTTTATATCAGTCCTGTGGTCCATTGAACTCGCGCA
This sequence comes from Diplolepis rosae, assembly GCA_030998225.1. NCBI lineage: Eukaryota > Metazoa > Arthropoda > Insecta > Hymenoptera > Diplolepididae > Diplolepis > Diplolepis rosae. The sequence goes on from JAPYXD010000700.1 coordinate 871,303, forward strand.
TTACTTGGCCACCTTACTTAAAGTCAGAGTCCGGAAATCTCGGGTATTACTTGGACACTTTATAAAAATTCTTATACTCCTGAGAATTCGCGCATCACTTAGCCACCTTATTTAAAGTCAGAGTCCGGTAATCTCGCGTATTACTTGGCCACTTTAGAAAAATTCTTATACTCCTAAGAATTCGAGCATTACTTGGCCACTCTTCTCAGTACAGACTTAGTTTAACTCGCGTATTACGAGGCCACTCTTTGCAGCACAGACTTCGTTCAACTCGTGTATTACGACGCCACCTATGTATTTATATCAGTCCTGAGGTCCACTGAACTCGTGCATTACTTGATGACCTTACTTAAAGTCAGAGTCCGGAAATCTCGCGTATTACTTGGCCACTTTATAAAAATTGTCATACACCTAAGAATTAGTGCATAACTTGGCCACCTTACTTAAAGTCAGAGTACGGAAATCTTGCGTATTACTTGGCCACTTTATATAAACATTCTTAGACTAATAAGAATTCGCGCATCACTTAGCCACCTTATTTAAAGTCAGAGTCCGGAAATCTCGCGTATTAGTTGGTCACTTTACAACAATTCTTATACTCCTAGGAATTCGCGCATTACTTTGCCATTCTTTTCAGGACGGTCTTCGTTTAACTCGCGTATTACGAGGCCACTTGTGTTTTTATATCAGTCCTGTGGTCCATTAAACTCGCGCATTACTTGGCCACCTTACTTAAAGTCAGAGTCCGGAAATCTCGCGTATTACTTGGCCACTTTATAAAAATTGTCATACACCTAAGAATTAGTGCATAACTTGGCCACCTTACTTAAAGTCAGAGTACGGAAATCTTGCGTATTACTTGGCCACTTTATATAAACATTCTTAGACTAATAAGAATTCGCGCATCACTTAGCCACCTTATTTAAAGTCAGAGTCCGGAAATCTCGCGTATTACTGGGCGACTTTAGAAAAATTCTTATACTCCTCAGAATTCGCGCATTACTTGGCCACTCTTTTCAGGACAGACTTCGTTTAACTCGCGTCTTACGAGGCCAATTATGTATTTAAATCAGTCCTGTGGTCCATTGAACTCGCGCATTACTTGACCACCTTACTTAAAGTCAGAGTCCGGAATCTCGCGTATTACTTGGACACTTTAGAAAAATTCTTATACTCCTAAGAATTCGCGCATTACTTGGCAACCTTATTTAAAGTCAGAGTGCGGAAATCTCGCGTATTACAGCAGTCCTGTGGTCCATTGAACTCGCGCATTACTTGGCCACCTTACTTAAAGTCAGAGTCCGGAAATCTCGCGTATTACTTGGACACTTTATAAAAATTCTTATACTCCTGAGAATTCGCGCATCACTTAGCCACCTTATTTAAAGTCAGAGTCCGGTAATCTCGCGTATTACAGCAGTCCTGTGGTCCATTGAACTCGCGCATTACTTGGCCACCTTACTTAAAGTCAGAGTCCGGAAATCTCGCGTATTACTTGGACACTTTATAAAAATTCTTATACTCCTGAGAATTCGCGCATCACTTAGCCACCTTATTTAAAGTCAGAGTCCGGTAATCTCGCGTATTACTTGGCCACTTTAGAAAAATTCTTATACTCCTAAGAATTCGAGCATTACTTGGCCACTCTTCTCAGTACAGACTTAGTTTAACTCGCGTATTACGAGGCCACTCTTTGCAGCACAGACTTCGTTCAACTCGTGTATTGCGACGCCACCTATGTATTTATATCAGTCCTGAGGTCCACTGAACTCGTGCATTACTTGATGACCTTACTTAAAGTCAGAGTCCGGAAATCTCGCGTATTACTTTGACACTTTATAAAAATTCTTATACTCCTGAGAATTCGCGCATCACTTAGCCACCTTATTTAAAGTCAGAGTCCGGTAATCTCGCGTATTACTTGGCCACTTTAGAAAAATTCTTATACTCCAGAGAATTCGCGCATCACTTAGCCACCTTATTTAAAGTCAGAGTCCGGAAATCTCGCGTATTACAGCAGTCCTGTGGTCCATTGAACTCGCGCATTACTTGGCCACCTTACTTAAAGTCAGAGTCCGGAAATCTCGGGTATTACTTGGACACTTTATAAAAATTCTTATACTCCTGAGAATTCGCGCATCACTTAGCCACCTTATTTAAAGTCAGAGTCCGGAAATCTCGCGTATTACTTTGACACTTCATAAAAATTCCTATACTCCTGAGAATTCGCGCATCACTTAGCCACCTTATTTAAAGTCAGAGTCCGGTAATCTCGCGTATTACTTGGCCACTTTAGAAAAATTCTTATTCTCCTAAGAATTCGCGCATTACTTGGACACTCCTTTCAGTACATACTTCGTTTAACTCGCGTATTACGAGGCCACATGTGTTTTTACATCAGTCCTGTTGTCCATTGAACTCGCGCATTACTTGACCACCTTACTTAAAGTCAGAGTCCGGTAATCTCGCGTATTACTTGGCCACTTTAGAAAAATTCTTAAACTCCTAAGAATTCGAGCATTACTTGGCCACTCTTTTCAGTACAGACTTCGTTTAACTCGCGTATTACGAGGCCAATTATGTAATTACATCAGTCCTGTTGTCCATTGAACTCGCGCATTACTTGGCCACCTTACTTAAAATCAGATTCCGGCAATCTCGCGTATTACTTGTCTACTTTAGAAAAATTCTTATACTCCTAAGAATTCGCGCATTACTTGGCCACTCTTCTCAGTACAGACTTAGTTTAACTCGCGTATTACGAGGCCAATTATGTATTTACATCAGCCCCGTGGTCCATTAAACTCGCGCATTACTTGGCAACCCTATTTAAAGTCAGAGTCCGGTAATCTCGCGTATTACTTGGCCACTTTAGAAAAATTCTTATACTCCTAAGAATTCGCGCATTACTCGGCCACTCTTTTCAGTACAGACTTCGTTTATCTCGCGTATTACGAGGCCACTTATGTATTTGCATCAGCCGTGTGGTCCATTAAACTCGAGCATTACTTGGCAACCTTATTCAAAGTCAGAGTCCGGTAATCTCGCGTATTACTTGGCCACTTTAGAAAAATTCTTATACTCCTACGAATTCGCGCATTACTTGGCCACACTTTTCAGAACAGACTTCGTTTAACTCGCGCATTACGAGACCACTTAGGTTTTTATGTCAGTCCTGAGGTCCATTGAACTCGCGCATTACTTGGCCACCCAACTTAAAGTCAGAGTCCGGAAATCTCGCGTATTACTTGGCCACTTTATATATACATTCTTATACTACTAAGAATGCGCGCATTACTTGGCCACATTATTTAAACTCAGAGTCCGGAAATCTCGCGCATTATTTGCCACATACCTTAAAGTCAGAGTCAGAAAATCTCGCGTATTACTTGGCCATTTTAGAAAGGTTATTATACCCCTAAGAATTCGCGCATTGCTTGGCCACCTTATTTAAAGTCAGAGTCCGGAAAGCTCATGTATTACTTGACAACATTAGAAAAATCCTTATACTCCTATCAATTCGCGTATTACTTGGCCACCGTACTTATAGTCAGAGTACGAAAATCTCGCGCATCACTTGGCCACTTTACAACAATTCTTATACTCCTAGGAATTCGCTCATTATTTGGCCATTCTTTTTCAGGACGGACTTCGTTTAACTCGCGTATTACGAGTTCACTTGTGTTTTTATATCAGTCCTGTGGTCCATTGAACTCGCGCATTACTTGGCCACGTTACTTAAAGTCAGAGTCCGGAAATCTCGCGTATTAGTTGGCCACTTTACAACAATTCTTATACTCCTAGGAATTCGCTCATTACTTGGCCAAACTTTTCAGGACGGGCTTAGTTTAACTCGCGTATTACGAGGCCCCTTGTGTTTTTATATCAGTCCTGTGGTCCATTAAACTCGCGCATTACTTGGTCACCTTACTTATAGTCAGAGTCCGGAAATCTCGCGTATTAGTTGGCCACTTTACAACAATTCTTATACTCCTAGGAATTCGCGCATTACTTGGCCAATCTTTGCAGGACAGACTTCGTTCAACTCGCGCATTACTTGGCCACACTTTGCAGGACAGACTTCGTTCAACTCGCGTATTACGACGCCACCTATGTATTATATCAGTCCTGAGGTCCACTGATCTCGTGCATTACTTGATGACCTTACTTAATGTCAGAGTCCGGAATTCTCGCGTATTAGTTGGCCACTTTACAACAATTCTTATACTCCTAGGAATTCGCGCATTACTTGGCCATTCTTTTCAGGACGGACTTCGTTTAACTCGCGTATTACGAGGCCACTTGTGTTTTTATATCAGTCGTGTGGTCCATTGAACTCGCGCATTACTTGGCCACCTTACTTAAAGTCAGAGTCCGGAAATCTCGCGTATTAGTTGGTCACTTTACAACAATTCTTATACTCCTAGGAATTCGCGCATTACTTGGCCATTCTTTTCAGGACGGTCTTCGTTTAACTCGCGTATTACGAGGCCACTTGTGTTTTTATATCAGTCCTGTGGTCCATTAAACTCGCGCATTACTTGGCCACCTTACCTAAAGTCAGAGTCCGGAAATCTCGCGTATTACTTGGCCACTTTATAAAAATTTTCATACACCTAAGAATTAGTGCATAACTTGGCCACCTTACTTAAAGTCAGAGTACGGAAATCTTGCGTATTACTTGGCCACTTTATATATACATTCTTAGACTAATAAGAATTCGCGCATTACTTGGCCACCTTATTTAAAGTCGGAGTCCGGAAATCTCGCGTATTAGTTGGTCACTTTAAAAAAATTCTTATACTCCTAAGAATTCGCGCATTACTTGGCCACTCTTTTCAGTATAGACTTCGTTTAACTCGCGTATTACGAGGCCACATAAGTATTTATATCAGTCCTGTGGTCCATTGAACTTGCGCATTACTTGGCCACCTTATTTAAAGTCAGAGTCCGGAAATCTCGCGAATTACTTTGCCACATACCTTAAAGTCAGAGTCCGGAAATCTTGCGTATTACTTGGCCACTTTAGAACGATTCTTATACCCCTAAGAATTCGCGCATTACTTGGCCACTTTAGAAAAATTCTTATACTCCTACGAATTCGCGCATTACTTGGCCACACTTTTCAGAACAGACTTCGTTTAACTTGCGCATTACGAGACCACTTAGGTTTTTATGTCAGTCCTGACGTCCATTGAACTCGCGCATTACTTGGCCACCCTACTTAAAGTCAGAGTCCGGAAATCTCGCGTATTACTTGGCCACTTTATAAAAATTGTCATACACCTAAGAATTAGCGCATAACTTGGCCACCTTACTTAAAGTCAGAGTACGGAAATCTTGCGTATTACTTGGCCACTTTATATAAACATTCTTAGACTAATAAGAATGCGCGCATTACTTGGCCACATTATTTAAAGTCAGAGTCCGGAAATCTCGCGCATTATTTGCCACAGACCTTAACGTCAGAGTCAGAAAATCTCGCGTATTACTTGGCCATTTTAGAAAGATTATTATACCCCTAAGAATTCGCGCATTGCTTGGCCACCTTATTTAAAGTCAGAGTCCGGAAAGCTCATGTATTACTTGGCCACATTAGAAAAATCCTTATACTCCTATCAATTCGCGTATTACTTGGCCACCGTACTTAGAGTCAGAGTACGAAAAACTCGCGCATTACTTGGCCACTTTACAGCAATTCTTATACTCCTAGGAATTCGCTCATTATTTGGCCATTCTTTTCAGTACGGACTTCGTTTAACTCGCGTATTACGAGTCCACTTGTGTTTTTATATCAGTCCTGTGGTCCATTGAACTCGCGCATTACTTGGCCACCTTACTTAAAGTCAGAGTCCGGAAATCTCGCGTATTAGTTGGCCACTTTACAACAATTCTTATACTCCTAGGAATTCGCGCATTACTTGGCCATTCTTTTCAGGACGGACTTCGTTTAACTCGCGTATTACGAGGCCACTTTTGTTTTTATATCAGTCGTGTGGTCCATTGAACTCGCGCATTACTTGGCCACCTTACTTAAAGTCAGAGTCCGGAAATCTCGCGTATTAGTTGGTCACTTTACAACAATTCTTATACTCCTAGGAATTCGCGCATTACTTGGCCATTCTTTTCAGGACGGTCTTCGTTTAACTCGCGTATTACAAGGCCACTTGTGTTTTTATATCAGTCCTGTGGTCCATTAAACTCGCGCATTACTTGGCCACCTTACTTAAAGTCAGAGTCCGGAAATCTCGCGTATTACTTGGCCACTTTATAAAAATTGTCATACACCTAAGAATTAGTGCATAACTTGGCCACCTTACTTAAAGTCAGAGTACGGAAATCTTGCGTATTACTTGGCCACTTTATATAAACATTCTTAGACTAATAAGAATTCGCGCATCACTTAGCCACCTTATTTAAAGTCAGAGTCCGGAAATCTCGCGTATTACTGGGCGACTTTAGAAAAAATTCTTATACTCCTCAGAATTCGCGCATTACTTGGCCACTCTTTTCAGGACAGACTTCGTTTAACTCGCGTCTTACGAGGCCAATTATGTATTTAAATCAGTCCTGTGGTCCATTGAACTCGCGCATTACTTGACCACCTTACTTAAAGTCAGAGTCCGGAATCTCGCGTATTACTTGGACACTTTAGAAAAATTCTTATACTCCTAAGAATTCGCGCATTACTTGGCAACCTTATTTAAAGTCAGAGTGCGGAAATCTCGCGTATTACAGCAGTCATGTGGTCCATTGAACTCGCGCATTACTTGGCCACCTTACTTAAAGTCAGAGTCCGGAAATCTCGCGTATTACTTGGACACTTTATAAAAATTCTTATACTCCTGAGAATTCGCGCATCACTTAGCCACCTTATTTAAAGTCAGAGTCCGGTAATCTCGCGTATTACAGCAGTCCTGTGGTCCATTGAACTCGCGCATTACTTGGCCACCTTACTTAAAGTCAGAGTCCGGAAATCTCGGGTATTACTTGGACACTTTATAAAAATTCTTATACTCCTGAGAATTCGCGCATCACTTAGCCACCTTATTTAAAGTCAGAGTCCGGTAATCTCGCGTATTACTTGGCCACTTTAGAAAAATTCTTATACTCCTAAGAATTCGAGCATTACTTGGCCACTCTTCTCAGTACAGACTTAGTTTAACTCGCGTATTACGAGGCCACTCTTTGCAGCACAGACTTCGTTCAACTCGTGTATTACGACGCCACCTATGTATTTATATCAGTCCTGAGGTCCACTGAACTCGTGCATTACTTGATGACCTTACTTAAAGTCAGAGTCCGGAAATCTCGCGTATTACTTTGACACTTTATAAAAATTCTTATACTCCTGAGAATTCGCGCATCACTTAGCCACCTTATTTAAAGTCAGAGTCCGGTAATCTCGCGTATTACTTGGCCACTTTAGAAAAATTCTTATACTCCTAAGAATTCGCGCATTACTTGGCCACTCTTCTCAGTACAGACGTAGTTTAACTCGCGTATTACGAGGCCACTCTTTGCAGGACAGACTTCGTTCAACTCGCGTATTACGACGCCACCTATGTATTTATATCAGTCCTGAGGTCCACTGAACTCGCGCATTACTTGATCACCTTACTTAATGTCATAGTCTGGAAATCTCGCGTATTACTTAGCCACTTTACTCCTAAGAATTCGTCGATTACTTGACCACACTTTTCAGGACAGACTTCGTTTAACTCGCGTATTACGACGCCTTTTATGTATTTATATCAGGCCTGTGGTCCCCTGAACTCGCGCATTACTTGATCACCTTACTTAAAGTCAGAGTCCGGAAATCTCGCGTATTACTTGGCCACTTTAGAAAAATTCTTATTCTCCTAAGAAATCGCGCATTACTTGGCCACCTTAATTATAGACAGAGTCCGGAAATCTCGCGTATTACTTGTCTACTTTAGAAAAATTCTTATACTCCTAAGAATTCGCGCATTACTTGGCCACTCTTCTCAGTACAGACTTAGTTTAACTCGCGTATTACGAGGCCAATTATGTATTTACATCAGCCCCGTGGTCCATTAAACTCGCGCATTACTTGGCCACCTTACTTAAAGTCAGAGTCCGGAAATCTCGCGTATTACTTGGACACTTTAGAAAAATTCTTATACTCCTAAGAATTCGCGCATTACTTGGCCACTCTTTTCAGTACAGACTTCGTTTAACTCGCGTATTACGAGGCCACTTATGTATTTACATCAGCCGTGTGGTCCATTAAACTCGAGCATTACTTGGCAACCTTATTCAAAGTCAGAGTCCGGTAATCTCGCGTATTACTTGGCCACTTTAGAAAAATTCTTATACTCCTACGAATTCGCGCATTACTTGGCCACACTTTTCAGAACAGACTTCGTTTAACTCGCGCATTACGAGACCACTTAGGTTTTTATGTCAGTCCTGAGGTCCATTGAACTCGCGCATTACTTGGCCACCCAACTTAAAGTCAGAGTCCGGAAATCTCGCGTATTACTTGGCCACTTTTTATAAACATTCTTATACTACTACGAATTCGCGCATTACTTGGCCACATTATTTAAACTCAGAGTCCGGAAATCTCGCGCATTATTTGCCACATACCTTAAAGTCAGAGTCAGAAAATCTCGCGTATTACTTGGCCATTTTAGAAAGATTATTATACCCCTAAGAATTCGCGCATTGCTTGGCCACCTTATTTAAAGTCAGAGTCCGGAAAGCTCATGTATTACTTGACAACATTAGAAAAATCCTTATACTCCTATCAATTCGCGTATTACTTGGCCACCGTACTTATAGTCAGAGTACGAAAATCTCGCGCATCACTTGGCCACTTTACAACAATTCTTATACTCCTAGGAATTCGCTCATTATTTGGCCATTCTTTTCAGGACGGACTTCGTTTAACTCGCGTATTACGAGTTCACTTGTGTTTTTATATCAGTCCTGTGGTCCATTGAACTCGCGCATTACTTGGCCACGTTACTTAAAGTCAGAGTCCGGAAATCTCGCGTATTAGTTGGCCACTTTACAACAATTCTTATACTCCTAGGAATTCGCGCATTACTTGGCAAATCTTTTCAGGACGGGCTTAGTTTAACTCGCGTATTACGAGGCCCCTTGTGTTTTTATATCAGTCCTGTGGTCCATTAAACTCGCGCATTACTTGGTCACCTTACTTATAGTCAGAGTCCGGAAATCTCGCGTATTAGTTGGCCACTTTACAACAATTCTTATACTCCTAAGAATTCGCGCATTACTTGGCCACTCTTTGCAGGACAGACTTCGTTCAACTCGCGCATTACTTGGCCACACTTTGCAGGACAGACTTCGTTCAACTCGCGTATTACGACGCCACCTATGTATTATATCAGTCCTGAGGTCCACTGATCTCGTGCATTACTTGATGACCTTACTTAATGTCAGAGTCCGGAATTCTCGCGTATTAGTTGGCCACTTTACAACAATTCTTATACTCCTAGGAATTCGCGCATTACTTGGCCATTCTTTTCAGGACGGACTTCGTTTAACTCGCGTATTACGAGGCCACTTGTGTTTTTATATCAGTCGTGTGGTCCATTGAACTCGCGCATTACTTGGCCACCTTACTTAAAGTCAGAGTCCGGAAATCTCGCGTATTAGTTGGTCACTTTACAACAATTCTTATACTCCTAGGAATTCGCGCATTACTTGGCCATTCTTTTCAGGACGGTCTTCGTTTAACTCGCGTATTACGAGGCCACTTGTGTTTTTATATCAGTCCTGTGGTCCATTAAACTCGCGCATTACTTGGCCACCTTACCTAAAGTCAGAGTCCGGAAATCTCGCGTATTACTTGGCCACTTTATAAAAATTTTCATACACCTAAGAATTAGTGCATAACTTGGCCACCTTACTTAAAGTCAGAGTACGGAAATCTTGCGTATTACTTGGCCACTTTATATATACATTCTTAGACTAATAAGAATTCGCGCATTACTTGGCCACCTTATTTAAAGTCGGAGTCCGGAAATCTCGCGTATTAGTTGGTCACTTTAAAAAAATTCTTATACTCCTAAGAATTCGCGCATTACTTGGCCACTCTTTTCAGTATAGACTTCGTTTAACTCGCGTATTACGAGGCCACATAAGTATTTATATCAGTCCTGTGGTCCATTGAACTTGCGCATTACTTGGCCACCTTATTTAAAGTCAGAGTCCGGAAATCTCGCGAATTACTTTGCCACATACCTTAAAGTCAGAGTCCGGAAATCTCGCGTATTACTTGGCCATTTTAGAACGATTATTATACCCCTAAGAATTCGCGTATTACTTGGCCACTTTAGAAAAATTCTTATACTCCTACGAATTCGCGCATTACTTGGCCACACTTTTCAGAACAGACTTCGTTTAACTTGCGCATTACGAGACCACTTAGGTTTTTATGTCAGTCCTGACGTCCATTGAACTCGCGCATTACTTGGCCACCCTACTTAAAGTCAGAGTCCGGAAATCTCGCGTATTACTTGGCCACTTTATAAAAATTGTCATACACCTAAGAATTAGCGCATAACTTGGCCACCTTACTTAAAGTCAGAGTACGGAAATCTTGCGTATTACTTGGCCACTTTATATAAACATTCTTAGACTAATAAGAATGCGCGCATTACTTGGCCACATTATTTAAAGTCAGAGTCCGGAAATCTCGCGCATTATTTGCCACATACCTTAAAGTCAGAGTCAGAAAATCTCGCGTATTACTTGGCCATTTTAGAAAGATTATTATACCCCTAAGAATTCGCGCATTGCTTGGCCACCTTATTTAAAGTCAGAGTCCGGAAAGCTCATGTATTACTTGGCCACATTAGAAAAATCCTTATACTCCTATCAATTCGCGTATTACTTGGCCACCGTACTTATAGTCAGAGTACGAAAATCTCGCGCATTACTTGGCCACTTTACAACAATTCTTATACTCCTAGGAATTCGCTCATTATTTGGCCATTCTTTTCAGTACTGACTTCGTTTAACTCGCGTATTACGAGTCCACTTGTGTTTTTATATCAGTCCTGTGGTCCATTGAACTCGCGCATTACTTGGCCACGTTACTTAAAGTCAGAGTCCGGAAATCTCGCGTATTAGTTGGCCACTTTACAACAATTCTTATACTCCTAGGAATTCGCGCATTACTTGGCCATTCTTTTCAGGACGGACTTCGTTTAACTCGCGTATTACGAGGCCACTTGTGTTTTTATATCAGTCGTGTGGTCCATTGAACTCGCGCATTACTTGGCCACCTTACTTAAAGTCAGAGTCGGGAAATCTCGCGTATTAGTTGGTCACTTTACAACAATTCTTATACTCCTAGGAATTCGCGCATTACTTGGCCATTCTTTTCAGGACGGTCTTCGTTTAACTCGCGTATTACGAGGCCACTTGTGTTTTTATATCAGTCCTGTGGTCCATTAAACTCGCGCATTACTTGGCCACCTTACTTAAAGTCAGAGTCCGGAAATCTCGCGTATTACTTGGCCACTTTATAAAAATTGTCATACACCTAAGAATTAGTGCATAACTTGGCCACCTTACTTAAAGTCAGAGTACGGAAATCTTGCGTATTACTTGGCCACTTTATATAAACATTCTTAGACTAATAAGAATTCGCGCATCACTTAGCCACCTTATTTAAAGTCAGAGTCCGGAAATCTCGCGTATTACTGGGCGACTTTAGAAAAATTCTTATACTCCTCAGAATTCGCGCATTACTTGGCCACTCTTTTCAGGACAGACTTCGTTTAACTCGCGTCTTACGAGGCCAATTATGTATTTAAATCAGTCCTGTGGTCCATTGAACTCGCGCATTACTTGACCACCTTACTTAAAGTCAGAGTCCGGAATCTCGCGTATTACTTGGACACTTTAGAAAAATTCTTATACTCCTAAGAATTCGCGCATTACTTGGCAACCTTATTTAAAGTCAGAGTGCGGAAATCTCGCGTATTACAGCAGTCCTGTGGTCCATTGAACTCGCGCATTACTTGGCCACCTTACTTAAAGTCAGAGTCCGGAAATCTCGCGTATTACTTGGACACTTTATAAAAATTCTTATACTCCTGAGAATTCGCGCATCACTTAGCCACCTTATTTAAAGTCAGAGTCCGGTAATCTCGCGTATTACAGCAGTCCTGTGGTCCATTGAACTCGCGCATTACTTGGCCACCTTACTTAAAGTCAGAGTCCGGAAATCTCGCGTATTACTTGGACACTTTATAAAAATTCTTATACTCCTGAGAATTCGCGCATCACTTAGCCACCTTATTTAAAGTCAGAGTCCGGTAATCTCGCGTATTACTTGGCCACTTTAGAAAAATTCTTATACTCCTAAGAATTCGAGCATTACTTGGCCACTCTTCTCAGTACAGACTTAGTTTAACTCGCGTATTACGAGGCCACTCTTTGCAGCACAGACTTCGTTCAACTCGTGTATTACGACGCCACCTATGTATTTATATCAGTCCTGAGGTCCACTGAACTCGTGCATTACTTGATGACCTTACTTAAAGTCAGAGTCCGGAAATCTCGCGTATTACTTTGACACTTTATAAAAATTCTTATACTCCTGAGAATTCGCGCATCACTTAGCCACCTTATTTAAAGTCAGAGTCCGGTAATTTCGCGTATTACTTGGCCACTTTAGAAAAATTCTTATACTCCTAAGAATTCGCGCATTACTTGGCCACTCTTCTCAGTATAGACGTAGTTTAACTCGCGTATTACGAAGCCACTCTTTGCAGGACAGACTTCGTTCAACTCGCGTATTACGACGCCACCTATGTATTTATATCAGTCCTGAGGTCCACTGAACTCGCGCATTACTTGATCACCTTACTTAATGTCATAGTCTGGAAATCTCGCGTATTACTTAGCCACTTTACTCCTAAGAATTCGTCGATTACTTGACCACACTTTTCAGGACAGAATTCGTTTAACTCGCGTATTACGACGCCTTTTATGTATTTATATCAGGCCTGTGGTCCCCTGAACTCGCGCATTACTTGATCACCTTACTTAATGTCATAGTCCGGAAATCTCGCGTATTACTTGGCCACTTTATAAAAATTCTTATACTCCTAAGAAATCGCGCATTACTTGGCCACCTTATTTATAGACAGAGTCCGGAAATCTCGCGTATTACTTGGCCATTTTAGAAAGATTGTTACACCCCTAAGAATTCGCGCATTACTTGGCCACCTTATTTAAAGCCAGAGTCCGGAAAGCTCGTGTATTACTTGGCCACTTTAGAAAAATCCTTATACTCCTATGAATTCGCGTATTACTTGGCCACCGTACTTAAAGCCAGAGTACGAAAATCTCGCGCATTACTTGGCCACTTTACAACAATTCTTATACTCCTAGGAATTCGCTCATTACTTGGCCATTCTTTTCAGGATGGACTTCGTTTAACTCGCGTATTACGAGTCCACTTGTGTTTTTATATCAGTCCTGTGGTCCATTGAACTCGCGCATTACTTGGCCACCTTACTTAAAGTCAGAGTCCGGAAATCTCGCGTATTACTTGGCCACTTTAGAAAAATTCTTATTCTCCTAAGAATTCGCGCATTACTTGGACACTCCTTTCAGTACATACTTCGTTTAACTCGCGTATTACGAGGCCACATGTGTTTTTACATCAGTCCTGTTGTCCATTGAACTCGCGCATTACTTGACCACCTTACTTAAAGTCAGAGTCCGGTAATCTCGCGTATTACTTGGCCACTTTAGAAAAATTCTTATACTCCTAAGAATTCGAGCATTACTTGGCCACTCTTTTCAGTACAGACTTCGTTTAACTCGCGTATTACGAGGCCAATTATGTAATTACATCAGTCCTGTTGTCCATTGAACTCGCGCATTACTTGGCCACCTTACTTAAAATCAGATTCCGGCAATCTCGCGTATTACTTGTCTACTTTAGAAAAATTCTTATACTCCTAAGAATTCGCGCATTACTTGGCCACTCTTCTCAGTACAGACTTAGTTTAACTCGCGTATTACGAGGCCAATTATGTATTTACATCAGCCCCGTGGTCCATTAAACTCGCGCATTACTTGGCAACCCTATTTAAAGTCAGAGTCCGGTAATCTCGCGTATTACTTGGCCACTTTAGAAAAATTCTTATACTCCTAAGAATTCGCGCATTACTCGGCCACTCTTTTCAGTACAGACTTCGTTTAACTCGCGTATTACGAGGCCACTTATGTATTTACATCAGCCGTGTGGTCCATTAAACTCGCGCATTACTTGGCAACCTTATTTAAAGTCAGAGTCCGGTAATCTCGCGTATTACTTGGCCACTTTAGAAAAATTCTTATACTCCTACGAATTCGCGCATTACTTGGTCACACTTTTCAGAACAGACTTCGTTTAACTCGCGCATTACGAGACCACTTAGGTTTTTATGTCAGTCCTGAGGTCCATTGAACTCGCGCATTACTTGGCCACCCTACTTAAAGTCAGAGTCCGGAAATCTCGCGTATTACTTGGCCACTTTATAAAAATTGTCATACACCTAAGAATTAGCGCATAACTTGGCCACCTTACTTAAAGTCAGAGTACGGAAATCTTGCGTATTACTTGGCCATTTTAGAAAGATTATTATACCCCTAAGAATTCGCGCATTGCTTGGCCACCTTATTTAAAGTCAGAGTCCGGAAAGCTCATGTATTACGAGGCCACTTATGTATTTACATCAGCCGTGTTGTCCATTCAACTCGCGCATTACTTGGCAACCTTAGTTAAAGTCAGAGTCCGGTAATCTCGCGTATTAGTTGGTCACTTTAAAAAAATTCTTATACTCCTAAGAATTCGCGCATTACTTGGCCACTCTTCTCAGTACAGACTTAGTTTAACTCGCGTATTACGAGGCCAATTATGTATTTACATCAGCCCCGTGGTCCATTAAACTCGCGCATTACTTGGCAACCCTATTTAAAGTCAGAGTCCGGTAATCTCGCGTATTACTTGGCCACTTTAGAAAAATTCTTATACTCCTAAGAATTCGCGCATTACTCGGCCACTCTTTTCAGTACAGACTTCGTTTAACTCGCGTATTACGAGGCCACTTATGTATTTACATCAGCCGTGTGGTCCATTAAACTCGAGCATTACTTGGCAACCTTATTCAAAGTCAGAGTCCGGTAATCTCGCGTATTACTTGGCCACTTTAGAAAAATTCTTATACTCCTACGAATTCGCGCATTACTTGGCCACACTTTGCAGGACAGACTTCGTTCAACTCGCGTATTACGAGGCCACTTGTGTTTTTATATCAGTCGTGTGGTCCATTGAACTCGCGCATTACTTGGCCACGTTAATTAATGTCAGAGTCCGGAATTCTCGCGTATTAGTTGGACACTTTACAACAATTCTTATACTCCTAGGAATTCGCGCATTACTTGGCCAATCTTTGCAGGACAGACTTCGTTCAACTCGCGCATTACTTGGCCACACTTTGCAGGACAGACTTCGTTCAACTCGCGTATTACGACGCCACCTATGTATTATATCAGTCCTGAGGTCCACTGATCTCGTGCATTACTTGATGACCTTACTTAATGTCAGAGTCCGGAATTCTCGCGTATTAGTTGGACACTTTACAACAATTCTTATACTCCTAGTTATTCGCGCATTACTTGGCCATTCTTTTCAGGACGGTCTTCGTTTAACTCGCGTATTACGAGACCACTTGTGTTTTTATATCCGTCCTGTGGTCCATTAAACTCGCGCATTACTTGGCCACCTTACTTAAAGTCAGAGTCCGGAAATCTCGCGTATTACTTGGCCACTTTATAAAAATTGTCATACACCTAAGAATTAGTGCATAACTTGGCCACCTTACTTAAAGTCAGAGTACGGAAATCTTGCGTATTACTTGGCCACTTTATATAAACATTCTTAGACTAATAAGAATTCGCGCATTACTTGGCCACCTTATTTAAAGTCGGAGTCCGGAAATCTCGCGTATTAGTTGGTCACTTTAAAAAAATTCTTATACTCCTAAGAATTCGCGCATTACTTGGCCACTCTTTTCAGTATAGACTTCGTTTAACTCGCGTATTACGAGGCCACGTAAGTATTTATATCAGTCCTGTGGTCCATTGAACTTGCGCATTATTTGGCCACCTTATTTAAAGTCAGAGTCCGGAAATCTCGCGAATTACTTTGCCACATACCTTAAAGTCAGAGTCCGGAAATCTCGAGTATTACATGGCCATTTTAGAACGATTATTATACCCCTAAGAATTCGCGCATTACTTGGCCACCTTATTTAAAGTCAGAGTCCGAAAAGCTCGTGTATTACTTGGCCACTTTATAAAAATTCTTATACTCTTAAGAATTCGCGCATTACTTGGCCACCTTATTTAAAGTATGGGTCCGGAAACCTCGCGTATTACTTGGCCACTTTAGAAAAATTCTTAAACTCCTAAGAATTCGCGCATTACTTGGACACTCTTTTCAGTACATACTTCGTTTAACTCGCGTATTACGAGGCCACTTGTGTTTTTACATCAGTCCTGTGGTCCATTGAACTCGCGCATTAGTTGGCCACCTTACTTGAAGTCAGAGTTCGGAAATCTCGCGTATTACTTGGACACTTTATTAAAATTCTTATACTCCTGAGAATTCGCCCATAACTTGGCCACCTTACTTAAAGTCAGAGTACGGAAATCTTGCGTATTACTTGGCCACTTTATACAAACATTCTTATACTCCTAGGAATTCGCGCATTACTTGGCCATTCTTTTCAGGACGGACTTCGTTTAACTCGCGTATTACGAGGCCACTTGTGTTTTTATATCAGTCGTGTGGTCCATTGAACTCGCGCATTACTTGGCCACCTTACT
Organism: Diplolepis rosae; assembly: GCA_030998225.1. Taxonomy (NCBI): domain Eukaryota; kingdom Metazoa; phylum Arthropoda; class Insecta; order Hymenoptera; family Diplolepididae; genus Diplolepis; species Diplolepis rosae. The sequence continues at coordinate 888,196 of JAPYXD010000700.1, forward strand.
TAAAGTCAGAGTCCGGAAATCTCGCGTATTAGTTGGTCACTTTACAACAATTCTTATACTCCTAGGAATTCGCGCATTACTTGGCCATTCTTTTCAGGACGGTCTTCGTTTAACTCGCGTATTACGAGGCCACTTGTGTTTTTATATCAGTCCTGTGGTCCATTAAACTCGCGCATTACTTGGCCACCTTACTTAAAGTCAGAGTCCGGAAATCTCGCGTATTACTTGGCCACTTTATAAAAATTGTCATACACCTAAGAATTAGTGCATAACTTGGCCACCTTACTTAAAGTCAGAGTACGGAAATCTTGCGTATTACTTGGCCACTTTATATAAACATTCTTAGACTAATAAGAATTCGCGCATTACTTGGACACTCCTTTCAGTACATACTTCGTTTTACTCGCGTATTACGAGGCCACATGTGTTTTTACATCAGTCCTGTTGTCCATTGAACTCGCGCATTACTTGACCACCTTACTTAAAGTCAGAGTCCGGTAATCTCGCGTATTACTTGGCCACTTTAGAAAAATTCTTATACTCCTAAGAATTCGAGCATTACTTGGCCACTCTTTTCAGTACAGACTTCGTTTAACTCGCGTATTACGAGGCCAATTATGTAATTACATCAGTCCTGTTGTCCATTGAACTCGCGCATTACTTGGCCACCTTACTTAAAATCAGATTCCGGCAATCTCGCGTATTACTTGTCTACTTTAGAAAAATTCTTATACTCCTAAGAATTCGCGCATTACTTGGCCACTCTTCTCAGTACAGACTTAGTTTAACTCGCGTATTACGAGGCCAATTATGTATTTACATCAGCCCCGTGGTCCATTAAACTCGCGCATTACTTGGCAACCCTATTTAAAGTCAGAGTCCGGTAATCTCGCGTATTACTTGGCCACTTTAGAAAAATTCTTATACTCCTAAGAATTCGCGCATTACTCGGCCACTCTTTTCAGTACAGACTTCGTTTAACTCGCGTATTACGAGGCCACTTATGTATTTACATCAGCCCTGTGGTCCATTAAACTCGCGCATTACTTGGCAACCTTATTTAAAGTCAGAGTCCGGTAATCTCGCGTATTACTTGGCCACTTTAGAAAAATTCTTATACTCCTACGAATTCGCGCATTACTTGGTCACACTTTTCAGAACAGACTTCGTTTAACTCGCGCATTACGAGACCACTTAGGTTTTTATGTCAGTCCTGAGGTCCATTGAACTCGCGCATTACTTGGCCACCCTACTTAAAGTCAGAGTCCGGAAATCTCGCGTATTACTTGGCCACTTTATAAAAATTGTCATACACCTAAGAATTAGCGCATAACTTGGCCACCTTATTTAAAGTCAGAGTCCGGAAATCTCGCGAATTACTTGGCCATTTTAGAAAGATTATTATACCCCTAAGAATTCGCGCATTGCTTGGCCACCTTATTTAAAGTCAGAGTCCGGAAAGCTCATGTATTACGAGGCCACTTATGTATTTACATCAGCCGTGTGGTCCATTAAACTCGCGCATTACTTGGCAACCTTATTTAAAGTCAGAGTCCGGTAATCTCGCGTATTACTTGGCCACTTTAGAAAAATTCTTATACTCCTAAGAATTCGAGCATTACTTGGCCACTCTTCTCAGTACAGACTTAGTTTAACTCGCGTATTACGAGGCCAATTATGTATTTACATCAGCCCCGTGGTCTATTAAACTCGCGCATTACTTGGCAACCCTATTTAAAGTCAGAGTCCGGTAATCTCGCGTATTACTTGGCCACTTTAGAAAAATTCTTATACTCCTAAGAATTCGCGCATTACTCGGCCACTCTTTTCAGTACAGACTTCGTTTAACTCGCGTATTACGAGGCCACTTATGTATTTACATCAGCCGTGTGGTCCATTAAACTCGAGCATTACTTGGCAACCTTATTCAAAGTCAGAGTCCGGTAATCTCGCGTATTACTTGGCCACTTTAGAAAAATTCTTATACTCCTACGAATTCGCGCATTACTTGGCCACTCTTTTCAGTACAGACTTCGTTTAACTCGCGTATTACGAGTCCACTTGTGTTTTTATATCAGTCCTGTGGTCCATTGAACTCGCGCATTACTTGGCCACGTTACTTAAAGTCAGAGTCCGGAAATCTCGCGTATTAGTTGGCCACTTTACAACAATTCTTATACTCCTAAGAATTCGCGCATTACTTGGCCACTCTTTGCAGGACAGACTTCGTTCAACTCGCGCATTACTTGGCCACACTTTGCAGGACAGACTTCGTTCAACTCGCGTATTACGACGCCACCTATGTATTATATCAGTCCTGAGGTCCACTGATCTCGTGCATTACTTGATGACCTTACTTAATGTCAGAGTCCGGAATTCTCGCGTATTAGTTGGACACTTTACAACAATTCTTATACTCCTAGTTATTCGCGCATTACTTGGCCATTCTTTTCAGGACGGTCTTCGTTTAACTCGCGTATTACGAGGCCACTTGTGTTTTTATATCCTTCCTGTGGTCCATTAAACTCGCGCATTACTTGGCCACCTTACTTAAAGTCAGAGTCCGGAAATCTCGCGTATTACTTGGCCACTTTATAAAAATTGTCATACACCTAAGAATTAGTGCATAACTTGGCCACCTTACTTAAAGTCAGAGTACGGAAATCTTGCGTATTACTTGGCCACTTTATATAAACATTCTTAGACTAATAAGAATTCGCGCATTACTTGGCCACCTTATTTAAAGTCGGAGTCCGGAAATCTCGCGTATTAGTTGGTCACTTTAAAAAAATTCTTATACTCCTAAGAATTCGCGCATTACTTGGCCACTCTTCTCAGTACAGACTTCGTTTAACTCGCGTATTACGAGGCCACCTATGTATTTATATCAGTCCTGAGGTCCATTGAACTCGCGCATTACTTGGCCACCTTACTTAAAGTCAGAGTCCGGAAATCTCGCGTATTAGTTGGTCACTTTACAACAATTCTTATACTCCTAGGAATTCGCGCATTACTTGGCCATTCTTTTCAGGACGGTCTTCGTTTAACTCGCGTATTACGAGGCCACTTGTGTTTTTATATCAGTCCTGTGGTCCATTAAACTCGCGCATTACTTGGCCACCTTACCTAAAGTCAGAGTCCGGAAATCTCGCGTATTACTTGGCCACTTTATAAAAATTTTCATACACCTAAGAATTAGTGCATAACTTGGCCACCTTACTTAAAGTCAGAGTACGGAAATCTTGCGTATTACTTGGCCACTTTATATATACATTCTTAGACTAATAAGAATTCGCGCATTACTTGGCCACCTTATTTAAAGTCGGAGTCCGGAAATCTCGCGTATTAGTTGGTCACTTTAAAAAAATTCTTATACTCCTAAGAATTCGCGCATTACTTGGCCACTCTTTTCAGTATAGACTTCGTTTAACTCGCGTATTACGAGGCCACATAAGTATTTATATCAGTCCTGTGGTCCATTGAACTTGCGCATTACTTGGCCACCTTATTTAAAGTCAGAGTCCGGAAATCTCGCGAATTACTTTGCCACATACCTTAAAGTCAGAGTCCGGAAATCTCGCGTATTACTTGGCCATTTTAGAACGATTAATATACCCCTAAGAATTCGCGCATTACTTGGCCACTTTAGAAAAATTCTTATACTCCTACGAATTCGCGCATTACTTGGCCACACTTTTCAGAACAGACTTCGTTTAACTCGCGCATTACGAGACCACTTAGGTTTTTATGTCAGTCCTGAGGTCCATTGAACTCGCGCATTACTTGGCCACCCTACTTAAAGTCAGAGTCCGGAAATCTCGCGTATTACTTGGCCACTTTATAAAAATTGTCATACACCTAAGAATTAGCGCATAACTTGGCCACCTTACTTAAAGTCAGAGTACGGAAATCTTGCGTATTACTTGGCCACTTTATATAAACATTCTTAGACTAATAAGAATGCGCGCATTACTTGGCCACATTATTTAAAGTCAGAGTCCGGAAATCTCGCGCATTATTTGCCACATACCTTAAAGTCAGAGTCAGAAAATCTCGCGTATTACTTGGCCATTTTAGAAAGATTATTATACCCCTAAGAATTCGCGCATTGCTTGGCCACCTTATTTAAAGTCAGAGTCCGGAAAGCTCATGTATTACTTGGCCACATTAGAAAAATCCTTATACTCCTATCAATTCGCGTATTACTTGGCCACCGTACTTATAGTCAGAGTACGAAAATCTCGCGCATTACTTGGCCACTTTACAACAATTCTTATACTCCTAGGAATTCGCTCATTATTTGTCCATTCTTTTCAGTACTGACTTCGTTTAACGCGCTTATTACTAGTCCACTTGTGTTTTTATATCAGTCCTGTGGTCCATTGAACTCGCGCATTACTTGGCCACCTTACTTAAAGTCAGAGTCCGGAAATCTCGCGTATTAGTTGGCCACTTTACAACAATTCTTATACTCCTAGGAATTCGCGCATTACTTGGCCATTCTTTTCAGGACGGACTTCGTTTAACTCGCGTATTACGAGGCCACTTGTGTTTTTATATCAGTCGTGTGGTCCATTGAACTCGCGCATTACTTGGCCACCTTACTTAAAGTCAGAGTCGGGAAATCTCGCGTATTAGTTGGTCACTTTACAACAATTCTTATACTCCTAGGAATTCGCGCATTACTTGGCCATTCTTTTCAGGACGGTCTTCGTTTAACTCGCGTATTACGAGGCCACTTGTGTTTTTATATCAGTCCTGTGGTCCATTAAACTCGCGCATTACTTGGCCACCTTACTTAAAGTCAGAGTCCGGAAATCTCGCGTATTACTTGGCCACTTTATAAAAATTGTCATACACCTAAGAATTAGTGCATAACTTGGCCACCTTACTTAAAGTCAGAGTACGGAAATCTTGCGTATTACTTGGCCACTTTATATAAACATTCTTAGACTAATAAGAATTCGCGCATCACTTAGCCACCTTATTTAAAGTCAGAGTCCGGAAATCTCGCGTATTACTGGGCGACTTTAGAAAAATTCTTATACTCCTCAGAATTCGCGCATTACTTGGCCACTCTTTTCAGGACAGACTTCGTTTAACTCGCGTCTTACGAGGCCAATTATGTATTTAAATCAGTCCTGTGGTCCATTGAACTCGCGCATTACTTGACCACCTTACTTAAAGTCAGAGTCCGGAATCTCGCGTATTACTTGGACACTTTAGAAAAATTTTTATACTCCTAAGAATTCGCGCATTACTTGGCAACCTTATTTAAAGTCAGAGTGCGGAAATCTCGCGTATTACAGCAGTCCTGTGGTCCATTGAACTCGCGCATTACTTGGCCACCTTACTTAAAGTCAGAGTCCGGAAATCTCGCGTATTACTTGGACACTTTATAAAAATTCTTATACTCCTGAGAATTCGCGCATCACTTAGCCACCTTATTTAAAGTCAGAGTCCGGTAATCTCGCGTATTACAGCAGTCCTGTGGTCCATTGAACTCGCGCATTACTTGGCCACCTTACTTAAAGTCAGAGTCCGGAAATCTCGGGTATTACTTGGACACTTTATAAAAATTCTTATACTCCTGAGAATTCGCGCATCACTTAGCCACCTTATTTAAAGTCAGAGTCCGGTAATCTCGCGTATTACTTGGCCACTTTAGAAAAATTCTTATACTCCTAAGAATTCGAGCATTACTTGGCCACTCTTCTCAGTACAGACGTAGTTTAACTCGCGTATTACGAGGCCACTCTTTGCAGGACAGACTTCGTTCAACTCGCGTATGACGACGCCACCTATGTATTTATATCAGTCCTGAGGTCCACTGAACTCGTGCATTACTTGATGACCTTACTTAACTTCAGAGTCCGGAAATCTCGCGTATTACTTTGACACTTTATAAAAATTCTTATACTCCTGAGAATTCGCGCATCACTTAGCCACCTTATTTAAAGTCAGAGTCCGGTAATTTCGCGTATTACTTGGCCACTTTAGAAAAATTCTTATACTCCTAAGAATTCGCGCATTACTTGGCCACTCTTCTCAGTATAGACGTAGTTTAACTCGCGTATTACGAGGCCACTCTTTGCAGGACAGACTTCGTTCAACTCGCGTATTACGACGCCACCTATGTATTTATATCAGTCCTGAGGTCCACTGAACTCGCGCATTACTTGATCACCTTACTTAATGTCATAGTCTGGAAATCTCGCGTATTACTTAGCCACTTTACTCCTAAGAATTCGTCGATTACTTGACCACACTTTTCAGGACAGACTTCGTTTAACTCGCGTATTACGACGCCTTTTATGTATTTATATCAGGCCTGTGGTCCCCTGAACTCGCGCATTACTTGATCACCTTACTTAAAGTCAGAGTCCGGAAATCTCGCGTATTACTTGGCCACTTTATAAAAATTCTTATACTCCTAAGAAATCGCGCATTACTTGGCCACCTTATTTATAGACAGAGTCCGGAAATCTCGCTTATTACTTGGCCATTTTAGAAAGATTGTTACACCCCTAAAAATTCGCGCATTACTTGGCCACCTTATTTAAAGCCAGAGTCCGGAAAGCTCGTGTATTACTTGGCCACTTTAGAAAAATCCTTATACTCCTATGAATTCGCGTATTACTTGGCCACCGTACTTAAAGCCAGAGTACGAAAATCTCGCGCATTACTTGGCCACTTTACAACAATTCTTATACTCCTAGGAATTCGCTCATTACTTGGCCATTCTTTTCAGGATGGACTTCGTTTAACTCGCGTATTACGAGTCCACTTGTGTTTTTATATCAGTCCTGTGGTCCATTGAACTCGCGCATTACTTGGCCACCTTATTTAAAGTCAGAGTCCGGAAATCTCGCGTATTACTTGGCCACTTTAGAAAAATTCTTATTCTCCTAAGAATTCGCGCATTACTTGGACACTCCTTTCAGTACATACTTCGTTTAACTCGCGTATTACGAGGCCACATGTGTTTTTACATCAGTCCTGTTGTCCATTGAACTCGCGCATTACTTGACCACCTTACTTAAAGTCAGAGTCCGGTAATCTCGCGTATTACTTGGCCACTTTAGAAAAATTCTTATACTCCTAAGAATTCGAGCATTACTTGGCCACTCTTTTCAGTACAGACTTCGTTTAACTCGCGTATTACGAGGCCAATTATGTAATTACATCAGTCCTGTTGTCCATTGAACTCGCGCATTACTTGGCCACCTTACTTAAAATCAGATTCCGGCAATCTCGCGTATTACTTGTCTACTTTAGAAAAATTCTTATACTCCTAAGAATTCGCGCATTACTTGGCCACTCTTCTCAGTACAGACTTAGTTTAACTCGCGTATTACGAGGCCAATTATGTATTTACATCAGCCCCGTGGTCCATTAAACTCGCGCATTACTTGGCAACCCTATTTAAAGTCAGAGTCCGGTAATCTCGCGTATTACTTGGCCACTTTAGAAAAATTCTTATACTCCTAAGAATTCGCGCATTACTCGGCCACTCTTTTCAGTACAGACTTCGTTTAACTCGCGTATTACGAGGCCACTTATGTATTTACATCAGCCGTGTGGTCCATTAAACTCGCGCATTACTTGGCAACCTTATTTAAAGTCAGAGTCCGGTAATCTCGCGTATTACTTGGCCACTTTAGAAAAATTCTTATACTCCTACGAATTCGCGCATTACTTGGTCACACTTTTCAGAACAGACTTCGTTTAACTCGCGCATTACGAGACCACTTAGGTTTTTATGTCAGTCCTGAGGTCCATTGAACTCGCGCATTACTTGGCCACCCTACTTAAAGTCAGAGTCCGGAAATCTCGCGTATTACTTGGCCACTTTATAAAAATTGTCATACACCTAAGAATTAGCGCATAACTTGGCCACCTTATTTAAAGTCAGAGTCCGGAAATCTCGCGAATTACTTGGCCATTTTAGAAAGATTATTATACCCCTAAGAATTCGCGCATTGCTTGGCCACCTTATTTAAAGTCAGAGTCCGGAAAGCTCATGTATTACGAGGCCACTTATGTATTTACATCAGCCGTGTGGTCCATTAAACTCGCGCATTACTTGGCAACCTTATTTAAAGTCAGAGTCCGGTAATCTCGCGTATTACTTGGCCACTTTAGAAAAATTCTTATACTCCTAAGAATTCGCGCATTACTTGGCCACTCTTCTCAGTACAGACTTAGTTTAACTCGCGTATTACGAGGCCAATTATGTATTTAAATCAGCCCCGTGGTCCATTAAACTCGCGCATTACTTGGCAACCCTATTTAAAGTCAGAGTCCGGTAATCTCGCGTATTACTTGGCCACTTTAGAAAAATTCTTATACTCCTAAGAATTCGCGCATTACTCGGCCACTCTTTTCAGTACAGACTTCGTTTAACTCGCGTATTACGAGGCCACTTATGTATTTACATCAGCCGTGTGGTCCATTAAACTCGCGCATTACTTGGCAACCTTATCTAAAGTCAGAGTCCGGTAATCTCGCGTATTACTTGGCCACTTTAGAAAAATTCTTATACTCCTACGAATTCGCGCATTACTTGGCCACACTTTTCAGGACAGACTTCGTTTAACTCGCGTATTACGAGTCCACTTGTGTTTTTATATCAGTCCTGTGGTCCATTGAACTCGCGCATTACTTGGCCACGTTACTTAAAGTCAGAGTCCGGAAATCTCGCGTATTAGTTGGCCACTTTACAACAATTCTTATACTCCTAAGAATTCGCGCATTACTTGGCCACTCTTTGCAGGACAGACTTCGTTCAACTCGCGCATTACTTGGCCACACTTTGCAGGACAGACTTCGTTCAACTCGCGTATTACGACGCCACCTATGTATTATATCAGTCCTGAGGTCCACTGATCTCGTGCATTACTTGATGACCTTACTTAATGTCAGAGTCCGGAAATCTCGCGTATTAGTTGGTCACTTTACAACAATTCTTATACTCCTAGTTATTCGCGCATTACTTGGCCATTCTTTTCAGGACGGTCTTCGTTTAACTCGCGTATTACGAGACCACTTGTGTTTTTATATCCGTCCTGTGGTCCATTAAACTCGCGCATTACTTGGCCACCTTACTTAAAGTCAGAGTCCGGAAATCTCGCGTATTACTTGGCCACTTTATAAAAATTGTCATACACCTAAGAATTAGTGCATAACTTGGCCACCTTACTTAAAGTCAGAGTACGGAAATCTTGCGTATTACTTGGCCACTTTATATAAACATTCTTAGACTAATAAGAATTCGCGCATTACTTGGCCACCTTATTTAAAGTCGGAGTCCGGAAATCTCGCGTATTAGTTGGTCACTTTAAAAAAATTCTTATACTCCTAAGAATTCGCGCATTACTTGGCCACTCTTTTCAGTACAGACTTCGTTTAACTCGCGTATTACGAGGCCACGTAAGTATTTATATCAGTCCTGTGGTCCATTGAACTTGCGCATTACTTGGCCACCTTATTTAAAGTCAGAGTCCGGAAATCTCGCGAATTACTTTGCCACATACCTTAAAGTCAGAGTCCGGAAATCTCGCGTATTACTTGGCCATTTTAGAACGATTATTATACCCCTAAGAATTCGCGCATTACTTGGCCACCTTAATTAAAGTCAGAGTCCGAAAAGCTCGTGTATTACTTGGCCACTTTATAAAAATTCTTATACTCTTAAGAATTCGCGCATTACTTGGCCACCTTATTTAAAGTATGGGTCCGGAAACCTCGCGTATTACTCGGCCACTTTAGAAAAATTCTTAAACTCCTAAGAATTCGCGCATTACTTGGACACTCTTTTCAGTACATACTTCGTTTAACTCGCGTATTACGAGGCCACTTGTGTTTTTACATCAGTCCTGTGGTCCATTGAACTCGCGCATTAGTTGGCCACCTTACTTAAAGTCAGAGTTCGGAAATCTCGCGTATTACTTGGACACTTTATTAAAATTCTTATACTCCTGAGAATTCGCCCATAACTTGGCCACCTTACTTAAAGTCAGAGTACGGAAATCTTGCGTATTACTTGGCCACTTTATACAAACATTCTTATACTCCTAGGAATTCGCGCATTACTTGGCCATTCTTTTCAGGACGGACTTCGTTTAACTCGCGTATTACGAGGCCACTTGTGTTTTTATATCAGTCGTGTGGTCCATTGAACTCGCGCATTACTTGGCCACCTTACTTAAAGTCAGAGTCCGGAAATCTCGCGTATTAGTTGGTCACTTTACAACAATTCTTATACTCCTAGGAATTCGCGCATTACTTGGCCATTCTTTTCAGGACGGTCTTCGTTTAACTCGCGTATTACGAGGCCACTTGTGTTTTTATATCAGTCCTGTGGTCCATTAAACTCGCGCATTACTTGGCCACCTTACTTAAAGTCAGAGTCCGGAAATCTCGCGTATTACTTGGCCACTTTATAAAAATTGTCATACACCTAAGAATTAGTGCATAACTTGGCCACCTTACTTAAAGTCAGAGTACGGAAATCTTGCGTATTACTTGGCCACTTTATATAAACATTCTTAGACTAATAAGAATTCGCGCATTACTTGGACACTCCTTTCAGTACATACTTCGTTTTACTCGCGTATTACGAGGCCACATGTGTTTTTACATCAGTCCTGTTGTCCATTGAACTCGCGCATTACTTGACCACCTTACTTAAAGTCAGAGTCCGGTAATCTCGCGTATTACTTGGCCACTTTAGAAAAATTCTTATACTCCTAAGAATTCGAGCATTACTTGGCCACTCTTTTCAGTACAGACTTCGTTTAACTCGCGTATTACGAGGCCAATTATGTAATTACATCAGTCCTGTTGTCCATTGAACTCGCGCATTACTTGGCCACCTTACTTAAAATCAGATTCCGGCAATCTCGCGTATTACTTGTCTACTTTAGAAAAATTCTTATACTCCTAAGAATTCGCGCATTACTTGGCCACTCTTCTCAGTACAGACTTAGTTTAACTCGCGTATTACGAGGCCAATTATGTATTTACATCAGCCCCGTGGTCCATTAAACTCGCGCATTACTTGGCAACCCTATTTAAAGTCAGAGTCCGGTAATCTCGCGTATTACTTGGCCACTTTAGAAAAATTCTTATACTCCTAAGAATTCGCGCATTACTCGGCCACTCTTTTCAGTACAGACTTCGTTTAACTCGCGTATTACGAGGCCACTTATGTATTTACATCAGCCGTGTGGTCCATTAAACTCGCGCATTACTTGGCAACCTTATCTAAAGTCAGAGTCCGGTAATCTCGCGTATTACTTGGCCACTTTAGAAAAATTCTTATACTCCTACGAATTCGCGCATTACTTGGCCACACTTTTCAGAACAGACTTCGTTTAACTCGCGCATTACGAGACCACTTAGGTTTTTATGTCAGTCCTGAGGTCCATTGAACTCGCGCATTACTTGGCCACCCTACTTAAAGTCAGAGTCCGGAAATCTCGCGTATTACTTGGCCACTTTATAAAAATTGTCATACACCTAAGAATTAGCGCATAACTTGGCCACCTTACTTAAAGTCAGAGTACGGAAATCTTGCGTATTACTTGGCCATTTTAGAACGATTATTATACCCCTAAGAATTCGCGCATTGCTTGGCCACCTTATTTAAAGTCAGAGTCCGGAAAGCTCATGTATTACGAGGCCACATGTGTATTTACATCAGCCCTGTGGTCCATTAAACTCGCGCATTACTTGGCAACCTTATTTAAAGTCAGAGTCCGGTAATCTCGCGTATTACTTGGCCACTTTAGAAAAATTCTTATACTCCTAAGAATTCGCGCATTACTTGGCCACTCTTCTCAGTACAGACTTAGTTTAACTCGCGTATTACGAGGCCAATTATGTATTTACATCAGCCCCGTGGTCCATTAAACTCGCGCATTACTTGGCAACCCTATTTAAAGTCAGAGTCCGGTAATCTCGCGTATTACTTGGCCACTTTAGAAAAATTCTTATACTCCTAAGAATTCGCGCATTACTCGGCCACTCTTTTCAGTACAGACTTCGTTTAACTCGCGTATTACGAGGCCACTTATGTATTTACATCAGCCGTGTGGTCCATTAAACTCGCGCATTACTTGGCAACCTTATTTAAAGTCAGAGTCCGGTAATCTCGCGTATTACTTGGCCACTTTAGAAAAATTCTTATACTCCTACGAATTCGCGCATTACTTGGCCATTCTTTTCAGGACAGACTTCGTTTAACTCGCGTATTACGAGTCCACTTGTGTTTTTATATCAGTCCTGTGGTCCATTGAACTCGCGCATTACTTGGCCACCTTACTTAAAGTCAGAGTCCGGAAATCTCGCGTATTAGTTGGCCACTTTACAACAATTCTTATACTCCTAAGAATTCGCGCATTACTTGGCCACTCTTTGCAGGACAGACTTCGTTCAACTCGCGCATTACTTGGCCACACTTTGCAGGACAGACTTCGTTCAACTCGCGTATTACGACGCCACCTATGTATTATATCAGTCCTGAGGTCCACTGATCTCGTGCATTACTTGATGACCTTACTTAAAGTCAGAGTCCGGAAATCTCGCGTATTAGTTGGTCACTTTACAACAATTCTTATACTCCTAGTTATTCGCGCATTACTTGGCCATTCTTTTCAGGACGGTCTTCGTTTAACTCGCGTATTACGAGACCACTTGTGTTTTTATATCCGTCCTGTGGTCCATTAAACTCGCGCATTACTTGGCCACCTTACTTAAAGTCAGAGTCCGGAAATCTCGCGTATTACTTGACCACTTTATAAAAATTGTCATACACCTAAGAATTAGTGCATAACTTGGCCACCTTACTTAAAGTCAGAGTACGGAAATCTTGCGTATTACTTGGCCACTTTATATAAACATTCTTAGACTAATAAGAATTCGCGCATTACTTGGCCACCTTATTTAAAGTCGGAGTCCGGAAATCTCGCGTATTAGTTGGTCACTTTAAAAAAATTCTTATACTCCTAAGAATTCGCGCATTACTTGGCCACTCTTTTCAGTATAGACTTCGTTTAACTCGCGTATTACGAGGCCACGTAAGTATTTATATCAGTCCTGTGGTCCATTGAACTTGCGCATTACTTGGCCACCTTATTTAAAGTCAGAGTCCGGAAATCTCGCGAATTACTTTGCCACATACCTTAAAGTCAGAGTCCGGAAATCTCGCGTATTACTTGGCCATTTTAGAACGATTATTATACCCCTAAGAATTCGCGCATTACTTGGCCACCTTAATTAAAGTCAGAGTCCGAAAAGCTCGTGTATTACTTGGCCACTTTATAAAAATTCTTATACTCTTAAGAATTCGCGCATTACTTGGCCACCTTATTTAAAGTATGGGTCCGGAAACCTCGCGTATTACTCGGCCACTTTAGAAAAATTCTTAAACTCCTAAGAATTCGCGCATTACTTGGACACTCTTTTCAGTACATACTTCGTTTAACTCGCGTATTACGAGGCCACTTGTGTTTTTACATCAGTCCTGTGGTCCATTGAACTCGCGCATTAGTTGGCCACCTTACTTAAAGTCAGAGTTCGGAAATCTCGCGTATTACTTGGACACTTTATTAAAATTCTTATACTCCTGAGAATTCGCCCATAACTTGGCCACCTTACTTAAAGTCAGAGTACGGAAATCTTGCGTATTACTTGGCCACTTTATACAAACATTCTTATACTCCTAGGAATTCGCGCATTACTTGGCCATTCTTTTCAGGACGGACTTCGTTTAACTCGCGTATTACGAGGCCACTTGTGTTTTTATATCAGTCGTGTGGTCCATTGAACTCGCGCATTACTTGGCCACCTTACTTAAAGTCAGAGTCCGGAAATCTCGCGTATTAGTTGGTCACTTTACAACAATTCTTATACTCCTAGGAATTCGCGCATTACTTGGCCATTCTTTTCAGGACGGTCTTCGTTTAACTCGCGTATTACGAGGCCACTTGTGTTTTTATATCAGTCCTGTGGTCCATTAAACTCGCGCATTACTTGGCCACCTTACTTAAAGTCAGAGTCCGGAAATCTCGCGTATTACTTGGCCACTTTATAAAAATTGTCATACACCTAAGAATTAGTGCATAACTTGGCCACCTTACTTAAAGTCAGAGTACGGAAATCTTGCGTATTACTTGGCCACTTTATATAAACATTCTTAGACTAATAAGAATTCGCGCTTTACTTGGACACTCCTTTCAGTACATTCTTCGTTTTACTCGCGTATTACGAGGCCACATGTGTTTTTACATCAGTCCTGTTGTCCATTGAACTCGCGCATTACTTGACCACCTTACTTAAAGTCAGAGTCCGGTAATCTCGCGTATTACTTGGCCACTTTAGAAAAATTCTTATACTCCTAAGAATTCGAGCATTACTTGGCCACTCTTTTCAGTACAGACTTCGTTTAACTCGCGTATTACGAGGCCAATTATGTAATTACATCAGTCCTGTTGTCCATTGAACTCGCGCATTACTTGGCCACCTTACTTAAAATCAGATTCCGGCAATCTCGCGTATTACTTGTCTACTTTAGAAAAATTCTTATACTCCTAAGAATTCGCGCATTACTTGGCCACTCTTCTCAGTACAGACTTAGTTTAACTCGCGTATTACGAGGCCAATTATGTATTTACATCAGCCCCGTGGTCCATTAAACTCGCGCATTACTTGGCAACCCTATTTAAAGTCAGAGTCCGGTAATCTCGCGTATTACTTGGCCACTTTAGAAAAATTCTTATACTCCTAAGAATTCGCGCATTACTCGGCCACTCTTTTCAGTACAGACTTCGTTTAACTCGCGTATTACGAGGCCACTTATGTATTTACATCAGCCCTGTGGTCCATTAAACTCGCGCATTACTTGGCAACCTTATTTAAAGTCAGAGTCCGGTAATCTCGCGTATTACTTGGCCACTTTAGAAAAATTCTTATACTCCTACGAATTCGCGCATTACTTGGTCACACTTTTCAGAACAGACTTCGTTTAACTCGCGCATTACGAGACCACTTAGGTTTTTATGTCAGTCCTGAGGTCCATTGAACTCGCGCATTACTTGGCCACCCTACTTAAAGTCAGAGTCCGGAAATCTCGCGTATTACTTGGCCACTTTATAAAAATTGTCATACACCTAAGAATTAGCGCATAACTTGGCCACCTTATTTAAAGTCAGAGTCCGGAAATCTCGCGAATTACTTGGCCATTTTAGAACGATTATTATACCCCTAAGAATTCGCGCATTGCTTGGCCACCTTATTTAAAGTCAGAGTCCGGAAAGCTCATGTATTACGAGGCCACTTATGTATTTACATCAGCCGTGTGGTCCATTGAACTCGCGCATTACTTGGCAACCTTATTTAAAGTCAGAGTCCGGTAATCTCGCGTATTACTTGGCCACTTTAGAAAAATTCTTATACTCCTCAGAATTCGCGCATTACTTGGCCACTCTTCTCAGTACAGACTTAGTTTAACTCGCGTATTACGAGGCCAATTATGTATTTACATCAGCCCCGTGGTCCATTAAACTCGCGCATTACTTGGCAACCCTATTTAAAGTCAGAGTCCGGTAATCTCGCGTATTACTTGGCCACTTTAGAAAAATTCTTATACTCCTAAGAATTCGCGCATTACTCGGCCACTCTTTTCAGTACAGACTTCGTTTAACTCGCGTATTACGAGGCCACTTATGTATTTACATCAGCCGTGTGGTCCATTAAACTCGCGCATTACTTGGCAACCTTATTCAAAGTCAGAGTCCGGTAATCTCGCGTATTACTTGGCCACTTTAGAAAAATTCTTATACTCCTACGAATTCGCGCATTACTTGGCCACACTTTGCAGGACAGACTTCGTTCAACTCGCGTATTACGAGTCCACTTGTGTTTTTATATCAGTCCTGTGGTCCATTGAACTCGCGCATTACTTGGCCACCTTACTTAAAGTCAGAGTCCGGAAATCTCGCGTATTAGTTGGCCACTTTACAACAATTCTTATACTCCTAGGAATTCGCGCATTACTTGGCCAATCTTTGCAGGACAGACTTCGTTCAACTCGCGCATTACTTGGCCACACTTTGCAGGACAGACTTCGTTCAACTCGCGTATTACGACGCCACCTATGTATTATATCAGTCCTGAGGTCCACTGATCTCGTGCATTACTTGATGACCTTACTTAATGTCAGAGTCCGGAAATCTCGCGTATTAGTTGGTCACTTTACAACAATTCTTATACTCCTAGTTATTCGCGCATTACTTGGCCATTCTTTTCAGGACGGTCTTCGTTTAACTCGCGTATTACGAGACCACTTGTGTTTTTATATCCGTCCTGTGGTCCATTAAACTCGCGCATTACTTGGCCACCTTACTTAAAGTCAGAGTCCGGAAATCTCGCGTATTACTTGGCCACTTTATAAAAATTGTCATACACCTAAGAATTAGTGCATAACTTGGCCACCTTACTTAAAGTCAGAGTACGGAAATCTTGCGTATTACTTGGCCACTTTATATAAACATTCTTAGACTAATAAGAATTCGCGCATTACTTGGCCACCTTATTTAAAGTCGGAGTCCGGAAATCTCGCGTATTAGTTGGTCACTTTAAAAAAATTCTTATACTCCTAAGAATTCGCGCATTACTTGGCCACTCTTTTCAGTACAGACTTCGTTTAACTCGCGTATTACGAGGCCACGTAAGTATTTATATCAGTCCTGTGGTCCATTGAACTTGCGCATTACTTGGCCACCTTATTTAAAGTCAGAGTCCGGAAATCTCGCGAATTACTTTGCCACATACCTTAAAGTCAGAGTCCGGAAATCTCGCGTATTACTTGGCCATTTTAGAACGATTATTATACCCCTAAGAATTCGCGCATTACTTGGCCACCTTAATTAAAGTCAGAGTCCGAAAAGCTCGTGTATTACTTGGCCACTTTATAAAAATTCTTATACTCTTAAGAATTCGCGCATTACTTGGCCACCTTATTTAAAGTATGGGTCCGGAAACCTCGCGTATTACTCGGCCACTTTAGAAAAATTCTTAAACTCCTAAGAATTCGCGCATTACTTGGACACTCTTTTCAGTACATACTTCGTTTAACTCGCGTATTACGAGGCCACTTGTGTTTTTACATCAGTCCTGTGGTCCATTGAACTCGCGCATTAGTTGGCCACCTTACTTAAAGTCAGAGTTCGGAAATCTCGCGTATTACTTGGACACTTTATTAAAATTCTTATACTCCTGAGAATTCGCCCATAACTTGGCCACCTTACTTAAAGTCAGAGTACGGAAATCTTGCGTATTACTTGGCCACTTTATACAAACATTCTTATACTCCTAGGAATTCGCGCATTACTTGGCCATTCTTTTCAGGACGGACTTCGTTTAACTCGCGTATTACGAGGCCACTTGTGTTTTTATATCAGTCGTGTGGTCCATTGAACTCGCGCATTACTTGGCCACCTTACTTAAAGTCAGAGTCCGGAAATCTCGCGTATTAGTTGGTCACTTTACAACAATTCTTATACTCCTAGGAATTCGCGCATTACTTGGCCATTCTTTTCAGGACGGTCTTCGTTTAACTCGCGTATTACGAGGCCACTTGTGTTTTTATATCAGTCCTGTGGTCCATTAAACTCGCGCATTACTTGGCCACCTTACTTAAAGTCAGAGTCCGGAAATCTCGCGTATTACTTGGCCACTTTATAAAAATTGTCATACACCTAAGAATTAGTGCATAACTTGGCCACCTTACTTAAAGTCAGAGTACGGAAATCTTGCGTATTACTTGGCCACTTTATATAAACATTCTTAGACTAATAAGAATTCGCGCATTACTTGGCCACCTTATTTAAAGTCGGAGTCCGGAAATCTCGCGTATTAGTTGGTCACTTTAAAAAAATTCTTATACTCCTAAGAATTCGCGCATTACTTGGCCACTCTTTTCAGTACAGACTTCGTTTAACTCGCGTATTACGAGGCCACGTAAGTATTTATATCAGTCCTGTGGTCCATTGAACTTGCGCATTATTTGGCCACCTTATTTAAAGTCAGAGTCCGGAAATCTCGCGAATTACTTTGCCACATACCTTAAAGTCAGAGTCCGGAAATCTCGAGTATTACATGGCCATTTTAGAACGATTATTATACCCCTAAGAATTCGCGCATTACTTGGCCACCTTATTTAAAGTCAGAGTCCGAAAAGCTCGTGTATTACTTGGCCACTTTATAAAAATTCTTATACTCTTAAGAATTCGCGCATTACTTGGACACTCTTTTCAGTACATACTTCGTTTAACTCGCGTATTACGAGGCCACTTGTGTTTTTACATCAGTCCTGTGGTCCATTGAACTCGCGCATTACTTGGCCACCTTATTTAAAGTCGGAGTCCGGAAATCTCGCGTATTAGTTGGTCACTTTAAAAAAATTCTTATACTCCTAAGAATTCGCGCATTACTTGGCCACTCTTTTCAGTACATACTTCGTTTAACTCGCGTATTACGAGGCCACTTGTGTTTTTACATCAGTCCTGAGGTCCACTGAACTCGCGCATTACTTGATCACCTTACTTAATGTCATAGTCCGGAAATCTCGCGTATTACTTGGCCACTTTATAAAAATTCTTATACTCCTAAGAAATCGCGCATTACTTGGCCACCTTATTTATGGACAGAGTCCGGAAATCTCGCGTATTACTTGGCCACTTTATAAAAATTCTTATACTCCTAAGAATTCGCGCATTACTTGGCCACCTTATTTAAAGTATGGGTCCGGAAAGCTCGCGTATTACTTGGCCACTTTACAGCAATTCTTATACTCCTAGGAATTCGCGCATTACTTGGCCATTCTTTTCAGGACGGTCTTCGTTTAACTCGCGTATTACGAGGCCACTTGTGTTTTTATATCAGTCCTGTGGTCCATTGAACTCGCGCATTACTTGGCCACCTTACTTAAAGTCAGAGTCCGGAAATCTCGCGTATTACTTGGCCACTTTATAAAAATTGTCATACACCTAAGAATTAGTGCATAACTTGGCCACCTTACTTAAAGTCAGAGTACGGAAATCTTGCGTATTACTTGGCCACTTTATATAAACATTCTTAGACTAATAAGAATTCGCGCAATACTTGGCCACCTTATTTAAAGTCGGAGTCCGGAAATCTCGCGTATTAGTTGGTCACTTTAAAAAAATTCTTATACTCCTAAGAATTCGCGCATTAAGTGGCCACTCTTTTCAGTACATACTTCGTTTAACTCGCGTATTACGAGGCCACTTGTGTTTTTACATCAGTCCTGAGGTCCACTGAACTCGCGCATTACTTGATCACCTTACTTAATGTCATAGTCCGGAAATCTCGCGTATTACTTGGCCACTTTATAAAAATTCTTATACTCCTAAGAAATCGCCCATTACTTGGCCACCTTATTTATGGACAGAGTCCGGAAATCTCGCGTATTACTTGGCCACTTTATAAAAATTCTTATACTCTTAAGAATTCGCGCATTACTTGGCCACCTTATTTAAAGTATGGGTCCGGAAACCTCGCGTATTACTTGGCCACTTTAGAAAAATTCTTAAACTCCTAAGAATTCGCGCATTACTTGGACACTCTTTTCAGTACATACTTCGTTTAACTCGCGTATTACGAGGCCACTTGTGTTTTTACATCAGTCCTGAGGTCCACTGAACTCGCGCATTACTTGATCACCTTACTTAATGTCATAGTCCGGAAATCTCGCGTATTACTTGGCCACTTTATAAAAATTCTTATACTCCTAAGAAATCGCGCATTACTTGGCCACCTTATTTATGGACAGAGTCCGGAAATCTCGCGTATTACTTGGCCACTTTATAAAAATTCTTATACTCCTAAGAATTCGCTCATTACTTGGCCACCTTATTTAAAGTAAGTGTCCGGAAACCTCGCGTATTACTTGGCCACTTTAGAAAAATTCTTATACTCCTAAGAATTCGCGCATTACTTGGACAATCTTTTCAGTACATACTTCGTTTAACTCGCGTATTACGAGGCCACTTGTGTTTTTACATCAGTCCTGAGGTCCACTGAACTCGCGCATTACTTGATCACCTTACTTAATGTCATAGTCCGGAAATCTCGCGTATTACTTGGCCACTTTACAACAATTCTTATACTCCTAGGAACTCGCGCATTACTTGGCCATTCTTTTCAGGACGGACTTCGTTTAACTCGCGTATTACGAGGCCACTTGTGTTTTTATATCAGTCCTGTGGTCCATTAAACTCGCGCATTACTTGGTCACCTTACTTAAAGTCAGAGTCCGGAAATCTCGCGTATTAGTTGGCCACTTTACAACAATTCTTATACTCCTAAGAATTCGCGCATTACTTGGCCACTCTTTCTAGGACAGACTACGTTCAACTCGCGCATTACTTGGCCACTCTTTGCAGGACAAACTTCGTTCAACTCGCGTATTACGACGCCACCTATGTATTTATATCAGTCCTGAGGTCCACTGAACTCGCGCATTACTTGATCACCTTACTTAAAGTCAGAGTCCGGAAATCTCGTGTATTACTTGGCCACATTAGAAAAATCCTTATACTCCTATCAATTCGCGTATTACTTGGCCACCTTACTTAAAGTCAGAGTCCGGAAATCTCGCGTATTACATCAGTCCTGTGGTCCATTGAACTCGCGCATTACTTGGCCACCTTACTTAAAGTCAGAGTCCGGAAATCTCGCGTATTACTTGGACACTTTATAAAAATTCTTATACTCCTGAGAATTCGCGCATCACTTAGCTACCTTATTCAAAGTCAGAGTCCGGAAGTCTCGCGTATTACTGGGCCACTTTAGAAAAATTCTTTTACTCCTCAGAATTCGCGCATTACTTGGCCACTCTTTTCAGGACATACTTAGTTTAACTCGCGTCTTACGAGGCCAATTATGTATTTACATCAGCCCCGTGGTCCATTAAACTCGCGCATTACTTGGCAACCCTATTTAAAGTCAGAGTCCGGAAATCTCGCGTATTACTTGGCCACTTTAGAAAAATTCTTATACTCCTAGGAACTCGCGCATTACTTGGCCACTCTTTTCAGTACAGACTTCGTTTAACTCGCGTATTACGAGGCCAATTATGTATTTACATCAGTCCTGTTGTCCATTGAACTCGCGCATTACTTGGCCACCTTACTTAAAGTCAGATTCCGGTAATCTCGCGTATTACTTGTCTACTTTAGAAAAATTCTTATACTGCTAAGAATTCGCGCATTACTTGGCCACTCTTCTCAGTACAGACTTAGTTTAACTCGCGTATTACGAGGCCTATTATGTATTTACATCAGCCCCGTGGTCCATTAAACTCGCGCATTACTTGGCCACCTTACTTAAAGTCAGAGTCCGGAAATCTCGTGTATTACTTGGCCACTTTATAAAAATTGTCATACACCTAAGAATTAGCGCATAACTTGGCCACCTTACTTAAAGTCAGAGTACGGAAATCTTGCGTATTACTTGGCCACTTTATATAAACATTCTTAGACTAATAAGAATTCGCGCATTACTTGGCCACATTATTTAAAGTCAGAGTCCGGAAATCTCGCGCATTACTTTGCCACATACCTTAAAGTCAGAGTCAGAAAATCTCGCGTATTACTTGGCCATTTTAGAAAGATTATTATACCCCTAAGAATTCGCGCATTACTTGGCCACATTATTTAAAGTCAGAGTCCGGAAAGCTCATGTATTACTTGGCCACATTAGAAAAATCCTTATACTCCTATCAATTCGCGTATTACTTGGCCACCGTACTTATAGTCAGAGTACGAAAATCTCGCGCATTACTTGGCCACTTTACAACGATTCTTATACTCCTAGGAATTCGCTCATTATTTGGCCATTCTTTTCAGGACGGGCTTAGTTTAACTCGCGCATTACGTGGCCTCTTGTGTTTTTATATCAGTCCTGTGGTCCATTAAACTCGCGCATTACTTGGTCACCTTACTTAAAGTCAGAGTCCGGAAATCTCGCGTATTAGTTGGCCACTTTACAACAATTCTTATACTCCTAAGAATTCGCGCATTACTTGGCCACTCTTTGCAGGACAGACTTCGTACAACTCGCGCATTACGAGGCCTCTTGTGTTTTTATATCAGTCCTGTGGTCCATTAAACTCGCGCATTACTTGGTCACCTTACTTAAAGTCAGAGTCCGGAAATCTCGCGTATTAGTTGGCCACTTTACAGCAATTCTTATACTCCTAGGAATTCGCGCATTACTTGGCCATTCTTTTCAGGACGGGCTTAGTTTAACTCGCGCATTACGAGGCCTCTTGTGTTTTTATATCAGTCCTGTGGTCCATTGAACTCGCGCATTACTTGGCCACCTTACTTAAAGTCAGAGTCCGGAAATCTGGCGTATTAGTTGGCCACTTTACAACAATTCTTATACTCCTAGGAATTCGCGCATTACTTGGCCATTCTTTTCAGGACGGGCTTAGTTTAACTCGCGCATTACGAGGCCTCTTGTGTTTTTATATCAGTCCTGTGGTCCATTGAACTCGCGCATTACTTGGCCACCTTACTTAAAGTCAGAGTCCGGAAATCTCGCGTATTAGTTGGCCACTTTACAACAATTCTTATACTCCTAGGAATTCGCTCATTACTTGGCCATTCTTTTCAGGATGGACTTCGTTTAACTCGCGTATTACGAGTCCACTTGTGTTTTTATATCAGTCCTGTGGTCCATTGAACTCGCGCATTACTTGGCCACCTTACTTAAAGTCAGAGTCCGGAAATCTCGCGTATTAGTTGGCCACTTTACAACAATTCTTATACTCCTAAGAATTCGCGCATTACTTGGCCACCTTATTTATGGACAGAGTCCGGAAATCTCGCGTATTACTTGGCCACTTTATAAAAATTCTTATACTCCTAAGAATTCGCTCATTACTTGGCCACCTTATTTAAAGTAAGTGTCCGGAAACCTCGCGTATTACTTGGCCACTTTAGAAAAATTCTTATACTCCTAAGAATTCGCGCATTACTTGGACAATCTTTTCAGTACATACTTCGTTTAACTCGCGTATTACGAGGCCACTTGTGTTTTTACATCAGTCCTGAGGTCCACTGAACTCGCGCATTACTTGATCACCTTACTTAATGTCATAGTCCGGAAATCTCGCGTATTACTTGGCCACTTTAGAAAAATTCTTAAACTCCTAAGAATTCGCGCATTACTTGGCCACTCTTTTCAGGACAGACTTCGTTTAACTCGCGTCTTACGAAGCCAATTATGTATTTACATCAGTCCTGTGGTCCATTGAACTCGCACATTACTTGGCCACCTTACTTAAAGTCAGAGTCCGGAAATCTCGCGTATTAGTTGGCCACTTTACAACAATTCTTATACTCCTAGGAACTCGCGCATTACTTG
The DNA here is from genome assembly GCA_030998225.1 of Diplolepis rosae. Classification (NCBI taxonomy): domain Eukaryota; kingdom Metazoa; phylum Arthropoda; class Insecta; order Hymenoptera; family Diplolepididae; genus Diplolepis; species Diplolepis rosae. The sequence goes on from JAPYXD010000700.1 coordinate 911,656, forward strand.
GCCATTCTTTTCAGGACGGACTTCGTTTAACTCGCGTATTACGAGGCCACTTGTGTTTTTATATCAGTCCTGTGGTCCATTAAACTCGCGCATTACTTGGTCACCTTACTTAAAGTCAGAGTCCGGAAATCTCGCGTATTAGTTGGCCACTTTACAACAATTCTTATACTCCTAAGAATTCGCGCATTACTTGGCCACTCTTTCTAGGACAGACTACGTTCAACTCGCGCATTACTTGGCCACTCTTTGCAGGACAAACTTCGTTCAACTCGCGTATTACGACGCCACCTATGTATTTATATCAGTCCTGTGGTCCATTGAACTCGCGCATTACTTGGCCACCTTACTTAAAGTCAGAGTCCGGAAATCTCGCGTATTACTTGGACACTTTATAAAAATTCTTATACTCCTATCAATTCGCGTATTACTTGGCCACCGTACTTATAGTCAGAGTCCGGAAATTTCGCGTATTACATCAGTCCTGTGGTCCATTGAACTCGCGCATTACTTGGCCACCTTACTTAAAGTCAGAGTCCGGAAATCTCGCGTATTACTTGGACACTTTATAAAAATTCTTATACTCCTGAGAATTCGCGCATCACTTAGCTACCTTATTCAAAGTCAGAGTCCGGAAGTCTCGCGTATTACTGGGCCACTTTAGAAAAATTCTTTTACTCCTCAGAATTCGCGCATTACTTGGCCACTCTTTTCAGGACATACTTAGTTTAACTCGCGTCTTACGAGGCCAATTATGTATTTACATCAGCCCCGTGGTCCATTAAACTCGCGCATTACTTGGCAACCCTATTTAAAGTCAGAGTCCGGAAATCTCGCGTATTACTTGGCCACTTTAGAAAAATTGTTATACTCCTATGAATTCGAGCATTACTTGGCCACTCTTTTCAGTACAGACTTCGTTTAACTCGCGTATTACGAGGCCAATTATGTATTTACATCAGTCCTGTTGTCCATTGAACTCGCGCATTACTTGGCCACCTTACTTAAAGTCAGATTCCGGTAATCTCGCGTATTACTTGTCTACTTTAGAAAAATTCTTATACTGCTAAGAATTCGCGCATTACTTCGCCACTCTTCTCAGTACAGACTTAGTTTAACTCGCGTATTACGAGGCCTATTATGTATTTACATCAGCCCCGTGGTCCATTAAACTCGCGCATTACTTGGCAACCCTATTTAAAGTCAGAGTCCGGTAATCTCGCGTATTACTTGGCCACTTTAGAAAAATTCTTATACTCCTAGGAATTCGCGCATTACTCAGCCACTCTTTTCAGTACAGACTTCGTTTAACTCGCGTATTACGAGGCCACTTATGTATTTACATCAGCCCTGTGGTCCATTAAACTCGCGCATTACTTGGCCACCTTACTTAAAGTCAGAGTCCGGAAATCTCGTGTATTACTTGGCCACTTTATAAAAAGTTCATACACCTAAGAATTAGCGCATAACTTGGCCACCTTACTTAAAGTCAGAGTACGGAAATCTTGCGTATTACTTGGCCACTTTATATAAACATTCTTAGACTAATAAGAATTCGCGCATTACTTGGCCACATTATTTAAAGTCAGAGTCCGGAAATCTCGCGCATTACTTTGCCACATACCTTAAAGTCAGAGTCAGAAAATCTCGCGTATTACTTGGCCATTTTAGAAAGATTATTATACCCCTAAGAATTCGCGCATTACTTGGCCACATTATTTAAAGTCAGAGTCCGGAAAGCTCATGTATTACTTGGACACATTAGAAAAATCCTTATACTCCTATCAATTCGCGTATTACTTGGCCACCGTACTTATAGTCAGAGTACGAAAATCTCGCGCATTACTTGGCCACTTTACAACGATTCTTATACTCCTAGGAATTCGCTCATTATTTGGCCATTCTTTTCAGGACGGGCTTAGTTTAACTCGCGCATTACGAGGCCTCTTGTGTTTTTATATCAGTCCTGTGGTCCATTAAACTCGCGCATTACTTGGTCACCTTACTTAAAGTCAGAGTCCGGAAATCTCGCGTATTAGTTGGCCACTTTACAACAATTCTTATACTCCTAAGAATTCGCGCATTACTTGGCCACTCTTTGCAGGACAGACTTCGTACAACTCGCGCATTACGAGGCCTCTTGTGTTTTTATATCAGTCCTGTGGTCCATTAAACTCGCGCATTACTTGGTCACCTTACTTAAAGTCAGAGTCCGGAAATCTCGCGTATTAGTTGGCCACTTTACAGCAATTCTTATACTCCTAGGAATTCGCGCATTACTTGGCCATTCTTTTCAGGACGGGCTTAGTTTAACTCGCGCATTACGAGGCCTCTTGTGTTTTTATATCAGTCCTGTGGTCCATTGAACTCGCGCATTACTTGGCCACCTTACTTAAAGTCAGAGTCCGGAAATCTGGCGTATTAGTTGGCCACTTTACAACAATTCTTATACTCCTAGGAATTCGCGCATTACTTGGCCATTCTTTTCAGGACGGGCTTAGTTTAACTCGCGCATTACGAGGCCTCTTGTGTTTTTATATCAGTCCTGTGGTCCATTGAACTCGCGCATTACTTGGCCACCTTACTTAAAGTCAGAGTCCGGAAATCTCGCGTATTAGTTGGCCACTTTACAACAATTCTTATACTCCTAGGAATTCGCTCATTACTTGGCCATTCTTTTCAGGATGGACTTCGTTTAACTCGCGTATTACGAGTCCACTTGTGTTTTTATATCAGTCCTGTGGTCCATTGAACTCGCGCATTACTTGGCCACCTTACTTAAAGTCAGAGTCCGGAAATCTCGCGTATTAGTTGGCCACTTTACAACAATTCTTATACTCCTAGGAATTCGCGCATTACTTGGCCATTCTTTTCAGGACGGGCTTAGTTTAACTCGCGCATTACGAGGCCTCTTGTGTTTTTATATCAGTCCTGTGGTCCATTGAACTCGCGCATTACTTGGCCACCTTACTTAAAGTCAGAGTCCGGAAATCTCGCGTATCAGTTGGCCACTTTAGAACAATTCTTATACTCCTAGGAATTCGCGCATTACTTGGCCATTCTTTTCAGGACGGGCTTAGTTTAACTCGCGCATTACGAGGCCTCTTGTGTTTTTATATCAGTCCTGTGGTCCATTAAACTCGCGCATTACTTGGTCACCTTACTTAAAGTCAGAGTCCGGAAATCTCGCGTATTAGTTGGCCACTTTACAACAATTCTTATACTCCTAGGAATTCGCGCATTATTTGGCCATTCTTTTCAGGACGGGCTTAGTTTAACTTGCGTATTACGAGTCCACTTGTGTTTTTATATCAGTCCTGTGGTCCATTGAACTCGCGCATTACTTGGCCACCTTACTTAAAGTCAGAGTTCGGAAATCTCGCGTATTAGTTGGCCACTTTACAACAATTCTTATACTCCTAGGAATTCGCTCATTACTTGGCCATTCTTTTCAGGACGGGCTTAGTTTAACTCGCGCATTACGAGGCCTCTTGTGTTTTTATATCAGTCCTGTGGTCCATTAAACTCGCGCATTACTTGGTCACCTTACTTAAAGTCAGAGTCCGGAAATCTCGCGTATTAGTTGGCCACTTTACAACAATTCTTATACTTCTAAGAATTCACGCATTACTTGGCCACTCTTTGCAGGACAGACTTCGTTCAACTCGCGCATTACTTGGCCACACTTTGCAGGACAGACTTCGTTCAACTCGCGTATTACGACGCCACCTATGTATTTATATCAGTCCTGAGGTCCACTGAACTCGTGCATTACTTGATGACCTTACTTAATGTCAGAGTCCGGAATTCTCGCGTATTAGTTGGCCACTTTACAACAATTCTTATACTCCTAGCAATTCGCGCATTACTTGGCCATTCTTTTCAGGACGGACTTCGTTTATCTCGCGTATTACGAGGCCACTTGTGTTTTTATATCAGTCCTGTGGTCCATTGAACTCGCGCATTACTTGGCCACCTTACTTAAAGTCAGAGTCCGGAAATCTCGCGTATTACTTGGCCACTTTATAAAAATTTTCATACACCTAAAAATTAGCGCATAACTTGGCCACCTTACTTAAAGTCAGAGTACGGAAATCTCGCGTATTAGTTGGCCACTTTTCAACAATTCTTATACTCCTAAGAATTCGCGCATTACTTGGCCACTCTTTGCAGGATAGACTACGTTCAACTCGCGCATTACTTTGCCACTCGTTGCAGGACAGACTTCGTTCAACTCGCGTATTACGACGCCACCTATGTATTTATATCAGTCCTGAGGTCCACTGAACTCGCGCATTACTTGATCACCTTACTTAATGTCATAGTCCGGAAATCTCGCGTATTACTTGGCCACTTTATAAAAATTCTTATACTCCTAAGAAATCGCGCATTACTTGGCCACCCTATTTATAGACAGAGTCCGGAAATCTCGCGTATTACTTGGCCATTTTAGAAAGATTGTTATACCCCTAAGAATTCGCGCATTACTTGGCCAACTTATTTAAAGCCAGAGTCCGGAAAGCTCGTGTATTACTTGGCCACTTTAGAAAAATCCTTATACTCCTATGAATTCGCGTATTACTTGGCCACAGTACTTGAAGTCAGAGTACGAAAATCTCGCGCATTACTTGGCCACTTTACAACAATTCTTATACTCCTAGGAATTCTCTCATTACTTGGCCATTCTTTTCAGGATGGACTTCGTTTAACTCGCGTATTACAAGGCCACTTGTGTTTTTATATCAGTCCTGTAGTCCATTGAACTCGCGCATTACTTGATCACCTTACTTAATGTCATAGTCCGGAAATCTTGCGTATTACGTGGCCACTTTACTCCTAAGAATTCGCGCATTACTTGACCACACTTTTCAGGACAGACTTCGTTTAACTCGCGTATTACGAGGCCACTTAAGTATTTATATCAGTCCTGTGGTCCATTGAACTTGCGCATTACTTGGCCACCTTACTGAAGTCAGAGTCCGGAAATCTCGCGTATTACTTGGCCACTTTATAAAAATTGTCATACACCTAAGAATTAGCGCATAACTTGGCCACCTTACTTAAAGTCAGAGTACGGACATCTTGCGTATTACTTGGCCACTTTATATAAACATTCTTAGACTAATAAGAATTCGCGCATTACTTGGCCACCTTATTTAAAGTCAGAGTCCGGATATCTCGCGCATTACTTTGCCACATACCTTAAAGTCAGAGTCAGAAAATCTCGCGTATTACTTGGCCATTTTAGAAAGATTATTATACCCCTAAGAATTCGCGCATTACTTGGCCACCTTATTTAAAGCCAGAGTCCGGAAAGCTCGTGTATTACTTGGCCACTTTAGAAAAATCCTTATACTCCTATGAATTCGCGTATTACTTGGCCACCGTACTTAAAGTCAGAGTAAGAAAATCTCGCGCATTACTTGGCCACTTTACAACAATTCTTATACTCCTAGGAATTCGCTCATTACTTGGCCATTCTTTTCAGGATGGACTTCGTTTAACTCGCGTATTACGAGTCCACTTGTGTTTTTATATCAGTCCTGTGGTCCATTGAACTCGCGCATTACTTGGCCACCTTACTTAAAGTCAGAGTCCGGAAATCTGGCGTATTAGTTGGCCACTTTACAACAATTCTTATACTCCTAGGAATTCGCGCATTACTTGGCCATTCTTTTCAGGACGGACTTCGTTTAACTCGCGTATTACGAGGCCACTTGTGTTTTTATATCAGTCCTGTGGTCCATTGAACTCGCGCATTACTTGGCCACCTTACTTAAAGTCAGAGTCCGGAAATCTCGCGTATCAGTTGGACACTTTATAACAATTAGAATTCGCGCATTACTTAGCCAGTCTTTTCAGGACAGACTTCGTTTAACTCGCGTATTACTTGGCCACTTTATAAAAATTCTTATACTCCTAAGAATTCGCGCATTACTTGGCCACCTTATTTATAGACAGAGTCCGGAAATCTCGCGTATTACTTGGCCACTTTACAACAATTCTTATACTCCTAGGAATTCGCGCATTATTTGGCCATTCTTTTCAGGACGGGCTTAGTTTAACTTGCGTATTACGAGTCCACTTGTGTTTTTATATCAGTCCTGTGGTCCATTGAACTCGCGCATTACTTGGCCACCTTACTTAAAGTCAGAGTCCGGAAATCTCGCGTATTAGTTGGCCACTTTACAACAATTCTTATACTCCTAGGAATTCGCGCATTACTTGGCCATTCTTTTCAGGACGGGCTTAGTTTAACTCGCGCATTACGAGGCCTCTTGTGTTTTTATATCAGTCCTGTGGTCCATTAAACTCGCGCATTACTTGGTCACCTTACTTAAAGTCAGAGTCCGGAAATCTCGCGTATTAGTTGGCCACTTTACAACAATTCTTATACTCCTAGGAATTCGCGCATTATTTGGCCATTCTTTTCAGGACGGGCTTAGTTTAACTTGCGTATTACGAGTCCACTTGTGTTTTTATATCAGTCCTGTGGTCCATTGAACTCGCGCATTACTTGGCCACCTTACTTAAAGTCAGAGTCCGGAAATCTCGCGTATTACTTGGCCACTTTATAAAAATTGTCATACACCTAAGAATTAGCGCATAACTTGGCCACCTTACTTAAAGTCAGAGTACGGAAATCTCGCGTATTAGTTGGCCACTTTACAACAATTCTTATACTCCTAAGAATTCGCGCATTACTTGGCCACTCTTTGCAGGATAGACTACGTTCAACTCGCGCATTACTTTGCCACTCGTTGCAGGACAGACTTCGTTCAACTCGCGTATTACGACGCCACCTATGTATTTATATCAGTCCTGAGGTCCACTGAACTCGCGCATTACTTGATCACCTTACTTAATGTCATAGTCCGGAAATCTCGCGTATTACTTGGCCACTTTATAAAAATTCTTATACTCCTAAGAAATCGCGCATTACTTGGCCACCTTATTTATAGACAGAGTCCGGAAATCTCGCGTATTACTTGGCCATTTTAGAAAGATTGTTACACCCCTAAGAATTCGCGCATTACTTGGCCACCTTATTTAAAGCCAGAGTCCGGCAAGCTCATGTATTACTTGGCCACTTTAGAAAAATCCTTATACTCCTATGAATTCGAGTATTACTTGGCCACCGTACTTAAAGCCAGAGTACGAAAATCTCGCGCATTACTTGGCCACTTTACAACAATTCTTATACTCCTAGGAATTCGCTCATTACTTGGCCATTCTTTTCAGGATGGACTTCGTTACGAGTCCACTTGTGTTTTTATATCAGTCCTGTGGTCCATTGAACTCGCGCATTACTTGGCAACCTTACTTAAAGACAAAGTCCGGAAATCTCGCGTATTAGTTGGCCACTTTACAACAATTCTTATACTCCTAGGAATTCGCGCATTACTTGGCCATTCTTTTCAGGACAGACTTCGTTTAACTCGCGTATTACGAAGCCACTTGTCTTTTTATATCAGTCCTGTGGTCCATTGAACTCGCGCATTACTTGGCCACCTTACTTAAAGTCAGAGTCCGGAAATCTCGCGTATTAGTTGGCCACTTTACAACAATTCTTATACTCCTAAGAATTCGCGCATTACTTGGCCACTCTTTGCAGGACAGACTTCGTTCAACTCGCGCATTAATTGGCCACTCTTTGCAGGACAGACTTCGTTCAACTAGCGTATTACGACGCCACCTATGTATTTATATCAGTCCTGAGGTCCACTGAACTCGTGCATTACTTGATCACCTTACTTAATGTCATAGTCCGGAAATCTCGCGTATTACTTGGCCACTTTATAAAAATTCTTATACTCCTAAGAAATCGCGCATTACTTGGCCACCTTATTTATAGACAGAGTACGGAAATCTTGCGTATTACTTGGCCACTTTATACAAACATTCTTATACTCCTAGGAATTCGCGCATTACTTGGCCATTCTTTTCAGGACGGTCTTCGTTTAACTCGCGTATTACGAGGCCACTTGTGTTTTTATATCAGTCCTGTGGTCCATTGAACTCGCGCATTACTTGGCCACCTTACTTAAAGTCAGAGTCCGGAAATCTCGCGTATTACTTGGCCACTTTATAAAAATTGTCATACACCTAATAATTAGCGCATAACTTGGCCACCTTACTTAAAGTCAGAGTACGGAAATCTCGCGTATTAGTTGGCCACTTTACAACAATTCTTATACTCCTAAGAATTCGCGCATTACTTGGCCACTCTTTTCAGTACATACTTCGTTTAACTCGCGTATTACGAGGCCACTTGTGTTTTTACATCAGTCCTGAGGTCCACTGAACTCGCGCATTACTTGATCACCTTACTTAATGTCATAGTCCGGAAATCTCGCGTATTACTTGGCCACTTTATAAAAATTCTTATACTCCTAAGAAATCGCGCATTACTTGGCCACCTTATTTATGGACAGAGTCCGGAAATCTCGCGTATTACTTGGCCACTTTATAAAAATTCTTATACTCCTAAGAATTCGCTCATTACTTGGCCACCTTATTTAAAGTAAGGGTCCTGAAACCTCGCGTATTACTTGGCCACTTTAGAAAAATTCTTATACTCCTAAGAATTCGCGCATTACTTGGACAATCTTTTCAGTACATACTTCGTTTAACTCGCGTATTACTTGGCCACATTACTTAAAGTCAGAGTCCGGAAATCTCGCGTATTACTTGGACACTTTATTAAAATTCTTACAATCCTGAGAATTCGCGCATCACTTAGCCACCTTATTTAAAGTCAGAGTCCGGAAATCTCGCGTATTACTTGGCCATTTTAGAAAAATTCTTATACTCCTCAGAATTCGCGCATTACTTGGCCACTCTTTTCAGGACAGACTTCGTTTAACTCGCGTCTTACGAAGCCAATTATGTATTTACATCAGTCCTGTGGTCCATTGAACTCGCACATTACTTGGCCACCTTACTTAAAGTCAGAGTCCGGAAATCTCGCGTATTAGTTGGCCACTTTACAACAATTCTTATACTCCTAGGAACTCGCGCATTACTTGGCCATTCTTTTCAGGACGGACTTCGTTTAACTCGCGTATTACGAGGCCACTTGTGTTTTTATATCAGTCCTGTGGTCCATTGAACTCGCGCATTACTTGGTCACCTTACTTAAAGTCAGAGTCCGGAAATCTCGCGTATTAGTTGGCCACTTTACAACAATTCTTATACTCCTAAGAATTCGCGCATTACTTGGCCACTCTTTCTAGGACAGACTACGTTCAACTCGCGCATTACTTGGCCACTCTTTGCAGGACAAACTTCGTTCAACTCGCGTATTACGACGCCACCTATGTATTTATATCAGTCCTGTGGTCCATTGAACTCGCGCATTACTTGGCCACCTTACTTAAAGTCAGAGTCCGGAAATCTCGCGTATTAGTTGGCCACTTTACAACAATTCTTATACTCCTAGGAATTCGCGCATTACTTGGCCATTCTTTTCAGGACAGACTTCGTTTAACTCGCGTATTACGAAGCCACTTGTCTTTTTATATCAGTCCTGTGGTCCATTGAACTCGCGCATTACTTGGCCACCTTACTTAAAGTCAGAGTCCGGAAATCTCGCGTATTAGTTGGCCACTTTACAACAATTCTTATACTCCTAAGAATTCGCGCATTACTTGGCCACTCTTTGCAGGACAGACTTCGTTCAACTCGCGCATTAATTGGCCACTCTTTGCAGGACAGACTTCGTTCAACTAGCGTATTACGACGCCACCTATGTATTGATATCAGTCCTGAGGTCCACAGAACTCGTGCATTACTTGATCACCTTACTCAATGTCATAGTCTGGAAATCTCGCGTATTACTTGGCCACTTTATAAAAATTCTTATACTCCTAAGAAATCGCGCATTACTTGGCCACCTTATTTATAGACAGAGTACGGAAATCTTGCGTATTACTTGGCCACTTTATACAAACATTCTTATACTCCTAGGAATTCGCGCATTACTTGGCCATTCTTTTCAGGACGGTCTTCGTTTAACTCGCGTATTACGAGGCCACTTGTGTTTTTATATCAGTCCTGTGGTCCATTGAACTCGCGCATTACTTGGCCACCTTACTTAAAGTCAGAGTCCGGAAATCTCGCGTATTACTTGGCCACTTTATAAAAATTGTCATACACCTAATAATTAGCGCATAACTTGGCCACCTTACTTAAAGTCAGAGTACGGAAATCTCGCGTATTAGTTGGCCACTTTACAACAATTCTTATACTCCTAAGAATTCGCGCATTACTTGGCCACTCTTTTCAGTACATACTTCGTTTAACTCGCGTATTACGAGGCCACTTGTGTTTTTACATCAGTCCTGAGGTCCACTGAACTCGCGCATTACTTGATCACCTTACTTAATGTCATAGTCCGGAAATCTCGCGTATTACTTGGCCACTTTATAAAAATTCTTATACTCCTAAGAAATCGCGCATTACTTGGCCACCTTATTTATGGACAGAGTCCGGAAATCTCGCGTATTACTTGGCCACTTTATAAAAATTCTTATACTCTTAAGAATTCGCGCATTACTTGGCCACCTTATTTAAAGTATGGGTTCGGAAACCTCGCGTATTACTTGGCCACTTTAGAAAAATTCTTAAACTCCTAAGAATTCGCGCATTACTTGGACACTCTTTTCAGTACATACTTCGTTTAACTCGCGTATTACGAGGCCACTTGTGTTTTTACATCAGTCCTGAGGTCCACTGAACTCGCGCATTACTTGATCACCTTACTTAATGTCATAGTCCGGAAATCTCGCGTATTACTTGGCCACTTTATAAAAATTCTTATACTCCTAAGAAATCGCGCATTACTTGGCCACCTTATTTATGGACAGAGTCCGGAAATCTCGCGTATTACTTGGCCACTTTATAAAAATTCTTATACTCCTAAGAATTCGCTCATTACTTGGCCACCTTATTTAAAGTAAGGGTCCTGAAACCTCGCGTATTACTTGGCCACTTTAGAAAAATTCTTATACTCCTAAGAATTCGCGCATTACTTGGACAATCTTTTTCAGTACATACTTCGTTTAACTCGCGTCTTACGAAGCCAATTATGTATTTACATCAGTCCTGTGGTCCATTGAACTCGCACATTACTTGGCCACCTTACTTAAAGTCAGAGTCCGGAAATCTCGCGTATTAGTTGGCCACTTTATAAAAATTCTTATACTCCTAGGAACTCGCGCATTACTTGGCCATTCTTTTCAGGACGGACTTCGTTTAACTCGCGTATTACGAGGCCACTTGTGTTTTTATATCAGTCCTGTGGTCCATTGAACTCGCGCATTACTTGGCCACCTTACTTAAAGTCAGAGTCCGGAAATCTCGCGTATTACTTGGACACTTTATAAAAATTCTTATACTCCTGAGAATTCGCGCATCACTTAGCTACCTTATTCAAAGTCAGAGTCCGGAAGTCTCGCGTATTACTAGGCCACTTTAGAAAAATTCTTTTACTCCTCAGAATTCGCGCATTACTTGGCCACTCTTTTCAGGACATACTTAGTTTAACTCGCGTCTTACGAGGCCACTTGTGTATTTATATCAGCCCCGTGGTCCATTAAACTCGCGCATTACTTGGCAACCCTATTTAAAGTCAGAGTCCGGAAATCTCGCGTATTACTTGGCCACTTTAGAAAAATTGTTATACTCCTATGAATTCGAGCATTACTTGGCCACTCTTTTCAGTACAGACTTCGTTTAACTCGCGTATTACGAGGCCAATTATGTATTTACATCAGTCCTGTTGTCCATTGAACTCGCGCATTACTTGGCCACCTTACTTAAAGTCAGATTCCGGTAATCTCGCGTATTACTTGTCTACTTTAGAAAAATTCTTATACTGCTAAGAATTCGCGCATTACTTCGCCACTCTTCTCAGTACAGACTTAGTTTAACTCGCGTATTACGAGGCCTATTATGTATTTACATCAGCCCCGTGGTCCATTAAACTCGCGCATTACTTGGCAACCCTATTTAAAGTCAGAGTCCGGTAATCTCGCGTATTACTTGGCCACTTTAGAAAAATTCTTATACTCCTAGGAATTCGCGCATTACTCGGCCACTCTTTTCAGTACAGACTTCGTTTAACTCGCGTATTACGAGGCCACTTATGTATTTACATCAGCCCTGTGGTCCATTAAACTCGCGCATTACTTGGCAACCTTATTTAAAGTCAGAGTCCGGTAATCTCGCGTATTACTTGGCCACTTTAGAAAAATTCTTATACTCCTAAGAATTCGCGCATAACTTGGCCACACTTTTCAGGACAGACTTCGTTTAACTCTCGCATTACGAGACCACTTAGGTTTTTATGTCAGTCCTGAGGTCCATTGAACTCGCGCATTACTTGGCCACCTTACTTAAAGTCAGAGTCCGGAAATCTCGCGTATTACTTGGCCACTTTATAAAAATTGTCATACACCTAAGAATTAGCGCATAACTTGGCCACCTTACTTAAAGTCAGAGTACGGAAATCTTGTGTATTACTTGGCCACTTTATATAAACATTCTTAGACTAATAAGAATTCGCGCATTACTTGGCCACATTATTTAAAGTCAGAGTCCGGAAATCTCGCGCATTACTTTGCCACATACCTTAAAGTCAGAGTCAGAAAATCTCGCGTATTACTTGGCCATTTTAGAAAGATTATTATACCCCTAAGAATTCGCGCATTACTTGGCCACATTATTTAAACTCAGAGTCCGGAAAGCTCATGTATTACTTGGCCACATTAGAAAAATCCTTATACTCCTATCAATTCGCGTATTACTTGGCCACCGTACTTATAGTCAGAGTACGAAAATCTCGCGCATTACTTGGCCACTTTACAACGATTCTTATACTCCTAGGAATTCGCTCATTATTTGGCCATTCTTTTCAGGACGGGCTTAGTTTAACTCGCGCATTACGTGGCCTCTTGTGTTTTTATATCAGTCCTGTGGTCCATTGAACTCGCGCATTACTTGGCCACCTTACTTAAAGTCAGAGTCCGGAAATCTGGCGTATTAGTTGGCCACTTTACAACAATTCTTATACTCCTAGGAATTCGCGCATTACTTGGCCATTCTTTTCAGGACGGGCTTAGTTTAACTCGCGCATTACGAGGCCTCTTGTGTTTTTATATCAGTCCTGTGGTCCATTGAACTCGCGCATTACTTGGCCACCTTACTTAAAGTCAGAGTCCGGAAATCTCGCGTATTAGTTGGCCACTTTATAAAAATTCTTATACTCCTAAGAATTCGCGCATTACTTGGCCACCTTATTTAAAGTATGGGTCCTGAAACCTCGCGTATTACTTGGCCACTTTAGAAAAATTCTTATACTCCTAAGAATTCGCGCATTACTTGGACAATCTTTTCAGTACATACTTCGTTTAACTCGCGTATTACTTGGCCACATTACTTAAAGTCAGAGTCCGGAAATCTCGCGTATTACTTGGACACTTTATTAAAATTCTTACAATCCTGAGAATTCGCGCATCACTTAGCCACCTTATTTATGGACAGAGTCCGGAAATCTCGCGTATTACTTGGCCACTTTATAAAAATTCTTATACTCCTAAGAATTCGCTCATTACTTGGCCACCTTATTTAAAGTAAGGGTCCTGAAACCTCGCGTATTACTTGGCCACTTTAGAAAAATTCTTATACTCCTAAGAATTCGCGCATTACTTGGACAATCTTTTCAGTACATACTTCGTTTAACTCGCGTATTACTTGGCCACATTACTTAAAGTCAGAGTCCGGAAATCTCGCGTATTACTTGGCCACTTTACAACAATTCTTATACTCCTCAGAATTCGCGCATTACTTGGCCACTCTTTTCAGGACAGACTTCGTTGAACTCGCGACTTACGAAGCCAATTATGTATTTACATCAGTCCTGTGGTCCATTGAACTCGCACATTACTTGGCCACCTTACTTAAAGTCAGAGTCCGGAAATCTCGCGTATTAGTTGGCCACTTTACAACAATTCTTATACTCCTAGGAACTCGCGCATTACTTGGCCATTCTTTTCAGGACGGACTTCGTTTAACTCGCGTATTACGAGGCCACTTGTGTTTTTATATCAGTCCTGTGGTCCATTGAACTCGCGCATTACTTGGTCACCTTACTTAAAGTCAGAGTCCGGAAATCTCGCGTATTAGTTGGCCACTTTACAACAATTCTTATACTCCTAAGAATTCGCGCATTACTTGGCCACTCTTTCTAGGACAGACTACGTTCAACTCGCGCATTACTTGGCCACTCTTTGCAGGACAAACTTCGTTCAACTCGCGTATTACGACGCCACCTATGTATTTATATCAGTCCTGTGGTCCATTGAACTCGCGCATTACTTGGCCACCTTACTTAAAGTCAGAGTCCGGAAATCTCGCGTATTACTTGGACACTTTATAAAAATTCTTATACTCCTAGGAACTCGCGCATTACTTGGCCATTCTTTTCAGGACAGACTTCGTTTAACTCGCGTATTACGAGGCCTCTTGTGTTTTTATATCAGTCCTGTGGTCCATTAAACTCGCGCATTACTTGGCCACTCTTTGCAGGACAGACTTCGTTCAACTCGCGCATTACTTGGCCACACTTTGCAGGACAGACTTCGTTCAACTCGCGTATTACGACGCCACCTATGTATTTATATCAGTCCTGAGGTCCACAGAACTCGTGCATTACTTGATCACCTTACTCAATGTCATAGTCTGGAAATCTCGCGTATTACTTGGCCACTTTATAAAAATTCTTATACTCCTAAGAATTCGCGCATTACTTGGCCACCTTATTTATAGACAGAGTACGGAAATCTTGCGTATTACTTGGCCACTTTATACTATAATTCTTATACTCCTAGGAATTCGCGCATTACTTGGCCATTCTTTTCAGGACGGTCTTCGTTTAACTCGCGTATTACGAGGCCACTTGTGTTTTTATATCAGTCCTGTGGTCCATTGAACTCGCGCATTACTTGGCCACCTTACTTAAAGTCAGAGTCCGGAAATCTCGCGTATTACTTGGCCACTTTATAAAAATTGTCATACACCTAATAATTAGCGCATAACTTGGCCACCTTACTTAAAGTCAGAGTACGGAAATCTCGCGTATTAGTTGGCCACTTTACAACAATTCTTATACTCCTAAGAATTCGCGCATTACTTGGCCACTCTTTTCAGTACATACTTCGTTTAACTCGCGTATTACGAGGCCACTTGTGTTTTTACATCAGTCCTGAGGTCCACTGAACTCGCGCATTACTTGATCACCTTACTTAATGTCATAGTCCGGAAATCTCGCGTATTACTTGGCCACTTTATAAAAATTCTTATACTCCTAAGAAATCGCGCATTACTTGGCCACCTTATTTATGGACAGAGTCCGGAAATCTCGCGTATTACTTGGCCACTTTATAAAAATTCTTATACTCTTAAGAATTCGCGCATTACTTGGCCACCTTATTTAAAGTATGGGTTCGGAAACCTCGCGTATTACTTGGCCACTTTAGAAAAATTCTTAAACTCCTAAGAATTCGCGCATTACTTGGACACTCTTTTCAGTACATACTTCGTTTAACTCGCGTATTACGAGGCCACTTGTGTTTTTACATCAGTCCTGAGGTCCACTGAACTCGCGCATTACTTGATCACCTTACTTAATGTCATAGTCCGGAAATCTCGCGTATTACTTGGCCACTTTATAAAAATTCTTATACTCCTAAGAAATCGCGCATTACTTGGCCACCTTATTTATGGACAGAGTCCGGAAATCTCGCGTATTACTTGGCCACTTTATAAAAATTCTTATACTCCTAAGAATTCGCTCATTACTTGGCCACCTTATTTAAAGTAAGGGTCCTGAAACCTCGCGTATTACTTGGCCACTTTAGAAAAATTCTTATACTCCTAAGAATTCGCGCATTACTTGGACAATCTTTTCAGTACATACTTCGTTTAACTCGCGTCTTACGAAGCCAATTATGTATTTACATCAGTCCTGTGGTCCATTGAACTCGCACATTACTTGGCCACCTTACTTAAAGTCAGAGTCCGGAAATCTCGCGTATTAGTTGGCCACTTTACAACAATTCTTATACTCCTAGGAACTCGCGCATTACTTGGCCATTCTTTTCAGGACGGACTTCGTTTAACTCGCGTATTACGAGGCCACTTGTGTTTTTATATCAGTCCTGTGGTCCATTGAACTCGCGCATTACTTGGCCACCTTACTTAAAGTCAGAGTCCGGAAATCTCGCGTATTACTTGGACACTTTATAAAAATTCTTATACTCCTGAGAATTCGCGCATCACTTAGCTACCTTATTCAAAGTCAGAGTCCGGAAGTCTCGC
Organism: Diplolepis rosae; assembly: GCA_030998225.1. Lineage (NCBI taxonomy): Eukaryota > Metazoa > Arthropoda > Insecta > Hymenoptera > Diplolepididae > Diplolepis > Diplolepis rosae. The sequence goes on from JAPYXD010000700.1 coordinate 928,033, forward strand.
GTATTACTGGGCCACTTTAGAAAAATTCTTTTACTCCTCAGAATTCGCGCATTACTTGGCCACTCTTTTCAGGACATACTTAGTTTAACTCGCGTCTTACGAGGCCAATTATGTATTTACATCAGCCCCGTGGTCCATTAAACTCGCGCATTACTTGGCAACCCTATTTAAAGTCAGAGTCCGGAAATCTCGCGTATTACTTGGCCACTTTAGAAAAATTGTTATACTCCTATGAATTCGAGCATTACTTGGCCACTCTTTTCAGTACAGACTTCGTTTAACTCGCGTATTACGAGGCCAATTATGTATTTACATCAGTCCTGTTGTCCATTGAACTCGCGCATTACTTGGCCACCTTACTTAAAGTCAGATTCCGGTAATCTCGCGTATTACTTGGCCACTTTAGAAAAATTCTTATACTGCTAAGAATTCGCGCATTACTTCGCCACTCTTCTCAGTACAGACTTAGTTTAACTCGCGTATTACGAGGCCTATTATGTATTTACATCAGCCCCGTGGTCCATTAAACTCGCGCATTACTTGGCAACCCTATTTAAAGTCAGAGTCCGGTAATCTCGCGTATTACTTGGCCACTTTAGAAAAATTCTTATACTCCTAGGAATTCGCGCATTACTCGGCCACTCTTTTCAGTACAGACTTCGTTTAACTCGCGTATTACGAGGCCACTTATGTATTTACATCAGCCCTGTGGTCCATTAAACTCGCGCATTACTTGGCAACCTTATTTAAAGTCAGAGTCCGGTAATCTCGCGTATTACTTGGCCACTTTAGAAAAATTCTTATACTCCTAAGAATTCGCGCATAACTTGGCCACACTTTTCAGGACAGACTTCGTTTAACTCTCGCATTACGAGACCACTTAGGTTTTTATGTCAGTCCTGAGGTCCATTGAACTCGCGCATTACTTGGCCACCTTACTTAAAGTCAGAGTCCGGAAATCTCGCGTATTACTTGGCCACTTTATAAAAATTGTCATACACCTAAGAATTAGCGCATAACTTGGCCACCTTACTTAAAGTCAGAGTACGGAAATCTTGTGTATTACTTGGCCACTTTATATAAACATTCTTAGACTAATAAGAATTCGCGCATTACTTGGCCACATTATTTAAAGTCAGAGTCCGGAAATCTCGCGCATTACTTTGCCACATACCTTAAAGTCAGAGTCAGAAAATCTCGCGTATTACTTGGCCATTTTAGAAAGATTATTATACCCCTAAGAATTCGCGCATTACTTGGCCACATTATTTAAACTCAGAGTCCGGAAAGCTCATGTATTACTTGGCCACATTAGAAAAATCCTTATACTCCTATCAATTCGCGTATTACTTGGCCACCGTACTTATAGTCAGAGTACGAAAATCTCGCGCATTACTTGGCCACTTTACAACGATTCTTATACTCCTAGGAATTCGCTCATTATTTGGCCATTCTTTTCAGGACGGGCTTAGTTTAACTCGCGCATTACGTGGCCTCTTGTGTTTTTATATCAGTCCTGTGGTCCATTGAACTCGCGCATTACTTGGCCACCTTACTTAAAGTCAGAGTCCGGAAATCTGGCGTATTAGTTGGCCACTTTACAACAATTCTTATACTCCTAGGAATTCGCGCATTACTTGGCCATTCTTTTCAGGACGGGCTTAGTTTAACTCGCGCATTACGAGGCCTCTTGTGTTTTTATATCAGTCCTGTGGTCCATTGAACTCGCGCATTACTTGGCCACCTTACTTAAAGTCAGAGTCCGGAAATCTCGCGTATTAGTTGGCCACTTTATAAAAATTCTTATACTCCTAAGAATTCGCTCATTACTTGGCCACCTTATTTAAAGTAAGGGTCCTGAAACCTCGCGTATTACTTGGCCACTTTACAACAATTCTTATACTCCTAAGAATTCGCGCATTACTTGGACAATCTTTTCAGTACATACTTCGTTTAACTCGCGTATTACTTGGCCACATTACTTAAAGTCAGAGTCCGGAAATCTCGCGTATTACTTGGACACTTTATTAAAATTCTTACAATCCTGAGAATTCGCGCATCACTTAGCCACCTTATTTATGGACAGAGTCCGGAAATCTCGCGTATTACTTGGCCACTTTATAAAAATTCTTATACTCCTAAGAATTCGCTCATTACTTGGCCACCTTATTTAAAGTAAGGGTCCTGAAACCTCGCGTATTACTTGGCCACTTTAGAAAAATTCTTATACTCCTAAGAATTCGCGCATTACTTGGACAATCTTTTCAGTACATACTTCGTTTAACTCGCGTATTACTTGGCCACATTACTTAAAGTCAGAGTCCGGAAATCTCGCGTATTACTTGGCCATTTTAGAAAAATTCTTATACTCCTCAGAATTCGCGCATTACTTGGCCACTCTTTTCAGGACAGACTACGTTAAACTCGCGACTTACGAAGCCAATTATGTATTTACATCAGTCCTGTGGTCCATTGAACTCGCACATTACTTGGCCACCTTACTTAAAGTCAGAGTCCGGAAATCTCGCGTATTAGTTGGCCACTTTACAACAATTCTTATACTCCTAGGAACTCGCGCATTACTTGGCCATTCTTTTCAGGACGGACTTCGTTTAACTCGCGTATTACGAGGCCACTTGTGTTTTTATATCAGTCCTGTGGTCCATTGAACTCGCGCATTACTTGGTCACCTTACTTAAAGTCAGAGTCCGGAAATCTCGCGTATTAGTTGGCCACTTTACAACAATTCTTATACTCCTAAGAATTCGCGCATTACTTGGCCACTCTTTCTAGGACAGACTACGTTCAACTCGCGCATTACTTGGCCACTCTTTGCAGGACAAACTTCGTTCAACTCGCGTATTACGACGCCACCTATGTATTTATATCAGTCCTGTGGTCCATTGAACTCGCGCATTACTTGGCCACCTTACTTAAAGTCAGAGTCCGGAAATCTCGCGTATTACTTGGACACTTTATAAAAATTCTTATACTCCTAGGAATTCGCGCATTACTTGGCCATTCTTTTCAGGACAGACTTCGTTTAACTCGCGTATTACGAAGCCACTTGTGTTTTTATATCAGTCCTGTGGTCCATTGAACTCGCGCATTACTTGGCCACTCTTTGCAGGACAGACTTCGTTCAACTCGCGCATTACTTGGCCACACTTTGCAGGACAGACTTCGTTCAACTCGCGTATTACGACGCCACCTATGTATTGATATCAGTCCTGAGGTCCACAGAACTCGTGCATTACTTGATCACCTTACTCAATGTCATAGTCTGGAAATCTCGCGTATTACTTGGCCACTTTATAAAAATTCTTATACTCCTAAGAATTCGCGCATTACTTGGCCACCTTATTTATAGACAGAGTACGGAAATCTTGCGTATTACTTGGCCACTTTATACAAAAATTCTTATACTCCTAGGAATTCGCGCATTACTTGGCCATTCTTTTCAGGACGGTCTTCGTTTAACTCGCGTATTACGAGGCCACTTGTGTTTTTATATCAGTCCTGTGGTCCATTGAACTCGCGCATTACTTGGCCACCTTACTTAAAGTCAGAGTCCGGAAATCTCGCGTATTACTTGGCCACTTTATAAAAATTGTCATACACCTAATAATTAGCGCATAACTTGGCCACCTTACTTAAAGTCAGAGTACGGAAATCTCGCGTATTAGTTGGCCACTTTACAACAATTCTTATACTCCTAAGAATTCGCGCATTACTTGGCCACTCTTTTCAGTACATACTTCGTTTAACTCGCGTATTACGAGGCCACTTGTGTTTTTACATCAGTCCTGAGGTCCACTGAACTCGCGCATTACTTGATCACCTTACTTAATGTCATAGTCCGGAAATCTCGCGTATTACTTGGCCACTTTATAAAAATTCTTATACTCCTAAGAAATCGCGCATTACTTGGCCACCTTATTTATGGACAGAGTCCGGAAATCTCGCGTATTACTTGGCCACTTTATAAAAATTCTTATACTCTTAAGAATTCGCGCATTACTTGGCCACCTTATTTAAAGTATGGGTTCGGAAACCTCGCGTATTACTTGGCCACTTTAGAAAAATTCTTAAACTCCTAAGAATTCGCGCATTACTTGGACACTCTTTTCAGTACATACTTCGTTTAACTCGCGTATTACGAGGCCACTTGTGTTTTTACATCAGTCCTGAGGTCCACTGAACTCGCGCATTACTTGATCACCTTACTTAATGTCATAGTCCGGAAATCTCGCGTATTACTTGGCCACTTTATAAAAATTCTTATACTCCTAAGAAATCGCGCATTACTTGGCCACCTTATTTATGGACAGAGTCCGGAAATCTCGCGTATTACTTGGCCACTTTATAAAAATTCTTATACTCCTAAGAATTCGCTCATTACTTGGCCACCTTATTTAAAGTAAGGGTCCTGAAACCTCGCGTATTACTTGGCCACTTTAGAAAAATTCTTATACTCCTAAGAATTCGCGCATTACTTGGACAATCTTTTCAGTACATACTTCGTTTAACTCGCGTCTTACGAAGCCAATTATGTATTTACATCAGTCCTGTGGTCCATTGAACTCGCACATTACTTGGCCACCTTACTTAAAGTCAGAGTCCGGAAATCTCGCGTATTAGTTGGCCACTTTACAACAATTCTTATACTCCTAGGAACTCGCGCATTACTTGGCCATTCTTTTCAGGACGGACTTCGTTTAACTCGCGTATTACGAGGCCACTTGTGTTTTTATATCAGTCCTGTGGTCCATTGAACTCGCGCATTACTTGGCCACCTTACTTAAAGTCAGAGTCCGGAAATCTCGCGTATTACTTGGACACTTTATAAAAATTCTTATACTCCTGAGAATTCGCGCATCACTTAGCTACCTTATTCAAAGTCAGAGTCCGGAAGTCTCGCGTATTACTGGGCCACTTTAGAAAAATTCTTTTACTCCTCAGAATTCGCGCATTACTTGGCCACTCTTTTCAGGACATACTTAGTTTAACTCGCGTCTTACGAGGCCAATTATGTATTTACATCAGCCCCGTGGTCCATTAAACTCGCGCATTACTTGGCAACCCTATTTAAAGTCAGAGTCCGGAAATCTCGCGTATTACTTGGCCACTTTAGAAAAATTGTTATACTCCTATGAATTCGAGCATTACTTGGCCACTCTTTTCAGTACAGACTTCGTTTAACTCGCGTATTACGAGGCCAATTATGTATTTACATCAGTCCTGTTGTCCATTGAACTCGCGCATTACTTGGCCACCTTACTTAAAGTCAGAGTCCGGTAATCTCGCGTATTACTTGGCCACTTTAGAAAAATTCTTATACTGCTAAGAATTCGCGCATTACTTCGCCACTCTTCTCAGTACAGACTTAGTTTAACTCGCGTATTACGAGGCCTATTATGTATTTACATCAGCCCCGTGGTCCATTAAACTCGCGCATTACTTGGCAACCCTATTTAAAGTCAGAGTCCGGTAACCTCGCGTATTACTTGGCCACTTTATAAAATTTCGTTTACTCCTAGGAATTCGCGCATTACTCGGCCACTCTTTTCAGTACAGACTTCGTTTAACTCGCGTATTACGAGGCCACTTATGTATTTACATCAGCCCTGTGGTCCATTAAACTCGCGCATTACTTGGCAACCTTATTTAAAGTCAGAGTCCGGTAATCTCGCGTATTACTTGGCCACTTTAGAAAAATTCTTATACTCCTAAGAATTCGCGCATAACTTGGCCACACTTTTCAGGACAGACTTCGTTTAACTCTCGCATTACGAGACCACTTAGGTTTTTATGTCAGTCCTGAGGTCCATTGAACTCGCGCATTACTTGGCCACCTTACTTAAAGTCAGAGTCCGGAAATCTCGCGTATTACTTGGCCACTTTATAAAAATTGTCATACACCTAAGAATTAGCGCATAACTTGGCCACCTTACTTAAAGTCAGAGTACGGAAATCTTGTGTATTACTTGGCCACTTTATATAAACATTCTTAGACTAATAAGAATTCGCGCATTACTTGGCCACATTATTTAAAGTCAGAGTCCGGAAATCTCGCGCATTACTTTGCCACATACCTTAAAGTCAGAGTCAGAAAATCTCGCGTATTACTTGGCCATTTTAGAAAGATTATTATACCCCTAAGAATTCGCGCATTACTTGGCCACATTATTTAAACTCAGAGTCCGGAAAGCTCATGTATTACTTGGCCACATTAGAAAAATCCTTATACTCCTATCAATTCGCGTATTACTTGGCCACCGTACTTATAGTCAGAGTACGAAAATCTCGCGCATTACTTGGCCACTTTACAACGATTCTTATACTCCTAGGAATTCGCTCATTATTTGGCCATTCTTTTCAGGACGGGCTTAGTTTAACTCGCGCATTACGTGGCCTCTTGTGTTTTTATATCAGTCCTGTGGTCCATTGAACTCGCGCATTACTTGGCCACCTTACTTAAAGTCAGAGTCCGGAAATCTGGCGTATTAGTTGGCCACTTTACAACAATTCTTATACTCCTAGGAATTCGCGCATTACTTGGCCATTCTTTTCAGGACGGGCTTAGTTTAACTCGCGCATTACGAGGCCTCTTGTGTTTTTATATCAGTCCTGTGGTCCATTGAACTCGCGCATTACTTGGCCACCTTACTTAAAGTCAGAGTCCGGAAATCTCGCGTATTAGTTGGCCACTTTATAAAAATTCTTATACTCCTAAGAATTCGCTCATTACTTGGCCACCTTATTTAAAGTAAGGGTCCTGAAACCTCGCGTATTACTTGGCCACTTTAGAAAAATTCTTATACTCCTAAGAATTCGCGCATTACTTGGACAATCTTTTCAGTACATACTTCGTTTAACTCGCGTATTACTTGGCCACATTACTTAAAGTCAGAGTCCGGAAATCTCGCGTATTACTTGGACACTTTATTAAAATTCTTACAATCCTGAGAATTCGCGCATCACTTAGCCACCTTATTTATGGACAGAGTCCGGAAATCTCGCGTATTACTTGGCCACTTTATAAAAATTCTTATACTCCTAAGAATTCGCTCATTACTTGGCCACCTTATTTAAAGTAAGGGTCCTGAAACCTCGCGTATTACTTGGCCACTTTAGAAAAATTCTTATACTCCTAAGAATTCGCGCATTACTTGGACAATCTTTTCAGTACATACTTCGTTTAACTCGCGTATTACTTGGCCACATTACTTAAAGTCAGAGTCCGGAAATCTCGCGTATTACTTGGCCATTTTAGAAAAATTCTTATACTCCTCAGAATTCGCGCATTACTTGGCCACTCTTTTCAGGACAGACTTCGTTTAACTCGCGTCTTACGAAGCCAATTATGTATTTACATCAGTCCTGTGGTCCATTGAACTCGCACATTACTTGGCCACCTTACTTAAAGTCAGAGTCCGGAAATCTCGCGTATTAGTTGGCCACTTTACAACAATTCTTATACTCCTAGGAACTCGCGCATTACTTGGCCATTCTTTTCAGGACGGACTTCGTTTAACTCGCGTATTACGAGGCCACTTGTGTTTTTATATCAGTCCTGTGGTCCATTGAACTCGCGCATTACTTGGCCACCTTACTTAAAGTCAGAGTCCGGAAATCTCGCGTATTAGTTGGCCACTTTACAACAATTCTTATACTCCTAAGAATTCGCGCATTACTTGGCCACTCTTTTCAGTACATACTTCGTTTAACTCGCGTATTACGAGGCCACTTGTGTTTTTACATCAGTCCTGAGGTCCACTGAACTCGCGCATTACTTGATCACCTTACTTAATGTCATAGTCCGGAAATCTCGCGTATTACTTGGCCACTTTATAAAAATTCTTATACTCCTAAGAAATCGCGCATTACTTGGCCACCTTATTTATGGACAGAGTCCGGAAATCTCGCGTATTACTTGGCCACTTTATAAAAATTCTTATACTCTTAAGAATTCGCGCATTACTTGGCCACCTTATTTAAAGTATGGGTTCGGAAACCTCGCGTATTACTTGGCCACTTTAGAAAAATTCTTAAACTCCTAAGAATTCGCGCATTACTTGGACACTCTTTTCAGTACATACTTCGTTTAACTCGCGTATTACGAGGCCACTTGTGTTTTTACATCAGTCCTGAGGTCCACTGAACTCGCGCATTACTTGATCACCTTACTTAATGTCATAGTCCGGAAATCTCGCGTATTACTTGGCCACTTTATAAAAAGTCCTATACTCCTAAGAAATCGCGCATTACTTGGCCACCTTATTTATGGACAGAGTCCGGAAATCTCGCGTATTACTTGGCCACTTTATAAAAATTCTTATACTCCTAAGAATTCGCTCATTACTTGGCCACCTTATTTAAAGTAAGGGTCCTGAAACCTCGCGTATTACTTGGCCACTTTAGAAAAATTCTTATACTCCTAAGAATTCGCGCATTACTTGGACAATCTTTTCAGTACATACTTCGTTTAACTCGCGTCTTACGAAGCCAATTATGTATTTACATCAGTCCTGTGGTCCATTGAACTCGCACATTACTTGGCCACCTTACTTAAAGTCAGAGTCCGGAAATCTCGCGTATTACTTGGACACTTTATAAAAATTCTTATACTCCTAGGAACTCGCGCATTACTTGGCCATTCTTTTCAGGACGGACTTCGTTTAACTCGCGTATTACGAGGCCACTTGTGTTTTTATATCAGTCCTGTGGTCCATTGAACTCGCGCATTACTTGGCCACCTTACTTAAAGTCAGAGTCCGGAAATCTCGCGTATTACTTGGACACTTTATAAAAATTCTTATACTCCTGAGAATTCGCGCATCACTTAGCTACCTTATTCAAAGTCAGAGTCCGGAAGTCTCGCGTATTACTGGGCCACTTTAGAAAAATTCTTTTACTCCTCAGAATTCGCGCATTACTTGGCCACTCTTTTCAGGACATACTTAGTTTAACTCGCGTCTTACGAGGCCAATTATGTATTTACATCAGCCCCGTGGTCCATTAAACTCGCGCATTACTTGGCAACCCTATTTAAAGTCAGAGTCCGGAAATCTCGCGTATTACTTGGCCACTTTAGAAAAATTGTTATACTCCTATGAATTCGAGCATTACTTGGCCACTCTTTTCAGTACAGACTTCGTTTAACTCGCGTATTACGAGGCCAATTATGTATTTACATCAGTCCTGTTGTCCATTGAACTCGCGCATTACTTGGCCACCTTACTTAAAGTCAGATTCCGGTAATCTCGCGTATTACTTGTCTACTTTAGAAAAATTCTTATACTGCTAAGAATTCGCGCATTACTTCGCCACTCTTCTCAGTACAGACTTAGTTTAACTCGCGTATTACGAGGCCTATTATGTATTTACATCAGCCCCGTGGTCCATTAAACTCGCGCATTACTTGGCAACCCTATTTAAAGTCAGAGTCCGGTAATCTCGCGTATTACTTGGCCACTTTAGAAAAATTCTTATACTCCTAGGAATTCGCGCATTACTCGGCCACTCTTTTCAGTACAGACTTCGTTTAACTCGCGTATTACGAGGCCACTTATGTATTTACATCAGCCCTGTGGTCCATTAAACTCGCGCATTACTTGGCAACCTTATTTAAAGTCAGAGTCCGGTAATCTCGCGTATTACTTGGCCACTTTAGAAAAATTCTTATACTCCTAAGAATTCGCGCATAACTTGGCCACACTTTTCAGGACAGACTTCGTTTAACTCTCGCATTACGAGACCACTTAGGTTTTTATGTCAGTCCTGAGGTCCATTGAACTCGCGCATTACTTGGCCACCTTACTTAAAGTCAGAGTCCGGAAATCTCGCGTATTACTTGGCCACTTTATAAAAATTGTCATACACCTAAGAATTAGCGCATAACTTGGCCACCTTACTTAAAGTCAGAGTACGGAAATCTTGTGTATTACTTGGCCACTTTATATAAACATTCTTAGACTAATAAGAATTCGCGCATTACTTGGCCACATTATTTAAAGTCAGAGTCCGGAAATCTCGCGCATTACTTTGCCACATACCTTAAAGTCAGAGTCAGAAAATCTCGCGTATTACTTGGCCATTTTAGAAAGATTATTATACCCCTAAGAATTCGCGCATTACTTGGCCACATTATTTAAAGTCAGAGTCCGGAAAGCTCATGTATTACTTGGCCACATTAGAAAAATCCTTATACTCCTATCAATTCGCGTATTACTTGGCCACCGTACTTATAGTCAGAGTACGAAAATCTCGCGCATTACTTGGCCACTTTACAACGATTCTTATACTCCTAGGAATTCGCTCATTATTTGGCCATTCTTTTCAGGACGGGCTTAGTTTAACTCGCGCATTACGTGGCCTCTTGTGTTTTTATATCAGTCCTGTGGTCCATTGAACTCGCGCATTACTTGGCCACCTTACTTAAAGTCAGAGTCCGGAAATCTGGCGTATTAGTTGGCCACTTTACAACAATTCTAAAACTCCTAGGAATTCGCGCATTACTTGGCCATTCTTTTCAGGACGGGCTTAGTTTAACTCGCGCATTACGAGGCCTCTTGTGTTTTTATATCAGTCCTGTGGTCCATTGAACTCGCGCATTACTTGGCCACCTTACTTAAAGTCAGAGTCCGGAAATCTCGCGTATTAGTTGGCCACTTTACAACAATTCTTATACTCCTAGGAATTCGCTCATTACTTGGCCATTCTTTTCAGGATGGACTTCGTTTAACTCGCGTATTACGAGTCCACTTGTGTTTTTATATCAGTCCTGTGGTCCATTGAACTCGCGCATTACTTGGCCACCTTACTTAAAGTCAGAGTCCGGAAATCTCGCGTATTATTTGGCCACTTTACAACAATTCTTATACTCCTAGGAATTCGCGCATTATTTGGCCATTCTTTTCAGGACGGGCTTAGTTTAACTTGCGTATTACGAGTCCACTTGTGTTTTTATATCAGTCCTGTGGTCCATTGAACTCGCGCATTACTTGGCCACCTTACTTAAAGTCAGAGTCCGGAAATCTCGCGTATTAGTTGGCCACTTTACAACAATTCTTATACTCCTAGGAATTCGCGCATTACTTGGCCATTCTTTTCAGGACGGGCTTAGTTTAACTCGCGCATTACGAGGCCTCTTGTGTTTTTATATCAGTCCTGTGGTCCATTGAACTCGCGCATTACTTGGCCACCTTACTTAAAGTCAGAGTCCGGAAATCTCGCGTATTACTTGGACACTTTATAAAAATTCTTATACTCCTGAGAATTCGCGCATCACTTAGCTACCTTATTCAAAGTCAGAGTCCGGAAGTCTCGCGTATTACTGGGCCACTTTAGAAAAATTCTTTTACTCCTCAGAATTCGCGCATTACTTGGCCACTCTTTTCAGGACATACTTAGTTTAACTCGCGTCTTACGAGGCCAATTATGTATTTACATCAGCCCCGTGGTCCATTAAACTCGCGCATTACTTGGCAACCCTATTTAAAGTCAGAGTCCGGAAATCTCGCGTATTACTTGGCCACTTTAGAAAAATTGTTATACTCCTATGAATTCGAGCATTACTTGGCCACTCTTTTCAGTACAGACTTCGTTTAACTCGCGTATTACGAGGCCAATTATGTATTTACATCAGTCCTGTTGTCCATTGAACTCGCGCATTACTTGGCCACCTTACTTAAAGTCAGATTCCGGTAATCTCGCGTATTACTTGTCTACTTTAGAAAAATTCTTATACTGCTAAGAATTCGCGCATTACTTCGCCACTCTTCTCAGTACAGACTTAGTTTAACTCGCGTATTACGAGGCCTATTATGTATTTACATCAGCCCCGTGGTCCATTAAACTCGCGCATTACTTGGCAACCCTATTTAAAGTCAGAGTCCGGTAATCTCGCGTATTACTTGGCCACTTTAGAAAAATTCTTATACTCCTACGACTTCGCGCATTACTCGGCCACTCTTTTCAGTACAGACTTCGTTTAACTCGCGTATTACGAGGCCACTTATGTATTTACATCAGCCCTGTGGTCCATTAAACTCGCGCATTACTTGGCAACCTTATTTAAAGTCAGAGTCCGGTAATCTCGCGTATTACTTGGCCACTTTAGAAAAATTCTTATACTCCTAAGAATTCGCGCATAACTTGGCCACACTTTTCAGGACAGACTTCGTTTAACTCTCGCATTACGAGACCTCGTCTGTTTTTATGTCAGTCCTGAGGTCCATTGAACTCGCGCATTACTTGGCCACCTTACTTAAAGTCATAGTCCGGAAATCTCGCGTATTACTTGGCCACGTTATAAAAATTGTCATACACCTAAGAATTAGCGCATAACTTGGCCACCTTACTTAAAGTCAGAGTACGGAAATCTTGTGTATTACTTGGCCACTTTATATAAACATTCTTAGACTAATAAGAATTCGCGCATGACTTGGGCTCATTATTTAAAGTCAGAGTCCGGAAATCTCGCGCATTACTTTGCCACATACCTTAAAGTCAGAGTCAGAAAATCTCGCGTATTACTTGGCCATTTTAGAAAGATTATTATACCCCTAAGAATTCGCGCATTACTTGGCCACATTATTTAAAGTCAGAGTCCGGAAAGCTCATGTATTACTTGGCCACATTAGAAAAATCCTTATACTCCTATCAATTCGCGTATTACTTGGCCACCGTACTTATAGTCAGAGTACGAAAATCTCGCGCATTACTTGGCCACTTTACAACGATTCTTATACTCCTAGGAATTCGCTCATTATTTGGCCATTCTTTTCAGGACGGGCTTAGTTTAACTCGCGCATTACGTGGCCTCTTGTGTTTTTATATCAGTCCTGTGGTCCATTGAACTCGCGCATTACTTGGCCACCTTACTTAAAGTCAGAGTCCGGAAATCTGGCGTATTAGTTGGCCACTTTACAACAATTCTTATACTCCTAGGAATTCGCGCATTACTTGGCCATTCTTTTCAGGACGGGCTTAGTTTAACTCGCGCATTACGAGGCCTCTTGTGTTTTTATATCAGTCCTGTGGTCCATTGAACTCGCGCATTACTTGGCCACCTTACTTAAAGTCAGAGTCCGGAAATCTCGCGTATTAGTTGGCCACTTTACAACAATTCTTATACTCCTAGGAATTCGCTCATTACTTGGCCATTCTTTTCAGGATGGACTTCGTTTAACTCGCGTATTACGAGTCCACTTGTGTTTTTATATCAGTCCTGTGGTCCATTGAACTCGCGCATTACTTGGCCACCTTACTTAAAGTCAGAGTCCGGAAATCTCGCGTATTATTTGGGCACTTTACAACAATTCTTATACTCCTAGGAATTCGCGCATTATTTGGCCATTCTTTTCAGGACGGGCTTAGTTTAACTTGCGTATTACGAGTCCACTTGTGTTTTTATATCAGTCCTGTGGTCCATTGAACTCGCGCATTACTTGGCCACCTTACTTAAAGTCAGAGTCCGGAAATCTCGCGTATTAGTTGGCCACTTTACAACAATTCTTATACTCCTAGGAATTCGCGCATTACTTGGCCATTCTTTTCAGGACGGGCTTAGTTTAACTCGCGCATTACGAGGCCTCTTGTGTTTTTATATCAGTCCTGTGGTCCATTAAACTCGCGCATTACTTGGTCACCTTACTTAAAGTCAGAGTCCGGAAATCTCGCGTATTAGTTGGCCACTTTACAACAATTCTTATACTCCTAAGAATTCGCGCATTACTTGGCCACTCTTTGCAGGACAGACTTCGTTCAACTCGCGCATTACTTGGCCACACTTTGCAGGACAGACTTCGTTCAACTCGCGTATTACGACGCCACCTATGTATTTATATCAGTCCTGAGGTCCACTGAACTCGTGCATTACTTGATGACCTTACTTAATGTCAGAGTCCGGAATTCTCGCGTATTAGTTGGCCACTTTACAACAATTCTTATACTCCTAGGAATTCGCGCATTACTTGGCCATTCTTTTCAGGACGGACTTCGTTTATCTCGCGTATTACGAGGCCACTTGTGTTTTTATATCAGTCCTGTGGTCCATTGAACTCGCGCATTACTTGGCCACCTTACTTAAAGTCAGAGTCCGGAAATCTCGCGTATTACTTGGCCACTTTATAAAAATTTTCATACACCTAAAAATTAGCGCATAACTTGGCCACCTTACTTAAAGTCAGAGTACGGAAATCTCGCGTATTAGTTGGCCACTTTACAACAATTCTTATACTCCTAAGAATTCGCGCATTACTTGGCCCCTCTTTGCAGGATAGACTACGTTCAACTCGCGCATTACGAGGCCTCTTGTGTTTTTATATCAGTCCTGTGGTCCATTAAACTCGCGCATTACTTGGTCACCTTACTTAAAGTCAGAGTCCGGAAATCTCGCGTATTAGTTGGCCACTTTACAACAATTCTTATACTCCTAAGAATTCGCGCATTACTTGGCCACTCTTTGCAGGACAGACTTCGTACAACTCGCGCATTACGAGGCCTCTTGTGTTTTTATATCAGTCCTGTGGTCCATTAAACTCGCGCATTACTTGGTCACCTTACTTAAAGTCAGAGTCCGGAAATCTCGCGTATTAGTTGGCCACTTTACAACAATTCTTATACTCCTAGGAATTCGCGCATTACTTGGCCATTCTTTTCAGGACGGGCTTAGTTTAACTCGCGCATTACGAGGCCTCTTGTGTTTTTATATCAGTCCTGTGGTCCATTGAACTTGCGCATTACTTGGCCACCTTACTTAAAGTCAGAGTCCGGAAATCTGGCGTATTAGTTGGCCACTTTACAACAATTCTTATACTCCTAGGAATTCGCGCATTACTTGGCCATTCTTTTCAGGACGGGCTTAGTTTAACTCGCGCATTAAGAGGCCTCTTGTGTTTTTATATCAGTCCTGTGGTCCATTGAACTCGCGCATTACTTGGCCACCTTACTTAAAGTCAGAGTCCGGAAATCTCGCGTATTAGTTGGCCACTTTACAACAATTCTTATACTCCTAGGAATTCGCTCATTACTTGGCCATTCTTTTCAGGACGGGCTTAGTTTAACTCGCGCATTACGAGGCCTCTTGTGTTTTTATATCAGTCCTGTGGTCCATTAAACTCGCGCATTACTTGTTCACCTTGTGACCTGGGTCGCAAACTGAGGAGGGGAAAAGGAAGGGACGCCGAGAAGGTGCACACCAAATAAAAATCACAATCGCGGTAACTAGATTTATTAAAACTTACAAGTCGGTGCGCGACACTCCGAAGCACAGTCTAAAGGCACAACGAAAAAGGTAGTCAACTTGTATTGACACGCTGACCTAGATCCAACTACTAGCAACCGGTAACCGGCGACGGCGCGTCATCGTAGGGCATGCCGGGCCAAGTTCCCCCGAATTCCGGTCGCAGGGCTGTGTCCTCCCGGGGCGCTAGTGTAACCTCGTTACAACTCCCTCCCTCCTGATCGGGTTGTGGTTTATTCCCTATATTTTTGTATTTTTTGTATTTCTTCCTCGAACTCCAGCCAGATTGGGTCTGTTTCGATGTCTAGTGTAATGTATGTGTCTTCTCCGCTCTGGCTGTTTTCGTTCGTTGGCTTTGTTTTCTTTTTCACGCTAATTTCTATGGTTTTCTTGAATTTTCTACTTATATCCATCCATCCGCCCCTCATATATCTGGTTTTCGCGCTGTTTGGTGTTGTATAGTAGTTTCTGATCCTGTTTGGTGTTTTCTTGCAGAAGGTGTCATGGAATATATATAACTCTTTTGGCACTCTTCTTTCGCAGAACCTGCACTCCCACATCTCGATGTCTTCCATTGCCGTACCTGAAATTAAATAGTTTATCTACTTCTAAACATTTATACTATTATTTTATTGTAAACAAGACGATTTGCTTGATTTTATTTATTTATTTTAATTATTTATACAACGAGAAAAAAAATTTTTATTATTTTGATTCTTCTTTGAATTCGGTCGATGTATAAACGAATCGAAATAGAAAAAAGAAAATATATTATCTTATTTTGATCCTTTTCCATTAATTTAATGTACATTTTTTATTAATTTTAGTTCTTATTTACTATGTAAATAATCGTTTTCGTTGAATCATCAGATTCTGTGTCGCTGTCACTGTCTGTGTCTTTTTCTAATTCTTCAAGTGTTTTTCTTAGTTCTTTTTCTTTTTCTTCGCGTTCTTTCTTCTCCCTCAGTTCTTTCTTTTTTCTTTCTATTCCTTCGTTCCATGTTCTTCTTTCCCTTTCTTCTTTTTCCTCTCTTATTTTTTGGAACATTATCTTTTCTTCTTTCTCTTTTTCTCTTTCTTCTTTCCAGGCCCTCCTTTCCTGCTCTTGATTTTCTTCCCATCGTCTAAGCTCTTCTCTCTGTTTCTTCCATTCTTTATCGCATTTTTCTTGTTCTCTTTTCCTGTCTTCTTCTTTTAGTTCGTTTGTATATATTCTTTGCAGTTTTTCTTTCCTCCATTTTATAAAGTCTTCTTCTTGTTTCTTCTTTTCTTCCCATTCTTTTTTTTCCTCTTCATAGCTTTTTATTCCCATTTTTTCTCTGGTTTCTTTGATTATCTTTAGTATTTCTTCTTGCATTTTCTTTTCTTTTTTCCCTTCGGGCTCTTTTCCTTCCTGTTTCAGTTTTTCCTCTCTATGTATCTTCTTAAACTCATTCTTCAATTCTATTTCTCTTCTTGCTTCCTCTCTTCTTCTTATTTCTTCTTTTCTCTGTTTTTCTTCTTCTGGTGATTCTGGGACAAGCGGGGTCTGGATTAGGTCAAGAAGTCTCGGGCATTTGTGTTTTAAAGCTTCTGCCACTGTTATCTCTCGATAACATCGCTCGCACTTTAGGTTTAGTTTCTGCTCCATCATCTGTTAACATAATTATTTTCGTTGTGTCTCTGTATCGGTTTGTCAATTTACTATTTTATGTGTGTTTCTATTTGTTTACTTAATTTTTTTCTACATATTTTTTAATGTCTTTTATGTTCCAATTGCCAAGTGACTTACCTTTCTTGTTTTTTATTTCGTAAATTGTCGGTGAGATTTTTGTTTTTATGAAAAATGGGCCCTCAAAATTTTTATTTAATTTTTTTGCTATATTATCTGCTTTATTTGACAACGTTTTTTCGCTTCTTAGTACCTTTTCCCCTATCTCGTAGCTAATTGGTCTACGTCTTAAGTTATAATATTTTGCCTGCCTTTCATTTGCTAAATCTAAATTTTTCTGTACCTCGTCTTTTATTATTTTCAACCTGTTTAGTCTTTCTACCCATTCCCCTACTTCTTGTGCTTCTATTCCTTCTATGTTTATTAAGTCTTTGTTTAAGGTTTGAATTGGTTCTAATTCCCTTCCAAGGTTTAAGAATGCTGGTGTGAACCCTGTTGACGCATGTTTACTAGTGTTTAACGCGAATTGTAGGTCTTCTAAATTTTCATCCCATTCTCTATGGTCTTTTTCTAGGTATGCTTTGATCGCTGTTTTTATTGATCTGTTACATCTTTCTGTTGGGTTTGATTGTGGGTGGTATCGTGGTGTTTTCGAATGTCGTATTCCGAAGTTTTGCGTTAACTTTACCATGATTTTGTTCACGAATTCTTTTGCCGTTGTCTGTGAATAATATTCTTGGTGTTCCCCATTTCGATATGATTCTTCTGTGGAATTCCTTTTCTATTGTTGTTGCTACCTTGTTTTTTACTGGAATTATTTCCACCCATTTGGTGAACATGTCCACGCAAACAAGTATATATTGGTTTTTTGCTTTCGACCCTCGGCAGTGGGCCCATTATGTCTGCTGCTACTACTGTCCATGGTTCTTCGATTATTCTTTTTCCCAGTAGTCCTACTTGATTGTTTACTTTTGGTTTGATTCTCTGGCATGTGTCGCATTCTTTTACGTATTTTAATGTTTCTGAATACATACCTGGCCAGAAATAGTTCTCTGCGATTCTTGCATATGTTTTCTCCATGCCCAAATGTCCTGCTTGTTTATTATCGTGGTTCTCTTTTAACACTTGTTCTCTTAATTCCTTCGGTATTGTTAATTTCCATGGACTATTATCCAGGTTCAAGCTTGATTTTAACGGATCTGGTCTGAAGAAATAAAGTTGGTCGTCTCTTATTCGCAAGTTTGGGTTTTCTGTTGGTTTTTCCTTTACTTGTTTTAGTTTGTGACTATACCATTCGTCGTTGGTTTCTTTGCTTTTCTCTTTTTCTTTTTCTTTTGCCATTGATAACGTACTTGCTACCGAGTCCAACTTTTCGCGTGTTCTTGATAATGCGTCTGGTGCGTAATTTAGTGAGCCTTTTCTGTATACTATCTCGTAGTCGTATTCGAGTAGTTCCAGTGCCCATCTTGCTAGTCGTCCCGTCGGGTTTTTTAAATTATGCAGCCATTTTAAAGCTATATGGTCTGTTAGTACTTTGAAGGTATATCCTTCTAGGTAAGGTCTGAATTTCCGTATTGCCCATACCACTGCTAAGCATTCCTTTTCTGATGTTGAATATTTTTTTTCTGCTTCGTTGAGGCTTCTGCTTGCGAACGCTATTACGTAGTTTTCGTTATTTATATTTTGGGTTAAGACGGCTCCTAATCCCGTATCGCTCGCATCGGTTTCAAGTTGAAATGGATGATGAAAGTTTGGGCATGCCAGTATTGGTTTTGTTGTTAGTAATTTTTTTATTTTTTCTAATGCCTGTTCTTGTTCTATGTCCCATTTCCACTCTATTCCTTTCTTTAATAGTGTGTATAAAGGTTCCATTATTTCCGAAAATTTTGGTATGAATCTTCTGTACCATGATGTCATTCCTATAATTCTTTGCAGTTGTTTCACATTTTTTGGTGTTGGGAATTCTAGTATAGGTTTTATTTTGTCTTCGTCCATTAATAGTCCTTTTTCGTTTACTACAAATCCTAAGTATTTCACTTCCGAGCATCCAAATTCGCACTTTTCCAGATTTATTGTTAATCTTGCTTGGTTTATTTTTTCTAGAACTATTTCTAAATTTTTCAAATGTTCTTCGAAGTTTTCTGTTACTATAATTATGTCATCGAGGTAGCAGAATACGTTAGGTTTTAAGTCTGGTGTTATTATTTTATCCATTAAACGCTGGAACGTAGCTGGAGCGTTTGTTAAACCGAATGGCATTCTTTTAAATTGGTACATTCCTTTTCCTGGTACTGTGAATGCTGTTATTTTTCTTGATTCTTCTTCTAGTGGTATTTGGTGGTATGCTGAGCGGAGATCAATTTTTGATATGTATCTTGCTGACCTCAATGCATCTAAAATTTCTGCCATGATTGGTATTGGGTACAGGTCTTTTTTTGTTATTTTATTTACTTTTCTGAAATCCAAGCAGAATCTATATTTTCCGTTGGGTTTCTTTATCATAACTACCGGGTTTGACCAATCGCTGTCTGAGGGTTCAATTATGTCTTCTTCCAACATTTTATCTATTTCTTCGTACATGTACTCTCTTACTTTGGGTGAGACATGGTAATATCTTTGTTTTATTGGTTCGTGGCCCTGTACGTTTATTTTGTGTTCTGTCATGTGTGTAGGTTCTAGTTTTATTCCTGTTTTGTTAACCTTTCTTTCGATTAATTTTCTTAATTGTTGTCCTTGGTTTTCATTTAGTTCAATTATTCCCTCGCATTTTTCGTTTTCTGTTTCTTTTCTTTCCCTCGATACTTCTTCATTCTTGCTTTCTTCGTTTCGTTCTCTTTTCAGTTTTAATTTATTTTTTATTTCCTTTTCGGGTTCTTTCTCTATTTCCTTTACTCTTTGTTTATCTTCACTCTTGATTTTTGCTTTGAGAGCTGTTTGTATTACGTTTTCTTCTTCTAAGGGACTAAAACTAGTGACTTCTTGCCTCTGTTTTTTATTTTCTTGTGGGATTAGACTTCTCTGTCTTACTGGTATTTTGGACCCTTTTGTGTCCCTTGTCTGGACGACTACAGGCCGGGTATGGTTGGTTGGGGTACTAGTGGGTATTTCTCTCCATTGTAAGTTGCTTGTTTTTCTCTGTTCTCCTATTCTTTCCTTTTCGTTTTCTCTTATTTCGTTTTCCTTGGGGTTTGTTTCTATTTCGTATTTTATTTGTGGTTTTTCTGGTAGCCACCAGTTTCTCTTTTCGAAATCTAACTTTAATCCCAGTCTTTCTATCATATCTGTTCCTAAGATTCCTGTGGATTGCAGTTCGGGTACTAATCTAAATAATAAATACTTTTTAATGTGGCCTACCTCAATCGGAATCAGTACTTGTCCCGTTATCTCTAATTTCTGGCCATTTGCAACTATTAATTTGTCGTTGCTTGGTTTTTTGATTTCGTAGTCCGATTTTTCTATCTGTTTAAAGAATTCTTTGCTGATATATGAGTGGGTTGCACCTGTGTCCACTAATACTTTATATTTTGTTTTTTCCCATTTTATTATTATGTGCATTCTTGTTTCGTCTGGTGTGTTGTTTGTTTCGGTTTTCTTTGGCGATCTGATTTGGTATTTCTGCGGGCTACTATTCGCCTCTAGTAGCCTCCGTTTGCGTTTCCCTGACTGTACCAACAGTCGCGTTGCATATGTCCTTTGCCTCCGCAATTATAACATTTTATTAGCTGTTGTGCTGTATTGCTGCTGTTTTCTCCTTTTTGTTCCCTGTACTGGGTGAATTCTCTTGCCTTTGGGTTCAACTCCCATTTATTATTTTCTTGATATCTTCCTTTATTGTTGTCATTTGTTTCCTGTTTGTTCTGTTCCATGTCCTCTAGTTCCTTTCTTTGGTTTTCGTCTCTTAGGTTGTATGTTAGTTCTGGTAATTTGGGGTTCCCTTCAAGCTGTTGTCTGTTGCTGTATCTGGCTATTTGATTTTCCTCTTTCCTAAACCAATTGTTTGGATTTGGGTATCTGTAATTTTGGTTATAGTTAACTCCTACTCTATTTTGAAATTTGTTAATACCTCGGTTTTGTGGGTATGTGTTTTGGCTTCTTTGGTTGTTATAGAAATATTTGGTCCCGTTGTTGGCATATCTTGGCTGGAATTGTTGTCTGCTTTGTATGTTGTATAATTCGTATTTACTATTATTTTGTCTTTCATAATTATTTTCATGGCTTTGATTGTTTTGTTGCTCTTGGTTTCTCTCTTGTTCTCTTATATACAATCTGTCATTCCTATTGTTCTCCCATATTTTAATTTCTTGCCCTTTCATTCTTGATTTTGCCATTTCTGCTTCCCATTCGCGT
This sequence comes from Diplolepis rosae, assembly GCA_030998225.1. NCBI lineage: Eukaryota > Metazoa > Arthropoda > Insecta > Hymenoptera > Diplolepididae > Diplolepis > Diplolepis rosae. The sequence goes on from JAPYXD010000700.1 coordinate 949,281, forward strand.
CCTAATATTTCTAATTCTGTAAAATTTTTGAATGAATTTCTTGTAATGTAAATTTTATATTCGAGTCTTAAATTCTCGTAAACTTTTTTTATTTGCCATTCCAAGCAGGGAATGCTTGCGTCTCGTTTTGTTTATTTTCCGTGGTGGTTATTATCGTATTTCTTATTAATTTCCGGGGAGCTGGTGTTGGTAATTTAAACGTACTTTGGTCTTCTTCGTTTTCTTCTACTCTTCTGTTATCTGACCCTTTGTCCGTTTTTGTTATTCTATTTCTATTTACTTTAATTTGGCCTTCTACTGTAGGGCTAACTATGGTCTGTGCGTTGTGTATTTCTAAAGTTTTATTTTGCGTATTATTTAGGATTTGTTCCATTTTTTCCTTTAAAGATTTTATTTCTAGGGTTAATTCTAGGATTTTTGATTTGTTGTTCTTTGGTTCCTCGTTTTCAATTAGTATTTCTGCTTCTTTCCAAAATTCCTTATTCGTTTCTATAAATGAGTCTATTTCGAATGTTTTATCCTTTTCATCCCTTTGCGTTCTTTTGTATATTTCTAGCTCTAATTTATCCTTTTCCAATTTTTCCCTAATTATTTTTTCGATCTCTACCCTCTCCTTATCTAGTTTTTTCATTTCGTTTCTTCTTATTTCGCGTTCTCTCTCTAAGTACTCTAATTCTAATTCCCGACCTTTTATTTTATCTAAATCTAAATTTTCTTCTTCCTCTAATATTCGCCAATAACCTACCGTATTTTCCGTATTAGGAGATAGCATGCCTTTGTAAGTACTATTTATTATTTCTGTGTCCATGTTGTGTTTCTGTAATATGTCCTTGCTTCGTCCGTCTTTGTCGCGTGGTTTTGAAATTGTCTCTATGCTACGTATTGTGGCTTTCGGTATTGTGCCTGTTTTGTTGGCATGCTGTCTCTCTCTAATCTCTAATTCTACTTCTTTTATTTTTTCATTTTCGATAATTTTATTTTTATTGGCCATTTTTCTATTCTTTTTTACTTTTCCGGACCTTAATCTCATCGACTTATTTTACGTTACTTACTCGTGATGTCTGCTATTCCTTTATTTTATTTTTGTTTTTCACTTAATTTTTCACCGCACTGTATTTTTCTTTTGTCACTTGGCAATTTTATTACTTTGTGTTTTCTCGGCTGGAGGATTTTCCACTATTTGGCTAAATAGGATTTTCGTGGGTTTTTTGGTTGGGCGCCAAGTTTGTGACCTGGGTCGCAAACTGAGGAGGGGAAAAGGAAGGGACGCCGAGAAGGTGCACACCAAATAAAAATCACAATCGCGGTAACTAGATTTATTAAAACTTACAAGTCGGTGCGCGACACTCCGAAGCACAGTCTAAAGGCACAACGAAAAAGGTAGTCAACTTGTATTGACACGCTGACCTAGATCCAACTACTAGCAACCGGTAACCGGCGACGGCGCGTCATCGTAGGGCATGCCGGGCCAAGTTCCCCCGAATTCCGGTCGCAGGGCTGTGTCCTCCCGGGGCGCTAGTGTAACCTCGTTACAACCTTACTTAAAGTCAGAGTCCGGAAATCTCGCGTATTAGTTGGCCACTTTACAACAATTCTTATACTCCTAAGAATTCGCGCATTACTTGGCCACTCTTTGCAGGACAGACTTCGTTCAACTCGCGCATTACTTGGCCACACTTTGCAGGACAGACTTCGTTCAACTCGCGTATTACGACGCCACCTATGTATTTATATCAGTCCTGAGGTCCACTGAACTCGTGCATTACTTGATGACCTTACTTAATGTCAGAGTCCGGAATTCTCGCGTATTAGTTGGCCACTTTACAACAATTCTTATACTCCTAGGAATTCGCGCATTACTTGGCCATTCTTTTCAGGACGGACTTCGTTTATCTCGCGTATTACGAGGCCACTTGTGTTTTTATATCAGTCCTGTGGTCCATTGAACTCGCGCATTACTTGGCCACCTTACTTAAAGTCAGAGTCCGGAAATCTCGCGTATTACTTGGCCACTTTATAAAAATTTTCATACACCTAAAAATTAGCGCATAACTTGGCCACCTTACTTAAAGTCAGAGTACGGAAATCTCGCGTATTAGTTGGCCACTTTACAACAATTCTTATACTCCTAAGAATTCGCGCATTACTTGGCCCCTCTTTGCAGGATAGACTACGTTCAACTCGCGCATTACGAGGCCTCTTGTGTTTTTATATCAGTCCTGTGGTCCATTAAACTCGCGCATTACTTGGTCACCTTACTTAAAGTCAGAGTCCGGAAATCTCGCGTATTAGTTGGCCACTTTACAACAATTCTTATACTCCTAAGAATTCGCGCATTACTTGGCCACTCTTTGCAGGACAGACTTCGTACAACTCGCGCATTACGAGGCCTCTTGTGTTTTTATATCAGTCCTGTGGTCCATTAAACTCGCGCATTACTTGGTCACCTTACTTAAAGTCAGAGTCCGGAAATCTCGCGTATTAGTTGGCCACTTTACAACAATTCTTATACTCCTAGGAATTCGCGCATTACTTGGCCATTCTTTTCAGGACGGGCTTAGTTTAACTCGCGCATTACGAGGCCTCTTGTGTTTTTATATCAGTCCTGTGGTCCATTGAACTCGCGCATTACTTGGCCACCTTACTTAAAGTCAGAGTCCGGAAATCTGGCGTATTAGTTGGCCACTTTACAACAATTCTTATACTCCTAGGAATTCGCGCATTACTTGGCCATTCTTTTCAGGACGGGCTTAGTTTAACTCGCGCATTACGAGGCCTCTTGTGTTTTTATATCAGTCCTGTGGTCCATTGAACTCGCGCATTACTTGGCCACCTTACTTAAAGTCAGAGTCCGGAAATCTCGCGTATTAGTTGGCCACTTTACAACAATTCTTATACTCCTAGGAATTCGCGCATTATTTGGCCATTCTTTTCAGGACGGGCTTAGTTTAACTTGCGTATTACGAGTCCACTTGTGTTTTTATATCAGTCCTGTGGTCCATTGAACTCGCGCATTACTTGGCCACCTTACTTAAAGTCAGAGTCCGGAAATCTCGCGTATTAGTTGGCCACTTTACAACAATTCTTATACTCCTAGGAATTCGCGCATTACTTGGCCATTCTTTTCAGGACGGGCTTAGTTTAACTCGCGCATTACGAGGCCTCTTGTGTTTTTATATCAGTCCTGTGGTCCATTAAACTCGCGCATTACTTGGTCACCTTACTTAAAGTCAGAGTCCGGAAATCTCGCGTATTAGTTGGCCACTTTACAACAATTCTTATACTCCTAAGAATTCGCGCATTACTTGGCCACTCTTTGCAGGACAGACTTCGTTCAACTCGCGCATTACTTGGCCACACTTTGCAGGACAGACTTCGTTCAACTCGCGTATTACGACGCCACCTATGTAATTATATCAGTCCTGAGGTCCACTGAACTCGTGCATTACTTGATGACCTTACTTAATGTCAGAGTCCGGAATTCTCGCGTATTAGTTGGCCACTTTACAACAATTCTTATACTCCTAGGAATTCGCGCATTACTTGGCCATTCTTTTCAGGACGGACTTCGTTTATCTCGCGTATTACGAGGCCACTTGTGTTTTTATATCAGTCCTGTGGTCCATTGAACTCGCGCATTACTTGGCCACCTTACTTAAAGTCAGAGTCCGGAAATCTCGCGTATTACTTGGCCACTTTATAAAAATTTTCATACACCTAAAAATTAGCGCATAACTTGGCCACCTTACTTAAAGTCAGAGTACGGAAATCTCGCGTATTAGTTGGCCACTTTACAACAATTCTTATACTCCTAAGAATTCGCGCATTACTTGGCCCCTCTTTTCAGGATAGACTACGTTCAACTCGCGCATTACTTTGCCACTCGTTGCAGGACAGACTTCGTTCAACTCGCGTATTACGACGCCACCTATGTATTTATATCAGTCCTGAGGTCCACTGAACTCGCGCATTACTTGATCACCTTACTTAATGTCATAGTCCGGAAATCTCGCGTATTACTTGGCCACTTTATAAAAATTCTTATACTCCTAAGAAATCGCGCATTACTTGGCCACCTTATTTAAAGCCAGAGTCCGGAAAGCTCGTGTATTACTTGGCCACTTTAGAAAAATCCTTATACTCCTATGAATTCGCGTATTACTTGGCCACAGTACTTAAAGTCAGAGTACGAAAATCTCGCGCATTACTTGGCCACTTTACAACAATTCTTATACTCCTAGGAATTCGCTCATTACTTGGCCATTCTTTTCAGGATGGACTTCGTTTAACTCGCGTATTACAAGGCCACTTGTGTTTTTATATCAGTCCTGTAGTCCATTGAACTCGCGCATTACTTGATCACCTTACTTAATGTCATAGTCCGGAAATCTCGCGTATTACGTGGCCACTTTACTCCTAAGAATTCGCGCATTACTTGACCACACTTTTCAGGACAGACTTCGTTTAACTCGCGTATTACGAGGCCACTTAAGTATTTATATCAGTCCTGTGGTCCATTGAACTTGCGCATTACTTGGCCACCTTACTGAAGTCAGAGTCCGGAAATCTCGCGTATTACTTGGCCACTTTATAAAAATTGTCATACACCTAAGAATTAGCGCATAACTTGGCCACCTTACTTAATGTCATAGTCCGGAAATCTTGCGTATTAGTTGGCCACTTTACAACAATTCTTATACTCCTAGGAATTCGCGCATTACTTGGCCACCTTATTTAAAGTCAGAGTCCGGATATCTCGCGCATTACTTTGCCACATACCTTAAAGTCAGAGTCAGGAAATCTCGCGTATTACTTGGCCATTTTAGAAAGATTATTATACCCCTAAGAATTCGCGCATTACTTGGCCACCTTATTTAAAGCCAGAGTCCGGAAAGCTCGTGTATTACTTGGCCACTTTAGAAAAATCCTTATACTCCTATGAATTCGCGTATTACTTGGCCACCGTACTTAAAGTCAGAGTAAGAAAATCTCGCGCATTACTTGGCCACTTTACAACAATTCTTATACTCCTAGGAATTCGCGCATTACTTGGCCATTCTTTTCAGGACAGACTTCGTTTAACTCGCGTATTACGAGTCCACTTGTGTTTTTATATCAGTCCTGTGGTCCATTGAACTCGCGCATTACTTGGTCTCCTTACTTAAAGTCAGAGTCCGGAAATCTCGCGTATTAGTTGGACACTTTATAACAATTCTTATACTCCTAAGAATTCGCGCATTACTTAGCCACTCTTTGCAGGACAGACTTCGTTCAACTCGCGCATTACTTGGCCATTCTTTGCAGGACAGACTTCGTTCAACTCGCGTATTACGACGCCACCTATGTATTTATATCAGTCCTGAGGTCCACTGAACTCGTGCATTACTTGATCACCTTACTTAATGTCATAGTCTGGAAATCTCGCGTATTACTTGGCCACTTTATAAAAATTCTTATACTCCTAAGAATTCGCGCATTACTTGGCCACCTTATTTATAGACAGAGTCCGGAAATCTCGCGTATTACTTGGCCACTTTACAACAATTCTTATACTCCTAGGAATTCGCGCATTATTTGGCCATTCTTTTCAGGACGGGCTTAGTTTAACTTGCGTATTACGAGTCCACTTGTGTTTTTATATCAGTCCTGTGGTCCATTGAACTCGCGCATTACTTGGCCACCTTACTTAAAGTCAGAGTCCGGAAATCTCGCGTATTAGTTGGCCACTTTACAACAATTCTTATACTCCTAGGAATTCGCGCATTACTTGGCCATTCTTTTCAGGACGGGCTTAGTTTAACTCGCGCATTACGAGGCCTCTTGTGTTTTTATATCAGTCCTGTGGTCCATTAAACTCGCGCATTACTTGGTCACCTTACTTAAAGTCAGAGTCCGGAAATCTCGCGTATTAGTTGGCCACTTTACAACAATTCTTATACTCCTAGGAATTCGCGCATTATTTGGCCATTCTTTTCAGGACGGGCTTAGTTTAACTTGCGTATTACGAGTCCACTTGTGTTTTTATATCAGTCCTGTGGTCCATTGAACTCGCGCATTACTTGGCCACCTTACTTAAAGTCAGAGTCCGGAAATCTCGCGTATTAGTTGGCCACTTTACAACAATTCTTATACTCCTAGGAATTCGCGCATTACTTGGCCATTCTTTTCAGGACGGGCTTAGTTTAACTCGCGCATTACGAGGCCTCTTGTGTTTTTATATCAGTCCTGTGGTCCATTAAACTCGCGCATTACTTGGTCACCTTACTTAAAGTCAGAGTCCGGAAATCTCGCGTATTAGTTGGCCACTTTACAACAATTCTTATACTCCTAAGAATTCGCGCATTACTTGGCCACTCTTTGCAGGACAGACTTCGTTCAACTCGCGCATTACTTGGCCACACTTTGCAGGACAGACTTCGTTCAACTCGCGTATTACGACGCCACCTATGTAATTATATCAGTCCTGAGGTCCACTGAACTCGTGCATTACTTGATGACCTTACTTAATGTCAGAGTCCGGAATTCTCGCGTATTAGTTGGCCACTTTACAACAATTCTTATACTCCTAGGAATTCGCGCATTACTTGGCCATTCTTTTCAGGACGGACTTCGTTTATCTCGCGTATTACGAGGCCACTTGTGTTTTTGTATCAGTCCTGTGGTCCATTGAACTCGCGCATTACTTGGCCACCTTACTTAAAGTCAGAGTCCGGAAATCTCGCGTATTACTTGGCCACTTTATAAAAATTTTCATACACCTAAAAATTAGCGCATAACTTGGCCACCTTACTTAAAGTCAGAGTACGGAAATCTCGCGTATTAGTTGGCCACTTTACAACAATTCTTATACTCCTAAGAATTCGCGCATTACTTGGCCCCTCTTTGCAGGATAGACTACGTTCAACTCGCGCATTACTTTGCCACTCGTTGCAGGACAGACTTCGTTCAACTCGCGTATTACGACGCCACCTATGTATTTATATCAGTCCTGAGGTCCACTGAACTCGCGCATTACTTGATCACCTTACTTAATGTCATAGTCCGGAAATCTCGCGTATTACTTGGCCACTTTATAAAAATTCTTATACTCCTAAGAAATCGCGCATTACTTGGCCACCTTATTTAAAGCCAGAGTCCGGAAAGCTCGTGTATTACTTGGCCACTTTAGAAAAATCCTTATACTCCTATGAATTCGCGTATTACTTGGCCACAGTACTTAAAGTCAGAGTACGAAAATCTCGCGCATTACTTGGCCACTTTACAACAATTCTTATACTCCTAGGAATTCGCTCATTACTTGGCCATTCTTTTCAGGATGGACTTCGTTTAACTCGCGTATTACAAGGCCACTTGTGTTTTTATATCAGTCCTGTAGTCCATTGAACTCGCGCATTACTTGATCACCTTACTTAATGTCATAGTCCGGAAATCTCGCGTATTACGTGGCCACTTTACTCCTAAGAATTCGCGCATTACTTGACCACACTTTTCAGGACAGACTTCGTTTAACTCGCGTATTACGAGGCCACTTAAGTATTTATATCAGTCCTGTGGTCCATTGAACTTGCGCATTACTTGGCCACCTTACTGAAGTCAGAGTCCGGAAATCTCGCGTATTACTTGGCCACTTTATAAAAATTGTCATACACCTAAGAATTAGCGCATAACTTGGCCACCTTACTTAAAGTCAGAGTACGGACATCTTGCGTATTACTTGGCCACTTTATATAAACATTCTTAGACTAATAAGAATTCGCGCATTACTTGGCCACCTTATTTAAAGTCAGAGTCCGGATATCTCGCGCATTACTTTGCCACATACCTTAAAGTCAGAGTCAGGAAATCTCGCGTATTACTTGGCCATTTTAGAAAGATTATTATACCCCTAAGAATTCGCGCATTACTTGGCCACCTTATTTAAAGCCAGAGTCCGGAAAGCTCGTGTATTACTTGGCCACTTTAGAAAAATCCTTATACTCCTATGAATTCGCGTATTACTTGGCCACCGTACTTAAAGTCAGAGTAAGAAAATCTCGCGCATTACTTGGCCACTTTACAACAATTCTTATACTCCTAGGAATTCGCGCATTACTTGGCCATTCTTTTCAGGACGGACTTCGTTTAACTCGCGTATTACGAGGCCACTTGTGTTTTTATATCAGTCCTGTGGTCCATTGAACTCGCGCATTACTTGGTCACCTTACTTAAAGTCAGAGTCCGGAAATCTCGCGTATTAGTTGGCCACTTTACAACAATTCTTATACTCCTAGGAATTCGCGCATTACTTGGCCACACTTTGCAGGACAGACTTCGTTCAACTCGCGTATTACGACGCCACCTATGTATTTATATCAGTCCTGAGGTCCACTGAACTCGTGCATTACTTGATGACCTTACTTAATGTCATAGTCCGGAAATCTCGCGTATTACTTGGCCACTTTATAAAAATTCTTATACTCCTAAGAATTCGCGCATTACTTGGCCACCTTATTTATAGACAGAGTCCGGAAATCTCGCGTATTACTTGGCCACTTTACAACAATTCTTATACTCCTAGGAATTCGCGCATTATTTGGCCATTCTTTTCAGGACGGGCTTAGTTTAACTTGCGTATTACGAGTCCACTTGTGTTTTTATATCAGTCCTGTGGTCCATTGAACTCGCGCATTACTTGGCCACCTTACTTAAAGTCAGAGTCCGGAAATCTCGCGTATTAGTTGGCCACTTTACAACAATTCTTATACTCCTAGGAATTCGCGCATTACTTGGCCATTCTTTTCAGGACGGGCTTAGTTTAACTCGCGCATTACGAGGCCTCTTGTGTTTTTATATCAGTCCTGTGGTCCATTAAACTCGCGCATTACTTGGTCACCTTACTTAAAGTCAGAGTCCGGAAATCTCGCGTATTAGTTGGCCACTTTACAACAATTCTTATACTCCTAGGAATTCGCGCATTATTTGGCCATTCTTTTCAGGACGGGCTTAGTTTAACTTGCGTATTACGAGTCCACTTGTGTTTTTATATCAGTCCTGTGGTCCATTGAACTCGCGCATTACTTGGCCACCTTACTTAAAGTCAGAGTCCGGAAATCTCGCGTATTAGTTGGCCACTTTACAACAATTCTTTTACTCCTAGGAATTCGCGCATTACTTGGCCATTCTTTTCAGGACGGGCTTAGTTTAACTCGCGCATTACGAGGCCTCTTGTGTTTTTATATCAGTCCTGTGGTCCATTAAACTCGCGCATTACTTGGTCACCTTACTTAAAGTCAGAGTCCGGAAATCTCGCGTATTAGTTGGCCACTTTACAACAATTCTTATACTCCTAAGAATTCGCGCATTACTTGGCCACTCTTTGCAGGACAGACTTCGTTCAACTCGCGCATTACTTGGCCACACTTTGCAGGACAGACTTCGTTCAACTCGCGTATTACGACGCCACCTATGTATTTATATCAGTCCTGAGGTCCACTGAACTCGTGCATTACTTGATGACCTTACTTAATGTCAGAGTCCGGAATTCTCGCGTATTAGTTGGCCACTTTACAACAATTCTTATACTCCTAGGAATTCGCGCATTACTTGGCCATTCTTTTCAGGACGGACTTCGTTTAACTCGCGTATTACGAGGCCACTTGTGTTTTTATATCAGTCCTGTGGTCCATTGAACTCGCGCATTACTTGGCCACCTTACTTAAAGTCAGAGTCCGGAAATCTCGCGTATTAGTTGGCCACTTTACAACAATTCTTATACTCCTAGGAATTCGCGCATTACTTGGCCATTCTTTTCAGGAAGGTCTTCGTTAAACTCGCGTATTACGAGGCCACTTGTGTTTTTATATCAGTCCTGTGGTCCATTGAACTCGCGCATTACTTGACCACCTTACTTAAAGTCAGAGTCCGGAAATCTCGCGTATTACTTGGCCACTTTATAAAAATTGTCATACACCTAAAAATTAGCGCATAACTTGGCCACCTTACTTAAAGTCAGAGTACGGAAATCTCGCGTATTAGTTGGCCACTTTACAACAATTCTTATACTCCTAAGAATTCGCGCATTACTTGGCCACTCTTTGCAGGATAGACTACGTTCAACTCGCGCATTACTTTGCCACTCGTTGCAGGACAGACTTCGTTCAACTCGCGTATTACGACGCCACCTATGTATTTATATCAGTCCTGAGGTCCACTGAACTCGCGCATTACTTGATCACCTTACTTAATGTCATAGTCCGGAAATCTCGCGTATTACTTGGCCACTTTATAAAAATTCTTATACTCCTAAGAAATCGCGCATTACTTGGCCACCTTATTTATAGACAGAGTCCGGAAATCTCGCGTATTACTTGGCCATTTTAGAAAGATTGTTACACCCCTAAGAATTCGCGCATTACTTGGCCACCTTATTTAAAGCCAGAGTCCGGAAAGCTCGTGTATTACTTGGCCACTTTAGAAAAATCCTTATACTCCTATGAATTCGCGTATTACTTGGCCACCGTACTTAAAGCCAGAGTACGAAAATCTCGCGCATTACTTGGCCACTTTACAACAATTCTTATACTCCTAGGAATTCGCTCATTACTTGGCCATTCTTTTCAGGATGGACTTCGTTTAACTCGCGTATTACGAGTCCACTTGTGTTTTTATATCAGTCCTGTGGTCCATTGAACTCGCGCATTACTTGGCCACCTTACTTAAAGTCAAAGTCCGGAAATCTCGCGTATTAGTTGGCCACTTTACAACAATTCTTATACTCCTAGGAATTCGCGCATTACTTGGCCATTCTTTTCAGGACAGACTTCGTTTAACTCGCGTATTACGAAGCCACTTGTCTTTTTATATCAGTCCTGTGGTCCATTGAACTCGCGCATTACTTGGCCACCTTACTTAAAGTCAGAGTCCGGAAATCTGGCGTATTAGTTGGCCACTTTACAACAATTCTTATACTCCTAGGAATTCGCGCATTACTTGGCCATTCTTTTCAGGACGGACTTCGTTTAACTCGCGTATTACGAGGCCACTTGTGTTTTTATATCAGTCCTGTGGTCCATTGAACTCGCGCATTACTTGGTCACCTTACTTAAAGTCAGAGTCCGGAAATCTCGCGTATTAGTTGGCCACTTTACAACAATTCTTATACTCCTAAGAATTCGCGCATTACTTGGCCACTCTTTGCAGGACAGACTTCGTTCAACTCGCGCATTAATTGGCCACTCTTTGCAGGACAGACTTCGTTCAACTAGCGTATTACGACGCCACCTATGTATTTATATCAGTCCTGAGGTCCACTGAACTCGTGCATTACTTGATCACCTTACTTAATGTCATAGTCTGGAAATCTCGCGTATTACTTGGCCACTTTATAAAAATTCTTATACTCCTAAGAATTCGCGCATTACTTGGCCACCTTATTTATAGACAGAGTCCGGAAATCTCGCGTATTACTTGGCCACTTTACAACAATTCTTATACTCCTAGGAATTCGCGCATTACTTGGCCATTCTTTTCAGGACGGACTTCGTTTAACTCGCGTATTACGAGGCCACTTGTGTTTTTATATCAGTCCTGTGGTCCATTGAACTCGCGCATTACTTGGTCACCTTACTTAAAGTCAGAGTCCGGAAATCTCGCGTATTAGTTGGCCACTTTACAACAATTCTTATACTCCTAAGAATTCGCGCATTACTTGGCCACTCTTTGCAGGACAGACTTCGTTCAACTCGCGCATTACTTGGCCATTCTTTTCAGGACGGACTTCGTTTAACTCGCGTATTACGAGGCCACTTGTGTTTTTATATCAGTCCTGTGGTCCATTGAACTCGCGCATTACTTGGTCACCTTACTTAAAGTCAGAGTCCGGAAATCTCGCGTATTAGTTGGCCACTTTACAACAATTCTTATACTCCTAAGAATTCGCGCATTACTTGGCCACTCTTTGCAGGACAGACTTCGTTCAACTCGCGCATTATTTGGCCATTCTTTTCAGGACGGGCTTAGTTTAACTTGCGTATTACGAGTCCACTTGTGTTTTTATATCAGTCCTGTGGTCCATTGAACTCGCGCATTACTTGGCCACGTTACTTAAAGTCAGAGTCCGGAAATCTCGCGTATTAGTTGGCCACTTTACAACAATTCTTATACTCCTAGGAATTCCCGCATTACTTGGCCATTCTTTTCAGGACGGGCTTAGTTTAACTCGCGCATTACGAGGCCTCTTGTGTTTTTATATCAGTCCTGTGGTCCATTAAACTCGCGCATTACTTGGTCACCTTACTTAAAGTCAGAGTCCGGAAATCTCGCGTATTAGTTGGCCACTTTACAACAATTCTTATACTCCTAAGAATTCGCGCATTACTTGGCCACTCTTTGCAGGACAGACTTCGTTCAACTCGCGCATTACTTGGCCACACTTTGCAGGACAGACTTCGTTCAACTCGCGTATTACGACGCCACCTATGTATATATATCAGTCCTGTGGTCCACTGAACTCGTGCATTACTTGATGACCTTACTTAATGTCAGAGTCCGGAATTCTCGCGTATTAGTTGGCCACTTTACAACAATTCTTATACTCCTAGGAATTCGCGCATTACTTGGCCATTCTTTTCAGGACGGACTGCGTTTAACTCGCGTATTACGAGGCCACTTGTGTTTTTATATCAGTCCTGTGGTCCATTGAACTCGCGCATTACTTGGCCACCTTACATAAAGTCAGAGTCCGGAAATCTCGCGTATTAGTTGGTCACTTTACAACAATTCTTATACTCCTAGGAATTCGCGCATTACTTGGCCATTCTTTTCAGGACGGTCTTCGTTTAACTCGCGTATTACGAGGCCACTTGTGTTTTTATATCAGTCCTGTGGTCCATTGAACTCGCGCATTATTTGGCCACCTTACTTAAAGTCAGAGTCCGGAAATCTCGCGTATTACTTGGCCACTTTATAAAAATTGTCATACACCTAAGAATTAGCGCATAACTTGGCCACCTTACTTAAAGTCAGAGTACGGAAATCTCGCGTATTAGTTGGCCACTTTACAACAATTCTTATACTCCTAAGAATTCGCGCATTACTTGGCCACTCTTTGCAGGATAGACTACGTTCAACTCGCGCATTACTTTCCCACTCGTTGCAGGACAGACTTCGTTCATCTCGCGTATTACGACGCCACCTATGTATTTATATCAGTCCTGAGGTCCACTGAACTCGCGCATTACTTGATCACCTTACTTAATGTCATAGTCCGGAAATCTCGCGTATTACTTGGCCACTTTACAACAATTCTTATACTCCTAGGAATTCGCGCATTATTTGGCCATTCTTTTCAGGACGGGCTTAGTTTAACTTGCGTATTACGAGTCCACTTGTGTTTTTATATCAGTCCTGTGGTCCATTGAACTCGCGCATTACTTGGCCACCTTACTTAAAGTCAGAGTCCGGAAATCTCGCGTATTAGTTGGCCACTTTACAACAATTCTTATACTCCTAGGAATTCCCGCATTACTTGGCCATTCTTTTCAGGACGGGCTTAGTTTAACTCGCGCATTACGAGGCCTCTTGTGTTTTTATATCAGTCCTGTGGTCCATTAAACTCGCGCATTACTTGGTCACCTTACTTAAAGTCAGAGTCCGGAAATCTCGCGTATTAGTTGGCCACTTTACAACAATTCTTATACTCCTAAGAATTCGCGCATTACTTGGCCCCTCTTTGCAGGATAGACTACGTTCAACTCGCGCATTACTTTGCCACTCGTTGCAGGACAGACTTCGTTCAACTCGCGTATTACGACGCCACCTATGTATTTATATCAGTCCTGAGGTCCACTGAACTCGCGCATTACTTGATCACCTTACTTAATGTCATAGTCCGGAAATCTCGCGTATTACTTGGCCACTTTATAAAAATTCTTATACTCCTAAGAAATCGCGCATTACTTGGCCACCTTATTTAAAGCCAGAGTCCGGAAAGCTCGTGTATTACTTGGCCACTTTAGAAAAATCCTTATACTCCTATGAATTCGCGTATTACTTGGCCACAGTACTTAAAGTCAGAGTACGAAAATCTCGCGCATTACTTGGCCACTTTACAACAATTCTTATACTCCTAGGAATTCGCTCATTACTTGGCCATTCTTTTCAGGATGGACTTCGTTTAACTCGCGTATTACAAGGCCACTTGTGTTTTTATATCAGTCCTGTAGTCCATTGAACTCGCGCATTACTTGATCACCTTACTTAATGTCATAGTCCGGAAATCTCGCGTATTACGTGGCCACTTTACTCCTAATAATTCGCGCATTACTTGGACACTCTTTTCAGTACATACTTCGTTTAACTCGCGTATTACGAGGCCACTTAAGTATTTATATCAGTCCTGTGGTCCATTGAACTTGCGCATTACTTGGCCACCTTACTGAAGTCAGAGTCCGGAAATCTCGCGTATTACTTGGCCACTTTATAAAAATTGTCATACACCTAAGAATTAGCGCATAACTTGGCCACCTTACTTAAAGTCAGAGTACGGACATCTTGCGTATTACTTGGCCACTTTATATAAACATTCTTAGACTAATAAGAATTCGCGCATTACTTGGCCACCTTATTTAAAGTCAGAATCCGGAAATCTCGCGCATTACTTTGCCACATACCTTAAAGTCAGAGTCAGGAAATCTCGCGTATTACTTGGCCATTTTAGAAAGATTATTATACCCCTAAGAATTCGCGCATTACTTGGCCACCTTATTTAAAGCCAGAGTCCGGAAAGCTCGTGTATTACTTGGCCACTTTAGAAAAATCCTTATACTCCTATGAATTCGCGTATTACTTGGCCACCGTACTTAAAGTCAGAGTAAGAAAATCTCGCGCATTACTTGGCCACTTTACAACAATTCTTATACTCCTAGGAATTCGCTCATTACTTGGCCATTCTTTTCAGGATGGACTTCGTTTAACTCGCGTATTACGAGTCCACTTGTGTTTTTATATCAGTCCTGTGGTCCATTGAACTCGCGCATTACTTGGCCACCTTACTTAAAGTCAGAGTCCGGAAATCTGGCGTATTAGTTGGCCACTTTACAACAATTCTTATACTCCTAGGAATTCGCGCATTACTTGGCCATTCTTTTCAGGACGGACTTCGTTTAACTCGCGTATTACGAGGCCACTTGTGTTTTTATATCAGTCCTGTGGTCCATTGAACTCGCGCATTACTTGGTCACCTTACTTAAAGTCAGAGTCCGGAAATCTCGCGTATTAGTTGGCCACTTTACAACAATTCTTATACTCCTAGGAATTCGCGCATTATTTGGCCATTCTTTGCAGGACAGACTTCGTTCAACTCGCGCATTACTTGGCCACTCTTTGCAGGACAGACTTCGTTCAACTCGCGTATTACGACGCCACCTATGTATTTATATCAGTCCTGAGGTCCACTGAACTCGTGCATTACTTGATCACCTTACTTAATGTCATAGTCTGGAAATCTCGCGTATTACTTGGCCACTTTATAAAAATTCTTATACTCCTAAGAATTCGCGCATTACTTGGCCACATTATTTATAGACAGAGTCCGGAAATCTCGCGTATTACTTGGCCACTTTACAACAATTCTTATACTCCTAATAATTCGCGCATTATTTGGCCATTCTTTTCAGGACGGGCTTAGTTTAACTTGCGTATTACGAGTCCACTTGTGTTTTTATATCAGTCCTGTGGTCCATTGAACTCGCGCATTACTTGGCCACCTTACTTAAAGTCAGAGTCCGGAAATCTCGCGTATTAGTTGGCCACTTTACAACAATTCTTATACTCCTAGGAATTCGCGCATTACTTGGCCATTCTTTTCAGGACGGGCTTAGTTTAACTCGCGCATTACGAGGCCTCTTGTGTCTTTATATCAGTCCTGTGGTCCATTAAACTCGCGCATTACTTGGTCACCTTACTTAAAGTCAGAGTCCGGAAATCTCGCGTATTAGTTGGCCACTTTACAACAATTCTTATACTCCTAGGAATTCGCGCATTATTTGGCCATTCTTTTCAGGACGGGCTTAGTTTAACTTGCGTATTACGAGTCCACTTGTGTTTTTATATCAGTCCTGTGGTCCATTTAACTCGCGCATTACTTTGTCACCTTACTTAAAGTCAGAGTCCGGAAATCTCGCGTATTAGTTGGCCACTTTACAACAATTCTTATACTCCTAAGAATTCGCGCATTACTTGGCCACTCTTTGCAGGACAGACTTCGTTCAACTCGCGCATTAATTGGCCACTCTTTGCAGGACAGACTTCGTTCAACTAGCGTATTACGACGCCACCTATGTATTTATATCAGTCCTGAGGTCCACTGAACTCGTGCATTACTTGATCACCTTACTTAATGTCATAGTCTGGAAATCTCGCGTATTACTTGGCCACTTTATAAAAATTCTTATACTCCTAAGAATTCGCGCATTACTTGGCCACCTTATTTATAGACAGAGTCCGGAAATCTAGCGTAATACTTGGCCACTTTACAACAATTCTTATACTCCTAGGAATTCGCGCATTATTTGGCCATTCTTTTCAGGACGGGCTTAGTTTAACTTGCGTATTACGAGTCCACTTGTGTTTTTATATCAGTCCTGTGGTCCATTGAACTCGCGCATTACTTGGCCACGTTACTTAAAGTCAGAGTCCGGAAATCTCGCGTATTAGTTGGCCACTTTACAACAATTCTTATACTCCTAGGAATTCCCGCATTACTTGGCCATTCTTTTCAGGACGGGCTTAGTTTAACTCGCGCATTACGAGGCCTCTTGTGTTTTTATATCAGTCCTGTGGTCCATTAAACTCGCGCATTACTTGGTCACCTTACTTAAAGTCAGAGTCCGGAAATCTCGCGTATTAGTTGGCCACTTTACAACAATTCTTATACTCCTAAGAATTCGCGCATTACTTGGCCACTCTTTGCAGGACAGACTTCGTTCAACTCGCGCATTACTTGGCCACACTTTGCAGGACAGACTTCGTTCAACTCGCGTATTACGACGCCACCTATGTATATATATCAGTCCTGTGGTCCACTGAACTCGTGCATTACTTGATGACCTTACTTAATGTCAGAGTCCGGAATTCTCGCGTATTAGTTGGCCACTTTACAACAATTCTTATACTCCTAGGAATTCGCGCATTACTTGGCCATTCTTTTCAGGACGGACTGCGTTTAAGTCGCGTATTACGAGGCCACTTGTGTTTTTATATCGTTCCTGTGGTCCATTGAACTCGCGCATTACTTGGTCACCTTACTTAAAGTCAGAGTCCGGAAATCTCGCGTATTAGTTGGTCACTTTACAACAATTCTTATACTCCTAGGAATTCGCGCATTACTTGGCCATTCTTTTCAGGACGGTCTTCGTTTAACTCGCGTATTACGAGGCCACTTGTGTTTTTATATCAGTCCTGTGGTCCATTGAACTCGCGCATTATTTGGCCACCTTACTTAAAGTCAGAGTCCGGAAATCTCGCGTATTACTTGGCCACTTTATAAAAATTGTCATACACCTAAGAATTAGCGCATAACTTGGCCACCTTACTTAAAGTCAGAGTACGGAAATCTCGCGTATTAGTTGGACACTTTACAACAATTCTTATACTCCTAGGAATTCCCGCATTACTTGGCCACTCTTTGCATGATAGACTACGTTCATATCGCGCATTACTTTGCCACTCGTTGCAGGACAGACTTCGTTCAACTCGCGTATTACGACGCCACCTATGTATTTATATCAGTCCTGAGGTCCACTGAACTCGCGCATTACTTGATCACCTTACTTAATGTCATAGTCCGGAAATCTCGCGTATTACTTGGCCACTTTACAACAATTCTTATAATCCTAGGAATTCGCGCATTATTTGGCCATTCTTTTCAGGACGGGCTTAGTTTAACTTGCGTATTACGAGTCCACTTGTGTTTTTATATCAGTCCTGTGGTCCATTGAACTCGCGCATTACTTGGCCACCTTACTTAAAGTCAGAGTCCGGAAATCTCGCGTATTAGTTGGCCACTTTACAACAATTCTTATACTCCTAGGAATTCGCGCATTACTTGGCCATTCTTTTCAGGACGGGCTTAGTTTAACTCGCGCATTACGAGGCCTCTTGTGTTTTTATATCAGTCCTGTGGTCCATTAAACTCGCGCATTACTTGGTCACCTTACTTAAAGTCAGAGTCCGGAAATCTCGCGTATTAGTTGGCCACTTTACAACAATTCTTATACTCCTAAGAATTCGCGCATTACTTGGCCCCTCTTTGCAGGATAGACTACGTTCAACTCGCGCATTACTTTGCCACTCGTTGCAGGACAGACTTCGTTCAACTCGCGTATTACGACGCCACCTATGTATTTATATCAGTCCTGAGGTCCACTGAACTCGCGCATTACTTGATCACCTTACTTAATGTCATAGTCCGGAAATCTCGCGTATTACTTGGCCACTTTATAAAAATTCTTATACTCCTAAGAAATCGCGCATTACTTGGCCACCTTATTTAAAGCCAGAGTCCGGAAAGCTCGTGTATTACTTGGCCACTTTAGAAAAATCCTTATACTCCTATGAATTCGCGTATTATTTGGCCTTTCTTTTCAGGACGGGCTTAGTTTAACTTGCGTATTACGAGTCCACTTGTGTTTTTATATCAGTCCTGTGGTCCATTGAACTCGCGCATTACTTGGCCACGTTACTTAAAGTCAGAGTCCGGAAATCTCGCGTATTAGTTGGCCACTTTACAACAATTCTTATACTCCTAGGAATTCCCGCATTACTTGGCCATTCTTTTCAGGACGGGCTTAGTTTAACTCGCGCATTACGAGGCCTCTTGTGTTTTTATATCAGTCCTGTGGTCCATTAAACTCGCGCATTACTTGGTCACCTTACTTAAAGTCAGAGTCCGGAAATCTCGCGTATTAGTTGGCCACTTTACAACAATTCTTATACTCCTAAGAATTCGCGCATTACTTGGCCACTCTTTGCAGGACAGACTTCGTTCAACTCGCGCATTACTTGGCCACACTTTGCAGGACAGACTTCGTTCAACTCGCGTATTACGACGCCACCTATGTATATATATCAGTCCTGTGGTCCACTGAACTCGTGCATTACTTGATGACCTTACTTAATGTCAGAGTCCGGAATTCTCGCGTATTAGTTGGCCACTTTACAACAATTCTTATACTCCTAGGAATTCGCGCATTACTTGGCCATTCTTTTCAGGACGGACTGCGTTTAACTCGCGTATTACGAGGCCACTTGTGTTTTTATATCGTTCCTGTGGTCCAATGAACTCGCGCATTACTTGGCCACCTTACTTAAAGTCAGAGTCCGGAAATCTCGCGTATTAGTTGGTCACTTTACAACAATTCTTATACTCCTAGGAATTCGCGCATTACTTGGCCATTCTTTTCAGGACGGTCTTCGTTTAACTCGCGTATTACGAGGCCACTTGTGTTTTTATATCAGTCCTGTGGTCCATTGAACTCGCGCATTATTTGGCCACCTTACTTAAAGTCAGAGTCCGGAAATCTCGCGTATTACTTGGCCACTTTATAAAAATTGTCATACACCTAAGAATTAGCGCATAACTTGGCCACCTTACTTAAAGTCAGAGTACGGAAATCTCGCGTATTAGTTGGCCACTTTACAAGAATTCTTATACTCCTAGGAATTCGCGCATTACTTGGCCACTCTTTGCAGGATAGACTACGTTCAACTCGCGCATTACTTTGCCACTCGTTGCAGGACAGACTTCGTTCAACTCGCGTATTACGACGACACCTATGTATTTATATCAGTCCTGAGGTCCACTGAACTCGCGCATTACTTGATCACCTTACTTTATGTCATAGTCCGGAAATCTCGCGTATTACTTGGCCACTTTACAAGAATTCTTATACTCCTAGGAATTCGCTCATTACTTGGCCATTCTTTTCAGGACGGGCTTAGTTTAACTTGCGTATTACGAATCCACTTGTGTTTTTATATCAGTCCTGTGGTCCATTGAACTCGCGCATTACCAGGCCACCTTACTTAATGTCAGAGTCCGGAAATCTCGCGTATTAGTTGGCCACTTTACAACAATTCTTATACTCCTAGGAATTCGCGCATTACTTGGCCCCTCTTTGCAGGATAGACTACGTTCAACTCGCGCATTACTTTGCCACTCGTTGCAGGACAGACTTCGTTCAACTCGCGTATTACGACGCCACCTATGTATTTATATCAGTCCTGAGGTCCACTGAACTCGCGCATTACTTGATCACCTTACTTAATGTCATAGTCCGGAAATCTCGCGTATTACTTGGCCACTTTATAAAAATTCTTATACTCCTAAGAAATCGCGCATTACTTGGCCACCTTATTTAAAGTCAGAGTCCGGAAAGCTCGTGTATTACTTGGCCACTTTAGAAAAATTCTTATACTCCTAAGAAATCGCGCATTACTTGATCACCTTACTTAATGTCATAGTCCGGAAATCTCGCGTATTACGTGGCCACTTTACTCCTAAGAATTCGCGCATTACTTGACCACACTTTTCAGGACAGACTTCGTTTAACTCGCGTATTACGAGGCCACTTAAGTATTTATATCAGTCCTGTGGTCCATTGAACTTGCGCATTACTTGGCCACCTTACTGAAGTCAGAGTCCGGAAATCTCGCGTATTACTTGGCCACTTTATAAAAATTGTCATACACCTAAGAATTAGCGCATAACTTGGCCACCTTACTTAAAGTCAGAGTACGGACATCTTGCGTATTACTTGGCCACTTTATATAAACATTCTTAGACTAATAAGAATTCGCGCATTACTTGGCCACCTTATTTAAAGTCAGAGTCCGGAAATCTCGCGCATTACTTTGCCACATACCTTAAAGTCAGAGTCCGGAAATCTCGCGTATTACTCTGCCATTTTAGAAAGATTATTATACCCCTAAGAATTCGCGCATTACTTGTTCACCTTATTTAAAGTCAGAGTCCGGAAAGCTCGTGTATTACATGGCCACTTTAGAAAAATCCTTATACTCCTATGAATTCGCGTATTACTTGGCCACCGTACTTAAAGTCAGAGTAAGAAAATCTCGCGCATTACTTGGCCACTTTACAACAATTCTTATACTCCTAGGAATTCGCGCATTATTTGGCCATTCTTTGCAGGACAGACTTCGTTCAACTCGCGCATTACTTGGCCACTCTTTGCAGGACAGACTTCGTTCAACTCGCGTATTACGACGCCACCTATGTATTTATATCAGTCCTGAGGTCCACTGAACTCGTGCATTACTTGATCACCTTACTTAATGTCATAGTCTGAAAATCTCGCGTATTACTTGGCCACTTTATAAAAATTCTTATACTCCTAAGAATTCGCGCATTACTTGGCCACCTTATTTATAGACAGAGTCCGGAAATCTCGCGTATTACTTGGCCACTTTACAACAATTCTTATACTCCTAGGAATTCGCGCATTATTTGGCCATTCTTTTCAGGACGGGCTTAGTTTAACTTGCGTATTACGAGTCCACTTGTGTTTTTATATCAGTCCTGTGGTCCATTGAACTCGCGCATTACTTGGTCACCTTACTTAAAGTCAGAGTCCGGAAATCTCGCGTATTAGTTGGCCACTTTACAACAATTCTTATACTCCTAAGAATTCGCGCATTACTTGGCCACTCTTTGCAGGACAGACTTCGTTCAACTCGCGCATTACTTGGCCACACTTTGCAGGACAGACTTCGTTCAACTCGCGTATTACGACGCCACCTATGTATTTATATCAGTCCTGAGGTCCACTGAACTCGTGCATTACTTGATGACCTTACTTAATGTCAGAGTCCGGAATTCTCGCGTATTAGTTGGCCACTTTACAACAATTCTTATACTCCTAGGAATTCGCGCATTACTTGGCCATTCTTTTCAGGACGGACTTCGTTTAACTCGCGTATTACGAGGCCACTTGTGATTTTATATCAGTCCTGTGGTCCATTGAACTCGCGCATTACTTGGCCACCTTACTTAAAGTCAGAGTCCGGAAATCTCGCGTATTAGTTGGCCACTTTACAACAATTCTTATACTCCTAGGAATTCGCGCATTACTTGGCCATTCTTTTCAGGACGGTCTTCGTTTAACTCGCGTATTACGAGGCCACTTGTGTTTTTATATCAGTCCTGTGGTCCATTGAACTCGCGCATTACTTGACCACCTTACTTAAAGTCAGAGTCCGGAAATCTCGCGTATTACTTGGCCACTTTATAAAAATTGTCATACACCTAAGAATTAGCGCATAACTTGGCCACCTTACTTAAAGTCAGAGTACGGAAATCTCGCGTATTAGTTGGCCACTTTACAACAATTCTTATACTCCTAAGAATTCGCGCATTACTTGGCCACTCTTTGCAGGATAGACTACGTTCAACTCGCGCATTACTTTGCCACTCGTTGCAGGACAGACTTCGTTCAACTCGCGTATTACGACGCCACCTATGTATTTATATCAGTCCTGAGGTCCACTGAACTCGCGCATTACTTGATCACCTTACTTAATGTCATAGTCCGGAAATCTCGCGTATTACTTGGCCACTTTATAAAAATTCTTATACTCCTAAGAAATCGCGCATTACTTGGCCACCTTATTTATAGACAGAGTCCGGAAATCTCGCGTATTACTTGGCCATTTTAGAAAGATTGTTACACCCCTAAGAATTCGCGCATTACTTGGCCACCTTATTTAAAGCCAGAGTCCGGAAAGCTCGTGTATTACTTGGCCACTTTAGAAAAATCCTTATACTCCTATGAATTCGCGCATTACTTGGCCACCTTACTTAAAGTCAGAGTCCGGAAATCTCGCGTATTAGTTGGCCACTTTACAACAATTCTTATACTCCTAGGAATTCGCGCATTACTTGGCCATTCTTTTTCAGGACAGACTTCGTTTAACTCGCGTATTACGAAGCCACTTGTCTTTTTATATCAGTCCTGTGGTCCATTGAAGTCGGGCATTACTTGGCCACCTTACTTAAAGTCAGAGTCCGGAAATCTGGCGTATTAGTTGGCCACTTTACAACAATTCTTATACTCCTAGGAATTCGCGCATTACTTGGCCATTCTTTTTAGGACGGACTTCGTTTAACTCGCGTATTACGAGGCCACTTGTGTTTTTATATCAGTCCTGTGGTCCATTGAACTCGCGCATTACTTGGTCACCTTACTTAAAGTCAGAGTCCGGAAATCTCGCGTATTAGTTGGCCACTTTACAACAATTCTTATACTCCTAAGAATTCGCGCATTACTTGGCCACTCTTTGCAGGACAGACTTCGTTCAACTCGCGCATTAATTGGCCACTCTTTGCAGGACAGACTTCGTTCAACTAGCGTATTACGACGCCACCTATGTATTTATATCAGTCCTGAGGTCCACTGAACTCGTGCATTACTTGATCACCTTACTTAATGTCATAGTCTGGAAATCTCGCGTATTACTTGGCCACTTTATAAAAATTCTTATACTCCTAAGAATTCGCGCATTACTTGGCCACCTTATTTATAGACAGAGTCCGGAAATCTAGCGTAATACTTGGCCACTTTACAACAATTCTTATACTCCTAGGAATTCGCGCATTATTTGGCCATTCTTTTCAGGACGGGCTTAGTTTAACTTGCGTATTACGAGTCCACTTGTGTTTTTATATCAGTCCTGTGGTCCATTGAACTCGCACATTACTTGGCCACGTTACTTAAAGTCAGAGTCCGGAAATCTCGCGTATTAGTTGGCCACTTTACAACAATTCTTATACTCCTAGGAATTCCCGCATTACTTGGCCATTCTTTTCAGGACGGGCTTAGTTTAACTCGCGCATTACGAGGCCTCTTGTGTTTTTATATCAGTCCTGTGGTCCATTAAACTCGCGCATTACTTGGTCACCTTACTTAAAGTCAGAGTCCGGAAATCTCGCGTATTAGTTGGCCACTTTACAACAATTCTTATACTCCTAAGAATTCGCGCATTACTTGGCCACTCTTTGCAGGACAGACTTCGTTCAACTCGCGCATTACTTGGCCACACTTTGCAGGACAGACTTCGTTCAACTCGCGTATTACGACGCCACCTATGTATATATATCAGTCCTGTGGTCCACTGAACTCGTGCATTACTTGATGACCTTACTTAATGTCAGAGTCCGGAATTCTCGCGTATTAGTTGGCCACTTTACAACAATTCTTATACTCCTAGGAATTCGCGCATTACTTGGCCATTCTTTTCAGGACGGACTGCGTTTAACTCGCGTATTACGAGGCCACTTGTGTTTTTATATCAGTCCTGTGGTCCATTGAACTCGCGCATTACTTGGCCACCTTACTTAAAGTCAGAGTCCGGAAATCTCGCGTATTAGTTGGTCACTTTACAACAATTCTTATACTCCTAGGAATTCGCGCATTACTTGGCCATTCTTTTCAGGACGGTCTTCGTTTAACTCGCGTATTACGAGGCCACTTGTGTTTTTATATCAGTCCTGTGGTCCATTGAACTCGCGCATTATTTGGCCACCTTACTTAAAGTCAGAGTCCGGAAATCTCGCGTATTACTTGGCCACTTTATAAAAATTGTCATACACCTAAGAATTAGCGCATAACTTGGCCACCTTACTTAAAGTCAGAGTACGGAAATCTCGCGTATTAGTTGGCCACTTTACAACAATTCTTATACTCCTAAGAATTCGCGCATTACTTGGCCACTCTTTGCAGGATAGACTACGTTCAACTCGCGCATTACTTTGCCACTCGTTGCAGGACAGACTTCGTTCAACTCGCGTATTACGACGCCACCTATGTATTTATATCAGTCCTGAGGTCCACTGAACTCGCGCATTACTTGATCACCTTACTTAATGTCATAGTCCGGAAATCTCGCGTATTACTTGGCCACTTTACAACAATTCTTATACTCCTAGGAATTCGCGCATTATTTGGCCATTCTTTTCAGGACGGGCTTAGTTTAACTTGCGTATTACGAGTCCACTTGTGTTTTTATATCAGTCCTGTGGTCCATTGAACTCGCGCATTACTTGGCCACCTTACTTAAAGTCAGAGTCCGGAAATCTCGCGTATTAGTTGGCCACTTTACAACAATTCTTATACTCCTAGGAATTCCCGCATTACTTGGCCATTCTTTTCAGGACGGGCTTAGTTTAACTCGCGCATTTCGAGGCCTCTTGTGTTTTTATATCAGTCCTGTGGTCCATTAAACTCGCGCATTACTTGGTCACCTTACTTAAAGTCAGAGTCCGGAAATCTCGCGTATTAGTTGGCCACTTTACAACAATTCTTATACTCCTAAGAATTCGCGCATTACTTGGCCACTCTTTGCAGGATAGACTACGTTCAACTCGCGCATTACTTTGCCACTCGTTGCAGGACAGACTTCGTTCAACTCGCGTATTACGACGCCACCTATGTATTTATATCAGTCCTGAGGTCCACTGAACTCGCGCATTACTTGGCCACCTTACTTAAAGTCAGAGTCCGGAAATCTGGCGTATTAGTTGGCCACTTTACAACAATTCTTATACTCCTAAGAATTCGCGCATTACTTGGCCACCTTATTTATAGACAGAGTCCGGAAATCTAGCGTAATACTTGGCCACTTTACAACAATTCTTATACTCCTAGGAATTCGCGCATTACTTGGCCATTCTTTTCAGGACGGGCTTAGTTTAACTTGCGTATTACGAGTCCACTTGTGTTTTTATATCAGTCCTGTGGTCCATTGAACTCGCGCATTACTTGGCCACCTTACTTAAAGTCAGAGTCCGGAAATCTCGCGTATTACTTGGCCACTTTACAACAATTCTTATACTCCTAGGAATTCGCGCATTATTTGGCCATTCTTTTCAGGACGGGCTTAGTTTAACTTGCGTATTACGAGTCCACTTGTGTTTTTATATCAGTCCTGTGGTCCATTGAACTCGCGCATTACTTGGCCACCTTACTTAAAGTCAGAGTCCGGAAATCTCGCGTATTAGTTGGCCACTTTACAACAATTCTTATACTCCTAGGAATTCCCGCATTACTTGGCCATTCTTTTCAGGACGGGCTTAGTCTAACTCGCGCATTTCAAGGCCTCTTGTGTTTTTATATCAGTCCTGTGGTCCATTAAACTCGCGCATTACTTGGTCACCTTACTTAAAGTCAGAGTCCGGAAATCTCGCGTATTAGTTGGCCACTTTACAACAATTCTTATACTCCTAAGAATTCGCGCATTACTTGGCCACTCTTTGCAGGATAGACTACGTTCAACTCGCGCATTACTTTGCCACTCGTTGCAGGACAGACTTCGTTCAACTCGCGTATTACGACGCCACCTATGTATTTATATCAGTCCTGAGGTCCACTGAACTCGCGCATTACTTGGCCACCTTACTTAAAGTCAGAGTCCGGAAATCTCGCGTATTACTTGGCCACTTTATAAAAATTCTTATACTCCTAAGAATTCGCGCATTACTTGGCCACCTTATTTATAGACAGAGTCCGGAAATCTAGCGTAATACTTGGCCACTTTACAACAATTCTTATACTCCTAGGAATTCGCGCATTATTTGGCCATTCTTTTCAGGACGGGCTTAGTTTAACTTGCGTATTACGAGTCCACTTGTGTTTTTATATCAGTCCTGTGGTCCATTGAACTCGCACATTACTTGGCCACGTTACTTAAAGTCAGAGTCCGGAAATCTCGCGTATTAGTTGGCCACTTTACAACAATTCTTATACTCCTAGGAATTCCCGCATTACTTGGCCATTCTTTCCAGGACGGGCTTAGTTTAACTCGCGCATTACGAGGCCTCTTGTGTTTTTATATCAGTCCTGTGGTCCATTAAACTCGCGCATTACTTGGTCACCTTACTTAAAGTCAGAGTCCGGAAATCTCGCGTATTAGTTGGCCACTTTACAACAATTCTTATACTCCTAAGAATTCGCGAATTACTTGGCCACTCTTTGCAGGACAGACTTCGTTCAACTCGCGCATTACTTGGCCACACTTTGCAGGACAGACTTCGTTCAACTCGCGTATTACGACGCCACCTATGTATATATATCAGTCCTGTGGTCCACTGAACTCGTGCATTACTTGATGACCTTACTTAATGTCAGAGTCCGGAATTCTCGCGTATTAGTTGGCCACTTTACAACAATTCTTATACTCCTAGGAATTCGCGCATTACTTGGCCATTCTTTTCAGGACGGACTGCGTTTAAGTCGCGTATTACGAGGCCACTTGTGTTTTTATATCAGTCCTGTGGTCCATTGAACTCGCGCATTACTTGGCCACCTGACTTAAAGTCAGAGTCCGGAAATCTCGCGTATTAGTTGGTCACTTTACAACAATTCTTATACTCCTAGGAATTCGCGCATTACTTGGCCATTCTTTTCAGGACGGTCTTCGTTTAACTCGCGTATTACGAGGCCACTTGTGTTTTTATATCAGTCCTGTGGTCCATTGAACTCGCGCATTATTTGGCCACCTTACTTAAAGTCAGAGTCCGGAAATCTCGCGTATTACTTGGCCACTTTATAAAAATTGTCATACACCTAAGAATTAGCGCATAACTTGGCCACCTTACTTAAAGTCAGAGTACGGAAATCTCGCGTATTAGTTGGCCACTTTACAACAATTCTTATACTCCTAAGAATTCGCGCATTACTTGGCCACTCTTTGCAGGATAGACTACGTTCAACTCGCGCATTACTTTGCCACTCGTTGCAGGACACACTTCGTTCAACTCGCCTATTACGACGCCACCTATGTATTTATATCAGTCCTGAGGTCCACTGAACTCGCGCATTACTTGATCACATTACTTAATGTCATAGTCCGGAATTCTCGCGTATTAGTTGGCCACTTTACAACAATTCTTATACTCCTAGGAATTCGCGCATTATTTGGCCATTCTTTTCAGGACGGGCTTAGTTTAACTTGCGTATTACGAGTCCACTTGTGTTTTTATATCAGTCCTGTGGTCCATTGAACTCGCGCATTACTTGGCCACCTTACTTAAAGTCAGAGTCCGGAAATCTCGCGTATTAGTTGGCCACTTTACAACAATTCTTATACTCCTAGGAATTCGCGCATTATTTGGCCATTCTTTTCGGGCCGGGCTTAGTTTATCTTGCGTATTACGAGTCCACTTGTGTTTTTATATCAGTCCTGTGGTCCATTGAACTCGCGCATTACTTGGCCACCTTACTTAAAGTCAGAGTCCGGAAATCTCGCGTATTAGTTGGCCACTTTACAACAATTCTTATACTCCTAGGAATTCCCGCATTACTTGGCCATTCTTTTCAGGACAGACTTCGTTTAACTCGCGTATTACGAGTCCACTTGTGTTTTTATATCAGTCCTGTGGTCCATTGAACTCGCGCATTACTTGACCACCTTACTTAATGTCATAGTCCGGAATTCTCGCGTATTAGTTGGCCACTTTACAACAATTCTTATTATCCTAGGAATTCGCGCATTATTTGGCCATTCTTTTCAGGACGGGCTTAGTTTAACTTGCGTATTACGAGTCCACTTGTGTTTTTATATCAGTCCTGTGGTCCATTGAACTCGCGCATTACTTGGCCACCTTACTTAAAGTCAGAGTCCGGAAATCTCGCGTATTAGTTGGCCACTTTACAACAATTCTTATACTCCTAGGAATTCCCGCATTACTTGGCCATTCTTTTCAGGACAGACTTCGTTTAACTCGCGTATTACGAGTCCACTTGTGTTTTTATATCAGTCCTGTGGTCCTTTGAACTCGCGCATTACTTGGCAACCTTACTTAAAGACAAAGTCCGGAAATCTCGCGTATTAGTTGGCCACTTTACAACAATTCTTATACTCCTGGGAATTAGCGCATAACTTTGCCACCTTACTTAAAGTCAGAGTACGGAAATCTTGCGTATTACTTGGCCACTTTACAACAATTCTTATACTCCTAAGAATTCGCGCATTACTTGGCCACTCTTTGCAGGATAGACTACGTTCAACTCGCGCATTACTTTGCCACTCGTTGCAGGACAGACTTCGTTTAACTCGCGTATTACGACGCCACCTATGTATTTATATCAGTCCTGAGGTCCACTGAACTCGTGCATTACTTGATGACCTTACTCAATGTCAGAGTCCGGAAATCTCGCGTATTACTTGGCCACTTTACAACAATTCTTATACTCCTAGGAATTCGCGCATTATTTGGCCATTCTTTTCAGGACGGGCTTAGTTTGCCACATACCTTAAAGTCAGAGTCAGGAAATCTCGCGTATTACTTGGCCATTTTAGAAAGATTATTATACCACAAAGAATTCGCGCATTACTTGGCCACCTTATTTAAAGTCAGAGTCCGGATATCTCGCGCATTACTTTGCCACATACCTTAAAGTCAAAGTCAGGAAATCTCGCGTATTACTTGGCCATTTTAGAAAGATTATTATACCACAAAGAATTCGCGCATTACTTGGCCACCTTATTTAAAGACAAAGTCCGGAAATCTCGCGTATTAGTTGGCCACTTTACAACAATTCTTATACTCCTAGGAATTCGCGCATTACTTGGCCATTCTTTTCAGGACAGACTTCGTTTAACTCGCGTATTACGAAGCCACTTGTGTTTTTATATCAGTCCTGTGGTCCATTGAACTCGCGCATTACTTGACCACCTTACTTAAAGTCAGAGTCCGGAAATCTCACGTATTAGTTGGCCACTTTACAACAATTCTTATACTCCTAGGAATTCGCGCATTACTTGGCCATTCATTTCAGGACGGACTTCGTTTAACTCGCGTATTACGAGGCCACTTGTGTTTATATATCAGTCCTGTGGTCCATTGAACTCGCGCATTACTTGGTCACCTTACTTAAAGTCAGAGTCCGGAAATCTCGCGTATTAGTTGGCCACTTTACAACAATTCTTATACTCCTAAGAATTCGCGCATTACTTGGCCACTCTTTGCAGGACAGACTTCGTTCAACTCGTGCATTACTTGGCCACTCTTTGCAGGACAGACTTCGTTCAACTCGCGTATTACGACGCCACCTATGTATTTATATCAGTCCTGAGGTCCACTGAACTCGTGCATTACTTGATCACCTTACTTAATGTCATAGTCCGGAAATCTCGCGTATTACTTGGCCACTTTATAAAAATTCTTATACTCCTAAGAATTCGCGCATTACTTGGCCACCTTATTTGAAGTAAGGGTCCGGAAACCTCGCGTATTACTTGGCCACTTAACAAAAATTCTTATACTCCTAAGAATTCGCGCATTACTTGGCCACTCTTTGCAGGACAGACTTCGTTCAACTCGCGTCTTACGAGGCCAATTATGTATTTACATCAGTCCTGTGGTCCATTGAACTCGCGCATTACTTGGCCACAGTACTTAAAGTCAGAGTCCGGTAATCTCGCGTATTACTTGGCCACTTTAGAAAAATTCTTATACTCCTAAGAATTCGCGCATTACTTGGCCACCTTATTTAAAGTCAGAGTCCGGAAAGCTCGTGTATTACTTGGCCACTTTAGAAAAATCCTTATACTCCTATGAATTCGCATATTACTTGGTCACCGTACTTAAAGTATTAAAGTATTACTTGGCCATTTTAGAAAGATTATTATACCCCTAAGAATTCGCGCATTACTTGGCCACTCTTTGCAGGACAGACTTTGTTCAACTCGCGTATTACGACGCCACCTATGTATTTATATCAGTCCTGAGGTCCACTGAACTCGTGCATTACTTGGCCACCTTATTTAAAGTCAGAGTCCGGAAATCTCGCGTATTAGTTGGCCACTTTACAACAATTCTTATACTCCTAGGAATTCGCGCATTACTTGGCCACACTTTGCAGGACAGACTTCGTTCAACTCGCGTATTACGACGCCACCTATGTATTTATATCAGTCCTGAGGTCCACTGAACTCGTGCATTACTTGGCCACCTTATTTAAAGTCAGAGTCCGGAAATCTCGCGTATTAGTTGGCCACTTTACAACAATTCTTATACTCCTAGGAATTCGCGCATTACTTGGCCATTCTTTTCAGGACAGACTTCGTTTAACTCGCGTATTAAGCGGCCACTTGTGTTTTTATATCAGCTGTATGGTCCATTGAACTCGCGCATTACTTGGCCACCTTACTTAAAGTCAGAGTCCGGAAATATCGCGTATTAGTTGGCCACTTTACAACAATTCTTATACTCCTAGGAATTCGCGCATTACTTGGCCATTCTTTTCAGGACAGACTTCGTTCAACTCGCGTATTACGACGCCACCTATGTATTTATATCAGTCCTGTGGTCCATTGAACTCGCGCATTACTTGGTCACCTTACTTAAAGTCAGAGTCCGGAAATCTCGCGTATTAGTTGGACACTTTACAACAATTCATATACTCCTAG
The DNA here is from genome assembly GCA_030998225.1 of Diplolepis rosae. Classification (NCBI taxonomy): domain Eukaryota; kingdom Metazoa; phylum Arthropoda; class Insecta; order Hymenoptera; family Diplolepididae; genus Diplolepis; species Diplolepis rosae. The sequence continues at coordinate 980,742 of JAPYXD010000700.1, forward strand.
GAATTCGCGCATTACTTGGCCACTCTTTGCAGGACAGACTTCGTTCAACTCTCGTCTTACGAGGCCAATTATGTATTTACATCAGTCCTGTGGTCCATTGAACTCGCGCATTACTTGGCCACAGTACTTAAAGTCAGAGTCCGGTAATCTCGCGTATTACTTGGCCACTTTAGAAAAATTCTTATACTCCTAAGAATTCGCGCATTACTTGGCCACCTTATTGAAAGTCAGAGTCCGGAAAGCTCGTGTATTACTTGGCCACTTTAGAAAAATCCTTATACTCCTATGAATTCGCATATTACTTGGTCACCGTACTTAAAGTCAGAGTACGAAAATCTCGCGCATTACTTGGCCACTTTACAGCAATTCTTATACTCCTAGGAATTCGCGCATTACTTGGCCATTCTTTTCAGGACGAACTTCGTTTAACTCGCGTATTACGAGTCCACTTGTGTTTTTATATCAGTCCTGTGGTCCATTGAACTCGCGCATTACTTGGCCACCTTACTTAAAGTCAGAGTCCGGAAATCTCGCGTATTAGTTGGCCACTTTACAACAATACTTATACTCCTAGGAATTCGCGCATTACTTGGCCATTCTTTTCAGGACGGACTTCGTTTAATTCGCGTATTACGAGGCCACTTGTGTTTTTATATCAGTCCTGTGGTCCATTGAACTCGCGCATTACTTGGTCACCTTACTTAAAGTCAGAGTCCGGAAATCTCGCGTATTAGTTGGCCACTTTACAACAATTCTTATACTCCTAAGAATTCGCGCATTACTTGGCCACTCTTTGCAGGACAGACTACGTTCAACTCGAGCATTACTTGGCCACTCTTTGCAGGACAGACTTCGTTCAACTCGCGTATTACGACGCCACATATGTATTTATATCAGTCCTGAGGTCCACTGAACTCGCGCATTACTTGATCACCTTACTTAATGTCATAGTCCGGAAATCTCGCGTATTACTTGGCCACTTTATAAAAATTCTTATACTCCTAAGAATTCGCGCATTACTTGGCCACCTTATTTATAGACAGAGTCCGAAAATCTCGCATATTACTTGGCCACTTTATAAAAATTCTTATACTCCTAAGAATTCGCGCATTACTTGGCCACCTTATTTAAAGTATGGGTCCGGAAAGCTCGCGTATTACTTGGCCACTTTAGAAAAATTCTTATACACCTAAGAATTCGCGCATTACATGGACACTCTTTTCAGTACATACTTTGTTTAACTCGCGTATTACGAGGCCACTTGTGTTTTTACATCAGTCCTGTGGTCCATTGAACTCGCGCATTACTTGGTCACCTTACTTAAAGTCAGAGTCCGGAAATCTCGCGTATTAGTTGGCCACTTTACAACAATTCTTATACTCCTAAGAATTCGCGCATTACTTGGCCACTCTTTGCAGGACAGACTACGTTCAACTCGAGCATTACTTGGCCACTCTTTGCAGGACAGACTTCGTTCAACTCGCGTATTACGACGCCACCTATGTATTTATATCAGTCCTGAGGTCCACTGAACTCGCGCATTACTTGATCACCTTACTTAATGTCATAGTCCGGAAATCTCGCGTATTACGTGGCCACTTTATAAAAATTCTTATACTCCTAAGAATTCGCGCATTACTTGGCCACCTTATTTAAAGTCAGAATCCGGAAATCTCGCGTATTAGTTGGCCACTTTACAACAATTCTTATACTCCTAAGAATTCGCGCATTACTTGGCCACTCTTTGCAGGACAGACTTCGTTCAACTCGCGCATTACTTAGCCACTCTTTGCAGGACAGACTTCGTTCAACTCGCGTATTACGACGCCACATATGTATTTATATCAGTCCTGAGGTCCACTGAACTCGTGCATTACTTGATCACCTTACTTAATGTCATAGTCCGGAAATCTCGCGTATTACTTGGCCACTTTACTCCTAAGAATTCGCGCATTACTTGACCACACTTTTCAGGACAGACTTCGTTTAACTCGCGTATTACGAGGCCACTTAAGTATTTATATCAGTCCTGTGGTCCATTGAACTTGCGCATTACTTGGCCAAATTACTGAAAGTCAGAGTCCGGAAATCTCGCGTATTAGTTGGCCACTTTACAACAATTCTTATACTCCTAAGAACTCGCGCATTACTTGGCCACTCTTTGCAGGACAGACTTCGTTCAACTCGCGCATTATTTGGCCACTCTTTGCAGGACAGACTTCGTTCAACTCGCGTATTACGACGCCACCTATGTATTTATATCATTCCTGAGGTCCACTGAACTCGCGCATTACTTGGCCACTTTACAAGAATTCTTATACTCCTAGGAATTCGCTCATTACTTGGCCATTCTTTTCTGGACGGACTTCTTTTAACTCGCGTATTACGAATCCACTTGTGTTTTTATATCAGTCCTGTGGTCCATTGAACTCGCGCATTACCTGGCCACCTTACTTAAAGTCAGAGTCCGGAAATCTCGCGTATTAGTTGGCCACTTTACAACAATTCTTATACTCCTAGGAATTCGCGCATTACTTGGCCATTCTTTTCAGGACGGACTTCGTTTAACTCGCGTATTACGAGGCCACTTGTGTTTTTATATCAGTCCTGTGGTCCATTGAACTCGCGCATTACTTGGTCACCTTACTTAAAGTCAGAGTCCGGAAATCTCGCGTATTAGTTGGCCACTTTACAACAATTCTTATACTCCTAAGAATTCGCGCATTACTTGGCCACTCTTTGCATGACAGACTTCGTTCAACTCGCGCATTATTTGGCCACTCTTTGCAGGACAGACTTCGTTCAACTCGCGCATTATTTGGCCACCTTACTTAAAGTCAGAGTCCGGAAATCTCGCGTATTAGTTGGCCACTTTACAACAATTCTTATACTCCTAAGAATTCGCGCATTACTTGGCCACTCTTTGCAGGCCAGACTTCGTTCAACTCGCGCATTATTTGGCCACCTTACTTAAAGTCAGAGTCCGGAAATCTCGCGTATTAGTTGGCCACTTTACAACAATTCTTATACTCCTAGGAATTCGCGCATTACTTGGCCATTCTTTTCAGGACGGACTTCGTTTAACTCGCGTATTACGAGACCACTTAGGTTTTTATATCAGTCCTAAGGTCCATTGAACTCGCGCATTACTTGGTCACCTTACTTAAAGTCAGAGTCCGGAAATCTCGCGTATTACTTGGCCACCTTATAAAAATTGTCATACACCTAAGAATTAGCGCATAACTTTGCCACCTTACTTAAAGTCAGAGTACGGAAATCTTGCGTATTACTTGGCCACTTTATATAAACATTCTTTGACTAATAAGAATTCGCGCATTACTTCGCCACCTTATTTAAAGTCAGAGTCCGGAAATCTCGCGTATTAGTTGGCCACTTTACAACAATTCTTATACTCCTAGGAATTCGCGCATTACTTGGCCATTCTTTTCAGGACAGACTTCGTTTAACTCGCGTATTACGCGGCCACTTGTGTTTTTATATCAGTCCTGTGGTCCATTGAACTCGCGCATTACTTGGTCACCTTACTTAAAGTCAGAGTCCGGAAATCTCGCGTATTAGTTGGACATTTTACAACAATTCTTATACTCCTAAGAATTCGCGCATTACTTGGCCATTCTTTTCAGGACGGACTTCGTTTAACTCGCGTATTACGAGACCACTTAGGTTTTTATATCAGTCCTAAGGTCCATTGAACTCGCGCATTACTTGGTCACCTTACTTAAAGTCAGAGTCCGGAAATCTCGCGTATTACTTGGCCACTTTATAAAAATTCTTACACTCCTAGGAATTCGCGCATTACTTGGCCATTCTTTTCAGGACAGACTTCGTTTAACTCGCGTATTACGCGGCCACTTGTGTTTTTATATCAGTCCTGTGGTCCATTGAACTCGCGCATTACTTGGTCACCTTACTTAAAGTCAGAGTCCGGAAATCTCGCGTATTAGTTGGACACTTTACAACAATTCTTATACTCCTAAGAATTCGCGCATTACTTGGCCACTCTTTGCAGGACAGACTTCGTTCAACTCGCGTATTACGACGCCACTTGTGTTTTTATATCAGCTCTGTGGTCCATTGAACTCGCGCATTACTTGGTCACCTTACTTAAAGTCAGAGTCCGGAAATCTCGCGTATTAGTTGGCCACTTTACAACAATTCTTATACTCCTAGGAATTCGCGCATTACTTGGCCATTCTTTTCAGGACAGACTTCGTTCAACTCGCGTATTACGACGCCACCTATGTATTTATATCAGTCCTGTGGTCCATTGAACTCGCGCATTACTTGGTCACCTTACTTAAAGTCAGAGTCCGGAAATCTCGCGTATTAGTTGGCCACTTTACAACAATTCTTATACTCCTAGGAATTCGCGCATTACTTGGCCACTTTTTGCAGGACAGACTTCGTTCAACTCTCGTCTTACGAGGCCAATTAGTAAAGTGAAAAAAGTAAAGTTCATTCAGTTTGCTCCGAATAAAGCCACAATAATGTTTTTTTTTTAATCACCGGCTTCATCAAAACACCCAAAATCATATTATGCATTACGGTATATTATGTGCATTTCATATTTAATCTAAGAAAAATACTCATATTTGTATATTTGACATTTCAAATATATGCAATCGTCACCGAACTGAAATTGAGATTATTTGATAGTACATACTCAATCTGACATACACTTTTCGATAATCTGAAATTTTCAGTTCTGAATTCAATGAGTTGAGTGTAGAACTGATTAAATGCTGGTTGTTGACTTTTACCTAAATCAAGATTATGGAAACGTCGAATGAGCATCACCGAGATTTACAAGAACGTGATATTTGTCGAAATGACTAAATTTGTGGTCGGAACTAAATACTGTGTGGGAAATGCGGGGTCTTCGTTATATCAAAGCTTGAGCAATTTCAATTAATCTGTTGATTAACTCCACTAAAATATAAAGTACATTTTTAGGTATAGGATTTCGATTTGATCTTTTTTAAGTTCATTTAGTTTGCTCCGAATAAAGCCACAAATATGTTTTTTTTAATCACCTGCTTCATCAAAACACCCAAAATCATATTATGCACTTTGGTATATTATGTGCATTGCATATTTAATCTAAGAAAAATACTCATATTTGTATATTTGACATTTCAAATATATGCAATCGTCACCGAATTGAAATTGAGATTATTTGATAGTACATACTCAATCTGACATACACTTTTCGATAATCTGAAATTTTCAGATCTCAATTCAATGAGTTGAGTGTAGAACTTATTAATTGTAGGTTACTGACTTTTACATAATACAAGTTTATGGAAACGTTGAATGAGCATCACCAACGATTTCAAAGAACGTGATATGTGTCGAAATGACTAAATTTGTGGTCAGAAATTGATACTGTGTAGTGAATGCCGGGTTTTCGTTATATCAATGCTTGAGCAATTTTAATTAATCTGTTGATTAACTTCACTAAAATATAAAGTACATTTTTAGGTATAGGATTTCGATTTGATCTTTTTTAAGTTCATTCAGTTTGCTCCGAATAAAGCCACAAAAATGTTTTTTTTTAATCACCGGCTTCATCAAAACACCCAAAATCATATTATGCACTTCGGTATATTAAGTGCATTTCATATTTAATCTAAGAAAAATACTCATATTTGTATATTTGACATTTCAAATTTATGCAATCGCCACCGAATTGAAATTGAGATTATTTGATAGTACATACTCAATCTGACACACACTTTTCGATAATCTGAAATTTTCAGTTCTGAATTCAATGAGTTGAGTGTAGAACTGATTAAATGCTGGTTATTGACTTTTACCTAAATCAAGATTATGGAAACGTCGAATGAGCATCACCGAAGATTTACAAGAACGTGATATTTGTCGAAATGACTAAATTTGTGGTCGGAACTAAATACTGTGTGGGAAATGCGGGGTCTTCGTTATATCAAAGCTTGAGCAATTTTAATTAATCTGTTGATTAACTTCACTAAAATATAACGTACATTTGTCGGGCTCGGATTTCGATGTGATCTTTTTGAAGTTCATTTAGTTTGCTCCGAATAAAGCCACAAATCTGTTTTTTTTCATCACCTGCTTTATCAAAACACCCAAAATCATATTATGCTCTTTGGTATATTATGTGCATTTCATATTTAATCTAAGAAAAATACTCATATTTGTATATTTGACATTTCAAATATATGCAATCGTCACCGAATTGAAATAGAGATTATTTGATAGTACATACTCAATCTGACATACACAATTTAGTTAATCTGAAACTTTCAGTTCTGAATTCAATGAGTTGAGTGAAGAACTGATTAAATGCTGGTTGTGGACTTTTACCCAAATCAAGTTTATGGAAACGTTGAATGAGCATCACCAACGATTTCAAAAAACGTGATATGTGTCGAAATGACTAAATTTGTGGTCAGAAATAGATACTGTGTAGTGAATGCCGGGTTTTCGTTATATCAATGCTTGAGCAATTTTAATTAATCTGTTGATTAACTTCAATAAAATATAAAGTACTTTTTTGGGTATAGGATTTCGATTTGATCTTTTTTAAGTTCATTCAGTTTGCTCCGAATAAAGCCACAAAAATGTTTTTTTTTTAATCACCGGCTTCATCAAAACACCCAAAATCATATTATGCACTTCGGTATATTAAGTGCATTTCATATTTAATCTAAGAAAAATACTCATATTTGTATATTTGACATTTCAAATTTATGCAATCGCCACCGAATTGAAATTGAGATTATTTGATAGTACATACTCAATCTGACATACACTTTTCGATAATCTGAAATTTTCAGTTCTGAATTCAATGAGTTGAGTGTAGAACTGATTAAATGCTGGTTGTTGACTTTTACCTAAATCAAGATTATGGAAACGTCGAATGAGCATCACCGAAGATTTACAAGAACGTGATATTTGTCGAAATGACTAAATTTGTGGTCGGAACTAAATACTGTGTGGGAAATGCGGGGTCTTCGTTATATCAAAGCTTGAGCAAATTTAAATAATATGTAGATTAAATTCACTAAAATAAAAAGTAAATTTTTAGGTATATTATTTCTATTTTATATTTTATAAGTTCATTTAGTTTGCTCCGAATAAAGCCACAAATATGTTTTTTTTAATCACCTGCTTTATCAAAACACCCAAAATCATATTATGCACTTTGGTATATTATGTGCATTTCATATTTAATCTAAGAAAAATACTCATATTTGTATATTTGACATTTCAAATATATGCAATCGTCACCGAATTGAAATAGAGATTATTTGATAGTACATACTCAATCTGACATAAACAATTTAGTTAATCTGAAATTTTCAGTTCTGAATTCAATGAGTTGAATGTAGAACTGATTAAATGCTGGTTGTTGACTTTTACCTAAATCAAGTTTATGGAAACGTTGAATGAGCATCACCGAAGATTTACAAGAACGTGATATTTGTCGTAATGACTAAATTTGTGGTCGGAACTAAATACTGTGTAGGAAATGCGGGGTTTTCGTTATATCAAAGCTTAAGCAATTTTAATTAATCTGTTGATTAACTCCACTAAAATATAAAGTACATTTTTAGGTATAGGATTTCGATTTGATCTTTTTTAAGTTCATTTAGTTTGCTCCGAATAAAGCCACAAATATGTTTTTTTTAATCACCTGCTTCATCAAAACACCCAAAATCATATTATGCACTTTGGTATATTATGTGCATTTCATATTTAATCTAAGAAAAATACTCATATTTGTATATTTGACATTTCAAATATATGCAATCGTCACCGAATTGAAATTGAGATTATTTGATAGTACATACTCAATCTGACATACACAATTTAGTTAATCTGAAATTTTCAGTTCTGAATTCAATGAGTTGAGTGTAGAACTGATTAAATGCTGGTTGTTGACTTTTACCTAAATCAAGAGTATGGAAACTTTTAATGAGCATCACCGAAGATTTACAAGAACGTGATATTTGTCGAAATGACTAAATTTGTGGTCGGAACTAAATACTGTGTAGGAAATGCGGGGTTTTCGTTATATCAAAGCTTAAGCAATTTTAATTAATCTGTTGATTAACTCCACTAAAATATAAAGTACATTTTTAGGTATAGGATTTCGATTTGATCTTTTTTAAGTTCATTTAGTTTGCTCCGAATAAAGCCACAAATATGTTTTTTTTAATCACCTGCTTCATCAAAACACCCAAAATCATATTATGCACTTTGGTATATTATGTGCATTTGATATTTAATCTAAGAAAAATACTCATATTTGTATATTCGACATTTCAAATATATGCAATCGTCACCGAATTGAAATTGAGATTATTTGATAGTACATACTCAATCTGACATACACAATTTAGTTAATCTGAAATTTTCAGTTCTGAATTCAATGAGTTGAGTGTAGAACTGATTAAATGCTGGTTGTTGACTTTTACCTAAATCAAGTTTATGGAAACGTTGAATGAGCATCACCAACGATTTACAAGAACGTGATATGTGTCGAAATGACTAAATTTGTGGTCAGAAATAGATACTGTGTAGTGAATGCCGGGTTTTCGTTATATCAATGCTTGAGCAATTTTAATTAATCTGTTGATTAACTTCACTAAAATATAAAGTACATTTTTAGGTATAGGATTTCGATTTGATCTTTTTTAAGTTCATTTAGTTTGCTCCGAATAAAGCCACAAATATGTTTTTTTTAATCACCTGCTTTATCAAAACACCCAAAATCATATTATGCTCTTTGGTATACTATGTGCATTTCATATTTAATCTAAGAAAAATACTCATATTTGTATATTTGACATTTCAAATATATGCAATCGTCACCGAATTGAAATTGAGATTATTTGATAGTACATACTCAATCTGACATAAACAATTTAGTTAATCTGAAATTTTCAGTTCTGAATTCAATGAGTTGAATGTAGAACTGATTAAATGCTGGTTGTTGACTTTTACCTAAATCAAGTTTATGGAAACGTTGAATGAGCATCACCGACGATTTACAAAAACGTGATATGTGTCGAAATGACTAAATTTGTGGTCAGAAATAGATACTGTGTAGTGAATGCCGGGTTTTCGTTATATCAATGCTTGAGCAATTTTAATTAATCTGTTGATTAACTTCACTAAAATATAAAGTACTTTTTTAGGTATAGGATTTCGATTTGATCTTTTTTAAGTTCATTCAGTTTGCTCCGAATAAAGCCACGAAAATGTTTTTTTTTAATGGCCGGCTTCATCAAAACACCCAAAATCATATTATGCACTTCGGTATATTATGTGCATTTCATATTTAATCTAAGAAAAATACTCATATTTGTATATTTGACATTTCAAATATATGCAATTGTCACCGAATTGAAATAGAGATTATTTGATAGTACATACTCAATCTGACATACACAATTTAGTTAATCTGAAATTTTCAGTTCTGAATTCAATGAGTTGAGTGTAGAACTGATTAAATGCTGGTTGTTGACTTTTACCTAAATCAAGTTTATGGAAACGTTGAATGAGCATCACCAAGGATTTCAAAAAACGTGATATGTGTCGAAATGACTAAATTTGTGGTCAGAAATAGATACTGTGTAGTGAATGCCGGGTTTTCGTTATATCAATGCTTGAGCAATTTTAATTAAACTGTTGTTTAACTTCAATAAAATATAAAGTACTTTTTTGGGTATAGGATTTCGATTTGATCTTTTTTAAGTTCATTCAGTTTGCTCCGAATAAAGCCACAAATATGTTTTTTTTAATCACCTGCTTTATCAAAACACCCAAAATCATATTATGCACTTTGGTATATTATGTGCTTTTCATATTTAATCTAAGAAAAATTTTACATAATACAAGTTTATGGAAACGTTGAATGAGCATCACCGAAGATTTACAAGAACGTGATATTTGTCGAAATGACTAAATTTGTGGTCGGAACTAAATACTGAGTAGGAAATGCGGGGTTTTTCGTTATATCAATGCTTGAGCAATTTTAATTAATCTGTTGATTAACTTCACTAAAATATAAAGTACTTTTTTAGGTATAGGATTTCGATTTGATCTTTTTTAAGTTCATTCAGTTTGCTCCGAATAAAGCCACGAAAATGTTTTTTTTTAATGGCCGGCTTCATCAAAACACCCAAAATCATATTATGCACTTCGGTATATTATGTGCATTTCATATTTAATCTAAGAGAAATACTCATTTTTGTATATTTGACATTTCAAATATATGCAATTGTCACCGAATTGAAATTGAGATTATTTGATAGTACATACTCAATCTGACATACACTTTTCGATAATCTGAAATTTTCAGTTCTGAATTCAATGAGTTGAGTGTAGAACTGATTAAATGCTGGTTGTTGACTTTTACCTAAATCAAGATTATGGAAACGTCGAATGAGCATCACCGACGATTTCAAAAAACGTGATATGTGTCGAAATGACTAAATTTGTGGTCAGAAATAGATACTGTGTAGTGAATGCCGGGTTTTCGTTATATCAATGCTTGAGCAATTTTAATTAAACTGTTGATTAACTTCAATAAAATATAAAGTACATTTTTAGGTATAGGATTTCGATTTGATCTTTTTTAAGTTCATTTAGTTTGCTCCGAATAAAGCCACAAATATGTTTTTTTTAATCACCTGCTTCATCAAAACACCCAAAATCATATTATGCACTTTGGTATATTATGTGCATTTGATATTTAATCTAAGAAAAATACTCATATTTGTATATTCGACATTTCAAATATATGCAATCGTCACCGAATTGAAATTGAGATTATTTGATAGTACATACTCAATCTGACATACACTTTTCGATAATCTGAAATTTTCAGTTCTGAATTCAATGAGTTGAGTGTAGAACTGATTAAATGCTGGTTGTTGACTTTTACCTAAATCAAGATTATGGAAACGTCGAATGAGCATCACCGAGATTTACAAGAACGTGATATTTGTCGAAATGACTAAATTTGTGGTCGGAACTAAATACTGTGTGGGAAATGCGGGGTCTTCGTTATATCAAAGCTTGAGCAATTTTAATTAATCTGTTGATTAACTTCACTAAAATATAAAGTACATTTTTAGGTATAGGATTTCGATTTGATCTTTTTTAAGTTCATTTAGTTTGCTCCGAATAAAGCCACAAATATGTTTTTTTTAATCACCTGCTTCATCAAAACACCCAAAATCATATTATGCACTTTGGTATATTATGTGCATTTGATATTTAATCTAAGAAAAATACTCATATTTGTATATTCGACATTTCAAATATATGCAATGGTCACCGAATTGAAATTGAGATTATTTGATAGTACATACTCAATCTGACATACACTTTTCGATAATCTGAAATTTTCAGTTCTCAATTCAATGAGTTGAGTGTAGAACTTATTAATTGTGGGTTATTGACTTTTACATAATACAAGTTTATGGAAACGTTGAATGAGCATCACCGAAGATTTACAAGAACGTGATATTTGTCGAAATGACTAAATTTGTGGTCGGAACTAAATACTGTGTGGGAAATGCGGGGTCTTCGTTATATCAAAGCTTGAGCAATTTTAATTAATCTGTTGATTAACTTCACTAAAATATAAAGTACATTTTTAGGTATAGGATTTCGATTTGATCTTTTTTAAGTTCATTTAGTTTGCTCCGAATAAAGCCACAAATATGTTTTTTTAATCACCTGCTTTATCAAAACACCCAAAATCATATTATGCACTTTGGTATATTATGTGCATTTCATATTTAATCTAAGAAAAATACTCATATTTGTATATTTGACATTTCAAATATATGCAATCGTCACCGAATTGAAATAGAGATTATTTGATAGTACATACTCAATCTGACATACACAATTTAGTTAATCTGAAATTTTCAGTTCTGAATTCAATGAGTTGAGTGTAGAACTGATTAAATGCTGGTTGTTGACTTTTACCTAAATCAAGTTTATGGAAACGTTGAATGAGCATCACTAACGATTTCAAAAAACGTGATATGTATCGAAATGACTAAATTTGTGGTCAGAAATAGATACTGTGTAGTGAATGCCGGGTTTTCGTTATATCAATGCTTGAGCAATTTTAATTAAACTGTTGATTAACTTCAATAAAATATAAAGTACTTTTTTGGGTATAGGATTTCGATTTGATCTTTTTTAAGTTCATTCAGTTTGCTCCGAATAAAGCCACAAAAATGTTTTTTTTTAATCACCGGCTTCATCAAAACACCCAAAATCATATTATGCACTTGGGTATATTATGTGCATTTCATATTTAATCTAAGAAAAATACTCATATTTGTATATTTGACATTTCAAATATATGCAATCGTCACCGAACTGAAATTGAGATTATTTGATAGTACATACTCAATCTGACATACACTTTTCGATAATCTGAAATTTTCAGTTCTGAATTCAATGAGTTGAGTGTAGAACTGATTAAATGCTGGTTGTTGACTTTTACCTAAATCAAGATTATGGAAACGTCGAATGAGCATCACCGAAGATTTACAAGAACGTGATATTTGTCGAAATGACTAAATTTGTGGTCGGAACTAAATACTGTGTGGGAAATGCGGGGTCTTCGTTATATCAAAGCTTGAGCAATTTTAATTAATCTGTTGATTAACTTCACTAAAATATAAAGTACATTTTTAGGTATAGGATTTCGATTTGATCTTTTTTAAGTTCATTTAGTTTGCTCCGAATAAAGCCACAAATATGTTTTTTTTAATCACCTGCTTCATCAAAACACCCAAAATCATATTATGCTCTTTGGTATACTATGTGCATTTCATATTTAATCTAAGAAAAATACTCATATTTGTATATTTGACATTTCAAATATATGCAATCGTCACCGAATTGAAATAGAGATTATTTGATAGTACATACTCAATCTGACATAAACAATTTAGTTAATCTGAAATTTTCAGTTCTGAATTCAATGAGTTGAATGTAGAACTGATTAAATGCTGGTTGTTGACTTTTACCTAAATCAAGATTATGGAAACGTCGAATGAGCATCACTAACGATTTCAAAAAACGTGATATGTGTCGAAATGATTAAATTTGTGGTCAGAAATAGATACTGTGTAGTGAATGCCGGGTTTTCGTTATATCCATGCTTGAGCAATTTTAATTAAACTGTTGATTAACTTCAATAAAATATAAAGTACTTTTTTGGGTATAGGATTTCGATTTGATCTTTTTTAAGTTCATTCAGTTTGCTCCGAATAAAGCCACAAATATGTTTTTTTTAATCACCTGCTTTATCAAAACACCCAAAATCATATTATGCACTTTGGTATATTATGTGCTTTTCATATTTAATCTAAGAAAAATTTTACATAATACAAGTTTATGGAAACGTTGAATGAGCATCACCGAAGATTTACAAGAACGTGATATTTGTCGAAATGACTAAATTTGTGGTCGGAACTAAATACTGAGTAGGAAATGCGGGGTTTTTCGTTATATCAAAGCTTGAGCAATTTTAATTAATCTGTTGATTAACTCCACTAAAATATAAAGTACTTTTTTAGGTATAGGATTTCGATTTGATCTTTTTTAAGTTCATTCAGTTTGCTCCGAATAAAGCCACGAAAATGTTTTTTTTTAATGGCCGGCTTCATCAAAACACCCAAAATCATATTATGCACTTCGGTATATTATGTGCATTTCATATTTAATCTAAGAGAAATACTCATTTTTGTATATTTGACATTTCAAATATATGCAATCGTCACCGAATTGAAATTGAGATTATTTGATAGTACATACTCAATCTGACATACATTTTCGATAATCTGAAATTTTCAGTTCTGAATTCAATGAGTTGAGTGTAGAACTGATTAAATGCTGGTTGTTGACTTTTACCTAAATCAAGTTTATGGAAACGTTGAATGAGCATCACCAAGGATTTCAAAAAACGTGATATGTGTCGAAATGACTAAATTTGTGGTCAGAAATAGATACTGTGTAGTGAATGCCGGGTTTTCGTTATATCAATGCTTGAGCAATTTTAATTAAACTGTTGATTAACTTCACTAAAATATAAAGTACTTTTTTAGGTATAGGATTTCGATTTGATCTTTTTTAAGTTCATTTAGTTTGCTCCGAATAAAGCCACAAATATGTTTTTTTTAATCACCTGCTTCATCAAAACACCCAAAATCATATTATGCACTTTGGTATATTATGTGCATTTGATATTTAATCTAAGAAAAATACTCATATTTGTATATTTGACATTTCAAATATATGCAATCGTCACCGAATTGAAATTGAGATTATTTGATAGTACATACTCAATCTGACATACACTTTTCGATAATCTGAAATTTTCAGTTCTGAATTCAATGAGTTGAGTGTAGAACTGATTAAATGCTGGTTGTTGACTTTTACCTAAATCAAGATTATGGAAACGTCGAATGAGCATCACCGAAGATTTACAAGAACGTGATATTTGTCGAAATGACTAAATTTGTGGTCGGAACTAAATACTGTGTGGGAAATGCGGGGTCTTCGTTATATCAAAGCTTGAGCAATTTTAATTAATCTGTTGATTAACTTCACTAAAATATAAAGTACATTTTTAGGTATAGGATTTCGATTTGATCTTTTTTAAGTTCATTTAGTTTGCTCCGAATAAAGCCACAAATATGTTTTTTTTAATCACCTGCTTCATCAAAACACCCAAAATCATATTATGCTCTTTGGTATACTATGTGCATTTCATATTTAATCTAAGAAAAATACTCATATTTGTATATTTGACATTTCAAATATATGCAATCGTCACCGAATTGAAATAGAGATTATTTGATAGTACATACTCAATCTGACATACACAATTTAGTTAATCTGAAATTTTCAGTTCTGAATTCAATGAGTTGAGTGTAGAACTGATTAAATGCTGGTTGTTGACTTTTACCTAAATCAAGTTTATGGAAACGTTGAATGAGCATCACCGAAGATTTACAAGAACGTGATATTTGTCGAAATGACTAAATTTGTGGTCGGAACTAAATACTGTGTGGGAAATGCGGGGTCTTCGTTATATCAAAGCTTGAGCAATTTTAATTAATCTGTTGATTAACTTCACTAAAATATAAAGTACATTTTTAGGTATAGGATTTCGATTTGATCTTTTTTAAGTTCATTTCGTTTGCTCCGAATAAAGCCACAAATATGTTTTTTTTAATCACCTGCTTCATCAAAACACCCAAAATCATATTATGCACTTTGGTATATTATGTGCATTTGATATTTAATCTAAGAAAAATACTCATATTTGTATATTCGACATTTCAAATATATGCAATCGTCACCGAATTGAAATTGAGATTATTTGATAGTACATACTCAATCTGACATACACAATTTAGTTAATCTGAAATTTTCAGTTCTGAATTCAATGAGTTGAGTGTAGAACTGATTAAATGCTGGTTGTTGACTTTTACCTAAATCAAGATTATGGAAACGTCGAATGAGCATCACTAACGATTTCAAAAAACGTGATATGTGTCGAAATGATTAAATTTGTGGTCAGAAATAGATACTGTGTAGTGAATGCCGGGTTTTCGTTATATCCATGCTTGAGCAATTTTAATTAAACTGTTGATTAACTTCAATAAAATATAAAGTACTTTTTTGGGTATAGGATTTCGATTTGATCTTTTTTAAGTTCATTCAGTTTGCTCCGAATAAAGCCACAAAAATGTTTTTTTTTAATCACCGGCTTCATCAAAACACCCAAAATCATATTATGCACTTCGGTATATTATGTGCATTTCATATTTAATCTAAGAAAGATACTCATATTTGTATATTTGACATTTCAAATATATGCAATGGTCACCGAATTGAAATTGAGATTATTTGATAGTACATACTCAATCTGACATACACTTTTCGATAATCTGAAATTTTCAGTTCTGAATTCAATGAGTTGAGTGTAGAACTGATTAAATGCTGGTTGTTGACTTTTACCTAAATCAAGATTATGGAAACGTCGAATGAGCATCACCGAAGATTTACAAGAACGTGATATTTGTCGAAATGACTAAATTTGTGGTCGGAACTAAATACTGTGTGGGAAATGCGGGGTCTTCGTTATATCAAAGCTTGAGCAATTTTAATTAATCTGTTGATTAACTTCACTAAAATATAAAGTACATTTTTAGGTATAGGATTTCGATTTGATCTTTTTTAAGTTCATTTAGTTTGCTCCGAATAAAGCCACAAATATGTTTTTTTTAATCACCTGCTTCATCAAAACACCCAAAATCATATTATGCACTTTGGTATATTATGTGCATTTCATATTTAATCTAAGAAAAATACTCATATTTGTATATTTGACATTTCAAATATATGCAATCGTCACCGAATTGAAATAGAGATTATTTGATAGTACATACTCAATCTGACATAAACAATTTAGTTAATCTGAAATTTTCAGTTCTGAATTCAATGAGTTGAATGTAGAACTGATTAAATGCTGGTTGTTGACTTTTACCTAAATCAAGTTTATGGAAACGTTGAATGAGCATCACCGAAGATTTACAAGAACGTGATATTTGTCGAAATGACTAAATTTGTGGTCGGAACTAAATACTGTGTAGGAAATGCGGGGTTTTCGTTATATCAAAGCTTAAGCAATTTTAATTAAACTGTTGATTAACTTCAATAAAATATAAAGTACTTTTTTAGGTATAGGATTTCGATTTGATCTTTTTTAAGTTCATTTAGTTTGCTCCGAATAAAGCCACAAATATGTTTTTTTTAATCACCTGCTTCATCAAAACACCCAAAATCATATTATGCACTTTGGTATATTATGTGCATTTCATATTTAATCTAAGAAAAATACTCATATTTGTATATTTGACATTTCAAATATATGCAATCGTCACCGAATTGAAATAGAGATTATTTGATAGTACATACTCAATCTGACATACACAATTTCGATAATCTGAAATTTTCAGTTCTGAATTCAATGAGTTGAGTGTAGAACTGATTAAATGCTGGTTGTTGACTTTTACCTAAATCAAGTTTATGGAAACGTTGAATGAGCATCACCGAAGATTTACAAGAACGTGATATTTGTCGTAATGACTAAATTTGTGGTCGGAACTAAATACTGTGTAGGAAATGCGGGGTTTTCGTTATATCAAAGCTTAAGCAATTTTAATTAATCTGTTGATTAACTTCACTAAAATATAAAGTACATTTTTAGGTATAGGATTTCGATTTGATCTTTTTTAAGTTCATTTAGTTTGCTCCGAATAAAGCCACAAATATGTT
Organism: Diplolepis rosae; assembly: GCA_030998225.1. Lineage (NCBI taxonomy): Eukaryota > Metazoa > Arthropoda > Insecta > Hymenoptera > Diplolepididae > Diplolepis > Diplolepis rosae. The sequence goes on from JAPYXD010000700.1 coordinate 998,133, forward strand.
TTTTTTAATCACCTGCTTCATCAAAACACCCAAAATCATATTATGCACTTTGGTATATTATGTGCATTTGATATTTAATCTAAGAAAAATACTCATATTTGTATATTCGACATTTCAAATATATGCAATCGTCACCGAATTGAAATTGAGATTATTTGATAGTACATACTCAATCTGACATACACAATTTCGATAATCTGAAATTTTCAGTTCTGAATTCAATGAGTTGAGTGTAGAACTGATTAAATGCTGGTTGTTGACTTTTACCTAAATCAAGTTTATGGAAACGTTGAATGAGCATCACCGAAGATTTACAAGAACGTGATATTTGTCGAAATGACTAAATTTGTGGTCGGAACTAAATACTGTGTAGGAAATGCGGGGTTTTCGTTATATCAAAGCTTGAGCAATTTCAATTAATCTGTTGATTAACTCCACTAAAATATAAAGTACATTTTTAGGTATAGGATTTCGATTTGATCTTTTTTAAGTTCATTTAGTTTGCTCCGAATAAAGCCACAAATATGTTTTTTTTTAATCACCTGCTTCATCAAAACACCCAAAATCATATTATGCACTTTGGTATATTATGTGCATTTCATATTTAATCTAAGAAAAATACTCATATTTGTATATTTGACATTTCAAATATATGCAATCGTCACCGAATTGAAATAGAGATTATTTGATAGCACATACTCAATCTGACATACACTTTTCGATAATCTGAAATTTTCAGTTCTGAATTCAATGAGTTGAGTGTAGAACTGATTAAATGCTGGTTATTGACTTTTACATAAATCAAGTTTATGGAAACGTTGAATGAGCATCACCGAAGATTTACAAGAACGTGATATTTGTCGAAATGACTAAATTTGTGGTCGGAACTAAATACTGTGTGGGAAATGCGGGGTCTTCGTTATATCAAAGCTTGAGCAATTTTAATTAATCTGTTGATTAACTTCACTAAAATATAAAGTACATTTTTAGGTATAGGATTTCGATTTGATCTTTTTTAAGTTCATTTAGTTTGCTCCGAATAAAGCCACAAAAATGTTTTTTTTAATCACCTGCTTCATCAAAACACCCAAAATCATATTATGCACTTCGGTATATTATGTGCATTTCATATTTAATCTAAGAAAAATACTCATATTTGTATATTTGACATTTCAAATATATGCAATCGTCACCGAATTGAAATAGAGATTATTTGATAGTACATACTCAATCTGACATACACAATTTAGTTAATCTGAAATTTTCAGTTCTGAATTCAATGAGTTGAGTGTAGAACTGATTAAATGCTGGTTGTTGACTTTTACCTAAATCAAGTTTATGGAAACGTTCAATGAGCATCACCAACGATTTCAAAAAACGTGATATGTGTCTAAATGACTAAATTTGTGGTCAGAAATAGATACTGTGTAGTGAATGCCGGGTTTTCGTTATATCAATGCTTGAGCAATTTTAATTAATCTGTTGATTAACTTCAATAAAATATAAAGTACTTTTTTGGGTATAGGATTTCGATTTGATCTTTTTTAAGTTCATTCAGTTTGCTCCGAATAAAGCCACAATAATGTTTTTTTTTTAATCACCGGCTTCATCAAAACACCCAAAATCATATTATGCATTACGGTATATTATGTGCATTTCATATTTAATCTAAGAAAAATACTCATATTTGTATATTTGACATTTCAAATATATGCAATCGTCACCGAACTGAAATTGAGATTATTTGATAGTACATACTCAATCTGACATACACTTTTCGATAATCTGAAATTTTCAGTTCTGAATTCAATGAGTTGAGTGTAGAACTGATTAAATGCTGGTTGTTGACTTTTACCTAAATCAAGATTATGGAAACGTCGAATGAGCATCACCGAGATTTACAAGAACGTGATATTTGTCGAAATGACTAAATTTGTGGTCGGAACTAAATACTGTGTGGGAAATGCGGGGTCTTCGTTATATCAAAGCTTGAGCAATTTTAATTAATCTGTTGATTAACTTCACTAAAATATAAAGTACATTTTTAGGTATAGGATTTCGATTTGATCTTTTTTAAGTTCATTTAGTTTGCTCCGAATAAAGCCACAAATATGTTTTTTTTAATCACCTGCTTCATCAAAACACCCAAAATCATATTATGCTCTTTGGTATATTATGTGCATTTCATATTTAATCTAAGAAAAATACTCATATTTGTATATTTGACATTTCAAATATATGCAATCGTCACCGAATTGAAATAGAGATTATTTGATAGTACATACTCAATCTGACATACACAATTTAGTTAATCTGAAATTTTCAGTTCTGAATTCAATGAGTTGAGTGTAGAACTGATTAAATGCTGGTTGTTGACTTTTACCTAAATCAAGTTTATGGAAACGTTGAATGAGCATCACCGAAGATTTACAAGAACGTGATATTTGTCGAAATGACTAAATTTGTGGTCGGAAATAAATACTGTGTAGTGAATGCGGGGTTTTCGTTATATCAAAGCTTGAGCAATTTCAATTAATCTGTTGATTAACTCCACTAAAATATAAAGTACATTTTTAGGTATAGGATTTCGATTTGATCTTTTTTAAGTTCATTTAGTTTGCTCCGAATAAAGCCACAAATATGTTTTTTTTTAATCACCTGCTTCATCAAAACACCCAAAATCATATTATGCACTTTGGTATATTATGTGCATTTCATATTTAATCTAAGAAAAATACTCATATTTGTATATTTGACATTTCAAATATATGCAATAGTCACCGAATTGAAATAGAGATTATTTGATAGTACATACTCAATCTGACATACACTTTTCGATAATCTGAAATTTTCAGTTCTGAATTCAATGAGTTGAGTGTAGAACTGATTAAATGCTGGTTGTTGACTTTTACCTAAATCAAGATTATGGAAACGTCGAATGAGCATCACCGAAGATTTACAAGAACGTGATATTTGTCGAAATGACTAAATTTGTGGTCGGAACTAAATACTGTGTAGGAAATGCGGGGTTCTTCGTTATATCAAAGCTTGAGCAATTTTAATTAATCTGTTGATTAACTTCACTAAAATATAAAGTACATTTTTAGGTATAGGATTTCGATTTGATCTTTTTTAAGTTCATTTAGTTTGCTCCGAATAAAGCCACAAATATGTTTTTTTTAATCACCTGCTTCATCAAAACACCCAAAATCATATTATGCTCTTTGGTATACTATGTGCATTTCATATTTAATCTAAGAAAAATACTCATATTTGTATATTTGACATTTCAAATATATGCAATCGTCACCGAATTGAAATTGAGATTATTTGATAGTGCATACTCAATCTGACATACACAATTTAGTTAATCTGAAATTTTCAGTTCTGAATTCAATGAGTTGAGTGTAGAACTGATTAAATGCTGGTTGTTGACTTTTACCTAAATCAAGTTTATGGAAACGTTGAATGAGCATCACCAACGATTTCAAAAAACGTGATATGTGTCTAAATGACTAAATTTGTGGTCAGAAATAGATACTGTGTAGTGAATGCCGGGTTTTCGTTATATCAATGCTTGAGCAATTTTAATTAATCTGTTGATTAACTTCACTAAAATATAAAGTACTTTTTTAGGTATAGGATTTCGATTTGATCTTTTTTAAGTTCATTCAGTTTGCTCCGAATAAAGCCACAAAAATGTTTTTTTAATCACCTGCTTCATCAAAACACCCAAAATCATATTATGCACTTTGGTATATTATGTGCATTTCATATTTAATCTAAGAAAAATACTCATATTTGTATATTTGACATTTCAAATATATGCAATCGTCACCGAATTGAAATTGAGATTATTTGATAGTACATACTCAATCTGACATACACTTTTCGATAATCTGAAATTTTCAGTTCTGAATTCAATGAGTTGAGTGTAGAACTGATTAAATGCTGGTTGTTGACTTTTACCTAAATCAAGTTTATGGAAACGTTGAATGAGCATCACCAAAGATTTACAAGAACGTGATATTTGTCGAAATGACTAAATTTGTGGTCAGAAATAGATACTGTGTAGTGAATGCCGGGTTTTCGTTATATCAATGCTTGAGCAATTTTAATTAAACTGTTGATTAACTTCAATAAAATATAAAGTACTTTTTTAGGTATAGGATTTCGATTTGATCTTTTTTAAGTTCATTCAGTTTGCTCCGAATAAAGCCACAAAAATGTTTTTTTTAATCACCTGCTTCATCAAAACACCCAAAATCATATTATGCACTTCGGTATATTATGTGCATTTCATATTTAATCTAAGAAAAATACTCATATTTGTATATTTGACATTTCAAATATATGCAATCGTCACCGAATTGAAATAGAGATTATTTGATAGTACATACTCAATCTGACATACACAATTTAGTTAATCTGAAATTTTCAGTTCTGAATTCAATGAGTTGAGTGTAGAACTGATTAAATGCTGGTTGTTGACTTTTACCTAAATCAAGATTATGGAAACGTCGAATGAGCATCACTAACGATTTCAAAAAACGTGATATGTATCGAAATGATTAAATTTGTTGTCAGAAATAGATACTGTGTAGTGAATGCCGGGTTTTCGTTATATCCATGCTTGAGCAATTTTAATTTAACTGTTGTTTAACTTCAATAAAATATAAAGTACTTTTTTGGGTATAGGATTTCGATTTGATCTTTTTTAAGTTCATTCAGTTTGCTCCGAATAAAGCCACAAATATGTTTTTTTTAATCACATGCTTTATCAAAACACCCAAAATCATATTATGCACTTTGGTATATTATGTGCTTTTCATATTTAATCTAAGAAAAATTTTACATAATACAAGTTTATGGAAACGTTGAATGAGCATCACCGAAGATTTACAAGAACGTGATATTTGTCGAAATGACTAAATTTGTGGTCGGAATAAATACTGTGTAGGAAATGCGGGGTTTTCGTTATATCAAAGCTTGAGCAATTTTAATTAATCTGTTGATTAACTTCACTAAAATATAAAGTACATTTTTAGGTATAGGATTTCGATTTGATCTTTTTTAAGTTCATTCAGTTTGCTCCGAATAAAGCCACAAAAATGTTTTTTTTTAATCACCTGCTTCATCAAAACACCCAAAATCATATTATGCACTTCGGTATATTATGTGCATTTCATATTTAATCTAAGAAAAATACTCATATTTGTATATTTGACATTTCAAATATATGCAATCGTCACCGAATTGAAATTGAGATTATTTGATAGTACATACTCAATCTGACATACACTTTTCGATAATCTGAAATTTTCAGTTCTGAATTCAATGAGTTGAGTGTAGAACTGATTAAATGCTGGTTGTTGACTTTTACCTAAATCAAGATTATGGAAACGTTGAATGAGCATCACCAACGATTTCAAAAAACGTGATATGTGTCTAAATGACTAAATTTGTGGTCAGAAATAGATACTGTGTAGTGAATGCCGGGTTTTCGTTATATCCAATGCTTGAGCAATTTTAATTAATCTGTTGATTAACTTCACTAAAATATAAAGTACATTTTTAGGTATAGGATTTCGATTTGATCTTTTTTAAGTTCATTTAGTTTGCTCCGAATAAAGCCACAAATATGTTTTTTTTAATCACCTGCTTCATCAAAACACCCAAAATCATATTATGCACTTTGGTATATTATGTGCATTTGATATTTAATCTATGAAAAATACTCATATTTGTATATTTGACATTTCAAATATATGCAATCGTCACCGAATTGAAATTGAGATTATTTGATAGTACATACTCAATCTGACATACACAATTTCGATAATCTGAAATTTTCAGTTCTGAATTCAATGAGTTGAATGTAGAACTGATTAAATGCTGGTTGTTGACTTTTACCTAAATCAAGTTTATGGAAACGTTGAATGAGCATCACCGAAGATTTACAAGAACGTGATATTTGTCGTAATGACTAAATTTGTGGTCGGAACTAAATACTGTGTAGGAAATGCGGGGTCTTCGTTATATCAAAGCTTGAGCAATTTTAATTAATCTGTTGATTAACTTCACTAAAATATAAAGTACATTTTTAGGTATAGGATTTCGATTTGATCTTTTTTAAGTTCATTTAGTTTGCTCCGAATAAAGCCACAAATATGTTTTTTTTAATCACCTGCTTCATCAAAACACCCAAAATCATATTATGCACTTTGGTATATTATGTGCATTTCATATTTAATCTAAGAAAAATACTCATATTTGTATATTTGACATTTCAAATATATGCAATCGTCACCGAATTGAAATAGAGATTATTTGATAGTACATACTCAATCTGACATACACAATTTAGTTAATCTGAAATTTTCAGTTCTGAATTCAATGAGTTGAGTGTAGAACTGATTAAATGCTGGTTGTTGACTTTTACCTAAATCAAGTTTATGGAAACGTTGAATGAGCATCACCAACGATTTACAAAAACGTGATATGTGTCTAAATGACTAAATTTGTGGTCAGAAATAGATACTGTGTAGTGAATGCCGGGTTTTCGTTATATCAATGCTTGAGCAATTTTAATTAATCTGTTGATTAACTTCACTAAAATATAAAGTACTTTTTTAGGTATAGGATTTCGATTTGATCTTTTTTAAGTTCATTCAGTTTGCTCCGAATAAAGCCACAAAAATGTTTTTTTTTTAATCACCGGCTTCATCAAAACACCCAAAATCATATTATGCACTTCGGTATATTATGTGCATTTCATATTTAATCTAAGAAAAATACTCATATTTGTATATTTGACATTTCAAATATATGCAATCGTCACCGAATTGAAATTGAGATTATTTGATAGTACATACTCAATCTGACATACATTTTCGATAATCTGAAACTTTCAGTTCTGAATTCAATGAGTTGAGTGAAGAACTGATTAAATGCTGGTTGTTGACTTTTACCCAAATCAAGTTTATGGAAACGTTGAATGAGCATCACCAACGATTTACAAGAACGTGATATTTGTCGAAATGACTAAATTTGTGGTCGGAACTAAATACTGTGTGGGAAATGCGGGGTCTTCGTTATATCAAAGCTTGAGCAATTTTAATTAATCTGTTGATTAACTTCACTAAAATATAAAGTACATTTTTAGGTATAGGATTTCGATTTGATCTTTTTTAAGTTCATTTAGTTTGCTCCGAATAAAGCCACAAATATGTTTTTTTTAATCACCTGCTTCATCAAAACACCCAAAATCATATTATGCACTTTGGTATATTATGTGCATTTCATATTTAATCTAAGAAAAATACTCATATTTGTATATTTGACATTTCAAATATATGCAATCGTCACCGAATTGAAATAGAGATTATTTGATAGTACATACTCAATCTGACATACACAATTTAGTTAATCTGAAATTTTCAGTTCTGAATTCAATGAGTTGAGTGTAGAACTGATTAAATGCTGGTTGTTGACTTTTACCTAAATCAAGTTTATGGAAACGTTGAATGAGCATCACCAACGATTTCAAAAAACGTGATATGTGTCGAAATGACTAAATTTGTGGTCAGAAATAGATACTGTGTAGTGAATGCCGGGTTTTCGTTATATCAATGCTTGAGCAATTTTAATTAAACTGTTGATTAACTTCAATAAAATATAAAGTACTTTTTTAGGTATAGGATTTCGATTTGATCTTTTTTAAGTTCATTCAGTTTGCTCCGAATAAAGCCACAAAAATGTTTTTTTTTTAATCACCGGCTTCATCAAAACACCCAAAATCATATTATGCACTTCGGTATATTATGTGCATTTCATATTTAATCTAAGAAAAATACTCATATTTGTATATTTGACATTTCAAATATATGCAATCGTCACCGAATTGAAATTGAGATTATTTGATAGTACATACTCAATCTGACATACACTTTTCGATAATCTGAAATTTTCAGTTCTGAATTCAATGAGTTGAGTGTAGAACTGATTAAATGCTGGTTGTTGACTTTTACCTAAATCAAGATTATGGAAACGTCGAATGAGCATCACCGAGATTTACAAGAACGTGATATTTGTCGAAATGACTAAATTTGTGGTCGGAACTAAATACTGTGTGGGAAATGCGGGGTCTTCGTTATATCAAAGCTTGAGCAATTTTAATTAATCTGTTGATTAACTTCACTAAAATATAAAGTACATTTTTAGGTATAGGATTTCGATTTGATCTTTTTTAAGTTCATTTAGTTTGCTCCGAATAAAGCCACAAAAATGTTTTTTTAATCACCTGCTTCATCAAAACACCCAAAATCATATTATGCACTTCGGTATATTATGTGCATTTGATATTTAATCTAAGAAAAATACTCATATTTGTATATTCGACATTTCAAATATATGCAATCGTCACCGAATTGAAATTGAGATTATTTGATAGTACATACTCAATCTGACATACATTTTCGATAATCTGAAACTTTCAGTTCTGAATTCAATGAGTTGAGTGTAGAACTGATTAATTGCTGGTTATTGACTTTTACATAAATCAAGTTTATGGAAACGTTGAATGAGCATCACCGAAGATTTACAAGAACGTGATATTTGTCGAAATGACTAAATTTGTGGTCGGAACTAAATACTGTGTGGGAAATGCGGGGTCTTCGTTATATCAAAGCTTGAGCAATTTTAATTAATCTGTTGATTAACTTCACTAAAATATAAAGTACATTTTTAGGTATAGGATTTCGATTTGATCTTTTTTAAGTTCATTTAGTTTGCTCCGAATAAAGCCACAAATATGTTTTTTTTAATCACCTGCTTTATCAAAACACCCAAAATCATATTATGCACTTTGGTATATTATGTGCATTTCATATTTAATCTAAGAAAAATACTCATATTTGTATATTTGACATTTCAAATATATGCAATCGTCACCGAATTGAAATAGAGATTATTTGATAGTACATACTCAATCTGACATACACAATTTAGTTAATCTGAAATTTTCAGTTCTGAATTCAATGAGTTGAGTGTAGAACTGATTAAATGCTGGTTGTTGACTTTTACCTAAATCAAGATTATGGAAACGTCGAATGAGCATCACTAACGATTTCAAAAAACGTGATATGTATCGAAATGATTAAATTTGTTGTCAGAAATAGATACTGTGTAGTGAATGCCGGGTTTTCGTTATATCCATGCTTGAGCAATTTTAATTAAACTGTTGTTTAACTTCAATAAAATATAAAGTACTTTTTTGGGTATAGGATTTCGATTTGATCTTTTTTAAGTTCATTCAGTTTGCTCCGAATAAAGCCACAAATATGTTTTTTTTAATCACATGCTTTATCAAAACACCCAAAATCATATTATGCACTTTGGTATATTATGTGCTTTTCATATTTAATCTAAGAAAAATTTTACATAATACAAGTTTATGGAAACGTTGAATGAGCATCACCGAAGATTTACAAGAACGTGATATTTGTCGAAATGACTAAATTTGTGGTCGGAATAAATACTGTGTAGGAAATGCGGGGTTTTCGTTATATCAAAGCTTGAGCAATTTTAATTAATCTGTTGATTAACTTCACTAAAATATAAAGTACTTTTTTAGGTATAGGATTTCGATTTGATCTTTTTTAAGTTCATTCAGTTTGCTCCGAATAAAGCCACAAAAATGTTTTTTTTTAATCACCTGCTTCATCAAAACACCCAAAATCATATTATGCACTTCGGTATATTATGTGCATTTCATATTTAATCTAAGAAAAATACTCATATTTGTATATTTGACATTTCAAATATATGCAATCGTCACCGAACTGAAATTGAGATTATTTGATAGTACATACTCAATCTGACATACACTTTTCGATAATCTGAAATTTTCAGTTCTGAATTCAATGAGTTGAGTGTAGAACTGATTAAATGCTGGTTGTTGACTTTTACCTAAATCAAGATTATGGAAACGTCGAATGAGCATCACCAACGATTTCAAAAAACGTGATATGTGTCGAAATGATTAAATTTGTGGTCAGAAATAGATACTGTGTAGTGAATGCCGGGTTTTCGTTACATCCATGCTTGAGCAATTTTAATTAAACTGTTGCTTAACTTCAATAAAATATAAAGTACATTTTTAGGTATAGGATTTCGATTTGATCTTTTTTAAGTTCATTTAGTTTGCTCCGAATAAAGCCACAAATATGTTTTTTTTAATCACCTGCTTCATCAAAACACCCAAAATCATATTATGCACTTTGGTATATTATGTGCATTTGATATTTAATCTAAGAAAAATACTCATATTTGTATATTCGACATTTCAAATATATGCAATCGTCACCGAATTGAAATTGAGATTATTTGATAGTGCATACTCAATCTGACATACACATTTCGATAATCTGAAATTTTCAGTTCTGAATTCAATGAGTTGAGTGTAGAACTGATTAAATGCTGGTTGTTGACTTTTACCCAAATCAAGTTTATGGAAACGTTGAATGAGCATCACCGAAGATTTACAAGAACGTGATATTTGTCGAAATGACTAAATTTGTGGTCGGAACTAAATACTGTGTGGGAAATGCGGGGTCTTCGTTATATCAAAGCTTGAGCAATTTTAATTAATCTGTTGATTAACTTCACTAAAATATAAAGTACATTTTTAGGTATAGGATTTCGATTTGATCTTTTTTAAGTTCATTTAGTTTGCTCCGAATAAAGCCACAAATATGTTTTTTTTAATCACCTGCTTTATCAAAACACCCAAAATCATATTATGCACTTTGGTATATTATGTGCATTTCATATTTAATCTAAGAAAAATACTCATATTTGTATATTTGACATTTCAAATATATGCAATCGTCACCGAATTGAAATAGAGATTATTTGATAGTACATACTCAATCTGACATACACTTTTCGATAATCTGAAATTTTCAGTTCTGAATTCAATGAGTTGAGTGTAGAACTGATTAAATGCTGGTTATTGACTTTTACCTAAATCAAGTTTATGGAAACGTTGAATGAGCATCACCGAAGATTTACAAGAACGTGATATTTGTCGAAATGACTAAATTTGTGGTCGGAACTAAATACTGTGTGGGAAATGCGGGGTCTTCGTTATATCAAAGCTTGAGCAATTTTAATTAATCTGTTGATTAACTTCACTAAAATATAAAGTACATTTTTAGGTATAGGATTTCGATTTGATCTTTTTTAAGTTCATTTAGTTTGCTCCGAATAAAGCCACAAATATGTTTTTTTTAATCACCTGCTTCATCAAAACACCCAAAATCATATTATGCACTTTGGTATATTATGTGCATTTCATATTTAATCTAAGAAAAATACTCATATTTGTATATTTGACATTTCAAATATATGCAATCGTCACCGAATTGAAATAGAGATTATTTGATAGTACATACTCAATCTGACATACACAATTTCGATAATCTGAAATTTTCAGTTCTCAATTCAATGAGTTGAATGTAGAACTGATTAAATCGGGGTTGTTGACTTTTACATAAGTCAAGTTTATGAAAACGCTAAATGAAAATCACCGAAGATTTACAAGAACGTGATATTTGTCGAAATGACTAAATTTGTGGTCGGAACTAAATACTGTGTAGGAAATGCGGGGTTTTTCGTTATATCAAAGCTTGAGCAATTTTAATTAATCTGTTGATTAACTTCACTAAAATATAAAGTACATTTTTAGGTATAGGATTTCGATTTGATCTTTTTTAAGTTCATTTAGTTTGCTCCGAATAAAGCCACAAATATGTTTTTTTTAATCACCTGCTTCATCAAAACACCCAAAATCATATTATGCACTTTGGTATATTATGTGCATTTGATATTTAATCTAAGAAAAATACTCATATTTGTATATTCGACATTTCAAATATATGCAATCGTCACCGAATTGAAATTGAGATTATTTGATAGTACATACTCAATCTGACATACACATTTTCGATAATCTGAAACTTTCAGTTCTGAATTCAATGAGTTGAGTGAAGAACTGATTAAATGCTGGTTGTTGACTTTTACCCAAATCAAGTTTATGGAAACGTTGAATGAGCATCACCAACGATTTCAAAAAACGTGATATGTGTCGAAATGACTAAATTTGTGGTCAGAAATAGATACTGTGTAGTGAATGCCGGGTTTTCGTTATATCAATGCTTAAGCAATTTTAATTAAACTGTTGATTAACTTCACTAAAATATAAAGTACTTTTTTAGGTATAGGATTTCGATTTGATATTTTTTAAGTTCATTCAGTTTGCTCCGAATAAAGCCACAAAAATGTTTTTTTTCAATGGCCGGCTTCATCAAAACACCCAAAATCATATTATGCACTTCGGTATATTATGTGCATTTCATATTTAATCTAAGAAAGATACTCATATTTGTATATTTGACATTTCAAATATATGCAATGGTCACCGAATTGAAATTGAGATTATTTGATAGTACATACTCAATCTGACATACACAATTTCGATAATCTGAAATTTTCAGTTCTGAATTCAATGAGTTGAGTGTAGAACTGATTAAATGCTGGTTGTTGACTTTTACCTAAATCAAGATTATGGAAACGTCGAATGAGCATCACTAACGATTTCAAAAAACGTGATATGTGTCGAAATGACTAAATTTGTGGTCAGAAATAGATACTGTGTAGTGAATGCCGGGTTTTCGTTATATCAATGCTTGAGCAATTTTAATTAAACTGTTGATTAACTTCAATAAAATATAAAGTACTTTTTTGGGTATAGGATTTCGATTTGATCTTTTTTAAGTTCATTCAGTTTGCTCCGAATAAAGCCACAAAAATGTTTTTTTTTAATCACCGGCTTCATCAAAACACCCAAAATCATATTATGCACTTCGGTATATTAAGTGCATTTCATATATAATCTAAGAAAAATACTCATATTTGTATATTTGACATTTCAAATATATGCAATCGTCTCCGAATTGAAATAGAGATTATTTGATAGTACATACTCAATCTGACATACACAATTTAGTTAATCTGAAATTTTCAGTTCTGAATACAATGAGTTGAGTGTAGAACTGATTAAATGAACTAAATACTGTGTGGGAAATGCGGGGTCTTCGTTATATCAAAGCTTGAGCAATTTTAATTAATCTGTTGATTAACTTCACTAAAATATAAAGTACATTTTTAGGTATAGGATTTCGATTTGATCTTTTTTAAGTTCATTTAGTTTGCTCCGAATAAAGCCACAAATATGTTTTTTTTAATATTTTTCAAAATATATTTTTTATATTATGTGCATTTTAATATTTAATCTATGAAAAATACTCATATTTGTATATTTGACATTTCAAATATATGCAATCGTCACCGAATTGAAATAGAGATTATTTGATAGTACATACTCAATCTGACATACACAATTTCGATAATCTGAAATTTTCAGTTCTGAATTCAATGAGTTGAATGTAGAACTGATTAAATGCTGGTTGTTGACTTTTACCTAAATCAAGTTTATGGAAACGTTGAATGAGCATCACCGAAGATTTACAAGAACGTGATATTTGTCGAAATGACTAAATTTGTGGTCGGAACTAAATACTGTGTGGGAAATGCGGGGTCTTCGTTATATCAAAGCTTGAGCAATTTTAATTAATCTGTTGATTAACTTCACTAAAATATAAAGTACATTTTTAGGTATAGGATTTCGATTTGATCTTTTTTAAGTTCATTTAGTTTGCTCCGAATAAAGCCACAAATATGTTTTTTTTAATCACCTGCTTCATCAAAACACCCAAAATCATATTATGCACTTTGGTATATTATGTGCATTTGATATTTAATCTAAGAAAAATACTCATATTTGTATATTTGACATTTCAAATATATGCAATCGTCACCGAATTGAAATAGAGATTATTTGATAGTACATACTCAATCTGACATACACAATTTAGTTAATCTGAAATTTTCAGTTCTGAATTCAATGAGTTGAGTGTAGAACTGATTAAATGCTGGTTGTTGACTTTTACCTAAATCAAGTTTATGGAAACGTTGAATGAGCATCACCGAAGATTTACAAAAACGTGATATGTGTCGAAATGACTAAATTTGTGGTCAGAAATAGATACTGTGTAGTGAATGCCGGGTTTTCGTTATATCAATGCTTAAGCAATTTTAATTAAACTGTTGATTAACTTCACTAAAATATAAAGTACTTTTTTAGGTATAGGATTTCGATTTGATATTTTTTAAGTTCATTCAGTTTGCTCCGAATAAAGCCACAAAAATGTTTTTTTTTTTAATCACCGGCTTCATCAAAACACCCAAAATCATATTATGCACTTCGGTATATTATGTGCATTTCATATTTAATCTAAGAAAGATACTCATATTTGTATATTTGACATTTCAAATATATGCAATGGTCACCGAATTGAAATTGAGATTATTTGATAGTACATACTCAATCTGACATACACTTTTCGATAATCTGAAATTTTCAGTTCTGAATTCAATGAGTTGAGTGTAGAACTGATTAAATGCTGGTTGTTGACTTTTACCTAAATCAAGATTATGGAAACGTCGAATGAGCATCACCGAAGATTTACAAGAACGTGATATTTGTCGAAATGACTAAATTTGTGGTCGGAACTAAATACTGTGTGGGAAATGCGGGGTCTTCGTTATATCAAAGCTTGAGCAATTTTAATTAATCTGTTGATTAACTTCACTAAAATATAAAGTACATTTTTAGGTATAGGATTTCGATTTGATCTTTTTTAAGTTCATTTAGTTTGCTCCGAATAAAGCCACAAATATGTTTTTTTTAATCACCTGCTTCATCAAAACACCCAAAATCATATTATGCTCTTTGGTATACTATGTGCATTTCATATTTAATCTAAGAAAAATACTCATATTTGTATATTTGACATTTCAAATATATGCAATCGTCACCGAATTGAAATAGAGATTATTTGATAGTACATACTCAATCTGACATACACAATTTAGTTAATCTGAAATTTTCAGTTCTGAATTCAATGAGTTGAGTGTAGAACTGATTAAATGCTGGTTGTTGACTTTTACCTAAATCAAGTTTATGGAAACGTTGAATGAGCATCACCGAAGATTTACAAGAACGTGATATTTGTCGAAATGACTAAATTTGTGGTCGGAACTAAATACTGTGTGGGAAATGCGGGGTCTTCGTTATATCAAAGCTTGAGCAATTTTAATTAATCTGTTGATTAACTTCACTAAAATATAAAGTACATTTTTAGGTATAGGATTTCGATTTGATCTTTTTTAAGTTCATTTAGTTTGCTCCGAATAAAGCCACAAATATGTTTTTTTTAATCACCTGCTTTATCAAAACACCCAAAATCATATTATGCACTTTGGTATATTATGTGCATTTCATATTTAATCTAAGAAAAATACTCATATTTGTATATTTGACATTTCAAATATATGCAATCGTCACCGAATTGAAATAGAGATTATTTGATAGTACATACTCAATCTGACATACACTTTTCGATAATCTGAAATTTTCAGTTCTCAATTCAATGAGTTGAGTGTAGAACTTATTAATTGTGGGTTATTGACTTTTACATAATACAAGTTTATGGAAACGTTGAATGAGCATCACCGAAGATTTACAAGAACGTGATATTTGTCGAAATGACTAAATTTGTGGTCAGAACTAAATACTGTGTGGGAAATGCCGGGTTTTCGTTATATCAAAGCTTGAGCAATTTTAATTAATCTGTTGATTAACTTCACTAAAATATAAAGTACATTTTTAGGTATAGGATTTCGATTTGATCTTTTTTAAGTTCATTTAGTTTGCTCCGAATAAAGGCACAAATATGTTTTTTTTTAATCACCTGCTTCATCAAAACACCCAAAATCATATTATGCTCTTTGGTATACTATGTGCATTTCATATTTAATCTAAGAAAAATACTCATATTTGTATATTTGACATTTCAAATATATGCAATCGTCACCGAATTGAAATTGAGATTATTTGATAGTACATACTCAATCTGACATACACAATTTAGTTAATCTGAAATTTTCAGTTCTGAATTCAATGAGTTGAGTGTAGAACTGATTAAATGCTGGTTGTTGACTTTTACCTAAATCAAGATTATGGAAACGTCGAATGAGCATCACTAACGATTTCAAAAAACGTGATATGTGTCGAAATGATTAAATTTGTGGTCAGAAATAGATACTGTGTAGTGAATGCCGGGTTTTCGTTATATCCATGCTTGAGCAATTTTAATTAAACTGTTGATTAACTTCAATAAAATATAAAGTACTTTTTTCGGTATAGGATTTCGATTTGATCTTTTTTAAGTTCATTCAGTTTGCTCCGAATAAAGCCACGAAAATGTTTTTTTTTAATGGCCGGCTTCATCAAAACACCCAAAATCATATTATGCACTTCGGTATATTATGTGCATTTCATATTTAATCTAAGAGAAATACTCATATTTGTATATTTGATATTTCAAATATATGCAATCGTCACCGAATTGAAATAGAGATTATTTGATAGTACATACTCAATCTGAGATACACAATTTAGTTAATCTGAAATTTTCAGTTCTGAATTCAATGAGTTGAGTGTAGAACTGATTAAATGCTGGTTGTTGACTTTTACCTAAATCAAGTTTATGGAAACGTTGAATGAGCATCACCAACGATTTCAAAAAACGTGATATGTGTCGAAATGACTAAATTTGTGGTCAGAAATAGATACTGTGTAGTGAATGCCGGGTTTTCGTTATATCAATGCTTGAGCAATTTTAATTAATCTGTTGATTAACTTCACTAAAATATAAAGTACATTTTTAGGTATAGGATTTCGATTTGATCTTTTTTAAGTTCATTTAGTTTGCTCCGAATAAAGCCACAAATATGTTTTTTTTAATCACCTGCTTCATCAAAACACCCAAAATCATATTATGCACTTTGGTATATTATGTGCATTTCATATTTAATCTAAGAAAAATACTCATATTTGTATATTTGACATTTCAAATATATGCAATCGTCACCGAATTGAAATTGAGATTATTTGATAGTGCATACTCAATCTGACATACACATTTCGATAATCTGAAATTTTCAGTTCTGAATTCAATGAGTTGAGTGTAGAACTGATTAAATGCTGGTTGTTGACTTTTACCTAAATCAAGATTATGGAAACGTCGAATGAGCATCACCGAAGATTTACAAGAACGTGATATTTGTCGAAATGACTAAATTTGTGGTCGGAACTAAATACTGTGTAGGAAATGCGGGGTTTTCGTTATATCAAAGCTTGAGCCCTTTCAATTAAGCTGTTGATTAACTTCAATAAAATATAAAGTACTTTTTTAGGTATAGGATTTCGATTTGATCTTTTTTAAGTTCATTCAGTTTGCTCCGAAAAAAGTCACAAATATGTTTTTTTTAATAACCTGCCTCATCAAAACACCCAAAATCATATTATGCATTTCCGTATATTATGTGCATTTCATATTTGATCTGCGAAAAATACTCATATTTGTATATTTGACATTTCAAATATATGCAATCGTCACCGAATTGAAATAGAGATTATTTGATAGTACATACTCAATCTGACATAAACAATTTAGTTAATCTGAAATTTTCAGTTCTGAATTCAATGAGTTGAATGTAGAACTGATTAAATGCTGGTTGTTGACTTTTACCTAAATCAAGTTTATGGAAACGTTGAATGAGCATCACCGAAGATTTACAAGAACGTGATATTTGTCGTAATGACTAAATTTGTGGTCGGAACTAAATACTGTGTGGGGATGCGGGGTTTTCGTTATATCAATGCTTGAGCAATTTTAATTAAACTGTTGCTTAACTTCAATAAAATATAAAGTACTTTTTTAGGTATAGGATTTCGATTTGATCTTTTTTAAGTTCATTCAGTTTGCTCCGAATAAAGCCACAAAAATGTTTTTTTTAATCACCTGCTTCATCAAAACACCCAAAATCATATTATGCACTTTGGTATATTATGTGCATTTCATATTTAATCTAAGAAAAATACTCATATTTGTATATTTGACATTTCAAATATATGCAATCGTCACCGAATTGAAATTGAGATTATTTGATAGTACATACTCAATCTGACATACACAATTTAGTTAATCTGAAATTTTCAGTTCTGAATTCAATGAGTTGAGTGTAGAACTGATTAAATGCTGGTTGTTGACTTTTACCTAAATCAAGTTTATGGAAACGTTGAATGAGCATCACCAACGATTTCAAAAAACGTGATATGTGTCGAAATGACTAAATTTGTGGTCAGAAATAGATACTGTGTAGTGAATGCCGGGTTTTCGTTATATCAATGCTTGAGCAATTTTAATTAATCTGTTGATTAACTTCACTAAAATATAAAGTACTTTTTTAGGTATAGGATTTCGATTTGATCTTTTTTAAGTACATTTATATTGATCAGAATAAAGCCACAAATATGTTTTTTTTAATCACCTTCTTCATCAAAACACCAAAAAACATATTATGCACTTTGTTATACTATGTGGATTTGATTTTTAATCTATGAAAAATACTCATATTTTTTTATTTGTCATTTCTAATATTTGCTATGGTCACCGATTTGAAATAGAGATTATTTGATAGTACATACTCAATCTGACTTACACAATTTAGTTAATCTGAAATTTTCAGTTCTGAATTCAATGAGTTGAGTGTAGAACTGATTAAATGCTGGTTGTTGACTTTTACCTAAATCAAGTTTATGGAAACGTTGAATGAGCATCACTAACGATTTCAAAAAACGTGATATGTGTCGAAATGATTAAATTTGTGGTCAGAAATAGATACTGTGTAGTGAATGCCGGGTTTTCGTTATATCAATGCTTGAGCAATTTTAATTAAACTGTTGATTAACTTCAATAAAATATAAAGTACTTTTTTCGGTATAGGATTTCGATTTGATCTTTTTTAAGTTCATTTAGTTTGCTCCGAATAAAGCCACAAAAATGTTTTTTTTTTAATCACCTGCTTCATCAAAACACCCAAAATCATATTATGCACTTCGGTATATTATGTGCATTTCATATTTAATCTAAGAAAAATACTCATATTTGTATATTTGACATTTCAAATATATGCAATCGTCACCGAACTGAAATTGAGATTATTTGATAGTACATACTCAATCTGACATACACTTTTCGATAATCTGAAATTTTCAGTTCTGAATTCAATGAGTTGAGTGTAGAACTGATTAAATGCTGGTTGTTGACTTTTACCTAAATCAAGATTATGGAAACGTCGAATGAGCATCACCGAGATTTACAAGAACGTGATATTTGTCGAAATGACTAAATTTGTGGTCGGAACTAAATACTGTGTGGGAAATGCGGGGTCTTCGTTATATCAAAGCTTGAGCAATTTTAATTAATCTGTTGATTAACTTCACTAAAATATAAAGTACATTTTTAGGTATAGGATTTCGATTTGATCTTTTTTAAGTTCATTTAGTTTGCTCCGAATAAAGCCACAAATATGTTTTTTTTAATCACCTGCTTCATCAAAACACCCAAAATCATATTATGCTCTTTGGTATACTATGTGCATTTCATATTTAATCTAAGAAAAATACTCATATTTGTATATTCGACATTTCAAATATATGCAATCGTCACCGAATTGAAATTGAGATTATTTGATAGTACATACTCAATCTGACATACATTTTCGATAATCTGAAACTTTCAGTTCTGAATTCAATGAGTTGAGTGAAGAACTGATTAAATGCTGGTTGTTGACTTTTACCCAAATCAAGTTTATGGAAACGTTGAATGAGCATCACCGAAGATTTACAAGAACGTGATATTTGTCGAAATGACTAAATTTGTGGTCGGAACTAAATACTGTGTGGGAAATGCGGGGTCTTCGTTATATCAAAGCTTGAGCAATTTTAATTAATCTGTTGATTAACTTCACTAAAATATAAAGTACATTTTTAGGTATAGGATTTCGATTTGATCTTTTTTAAGTTCATTTAGTTTGCTCCGAATAAAGCCACAAATATGTTTTTTTTAATCACCTGCTTCATCAAAACACCCAAAATCATATTATGCACTTTGGTATATTATGTGCATTTGATATTTAATCTAAGAAAAATACTCATATTTGTATATTCGACATTTCAAATATATGCAATGGTCACCGAATTGAAATTGAGATTATTTGATAGTACATACTCAATCTGACATACACTTTTCGATAATCTGAAATTTTCAGATCTCAATTCAATGAGTTGAGTGTAGAACTGATTAAATGATGGTTGTTGACTTTTACCTAAATCAAGATTATGGAAACGTCGAATGAGCATCACCGAAGATTTACAAGAACGTGATATTTGTCGAAATGACTAAATTTGTGGTCGGAACTAAATACTGTGTAGGAAATGCGGGGTCTTCGTTATATCAAAGCTTGAGCAATTTTAATTAATCTGTTGATTAACTTCAATAAAATATAAAGTACATTTTTAGGTATAGGATTTCGATTTGATCTTTTTTAAGTTCATTCAGTTTGCTCCGAATAAAGCCACAAATATGTTTTTTTTAATAACCTGCCTCATCAAAACACCCAAAACCATATTATGCATTTCCGTATATTATGTGCATTTCATATTTGATCTGCGAAAAATACTCATATTTGTAAATTTGACATTTCAAATATATGCAATCGTCACCGAATTGAAATAGAGATTATTTGATAGTACATACTCAATCTGACATACACAATTTAGTTAATCTGAAATTTTCAGTTCTGAATTCAATGAGTTGAATGTAGAACTGATTAAATGCTGGTTGTTGACTTTTACCTAAATCAAGTTTATGGAAACGTTGAATGAGCATCACCGAAGATTTACAAGAACGTGATATTTGTCGTAATGACTAAATTTGTGGTCGGAACTAAATACTGTGTAGGGGATGCGGGGTTTTCGTTATATCAATGCTTGAGCAATTTTAATTAAACTGTTGATTAACTTCAATAAAATATAAAGTACTTTTTGCGGTATAGCATTTCGATTTGATCTTTTTTAAGTTCATTCAGTTTGCTCCGAATAAAGCCACAAAAATGTTTTTTTTTAATCACCGGCTTCATCAAAACACCCAAAATCATATTATGCACTTCGGTATATTATGTGCATTTCATATTTAATCTAAGCGAAATACTCATTTTTGTAAATTTGACATTTCAAATTTGTGCAATCGCCACCGAATTGAAATTGAGATTATTTGATAGTGCATACTCAATCTGACACACATTTCGATAATCTGAAATTTACAGTTCTCAATTCAATGAGTTGAGTGTAGAACTGATTAATTGTGGGTTATTGACTTTTAAATAATACAAGTTTATGGAAACGTTGAATGAGCATCTCCGAAGATTTACAAGAACGTGATATTTGTCGAAATGACTAAATTTGTGGTCGGAACTAAATACTGTGTGGGGATGCGGGGTTTTCGTTATATCAATGCTTGAGCAATTTTAATTAAACTGTTGCTTAACTTCAATGAAATAAAAAGGACTTTTTTAGGTATAGGGTTTTTTGATTTGACGTTTTTAAACTTCAATCAGTTTGCTCCGAATAAAGTCACAAATATGTTTTTTTAATAACCTGCCTCATCAAAACACCCAAAACCATATTATGCATTTCGGTATACTATGTGCATTTCATATTTAATCTAAGAAAAATACTCATATTTGTATATTTGACATTTCAAATATATGCAATCGTCACCGAATTGAAATTGAGATTATTTGATAGTGCATACTCAATCTGACATACACATTTCGATAATCTGAAATTTTCAGTTCTCAATTCAATGAGTTGAGTGTAGAACTGATTAATTGTGGGTTATTGACTTTTACATAATACAAGTTTATGGAAACGTTGAATGAGCATCACCGAAGATTTACAAGAACGTGATATTTGTCGAAATGACTAAATTTGTGGTCGGAACTAAATACTGTGTGGGGATGCGGGGTTTTCGTTATATCTATGCTTGAGCAATTTTAATTAAACTGTTGCTTAACTTCAATGAAATAAAAAGGACTTTTTTAGGTATAGGGTTTTTTGATTTGACGTTTTTAAACTTCAATCAGTTTGTTCCGAATAAAGTCACAAATATGTTTTTTTTAATAACCTGCCTCATCAAAACACCCAAAACCATATTATGCATTTCGGTATATTATGTGCATTTCATATTTGATCTGCGAAAAATACTCATATTTGTAAATTTGACATTTCAAATATATGCAATCGCCACCGAATTGAAATTGAGATTATTTGATAGTGCATACTCAATCTGACATACACATTTCGATAATCTGAAATTTTCAGTTCTGAATTCAATGAGTTGAGTGTAGAACTTATTAATTGTGGGTTATTGACTTTTACATAATACAAGAGTATGGAAACGTTGAATGAGCATCGCCGAAGATTTCAAGAAACGTGATATGTGTCTAAATGACTAAATTTGTGGTCAGAAATAGATACTGTGTAGTGAATGCCGGGTTTTCGTTATATCAATGCTTGAGCAATTTTAATTAAACTGTTGATTAACTTCAATAAAATATAAAGTACTTTTTTCGGTATAGGATTTCGATTTGATCTTTTTTAAGTTCATTCAGTTTGCTCCGAATAAAGCCACAAAAATGTTTTTTTTTAATCACCTGCTTCATCAAAACACCCAAAATCATATTATGCACTTTGGTATATTATGTGCATTTCATATTTAATCTAAGAAAAATACTCATATTTGTATATTTGACTTTTCAAATATATGCAATCGTCACCGAATTGAAATAGAGATTATTTGATAGTACATACTCAATCTGACATACACTTTTCGATAATCTGAAATTTTCAGATCTAAATTCAATGAGTTGAGTGTAGAACTGATTAATTGTGGGTTATTGACTTTTACATAATACAAGTTTATGGAAACGTTGAATGAGCATCACCGAAGATTTACAAGAAACGTGATATGTGTCTAAATGACTAAATTTGTGGTCAGAAATAGATACTGTGTAGTGAATGCCGGGTTTTCGTCATATCAATGCTTGAGCAATTTTAATTAATCTGTTGATTAACTTCACTAAAATATAAAGTACATTTTTAGGTATAGGATTTCGATTTGATCTTTTTTAAGTTCATTTAGTTTGCTCCGAATAAAGCCACAAATATGTTTTTTTTAATCACCTGCTTCATCAAAACACCCAAAATCATATTATGCTCTTTGGTATATTATGTGCATTTCATATTTAATCTAAGAAAAATACTCATATTTGTATATTTGACATTTCAAATATATGCAATCGTCACCGAATTGAAATAGAGATTATTTGATAGTACATACTCAATCTGACATAAACAATTTAGTTAATCTGAAATTTTCAGTTCTGAATTCAATGAGTTGAATGTAGAACTGATTAAATGCTGGTTGTTGACTTTTACCTAAATCAAGATTATGGAAACGTCGAATGAGCATCACTAACGATTTCAAAAAACGTGATATGTGTCGAAATGATTAAATTTGTGGTCAGAAATAGATACTGTGTAGTGAATGCCGGGTTTTCGTTATATCCATGATTGAGCAATTTTAATTAAACTGTTGATTAACTTCACTAAAATATAAAGTACTTTTTTAGGTATAGGATTTCGATTTGATATTTTTTAAGTTCATTCAGTTTGCTCCGAATAAAGCCACAAAAATGTTTTTTTTCAATGGCCGGCTTCATCAAAACACCCAAAATCATATTATGCACTTCGGTATATTATGTGCATTTCATATTTAATCTAAGAAAGATACTCATATTTGTATATTTGACATTTCAAATATATGCAATGGTCACCGAATTGAAATTGAGATTATTTGATAGTACATACTCAATCTGACATACACTTTTCGATAATCTGAAATTTTCAGATCTCAATTCAATGAGTTGAGTGTAGAACTTATTAATTGTGGGTTATTGACTTTTACATAATACAAGATTATGGAAACGTTGAATGAGCATCACCGAAGATTTACAAGAACGTGATATTTGTCGTAATGACTAAATTTGTGGTCGGAACTAAATACTGTGTAGGAAATGCGGGGTTTTCGTTATATCAAAGCTTAAGCAATTTTAATTAAACTGTTGATTAACTTCAATAAAATATAAAGTACATTTTTAGGTATAGGATTTCGATTTGATCTTTTTTAAGTTCATTTAGTTTGCTCCGAATAAAGCCACAAATATGGTTTTTTTAATCACCTGCTTCATCAAAACACCCAAAATCATATTATGCTCTTTGGTATACTATGTGCATTTCATATTTAATCTAAGAAAAATACTCATATTTGTATATTTGACATTTCAAATATATGCAATCGTCACCGAATTGAAATTGAGATTATTTGATAGTGCATACTCAATCTGACATACACATTTCGATAATCTGAAATTTTCAGTTCTGAATTCAATGAGTTGAGTGTAGAAATGATTAAATGCTGGTTGTTGACTTTTACCTAAATCAAGATTATGGAAACGTCGAATGAGCATCACTAACGATTTCAAAAAACGTGATATGTGTCGAAATGATTAAATTTGTGGTCAGAAATAGATACTGTGTAGTGAATGCCGGGTTTTCGTTATATCAATGCTTGAGCAATTTTAATTAAACTGTTGATTAACTTCAATAAAATATAAAGTACTTTTTTTGGTATAGGATTTCGATTTGATCTTTTTTAAGTTCATTCAGTTTGCTCCGAATAAAGCCACGAAAATGTTTTTTTTTAATGGCCGGCTTCATCAAAACACCCAAAATCATATTATGCACTTCGGTATATTATGTGCATTTCATATTTAATCTAAGAAAAATACTCATATTTGTATATTTGACATTTCAAATATATGCAATCGTCACCGAATTGAAATAGAGATTATTTGATAGTACATACTCAATCTGACATACACAATTTAGTTAATCTGAAATTTTCAGTTCTGAATTCAATGAGTTGAGTGTAGAACTGATTAAATGCTGGTTGTTGACTTTTACCTAAATCAAGTTTATGGAAACGTCGAATGAGCATCACCGAGATTTACAAGAACGTGATATTTGTCGAAATGACTAAATTTGTGGTCGGAACTAAATACTGTGTGGGAAATGCGGGGTCTTCGTTATATCAAAGCTTGAGCAATTTTAATTAATCTGTTGATTAACTTCACTAAAATATAAAGTACATTTTTAGGTATAGGATTTCGATTTGATCTTTTTTAAGTTCATTTAGTTTGCTCCGAATAAAGCCACAAATATGTTTTTTTTAATCACCTGCTTCATCAAAACACCCAAAATCATATTATGCACTTCGGTATATTATGTGCATTTCATATTTAATCTAAGAAAAATACTCATATTTGTATATTTGACATTTCAAATATATGCAATCGTCACCGAATTGAAATTGAGATTATTTGATAGTACATACTCAATCTGACATACACTTTTCGATAATCTGAAACTTTCAGTTCTGAATTCAATGAGTTGAGTGTAGAACTTATTAATTGTGGGTTATTGACTTTTACATAATACAAGTTTATGGAAACGTTGAATGAGCATCACCGAAGATTTACAAGAACGTGATATTTGTCGAAATGACTAAATTTGTGGTCGGAACTAAATACTGTGTGGGAAATGCGGGGTCTTCGTTATATCAAAGCTTGAGCAATTTTAATTAATCTGTTGATTAACTTCACTAAAATATAAAGTACATTTTTAGGTATAGGATTTCGATTTGATCTTTTTTAAGTTCATTTAGTTTGCTCCGAATAAAGCCACAAATATGTTTTTTTTAATCACCTGCTTCATCAAAACACCCAAAATCATATTATGCACTTTGGTATATTATGTGCATTTGATATTTAATCTAAGAAAAATACTCATATTTGTATATTCGACATTTCAAATATATGCAATGGTCACCGAATTGAAATTGAGATTATTTGATAGTACATACTCAATCTGACATACACTTTTCGATAATCTGAAATTTTCAGTTCTGAATTCAATGAGTTGAGTGTAGAACTTATTAATTGTGGGTTATTGACTTTTACATAATACAAGTTTATGGAAACGTTGAATGAGCATCACCGAAGATTTACAAGAACGTGATATTTGTCGAAATGACTAAATTTGTGGTCGGAACTAAATACTGTGTGGGAAATGCGGGGTTTTCGTTATATCAAAGCTTGAGCAATTTCAATTAATCTGTTGATTAACTCCACTAAAATATAAAGTACATTTTTAGGTATAGGATTTCGATTTGATCTTTTTTAAGTTCATTTAGTTTGCTCCGAATAAAGCCACAAATATGTTTTTTTTAATCACCTGCTTCATCAAAACACCCAAAATCATATTATGCACTTTGGTATATTATGTGCATTTCATATTTAATCTAAGAAAAATACTCATATTTGTATATTTGACATTTCAAATATATGCAATCGTCACCGAATTGAAATAGAGATTATTTGATAGTACATACTCAACCTGACATACACAATTTAGTTAATCTGAAATTTTCAGTTCTGAATTCAATGAGTTGAGTGTAGAACTGATTAAATGCTGGTTGTTGACTTTTACCTAAATCAAGATTATGGAAACGTCGAATGAGCATCACCGAAGATTTACAAGAACGTGATATTTGTCGAAATGACTAAATTTGTGGTCGGAACTAAATACTGTGTAGGAAATGCGGGGTTTTTCGTTATATCAAAGCTTGAGCAATTTTAATTAATCTGTTGATTAACTTCAATAAAATATAAAGTACTTTTTTCGGTATAGGATTTCGATTTGATCTTTTTTAAGTTCATTCAGTTTGCTCCGAAAAAAGTCACAAATATGTTTTTTTTATTAACCTGCCTCATCAAAACACCCAAAATCATATTATGCATTTCCGTATATTATGTGCATTTCATATTTGATCTGCGAAAAATACTCATATTTGTAAATTTGACATTTCAAATATATGCAATCGCCACCGAATTGAAATTGAGATTATTTGATAGTGCATACTCAATCTGACATACACATTTCGATAATCTGCAATTTTCAGTTCTCAATTCAATGAGTTGAGTGTAGAAATGATTAATTGTGGGTTATTGACTTTTACATAATACAAGTTTATGGAAACGTTGAATGAGCATCACCGAAGATTTACAAGAAACGTGATATGTGTCTAAATGACTAAATTTGTGGTCAGAAATAGATACTGTGTAGTGAATGCCGGGTTTTCGTCATATCAATGCTTGAGCAATTTTAATTAATCTGTTGATTAACTTCACTAAAATATAAAGTACATTTTTAGGTATAGGATTTCGATTTGATCTTTTTTAAGTTCATTTAGTTTGCTCCGAATAAAGCCACAAATATGTTTTTTTTAATCACCTGCTTCATCAAAACACCCAAAATCATATTATGCACTTTGGTATATTATGTGCATTTCATATTTAATCTAAGAAAAATACTCATATTTGTATATTTGACATTTCAAATATATGCAATCGTCACCGAATTGAAATAGAGATTATTTGATAGTACATACTCAATCTGACATACACAATTTAGTTAATCTGAAATTTTCAGTTCTGAATTCAATGAGTTGAGTGTAGAACTGATTAAATGCTGGTTGTTGACTTTTACCTAAATCAAGTTTATGGAAACGTTGAATGAGCATCACCAAGGATTTCAAAAAACGTGATATGTGTCGAAATGACTAAATTTGTGGTCAGAAATAGATACTGTGTAGTGAATGCCGGGTTTTCGTTATATCAATGCTTGAGCAATTTTAATTAAACTGTTGATTAACTTCAATAAAATATAAAGTACTTTTTTAGGTATAGGATTTCGATTTGATCTTTTTTAAGTTCATTCAGTTTGCTCCGAATAAAGCCACAAAAATGTTTTTTTTTTTAATCACCGGCTTCATCAAAACACCCAAAATCATATTATGCACTTCGGTATATTATGTGCATTTCATATTTAATCTAAGAAAAATACTCATATTTGTATATTTGACATTTCAAATATATGCAATCGTCACCGAATTGAAATAGAGATTATTTGATAGTACATACTCAATCTGACATACACTTTTCGATCATCTGAAATTTTCAGTTCTGAATTCAATGAGTTGAGTGTAGAACTGATTAAATGCTGGTTGTTGACTTTTACCTAAATCAAGATTATGGAAACGTCGAATGAGCATCACCGAAGATTTACAAGAACGTGATATTTGTCGAAATGACTAAATTTGTGGTCAGAAATAGATACTGTGTAGTGAATGCCGGGTTTTCGTTATATCAATGCTTGAGCAATTTTAATTAAACTGTTGCTTAACTTCAATAAAATATAAAGTACATTTTTAGGTATAGGATTTCGATTTGATCTTTTTTAAGTTCATTTAGTTTGCTCCGAATAAAGGCACAAATATGTTTTTTTTAATCACCTGCTTTATCAAAACACCCAAAATCATATTATGCACTTTGGTATATTATGTGCATTTCATATTTAATCTAAGAAAAATACTCATATTTGTATATTTGACATTTCAAATATATGCAATCGTCACCGAATTGAAACAGAGATTATTTGATAGTACATACTCAATCTGACATACACTTTTCGATAATCTGAAATTTTCAGTTCTGAATTCAATGAGTTGAGTGTAGAACTGATTAAATGCTGGTTGTTGACTTTTACCTAAATCAAGATTATGGAAACGTCGAATGAGCATCACTAACGATTTCAAAAAACGTGATATGTGTCGAAATGATTAAATTTGTGGTCAGAAATAGATACTGTGTAGTGAATGCCGGGTTTTCGTTATATCCATGCTTGAGCAATTTTAATTAAACTGTTGATTAACTTCAATAAAATATAAAGTACTTTTTTCGGTATAGGATTTCGATTTGATCTTTTTTAAGTTCATTCAGTTTGCTCCGAATAAAGCCACAAATATGTTTTTTTTTAATAACCTGCTTCATCAAAACACCCAAAATCATATTATGCACTTCCGTATATTATGTGCATTTCATATTTAATCTAAGAAAAATACTCATATTTGTATATTTGACATTTCAAATATATGCAATCGCCACCGAATTGAAATTGAGATTATTTGATAGTGCATACTCAATCTGACACACAGAACTATAATCTGAAATTTTCAGTTCTGAATTCAATGAGTTGAGTGTAGAACTGATTAAATGCTGGTTGTTGACTTTTACCTAAATCAAGATTATGGAAACGTCGAATGAGCATCACCGAAGATTTACAAGAACGTGATATTTGTCGAAATGACTAAATTTGTGGTCGGAACTAAATACTGTGTAGGAAATGCGGGGTTTTTCGTTATATCAAAGCTTGAGCAATTTTAATTAATCTGTTGATTAACTTCAATAAAATATAAAGTACTTTTTTCGGTATAGGATTTCGATTTGATCTTTTTTAAGTTCATTCAGTTTGCTCCGAAAAAAGTCACAAATATGTTTTTTTTATTAACCTGCCTCATCAAAACACCCAAAATCATATTATGCACTTCGGTATATTATGTGCATTTCATATTTGATCTGCGAAAAATACTCATATTTGTAAATTTGACATTTCAAATATATGCAATCGCCACCGAATTGAAATTGAGATTATTTGATAGTGCATACTCAATCTGACATACACATTTCGATAATCTGAAATTTTCAGTTCTGAATTCAATGAGTTGAGTGTAGAAATGATTAATTGTGGGTTATTGACTTTTACATAATACAAGTTTATCGAAACGTTGAATGAGCATCACCGAAGATTTCAAGAAACGTGATATGTGTCTAAATGACTAAATTTGTGGTCAGAAATAGATACTGTGTAGTGAATGCCGGGTTTTCGTCATATCAATGCTTGAGCAATTTTAATTAATCTGTTGATTAACTTCACTAAAATATAAAGTACATTTTTAGGTATAGGATTTCGATTTGATCTTTTTTAAGTTCATTTAGTTTGCTCCGAATAAAGCCACGAAAATGTTTTTTTTTAATGGCCGGCTTCATCAAAACACCCAAAATCATATTATGCACTTCGGTATATTATGTGCATTTCATATTTAATCTAAGAGAAATACTCATTTTTGTATATTTGACATTTCAAATATATGCAATTGTCACCGAATTGAAATAGAGATTATTTGATAGTACATACTCAATCTGACATACACAATTTAGTTAATCTGAAATTTTCAGTTCTGAATTCAATGAGTTGAGTGTAGAACTGATTAAATGCTGGTTGTTGACTTTTACCTAAATCAAGTTTATGGAAACGTTGAATGAGCATCACCAAGGATTTCAAAAAACGTGATATGTGTCGAAATGACTAAATTTGTGGTCAGAAATAGATACTGTGTAGTGAATGCCGGGTTTTCGTTATATCAATGCTTGAGCAATTTTAATTAAACTGTTGATTAACTTCAATAAAATATAAAGTACTTTTTTAGGTATAGGATTTCGATTTGATCTTTTTTAAGTTCATTCAGTTTGCTCCGAATAAAGCCACAAAAATGTTTTTTTTTTTAATCACCGGCTTCATCAAAACACCCAAAATCATATTATGCACTTCGGTATATTATGTGCATTTCATATTTAATCTAAGAAAAATACTCATATTTGTATATTTGACATTTCAAATATATGCAATCGTCACCGAACTGAAATTGAGATTATTTGATAGTACATACTCAATCTGACATACACTTTTCGATAATCTGAAATTTTCAGTTCTGAATTCAATGAGTTGAGTGTAGAACTGATTAAATGCTGGTTGTTGACTTTTACCTAAATCAAGATTATGGAAACGTCGAATGAGCATCACCGAGATTTACAAGAACGTGATATTTGTCGAAATGACTAAATTTGTGGTCGGAACTAAATACTGTGTGGGAAATGCGGGGTCTTCGTTATATCAAAGCTTGAGCAATTTTAATTAATCTGTTGATTAACTTCACTAAAATATAAAGTACATTTTTAGGTATAGGATTTCGATTTGATCTTTTTTAAGTTCATTTAGTTTGCTCCGAATAAAGCCACAAATATGTTTTTTTTAATCACCTGCTTCATCAAAACACCCAAAATCATATTATGCACTTTGGTATATTATGTGCATTTGATATTTAATCTAAGAAAAATACTCATATTTGTATATTCGACATTTCAAATATATGCAATCGTCACCGAATTGAAATTGAGATTATTTGATAGTACATACTCAATCTGACATACATTTTCGATAATCTGAAACTTTCAGTTCTGAATTCAATGAGTTGAGTGAAGAACTTATTAATTGTGGGTTATTGACTTTTACATAATACAAGTTTATGGAAACGTTGAATGAGCATCACCGAAGATTTACAAGAACGTGATATTTGTCGAAATGACTAAATTTGTGGTCGGAACTAAATACTGTGTGGGAAATGCGGGTTCTTCGTTATATCAAAGCTTGAGCAATTTTAATTAATCTGTTGATTAACTTCACTAAAATATAAAGTACATTTTTAGGTATAGGATTTCGATTTGATCTTTTTTAAGTTCATTTAGTTTGCTCCGAATAAAGCCACAAATATGTTTTTTTTAATCACCTGCTTCATCAAAACACCCAAAATCATATTATGCACTTTGGTATATTATGTGCATTTCATATTTAATCTAAGAAAAATACTCATATTTGTATATTTGACATTTCAAATATATGCAATCGTCACCGAATTGAAATAGAGATTATTTGATAGTACATACTCAACCTGACATACACAATTTAGTTAATCTGAAATTTTCAGTTCTGAATTCAATGAGTTGAGTGTAGAACTGATTAAATGCTGGTTGTTGACTTTTACCTAAATCAAGATTATGGAAACGTCGAATGAGCATCACCGAAGATTTACAAGAACGTGATATTTGTCGAAATGACTAAATTTGTGGTCGGAACTAAATACTGTGTAGGAAATGCGGGGTTTTTCGTTATATCAAAGCTTGAGCAATTTTAATTAATCTGTTGATTAACTTCAATAAAATATAAAGTACTTTTTTCGGTATAGGATTTCGATTTGATCTTTTTTAAGTTCATTCAGTTTGCTCCGAAAAAAGTCACAAATATGTTTTTTTTATTAACCTGCCTCATCAAAACACCCAAAATCATATTATGCACTTCGGTATATTATGTGCATTTCATATTTAATCTAAGCGAAATACTCATTTTTGTAAATTTGACATTTCAAATTTGTGCAATCGCCACCGAATTGAAATTGAGATTATTTGATAGTGCATACTCAATCTGACACACATTTCGATAATCTGAAATTTTCAGTTCTCAATTCAATGAGTTGAGTGTAGAACTGATTAATTGTGGGTTATTGACTTTTACATAATACAAGTTTATGGAAACGTTGATTGAGTATCTCCGAAGATTTACAAGAACGTGATATTTGTCGAAATGACTAAATTTGTGGTCGGAACTAAATACTGTGTGGGGATGCGAGGTTTTCGTTATATCAATGCTTGAGCAATTTTAATTAAACTGTTGCTTAACTTCAATGAAATAAAAAGAACTTTTTTAGGTATAGGGTTTTTTGATTTGACGTTTTTAAACTTCAATCAGTTTGTTCCGAATAAAGTCACAAATATGTTTTTTTTAATAACCTGCCTCATCAAAACACCCAAAACCATATTATGCATTTCGGTATATTATGTGCATTTCATATTTGATCTGCGAAAAATACTCATATTTGTAAATTTGACATTTCAAATATATGCAATCGCCACCGAATTGAAATTGAGATTATTTGATAGTGCATACTCAATCTGACATACACATTTCGATAATCTGAAATTTTCAGTTCTGAATTCAATGAGTTGAGTGTAGAAATGATTAAATGCTGGTTGTTGACTTTTACCTAAATCAAGTTTATGTAAACGTTGAATGAGCATCACCGAAGATTTACAAGAACGTGATATTTGTCGAAATGACTAAATTTGTGGTCGGAACTAAATACTGTGTAGGAAATGCGGGGTTTTCGTTATATCAATGCTTGAGCAATTTTAATTAATCTGTTGATTAACTTCACTAAAATATAAAGTACATTTTTACGTATAGGTTTTTTCGATTTGATCTTTTTTAAGTTCATTCAGTTTGCTCCGAATAAAGCCATAAAAATGTTTTTTTTTTAATCACCGGCTTCATCAAAACACTCAAAATCATATTATGCACTTCGGTATATTATGTGCATTTCATATTTAATCTAAGCGAAATACTCATTTTTGTAAATTTGACATTTCAAATTTGTGCAATCGTCACCGAATTGAAATTGAGATTATTTGATAGTATATACTCAATCTGACATACACTTTTCGATAATCTGAAATTTTCAGTTCTCAATTCAATGAGTTGAGTGTAGAACTTATTAATTGTGGGTTATTGACTTTTACATAATACAAGAGTATGGAAACGTTGAATGAGCATCGCCGAAGATTTCAAGAAACGTGATATGTGTCTAAATGACTAAATTTGTGGTCAGAAATAGATACTGTGTAGTGAATGCCGGGTTTTCGTCATATCAATGCTTGAGCAATTTTAATTAATCTGTTGATTAACTTCACTAAAATATAAAGTACATTTTTAGGTATAGGATTTCGATTTGATCTTTTTTAAGTTCATTTAGTTTGCTCCGAATAAAGCCACAAATATGTTTTTTTTAATCACCTGCTTCATCAAAACACCCAAAATCATATTATGCACTTTGGTATATTATGTGCATTTCATATTTAATCTAAGAAAAATACTCATATTTGTATATTTGACATTTCAAATATATGCAATCGTCACCGAATTGAAATAGAGATTATTTGATAGTACATACTCAATCTGACATAAACAATTTAGTTAATCTGAAATTTTCAGTTCTGAATTCAATGAGTTGAATGTAGAACTGATTAAATGCTGGTTGTTGACTTTTACCTAAATCAAGTTTATGGAAACGTTGAATGAGCATCACCGAAGATTTACAAGAACGTGATATTTGTCGTAATGACTAAATTTGTGGTCGGAACTAAATACTGTGTGGGGATGCGGGGTTTTCGTTATATCAATGCTTGAGCAATTTTAATTAAACTGTTGCTTAACTTCAATAAAATATAAAGTACTTTTTGCGGTATAGCATTTCGATTTGATCTTTTTTAAGTTCATTCAGTTTGCTCCGAATAAAGCCACAAAAATGTTTTTTTTTAATCACCGGCTTCATCAAAACACCCAAAATCATATTATGCACTTCGGTATATTATGTGCATTTCATATTTAATCTAAGCGAAATACTCATTTTTGTAAATTTGACATTTCAAATTTGTGCAATCGCCACCGAATTGGAATTGAGATTATTTGATAGTGCATACTCAATCTGACACACATTTCGATAATCTGAAATTTTCAGTTCTCAATTCAATGAGTTGAGTGTAGAACTGATTAATTGTGGGTTATTGACTTTTACATAATACAAGTTTATGGAAACGTTGAATGAGCATCTCCGAAGATTTACAAGAACGTGATATTTGTCGAAATGACTAAATTTGTGGTCGGAACTAAATACTGTGTGGGGATGCGGGGTTTTCGTTATATCAATGCTTGAGCAATTTTAATTAAACTGTTGCTTAACTTCAATGAAATAAAAAGGACTTTTTTAGGTATAGGGTTTTTTGATTTGACGTTTTTAAACTTCAACCAGTTTGCTCCGAATAAAGTCACAAATATGTTTTTTTTAATAACCTGCCTCATCAAAACACCCAAAACCATATTATGCATTTCGGAATATTATGTGCATTTCATATTTGATCTGCGAAAAATACTCATATTTGTAAATTTGACATTTCAAATATATGCAATCGCCACCGAATTGAAATCGAGATTATTTGATAGTGCATACTCAATCTGACATACACATTTCGATAATCTGAAATTTTCAGTTATGAATTCAATGAGTTGAGTGTAGAAATGATTAAATGCTGGTTGTTGACTTTTACCTAAATCAAGTTTATGTAAACGTTGAATGAGCATCACCGAAGATTTACAAGAACGTGATATGAGACGGAACGACTCAATTTTTGGATGGAAATAAGTACTGTGTAGTGAATTTGGGGTTTTCGTTATATCAATGCTTGAGCAATTTTAATTAATCTGTTGATTAACTTCACTAAAATATAAAGTACTTTTTTAGGTATATGATTTCGATTTGATCTTTTTTAAGTTCATTCAGTTTGCTCCGAATAAAGCCACAAAAATGTTTTTTTCAATGGCCGGCTTCATCAAAACACCCAAAATCATATTATGCACTTCGGTATATTA
The DNA here is from genome assembly GCA_030998225.1 of Diplolepis rosae. Classification (NCBI taxonomy): domain Eukaryota; kingdom Metazoa; phylum Arthropoda; class Insecta; order Hymenoptera; family Diplolepididae; genus Diplolepis; species Diplolepis rosae. The sequence continues at coordinate 1,033,678 of JAPYXD010000700.1, forward strand.
TGTGCATTTCATATTTAATCTAATAAAGATACTCATATTTGTATATTTTACATTTCAAATATATGCAATGGTCACCGAATTGAAATTGAGATTATTTGATAGTATATACTCAATCTGACATACACTTTTCGATAATCTGAAATTTTCAGTTCTCAATTCAATGAGTTGAGTGTAGAACTTATTAATTGTGGGTTATTGACTTTTACATAATACAAGATTATGGAAACGTTGAATGAGCATCACCGAAGATTTACAAGAACGTGATATTTGTCGAAATGACTAAATTTGTGGTCGGAACTAAATACTGTGTAGGAAATGCGGGGTTTTCGTTATATCAAAGCTTGAGCAATTTCAATTAATCTGTTGATTAACTCCACTAAAATATAAAGTACATTTTTAGGTATAGGATTTCGATTTGATCTTTTTTAAGTTCATTTAGTTTGCTCCGAATAAAGCCACAAATATGTTTTTTTTTAATCACCTGCTTCATCAAAACACCCAAAATCATATTATGCTCTTTGGTATACTATGTGCATTTCATATTTAATCTAAGAAAAATACTCATATTTGTATATTTGACATTTCAAATATATGCAATCGTCACCGAATTGAAATAGAGATTATTTGATAGTACATACTCAATCTGACATACACAATTTAGTTAATCTGAAATTTTCAGTTCTGAATTCAATGAGTTGAGTGTAGAACTGATTAAATGCTGGTTGTTGACTTTTACCTAAATCAAGTTTATGGAAACGTTGAATGAGCATCACCAACGATTTCAAAAAACGTGATATGTGTCGAAATGACTAAATTTGTGGTCAGAAATAGATACTGTGTAGTGAATGCCGGGTTTTCGTTATATCAATGCTTGAGCAATTTTAATTAATCTGTTGATTAACTTCACTAAAATATAAAGTACTTTTTTAGGTATAGGATTTCGATTTGATCTTTTTTAAGTTCATTCAGTTTGCTCCGAATAAAGCCACAAAAATGTTTTTTTTTAATGGCCGGCTTCATCAAAACACCCAAAATCATATTATGCACTTCGGTATATTATGTGCATTTCATATTTAATCTAAGAGAAATACTCATTTTTGTATATTTGACATTTCAAATATATGCAATGGTCACCGAATTGAAATTGAGATTATTTGATAGTACATACTCAATCTGACATACACTTTTCGATAATCTGAAATTTTCAGATCTCAATTCAATGAGTTGAGTGTAGAACTTATTAATTGTGGGTTATTGACTTTTACATAACACAAGATTATGGAAACGTTGAATGAGCATCACCGAAGATTTACAAGAACGTGATATTTGTCGAAATGACTAAATTTGTGGTCGGAACTAAATACTGTGTGGGAAATGCGGGGTCTTCGTTATATCAAAGCTTAAGCAATTTTAATTAAACTGTTGATTAACTTCAATAAAATATAAAGTACATTTTTAGGTATAGGATTTCGATTTGATCTTTTTTAAGTTCATTTAGTTTGCTCCGAATAAAGCCACAAATATGTTTTTTTTAATCACCTGCCTCATCAAAACACCCAAAATCATATTATGCACTTCGGTATATTATGTGCATTTCATATTTAATCTAAGCGAAATACTCATTTTTGTAAATTTGACATTTCAAATTTGTGCAATCGCCACCGAATTGAAATTGAGATTATTTGATAGTGCATACTCAATCTGACATACACATTTCGATAATCTGAAATTTTCAGTTCTCAATTCAATGAGTTGAGTGTAGAACTGATTAATTGTGGGTTATTGACTTTTACATAATACAAGTTTATGGAAACGTTGATTGAGTATCTCCGAAGATTTACAAGAACGTGATATTTGTCGAAATGACTAAATTTGTGGTCGGAACTAAATACTGTGTGGGGATGCGAGGTTTTCGTTATATCAATGCTTGAGCAATTTTAATTAAACTGTTGCTTAACTTCAATGAAATAAAAAGGACTTTTTTAGGTATAGGGTTTTTTGATTTGACGTTTTTAAACTTCAATCAGTTTGCTCCGAATAAAGTCACAAATATGTTTTTTTAATAACCTGCCTCATCAAAACACCCAAAACCATATTATGCATTTCGGTATATTATGTGCATTTCATATTTGATCTGCGAAAAATACTCATATTTGTAAATTTGACATTTCAAATATATGCAATCGCCACCGAATTGAAATTGAGATTATTTGATAGTGCATACTCAATCTGACATACACATTTCGATAATCTGAAATTTTCAGTTCTGAATTCAATGAGTTGAGTGTAGAAATGATTAAATGCTGGTTGTTGACTTTTACATAAATCAAGTTTATGTAAACGTTGAATGAGCATCACCGAAGATTTACGAGAACGTGATATGAGTCGGAACGACTAAATTTTTGGATGGAAATAGATACTGTGTAGTGAATGCCGGGTTTTCGTTATATCAATGCTTGAGCAATTTTAATTAATCTGTTGATTAACTTCACTAAAATATAAAGTACTTTTTTAGGTATAGGATTTCGATTTGATCTTTTTTAAGTTCATTCAGTTTGCTCCGAATAAAGCCACGAAAATGTTTTTTTTTAATGGCCGGCTTCATCAAAACACCCAAAATCATATTATGCACTTCGGTATATTATGTGCATTTCATATTTAATCTAAGAGAAATACTCATTTTTGTATATTTGACATTTCAAATATATGCAATTGTCACCGAATTGAAATAGAGATTATTTGATAGTACATACTCAATCTGACATACACAATTTAGTTAATCTGAAATTTTCAGTTCTGAATTCAATGAGTTGAGTGTAGAACTGATTAAATGCTGGTTGTTGACTTTTACCTAAATCAAGTTTATGGAAACGTTGAATGAGCATCACTAACGATTTCAAAAAACGTGATATGTGTCGAAATGACTAAATTTGTGGTCAGAAATAGATACTGTGTAGTGAATGCCGGGTTTTCGTTATATCAATGCTTGAGCAATTTTAATTAATCTGTTGATTAACATCACTAAAATATAAAGTACTTTTTTAGGTATAGGATTTCGATTTGATCTTTTTTAAGTTCATTCAGTTTGCTCCGAATAAAGCCACAAAAATGTTTTTTTTTTTAATCACCGGCTTCATCAAAACACCCAAAATCATATTATGCACTTCGGTATATTATGTGCATTTCATATTTAATCTAAGCGAAATACTCATTTTTGTAAATTTGACTTTTCAAATATATGCAATCACCACCGAATTGAAATTGAGATTATTTTATGGTACATACTCAATCTGACATACACATTTCGATAATCTGAAATTTTCAGTTCTCAATTCAATGAGTTGAATGTAGAACTGATTAAATCGGGGTTGTTGACTTTTACATAAGTCAAGTTTATGAAAACGCTAAATGAAAATCACCGAAGATTTACAAGAACGTGATATGAGTCGGAACGACTAAAGTTTTGGTCGGAACTAAGTACTGTGTAGTGAATTTGGGGTTTTAGTTATATCAATGCTTGAGCAATTTTAATTAATCTGTTGATTAACTTCACTAAAATATAAAGTACTTTTTTAGGTATAGGATTTCGATTTGGTCTTTTTTAAGTTCATTTAGTTTGCTCCGAATAAAGCCACAAATATGTTTTTTTTAATCACCTGCTTCATCAAAACACCCAAAATCATATTATGCACTTTGGTATATTATGTGCATTTCATATTTAATCTAAGAAAAATACTCATATTTGTATATTTGACATTTCAAATATATGCAATCGTCACCGAATTGAAATAGAGATTATTTGATAGTACATACTCAACCTGACATACACAATTTAGTTAATCTGAAATTTTCAGTTCTGAATTCAATGAGTTGAGTGTAGAACTGATTAAATGCTGGTTGTTGACTTTTACCTAAATCAAGATTATGGAAACGTCGAATGAGCATCACCGAAGATTTACAAGAACGTGATATTTGTCGAAATGACTAAATTTGTGGTCGGAACTAAATACTGTGTAGGAAATGCGGGGTTTTTCGTTATATCAAAGCTTGAGCAATTTTAATTAAACTGTTGCTTAACTTCAATAAAATATAAAGTACTTTTTTAGGTATAGGATTTCGATTTGATCTTTTTTAAGTTCATTTAGTTTGCTCCGAATAAAGCCACAAATATGTTTTTTTTAATCACCTGCCTCATCAAAACACCCAAAATCATATTATGCACTTCGGTATATTATGTGCATTTCATATTTAATCTAAGCGAAATACTCATTTTTGTAAATTTGACATTTCAAATTTGTGCAATCGCCACCGAATTGAAATTGAGATTATTTGATAGTGCATACTCAATCTGACACACATTTCGATAATCTGAAATTTTCAGTTCTCAATTCAATGAGTTGAGTGTAGAACTGATTAATTGTGGGTTATTGACTTTTACATAATACAAGTTTATGGAAACGTTGATTGAGTATCTCCGAAGATTTACAAGAACGTGATATTTGTCGAAATGACTAAATTTGTGGTCGGAACTAAATACTGTGTGGGGATGCGAGGTTTTCGTTATATCAATGCTTGAGCAATTTTAATTAAACTGTTGCTTAACTTCAATGAAATAAAAAGGACTTTTTTAGGTATAGGGTTTTTTGATTTGACGTTTTTAAACTTCAATCAGTTTGCTCCGAATAAAGTCACAAATATGTTTTTTTAATAACCTGCCTCATCAAAACACCCAAAACCATATTATGCATTTCGGTATATTATGTGCATTTCATATTTGATCTGCGAAAAATACTCATATTTGTAAATTTGACATTTCAAATATATGCAATCGCCACCGAATTGAAATTGAGATTATTTGATAGTGCATACTCAATCTGACATACACATTTCGATAATCTGAAATTTTCAGTTCTGAATTCAATGAGTTGAGTGTAGAAATGATTAAATGCTGGTTGTTGACTTTTACATAAATCAAGTTTATGTAAACGTTGAATGAGCATCACCGAAGATTTACGAGAACGTGATATGAGTCGGAACGACTAAATTTTTGGATGGAAATAGATACTGTGTAGTGAATGCCGGGTTTTCGTTATATCAATGCTTGAGCAATTTTAATTAATCTGTTGATTAACTTCACTAAAATATAAAGTACTTTTTTAGGTATAGGATTTCGATTTGATCTTTTTTAAGTTCATTCAGTTTGCTCCGAATAAAGCCACAAAAATGTTTTTTTTAATCACCTGCTTCATCAAAACACCCAAAATCATATTATGCTCTTTGGTATACTATGTGCATTTCATATTTAATCTAAGAAAAATACTCATATTTGTATATTTGACATTTCAAATATATGCAATCGTCACCGAATTGAAATAGAGATTATTTGATAGTACATACTCAATCTGACATACACAATTTAGTTAATCTGAAATTTTCAGTTCTGAATTCAATGAGTTGAGTGTAGAACTGATTAAATGCTGGTTGTTGACTTTTACCTAAATCAAGTTTATGGAAACGTTGAATGAGCATCACCAAGGATTTCAAAAAACGTGATATGTGTCGAAATGACTAAATTTGTGGTCAGAAATAGATACTGTGTAGTGAATGCCGGGTTTTCGTTATATCAATGCTTGAGCAATTTTAATTAAACTGTTGATTAACTTCAATAAAATATAAAGTACTTTTTTAGGTATAGGATTTCGATTTGATCTTTTTTAAGTTCATTCAGTTTGCTCCGAATAAAGCCACAAAAATGTTTTTTTTTTTAATCACCGGCTTCATCAAAACACCCAAAATCATATTATGCACTTCGGTATATTATGTGCATTTCATATTTAATCTAAGCGAAATACTCATTTTTGTAAATTTGACATTTCAAATTTGTGCAATCGCCACCGAATTGAAATTGAGATTATTTGATAGTGCATACTCAATCTGACACACATTTCGATAATCTGAAATTTTCAGTTCTCAATTCAATGAGTTGAGTGTAGAACTGATTAATTGTGGGTTATTGACTTTTACATAATACAAGTTTATGGAAACGTTGATTGAGCATCTCCGAAGATTTACAAGAACGTGATATTTGTCGAAATGACTAAATTTGTGGTCGGAACTAAATACTGTGTGGGGATGCGGGGTTTTCGTTATATCTATGCTTGAGCAATTTTAATTAAACTGTTGCTTAACTTCAATGAAATAAAAAGAACTTTTTTAGGTATAGGGTTTTTCGATTTGATCTTTTTTAAGTTCATTCAGTTTGCTCCGAATAAAGCCATAAAAATGTTTTTTTTTTAATCACCGGCTTCATCAAAACACTCAAAATCATATTATGCACTTCGGTATATTATGTGCATTTCATATTTGATATGCGAAAAATACTCATATTTGTAAATTTGACATTTCAAATATATGCAATCGCCACCGAATTGAAATTGAGATTATTTGATAGTGCATACTCAATCTGACATACACATTTCGATAATCTGAAATTTTCAGTTCTGAATTCAATGAGTTGAGTGTAGAAATGATTAAATGCTGGTTGTTGACTTTTACCTAAATCAAGTTTATGTAAACGTTGAATGAGCATCACCGAAGATTTACAAGAACGTGATATTTGTCGAAATGACTAAATTTGTGGTCGGAACTAAATACTGTGTAGGAAATGCGGGGTTTTCGTTATATCAATGCTTGAGCAATTTTAATTAATCTGTTGATTAACTTCACTAAAATATAAAGTACATTTTTACGTATAGGTTTTTTCGATTTGATCTTTTTTAAGTTCATTCAGTTTGCTCCGAATAAAGCCATAAAAATGTTTTTTTTTTAATCACCGGCTTCATCAAAACACTCAAAATCATATTATGCACTTCGGTATATTATGTGCATTTCATATTTAATCTAAGCGAAATACTCATTTTTGTAAATTTGACATTTCAAATTTGTGCAATCGTCACCGAATTGAAATTGAGATTATTTGATAGTATATACTCAATCTGACATACACTTTTCGATAATCTGAAATTTTCAGTTCTCAATTCAATGAGTTGAGTGTAGAACTTATTAATTGTGGGTTATTGACTTTTACATAATACAAGAGTATGGAAACGTTGAATGAGCATCGCCGAAGATTTCAAGAAACGTGATATGTGTCTAAATGACTAAATTTGTGGTCAGAAATAGATACTGTGTAGTGAATGCCGGGTTTTCGTCATATCAATGCTTGAGCAATTTTAATTAATCTGTTGATTAACTTCACTAAAATATAAAGTACATTTTTAGGTATAGGATTTCGATTTGATCTTTTTTAAGTTCATTTAGTTTGCTCCGAATAAAGCCACAAATATGTTTTTTTTAATCACCTGCTTCATCAAAACACCCAAAATCATATTATGCACTTTGGTATATTATGTGCATTTCATATTTAATCTAAGAAAAATACTCATATTTGTATATTTGACATTTCAAATATATGCAATCGTCACCGAATTGAAATAGAGATTATTTGATAGTACATACTCAATCTGACATAAACAATTTAGTTAATCTGAAATTTTCAGTTCTGAATTCAATGAGTTGAATGTAGAACTGATTAAATGCTGGTTGTTGACTTTTACCTAAATCAAGTTTATGGAAACGTTGAATGAGCATCACCGAAGATTTACAAGAACGTGATATTTGTCGTAATGACTAAATTTGTGGTCGGAACTAAATACTGTGTAGGGGATGCCGGGTTTTCGTTATATCAAAGCTTGAGCAATTTTAATTAAACTGTTGATTAACTTCAATAAAATATAAAGTACTTTTTGCGGTATAGCATTTCGATTTGATCTTTTTTAAGTTCATTCAGTTTGCTCCGAATAAAGCCACAAAAATGTTTTTTTTTAATCACCGGCTTCATCAAAACACCCAAAATCATATTATGCACTTCGGTATATTATGTGCATTTCATATTTAATCTAAGCGAAATACTCATTTTTGTAAATTTGACATTTCAAATTTGTGCAATCGCCACCGAATTGCAATTGAGATTATTTGATAGTACATACTCAATCTGACATACACTTTTCGATAATCTGAAATTTTCAGTTCTCAATTCAATGAGTTGAGTGTAGAACTGATTAATTGTGGGTTATTGACTTTTACATAATACAAGTTTATGGAAACGTTGAATGAGCATCTCCGAAGATTTACAAGAACGTGATATTTGTCGAAATGACTAAATTTGTGGTCGGAACTAAATACTGTGTGGGGATGCGGGGTTTTCGTTATATCAATGCTTGAGCAATTTTAATTAAACTGTTGCTTAACTTCAATGAAATAAAAAGGACTTTTTTAGGTATAGGGTTTTTTGATTTGACGTTTTTAAACTTCAACCAGTTTGCTCCGAATAAAGTCACAAATATGTTTTTTTTAATAACCTGCCTCATCAAAACACCCAAAACCATATTATGCATTTCGGAATATTATGTGCATTTCATATTTGATCTGCGAAAAATACTCATATTTGTAAATTTGACATTTCAAATATATGCAATCGCCACCGAATTGAAATCGAGATTATTTGATAGTGCATACTCAATCTGACATACACATTTCGATAATCTGAAATTTTCAGTTATGAATTCAATGAGTTGAGTGTAGAAATGATTAAATGCTGGTTGTTGACTTTTACCTAAATCAAGTTTATGTAAACGTTGAATGAGCATCACCGAAGATTTACAAGAACGTGATATGAGTCGGAACGACTAAATTTTTGGATGGAAATAAGTACTGTGTAGTGAATTTGGGGTTTTCGTTATATCAATGCTTGAGCAATTTTAATTAATCTGTTGATTAACTTCACTAAAATATAAAGTACTTTTTTAGGTATATGATTTCGATTTGATCTTTTTTAAGTTCATTCAGTTTGCTCCGAATAAAGCCACAAAAATGTTTTTTTTTAATGGCCGGCTTCATCAAAACACCCAAAATCATATTATGCACTTCGGTATATTTTGTGAATTTCATATTTAATCTAAGAGAAATACTCATTTTTGTATATTTGACATTTCAAATATATGCAATGGTCACCGAATTGAAATTGAGATTATTTGATAGTACATACTCAATCTGACATACACTTTTCGATAATCTGAAATTTTCAGATCTCAATTCAATGAGTTGAGTGTAGAACTTATTAATTGTGGGTTATTGACTTTTACATAATACAAGATTATGGAAACGTTGAATGAGCATCACCGAAGATTTACAAGAACGTGATATTTGTCGTAATGACTAAATTTGTGGTCGGAACTAAATACTGTGTAGGAAATGCGGGGTTTTCGTTATATCAAAGCTTAAGCAATTTTAATTAAACTGTTGATTAACTTCAATAAAATATAAAGTACATTTTTAGGTATAGGATTTCGATTTGATCTTTTTTAAGTTCATTTAGTTTGCTCCGAATAAAGCCACGAAAATGTTTTTTTTTAATGGCCGGCTTCATCAAAACACCCAAAATCATATTATGCACTTCGGTATATTATGTGCATTTCATATTTAATCTAAGAGAAATACTCATTTTTGTATATTTGACATTTCAAATATATGCAATTGTCACCGAATTGAAATAGAGATTATTTGATAGTACATACTCAATCTGACATACACAATTTAGTTAATCTGAAATTTTCAGTTCTGAATTCAATGAGTTGAGTGTAGAACTGATTAAATGCTGGTTGTTGACTTTTACCTAAATCAAGTTTATGGAAACGTTGAATGAGCATCACCAACGATTTCAAAAAACGTGATATGTGTCGAAATGACTAAATTTGTGGTCAGAAATAGATACTGTGTAGTGAATGCCGGGTTTTCGTTATATCAATGCTTGAGCAATTTTAATTAATCTGTTGATTAACTTCACTAAAATATAAAGTACTTTTTTAGGTATAGGATTTCGATTTGATCTTTTTTAAGTTCATTCAGTTTGCTCCGAATAAAGCCACAAAAATGTTTTTTTTTAATGGCCGGCTTCATCAAAACACCCAAAATCATATTATGCACTTCGGTATATTATGTGCATTTCATATTTAATCTAAGAGAAATACTCATTTTTGTATATTTGACATTTCAAATATATGCAATGGTCACCGAATTGAAATTGAGATTATTTGATAGTACATACTCAATCTGACATACACTTTTCGATAATCTGAAATTTTCAGATCTCAATTCAATGAGTTGAGTGTAGAACTTATTAATTGTGGGTTATTGACTTTTACATAATACAAGATTATGGAAACGTTGAATGAGCATCACCGAAGATTTACAAGAACGTGATATTTGTCGTAATGACTAAATTTGTGGTCGGAACTAAATACTGTGTAGGAAATGCGGGGTTTTCGTTATATCAAAGCTTAAGCAATTTTAATTAAACTGTTGATTAACTTCAATAAAATATAAAGTACATTTTTAGGTATAGGATTTCGATTTGATCTTTTTTAAGTTCATTTAGTTTGCTCCGAATAAAGCCACAAATATGTTTTTTTTAATCACCTGCTTCATCAAAACACCCAAAATCATATTATGCTCTTTGGTATACTATGTGCATTTCATATTTAATCTAAGAAAAATACTCATATTTGTATATTTGACATTTCAAATATATGCAATCGTCACCGAATTGAAATAGAGATTATTTGATAGTACATACTCAATCTGACATACACAATTTAGTTAATCTGAAATTTTCAGTTCTGAATTCAATGAGTTGAGTGTAGAACTGATTAAATGCTGGTTGTTGACTTTTACCTAAATCAAGTTTATGGAAACGTTGAATGAGCATCACCAACGATTTCAAAAAACGTGATATGTGTCGAAATGACTAAATTTGTGGTCAGAAATAGATACTGTGTAGTGAATGCCGGGTTTTCGTTATATCAATGCTTGAGCAATTTTAATTAATCTGTTGATTAACTTCACTAAAATATAAAGTACTTTTTTAGGTATAGGATTTCGATTTGATCTTTTTTAAGTTCATTCAGTTTGCTCCGAATAAAGCCACAAAAATGTTTTTTTTAATCACCGGCTTCATCAAAACACCCAAAATCATATTATGCACTTCGGTATATTATGTGCATTTCATATTTAATCTAAGAGAAATACTCATTTTTGTATATTTGACATTTCAAATATATGCAATGGTCACCGAATTGAAATTGAGATTATTTGATAGTACATACTCAATCTGACATACACTTTTCGATAATCTGAAATTTTCAGATCTCAATTCAATGAGTTGAGTGTAGAACTTATTAATTGTGGGTTATTGACTTTTACATAATACAAGATTATGGAAACGTTGAATGAGCATCACCGAAGATTTACAAGAACGTGATATTTGTCGTAATGACTAAATTTGTGGTCGGAACTAAATACTGTGTAGGAAATGCGGGGTTTTCGTTATATCAAAGCTTAAGCAATTTTAATTAAACTGTTGATTAACTTCAATAAAATATAAAGTACATTTTTAGGTATAGGATTTCGATTTGATCTTTTTTAAGTTCATTTAGTTTGCTCCGAATAAAGCCACAAATATGTTTTTTTTAATCACCTGCTTCATCAAAACACCCAAAATCATATTATGCTCTTTGGTATACTATGTGCATTTCATATTTAATCTAAGAAAAATACTCATATTTGTATATTTGACATTTCAAATATATGCAATCGTCACCGAATTGAAATAGAGATTATTTGATAGTACATACTCAATCTGACATACACAATTTAGTTAATCTGAAATTTTCAGTTCTGAATTCAATGAGTTGAGTGTAGAACTGATTAAATGCTGGTTGTTGACTTTTACCTAAATCAAGTTTATGGAAACGTTGAATGAGCATCACCAACGATTTCAAAAAACGTGATATGTGTCGAAATGACTAAATTTGTGGTCAGAAATAGATACTGTGTAGTGAATGCCGGGTTTTCGTTATATCAATGCTTGAGCAATTTTAATTAATCTGTTGATTAACTTCACTAAAATATAAAGTACTTTTTTAGGTATAGGATTTCGATTTGATCTTTTTTAAGTTCATTCAGTTTGCTCCGAATAAAGCCACAAAAATGTTTTTTTTTAATCACCGGCTTCATCAAAACACCCAAAATCATATTATGCACTTCGGTATATTATGTGCATTTCATATTTAATCTAAGCGAAATACTCATTTTTGTAAATTTGACATTTCAAATTTGTGCAATCGTCACCGAATTGAAATTGAGATTATTTGATAGTACATACTCAATCTGACATACACATTTCGATAATCTGAAATTTTCAGTTCTCAATTCAATGAGTTGAGTGTAGAACTGATTAATTGTGGGTTATTGACTTTTACATAATACAAGTTTATGGAAACGTTGAATGAGCATCTCCGAAGATTTACAAGAACGTGATATTTGTCGAAATGACTAAATTTGTGGTCGGAACTAAATACTGTGTGGGGATGCGGGGTTTTCGTTATATCAATGCTTGAGCAATTTTAATTAAACTGTTGCTTAACTTCAATGAAATAAAAAGGACTTTTTTAGGTATAGGGTTTTTTGATTTGACGTTTTTAAACTTCAACCAGTTTGCTCCGAATAAAGTCACAAATATGTTTTTTTTAATAACCTGCCTCATCAAAACACCCAAAACCATATTATGCATTTCGGAATATTATGTGCATTTCATATTTGATCTGCGAAAAATACTCATATTTGTAAATTTGACATTTCAAATATATGCAATCGCCACCGAATTGAAATCGAGATTATTTGATAGTGCATACTCAATCTGACATACACATTTCGATAATCTGAAATTTTCAGTTATGAATTCAATGAGTTGAGTGTAGAAATGATTAAATGCTGGTTGTTGACTTTTACCTAAATCAAGTTTATGTAAACGTTGAATGAGCATCACCGAAGATTTACAAGAACGTGATATGAGTCGGAACGACTAAATTTTTGGATGGAAATAAGTACTGTGTAGTGAATTTGGGGTTTTCGTTATATCAATGCTTGAGCAATTTTAATTAATCTGTTGATTAACTTCACTAAAATATAAAGTACTTTTTTAGGTATATGATTTCGATTTGATCTTTTTTAAGTTCATTCAGTTTGCTCCGAATAAAGCCACAAAAATGTTTTTTTTTTAATGGCCGGCTTCATCAAAACACCCAAAATCATATTATGCTCTTTGGTATACTATGTGCATTTCATATTTAATCTAAGAAAAATACTCATATTTGTATATTTGACATTTCAAATATATGCAATCGTCACCGAATTGAAATTGAGATTATTTGATAGTGCATACTCAATCTGACATACACATTTCGATAATCTGAAATTTTCAGTTCTGAATTCAATGAGTTGAGTGTAGAAATGATTAAATGCTGGTTGTTGACTTTTACCTAAATCAAGTTTATGTAAACGTTGAATGAGCATCACCGAAGATTTACAAGAACGTGATATGAGTCGGAACGACTAAATTTTTGGATGGAAATAAGTACTGTGTAGTGAATTTGGGGTTTTCGTTATATCAATGCTTGAGCAATTTTAATTAATCTGTTGATTAACTTCACTAAAATATAAAGTACTTTTTTAGGTATAGGATTTCGATTTGATCTTTTTTAAGTTCATTCAGTTTGCTCCGAATAAAGCCACAAAAATGTTTTTTTTTAATGGCCGGCTTCATCAAAACACCCAAAATCATATTATGCACTTCGGTATATTATGTGCATTTCATATTTAATCTAAGCGAAATACTCATTTTTGTAAATTTGACATTTCAAATTTGTGAAATCGCCACAGAATTGGAATTGAGATTATTTGATAGTGCATACTCAATCTGACACACATTTCGATAATCTGAAATTTTCAGTTCTCAATTCAATGAGTTGAGTGTAGAACTGATTAATTGTGGGTTATTGACTTTTACATAATACAAGTTTATGGAAACGTAGAATGAGCATCTCCGAAGATTTACAAGTACGTGATATTTGTCGAAATGACTAAATTTGTGGTCGGAACTAAATACTGTGTGGGGATGCGGGGTTTTCGTTATATCAATGCTTGAGCAATTTTAATTAAACTGTTGCTTAACTTCAATAAAATATAAAGTACATTTTTAGGTATAGGATTTCGATTTGATCTTTTTTAAGTTCATTTAGTTTGCTCCGAATAAAGGCACAAATATGTTTTTTTTAATCACCTGCTTCATCAAAACACCCAAAATCATATTATGCTCTTTGGTATACTATGTGCATTTCATATTTAATCTAAGAAAAATACTCATATTTGTATATTTGACATTTCAAATATATGCAATCGTCACCGAATTGAAATTGAGATTATTTGATAGTGCATACTCAATCTGACATACACATTTCGATAATCTGAAATTTTCAGTTCTGAATTCAATGAGTTGAGTGTAGAAATGATTAAATGCTGGTTGTTGACTTTTACCTAAATCAAGTTTATGGAAACGTTGAATGAGCATCACCAACGATTTCAAAAAACGTGATATGTGTCGAAATGACTAAATTTGTGGTCAGAAATAGATACTGTGTAGTGAATGCCGGGTTTTCGTTATATCAATGCTTGAGCAATTTTAATTAATCTGTTGATTAACTTCACTAAAATATAAAGTACTTTTTTAGGTATAGGATTTCGATTTGATCTTTTTTAAGTTCATTCAGTTTGCTCCGAATAAAGCCACAAAAATGTTTTTTTTTAATGGCCGGCTTCATCAAAACACCCAAAATCATATTATGCACTTCGGTATATTATGTGCATTTCATATTTAATCTAAGCGAAATACTCATTTTTGTAAATTTGACATTTCAAATTTGTGCAATCGCCACCGAATTGGAATTGAGATTATTTGATAGTGCATACTCAATCTGACACACATTTCGATAATCTGAAATTTTCAGTTCTCAATTCAATGAGTTGAGTGTAGAACTGATTAATTGTGGGTTATTGACTTTTACATAATACAAGTTTATGGAAACGTTGAATGAGCATCTCCGAAGATTTACAAGAACGTGATATTTGTCGAAATGACTAAATTTGTGGTCGGAACTAAATACTGTGTGGGGATGCGGGGTTTTCGTTATATCAATGCTTGAGCAATTTTAATTAAACTGTTGCTTAACTTCAATGAAATAAACAGGACTTTTTTAGGTATAGGGTTTTTTGATTTGACGTTTTTAAACTTCAACCAGTTTGCTCCGAATAAAGTCACAAATATGTTTTTTTTAATAACCTGCCTCATCAAAACACCCAAAACCATATTATGCATTTCGGAATATTATGTGCATTTCATATTTGATCTGCGAAAAATACTCATATTTGTAAATTTGACATTTCAAATATATGCAATCGCCACCGAATTGAAATCGAGATTATTTGATAGTGCATACTCAATCTGACATACACATTTCGATAATCTGAAATTTTCAGTTATGAATTCAATGAGTTGAGTGTAGAAATGATTAAATGCTGGTTGTTGACTTTTACCTAAATCAAGTTTATGTAAACGTTGAATGAGCATCACCGAAGATTTACAAGAACGTGATATGAGTCGGAACGACTAAATTTTTGGATGGAAATAAGTACTGTGTAGTGAATTTGGGGTTTTCGTTATATCAATGCTTAAGCAATTTTAATTAAACTGTTGATTAACTTCACTAAAATATAAAGTACTTTTTTAGGTATAGGATTTCGATTTGATATTTTTTAAGTTCATTCAGTTTGCTCCGAATAAAGCCACAAAAATGTTTTTTTTAATCACCTGCTTCATCAAAACACCCAAAATCATATTATGCACTTCGGTATATTATGTGCATTTCATATTTAATCTAAGAGAAATACTCATTTTTGTATATTTGACATTTCAAATATATGCAATGGTCACCGAATTGAAATTGAGATTATTTGATAGTACATACTCAATCTGACATACACTTTTCGATAATCTGAAATTTTCAGATCTCAATTCAATGAGTTGAGTGTAGAACTTATTAATTGTGGGTTATTGACTTTTACATAATACAAGATTATGGAAACGTTGAATGAGCATCACCGAAGATTTACAAGAACGTGATATTTGTCGTAATGACTAAATTTGTGGTCGGAACTAAATACTGTGTAGGAAATGCGGGGTTTTCGTTATATCAAAGCTTAAGCAATTTTAATTAAACTGTTGATTAACTTCAATAAAATATAAAGTACATTTTTAGGTATAGGATTTCGATTTGATCTTTTTTAAGTTCATTTAGTTTGCTCCGAATAAAGCCACAAATATGTTTTTTTTAATCACCTGCTTCATCAAAACACCCAAAATCATATTATGCTCTTTGGTATACTATGTGCATTTCATATTTAATCTAAGAAAAATACTCATATTTGTATATTTGACATTTCAAATATATGCAATCGTCACCGAATTGAAATTGAGATTATTTGATAGTGCATACTCAATCTGACATACACATTTCGATAATCTGAAATTTTCAGTTCTGAATTCAATGAGTTGAGTGTAGAAATGATTAAATGCTGGTTGTTGACTTTTACCTAAATCAAGTTTATGTAAACGTTGAATGAGCATCACCGAAGATTTACAAGAACGTGATATGAGTCGAAATGACTAAATTTGTGGATCAGAAATAAGTACTGTGTAGTGAATTTGGGGTTTTCGTTATATCAATGCTTGAGCAATTTTAATTAATCTGTTGATTAACTTCACTAAAATATAAAGTACTTTTTTAGGTATAGGATTTCGATTTGATCTTTTTTAAGTTCATTCAGTTTGCTCCGAATAAAGCCACAAAAATGTTTTTTTTTAATGGCCGGCTTCATCAAAACACCCAAAATCATATTATGCACTTCGGTATATTATGTGCATTTCATATTTAATCTAAGAGAAATACTCATTTTTGTATATTTGACATTTCAAATATATGCAATGGTCACCGAATTGAAATTGAGATTATTTGATAGTACATACTCAATCTGACATACACTTTTCGATCATCTGAAATTTTCAGATCTCAATTCAATGAGTTGAGTGTAGAACTTATTAATTGTGGGTTATTGACTTTTACATAATACAAGTTTATGGAAACGTTGAATGAGCATCACTAACGATTTCAAAAAACGTGATATGTGTCGAAATGACTAAATTTGTGGTCAGAAATAGATACTGTGTAGTGAATGCCGGGTTTTCGTTATATCAATGCTTGAGCAATTTTAATTAATCTGTTGATTAACATCACTAAAATATAAAGTACTTTTTTAGGTATAGGATTTCGATTTGATCTTTTTTAAGTTCATTCAGTTTGCTCCGAATAAAGCCACAAATATGTTTTTTTTAATCACCTGCTTCATCAAAACACCCAAAATCATATTATGCTCTTTGGTATACTATGTGCATTTCATATTTAATCTAAGAAAAATACTCATATTTGTATATTTGACATTTCAAATATATGCAATCGTCACCGAATTGAAATAGAGATTATTTGATAGTACATACTCAATCTGACATACACAATTTAGTTAATCTGAAATTTTCAGTTCTGAATTCAATGAGTTGAGTGTAGAACTGATTAAATGCTGGTTGTTGACTTTTACCTAAATCAAGTTTATGGAAACGTTGAATGAGCATCACCAAGGATTTCAAAAAACGTGATATGTGTCGAAATGACTAAATTTGTGGTCAGAAATAGATACTGTGTAGTGAATGCCGGGTTTTCGTTATATCAATGCTTGAGCAATTTTAATTAAACTGTTGATTAACTTCAATAAAATATAAAGTACTTTTTTAGGTATAGGATTTCGATTTGATCTTTTTTAAGTTCATTCAGTTTGCTCCGAATAAAGCCACAAAAATGTTTTTTTTTTTAATCACCGGCTTCATCAAAACACCCAAAATCATATTATGCACTTCGGTATATTATGTGCATTTCATATTTAATCTAAGCGAAATACTCATTTTTGTAAATTTGACATTTCAAATTTGTGCAATCGCCACCGAATTGAAATTGAGATTATTTGATAGTGCATACTCAATCTGACACACATTTCGATAATCTGAAATTTTCAGTTCTCAATTCAATGAGTTGAGTGTAGAACTGATTAATTGTGGGTTATTGACTTTTACATAATACAAGTTTATGGAAACGTTGATTGAGCATCTCCGAAGATTTACAAGAACGTGATATTTGTCGAAATGACTAAATTTGTGGTCGGAACTAAATACTGTGTGGGGATGCGGGGTTTTCGTTATATCTATGCTTGAGCAATTTTAATTAAACTGTTGCTTAACTTCAATGAAATAAAAAGAACTTTTTTAGGTATAGGGTTTTTTGATTTGACGTTTTTAAACTTCAATCAGTTTGCTCCGAATAAAGTCACAAATATGTTTTTTTAATAACCTGCCTCATCAAAACACCCAAAACCATATTATGCATTTCGGTATATTATGTGCATTTCATATTTGATCTGCGAAAAATACTCATATTTGTAAATTTGACATTTCAAATATATGCAATCGCCACCGAATTGAAATTGAGATTATTTGATAGTGCATACTCAATCTGACATACACATTTCGATAATCTGAAATTTTCAGTTCTGAATTCAATGAGTTGAGTGTAGAAATGATTAAATGCTGGTTGTTGACTTTTACCTAAATCAAGTTTATGTAAACGTTGAATGAGCATCACCGAAGATTTACAAGAACGTGATATGAGTCGGAACGACTAAATTTTTGGATGGAAATAAGTACTGTGTAGTGAATTTGGGGTTTTCGTTATATCAATGCTTGAGCAATTTTAATTAATCTGTTGATTAACTTCACTAAAATATAAAGTACTTTTTTAGGTATAGGATTTCGATTTGATCTTTTTTAAGTTCATTCAGTTTGCTCCGAATAAAGCCATAAAAATGTTTTTTTTTTAATCACCGGCTTCATCAAAACACTCAAAATCATATTATGCACTTCGGTATATTATGTGCATTTCATATTTAATCTAAGAGAAATACTCATTTTTGTATATTTGACATTTCAAATATATACAATGGTCACCGAATTGAAATTGAGATTATTTGATAGTACATACTCAATCTGACATACACTTTTCGATAATCTGAAATTTTCAGATCTCAATTCAATGAGTTGAGTGTAGAACTTATTAATTGTGGGTTATTGACTTTTACATAATACAAGATTATGGAAACGTTGAATGAGCATCACCGAAGATTTACAAGAACGTGATATTTGTCGAAATGACTAAATTTGTGGTCGGAACTAAATACTGTGTAGGAAATGCGGGGTCTTCGTTATATCAAAGCTTGAGCAATTTTAATTAATCTGTTGATTAACTTCACTAAAATATAAAGTACATTTTTAGGTATAGGATTTCGATTTGATCTTTTTTAAGTTCATTTAGTTTGCTCCGAATAAAGCCACAAATATGTTTTTTTTAATCACCTGCTTCATCAAAACACCCAAAATCATATTATGCTCTTTGGTATACTATGTGCATTTCATATTTAATCTAAGAAAAATACTCATATTTGTATATTTGACATTTCAAATATATGCAATCGTCACCGAATTGAAATAGAGATTATTTGATAGTACATACTCAATCTGACATACACAATTTAGTTAATCTGAAATTTTCAGTTCTGAATTCAATGAGTTGAGTGTAGAACTGATTAAATGCTGGTTGTTGACTTTTACCTAAATCAAGTTTATGGAAACGTTGAATGAGCATCACCAACGATTTCAAAAAACGTGATATGTGTCGAAATGACTAAATTTGTGGTCAGAAATAGATACTGTGTAGTGAATGCCGGGTTTTCGTTATATCAATGCTTGAGCAATTTTAATTAATCTGTTGATTAACTTCACTAAAATATAAAGTACTTTTTTAGGTATAGGATTTCGATTTGATCTTTTTTAAGTTCATTCAGTTTGCTCCGAATAAAGCCACAAAAATGTTATTTTTTAATCACCTGCTTCATCAAAACACCCAAAATCATATTATGCACTTCGGTATATTATGTGCATTTCATATTTAATCTAAGCGAAATACTCATTTTTGTAAATTTGACATTTCAAATTTGTGCAATCGCCACCGAATTGGAATTGAGATTATTTGATAGTGCATACTCAATCTGACACACATTTCGATAATCTGAAATTTTCAGTTCTCAATTCAATGAGTTGAGTGTAGAACTGATTAATTGTGGGTTATTGACTTTTACATAATACAAGTTTATGGAAACGTTGATTGAGCATCTCCGAAGATTTACAAGAACGTGATATTTGTCGAAATGACTAAATTTGTGGTCGGAACTAAATACTGTGTGGGGATGCGGGGTTTTCGTTATATCAATGCTTGAGCAATTTTAATTAAACTGTTGCTTAACTTCAATGAAATAAAAAGGACTTTTTTAGGAATAGGGTTTTTTGATTTGACGTTTTTAAACTTCAATCAGTTTGCTCCGAATAAAGTCACAAATATGTTTTTTTTAATAACCTGCCTCATCAAAACACCCAAAACCATATTATGCATTTCGGTATATTATGTGCATTTCATATTTGATCTTGCGAAAAATACTCATATTTGTAAATTTGACATTTCAAATATATGCAATCGCCACCGAATTGAAATTGAGATTATTTGATAGTGCATACTCAATCTGACATACACATTTCGATAATCTGAAATTTTCAGTTCTGAATTCAATGAGTTGAGTGTAGAAATGATTAAATGCTGGTTGTTGACTTTTACCTAAATCAAGTTTATGTAAACGTTGAATGAGCATCACCGAAGATTTACAAGAACGTGATATGAGTCGGAACGACTAAATTTTTGGATGGAAATAAGTACTGTGTAGTGAATTTGGGGTTTTCGTTATATCAATGCTTGAGCAATTTTAATTAATCTGTTGATTAACTTCACTAAAATATAAAGTACTTTTTTAGGTATAGGATTTCGATTTGATCTTTTTTAAGTTCATTCAGTTTGCTCCGAATAAAGCCACGAAAATGTTTTTTTTTAATGGCCGGCTTCATCAAAACACCCAAAATCATATTATGCACTTCGGTATATTATGTGCATTTCATATTTAATCTAAGAAAGATACTCATATTTGTATATTTGACATTTCAAATATATGCAATGGTCACCGAATTGAAATTGAGATTATTTGATAGTACATACTCAATCTGACATACACTTTTCGATAATCTGAAATTTTCAGTTCTCAATTCAATGAGTTGAGTGTAGAACTGATTAATTGTGGGTTATTGACTTTTACATAATACAAGTTTATGGAAACGTTGAATGAGCATCACCGAAGATTTACAAGAACGTGATATTTGTCGAAATGACTAAATTTGTGGTCGGAACTAAATACTGTGTAGGAAATGCGGGGTTTTCGTTATATCAAAGCTTGAGCAATTTCAATTAATCTGTTGATTAACTCCACTAAAATATAAAGTACATTTTTAGGTATAGGATTTCGATTTGATCTTTTTTAAGTTCATTTAGTTTGCTCCGAATAAAGCCACAAATATGTTTTTTTTAATCACCTGCTTCATCAAAACACCCAAAATCATATTATGCTCTTTGGTATACTATGTGCATTTCATATTTAATCTAAGAAAAATACTCATATTTGTATATTTGACATTTCAAATATATGCAATCGTCACCGAATTGAAATAGAGATTATTTGATAGTACATACTCAATCTGACATACACAATTTAGTTAATCTGAAATTTTCAGTTCTGAATTCAATGAGTTGAGTGTAGAACTGATTAAATGCTGGTTGTTGACTTTTACCTAAATCAAGTTTATGGAAACGTTGAATGAGCATCACCAACGATTTCAAAAAACGTGATATGTGTCGAAATGACTAAATTTGTGGTCAGAAATAGATACTGTGTAGTGAATGCCGGGTTTTCGTTATATCAATGCTTGAGCAATTTTAATTAATCTGTTGATTAACTTCACTAAAATATAAAGTACTTTTTTAGGTATAGGATTTCGATTTGATCTTTTTTAAGTTCATTCAGTTTGCTCCGAATAAAGCCACAAAAATGTTTTTTTTAATCACCGGCTTCATCAAAACACCCAAAATCATATTATGCACTTCGGTATACTATGTGCATTTCATATTTAATCTAAGAAAAATACTCATATTTGTATATTTGACATTTCAAATATATGCAATCGTCACCGAATTGAAATAGAGATTATTTGATAGTACATACTCAATCTGACATACACAATTTAGTTAATCTGAAATTTTCAGTTCTGAATTCAATGAGTTGAGTGTAGAACTGATTAAATGCTGGTTGTTGACTTTTACCTAAATCAAGTTTATGGAAACGTTGAATGAGCATCACCGAACGATTTCAAAAAACGTGATATGTGTCGAAATGACTAAATTTGTGGTCAGAAATAGATACTGTGTAGTGAATGCCGGGTTTTCGTTATATCAATGCTTGAGCAATTTTAATTAATCTGTTGATTAACTTCACTAAAATATAAAGTACTTTTTTAGGTATAGGATTTCGATTTGATCTTTTTTAAGTTCATTCAGTTTGCTCCGTATTACGCAACAAATATTTTTTTTTTTTTAATCACCTGCTTCATCAAAACACCCAAAATCATATTATGCACTTCGGTATATTATGTGCATTTCATATTTAATCTAAGCGAAATACTCATTTTTGTAAATTTGACATTTCAAATTTGTGCAATCGCCACCGAATTGAAATTGAGATTATTTGATAGTGCATACTCAATCTGACACACATTTCGATAATCTGAAATTTTCAGTTCTCAATTCAATGAGTTGAGTGTAGAACTGATTAATTGTGGGTTATTGACTTTTACATAATACAAGTTTATGGAAACGTTGATTGAGCATCTCCGAAGATTTACAAGAACGTGATATTTGTCGAAATGACTAAATTTGTGGTCGGAACTAAATACTGTGTGGGGATGCGGGGTTTTCGTTATATCTATGCTTGAGCAATTTTAATTAAACTGTTGCTTAACTTCAATGAAATAAAAAGAACTTTTTTAGGTATAGGGTTTTTTGATTTGACGTTTTTAAACTTCAATCAGTTTGTTCCGAATAAAGTCACAAATATGTTTTTTTTAATAACCTGCCTCATCAAAACACCCAAAACCATATTATGCATTTCGGTATATTATGTGCATTTCATATTTGATCTGCGAAAAATACTCATATTTGTAAATTTGACATTTCAAATATATGCAATCGCCACCGAATTGAAATTGAGATTATTTGATAGTGCATACTCAATCTGACATACACATTTCGATAATCTGAAATTTTCAGTTCTGAATTCAATGAGTTGAGTGTAGAACTGATTAAATGCTGGTTGTTGACTTTTACCTAAATCAAGTTTATGTAAACGTTGAATGAGCATCACCGAAGATTTACAAGAACGTGATATTTGTCGAAATGACTAAATTTGTGGTCGGAACTAAATACTGTGTAGGAAATGCGGGGTTTTCGTTATATCAATGCTTGAGCAATTTTAATTAAACTGTTGATTAACTTCAATAAAATATAAAGTACTTTTTGCGGTATAGGATTTCGATTTGATCTTTTTTTAAGTTCATTCAGTTTGCTCCGAATAAAGCCACAAAAATGTTTTTTTTTTTAATCACCGGCTTCATCAAAACACCCAAAATCATATTATGCACTTCGGTATATTATGTGCATTTCATATTTAATCTAAGCGAAATACTCATTTTTGTAAATTTGACATTTCAAATTTGTGCAATCGCCACCGAATTGAAATTGAGATTATTTGATAGTGCATACTCAATCTGACACACATTTCGATAATCTGAAATTTTCAGTTCTCAATTCAATGAGTTGAGTGTAGAACTGATTAATTGTGGGTTATTGACTTTTACATAATACAAGTTTATGGAAACGTTGAATGAGCATCAACGAAGATTTACAAGAACGTGATATTTGTCGAAATGACTAAATTTGTGGTCGGAACTAAATACTGTGTGGGGATGCGGGGTTTTCGTTATATCTATGCTTGAGCAATTTTAATTAAACTGTTGCTTAACTTCAATGAAATAAAAAGAACTTTTTTAGGTATAGGGTTTTTTGATTTGACGTTTTTAAACTTCAATCAGTTTGTTCCGAATAAAGTCACAAATATGTTTTTTTTAATAACCTGCCTCATCAAAACACCCAAAACCATATTATGCATTTCGGTATATTATGTGCATTTCATATTTGATCTGCGAAAAATACTCATATTTGTAAATTTGACATTTCAAATATATGCAATCGCCACCGAATTGAAATTGAGATTATTTGATAGTGCATACTCAATCTGACATACACATTTCGATAATCTGAAATTTTCAGTTCTGAATTCAATGAGTTGAGTGTAGAAATGATTAAATGCTGGTTGTTGACTTTTACCTAAATCAAGTTTATGTAAACGTTGAATGAGCATCACCGAAGATTTACAAGAACGTGATATGAGTCGGAACGACTAAATTTTTGGATGGAAATAAGTACTGTGTAGTGAATTTGGGGTTTTCGTTATATCAATGCTTGAGCAATTTTAATTAATCTGTTGATTAACTTCACTAAAATATAAAGTACTTTTTTAGGTATATGATTTCGATTTGATCTTTTTTAAGTTCATTCAGTTTGCTCCGAATAAAGCCACGAAAATGTTTTTTTTTTAATGGCCGGCTTCATCAAAACACCCAAAATCATATTATGCACTTCGGTATATTTTGTGAATTTCATATTTAATCTAAGAGAAATACTCATTTTTGTATATTTGACATTTCAAATATATGCAATGGTCACCGAATTGAAATTGAGATTATTTGATAGTACATACTCAATCTGACATACACTTTTCGATAATCTGAAATTTTCAGATCTCAATTCAATGAGTTGAGTGTAGAACTTATTAATTGTGGGTTATTGACTTTTACATAATACAAGATTATGGAAACGTTGATTGAGCATCACCGAAGATTTACAAGAACGTGATATTTGTCGAAATGACTAAATTTGTGGTCGGAACTAAATACTGTGTAGGAAATGCGGGGTTTTCGTTATATCAAAGCTTGAGCAATTTCAATTAATCTGTTGATTAACTCCACTAAAATATAAAGTACATTTTTAGGTATAGGATTTCGATTTGATCTTTTTTAAGTTCATTTAGTTTGCTCCGAATAAAGCCACAAATATGTTTTTTTTAATCACCTGCTTCATCAAAACACCCAAAATCATATTATGCACTTTGGTATATTATGTGCATTTCATATTTAATCTAAGCGAAATACTCATTTTTGTAAATTTGACATTTCAAATTTGTGCAATCGCCACCGAATTGAAATTGAGATTATTTGATAGTGCATACTCAATCTGACACACATTTCGATAATCTGAAATTTTCAGTTCTCAATTCAATGAGTTGAGTGTAGAACTGATTAATTGTGGGTTATTGACTTTTACATAATACAAGTTTATGGAAACGTTGATTGAGCATCTCCGAAGATTTACAAGAACGTGATATTTGTCGAAATGACTAAATTTGTGGTCGGAACTAAATACTGTGTGGGGATGCGGGGTTTTCGTTATATCAATGCTTGAGCAATTTTAATTAAACTGTTGCTTAACTTCAATGAAATAAAAAGGACTTTTTTAGGAATAGGGTTTTTTGATTTGACGTTTTTAAACTTCAATCAGTTTGCTCCGAATAAAGTCACAAATATGTTTTTTTTAATAACCTGCCTCATCAAAACACCCAAAACCATATTATGCATTTCGGTATATTATGTGCATTTCATATTTGATCTGCGAAAAATACTCATATTTGTAAATTTGACATTTCAAATATATGCAATCGTCACCGAATTGAAATTGAGATTATTTGATAGTACATACTCAATCTGATATACATTTTCGATAATCTGAAATTTTCAGTTCTGAATTCAATGAGTTGAGTGTAGAAATGATTAAATGCTGGTTGTTGACTTTTACCTAAATCAAGTTTATGTAAACGTTGAATGAGCATCACCGAAGATTTACAAGAACGTGATATGAGTCGGAACGACTAAATTTTTGGATGGAAATAAGTACTGTGTAGTGAATTTGGGGTTTTCGTTATATCAATGCTTGAGCAATTTTAATTAATCTGTTGATTAACTTCACTAAAATATAAAGTACTTTTTTAGGTATATGATTTCGATTTGATCTTTTTTAAGTTCATTCAGTTTGCTCCGAATAAAGCCACAAAAATGTTTTTTTTTAATGGCCGGCTTCATCAAAACACCCAAAATCATATTATGCACTTCGGTATATTTTGTGAATTTCATATTTAATCTAAGAGAAATACTCATTTTTGTATATTTGACATTTCAAATATATGCAATGGTCACCGAATTGAAATTGAGATTATTTGATAGTACATACTCAATCTGACATACACTTTTCGATAATCTGAAATTTTCAGATCTCAATTCAATGAGTTGAGTGTAGAACTTATTAATTGTGGGTTATTGACTTTTACATAATACAAGATTATGGAAACGTTGAATGAGCATCACCGAAGATTTACAAGAACGTGATATTTGTCGTAATGACTAAATTTGTGGTCGGAACTAAATACTGTGTAGGAAATGCGGGGTTTTCGTTATATCAAAGCTTGAGCAATTTCAATTAATCTGTTGATTAACTCCACTAAAATATAAAGTACATTTTTAGGTATAGGATTTCGATTTGATCTTTTTTAAGTTCATTTAGTTTGCTCCGAATAAAGCCACAAATATGTTTTTTTTAATCACCTGCTTCATCAAAACACCCAAAATCATATTATGCACTTTGGTATATTATGTGCATTTCATATTTAATCTAAGAAAAATACTCATATTTGTATATTTGACATTTCAAATATATGCAATCGTCACCGAATTGAAATAGAGATTATTTGATAGTACATACTCAATCTGACATACACAATTTAGTTAATCTGAAATTTTCAGTTCTGAATTCAATGAGTTGAGTGTAGAACTGATTAAATGCTGGTTGTTGACTTTTACCTAAATCAAGTTTATGGAAACGTTCAATGAGCATCACCAACGATTTCAAAAAACGTGATATGTGTCGAAATGACTAAATTTGTGGTCAGAAATAGATACTGTGTAGTGAATGCCGGGTTTTCGTTATATCAATGCTTGAGCAATTTTAATTAATCTGTTGATTAACTTCACTAAAATATAAAGTACTTTTTGCGGTATAGCATTTCGATTTGATCTTTTTTAAGTTCATTCAGTTTGCTCCGAATAAAGCCACAAAAATGTTTTTTTTTTAATCACCGGCTTCATCAAAACACCCAAAATCATATTATGCACTTCGGTATATTATGTGCATTTCATATTTAATCTAAGAGAAATACTCATTTTTGTATATTTGACATTTCAAATATATGCAATTGTCACCGAATTGAAATAGAGATTATTTGATAGTACATACTCAATCTGACATACACAATTTAGTTAATCTGAAATTTTCAGTTCTGAATTCAATGAGTTGAGTGTAGAACTGAATAAATGCTGGTTGTTGACTTTTACCTAAATCAAGTTTATGGAAACGTTTAATGAGCATCACCAACGATTTCAAAAAACGTGATATGTGTCGAAATGCATAAATTGGTGGTCAGAAATAGATACTGTGTAGTGAATGCCGGGTTTTCGTTATATCAATGCTTGAGCAATTTTAATTAATCTGTTGATTAACATCACTAAAATATAAAGTACTTTTTTAGGTATAGGATTTCGATTTGATCTTTTTTAAGTTCATTCAGTTTGCTCCGAATAAAGCCACAAATATGTTTTTTTTAATCACCTGCTTCATCAAAACATCCAGAATCATATTATGCACTTCGGTATATTATGTGCATTTCATATTTAATCTAAGCGAAATACTCATTTTTGTAAATTTGAGATTTCAAATTTGTGCAATCGCCACCGAATTGAAATTGAGATTATTTGATAGTGCATACTCAATCTGACACACATTTCGATAATCTGAAATTTTCAGTTCTCAATTCAATGAGTTGAGTGTAGAACTGATTAATTGTGGGTTATTGACTTTTACATAATACAAGTTTATGGAAACGTTGATTGAGCATCTCCGAAGATTTACAAGAACGTGATATTTGTCGAAATGACTAAATTTGTGGTCGGAACTAAATACTGTGTGGGGATGCGGGGTTTTCGTTATATCTATGCTTGAGCAATTTTAATTAAACTGTTGCTTAACTTCAATGAAATAAAAAGGACTTTTTTAGGTATAGGGTTTTTTGATTTGACGTTTTTAAACTTCAATCAGTTTGTTCCGAATAAAGTCACAAATATGTTTTTTTTAATAACCTGCCTCACCAAAACACCCAAAACCATATTATGCATTTCGGTATATTATGTGCATTTCATATTTGATCTGCGAAAAATACTCATATTTGTAAATTTGATATTTCAAATATATGCAATCGCCACCGAATTGAAATTGAGATTATTTGATAGTGCATACTCAATCTGACATACACATTTCGATAATCTGAAATTTTCAGTTCTGAATTCAATGAGTTGAGTGTAGAACTGATTAAATGCTGGTTGTTGACTTTTACCTAAATCAAGTTTATGTAAACGTTGAATGAGCATCACCGAAGATTTACAAGAACGTGATATTTGTCGTAATGACTAAATTTGTGGTCGGAACTAAATACTGTGTGGGGATGCGGGGTTTTCGTTATATCAATGCTTGAGCAATTTTAATTAAACTGTTGCTTAACTTCAATAAAATATAAAGTACTTTTTGCGGTATAGCATTTCGATTTGATCTTTTTTAAGTTCATTCAGTTTGCTCCGAATAAAGCCACAAAAATGTTTATTTTTTAATCACCGGCTTCATCAAAACACCCAAAATCATATTATGCACTTCGGTATATTATGTGCATTTCATATTTAATCTAAGCGAAATACTCATTTTTGTAAATTTGACATTTCAAATTTGTGCAATCGCCACCGAATTGAAATTGAGATTATTTGATAGTGCATACTCAATCTGACACACATTTCGATAATCTGAAATTTTCAGTTCTCAATTCAATGAGTTGAGTGTAGAACTGATTAATTGTGGGTTATTGACTTTTACATAATACAAGTTTATGGAAACGTTGAATGAGCATCTCCGAAGATTTACAAGAACGTGATATTTGTCGAAATGACTAAATTTGTGGTCGGAACTAAATACTGTGTGGGGATGCGGGGTTTTCGTTATATCAATGCTTGAGCAATTTTAATTAAACTGTTGCTTAACTTCAATGAAATAAAAAGGACTTTTTTAGGTATAGGGTTTTTTGATTTGACGTTTTTAAACTTCAATCAGTTTGCTCCGAATAAAGTCACAAATATGTTTTTTTTAATAACCTGCCTCATCAAAACACCCAAAACCATATTATGCATTTCGGTATATTATGTGCATTTCATATTTGATCTTGCGAAAAATACTCATATTTGTAAATTTGACATTTCAAATATATGCAATCGCCACCGAATTGAAATCGAGATTATTTGATAGTGCATACTCAATCTGACATACACATTTCGATAATCTGAAATTTTCAGTTATGAATTCAATGAGTTGAGTGTAGAAATGATTAAATGCTGGTTGTTGACTTTTACCTAAATCAAGTTTATGTAAACGTTGAATGAGCATCACCGAAGATTTACAAGAACGTGATATGAGTCGGAACGACTAAATTTTTGGATGGAAATAAGTACTGTGTAGTGAATTTGTGGTTTTCGTTATATCAATGCTTGAGCAATTTTAATTAATCTGTTGATTAACTTCACTAAAATATAAAGTACTTTTTTAGGTATATGATTTCGATTTGACCTTTTTTAAGTTCATTTAGTTTGCTCCGAATAAAGCCACAAATATGTTTTTTTTAATCACCTGCTTCATCAAAACACCCAAAATCATATTATGCACTTTGGTATATTATGTGCATTTCATATTTAATCTAAGAAAAATACTCATATTTGTATATTTGACATTTCAAATATATGCAATCGTCACCGAATTGAAATAGAGATTATTTGATAGTACATACTCAATCTGACATAAACAATTTAGTTAATCTGAAATTTTCAGTTCTGAATTCAATGAGTTGAATGTAGAACTGATTAAATGCTGGTTGTTGACTTTTACCTAAATCAAGTTTATGGAAACGTTGAATGAGCATCACCGAAGATTTACAAGAACGTGATATTTGTCGTAATGACTAAATTTGTGGTCGGAACTAAATACTGTGTAGTGAATGCCGGGTTTTCGTTATATCAATGCTTGAGCAATTTTAATTAATCTGTTGATTAACATCACTAAAATATAAAGTACTTTTTTAGGTATAGGATTTCGATTTGATCTTTTTTAAGTTCATTCAGTTTGCTCCGAATAAAGCCACAAATATGTTTTTTTTAATCACCTGCTTCATCAAAACATCCAAAATCATATTATGCATTTCGGTATGTTATGTGCTTTTCATATTTAATCTGCGAAAAAAACTCATATTTGTAAATTTGACTTTTCAAATATATGCAATCACCACCGAATTGAAATTGAGATTATTTTATGGTACATACTCAATCTGACATACACATTTCGATAATCTGAAATTTTCAGTTCTCAATTCAATGAGTTGAATGTAGAACTGATTAAATTGGGGTTGTTGACTTTTACATAAGTCAAGTTTATGGAAACGTCGAATGAGCATCACCGAAGATTTACAAGAACCCAATATTTGTCGAAATGACTAAATTTGTGGTCGGAACTAAATACTGTGTGGGGATGCGGGGTTTTCGTTATATCAATGCTTGAGCAATTTTAATTAAACTGTTGCTTAACTTCAATAAAATATAAAGTACTTTTTTAGGTATAGGATTTCGATTTGATCTTTTTTAAGTTCATTTAGTTTGCTCCGAATAAAGCCACAAATATGTTTTTTTTAATCACCTGCTTCATCAAAACACCCAAAATCATATTATGCACTTTGGTATATTATGTGCATTTCATATTTAATCTAAGAAAAATACTCATATTTGTATATTTGACATTTCAAATATATGCAATCGTCACCGAATTGAAATTGAGATTATTTGATAGTACATACTCAATTCGACATACACAATTTAGTTAATCCGAAATTTTCAGTCCTGAATTCAATGAGTTGAGTGTAGAACTGATTAAATGCTGGTTGTTGACTTTTACCTAAATCAAGTTTATGGAAACGTTGAATGATCATCACTAACGATTTCAAAAAACGTGATATGTGTCGAAATGACTAAATTTGTGTTCAGAAATAGATACTATGTAGTGAATACCGGGTTTTCGTTATATCAATGCTTGTGCAATTTTAATTAAACTGTTGATTAACTTCAATGAAATATAAAGTACTTTTTTAGGTA
Source organism: Diplolepis rosae (assembly GCA_030998225.1). Classification (NCBI taxonomy): domain Eukaryota; kingdom Metazoa; phylum Arthropoda; class Insecta; order Hymenoptera; family Diplolepididae; genus Diplolepis; species Diplolepis rosae. Next base: position 1,065,284 of record JAPYXD010000700.1, read on the forward strand.
TAGGTTTTTTCGATTTGATCTTTTTAAACTTCAATCAGTTTGCTCCGAAAAAAGTCACAAATATGTTTTTTGTAATCACCTGCTTCATCAAAAGACCCAAAACCATATTATGCATTTCGGTATGTTATGTTGCATTTCATATTTAATCTGCGAAAAATACTCATATTTGTAAATTTGACATTTCAAATATATGCAATCGTCACCGAATTGAAATTGAGATTATTTGATAGTACATACTCAATCTGACATACACATTTCGATAATCTGAAATTTTCAGTTCTAAATTCAATGAGTTGAATGTAGAACTGACTAAATGTGGGTTGTTGACTTTTACATGAATCAAGTTTATGTAAACGCTAAATGAGAATCACCGAAGATTTACAAGAACGTTATATGAGTCGGAGAGAAAAATTTGTGGTCGGAACTAAATACTGTGTAGTGGATGCGGGGTTTTCATTATATCAATGCTTTAGCAATTTTAATAAAACTGCTGATTAACTGCAATAAAATATAAAGTACTTTTTTAGGTATAGGTTTTTTCGATTTGATCTTTTTAAACTTCAATCAGTTTGCTCCGAAAAAAGTCACAAATATGTTTTTTTTTAATCACCTGTTTCATCAAAACACCCAAAACCATATTATGCATTTCGGTATATGATGTGCTTTTCATATTTAATCTGCCAAAAATACCCATATTTGTATATTTGACATTTCAAATATATGCAATCGTCAATTCAAGTTGTTTTGTTTAGTTATTGTTTTGCATTGATTTGAAATGGAGTTTCCAGACGGTAATTTTCGTCATATTTTACTTTATTACTTATGAAAAGGTAAAAACGCAGTGCAAGGTTGGAAAAAGTTGTATGATGTTTATGGTGAAAAATCATTAACAGAACGCCAGTGCCAGAATTGGTTTTCTCGTTTTCGTTCCGGAGATTTTGACCTCAAAGATGCACCACGCTCTGGACGAGCTACTGAAGTTGAGGACGTAGTACGACACTAAAGATCGCAGAGAAGCTTAACATATCAAATACATGCGTTGAAAGACATTTAAAACAACTTGGTTACGTTTATAAACGCGATATTTGGGTTCCTCACAAATTGAACGAAATTCAACTCATCAAACTTTTGCATCTACTATTAAAACTGACTGTCAAGTTCGCATCCTCTTTTCACTTACTAAGGAATATACTATTATTTCAAGTTTATTCAATATTTAAAATCCAATTTAGATTGAAAGTTTTCATAAAATTAAAAGCGCAAACTAGTGACGAACTTAGCAATCGTCAAGTTCAAACTCTTTAAATTGAAAATGCATATATTTAATATAAAAAGTTTCCGATCAATCGATAAAAACAGAATACCACAGTTCACATTAAATTATTACCACTACCATGGTTTCGATTCGCCCTCTTTAGGGCCAACAAATATTTTAAACGAAGAAACAGAAATAATTATAATCTATTAATGTATTTAGCAGCACATCCAACTGTAAAAAATAAAACATACATACGAATAGTAGCTTAAATTGTTTTGCCTATCATTTTTAGCAATTATACAAATTTCGAGATTAACTGCTTGCAAAACTACACTTTTACTCAAGCAAAATAAAAGTCTAAATACACCATGCATGAGTTTATATTTATTTCCTTATACATAACATACTGTGAAAAATTATTTTTTGATCAAATATGTCGAGTTATAATAAAATAGAATTTTTTTCTCTGAAAGTCAATAAACCTCCCTGAATATCCAGTAGAATTACTACAGATGCCTGGCAGTGATTGATTTGAATCTCTTCATGATGCAGTTGGTTCTGTCGTCCGGTTTGCAACAATCCACGGATGAGTCAAAATGCCCTCTAAGCTCAATCTCCGATCAGGATCAACAACTAACAACTAAAAAGAAAAATAATCAAGTTATATATCTTGCTGCCGCTGCCGAATATGAACACTCTTATTTTTTTTATTTACTAATGTATATAAAAGACAATGTGTTATAAATACATATTTTTTCGCACTAAACACGAATCCTATCATATGAGTTATCCGTTAGGTTAGGTTTTTAGAAATATTTAAGACTAAAGTGCTGAAAAAAGAAGTTTTGTCAATAATTATCATACAGTTGCTCTTACAGCGCTCTCGGCGTCTTCCAGTTAGAGGTCCGGGGTTCAATCCTTAAAACATTACGCAATAGGGTGAAAAGTAATTTATTTTATAAAAAAAATTTTGGACCTTTAAAAGATATTTAAACAATGTTATACAAACCATGAGTGTCATTTATTAAAAACTGAATTCATTAAAGTATGAAAATCTATTTACCTTAAACGTCGTAGTTTTTAGATCTAATTTTTATCACAGATAACATATTGTAAGGATCTCATATTTTTCTATAATATGATTAGAAGTCTATTTAAACTTAAATAATGTTGGTAGTTCTACGAACAACATCATCACGAAGTGTCAATAAACATTAGATAATACGGGCGACATTTTGGGAGACACAATTTGTTATTAGTAAGTTGTAATAGAAGGTTGAAAGAATAAATATTAGTATCAATTAGTATTAACTCAGTAATGCCCAAATTGTAGGTTTTCACATGATCATGTTTCATCGATCGCCAACAACGCTAGGGTAATGGAAATCTTACAAAAATTCGTACCCGTCTATTTTCGAGTATACTCTTTCCGATTTTGTTACTTAGAGAGCATAAAAAATTGATTTCCCCAAAAAATTGTGCAATTAAAAAGAAAATTTCGACCAATTTCTGAGGTAGTTTTTCCAAAAAAGTAATTTTTTCAAATCGTTTAACTCGAATCAGCATGTTTTCTGAAAAATCTTGTTTCTTTTTTGGTTTTTTGTTTCTGTTCTTGGATTTTTTTTGTTTTTCAATATTTTTTGTTTTTTAACTTTTTTGTATTATCTTTCTGTTTTTTTAATCATGTATTTCATTTTTAAATTTCAAAATTGCTTACTCTAACCTTTTGTTTCAAAAATTTGGTGCTTCTGTTCGAAACATGTCTTGCAAAAATACAAGTCACAAGCAGAGCATATATTCACAGTGCGTTTACCACATTGGTTGCTGCAGAATTTTGTAGTCCACCTCCACGTAGTGAAAATCGGGCAACAGTGTAGAAATTAGAAACTCGTTGGCAAATAGTGTTCGACTGATAGTCTTAAATTTATTCATTGAAAAATTGTTCGCTCTAAACCGATGTATTGTCAGCCATCTTCAATCTTGCATAACAGAATTCTCAAATCTGATTTCAGATTCGTAATCAGCGAGTTTGAAAACCCTTTAGACCAAATTTCAGCGCAAACTCACGCTATTTTTATGGTTCCGTCCACCATCTTTGATCCACCATTTTGAATGTTTCAGATCTGAACTTCGATTCGTATTCAGCATCCTTGAAAACCCAGGGGACCAAATTTTTGCGTCAAATCTCGTTTTTTATTATTTTCCTCCGCCATCTTAAATCAGCCATTTTGAATTTGGGAGATCTAACCTCAATTGTTGTACAAGAATTACTCACGAATGATTTTTCACAAAGTTCAACAAAGTATTCAACAATTCACTTCAAAAAGCAATATAAAACCGTTTCAGTCCATTTTTTCAATGTTACGCAAAGTTTTACACTTTTCCAGCCGCCATTTTGAATATACTAATGAAAATAAATTTTGTCCAAATACATGGTTTTGAAGCACATATAAAAATTGCACGAATTTTGATGAAAACAGGCCGATTCGAGTGGTCAAACGATTTGAAAAAATTACTTTTTTGGGAAAACTACCTCAGAAATTGGTCGAAATTTTCTTTTTAATTGCAAAATTTTTTGGGAAAATCAATTTTTTATGCTCTCTAAGTAACAAAATCGGAAAGAGCATACTCGAAAATAGTCGGGTACGAATTTTTGTAAGATTTCCATTACCCTAGCGTTGTTGGCAATCGATGAAATATGATCATGTGAAAAGCTAAAATTTGGGCGTTAATGGGTTAATTTAATATTTAAATTAATTTAAGATACGTTGATAGTAATCATTGATGTGCATTCTTTCAGATTGTAAATTTATACATAAAGCCCCACGAAAAAAAGTTGATCTTGTTAGATCTGGTCAGATCAAATTCCCAGATCTAACCAGATCTTGATTTTGTCGAGATCTGACCAGATCTGATCAGATCTAAAGTAGATCTGGTCATATTGAAAGTAGATCTGGTCATATCTCAACAAAATCAAGATCTGGTTAGATCTGGAAATTTGATCTGACCAGATCTAACAAGATCAACTTTTTTTTGCGGGTCTTTGTACTTTTTTATATAAATTGATTCTAAAAATTTTCATTTGAAATTGTCACTTTCTGTAGCTAAAATCTTAATTAAAAAAAAATCGAAATCAAATTGACAAATCTGTATGATTGTTACCTATGGGGCAATCTCTATTGTGTTCGGCTATTTGCGTTTTTAATCTTCTACCAGTTTCTTCTATGTCGATTTTTTCGCAGAATTTAGTTTTTATGAGGTAAACTACGTTAGATAAATTTTCAATTTTTTCACTATCTTTTTTATTGATGTAAAGATTTTCCAGTTTATGGCAATTTGAAGAAAAAAATATTTATTTAGAATTTTTAAAAGAACTTCTAATGCTTTCAGAAAGCCCTTGGATGTAAGGATGTGTACATTTTTTATTATTTTTATTATAATTTTCTAACCATTCTTCCTTTTTTTTGTTTTTTATCGAACTATTGTAATTCATTCTTTCTTTAATAGGACTAATCAAGGGCATAAGGCATAACTGTTTATTATCAAAATCTCTCTAAATTGATTTAAGTTTTCTTTTCTAAATTGAACATCTCTATGTTTTATTCCTCAATCAATTAAATTTTCAACACAACCAATTTTTTGTGCAAAAGGGTGGTGAGAATTATAATTTAAATACTGATCTGATTGGTTGGCTTTTGTACAAATCCATATTACCAATTTCACATTTTATTATTGATGAATCTAAATAGCTTAAAATCCTGTTAAATTCTATCTTACTTATGAATTTTAGAGAATGTTCTACTACGTATCGTGTATATGGTATATAATAGGTTTAAAATTCAATATTTTAAAAACTCTTGCTTCTATATCTTCTTACACAATATTCGCAATAATTGGAGACAAATGAGAATCAATGGGACATCCTGATACTTGTTTGTAGTAACTTTTGTTGAAAGAAAAAACTTTATAATTGAAAACTGTTCTAATTGCAATTAGTATTTCGTTTTTTGAGTTTTTTGTTAGGTTATGAAAAAGATTGAGTCTTTCTTCTACTGTAGTTCAGGCAAACTGTCATTTGATACCGTATTAACTCACGAACGCATTTTTCTTGGCATAATCGCTTCATTCTGGGTCACTTATATATCATCTGGTTTTGTGACAAGAATTTCGGACCGGAACCCGGGCAAATTTCTGGAAAAAGGTGCCAAAAATCACATTTGCGTGGATTGTTGCTTTCCTATGGATTTTAGCGAAAATACGTGTAAAGAGAAAAGAAAGTGGATACAATTCTGAGAAATTAAAAAAATAATTATCCTAGCATCAATACTTTGCGAGATACAGAATTTCGAAGAAACCTGTTTTTTTTTTCGATTTTTGCCCGAAAATCTCTACTTTTCAAAAAACCATCTAGCTCTCTGTGGGTGATGTGGTGGGTACTATTAAAAATCACACTTGCGTTTGAAGAGTGAAAAATCCATAAAAAAAGATATAACCTTTTCACTAGGGCTGTTGAAAAGCTTATAAAATTTCCATTCCAATGAGTATTTGATTTGAAATTATTTGCTTTTATAGGTATTCAGAAGGTGCGTAAACCTGGAAGTACCACCATGTCCAAACAATGTATGCCCTATGCCTAAATTATGGGCTCATTTAGGGCTCTTACATGGCCCTAAAACAAAATTTTCAAAAACAACCCCTAGCTCTGAATAGACTACCCCAAAAAATAAATATGCACTAAGTCCAATATTAAACGAATCAGAATTAAGAGCTATTTTTAAGCTCTCCAATTCATCCCAACATAATTTTCAAAAATCATCCCCTAACATTTAAAAACTACTCTTAAGTCAAAGAGCCACATTAAATACAATAAAAAGTATAGTGAACGCCAAATACTTTTTTAGAACTTTCTTTCTGTAAAATTCGGTCCGAAATTCTACGAACCAAGTTGCCTTAAATCTTTACAAATCCTTGAACTGAACAGCTACAGGTTTTTCTTTAAATTCCTTTAACGTATTGAATCTATAACTTAATTCGTGCGGTTCGCTAAGAGATGGCGCAACTTGATTATTATTCCATCGCTCCAATATTCCGAACATGCGTTGGAAAGCTACTGTCATTGTGCGTCTTTTTCAGTATGTGCTATTCATTTGAAGCGTAAACAACAATAATTTTTTTTCACTCAAATATGTCGAACTTTGTGCCTGAAAAAATTTTTATGCGGGGAGTTCTTCTTCATTACTTTAATATGAAGAAAACTGCTGCCGAAAGTCATCGTATTTTGGTGGAAGTTTATGGTGAACATGCTCTAGCTGAGCGAACGTGCCAAAAGTGGTTTACACGATTTAAAAGTGGTGATTTTGGCTTGCAAGACGAAGAACGTCCCGGGCAGGCCAAAAAGTTTGAAGATGAAGAACTGGAAGCATTACTCGATGAAGATTGTTGCCAAAACACAAGAAGAGCTCGCAGAATCTTTGGTTGTTGGAACGCCACAAAAAGAAGTCATTTTTGCATTGGATTGTTACTGGTGATGAAAAATGGATCCATTACGACAACCCCAAGCGCAAAAAATCATATGTGAAACCCGGCCAACCAGCCAAATCAACGGCAAACCCGAATATCCATGGCACGAAGGTAATGCTCAGTATTTGGTAGGATCGGAAGGGTGTGCTGTATTATGAGCTGCTAAAACCAGGTGAAACCATCAATGGAGAACGCTACCGAACACAATTAATCCGTTTGAAGAGAGCAATAGCCAAAAAACGCCCGGAATATGCGACCAGACACGAGGAAATAATTTTCCATCATGACAACACTCGGCCCCATGTTGCTATTCCGGTTAAGAGCTATTTAGAAAACAGTGGATGGGAAGTTTTACCCCACCCGCCTTATAGCCCAGACCTTACCCCTTCTGACTACCATTTGTTCCGGTCGATGCAGAACGCCCTCACTGGAATACGGTTCACATGAGAACAGGCTATCAAAAATTGGCTTGATTCATTCTTGGCCGACAAGCCAGCGCAGTTGTTTTGGGATGGAATCCACAAATTGCTAGAAAGATGGGAAAAAGTCATAGCTTTAGATGGTCAATACTTTGAATAATGCTATCGTGCATGTTTTTCTTGAATAAACGTTCAAATTTTGAAAAAAAACGCACGAATTAAGTTATAGATCCAATAATTTGGTCTCCCGTTTTGAAAACAATTTGAACAACATGAAGGGTTTCGATCACTGACATTTGCACTTACGATGACGGTGACATCTGAGCATAGGAGTTACTAAATGTAGTGAATGTTGAAGCAAAATTCTAATTTACGAATAAATGTTTTCTTTATCTAGTGGTTCAGTACACAGTTTAAGGAGGACATCAAATTCGCATATAAATAAGCAATTCCGGTACAATTTTAATATTTTCGGACAGACTGCCGTATAGTGGCCCGGAAATCTTTTGGAACTGATATAACGGACAACTATAAGTTCGTATGTATCTGTATGTTTGACAGGGTCTGGGAAACTTCGTTGAATATCTCCTAATGTGACTTCCGGTAGAATGTTTCCATGAGCTACTTCAATGAATAGGAAAGAACCTGAAAATTACGTACATGTTATTTATAATGTACTGTGAAAGATACCTATTGGATTGGCAACAAAGTCATTTCGTTTTTTTTCATGGTTTTCAAAGCAAGTTTATTAATACAAATAAAAAACATTAATCAATAATATATGAACATTTTGTGCGATGACCTTTTGCCATCTTTCAGTCAGCTTCATAATTCCGCTTTCATAGAAAGTTCGGTTCTTAGAAGCGAAAAACTGAATCAACTCATTTTTGACAGCCTTATATGAATCGAATATTTCTCCATTCAAATGGTTCTGAAGTGAACGCAATAAATGATAATCGGATGGTGCAAAGTCAGAATTATACGGTGGATGAGGCATAACTTCCCAACCTAACTCCAATAATTTTTTGCAAGTGACCAAAGATGTATGTGGTCTGGCGTTATCTTGTGGAAGATGACGACTTTACGAGTTGCCAGTTTTGGCCGCTTTTCCCTGATTTCTTTGTCCAATTTTATTAGCTGGCGACAGTAGACATTCGAATTGATAAATTAGTTCCTTGGGGGCAGCTCAAAATGAACAATACCTTTGAAATCCCACCACTCAACGTAAACTTCTTTTGATGAATACACTGCTAAAAGAAAATGATTTATGTATTATTAATTCTACTATATACACTATACAGCTATAGAATAATATATATATATATAATATAATAATTCTAATAATTCTAATAATAATAATTCAATTCAATAAATAATAATTTGAATTAAATGATAAATATTTTACCTACCGTTAATGGTGCCTCCTTTTTTATAACTTCGGATTTGATGATTGGCAAAATTAAATCCACATTTCAATTTCGTTGCATCGAAAATCAAATCCGCCAGCCAATCTTCCCATTCGTCCGGACTAAATCGATAATAATTTCTGTGTCGAGTTTTGTTACCATCTTGACATGCATATACTTTTTCAACAATGAATTTTTCAAATTTAGTTTTTTGACAGAATATTTGAAAGTTGAAATTGTTTTCTTCCATCGAGCAGTTTTCTTCCGGTTCACTTGCCTCCATTATTATTGAATCATTTTTCAATTCATTTTTTCTTTCTTTTTTTCTATTCAAGTTTAATTTCGCAACAAAATCTTCCGTAAACATTTTTGAATAGAGAGTTCTTGCAGAATGACGATTTTGTAAAATTTGTGACAAGGTTTTCCAAATTTCATGATCTTTTCCAGCTACTTGTCCATCTTCCAAAAAAAAGTTCCGACTCAAGAACTAAATTTTCTGGAACGTTTGTTTTTCTTCCTCGTTTAGATATTTTCAAAATTTTATAAAGAACTAAAGCTTCACCAGTATGAAATTCACGCGAAGATCATTAATAATTACAACTAGCCAATAACAGCTAACTGAGTTGGTGGAAGAAGGAAAAATTAAAAATATAAAAATATTTTCGTTTGAATAAATGGAATATGTGTTCCACTAACTGTCATAAGACCTACAAGAATTTGAAATTCACTATATCAAAGTTGCAAAGCGAAACAAAGAATATGTGAATCTAAAAACCACTGTATCAGAAATCACTCACTCCACCAAAAGGTTTGACCTTCAGAAGAGGGGAGAGGTTTCAGTGGAAATACAGACACAAGAAACCGAGAATGAATGTTTTGATTTTTGCTACGCGTCGCCAGGTTTCTGGAAAATTCATAATATGAATTTCTCAAATATGCTTTCCAGGTTATAATATTCATTGTTCGACTTAGTAGAAATATTTTTAGACAACTTAGTAATCATAATATTATTTTTTCTTACTCTTGATTTTTGTAATGGAGATTTATAATATTTGGTAGTTAAAATACTAATTTTTTTTCTACGTGCTTTAAAGACTGTTATGACTATATTAAATTATGATGCTATAATATGAATAAGTGAAATAAAACCTCGGCTTTCCCTATTTGGAAACGATACTATCCTAAAATATGATTTATTTTGATCATTTACTCTAACAAAAAGTCTCTCAATGTACTTTAGGAAACACTAAACATCTCCAAAAGAGTGCGCTGGGCCTACTAAACCACAATCGTAGGAATCGACAATGATCGAAGAATGGAGAAAAAAGGTCAATTCAATCAAATTATTTAACGAAAAAAGTAGAGAGGCTGATAAACAGATTAAGCATGTCGAAAATTAAATAAAAAATGTTATTTAGCTCATATCTTCTATACGTTTTTATATCTTTTAAGGGTTTAAGAATATTCCAATCATTTACTATACTTTTTATTGTATTTAATGTGGCACTTTGACTTTAGATTAGTTTTTAAATGTTAGGGGATGATTCTTGAAAATTATTTTGGGATGAATTGGAGAGCCTAAAAATAGCCGTTAATTCTGATTCGTTTAATTTTGGACTTGGTGCATATTTATTCTTTGGGGTAGTCTATTCAGAGCTAGGGGTTGTTTTTGAAAATTTCGTTTTAGGGCCATGTAAGAGCCCTAAATGAGCCCTTATTTCTTGTGGATGATAAGAGTGGACATATCAAATATTTGGTCTATGGTACTGCTGGCTTGACGTCAAGCTGGCAGTACCATGCATTATTTTAAAAAAATGCAGAGTCCTAAATTTGGCTTTTGGTTACTAAATTAGCCCTAAATGAGACCTTAATTTTGGCATAGGGCATACATTGTTTGGACATGGTGGTACTTCCAGGTTTACGCACCTGTATTCAGATATCATGTGATAAATACCGGAAAATATTCTTGTTCTTCCAGAATTTATTACCTTAATTTTAGTTTTTTGCATGAACTAGGAAAATTGCAGGATAAAATATTCCCGCATGAAATGACTGAGTTCAGATCGGCCGTCGCGGGATTTGATGGTCTCGCTAGTTCCCTCGTGTGTCGAGACAAGACCGAAATCAGCCATAATGGAGTGGCGCTAACGCGGGGCACGGGTTTAAAACAATTAATTTCATTTTAAAATTTGTACTTGTTGAATTGAATTTATTTGTTTAATTAATTATAATATGTATACATAGGAATTATAAAAACGATTTGAATATAACATAATGTTTAAAATAAATGATTGAATTATTATTCAAATTTAAAGAACTTAAAATCCATCTGCGGAAAAGAGACGCTTAGGACTGCGTTGGGAAACGTATCCTATCTGATATGCGACTAATGTCCTCCAAAAATGTAGGCAGTGGTAAAACTTTCGAACTCAACTAATTAATTAAATTATTTTATGTGACTCCGGCGCATTTATGCGTTTTTATGCGATAGTTGAGAGTAGCATAATGCTGTGTATTACGATACAAAGGAGCATAATGTAAAAATTGAACTGCGCATGCACCTATGACGATGCAAAGGAGAATAATGTCCACGCACGAAAATCGTGATAAAATTTTTTTTTCGGTCATTCCTAAAAACAAAAATACCGTTTTGTAGGATTTTTCATGACAAATTTTTTATTTCAATACAATTTTTATGCAGCTTTAATAGTTTTTAGATAAAAATTAAAAACACTCAATTTTTCGTCATTAAAAATGATCGAAAATCAGTGTTTTTCAAAACATAAATTGCTATGACTCGGTCAATTTTGGACGGAATCGTTTGTTTCTTTTATCATTAGACGTGGAATACTTTAGCGGAGCCATTGTATTAAATGAAACACGTTGAAACATTTTTCTTTAAATTCTGACGGACTGTACACTACTGTACACTCAGTCACGTTTCCTTCACCTGCAATGACGACCATCACGTGCAGTGTCCCCCACTATTCATGGCTTTCCTTCACCACGCGCGGACAGCTATAAATGGGAGGCCGGAGAACCGTTTATTATAGCACGTCGACAACATTCTACTCAACTCCTTACTATTTCCTATGTATCGCTTATTGATATTCACTTTGGGTGAATTAGGTATTTATCAAATTCATTTTACCCGACTAGGATTTAATAAATGTTCAAATGTCCTTAAGTCCCAAGTTTAATCGACAGAATTGAGTTTAACTTTCCATCGTGATTTATATTTAAAAATTCTTATATTTTTATTCTTTCACAAATTATTTTCAACATTAAATCATTTAAATTTATGAAATGGATTTCATATAATTATTTCAAAATTTTCCGCTCTTTAGAATACATCGGGTTGGGGGGACGGGGGCTTCGTTTACAATGATATTAGTTCTTGCTATCAAAACTTGGCGGCGCTGATTCTCATTTTCACCTTTTTAAGTACCCTTCTATAATACATGGTAGTGGCCGCTCTGTGGAGCCGGGTAACACCGGAGTTTCGACTGGACGGACGGCAAGGAGATGCCTCTCCTGATGGATTCCCCCATAGGAGGGTATCTCCAGTACCGACCGACCTCCATACCTGGTGGAACCGGAACGAGCGTTGGCGAATGGGCGCTCCCATGGTCAGCTCTCGGCGTGAGTGAGCACCTGACTAGGTGCTGCTCAGGTTTCGCTAGGATATGGTGGCGACACCACCACAGAACTAATCTCCAGAAGATGCCGCGTTGAACGCCGACGAATGGGTGCCCCCATGGTCGGCCTTCAACATGGGCTGGAAATCAGCTTTAGGTGCCCCTGACTGACTCCGGCCCCGACATCCCTGGGTGAGGACGTACACATCCAAACCAGGGGGACCCGACCCACTACGCTACTCTCACGTAGAGTGCCGGTGAATGGGTGCTCCCATGACCGTCCCTTTGCGCAGCACGGGGCTCGACTTTAGGTGCCCCTGATCGACCTCCGCCTGGGGCGCTCGGCGGGCCGCGGACCCCTAGGGAACCAATGACCCCGAACCGACACGAACTTACTCGAAGTGATTCGGACGACGAACCGTCTCGAACTGATCCCAAACCAACCCGAACTTACCTGGAGTGATTCAGACGACGAACCGACTTGAACTGATCCCGAACTGATCCCGAACCGACCAGAACCGACCCGAACACTACCGAACGCGCTTCGAACTCATCCGATTAACCGCGGAGACAGAAGAAACCGACACCGGGCTCGACCGATCGCGGACACCAACACCTCCCCCTCCTTTAAACGACCGACCGACAAACCCAAAATCCCGGCCCCTAAGTACCGCCATGTCCAGGGACCCGAGTGCAGGACGCGGACACAGATACTGCTGCTAGCGTTCTCCCCTACGACGATACCAACCTGACCCCGACTAACGGATAACACGAACCCGAGGAGGGTGGAAGGAGGTGGTTACGCGCACTACCTGGGTGCCTGGGCTCCAGACGAAATTTACACCGCCAGCGCAGAATACCTACGATAACACCATTGTTCCCTGTTTTCTTTCCAGAAAATATTTTTCTACTGATCTGAAGTGAATCTTGGTAAAAAATTCGCATAGGAAGCTTATGGGCGTGCGGAAATGGTGAGTTTCTATTGGCAAATTGCAATGCTTAATAGTTTGAAAACTATTGTTGGCACAACATTTTGTCAATATGATTTCTTGTTTGGTTTTTAACAAAGAATTTGACATTCGGAACTTTATGACTATTGGCGGATCACCCTGTATATTAATGACTTTTGAGCTTTTTACATTAATGCATACAAAAGTTGTACTTATAAAAAAAGAGTACCTATATTTCATTTTTATACTTCATCACAGAGATTATATTTTTTATAATACTTTTATGACATATTTCCACACATATTGATCAGAAACTTCAAAAGTTTCGGTTATTTTGGTCAACAGAAACAATTGAAAACACTACATTGTGACATTACCATTTCTTCACTTGGACAGAGTCTTAGATCGGATACAGACTTAACATCATTAAAAACACCAAAGTTCTTCTCATATATTGAAAGTCATTACGGACAACTAACCAAGAATCACCTTGAAAATTAGACTTCAAATAACCGACGTGTGGCTGAGTCTACTTCCAAACGACAATTTTTATTAACTTGCAAGAGTAATGATGTACTTCCTTAACACCTAGTGAATTTTTACGAGCGTCAAAAAAATGATCACTTTTACAGTAACTCAGGTAAAAAGATTTTTATAATTAAAATCAACATTATTAAAAAAAAAAACTTTTGAAAACAGAAATTAGAGACATTCACATTCATATCGAATTTATTAAAAAATCCCTTGAAAGTATTAAGTAGCAAATTCTCGATTCCAATTTGGATTGTAATACTGTTAATAAGTTTTTTCATATTTCAAATTCAAAATTCAACTCTGTACTACAAAAAAGTAATGAGAAACATCAAAAGAAATTTGATTCACTATCAACAAGTAAATATCACTGCAGGAAAACAAATAAAGACAGTTGGTTTAGAAATTTATCTGACTTACAAATAATGTCGCATGTTGTTGATATCGTCTCTCTGGGACCAAATTACAGTGCTCCACAAAAATTTCTAACCAAGATGTTATTGATACAATTAAAATGTAGAATCTTCCTTGCTATCCTTAGACATCAATAGTGATCTCAAGAATGAGGTAAGAGAAAAAGTAACATATAATATAATGCACAATTTCAATAAAGATACTCATGTTTCCATGGTAGATAGAAATTTTGCTAACAAGTTAAAAGTTACTAAACAATTTTTAAAAAACAATCCCGATATTTTTTCTACTAATGCTGACAAAGGTAACCTTACTGTTTGTCTCAAAAAATCGACTTATAATACAAACATGATCATGTTCTGCTTTCACTATATGTCAGTTCATTATTCACAAATGTACTCTGTCATTTGGTCCTAAAGAGTTTAGACCGAAGATATAATAGTGATTGCTACGTCTCCTAGTTGCCGCTAGTGTGTCATTAAAATGAACGTCGTGTGCAGTCGTGTGCGGTAGACATGTTGTCACTTGTCTGCATGTGGTAATTGATTAAAATTGATTGCGATTTCAAGTGATTTTAAGGAAATTCGATCTTTAAAGTGCTATTACCTAGACTAATGTGGCAACAACTAGCAGTGCTTTACTGTTTGCTCTCCAAATGAAAACAGTTGTAGCTACAAATTGGGTAAGTCACAAATAACTTTTGCTTTGAATCTAAAATAAAACTCGTAAAGGCTTGGTTTCACGTTTTGCTTATAAAAATTTATTACGTATTATCATATCGCAAAACCCGGTAAGAAAGCTTACATTAAAAAGTGTTTGTGTCCTTCAGTTTTAAATCACTATCTAAGTGTCGATAAACATAAAACTCCAGTCCCCTTCAAAGCCGATTTAAACCATGTAAAGTAACCTCAAATATAATAAAATCCGAATTTTTCC
Source organism: Diplolepis rosae (assembly GCA_030998225.1). NCBI lineage: Eukaryota > Metazoa > Arthropoda > Insecta > Hymenoptera > Diplolepididae > Diplolepis > Diplolepis rosae. The sequence goes on from JAPYXD010000700.1 coordinate 1,080,356, forward strand.
TTTTTCGCATGGGAAGGCGAAAATTTCACGCCCTTCATTACTAGATCTGAAGTAGAGGGGGGAGGAGAAGTTTTTGAGAAATTTAATTCCTGCTACGTCCCCTAGACGTCGCTGATATAAATTCATTCGCCCCAACACCATCTGTAATTATCCCTTTGAAATATATGGGAGTGGACACACCGTGGCCGGGTCACACCGGAGCGTCGCACTGGACGGACGGCAGGGAGATGCCTCTTCTGATGGGTGCTCCCATAAAAGGGTATCTCCGCACCGACCGACCCCGTACCTGGAGGAACCGGACCGAGCGTTGACGGATGGGCGCTTCCATGCTCAGCTCTCGGTGTGAGTGCGCACTCAGCGTCAGGTGCCCCTGACTGGGTGCTGCTCAGGGTCCTCCAGGAGATGGACCCTAGACGATAACCCGACGGACGGGCCAATGGTTCCCCACGTCGAGTACCAATGGATGTGCGCTCCCATGATTGGTCTTCGGCGGAGCGTAGATCTCGGCGTCAGGTGCCCCTATCTGAGCTCTACCTGGGGCGGCCATTGGACTCTGCTCACGACGACACGACGGACGATCCGGTGTTTCCCCACGTCGAGTACCAATGGATGGGCGTTCCCATGATTGGTTCTAGGCGAAGCGTACAACTCGGCGTCAGGTGCCCCTGACCCAGGTCTACCTGGGGCGGCCACCGAACCTTTCCGAAGTAAAACCAGACGCACGACCGAACCGACCCGAACACCCCCGAACATTTACGAAACACCACCGGACGATAACGAACGCTACCGACTGCACTACCGACCCGCACTTCCGAACATCACACACCCATACACCCATTCCACTCGTTCACGCACACTGACACCGGCACACTTAACCTATTGTAATTACACTCACACGAACACTATTTTCATCTGTACCTTTTTCATATTTTATTTTATGAATAAATCTTTTATTTTCCACTTAAATTTCTCGAGACTCGATTCATTTCATCACCTACTCCCCCACTTCTACCGAACCCTGGCTGAATGAAGCGTCTGGCAGCAAGGGGGAAAGTAGGGATGTTACAAAATTAAAATTTTGCTAAAAAATTTGATCGTTTTTGGCGTGGCCAAATTATATTTTTCATCCAATCATAAAACTGGAGGGTCATTGTATGGAAAAACAAACACACAATAAGCTAAAAAAAGACGCAAGTCGATCGGATGATTTGTTACCGAGTTACAGCTGCAGCAAATTTGAAAAATGTAGTTTTGAGAAAAATGCGTTAAAAGATAAAAGTACTGATTTCATTGTTATAAATTTTTAAGTATCATACCTAGAGCTAATCTGCTATTCGAGGCCCATAGAATTCACCTTCCTTTTCTTCGAAAAGCGCCTGCTGGGCTGTTAAAAAATGTAAAAAAAAATCGAAATTTTCAAAATTTCAAACTAGTTGTTCCCCTTAAAAGTATGGAGTAAGTCATATCCGAAATTTAGAATTTCCAAAATTTTGATGTGGGAGAGAAGATGCCATTTGCCATAAGTAAAAGTTACAGTATATATGTTAGGTTCAAAATAAATACTAGATTTTTCAGAAAATGATGTATGAATAAAGTGATCAGCTTCATTAGGATCTATTGGAAAGAAATTGATAATGATGAATACACAAATTCTCAATATGATGCTTCTCAAGTTCCTAATAGAAGTATTTTATTTTAAATCTAACGCTATTACTTGCAGCATGCAGAAAGGTTCAAAGCTTGTCTAAAAAAAAGATAGGAAATATATTATTAGGCATTCAAAAAGATAGGAAACTATACTAAAGTCAAGAAAAAAAATGTGCGTACGAAATTCGTGCTCATTAATCAACAATAATAATAAGGGTTGGGGGGTCTAAATCCACATTTCATGCATTTTTCATAAATGTTATGTTGGATTCTTTTCTTAAGCGGAAGATTGTTAATTTGTTTGACATTTGGGTTTTTAGTATTTCTACTGATGAATATTTTTTGGATCAGGTTACTCGGGAGCTTCGGAATTGCTGATTACGAAAACGGGGTCGCAAGATTGGTCTCTAAAATTCTGTACTTGAGAGTTTTTTGAGTCACTGAGTACGAATGCATGTGTCCAATATGCAAAGTTTTTTCTGTGTATTACGAAGGTCAACTATTATGAGTCAATTTACTGGTCTAGCATAAACAAACTTGAATTTCTCAGGTTCCGAAAATTTTTAGAGAGCGAAATCGTTTAATTTCGTAAATTTCGATCCGCCATCTTAGAAATGGAAATGTCAATTTTCTGAGCGTAAATTCTTGATCACAGACCATAAAAACCCGCAAGCACAAATTTTCAGGATAAATTCTCGAATGCAGAATGGTATGCACCAAACATTCAATGTGAATGCTCATAAGGTTGTTCGGATAAATGGAAAAACTTGATATGGCCGTATCGTATTGAAGGGAAAGATTCGTGCTAAATGATGATATTTGAGAAAAAAACCAAAAAAATTTTTTGCTCCCTGTACATAACCTCAAAAGTAGCGACAAACCCCATTTTTCAAACACATAACCTCAAATATCTCAAAATCCTGATGTGATAGGCTGATTCTGATTCCGGGTTCGGATTCTATGTCAAAAATTACTCCGGAAACGACCCATAGCTTTTCAACAACAAAACCTTGCAGACCTGATCTATTAGATGTTCCATTTTGTCTATAACTATATCTGTTTTTTCTTTTTCAAATTTAGTAATGATTGTATGTAATAGTTTGGAAGCTGCTTGTTCCTTGGCCTATATTGAAGTATTTCCGATTCCGCTTTCTTTTATTTTATCAATTTTACATATGCTCATAAAAGTAGATTGTGTTTGTGATATTTTAATAAGAAATTACAGCATTTGAGGTTGAGTTTATATTCCATGTCAAATAAAGTGGAGGGTGTTAGTATTTGATGATTCAGCAAGCTGGGCTTGAGGATATAGTTGCGATGAGTCGTTATTGATTCTTTGATTACCTTGTTGACAAATTTTTTCTGAAAAATAGTTTCAATGTCGGGCGCTGACGGGTTATCGTCAATCTGATCTTTTGGTTGATTTTGTGATAAAGTGATCTTCTTTTACCTGAATGTAATAATAAGTCCTCCCCTTGGACTGGTACCTTGACGAAATTCTTCTCATGGCTATGCCAAAAAAGAACAGGTAAGGAGGCTTAGCAGACGGCCCTCGGGCCATGGAGGCTGTGGTGTTCCGATGAATCGGCGAACAAATGCAGGGGGCTCTATAGACGAAACTCTTCCCAGTGCGTGAAGGGTGGCCTCTAAACGGGTATATCCCAGGTTGAAAGCAGGGGACGCTATAGACGCGTCTATCCTCATGCATTGAGAAGGATGTATGCCCCAGGCAGCGTCGCTGAAAATGAAACAAACTGTGTCGACGAGTGCTATGTTGGTCCTGGCGAGCATCCGGCCCGTAAACTTATTGGCGGAGGAGAGGAAGGATACCTTTCAGCTCCGTAAGGAGCTCACCTGTATAACCAACCTGCAGGAAATCGCTCGCGCGAAGGAGGCCGCCCGCAAAAATAGAAGGCGCAGACTCGTCGAGAAATGGCAGACGAGATGTCATGGTGAACAGTCCAGGAGATACACATACAGTCTAATCCCAGAGCTCGCCACCTGGCTGAATTGAAAGCATGGTCAAGTCGGCTTTTATCTGGCGCAAGCGCTTTCGGGCCATGGTTGCTTTAATGCGTACCTGAGACACTTCAAGAAAAGACACGATGAGTCGTGCCCCTACTGTGGATCCCCTGTGGACGATGCAGAGCACACACTATTTGTTTGCGCCAGGTGGGGCGTGGCAAGGGAGGCTGCCGGTCGGGTGATGGGTGCACAGCTCACTCCTGACACGATGATTCCTCTCATGCTCCAGTCTGAAGACATATGGATGCACATCAAGTCCTTCGTCAACTCAGTGATGAGGACGAAGGACTTCGATGGGCGTAGCGAGCGCAGCAACGGGGACGGAAAGTACGAGGGCCAGTAAAAAATCGCTTCGGTGCCTGCACCCGCGGTCCCGCGTCCCCGGTGGGGTTGGCTTTCCACGTCGTTTGGAGGAGGGATCTTTTTGTTCCTCCCCTGGTTGGCGCGGCTAGTCGGTTTTCCGGACGGGCGTGTGGCCGCGGGTGGGGATTCCGAGTGAACGGATGACGGAAGAGTCGTACGCGACTTTAAGCTGGAACCAATCGTCCGTGAAGTTTAAAGCCGAAAGGCGGTTCCACGGGTGATGTATTGGTTTGAAAGAGGAGGTTTTTGGTTTTCACACGTATTCCTAGACCCGTCCTAGGAGAGTCCTGTACAACGTCTTTAAAAGATTTAGCTATTTTTACTCCTCACCAAAAAAACAAAAAAAAATTAATAATAAGTTAGTTTCAGAATCCCAGATAGCACCTATGAAGTGAAATGACGAGCTAAAAACAGTATAAAGGGCATAACCATGAATTACAGCATCAATAATAAGTTTAATGCCTCTAAAAATCTAAAAATTCTGCGCTAACTGTGCCGAAATCTTCTGTTTTCGATATTTAACTTTAATTGGAATACATTTAATTATATGCACAACTTTTACTGCAATTATCATTCATTTACTTCATTACGAATTTGTCGTTCAATACATACAAATTTTGAATTGAATATGATAGTGATAATAATTATAGTGAATATGTTGAAGTTCTTAGTGTGATTTTTAGTATTAATAATTTAGATTTCTCTCTTCCAATCATTAAGGTGGCTTCGGCGTTTTTGAAAAAAATTACAGATTGCTCTGAAACTTAGAGATTATCTTAATAAAATATGCTATATTCATTTGGAAAAAAGAAATACCGTGGTTGACAATGTCATTGCCGAAAAAATCACTACTGTAAAAATGTCAGTTTAACACGTAGTCTTATGGGATTCCTCATCAAAGTCGGCGAAACTCCAGAACAAAATCACAAGTGCCCATAAATGAAATATATATTAGTACTTTCGATTTCGAGGAATCTATTAGTATTATAAAAACAAAGGGTTGACGACTTCAATCAAGAGAAAATTGCGAGAAAAGTACAGAATATAAAAAACCGTCTCGAGGTGAAACTAATAAATTTTTACTATCGCTTTTTTCAGGAGACATTTCGGCGATTTCTTACCCTTCTACTTATATGTAACTATAATTCATATGATAATTAAAAAAATAGGTAGCAATGAGCATTCATGTAACACGTGCCCCCACGGTGCCCTCACTTCATACGACACCAAACGCCGAAGCCATCTTAAAATATTGCAGACTGGATTTTTTGTTTTCTGCGTTAAAACGAAGGTTATATTTCGACTTGTAAATGAATATACCATAAGTACAAGTTTTGTGCATCGTTATCTTGGCTTTTATTTGCGAAACCTCAGTATAATATTTCATATGTTATCAAATGTCGTCAGGTAGAGGATTACAAAAGGTTTGTCCTCCTTCTATGTCGACACAATGAGATTCGGAAAGTGAACACGTTATTCCTGATCGTAAGTGTAATTTATTTGTATTTAAATCCACATTAGCATAGTATTCTTGGAATGTGATTTTTATTACACCTTGAACAATGGCATTATTCCATGTTCCAAAAGGCTCTGAATATTGAGTTCCAGGGCAATTTCCATTCATAGTTATAGATCCAGCTGACAATACTCTATGATAAGGTGTTTGATTAATCATTACATTTGAGATTTGTAGGTTTTGGTCTAAAGATATTGTGCCTGATGAGTGTAACATATCGCATTGTTGATGTAAATGTTCAGCAAGTACATGATGGGATCTTTCTAAAGATACGTTTGACTGTGGATGAAAAGCTGTTGTTTTAAGGGGTTATATACCTTTTTCTGGCTCAAAAAATTTGTATTGCTTATTTTTAAAGTACATTCTTTTAACAATGTTTCTGCAAAATTTCATCGAGATCGGGGCAATAGAACCTAAGATACGGCCGTTCATAGCACGCAGTTTCTGGAACTACTTAATGTCCACCTAAAACTTTAAACGCGATTATCTCGGAATCGCATTTTTGAAAAAATGCCATCGCGATGAGCACGATATCTCGCTAACCATTACATCGATCAATTTGAAATTTGGAGGGGTTGTTTGTACTTACAACAGCTAGTTAGTGAACGAAGGAATTTTTTTTCAGACAAATCCTGCTGTTTTTTTTGCGAAAAACTCAATTTTTCGACCTTAAAAAATCGACTTTTTGGAAAAAATATCACTGTAAATGTAAAAATTTTTTTTTTATAAAATTCTTCGTTCACAAACAAGGTCACACTATACACTAACGTAGTTTTTTTTATCAGCTGAGCCGTTACCGTTATTTCATGCTCACAGTAAGCCATTACAAACAAAAGGAGTGCTGCGGCAAGAAGTGTACCTTCCCTAATTTTCCGAATTTTCACTCGAAATTTTATACAAAAACACAATAAGAGATGTACTTTTTGAAACTTTTTATCGCATTTGAATAAAACTATGGTAACATGATTAAAAAAAAAATAAAAACCCTGTATTTCCCTAGAGAAAAAGATACATAACCCGTTAAAATGACGAATTCTTTTTGCTTGTCTTCTTATGAGACTAATTCAGAAATTACTTAAGAATATGATCTGTTTTAATGCGTGCTAGTTTTTTAAAATGACATTTTGAACAGGTTCGAATATAGTTTTGAATATCCAGTTTCATATTTTTCTAATCAAAATGTTGACGTATTCTATTAAAAGTTTTTGTGACACCTTTACGTCGTCCTAAAGCTGATGAATGAGAGCTTTTTCGAATAATTGAGATTGCTGTTCTTTAATTGCATATTGTGTAATTCGATTGCATATTATGATTCTTATTGGTGAGTCAGAAAAAGTTAATTTTATAGTGCTTAGGATTTCTTTCCATAAAATGTTATTAACTTCAGACGTTTTTGCTATACTGATTGTCCATAATTTTAGACTCATTGCTTTTAAATGAAGTGAGAAAATTGATAATTTAATATTTTTTAATGTGTACTTAGATTTTCCTTTACTTCAGATTCTATTGGTAATGCGAAATGATATAGTAATCCTCTCTGAAATTCTTGTGTTTGTCCTTTGTATAGATTGTTAGGTCCCGTGACTATCAATATTCATTTACAAAATAATGTGTGTAAAATTAATATTTTAAGAGAATTAAACATGTAAAAGCAACAGGTATCTCTATATATTGATCGTCGAAAAACCCTAAATTTCTAGACAAAACGAAATTGTACTCATTGGGGAACCCCATCGGAATGCATCATAATGCGTTATGTACACAAACCATTAACCCTCTACTTTCTGCAAAGTCCATTTACCCAAGAGAAAATCGTCTAAGAACAGTGACCGTCGAACCATCTTCAGGATCGCAAATTTCCTCAGAAAAGTAACAAGTGACTTTCAGACTATCTTCAACCCCGGAATTCTCATAGAAAAGTGACTATCGAAAAAGTGACTTTAGGTTCGGAACTCGGTACTCTTTTAGAAAGCGATTTCAACCGTCACTCATTTCCATCGGTTTATCAGTTCGTTCATGTTGTGAAGTGAGGTTATAGCAACCTATGACGTAATGGGTCTGATGCGACATCTATAGCATTGTGTCGACGTAACTACATTTGTCTCGGTCAGTTAGTCGTCGTTTAAGGCTTGCAGCCATAGTCACGTCATGGATAAAACGCAGTTGCAAATTTGTCAAATAAACCAAGTTGTATCTCATATGCTTCTAATCATTACACGGATCCTATATATCCTCTACAGGTTATGGGCCCAGGACGTTGTGTAATCGCTACGTGAAACGTCAAAATATTCGAAATAATTCGTAAAATTTGGAACAGCGTCGCGTTCGAGAGGAAGCATCGGTTTGGTATTTTACGAAAATGAGTTCCACACTATCAGCGCGTATTGAAACGCTCGGAAAGGACAATTTCGATACGTGGAAGCTTTAAGTCGAAGCCTTGTTAGTAAAAAATGACGCTTGGGAGCATGTGAGTGGTGAAAAAGTGCGACCTACTGCAACGACTGGGAATGAAGCCCCAGAAGCAGCAGCTAAAGCATGGGAAATGGCCGACAGAAAGGCACGTTCGGATCTTGTCTTGGCGATTAATTCTTCTGAGCTCAAGCAGATTAAAGGCTGCGGAACTGCAAATGACACCTAAAGGAAGCTACATTCGATATATCAATGGAAAACGCCAGCTAGGAAGACAACCCTCTGGAAACAGCTGATCCTACACAAAATGGCGGAAGGTGAGGATGTGCGCGAGCACATTAGAAGATTTTTCGACGCAGTGGACAAACTGCATGAGATGGAAGTTGAAATCAATCAGGATCTCTTAACTATTCTAGTGCTATACAGCCTTCCAGGGAGCTTCGAAAATTTTCGGTGTGCCATTGAGTCGCGGGACGAGCTATCTGATTCGGAGGCGCTGAAAATTAAAATAATATAAGAAAGTGACGTGAAAACTTTCCAGGGGCCATGATGGCAAGCAGCGCTTGGAAGCCAAAAAGGGGGAAGAAACCGAACCCTAGGAGTGGGGGAAAGGACCAAGGAGTATACGACACGCCATTCCCGTTCAAGTGCTACAAGTGTAAGAAAACGGGGCACAAAGCAAATAATTGCCAACAGCAAAAGGAAAGGGCAGCAACGGCGGAAATGTGCTTTCTTTCATCAACGAGTGGAAACTACGCTTTGCAAGCGACAAAACACTGGGTGAGGAGGAACTGGTGTCTTGATAGTGGGTGTAGTTCACACATGTGCCGTGACGAAGTGAAATTCCTGAGTAAAGAAAAGTGTGACACTGGCAGTTTGAATTTGGCTAGCAACGCCACTGCCAAAGTCGAAGGAAAGGGAACTGTGGAAATAAAGGTTTCGTGTAACTCTGAATTATCGATCGTGAAACTCGATAACACATTACATGTGCCAGATCTTCGGTCGGATCTGATGTCCGTCAGTAAAATCACTGATAAAGGATTTGAAGTTCTGTTTAGACAACAGAATGCTGTAGTTCGAATTCCAGGCGGCGAAGTGAAAATGGTCGCGTATAGAATCGGTAATCTATACTATGTGTGTGAAAACGCGGACACTCCGGGTGCAATATGTGAAAAATACTACACTGATTCGCTAGAATTGTGGCATAAACGTTTAGGACACTTAAATGAAAAGGATATAAAGAAAATCGCGGGGCGGGAAAAGCTTTCGGAATGAAGCTTCAAGAAGGAAATCTACCCGCGTGTGAATCTTGCGTTAGGAGGAAGTTGACACAGAGGCCTTTTCCCAAAGAGTCATTTCGGAAAACCGAAATGCTGGACTTAGTTCATACCGACTTGAGTGGCCCCATGTGTACTGAGTCAATGGGAGGAGGAAGATATTTTATGATGTTTGTGGAAGATTCAACGCGATGGACGGAAGTAAAATTTTTGAAAAGCAAAAATCAGGCTCTGGACGCTTTTAAAAGTTACAAAAATCTTGTCGAAACCCAAACAGGAAGAAAGATTGAGTGCGTGCAATCGGATAATGGAACAGAGTACTGTAACAACTCTTTCAACGAATTTCCGGATAACTGTGGGATCAAGAGAAGGTTAACATTTAACAGTTAACAGTTGAAATGGCAAGGTGCATGCTTTTCAAGGCAAACCTTCCACGAACCTTTTGGGCTGAGGCTGTAGCCGCAGCGAATTACCTTCGCAACCGATTCCCCTCCAGGAGTTTGGGCGGGGGGATTCAATATGAAAAGTGGAAGGGGAAGTCACTTGATTTGTCACATCTCAGGACATTTGGATGCAGGGCGTTCAAACTCTAAACAAACAGCCTGGAAAAAGAAAATTCGACCAACGGGGACGAGAGTGCATCTTCTTTGGATACTTGGAAGAGTCCAAGGGTAATCGAGTTTGGCTATCAGTTGAGAGGAAGATTCAGGTCACCCGAGACGCTAACTTCATGAACGAGCATCTGACACGACTGGGTGGACGTGATTTCCCCTCTGAAAGAACTTTTCTGGAGATGGTAGAGAAGCAGCTTCGAGAGAACAGGTGAGTCGAAATCGACATCAACTCTACGAATGATACCGAGCAAATTGAAGATCCGAGCATCGTAAATACCATCGAAGAACCATCAGACGAGGAACAAGATAAATCCTTCACCCTAGAGAATCTGAGGAGCTCGAGGAATCTGGAAGTGAAGTCACAGAAACCGATGGAGATGGTGAGCGTATCAACGAAGATGCTGACCTCAATGCTCATACAGCGGAACGATGACTGCCTGGGAGGCCCAGGATCGTGTAAACTGGGCTTCCGGGAAGACCTCGAAAGGAGTTCAAAACAGCACAGGAAAGACTTGTTGAAGAAGGATCTTCAGAATACGCAAATATAGCCGAAATTCCTCTAACAGAGGCACTCTCCGGAAATGAGGCCAAAGAATGGAAGAGTTCCATTCGTGAGGAATTCAGCGCACTTATCAGGAACGAAACCTGGGAACTCGTAGAACGACCAAAAGATCGAGGTGTGATTGGCTGTCGAATTGTTTTAAGAAACAGAAACAATGTCGATGGAGTTCTAGATAGAAGGAAGGCTCGAGTTGTTGCAAAGGGCTACTCTCAGCGACCTGGGATTGATTTCAAGGAAACATTTGCATCAGTCGCTCGATTAAACTCAATTAGGTTGGTGACTGCCCTCGCCGCGGATAACAGGATGGTCATGCATCAGATGGATGTAACCACTGCATTTCTCAACGGAGAAATCGAAAAAAAGATCTTTATGGAGATCCCAGAAATCTTCGCTAGTTGCTAAGGAGTAACGGGAACATGAACGCAATATTAAAACAAGGACCACTTCGCGAATTTTACAGGAAATCAAGGTTGGTGATAGAGGAGACATCGAGGGCGATTGAATGTTCCAAACCTTGCGGCGAAAGACGCCAGGGGTAGGTAAAGTTCCACAACCCAACACGGGGATCGACACTTTCGAAAGTCGCCAAAGTCTCACGGATAAAAAGTAAGTTGTAGGAGTAAGGCCCACATTTGTGTTGGTTAGTCTGCGGTATTCATGATGGGTCATCGTCATCGTCCTCGTCAATTTAATCCTAGCTTGTCGACAGAATTTTACAACATAGCTTTTCTCCTCTTTTCCTTCTACTTCGCTCTTTACTAGTCTGTTCCTAAGATCGGATATATATTTATAAAATATATATATATATTATATTGGATCTATAACTTAATTCGTGCGGTTTGCTAAGAGATGGCGTAACTTGATTATCATTCCATCGTTCCAATATTTCGAACATGCGTTGGAAAGCTACTGTCATTGTGCGTCTTTTTCAGTATATGTCATTCATTTAAAGCGTAAACAACAATAATTTTTTTTCACTCAAATATGTCCAATTTGTGCCTGAAAAAGTGTTTTTGCGGGGAGTTCTTCTTCATTACTTTAATATGAAGAAAACTGCTCCCGAAAGTCATCGTATTTTGATGGAAGTTTATGGTGAACATGCTCTAGCCGAGCAAACGTGCCAAAAGTGGTTTGCACGATTTAAAAGTGGTGATTTTGGCTTGGAAGACGAAGAACGTCCTGGGCAGCCAAAAAAGTTTGAAGATGAAGAACTGGAAGCATTGCTCGATGAAGATTGTTGCCAAACACAAGAAGAGCTCGCAGGATCTTTGGGAGTCACTCAAACAGCCATTTCAAAATGTTTAAAAGCAGCCAAATACATTCAAAAGCAAGGAAATTAGGTACCACATGAACTCAAGCCGAGAGACGTTGAAAGGCGGTTTTGCATGTCCGAAATGCTGCTGGAACGCCACAAAAAGAAGTCATTTTTGCATCGGATTGTTCCTGCCGATGAAAAATGGATCCATTACGACAACCCCAAGCGCAAAAAATCATATGTGAAACCCGGCCAACCAGCCAAATCAACGGCAAACACGAATATCCATGGCACGAAGGTAATGCTCAGTATTTGGTAGGATCAGAAGGGTGTGCTGTATTATGAGCTGCTAAAACTAGGTGAAACCATCAATGGAGAACGCTACCGAACACAATTAATCCGTTTGAAGAGAGCAACAGCCAAAAAACGCCCGGAATATGCGACCAGACACGAGGAAATAATTTTCCATCATCACAACACTCGGCCCCATGTTGCTATTCCGGTTAAGAGCTATTTAGAAAACAGTGGATGGGAAGTTTTACCCCACCCGCCTTATAGCCCAGACCTTACCCCTTCTGACTACCATTTGTTCCGGTCGATGCAGAACGCCCTCACTGGAATACGGTTCACATGAGAACAGGCTATCAAAAATTGGCTTGATTCATTCTTGGCCGACAAGCCAGCGCAGTTGTTTTGGGATGGAATCCACAAATTGCTAGAAAGATGGGAAAAAGTCATAGCTTTAGATGGTCAATACTTTGAATAATGCTATCGTACATGTTTTTCTTGAATAAACGTTCAAATTTTGAAAAAAAACGCACGAATTAAATTATAGATCCAATATATTAAATAATACATAAAAAAATACATATAAAATATTTAATATTATAAATTTTATAATATAATATATAAAATAATATATAAAAGAATATATATAAATATTAAACATATATAAAGGAACCATGTATTGAAATAAACAATTAAAAAAAAAAATTCATTACATATGCATTGAAAAATTGTTTCCAATATTATTTCATTACCCTGATCACAATAATGAAGACATATAGAAAAAGAAAATAAATCATCAATGATAATGTTTTGAACGTTTAATATTCGTACAATATAATTTTCGTTTACACAGTAAGGTTACAAAGTCAAAATTATTCTCTATAGGGATATGATAATAATTGTGTTTTTAAAGAAATTTACAATTCTCATAGAACTTAAAATTAAAACAAATTATCGCATTTAATATATATCAGGGGTGTTAGTTGAAGTTTACCGGTTTTTTCAATAAAGAAAACACTTAATTCTCAAGGGAATCTCAAAAAAATTTTATTCAAAGTATTGACCATTGGATTCTACACATTTGCCCATCTTTCAGGCAAATCATGAATACCATTCCAAAAAAACTTTTTCTCTTTTAAGGCAAACCATTCGACGAGCCATTTTTCGACTTCTTCAAAATTGGCGAAGCGCTGCTCTTCGAGTAAGTGTCCCATTGATGCGAAAAGGTGATAGTCAGACGGGGCGAGGTCTGGAAAGTACGGCGGGTGCGATAGTATTTCCCAATTCAATGCTTTTAATGTGTTCTTCACCACTTTAGCGGTATGAGACGGTGCGTTGTCATGTTGTAGGATAACTTTGCCATGTCTTCGGGCCCATTCCGGCCGTTTTTCGATCAACGCATGATTCAAATTGATAATTTGTTGTCGGTAGCGATCCGTATTCACAGTCTCACCAGGTTTTAATAACTCGAAGTACACTACACCACACTGTTCCCACCAAACACAGAGCATTGTCTTACGGCCAAAGCGATTTGGCCTTGGAGTCGATGGGCCGACATCACCAGGTGAAAGCCATGATTTTTTCCGCTTCGGGTTCTCGAAATAAATCCATTTTTCTTCCCCCGTGACAATTCGATGCAGAAAAGATTTCCTTTCGAATCGTTCAAGCAACATTTCACAAATGGTTTTTCGATTTTCCATTTGTCTATCGTTCAGTTGGTGTGGTACCCATTTTCCATACTTTTGGATTTTTCCCATGGCTTTTAAACGTTGGCAAATTGCTCCTCGGGTCACATTTAGTGTTTGTACCAATTGTTGTTGCAATTGGGTTGGGTCTTCATCCAATAACACCTGCAATTTCTTGTCTTCGAACTTTTTCGCTGCACCAGGATGTTCATTGTCTGTTAAATCGAAATCTCCACTTTTAAATTGATGAAACCATGTCTCACATGTTCTAATCACTGGAGCATATTCACCATAAGTTTCTACCAGCAATCGATGAGCTTCAACTGCTTTTTTCTTTTTATGAAAAACTCGACATATTCACTGAGGTAAACAACTATGGTGCTATTATTTTGGCAGAATGTAATTGTGTATTTTTGAAGGTTATTGTCCATAGAAAAATATGACATAGATGCCAAATCATAGAAATGTATACATATCTCTAGCGACATCTATGACTAAAACCGGCAAATTTCAACTAACACCCCTGGTAATAATAAAACAATTTTTTTTTGGAAGTTATTACATATGATAAACCAAAAATAAAAAATAAATCATTTTAACTTTATTACTTGTTTACTATAAATTAATTGAGATAATTTTTCTCCGTTTAAGTGATGAAAGAACATTTTTAATCATAATTAAAAATTGCTGGGGACTCAAATAATTGAATTACGTAAATTCTGTAATTTATTTTTTATTGAATAAATTCTATGTATTAAATTCCATTGAATCGACTAAATTATGACAGATAATTTACAGGAACTAGTTTGCAATCAAGTTTTTTTAAATCCAAAGAAAAATATTGATGTATTCGTACAAATAACAATATTCTTTCACGTCATGATTCTGTAGATCTAGAAACTAAGTTAAGATTTTAATGAGCCTCTGTAAAAATCCTTTTATAATGCCTACACTTTACACCTGCAGGTGCTTGGATTTGATATTTATAATCTGAAGAGATGACGATCGTCGAGATGGTTCTTTATAATTACGATACTGCCTTCCAGAAACTATTAAACTGTAAACCAGTGGTAAAGAAGCCTTTTTGCCTATCTTACTGTCAAAGTCTACAGAATAACTTTTAGTTAGTAGGCAAACAAAAATATCTGAATTTTTCAATCATAAAAATTATTTTCAACACACTTTTTCCTAATTGTCAGTAGTTACTGACTCTTCGAGCAAAACAGTTGTGTCCAGTACAGATGTAAAAAATTTTCGTGGAAGATTAAGATTTCAGTGAATGAATTAAAAGTGCGTTCAAATACAAAAAGTGTAAAAAGGAACTATGTCGTGCAAATTCAAGAATTGCATGAGCAAGTATGGTGTCACGAAAGGAATGTCATTTCATCGTTTCACAGTCCATGATAAAAATTTGTAAGCATTTTTTATGATTAAACATTTAACCATTTCATATTTTGTTCAAAATTCACGTTTTTGAAAATTATATATTTAAACAAATTTCGAAATTGACAAAAATGTATTTGTTTTCAAAAGGATGCGTCTGGAAGAAAATTGTTGAGGAAGAGATTTATTGCGCTCGCCTAGCACAACTCAGTAGAACTTTTTTTTTTGAAATTCACACTTTTGACAATTACATGTTTATAAAAATTTCGAAATTGACAAAAAAGTATTCATTTTCAAAAGGATGCGTATGAAAGAAAATTGTTGAGAAAGAGATTTATCGTGCTCGTCTAGCAAAAAAAAATTTTTATATAGGTGTATGCAGTGGATTCTTCGTAGCGGTAACGATTCACTTTTCGATTTGGAAGACAAAGAGTTACGTAATCGAAGAGTATGCTCACTTCACTTTCCTGATGTGGCTTTTATCAACAAAACCAAGAACTCTTTGAATTGTAAGGCTATTCCTATTTTGTATGAAATAGATGCTGATAAGGAAAATAATAAAAGTGTGGACAATCCAATTTCTCTTGCCAGCGCTCTTCAAAATAAGAATCATCAGTCGTATCCACCTAATTATTTAGTACATACTTTTAGACACAGCTTGACTCGCAAAACGTGCAAGATTAATTCATGGAAATGGAGAGATCTATAATAAGGACTTGCCTAACATTCCTAATCTTCAGGCTTGTGTTTCCGTAGTAATTTTTTTCACATTTGTAATATGTCACTTTCGCATCATGATAAACACTTTATGTCGGACAGTTCATCGGCTACCTACGACACAAGGTCATTCTAGTCATGCAAAGTATGAAAATAGTCGAAAAATCGAAACATATCGGAATAATCACTTTCAAAAGAGCCACTAAACATAAAAATGACCGTAAAACCATCCACTAAAAAATATGGACCAATGACGTGATCGCCGACAATGCCGCACCAACAATTAACGGACCACGGATGTTGAAATGGTACAGTTCTCATCCATCGAGGATTCTCATTTGCCCAATAATGCATATTATGCCTATTCAAATTTACCGTATTTGCGAAGTTAGCTTTATCAGAAAAAAGCACATGACTCAAAAATGAGACACTTGTGCGCATTTTTCTACGAATCCAGTTACAGAAATTGACCCGTTTTAGGAAATCATTGCCGTACAAATCCTGATGTAATGACATACGATACCGATGGAACTTGTGTTGATGTAAGATTCTTAATACAGATCGCTGACTAATTCCACTCTTTTTTTCCACTTGCCTGCTGCTCGCATGTGGATTTAGTGCAGCAAAAGCTAAGATAGCAGCTACATTATTTTCATTAACAATTGGTCGACATTTGTCTCGTGTTTGTTTCATTGTACCGAAACGACCGAAACGGTCAGCTAATCGCTTAAAAGCCATGTGCGATTTTTGTTGCCTATCAGGATAACGAGCAGCATACAAATCTTGGGTGTTTCTGTAATATTTACGGCATTCTCCCAGCACCATCAACATATCAAAATATTCTTTAAAATCGTTTATTTTCGCGTTCCGGTGTACTCACATTAGAAGGTAATGCGTGACTAACTGATATGTCAACAGAAAATGCTTACTTTCTGCCAATGTCAACAATACCCTATCGATGAGTATTATCATGGGTATCGTAAGAAATGAAAAGAAATGAAAATGATTTTTCGACTATTTTCATACTTTGCGTCACTAGAATGACCTTGTGTTGTAGGTCGCTGAATTTATGTTAAAATCGGTAATAATGTCATCGAAAAAAAATACATGGTTCCATTAAAAAAAGTGGAGTTGACCTTGACGTAGCTTCAGCGCTTCTACCGATAAATAAATAGGGTGGTCGAGAAACAGACAACATTCACAAGTCCAAGAAGTTAAAAAATCATCACATAATAATCGAGACTTTGCAAAAACAATTAAAATAAATTTAGCACGAGGAGAACCAATAAAATGTTAAATCTGTCAGAAAATAGGTCACACAGCAGCAAACTGTTTTCAATATGTTCAACAATTAACAAATAAAAACTCACAAGGTAATCAGTCCAAAAATAACTTAAATAGACAAAATAATCAATATATGTAAAATAGGCAAGGTCAGGAAACTCAATGGAGACCCTCACAGAGATACCAGGTGCAAAGCTTAAATGAACAAAGGAATAGAAACGATCATAGAGATATAAATAGTTCCCCATCCCACCCTAATTTTTCCCAAGGAAGTAGATTCAACCGAAACCCAAATTTCGATCGACATAATCAGAATATGTATCGCAATTCTACTAAAAATAGTCCATGTTACGAGTAAACCGTGAATAAAATATTAAAAATTATAATAAGTTATAATTTCATAAAAATATTTTATTATCACCCAAGTGAAGTATTTTGCGCAAGACTCAAATGAACGATAATTAGTTCATTCACGGTTCTCGTAACCTGAGTGCTTTTGCACGCTCAACAGAGGCAGGTTAAGGGGACGGTTCAAGGACCTAAGCATATTAGGAAACTTAAAATTAAAACAACATATCTCCATGCAAGGGGAAAAGATTGTTCATAATGATAGATAAGGTTATGGGTATATATGTGTATGTGTGTGTGTTATATTATTATACATAATGTAACAAAAGTCATTCATAACAATGCCAGCTTGGGCGTTTAGATTTGCGCCCATGTTTAAATGTGTGTGCAAATATTTACGTGCCAATTATGACAAGAGACATTGGCACCTAAATGTATACATGTAAATACATAATAAAATTAACCAGGTAAGACATGAGAATGGAAGAATGAATTAAAATGATGTAAATGAAATGAATGAAGATTAAGAAAAACGTGGAAGTTTAAAATTTTTAAAGAAAGATAGAAAAGAGAATGCCAGAAAACAGCGAATGCAGATAGGTGAGACAAATAGCGGAGAAAGAAGAAAGAAGGAAAAAGAAAACGAAAAGGAAAATGCTCACACGCACGTAAGCTGGACCCTAGTGGCTGTAAGCGCAGGTATAACCCTTGCGGCAACGTCATGACCACCTTACGCCTGCCGTAAGCAGCTTACGCTCGCCCGTACGCACTGACTTTGACGGATCCTACACTTGTTAGAGATAACGCGCTAAATTCCTTGACCGCTGGTATCGATGTTATGCATGCAATAGTATTCCTGGAACCACCTCAATCCATTAAATCACTATTCCTACTATTAATTATACCTAAAGCTTGAGTAATTGAAAAATTGTCGGCCAGTGAGTAATACATTACCAAAAGAATCTGAACCAACGTTTTTTTGAAAATATGAAAAAACCGAAATGGTGTCAGATTCCAAAAACATTCTAAAGATCAATCTAAAATCCTGATATCGACCTATGACTTGCCAAAATTCTGGACCATAATCCAGAAATTATCATTAATTAATAAAATGCCAAGTCGCAAAAAATCTCACTTGGCAATAGACATGAAGAATTTCAAAACTACCAAGTATTTAGGCCTTCAATATTTTCAAATTCTTTCTCAGCAAAAATTCCTCTTCACAGAAAAAATCATGCCACATAGAAATAATTTCAAGTCATCATTATACCCCACCTGAATGACATCGAGACAATTCCATAAAAATCAATCAGTTTCAAATCAAAAACGAAGTATGACGAGCTTCTTACTCCGGGTAAGAACTCTAAAGAGCAAGACACGGTTCTTGCATTCGCCCGTCCGCGGTTCGGAACAAGTACGTCCTATCACCTGGATAGTTGACATAGATTCGTAAAAAGACCTAGCCAGGGCCACAAATTGGGGATTGCACTTGGGCGGACGTAAATACTTCTAAAATCTTTCCTTCGACAAAAGTTGTTCACGGGGTTGTCGCGCTGAAAAATTATAGAAGTAAAATGTCTACCACTACGCTGCGCGCTGAAATAATATTTTGAGTGCGTCGGTGGTCGGTTAGCCGCGAGAGCTAACTGTGCGTATACAGCCTGGCGTTGAAAAACAAAATTCCGAAAAATATTTTTCGAAAAAATTTTTCGAGAAGCCATGTTAAGGTTATAAACGATTAAAAGTGGAGAAAAAACACAATTTAAAAGTACTGTTTTCTTTCTGGTTCGAAAGCATCCATCTTTTAATTTTTATAAAATTAACAAAGCAAAAGTGTCGAGAATTCGTGTGCGTGTGTGCTAGTTGCAACCACGTGCAACCGGTGAAAAATGATTAAAGAGTGACAAGTTTTAGTCACGCATCACAGAATTTTTTAAAAGCTCAGTTGAGTCCAAAAATTAAGGGTGATATCGAAGACAGCTTTCTTTTCCTGCCCTTGTCCTACCAACTGGTAGAATTAACTACAACTATCTGTAAGCTGTATCGTTCTCAATTTATAAAATTTTGTTAAATCTAGAAGCAAAAC
This sequence comes from Diplolepis rosae, assembly GCA_030998225.1. NCBI lineage: Eukaryota > Metazoa > Arthropoda > Insecta > Hymenoptera > Diplolepididae > Diplolepis > Diplolepis rosae. The sequence continues at coordinate 1,099,815 of JAPYXD010000700.1, forward strand.
CTTTTGATTGAGCTCCTTCGAAATTTAGTAGATATTTTTGTGATTCACCGAAATTCTAACATTTTATATTCTATTCTGGTAGCAAGTAGAGCTAGCGAAGACTTCGAAAACGATCCCGCTTAAAAATAAAAAAGGGACACAAGTGTCCTATAGTTTGTAGCCTCCACGTGCACTTTTTCTTCTTTTAAATAAATAATAATTCATTGTTTATAATATTTAATTTTTTTTTTACCCCTACCACCCGTACGTAATAATCCAAGTCGAAATTTTGATCAAAATTCGAATTTTAATAGAAATTTCAATCAAGGTCAGAATTATAATCAAAGCAGGAATTTCAATCAAAATCCTTATTCCAACCAAAGACAAAATTATAATGTAAATTACAATCAAAATAGAAATAAAAATCCAAATTTTAATTAGAACACAAAATCTTGAAGTTATTTGCTATTCGTGTAACACACTTGGACATACATCTAGGAATTGTAATAAACAAATATATAATAATCATCAATTACCTCAACAACAGCAACAACAACAACAATTTAAACAACAAGAACTTAATCAACAGCAAAACTCCAATGCCCTTCCCGGAACGGGTGTACAGAGGAGGGCTTAAATGAACAATTAAATGTACCTAATTTCAGTGAAAAAAAAATCGAAAAAGTCCATTCAAGTACAAGTAATACAATTCCTCATATAATTTTATCAGCTGAATGATTACAAAATCCTATACACATGATGATAGATACAGGAGCTGGATCAAATTCAATTAAACAACAAGCAGTCAAAACAAACGTAAAAATAACTAAATTTGAATACCTAAAACTAACAGGTATAAATGAACACCCTGTATTTACACTTTGCCAGATAACGATCAATATTTTCAACTACCTAATCACCCTCAACATAATACCTAACGAAGTACCTATCGAACACAATGGTATATTAGGTACAGAATTTTTTAGAAATAATAATGCAAAAATTAATTATGCAGAAAAACAGCTTGAAATAAATAATAAAATTTATCCATTTGAAATGCAAAAAACTATATTGATACTAGCAAGAACAATTTCAGATTTTTATGTAAGAATAAAAAACAGTGAACAAAAACAGGGATTTATTCCACAGTTACTGTGGAATCTATGCTATGGAGTTTATTTAGGAAATACAATTGTTTCTAATGATAAGATTAAAGCGTACATGAAAATATTTAATACAAATACACAACTTCAAAAGTTAACCATACCAACTGTTGAATTGATCGATTTTGAAGAAGTATCAATACATGAAGAAAAGCAAACTGACACAAAAACAAATTTAGAAGACAAAAAAGAATTCAATTTTTTACGACAAATTTTCAATGAATTATTAAGACTGGATCATTTAAATAAAGAAGAAAAACAACATGTTGAAAATTTGATTTAAAAATATGCAGATCAATTTCACATACCGGGAGAACCCTTAGGAGCAACAACTGTTTTACAACATAACATTCCAACAACAGATGATCAACCTATATTTTCAAAACAATATAGATTCCCTCCAGTACATAATGAAGAGATTTCACGTGAAATAAATGAGCTAATCGATAATAGAATCATCAATACTTTACAATCACCATATAATAAACCTGTTTGGATAGAACCTAAAAAATTAGATTCACATGGAAATAAAAAATGGCGAATGGTACTTGATTTTCGCAAACTTAATGAAAAAACGATTGGAGATTCTTATCCTTTGCCAAATATTATTGATATTTTAGATCAAATAGGATCAGCTCAATATTTCTCTGTATTTGATCTCGTTTCAAGATTTCATCAAATAAAAATGAGTCCAAAAGACTCTCATACAACAGCGTTTTCAACTCCTTATGTCCATTATGAATTTGACCGTATGCCATTTGGTTTGAAAAATGCACCAGCTACCTTTCAACGATTAATGGATTTAGTTTTAACAGGACTTCAAAGAGCAGTAAAAAATTTTCCAATCCCAAAAAATCCTAAAAATATTAAACAATTTTCAGGGTTGGCCGGTTATTATAGAAGATTTATTGATGGATTTCCTAAAATTGCAACACCCTTGAACCAACTTTTAAAGAAGGATGTAAAATTTGATTGGTCAGAGAAGCTACAAGAAGCATTTGAACTATTGAACAATTGGACGAAGATTTATTTAACCTAATTAATAAAAGGTTGATTAATATTATAATAAATAAAATGAAAATTTAATTTAACAGAAAAAATCCAATTTTTATTTAAAGATACTAAAATTATCATTCCAAATTTTTTACCAAATTCTATAAAAGATAACTTTAAACTTGAAGAGGAAATAATTAATATTTTCAAGAGGCAAAATATAATTCATATTCATTTTCACACCCTTTTAATATGAAGATGACAAATGTCAATACTACTTTTAATATAAGAAGTATTCACAATTTTTGGATGCAGGATAATCCTGAATATAAAAATGATAAAAGATCCAGAGCAACAGAATGGCTAAATGATATACTTGGCTTATTTGATGTCTATCTATCATCTCTACAAAAAACATGTTTTTTTAACTATTAATTTATGCAAGGAATGGAATTTGTCACTAAGAACTTTTCAATCCAAAAACACTAAATTCATTTCAACAAAACTTAAATCGAAACTTTATTGGACTCAAATTGTGAAAAGTACTAAAATTTAGATAAGAACTGGTATATTGATTGATTGAACAAATTAATAGTTGTTATGAATAACAAATTGAAGAAAATAAGGTAAAATTAAATTCAATACAGCAAGTATTATTTTACAAAGGAGTCACTTACAAATAATACAAATAATCAAAAATACTTACCTTCAGTGAATAAGACTCCACTTACTTTCAAAAATTGAATAAATTAAGAGAATAACTAACAAATTAGGGAAAACATTTTTCTTTCAACCTTAATTGAATCACATTTTACATAATGATTCCAACAATCGAAAATCCTTCAAAAAATTTTCCAAGATATATAGATGGTGTTTTCCTACAAGATCATCTAACAGCTTATCAAATTCTCTTGAATTTTTCATCCATTTCCTTATTACCGGAAGTAGGAAAAATATACGTCCACAAAATCACAATGTTTAAAATTTGCGAATTATGCTACCTACAAATACAAATTATTTTCCGTTTCAATTATAACCTTGTAAATTCTTGGCATTCGATAGTAAAAAATGAAGTTATAAACACAATTTTTGCGAATCAGAATTGGTAAAACGATTATAAAGAACGATTATAACATATTTAAAAATTGAAGTTAATTTAAAATATTTTCAAAATAAAAACGACGAAAATTCTGTTTTAGAAAATGGATGGAAAAATTGAAGGCAGAAATATTACAATAACCAACAGTCCAGTGCGAACTATACACGAAATTAACTTAGAATATGACTTTGACGATCAAAAATTTGAAGTTCTTCAATGTAATTCGTCAAATCATATCCCAATATTTGTAGCAACATGTAAAATTCAAAAAGATTCAAGGACGTATATAAGTATAGGAGAAACGTCAAAAACCAAAAAAGCATCTAAACATAGTTAAGCACATAAGTTATTAGAATCTTTGTATAAGGACTATTTGTTTAGCGAACAAAAATAACCTAAAATTAAATTCGAAAAACCTATGGAAAATGAGTTAGAAAAAGTTATATTATATAATTGGACCGGCACATACGAAATATTCTATCAGAGGTATAATAAATAACAAATAAAAGCGAATATAAAATTTTTGTGACTAGGTGATGTATTACACTATTAATAAAGAAAAAGTAAAGTAAGTGATTAGAAATCAAATACTGTGATTCATTTTATACTTTAATTGGAAATTTAATTTGTTCCATTGATGACAAGCGTTTTCAATATTATTTGTAAAGTGTTACAATGTGAATTAAAAATTCAACTACGAATTTTCTATTGCCTAGTAGTAAAGGCCGTAGCAGGATAAGCATGGTCTGGGTGCCCCCGCTCGGATTTGATCCATATTGCGAGAGTAACCGGCTCCCATTATAAGATAAATTCACTTCACGTGTCAACTCGAAAAATTTTTTTTTACAAAAGTTATGAACGAATTTTGAAAAATCAAAAAATCTAATTTCCTCGAAAACGGCTAATACGATCTTGATGATTAAAATATATGTTATAGAGGGTACTAAAGAGGTTCTGAAAAAAAATTCAAGAACCCATTACGTTCATAAAAATGGGGTAAGAATTTTTTTTTTTAATTTTTGAATAATTTTTTTAATGTGAATTACTTCTTGAACACCCACCATTTTTTTCTATATCATGCTCAAATTCAAAGTGACAATATATATTTTTTCGAAAATTTTCGGAGAGGTACTTCATAGTTAAAAAAAATAAAAACTTCTTTGGCCCCTACAATGTATGGAACAATTGATACCCAAAGACTCATTGAAGCAATTGTTTCTATACTCATGAGTCTTACGTGGATCACGTACAATATCTCATTTATTTTTAAGTATTTGCTGCATAGTGGACGACATAGTACCGCATTTGAACTACAGGAAGGCAGTGTGTCCAGATTTGACACGCGAACGTTACGCACACAACGCCAACAGCAGTACGTGCGTGAGAATGGTTGCGCGCGCAGCGTAGTGTGTTTGCTGTTCGCAGTGGTTCTCTGAAATTTCTCTGGTTTTCTCTCCTTGACAAGGAGCCTTCAACCAGAAAAAACTCAGAGAACCACTGCGTACAAGAGACACACTACGCTACGCACGCAACCATTCTCACGTCCGCACTGCTGTTGGCGTTGTGTGCGTAACGTTCACGTGTCAAATCTGGACACACTGCAGGAAGGTAGACCTATTGGAAACAAATGATACTTTTCCCAAACTGTCGAATGACTGTAATCGCTCTACAACTGAGAATGAAATAAAAACGCGAACCTTAGATAAGAACATCTATTGATCTATTGAGCAAAAACAAATCAGGTCCTGTTTGCGAACGAACTCGTGCAGCATCCGAAGTCTGCGCAGTAGTACTCTCAGAAAGGGCAAAACGTAGGTCATGGGCACAAGCTTCGAGAAGGAGATATATGGGGAAATATATAAACTGAATTTTGTGTTACTGAAAGAAAAAGCTTGTTGACAGGCGGATAAAGTGTATTGAAAACAAGGCGATCATGTAGAAATGTGTTTTTTTTTAAATTGATAACGATCAATTCCACAGACAGGGTGCGGATAATTGTTGATACACCGTCGCATTCATATAAAGTTTACTATGCCATCCACTATGCAGCATATATGTAAAAATAAATAAGATATTGTACGTTCTTGAATTTGTTTCAGAACCTCTTTAGTACCCTCTATAACATATATTTTAATCATCAAGATCCGTTGAGCCGTTTTTGAGAAAATTAGATTTTTTGATTTTTTTAAATTCGTTCATAACTTTTGTAAAAAAAATTTTTTCGAGTTGATACTTGGGGTGAATTTATCTTATAATGGGAGCCACTTACCTTCGCAATATGGATCAAATCCGAGAGGGGGCACCCAGACCATGCTTATCCTGCTACGGCCTTTTAAATCATATTTTGACGTTTCTACTTTAATTGTATGGGGATCCAAATCTTCCAAGAAGAGTAGTCCAAGTAATGGTGGATTTTTTTGACAGTTTTATTTGTAATGTGTTGTTGCCATCTTTGAAGAGTGACGTTTTAGCAATATTCAAAACTCTTATTTGAAATAAATAGAAAAATATTTTGATAAACACAGCAGAATATTTGATGGTGTGGCAAGTGAATCTCAGCAAATTACAATTTTTAAAAAAAAGGGCTTTCTCGATTTTAAAACTTTCACAATCGGAAGAACTTTTCTAGAAAAATTGGTCAACAATGATGTGCTGCTCATACCAGACCTTTCCATTGCGGGAGAGTCTTAAATTATTTTTGTAAATACCAGGAGTTTTTCATCAAATTCTAGAATACATTCATAAATTACACAGGTCTACAAAATATGAGGTTGTAATTTTTGGCCTAGAAACCGAATCCGGGCTCAGAATTGCTCCATCACGTCAGGTTTTCGAGTAATCCTAACCAAAAAGTGCGAAATACACGGTTTTTCGCTATATTTGAGCATCCATAACTTCACGAATTTTCACTATTTCTTAATTATGAGAAAACCATCAAAAAGAGCCACTTTTCAGCTTTCCATTTCACTACTTACATGTATTATTTTAATTTTTCTAACCTGAGATATCGCCATTTGAAAAAAAAAATTGCAGGTTTCGCAATGACCGATATATCCTATCATTTTTTCCCGCTATATATCGGCCATTGCGAAACCTGCAATTTTTTTTCAATCGGCGATATCTCCGGTTAGAAAAATTAAAATAATACATGTAAATAGTGAAATGGAAAGCTGAAAAGTGGCTCTTTTTGATGGTTTCCTCATATTTGAAAAATAATAAAAATTCGCGAAGTTATCGATGAATTACTTCGGGAATGTACCTCAGCTACTCCATAACAAAACCATGTAGACCTGTGTTATTGAAAGAATGTTATGTAACGACTAATATTATGCAGGCTGATTTGTGGATGAACCTATGTTCAAAGAAATGTACCAATAGTATCGTTCTACCTCTTTTCATATATTTTGACGAATTAGAAGTTGGAAACCCTTTAGGTTGTCACGCCGGCAACAAAGAAATTTGGCGCAGTGTATGCGTCAATCGCATGTCTTTCACCACATACGGCTTCTTGTCTTAATAGTTTCCTTTTTTCAACTTTGGTGTACGCAGAAGATAAAAAAGAATGTTTTCAGAAAACCTATAGCAGAACTCAATTTTCTCGCCAGAAATGAAATCACGTTAAATATAAATGGTGTCCAAATTGTTGTGAAATTCCCATTGGTATTAATATTAAAATACAACTTAGGTCTAAATGGTATATTAGGCTTCATAGAATCGTTTAAAGCAAATTATTTTTGCAGAAAATGCAAAGTACATACAGATGAGTCATTGAGATTGACTATCGAAAGTGATTTCCTATTAAGAACTCCCAAAAATTATGAGGCGGGTGTTAAAACCAATAAAGTATCAGATACTGGAGTTAAAGAACCATGCGTATTTCATGAAGTAAATGGTTTTCACGTAACACAAAACGTGACTGTAGATATAATACATGATTTGTTGGAGGGCGTATGTATGTATGATATGAAAGAAATAATATTTGTGTTTATATTTGGAAGGAAGTACTTTACGTTGCAGAGTCTAAATCTACGAATTGAACATATGAATTTCGGTCCAACTGAAAATTCTAATAAACCTCCTAATATTTCACTGGATAGATTAAAAAGTAAAGTAAATTGTAAGGTGTCTGCATCCAAAATGCTCCGTTTTGTAAGATAATTCGGATTGATCGTTGGGGACTTGATCTCTGAAAATGAAACGCATTGGAAATTGTATAAACATTTAGGAAAGATTATTGATATCGTGACTAGCCCAAAGGTAATTCGTTCAGATGCAAAAGTTTTGAAAAAATTGGTAGATCACAATCAACTGTACATCGATATTTGCGGTGGATTAAAGCTAAAACTTGGTATCTTACTCCACAAGTAGAAATTAATGGCACTTTACATAAAACTGGAATCTTTCTTTTAATTGACATAAAAGAAAGCGATGACGGTTTCGGATAATTGGTCAAACTCAAAAGTCAATCATTTTATTTTAATAATGAAATGGAAAATTATATACTTTCTTGGTAGTCAATGTGTTATTCCTTTTTTAATTGTTAGTATGATTAATGAGTAAACACATTTTTTGATTCAAATACTTTTGGCGCGAAAAAAAAAATCCTAACCTCAAAATTTGTATTGCTTATTTTGCCAGAAAAGTATTAATATCAAACTTCTTTCCATTCTATAACCGTATACTTATAATTAAAAACGGAATATTAATGACTATATATGAAGTAATTTATTTTAAATTCGAAAGCGAGGGAAATAATCGAGCTGCACTAGATGTACAGTTGTTGTTATTATTAATGTATGGCCAACGTTTCGAAGACAACAGTCTTCATCTTCAGGGCCTTAGAATTTAGGAGAACGGAGATACAAACATTAGCAATTATAGAGTCGAAACATTATAGTCAAAAATCATTGTCAATAATAAAATTGTCAAATTGGTAAAAGTTCTCCCATAGCGATTCTCCCACGAATTCGTGTACTTGAAGCGAATTATTGTACTGTGTCCAGAATTTCATTGCATCACAATCTACAATATTTGCAATTCTCAAATTATTCTCACCATATCTGTAGTGTTAACACAATTCAAAGCTCCAGATTTTCGAGCAAATTTTAATCACGCAGGCGTCACCATAGAGATATTACAGATAGAGGACACAAGCCATAAGTCGCTCTGTAAGTGGTAACGTCAGTCTGGAAACTCGGTGAAAGCGAAAGAGAGAGACGATGGGAGGTTTATTCTGTCTTTGTCTACGCGTACCGCGTTAGAGTGAGACAGCCTAATCCTCCATATCACTCTCTCTCTCGACCGAACTGACACGTTTCAGGCTGGCTTCTCTCCTCTATCTGTAATATCTCTATGGGTGTCACACTGTCGCTGCACACGTGATTCAAAGAATCGATGAAGGGAAAGTGTACAAGGTGCATGCGCAACCTTCCTCCACTATATCACGTGCAACACACAGCGCGGCCACTACCATGTATTTTAGGAGGGTACTTAAGAAAGTGAAAATGAGCATCAGCGCCGCCAAGTTTTGATAGCAGGAACTAATATCAATGCAAACGAAACCCCTGTCCCCCCAACCCGATTTATTCTAAAGAGCGGAAAATTTTGAAATATATTGTATGAAATCCATTTCATAAATTTAAATTATTTAAAGTTGAAAATAATTTGTGAAAGAATAAAAATACAAGAATTTTTAAATATGAATCATAATGAACAGTTAAATACTGTACTATTACACGGAGAAAAATAGTTGAAGTAATTTTACTCAACTCTGTCGATTTAACATGGGACTTAAGGACATTTGAACATTTATTAAATCCTACTCGGGTAAAATGAATTTGATAAATACTTAATTCACCCAAAGTGAAAATCAATAAGCGTTACATTGGAAATAATAAGGAGTTGAGTAAAACGTTGTCGACGACAGGGCATCACAATGCGTCAGTGGGTTAACCTGAAATGTATAAATATATCACCGATGCTTGAGGTGCTTCGAACGGTAGTTGAGTAAAATGAGCATCGGCTGTATTATTTCAACTGGAAATTATATGGTTGCTATGGTTACAACAGTTGAAAAATAACATCGGTAGCGAAAATAGCGCCACCACTTGTATGATAGCATACATTATAATTCGTGCCCTTTTTCTCCTATATGAGTGAACCCACTGTGGTGCAACAGCTCTGAGCTCTTGTTCGCATACAGTCATTTAATAATGTCCGGTAACATTTGGCAACGTTCGGTTATGCTTAGTCACGTTTCGGTGTTTTCTCGGTAACGTTCAGGGTAACATTTTATTACATTTTCTAACATTCGGTAATGTTCGATTACGGTCAGGTATCTTTGGGTGCGGTTACGGGCACGGTTACGTCTGTCCCATCGGCCAACACCTGGCTTCGTCTGGAACAACACCTAGTCAGGGGCACCTGACACTGGGTGTCAGCTTCCACCGAGAGTCGACCATGGGCGCACCCATCTGTCGACGCTCGGTCTGGCTCCACCAGGTATGTAGCGGACGGGTTCAGAGATGGGTGCACCTATCAGGAGAGGCACCTTCAGGCCGTCCGCCCAGAACGACGCTCCGATAAGAACGGGATCGCCGCGCCGGGCGAACTGCCTGTCTCTTCTTCTTCTTCTTGGTTGTGGCTTCTTGCTGTGTCTAGTAAATAGCCATATCTGTGCAAATTCATAACATTGGTCCACAAAGAGAAAATCCATGTCCATCAAAAGTATCAAGTAGCAATCAAAAGCACCAATCGTCCACAGGTGAAGACGGCAGGATCAGCAATTAATAAGCCAACCAGTAACAAGCTTGTGCAGTCTATGGGATAGGAGGGAGAGGCTGTAAGGCAGTCGATCAGTCCTCAGGGCAGAAGCAGAGCAAGCGAAAGCAAACATTCATTCATCTTCAATAACCAGGTCTCCAGATCGGAAAGTGCCTGTCTCGGACCAGTGATCCCAGAACGTGGGAGCTGGCGGCCCCCACCATGCTCCTATGTGGGAGCACACACAATCAAGCGCTCCGTGTCGGTGTGTCCCCACTACCTCGCTTTGATTTTACGCTTTCGGCTGTTGAGCCAAGATCGAAAATTATTTTTAAGTTACATGTTTGATAATATGTCTGCTATTATATTGACCCAAAATTCATAGAATTTTTTTCATTTCTCGTTATTTTGGCATAGGGTCAGATTCTTTTTATTTTCTTCGATTAAAACGTTTCGGCCACATATGGGGGCCCTCTTCAGTGCGATAAATTCAAAGATTAATTCAAAATTTCTGTAAAACGGAGATAATTAAAATAAGGATTATCATAGAATTGGAAAACTGATCTCATAGCTTGCAATTCAAAATCAAGTAGTCCAGCTTTTTGAGTATTTTTATACCTAATAGAGAAAATTTTAATCGAAGAAAATAAAAAGAATCTGACCCTATGCCAAAATAACGCGAAATGAAAAAAATCGAAAATTATGTTTCTGTCGACTTCGTGTCAGAGTGGCGCGAAGCAGACGACAAATTTAAAATCACCAAATATATCATTTAAGATATTACCTTTCTTTCTTTGATATTTTTAAAAACATTCACCTAAAATGAATATATAAAGAATTCATTTCAAATTTTAGAATGATTTTCTATTGAAATTGAAAGTCAATAAATTTTTAAAGTTTCAAAACAAAATATCAATTTTAATATTTTTTAGCTATGCAAAATCAAATAATTCAATTAGAAAATTATGTAGAGAATATTATATATTAAGGAATGATAAAATATGATATTGGAGTTTAAAAAATAAAATATTAAAATACTTAAGTAATACATAAATTATATCTAATTATACACTCCAAATTATACAGTAGAGTTTCATCTCTGGTATAAGGCAACATTGAAAAAAATTTCCTTCAAATAAAATACTCAGAAAACTTTTTGAAATACGTAATATTATTCACATATGAATTTTATTATAAAACTGTGAATAAAAGGTTCCAGTATTCAAAAAAACCAAAATTACATCTAAATTTGCATACATAATTACATTTTACGATTTGTCTTATATAAAATACAAATATAAAATATTTATTTGGAATAAAATAGTTTTAAAAAAATTGTATAATACGTGAATCAACTATATCAATTAAAAAAATTAAGTGGAAAATATTTTGTTTAAAAAAATAGGAAATTAAGGTTAAAAATCTACATTCCTAATTACATGGTGATAGTAGGTAAAAATCTTCTCATTTTACGTTTTAGTGGCTTATATGCATAGACTTTTCAATGAAAAAAAGAAATGCTTTACACAAAGGCAAAATTTTCTAATTCATGCAGTTGATCAAATTTATAAACCCGAAATATGTTTTAATTAATATATTGATTTAAATCTTCAGAGATTTATTGACTTCAAATTTTACTTGGAATTTTCTAAGTACTTCACATAATCTCAAAAATGTTTATATTAGGCGAATGTTTTTCAAATATCAATAAAATTCCATAGTTAATAAATGTTTGAAATTTCAAGTTAAGGTATTGATTGGAAATTTAGTAGTTTTGTTAGTTAATTATTTTAATCAAAAAATTCTTCATTTTCGAAGATTTTTCAATTTTTCAATTAAAAATCTATGCATAGGCCACAAAAACGCGAGGTGAAAATTTTGAATCATCAGCTACAATTTCTAGGCAACAGAAATTTTAATTCGATTGTGGTAGGGCCCTAGCTGTTTTCCACTGTCAGTAATCAGGTGCTCATCCACTTTATGGAAAATTTGCAATAAGACGAAAGCGAAAAAAAATAGTTCTAATTTAACATAATATAACATAATATAACTAATATATCTAATATAACATTGTATGCAAGATTGTAGCCAATTCTGAAAAATGTCTCTCTGAATGCAATGTATAAATAATCATTTTTCAGAAATTTGGGAAAACATGTCGTCCTAATTATATAATGTCCGTAAATTAATAGTATTCAATAACGATCGTATTAGAATGGTCAAGGTAATTGGCTGATACGCAGCATATGCGAGTTGAAACCCCTGCACTTCCAAACATTTTCTTTATTGGTTTTATCTACCATGTTTAATATCTTGGTAAAAGACATCTATTAGCATCCATTTACAAGTGACCAAAGGTGTATTTCTTTTCATGTGCCTTGAGTTATGTGAGAGGCAAGGGGACTAACGTTAATTAAGCACCCCAAATGTATTTTCTTCTATTTCTTCGCTTTCGTCTTATTGCAAATTTTTGAAAAAAAGGATTAGCCCTACAGGGGAAACCACTTCAGAATAACGCGCCTGCAACTCTACCTCCTTGGTGGTGTGGAAAGGAGCTTAATAGAAATTCATATTAATTAAGGCTCTCACTAGTTTTTCCTATCAGCATCTGATTACTGACAGGGCAAAACAGCTAGGGCCCTACCACAATCGAATTAAAATTTCTGTTGCCTAGAAATTGTAGCTGATGATTCAAAATTTTCACCTCGCGTTTTTGTGGCCTATGCATAGATTTTTATTCGAAAAATTGAAAAATCTACGAAAATGAAGAATTTTCTGATTAAAATAGTTGACTAACAAAGCTATCGATGTTTTCTGTACAATTTTATGTAAATTTACTCACCATATTTTACATTTTTTACATTACTAAAGTATATTCCAAAATAGGGCTCATATCTGCAATATTTTATCCACTGTTTTGAAATTTTAGAAATAAAGATCACTGATGAGGACTCCGATTAGAGTCGAAATGTTTGAAAGTATGTGACTTTCTGAGTAATAATTTCTAGACCCTAAAGCCAATAATTATAAAACAACATCGTATAGAATTTTTACCTACTATCACCATGTAATTAGGAATGTAGATTTTTAACCTTAGTTTCTTATTATTTTTAAATAAAATATTTTCCACTTAATTTTTTAACTGATATAGTTGATTCACGTATTATACAATTTTTTAAAAACTATTTTATTCCAAATAAATATTTTATATTTGTATTTTATATAAGATAAATCGTAAAATGTAATTTTGTATGCAAATTTAGATGTAATTTGGGTTTTTTTGAATACTGAAACCTTTTATTCAGTTTTATAATAAAATTCATATGTGAATAATATTACGTATTTCAAAAAGTTTTCAGAGTATTTTATTTGAATGAAATTTTTTTCAATGTTGCCTTATACCAGAGAAGAAACTCTACTGTATAATTTGGAGTGTATAATTAGATATAATTTATGTATTACTTAAGTATTTTAATATTTTATTTTTTAAACTCCAATATCATATTTTATCATTCCTTAATATATAATATTCTCTACATAATTTTCTAATTGAATTATTTGATTTGCATAGCTAAAAAATATTAAAATTGATATTTTGTTTTGAAACTTTAAAAATTTATTGACTTTCAATTTCAATAGAAAATCATTTTTTAAGTGTTTAAATCATTCTAAAATTTGAAATGAATTCTTTATATATTCATTTTAGGTGAATGTTTTTAAAAGTATCAAAGAAAGAAAGGTAATATCTTAAATGATATATTTGGTGATTTTAAATTTGTCGTCTGCTTCGCGCCACTCTGACACGAAGTCGACAGAAACATAGTTTTCGATCTTGGATCAACAGCCGGAAGCGTGAAATCGAAGCGAGGAAATGGAGACACACGGACACGGCGCGCTTGATTGTGTGTGCTCCCACATAGGAGCGTGGTGGGGGCCGCCAGCACCCACGTTCTGCACAGTGGGTCCACTCATATAGGAGAAAAGGGGCACGAATTATAATGTTTGCTATCAACAAGTGGTGGCGCTATTGTCGCTACCGATGTTATTTTTAAGCTGTTGTAACCATAGCAACCATATCATTGCCAGTTGAAATAATACATTTCAGGTTAACCAACTGACGCATTGTGATGCCCTGTCGTCCCTAACGTTTTACTCAACTCCTTACCATTTCCAATGTAACGCTTATTGATATTCACTTTGGGTGAATTAAGTATTTATCAAATTCATTTTAGCCGAGTAGGATTTAATAAATGTTCAAATGTCCTTAAGTCCCATGTTAAATCGACAGAGTTGAGTAAAATTACTTCAACTATTTTTCTCCGTGTAATAGTACAGTATTTAACTGTTCATTGTGATTCATATTTAAAAATTCTTGTTGTATTTTTATTCCTTCACAAATTATTCTCAACTTTAAATCATTTAAATTTATGAAATGGATTATTAGTTCTTGCTATCAAAACTTGGCAGCGCTGATGCTCATTTTCACTTTCTTAAGTATCCTCCTAAAATATGGGAGCAGTAAGTGATGAACATGGTGAAAGACTACATCAAGTCGTCGCTAGAATCGAGAAGAGGTTCAAGGGTAAGTGGAGTGAAAACGCTTTAGCGGACTACTGATGGAATCTAATGACTGATGAAGCAAGTGCTTATCATCGTTGAGCATACAAGAGGGAAAGTTTCTGATTACCAGCAGCAATTTGACTTCATTTTTCAGCAAAAGCTAACAATCAATGATAAAGAATAGATATTTCGAAGACACAGTACTAGTACACAGTAATATGGAGTTTTTTTTTTGTAAAATCACTTCTGTTTCGTGTTTTTCTCAGTTTTTCTAAATTATTTCGGCATCATGACTTGTGATTTTTAAAAAAAGATTTGATTAGAAAAACCTAAAAAGCTTGATGCTCTGGGGAAAAATGGAGGTCAGATTCGGATTCGGCACCAAAAAACTACTCTGAAAATGACATATCTCATCCCATGACCACATAGATCACTTTTATTGACCAGTGATACCTCCCTCTCCTCAAGGAGCTCACCTGCGTTAACAACGAGCTGGAAATTGTTTTCGTAAAGGAAGCCATCCACAAGGATGCTAGATGCAGACTTGTTGAGAGATGGCGGACGAGGTGACATGGTGAATACCCGGGGTGTTAGTTGAAATTTGCCGGTTTTACTCATAAGTGTCGCTAGAGATATGTATACATTTCTATGATTTGGCATTTATGTCATATTTTTCTATGGACAATAACCTTCAAAAATACACAATTACATTCTGCCAAAATAATAGCATCATAATTGTTTACCTCAGTGAGTATGTCGAGTTTCGTTCCAAGTAAATCGCATTTGCGGCATTCGTTGCTTTTCTTATTTCATCAAAAGAAAAAATCAGTTGAAGCTCATCGATTGCTGGTAGAAACTTATGGTGAACATGCTCCAGTGATTAGAACATGTGAGTCATGGTTTCGTCAATTTAAAAGTGGAGATTTCGATTCAACAGACAATGAACATCCTGGTGCAGCAAAAAAGTTCGAAGACGAGGAATTGCAGGCGTTATTGGATGAAGACCCAACCCAATTGCAACAACAATTGGCACAAGCACTAAATGTGACCCAAGGAACAATTTGTCAACGTTTAAAAGCCATGGGAAAAATCCAAAAGTATGGAAAATGGGTACCACACCAACTGAACGATAGACAAATGGAAAATCGAAAAACCATTTGTGAAATGCTGCTTCAACGATTCGAAATGAAATCTTTTCTACATCGAATTGTCACGGGTCACGAAAAATGGATTTATTTCGAGAACCCGAAGCGGAAAAAATCATGGCTTTCACCTGGTGAGGTCGGCCCATCGACTCCAAGGCCAAATCGCTTTGGCCGTAAGACAATGCTCTGTGTTTGGTGGGAACAGTGTGGTGTAGTGTACTTCGAGTTATTAAAACCTGGTGAGACAGTGAATACGGATCGCTACCGACAACAATTTATCAATTTGAATCAAGTGTTGATCGAAAAACGGCCGGAATGGGCCCGAAGACATGGAAAAGTTATCCTACAACATGACAACGCACCGTCTCATACCGCTAAAGTGGTGAAGAACACATTAAAAGCATTGAATTGGGAAATATTATCGCACCCGCCGTACTTTCCAGACCTTGCCCCGTCTGACTATCACCTTTTTGCATTGATGGGTCACTCACTCGCAGAGCAGCGCTTCGCCAATTTTGAAGAAGTCGAAAAATGGCTCGTCAAATGGTTTACCTTGAAAGAGAAAAAGTTTTTTTAAAATGGTATCCATGATTTGCCTGAAAGATGGGCAAAATTTGTAGAATCCAATGGTCAATACTTTAAATAAAATTTTTTTGAGATTCCCTTGAGAATTAAGTGTTTTCTTTATTGAAAAAACGGGCAAACTTCAACTAACACCCCTGGTAGGCTGAGAGATGAACACACCGTCTAGTCTCGGAGCTTGCAAGCTGACGGAAGTTAGATAGTTTCCAAATCAAATTCCAGTATTTTTAATTGCATCCAATTTGCAGTGTGTTTTCATGTTTATGTTTATTATGTAGGAAAATCGGATTGTCTCTGCTCACTAATCCCCGCTGTTTTTCTGCCAGGTTCTTCATCATTTTGTCCACTTGGTTACAGTAGGTATTTGCAAATCCCTTGCAAATTAGAGATCTCAAAAGGATAGGCATTGTCAGAAAATAGTATTCTGTTTGCTTACAATGATAATATTATTTATAATGTTGCCTTACACACGAAATCTGTCGATGTGGAAAAGTATTCTGTCGAAATTTCATCACAAGAAAACCTTTTACCACATCATTCGTATGGATATCTTCAGAAATATTTAGAAATTGATGTTGGTCAGGAAAATATGTTTTTTATTGAAACAAAGTTGGAGACTGCATTACATTTTAAAGGTAAAATACAATGACGAACTGTGTTACATCACTAATTTAAAGCATTGCGAAACTAATGGATGAATTTAATACACGGTGACAAATAAAAAGATGTAAGAATGAAATGGCTGTTTCCTTTCTATTAATTCGGACGGGGGTTTGCTTTTAAGGATACGTACCTGAGGAATTGAGGTTTTATTGTATGTTAGATACATTGAAGCTCGTCATAATAAGTGACTTGAGAATTGTAGGAAACGTGGTTTCTGTTCAACAAAAAGGAGGTAAAAACAGAAAGTGCAAACACTTGATATGCGATGGTGTAAGACGTGAGAATCCATGCAGACCAGAATCTAAACCTATTGCACCAGCAAAATCATTTTCCGGGAAAGTTAAGCAAAAAAATGTATTATGATTAATGATTGCAGTCATAGGGTAAGAGCACTAGTCGTTGACATTGAGCACCAATCGCTAGCACCCCATCCAATTAGATTTAAACAATAGAAAAATGCAAAAAATTAACGTACTCTATTCGAATTATTCTCATATAAGCAAAATATGATGAATATTTTTATTTTTCTATTGTTCAAAGAAAATTAGAGGAGGGTGCCATCAACCGGTGACAGTGCCAACGATTGGTGCTCTTGCCCTATTTATGAAAATTTTATCTGCTGTGCAATTTAGATACACCGCAACTGGCGTAGAAGAGAGTAATAATATTCATAAAAAATTGATCAATTTTCAAAAATACTCCACAAAATTATATGAATAATTATTCTGACTTGTTAGATATAAATAAAAGATTCATTGCTTATGTAGAGCTGTGAAGTCAACCAGTGTCAAATCAAGTAGATAAAGTTATGACGACCGAAATTCGAGCATTTTGTTTGTTTAAGTCACAAAGACTGTTCAAACAGTTGTAATTTTTTAAAATCTATTATCTTCCTGAACTAATAAAAAAGATAGAAAATTGTTTGTAAACAAAGCACAGGAAAATCATTTTATGTGCCTCCAGCGCGGAAACTCGTTTTTCCGTTACAGCTGAGAGTAACGGAATGTTATGTATTCCGTTACAGAGGAATATAATGTGAAAATTGAACTGCGCATGCGCATATAGTCTTACAGCGGAGCAGAATCTTCTTATTCTTCTTCTTCTTCGAACAGGGTTAGCACCCTACTGACAAAGCCTTGTACATTTGAACTGCGCATGCTCTATTACAACAAGCTACTACTACACAAGATCGATAAAATCAAAATGGCCGGGACTAGTCGCGAAATATCAAGTGTAATGACTAGCGCCGCAAACAACTACAATACTAGATTAGATTCGAGTGTACGCATAAAAACTCGTATCCGCACCGAAGTCACATAAAATAGAATGCGTGCCAATGCACATAATTCGGGAAATTACGAGACTTGCGACAATGCACGCAGGACTGATGGCGCCTCGGCTTCGTCTCGACTACGCATCGGCTATACCTCGACTACGCCTTGGCTTCGATCTCCTGCGAGCATTGTCGCTCGTCACGCAATAACCCGCATTGTGCGCCTAGGCAGATAATATACTATTATACAATTTAAAAGCAAAAAGATTTGGGAATTCGATATCAGTACCACAAATTTCTATAGGAACATTTTTTAGTACGACCAAATGAAGATGAAGACCAAACTCTAAGAAAAAAGAAACCTAATTTTTCAATTGAAAAATTATTTAAAATATTGATAGTTTCGTAAAACTGTTTATATACTCTTATTTAATACTCCGTGTACTATTCAACAAGGAAATATAACAAATTTAGATTTAAAATCCAAAAGCTTGAAGTTCAAAAATGCCTATGAAGACAATTTTGAATCAGTTCTAGAAACAAAATTAATCCTGATGTGAGAAAAAATCATTAATATAGAATTCGTTAATAAAAATGTTTAAAATTTAAAAATCGTGAACCTGAGTTTCCTTGAAAGTTCAATGCCAGACATTTCTAAAAAAGAAAATTCAAAATTGGTTATTAGCCGAATATGAACAGTAAATTACTATTTCGAACCATTTTGCGCCCCAAAATTAATGAAAAATACCAATTGTGTGGTAGTGCTAATGAATGTTGCAAACTCTACGGATGAGTGCAAAATGTTGGTTTACCGCAAATGCAAAAACAATTATATTATTGGGACTATCTATCAAAAATACATATACATTCGTGAAGAAATATTGTAAAAATTAATAAGCAAGATAAATTAAAGAAATTAATTTTTTCGTGTTAAAAAAGGATGAGATGTTGGAAAATTTACCTTAGAAATGATGTCTCGTGCACCTTCACTAATGAAGTCAGGGTAACTGTATCTAGCTCTCGTGATCTTTTTGTAAGTCTCTTCATAGGTTTCGGCCAAGAAAGGAGGTTTGCCATCTAAGCATTCATAGCAAAGTACACCGATGCCCCATAAATCTACAGTATGGTTATGCGTTTGACCTTTAACCATTTCTGGAGGCAGGTAATCTAAAGTGCCACATAATGTTGTTCTTCGCGAAGAAGGAGCATGTACCGACCAGCCGAAGTCAGCGATTTTTAATTCACCGTGTAAACCAAGAAGCAAATTTTCAGGTTTTATGTCACGATGAATAACATTTCGTTTGTGGCAATACATAAGAGCATCAGCTAATTGCGTTATGTATGTCGCTGTCCTGAAAAAATAATTTAATCCAAATAATATTGACAGCAAAAAATTTGGAATAAATTTAAATTGTAATATATAATAGAGAAATTCTAGAAAAATTACGAAAATATTTTTTATTTACACACGTTATATCCAAAAATACTATAATTCAATGTTAGCATCCGCAATTTTTAATTTTGAAAAAAGAAACACAATGACGCAATTATTACCACAAAAGTTTGATCTCCATTTATTCAAAAACGAATAGCAAACAAATCTTCAAAGTAATCTCTCTCACTTTCTACACAGTTTTTGGGCGACAGTAGAATTCCACTACGGAAGAAAGACGATTGCTTTGAGTAGATAAGCTCATTGATGCTTTCTTCGAAATATTGAAGAAATAAATGTTTTAATCAAAGTTCGATTATACTTCAGTTTTTTATTTCCATGGCAAAATGTTTAGGGCCTAATTTTTTTTTACTGACTGAATTGTAAAGCACTGTAGCATTTGTGATTGATGCCTGTATCAGTCCGATGAAAATGATCCATGTCCATTTATTGGCTCGAATTATTGAGATCAAGTTGTTGCAGTGCTGATCGTGTAAATCGACTCCATCCATAAAAGTGTTATAAACCTTGAAGGCATTTGGAAACGGTAATGCAGTTTTTTCCTTAGCTTCCTCATCATAACGTGATACGTTAGAAGTAGGTGTGACGCCAGCGGCTGAAGAAAGAATCGAAACTGCTTTCGAATTCATGACTGTGACAAAATTACTGAGTAAAAATTTTTCAAGTGAGCACACCATTTTCGACCTTGTGAGGAAAATTGAAAATAAACATTGAAACATAATCTACTAAGTAGCAGGAAGTTACGTTATAGAATTTTTCGAGAAAATTTGTTTATTTACCATGGGCGATTGAAAATTTCTGCATCGTTTGATAACAAATTCATTTTTTCCTAAACTATTTTTAAAAAATAAATGAAAATTTGGAAAAATGGGAAGAAATAAATGCACTCAACAATAACAATCTCCGAAACATGCAATCATTAATTCTTGCTAATTTTTTATTATTTTTTTATAAACAAATGCTGAGTTAGACTTGTTCTACATACGTTAATCACTTTTTTTTCAAGAAGTAAGAGTTCTGAACACTTAAGATTATAAAACCGTTTAAACATTTTTGTGCTCGCTCTTTGGCTTAACTTAACTTAACTTAACCACTTAAGCGGTGCGTTGACAGGCTTGTGCTTTTCCGCGTCACGTATAAAAATTTATGCAAGTTCGAACATGGTAATTCTTTGATTATCGATATTCTCATCAACAATTGACAATAGTGTGTCAGTTACACTGTTCTTGACGCGTTCTGGATAGTATTACTAAAAGTATTATTATTGGTAAAAAGTAATGTTAGAAACTTTTCTGATCACCTGATTTAGGAAAATTCGTTGTTTTACGTAATTTTCGTGATAGGTCGTGCTAAAGAGTGTTGCAATCCAATGAAAAAAAGGGGGCACAAGTGCGTGAGAAAAAATCTTTTTCTGGTTACGGAAAAATGCCATGCAGTATTTAAGAGTTTAATTGGATTACATTTATGCGATACTTGTCGACGATCAATTTATGAGAAGAAAGATAATCCAAAATTTACAGTTTGTCTTCCCGGACAGAAAACGCCAAATGAAAGCGTTTTCGAATTAGTTGAACCTCCAGACGATCCCGAACAAGACGAAAACAACGATTCAACATTCCGATGTGATGACTTGGATGCGGCGGAGAAAATTAAAAAAATCAACAATGTTTTTTGTCAATCCGAAGAACCATTGATTAAGAAAAAACGTTTTTCTAAACTTTCTCGTAAGGACAAGCAAACATTAAGCGAGGCACTCAATAAAATGACAAATAACAAAAGCTGCGGTGTTGATGATAATGACTTTGAAACATTATACATACGTGACATAAAATCTGCCTTAGCTCAGCAATCTAATCGATCAGGAAAAATACAAATGTTTACAACACTCCCGTCACACTGGTCTATCGCTAAAATAAAAAGAGAATTTGAAGTGTCACGCCGAATGGTTTTAAAAGCCAAAAAATTGAGAAAAGAGTCAGGGCATGGATCGCGACCAAATAAAAGAGCTAGTCGTAACCTTCCAAGCACGACTGCAAGTGCAGTAGAAAATTTTTATCTAGCTGACAATAACAGCCGTGTCATGCCTGGAGTGAAGGATTACAAATCAATTGTCAAAAATGGGAAACGAACACAAGAGCAGAAAAGGTTACTACTTTTCAATCTCAATGATTTGCATAAGCAGTTTAGAGCAAAATTCCCTGATATGCCGATTTTTCTTTCAAAATTCAGGCAGATAAGGCCTCGAGAATGCATTTTGGCTGGTTATTGTTGAGTGCATTTATTTCTTCCCATTTTCCCAAATTTTCATTTATTTTTTTTAAATAGTTTAGGAAAAAATAAATTTGTTATCAAACGATGCAGAAATTTTCAATCGCCCATAGTAAATAAACAAATTAAATTTTCTCGAAAAATGTTATAACGTAACTTCCTGCTACTTAGTAAATTATTTTTCAATGTTTATTTTTAATTTTCCTCACAAGGTCGAAAATGGTGTGCTCACTTGAAAAATTTTTACTCTACCACCACTATTACTATCGTGCTTTGCTCTGGATGTTCCTCTACGGGCTTTCGCATCGATTTCGTTGGACACTTCTATCCTATCTCTTCTTACAGTTCCGGTCGCTCGCAGACTTTGATTTTTCAGATGCACTAGCAAGCCAGGAAAAAAAAAAAGTTATCAAAGTAGATATGATATTGAAGTCTATTACTAGGAGAACTCTTGAGCAAAAAATCTTGATTCATTTTTGTAAAACAACTCGACTACCTTAATCAATTTTAGGTAGTAAATCAACTTTTTCATTTCTACCACAGTAAATATCAATGCGGAATAAGTAACAATTCGAACCGCATAATGCCCACTTTTTGATACCGAATCGAATCGGCTTTCCTCTGATAAATTGCTTGAAACTGATTTTTCCGTAAAAATTTATCATCATTTCATCAATAGAAAGAGCTGTACAAAAATATCCAAAAGTCTTGATATTTTGATTGAAAATGTTCATAATTTGACGTACACGCCAGGCCTTATCCTTTGCATATTCATCATCTGGTTTGTGAAATTTGATGTTAGCATCCGCAATTTTTAATTTTGAAAAAAGAAACACAATGACGCAATTATTACCACAAAAATTTGATCTCCATTTATCCTTTGCATATTCATCATCTGGTTTGTGAAATTTAATGTTAGATTTTATAGTTTCAAATTCACGACGGCCCATAGCCGATGTTACATCAGACCGTAGCAAAGCTTTGGAAGACCAATAATCTCTTTGTGATAATCGTTTGTTGAACATTGTAAAAATAATAATGCCTATAAATGTATTGAAACGATCGGAGAACAGCTCATATCCTCGTTTCGACGTAGAATCAATGATATATTTCTATAGTTTTTCAGAAAAAAAAATTTCAAACAAATCTATTGGTGAACTAGCTAGAATTTTTTTTCTCAGTCAGTAAGATATCACTTGATAGAGTATCACCATACATCATCTCTCCATCAATCCAATCATAAACATGTCCTTCTTCCAATTTTTTCTGACTTGCATTATAATTTTCTAATACTTTTTGGTACGACTAAAATGTCTAAGTCTTTGAATATTCTTCATCAATTTCCATATCACCTTGCTCATTATGTTCGTCGCCAATAGACGACAAATCATCATCATTATGATCAGATTCACCGGAATCTTCTGGGTCGGGAATAAATACTGCATCAACATGATTTTCTTTTTCGGTATTTTCTACCGTATTGATACGATTTTTCTTTCTCACATTTTGTAATTCGGAAAGTTTACGTTTCGGCATTGTGAATCAAATCAAATGGTCAGTGTAATGAAGTTGGATGTGTAGTTATTTTTACCTAAGATAATAATGACGCGAATATGTACTACAATGATTCAATACTTCCTGTATAATGCCTATGCGAAATATGTTACAAAGCTTATGTCGTCTTAATATAATGATGGTTAATAAAGATGAAATAAATTATCCTTCTATAACAATTCTAATTAGCAAAGATATTAGTAAAGTCTATCAGAGATCTATCAGAGTTAGTCCTATCGAGTGAAGAATCTGGTCTCATTGCACCATTTATACCGGTCGCGGTGGGTAATTTAAATCCAAAATTTTTAATTTAAAATTACTTAATTTAAAATATATTCAATTTCAAATTATTCTACCTTTTTTTGTGCTCTTTTTATCTTAAAAATGAAAATTTTCAT
Source organism: Diplolepis rosae (assembly GCA_030998225.1). Classification (NCBI taxonomy): domain Eukaryota; kingdom Metazoa; phylum Arthropoda; class Insecta; order Hymenoptera; family Diplolepididae; genus Diplolepis; species Diplolepis rosae. The sequence goes on from JAPYXD010000700.1 coordinate 1,123,707, forward strand.
TTACATTTTGTAAATCTTAAAATTTTAAACATTATTTTGTAAAATGTGATTATAAATATATTTAAAGGAGTTTGAAGCACCAGTGGTAAGTGAAGAAATTCAAAACGATGCAGAAACAGCTTTAAACCAAACAAAAAATAAGTCATTTCAGCTGGTGAGTTAATTGTTATTTTTGTCATTTTGATGCCTAGTTTTAAAAATATTTTATAATAATATTTCTGTTGAAGAATTTATTAAATTTCATGCGGAGAAGCAGTGGCGGAAAGACAGTTCTTACCCATTTTGAATTAAAAAAATGTTTAAATAAAGAAACTCGGGTAATTTTGACTAGAACCATTATTGGCAAAATCAAAGATGATGCTTTGAGCCCTCTGGGGCCTGGAGAAAAACTTTCTTCTTTCAGGTAGAAAAGATCTTGTTTATGAAAGTAATGTGCATGAGAGAGCGAGCATTAGGTGGTCTAACCGGGATTGACATTTCTGAATTTTTGAAACACTGACATTCAATTTTTTTCTCTTATAGAATAATAATTGTCTAATTTGTATTTTATTTTAAAAAAAAGTGTTTTAAAGTTCCGCTGAATCTTTTTAAATTCATGAAATATATTCTTCAGTTTAAAGCTCTATAACTTAAAAAAATGTTGTCAGAAAAATTATTTTTCGTAAATTACTTCAAAAATCTTTTTCTTGAAATTATATATTGAAATTGCACTGGAGTTTCAATTTAAGACAGCTACTTTAGTGTAATTTTTTCTCAGCATTTCTAGTAAAACTTTTCTGACGATTGCAAATGCAATCGAAGAAATATTTCCTGGTGAAAAGGCTTCAACTTACTACACTCCTTATTGCTCGAATGGAGGAGAAGTTGTTCCTACCTCTGGTTCTATATGGGAACATTATAATTATTTAAAAGGAGTCTTGAGAGAAAAAAACTTATTGTTAAAACCACAGTCCAAAAGGCAGAGAGAAAGATGTCTTGATCCTGCACATGATCGTGAGTTCATAAATATTTATTTTATTTTAAATTATACTTTTTAAAATGTTTGAAATTTATAAAATGTAATTCTTTATTATAATAAGTTCTTTCAAAGAAAAAAAATTAATTTTGCAGCAGATGCAGAACAGATTCAAATATCTTTTAATAGATTGAAAAGCTCATTAGATGCAGATACAGTGCATAATGATTGGATTCAGACATATGATTCTAGGCGGATAATGCTCATGGTCGAAAATGTATCAATAACGTAGTACATTGAAAGATTCCCGTGTCTGAAAAGACAGGAAGGCATTAAATTGGTAAGTTCAGTGCAACTTCAACAAATAAAAACATTTACAGTGAAGTTTTTAAATCTTTTGCTATATCATATATTCTGAAATTATCTTTTCCTTCATATAGTTAGAGCTAGACTTCAATAAGCAACATCCAAGCAAGAGTTCATTATTTGAGAGGTGGAGTACGATTAAAGGAGTCTTAATTCAGCAGCTGCAAGGACTTGAGAAAAAGAAAATAAAAGACGTGGATGATAATGCCTTCCTCAAATTGTTGCCAGCATTAGAAAATGGTATGTACCCACTATTAATGATCATTATAATCATATTGAAATGAACCAGAATATTCATATTACTCTAAACAATATCTATTTTGTAAACTCCATTTGATAATTGATCAAGTATGCGTTTTTTTCACTACAAAAAAAGTTTGATGTAATTTTATATTTAAAAGACATCCTACAATTTTAGACTCGTTACTGACGAATAAAATCGACTTATAATATTTGTCGAGCAACAAAAAGGTTATTTCAAATGAATAGGTACATAAAGATGATTCTAAAAGTTTTGTATATTTTCAGAAGCACAAGATGCAATAGTGTTGCACTTGCTGCCCCTCCTGATTGGACAAGCTAATGTGGGACGAAAAAGGAAAGAGAGTTCTGAAAACGTAGTCAGAAAATGGAGTCCTGCTGAAAGGAGAGAAACTTTTATCTGTCACATTGAGGTATGCTTGTTAGGTTCAACAATCTCAATTGTAGAAAAATGTACTCAATTTCTTGTTTTGCAGCTTCCTGGTGAATTAGAAGAAAGAATTAGAGTCCTGAAGGAAAAATTCTTGAACAGAAGGGAAACCTTTCAGCCATTGTTGGTCGTTATAGGACCTTTAGTTGAAATTAAAGAAGCACATGTTGTTGTTGATAACATAAGGTACAAGGCCCATTCATGCTTAGAAGCTTTGGATTTATATTTTGAGCTTTTCTTTGCTTTAGAATGTAAATATCCGCAAGCCTCTCATTCGATTTGGCATTTCATTCAACTAGTCTGTTATAACATAATAACTATACCTAATAACCCGATAAAATCAGTAAAGGAACTACAAGGGCTCACAGAAAATGCATTAAAAGTGTCTGGACTTTTATAGTTGCTTAAGTTATAAGTTAAGCTAGTTATTGATTCAGTTTTTTCTCGTTTTCCAAGTTTAATAATATTAAAGATTTTTTGTTTTTTAATAAATTTTATCTCGCTGGAAAGATGATTATATGCCATGCTTGTAAAGTTTCATTCGAATCTAACTTTGATTTCATTCGCCATGTAAATGTAACACATTCAGATTTACGAGTATTCCATTGTACTGAACCTGATTGCCAAAGATCTTTTTCTGTACTTGATTCTTTCACTCGACATAGGCGAATGAAACATGATTCTTACGTTGAAAAATGTTCTATGGATAATTCATCCCAACCTCCATTATCCTTAGATAACAGTAGTTTCACCGATGAAAGACATATAAGTTTTATATCAACTGGCAATGATATTTTAGATTTCAGCGATTCTGAATATGAGCCCCTTTTAAGCGATGACGATGATAAAGCAATGCCATTGAATAATGAAAAAATAAATTATGACCCTAATATCTATAAATTTACCTCACAGAATTTAGAAAATGAACCATCAATCCAATTTGCTGGAAAATTATACGAATCTCCGGACATTTCAAGAAAGAAAGTAAATGATATTATCACTGATGTTTCAGAATTACTTGAAAAAACGTTGAGCTCTGTTCGCAGTGATGTACGGAGTCACTTGAAAAATTTAGGCATGAATGATGCAAATTTGTCTGGAATAGAAACTATCTTTGAAAAAATTTGTCTGGAATAGAAACTATCTTTGAAAAATTTTCCCAACCTTTTGGACAAATGAAAACCGAAAAACAACGTTTAGCTCAGTTTCAATATTATGATTCGTTCATTGCTCCTCATAGTTATCGAATTGGTGAAAGAACTGAATATGAGTCCAAACCCACAGGAAGTAAACGTAAAGAAGTCCCAGTAATGGTTCAATTCATACCAGTTCGTTACGTACTTAAATTTTTTTTTGAAATACCTGAGATTTTCGATAAAACTATACAATACTTAAATTCTTTAGATTCGCAAAAAGAAATCATAACCAATATTTATCAAAGTCCTCACTGGAAAGAAAAATCTGCTTTCTACAGCAACAAAATTTGTTTGCCACTTCTTATGTTCTTCGATGATTATGAGAATAACAACGCACTCGGAAGTCACAAAGGGATATCAAAGTGTGGTGCAGTATATTTAAGCATACCGTGTCTTCCACCAGATTTCCAATCGAAAATTGAGAACATTTTTTTGTTTATTCTCTTCACTTTAGACCGTTCGGTATTTAAGAATAAAATAGTTTTTCATAAAGTGATTGGAGAATTAACATTTTTAAAAGAGGAAGGAATAACTATCAACCACCCTAGTGGTGAAAAGAAAATATACTTTGATTTAGCTTTGATAGTGGGTGACAATCTAGGTCTTCACTCAATTTTTGGACTAGTTGAAAGTTTCAGTGCCAAATTTTGTCGCTTCTGCTTGATTAATCATGAAGATATAAATAAAAAATTGAAGGAAAGTGACTGCATACTTCGAAACATATCGAATTATAATTCTTTGTTGAGAATTCGAGATCCAAAACAATCAGGGATAAAAGAAGAATGTGTATTTAATAAAATTCTTGGATTTCACGTCACAAAAAACCCAGCAGTCGATGTGATGCACGATATCGGAGAAGGGATTTTACGATATGACATTGCTCTTATGTTAAATTATTACATTAATGTACGTAAATTCTTTACATTAGATTATGTAAACACTAAAATTCGAGCATTTCACTATGGTTCCAAAAATAATGTTAACAAACCTCCCGAGATCTTGGAACCACATCTCAAAAAGAAGTGTATAATTCTTTCTGCCGCTGAAATGCTAAATTTAGCCAAAAATTTAACGCTGATCATTGGAAACTCTGTTGATGAAACTGATGAACATTGGCAAATATTTTCAATAATGAAAGATATTTTAGATATCGTGTGTAGTACAAAAGTTCATCTTCGAACTGTCAGGTATTAAAATTAAAAATTGAAGAATACTTAACTTTGCTTACTGAAAAATTTCCTAATTGCTTAAAGCCAAAACACCACTTCTTCATTCATTATCCTTCAATAATGCGTCAAGTTGGTCCTCTCTGGCCTATTAGTTGCATGAGATTTGAAAGTAAAAATCGAGAAGGAAAACAGATTTCTCATGCAGCTATTTGTCGCGTTAACATCTGCAAAACCATAGCCCTCCGACATCAACTGATAATGAGTTATCGATTTCTTTGTAAAAATTCATATTACCCAACGTACATTGCTAATCATGTCAGGTCAGTTTATATTCGAGATATACCAGGAATCTCAAGTTTCATGAATCTATGGCCGAAACATTTGAACGACAAAGTTGACTTAACTAACTGCATTCAGTACAAGGGTGAATCAATAAAAAAGGATACCGTGATAGTGACATTTTCTGAATTGGAGCCACAATTTAATTTTGTATATCTTATCATTTTAATTGACGCCAATAACTTTTTTATTATGACAAAATCAATGCTTGATTGCTACTTTAATCATCACCGCCGAGCTTATAAGATTCATAGTAACGAATTTCATTGGGAACTTTTAACAAAAGCGGATATTAATACTGCTTCTGTTTCCTATTACAATAAACTAAATGATGGGAACTTTTACATTACTAAGAATTGGATGTAATCCAATATCACTCTATCCTATTGCGATGAAAGCAATTATTTGTTATAAAAATAATTATTAATAGTATTTTATCATACTTATTTAAGTAATAAATTGTTTTAAGCTTATTTGTATATGTACAATAAATTTCTAAATAGAACTATTATATTACTGTAAACCTTTTCTAAATGCAATTTCATAAAGTGTATATTTTTTTGTCGACATATTAAAAATTTATATTCGAATTTGCCTTTCTTTTAATTTTATGATATATTTATACATATCCAACTGTATATTTCTTAATATAAAAATTTTGTGAAATTGTCTCTTTGTATTTGACTTCATTTCACCTGTAAACGTTACCAAAATCAAAAGCTAAAGTTTGATTTTCTTCACATTCTGAGATTTCTCACTTTTGTACTTCATGTTCTTTATGAATACAAGTTTTCCTATATTGGGGAATTTTAGAGGCATATAATACTTTACCATAAGAGCACTTAAGTTCCTACAGGTTTTCTTCAACAATTTCAAGTTTCCTAAACATAAAACTAGGCACAGACGTCTGAATTAATGTAATTTGCTATTATCTCTATTTCTCTATTATTATCTATGCTATTATCTCTTTCAAAAATTATATTTTAGGAGAAAAAGCTGTAGGAACAAAACTACTCATTACGCTTAGGTATCACAGTAGGGCTTAGATACTTTAGAAAAATTCTAAAAACATTTATATGGGACATTTTTATTTTTTCGGAAATTTTGAAGATGAATTAAAATTTACAGTCCTTTTATTTCTTAAAGATTAACTATTTTAATTGAATTTCCCTATCATTTTCTTTAATATTGACAATTAAATAAACAATAATTTCAAGCTATTTGGATGCGATTATCTAGAAACAGAAAATATGAGGAATAATTGTATTAGAAGGAAATATTCCTTGTAGGCTGCATTTGTGTAATATTTTTTAGATTCATTCTAATTCAGCCAATTCTGTTCATCAGCAATACATGGTGGAATTTCAGGTTTTTTAACATTTAAATGTTGCGCCTTTCTAACTTACGATTTTTGCTAGCAGAGGGACTACCGAGCTTATTCTCACAAATTGTAAAAGTTTTGCAGTTCAGTATATAATGAAGTCGCTACATTGCAAGACGTAAGTGTCATATTACTGCGATGCGTTTATAAATATGTGCGTTGTGCGGTTAGGTTAAGTTGCGTTAGATTAGTGTTTAAGCGTGTATTGGTATGTTTACTATTTATATTGATATGTTTATACGTGCATGTGTATGTAAGTGCGTAACTGTGTTCATAAATACTCTCTCTATTTAGCTCACAAAATCTAATAAGAGCTATGGTAAAATTTACGAATGACTGAATTTTTTTTATTAGAGGCACAATTATTACCTATTTTCAATAGGAAAAATTATAAATATGGTTCCACTATTTCCAAAAAACTATGGTAATTTGGTTAGACAGAAGACGCGACTTTACTATTGCCCTTTGTAAACTTAACATTATTTTTTTAGGAATTAATGAAACATTTGATGGATTTACTACAATACTTCGTTCGATGTGCCAATCACAATTTTACCATTTCAAGTCATAAAATTTGCTTTTGTTTTTAGGCATAAGTACAATTATTTCACAATTTTCTCCAATATTATTAGTAACTCTATAGTTTAATATTAAAAATAGTAATTTCTAAAAAAGTGACGTTATATCCTCGTTTCCTATTGACTTTTAGTAAAAATAAATATAATAATACTAAATTTTACAATGAAGAGTTTCTCCGTGCAGTGTTCGAAGAATGTGGACGTAAACGGCCCCCACCACTGACTCGCGTGGATCCTCACAAAACCAAACGCGGCGTATCATTGTGTCCCCACTTTCTAGCTTCGATTTCATGCTGGCGGCTGTTGAGCTAAAATCGAGAATTATGTTTCTCTCGACTTCGTTTGAAAGAGGCGCGAAGCAGACGACAAATTCAAAATGATAAAATATATAGTTTAAGATATTAGCTTTCTTTTTCTGATATTTTGATAAACACTTACCTAAAATGAATATCTGAAAGATTTTTTTGAATTTTAAGATGATTTAAACACGTGAAAAATAATTTTTAAGTCAAATTTATGGTTCAATAAGTGTTTAAAGTCTCAAAACAAAATATCGATTTATATATTTTTAGCCTTGTAAATAAATTATGTTCAATTGAAAGATTATATAGACCATAATCCATATCAAGATAAGATAAATCATGAGATTCAAATGTAAGAAATAAAAGGTTCGAATAAAATGCGTTGGAAAGTTTTTTTTAATATAAATATGCACCTTTTTTTTATAATGTGTAGCACCTTTTCACATGACTACTTGAATATACAAGTGTGAACAAAAGTATTCTATTAATAAAAAATATCTAAATTATATCTAATTTTGCACACAAAATTACACATTGAGATTTCTTTCTTATAAAGTAAAATTAACAAATCTTATAATAATGAAGTACTAACAAAAATTTTTTGAATACTTCGCAAGTTTCATATGGCAATTTTAATATATAATCGTGAATAAAAGGTTTGATTTTTTAAAAAAATTAATAAATGTATTTTAATATTATATTTGTCAATTTTGCTTCATACTAAGGAATTCTCGATATGTAATTTCATATGCGAAACAAGATATAATTTATTTCATTTTTAAATAATCAAACCTTTTATTTAAATTTATTTATTGAAATTGCCATAAAAGATGTCAAGTATAATAAAAGTTTTTTTTAAAGTATTTTATTCCAAAGGAATTTTCATAAATTTTATTTTATGCTACAGGAATTTAAGGTGTAATTATCAATACAAAATTAAATATGGTTTTTTATTTTTTCAATAATCAAACCTTTTATTCACAATTATGTATTGAAAAAGAGGCTCTTAAAAAGTGTTACGTACAATATTTTAAAAGCTTTTTCAAAGTATTCTATTATTATAATATCTGTCAATTTTGCTTCATACTAAAGAAATCTCAAGGTGTAATTTCGTATGCAACATTAGATATAGTTTATATATATTTAAAAATAATCAAACCTCTTATGTATACTTTTATATTGAAGTAGTCATGCGAAGGATTTTAAGTATTCTAAAAGCTTTTCCAAAGCATTTTATTACATGATATATTTTTCAATTTTACATCATGTCAGGTAAATCTCATGATGTAATTTCTTATGCAAATTTAGATACAATTTATTTTATTTTATGATCAAACCCTTCATTTATACAGGCATGGAAATTATTTTATAATTACACATCGGTAATTACATGTTCATCATCTGTTGCTTCAGCCTCTGTTCAAGTGACTTAATTTTTATAAAAACAATACAAATTTGTTTATTTTACCTGTTGTTTTATTTAAATTGAAAGTGACTTAATTTTGATAATAACAACTCAAAAAAAAATTCCTAATAATATCATGAAAGTTAATAAAATTCTGCATCTAATGAGCTCTATTTGGAAGAAAAATGGCAATTTCATAAAAAGATACTACAATAATGTAAAAATGTTGATATTTTTTTATATGAAGCAGTTATCTTACATGAACTTCAGCAGAAATTTTGTCAAGTGGTCTTGTTGATCAAAATAATGTATAGATTATAGTCATCATGAAATTTTACGACTTCTCAGTCAACATTTTAATTAATATCCCTAAATTTCATTAAAGTATGGTATACATTGATTTTTAAAAAAATCTTGTAAGAAGTTACACGTTTTTTAAATTATACAACTTTTATTGTATCACATTTGACCCTGAGATAGTATACAGAAAAAAAATACTAATAATATTTTGATTAGCTATCAAAATACTATGATGAAGGCATACTTTTGAAATGAGACCAAAAACTTTTTAAATTGTTAATTTTTTCTAAGAGTTATTAACATTTTATTGAAAGTTTGGATTTCTCAAAATAATGTATAGACTATGGTCATATTGAAATTTTACGACTTTTTAGTATGCAGGAAAAAAATTCCATAAGAATCTTAATTTATCAGCTAAAAAAACTATGACTCACCTTTCAGGCCATTGTTCATGTAAGATAACTTCTTCATATAAAAAAATATCAAAATTTTTACATTATTGTAGTATCTTTTTATGAAATTGCCATTTTTCTTCCAAATAGAGCTCATTGGATGCAGAATTTTATTAACTTTCATGATATTATTAGGAATTTTTTTTGAGTTGTTATTATCAAAATTAAGTCACTTTCAATTTAAATAAAACAACAGGTAAAATAAACAAATTTGTATTGTTTTTATAAAAATTATGTCACTTGAACAGAGGCTGAAACAACAGATGATGCACATTTAATTACCGATGTGTAATTATAAAATAATTTCCATGTCTGTATAAATGAAGGGTTTGATCATAAAATAAAATAAATTGTATCTAAATTTGCATAAGAAATAACATCATGAGATCTCCTGACATGAAGTGAAATTGAAAAATATATCTTTGAGATGTAATACTTTGGAAAAGTTTTCAGAATACTTAAAATCCTTCGCATGACTACTTCAATCTAAAAGTATACATAAGAGGTTTGATTATTTTAAAATATATATAAACTATATCTAATGTTGCATACGAAATTACACCTTGAGATTTCTTTAGTATGAAGCAAAATTGACAGATATTATAATAGTAAAATACTTTGAAAAAACTTTTAAAATATTGTACGTAACACTTTTTAAGAGCCTCTTTTTCATGTGAATAAAAGGTTTGATTATTGAAAAAATAAAAAACCATATTTAATTTTGTATTGATAATTACACCTTAAATTCCTGTAGCATAAAATGAAATTTATGAAAATTCCTTTGGAATACAATACTTTAAAAAAAACTTTTTTCATAGCGCCTCCTTTGAAAATCGGATTTTCAAAGGAGGCGCTATGAAAAATAGTATACATTACTCGAAACAAAACACATCGAAAGCATTTCGTGTGATTGCAGCCCTCGTTTCACTCGGGCAGCAAACTTCACACTCATGCAATCGCTCTCTTTCGCCCCTTGTAATGTAATATACTATATTATACTTGACATCTTTTATGGAAATTTCAACAAATAAATGTAAATAAAAGGTTTGATTATTTAAAAATGAAATAAATTATATTAACCCTTTCAGGGACACATTTTTCTGCTGCACCTACTCCAGACATGAAAGTGTCTATAAGGGTTTTTGGGGTCGCTGATTACGAATCCTAAGTCAGATTTTCAAAATTCAAAATGTCGGATTCAATATGGCGGACAAAATTTTAAAAAATGAGCGTATAAATGTTATAATTTGTATATATAAGTTTTTGGGGTCGCTGATTACGAATCTCAAGTCAGGTTTTCAAAATTCACAATGGCGGACAAAATTTAAAAAAATTAGTGTATGAACGTTCTAATTTGTATATATGGATTTTTGGTGCCGCTGATTACAAATCTCAAGTCAGGTTTTCAAAATTCAAAATGGCAGATTCAATATGGTGGACAAAATTGAAAAAAATTAGCGTATAAACGTTATAATTTGTATACATGGGTTATATTCATAATAATTTTATACTAGTTTATAATGTTAATTCAATTCTTTCGGAATTGAGATAGCAAATTTGATATCGAAGATCATACTCTCATAGATTGAATCGCATCAAAGATTGCTGATTCCACAAGAAAATCCTCTCCAGTTCTCTCCTCTCTGCGTGACCCGGAACAAACGACGTGGACGTGGGAGAGGACTTGTTTCATTGTTTTTATATTTTGTTTACATGACAAATTTTTTTTTTATTCAATATTTCTAATATTCAGAAAAGATTATATACCAAATGATCTCAAAACTCTTCTTCATATGAATAAAATATTTACGGAAACCATTTGTTGAATACTTCCTTCAAATAAAAAAGTAGCAGGACAAGATCCACCTTCTTCTAAATAAGTAATAGTCCAGTCGAATTAGAATTCAAGATGGATGTGAGAGCAAGATCAGTGATCCCAGAACGTGGGAGCTGGCGGCCCCCACCATAGATGCCACGAGCTCATTGTGTCTTCCTCATTCAACCAACCTATGGCAGTCGAGCGAGGAAGAAGCCATGAGCTGGTGGGATCTATGGTGGGGGCCGCCAGCTCCCACGTTCTGGGATCACTGAGCAAGATCCGAGATTTTTATTGGAATTGCTCAAAAATATCATAGTAATTGACGTACCATGTTTTGCGCCTCGAATTTCCTTGTGAGTTTTGTAAAACAAATGTTCAAAGCCAAAAAGTGCGAAAACAGGCCATTTTTTAAATACATTTTCTCATTTTACCCTTAAAATATCAGTTTTATGATGAAATTGTATCAGAGCAAAGTTGTAGAGCACAAAATTTTCTACAAAATGCTGTGGTTTGAAGTTAAAAGATTTAATTTTCCTCCGTCACAGCGGCTGAACAATAAATAAAAAATAGTCGAAAAACAGCTATTTTTTGCACGCGCATTTAAAATTGAAAATATTACACATCTAAATAGTTGTTTTGCCCTTAAAATATTTAATTCTTTACCATTCCAATGCCGAAAACTCGAGTTCAATATCTCTTTTAGTTACCGAGTAATGTAATTGTTTATTAAGAATTTTCAAAATAACATAACTTTTAAGAATTAACATATGCAGCAGGAAAATTTTTTCACACATAGCATGATTTTTTTAACCATACTGCAAGTATAAAACTATCATATGCAATGATTAGATGAGTGGTTTTTATTTTTTAACACATCCAAACGATTATTTAAAAGGGGGTTGTAATTTTTACATTAATTGCAAAATGGATAACTCCGCGGTTTTTTGACAAATTCCAAATCTGAAAAGACCCTGTGAAAGTGCTTGCAAAAACGAATCTTTTAGCGCTTTGAATGCTTCAATTCGACCTTCCAATCTGAAATTATTGAATCCCAAAGTCTGCTGCATGTGAGTGAGATTTGAGCAACAATTAAACGAAAAAAAAAAATTCCGGCGTATAGCTTTATCAATTTACTTTCGATATATTGTTGAAGAAAACCGATTACTTTGGCGATATATGTGCAATTAATTCTAACGGCTAGGCAAACGCGCGCGGGAATGGCGAAAATTAGAGAGAGATCAGTAGAGGGGATCAGTCAGCGTGGCGCAAAAACTTGATTCGGCGCCTTCAAAATCGTCGCGCGCTCTTCACTGCTATTTATCCCGGCTTCTAATCAACCAAATTTGACGCTTATTTTTTTAAATCGATATAGCAAATCAAGAGGAATCTAATGGTGCACATACTTCTAGTCTGTTTTTAAAATTTTATGAATGGTTAACGTCATTTGGGATTTTTCTAATTTTGACATTGCACAATTCTACAATTTTCGAAGATAATTCTTAAATACGCAAATACTTCTGCAATTTCAAGGTGGAATTTAATTTCAGTTATATAAACATTTGATGAAAATAATTTTAGTGGCTATTAATTTCATTTTTATAAAGTTTACCCGACAAGTTACATCTAGTGAGGTACAATGGATTATTTTTCCAAGTAGACGGTACCTTTTTTTTGTTCATAATGATAGTCATATAATTGTTAAAAAATCAATCCTTTTTGATAAAAATGGAATGCATTTATTTTTGCAAAATAAAAAGTACACATTCTGTATAGATTATGAAACATAAATTTATTATACATAACTGCAGATCGATATTATTTACAATGTATACAATTTCTACATAGATATTATATGACTATCATTATGAACAAAAAAAAGGTACCGTCTACTTGGAAAAATAATCCATTGTACCTCACTAGCTGTAACTTGTCGGGTAAACTTTATAAAAATGAAATTAATAGCCACTAAAATTATTTTCATCAAATGTTTATATAACTGAAATTAAATTCCGCCTTGAAATTGCAGAAGTATTTGCGTATGTGGGACATTCTTTTGCAAATCCTGTCACGTCCTGTGACCATTAACATTTATTTATTAATATTATAATTTTATTCGCAATAAAACATGCATAAACGATATGTTTTGGAAGGTATTAATGATACGAAATAAAATGTAGAGTACTATGATTGTAATAGGGAGAGAGAGATAGTAAGTTTATAAATAGACAACGGTTATGAATGAATCGTCGAAACCCTTACAAAGGTGTGAACGAGGGAACCCCATCGGAATGCGCTGAGTAAACAAGAATATCGACCGGGGGAGCAAGACACGGAAATTAAAAGTCTAGTCGCTTTGAAAAGAAGGAACGTCGGGGAAATCAGTGGAGGAAAACTATTCGAATATATTCTTCCCCTTTTTCTTCTTCAATATGCGAAAAAGCCAAGCAGATCAGCCACGTGCGAAGGTCGAGGAAGGGTCAACCAGAGGTTGGTAAAAATATCCAGGGCAAACCAACTATCGATCGAAAAATGGCGACCAGGATCACAATCGACCGAAAATTGCCCATTAAAGCAAGTGCAAATCCGCAAAAGTTCAGTTGCCGTCGGGAAATCTTAAGCTTCGGAACTCACCCTTGAAAAGTCAGTCTTCTTCAGTTCTTCAGTTCAGTTCTTCAGTTGTCGTCGAGTTGCCGTCGGGAAATCTTAAGCTTCGGAACTCACCCTTGAAAAGTCAGTCTTTTTAGTTTCATCGTCAGTTTTTCTTCAGTTCTCGTCGGGTTAAGATCGGAAGCGGTATCATCAAGTCTCCTCCCCAATACATAACAGTCTTCCCCTTAAGAATAAATTGGAGAGTTTAACAGTCAAATTAGTAAATCGTTTCTTCGGTATATTCGTTCTCAAGTAAAAACTGGGGATCAATTGGATATCAGTGTCTTCAGTTATTAGAAGGAAGTTCCAGTGGTACAAAAGTTCCAGTGGTACAAGTTCCAGTGGCACCAGTTCCAGTGGTACAAAAGTTCCAGTGGTACAAGTTCCAGTGGTACCAGTTCCAGTATTAGCAGTTCAGTGGTTCCAGTTTCACACATCCAGGTGGAATAAAATAAATTAAAGTAGTAAGGTCCCCATTTTAAGTTAAAAAGGAATATTCTCTCTCTCTCTCTCATTTATGTAGATTGTTTAATAAACGGTTAATAATTGTAAAATTTATTTGATTAATTATTTATTGTTGGCTATCCCTAACCCTTGTTTCGATTAAGAAATCCTTCCGATTTCTTAAGCGAACAAAAAACGGGGAAATTTAATTATAATAGTAGAAGGTGAGTGACAGGACGTCACATACCCTTTTATTATTAATTTTTGGTGCATCGGCCCGGGAAAGTTATAAGCCAGCAATGAAAATTAAATCAATTTAGAATAAAATCAAATTAAAATAAAATCAATTTAGAATAAAATCAAATTAAAATAAAATCAATTTAGAATAAAATCAAATTAAAATAAAATCAATTTAAAATAAATGAAATTAAAATAAGATCAATTTAAAATAAAATCGAATTGAATTAAATTAGAATTAAATTTAAATTAAAATTAAATCAAAGTAAATTGAAAATAAATTGAATCAAGGTAAATTAAAATTGAATTAAATCAAAGTAAAATGAAATTGAATTTAGTCAAATTAGAATTAAATTAAAATAAAACTAAATTAAAGTAAAGTGAAATCGAATTGAATTGGAATGGAATTGAATTAAATTAAAATTAAATTAAATTAAAATTTGAATTGAATCAAATTGAGATAACATTGAATTAAATCGAATAAAAATAAAATTATTTGAATTCAAATTGAATTAAATTGAATTGGAATTGCCTTAATTAAAATTAAATAAAATTTGAATTGAATCAAATTGAGATAACATTGAATTGTATTGAATTAAAAAATTATTTGAATTGAAATTGAATTGAATAGAATTGGAATTAAATTAAAATAAAATATTAATGTATTGAAATTTTATGAAAAATATAATAAATTTGAATATGTTTTTTTTTATATATATAAAATTAATATTAAGAGAGATTTTAATGAAATAATTGAGCAAATATTCCTTCTCTTATATTAGTAGTTCTATGACAAGTGATAAGAATATTACAAGTGTGACAAAATATGACAGGTGTGAATAAAGTGTATTCTCGCGTACAAATTAAAAATAAAAATAAATTAAAATTTTCTTTTTTAATTTAAATTTTAAATAGAATAATATGTTTTTGGAAATTTTAATTTTTTTGCTTTAAAGTCCACAAAATATTAATATTGAGGACCAACACAAGTTACACTACCCTTAATTATTAAATTAAAAATTTTCAGATTAAATTTTTTTTTTTTTAATTAATTAAATTTATTAAATTTTTTTTATTTATAAAAGCATACACAAATATAAAACACAGACACAAACAAAAAGGATATTAAAAATAAAATTTATTTTTAAATTGATTTCAACCCTGTGATTGAGATTTGTAGAGGACATAATCCCTCACAGCGTAACCAGTCGCTCGAGGAGGATTATATCGAACAAGGGCCAGCGGTAAAACGCACAGCCGTCCTCAATTTACAGTCTCGAAAGTGGATTTGGGATTAATTTAATAAATTTCATCTTAAATAATTCAATTACTGAAAATTGAAAAATTCGTTTGAGGATTTAACCCCTCATAGCGTAACCAGTCGCTCGAGGAGGGTTATATTGAACAGGGGCTAGCGGTAACACGCTCAGCCATCCTCAAATTAGAATTTTTTGATTCAGGATTGAAATTTATCCTACACAACTATAAAACATAGACACAAAACAAAAAGGATATTAAAAATAAAATTTATTTTTAAATTGATTTCAACCCTGTGATTGAGATTTGTAGAGGACATAATCCCTCACAGCGTAACCAGTCGCTCGAGGAGGATTAAATCGAACAAGGGCCAGCGGTAAAACGCACAGCCGTCCTCAATTTACAGTCTCGAAAGTGGATTTGGGATTAATTTAATAAATTTCATCTTAAATAATTCAATTACTGAAAATTGAAAAATTCGTTTGAGGATTTAACCCCTCATAGCGTAACCAGTCGCTCGAGGAGGGTTATATTGAACAGGGCCTAGCGGTAACACGCTCAGCCATCCTCAAATTAGAATTTTTTGATTCAGGATTGAAATTTATTCTACACAAATATAAAACAAACAAAAAAAAAGAGATACTTAAAATAAAATTTATTTTCATTAGAAATTGTTTAGGTAAATAACTTTCAAAAAATAAAATATATAATCGTGATATATACATAAATTGAGTCGTCACTCGTATTTGAAATTTTATGTCATATTTTGTCAGCACTGTATAATAAATGCCTTTACCATTAAGAAAACATACTTTTAAACGTCCCCGAGTAAGAAATTTTAAGTCAAAAGATATCAAAATTAGAGAGATCAATAACGATATCGAATTCTCAGAATTCTTTGAACAATTGTTAGAAAAAACAGAAAAATTTATTGCGAATAAATGTTCTCATAAATATGGAAAAAGAAAAATCAACGAAACTTCCGCCGAATCTAAACCAGGAAGTTCTCAGTTAAGAAATTCTGAGGCAGAATCAACAAGTAATAAAACCGCCCAAAATTTATCCCCAATAACTGAAATATCAGACAGCAGTTCAGACCTTGGCCCCAAAACAAATCAGAAAATTTCTAATTCTTGCGAAAGTATTGTTCCAACTATCGAAATTTTGGATATATCATCAGATTCAAGGATCTGAAACAGAAATTGAGGAACCCAGTTTTGCGCAGAATAAAATTTTTCTACCCAAAATAACAAATATTTGCAGTTTAGGAAAAAATAAGGTTAAATTGATTAAAGAATTTTAAACTTAGAAAAAATTGTTCCGAAATAAGAATACAATAACAAGCCATTTTCTAGAAATAATTAATATGTAAAATACCAATGTCGATTCCGCCACAAGATATCAGTAAAAAGGGCACTGTAACTCGTAGTCAAACAAGGAAAAATCCAAGTTTAGCAAAAGAAGTTGAAGAAAGTTCCCAAGTACCACATAAACAAAAACGAAAAACTCCAGAAGGAAATTTACAATATTCCGAATCTTCAAGTAATTTAGATCAAACTGATCTTTTAGATATTAGCATAGGAAGTATTCCTGACGCTGAAACTAGTACTTTAAACAAATCAATTATTGACACAAAAAACTCTAAGAGTCCATTTGTTGATAAATTAAAAACTTTTATCAAACGCAATAATAGTATAATTATTGCAGGAGATCAATACAACGATACACCACAAATTAACCCTTCATTTGACGATACCATAGGGGATATAACACTCAGAGAAAAATCAATAATTGAAAGCATTGCAGCAAACTCAACCTTGTGTGATAGAACTTTATGCCCAGATCAATTTGGTGATATTTCAAATAATAAAATTCTCACCACACCTCAAAAAAGATACGAATCAATAGATCCATTCGAAACAAAATCACAACTAAGTAGGACTCCAGAATCTTTCAATCAAACAACAATATTTAAAAATCCAAATCTAGAATTTGAACAAGTTCAAGAAACTTTACCAAATAAAATCAATCAAATTATACTTGATGACTCTGCAAATATTGACCAGGCTCTTGATTCGCTAAAATCTTCACACCCGTATTCAACCTCTAGGAAGTCTAATAAAAAAATTTTATCAAATAATTTACCAAATAATGCACCGATTATTTCACCAAATAACCTACCAATACAATCCATCGAAATGATGAATTTACCTACAAATCAACAAGTATCTCTACGAGATGCGTTAGAAATTGTCCCATACTTTGATGGATCGAGTAAAGTGCCATTGACCATTTTTATCGAAGCTTGCAAAGAAGCAAAAGAAATGGTCCCCAATGCAGAAGCTAATTTAGTAAAATTATTGAGAAGCAAACTTACAGGTGAAGCCAGAAGATGTAGAATAGGAAATTATTATAATAATTTAGAAGATTTTATTTCAAAGCTAAAAACAATTTTTTCACCATCAAAAACCGTATACCAATTACAAGGAGATTTAGGCAGGATATATATGTGGGAAAATGAAAGTGTTCTATCCTACGCAACACGCATACAAGAAATAGAAGCAGAAATCCTCGAATGCCATAAACAAAATAATAATGGTAAAGAAGCTGCTGAATTTGAAAGAAATCTAGAAAGAGACGTGATCGATTGTTTTCTACGAGGTTTAAAACCAGAATTAGAAATAAGAATAGGAACAGCCGATAAATTTGACGAAATAGTAGAAAGAGCAATACGAGAAGAAAGAAATTTAACAGCCAGAAACGAACTGCGAAGAGGAAATAGACAACATTCACTAGTCCAAGAAGTTGAGAAATCATCATATAATAGTCGAGATTTTGCAAAAACAAATAAAATAAATTTAGCACGGGAAGAGCCAACAAAATGCCAAATCTGTCAGAAAATAGGTCACACAGCAGCAACCTGTTTTCAATTTGTTCAGAAATTAACAAATAAAAATTCACAAAATGATCAGTTTAGAAATAACTTGACTAGACAAAATAATCAATACCAGGGAAATAGGCAAGGTCAGGGAACGCAGTGGAGACAGAGATACCAGGTGCAAAGCCTAAATCAACAAGGCAGTAGAAACAACTATAGAGATATAAATAGCTCCCCATCCCAGCCTAATTTTTTCCAAGGAAACAGATTTAATCAAAACCCAAACTTCAATCGAAATACCCAGAAAATGTATCGCAATTTTAATCAAAATAATCAAAGTCGAAATTTTAATCAAAATTCAAATTTCAATAGAAATTCTAATCAAAATCCGAATTTCAACAGAAATTTCAATAGAAATTTCAACCAAGGACAAAATTTCAACCAAGGACAAAATTTCAACCAAGGTCAAAATTTTAATCAAGTTCAAAATCAAGGTAGGAATTTCAATCAAAACCCCCACTTTAATCAAAGACCAAATTTTAATATGAATTACAATGAAAATAGAAATCAAAATCCAAATTTTAATCAAAACCCAAATCAAGGTCAAAATTTCGAAGTTATTTGCTACTCATGCAATACACCAGGACATACATCTAGGAATTGTAACAAACAAATAAATATGAATCAACAATTACAACAACAACAACCACCGCAACAGCAAGAATTTAATCAACAGGAAAACTTCAATGCCCTTCCCGGAACGGGTGCACAGAGGAGGGCTTGAATGAACAATTAAATGCACCTAATTTCAGTGAAAATAAAATTTTAAAAAGTTAATATAAGCACAAGTAATACAATTCCTCGTAAAAATTTTTCAGCAGAACAATTAAGTAATCCTATTGACGTAGAAAATATTGAACATAATTATATAAATAATAAGACTAGTATTGAAGTAAATTTAGTTAAACCAAGAAATGCAAAATGCATATCTGATTTAGAATATAAGGAAAAAGTAACAGTAACAGATGTAGCATGCTATGAAGAAATAAATTATGATAATTTTGAAGAAGATATTGAGGAAAATAATTTCGAAGAAACTGAACAATTTATGAATAAGAAAGAATTATTTAAAAATAGAAATAATCAAGGAAATTATGATAAATTAAAATATAAGAATATTGAAGACAAAAATATAACCACTGATAATTCAGGAGGAAACGAACAAATACCGATAAACGATGAGAACTTAATTAAGGATATTAATAATAAGGAATTTAATAATGATATAAATTATGAAGATTTTGAAAAACGAAAAACTTGTGAAGATTTTGAAAATATTGGAAAATTAAACGAAGAAACTTTATTTAGGAATGTTGGTAATAAAAAACGTTATTATGAGTATATTAATGAGGGAAAAATTGATAGGAATAATACTGAAAAATTATTAAATGAAGAATATTTACTGATAAATGATGAAGACAATGATGAAAAATGTTGTATTAAATTGAATATTAAGGATAATAAAAATAAGAAATTTAATAATGATATAAATTATTATGATTTTAAAAAACGAAAAACTTGTGAAGATTTTGAAAATATTGGACACTTAAACGAAGAAACTTTATTTAGGAATGTTGGTAATAAAAAACGTTATTACGAGTATATTAATGAGGGAAAAATTGATAGGAATAATACTGAAAAATTGTTAAATGAAGAATATTTACTGATAAATGATGAAGACAATGATAAAGACAATGATGAAAAATGTTGTATTGAATTGAATATTAAGGATATAAAAAAAGGAACAGTTTATGGAAATAATGAAAAAACTATTGAACAATTAGACGAAGAAGATTTATTTGACATAATTAATAAAAGATTGATTAATGTAATAATGAATAAAATGAAAAATGAGGAAAATAAAAACACTTTTTACAAATTGATCGATGAAGGAAATATTTCGGAAACATTTGTTTCACAATTTTTGAAATGTGTCATGGATTCAATCCCAATTTTATTAGAAAATATAAATAAATGCTATGCTATGCAAACAAGGAGTCAGTTAAAAAATTCAAGAAATATAAGTATGGATAAAAATGAAGATTATATGAAAAATAAATTATTAAAAAATGTTGAAGTAACAAATAAAGTAAAAAAGAATCGTGGAAGACCACGAAAAATTATTCAGGAAGTAAAATTACAGGAACATATTAAAAAGAGAGGTAGACCCAGAAAATGCATAAATAAATCACCTGAGATTAATAAAAAACGTAAATTTACGGAATCAAAAGACGAATCCGATTCTGATCAAGATTATGATATTAAGCAAAAGCCAAAAGCAAATAAAAAGAAGAAACATTTTAAGGAAAATGAAGATGAAGAATTAAATGAAGGAAGTAATTTTGACACAAATTCTGATTTGTCAAGTGAAGACGAAAAAGAAGAAATCTAGGAAAATTTTCAAAATGTAGAACATGAAAACGAAAACGAACAACCGGATATACTAGAAATAGAAAATTCTAAAAACTCTGATGATTGCGATTTTACAGAAGAAAGGCCACCCCCAGAGCCACCCCCTGACCAACCTTCAACATCCGGATTGCTTAGAATACAGAAAAATATAATTGAATTCCGCGACCAATTAACAATGAGAAAAGATAATTATGCGTATTTTGTAAGCATTAAAGGAGAACCTCGCGATGTAGGCTCTAAACTTTTGAAAAAATGTGGATCTAGATCACGATGGAAACTAGACATCGCCTACGCATTGATTTATTATGTGATTTAATCGTTCATCAAGTTGATATAAAAGCATTATGGCTATATTTATTTATGAAAGGAATATTCAATTTTAACGAATACAATGTACCAAATTGGTCTCAAGATACAACAAATCCAAAAATGATGACATTATTTTGTCATAAGTTTCTAACTTACAGGGATTTGAACGTTGATATAAGAATAATTTTCACATCATATTGTAGAGTAAGAAATCAAAAAGTAATAGCTACAGAAAATATAGCAATAGTAACCGAAAACGAAGCAGCATTCAAGCAAATAAAATTAATACAAGAAAGTTACGACCTTTGTGAAGAAAAATATGAAGATTTGGAAACACAAAAAACTAAATTTCCAAAATAAGAGCACTCAAACAGATTTCCGCCTAAAATTGGTACCCCTCTTGTAAAACATGTAAAAGCTTCAACCTTACCCCATACAATTGTTCAATGAAAACAACGAAAATTGAAAAGCCAACAATTTTCAGAAAATTTTTAAACCTCTGCATAATCAAAATATCACCTATGGATTTATTTTAACAAATTAATTTTATTTCAGGTTACATACTAATACAATCTATTTTTCTTGTTTTAGGACATAGCCATTCGAGAAGCATTGTATATGAAAGATACTTTATTCTTTTCGTAATTAAAGTTCCTAATTAAATGTCCAAAATTTTGTTCAATAAGTCAGTTTTCACAATTATTATATAAAAACTATTTTGATAATGTTACCGGTCTTTATTTTCAAGCCTTGCACAATTAAAATCTTTGGAGAAGGTAGTCATTTAATGGTTTACATGGATATTTACAAAATACTCAGTTTTTGAAGTACACTAATTGCAATATTCATTAAAAAAAAAAAAACTAAAACGCTATTGATGAAGAAATACTAATAATAAATACAAACAAAATGAAAATGATTATTTCTTCTTCTCCTCTTTTTATAATATAATTATTCTTCACGTTTTTGATAAATTTTTGAATGCTTTCCATATACATAATTTGCTTGCATCATGAAATTCTCTCGTGTACTATGATAATTATCGATACCGAAAATTTTTCTTAAATTTTCTTAAGATAATATACTCCCTTCTGCTATGGAAGCGAACATGTTCTATATATATAGAAAAATACTTTTTAAATCTTCATTGAATTTATAGTTTTTCCTTAAAGTAAATCTTATCCATGATGTTCTAAAGCAGAAGGTTCTCTAAAATAAAATACAAAGTATCTGTTTCGTAATCTGAATATAAAGAACAAGAAATGTTATTAACCACTTTAGACAAAGTTAAAATGATATACAAAGTAAGCTTGACATACGATTTTGAAGGTTAAAATATGAAGACTATTCAATGTGTAAAATTTTTAGTAATATACAAATATTTATGGCTATATGTACTATTGAAAGATAAAAAAAGAGTTTAAGCACAATTCAGCATAAAAGTTACTAGAAATTTTGTATCGAGACTATTTATTCAGCGAACAAACAGAGCCCGTAAATGAATTGAAAAAACCTATAGAAAGCGTTTTCGAAAAAGTTATATTATATAAGTGGACCAGCACATGTGAAAGATGCTATCAAAGAGGTCATAAACCAGTAAATTGTACTGCTCCGAAGCGAAATAAAAAATTTATCGAATAAATTTCAACATATGCTTTATAAATAAATTTAAAAAGAATTTTGTAACCAAATATATGATATCACGCGATGTGACACATTGCTAAGAAAATATAAAAATTGAATGAATAAAAATAAAATGAGTTTAAACACGTCGATTTTATCCCCATGTTTAAACAAAAGGGGGGAGGTGTCACGTCCCGTAACTATCACGGTTGAAATTCGAAAATGGAGAGTTTTTCTAGTCATATGTTCTGATCAATAATTAACCTACATAAGGGTATATTGGAAGAAATTAATTCAAACATTACCTAAATAAATATTGACTATAGCTTAATATTATATCAGTGTAAGAATGTATTATAAAAGTATTCAATGTTGCATATGAGTATTTATATCACCAAAAAATAATAATAATGAAAGATGTGCTAATTATTGTCAAAAATGTATGTAAACAAAATTCACAGAAAAAACTCAAGCGATAAGTGCATACCTTTTAAAATAGGTAAATTTTTAATAAATCCCCCCCCCCTCTCTTCTCTCCTCTCTCTCTCTCTCTCTCTCTCTCTCTCTCTCTCTCTCCCTCTCATCTCTCCCCCTCTCGCCCCCCTTCATTTCTCCCCCCTCTCGCCCCCCTCTCTCTACCACCCCTCTCATTTATGTAGATTGTTAAATAAACGGTTAATAATTGTAAAATTTATTTGATTAATTATTTATTGTTGGCTATCCCTAATAATAGTAAAAGGTATATCGGGATTTTCAAAAAAAAAATTGTTTTGAGAGATATATTAATTTAAACTTTTGATAAAATTGGACAAAATGCTAAATTCACTATCTCCGGTTGAAATAATCAAATCGATTTCGGGTCCGTTTCATTTTTCAGCTTATTACGTTAGGTTTTCAGATAAATATTTTCATAATTTATATTTTGTTAATTAACAACATATATAAGCAATTTAATTGTTTAGACAATTTTTGCATGTTTGCCCTCTCAGTAGAAAAAATTGGAAAAAATAGTATCATATGCGCTATGTCTCAATATAACTAGCGCATATTTAATGAAAGTGGAGACTTAATAATAGTACAAGAGAATTTAGCATTTAATCCAATTTTATCAAAAGTTTAAATTAATATCCGTTAAAACATTTTTTTTTCGAAAATCCCGATATAAGTGTTGGTTAATTTATTAAAAAGAATCTGTAAAAAAAATTTTGTGCAAATCTAAATTCTGAACTCAAAATGGGTGTACGATTTGCAAAAGTATTTGCGTATTTAAGAATTATCTTCGAAAATTGTATGATTGTGGAATGTCAAAATTAGAAAAATCCCAAATGACGTTAACCATTCATAAACTTTTAAAAACAGACTAGAAGTATGTGTACTATTAGATTCCTCTTGATTTGCTATATCGATTTAAAAAAATAAACGTCAAATTTGGTCGATTAGAAGCCGGGATAAGTGGCAGTGAAGAGCGCGCGACGATTTTGAAGGCGCCGAATCAAGTTTTTGCGCCACGCTGACTGTTCCCTCCAGTCCGATTACAGTTTATTTTGTAGAAAATTTTGTGCTCTACAACTTTGCTCTGATACAATTTCATCATAAAACTGATATTTTAAGGGTAAAATGAGAAAATGTATTTAAAAAATGGCCTGTTTTCGCACTTTTTGGCTTTGAACATTTGTTTTACAAAACTCACAAGGAAATTCGAGGCGCAAAACATGGTACGTCAATTACTATGATATTTTTGAGCAATTCCAATAAAAATCTCGGATCTTGCTCTCACATCCATGTTTCCCAACTTTCCATGCTAATTCGACTGGACTATAATAATAGTACTCAAAATCAGACACTGTAAGAGATCGAATACTTTCTTAGACAAATTTACCAGAGACACTGATTATGATTCTGAAATCAAGATTTCGGACCTTACGATGGTGAATCCAAAATAGCAGCTTATAGATGTATGTCCAATAGATTATTCTCTATCAGTTTTTCGAACACGAATCACGTGTAAAACGTTTAGAAAATGATGAATATCTGAACTCGGAACTCAGGTGGTGTATGATCGGCGACCCGAAAAATCTGATGAAGCCAGCATATAGGGTCCACTTTTTTGAATTTGAAAAATTTGATACTGGATCCGTAATCAACGATCCTGAAAACACCCTTACACCTTTATTTCAAGTGAATTACATGGAAAATTGCAATTCTAACCTAAAATAGTCACCATATTCATATTATGAGTTCATATTCGTGATTAGCAAGCCCGCAAATCCTCTTATACCTTTTTCCGAGTGAATTACTCAGAAAACCGCAAGTGTAACCTAAAGTAGCCGCCATATTGGATCCGCCATTTCGATTTTTCAAATTCTGATACCGGATTCGTGATCAGCGACTTTGAAAACCTTTTTATACAAATTTTCATAAAATTGTCTTAAAAAATCTGCCCAAGGCCGAATTTATTCGAATAAATTGAAAATTTTCCGTCTTTGATTGTTTATAAATAATTGAATAAATAAATTATCAAATGTTCAATTAAAGCATGACGAAGCTTAAGTACTAATGATGGCGTAGAAGTTTATGCGAGAGCGATTGAGCTGAAAACGGTCGCGGGATGGATTAAAAACTGAAAAAAATTTGGTGCATCATATATGATACGCTGTCCCTCAAAGGGTTAAGAATTCTTTGGTATAAAGCAAAGTTGACAAATATAATAATAAAATACATTTATTAATTTTTTTTTTAATCAAACCTTTTATTCACGCTTATATATTGAAATTGTCATATAAAAGTTGCTAAGTATTCAAAAAAGTTTTTTTTTAGTATTTTATTATTATAAAATTTGTCAATTTTACTTCATAACAAAGAAATCTCAATGTGTAATTTTGTGTGTAAAATTAGATGTAATTCAGTTATTTTTTTAATAATAGAAACCTTTTGTTCACACTTCTATAACCAAGTATTTATGTGAAAGATGTTACATATTATTTTTAAAAAAATATTCAAAGTATTTTATTCCAAAGAAATATTTCTCAATTTTACTACTTGTCAGAGTAATCTCAAGAAGTATATTTATATTCAAAAAATTTACAAGGCTAAAAAATATATAAATCGATATTTTGTTCCAAGACTTTAAACACTTATTATTCATTTTAGGTAAGTGTTTATCAAAATATCAAAAAAAGAAAGCTAATATCTCGAACTATATATTTTATCATTTTGAATCTGTCGTCTGCTTCGCGCCTCTTTCACACGAAGTCGAGAGAAACATAATTCTCGATTTTAGCTCAACAGCCGCCAGCATGAAATCGAAGCTAGAAAGTGGGGACACACCGACACGCAGCGTTTGGTTGTGTGAGAATCCACATAGTTCAGTGATGGGGGCCGTTTACGTCCACGTTCTGCGAACACTGCTTTAGAGCAAGAAGCCAAAAGGCCACTCGGAGTTCCATTTGTGCTGTGACTGAGTGAGGTTGCTCTGTGCTTCGTTCCTGATTTGCATGTCGACATACCCACGCGTCTTTTTCGGCGCGTGATAAACTGTTTCCTGGAGGTTGTTTCTGTTACGCTGATTTTGATCTGGAGATTTTGTTTGTGTTTTGTGGACAATATAAGGGACTTAGCTAAGATATAGTTTATCTGTTCTGCTCGCCCACGAGCCGACGCTGCTCATTCCTTGCTCTGGGAATTTTATGTAGTACCTGGAGTTTTGAAGGTTTTACAGACTAATTGTCTCTATTGGGCGCCTGCTGAGAAGCTGAACTCCTTTTGCAAGCTGACTTGGATAATTCGGTGAGACATATATTGCAGGAAAGTGTGCTTGCTTGGAGTCCGAGGCGTTGGATTTGGTCACGTGCTCGGTCTGTTTTGGAGCCATCATACCTGCAGAGGTCATCCCTATTTACATTGGATGTTCTTTGGCTGTTTTCACTGGAACTAACGGTCTGTCATCAATCAAATTTAATCTATTTGCGCTGCCTGCTTTCCTTCTGAATCTCTCCTACTTTCTTCATCCATCTCCCTCCATCCTTCTCGAATATTTCTTGTTTCTTATTTCTTTCTTCCTCTTTTTATCTCTCATCTAACCTCCGGGCTTTCCTCCCGGCTGCTTACTGTGAGCCTTTTTTTCTTTGAATTTCTTTCTCTCTTTTTTGATTTATTCTTTTTGCTCTGCATTGCTTTTTGGCTGCGGCTTACATGTGACTGAACTTTTGCGGGTTTGCCTTTGCTAGTGCTGCGAGGTGTGATCGTTGTGGGTGTCGGTGGTGAGTCTATTCGGGTAGGGATCTCTGGCCTTACGCTTGATCACTTTTTTTACTTTCCGCTCTCCACCTCTCCGGAGTGTGCCGGTCTTTGTCATTTTCCTGGACCTTTGCTAATCGCCATGTCTCAGCCACGGTGTGCCCACTCCCATGTATTTTGAAGGGGTACTTACAGATGGTGGCGGGGCGAATGAATTTATATCAGTGACATCTAGGGGACGTAGCAGGAACTAGATTGCATGAAAACTACCCATCCCCCCTCCACTTCAGATCCAGTAATGAAGGGCGCAAAATTTTTGCCATCCCATGCGAAAAAGGAAAAATTTGGATTTTATTATATTTGAGGTTACTTTGCATGGCTTAAATGAGCTTTGAAGGGGACTTGAGTTTTATCTTTATCGACACTTAAATGCGGATTTAAAACTGAAGGACAAAAATACTTTTTAATGCAAGCTTTCTTACCGGGTTTTGCAATATGATAATACGTAATGAAGTTGTATACACAAAACGAGAAAACAGGCCTTTACGAGTTTTATTTTAGATTCAAAGCAAAAGTTATTGGTGACTTACCCGATTTGCAGCTACAACTATTTTAATTTGGAGGGCAAACAGTAAAGCACTGCAATTGTTGGCACATTAGGTATTAGAACTTTATAGATCGAATTTCACTAAAATCACTTGAAATCGCTACGAATTTTAATCAATTAAAACATGCAGACAAGTGACAACATGTCGACTCCTCACGAGGTTCATTTCGATGACACACTAGCGGCGACTAGGGGACGTAGCAATTACTATTTTTCTTTCGCCACTTAGCCTATAGGAGTGGGCACACCGCGGTCTCAGCCGACGAGACCTCACCTCCGGACGGGTGCGTTGGATACATCTCGGCGGGGTGCATGTCGCGGACGTGGGTGGGGATATCCTCTCCAGAGCGATGCTAGTTGTCCTGGGAACGTGCATGCGAGGGTGGGCAGTCAGTATGGGGGGGCTCTGGACGCGGCTCGGGTCTTCCATATTCAGCAGGTCACGGGGTCGGATTCAAAGAAACGTAACAGATCCTCGCCTCCGTCTGGCATCCAGGCGAGCAGCATGAAGAGAACCAGACCCTTATCCTCGGCCTCGACCTCGCCTGTGGGCTCCAGCGCTCATTCCTCCCCTCGTGTACATGAGAGTCCTCTGCGTGCTGTGTCTGGGGTTGTCGATGCGGGTGCTGATCTTTTCTGATCCAGGGAGGGGGATCTCTCCGATCAGCTATTCCCTGAGTCTGCTGTTGCCCCTTTTATTGTGCTCATGGAAAGCACTATTCCTGGGAGGAACTATTCCTCACACCAAACAAACTTGAAAGCAGTAGATGTAATTGTACTTCTTGTATTTAAAGTGTTTAAAATTCCATGTTAAGAATAAAGTTTTTTATGTAAAATTTTTGTAAAATCAATAAAATTGTCAGTAGCATAAAATTTTCCTTGAGATATTCGTTAAGTTTAAAAACCATAAAATTGCTTTTCAGTTCAATTTGAGGTTAAAATGAGCAAATTCAGTCAAGCAATTCTTTCGAGGAATAGTTCACATTTTCTAAATTATTTTTTAATTATTTTTAAATTGTACGTTATGTTTTCGACTGTAATAGCGTTGATTGACTATTTCTCGAAAGATGGTTGTACTTGTTTATTTGCTTTTATATCGCAGTTTCGTACTAAATGTTATATCGTAATAATGTTATTATTTATCGATAAAAGTGTATAAAAATTGGAAAATGAAAATCATCGAACGAACAAATATAACAAGTAGATGTCAAATACATACGTAATAATGTTACAATATGTGCATGTGACATGTTACAATAGTGCGGAGTCGAAGTCAACTATTCGGAATCTAACAATGATTCCATCATCAAGACAAAAAAGTGGGGAAGAAGAGAAAAAAAGTTTGAAATATTTGTAATAAAATAGAAACAGGCAATAGCCTGATCGTTGTAACAAGAAACATCCAATGTTTCTGACACTTTTTTGTCACGAGGATTATTATAAAAATTCATAGAAAAATCACTATTGTGATTGCTACATCTTTGTTGTAAGAAATGATAATTATTTCTATAATTATTATTTCTATCGCGTGAAAAATTATTGCTGTTAATTTTAAAATTAAAATCTTTATTTTTTAAGAAATTTTTATCAGAAAAATGATTTGTTTGCAAAATCATTGTTATTACTTCATTGACCATTAAAATTATGAGGCATATATTTGTTGATTAGGACAAAAGAATGTTCTCGTTCATTAAGAACTGCTTCTTATACTTTGATTAAATGAAAACATTTTTAAGTTTAGACCCGGTTTTTGAAAAATTAGGCAAATAATAATAAAACCGCTACATTAAACCAAGTAGTTTTACTATTTTTATTATTAATTGGTTTCTTGGTTTTTATATCAGGTGTACAAATAAGTTTCCGCCGTTTTTTATCAAAACTTGGGCATTTATTGTGAAAGAACGGAACCTTATGTTTTACTCGAAGTATTGACCATCGTATTGTTCGAATTTTTATCCAGTAATGCTTCCAATTCCGCGTCTTTGTACACTTTCGGCCTTCCGCTACGTTCCTTATCTTCGATGTCAAATATACCGTTCTTAAACTTTTGAAACCACTCACAACTTCTCTCACTTAAGGCAGCCTCAACTTATGTTTCTTCAAATTGAAGAAGTAAATCAAAAGTTCCCACAAATGACGCTTATTCGGCTCAAAACTTGACATTTTTGCACACAAAAGAATATATTGTATTATTCAAGGATATGTTGTTGACACATGCCCAGCCTTACGACAGTGACGTTTTACATCAGTCGATTTCAACCAAAACTGTCAACTTGTTTCGATAATTTCCAACCAATATGAATGTAAAAAATGGAATAAAATTTGTATTTTGTCAGTAAAAGGCTTGCATTAATAAGTATTAAAAATTTCCAATATCTTTGAGACTTTCTTGTGCCGTGAGCAGAAATTAGAAAAGTTGATACTCAATCCTCTGTAATGATTTTCGGAAAGGTCTTTCGAAGACTTCAAATAAAAATAAAATAGGTTTATTTTACTTGCTCTAAAAACACCCAAACAGCTCGAAAATAATGAAATTTGATAAGATGGGGCATAAAACTGAATAAATTTGTAATTAAACACAACTTGTAAGAATTATATTTCCACAAAAGCTATAAATTTGTGAGAAGAATTCTTCAAACGACTAATACTGCGCTTTTAAAAGCTTTTTATTTATTAGTTATCCGGAAAATAGTAATTAAAAACATAAAAAAGGTAAATTAAAAGGGATTTAAAAATGTTGATCCGAAGTTTGGTTTGTGGAATCCAAAAGTATTCACAAAAAGCTATCATCTCCAGGCATAAAAAAGGATTAACTCCAAGAGTTGACTTATCCCAATAAATGGAGCTTGAAACCCAATGACAAAAAAGGAATGAAAAAGAATTCAGTAATAGTCACTTCACAATTGTACGTAGGAATTTTCCGACACTTTTCAATGCAAGACTTCTTACCGGCTTACTAATATCATTCAATGTCCTGACGTGAAGTTCGAAAAGAATTCAAATTTGACATTCTCACTGATGAACAATAAATACTTTTAGAATATTGTTATCAATTCGAAATACTTACAATCATTCAAAATAAAAAGTGATACATAGTTTCTCTACTTTTTGCATCAAATTTTTCAATGTTTTTACACTATTTATCTATTCTTAAAGATCTGTGTTTTTAATCGATGCTTTATACTCTAGATCCCTTATTCCAAGTGGAGTATGAAGCGGACGTTTTATCTTCATAAAACGCACCAAGTATTAAGTATTATAGAAATAAATGAAACGCGTGAGTGCTCTGAATTGGATTTATTTTTCCTTGCGATTTAAGCGACTAGAATGTTGGTGCAGAACTAAACTCTTTTTCTCTTTTCTTGACGGATACAAAACTGTTATGGGTAGACACAAAAATCCAGTAATTCTAATTGGTTACAATAATTTTAAGGCGTGACTTAAAATCTAGGTACATTGAAAGGATCAGTATTCCCAAAAATGTCTATGCCTTGAATTAACAATGGTTGAAACTATCCCTAAGGCCTATATAAATTATACTCTAAACTAAATGCCTATGCACATTCTCTTAATCCTAAAAATGAGTTGCACATTCGACGGACAATTTCTGTGCTTTAAGTAAAGAGGATTAACATCATAAAATTGTAGAATCTTTATTTCTTAGGAAAGAAATATGCTGAAATGACACATCAATTGCCTTATTGACGGAAAGAAATTCGAACCTTTTTCAGTAATATTAATAAAGGTGAAACTGGCCGTGCACTACATGCATCTCTTTATACAACGCCTTCTGTATATCCGGGCACCCCATTGAGTTAAGAAAGGCTATTGCCTATGTTTAGTCTTATACTCTAAACAATCTGTGCATAATTTCCTATATACAACGATCCGTTTCACAAATTGTAAAAGCCCAATGAAACCTGAACAAATCATATCATTTACCCACCGTCAACGAAAGGCTGTCAAAGGCAAGAATTTAATGCGCAATTATTAAGCAAAAACTAAAATGCAATTAGACAGTCTTCATTTTGCCTATTGCAATTCATAATATATAATATAAATAAATATAAATAATAACTTTGTTTGATTAATGGAGTTTACACTGAAAAACAGGTGGAAACTTCAGTGATGGGCGAATCATTCAGACCATTGCACGCAATTAATTTATTAAAAGAAAAATGCAATGCTTATGTTTATAGGAAAAATAAACTTGAAGCAATTGACCTTCCTAAGGCAAAACCCCAGTTGGTACCATGAAGATTAGCCTTTCCAAGGTGAATAGGTGGGGTGCACGTATTGCATTCGTCGAGTTGGATGAAGTTGACGCCGTTATGCTCGAGTCAAAGGGGCATGTGCAAATTGGTTGGGTCCGTTTCCACGTTACACAAAGACAGCCTGCTACCCACTGTTTCCGCTGTCACGGTTTTGGCCATATTGCCGCTGCTTGCAAGGAAAAGAATAGGAGCAAGTCGTGTTGGCGGTGCGGGGAGGAGGGGCACGTTGCCGCGGTCTGCACGAGGAACCCTCGCTGCTTTCTATGTGCTGAAAAAGCAGTTGGTTAGGAACCACTTGACCATATTCTAGGTTCAAGTAGGTGCGCGGCACGCAAGGAGGCTCTGAGTAATAAAACGAGATCATGATGGCGGTCATAACTCAGGGGAACTTAGGGTGAAGGAGGCTTGCCCAGGACATGCTGGCCCAAATATCCTATGCACAGTCGGAATATTTTTTTATGTGGGATGTTTCGAGAAAAAATTAAGGTATCTACCCAAGTGGGTTTCTTTGCGATACTAATTTTTTTGTTATTGAATTATCGTAATTCCTAATGAGGCTATTGTCTAGAAAGTTAAGAGTATTACCTTTTTCCAATTCATGAGTAAACATGAATCTATCATCATATGAATTAAAAACTGACATTATGGAATCTATTTCTTTTTTTGGAACTAAAGGGTTTCCCAATAGGGGTGATATGATTTTGAATGTCCCTATCGGGCTCATTTGAACTGAAATTTTTGACGTCTGCTGTCAGTTGTCATCAGTAAGGTTTGCCATTTAATCATGAGTAGTTTCACGCTTCCACAACGTTTGGAAATTGTCCAATTATTTTATCAAAATTCGAGAAGTTTTGTCGGTGTTCAAAGAGCATATCGTGCAAAATATGGTCGTCATTCTGCTCCATCCGCGCTCTCAATTCGTCGAATAATCGATAAGTTGGAGAGTGAATTTACTCTATTGGATACTAAGCCTAAAAATCGTATGCGTACCGCACGTTCTACACAGAATATAGCCGCCGTACAGGCCAGTATCGAGGAAAACCGTGAATTGTCCGTGTCACGCCGATCTCAGGAATTGGGCCTGTCCAGGATGACTACCTGGCGTATTTTGCGATTGGATCTTGGCCTGCAACCCTATAAGATGATTCTGGCCCAAGAACTGAAGCCTAATGACCATCGTTTGCGTCGGGAGTTCGCGGATTGGGCTCTGGAATCAATTGAAAATTATCCCAATTTTCATCAAAAAATCATCTTTTCTGATGAGGCGCATTTTTGGCTCAAGTCTCGGGGGACATTTGGCCGATATATTGTTTAAATCATAAATGGCATAGAATATCTAATATAATAAAAAAGATTTCGATCAATTCCGAATGAATATTCAGTGTTTTTTCAATTTCAAAACAATTTCCCTTATTGGGAAACCCTTTATTATTAATGTGTCATCTAGATATCTAAAGTATGATGGATTTTTAAAATATATCCTACTTAGATCATTATTTTTCTAAGTCTTGCATAACAATATCCGAGATTATTGTAGAGGTCGGTGACCCCATAGGTGTTCTGTAAAGTTTATAAAAACATTTATCAAACTGGTAATACTTGATGTTTATTGATAATTTCATACCCTTCCTTAATTCATCTATTGGAAGTGCTGTAAATTTGTAAGTGTGATGTCATATTTTTTCGATGTCTGTAAGAACCAAGTTAAAGAGGAACATTTGTAAACAATGAAGAAACATCTAATAAAACCATAACATAATCAAGTGAAATTTCAAATTTTTTTATTTTCTTGGTAAGATCAAAGGATTTTTTAAAGTGAGAATTAAGGTTTAGTAAAGATTCATTTAAGGAGGTTGGGTAGTAGAATGAAAATGATTAAAAATTTTTGAAACTTTCACAATCCACTGTTTAATATTAAAGGAAAATCACGTAAAAATTTTAAAAGGATTGACAGTGCAGTTTTCGAGAAAATCAATGTCAAAATAGTCCTCTTATACATGGGCTCTTATGGGAGAAAACTGAAGTCCATCAATCTACCTTCAATATTTTTGTTAAAAATGATAAACTCATTGGAAGCTCAGTTGCAATATGAACTTTGAATATTTCTGAATATTTTGAAACCAAAAAAATGTGCACTTACAATGTAGTTATTTAGATAATTGAACCTGAAGAAAATATATTCGTTATTTTGGGGCAAACGGTCAGCCGTCATCAAGAAGTGTGGCAACGCTGCGGTATCTGCTATATTATAATAGAAATACAGATTCACAGGATTCATTGTAAATAAACAACGTACTTATGAAAGATGACATGCTTAATCACTTTCATTTATTAGAACGCTATACAAACAATCTCATTATAAAAAATATCAAAAATAACTTATTATAAACTAAAGAACATTTTTTCAATACTTACAGACTAATCAATGTTCGGTTAATTATAGTGTTTAAGGTTGTATGTAAAAAAATCGATCTCTGGTAAACATTTTTTAAAAAGGAGCTGATATTTAAATAGAATAATTATTTATATGCATACAAAAAACCAGTTCAAACAACACAACGTTGCCAAACGTCTTTCGTTATTTCAAAGAACTTCAAGTTGATAAAAATAAACTTTATTTCACATAAAACATGAATTTGTTGGTATTTAATACTAAAACAAGATATTTACACTACACTTTATTGCACATCGATCCGTAAATAGCGTAAAAAAATCATACAATTTTTTTATCTAAGGTTGGTCACACTACCGAACGCCCGTGGTATAGGCATAGGCATACCCCTCTCACCGCCTGCCCCGCAAGTGAACTACCCAACCTCCTTAAGATATTATGGAGAGTTTTTAGAAGAAAATAGGTTAGAGAATCAATAATGTAACGTGGTAGATTAGGTTGTGCTATACCTCGACCGACAACGGAAGTATGGGGCCTAAACCACTTTTTATTTAGCAAATATCAAGAACTGTAGAAGGAAGTCTGAAAGCTGCTTCGAAAATTTCCTTTAATTTAGTTTTATTTTCTGTCCGTTTTCCTTTTCTGTTTTATTTAGTCAGCTTGGAAGACGCCGCCAAGGAGGATTGCTATGTTACCATCGCACGTCAGAAGTGTTCACGAGTAAGCCACTGAGGGTATTACCTAAAAAACACTTTATTTTTACTTACACTTCGAGGTCGAGTTCATAAAAATAACCACCAAAAGACGGACGGACGTAACTGGAAAACAGGTCAAGTACTACCAATCTACACGGAGAGAAGTTTGGTGGAACCGTTCACCTAACACGTAGAACAATTGTGCTAAACACACGTAAGGATCCTCTAGGGAAGAATGAGACAATGTTTCCCCACTGAACCTTCCGCAATGCAAATTGGATCGGAGTGACGTCATACGCATTCTTGATCATCTAAAACAACAACACGTTTTGAGGTTAGTTTTAGGATCGAATACACTTTCCCGTATACAATATGCATCACAATGTATCAGCTATGATGCATATATCATAATTAGATACTTATTAAACGAATATACTCACATTTGTTATAAATTACTAAAAAAAAACATAACCGCTTAACACTTAACCGGGACTCTTCAACAAACTCCGCTCGACCAATTCGTACTAGGCACGAAGTTTGTTTCATCCTTCCCTAGAGGATCCTTAAACACACGTATAGCTACGCGACCTCTGTTTAGTCGAACGGTTCTACCAATTTGAGGGAACGATTACCTTAAACGCCCTAAACTATGCGAGCCGTCACCCGGAATGCTTACAATTAGAAAAGATCAGTTAGTGTTTAAAAGACTTCTATAATAATAAATACGCGACTTTTTTTCTTCGAGCTTGTTTTTTAAAAGTTATTCAACTTTTTTCTATTATTTCCTAAAAGTCATTGAAACCTTACAAGACTTTCTCTGATTTTACTGTCTGTCCACGACTCTTCGAATAGTCTCTTAAATTTTAAGCGACAAATTTTTTCCGTGTATTGTGTATTATATATTATGGCTGGCACATATAAATTTATGTTGCATATTGTATTATCTGTCACATTATATATTATAGAAATGTCAAGTAATCATCTATAATGAATATTATGAAATCAAACAAAAGGAAAAGTATTGTCTATTAAATATTATATCTCAGTCGTAAATTCTTAAAGAGAAAATTAAGTTCTGTCTCTACATGACTCTATCACTTTTTAATACTGTTAATACCAGTTCCATAAATTCCATTCCATGCATAAAAATGAAAAAGTCAAAGTGATTATCAGCTTGTATTTTGAACATTTATTTTAAATATATAATACGAGGGGCTTTTCACTCTTGCATCTGATTTTAAGTTATGGAAAGATTCAAGGCGTTCGTAAATGATATCAAACGATTTATTTCCTTAAAATAATTGTAATATGGTTGAATAAGCTAAATAAGTTAAATAAAATAATTACAATAAGCGACGAAGGATTTGTAAGCTTCAGCGCGTTTCGTCAGCACTATTGCTCTTTGAGGGAAAGGCCTCGTGTCTTATTTCGCCTTATTCCGACTTCTTTTCGGTTACGCGAGCGATGACTCACACTATTCAGTGTTACGTAAACTTTTTCGTACTTTATCGTCTTACGCGTAAGTGTATTTACTGTGACTCATCTGATTTCTAATACTAGTATATTGTTTATATCCACCCAGCAACGGCTCGCACAGTCGTGTGAGATGCGTAAGATTTCAAGCCTTATTTTATGTAGCGTTAGAGATTCACAGGGACTCATTCCTTATTGCTGATTGTGGCTACTTATTCTCGCTTATTCGTCGTTACTTTCACGAGTTCATGCTTATTTAAAATCTCTCGAATCGCTGTAAAGCACTTTAGCTTAAACGCGCTTCTACGTTATTCTCTTAGGTTTTTTTACTTTATTTTGAACTATTTTGCATCACATGTAAAAGATATCAAACATTGAGATTGCTAAAATCAAGAATGAATTCGACGTAATATATATTTTTATGTACCTCCGGTGCGGAAACTCGTTTTTCCGTTACTGCTGAGAGTAACAGAATGTTGTGTATTCCATTACCGAGGAATATAATGTAAAAATTGAACTGCGCATGCGCATATAGTCTTACAGCAGAGCAGAATCTTCTTATTCTTCTTCTTCTTCGAACAGGGTTAGCACCCTACTGACAAAGCCTTGTACATTTGAACTGCGCATGCTCTATTACAACAAGCTACTACTACACAAGATCGATAAAATCAAAATGGCTGGGACTAGTCGCGAAATATCAAGTGTAATGACTAGCGCCGCAAACAACTACAATACTAGATTAGATTCGAGTGTACGCATAAAAACTCGTATCCGCACCGAAGTCACATAAAATAGAATGCGTGCCAATGCACATAATTCGGGAAATTACGAGACTTGCGACAATGCTCGCAGGACTGATGGCGCCTCGGCTTCGTCTCGGCTTTGCCTCAGCTACGTCTCGACACCTGTTCTACACGCAAGACTTTCTTAAGAAATTATTCTATCGTCACATAACATAACCTCTGATCTGAGTCCATGCTGCAAGGTATTTCTGTTTTACTTGTACTACTGTGATCAAATTGAAAGGTGAATTTTATTATTACTTTTAAAATCCTTACTTATTGTTCCAAATCTATTTCGTCTCCTTCGAAGTAATCCCCTTCCACCGCGATACACTTATGCCAACGAATTTTCCAATCATCAAAACACTTGGCAAAGTCCTCCTTCGGAATAGCCTTCAGAGCCTTCAGGAATTCGGTTTTGATCTCCTCAATCGAGTCAAAACGGTGTCCCCGGAGCGGTCTCTTAAGTTTGCTGAACAACCTGAAGTCACACGGAGCTAAATCAGGTGAATACGGTGGTTGCGGAACGATATTTGTTGAGGTTTTGACGAAATGATCACGTACAACCAGTGCCGTGTGTGATGGTGCATTATCATGCCAAGAGTTGTTGTCCCATAAATCCGGCCTTTTTCTGCGAACAGCTTCACACTAATGAATATATGATGTGAAATTTGGCACAGATGTCACTAACAGTACTACCAACTTATGGAAAAAAAAATTTCAGTTTCGAAAATCCCGGGAAGTTTAAATTTAAAATTCACCTTTCAATTTGATCACAGTAGTAAATTTATTCTAATTTTGTTTTAGCTCCGGCGTGCTTGGTGCTTTTCTGCTCTCCTATTGTACTCACTATTTACTCTAAGTTGCAACAAACTGGTGCATACATTTTCTTAGATACTTAAAGTACTAGGAGTAGTTCCAGCTTCAGGATTCCTGTGAAGTGTGAAATTTTAAGATTAATTAGTCTATTAACTATCTATTTACAGTATAATATTAAATTCTTTATTTGATCACTATTTATTTGTATATATAGTTAATTTCATTCTTCTCTCTCTAAACACCTAGCTAATTAATTTATTTACTCACCGTGGCTCTGGCTGGGTGCTGTCTTGGATTCTAAAGTAGTCTTAGATTTTAAACTTTACTGTTGTATTAGTTATACCTAAATTTAGTTTACATAATTTAATATGCTTTGCATGTGTAATTGAACCTGTTCGGGGTGGTCTTTGTCCGGCAAACTACACCGCGGCTTCGCTTTAATATTGCTCTTGTTTGCTATTTTGTAGTCGGCTGTTCAGTGTCGCGCCATGGTTTCGCCTGGTTTATCTACTTGCTCCTCGTCCGGGGCTCGACGTGGGCAGGCGAAGGGCATGGGGCGCGATCGTGACTTCCATACTGGGGGGACCTCCCTGAATGAGGGCCCTGCTGACCCGGGCTTGGCTATGGACCGCCTCGGCGGGAGTCGGGCTAATGTCGCTCCTTTATTGGATGGACGGAAGAGGCCTCTTTCTTCTCCGCCTCTATGGGGGGTTTTCGAGTCCAAAACGAATAGGCTCCTGTCCTCCTCTGAAGATCCCTCCAATTCGGATCGGGATACGGTTTCTGCCCTCATCGAGAGGAAAATAGAGAAGTTTTTTGAACCCCCCCCCCCCCCCGCGATCACTCGGACGATCTGTTGTGGACTGGCCCACACGACCCAGCCAAGGATGTTTTCCCGGAGTCCTCCCCCCCGCCATATATCGTGTTGATGAAGAGTACTAGGCCTGGGAAGAACTTGGGCAAATACGATCGCCTTGCCCTGGCCGAATGCATAGACCTGGTAGTCCGTGGGGCGAGAACTATATTCTATAATGGTATCAACCAAGTCAAAATTCAATGGAGGTTAGGAGGAGAACCAACGAGGATGGATCCGCTTCTACTAGGGTTGAGTTCACCATGGCTGTGCCCCGGGTTCCTCAAAATCTCCTAATTATGGGCTACTCCTACCTACTGACCCCGGTCATTCCACCACCCAGGAGATGCTTCACGTGTTAATGTTTCCGCTATATTTCTAACCAATGTTATAGCTCGCGGCCCATCTGCGAGTTCTGTTCGGAGCATCACCATACGGACGCCTTTCCCAACAGGTTACGTTCGCCCTTTTGCTCCAATTGCTGGGGGGACCATGTGGTGTCTTCTAGGGACTGTCCGGTTTACCAATACGAGTTTGAGGTCAGCAAGTACTGCTACTGGAATGGATGCGGTTTCGGGGAGGCGGACCTGGGTTTGCGGGAGTGTGGATACGTAGACCAGGCCGGGGGCCCAATGTGGAAATAGACCGCGTCTCTCTGGGTGGCCCTCCTTCATTTCTCCGGGGCCTGGATCTTGATCCGGGCCCATCGGTTTCAGTCTCGATTCGATCGTGCCAGGGTTCGGCTCTGGAGGTCGACAGGTTTCTTTTGGACCTTGGTCGCCCCCCGGAGGCGGACCCTGACGTCGACGCTCTCGGTAGTCAGCTGTGCCCTGTTACATCTTCGGGGGGGGCTGAGAGTACCCTGGCGCTAGCTCTGGACCTGAAGGGTGCGTTTAATGCGGTCTTGCCGGGAGTGCTCCTCCGTCAGCTTTCTGAGCTGGATGTTCCGGGGAGAATCGTCAATTTTGTTAACTTC
Organism: Diplolepis rosae; assembly: GCA_030998225.1. Classification (NCBI taxonomy): domain Eukaryota; kingdom Metazoa; phylum Arthropoda; class Insecta; order Hymenoptera; family Diplolepididae; genus Diplolepis; species Diplolepis rosae. The sequence continues at coordinate 1,163,636 of JAPYXD010000700.1, forward strand.
CTCACCACCAGAAGGATGCTGCATTTTTCACATGGAAACACCTCACCTACACTGTGTGGGGTGGGGGTTCCTCAGGGTGGCGTGCTTTCACTTATTCTTTTCAGCATTCACCGGCGGAGGGTGAACAAGATCCTACCGGCAGAAGTCAGGGCTGCTATGTATGCGGACCTCTTTTTATACTCCAGGCATAGCGACCCTCAACAGGCTTTATTGCAACTGGAGCGTGCTATGGGCTCTCTGGTCCCATGGCTGCGCAGCTTGGGACTTTCGATCTCCATCCCTAAATGCCAGATATGCCTTTTCACCAGGGGTGTTGTGTTGGAGGTTGACGGGGTTCGTCTCCACTGCTGTGATACACTCAAGTATCTCGGGCTTGTTCTGGATGCGCGGGTCACGTGGCTGCAGCACGTGAAGTACGTGGCGGGCAGGGCTCTCCGAACGGTGGGTCTGCTCAGGGTATTGTCCAGGGTTTCCTAGGGTGTGACTCCATCTTTGTTGCTTTTGGTCTATCGTGGTTTGATCAGGTCGTACCTGGAGTGGAGTGCTCCTCTCTTTATGGCTGCCAGCCGATCGACCCTCGGCATACTGGATAGGGTTCAGTATGAGGCTCTGCGTGTGGCGCTGGGCTGCATGAATTTGACGCTGGTTTCGATCTTTTATCTGAGGCTAATGAACCTCATCTCGGTCTTCGGCGCCCCTGCTGGGTGTTCGTTTTATCTTGCGCCATATGGCTTGGCGGGATAGCCCCTTGATTCCCAGGTTGCGCTTCTTTCGGGTAGGGCGAGGTTGAAGGGCTGTAGGCTGAACCCCAACAGGTGTGGTCTTTTGGTCGCATAAGAGAATGCCCGAGGTGTGGGGGAATTTATTTTCCGCTCCATTCGGCCTCGATACTTTGATTGCGCGTGGGGAGATTGCTGGCCCCGTCTCGCTGGATCTTGAGATCGGCCGCGAGGTTAAGGGCTCCGAGGAGCCGTGCGCAATGTTGGATGAACTCGTTCACGCCAGGTACCCGGGTTCGGTTATACTGTTCTCTGATGGAGCCCGGGACCTTGTCACTGAGTGGGTGAGGGCGTGTTTCTGTGTACCGGCTTCTGGCTATAGATTTGGGGTTCGCCTCTCGGACTTTACCTCCGCTCTTTCGGCTGAGCTCTACGCGGTATTCTGCGCGTTGAAGAATATCTTTCGGCTGCAGGTCCCATCGGCTGTTATCTTTACTGACTCCCTGTTCTCCCTCTATCATCTGAGGGACAGACTCTCGTCCTTCCGCGTATCGCCTTTCGCATATAAAATCCTGCACCTGGCTGCACTCATTCGGGAACGTGGGGGCTCGGTTGGATTTGCCTGGGTGCTATCACATGCTGGCATCGCGGGTAATGAGTTGGCTGATTCCGTTGCTAAGTCCGCTTCGGTGCTCCCTTTGTGGTTCATTGTGGGATTCCAAGAGAGGATTTGTTTCTTCTCCTTGAGCGGGATCACCAGTCATGGTGTCGTCGTCTGTGGCCTTTTTCAGCACCGTCGTCTAGTAACAATCGGTACTTTGACAGGTTCTCATTTAAGATTCCCAGGCCTTGGTTCTCGGGACTTAGATTTCCCAGGGGTTGCATCAGCTTGATCACCCGCTTGAGGTCGTCACATGTGTGTACTGGGTCTCACTTTGGGAGAATAGGGTGGGACTTGGATGTCGGATGCGGGTGTGGCGCGGCCCTGAAGAGCCTTCCTCACCTGATTCACGACTGTCCGATCTTCTCCGAACGAAGACCAAGGTTCTTTCGATTTTTGGCAGAGCGTTTCCCGGGCAGGCCCCCTGAGCAGGTCGACCTGGACGACCTCATCTTCTCACCGGATCCTGAGGCTGTGGGAGAGTTGGGAAGATGCCTATGCTCACCTGAGATGATCATCTAGCTTGATTTAGTTTGAACTACCCTTACTGCATGTGTCTCAGTCTGTCCTCAGTACCCGCCCTTCCTGGGACAATCTGTGGCGGCCACCACTTGCTAGCTTGGAACGCTCGTGTCTGAGGATACGCACTGACTGCTTTTACTTAGTGCTTGCTGCTTTGTTACTTTTGCGCGCTGTTTCTGGAAGGAGAACTGCCTATATAAAGATTAGTAATTATTGTGTGATGATATGGCTATTTGCTAGTTTCAGCAAGAAGCCACAAACAAGAAGAAGAAGAAGAAGAAGAAGAAGAAGAAGAGATCCTTCTGCAAAAAAAATTATGGCACTGAAGAGGGCCTCCATATGTGACCGAAACGTTTTCCACTCTCTCTCTCTCTTTTTACCTTTTTTAGTACCCTGCCTCCATTTGATCTGCATGTTTTGCCCTAGATTAGAATTTTTATTAACCATCACATATATCTTTGATTTTAAATTTTCTTCATAAACCAACCTTCTGTTAAAAGTCTCTGACCTGAGCAGTGATGAGCTGCATCAGCAGTCTTGTTAAGGCCCTCGGGTTACAAAGTCTTCAAGGTGGCACGCGATCTTATTTGGTAATTGTAGTCATATGGTTTCAAAAGAAGTGAAAATTTCTGGCCACCTTATCACGCTTGTGACACTCAAATCCTTTCATTATTGAATTTTATAAAAATATATTATAATATATAATATATTATAATTTTATTATAAATGTCCCTTAACTTTCTCATAATTTAAAAAAGTATTAATTTCGAGAGAAAAGGGTAAAAGTTTTATTCACAAGGATATGTCAAAATATTTATATAATTTTCTGAATGTGTAACAACCGTTTCAGGAGACCTGGACTTATAATTGGTGAAACGATGCTCGTTTTATTTACATCCGCCTTTGAAATTTCAGCAAAGCACGAACTGAAGCCCTTGAGGAGCATACACTAGATAGTTAAAAATCCTAGGAAACGTCCCCAAATTGCTCTGAGTCAATTAACTATAAGGACATGATGAAGCTGAGCGGACTAAGAGAGGAATTATTTCGACTCAAAAATACGAATAAAAACCTGTCAAATATACATCTAGAACTAGTCATAGGAGTGATGACCACTGACGACGAAGAAGAATGCTATGAAGGCATGAACAATATCTACAAAAAACAAAGCAATCTTAGAAAAATAGTAAGGAAGCAGACACCCATAATAAAGGACGAAATAAATAATATTCATCAGGACCTAGCTATAAAAGCAAATAAATTTACAATATTGAAAAAGAATTGAATAAAACAATTCATAAAATAGAATCACAAGGACATTAATGGAACGACTATATGTACTTTGGAGTCATAGCTCAATGGAGTACATTGTATTTGAAGTGTCAATCTAACACTAGGCGAAAACCATAGATAAAATGGACCACTTACTTAGAGTGTAAGTGAATTATAGTCAAAGCGTCTAATTCACTTAGATCTAAACCATTATCATTATCTTCAAATTAACATCCTGTCTGTAAGATGGTTTCAGTTGCTATTTTATTTTTCTTAGAAGTTTGTAATAAAAATATAACACATGAAAAACTACACACTCATACTAAACACATACATACAATATGTGAACAAATTGGAAGCATTACTATTTACTGCAACTTCTCTCGATCACCGATATCTTATGTTGTTGAATTGTGAAGAAGCATACATCGAACAATCAAGGCGATGGAAGCAAACAATACTCGTAGGAGCATTACCAACGAACAAAGGAAGTAACTCAGTAGATTAGCCTGGTGATGATGAACATTACATGAATACAGCCACATGAAGTATCACCTGGTACCTAAGCAATCGCTCAGGCATATAGCTATTCCAGTTACTATTAACTACAGTTTCACCAACCTAACAAAAGTTTCAATATCACAGCGAAACGTGAAAAAGTCGAGACCGAACTTTCCACGTCATGTCAGATTGATTCTGTGCATACACTGGGACGATTTTATTACCCCAACACCAACATCGTGGTCTCGTCGTAAGCAAAATATTAACATGGGCAGGAACATAAAAGTCCTGTTGAGGAATCCAGCTTGGCATCAACGATAACACCATTCTGGAACATGTATTGAACCCAGCATCAGCACACAGTGAGACTTGGAGATCAAGCAAACTCGTACCACTGTTATAAGTTCGATTTCACAATGTTATCAGAGTAACTACTCGCGTGAAATAGTATCTCACGTCGACAGATCATTCTTACACTTAGGAACAAGTAATAAAGAAAAGCATCGCTCTGTCTGCGTTATTATTACAATAAAATAACTCTTTATTAATTGCCGATGATCAATCACATGTAATTAATGCCCTCACTATTAGAAAATCCAATAATATATACACAGTGCAACAAATAGGTTTCGAGACTGGCCGTGGAAAACATCATTGAAACAAGATATATGAATATTTTTCAATTTTTTTATTCAAAATATTTTCTTCCAGTTTGAATACACTTGTTACAGCGATTTAACAGTGATAAAAATAACCTCTCCCTGTCTTCCAAAAAACGTCTCTGCCACAGAAAAACATTTGCTATACTCCAACAATTTGCCGTACACTTTCTGCATTAAACCAGAATGTTTCTGATGGATTTTTACCAAGTTTTGCGTGAAATTTAATAACTGCTCTTTGTTTCGTGTTAGTATTTCAACACCGACAAAAAAGTTCAGAATAATTGTACTGTCAACGTCGTGAAGTAGACCCTACAATAATCGTAAGTCTCATCGGTATCTTTGAGCACAATTTTATCTTTGGTACTTGGTGAATAAAGCCCTTAGTCCTTAAGTGATGCAAATCCGGAAACAGTCGTGTTATCAAGTTCCCGTCGTATTTAGTCGTATTCGGATAATAGTGATTCAATTCCGAAGTCGGGACGAACTAACCTATATTGTTAAAAAGTGCATTATCAGATTTATTTCTCGTGTAATTAGCAAGATACGTGAGCGGATAATTGATCATACCAGTTGGTGGATTTGCATCCCTTACACCTCAATACCTCCTGCAAAATTTAATGTTGTTTTGCTACCTCACGGAGACTCAAACGGAACCCAAATATCCTGCAAGACTTTGTGCCATTGGCTTGCAAATATAGGAGTAACAAACGACAATTCTCCTTCATTTATTTTTGCTTCACTCAATGAAGCTAATTTTCCAGTCAGGTATTTAAAACATTGATCTTCTTTGTATACAGAGGAGATAGCAGTACGTTCTTAGGATTTATTAATGGTCATACTTCTACAAGTTGTTAACCTGGTTTTCATATATTTCAGAAGTGTCAAATTTTTTTTCGTCCAATGTGACTCGTTTCCTCTACTATCCCACTGGCATATAAGACAAAAAAACTTTGAGTATCTGGCCTGCTGCCCTCATAAAATACAAATTACATCTTAATCCCCTTAAAGTTTCCTTTTATATTTCTCATGTTGCACAGAGTGCAATATGGAAATAGACGCATATTTATTTCTGTTTACTTTTTTTAAATGACTCAATGAAAAACTTCTACTCTTAGGGCTCATACTTCATTACAAATGACTGTACTAAAGCATAAAATATTATTACAATGGACTATAGAATTCTCCTCAGAAAAAAATGGAATAAAATTCGCTTCGTGTGACAAAATTTCTTTTCTGTAATCTAGAACCAACAACTTTACCTTTTTTCCAGTAAATCTGAATCTCTAATAAGATCCTCGAGTAAGTATTGAATTAATAATTTAGGACTATTATCCCTATACTAATTTACTATACTTTTTGCATCAAAATGAAATAAATCACATAAACAAAAATAACATTGATTATGGCTACGAGGTTCTCACCAAATCATAGGCACACTAAAAAGATAAATTTGCCAATTAAACCGAATACATTTATGCAAGATCTTCTCGACATTTTAGCATTCACTATAGATTGGTCAGATAACTAGAAAAATCGAAAGAATATAAATTGTAATGTAAACAAGGTAGAATATGGGTTGAAGAAAACACAAATTATTATTTGGAATATTGAATTCAAAATAGTCCTGAAAACGAATGGTACAAAACGTTAATCCTGAGAAATACTGATTGAAAAAGTGGTCTTTTAAAGTACTAATGGATGGTAGTCCTATTGGAAAGAACAAACAGAAAATTTAAAATAATACCCAAAAGGTATAGACGAAAAATGGCTCTGAAATAAGTGATTTAAAAAAAAAATTTATTTGAAACAAATATAACTTTAACTGCATCATTCAAGTGTTCTGATGGAATAGCTATAACTTTTTAGCGTGTGTCTTTCACGAAAGAAATGAGACTTTACTCGTATCAGTCAACTGTTTTGCTGAACGACCTTAAAATATTTCTCCGTGTATTTCTCATGAAATTGACCATATTGCATTAATAATATCAGTAGAATGTGCTGGATTTGACTTCCAAAGCTATTTATTCTAGATCACGTTCGCCGACTATCAATTTTATAATGGTGCCACGTGAAATTACAAATTTCCCATAGCTCTTAAACAAAGATAATTCTAAATAATTATATAAAAGGCTACAAGTCCAATTGTCGAAATAGTTTTGCATAATAAGCAAGAGCAAAGAATGGTTTTAGCGATTTTTAGATCAATTGAACAAATTTAATAATGATATTTTCTCAAAAAATTATGGACCATATAGACAAAGGAATCATGAGCAAAATGTTGAACATTTCATTAAAACTGAATTTTTATAAAAAATCATGAGGGGAATATTTACCTGACTTCATCAAATCTCTTGTTTGGTTGGGCATTTAATTCTTTATACAACTCTCCTTTCGGTGCATACTCTAAAATAAGGTAAATCCTCTTGTCATCATGAAAATAACCATACATACGAAGGATGTTCCGATGCCTGAAAAATAGATTAAAAATAACCATAATGTATTTAATATCACATTCAAAATTAATTTCAGAATAAATTATTGTTTTTTTAAACTGATACCTTTAAAAATTGATCGCTTTTGAGCAAACGCAGCCTATAGTAACTAAATGAAAATTTTAAAACTCAATTCAAATCTTTATCACTACAATCCAAACTCATCTCAATGTACAAACAAAATTATAATTAAAAATTTCAAGACTCGATAGAAATGCAAACCTTCAAAATACCAAAAACACTAAATTTAGACTGAACTTTACATTTCCTAACGCAAGCTACCGGGATACTCAGATTACCGGGAAGAGTGCGGAGCAAAGATCAACGTCTAGCGGCAACGGATTGCGGACGTCGGTTATGTCTAGTACACGTAACAATGATCTACTGTCCGTGCCACGTATAGACATTAAACCCGCATCATTACGGCGTTCCAGCAGGTAAGCGATAGTTATAAATCTACGGACACTGGCTCGACTTTTAATTTAATGAAATACCCATAGTTTGACTACACATACATGTGATTGTGCACAGAAACCTTCTAGTCTAGTTGCCAGGAATTGGTGCCTGGGGAACATAAACCTCTCACCTCAGGTACCCTAACAAAACATAATTTTTAGCTTGTTTCTGTCTTCCAGTCAGGAGCCTACCAAGCACACTATGCGAGACCTCTGATTCTTGATTGTCACAGACAGCTTCGGGCATGATTCTCTGCTCGAGGTGATTAAATTAAATAAAACAATTCCTAAATTTTGTGTGGTAAAAAAAACCACGTCACAGTACATATATCTTTTTTCGTGCCTTTTCTTAACATTGTAAAATATCGTCTTCAAATTCATACGCAACGTTTTAACTGTACAAAAATAAATACATAAAATACATAAAAGTTCTAGTGCATAATCCTGAAAAATATCTGTCATAAGGCTTGCCTTTGGAAGCTATTTCCTTTAATTGTTTATTATCTGCAAGGGATTCTTGACATATTAAGGCATTGATTTATGCACAAAGAAAAATTGTTTTTTTCTTCAAATTACATGGGCTTCTTCCTCTCTTAATACACAAAACTCCACTCTTGTCCCCAGTTTTCTCCAGCTAACCTCCTATGCCGTTCGCCATTCGATCAGTTTGGAGTGTTTTTATACTAAATTCGAGTGAATACGAACGGAAATGAAAATTTATTTATACATTCGTAAGAAACGCTACTTTGAACATCTGGTAGCAAGCGCAAAGTGATAAATTCTCCACGAAACTATTATTGCTGTGCGTAATACGTCATTTAATAGATGTATCTGATTATTCTTTTACGCAAAATATATATTAATTCACGCTAATTGAGGTTGCCACCATCTCTTGGTATATTAAAAAACAATAGTATATTTCTATTGTTTTTGATAACGACATTACCTGTAGAACAGTAAAGTCGCTTGAAACAAACACTGCACATGTAGCATTTTTTACGCACTTCTAAAAATAATAGTATGAGCGACTTGTGCACCCAACCCCACGCTCGTTGCTTAATATACTTTTTGGAGTTTCTTCTTAAGTTATATGAAGTTTGTTTATAAATACACTCACCAACTCTAATTTGTAATCTCTTTATTTTAAACTCTTTAAATGTGGTACAAAATTTAAACAACACTTTTCTTCTTGGAACGGTCGAGCACAAGAGTGAAACAGAAGAAGAATGGCACTAACTCTGTTGATATGTTGCCGATAACAACCGAGATGTAATAACGGGTTGTTTACAGAAGCGGCACAGGCAAAGCTGCTAAATCCGACACTCCCTCCCTTTGCTGCTTAGTGGACCGTTAGCTGTGCTTTCAGCCTAATCAATCTGTGAACAGAAATTATATTAAATATATGAAATTTCAGAATAATATTCCGAATTCTTAAATCAAATTTTAGATCTAGTTTGTTCTCTAATAGTCGTTAGTGATTTTATTTCTTAGTGTTACGTGAGCCCCTAATGGTAACGATTTTGTCAATATACATATTAACCGGCATAAGAGATCTTCCCAGTACAAATCTAATGGAACTATCCAGAGATATCAACTCTTGACATGTGTCCCTCATCGTAAGATACTCAGCTTGGCAAGTGAAGAGAGTCATACACGTTTGTTTATGACTCCTCGAAGTAATAGTATCTCCAAAAAATCTAATAATGTACCCTCCAGTTGAAGCTGAATTTTGACAATTTCTAAAACTAACATCTGTAAATTCTTCTAAATTTTCAAGTTCTGCTCTAAATGTAAGTGCATTCCAATGTAATCAAGCGTTTCTTCATTTGGGTCTTATAAAAGGTTTTTTAGTGTCGGGTACAACCTCCTCAGTCATAGGAGAAGGTCGAACACGATCCCAAATTAAAAACAAAATTTTGATTAGGTTAAATTTTTATTAAAATTTTGGCAGTTTGGAGCCTCCACTGACGAAGTATGCATCCACGTAATCAAATCTGAGAGCCGCATGAATTCAATATTTTCTTTTATTTCTAAATTGAATCTTCGTACGTAACAAATGAAAGACACAATGATTACGAAAATAATACAAATTGAATTGATTAAAATGATTAACTTGATTATAAAAGTTGAATTCATTAAATCGTTAATAAAATTGATTGGCGAATAGAGGCACAGGCTAGTTGGTACATTAGTAAAAAGAGCCAGAAAATAGAGAAAGAGAAGTTTGGTACCTTTATAATTTCTGAAGCTGGATTAAGGTTTAGTCCACACGGCAGCGAATGCGTAGTACCAAGGATCCCCACACGTGCAGCTGCGATGAAATGATTGTTCCCACAAGGTGTGAGAAAGAGACGGAGATATAGTCCGCACAGGTATGTTCTGTAAAGGCAGCGATCCTTATTTATTGCACAGTCCAAAGATCTGTACAAAGATCTTTAACGAGTCCACGATGACTTTTACGACTCCCGAACATAGATTTTAAATTGTCTCGGTCGATTTTTAAGATCTCAAACTAGGAGATTCTCGGAGTTTAGATTGAACAAACTGCACTGTACTATTGTCGCGAGACCGGTGATAATTTCAAAGGAAAATTCAAGTGAAAAACTAGACGAATAATTAACTGCTCACTCTTGTTGTGGGCCTCTTTTATAATTTTCATTACAAATTGATAGTCAGCGTTTATCAAGACATAGTCATATTTTCTTATAAAAGAAGGGCCCCTTTACTTTTCCCAACTTCTCCCTACTTTTGGTTCCCTTTTATTGATTCTCTCATAGATTTTTACTAAACCTAGCCTGTGTGTATTAAATACATTTGAATACGTCGCGGGACGTGACACTTGTAAGAATAAGATGAGTTCAAATAAATCAAAGAATCATTTTGTACCTTAAAAATTAAATCTATTATCTATATTACAATTTTTTCAAGTTATTTCCCTATATTAACTTTCAACTCATTAACTGCTGACCCTATTTTGAGAAACATGCTCAGATTGACGAATACTTAAAATGTAGTTGAAACTCCTGATAGGGATTTTCTGAATGTGCTTCGAGAACTGATAAAGAAAATGTATGTCAATCAACATTTGGGAGTACAAATCAGTTCGGTCCCTTTTCAAAAGAGTACTCTGGCTGTTATGAATGTTTCACAGTGACAGCTGATTTCAGTGGATTCAGAGAGGTGAGATATCTGTCAATAACATTCAGTTTTATAAAAAAACCTTGTTTTTTATTGTTTTAAATATGTCGAATATTGTAATAACGAAGTAGAATTTGCGGGAGGTTTTAGTTTTTTGCTTTATTTGGAAGAAAAGTGCAGCTGAAGCGCATCGAATGCTTGTGGAAGTTTATGGTGACAATGGTCCAACTGATAAATCATGTAGGGAATGGTTCCGATGTTTCAAGAATTGTGATTTTAGCGTTGAAGACAAGCCTTGCTGTGGACAGCTAAAAAATTCGAAGACAAAGAATTGGAGGCATTACTTAATGAAAATCCGATTCAAACGCAAGAAGAGCTTACAGATACATTGGGAGAGACTCAACAAGCAGTTTCCGTACGATTGAAATCCATGGGAATGATTTAAAAGCAAGGCAGTTGGGTTCCGTACGAGTTGAAGTCGAAAAACGCCGATTTTGCAGCATGTCAACAGTTGGTCCAATGTTGCAAAATCGGTAAAAACCTACTTGGGAACGCTGAAATGGGAGGTCTTAATGTATATGTCGCCGTACTCACCAGACGTTACTCCTTCCGACTACCATTTGTTTCGATCGATGGCACATGGCTTCGCTCATCAGCATTTTTGCTCTTACGAAGAAGCCTAAAAATGGATCAATTCGTGGATCGCTTCAAAAATCCCATTATTTTTTCGGAATGGAATTCGAAAATTGCCTGAGAGATGAAAAAAGTCGTAGTCAGCGATGGACAATACTTTGATTGATCTGTTCTTTCATTTTGTTTTGAAACAAATGCATTTTTCATAACAAAATAACGGAACGAATTAATTTGCACTCCCAATACTTTAAACAAAATAGCGAACAAATGTGGTTTAAAGCAACAGAATGTATTCTGTTGCTTTAAACTGACATTTTTTCGAAGGAAATGTAAGTATGATAAAGTCTTATTAGAAACTGATTGGAAATAAACAGTATATAATCATTATTTGAACAATTTGTACAAACAAATGCACATTTGTACCATCATCTAATAAATATAAAGCTTCTAAATGTAGATGTGACTGTAAATACCTTGTGCATGGTTTTCTTGAGCGACATCTCGATTTAAGCCAACAATTGTTCATTGCTTAAACAACCTTCATTGATAAATGCATAACTTTGTCAGTTTTCACTGCAAATTCTGATTTAGTGATTGTCTTAACAAATTTTTTTAATCATCACGTAATTTCTAATATAATTCGCATTTAAAAGAAGTGTTAATTGAAGTAAAAAGAGTAGTTCCAGTTAGGTTATCAAATAACAAATAGCACTTAAAGTGTGTCTATGAATCCATCGGACGATGTTTACTTTAAGTTACATCGACGTTTCGTCATTTCATATTCATTCACTCTTTCTTTACAATAATACCCCCGCATAAAATTTTAGGTACCATCTATTTATTTTTCAAATAAACAATGAACTTCCTCGGTTCACACTCGCACTTTTAAATTTACATTTGGATAATTTTACGTATTCTCAACATTGCTTCATACCAAAGAAATCTTAATATGTAATTTCGTATGTAAACTTAAGAATAACACATGGTTTTTTATGGATTTCAAGAAGCTAAATTCAAAAATGGAGTTAGATTAGTGTTATTACTAAAAAATCCGTAACGTAACCTCCAAAAAATATTGTTCAAGCAGCAATTTGTATGCCAGGATCATATTTCCAGGACTACTCAGACTGCAGAATGAGAAGGACCATCAATTAAATAGGATCTGCCACCGCCCGACAGACAATCCCCCTTGTTCCGCACCAATTGTCGCAGACGAATAGTGTATGCTGCGCATCGTCTACAGGGGAACCGTAGTAGCGACAAGTCTCTTCATCTTTTTTCTTAAAATGTTTCAGGTACGCGTTAAAACAGTCACGGCCTAAAAGCGCTTGCATCAGGTCAAAGCCGACCTCACCGTGCCATTTTGTCTGCCATCTCTCGACAAGTCTGCATCTAGCTGCATTGCAGATGACTTCTTTTACGCGTTTGGTATGCTGAAATAATTCTCATCGCTGCAGCTCCCTAGGACAGTCCTTTCTGAATAGCAAGGTTGTCAATGGCACTTGCCCCAACCGGAGCTGCATAAAGCAGCTTCGAGTGCGCCCCGCTTGCCATCAGTCTCCTTTTTCCTTCCCTAGGACCACCAATGTTGGAAATAAGCCGAGCTAAGTTAGATCCACATTAGATGGCTTTATTCGTTGCGATCTAAAAGTGTTCGCCGAAGCTTAGCTTTCGATCCAACTATTGAAGTCACCTGCTATGAGGGTCCACCCAACATCCACGCTGAGGATTTCTTCAAGGATGTGGATCTGAGTCTCGAAGACCTTGAGAGGATCGTTTGGAGAGAAGTAGCAGCCTCCTCCACCTAAACGAATCCAACATCGGCCTCTAGAACGGCCCTGACGCCGTAATAGGGACTGCGCACAAGGATCCCGGCCCTCCTTGATGCATCCTTGCTTCCCTGAATCAATTAGCCGCTTCCAAGAACATGGGCGATATCTTTGCCACCCTATCCGCGCATGTCAAGCACATAGGGAAGCCTTACACTCCGTGGCTCTGTGCGTCGAGTCACCATACCCCCAACAGGCATCTTTCCTGCTGGGACGGGCGCAGCCACGCGAGACGTGGCCATACCCCTGGCAGCGGTAACATCGGGCAAGCTCGGCGCGTTCCCGGATGTGGAAATTCACCAATCCGACTCTTAGTTTTGCGAGCTGAAGCAAACGTTAAGCGTCCGCCTCAACCAATGTCACTACTATAATCTGGACACCGCCAAAACGCTTGTAGAGTCTGCAGGGTCCGTCAAGATCGGGTAAGCTGAATTGTGAGCAGAGAACAGCGACAACCTACTCCCTTTTCACGGTCTGGTCGAGGTCTAGCTCCTAACAGTCTCAGCATAAGAGGGCATAGTTATGGGTGCTGAAACCTAGAGGCAGCTTTCGGATTGTCGTCCCTATCAATGCCTAGTCGTGATACGCTAGAGCCGTGCTTCAGCCAATTATATTTGCAAGTCTTTTACTACACGAAAGTGAGCGAAACTTTTTTCACGCGAATTATTTCTCTTTTACAACGACGAAACTTTTGAAAAGTACATTTTTTGTTTACGTATATTTGCTCTTACACCTGCCTATTTTCCGATTTTCAAATCGAGAGGACATGAGCTACATCATATTCGATTTTCATCCAATCCGACTAGGATATATTTAGCCATATTTTTAGAGCATAATCCTTTCATATATGTTTTTAAGGTAAAAAATAAAATTGAAATTGTTTCGAATTTAAGTATCTCTGATATTATTTGACATAGGCGTAGAATAAACCTTATTTTTCTTCTACAAATGTCATAATCTTATTTGTGATGTAAGAGATTCGCAAGGCTGTACTTTTTTTAAATGTTGTCCTACACCATCAGTAAAATAGAAGATTTCTTGCAATGAGTTCATTTTTTGCAATTAGTCAATGATTAGTGTCTAATATTCTCATATGGTAACTAATTTACGGCACGCATATTTCAAGCAAGTGTTATAAAAGTCTTTTTACTGTTAAGAAGTATGATACGTTAAGTAGACCTGAACAAACTCCAGGGTTTTAAAACTACACAGCATCAAAAACAATTAGGCAAGTATGCATGTTGGTTCCTAGGTATGATTTCATGATACCAAAGGTTCATTGTGGATTGTGCTTCGAGGATAAAATCTTTGACTGACGCGAGCGAGACAGATATAGGTGCTTCTCTTACTCAAACCACTTACAGTGAGGAATGATCCGTCGCATACGGAAGCCTAGTTCTCACTGACGTCGAGACGAACAAAAGAGAGTACTTATCGGTCGTATAGGCAGCAAAATAGTAGAAGGAGCACTCAGAGAGCTCCCTTGCATATGGAAAACGGTAGTACTGAAAATTGACGCTGCATCAAAGAGCTAGAAGCCCAATCGGTCTATTATATGAATTTGTAGATCGAGGACGGACGCTTGTATTATTATTTGATTTTTTCTCTGCACATAGGCAGTTCTGTCAGTGACGTATATGTCAATTGTCAGCCTGCTGTGACGCATGTTTTGTGTTTAGCGATCGAGAAAGCAAGACATACTTGCGTGTGCTCGGTGATTTTTCGCGTGGCGAAATGTCGAATAAGAGAATTTGTTTTAAATGTTGCGTTAAAACCGGAATTAAATGCAACGAAGTGTTCAAAACGTTTAAGAAGGCTTTGGCGATGACGCCATGTCACACCCACGAGGTTATGAGTAGTACAAACGCTTTTAGTAAGGATGAGAAGACGTTGAAGATGACGCAAGGCCTGGGCGTCCTAGCAAATAATCCATCACTGATGAAAATGTGGAAAAAATAAAGTGATTGTGCAGCTGGTTGCAGAATCACTATTAGAGAGGTTGCTGAAAAGATAGGAATTCCGTACGGCTCATGCGAAGCAATTTACACCAATGTTTTGAACATGAAACGAGTGGCAGCTAAATTTGTTCCAAAACTGCCGAATTTTTAACAAAAAAAAGCATCACGCAACAATTGCTGAACAAATGCTGGCTGATGTTGTTAACGACCCCGACTTGCTCAAACGCGTCATAACTGGTGCCGAAAAGTGGGTATATAGCTACGACATTGAAACGAAGGCTCAAACGTCCCAATAGAAGTTTTCTGAGGAGCAAAGATCTAAAAAGCACGCATTGTTTATCACGAAATCCTACCATCACGCCGTACCATCAATAAAGAATACTATCTACAAGGTTTACGCAATTTACGTGAGGCGATCCGGGGAAAATGACCTGAACTTCGGAGAGACAGCTCGTTGATTTTGCACCAGGACAACGCACCGGCACACACCGCGTTACTCCTCCAACAGTTCTCGGTGAAATACAAAACCGTTGTGATGCCGCAATCACCCTATTCTGCAGACCTAGCTCCCTGTGACTTTTTCCTATTTTCCAAACTCAAACGGACACTCAAAGGACAAAGTTTTACAACTATAAATGAGATAAAGGTGAAATCGCAGGCCGAGCTCAAGGCGACTCTTAAAGAGGCATTCTACTAATGTTTATCAGACTGGAAGCTACGTTGTGATGAGTGCATAATATCATAGGGGGACTACTTCCAAGTGGACGAAATGAACATTAATGAACAAATACACACTTTCCGACAAAATTAAAATTCTCGTTACTTTTTTATCACACCACGTACATTTTTAGAAGCCTTTTAAGAAGTATTTTTTTCCCTGTAAATAGTAGAAAAATCGTTCTTAGTTTCTTGTGGGATTCTAGAAAAACCATTATTCATAAAGAAAAGTCAGGTATCCAGTTAAGTAATGGTAAAATACATTTTTTTGTGAAAAAATAGTGGTTTTTCCAGAATATCGGAAAATTAAATAATAATACCCCTAAAATAATTTATTGAAAAACATTCTTGAAAGAAATCACCTGACAATAAGTATTTCAGTATTTACAATTCAATTTTACATTATCATCGCGTGCCTACTCTTTTAAATTTAATCAGAAGTTTTTTTTCATAATTTCAACCAGTCATTGAATTCTAAATATGCAAACAATCGTTTCAAAAGATTTCTCAGGGTTTATGACTAATAATAAAATATAACTAATAATAAACTAATAATAAAATAATAAAAAAAATTAATTGTGTAGCTAAAACTCAGTCACTGATTGAAATTGGTAAAAATAGAACTGATTGCAATTAAGAATGTAATTCAAACTATTAATTTGGGGCTATCTAAATTTAAATCAGTGAGATATAACCCCTTGAAACAAATCAATAATCTATTTACTGATCATTCAGTGCAAACCCACTTTATAATTAGTAAAATTCGTCACTAAAGTGTTCGGATGAAGCACTTTTTATTGATACAAATTTCAAGAGTGATGTCCGATTTTACCTTAAGATAAAAAGCATAAATTCTCCAAATTAACAAATTTTTATAGACAATATAATTATTATGTGTACAAATATGTTTTGAGGATTTTTTTTGTGATTTTAAAGCTTTATTCAGAGAAATTGGTACAATGTATGTTATTCAAAGTATTGCCCATATCTTTCTACTACCTTTGACCATTTTTCAGGCAGCATACGCATACCGCGTTTAAAAAATTCCTCATCTTTTGAGGCGATCCAAGAATCGACCCAATTTTTGGTTTCTTCATAAGTGAAGTGCTGCTCAGACAGGCCATAAGCCATCGGCGGGTAGAGTAGGACATTCCAGTTAAGTGCTTTCAAAGTTTCCTTGACGACTTTAGAAACGAGTGGCCGAGCGTTGCCGTGCTGAAAGATCACTTTGTCATGTCTTTTGGCATATTGGGGGCGTTTAAACTTCAATGCTCGGCTCAATTGCATCAATTGTTGTTGGTAACGTTCCGCAGTGATGGTTTCGTTAGGCTGGAGTAGTTCATAGTAGACCACTCCGAGCTGATCCTAACAGATGCACAGCATTAGCTTCTTGCCACTCTTGAAATGCGGGAACCAATACTCAATCAATATCTAAAGGCTAAGTCTAAATCAATACTCTTCAAGTCAAAGCAAAAAAGCAGTGCTTCTTGCAAATGTTGTTTTATTGGCACAAAAATTGGCATGGTTAGAGCACGAAGAAGGCGTGTTGTTTACACTTCAGCGAAATGACACATACTGATTATTAGAGAAAAATGGTAACACTTGAACATGAATATAGTTACAAGATGGACCATTTGAAATGGCGGTCTCAACTTTTTGCACATGATTTTTACTTTGCACTTTTTTTACATGATATAAATAATCAAATCTCACTATTCCTATAATTTTATTAGGTTCCGCTACGAGTTGAATTCAAGGGACGAAATTTAATTCGACAGTAATTATTAATAACGCCCATATTAACTATTCCGATAATTTCAAGCAAAAGTATTTATCTAGAAATTTTATAAAAAAATGGTACCTTAGATGTGTTTGAATTTCTATTTCCCTTCGAACCTGATGCTCAACACTAGCTTTCAAAATCTGATCTTTGAACAGAACTTTCATAGCAATAATAAATGAAGTTTCTTTATGTCTAGCCAAATACACATTGCCAAATTTTCCTTTGCCTAATGGTCTTCCAATATCAAAATCTGTTAAAACCCACTTTTTTGAACTCTTTTTTGTCTTGTCAGTAATTTCTCCTTGAACATATTTCTCGGATTTATTTTCATATTCAACAGGTTTTTCAATTTTTTTTTGTGTCAATGTGGTAACTAATTTTAGTGGAGGAGGTAACTTCGGTGGTGGCATCAATTCTGTAGAGTTCTTATTATGATTTTTATGGCTGTACTTGGAAAAATTAACAATTAAGGGATTTTTGCAGGAAATGTCATCAGCTTTTAATATTTTAGTTCCCTTATGATACTCCTTGTTTTCTGACATTTCTGCATCAGCCAAGGCACTTTTTATTTTTGACAACCTCATTTTCTCCAGATCACTATCTTCTTCTCCTTCAAACATGATGAATCTTAAATAGGGTACTGAAAATTGATAAAAGTATAAAAATAAGTTTTAATCAAAGCAAATGAAAAAAATGCAGTGAATTTAATGTTTCGTAGATAATAATATTTATCTAGATGTAAATTTAAAATGGTAGAAAATTAATGACCCTGAAAAAAACAATAATTTACATTATAAAAGATGCTGGTTTGCGATCAATGAGGGTCAAATATAAAGAAGAGAACTCTTCATAATGTCAAAATTGTTGCGACGTTTCGTAATCTATGGGTTTGCCAACCTCATCAGGCTTCATTAAATTTAAAAAAAAAACACAAAATAGTAAAATTGTCACACACAAGAAAAATAAAAATTAATTTAACTTAATATCAAAAACATACACAAAATTATTAAATTTTACCTTTATAAAAGAAGGTTAACTCATGATGAGTATTGTCGAGAATATAAAATTATAATAAAAGTCATGATTTTACTAATAAAATGACGTGATGTCATGGAGTCGACGATACTTTGTCTACTAAATTATTAGATTCAAACAGTTAACTTTAAATATTGACAACAGTTATTGTAAACATAGAATTTGAAATGTAAACAGACATCAGCTGGAAAGCTATCATGAATTTAATCTATTAAGTAATGAAAAATAAATTCTATTCAAAGTAAATATGTCATCTTTTTTATTTATACTAAATTTATTAAATTTTATATGGATGATCTCTGATGTTAATCTTTTCCGATAGTCAGAGACATAATCAACAATCTTGGTATTTTCCCAATCAAATTCATGGTTGAATTCCAATTGATGTTCACAGACTACGGATTCACTGTTTTTTTTATTTTTGTGTTCATTGATACGAACTCTTAATGCTCTCTTAGATTCACCAATATAAGTCGCAGGGCAACTTTTACAATTAAATTTGTACACAATATTAGTTTGTTCTCATTTGTCTGTGGAGTCTTTACCTACTTTTATTATTGATTTCAAAGTTTTGTTAACCACTGGGATAGTTGACATATTGTATTTTTTTAAATATTAGACAATTTAGTGAAGTTTGTTACGTTGTATGGCAAACATACCTTTGGTTGATGTCTGTATAAATCTGAAGTTTAGACCGAAGATTTCAGATTATTCATAATAACTGTAGAATTCCATTTGATGAAATTATAAATTGTACTAAATTTCTTTTCGAAAACACATACTTTACCTTTAATAATAATATTTATTCGCAAATTTTTGGCATTCCAATGGGTTCAACAATTTCACCTCTATTCGCAGACATTGTCATGGATGATTTGGAAAATGATTGCGTACGAATTTTAAGACAAACATAATTGCTCTCCTTTATTTTGTTACAGATTTGTAGATGACACTATTCTGTGTGTACAAAAGAAATTTATTGACTTGGTTTTAAACATGTTTAATTCACAAGATAAGAACTTACAATTCACCTTTGAGGTTTATCAAAATAATCAAATTAACTTTCTGGACTTGTCACTAATTATAAAAGAAAATAAAATTTTTTCTAATTGGTTTCAAAAACCTACCTCATCAAATAGAACAATTAATTACTTTTCCAATCATCCAATTTGTCAGAAAAAAAATATTGTTTATAACTTAGTTGATCGAGCGATATCTTTATCTCACAAAACGTTTCATAACGCCAATTTGAAGATTGTTAAACAAATATTATTAAACAACGATTATCCAAATAGCTTCATCGATAAAAATATCAAAATCCGTATGAATAAAATTAAATAAAGCTCTCCAAATTCTCTAAATAAAAAAAACCGTTCAGATTTATACAGACATCAACCAAAGGTATGTTTGCCATACAACGTAACAAACTTCACTAAATTGTCAAATATTTTTTTAAAATACAATATGTCAACTATCCCAGTCGTTAACAAAACTTTGAAATCAATAATAAAATTAGGTAAAGACTCCACAAACAAATGGGAACAAACTAATATTGTGTACAAATTTAATTGTAAAAATTGCCCTGCGACTTATATTGGTGAATCTAAGAGAGCATTAAGAGTTCGTATTAATGAACACAAAAATAAAAAAAACAGTGAATCCGTAGTCTGTGAACATCAATTGGAATTCAACCATGAATTTGATTGGGAAAATACCAAGATTGTTGATTATAAAATTTTTGTTCATTTCATTGGCATAGGGTCAGTTTCTTCTTATTTTCTTTGATTAAAATTATTATTAGATTTTCTGTGAGAGACGCCGCTAATAGAGTCTTCACGAGAAGTTTTCATAAATGTAAAACTTGTTCGCGTTTTGCCATTGAGAACCAATTTGGCATCCTTCTTTAATAATAAACATTTTTTGGATAAAAATTCCGGTCGGTTCGTGTGCAAAATCTTTTATACTTTTTCATTTTATCCGATTTTTTATTCATAGTGAACCTCAGATATTTTTTCAATTCGTGATGCTGCATACTGGACTACCTCATTTTGAATTGCAAGCTATGAGATTTTTGCGCATTTTTAAATCTAATAATAATTTTAATCAAAAAAAATAAGAAGAAACTGACCCTATGCCTAAGAAATGAACAAAAATTTTATGAATTTGGGTCAATACAATAATAGACATGTTATCAAACATGTCACTTTGAAATTGTTGATTATGTCTCTGACTATCGGAAAAGATTAACATCAGAGATGATCCATATAGAATTTAATAAATTCAGTATAAATAAAAAAGAAGACATATTTACGTTGAATAGAATTTATTTTTCATTACTTAATAGATTAAATTCATGATAGCTTTCCAGCTGATGTCTGTTTACATTTCAAATTCTATGTTTACAATAACCGTTGTCAATATTTAAGGTAGTTGTTGCGCCAAAAATCAGTCTCTGGAAAAAGAAGTTTTTCTATGATTTCAAGACTGGTAATTATATCATCAGCCGTGTCATATGTAAGGAAAGACACTCTTTTTAATAAAAAAAATTTTTTAATTATGAAAAATAATATTTAAATAATGTTTTTTGTAATAGGATATTTCCTTATTATCGCTCCATACCAAATGTTCAAAATTCTGATAAATCATTAATCATTTTTTTAGGAAAAGGATTCTCTACAACTTTACCGTTTCCGATTTTTGAAAATAAATTCTTTAATGGTTGAAATCATTAAAAAACAATTTTCCAAAACGAAATTTTTATAAACAAATTGCTGAATTTGATAATAGTTGATTCATTTTCAAAAATCGGAAACGGTAAAGTTATAGAGAATCCTTTTCCTAAAAAAATGATTCATGATTTATCAGAATCGCACCATTTTTGAAAATTTGGTATGGAGCGATAATAAGGAAATATCCTATTACAAAAAAACATTATTAAAATACTATTTTTCGTAATTTTAAAATTTTTTTTATTGAAAAGAGTGTCTTTCCTTACATATGACACGGCTGATGATATAATTACCAGTCTTGAAATCATAGAAAAACTTCTTTTTCCAGAGACTGATTTTTGGCGCAACAACTACTTTAAAGTTAACTGTTTGAATCTAATAATTTAGTAGACAAAGTGTCGTCGACTCCATGACATCACGTCATTTTATTAGTAAAATCATGACTTTTATTATAATTTTATATTCTCGACAATACTCATCATGAGTTAACCTTCTTTTATAAAGGTAAAATTTAATAATTTTGTGTATGTTTTTGATATTAAGTTAATTTAATTTTTATTTTTCTTGTGTGTGACAATTTTACTATTTCGTGTTTTTTTTTTTAATTTAATGAAGCCTGATGAGGTTGACAAACCCATAGATTACGAAACGTCGCAACAATTTTGACATTATGAAGAGTTTTCTTCTTTATATTTGACCCTCATTGATCGCAAACCAGCATCTTTTATAATATTAATATGGACAGTTTTCTAGAAAATATTGAACGTACAAAGGATGTTGATAGGTCGCCCTTGAAATCACTGAAGAAAAAAACAGAGAACACCGTCCGATATCGGGTGTAAGGGAAATAAAGGGAATAAAGATTTGCGGAATCGGGCATACAGAGTAGTTTTCCTTATGTATATTCTATGGTCTGTCAGATCTCCGAAAAATTATCGGAATGAAAACCTCAAGTTGAAGGCAGATTTTACTGTTTTTTATTCCGATTAGTGGCATCAACTATACACGAGTCCGTGCATTAGTGTGCGGCGTGCTCACGGGAGCAATGTACTTGTGTGCATATGTATAAAGACATGCGTCATGCTCGAATGTAGTAATGTATTTTTGGCGCACAAAGTGACTTAGCGTACATGTGTACGTGTACCTATTTGAGGAAGTGAATTTGAAAAAATATTTATAAATTTTTGCTTTTTTTTAATAAAACGTTACTTCATATGAAAACACAAAACTCCATAAAGTTAATGACTTTTTATGAAGTCAACTTTAAATTTTTTTTATAGAGTCCGGTCTTTTTATGAAATGCAATTTTTTATAAAAAAACGAATCCTCATAAAAATACTGACTTTTCATAGAGTCATACAAAAATTTTATAAAGTTTAGTCTTTTAATAAAAAAAAGTTCTTCATAAAAATAGAAAACTTTATAAAACTTTCATAAGGTTTACTATATACAAAATTGGTACATTTATTCAGTTTTCAAAAAATTACATTATTAATACTCATAATGTATAATTTTTTTTATAATGTTCACTTTATAAAAAAACTATATGAAAATTTTACAAAGTTGAGAGTTTTTATAAAGTATCGTACCTTTATAAAAAGACAAAACTTTATAAAAGTCAGTGCTTTTATAAAGTTTTTAATTACTAAGCACCATCTGTATATCGCTATGTAGAATCTACATTTCGATACCCACGTTCTAATATGTCGTATCCCACATTTGGAAAATTTTTCAGGAAACGATAAAAACGTCTTGCTAGCACAAATAAACAAATGTAAACAAATTTTTGTTTTTTACGTTCATAAAAATGTATAAATAATAGTAATTAAAGCAAAAAAAATTATTTAAATAAATTTTATGATATTTATGTGGGTTACGCAAGAAGAAAAAATTAAAATGTATGTTATTAAGATAATTGATTTAATCGTTTTATAATTAAATATTGTTTCATCCCATACATAACATTTTTCTCTCTTATTTTGTATTGTTTAATTCATAATTATTATAATATAACATTATTGATACATTTTATTTTTACTATCTTTAATATTGCTTAAAACATATTTTTTTTCATTTTAAGTACTCTTAATTTTTTTTTTACATCAGGTACATTTTCTTGCTGAGATTGTGGAAGATATCTTGTCCTCTTTTGCCTGGTATTATCACAATTTTTTTATAATTAATATCATTATCTTCAGGTTTTTAAAATCTATTATAAGTACGCAGTACTTTGCTTTTAACTTCAAGATTAACTTGATTAGATTCTCGTTTCTTACTCTTAGTCTTTTCAGTTACCTTAACTATATTTTTACTCTCGACTTCCAAATTTTTTATTGATGGAGATTGGTCAGAAGCAGTGTGTATCTCTCAGCAACACTTTTTTAATGCCTGTAATTGTTGCCATTTACTTTTAGTTATTTTTAATCGATCTACAAACAGAGGTTTCAGCGGATGCTCTAGATTCAATTGGAGTTGTAAAAATATTATTTGT
Organism: Diplolepis rosae; assembly: GCA_030998225.1. Taxonomy (NCBI): domain Eukaryota; kingdom Metazoa; phylum Arthropoda; class Insecta; order Hymenoptera; family Diplolepididae; genus Diplolepis; species Diplolepis rosae. The sequence continues at coordinate 1,187,233 of JAPYXD010000700.1, forward strand.
AATTATCTTCTTACTCATATTATTAAATAATTTCTTAAAATAAACTTAAGACTGATCACAAAATAAAAATTGACTGTCACATCGCTGGCGCTGACTTAACCTACGGATGTGGGATACGACATATTAGAATTCGTGAAAATCGGCATGTGGGATACGACATATTGGAATATTTATTTGAAAGTATTAAATAAACAATTTGACTCCTAAGATTTCAATATAAGCTGTAAAACGTTATTATTAACCCATTTTTCAAAAAAAGTCAATTTCTCAAATTTTGTGGGATACGACATATTAGAACGTGGGTATCGATTTAGAAAAACAAATTTGTTTTTTACGGTTGGGAAACGATTTCACTAACAACAGTAGGGTTTTTCAAAGTAAAACCTATAAGAAAATGGGGCATCTCAGGCTGTGGGTCATGTCACTAATAATCGAAGTGCCGTAAGAATGGTTTCACAGGTCAGCGGTCTACGTTCTAGCCTACAGACCACGAGTGCGCGAGTTCGAACCCAGCTTAGAGCAGAATTATTTTCAGATTTCTTCAAATTTCCTAATATAATTACTAACATTGTTTCATAATTGTACATGATAATAAAAGTCTGAATAATTTCTCCTTTCACACAGGTTGTCAATGATAAGTAGAAAAATGAAGGTAGAAACGTTGTAAAGAGAAGAGAGAAGAAGGAGAAAAGAATCGATAGAAGGGAAAAGAAATTTTTGCTTTTTTTGCGTCGAAAAAGTCCGATAAAAAAGAGGAAAAATTCTGACAAAATTATATGAACTTTTTAGTGTCACAATCACGGGAAAATGTCTGATAAAAAACAGTAAAAATTCAGGAATCAAAACAGTGATATTTTACTTTTTTGAAAAAGTATTAATTAGACATTTAAGTAGGAAATTATATGATGTTTTTTCGGAAAAAGCCCTCTACTTTATAGCACAATTTCCGATGGTAAGTAAAGTCCGATAAAAACTAGGAAAATGTCTTATAAGGATTTTTTGGGGTTGAAATGCCATAAATTATAGGAGAATTTCGCCTATAAAAAAGAAGAAACTAAGATATATTTTTGTCAGTGTACTATTCATTAATATCAGTAAACTAACCGCGGGTGCTATCAAAATTACTCCTGACTTCATGACAAGAACAGCCCGCAACTTTTTTAATAAACTTGGAAACCTCATAGAATTTTCAGTCTATTGTTTCCGATTTGATAATATTTTCAGCATTAAGTACTATTGTATCACGTGAGAAAAAATGAAAAGAAATTAGACATATGCTTTCGAAAAAGTACTGATACTCTGGAAATGATTTATTAGGAGTGAAATGAATTAATGGAACTCAATTAATCTCTAATCCTATGAAAAATATGAATTATGTGGTAAGAAAATTAGTATGTACAAGATAACCTAAAAACGAAATGTCATATTAGATAAAATAGTTTTAATAAACATACATTAAACGACGAATACTACTTTATTGACCACTTGTGGAAGAATTAGAGTCGATTTTTATGTGTAACATTTTGAGACGGCCCAGCCCCAAGTATCCGCCTTTTGCGAGGAAACGGGGACGAAATCCACAAAATTAGGCATATACTCAGAACAAGCAGGTTCCCACGAAACTCGCACGAAAGAATTGCGAGGTTTCATTAAGTATTCGGCTCACAATTAACGATTTACTTCCAAACCGGAAGTGAATGTGGCAAGAATGAGGCAGTCTGGTTTTCACAGGCATTTTCGTTCGTACTTTCAGCGAGCGCCACACTAACCTGTGGTTGCTGCCACACGAACAATCACTCAGGTCAAGCAGCGTGTGGCATGGTTCGCTGGATGGGTGGGCGCCCCAGGCTGTTAAGTCTTCTATATTTTTTTTACATTATTTATAGCAGATTTATTTATTCATTCGCATATATATATATATATATATATATGAATTAGAACTAATAATTAAGTAAACGAATGAATAAAGGAATAAAAAGGTAAATAAATGGAGGTCATAAAAATAAAACCTCATTGTATTAGTGGATAGATATGAAAAAGCAACAGATTAATGAATAAACGAATATAAATACCGTAAATAAATATAATTGTCAGTGCATTGTAAATGCCATAAACATTAAATACTTTAAGTGATTGTTGCTATTGATATAAATCACAAATAATAATGAATCAATATCGATTAATTGAAAAGATAAAGGTTCGCTCCAGATAATGAGCAAAATGTTAATTTTATAATTGAATTAATATCATGCGAACATTGGTCATTTTTATAGTGTTTTATCTTCTTGTTTTTTTTGGGTATAGATATATATTACTTTAAAACTCATTATAATTAATTAGCAAAATGTCCAATCGTTTCTTGGAACCTTTTTTTTATCGTTGCACAAAGTTTAGACCTTCCCATGCCGCTGTCCAATGGGAGCCCGCGCCCACGCAGGTAGCTCGCGCCAGCGGGAGGTGAAATGGGGGAAAGGCTTTCTCCTTATCGTCGCGTGGTGTGTTTTCGCTTTTGAGTGCACGTCAATTTTTAAACGCTTCCACGGGACGAAATATGCGACCTTTTAAAACTTGCAAGATATCATTATGATCGCGAGAACATCATCTTTCTTCCGATACCGATTTCCAACCCAAAAACGGTCGCAAAAAGGGGGAAAACATCGTGTATCAAATTCTTGATTTATTGATTTAATTAGACTTGATCGCGGTCGCTAATTGAGGCGCGCGCATGTTAATTAAGGGGGGAAATTACTAAAGAGGTGGAAAACCGAGGTAACGTGCTTGGTTGCTAATCCTCGAGAATTATTCCAGGCAGTGTCTCCAGAACGTGGGATTTTTCGGCCCCCACCACGTTCCCATCTGGGAGAAACACATGCAAACGTGGCGTGTCAGTGTGTCGGCTCTGCTACACGCTGCGGTCACCAGCTTCGTGTAAAGCCGAAGGTGCACAAAGACGGACTTCGTTACAATGCTTGAGTTTTCAAGTTATTTTTAGATTTCAGGCTTTCGTTTATCGAGTCGAAATTAAGAATTGTATTTTTCTCGAGTACGTGCAAAAGAGGCGCGAAGCAGACGACGAATTTGAATTTACGAAGTATATAGTTCAAGAAATAACAATTTTCTTCAATTTCTTGAAGAAAGTCTGCATGAAATAAACATCAGTATGATCTTGGAAAATTTCATGAGGATTTCAACACTTCAAAAATAAACTTTCAGTGAAATTTAGTGACAATAAATGTATAAAATTTGAATCAATATATAATTTTCCATTCAAATTTATATACTTCTTACTAATTTTGTACATTTAACAATTTTTCAATTAGAACAATATTTTCTATCAAGATAAAATGAACATAAAATTCAAGTTCATAATTTACATTTTCAGTTGTATGTTAGAAATATTTTCATCTCACATTTTTGTAGCCTAAGCACAAACTTTTCATTCCAAAACTTAAAATCTCTACGGAAATGGAAAATTGTCTAATAGCAGTAGATAAATTAAAAAGCTAAAATATGTGTTTATTGGTATTTCCATATTAACATATAAATATCAATCAACTTTAAATTTTACATAAAAATGTTCGTTCGAATTGTTCAAATCTTGTTACAATTTGACAAGATTTTATGGAGGAGTGCAATCTTTTGGATGAAATATTTTGTAGTTCTTAATTTGTCTGTCCGTCTGAAATCGTAGTAAGATTTGAACAGTACACAACAAATTTTCCAATAGAATTCAGGATCAATAATAATTGATTCAGGAAATACTTCAACTCTGTAGAGCATTTTTGTATTTCGAATTCAAAATGTGTGCTTAAGCCACAAAAAGGTAAGCTGAAAATGTAGATATAAAACTAATTATGTCATGTTTATGTCTTCTTAATGGAAAATACTTTGCATATAATTCTCTAATTCGATATTTTTTTAATGTATGAACATTCAAGAAATTGATAAATATTCCATCTTTTTATAGGAACTAAAAATTGCCGGATAATGCTGTGATTGAGAAAGCTAAAAATTTGTCAAATATTGATATAAATTGCAATTTTACAATTGCATTATTTTTCAAATATTTTAACATCTCTTCAATCTTGATAATTCTTACAGAAGTTTATTTCATGTGAGTGACTTTTTCTTTTTCTAATGAAAGATTTCGTAATTCTAAATTCGGCCCAATTCGTAACATTGTAAAATGATTTTAAAACTTCATAAAAATTTTTTTCTGTTTTATTCAAAGTCAATAAATATTCAATGTTTGGAATCGAAATATTAAGTAAATGATTTTTAATTTCTGGGAATAAACTGCTTTAATAAGACAATCTTTCTTCTTTGTGAGAAATCTCAATTTTAAAATTAAAATTCTACGCATAGGATACAAAAACATAATATGAAAATACTTTTATTACAGAATTTTGAAATATACAAGTTGACCAATTTTTAATCGAGTAAATCGGCTACTTTAAGCAAAAAATTATGTTAAAAATATTTTATCAAAAAAAAAATAAGACACATTAAATTACGGTTTAAAATCCACATTCATAGATTGATGGTAAAAGCAGTTTAAAGTTTTTTAATCTTACGTTTTAGTGACGTATGCACAGACTTTTAATCAGATAAATGAAATGCTTTATAGAAAGTCAAAATTTTCTTATTACTGCACTTAATCAAATTTATAAAGTAAAAATATTTTTTAATTGATGCTTTCACTCAATTCTTTAAACATTCATTAATTGAAAATTGTACTCAAAATTTAATCTTGCAGCGTTCCAATATTCCCACAATGTTACAAAATCTTATTAATCATTATTTTAGTCGAATTATTTTCAAAATATTTAAAAAATAAATGTAAATATTTTGATTAAATACTCTGTCAAATTTTGCATTTGACTGATCTTGCAAAATTGTTGAAAGTTTTGAATACCGATAGAAGAAACTTTAAATGAAATTTTATGTCCATAAATGCTTAAAGTTCTATATAGAAATATCAACTACAACATTCTCAAATTTTATAAATAAACTACTAAATTCAAAAAGTTTCGGATTTTTTTAAAAACTGTACAAATTTCAAATATGAATCAGTCAAAATCTACTGATTATCAGTGAAATTTGACTGATTTAAATAACTAAAAACACGTTACTGTGAATCAGTCAAATTTCACTGATTACTTCAGTGAAAAGTAACTGATTTAACAGTGAAAAATATTGTTTCCACTGATGATTCAGTGAAAAGGCAAATCACTGATTCAATCAGTGAAAATTTGACTGATTCAGATTTAGAGTGTATACAAATTTCAAATATAAAGTGTACTCTGTACATTAATCAAACAAATTTAGAAGATGAATATTTTAATAAATATTCCTAAATATTATTGGAATATGATACATATCGATTTAGAAAAACTTCTTCAAAGTACTCAGACATTTTTCTTATTTTACGACATTTTTGCACCATGTTTGACCTTTGGGCAGGACTCAAGAAAACAATTGTAGACATACTTTCATTACTTAGTAAAATACTATGAAGACTTGCTTTTTAAATTAAAGCGAAAACTTTTAAAACCTTTAACAATCGGTTGCATAGATTCGGCTCTAATCTTGGACGCAATTAGAGAAATAGGTTTTTTTGCTTTTTTTAGATCTAGTTTTTGCCTTAAACATAAAACAAAACAAAAACACATTTGAAATATTAAAATAAAAAAGCTGGTTCATTCTTAGAGAATCCCAAATATTCTGAAATAAAACTCCTTTCCACACCACCACGGAGGTAGAGTTTACTAGTAATAGTTCAATAAATTTTATGTACACTTTCAAGGCACATCGTTTTTCCTTTTGCAAAAATTTTTAAAACTTCTAATTTTTCAAGTAATTGGGAGAAGTACATTTAAAAAAAAAATTGTTTTCTCTACTTCCACTCGCGCTAGCTTAACAAATTTTCAGAATTTTACGATTTTATTCATATTGTATTAAGTGTCTACATTTTCTGAAACTATCTACAGGAGAAAAATTTTAATACTTTAGTAAAGAAAGTTTTCTGAAAAGTTGTAGCTCAATCAGATTAATAGCCAAAAAGTTACCAATGTTTTAAATCGCAAACGAACGGTATAGAGGTCAAATTGGAGACGAAAACAAATAATAATAGCAACCTTCTTTTGTTTTCTTCTAAGATATACTTGATTCTCACTTTATGCGTTATTTGAGAAGGCAAGAGTGTGGATTCTTCATATTTTTATCGTAATTCCTTATTGAAAACGGAAAAAGTAAGAATATTATATTATTATTTGGTGATACGTGAGTGCTCTTACGTACGTTATTGTTTGATGCTTGTGGGTAAGTTTATTTTGTGAAACTTAATTTGTGTGCAGATTACAAATTATTCACATTCGCTCTTGACCACCGTTTGAACTCTGGTTCAAACGAATGTCAACCCGCTAGAAAAGTCATGAAACATGCAAAAAACTTTCAGTTGGGATGGTTTGAGGAATTTCCGTCGTGGAGAGAGTGGGTGGTTACATTAGCAGATGAAACAAGATTTCATTGCAAAATTTGCAATAAAACGTTGCTATGTGGCAAATCGGAAATTGAAAAGCATGAAGCATCTTTATCACACAGAAAGAAGCAAGAGTTTTCAAATAAATTAGAATGTTATGGAGTAGTAAGTGAAAATTCTTCTAATGTAACTGCCAATTCTTACAGTGTTGAACCTTGTGTAGCAAGTTCTTCTGCTTCAGAATTCACAAATTCCACGATTCCGGAAAGTGTTACTTTCAAACAGAAAGTACAAGAAGCAGAGATTAGGATTAGTACATTTTTCGTAGAGCATAATTTACCATTCGCGATTTCATCAGAATTGATAGGACTTTTCCAAGATATGGAACCTTCGGTTTTAAAATACGTTAGATTGAGCCACATTAAAATGGGCCTAGTTGTAAATAACGTCGTATGTGCTGCTGAAACTGATCGCATGGCAAATATTTTGCGTAAGCAATCATTTTCAGTGTACGAAGATGAAACGACCGACAGGACTCTAGAAAAGTGGCTGTCATTAATGGTTCGATATGTGGAGCCAACGACATTTTCTGTCAGGGTGGAATTGCTCCAGCTTATTAATGTAAATGCTTCGGATTGTTCTGCCTCTAAAATTTTTGATGCGTTCGAAAAAGCATTGTCCGGGCAGAAAATCCCTTTATCTAATATCTGTGCTTTAGCTTGTGATAATGCACAGGTGATGGTCGGCAATAGGTCCTCATTTAAAACAAAATTAAAGGAAAAAAGTCCCCGTTTAATTGTTTTCCCGTGTGTCTCGCATTCGTCAGCAATTGTAGCAAAATATGCTTGTGCCACAATCCCAGATGTAGAGGATTTAATCAAAGATTTGCCAGCTTTTCTTAATGCTAGCTCCAAGCGAACGGCTATTTTTCGATCGATTGTTTTGGAATTAGGAAATGACTATCAAAAAATTCCTAGTCATTCTGAAACTCGCTGGCTTGTCCGCTATCGATGCATAGATATTATAATAAAGAATTGGGAAGTTATTCTTCAGTATCTTATGGTCCTCGTATCTGAGAAGGTAGAGAAGGCCAAAGACTTGTTAGGAAAAATGCAGAATCCTTTGACACTCACATATTTCCTATTCTTGAAATTTACTTTGAATAGGTTCAACGTATACAATGCGAAATTTCAAAGTTGCGAAACAATGGTTCAGGAACTCCAGCCGAACTCGGCTAAATTCTTCGTATGGATTCTTAGCAGTTATTTGAAAGAGGGTCTTCTTCAACCGAATTTATTCTTTCAAATCATTATAAATGTTAACTTTGCAGATCCTAGTAATCAAAAGCCGCTTCAAGACATTGACGTTGGTAAGGAAACGCGAGAATATTTCCAGCAGCAACTTACAAACAAGAAATTGCAAATAGTAGAAGTTGATCTATTTCTTCGTAATTGCTTGAAATTTTATGTCACAGCAAGCGAAGAAATTTGCAATCGACTTCCTTTTGATGACATCTTTTTGTCTTGCGTTGCTGTTTTCCGGCCTCAAGTAGCTTTCTATGCTGATTGAAGCGAAACTTTTCCTAGGATCTGGAAAGTTTGTCAAGATTTAGGGTCGTTTGATAGAATAGGTGTACAAAAAGAGTGGGATTCTTTACTCAAAATCAGAAACGAACTCAAAGAAAAGTGGTCGAATTTATCTTTTGACGAAATGTGGTCTAGTATCGGTGTATCTTCGACGAGTACAGGAGAAAAACTTTTTCCAAATTTGACCTCAGTATTGAATCATGTTCGGAGTCTTCCTCATTCAAATGCTGAGGCGGAGCGAGGTTTCTCCATGCTCACGGACGCGAAAACTCCCAAAAGAAATCGCTTAGGAAACAGGACGGTCAACTCAATTTGTGTTACTCGATCAGCCCTAAAGGCGAGAGCTGAAACAGCCAGAACAACGAGCATCACTTCGAAGCATTTGCAATTAATGACCGAAAATCTATATGAGATGGCAGAAAATGATAGGGAAAGTGGTTTGTCGCTCTTCGCTCACGAAGGAGAGGATTAATTCTAATGGCCAAGGCATGGCGTTAATCAATTTCAAACCCTTTTCTTACTCACAAAATAATGACATTTTATTTCTTATATCAGAGATACGTTGTTTATTCCTTTCTTCGCGTGCCTCGGGTATGGAAATTGTTTAGTTTTAATTATTATTTTGTGAGTAAGAAAACATACTGAAATTGAGTAATATCACGCTTTGGGTATAAATGAGAGGCAAGGGGACTCACAATAATCAAGCACCCCAAATCATCCCGAATTAATCAAACTTCTTCATTATTTGATTTAAAACAAAACATTTTTGTTCGACGTATACTGGCATTTGATAGAGGCAAGCCTGAAGTACGGGCTACATTTTGTTGCGGTTTTTACCACTTTGCTTCATTTTTTTCCTTTTTTCTTTTTGCTTGAAAGCAAAAACCCTTTTCGTTTCGTAGGACGTGGACTAGGCCTACAGGGGATACCACGTAAAAAAAACGAGCCTTAAACTCTACCTCCGTGGTGGTGTGGAAAGGAGTTTTATTTCAGAATATTTGGGATTCTCTAAGAATGAACCAGCTTTTTTATTTTAATATTTCAAATGTGTTTTTGTTTTGTTTTATGTTTAAGGCAAAAACTAGATCTAAAAAAAGCAAAAAAACCTATTTCTCTAATTGCGTCCAAGATTAGAGCCGAATCTATGCAACCGATTGTTAAAGGTTTTAAAAGTTTTCGCTTTAATTTAAAAAGCAAGTCTTCATAGTATTTTACTAAGTAATGAAAGTATGTCTACAATTGTTTTCTTGAGTCCTGCCCAAAGGTCAAACATGGTGCAAAAATGTCGTAAAATAAGAAAAATGTCTGAGTACTTTGAAGAAGTTTTTCTAAATCGATATGTATCATATTCCAATAATATTTAGGAATATTTATTAAAATATTCATCTTCTAAATTTGTTTGATTAATGTACAGAGTACACTTTATATTTGAAATTTGTATACACTCTAAATCTGAATCAGTCAAATTTTCACTGATTGAATCAGTGATTTGCCTTTTCACTGAATCATCAGTGGAAACAATATTTTTCACTGTTAAATCAGTTACTTTTCACTGAAGTAATCAGTGAAATTTGACTGATTCACAGTAACGTGTTTTTAGTTATTTAAATCAGTCAAATTTCACTGATAATCAGTAGATTTTGACTGATTCATATTTGAAATTTGTACAGTTTTTAAAAAATCCGAAACTTTTTGAATTTAGTAGTTTATTTATAAAATTTGAGAATGTTGTAGTTGATATTTCTATATAGAACTTTAAGCATTTATGGACATAAAATTTCATTTAAAGTTTCTTCTATCGGTATTCAAAACTTTCAACAATTTTGCAAGATCAGTCAAATGCAAAATTTGACAGAGTATTTAATCAAAATATTTACATTTATTTTTTAAATATTTTGAAAATAATTCGACTAAAATAATGATTAATAAGATTTTGTAACATTGTGGGAATATTGGAACGCTGCAAGATTAAATTTTGAGTACAATTTTCAATTAATGAATGTTTAAAGAATTGAGTGAAAGCATCAATTAAAAAATATTTTTACTTTATAAATTTGATTAAGTGCAGTAATAAGAAAATTTTGACTTTCTATAAAGCATTTCATTTATCTGATTAAAAGTCTGTGCATACGTCACTAAAACGTAAGATTAAAAAACTTTAAACTGCTTTTACCATCAATCTATGAATGTGGATTTTAAACCGTAATTTAATGTGTCTTATTTTTTTTTTGATAAAATATTTTTAACATAATTTTTTGCTTAAAGTAGCCGATTTACTCGATTAAAAATTGGTCAACTTGTATATTTCAAAATTCTGTAATAAAAGTATTTTCATATTATGTTTTTGTATCCTATGCGTAGAATTTTAATTTTAAAATTGAGATTTCTCACAAAGAAGAAAGATTGTCTTATTAAAGCAGTTTATTCCCAGAAATTAAAAATCATTTACTTAATATTTCGATTCCAAACATTGAATATTTATTGACTTTGAATAAAACAGAAAAAAAATTTTTATGAAGTTTTAAAATCATTTTACAATGTTACGAATTGGGCCGAATTTAGAATTACGAAATCTTTCATTAGAAAAAGAAAAAGTCACTCACATGAAATAAACTTCTGTAAGAATTATCAAGATTGAAGAGATGTTAAAATATTTGAAAAATAATGCAATTGTAAAATTGCAATTTATATCAATATTTGACAAATTTTTAGCTTTCTCAATCACAGCATTATCCGGCAATTTTTAGTTCCTATAAAAAGATGGAATATTTATCAATTTCTTGAATGTTCATACATTAAAAAAATATCGAATTAGAGAATTATATGCAAAGTATTTTCCATTAAGAAGACATAAACATGACATAATTAGTTTTATATCTACATTTTCAGCTTACCTTTTTGTGGCTTAAGCACACATTTTGAATTCGAAATACAAAAATGCTCTACAGAGTTGAAGTATTTCCTGAATCAATTATTATTGATCCTGAATTCTATTGGAAAATTTGTTGTTTACTGTTCAAATCTTACTACGATTTCAGACGGACAGACAAATTAAGAACTACAAAATATTTCATCCAAAAGATTGCACTCCTCCATAAAATCTTGTCAAATTGTAACAAGATTTGAACAATTCGAACGAACATTTTTATGTAAAATTTAAAGTTGATTGATATTTATATGTTAATATGGAAATACCAATAAACACATATTTTAGCTTTTTAATTTATCTACTGCTATTAGACAATTTTCCATTTCCGTAGAGATTTTAAGTTTTGGAATGAAAAGTTTGTGCTTAGGCTACAAAAATGTGAGATGAAAATATTTCTAACATACAACTGAAAATGTAAATTATGAACTTGAATTTTATGTTCATTTTATCTTGATAGAAAATATTGTTCTAATTGAAAAATTGTTAAATGTACAAAATTAGTAAGAAGTATATAAATTTGAATGGAAAATTATATATTGATTCAAATTTTATACATTTATTGTCACTAAATTTCACTGAAAGTTTATTTTTGAAGTGTTGAAATCCTCATGAAATTTTCCAAGATCATACTGATGTTTATTTCATGCAGACTTTCTTCAAGAAATTGAAGAAAATTGTTATTTCTTGAACTATATACTTCGTAAATTCAAATTCGTCGTCTGCTTCGCGCCTCTTTTGCACGTACTCGAGAAAAATACAATTCTTAATTTCGACTCGATAAACGAAAGCCTGAAATCTAAAAATAACTTGAAAACTCAAGCATTGTAACGAAGTCCGTCTTTGTGCACCTTCGGCTTTACACAAAGCTGGTGATAGTTGATAAATAGTCGCAACGCCATCTACTCTGCTGTTATGAGCGCTATAATGCTTTTATGTTGTTGTGTTATTTATTTCAATTTAGGGGTTTGTGAAGTTGAGTGAATTATAATAAAAGTTGAAAAAATTGATCAAAAAATGCCAAAAGCTAAGAGCACTTTACGTGTTCGAAGACACAGGTACATTGCTAGTATTCCTTACTTACGCAATGAAGACCAAGGTAAGTAAATTAATGATAATCATATAACCTTTCCAAACCTCAAATAGTTATGATTTATCACTAGCGATGTGCCGTTGAAATTTTCAATGTGGAATTTTTGATCCACGAAATTTTTCACAAAAGTAAGTAACCGTTTTTAACTATTTTTAAAAATAATAGATTTGAAAGGCAGAAAAATACTTTTCTTTGCAAAATTTTTCATAAATAAAAAGTTTTCTATTTCAATTATTAGAGATGCTTGAATTTAAAATCAGCCACTGTACTATGAAGGTAAAGAAAGTATCATCAATAATTTATTGCATTAATCCTTTCATTCAAATTTTTTGTAAAACCATCAAAACATTTTTTTCTACTCACACTGAGAAAACTGGAGTGTCAAACTTTGAGTGTCAAAATTTAGATAGTCAGTCTGAACTTCTAGATAGTACAACTCTCTTTCCGAAATTTTTTCTTTTTGGTCAGGGAGACACTCATTTGATATTCTGCTTAACTGTTACCAGAGTGTCAGAATCACTATAAAGAGTGTCGATTGGTGAAATACGCGCCAAAATTGTGAAGTCACGTGGGTTCGCCTATTTTTCCTCGAATATCACCAGCGTGGACTCTAACCTCATTGCCGGTTTCGCGTCCTTTACGTGTTAAAGTGTCACGAGGGTTATTTTTGCCGACTAATTGGTGAGTACCTATTTCACTTGCTATAATAACATAATAATTGTGAAAGCTTAAAGGTAATGGTTTTGAGGTTAGCCATAGAGGTAGATTATAGTCTATTTTTCCCTCTTCGATAATCTATTTTTCTCTCTGCGATGATCAACTTTTCCCTTTAAAGTATTCAAGTTGACCATCTTATTTTCACAATCCACAGGTAATAAGTTACACTATCTAGAAGGCTGTCCTATAGTTTAACCTCAAATATAGTCTGCTTCACCCTCCAAATGTTTAGGTTGACACTCCAGTTTTCTCAGTGCATTTTAATCAAGTAAGCTTTATTTAGATTAATTTGAGCCGATGTAAAAAAAAATATTTTTTAATAAATTATTTATTCCGTAATTTTAGTTTATATAATCTATTTTATTTAATTTATTTTACTCGTAAAAATCTATGATTGCACTTCATCATAATCTGTCTCCTGTAGAGAGAATATGACTGAAAGGGTTGACAGGATGACATAAGATTAATTTCAAAATGTAAAATATATTTATCAAGTATATTTCTTTATGTAAATCAAACAAAACGGAATTTGATGGACTTTTACTGTATATTTGATTCGAATTCACCACGATTATTTCAAATGTTTTCGATAGATCCCTCATTCGATTCGCATTGCTGGCAACTTCATGAATATCATTACGAAAAAATTCGTCGCAATTTTTCATCTGTATGAATCTCTATTCGCCTAAGAAATCGCGCTAGTTACCATAAGGATATTTTTTTTAGTTTTTATCCGTAGCTCATGCCAAAGCAATAAAGTTTTTGAAGAATTTCGAAGTGTTTGTGGTAAGCTAAAAATCTATGTTTTGGTTATCCATGTTTACAGTATTGAAATCGAGATAGCACCGGCATATTTACCACGTGGCTATAGTGTTCAAGTGTAACGTAAGTATTATATACTTTAAAAATTAGTTTCTTTAACTGATAGTATAAAATTTGCTAATATTTTATTCACTCTATTTAAAACAATAACCTCCAATGATAATTTATAAGGATTCAACAGAATTTTCTCTCTTTTCAGAAAAACGTGATTCAGAATCATTATATGAAATTTATTAATCCATGAATAATATGAATTTTGAAAAACTTTTCGCTAACTGGGACAATATGAAAATATTAATTTATATCAAATGTTACATCCTAAAATTAAATTTTTTTATCCTGCATTTGATCAAAAATAAATTATATTTGAAGATTAATTATTAAAAAGTTAATTTAGTGTTGAACTAAATGTTTGCATCTGTTTTTTAGGACGAGAAAAATGGATCTACAAATTACTCGTCCATTCCAGATCGTACAATTTATTAATAAAGGTCCCAGAAAAGGAAGAAGCGTTGACTGTGTCCCGTCAGCTTGGATACGATTTGACGCTGTTAAAAAGAGATTTGTCTCCAAATTCATGCCACCTCCATACAATGAAAAAACTAACACAATTTTGTACAAATTAGTAGAATGTGGAATAGACGCACCTGACCATTGACAAGAATATACGGTGAAGCTTATTGGTGATGGACGTAAGTTTAAAAATATTCATTTTTCTCGTCTTAGGGCTTATTCCCTATAAAAATTAAGAACTTAAGTCAATAAGCATAAACGCTAAAAAATATAGCACTGAGAATATATATGATGTTATAACAATATTTCATAAAAATTAATTATTTCCCTAAGTTATTAAGCAGGGTTTTACTAAAGTGACTTTTAAATTTTTCCATAGAAACCTATGCAGAAGCAGTGGACAAGCTTAATAATTTAAAAACTAAGGAGTATGCATACAGCAGCGGATCAGAATTTCATGCAAGAGATAAAGCTGTTGCCGTAGCTAAAGAAATAAAAGCAAGGGAATCTGTGCCTGATTTTCAATGCTTAATGTCAGTCCATAGCCTCAGTGAAACTGTGGATTCGAAGAAGGAAGCAATTGGTAGTAAGATTTCTATTAAAAAACGAACGAGGCAATCGAGTAGTGAACGTAAGTGTTTTTTATATTTTATTGAGTATTATATTTTTATTTTTAAATCATCTAATTCAGTTGGCTGCTGGTTATATATTTTTTCAATTGATTGCTTATACAGTGCTTACATAAGTTTATACTTACATTCATAATGGAATTATAAATATAGTTAGGTTCATATACTAACATAAATTTATACTTTTTGTTTCATGTTGGAAATGTGTATGATACTATTACAGACAGTTCAAGCGATTTTGAGTGTAAATCTAACTTATCTGGTAAACCAAGGGTAAAAGAAACTCTATTTAAGAGTGAAAAAAGGAAAGATGTTCAGTGTAAGTATTTGAGTAACATACATATATTTATATTAATAATTTTCATAATATTTTTCAGCTAAAATTTTGAAATTGACTGAAAATTTAATATTCTATTCTAATTAAAAAGAGATTTATTTTACAGTATTTTATTATAATTGTACTTCAATGTAAAATAACTGTTTAAGGTAGTTGTCCTGCCAAAAATCAGGTCTCTGGAAAATAAAGTTTTTTTTTGAGTTTATGACTTGAAATAATATTATCAGTCGTATCTTATGAAAGAAATAAGATAATTTTTAATGAAAAAAATTTAAAATTTACGATAAATAAAACTTTTAATAATCTTTTTAAAATTGAATTTTTCATTACTATTGTAACGAAGTTACACTAGCGCCCCGGGAGGACACAGCCCTGCGACCGGAATTCGGGGGAACTTGGCCCGGCATGCCCATGATAACTAAAAATAGTTTAATCAACTCTGTTGATTAAACTTAGGACTTAAGATTTGAACATTTATTAAATCCTAGTCGAATAAAATAAATTTGATAAATAGCTAATTCACCCAAAGTGAATATCAATAAGCGTTATATAGGAAATAGTAAGGAGTTGAGTAAAACATTTTCGATGACAGGGCATCACAATGCGTCAGTGGGTTAACCTGAAATGTATAAATATATCACCGACGCTTGAGGTGCTTCGAACGATAGTTGAGTAAAATGAGCATCGGCTGTATTATTTCAACTGGCAATGATATGGTTGCTATGGTTACAACAGTTTAAAAATAACATCGATAGCGACAATAGCGCCACCACTTGTTGATAGCAAACATTATAATCCGTTCTCCTTTTCTCCTATATGAGTGGACCCACTGTGAAAAGAACAAATTTGTGACAGTATTCTTAATATAAACCTTCAACATGTAATATAATATACCCAATTACGTATGGACACTTAATAAATATTTTCTGCTTTGACCTAGAAGCGTCAACCTTATTTATTTATTATAATCAAGAGACGAAAAAAAAAATTTTGCCAATTTTGTTTTGAAAAACTGCCAATAGTAGAACAAAATAAATATAAATTGTGTACGGCATGGCACTCAATTTTTAAAATACTATGCGTTAATTTAATAACGCCACGCTATAGGACAACGGACTGTAAGGGTTGTACTGAGCAATTTTTAGAAAATAAAATGCAACTTATGTTAGGATATAAAGTTATAGTTGAAAATGTTTTTCGATAGAATACTAGAGTTTGTAAAATTAAGCCATAACGTTTTAAACATACATAAGCATTCCTTTTAAAACAAAAGCACTGTTAAAATCTAATTAGAATTGTAAAGCTGAATCATGAATTTGTTTATAAAAAAATTGCTGCCACAAGATTTCGAACCCATTGAAGCCGAAAATTCAGAAAACAACGAACAATATTACCAACCATATATCGATCAAATAATTATAAAACATTTTTGTTGCTACTCTATATAAAACGAAATCTACCTAATACTTTAGATCAAAAATTTATATGTAAAGAATGTTACAGATTTAAAATCACTTTTTTAAAATCAGAAACATCAGTACCTTTCCTTAACCGCCATAATGTAACAACGGACCTTAATGAATTAAAATGTTCTTTCTGCGAGGTACACATTTTTTTTGAACGTTTTAGAGCAAACCAATGTTTTCTCTGCACTGAATATCTCTTTGAGATAAGAAACGCGGAAAACGAATAAGTTAACTTTGAACGAAGTACATAATTATTAATAAAAAAATAAAAACTAACTTCCATTTGAATAAATTCAAATCATCAACACCTCAAATAGATAATTCTTTTGAAGATAAGGACAATAGCAATACAACAAAAATATTTGACAAAAGGTAGCACAGTACAAATACTCAATGAAATAAGCATTGACTATGATTTTGCAGTATCAACATACACGGTACAGTCGCTCGGAATGCAACAAGAGCTGCCGCCATTTGAGGAGACTTGCAAATGCATGTATTACGCACATGCTAGGTGTGATAAAAATCTATTAGAGAATCGTAAAAGAGGGACCAGAATTAGGGAGAAGTAATAAGGCCCCTCTCTTCTAGGAAAAAGTAACTACGTCACAGAAGACTCTGACTGTCGTATTATATAAAATACTATAAAAGAACTACGAGGGCAATGTATTCAGATTTTTCGACAATTTAACGTCGATATCGCAAGTAGGGAAAGGGCAACATCTCCATTAAAATAAACTCCAAGAATTAAAATTGTGCGCGATCGTAAAACACGTCCGGATTCCGTCTACAAATCTAAGGTTCAGGAATCATAAACTTCATCGTGTCCCGTTTGAAGATCTTTGGAAGTTGGTAGTAGATGTATATATATATAAGTCGATCAAGGTGTGGGTTAAAAAAATAATTGAAACACTCAACCATAATTTGTCATGAGCGACGTTTCGTTGGCTTGGTTCGCCAACCTCATCAGGCTATATATGAATGAAAAAGTTCATATAAATTAGGAATCACAATAATTTTTACAAAATTTTTTACAAAACAGTGAAAAAACACTTTCTAAAGAGTCACAAAACAAATTTTACCTTAAAATTGAAGTCTTTAAATTTAAAACATTTAGTCAATTATTAAAATCTAATTTAATTAGTCACATTGTTTCGTCCCGAAGTGAAATATTAAACTAACTATTCGTAATTTTGTTTCCTTATTTATAAGACGGAGGACACTAATATTAATAAACTAACACTAACTTAAAACTTGTATATTATACAAATGAGTATTCAAACGTTAAATAGTAATTTCAAACAAGAATCAGTATTCATAATTTCAAACTCTTCAAAAGTGGAAAGTAGTTAGAATTTAACGTATAAATATCATCTTTTTTATTTATGCTATTTTTTTGACACTTAATATGAATCATTTCTGATATAAGTCTTTTTTTATAAATAATTTCGGAATCCACTACAGTAGTCTTATTCCAATCAAATTCATGTTTAAAATTAGTTTGATGCTGACAAACTATTTGTCCAAATTGTCTATTTGTACAAACAAATATTTTTCTTTTGTTGAGTTGGATGATTTGAAGAATAATTAATAACTCTGTCAGACGATGTTTGTTTACGAAACCAATTAGTGATAATCATATTATTATTTCTGATTAAGGTCATATCTAAAAAATTTATTCGTTCATCTTGTTCTAACTCAAAGGTAAATTGTAAATTGGAATCATAAGAATTAAAGGTATTAATCACTGAATCAATGTGTTTCTTACGGACACATAGAATAATATCGTCGACATATCTATAATACAATACAGGAATACAATTAAAATCCTTATTTAAAACGGATAAACAATAGTTCTCCAAATCATCCATAACTATGTCAGCAAAAAATGGAGAGATAGGAGACCCCATTGGTGTCCCATAAATTTGCTTGTAAAACTTATCATTAAATACGAAGAAGGTATTGTCAATCAAATCATCCAACTCAACAAAAGAAAAATATTGTTTCTAACCTTGTTGACAGAGCAATTTTATTATGTCATCATGAATTTCATAATGAGAAGTTGTGTAAAGTTTTTCAGATTTTAAAACATAATAATTATCATTCAAATTTTATTGAGCAGAATATTACAATCCGTCTGGAAAAAATTAGATCTTCTTTTAATTCTACCCATAATGAAAGCATCAGTAATAAAAATAAGTACTTTTCTCATAATTTCAATACTACTATTTGCTTGCCCTTTGTTGAAAGAATTTAAAAAAATTATCTTCAAGTTTGAAAGTATTCAATATTTCAACTATCCCAATTGTCAATAAAAATTTGAGCTCTGTCATCAAATTAGGTAAAGACAGCACCAAAATAATGGATAGAACTAATGTTGTTTATAAAATCCGTTGCAAAGATTGTGAAGCGTGTTATATTGGTGAAACAAAAAGAACTTTAAAGACACGTATAAAGGAACACATTAATAATAAAAATGACGAATCAGTTGTTTGTCAGCATCAAACTAATTTTAAACATGAATTTGATTGGAATAAGACTACTGTAGTGGATTCCGAAATTATTTATAAAAAAAGACTTATATCAGAAATGATTCATATTAAGTGTCAAAAAAATAGCATAAATAAAAAAGATGATATTTATACGTTAAATTCTAACTACTTTCCACTTTTGAAGAGTTTGAAATTATGAATACTGATTCTTGTTTGAAATTACTATTTAACGTTTGAATACTCATTTGTATAATATACAAGTTTTAAGTTAGTGTTAGTTTATTAATATTAGTGTCCTCCGTCTTATAAATAAGGAAACAAAATTACGAATAGTTAGTTTAATATTTCACTTCGGGACGAAACAATGTGACTAATTAAATTAGATTTTAATAATTGACTAAATGTTTTAAATTTAAAGACTTCAATTTTAAGGTAAAATTTGTTTTGTGACTCTTTAGAAAGTGTTTTTTCACTGTTTTGTAAAAAATTTTGTAAAAATTATTGTGATTCCTAATTTATATGAACTTTTTCATTCATATATAGCCTGATGAGGTTGGCGAACCAAGCCAACGAAACGTCGCTCATGACAAATTATGGTTGAGTGTTTCAATTATTTTTTTAACCCACACCTTGATCGACTTATATATATACATCTACTATATACACATCATGGAGGGTGATAATTCTACAATATTCTCATCTTTGGAAGTTCTTAGACTCAGTGAAAGCAGGAATAAATGCTTGTCCTCTCCAACACCCGTGAGGACTGTCGTTTCATCGCAGTTACACCTGTGGGGATCATTTGCTCCAACCCACTCATATTTGTGGGTATCATTACTTTGTCTCACTCAAAAATTGAAAGGATTATCTGCAAATCAGATCAAACCTACAAGGTGCCGTAATTTCTCTCCCTGTTTACTTTTCTTCATATTTTTTCAACTAGCCTGTGCCAATATTTTGCCGAACTTTTAATTTGTTTATGAAATTTATTAACTTTGTTTAAATAAATGAAATTGGCATAATCTTATAATCATTGTTTCTTTCGTTGACTTATCCTCATCCCTATGCGAGAAACAATTCTGTGGCTCTAAGCAGCAGAACCGAATAAGTCATATAATTCGATTTTCGAGAAATCGCACTTTTTGTTCTTAATACTTAATACTAAACAGTTACAAGAATTATCGGTGTCTATGATCTCAAAACAGAAAATATTGTATTAAATGAACTTTCTTTCGTTCTTATTACAACTCATTGTGTTTAATTAAAAGAAATAATTCAGTGCGCACAAACTTATAAATTCGATAAAAAAAAAGACAGGGGATATTTCACGAGTGTTCTTAAAACTTTCCGTCAGGTGGCATTCGAGAAACTCTACGAGCGTAATGTATGTGTGTAAGTATTGATACATACAAATCCAAATGTAGACATTCTTACATTCTTAATTCATTTAGTATTTTCAAATAACATGCATATGTTTTTGAATTAATTACAAACAAATAAATACAACGCAACACGTTGAGTTATTCGGTTCTGCTTCAAAAAGAAAGTTATTTGGTTATCTAAATGGTTCATAAAGACATAACAGGAATTCCAAGAGTCACGAAATTTGTCCTACACATAGAGAGATAATAATCGTTCAGTGTTACTTTCACCGTTCTCGAGTTAAAAAGTCAATTTCTTTGTTTCTGCAGAGAAACATAACAGTGAACTAGTCTTTTAACCCTTTCGTTACGAGCGCCGGATATATCCGGCACTCACGCGATGCAGAGTAGACTCCTAAACTTGGTTCCAGAACAGATGGAGTTGTTTGTACGAGAGATGACGAAGATGTTGACTTTGATTATAAACAAAGGGCAGTGGAGTTTTGGAGAAGCGGAACAAGAAAAAGTAATCATGAGTTAAGTGCTGTTCAACATCGGTTCAGAAAAGTACGTCAATTGAGGCGATGGGTAGGACAAGTAAATAAAGGAGGTACATATATGGAAAAGTTGCGTCGTTGCATTTTTCAGATTCAGTTATAATTATAGACTGATTAAAATCTGCCCATACGAAATAATATTATAAAGTTACAATCCACAGTATATAATCAATTACCTTTACCAATGTATTACAGGCTTTTTAAGTACTCCTGGTTTGAAAGTAGTTACGTGGCAGAAAAACCAAAAGAATTTGAGAATCTGGTAGGCTTCCCCTTCAAAACACTTTTCAAAACATTATGTAAAATTCTAGGATGTCAAAATGTAGCCGTTATTAGATGTTCGTGGTAAAGTAATTTTTCTGCTCGGTTTTGTACGCGAAACTTACTTTATTTTGCAGAGGTAAAATAAAATGCACTTAAGGGTGGTTACTTCTTATAAAGTAATTTCTCGTAAAAATGCAAAAACACGTAAGCTTAATGTTATGTGCCTCCGGCGCATAAACGCGTTTTTATGCTACAGTTGATAGTAGCGTAATGTTGTGTATTACGATACAGAGGAACATAATGTTAAAATTGAACTGCGCATTCGCCTATTACGGCACGGCGGAGCATAATCTTCTTCTTCGTATAGCGTTGGCACCGTCCTGAAAAAGCCTTGTACATTTGAACTGCGCATGCGTCTATTACAATATGCTACCACTAACTACTACACAAGATCGAGAAAATCAAAATGGCTGGAAGTATTCGCGAAATGTCAAGTGAGATGGGCGATAATCACGTCAATTTCGACCTTTTCAGATTGGATTTGAGCGTACGCAGAAAAACTCGTAAATGCGCCGAAGTCACATAAAATAGAATATGCGCCAATGCACACAATTCGGGTAATTACGAGACTCGCTTAAAATGCTCGCAGGATTGATCGCGCCTCGGCTTCGCCTCACCTAAGCCTCGACTATGCCTTGGCTTCGATCTCCTGCGAGCATTGTCGCTCGTCGCGTAATAACCCTCATTATGCAACATATATTTTTTTTCAGATTTTGCGGGTTGAAATCATGTTTGTTTGGAAATTTTTTGTATCTTTGGGGTTGGTTTATACCCCCTAAGAACCATTTTGAGCACGTAAGAATAAAAAAGTGTATAAAAGAATTGCCAGTATAAAACTATAAAATTGCTCGAAATAACTAAATTTGCAAAAGTAAAACTGTACACACGTTATATCGTTTGTTACCACAATGTTTATCCGTCACGCGTGCAAATGTTTTTAGTTTCTTTGTATTTTTTATAGAAATAAATTCTCACTGATGAGGACTCTAATCTGAGTCGAAACGTTTGAAAAACATGAAACTTTAAGTTACATTTTTTCTGGACCCTGAAGCCAACTAAGAACATCAACAATATTTTAATATTAAAATTTATATCTACAATATAATAAAACTGACTTATTTGTTGTAATTTAATACTGGAATTCTAATCAATTTCATAATAGTGTCAATGTGAATAGAATGTTCCCAAAGTTACTACATTTCTTTTTGATTTCAAGTGGAAAAAAAATTCAATTTATTTGAAGCACTATCGGCCTGAAGGAACACATTCTCATCACGATACTCGCGCTCGAGTTTCTGAAACTAAAACGATAAATATACATTTTATCTGAAACTGTGTCAAAAAAAATTGTAGATCTAATTGAAGCGAATAATTTTGTAAAAAAGATTTAATTTTTAATAGCATTTTTTAAATTAAAAAAATATATACGTCTCATAAAAAAATGTTGCGATGCAAATTTGTAGACCTTTTTGCAGAAAACAATTTTGTATTTGAACGTTTTTTTCGTATCTCGTATAATTTAACTGTAAAATGGAATTTTTATATCAACTTTTTTCAAGTTTTAACAAACTGTGAATTTACTAATTTTAGCTTGATCAAGAAATGTAATCAGGATAATTAATAGAGATTCGTGAGCACTATAAAAAATCAATAATACTATTTTTGATTTATCCAAAAAAAGTTTCTTCAAAAACACAAAGAATTCTCTTATTTTCACAATTTTCATCAGATATGGCAGGTAAACCATCTTGCCCTTAGGTTTTTGGGCTCCGATAAAGGATGCCTAAGCTCAAAATAATCCGAAAATTTTATCGAGAGGTATAAGAACTATCTCATATGGTAACGTGTTTATGCGGTTAATACATTGAGTTTAATACATGGAAATATTTTGCACAAGCAATACAGATAACATCCACAATGATTATAATTCAAATTTTCAAATATTCATCAATTAAAATGCATAAACTAAAGCTTGTTACATAATAATAAGACCTATCGATACGTTATTCCAGTTCCCTGAACAAAAATAATTCTAAATAAATGTGATTAAAAACGTCGATTAGAATCTTCTAAACATTTAATTTTATGGGATTCTTATTTTGTCATTCTCCTCATTACTCATTTATTTTGAATCAATACAACAAGCGCATTTCAGAAGATTCATCTTCATAAAGCTCTAAATACATACATATTGATATGGGTGAATATAATTTGAAAATTACGATTAATTTTCCGAATATATAATAATATTGAAAGACATCCATTACACACATAAATATTCTTTATCTATTATTTTTGTATTTTATTTCATTTTCTTTTCATGAATAAAATTGTAAAGTTACATATGTACTATTTTTCGCTTTTATATTTAAACAATTTAGCATATGAAGAGTGGACATTCAAAAGGGCGTAACCCACATTTCTGAAATTTTACACGGCGGCACAAAAACGTTCCCATTTCGACAATTTTTAACCGAAAAATCTGCAACTCGGATATGTTGCTAATTACATACGAAAATGTCGAAACCCGTGAGGCGGTTGATTTAAAATTGATACTTCGGTAGATATTCGCCCGTAAAGTTATGCCAGGGCGTAACTCGATGTGTATCGGCAATCAAAAGGGCGTATCTCGTCTCGGCCCTCTCGTTGTTTCTTTTTTTTCGCTGGTAATTAATGAGAAAATGCATATAAATT
The DNA here is from genome assembly GCA_030998225.1 of Diplolepis rosae. Lineage (NCBI taxonomy): Eukaryota > Metazoa > Arthropoda > Insecta > Hymenoptera > Diplolepididae > Diplolepis > Diplolepis rosae. Next base: position 1,211,231 of record JAPYXD010000700.1, read on the forward strand.
TTCGGTTTTTTCTATTTTTTCTTTATTCTTCACACGCATTGTCAAAATGTTTTTCAATTTTTGAAAATTCAAGTGAAAAAATTGGTTTTTTATGTTTAATTTATTTTATTTATTTATTCTTTTTATTCGCCATAACTGGACATCTAGAAGGAATAATGATAATTGTAATACATCAAAATGTGCACGAGGATATGAGCAACAATACCTTTTTGTGAAAAAATTGGTTTTTTCAAAAACACAACACTTTTTATTGCAAAATTCGACGAGCGTCCATGTCGCACACGCACGAAATCGGTGGTAGGACACAGATAGACGCAAATTAACCGGAATTTCTCAGGAAGCTGATGTCGTACAAGGTTTACACTACTCGGTGACGACGCTAGATACCACAATCTGTACAAAAATAACGAAACAACCTGACGCTAAAAAAAAACCCGGATTTCCCATAAGAGCTAATGTTGGGATACGTCCTTTTGATCGCCAGTACACCTCGAGATACAGATTTTTGATTTCCAAGTCGAAAATAAAAATATTTCCGATTGGAAACAAAAAAAAATCGTTTGTGCTATTGTATTGGCATTAACCTCAAGAATTTTTGTAGCCAAAAAAACGATTTTTGAAAAATTGTGGGTTACGCCCTTTTGAATGTCCATTCTTCATATGTTTTAATTGTAAATTTATCTATTCCTAAAGGCATATACTTTGCCGCATTAAATATTTCCTATAAAGCTTGTCTACATACATATTTTTTGAAACATTATTAAGCGCATAATCATAGGTTGCATATTCTAAATTCTTATTTGGATATAATTCAAATGTAAATATTAGATAGTATAAAGCTTACCGGTGCATATTTTTACATTCTCATCATGGATGAGAAGGTATTGGTTTTATGTGAAAAATGACTTTCGAAATTTTCATCAAATCTTTACGTTTTGAGACCCCCTGAGTCAGAAAAAAGTCTGTCTGTCTGTCTGTCTGTCTGTCTGTCTGCAAACTTTGTTTTGATAATCATTGAGTATAATTTTTAATTGCTTCAAATATATTTTCCCGCAGTTTAATTGTTAATTATATTATATTATTTTATGAAAGAGAAAAATTTCTTATCTTAAAGCCGCGTTCGTGATAGTTGCTATTTATTCTATAAACTTTTTATTTCGCTTTGACGTAGCACAATTCATTGGTTTGTGACCTCTTGGGTAGTTTAGGGCCTCCTGATCGATAATATCAATATCTGAATGTTGAGAAAAGGATACTTTTTCGTGGGTGTTCCATCAAAGTTCGGTTTTCAAGAATGATAGAGAAGCTCTAGCGACATTCGAGAGCTGTGCAACGCCGAGCTGAGGGGTCATGTCCAACTCTCTGTTAAGGTAAGATCAGTGTATAATCCGGGTAATCAAGAAAATATCAACATGATATCAGTGCAAAGACCTGCCGATGAAGGCAATACCAGAGTATTATCCAGCCAGTTAAGGCAAGATTATGATGCGACCCGTCCAATGAAGACATCGGGAAGTGTTTCAACCAGTTATAGCATCATTAGTGTATGGTTTAGCCTATCAAGGTAATATCAGGAGATAATTAGTTTGCTCAAACAAGACGAGTTTTTGAACATTATTCTACTGTTCCCTGTGACCCGCATTCGTAATATTATCAATTATGAATCTGCTTGGATACTTTATTGCTGGCTGATGGCACGCATGTCCTAATAGTATATTATGTGCCTAGGCGTATAATGAGGGTTATTGCGCGCCGAGCGACAATGCTTGCGGAGATCGAAGCCAAGGCGTAGTCGAGGCGTAGCTGAGGCAAATCCGAGACGAAGCCGAGGCACGATCAGTCCTGCGAGCATTTCAAGCGAGTCTCGTAATTACCCGAATTGTGTGCATTGGCACATATTCTATTTTATGTGACTTCGGCGCATATACGAGCATACACTTGAATCTAATCTGAAAAGGTCGAAATTGCCGTGATTATCGCCCATCTCACTTGACATTTCGCGAATACTTCCGGCCATTATGATTTTCTCGATTTTGTATAGTAGTAGCGTCGAGTGAAGATAGGTATAGAGGAGACATCGAGGGCGATTGAATAGTCCAAACCTTGCGGGGAAAGACGCCAGGGGTAGGTAAAGTTCCATAACCCAACACGGGGATAGACACTTTCGAAAGTCACCAAAATCTCACGGATAAGAAGTAAGTTGTAGGAGTAAGGCCCAAACTTGTGTTGGTGAGTCTGCTGTGTTCATGATGGATCAGGTAGTCTTCGTCAATTCAACTCTAGCTTGTCAACCGAATTTTACAACATAGTTTTTTTCTTTTTTTAATTCTACTTCGCTCTTTACTAGTCTTTTCCTAAGATCGGATATATATTTATAGAAATATATATAAATATTAAATATATATAAAAGAACCATGTATTGAAAATAACAATTTTTTTTTTAATTTATTACATATTTATTAACAAATTGTTTTCAATATTCTTTCATTATCTTTATTACAATAATTAAGACATATAGAAAATGGAAATAAATGATCAATAATGATATTTTGAAAGTTTAATATTCATACAATATAATTTTCGTTCATACAATACGGTTACAAAATTAATATTATTCTCTATATGGATACAATAATAATTGCTTTCTTAAAGAAATTTACAATTTTCAGAGAAATTAACATTAAAACAAATTATAGCTCTTAATATATTATAATTAATTGGAAAATCTAAATGACCAGCTTCAGATCTGAAGTTATTTTATAGATTTTGACAGTAAGATAGGCGAAAAGGCTCTTTTTCGGCTACTTAACAGTTTCTGTAAAGCAGCATCGTAATTACAAAGAACCATCTCTTCGATCGTCATCTTTTCAGATTATAAATCTAAAATCCACCTACCTGCAGGTGCAAAGTATAGGCGTTATGAAAGAATTTTTACAAAGGAGTAATAAAATCTTAACATTATTATTTGTACGAATACATCCATATTTTTCTTTGAATTTAAAAAATTTGATTGTAAACTAATTCCTGTAAATTATCTGACTTATTTCAATCAATTCAATGGAATTTAATCAATAGAATATATTCAATAAAAAATCAATGAATTTCCTTCTACTTTATTCTTTACTTGTCTTTTCCTAAGATCGGATTTATATTTTGAAAAAATGGAGATATTCACAATTTTTTTTCGGAAGTTATTACATATGACAAACCAAAAATAAAAAATGAATCATTTTAACTTTATTACTTGTTGACTATACATTAAATGAAATAATTTTTCTCCGTTAAAGTGATGAAAAAACATTTTTAATCATAATTAAAAATTTCTGGGGACTCAAATAATTCATTTATGCAAATTCTGTCATTTATGTTTTATTGAATAAATTCTATCTATTAAATTCCATTGAATCGACTAAATTAAAACAGATAATTTACAGAAACTAGTTTGCAATCAAATTTTTTTAAATCCAAAGAAAAATATTGATGTATTCGTACAAATAACAATATTCTTTCATGTCATAATTCTGTAGATCTAGAAACTAAATTAAGATTTTATTGAGCCTCTGTAAAAATCCTTTTATAATGCTTGGATGTAGTGCTTGGATTTGATATTTATAATCTGAAGAGATGACGATCGTCGAGATGGTTCTTTATAATTACGATACTGCCTTCTAGAAACTATTAAACTGTAAACCAGTGGTAAAGAAGCCTTTTTGACTATCTTACTGTCAAAGTCTACAGAATAACAAAGTTACATGTTTCATAACATGTCTAGTATTATATTGACCCCGATTCATAGAACTTTTGTTCTCATTCTGTGAGAGACTCCGGTAACAAAGTCTTCACAAAAAGTTTTCATAAATGTAAACCTTGTTCGCGTTTTGCCATTTAAAACCAATTTGGCATCCTTCTTTAATTTCTTCTTTAATTGGGGTCAATATAATACTAGACATGTTATCAAACATGTCACTTAGAAATTTAAAAATGGCACATTCACTATAAAGCTAGAATATCTCACAGTTCTGACCATTTTCAGAACTAGTTAAATTTAACTTTAGAACGATCCACTGGGGTTCCACGACACCCCAGTCAAAGTTCCTGACTAAGTGTAGTTACACTTTGGTCTAGGACCTTAACCATAATTCACTTTCACTATTCGTCATTCGGTCTAGGTCACTGAACGAGCGCATTAGTGTTTTCTGTGATTGGTGATTCTGTGGGGTTATGCTGCACCCCAGTGGACAGTTTACGTTCGAGAATTGTCTCGGTAAGTAAATTTCAGTTTTTTTGTTAAATCAGTTTGAATAGATGTTTTGAGTATGAATTTGAAAATAGAAAGTGTAAAAAAAATTTAGATTGAAAATAGAAAAAAATTAGGTATAATAAATTTCTGAATTTGAAGCGTCATTATTTTACAATGATACAAAAGGAGGCACTGATTGTTTCGACCACATGTGCCATGAATATACCACAGCAAGAAAGACCCTTCGATGGCCCCTGTGTTTCTAGTTTGGAATGCTGGATCAAGGAGGGATCAACTCAATGATTTTGCACAATTTTAACAGTGCAAATCCAAATATGATCCGGCGCGACTTTTTGAAAGAGCTTATACAAGGACTCGTCGAACCACACTTGCGAGTACGACTCGCTATTCCGACCCTTCGTCGGGATTTGCGTGTCTCAATCGAGGCCATCCTCGAAGAACAGGCACCTGTATCAGAAGGAAGTGCTCTGACAGAGAAAAAAACAGGCGCGATGTGTTCTGTGTCCTCGAGTTGCGGACAGAAAAACAAAAACTGCATGTGAACGGTGTCATCGCCCAGTTTGTGAGGAGCACAGGGCCGTCCTGTGCTCTAATTGCTCCGTTGTGGAATGAATATACACATTTGAATGATTATTTATCTATTTCTAAGTAATTACAAAAATTTTGTATCACTTATAATAAATCTGGATTTTAATAATCAATTTTAATAGTATTTTTTGAGATTTTTGCCATTTGTCAGATTTCGCTAATTCCCTCCACTTCGTATACTAAAATAATTATGTTTTTTTGAAAAAAAGGAAAAGCGCCTATCATGCTCTTGAAGTGTGACTAATCTTCTTTTGAAATCCATTTCTTTTTTTTAAATCGGTCATATTGTTGGGAAACTGCGTTATTTTTTATAAAAAACGACAATTTGGAGGATTTTCTAGGTTTTTTTCCATATTTATTAAATTATTCAACATCTATTGGAAAATTAATATATAATGTTATCATAATCATTGTTTTCTGCACTAAAAAACGAAGAAAATGGCCTACCTAAAAATTGTTATACTACAAATAGAAAGCATTGTACCACGGTACAAGTTTGGGGTGTCGTAGAACGCCAGTAGATCATTAGTGGATGAGCCAGCTCAAATTCTCAAATTTCTTAACTAGGTATAGGACAGTAGTCTTCTTCAAGGAGGAAAAGAACCTCTCAGGATTGCTTATAGAAAAAAATTGTCGGTCAGCAAAGCCACATGTCCAGAGTCGGTTTTTAAAACAGTTCAGATCATTCTGTGAGAGACTCCGGTAACAAAGTCTTCATAAAAATTTTTCATAAATGTAAACCTTCTTCGCGTTTTGCCATTGAGAACCAATTTGGCATCCTTCTTTAATAATAAAGTTAAAAAAAAAAAAAAATTGCGGTCGGTTCGTGTGAAAAATGTTTTATATTTTTTCAGTTTATCCGGTTTTTTATTCACCGTAAACTTTAAATATTTTTTCAATTCGTGATGCTACATACTGGACTACTTCATTTTGAATTGCAAGCTGTGAGATAAGTTTTTATTTTCTATGATAACCCTTCTTTTAATTATCTCCTATATTTCAATCTTTTACAGAAATTTTGAATCATTTTTGATTTTATGGCACTGAAGAGGGCCCCCATATGTGGCCAAAACGTTTGCCTTTCTTTCTTTTTGCGCAATTTTAAATCTAATAGTGATCATTTTAATCAAAGAGAATAAGAAGAAACTGACCCTATGACAAAATAACGAGAAATGAACAAAAATTCTACAGAATAACTTTTAGTTAGAAGGCAAAGAAAAATATTTGAATTTTTCAATCATCAAAATTATTTTCAACACACTTTTTCCTGATTGTCAGTAGCTACTGACTCTTCGAGCAAAACAGTTGTGTCAAGTACAAAAGTGAAATATTTTCGTGGAAGATTAAGAACTCAGTGAATGAATTAAAAGTGCGTTCAAATACAAAAAGTGTAAAAAAGAACTATCTCGTGCAAATTCAAGAATTGCATGAGCAAGTATGGTGTCACGAAAGGAATGTCATTTCATCGTTTTACAGTCCATGATGAAAATTTGTAAAAATTTTTTATGATTAAACATTTAACCATTTCATATTTTGTTCAAAATTCACGTTTTTAAAAATTATATATTTAAACAAATTTCGAAATTGACAAAAATGTATTTGTTTTCAAAAGGATGCGTCTGAGAGAAAATTGTTTAGTAAGAGATTTATTGTGCTCGCCTAGCACAACTCAGTAGAACTTTTTTTGTTCGAAATTCACATTTTTGACAATTATATGTTTATACAAATTTCGAAATTGACAAAAAAAGTATTCATTTTCAAAAGGATGCGTCTGAGAGAAAATTGTTGAGAAAGAGATTTATCGTGCTCGCCTAGCAGAACTCAGCACAACTTTTGTTTTCTCAAACAAACAAAATGGCGGTGCTGGTAAAAAAACGTTTTTTCAAAATTTTGGTCCTAATTTTCATTTTTTTTCAAAATTGTTCGCGGCAAAATTCAGCACAAACTTTGCGCACTTCAGCACAACTTTTTTTTTTTAATAACAAAATGGCGGTGCTAACTTCCTAGACATAAAAAATCTTCTTTTAATTTATTTATGAAAAATCGGAATATAAAGTATTATTGTGGTATCAAGCAAAAATTTTAACATTTTATATAGGTGTATGCAGTGGATTCTTCGTAGCGGTAACCATTCACTTTTCGATTTGGAAGACAAAGAGTTACGTGATCGAAGAGTTTGCTCACTCCACTTTCCTGATGTGGCTTTTATCAACAAAACCAAGAAGTCTTTGAATTGTAAGGCTATTCCTAATTTGTATGAAATAGATGCTGATAAGAAAAATAATAGAAGTGTGGACAATCCAACTTCTCTTGCCAGCGCTCTTCAAAATAAGAATCATCAGTCGTATCCACCTAATTATTTAGTACATACTTTTAGACACAGCTTAACTCGCAAAACGTGCAAGATTAATTGATGGAAATGGAGAGATCTATAATAAGGACTGGCCTAACATTCCTAACCTTCAGTCTTGTGTTTACGTAGTAGTTTTTTTCACAATTGTAATATGTCACTTTCGCATCATGATAAACACTTTATGCCGGGCAGTTCATCAGCTAATGAAAGCCACGCTCTATGGTGATGAGCTGATGAAATTGAAAGAGAAATGTCGAAAACTAAAGAAGCAGCTTAGGAGAATGAAAAGGCCACGATTTACTAGCTCTTCGGAACAATTCATTGCTCAATTAGATAAATTTATAAAAGGAGTGCCTTGAATTCTAGTTAAAATGCAATTAAAAAGGGGGAAAAAAAGAATGTGGACAGTAAAAGAGAAAGAACTTTCTTTAGCTATCTACTATAGATTTCCGAGAGAATATAAAGCATTTAAAAAAAATGAGATTTAAATTACCATCGGTTAGAACCGTGCAAAGATGGGTGAGCGTGTTGCGTATGAAAGCCGGGATAGACAATGCAGTCATAAAACAATTCAGTAGCTCCGTTAAAACTATGTCAGAAATGGAAAAAAAATGTATTGTGATCTTTGACGAAATGACGATAAAAAAATGGATTTGTTATGATGAAGAATGGGATTTCGAAGAAGGACTACAAGATCTTGGTGAGTTTGGGTGTAGAAATTCAGAACAAGCATCTAATGTATTGGTATTTATGGTACGCAGATTAACATACAATTGGAAACTGCCTGTTGCGTATTATTTATCAGCTGGCCCTATTAAAGCTGAAATCCTAGAAAAGGTATGGCGATCAGTCGTTTCGGAGGTTTTGAAAATTGCTTTAGATGTAAAAGCAAGTGTTTGCGATCAAGGTGCTCCAAATCGAAAAATGTTCAAAAACTTAGGGGTTACTGTGAATAAACCTATAATCGATTTAAACGAAAAGAAAATTTATGCTCTTTTCGATTGGGTTCACCTACTGAAAACCTTCAGGAGTACTCGTAAAAAACATGATATTCTATTTGGGGAAAAAATCTCCTGGAATACCATTGTTCAATTATATCGAGAGGATTCCCAGGGTATCGTTCGTGCGTGTCCTAAACTAACGGAAACACATTTATTTCCAGATCCTTTCGATTTAATGAATGTAAAATTAGCAACTCAAGGTTACATTAATGACGTTTCCACAGCACTTTTAATTTTGTCAAATTTAATAAATAGTAGCAGTAACATTTCGTTTTACAGTTGTGGAAGGATCTGCAAGAGGAAGGAATTCATTATCTATTAACAAGCCGTTTGGAACAAGATCCCATTAAAAAACTATTTTCTGTTTTAAGGCAACGTGTAATGTACGGTAATAATCCCACTGCAACTCAATTTCGACAAAATTTGCAATACGTTTTAATGAATCGTCTTCTAACTTCTCCGACATCTGCAAATTGTGAAATAAATGACGACGAACAATTAGTTGTCAGTGTTGCTAGATTAAATGAATCATTTGACTATAAAATTTCTAACAGTAATAATTATTCTACACAAGAAACACCTTCCTCTGATAACTGTAAAACTGATGTTATCAACGTTGTAGACACAGTCATAGACACTGGCGACGATGATGAATTTGAACAGGACATTATTAACGAAACAGTTACTGAGACCGATAACGAACATGAAGTCATCAAAGATAATATAGAAGAACTGGAAAGCATCCTAAATCGTTGTAAAATAGTGACACTGCAAGATAATGCAATTTCTTACTTTGCAGGATTTTCTGTTTCTGCACTTAGGAAACGATTTCAGGACTGTGAAGAGTGTCTTTTAACTCTTGTTAACAAGAGTTAAAAGAGTTATTTGTAAACAAATAAAGTTCGGACATCAGTTACTTACGCACTTTAAAGCTTATCCAACGAAAGATAATTCTGGTGACATATTTTCCACGGGAAATCTGACAGTAGTTACCGAAGAGTATCGAAAAGTCTGTGAATTGCATTTAAATGCTTTGGCTGAAAGATATGCTTGTGTGCGTTCAGATTACGGTCAAATTGAAAAATTGGAAAAGTATATTATACAAAAAACTAATGAAAAATATCCTATATGGTTTCAGACAGCTTGCAAAGAGAACACACTTTTCTTACTTCGAAAACTAGTTGTCTCCAGGGTATCTCGTGGTTTAAAATGGGAATCTATACACAAGAGGCAAACGAAACAAAAGTCGCGCAAGCCTTTAAAGAGTAACGACCCTCGCTTGAAAAAACACTGCCACGAATAAGCATGAAGCTGAAGCTAGACTTTTTTTTTTGCTGTAGTGTTCAAATATTTTTTTAAAATAATAACAACTTCTGGATAAAACGCGTAAAAAATCTTTAGAGAAAAAAATGCAAGTGCAGCGAATAAATTCAAATAATCACTATTGAAAATAAATACTTAAAGAATTTGAAAATCTTTCTGTGGAAAAAGACGCTTTCGACTGCGCTGGGGTCGAGCCCAGGTCTTTCGTGCCAGCGCAGTCGAAAGCGTCTTTTTTTCCACAGAAAGATTTTCAAATTCTTCAAATATTTGAATTCAATTGCATTATTTGCGATATAAGAGTTTGAAATTGTCTACGAGGATATCTGTCGACAACGTATCCTATCTGATACGCGACTAGTGAACCTTCGATAATGTAGGCAGTGACAAAAATTTCAAACTCACATAATTAATTTGAAATTAAAAATAAAAAATTCCATTTTTTAACTAAAATATGTGAGGTACGAAATACAATTTTTTTTTAAATTTTAATTTCTCTAAGAATTGTAAATTTCTTTAAAAAGGCAATTTCTATTGTATCCCTATAGAGAATAATATTAACTTTGTAAGCGTATTGTATGAACGAAAATTATATTGTATGAATATTAAACTTTTAAAATATCATCATTGATAATTTATTTCCATTTTCTATATGTCATCATTATTGTAATATATCAAGATAATGAAAGAATATTGAAAACAATTTCAATAAATATGTAATAAATTTCAAAAGAAAAATTGTTAATGTCAATACATGGTTCTTTTATATGTATTTAATATTTACATATATACTTTTATACTTTATAATACAAAATTTATAATATAAAATATTTTATATATATATTAGATTATAAAATTTATAATATAAAATATTTTTAATATATTCTTTTATGTATTATTTTATATATATTTTATAAATATATATCCGATCTTAGGAAAAGACTAGCAAAGAGCGAAATAGAAGGAAAAGAGGTAAAAAGCTATTTTGTAAAATTCTGACGACAAGATAGGGTTGAATTGACGAAGACTACCTGACCCATCATAAATACAGCAGACTCACCAACACAAGTTTGGGCCTTACTCCTACAACTTACTTCTTATCCGTGAGATTTTGGCGACTTTCGAAAGTGTCGATCCCCGTGTTGGGTTATGGAACTTTACCTATCCCTGGCGTCTTTCCCCGCAAGGTTTGGACCATTCAATCGCCCTCGATGTCTCCTCTATACCTATCTTCACTTAACGGTAGTAGCGTATTGTAATAGACGCATGCGCAGTTCAAATGTACGAGGCTTTGTCAGTACGGTGCCAATGCTGTACGAAGAAGAAGAAGAGGAAAAATAAGAAGAAGATTACGCTCGGCTGTATCGTAATAGGCGCATGCGCAGTTCAATTCTTATATTGCATTCCTCTGTATCGTAATATGCGCTACATATGCGCATGATCTTACTGCCCTTGTCCCAGTTTTGCAAGGATAGTATAATATAATCATTGTTTTGTGCCTCATCCAGCTGTAGCTCTTTATTATCGGCTGCTTGAAACAAGTTATCTTCAACATAGGTTATCCAGATCTGATATTTGGTTGCGCGTCTGAAACAAGAATACACTCGCACTGTGATTAAACCCAGTTCATCGAGAAGTTCGTCCAACTCCACATCTTCCATTTGCTCCCTATCAAAGTTATCTTGAATGTAAGCTCCTGCTAGATTCAGCTTATAGGTTCCTGGTATGTAGGTTGTCAGATTCAACTCTGGCCTGGAAAGTGATCACAGACTGCGTAAGATTTTTGCTCCCACCATGGATCCGACCAGCTCATGGTTTCTTCCTCGCTCCACTGATAGAAGTTGGTTGAATGAGGAAGACGCAATGAGCTGGTGGGATCCATGGTGGGAGCAAAAATCTTACGCAATCTGTGAAGACTGGCCTGGACGACGTTGGGTTTACGTGATTTTAGTAAGATTGTTTGGGCTTCATTTGGTCGCTTCAGCCATCTGTATGCAAAGACGATACTTAATAAGGATCGTCACAACAATACGGTAAAAGTCGCCGATGTTAATGGCATGGTTCATGTTCATGAGATTTCCGAAGAACTTAAAAACAGATTTTATGTGACTATTTCGTGCCTCTACGATCCACCTTGTCTTAGTGATCCATATCGAGTCATTTGATTCTTCGGTATCTTGCCTTTGTCCACGAACTAACAGAGGTGGCATTTTATGGTCAATACCGAGATTTTCATAAAGCGGCAGGGCACCATGGTAACTACGGTCCACAATGATAATTTCATTGTTTTTAAACCATTCTCGCAGACCATTAACAACGATTTCGAATTCATTAATAAGCATGGCAGCATCGCTATTTCGACAGTCAGAAAATTAGGACCCATGAATATCCAAAATAAAATCGTCTGGAGCTACAACTAAGGCTGGCTTTATTAAGTGGCGACTTTTATGAACGCAGTATGTTACCCTGAGTGCTCTAGAATTTCTGGGTTTATGAATATTACATAAGTTCCATCTATATAGGTACTAACTTTTGGGACTTTAGACGTGGGATTGTAAAGTCCATTTGCGAAGTCCGTTACATGTCTCTGGATATGCTGCTCCAGTGTTATTGCCGACAACCCTATATTGTTGGACACAAAACGTGTCATCAAACATTTTATGACAATAGAAATAATGAGACTCACATTTTTCGTACTATCGTATCCAAAAATAACTTTTAAAAAGTCATCACTCAGCTCTTAGCGAAGCTTACATAAAAACATCAAATCCTTTTTACTAATACGGTAATATACCCATCGATCTTGTACAGCATCACAATACGTATATAAATCCCATTGATTGCTCGCGTGTTATGGGACTCATTGAATTGAACTCTTCCTATGAAAACGTTTCTTCATTATTAATATCAGGCTCATCAATCTTTGATAATTCACGTATGCCTTGCAAAAAATATTGCAACTGGGCACCAGATTAGCGTTAACGTCTATTACAAAATATAAAGCCACTCACATCCAAATGTTCAGGGCAAGAACACAAACTTTTACCCTAAATTTCACCGACAACCTGGTCACATCTTGCATTCTGTTACAGAATATACAAGAACTATTCCTTCTTTGTTTTGAAACATTGAGTGTCAGACAATTAGGATCAAGTGATAAACATTCATCTCCGTATCAATGCATTGATTGCAGTTCAGGCATAACCTCGTATTTTCATCAATCTCTTGAGGAACTATTTCATGTTCAGCACGACGATAAATTGCGATTTGTTGTTTTTGTTGGTTTTCCGCAACAGATATATGTACCATGGCTTGTAGCTGTAAGGCGATTGCACATATGTAGCAACTTATTCTGACTGTCGGCATGAATACATTCCAGGTATAGGGAAATTCTTCAGTTACTTTTTATAAAATCAACTTCAATATCAAACAGACATTGCCCCAGGCGAAGAAAATACAAAGTAAATGTAGAATTTGTGTCGAGAGTGAACTATAAAGATTCTTTCAAAAAAAAGGACATACATAATGTAAACAGTTTTGAAATGACAATTGACAAGCAGGTTGCCATGGCGGCAAAACCTCCTTTATTACAAGCCATCGATGCCCGAAATCTAAAAAATTCTTCTGAATAAACACCAAGTACCTCATTTCCCTAGGCTGGATATGCGGGGTCCTTTGTTTGAATTAATTAAAATTGTAATTTCTCGTTTTTTATTACCATAGGAGTCAAAAATAGGAAATATAAGAATTAAGAACTATATATGCTTCTTAAAGGGTTATAGCGGCTAAAGTTTGATTGAAACAAATAGACCTGACGGCTGGTGCCCGGCTGCAAACATAAGGTGCGAAAACACGTGGTGTATAGGGATATAGAAGGGTTTGGGTGTATGATAGGAAAACCGCTCATTATGGGTTCAGGGTTTTGTATGGAAAAACGTTATGTCATTAGTGATGTTTATGTTTTTAATTTTTTTATGTACTTTATAAAGACATTTAAGACTGAAAACTTAAAACTTACACTATTTGGTAATAAAAGATTTTTATATTTGAAGAAAATAAGCAAGTTATGAATAAGATTATAAATAAGATTATGAATTTTAAACTTTATATTTCACATAAGCAACAAGGATAGAAAGCTACTATTATATGTATCAAGTTATTGTTTTGTTAAAAAAAAAATGTTCAATTTAATGCTAAGTACGCAATTCTATTTTCTTAGGACGTCCACTTGGTTAGTTCAACTCGTGCCACGAGTAGTGTGCACTCTCATAAAGAGGTAAGCAACGAACGTGGCACTCCCTAAAAAAACAAAAAACAGAAAAATTCAATAGAAGTCTAATCCCCATAGGGAACTTCGCCTAGAGAACGCTTACTTTCATTAAATTATCCGTTAGTAGAGCCTGCCAAGTGGAATGTATTATTAAAATTAAATTCAAATCAGGGTGGATAAGCAAATGATGAGACATGCCAGGACTGTGTCACTCTTACATACCAGGTGTACAAGTATGAAACCGGTAATGACATATATGTGTCGCTAGGTAAAACTATACGCTCTGTCAAACCAAATCATTGACGCCATTTCTTCGCATTGAGTTCTGTCAACAATATTCAGTTCATAAACAATCAAGTTTCATACAACAACTAATTGTTGTATTGGATGAAGATGATGGTCAAACGCTACCAACAACAATTGGCCGATTTGAATCGTGCTTTGCGCCAAAAACGTCAAGAATATCAAACTAGGCAACACAAAGTGATTTTTCTTGATGACAATGCACCAGCACATCGAACAAAAAAGACTCGGGAATTGGTAAATCCGTACAGCTGGGAAGCCCTCCCCCATGCGGCTTATTCACCAGACTTGGCTCCATCTGACTACCACTTATTTTCATCAATGGGCACGCACTTGCTGAACAGCGCTTCGATTCGTACGGAAATGTCAAAAAATGGCTCGATGACTGGTTTGACTCAAAAAACGAACAATTTTTTTGGCGAGGCATACACAAATTGCCAGAGAGATGGGAAAAATGTGTGGCTAGCAATGGACATTACTTTGAAGATTGAATGTATAAGCATTTTTATTAAATAAACGTGTATTTTCTCAAAAAAATTACCGGTTTCATACTTGTACACCTGGTACAATCCCCTGGTTTACTGATGCTTTTGTTTCGATCAATTGAAGAAAAAAACTTGCAGAACTGTCAGGGATGGCAAAAGCAAAGTGTGGAAGTAAGGTTTACCTATAACTCATTCAAAGTAGTAACCCCTGTGGTTAAAAGCACGAAGTTTTATTGAAGACGTGAGTTTTTTTATATCGCCACTGGATGAAATGGAGAGTTTGATTGCGCAAAATTTTTTCCCTTCGTGTGACCCAATCATAAATTTAAATTAGGCAAACTCAACCAAAATAGGTAACAAATTGCTTTTTAGAAATACTAAAATTTTGAAGTTTGAACGACGCAAAAACTACTTCCTAAAAATCATATGTTTTACTTTTTACTTTGATGTTCGCATACATTGATTTTCCAAGTTTTTTATGAAAGCAATAGTTTTCTAATTCTATACCTATTATATCCGTGTAATTTTCGTATTTATTTCTTGAAATGCGTTCATCTGTTAGTAAATAATAAAGGGCTTGCGCTGCGTTTTGTCTTGTCATGTCCTCATAAATTGATGTGGTTCTATTTGTATAATTTTTATGCTTTATTGTTAGGGTATTCTCACGTTCCGCGACTCTACCGCCTCTAGTAACAACCAAAGTAAGGAACCAATGAAGGAATTAAGGCAATATTACCGCATGCGTGATTTTATCAACGCACGTTATAGCCAGATCTACAGATCAACAGAATGATCAATATGGAATTACCATGTGTCGTTATAATACCCGCACATGATAACAAATCGATTGACCCAGGGAGAAGGTGAGTAAAGCCCTAAAGTACCAACAAACTACTACATGTACTTATCACACACATTACAGTCACAGCATGTAACTTGTAATAACATGTAACTGGTCATAGCATGTAGCTCGTCATAGTTGACCTTTCAAAGTTCTATAAAAAGGGAAGGTTCCAACAGAAATCAGTCCAGTCTAGTCCAGTCTCATCAGATTATTCACCGCCAGTTGGTCCAGTTCTAATTCGACGCCGAATTCAACGACTGTAAAAAGTGAAGGGGAATCGTCTTTGAACCCTTAAAATACAAAGAAACGACCAAATACATTATGTAGGGCATATCCATGTATGATTGTTTCTGCTATTAACTTTATTCCTCTAATTATTATTGTTATTCCTATAAATCCCGCACTTGTTGTACCAAAATTTGTAAATAGTGTCCAAAATCTCCCCCGAGCTGATTCAGTTATTTTATGTAATGTTTCTTTATCTAAAAGGTTCATTAAATATACTTCATCATTCAGATTTAAATGTCTTAGTATTTCTCGTGACAGTGAGTTTAACAGATTTGGTTTTTCAGTAGAAAACATAATATAGTCTCTTAATTTATCTAAATCCGCTTGCGTATAGATTCCACCTGTTGCTAAAAAGGCATGATAATGCATTTAACTATGTGTACTACTTCTCCCTCAATAATAGATATATTGTTTGTTTATTTTTTTGCGTCTCAGAGGAGGGGTGAAGACTGCAGTGATCCGGCTAGCTGAGGCAGACGCCACGCGTCTGCTTCAGCTGGGTAAAATTAGGATCGGGTGGGTTGCGTAATGCATACGCGAGCATGCAGAAGTCGACCGATGCTTCAGGTGTCTTGGCTATGGCCATGGGTCCCGGGGCTGCAGCAACCCAGACAGGAAGAATTCCTGTTGGAGATGCGGCGTCGCGGGACACGTGGCCAGGATCTGCGAAGCAACACCGAGGTGCCTGACGTGTCTAGACAGGCGCGATAAAGATGTTGCCCATGTCTCTGGTGGCGGCTCCTGCCCGGTCTTCCGGGAAGAGCTTCGGAGGTTGAGAGGCAGGAAGTGAAATTCCTGCAACTCAACCTCGAAAGGGGAAGGGATGCCCAGGACCTCCTGATGCAGACTGCCAGGGAGAGGGGGGCCGATGAACTGCTCATTAGTGAGCAGTACAAATGGTCTGAAAACTCTTCTTGGTTTCAGGACGCATCAAGGAGGGCCGGCATCCTTGTTTGTAGCCCTGATTTGAGCGTCGGGGATTTCCTGGAGTCCGACGCGGGGTTCGTTTGGGTGGAGGTGGCGGGTGTGCGTGTGTACAGCTGCTACTTCTCCCCCGACGATCCTTTCGAGGTCTTCGAGACCCAGATCCTCCTCCTTGAGGAGAGCCTCAGCGAGGCCGTCGGGCGGTCCCTCATAGGTGGTGACTTTAACAGTAAGTCACCTGTGTGGGGTGAGGCCCGCCTAGAATCTTGAATCAGGGCAGGGAATTTACGTTCAGACGAGGAGCGGGGCGGTCAATAATTGATCTCACGATTGCCGCACCTCGCCTCGCTTCAAGGAAAGCGACTAGTCGGTTCTCGAGGTAATAACCTTGAGTGACCACCGGTGCATCGAACTTACTTTAGAACAACGGTGCCAAGCAGTGGATAAGGGTAGGGGCGGCGAAGGAAGGAGCCCCTCCTGGAACACGAGACGACTCAGCAGGGAAAGACTTCGAGAATACCTCGAAGAAACCAGGCTCATTGATGAGCTTGGTTGGGTCTGCCCTGCTGGGTCGTTTGAAGTTACTCTGCGCTCGGCAGGGCAGAAGCTGGTCGCGGCTTGCGACTACTCGATGCCTCGCCGCAAGCGCAGGCAAGCAAAGGGTTCGATGTACTGGTGGAACGACCAGTTGGCGGCCCTTCATCGAGAATGCCTCGCAGCGCGGTGAAAATTCACCCGATAAAAGGGGGATGCTGTGCTGCACGAGGCATGGAAAGGGGCAAAAGCAGCTTTGAGACGAGGCATAAAGAAAAGCCGACTTCAATGCTGGAAAGACTTGATCGGTGAAGTCGAGAAGGACCCTGGGGCCTCGCCTTCAGAATAGTAACCAAGAGATTGGTTGCTAGAAGAAAGACCCCGGGCCTGGATAATCCCGATCGAGTCAAGTACATTGTGCGCCTTGTTTCCACACGTAGAGCCGTTCCAAAGACAGGACCGAAGTTCTTGCGTGGTC
Organism: Diplolepis rosae; assembly: GCA_030998225.1. Taxonomy (NCBI): domain Eukaryota; kingdom Metazoa; phylum Arthropoda; class Insecta; order Hymenoptera; family Diplolepididae; genus Diplolepis; species Diplolepis rosae. Next base: position 1,228,880 of record JAPYXD010000700.1, read on the forward strand.
CGCCGCGAAGAACTCTTCACTCTCGAGGAACTAAAGAGAGCGGGTGGAAGGCTTAAGGCAAATACAGTGCCGGGCATCGACGGGGTGCCGAACGAGATCCTCAAAGAGGTGATCGGGGCAAACCCGGAGGTCCTCCTAGAAGCCTTCAACTCCTGTCTTCGGGAGGGGAGGTTCTTCGCGGACTGGAAGAAGCAGAGGTTGGTCCTGCTGAGGAAGGGCATCAAACCTCTAGGGGTTGCCTCGTCGTACAGACCAATATGTTTATTGGATACGATGGGGAAGCTTCTGGAGGAGTTGATTCTGCAACGGCTTCAGGCTCTCTTGGTCGGGGAGAACGGTCTCTCGGAAAACCAGTTCGGTTTCAGGGAAGGCAGGTCCACTGTGGACGCTATCCAAGCTGTGGTTAACATCGCCACAAATGACAGAAAAGGAACTGGTAAGCGTAAAGGGTTCTGTGCGTTGATTAGCATTGACATACGCAATGCGTTCAATACCGCGAGATGGAATATCTGCATCGAGGCGATGATGCGGAAAAAGGTTCCAGACTACCTGTTGCGAATGATAGATAACTATCCGAGCGACAGGTGGGTGATATACGAGGGCGACAAATGTTCTCTCAAAGAAGAGATGACATGTGGCGCTCCTCAAGGGTCACCGGTGGGTCCACTCATTTGGAACGTCATGTATGAGGATTTCCTGCGCATGGACCTACCCGCTGGAACGAGCATCATTGGCTTCGCGGATGACGCACTTGTCGTATGCGCCGCTGACAACGTCAGAATCCTGGAGCTGAGGATGAATGAAAGTCTGACGGGAAAAGCGTTGATTGGATAGCAGAGGCCTGAAAATGGCCCCTGAAAAAACTGAGGCTTTGCTCGTTATGGACAGGAGATCTTTCCAATACCCGAGGATCGTTCTCGGAGAGCATGAGGTCGACTGGAAAACAAACATTAAGTACCTGGGGGCGCAGCTCGATCATAGGCTTAGCTTTGGCGAACACGTAAAGATCGCAGCTGCCAAAGCCATCCAATGTGGAGCAAGCTTGGCCCGGATATGCCAAACATCGGTGGACCCAGGGAAGCGAAAAGAAGATTAGTGGCGAGCGTGGTCCAATCGAAGTTGCTTTATGCAGCTCCGGTCTGGGCTAATGCCTTGCAAAACCACGCTATCCAGAGGAAGCTGTTCTCGGCGCAGAGACTTGTCGCGCTGAGAATAGTTTCAGCATATAGGACTGTCTTGATGAGTGCTGTGTTGGTCCTGGCGAGCGTCCCGCCAATAGATTTATTGGCGGAGGAAAGGCAGGAAACCTTTCAGCTTCGCAAGGAGCCTACCTGCACCGACCTGCAGGAAATCGCTCGCGCAAAGGAGGCCATCCACAAGGATGGAAGGCGCAGACTCGTCGAGAAATGGCAGATGAGATGGCATGGTGAGCAGACAGGGAGATGGACCTACCGCCTGATCCCGGAGCTCGCCACCTGGCTGAACAGAAAGCACGGGGAAGTCGGCTTTTACTTGGCGCAAGCGCTCTCGGGCAATGGCTGTTTTAACGCGTACCTGAGGCGCATTAAGAACAGAGACGAGGAGACGTGTTGTTACTGCGATTTCCCGGTGGATACCGCAGAGCACGCACTCTTCGTCTGCGCAAAATGATGTGTGGCAAGGGAGACCCTCGGTCAGGCAGTGGGTTTCGGGCTTACTCCTGACACGATGGTCCCTCTCATGCTCCAGTCTGAGCGGTTCTGGACGCTCATCGAGTCATTCGTCACACTTGTGATGAAGACGAGAGAACTTGATGGGCGTCGGGATTGAAACAACGGGGAGGGCCAGTAGAAATCGCATCGGGGCCTGCACCCGCGGTCCTGCGTCTCGGGTAGACTTGGCTGTGCGCGTCGTTCGGGGGAGGAATCTGTTTGTTTCTCCCCTGGCTGGCGCGGCTAGTCGGTTATCCTAGTGGGCGTGTGGCCGCGGATGGAAGTTCCGAGCGAAAGGATGACGGAAGAGTCGTACGCGACTTTAATGGAACCAACCACCCGTGAAGTTTAAAGTCGAAAGGCGGTTCCGCGGGTGGTGCATTGGTTCGAGAGAGGGGGTTTTTTGGTTTTAACAGGTATGCCTAGACCCGTCCTAGGAGAGTCCTGTACAACGTCTATAAAAGATTTTGCCATTTTTCCTCCTCACCAAAAAAAAAAATATGCCATTAATTCTTTATTTGGCTGAGGAAGATTTATTTTCTCAGATAATCAGGAAATTAAATAATTATATTTTTAGTACACTTATAAAAATAAATCTTCCTACAAAAAAGATTTTTATAAATAAATCTAATAATCTTTCCTTATACGCGATACAAATATTTCTAGCCTATTCTAATCATTAATTGATCCTACGGAATATAAAGGGTGATATTGCAAGCTTAATATCAAGAAAGTTAAATTCACTAAATCTATGTCAACTACAAGCTATTTCTCTTTGGTTCAAACGAACAGATAAAATTCTAATTCGGATTACAATCAATTTATAAAATCGCTCTGAAGGGTCAGAACTCGTGACGTGCCGCAAGACAATGATGAATTGCTTCAGATAATGCTATATACTAAGCATAAGTTGATTCTTTTGTTACACTTTTAAATCAGGTCTTATATTTGAACTCACATATAGTAACGCACCTATCAAATTTCTATATTTGATATCTGATTCACATTTATCAGCCTTTTCAATTTTTAGATTCGTTTCCATAGGAGTACTATATAATTTTCCATTCTGTAACTGGTATTTATATTATATATTATATATATTATATGATGTGAAGTGCTGCTCAGACAGGCCATGCGTCATCGATCGGAATAAGTGGAAATCAGAAGGATCAATGTCTGGTCAATACGGCGAGTGGGGTAAACTCCCCACTTGAGTTTTTCCAAATAGGTTTCGACCGGCACCGCAACATGTGGACGAGCATTATCATGCAGGAGAATAACTTTGTCGTCTCTGGAGTAGTAGTGGGCGCGCTTTTCCTTGAGTGCTCGACTCAATCTCATCAATTATGTTCGACAGACAGCCCATGTAACTGTTTCGTTCGGTTTGAGCAACTCATAATATACGACACCAAGCTGATCCCACCAAATACAGAAGAGTTTTTTCCATGAATATTTGCCTTAGTTATAGATTAAGGCAGCCTCACCATATGTTTCTAGAAGCAATCGATGCGCTTCAGCTGCAGATTCCTTCAACTTGATATGTACACCTGATACATTGATACCTAGGTATTCTTTAATTTCACCTATATCTTTTATTTCAAATCTTTCTGACAACAATCTTTTTATACTCTTCATTTTCTGTTTGCTTTTACTACGTATCAATAAATCATCGACATACATTAAAAGATATATAGCCTCTACTCCCTTTCAATAGGTATATCAACAATAATCAACATTACTTCTTTTGAATCTTAAACATGTTAAATATTCATCGAAACACTCATAGTATGAATAGTATGCATTTGTTCTATAATGAAACCGAACTGGCAGAAAAAGGACAGTATGATTTTTAGAGTTTGGGTTTTTGCTATAGGGGCATATATGTCAATTAAATTTGTCTGTTGAAATCCTCTTACGAATAAACTAGCTTTATAATTATTATAAGATTTTCTTGTATAGACCCATTTTATATATAAGATCTCTTTAACCTGTTGTTTATCAACTAATTCCCATGTTTTATTTTTATTTAGACTTTCTATTTCTTTATCAATAGCTTTTATCCAATTTTTACAATCGTTACTATTCAATGCCTCCTCAAGAGTACATGGAGTATACGCCCTACAATAATTAACATAAATATTATTAGAGCTATTCTCTGGATATCTTTTTGGTCTCTTTCTATTACGTGTAAATTTACGTGAGATTTTTAATTCTAAATTTTTGTTATCATCGTTTATTATATTATTCTTTCCTTTGATCTCGTTTTCGAACACATTATCACTCAAAGTTTCACTAGCATTACTTTCAATGTCATCATCATCATAAGGAATACCAATACATTTTACGTCTTTTTCTACGATATCAATATGTCTCGCAATTATAATTTTATTATTTAGAAGGACTCTATATCCAACATCACTACCTAATTGAATGCCTATATCTGCTTTTTCGTCCCAAGTAGAGTTTCTGCACTGTTCAGGATTTTTTTATAAAAACTTTACTACCATATAATCACAGATTTTCTACATTTGGTTTTCTTTTAAACGATATTTCGTACAGCTTTTTATTTATACAGGGTGAGGCACATAAAGTGTTACAGACCGACAGCACTCAAACTATTGATCATATCCAAAAATGTTTCAGACAAAAGTTTTATGATATAGAAGTTTGAGACGTCTTAAACACAAACTTGTGACGAATTGTGAGACGAAATATTAGGAAGGAAATTCTTATACGTGATGGAAATTTATCCCTAGATCAGGTAACGAAAGAAGACAATAGAAGCAATAAATAGTACCTCTATAAACTGAAGGACTTTCATACCTCAGTTCCAGATAAAATTTACATGCATAGAACCCTTGGGACAGAAGAAAATGTTATGACTTCGAGGTTAACGAAAAATGTTTGAAAAAAACTCTTCTCATATTTTAAACCTAGATGTGCGAAGTCCGCAAAGATTTCATATATGCTATAAGCCGAATCGTCACAAATTTTATCGGCCAGCTCGAACTCGAACCCAAGAGCAGGTAGTGGGTCATGACAATAGAGGCAATAAACCGTACGTGCGGCGTACTCTCGATTCAAAATTGATCTTATCCTTGATTAACCCATGAGATTGAAGATCATAGAGTTTTTTCGCGAAACACATCATATGAGTGTAATGTGACATATGAGAACGCGAATTGTGGAATGCCCATAAAGTAGCTGTAATTTTAATAAACAAGTAATCTGAAGTATTGAATTCGAATCAAACATACTCATTGGGAATGTAATAGAGTAAAAAATCATGAAAACTGAGTATGTTGTAATTAATCTTTCATGAGCAATGATTTAGAATGTCTGCACAAATTGGTTCTAAATTTTTAGAAAAACATGCGTTCCTTGCATGCAGAAAGTATGATTTGAAAGTATGAAACCGGAATTTTTTTGCAAAAGTTACACGTCTGTTGCATGAAAATGATCAAAAATATTTTATTCAAAGTAATCTCCATTGCTATTTACACATTTTTCCCACCTCTCCGAAAGGTGATGAATGCCACGCCAATAAAACTGTTCGTCTTTTAAATCAAACCAGTTATCCAGCCATTCTCGTACATTTTTGCACGAAGTGAAGCGTTGTTCAGCGAGAGCGTAGCGCAGTGATGCGAACAGATGGTAATCCGACGGAGCCAAATCTAGAGAATAAGCGGCATCCACCAGTATTTCCCAACTGAACGTCTGGATCGTTTCCTTGACCCGTTTCGCTGTGTGTGATGGGGCATTATCGTGAAGAAAAATGACTTTGTATTGCCTTCTTCGATAATCCGGTCGTTTTTCTTGTAATGCCCAATTTAAATCGATCATTTGCTGTTGTTAGCGATTCGTGTTGACAGTTTCATCAGGTTTCAGCAGCTCATAATAGATAACACCCTTCGGATCCCAGTCTTCGAATTTTTTCGGTGATTTTCCACGATCTTCGTTTCTCACATCAAAATTAACACTTTTGAATTTTTTAAATCACTCGAAACACTGTTCTTTACCAAGAGCATGTTCACCGTAAGCTTCGACAAGCATTCGATGCGATTCTGCAGCAGTTTTCTTCAAGTGATAACAAAAAACCAGCGCTGTCCGCAAATCGTAGTTCGTAGGCACATAACTCGACATGTTGATGCTTGTAGCAAATACACTGGAATATCCAACTTGGGTTGTTGTCTACTGAAAATCTTTCTCAGCTGTTAGAGGGAGAAGATGGCGCTGCAGAAGGGGTCGTACGGTCCCTAAACTAATGGCAAGCACCATCTATAGGGAAATTTCGGTTTCATACTTCTAGACCTGGTAAATCTTTTTCAGTTCATGTACGTAAGTTGGACAATTGTTAATAATTATTCCTTTTTCTTTTGCAAATTTGTAGAATTGATTATTTAAATATTCTTTAACATTATCACATCTCAAAATTTTTACTTTCTTTTCACTTAAGTTTTCAGATTCATTAATAAATTAAACAAAACAATCAAATACTTCATCTTTAGATTTTATACAATAAACTGTGGCTATTTTACTGCAATCATCGATAAAAGAAACAAAATATTTTTCTCCTTTTAAACCCGCTGTTTTAAAATTACCACAATACATCGGTGTGAATAATTTTTCAAATATTCTTAATTTTTGTTCTATTGTTCTTAAATGGCAAGTTATGCATCTTATATTCAATACAAATCTTACATTTCAGGAATTCGGTTTCCAATTTATTCGGAATTCCCGTTACTAATTGTTGGTTACACAGTTTATCTAGATAGACAAAATTTATGTGTCCTAGCTTTCTGTGCCATCTCTCTTTCAAATTCATATTATTATTGCAGTCAGCTATGTTACACGCTACTGCTATTAACTGATTTTGTTTGTCTATTATTTTTGCTACATTTCCTTTTGAAATAATTGTGTTTTTATCTGTCAATTTTCCACAGCTTATTACATTTGTATTATATTTGTACATTACTTATGCCATCGCTATCCATGCGCTTTGTTCACGTCCTAGTTTACCAGTACATGTAGTATTAGAAAATGAACAAATTACTCCAGATTTTAAATAAATTTTATCCATATTCATATTAATTGTTGCTTGGTATTCTCGTAGAGTCATTCGATATTTTGAAAGTACGATAACATTTTAGCATGTTCCAAAAAGATCAAAATATTGTGATCCTGAGCATTGTCCATTTATCAGTGTCCATTCACCCTGCATGTGCAGATGCTCTATTAACCCTTAGACCGGTTATTCGTGTATTTGTGTAGACTAAAAATACCTCTGTTTCATGCATTTTATCACATTGATGTCTAGAAACTTCTTGGATGTATTATCTGTATCTATTAATGTACTAATGATTAAATCCATCAAATTCTTGGCCACTCCTACGTTGAATGGAGGCATTAGTTGAGGGGAATCTAATCCCCTAATCCAATAATCCAAGAATGAAGTTCTGCAGCAACCACTGATAATCCAATTTTAACCTTCTATACGTATAAATATATTTTCTTGATCTCCTAGCCGAAAGTACGGTCCTCCCGGCCGCATTTCACTCCAGAAACAACGACTTTTGTGGCCTTCTTTCGTTTTTTGCGGCTCAGTAGTGCCGCTAAATTCATCGTATAATTCGTTTGTTTACTTTAATTTAATGTGACTTCATGCAATTGCATGAAAGAAAAACTCTTATAAAGAAAAACAAAAAATTTATGTACATTATTTATATTAATTTCGCATAAGTTATTTTTATGAATAAATATTGATGGTCACAGGAAGTGACACTCGGTATGAAAAAGCCGATTTTAGGATCCGCAATAATAAACAAATATTTCTGAAACTTTCTAGAAAACTTTTTCTAACAGTAAGAAACAATTTTGTCACTGGGAGTTTTCCGAAATCGAAAATGTATTAGAGATTTTCTAACAGGACAGCCACAAAAACATGGTTTTTTATTTACATTAAAATATTGTTTGAAGAAAAATTTTTCGACATGTTTCATTTAATTAATTGGTTCCGCTAAAGTATTCCACATCTAAGAATAAAAAGACGAACGATTTCGTCAAAAATTGACCGAGTAATAGCAATTTATGTTTTGAAAAACACTGATTTTGGATAATTTTTATGACAAAAAGTTGAGTGTTTTTAATTTTTATCTAAAAAACTATTAAGGTTGCATAAAAATTGCATTAAGATAAAAAATGCGTCATGACAAATTCTGCAAAACGGTATTTTTTTGTTTGTGAATGACCGAAAAAAAATTTTATTACGATTTACGTGCGCGGACAATAGTTTTCCGCGATTTTGAGCGCTCGGCGAGTTATTGCTGGTGGCCACATTACGCAATATACATATAACATTCATCGGCTATCCATCTAGTGGTAATGTAAAAAGAATTTAGGATGTGACAAAAATAATTTGAAACTTTTAGGTAATTCACCATCTAAGATTGTCGATGTAACCTTAAGTCCTAATTTCATTTATTTATTACGCAATACTATTTATTTATTCATAGTATTTATATTCATAATAGTATCATTATTTATTTTTTCTTATATGTAGTTTACATTCACTTCTTCGCTTTCATAAATCAAAGCTAAGAGACTCACGCTATACATACAGTCTATGCACAAGACGTTCTGCCGTTGGCGACTTTAAACGTCAATAATAATTTCTTAACTATTAATTAGATTGTGCTCAAACTTGTCAGAAAACTTCTTTGTACTTTAATGAACAACTTTCAAACTCAAGTTTGCTTTTACTACAAATTTGCCCGATAAACAAAGCGATTGAAGATCGAAATTTATGATTTTTACTAAGTATCGGAAAAAATTAATAACTTTCTTGTTTATATTTACTTTTTTTTAGTTGCTTTCAGAATACTATAAAACTCAATATCCTTATAGATTTATCAAAAACTTCTAAAAATCGACTAAGTTGTCACGAGTTGATGAGAAAAATAAAGAAATTTTTGATTTTCTAAAAAACTGGTTTCTCCCAAATGACGCTGAAGCTGGCGGCCGGGACCCGGCGACCAATGGTTTTTGCTAACTACATAACCCAGTTGAAAAGAATTGAACGTATTACTTGCAACTCAGTTCTTGATGTTCCTGAGTTTTTAAATCAAATAAATTCAGATTACTTCATGAAATTTCTAAAATGAATTATTTAGATTAGTCCTTGTCTCAACTTTGATATTCTATTGTGATTGCATCTTGAAAACACCAATCAGAAAGAACCTTTAAAAAATGGTTTCTTGAATATAAAAGTTTTCATTGACATAATAAATTATTTCCATTAGGAGTGACAAAATCTTTTTGAAAGATAATATAAAATTACGTTTGCGCCATCAAAACCCACCTTCAATGAAAATAATATATATTTTTATAAAAGATAATTTTATAGCAATTTTTTCAAATATATTGAAAATTCCATCTAATCATAAATGAGGTTAAGTTAATTCTAAAATCACAGCCTGTTAAGGTCGATAGAGTAGAGTTCGTTGTCACGGTGATTCATACCGTTGAGTGAAGATAGTTATAGAGGAGACATCGAAGGCGATTGAATGTTCCAACCCTTGTGGGGAAAGACGCCAGGGGTAGTTCAAGTTCCGGATAGTAAGTAAGTAAGTTGTACAAGTTACTTTATAGATTTTAAATTGACATGTTTGATAACATGTCTGCTATTATATTGACCCAAAATTCATTTTTTTTCATTTTATCCGGTTTTTTATTCACAGTGAACTTTAAGGGGGGCGCCCTATCCAGCATTTTCAAAAAATCGATTTTTTTTTTCATTAATCGATTGGGTCATGTCTTGAAAGTATATTCTCAAAATATTATGACTCAACTCTGAATATTGTGACACCCACAGTTCGGGCGCGCTGTGACCGCTGTGGGTGCGATTTGGCGCGCGATGCACAGCAAATGTTTCTCGCTCTTTTTATGCTTGTTAGACCCATCTAATTGTTCCTTTCACGCTATTCTTTATCGACAGAGGATAAATGCGTTATACTTTATCTCTCTTTATCGGCAGAGAACAAATTTAACCTAACCCTTATTTAAACTTTAAATCGATTTTTCTCAAAACTGTGTTTTCCAAATTGCGGTACACGATTGTGAAAAAACTACTACACCGATTTTCGATTTCTAAAAAGTTTTTGGTAAATTATTAAATAAACGAGTGCATGAATGTCTGAAATTATAAAAAAAAGTTTTTTTATACACTTTTTAGCCACATTTAGCAGCCAAAAATGACGAAAAAAAAGCACTTTTTTTTCAAGACGTGATTTCAATATTTTGAAATCAAATTTTTTGGAGTTGCTGACATTCATGCACTCGGGGGAAGCCTGCTGAATAATAAAAAAATTGGGTTGCATGTTTCAGATGAAAACTTTGGGCTCCACGATGTACCGCGAAAAATCCGTCCGCCGCAACACGCCACACGCGATCATCAATAAGTCCGCCATTTTTTTATTTTAGTTCTTGAAAAAATGCTTTTTTTGTAGTTCAAACATGTCTTTAAATATATGCAAAAAATTATTCGTGTGTGTTTTTATTTTCCGAGTGAAAAAAAATCCCAAAAAATGACCATTTTTTGACGTGCTGGATAGGGCGCCCCCCTTAAATATTTTTTCAATTCGTGATGCTGCATACTGGACTACTTCATTTTAAATTGCAAGCTATGAGATAAGTTTTTAATTTCTATAATAATCCTTCTTTAAATTGAGTATTTTTACACTACCGTCGGAAATTGTGCGCACGGTGCTTGTCATCGCTATTAAAAATCACTGCTGACTTTGAACCACGATATCTCGGTGAAAAAAAGAGATAGGGCATTTTTAAAAATACACGTGGAAAGCTTATGAAATTCCACGTCTAGTGATGCTCAATAAATATTTTTTTGACTTTCTGAAAATAATACAGCACGTGAGGAGTTGAAAAAAAATTCAAGATTTTTTCAAATTCTCTACCTCAACTTCAACTTTTTGCATGACCTAGGAAATTTTTTTTCAAAATCTGAAAATTATACGACATAAAGTCTAAACTCTTATCTTTAATTTAAGCCAAAAAAACTTGAAAAATATTCATGGGTACCCGAGATACGATTAAAAATGTTCAATCGTATCTGAGCTGAATTTTAATCGACGATCACGGTTCTCGGCCGGTTTGTTGCTCGCCTCCTTCGTTGATGCAGGACCGAAAGGCCACGCGCAAAGGTGGCGCTTAAGGGGGTCTCCTTATCCAGAACCTTCAAAAAAGGCACTTTTTCCCAATTTTCTATGAAGCAGAAAATAAAAACACCGGTCAAAGATTTTTCGCATATATTTAGGTACATATTTGCGCAGCGTCTCACCACGGACAATTAATTTTGCGTGCATGATATTGTCCAAAGTTTTCATCTGAAACACATATATATTTGTTTTTTTTTATTCAGAAGGGTCTTCCGCTTGTAGTGAACCTAAAAAATTGTAAAAAAAAATTTTTTTATCGATCTTTTGAGTTACTTTCCAGAAAAATCAAATTTTTCAACTTTTTTTTGTTTAAAATCCGTTATTTATAATGAAAATAAATACTGTATCATGAAAACTAAAGGTTCGCTATATGCGCATTTTAATTACCTACAAATAGAAAAAAAGTTTATAATAACAACTTAATTGGTTCTCCTTTAATCATGCACGCAATTTTGAAAAAAGTGTTTTCGAGAAAACGCGCTTTAAAGTTTTCAGACGGTGAAAAATCAACTTACGCAGAGCCACTGCTTGGAACTCTACCATCAAAACTATTCCGATATGAACTGTAAAATTTTGCGACAATATTCTCTGATAATAGTTCCATGGATTGAAACAAAAAAAAAAAATCGATTTATCGAATGTTCTGGATAAGGAGACCCCCTTAAGTGGAGCTCTCTTATATGTTCTTTGATCCAAGAACGTGTTTCCTTTATTTCCTTTCCTTTTATTCTTAGTCGATATTTGCAATGACTATTAAAATTTTTATTAATGTTCTAGTTTATAAGAATTTTAAGAAATAAAAAATGTTTACGTATCATTGTTCTATTCGTTAACATGGGCATAATATTGGATTTAAATAATTTTTAATAATCACAAATAACAATAAATATTTTTTAAAATTTAGAATAATTAGAAATAAAAATTACTAATGAACACAATCAAAAATACATATAAGAGAGCTTCACTTGAGCACTTACTATTTAAAATTAGATGGTTGAATTCGAAATTTTTGCCACTGCCTACATTATCGAAGGATCATTAGCCGCGTATCAGATAGGAAATTTCAAACTCAACCATCTAATTTGAAATCATTACAGCCGTAAGACGGTGCCACCCGGCGATATAAAAGAGGTATGCCTATGTAGATGAGCTGGTTAAAGTAGCCGACCGGCAATCGAAAGACCCGGGCTCGAATCCTGGCACAGTCGGACAGTCTCTTTTTCCATGAAAAGATTTCAAATTCTTTAAATTTACTATTTAATTTTAATAACCCATGCCCGAAAATTAGTTAATATATATATATTATTTAATAATTTTTTAATAGTGTCAACGCATAACATCTGGACACAAAATATTTTTTGTTTTCCTCAAATCAATATTGTAGAAAAAAAATCTATTTGAATATTCTTAAAGTTGACTCATTAAAGGAATATTTCTATTAATTAGGTGAGTTTGAAATTTTTGTCTCTGCCTACATTATCGGAGGTTCACTAGTCGCATATCAGATAGGATACGTTGTCGACAGCCCCTGCTAGAAGTAAAAGGATATAAATCTTATCACCTCCAATCACTTTCTATCTCAAGTATAGAAAGAGATAAGGAAAATTAATCGCAGCCTATCCCTAGTCTTTACACCTGTTTCTCTTTCTATTCCCTGTCTATCAACATTTATCTCTTTCTTTCTCTTGCTTATATTATTGTATACAGTTCTATCTTTTTCTATCAGTTCCTCTATCCACCTTTATATTATTCTATCTCTCGTCAATCCATCTCTATATTCTTCTATCTCTTGTCTATACACCTCTATCAATTTCAATCTCCTTGTCAATATAATCACTAACTTATCTCCTTCAATGTTCCCCATTGTATCCCAGCCTAAATCTTGGCTATAGTCTTCTATCTCTTTCAGTCTTTCTGTCAATATAATCACTAACCTATCTCTTTCGATCTCCTCTATTGTATCCCAGTGTATCTCCTTGCTATCTACCTCCATCTTTTTCAATCTCTCTGTCAATGTAATCATTCGCTTATCGCTTTCAATCTCTCCTATTCTTTCCTACCCTATAAACTGCCTATACACTTCTATCTCTTTTAATCTTTCTGTCAATATAATCACTAACCTATTTCTTTCGATCTCCTCTATTATCTCCTGGCTATCTACCTCTATCTTTTTCAATCTCTCTGTCAATGTAATCATTCGCTTGTCGCTTTCAATCTCTCCTATTCTATCCCAGCCTATCAACCGTCTATCAACCGTCTATCCACTTCTATCTCTTTCAATCTCTCTGTCAATCTAATCACTATCCTATCTCTTTCAATCTCTCCCATTGTACCACAACCTATCTGTCGTTTATATACATATACGTATATAGCATAATATATCTAAATTTAATGTTGTGACAGGACATACTGATAAAGCTTGACGTAGCTCTGTTGTAAGAAACTTATTTTTTATTTTCATACATCTAAATTTGTCAGCAAATATAAAATGCAAAATTTTCAGTTCATAAGATGATCCAATAGTATAATAGTAATTATTATTATATTACTGGATTTCAACAGTGTTAGGTAATCTAGCGACAAACGAAGAATCCCCAACTTCCATATACATCAATTTTTTATCAATGAATTCCAATGGAACAGTTATGGTTGAAGTAGTGCATTGAATTTTCCTAATATGAGAAATCTGCAAATCCATGGGAACTTCGCTGTACAAGTGTAATGATACGTACGTTGTACCATTTTTATACTTAAAGTCTGTAATTTCACCAATTTCCTTTGAAGTCAATACAATAAAAGTGTCATTAGTTTTTGTAGGCCTGATATACTTTGTGCTATGAAATATTGATGACTTGAATATACAACGCTGATATAGTTGCGCCCCATCTTCAGATTGTCCAAGAGGTCCGAGAAGTAGTATTTGATCACTTGCTTTGACAGCATTTTTACAATCAGGATGAGAAAACATATTTTCACAAAAATTTACACACGTTTCAGAGGATACAAGTATTTGTAGCGTGTGATCGAAAGTAAGCTTTAATAATGTTCTTTTTGCTATCTGATCATACACGCCTTTAGGTCCAGTTATTGCCTGTTTAAGGTAGAAAATAGCACCTTCGAAAGGAAATGTTGATGTGGACCACAAAGGTCCTGTCATTCGCACTGATTGAACTAAATGTAACAGACTATGCATGTTAAAGGTCATCACGCTCTGTCCAAACATCTCCTGGGCCTTTGCAACAAAGATAAGAAGCTTTTTCGCACAGTCTTAATTCTGCTTTAGAAATGGAATCTTGTAGTAAAATAAAAATACTGTCTACAAGGAGAATATAATGATCTAATACTTCGGTTGGAATCAGACCCTGCAAACATATTGGAGAGTAAAATAGCAACCAAGATCGCCATTCGGAAGCTTTCCACTTAGCTTTCTCGTTTATTGGTCTTGGTTGACGGTGAATTTCATGCAGAGGAGTCATTTTAAGTAGTCTTGAGTTTAATTCTCTAACCCCTTGTGCCGTTATAACTTTGGTCTCAATCCAGACATCCCATAAATATTTGACAATACCTAAAAGCTCCGTTTAAAGTTATAAAGTAAAAATCAGAGTTTTCTTTTTGTAACTTCTTATACAACAGACCATCGTAGACATCCCTCATTACGTTGAACTTATTTTCACGAACTTTTAGATCGCGAATACTTTTTAGTAACGCATCTTTTTATCTTTATTCTGTAGAAGTATCTCCAACTGGTATTTCAAGTCTATATGAATCACGTAATTTTATGATTGCGTTGTCAATTCGTATTTTAATCCACACATGCAAGTAACGTCACATTTTTTAAATTTTCCTTTTGAAACCGGTAGTAGTAATGGTTTACAACATTTTTCACATAGAAAACATAATTTTATTACTTCATCAGGTGGATCATATAACTGATCTCCAGCAAAAATTTTACACATTTCAAACAAAGCATCTCTTGCCTCATATGTGCAATGAAAGCGTATACTGTAAGCCATAACCATCAGCGATACACCACGAGTAGATAATTGAGATTCGGGGAACATCACCACATGACTCATTTTTCTGAAAGAATTCAAAGATTCAGTCTTTTCAAAAGTTCAGTCACCTTCATTACCGCAGCATTCTTCACAATCCTCATAGTCATTCCAGTCATCATCGCTAAAGTTAATTGAAGAATTGAAAGAAAAGGCTTCTTCATTTAAGTTGGTGTTTTCAAATTTTGATTCTTCAGACTTTAAATCCTCTTCTAATGATACACTTGTCGCTAGGGCATTGTTCTCTTCGAAAGCCAAGTTTATTTCCAAATCCGAAAAACTGCTGTGGAATCCACAGTAATTGTCGACATTTTTATTTCTGCATCATCCATGTGATTCGCTGATGAGATGGAATCTATATATAGGAATAATGAAAAAATTTAGAGCTGGGATAAATATTACCATTAATATTTGATTAAATCGAATGATGAAGGTGAAAGGAATTTCAAGGATTACATTGAAGACATGAGAATGACAACTGGATAAAGATCAATCTGTGAACATTTTTGTTTTAACGGTTTGAAGTAATTTAGGGCATCATAAACAAATGTTAGAAAAAATATATATATACAGGGTGAAGCACATAAAGAGTTACATATCAATAGCACTCAAACTATTGATCATATCTAAAAATGTCTAAGACAAAAGTTTCAGTGTTCGAGATGGCCGCCATACTGGACCACCCTATTTTTTTTATCGGTGGAGGCGCTGAAGATACGTCAAGGTCAACTCCACTGTTTTAAATGGAACCATGTATTTTTCATCGATGACATTATTCTATAGGTCCCTGAATTCATCTTAAAATCTCTAATAATGTCATCGAAAAAAAATACATGGTTCCATTTAAAAAAGTGGAGTTGACCTTGACGTAGCTTCAGCGCCTCCACCGATAAAAAAATAGAGTGGTCGAGTATGACGGCCTTCTTGAACACTGAAACTTTTGTCTGAAGCATTTTTGGATATGATCAATAGTTTGAGTGCTATCGCTCTGTAACACTTTATGTGCCTCACTATATATATATATAACCACCCTATTACATATGTGATAGGTCCAAAAAAAATTTTTATGTGCATGTAATCACTCGCCTATCTCTTTCAATATCTCCTTTTCTATCCTAACCTATGTCTTATCTATCCACCTCTATTTTTTTTCAATCTCTTTGTCAATGTTATCATTCACCTATCTGTTTCAATCCCCCACATTCTATTCCAGCCCGTCTCTCGTCTACCAACCTTTATCTTTTTCAATCTCTCTCTCCATGTAATCATGATGTTCTGGCCATTTATGTTCTGGCCATTTGTTCTTCGAACAAGAAGCCATTAAGTGAAGAAGAAGAAGAACATGTAATTATTCACTTATCTGTTTCAGTCCCAAACATTCTATTCTAGCATATCTGTCGTCTACCAACGTATTCGTGCCGAAGACGGCGTTTTGCAAACTGTTTTTGAATTAAAGTATTTTTGACGGGTACGTAAAAAGTTTTGCAATATTCTTCAATCAATTCTGAATCATTTGAAAATTATTAATTGTTTTTTCTTCGTTAATAATAAAAAGTAATGATTTTTTAGGACGAATGGTACAATGAACGAATGTTAAGAATAAAATTGCTTTTTTCAAGGAAGTTTTTCAATTGTTTTGACAATTTTCATTTGTTTAAATAATTGTAAATATTTTCATTAAAAAATGTCGCTGTTAACATTCCTGAAGTGTATCGTTTATTTCAAAAAGAACAAACTTTTCATAATTCGATGGACAAAAACTGAAAAATAAATTCATGAATTGTGTCATTAATTCCAGAAAGTAATAACGCTTATTCTGCCATTGTACCATTCATCCCAGATAATAATAACTGTTCGTGATGTAAAGAGAAAAAAAGAACAATAATTAATTATTTAAACAATCTAAAATTAGTTTACAATATTGCAAAATTTTATACTTAACCGGCAAAATTAATTTTTTTCGAAAATATAATAAGATATAATTATATCTCAATATGGACATTTTTTGACATTTTACAATATCAAAAGAAATATATACATTGTTCATATTAAACAGATTCAAGAAAGTAATAATACTACATTTTCCTGATTCTCAGAAAATAACCGGCTTTAAGATTTATGAGATGGAGAAGTGGATAAAAACAATTTGATTTTTCCCTCCTCCCACGCATAACTCAGCATGAAACACGTAGCCCGACCTGGGCCACGGATTTCCCGGACCAAGGGAATGAATGTCAAGGAGGAAATCCATGGCCCTGGTCGGACAACGTGTTTCATGCTGAGTTTGGTACGCCCCGTTCTGGGCCTGGCCAGGGCCACACACAAATTTTAGTTCGGAGAGGGTCACATGAATGTCAAGGAGGAAATCCATGGCCCTGGTCGGGCAACCTGTTTCATGCTGAGTTTGGTACGCCCCGTTCTGGGCCTGGCCAGGGCCACACACAAATTTTAGTTCGGAGAGGGTCACATGCTTCTATAGTTTGCTGGAACTTTATATTTAAAAAGAAGAGAAATTTTGTTCATCTTGTAAAATAACATTTTTTATCTTTATCCTGGTTTCATTCTCATATTTTCATATCCAGTCAATAGAATATATACATATTCCGATATTCTGATTTCAGCGTTCAATACATATATATTGTTATTAATTTAGGGTAATAAAGTAAAAAAACTTCGCGTTTTAGTGAAACAAATGTCATATGATATTTGCATTTTAGGAATATTACTTTTATTATATATTTACCAATTCTTAAACTCTCTTTGAATTGCTTCAATTTTTTCTGCCATCGCCAACGAGTTGTCGCATGTACCTCTTTCGGATCATAATCCGCATCACGTATCTGGTTCTTACGTCGCTTAAGTTGTCCTGTTTCTTCGTTGCCCATTTCGAAGAGATATGAGAAGAGTGTTCCTGAAGAAATATGAAATCAGATTTCATATACGAATAGCAGAGGCTTAAAGAATCCAGACAACCCTAAACTCTATTACAGTTTCCATCGGGACCGTACATTTGCATTGGCGCAGTGCTTAATACATAATATATCCTTCATTTATTTATCTTCTAGGGAAAAGCAACGCGGTGCTCTTCAATGACTTTTCTTAAATTAAAAATGACCCTAGGGTGCCACGTGAAATACTTTTTAATTTGGAAAATTAAACCTTTCCCCTATATTTATACGAAAATTATGATAGTTTCTTTATGAACATTTTTTACTTTAAATACTGTTAAAACATTGAATTAAAAAATTTAGTTAATTTTATTCAAATTAAGAAAAGAATAGTTTCATATGCCTATCACATATATATGTCGTCGAAAAAAATTGTATTGTTATAATGCAACACATACGGAATTGTTAAAAATTTCTGAATTTATAGTGGTCACATATTTTTAGTACCTGTTAAGTCTAGAAAAGTATACCTATATATGAAATTTCACTCTATTATTGTATATACATAATTCGTACTTACCAAACAGTATTTTCCTGAATTATGATAGCAACACTTAGCAGCACGTGGTAACTACTGTTTCATGGAGAAATCATCAGGGATAGACCTTTTTATCCTGAAAGGCGCTGGTGCGCATGTCAGTGATCCCAGAATGCATAAGATTTTTGCTCCCACCATGGATCCCACCAGCTCATGGTTTCTTCCTCGCTCCACTGCCAGAAGTTGGTTGACCGTTGAATGAGGAAGACGCAATGAGCTGGTGGGATGCATGGTGGGAGCAAAAATCTTACGCATTCTGGGATCACTGGCGCATGTGCCGAAATTTGACGTAATTTCCGGATTTTTCGTCAAGTTTTGTATAGAAAAACGATATTTATTGTTATAAATTAATATACTAAACAAATAAAAAAGCATAAATATTAAGAAAACGAAATAGGCGAAAATCCACAACAAATTGAAAAAAAATCCGGTGAAAAAACAGTAAAAAGTGCGGTTAAATCGTCAAATAGGTGCGAATGTTTACTACACGTTATAGTAGAATTTGATAAATATTGTACCTGCGTTACGTACATTCCTTCACTAGTTTTTAAAAATTTACATTAAACTTAAGAAATTACAAAATACATGTTTAAAAAAGTATATTTTAATTATTTTTTTAAAGCTACAAAATATTTTTTAATTTTCAGATATTTATTACTACATACTACAGTGAAATACTATGCTGTAGTTAAAAAAATTTTCTTAATATTATTAACTTATTTATTACTGCAGGCTATAGTAAAAGTAAGAAAAAACATGTCAAACATTCAGTTTATTTCATTTTAAAGAGTTACAAAGATGTTATTTTTAATATTATTGAGGTATTTACTTCTACATAGTATCGTAAAAGGTTGTTTTTATAAATGAATGTAAAAATGAAAAAGTACATTTAAAAATGTGCTGCAATGTGATACTGACGGATATAAAAGTATTGTATGGTAGAAGAGCTGTTTCAAATGTTTATGTTATGGTTATAAAATTAATCGCATTCAATAAATTTTTAATATAGTACAAAAATTGAATTGATTATTTTCCAAAATAACTTTAAATATCTTTTCTGCATACAAGACTTGACGAAAAATGCATTTGTCAACAGCAGTCAACGGGGTCAATCGATGACGGATGTAAACATTCGCACCTATTTCACGATTTAACCGCACTTTTTACTGTTTTTTCACCGGATTTTTTTTTCAATTTGTTATAGATCTTCGCCTCTTTCGTTCTCTTAATATTTATGCTTTTTTATTTGTTTAGTATATTAATTTATAACAGTAAATATCGTTTTTCTATACAAAACCTGACGAAAAATCCGGAAATGGCGTCAAATTTCGGCACATGCGCACCAGCGCCTTTCAGGATAATAAGGTCTATTAAAATTTCAAATTTGAAGATGTGATGTGGTTGGCCAGCAAGTTACGTGCATGGTGATTGGCTGGTTTCACTCTCGGACAGCGTTAATTGGCCACATCAAGCAATGAAATTGGTCATTGCGTGCCATGCGGTGTAGTCGTTCTCGATTAAAAACGTGGTCGCGCAATAAATTAAAGTTTCTGAAAAAGTGTGGAAATAATATGTATGCGTGTGTGAAATACTCACGTTGGTGTGCGGGGCACACTGACGTGGCCGTGATAGACACCAGTGAGATAATAAGCAATTTCGATGCTTCGTGTTTCGATCGAGGCAAACTTTTTAATATCACTTGCGAGAAGAGTGCCAATAAAAAATTCTCTGCATTGATATTATTCGTCACGAGTAAGTACACATTATCAGGCCCGGGTCCCACTTAAATATTGAAGAATTAGAATTTAGTTTAAGAATGTTTCTACATGTTTTTCCTCCAATATTTTATTTATAAAATAATAATTTTTTACAGACCTCCGTCTTTATGTTATTCACGCCTGTGAACAATTATTTTGAAAAATTACAAATTGGGTAAAAAAAAATGTAGAAACTGAATTGCTCTTATGATAAAGTATTTCAAGTCCTTAAGTCATATTTAAATTGCTTGGAATCTTTTGGGGTCCTTTTAAAATTTACTGGGAGTTTCATGAAATTGTTTGAAACTCAATTGTTCACAAGAAGTGGACTCTAATTCTGTTTATTTAAGAAACAAAAAAAACGCAACCTCTTAATACCACTGCCCAAATTATAATTCATATGTTATCCCTGCGGACAAATTTATATTGTTAAACTTTCGGCATTATAGAGACAAGGAAAGAAGCTATGCACAGAATGGCCTCTGAGAGGCATAAGTATCCGCCATTGAAGAGAGCTACCCCAGCGACATCAGGTTCAGATGCTGAAAATTTAAATCTGAATTCTTCAGTCTTAAAGAAACAAACTACCAAACGTGTCTATCAGCCGGCAACAACACAACTTTCAAGCTTGATAAAATCGAAAGTAATGAAAATTCAAAAACGAAATCTTAAAATTGATGACGCGCTGTTGGTAAGCAGCGAGGAGAGCGAAAGGTCTGATGTAGAACTTACGCACCCACAAAAGGTGGACAAATTATGTTACTTCATAAAGTATACTTTGAAGTTATTATCTTCATTGAAAAACATAGATTCTATGATTACCTTTTTCAGGTCAAAAAGGGAAAAGAAAAAGGTGGTTCGAACTTCAAAAAGTCAGTTCCGGTTAATAGTGTATGTGTAATTTTGCTGGTTGGATTTTTCCTTCTGTTAGGAATTGAATAAATTAAGCTTCTTGAAATATCTACTATAAATTCATGTATTTGTATTCGTTGACATAAACAATCGTGCTATTTTATGTACAGTTAATGTTGGGAACGATGATTAACGTTATTTATATGTAAAGGTCCGACTCAGACGACGAGCTCTGAAGTCGGTGAGGGCAGAACAAAATCTAACAACTTAAAAATCCGGTAACAAAGATGAGCAGCAATCGATGATGCCATTGGCACTTACAATTTGTGTTTTGTAGGAATACGGAGTACTCTCATTGGACGATGACAATTAAACTGAAACTATTGGCAACACCCACTAAGGCCGCATCTTGTCGGCATACTTCGAAGGGTCAGGCTGACCTGACTAGAGTGAATGTGCAAAGGATGACTATAAAAGTACGCTTCTTCGAATACTTAGTTTTCTCTTATTTCCTAAATAGACCCAATATAAGGATTAAAGTAAATTGGTATTCAAGAGGTTGGAGCAAGTACTGAATTTTGGGCTGATTGAATGAAGCTTACAATTTTGTTCTTAAAAGTAATAAATGGATAGGAAACCAGATGTGCTGCTACGTGAGAAATTACAATTTTAAAACTATTCATCAAATCCGGTACAAAGAGACGAGGGAAACTAAAATCTATAGAAAATGTGTTTACACAGGACTCAACAGTGTAAGAGAGCAGACAAAACAAAATTCAGGTGATGAATATCTTGTATCTGAGTCAGAAAATGAGGACGTAAACTTTGGCTCAAAAGACGACTGTGCATTCTTAAAAAATTTGTTGAAAGAAAAAAATAAAGAAATTGCGAAAAAAGAGAATAAAATTTGTGAACTACAAGCTGAGATACTGGAGTGTAATAGAAGAAACTCGGGTCTTCAAGACAAGTTATTGTTACGACTTGACGCTATGGACAGTATGTATACAGTAATTGCTTCTATTTATAAATATATTTTAATTTAAAACTGATATATTGATTTATTGATCTATTTCTCTGCTTTCAGAAAACATTCAGGACGTAGAAAAGGATGCAGCAAACCAACTTGGAAAAGAAACCTTCGACAAAGTTGGTGCTTTAAAGGAAAATAAAGTACGAGTCTCCTACGTATCATTTTTATTTAAAAAAATTACTTTCGTTCTGGTAAAAAATTACTAAATTGAGTTTTATTTCAGATTCATATCGGACAAAACATCTGGATTGAGAAGGATAAATATGACTGCGTTTTGGTGGTAGCAAAATCTCCCCAGACATTCATTAATCACTTGGCTGAGTCAACATTTGGATTAAAAGTGCTTATAAACAGTAGTGTTACTGGAGCATGTTCAAACAGGATAAAAAAATTGAACCCTACAGCACGCCCTCGCCTTAACGGGAAAATCGTCTCAATCCTTTCACTCTATTTTTCGTTTTATAATAGCGTTCTTTTTCAAAATGTAATTTTTATGCAGCATTATCTCCAAGCAGATCGAACAAAAATAAGGAAAATGAAATTGAATTTATTGATACAGAGAATGTTGAACAAAATGATGAAGAATTTAGCGAGATTTCGATGAATCAATTAGAGGTGGAAGAGCCATCACCATTGGTAAGATTTTTTTATAAATTCGTCATTTCCCTTTGTTTCAATATACTAGAATTCCATTTTTATTCCGTAAGATGAATTGTTTTAGAATTTAAATCAATTTGAGCTTACTACTTAAACTTAGATATAATTGCTGTAACTTTTAACAACTAACGTTTCTTCATAGAATGATGAAGAAAAAGAACAGAACACAATGTCTCATGTAGACGAGGAAAACGAACTGGAAACTTAGTAGTCCGCGAAGATGTGCTACCACAACTTACTAATATTTTGCGTTTACAAAATTTTATTACAATTTTTCTTTAAGAAAGTTTACTAATATTGTCAAGTGAAGGAAGTAGGATGAGGCGTGAGCGTGTATTTTTGCTACTTATATTTAAATTTCTTCCAGATATGAATTATTCTTAACTAAAATTACGTTGTAAACCAAAAGGTAGATCGTAATTTTTCTCAAATAAAAAGAAAGAATATTATTTACCATGGGCATGTGATACTTAGTAACTAGTTGCCATATGAGCCACACCAGTTTCTCCGGGGTTTTCTCCACAAAAAGAAATATTCTCTAGCTGAAACTTTGAGAAAGGGAAAAGAACATGAAAAAATACGTTTGTGCACTGTCTTTCCTAAAAAAAACTGGGAGAAAAAATATTAGGATGGTAAAACAAGAATTTACTTTTTTTTTAAATTAAAAAAAAAAAGAATTTATAGATATACGTTTCCATGTTCTTTGCCATTTCCGAAATCTTTAGCGAACAATATTGTTATTCTGAAAATGTTTTTATTTATTTGATTTATGTATTCTCTTTGAAAGTAATCGGAGAAACTGATATGGCAAAATACAAAGTGTAAACCTCAAATGTGATAATAGCTTTCGTTAAGATAGTATTATGCGCACGAAAGACTTTACCACGAGAGCAATTTAGTTTCTACAGGCTTTTATCCACAATTTTTAATTTTTCAAAAAAAATAATTGTTCATTGAAAATTGTGGATAAAAACCTATACGAATTAAATTGCTAATATGGTAAAGTATTGAATGCTCCTAAGTTACAGTGTTTTTAAAATGACCTAAGTGGAGATTTAGAGAGGTCGAGTTTTCAAAATCTCGGGTTTTCGGCGCATATTGATATTTATTTAAGGATCATGTGTTCAGGTTCTAATGACTGTCGATTGTTCTTGATTATAGTAGTAGTGTGAGCGTTTACTTTTATTATTATTATTTTTATTTTAACATTGTTTCAATATCACTATTATTCTTAACAAAAAACTCGGGCTTTTCAAATTCATTACCTATGCCTAGGCAATGTATAGAATGCCAAGAATGCATAGTATAATTATCTTAAGTTTATATGTTCGTCTTTTTAATCGATGTTGATAATTTCAGTTCTAAAAGGCGTTAATAAATATTTGAATTTTTAATAAATTACAATGAGTTCAATTATTTCGGTTAAAATCCTACTCTGATCATAAATATGTAACACGTTTTAAAATTACGGACTGTTCGCTCCGTCTACTTCTGCTTAACACAACTTTACATACGTTCATACTAAGTCAATTTTATCTTTTTCTATCTCTTTGTCTATGTTTCCTTAGAATGAAGTTTAATATCTTTTTATATGTGAGTCGACGTTCGTGTTCCAGATTGCTACCCTTTTATTATCCCTGAGTTTATCCCTCTGGCCTGAAATTTTTTATTCCTTTCTGTCTTGTCTGCCTCTCCTTATTCGAAAATGAGGTATATATTTCATTCCAAAACATCATGTAACTATATTTTCCATAAGATTAATTATTCTTTCACTAGATAAAGAATATATATCACTCAAAGAATAGTTAATCTTGTGCAAAATAGTTACATGTTTTAGAATAAGATATACCTCATTCCGGAATACGGAGGGGTAGACGAAAGAAAAGGAATAAAAAATTTCTGTCGAGAGGGATAAACTAAGGGATAATAAAAGGTAAGCTTTCTCTGACACGAATGTCGATTCAGGTATATAGAGGGATATTAAAATTCATTCCAAAAAGATATAGATGAGGGATCGAAAGAAATGAGTATTTCCACCACGATCTGATAGAAAAGGATAATAATTCTGGGATAGAAAGAGATACAGGTTTGGCATAGACTAAGCGACAGAAAGGGATAGCTATTCTTAAATGTGACTGATAGAGTCAGGGATAGCAAGAGATAGACAAGCGGAATAGACTAGGAGATAGAAAGAGATAGCTTCTCTCAAACTTGGGTGATAGACTGAAGGATAGGAAGAGATAAATATTTAAGATACGCTAAGAGATGGAAGAAGATATAGTTATTCTCTTGTTTGGGTGAGGAATGGAAAGAGATAGAGACATTCCATGACATGAGAGATAAACTGCGAAATAGGAAGAGATAGATATTACCATTCACATGAATAGAGTGAGAGATTAAACAGGATAACGTTTTGGGGATGCAAATCAGCTACTTGAAAGAGATAGACAAGTTCTATATCTTTCTATCCAACAATTTCTATCCCTTTCTATCGCTTTACTTCCAGCAGGGAGGTGTCCTCGTAGACAATTTGAAACTCTTATATCGCAAATAATGCAATAAATTCAAATATTTAAAGAATTTGAAAATCTTTCTGTGGATTTTAAAATTCTTTAAATATTTCTATTTTTCAAAATATATTTTAAGTGGTATTTAGAGCCGTAAAATAATTACTAAAATCTGCCGAACCTTAACCTCCAGGCATGAAATATTTTGTAATCCCCTTAAATCGATTTTGCGAAAACAATGTATTAGAATACTTTTCAAGAAACACATTTAAGATGCATTTGCATTTGCACATATCAAAATATATTTTACGTGGTATTTAAAACAGAGAATAATTGTCAAAATCTGTGGAACCCTAACCTCCAGGCATGAAATATCCTTTATTTCCTCAAAGTTGATAACTTCAAAAATAAACTTAATAATAAAAAGAAAGGTACTAGAAATACTTCTAAAGCAGTAACTGAAGTCTTTCTGGAAAATACAAAGAATCCTGGGTATAAAAAGATAATTAATAAACTCTTAACTACTTATGAAGGATAGAGCTCTATGCCTCAAAAATTCATTTTCTACATTCTCCTTTAGTATTTTTCTAAACAAATGTAGGGGCTGTCGAAATAAACAAGGTGAGAGATTCCACCAAGATTTTTCCGCTGTGAAGAAGATATGTGGGTAAATCCATGATCAATACGCTTGCCAATTATTGCTTGATGATCATTCGTGATTCTTCTGAAACTACCCGTAAAAGAGCAGGAAATCCGCTTTTTACAAAGCACTTAAAATCGACACAAACCTAAACTCATACCCAAACTCATGTCCGTGAAGTTAGCACTCCGACCATGGAAAATCCAAACTTTTTTTGGTGAAATCGTTTGGTGGTTGTTTGGTGGTCGTTAGGTGGTAGTTTTCGACGTTTGGTGGTCAAAATTACAAAAACTACAGAATTTTTAGTGTTGGAGTGCTAACTTCACGCTGCACTCCACATGTTAATATTTTCCAAAATTTCTTTTTGTAATCGTTTGGTGGTCGTTAGGTGGTAGTTTTTGACGTTTGGTGGTCAAAATTGTGGGAGATATCATTTTTCAAAAAAATCTTTTATAGTATGCGCAGAAGATCTGCGCATGTGTGCACTTGGCGCGCAATTTGAAAACAAAATTATAAAAAACTATTCAGATCGTTTAATAATCTATTAAATTACATTTATTTTATGCATCTTTAAATGCTTTACATTATTCAAAGGTAAACATCATCCTTCAATAGCTATCTTAAATTTACATCACATTTATTATCTCAAAAACTAAGTTTCTTGATATTTTAAAATAATTCTATTTGGAAGCACTTCATGATTGTTTGGTAATCGTCTGGAGGTAGTTTCTGACGTTAGGTGGTCACAATTGTGTCAGATAATAATTTTTCAGACAATTTGTCACAGTGTGCACGAACGTTGGTGCGCGCATACTAAACTGGCGCGAAATTTAAAAGACGGTAATACACAAAGTACAACTAAATACCTTGGGTAGCATATTTGATCATACAGAAAACGAATTTGATAGAAGTGTTAATTGTTTTTGAATAATTTTTTGAACAACTAAATATTGCTACGTAAAAAAGTATTATGTATAACACTTATTGTACTTGTCTAATGTTTCTCTTTAAAGCAAGTTTAAAAGAAACGAGGATTGTATCACTAATTTAGTATAAGTAGAAATATAATACTGAAAGTGTTAATTTTAGATCTGAAGTATATAATGTGTATAATATTATATTTATATGTGCTTTATGAATCTTTTCGTCCAGAAACTCCTAATGCATATTTCAAATATGTTTGCTATGTTCCATACATATAGGTGCCTGTGTTGAAAATTTTGGAAGAATTCTTATGTAATACGATTTCGCACACTATTTTCGTTGGAGCTCTTATTTTCCGAATCGTTCAAGCTTTTCAAAATGAAGTAGTCCAGTATGCAGCATCACGAATTGAAAAATTACTTGAAGTTCACTATGAATAAAAAACCGGATAAAATGAAAAAATATAAAAGATTTTGCTCACGAACCGATCGGAATTTTTTTCAAAAAATGTTTATTATTAAAGAAGGATGCCAAATTGGTTCACAATGGCAAAACGCAAACAAGTTTTACATTCATGACAACTTCTCGTGAAGACCTTATTACCGGCGTCTAAGCTATGAGATAAGTTTTTAATTTCTATGATAATTCTTTTTTTAATTTTCTTCTATATTGTAATCCTTTACAGAAATTTTGAATTAATCTTTGAATTTATGGCACTGAAGAGGGCCCCCATATGTGGCCGAAACTTTTGCCTTTCTTTCTTTTTGCGCATTTTTAAATGTAATAATAATTTTAATCAAAGAAAATAAGAAGAAACTGACTCTATGCCAAAGAAATGAACAAACATTATTGAAAAGCTTGAACGATTCGGAAAGTAAGAGCTCCAACGAAAATAGTGTGCGAAATCGTATTACATAAGAATTCTTCCAAAATTTTCAACACAGGCACCTATATGTATGGAACATAGCAAACATATTTGAAATATGCATTAGGAGTTTCTGGACGAAAAGATTCATAAAGCACATATAAATATAATATTATACACATTATATACTTCAGATCTAAAATTAACACTTTCAGTATTATATTTCTACTTATACTAAATTAGTGATACAATCCTCGTTTCTTTTAAACTTGCTTTAAAGAGAAACATTAGACAAGTACAATAAGTGTTATACATAATACTTTTTTACGTAGCAATATTTAGTTGTTCAAAAAATTATTCAAAAACAATTAACACTTCTATCAAATTCGTTTTCTGTATGATCAAATATGCTACCCAAGGTATTTAGTTGTACTTTGTGTATTACCGTCTTTTAAATTTCGCGCCGGTTTAGTATGCGCGCACCAACGTTCGTGCACACTGTGACAAATTGTCTGAAAAATTATTATCTGACACAATTGTGACCACCTAACGTCAGAAACTACCTCCAGACGATTACCAAACAATCATGAAGTGCTTCCAAATAGAATTATTTTAAAATATCAAGAAACTTAGTTTTTGAGATAATAAATGTGATGTAAATTTAAGATAGCTATTGAAGGATGATGTTTACCTTTGAAT
Organism: Diplolepis rosae; assembly: GCA_030998225.1. Taxonomy (NCBI): domain Eukaryota; kingdom Metazoa; phylum Arthropoda; class Insecta; order Hymenoptera; family Diplolepididae; genus Diplolepis; species Diplolepis rosae. The sequence continues at coordinate 1,257,270 of JAPYXD010000700.1, forward strand.
AATGTAAAGCATTTAAAGATGCATAAAATAAATGTAATTTAATAGATTATTAAACGATCTGAATAGTTTTTTATAATTTTGTTTTCAAATTGCGCGCCAAGTGCACACATGCGCAGATCTTCTGCGCATACTATAAAAGATTTTTTTGAAAAATGATATCTCCCACAATTTTGACCACCAAACGTCGAAAACTACCACCTAACGACCACCAAACGATTACAAAAAGAAATTTTGGAAAATATTAACATGTGGAGTGCAGCGTGAAGTTAGCACTCCAACACTAAAAATTCTGTAGATTTTGTAATTTTGACCACCAAACGTCGAAAACTACCACCTAACGACCACCAAACAACCACCAAACGATTTCACCAAAAAAAGTTTGGATTTTCCATGGTCGGAGTGCTAACTTCACGGACATCCCAAACTCGCACCTAATAATAAGGAAGCGTCCGAATGAATAAATGTCAAGTAGTGTAGGTGACGCTAATTTACCTAGGTCACGTACACTATTTTGGACGGGTTCAGGTTTAGCTACCAATCATGATTCAGCTTAACCCTAATAACCTATCACAGTTCAATCAGACTCCCGCAAAAAAAATGTATGAAAATCGGCTACTACAGAAGCATAGGTGTATAGACGATTAAAGTTATTCTTCCTTCTGTATAAAAAGTCTATTAAATGCAATAATTTTCGATATATTTTTACAGCGAGGATTTAAATAACAATCACTTCACCATTGAACGTATAAATTTGTGAATATTTTTGAATGCAAGCCTTCTTACAGTCACTACAATATGCTAAAACAAAATAAAACTTGTATTATAAACTGAAGGTATCTCAATTTTAATGTTATTCCTAAGTTTATTTAATACATTCTTAGAAAATTGTGAGACTTAATAGAACTGAAAGTTTAACGTACCCAACAGGATACAATATTATATTTTCCTAATATCCATATATCGCTCCTTACACGAAAATACTATTTTCACTTTGAATTATTAAACAGTGTAGCAAAAATATCTAATCGGATACTTATCTGTATCCACACAACTTATCAAGAAACCTATTATAATTACTTTTGTTTATAATTCAGTAAACTCCGATTGCGGCAGGCCAGAAAAGCTGGAATATAACCAGCAGCCGTATGCATCAGCCGGCAGCCCGTATTTCACGATTCCGTTCGATTCTAACTTGACCCCCTTAGTGTCCTAAGTCGAATTCCTAAGTTAGTTTGCCGAATCATCACACGCGGCGCTAACTGTAGCATCACTCCCTGAAAATGCACAGTAACATACGAAGAATTTAATAAAAAAATTTTTTAAATTTATTATTCAATGCCATAAACAAATAAAAGAGATCAGACTTGAAATAATAATATTATTTGAATATTTTAAATTAAAGTTTCCCCTTTTTATTCATATTTATCTCGTACAAAAACTATTTTGAAACATTCAGCTGATATTAGAATTTAAATATTAATATCTCTTCTATTCCGTATTAGCATTGAATAATAACTTTTTTAAAATTTTTTTATTTGATTGTGTACATATCACTGCATTTATATTATTTTTTTGAGACAAAATTAAGTTGAAAAATGGAAAAAAAATAAAAAATTCTGAATAAGGAACGAAGTTGATGAGAGTTGTAATTAGTTGGAAATCATTATGAATAATTAAAGAAAATAAAATATAAAATAAGGTGAATATTAATTTATATTTTTAAAATAATTACCTGAAATTAATAAAAACAGTATAATAAGAACAATAAAATATTTTTTTCATTTTCAAAACCGAAAGTGGTCTATCTACGTCCGTTTTCATCCTCTCTAACATTCACGAAATTTTGGAAACAACATTTTATGTACTTTGGACACAAACAAGTAGAAACTGGACCAAATTATTCATATAAACTTTGCTACTCTTCTCAGGTATCACATGCCCATAAAGCTCATAATTTTAGTAATAGATCAAATAAATTATATTTCTAGAAATCACGTTAGAGGTAATGAAATTTTGCATTTAGTGACCTAAGAACGAAGTGTTTTTGTGCAGCATTGAAAAAAATAATGCAAAAAAAGTCCAAGTTTCATAGTTTTAACCATTTTTAATAACACCTAAAGCAATGAACTTTTCGAAATTTTTGTTCATCTATCACAAAGGTAGATTTACGGAAAATATCCGATGTATATGAAAAAAACTGTAATCATTTTTACCTGGATGCTGTGAAAGTTTAAATTTAGGGAAACAAAGTTTTAAAAGTTTAAATTCGTGAAATCAATCATTAAAAAAATATAAAAGTACTTTTAATGTATTTCTAAGTTACATATTTTCTATTTTGTTTCTAATAATTAATTTTCACAATTTGTAGTATCCGCTTTTTAGGTATGAAAATGCTTTGAATTTTTACAACTTTTTGTTTCCCTAAATTTCAACTTTCACATTTCTTGAATGATAGAGACGAGTTTTCATTAATGTTAGTTAACTATTTTAAAAATATAAATTAATATTCTCCTTTTTTTATATTCTATTTTCTTCAATTATTCATAATGATTTCCAACTAATTACAACTCTCATCAACTTCGTTCCTTGTTCAGAATTTTTCATTTTTTTTCCATTTTTCAACTTAATTTTACCTCAAAAAAATAATATCAATGCAGTGATATGTAGACAATTTAATATAAAAATTTAAAAAAAGTTATTATTCAATGCCCAAAACGGAATAAAAGAGATATTAATATTTAAATTCTAATATCAGCTGAATGTTTCAAAATAGTTTTTGTACGAGATAAATATGAATAAAAAGAGGAAAATTTAATTTAAAATACTCAAATAATATTATTATTTAAAGTCTGATCTCTTTTATTTGTTCATGGCATTCAATAATATATTAAAAATTTTTTTAAATTAAATTCTTCTTATGTAACTGTGCATTTTCAGGGAGTGATGGTACAGTTAGTGCCGCGTGTGACGATTCGGCAAACTAACTTAGGAATTCAACTTGGGACACTAAGGGGGTCAAGTCATAGATTAATTCATAATTATATTTTTCAAGTGCAAAATTAATTTCCGCCTATTTTGAGTACCTACTTGTCGCTTGTAATTCTTTTAATTTTTTAATATAAAATAAAATGTCATAAATTTGTAGGTTATGATGACCATTTGTTTTGAAGGATTTGAAGAATGTGTTGAAAACGAGAACATGCTTATCGATACATTCTTCAAATCTTTCAAAACAAACGGTCATCATAACCTACAAATTTATGACATTTCATTTTATATTAAAAAATTAAAAGAATAACAAGCGACAAGTAGGTACTCAAAATAAGCGGAAATGAATTTTTCACTTGAAAAATATAATTACAGTAAAACCCCATTTATCGCAACACCTTGCAATCAAATGCCTCCCGTTTATCGCAAAAATAGAGGGGTTCCCACTTCTTCGCCACCAGCTTGAACAACTGATTATCAGCACATGCGCCTAAACGAATAGTTTCACGCGCTTTCGCTGTTTATCATTGTTTACAGTCGTGTTTCAATAACCTCGAATGCGTTTTTTTATTGTCATTATATGTGCAATTATAAATGAGTGAAAACGTGGAACCGAACGATGGTACGTAAACGACTACTACAAACAATAAATTTTAATTACTTTAAAGCTTACATATTTCTCTTATAATTTTCGAATGCATGATTGAATTTTTTTCAGTAGAAATATTCCCGCATTTTGTAAAACAATTGATTCGCAATTGGTAAATCGATTGCTGTACTAGGCACAATTCATGCTATAATTTGTCATAATAATATACATTGAAATGTGAAAAATTTATATATTTTTCTGTTACACATAAAACACAAATATGTAGCAATATATACATAAACGATAGTTTGGAAAGAACTGCTAAATAAAGAATTTCAAAAACATTTATGCATTTAATGAGAAAAAAAATGTACCTCTCAAAATAAGTACGGATTCCAAAGACACTTAAAAAAATGTAATAAAATCCTTTTAATAAATTAATGGCTACAAATAATTTAATATCTCCCTAATATACGAAAATTCATATAAAGATATGCATCACAAATTTAAAAGTGAGGGGTATTCCCGCCTATCCTTAAGAATCACGTGACCACTCCTTCTACTAATAAGAGGGGGAAAAAATGGTAAGGTTTATTGCGATAAACGGGAGAGACAAGTTGCAATAAACGGGAGTTGCGATAAACGGGTGTTGCGATAAATGGGGTTTTACTGTATTAATAAATTTATGACTTACTTTTACGCTAGAAAATTTTGTTTCTTCAATTTCCCAATGATTCCCATATATTTCTTTCGTCCAAGACCAACCTAACTTACAGTCTATCCCTACCACATGGCCCGTGACGTCAACTTGGTTATCTCAATCGTGAAATACGGGCTGATGCATACGGCTGGTGCAAATCCAATGCATAGATGGGGGACGATTAAAGATCACTGATCTCTATAATACACTGGTTGCACAATGCCAATGGGAAAGTCAGCAAAGTCGTGTGCCCAATTGAAGGCTGAGCCGCCATATTTACTAAGGTTGATTACAAAGAATGTTGCGGTAAATTCAAATATAGTAAAAAGGAAAAAGTGTAAATATTAAAGAAACAATATGAAATCCATACTTTCTTACCGGTATTAGTATTGATAGTATACATAATTAAACTAATGAAATGAAATTTATTGAATAATACTAATATATAACTCGGTAATATTTATTATTATGGTACAGTAAAACCTATCGTAGCCGACACATATGGGAGACAAGTTCGGCTACGATGGGTACCAATGACATGCGATAATTGCTAGGGACTTATTACTAGCTTGGTTCAGTGCTGTGGCAACAGGTGCCCCTGTATTTAGTAACACACGTGTACCGGCTTGTAAATATTTTTTGTGTTTACTTTTGTGCAAAAAGGTGAGTAAAAGTTAGTTTGAAAAATAATCAGTGATTTTTGTTGATAATTTAAAAATTTCATGTATAAATTCAGTCGATAAAAAACTATAAGGAATACATAGTGCTTTAGTGGAAAATGTATAGATGACAGTTGAGGTTATGTTGCACGACTGTGCATACATATTTAAGATCTTAATAGGTTGAAATATAATTGGTTATGAAAATTCTCCAATTTTTCGAAGTTAAATTGTAATTAAAATTTATAATTCAAATATAATCATTAATTAAATTAATATTTCATTTAAAATATTCATTGGAAAAAGAAAATTACTAAGACGTTTTACAAAAATATGAGAACCTCCAAAGACGGTGCTTAAGACGGCCCTGACCATGCACATTTCTCGACCAATAATGTGAAGCGTCAGAGTGGGATGTTCGTTAGGAGCAGCCCCCTGTATCTTGCACCAAATGCATAAGAAAAAAATTACGTGAAAGTTGACTGCCGCCGGTGGCGGCGCTGACTGTTCATAGGCCCTAGATTAAAAAAAATGCATAGGAAAGAGCATAAAAAATTAATTTTCTCTTAATAAAAACTATATTATCGCATTTTCTTATACATGACAATAATCTAATAAGATCTCCATATTTTTCACAAAAATTTATTCTCTTCGAAAAGGTTAAGAAATTCACTTTAGGCAGAAAATCTAATTTCTAAATTCTGGCGGGAATTGCATTATTTGTATCATGTTTTTTATTTTATTATTGTTTTGTGTTCATTTAAATATTATTAATAATAGTTAACCTCGTTACAATAAAATTTTATAATTTTTCATATTATATAACACATATATAATATAACATATAACAAAAACATATAATACATATACTATATATTACTACTGTAATTAAATGAAACTCCTTTTAAAAAAAACATTTCAAAAATACTGTTCGGAATTTGGACTAAAATGTGTTAATATTATACTATGAAATATATTAATAATATATTATAATTCAATGCAGTAAAATAGTTTTAAAACAAATTGCACTTAGATTATTGTATAAATAACATCGAGTAAAAGTGATTTTTTAATTGACTGGAGTTTATCTAATAAAAGTAATTCTCTGATAACTTATATTAACGTCTAGTTTTTTTGTTTAGATGATACGGTGTTCTCATCCATTTTGAACATCTCATAAATATAATATTTGGTATGTGAGCATATTATTAAGTTAGGCCTCAATCAGCTTTGCTGCCTTTTTCTTTTCAAGATTGGCCTTCTTTATATCAGCCATCTTAATTTTTGTAAATTATAAATTTAAGTTTTCAATTCCTATTACTTTAGGAATTCTATGTAATTCAGTAAAACTATGAGCTATAAAAAGTAAGGGATCTAAATTAACAAAAAATCTAAACATATTCTTTTATAAAGTTCAAAACTTTATTTTAATAACAAAATTGTTAGAAATCAGAAAAAATTCATTGCACAACTAGATACAATTAATTAATATTGAAACATTAAACTTTATTATATTATGAAATTAATTATTAATATCTCTATTAAATAAAATGTTTTATTTCAAACTAATTAAGAAAATAAACAATGTGTTCGATGTACTTATTCTTCCCAAAACTGTTACTCCATCGGGCGTATAGGTTAACCTCACTTGAAGAATATCTTCTGGCTTAAAATGCTTTTCGCAAATCGCATGACCTGATTTTAATTTGATGTCATCGCGAAGGATAGCAATTTGCCATAATTTTATCGTATTTTCATCCTTCGGTACAATGAAAAAACGAACTTTGTCAGAGCAAGACTTATATCCGGATTTGCACCCAAAACACACACATTTCACCATTTTTTACATCAATTTTTTTGGAAATTTGTTTCTAAACTCGCGAACTTTATCTCACTACCGTTCAAGAACTCGAAAATTTGAAAATTTACAGAGAAAAGCTTAAAAACTATGTTTTGTAATGTGATTTTCGTGTAACTCGGCCCAATGAACAGTCAGCGCCACCATGTCAGCCAGTCACAATTCATGTCATTTTCAACTCAGAGATGCAGGGGGCTGGTTAGGAGAGTGTCGGCTACGATAGGTTTTACTGTATATATTTAAATAGGCATATGTGACGCGATCCGAGAAAAGGGACCTTCGAGGCAAAAAATTGATTTTAGGATTATGATTGATTCTATAAGTTCTTGAATTGATCTTTCGAGGAGTACAATCAGAAATGTTGTATCTGCATTATTTTAAAAGATATAAATTATTGAAAGACAGCCTGCGAACGCGTGCTCTTTGCTCGTACTCTTTTTCTTCTCCCGCCACTTCCCCCCCTGGTCGCCGCTTCACCTGCGTGGAGCTCTATACTCCGAAGAATCAACGTGCTTGTTGCAACGTGCTGTGTTGTGACTAGTTTATGATAACAGAAGAGAGTGGGGAAACACAGGAGAACTCTAGGAAGTGGGGGGTCAGAATCCCCCACTTAGGCTTCTCCTCCGCTCAGTCGCCTCGAGATCGAGATTTCTTCAATCGCTCGTCATGTAAAATTTCACTTTTGCCTCGAAGGTCCTTTTTCTCGGATCGCGTCACATATGTATTTACTTCTTAACTATAATTAAACATAAATTTATTATAAATTTATCAAATATAGATTACAGAATTCAACAAGTAAACGTACCTTGGAGTAGTGTAAAAATTATCTCACGTTCTGAACGTGAACTATTAATAATAGTCACATATAATAACTATTTTTAGTATAAATTAATTCGCGTTTTATAATTCAACCCTTATGTACCTGTACATAAACGGTTTTAAAATCTGAAAAAAGATCCATCCCCTTCTGTTTTAAAAAATGTTGAATGACTCGATCTTGTTGGCATAGTTTTAAATTTCTCAGGAGTAATAAGTTGCTCCAACTGAAAGAAGTAATAGAAATAATTTTAAATATATAGAAAAATTATAAACTATTGTATTTTTGTCGTTTACAAACATTTTAATTTATCAGAAAATAATAAAATTGGAAAAGAAACAAACCTTAAAATATAATTAATACTGAATGCAGAGATATTACATGAAAATGAAGTATGTACATGCTGTGACTAGTATGTTACTAAATAATAGAATCCAATTCTATAAAGACCTAAGTAATAATATAGAAGATTATCACTAAATAGTACAAAACATCAGGTACGAAAGTACTTCACAAGCAGCAAATCAGTTAATTGAAAATCACCAGAGTATCAGAAGCAAGAAGTTTTAAATGTCAAACTAAAGTAGTGACTAATTCAACACCTTAATTTTACTTAATTTTCATGTAATATCTGCATTCAGTATTAATTATATTTTAGGGTTTGTTTCTTTTCCAATTTTATTATTTTATGATAAATTAAAATGTTCATAAACGACCAAGATACAATAGTTTATAATTTTTGTATGTATTTAAAATTATTTCTATTACTTCTTTCAGTTGGAGCAACTTATTACTCCTGAGAAATTTAAACGTATGATGAAATACACCAAGATCGAGTAATTCAACATTTTTTAAAACAGAAGGGGATGGAGCTTTTTTTCAGTTTTTAAATATATACAACATTGTATACCCTAATAATAAATATTACCGAGTTATATTTTAGAATTATTCAATGAATTTTATTTTATTACTTTAATTATGTATACTATCAATACTAATAGCGGTAAAAAAACATGGATTTCATATTTAATGACCCTATTGAAAAATCCTATGTAGGATACCACATAATGGTATCATCTTAAATATTTTGATGAAAAAGTGGGATTTTTATTTTCAATAGTGCTAGTTGAAATCAAAAAATAAAATATACATTTTGTCAAAAAATGTGCTAATGAGAATTTGTAGACCTTATTCAGACAAATCATTCTCCGCATCTCAAGGTTTTTTTCATATCCCTATTGAAAAACTTGAAGTAAAAAATGACATAAAAACTTGAAGTAAAAAACGACGTCAAAAATTTAGATAATTTCTTACGTCATTTTTTACGTCAAGTTTTTCTTTAAGAAGTCTTAACAATTTATATTTAATCGCCTACTGGATATTGTAATTAAGAAATGCCCATCAGTATAAGAACTATTATATAATGTAATAATTTATTTCAAAGTGGAATGGGCATTCCGTAAAGGAGTGAGATAAAAATATAAGAGGAAAATAAATAGTACAATATTTTATGGTTATTGTAAAGTGACATGTTTGAAGACATGTCTGCTTTTATGTTGACCCAAAATTCACAGAATTTTTGTTAATTTCTCATTTTTTTGGCATTGGGTCAGCCTCTTTTTATTTTCTTCTATTAAAATTATCAATGCAACTTACGATAAAAAACACAAAAAAAGAGAGAAGGCAAACGTTTCGGCCACATATGGGGGCACTCTTCAGTGCCATAAATTTAAAGATTAATTCAAATTTTCGTAAAAGATAAAAATGTAGAAGATAGTTAAAATAAGAATAATAATAAAACTCAAAAACTTATCTTATCGCTTGCAATTCAAAATGAAGAAGTCCAGTAAGCAACAAGACGAATTGGAAAAATTATGTAGAAATCACTGTACATAGAAAACCGGATAAAATGAACGAAAAAGTTAGGAATTTGTAAACAACAGACCGGAATTTTTGTCTGTTTTTTTTTCTTTTCTTTTATAAAGAACGGATGACCAATTGGTTATTAATAATAAAACGCGAACAGTTTTCAATTTTGAAAACTTTCCTTGAGAACTTTGGTACCGGAGTCTCTCAACGATCGAACTAAACTGTTTTAAAAGCCGACTCGGGACATGTGGCTTTGCTGACTAATTTTTTTCTTTTTAAAAGCTATTTTTACGAGTGGACGAAAGTGTGTATTCGTTTTTTACGCCATATTTGACGTCGCTTTTTATGTCATTTTTTACGTCATTTTTTACGTCAAGTTTTCCAATAGAGATCTCATATGTTTTGTCTAAAAAATGGAATTTTTAAATTTGGAACGTATTTTTATAAATTAAAACAAAAAATACACATCTAGTCAAAAAATATGTGAGTTTAAAATTGTCAACCTTATTAAAGCAAACAATTTTATATTTTTTTCGTATTTCACATATTCTGGTTAAAAAATATGCATTTTCGAAATTCAATAATATTATTTTGAATTAAAACAAAATATACATCTTATAGGAAAATATTGCGATTAAAATTTTTAGATCTTTTTGTAGTCAACAATTTTGTATCATAATTTTTTTGCGTATTTCGTAAAATTTAACTGAAAAATGGAATCTACTCCCATAGCACAATACCCTCCCAGAATACCTTTTCGTGGAATGTTCGGAAGGTTCCATCGGAACGTTCCTAGAACTAAGAAAATGTCCGGGTTTTTTGAACGTTCCAAAGCAATTTTCTCTGAATGTTCCTGTGGAACGTTCAAAAGGAATATTGAGAGAACGTTCCGCATCAATATTCAGAGAATATTCAAAGAGAACGTTCCGCAGCAATATTCAGAGAATATTCAAAGAGAACGTTCCTGGAACCTTCCATATGAACGTTCAGAGAGCATTTGTATTGAACGTTCGTAGAACTTTTCGTGGGAACATTCAGGGAACATTCGCAGAGAACGTTTTGGAACATTCCGCGGGAACATTTAGGGAACATTTTTTGAGAATGTTCCTGGAATTATTTTCTACAGCATTCAGGAAACTTCTTTATAGATAATCCTGCAGCTTCAAACATACTAATGCAGGGAATTTTTTTTATAAATAATTTTGGGCATTAATTTATAGGTAAAATGAAAAGAATTAATTACAGATATTAATATTTGATTTATATATTTTAAAATACTTTAAGTACAAAGAGGAAGATGCTATAGCGTTTACTGAAACATGTTTTTAATAAAAATTTTGCACCATAATGGTGCATTTATACCTCTGCCTGCTTGACCGGTGCGGATAAGAAATACATAAGAGCAAAAAAGACAAACGTTTTCTTTTTGTCCAATTTTACACTGTCTGTCTTCCTCACTCTTATATATATTATGTTCGCACCGGTCAGGGCGCAGTCCCACGTCGGCGTTTTTGCGCGGCGTAAAGCATACAATAATGAGGGAGAAGGAAACCGATATATCTATGGGTCCTTTTCACTCTCATCATTTTCTGCTTACGCCACGCAAAAACGCTGACGTGGGACCAGCTCCCTGCATCTTAGCCAGAAACGAATCCGCAAAACGAAAATGTCACAAGAATTGACCGTGGCCGCTAGGGGCGCTGATTGTTCATGAGGCCTGAATTCATTTTAATGCATGGGAAAAATGCATAAAAATTAAATTTTTGTGGATAAAAACTACTTGATCATATTTTTTTTTACAGCACATTAAACTAGAAAGTTTTAAATATTATTTAAAGCAATTTTTACTGATATAAAGGGTAATATGCTTGAAATTTGGGCTAAAATTGTCTTTGTAATTCTGACTGGAAATTGAAATCAAAGTTCTGTTATCTTCGTTTTAACATTAATATTTACATTGTGATTATTAAATAAAAATACAATATTTATTTATATTATCAATATTATTGATATTATATCAGTCTTACATATTATAATAGAAAAATTCGCTATTGAAATTCCATCAAATTGAATTATAATACGGGTATTAATTATATCATCTTGATTTTGTTAGAAAATTAGATTTTATTATAGGACACTTTGTATTTTATATTTTAAAACTTCTCAGTAATTGAAAAAATTACATTTTTATGAACAATACTTTCACATAAGGAATGAACGTACATTTGAAAAAGTAACAAATATAAAGAATTTATAAAATTCCTTTATAAGTATTTGAAAACACTAAGAACTAAGATGTTTGTAATAAATAATAATCAACATAATACACTATATTTCATAATAATATAATGGATATTTAGATCTCATATGCACATAATTTATTATGTGTATTTCATCTATAATTAGGGATGGGCGAACTCGATTCGATTCTACGGAGATCGATCTTTTTTACTCGATTAATCGGTTGGATTGATATTTTTTTTCGATCTTTATATTATATCATATTTATGCCAGAAATTTTATCATAAATAATACTTTAAGTGATATGCAAAGTTCAAAGTATATTAATATTATAAACTTTATAGTAATACTTCATATTTATGTCAGAAACTTTATCACTAATAATACGCATTGCTTTAGAATTTGTGCAATTTTAAATAATAAAAAACGTTCCTGATTCGCAAATATAGTGTGTTTTTTAAGCCTAATTTCCTTTTTTTTTTATATAAACACTTTTTTATTTTGATAATTTAAATTCACAAAATGTGCATGTAACAATTATATCTCCAATTGTTATAAAACATTTCAAAAAAAGGTTATTTTACAGAAATTTATCATTTTCAGAAAAAGGTATCGATTTTTGAAGATCGATTCAAAAATCGATCTTTTTAACCGATTAATCGATCAAATTGAATCAATAATTTCAGAATCAATTCTTTTTTTTGAAGATCGCCCATCCCTATCTATAATACCTTAAGTTCAGTCAGTCAGCTTTGTTGATTTTTTTATTCAAAGCATTTTAAATTTAGTATAGATTAAATTTTAATAAGTTAAAGGCGCTCATGATAAATAAACCACAAAACAATGCACTTTTTCAGTGCATTACGTGTAGCCTGTTTTGCAACCTACAGCAACAAATTTCCGCATTTTCACTTAAATTTTTATATCACCGACTGTTAAAACCATTCCAATTTACCTAAGAAGCACACAAAAGCACTTCAGACACCAATTTTTTACAAAAAACGTTAAATTTCAATGTTCTATAATGCTAATCTGTATAAGGTCGGCCTCATGAACAGCCAGCGCCACGGTGGCCAACGGTCAACATCTGTGACATTTTCAACTCCAGAGATTCCGGGGGCTGCGTGGGACTGCGCCCTCAGGCAGACCAAGAGTGCTTTCCCTATTGGGAGTTTAAAATTAGCATGCGACACCACCGGCCGCAACATAAACCAATAATAATGTCCGACAGTGGTAAACATTCATTAACGTTGACATATGGAAATTTAATATTATTCTGCCAATAAACTTAATAAAAGTGTTTTTAAAAGAGCAAATATCTTGTGGCCTATCTATCTTAATTCATTCCTCTTGAGTTTTCAAAATGGAATTTTCACCTCAACAGCGAAAATCGGAGTGCAGAACAAAATGTTGTGTAAAAGGTTGTGACTCGAGAATGAACAAAAATAAGAACTTAAGTTTCCATTAAGTGCCAGAGAGTGGAATTAATATTGAAATCAAAAATTTGTTCGGAAGCCTTGAAATTGTCGACAAAAGAGCAGAGTGGCTTAGAAGATTAAAAATAAAAGATCAGAGCAAGCAAGTGGTAATTTGCTCAAAGCACTTCGGTCCAGATAATTATTGTTCAAATCGTTGATTTTTAGTGTGCCAGTAATTGTGTGTGGCCCTGACGTTAATGCACTTGTTTGAAGACATAATGCGAACAACTCAATGCTTTCATTACTTCTGCTAGTCACGCCACTCATTATAATTATGTCAGAATTCATCACTTTCTGACCTTCTATTAGGTTTCTTGAGGACGGTATGGCATTCGCAAATTCACACAGTGTATGTAGCTGTAGAGTTAACATTTTTTAAAAACTTAACCATTTTCATTATATGTTTTTTGTGAACTTATCCATATGCAGCTGTACAAAAATGTATACCACTGCCGGCCATATTTGTTTCGGGACACGCGCGCCTCTTTGCCCGCGGTGGTAGTTTTCATTGCCAATGGTTACTTGAGTCACGTCTTTATTCTATACATTTACTAAATGCAACTAAAACATTTTCGACTTTTTTATACAAATTTTATAACAATATACTCATTTTTCTAAATCATTTCAGTCGATTATGTCGATAATTAGAATTTTCAATATATATTTAAACAATTTTTTCTGTGAAAAAAGGAACGCTTCCACTCCGCTGGGTAACGAGCCCAGGACCTTTCGATTGCCGGTCGAATGCGGAGTGGAAGCGTTCCTTTTTTAACAGAAAAAATCTGCCCGCTTCGCGGGCACATTCTCATCGCGCGCAGCTCGCTTCGCTCGCAAGATTGAGGGCGCCTAGGGCGCGCGATTTGATCGTCGCGCTCCGTTCTTCCTGGACCTCGCGCTTCGTGCTCGGTCTTGTGCTCTTCGCATACGTTTAAGTTTATTTCTTATAATTTAATACTGAAGCTCAAACCAATTTAATGATATTAAAGATGATGTAATTAGTCATTTTCTCAAATTCACTAAGTTCCTTTTTCAGTTTAAGTGAAACAGAAAATTCAATTTACTTAAGGCTCTATCGGCCTTAAGGAACACATTCTCATCATGACACTCGCGCTTCGAGCTCGATTTTCTGTATGCATTTTTGTAACTTTTTAATAAATTACATGATTATTGATAAATTTATTTTCTTCCAAATATCTCAAAAAGGAAAAACAATCGTAGACTTTATTTAAGGAAACGATTTTGCAGAACAACGCTTATTTCGTATCTCACATATTTTGGTGAAAAAAATCGAATTTTTTCAATATTAACAATCAAAAAATTAAAATATACATCCTGTCGAGAAATTTCTCGATAAGAATGTGTAGACCTTATTTAGCCAAACAATTTTTCATCTAAAAGATTTTTTTGTATCTCACATATTTTGTCTAAAAAATATATCTTTTATCAGAAACTGTGTGAGACAAAATTTGTAGATCTTTTTGAAACGAACAACTTTGTATTCTTACGTTTTTTTCGTATTTCACATATTATTGTTAAAAAATTGAATTTTGGATTTTCAATGGTTTTTTTTAAATTAATAAGAAAAATATGCATCTTATGAAAAAATGTTAGAATTCAAATTTGTAGGTCTTTATGCAAAAAATAATATTATAGCATAACGTTTTTTCGTATCTCGTATAATTTAACTTGAAAATGGAATTTTGATATTGACTTTTTTCGAATTTGAATATGCTGTAACATTTCTAATTTTGATTTAATCGAAAAATCTTATCAGGATAATTTGTAGAGATTTATGAGCACTATCAAAAACCAGTATTGAAATTTTTTATTTTTTCAAAAAATTATTTTCAAAAACACAAAAGTAGTGCTCAATCCCTCATTTTGATTGGATGTGGCTGGTTAACGAACTTGTCCTTACTTTTTTGGCTCCGATAAAGTGTACCAAAGCTCAATTCAATATGATAATTCTGTCGAGAGTTATGCTGCACACGACCTACAGACAGACAGACAGCCAGACAGACGGACAGACAGACAGACAGACACTTTCGTAAAAACCATTTTTTCTGACTTAGGGGGTCTCAAAACGTAAAGATTTGATGAAAATTTCGAAAGTCATTTTTCACATAAAACCAATACCTTCTCATCCATGATGAGAATGTAAAAATTGTTTAAATTTAATAGCAACCTAAAATATCCAAAAAAATTGTTTCACTACTTACTAAAAACTATTTTTTCTTTTTACGGGGTGAAGATTATTGCTTCCACGAATTAAAGAATAAATTAGATCCGAACGACGATCGCATTCCTGGAAACGTCAAATGTTACCTTTATGAAAAAATGTAATTTATTTAAATATTTTATTAAAAACATGTTTCAGTAAACGTTATAGCATCTTACTCTTTGTACTTAGAGTATTTCAAAATATATAAATCAAATATTAATATCTGTTCTGTAATATTTATTTTGGCTTGGGGTCAGCTTAGTTTCTAATTATTTATGTCATCGAGGACATAAACATTAGGAAGGCAAACGTTTCGGCCACAGATGGGGGCCCTCTTCAGTGCCAATTAGCTTAATTGTAACCTTTAAATATTTATTAACTAATACATGCAATTAAGAAATATATGGTATTTTTTGTTTTTTTGTTTTTTGCTTTTTGCTTATTAATTAAAAATAGAGTACACATGCAGAGAAACTTATGAGTAAGTGAGTTTCTAGGTGTGAAGAACCAGGCCGTTCCAAAAACTGCTCCAACAAGTAATCCTCTCCCACAGGAACCGTGAAAAATGCGGCCGCGGAACGCACTCCCTCAAGGGCACATATATAAACACAATTATTTCAAACCAGAAAGAAACAACACACGGGAGAATATAACGTGGGTCCTTGGTAAAGCACGCACAGCAAACCACACATATGCACGAGCACCAGAAGTAAAGGACACTGAAGTTAAAACAATCAGAACATTGCAATTGGTACAGAAAAATTTATTTATTTTCTCAAAAACCACAGAGATGACAGACGGATGTAAGTCCACCACTCTACCACATGGCTAGAAGAAAACTGATTTGGGAATAACTCGTGTTTAGGAAGACAAGTGTTCAGAGTTTGACGTATATGGAGAGCATTCTCCATGATAGGTCAGGTTCCAACACCAAGGGTTATACACAGTCAAAATTTACTTTAATGTCCCCGGCACTTGAGATTTCTATGTGCTCAAGCGTCCAAGGAAAGCAAACCCCTACCACGTGTTCGAAGAATTCTGTAAGGAAAGGCACTCAATACGGTCCCGGCGTCGTAAAAATTAAACACATTTTTGTGGATATAGAAAATAAAATGCAGCTAAGGTGGAAATTCACGAAAAATTAATTTCCTGGCTTTTCGAAACCTCTGATTCTTAATAACTGGAACCCGGAAAAATACAATATTAAGTTTATAAGTATGATGTCCGAGTTTTTCGGATTATAAGACTGCTGTAAAGTGGTAAAATATTACGCGAGCTATTCAAACTCTGATTTGAATAGAGAGATCAATTAATACGGTAGCACTACGGATTCTGAGACTAATAAAAAGTTGCAAAGTGATGCGCGAGCACTTCAGACTCTGACTTTAAGTGAGGTGGCCAAGTAATGCGCGAGTTCTTAGGAGTATAAGAGTTTTTATAAAGTGGCAAAGTAATACGCGAGATTTCCCGACTCTGACTTTAAGTAAGGTGATCAAGTAATGCGCGAATTCTTAGGAGTATAAGAATTGTTATAACGTGGCCTACTAATACGCGAGATTTCCGGACTCTGACTGAAAGTAAAGTGGCCAAGTAATGCGCGAGTTCTTAGGAGTATAAGAATTTTTATAAGTGGCCAAGTAATACGCGAGTTAAACGCAGTCTGTCTTGTAAAGAGTGGCCAAGTAATGCGCGAATTCTTAGGAGTAAGAGAATTGTTATAAAGTGGCCAACTAATACGCGAGATTTCCGAACTCTGACTTAAAGTAAGGTGGCCAAGTAATGCGCGAATTCTTAGAAGTGTAAGAATTTTTATAAAGTGGCCAAGTAGTACGCGAGATTTCCGGACTCTGACTTTAAGTAAGGTGGCCAAGTAATACGCGAGTTCTTAGGAGTATAAGAATTTTTATAAGTAGCCAAGTAATACGCGAGTTAAAAGAAGTCTGTCTTAAAAAGAGTGGTTAAGTAATGCGCGAATTCTTAGGAGTATAAGAATTGTTATAAAGTGGCCAACAAATACGCGAGATTTCCGGACTCTGACTTAAAGTAAAGTGGCCAAGTAATGCGCGAGTTCTTAGGAGTATAAGAATTGTTATAAAGTGGCCAACTAATACGCGAGATTTCCGGACTCTGACTTAAAGTAAAGTGGCCAAGTAATGCGCGAGTTCTTAGGAGTATAAGAATTTTTATAAGTGGCCAAGTAATACGCGAGTTAAACGCAGTCTGTCTTGTAAAGAGTGGCCAAGTAATGCGCGAATTCTTTGGAGTAAGAGATTTGTTATAAAGTGGCCAACTAATACGCGAGATTTCCGAACTCTGACTCAAAGTAAGGTGGCCAAGTAATGCGCGAATTCTTAGGAGTGTAAGAATTTTTATAAAGTGGCCAAGTAGTACGCGAGATTTCCGGACTCTGACCTTAAGTAAGGTGGCCAAGTAATGCGCGAATTCTTAGGAGTATAAGAATTTTTATAAGTAGCCAAGTAATACGCGAGTTAAACGAAGTCTGTCTTAAAAAGAGTGGCCAAGTAATGCGCGAATTCTTAGGAGTATAAGAATTGTTATAAAGTGGCCAACTAATACGCGAGATTTCCGAACTCTGACTTAAAGTAAGGTGGCCAAGTAATGCGCGAATTCTTAGGAGTGTAAGAATTTTTATAAAGTGGCCAAGTAGTACGCGAGATTTCCGGACTCTGACTTTAAGTAAGGTGGCCAAGTAATACGCGAGTTCTTAGGAGTATAAGAATTTTTATAAAGTGGCCAACTAATTCGCGAGATTTCCGGACTCTGACTTAAAGTAAAGTGGCCAAGTAATGCGCGAGTTCTTAGGATTATAAGAATTTTCCTAAAGTGGCCAAGTAATACGCGAGATTTCCGGACTCTGACTTTAATTAAGGTGGCCTAGTAATGCGTGAATTCTTAGGAGTATAAGAATTTTTCTAAAGTGGCCAAGTAATACGCGAGATTTCCGGACTCTGACCTTAAGTAAGGTGGCCAAGTAATGCGCGAGTTCAATGGACCACAGGACTGATATAAATACATAAGTGGTCTCGAAATACGCGAGTTAAACGAAGTCTGTCTTGAAAAGAGTGGCCAAGTAATGCGCGAATTCTTAGGAGTGTAAGAATTTTTATAAAGTGGCCAAGTAATACGCGAGATTTCCGTACTCTGACTTTAAGTAAGGTGGCCAAGTAATGCGCGAGTTCTTAGGAGTATAAGAATTTTTATAAGTAGCCAAGTAATACGCGAGTTACACGAAGTCTGTCTTGAAAAGAGTGGCCAAGTAATGCGCGAATTCTTAGGAGTATAAGAATTGTTATAAAGTGGCCAACTAATACGCGAGATTTCCGGACTCTGACTTGAAGTAAAGTGACCAAGTAATGCGCGAGTTCTTAGGAGTGTAAGAATTTTTATAGATTGGCCAAGTAATACGCGAATTCATAGGAGTATAAGAATTTTTCTAAAGTTGTCAAGTAGTACGCGAGATTTCCGGACTCTGACTTTAAGTAAGGTGGCCAAGTAATGCGCGAGTTCTTAGGAGTATAAGAATTTTTATAAGTAGCCAAGTAATACGCGAGTTACACGAAGTCTGTCTTGAAAAGAGTGGCCAAGTAATGCGCGAATTCTTAGGAGTATAAGAATTGTTATAAAGTGGCCAACTAATACGCGAGATTTCCGGACTCTGACTTGAAGTAAAGTGGCCAAGTAATGCGCGAGTTCTTAGGAGTATAAGAATTTTTATAAGTGGCCAAGAATTACGCGAGTTAAACGAAGTCTGTCTTGAAAAGAGTGGCCAAGTAATGCGCGAATTCTTAGGAGTATAAGAATTGTTATAAAGTGGCCAACTAATACGCGAGATTTCCGGACTCTGACTTGAAGTAAAGTGGCCAAGTAATGCGCGAGTTCTTAGGAGTATAAGAATTTTTATAAGTGGCCAAGAATTACGCGAGTTAAACGAAGTCTGTCTTGAAAAGAGTGGCCAAGTAATGCGCGAATTCTTAGGAGTGTAAGAATTTTTATAAAGTGGCCAAGTAATACGCGAGATTTCCGTACTCTGACTTTAAGTAAGGTGGCCAAGTAATGCGCGAGTTCTTAGGAGTATAAGAATTTTTATAAGTAGCCAAGTAATACGCGAGTTACACGAAGTCTGTCTTGAAAAGAGTGGCCAAGTAATGCGCGAATTCTTAGGAGTATAAGAATTGTTATAGAGAGGCCAACTAATACGCGAGATTTCCGGACTTTGACTTAAAGTAAGGTGTCCAAGTAATGCGCGAATTCTTAGGAGTATAAGAATTGTTATAAAGTGGCCAACTAATACGCGAGATTTCCGGACTCTGACTTTAAGTAAGGTGGCCAAGTAATGCGCGAGTTCTTAGGAGTATAAGAATTTTTATAAGTGGCCAAGAATTACGCGAGTTAAACGAAGTCTGTCTTGAAAAGAGTGGCCAAGTAATGCGCGAATTCTTAGGAGTATAAGAATTGTTATAAAGTGGCCAACTAATACGCGAGATTTCCGGACTCTGACTTGAAGTAAAGTGGCCAAGTAATGCGCGAGTTCTTAGGAGTATAAGAATTTTTATAAGTGGCCAAGAATTACGCGAGTTAAACGAAGTCTGTCTTGAAAAGAGTGGCCAAGTAATGCGCGAATTCTTAGGAGTATAAGAATTGTTATAAAGTGGCCAACTAATACGCGAGATTTCCGGACTCTGACTTGAAGTAAAGTGGCCAAGTAATGCGCGAGTTCTTAGGAGTATAAGAATTTTTATAAGTGGCCAAGAATTACGCGAGTTAAACGAAGTCTGTCTTGAAAAGAGTGGCCAAGTAATGCGCGAATTTTTAGGAGTATAAGAATTGTTATAGAGAGGCCAACTAATACGCGAGATTTCCGGACTTTGACTTAAAGTAAGGTGTCCAAGTAATGCGCGAATTCCTAGGGGTATAAGAATTTTTATAAAGTGGCCAACTAATACGCGAGATTTCCGGACTCTGACTTTAAGTAAGGTGGCCAAGTAATGCGCGAGTTCTTAGGAGTATAAGAATTTTTATAAGTGGCCAAGAATTACGCGAGTTAAACGAAGTCTGTCTTGAAAAGAGTGGCCAAGTAATGCGCGAATTCATAGGAGTATAAGAATTTTTCTAAAGTTGTCAAGTAGTACGCGAGATTTCCGGACTCTGACTTGAAGTAAAGTGGCCAAGTAATGCGCGAGTTCTTAGGAGTATAAGAATTTTTATAAGTGGCCAAGAATTACGCGAGTTAAACGAAGTCTGTCTTGAAAAGAGTGGCCAAGTAATGCGCGAATTCTTAGGAGTATAAGAATTGTTATAAAGTGGCCAACTAATACGCGAGATTTCCGGACTCTGACTTGAAGTAAAGTGGCCAAGTAATGCGCGAGTTCTTAGGAGTATAAGAATTTTTATAAGTGGCCAAGAATTACGCGAGTTAAACGAAGTCTGTCTTGAAAAGAGTGGCCAAGTAATGCGCGAATTCATAGGAGTATAAGAATTTTTCTAAAGTTGTCAAGTAGTACGCGAGATTTCCGGACTCTGACTTGAAGTAAAGTGGCCAAGTAATGCGCGAGTTCTTAGGAGTATAAGAATTTTTATAAGTGGCCAAGAATTACGCGAGTTAAACGAAGTCTGTCTTGAAAAGAGTGGCCAAGTAATGCGCGAATTCTTAGGAGTATAAGAATTGTTATAAAGTGGCCAACTAATACGCGAGATTTCCGGACTCTGACTTGAAGTAAAGTGACCAAGTAATGCGCGAGTTCTTAGGAGTGTAAGAATTTTTATAGAGTGGCCAAGTAATACGCGAATTCATAGGAGTATAAGAATTTTTCTAAAGTTGTCAAGTAGTACGCGAGATTTCCGGACTCTGACTTTAAGTAAGGTGGCCAAGTAATGCGCGAGTTCTTAGGAGTATAAGAATTTTTATAAGTAGCCAAGTAATACGCGAGTTACACGAAGTCTGTCTTGAAAAGAGTGGCCAAGTAATGCGCGAATTCTTAGGAGTATAAGAATTGTTATAAAGTGGCCAACTAATACGCGAGATTTCCGGACTCTGACTTGAAGTAACGTGGCCAAGTAATGCGCGAGTTCTTAGGAGTATAAGAATTTTTATAAGTGGCCAAGAATTACGCGAGTTAAACGAAGTCTGTCTTGAAAAGAGTGGCCAAGTAATGCGCGAATTCATAGGAGTATAAGAATTTTTCTAAAGTTGTCAAGTAGTACGCGAGATTTCCGGACTCTGACTTGAAGTAAAGTGGCCAAGTAATGCGCGAGTTCTTAGGAGTATAAGAATTTTTATAAGTGGCCAAGAATTACGCGAGTTAAACGAAGTCTGTCTTGAAAAGAGTGGCCAAGTAATGCGCGAATTCTTAGGAGTATAAGAATTGTTATAAAGTGGCCAACTAATACGCGAGATTTCCGGACTCTGACTTGAAGTAAAGTGGCCAAGTAATGCGCGAGTTCTTAGGAGTATAAGAATTTTTATAAGTGGCCAAGAATTACGCGAGTTAAACGAAGTCTGTCTTGAAAAGAGTGGCCAAGTAATGCGCGAATTCTTAGGAGTATAAGAATTGTTATAAAGTGGCCAACTAATACGCGAGATTTCGGGACTCTGACTTTAAGTAAGGTGGCCAAGTAATGCGCGAGTTCTTAGGAGTATAAGAATTTTTATAAGTGGCCAAGAAATACGCGAGTTAAACGAAGTCTGTCTTGAAAAGAGTGGCCAAGTAATGCGCGAATTCTTAGGAGTATAAGAATTGTTATAAAGTGGCCAACTAATACGCGAGATTTCCGGACTCTGACTTAAAGTAAAGTGGCCAAGTAATGCGCGAGTTCTTAGGATTATAAGAATTTTTCTAAAGTGGCCAAGTAATGCGCGAGATTTCCGGACTCTGACTTTAAATAAGGTGGCCAAGTAATGCGCGAATTCTTAGGAGTATAAGAATTGTTATAAAGTGGCCAACTAATACGCGAGATTTCCGGACTCTCACTTTAAGTAAGGTGGCCAAGTAATGCGCGAGTTCTTAGGAGTATAAGAATTTTTCTAAAGTGGCCAAGTAATACGCGAGATTTCCGGACTCTGACTTTTAATAAGGTGGCCAAGTAATGCGCGAATTCTTAGGAGTATAAGAATTTTTCTAAAGTGGCCAAGTAATACGCGAGATTTCCGGACTCTGACTTTAAGTAAGGTGGCCAAGTAATGCGCGAGTTCTTAGGAGTATAAGAATTTTTATAAGTGGCCAAGTAATACGCGAGTTACACGATGTCTGTCTTGAAAAGAGTGGCCAAGTAATGCGCGGATTCTTAGGAGTATAAGAAATGTTATAAAGTGGCCAACTAATACGCGAGATTTCCGGACTCTGACTTGAAGTAAAGTGGCCAAGTAATGCGCGAGTTCTTAGGAGTATAAGAATTTTTATAAGTGGCCAAGTAATACGCGAGTTACACGATGTCTGTCTTGAAAAGAGTGGCCAAGTAATGCGCGGATTCTTAGGAGTATAAGAATTTTTATAAAGTGGCCAAGTAATACGCGAGATTTCCGGACTCTGACTTGAAGCAAAGTGGCCAAGTAATGCGCGAGTTCTTAGGAGTATAAGAATTTTTATAAGTGGCCAAGTAATACGCGAGTTAAACGAAGTCTGTCTTGAAAAGAGTGGCCAAGTAATGCGCGAATTTTTAGGAGTACAAAAATTGTTATAAAGAGGCCAAGTAATACGTGAAAATTCCGTACTCTGACTTAAAGTAAAGTGTCCAAGTAATGCGCGAGTTCTTAGGAGTGTAAGAATTTTTATAGAGTGGCCAAGTAATACGCGAATTCATAGGAGTATAAGAATTTTTCTAAAGTGGTCAAGTAGTACGCGAGATTTCCGGAATCTGACTTTAAGTAAGGTGGCCAAGTAATGCGCGAGTTCTTAGGAGTATAAGAATTTTTATAAGTAGCCAAGTAATACGCGAGTTAAACGAAGTCTGTCTTGAAAAGAGTGGCCAAGTAATGCGCGAATTCTTAGGAGTATAAGAATTGTTATAAAGTGGCCAACTAATACGCGAGATTTCCGGACTCTGACTTGAAGTAAAGTGGCCAAGTAATGCGCGAGTTCTTAGGAGTACAAGAATTTTTATAAGTAGCCAAGTAATACGCGAGTTACACGAAGTCTGTCTTGAAAAGAGTGGCCAAGTAATGCGCGAATTCTTAGGAGTATAAGAATTGTTATAAAGTGGCCAACTAATACGCGAGATTTCCGGACTCTGACTTAAAGTAAAGTGGCCAAGTAATGCGCGAGTTCTTAGGATTATAAGAATTTTTCTAAAGTGGCCAAGTAATGCGCGAGATTTCCGGACTCTGCCTTTAAATAAGGTGGCCAAGTAATGCGCGATTTTCTTAGGAGTATAAGAATTTTTCTAAAGTGGCCAAGTAATACGCGAGATTTCCGGACTCTGACTTTAAATAAGGTGGCCAAGTAATGCGCGAATTCTTAGGAGTGTACGAATTTTTATAACGTGGCCAAGTAATACGCGAGTTCTTAGGATTATAAGAATTTTTCTAAAGTGGCCAAGTAATACGCGAGATTTCCGGACTCTGAATTTAAATAAGGTGGCCAAGTAATGCGCGAGTTCTTAGGAGTATAAGAATTTTTATAAGTGGCCAAGATATACGCGAGTTAAACGAAGTCTGTCTTGAAAAGAGTGGCCAAGTAATGCGCGAATTTTTAGGAGTATAAGAAATGTTATAAAGTGGCCAACTAATACGCGAGATTTCCGGACTCTGACTTGAAGTAAAGTGGCCAAGTAATGCGCGAGTTCTTAGGAGTATAAGAATTTTTATAAGTGGCCAACTAATACGCGAGATTTCCGGACTCTGACTTAAAGTAAAGTGGCCAAGTAATGCGCGAGTTCTTAGGATTATAAGAATTTTTCTAAAGTGGCCAAGTAATGCGCGAGATTTCCGGACTCTGCCTTTAAATAAGGTGGCCAAGTAATGCGCGATTTTCTTAGGAGTATAAGAATTTTTCTAAAGTGGCCAAGTAATACGCGAGATTTCCGGACTCTGACTTTAAATAAGGTGGCCAAGTAATGCGCGAATTCTTAGGAGTGTAATAATTTTTATAAAGTGGCCAAGTAATGCGCGAGTTCTTAGGATTATAAGAATTTTTCTAAAGTGGCCAAGTAATACGCGAGATTTCCGGACTCTGAATTTAAATAAGGTGGCCAAGTAATGCGCGAGTTCTTAGGAGTATAAGAATTTTTATAAGTGGCCAAGATATACGCGAGTTAAACGAAGTCTGTCTTGAAAAGAGTGGCCAAGTAATGCGCGAATTTTTAGGAGTATAAGAAATGTTATAAAGTGGCCAACTAATACGCGAGATTTCCGGACTCTGACTTGAAGTAAAGTGGCCAAGTAATGCGCGAGTTCTTAGGAGTATAAGAATTTTTATAAGTGGCCAAGTAATACGCGAGTTAAACGAAGTCTGTCTTGAAAAGAGTGGCCAAGTAATGCGCGAATTTTTAGGAGTATAAGAATTGTTATAAAGAGGCCAAGTAATACGTGAAAATTCCGTACTCTGACTTAAAGTAAAGTGGCCAAGTAATGCGCGAGTTCTTAGGAGTATAAGAATTTTTATAAGTGGCCAAGTAATACGCGAGTTAAGCGAAGTCTGTCTTGAAAAGAGTGGCCAAGTAATGCGCGACTTTTCAGGAGTATAAGAATTGTTATAAAGAGGCCAAGTAATGCGCGAGTTCAATGGACCACAGGACTGATATAAATACATAAGTGGTCTCGTAATACGCGAGTTAAACGAAGTCTGTCTTGAAAAGAGTGGCCAAGTAATGCGCGAATTCTTAGGAGTGTAATAATTTTTATAAAGTGGCCAAGTAATGCGCGAATTCTTAGGAGTGTAATAATTGTTATAAAGTGGCCAACTAATACGCGAGATTTCCGGACTCTGACTTGAAGTAAAGTGGCCAAGTAATGCGCGAGTTCTTAGGAGTATAAGAATTTTTATAAGTGTCCAAGAATTACGCGAGTTAAACGAAGTCTGTCTTGAAAAGAGTGGCCAAGTAATGCGCGAATTTTTAGGAGTATAAGAATTGTTATAGAGAGGCCAACTAATACGCGAGATTTCCGGACTTTGACTTAAAGTAAGGTGTCCAAGTAATGCGCGAATTCCTAGGGGTATAAGAATTTTTATAAAGTGGCCAAGTAATGCGTGAGATTTCCGTACTCTGACTTTAAGTAAAGTGGCCAAGTAATACGCGAATTTATAGGAATATAAGAATTTTCATAAAGTGCCCAAGTAATGCGCGAGATTTCCGTACTCTGACTTTAAGTAAGGTGGCCAAATAATGCGCTAATTCTTAGGAGTATGAGAATTTTTATAAAGTGGCCAAGTAATACGCGAGATTTCCGGACTCTGACTTTAAGTAAGGTGGCCAAGTAATGCGCGAGTTCTTAGGAGTATAAGAATTTTTATAAGTAGCCAAGTAATACGCGAGTTACACGAAGTCTGTCTTGAAAAGAGTGGCCAAGTAATGCGCGAATTCTTAGGAGTATAAGAATTGTTATAAAGTGGCCAACTAATACGCGAGATTTCCGGACTCTCACTTTAAGTAAGGTGGCCAAGTAATGCGCGAGTTCTTAGGAGTATAAGAATTTTTCTAAAGTGGCCAAGTAATACGCGAGATTTCCGGACTCTGACTTTAAGTAAGGTGGCCAAGTAATGCGCGAATTCTTAGGAGTATAAGAATTTTTCTAAAGTGGCCAAGTAATACGCGAGATTTCCGGACTCTGACTTTAAGTAAGGTGGCCAAGTAATGCGCGAGTTCTTAGGAGTATAAGAATTTTTATAAGTGGCCAAGTAATACGCGAGTTACACGATGTCTGTCTTGAAAAGAGTGGCCAAGTAATGCGCGGATTCTTAGGAGTATAAGAAATGTTATAAAGTGGCCAACTAATACGCGAGATTTCCGGACTCTGACTTGAAGTAAAGTGGCCAAGTAATGCGCGAGTTCTTAGGAGTATAAGAATTTTTATAAGTGGCCAAGTAATACGCGAGTTATACGATGTCTGTCTTGAAAAGAGTGGCCAAGTAATGCGCGGATTCTTAGGAGTATAAGAATTGTTATAAAGTGGCCAACTAATACGCGAGATTTCCGGACTCTGACTTGAAGTAAAGTGGCCAAGTAATGCGCGAGTTCTTAGGAGTATAAGAATTTTTATAAGTGGCCAAGTAATACGCGAGTTAAACGAAGTCTGTCTTGAAAAGAGTGGCCAAGTAATGCGCGACTTTTCAGGAGTATAAGAATTGTTATAAAGAGGCCAAGTAATACGTGAAAATTCCGTACTCTGACTTAAAGTAAAGTGTCCAAGTAATGCGCGAGTTCTTAGGAGTGTAAGAATTTTTATAGAGTGGCCAAGTAATACGCGAATTCATAGGAGTATAAGAATTTTTCTAAAGTGGTCAAGTAGTACGCGAGATTTCCGGACTCTGACTTTAAGTAAGGTGGCCAAGTAATGCGCGAGTTCTTAGGAGTATAAGAATTTTTATAAGTGGCCAAGAATTACGCGAGTTAAACGAAGTCTGTCTTGAAAAGAGTGGCCAAGTAATGCGCGAATTCTTAGGAGTATAAGAATTGTTATAAAGTGGCCAACTAATACGCGAGATTTCCGGACTCTGACTTGAAGTAAAGTGGCCAAGTAATGCGCGAGTTCTTAGGAGTATAAGAATTTTTATAAGTGGCCAAGAATTACGCGAGTTAAACGAAGTCTGTCTTGAAAAGAGTGGCCAAGTAATGCGCGAATTCTTAGGAGTATAAGAATTGTTATAAAGTGGCCAACTAATACGCGAGATTTCCGGACTCTGACTTGAAGTAAAGTGGCCAAGTAATGCGCGAGTTCTTAGGAGTATAAGAATTTTTATAAAGTGGCCAAGTAATACGCGAGATTTCCGGACTCTGACTTTAAGTAAGGTGGCCAAGTAATGCGCGAGTACTTAGGAGTATAAGAATTTTTATAAGTAGCCAAGTAATACGCGAGTTACACGAAGTCTGTCTTGAAAAGAGTGGCCAAGTAATGCGCGAATTCTTAGGAGTATAAGAAATGTTATAAAGTGGCCAACTAATACGCGAGATTTCCGGACTCTGACTTGAAGTAAAGTGGCCAAGTAATGCGCGAGTTCTTAGGAGTATAAGAATTTTTATAAGTGGCCAAGTAATACGCGAGTTAAACGAAGTCTGTCTTGAAAAGAGTGGCCAAGTAATGCGCGAATTTTTAGGAGTATAAGAATTGTTATAAAGAGGCCAAGTAATACGTGAAAATTCCGTACTCTGACTTAAAGTAAAGTGGCCAAGTAATGCGCGAGTTCTTAGGAGTATAAGAATTTTTATAAGTGGCCAAGTAATACGCGAGTTAAGCGAAGTCTGTCTTGAAAAGAGTGGCCAAGTAATGCGCGACTTTTCAGGAGTATAAGAATTGTTATAGAGAGGCCAACTAATACGCGAGATTTCCGGACTTTGACTTAAAGTAAGGTGTCCAAGTAATGCGCGAATTCCTAGGGGTATAAGAATTTTTATAAAGTGGCCAAGTAATGCGTGAGATTTCCGTACTCTGACTTTAAGTAAAGTGGCCAAGTAATACGCGAATTTATAGGAATATAAGAATTTTCATAAAGTGCCCAAGTAATGCGCGAGATTTCCGTACTCTGACTTTAAGTAAGGTGGCCAAATAATGCGCTAATTCTTAGGAGTATGAGAATTTTTATAAAGTGGCCAAGTAATACGCGAGATTTCCGGACTCTGACCTCAAATAAGGTGGCCAAGTAATGCGCGAATTTCAGCAAAATCTGGCCCAGATAAAGTAGCCAGATGTGAGATCATAAAACCTGAAGGGACGACTGAAATACATGGTGGAGTCCCAATTTCTCAGGTCAGATTTTTTATGACCCTTTTTTAAGTATAGGGTTGTAAATCTTAGAAAGGTTTTCTATGTCAGTTCTAAGATTCACTGCATCGTCCGTACCTGCAATGTGACACATTTCCAACAGTAATCTTTTTTTATAGTGTATTTCGTTAGCTAGGATTTTTGTTCTGTCAAAATCGAAGAAATGGTCTTTCTCAATTGTATGTTTAGTTAGTGCATTTTGTTTATTAGGGCTTTCTCTAATGTTGTTTTTATGTTCTTTTAACCTGTTTTTAAGGAACCTTTTAGTTTGACCTATATAGACGGCTTTGCAATCATTCCCTTTGCAAGGAACGCTGTAGACGATGTTGGACGATAGTTCTTTAGGAATTTTATCTTTGGTTGGCTTGAATATCATTTTTAGATTTTTTTGATTTTTATACGCGGTTTTCAAGTTGTAGCTGTGTAGGATTCCCGATATTTTTTCTGACAGACCTACGATATAAGGAATGCTAATGAAAGGTTTGATTTCCGCGTTTATGTCGATATGATTGTTGCCTAATCGTGTTTTTTGTTCAAGGGTAAGAAGTCTCTGGTTAATAATGTCTTGTGTGAAACAAGGTGGGTAGTCATTTTCATCTAGTGTATCTGTAATTAATTTAAGGTTGTTTTTTTGAAATTTCTTGTCTGAAAGTAAAATTGCTCTGTCAACCAAGTTGTTAATTACACTTTTTTTATATCTAAGGGGGTGGTGGGAGTTGAAGTTAAGGTATCTGCCTGACCAACTAGGCTTTCTATACCAATTGAAAGATAGTTTTTGGTTCTGTTTCCTCGTGATAGAGACGACTAAGAAATTGATAGCACCACCGACCTCTTTTTCTAGAGTGAATTCAATTTTGAGGGGGTTAGTATTGAAAATTTGTAAAATGCGATCAACATGTGTGTTGGGAACCATGATGAAAATATCGTCAACGTAACGAAAATAGACAGGTACTTCAAAGTCAAGGTTGGAAAGTCTGTCTTTCTCTAGGTCATCCATCACTAAATCAGCAAGGACGGGGGAGAAAGGAGAACCCATTGGTAATCCACGTTTTTGGAAATAAGTTTTGCCATCAAAATTAAAATCTGTGCTGTCTAAGCATAATCGTAACCCTTCTTCGAAATCTCTCCATGGTAATGATACTTTGCGACGAATCTCATCCCACCTACTTTTTACTGCAGAGATAGCTGCTTCCTTGGGTACATTTGTGAAGAGAGAGACTACATCTAATGAGGCCAGAACATAGTTATCCGGGACGTTCACATTTTTAAGTTTTTTAACTAATTCAAAACTGTTGATGATTTTTGATCTAGGTGGGGTAGTGTTTTTGGATATGGTAGAGCTGAAGAATGAAGCTAGATTGTAAGTTGGGCTGCCCACATAGGAAACAATTGGTCTAACAGAAATACTTTCTTTGTGAATTTTGGGTAATCCGTAAAATCTCGAGGGAACTGCATTGGAAGACTTTAAATCCTTAGCTAACAGGTTGTTAATTTGACTCTTGTTTTCCCATGATTTGACTAGAGAATTGACTTTATTTTGTATTTTAGTTGTTGTGTCTTTGGGGCGGACTTGGTATGTGTTCTCGTCTTGTAAAAGGTTTTTAACTTTCTCATTATAATCTGTTCGCGTCAAGGCTACTGTGGTGTTACCTTTGTCTGCCCTGGTAAAAACTATGTCCGGATTATTTTTAACGAAATTTCCAGCTTCTTTGATTTCTTTAACAGGCTGTACGAATTTAGATTTATGCTCGTTGCCACATTTTTTAAAATTATTAACAGCATTTGCGACTTTAAGTCGCATTTCATCATGTGATTCCGGATTAATTTTATTAATGTTAGATTCAATGTCCGCGATGATAGTATAAGTAGGAATTTCCCGTTTTTTAATAGTAACCCCGAAATTTATACCTAAGCTAGCTATTTTTGCGACATTTTCCGGGATTTGATTTCCTGTCAGGTTTTTGAACCACTTTTGGTTGAGTTTGCTGTTTGAAACAGTCTTTTTATTGTAATGTATCGCGTTAATTAGACAATCCAATTTCCTTTTGCACTTTAATTTACTTTCCTCGAATTGGCGCGAGACTTTCCTGGATTCAAATTCAAAAAATCTGTCGAACACGTGGTCTGGAAAAACAGCAAAAATTCTATTTTCAAGATGTCCAACCCGATTCTCGAGATTCCTTAAATGTGCGCATATATCGCGAATTTCGAGATTCAGAATGGACTTCTGAAAGGTGATATGCAAGTTTGAGAAACGTTTACCCATACTTCTGGAATTGAACCCGATGGTTTGAGTTCCAAGTACTTGTAAGTGTTTGGGAACAACTTCAAGTTTCCTACAACGTAATAGAAAAATTCTTTGATTAAAACTTTTTGCAATTTCCAGATTCGATTGAGACCATTTTTTGAGGAGTGATGCCTCCTCATATCCATATCTTTCTTCAATTTGTTTGTAAAAACCCATCCGATTTCTACCCCCCTGATTGTTGCCATTTGTAAAATTATATCGTGACATGTTTCCGTACATGTTCCTTGTTACATTGACCCACAGTTATAATTCTGTAATATTTATTTTGGCTTCTAATTAACAACCTGTTAGCTAAAGATTTAAAGTCTTCCAATGCCGTTCCCTCGAGATTTTACGGATTACCCAAAATTCACAAAGAAAGTATTCCTGTTAGACCAATTGTTTCCTATGTGGGCAGCCCAACTTACAATCTAGCTTCATTCTTCAGCTCTACCATATCCAAAAACACTACCCCACCTAGATCAAAAATCATCAACAGTTTTGAATTAGTTAAAAAACTTAAAAATGTGAACGTCCCGGATAACTATGTTCTGGCCTCATTAGATGTAGTCTCTCTCTTCACAAATGTACCCAAGGAAGCAGCTATCTCTGCAGTAAAAAGTAGGTGGGATGAGATTCGTCGCAAAGTATCATTACCATGGAGAGATTTCGAAGAAGGGTTACGATTATGCTTAGACAGCACAGATTTTAATTTTGATGGCAAAACTTATTTCCAAAAACGTGGATTACCAATGGGTTCTCCTTTCTCCCCCGTCCTTGCTGATTTAGTGATGGATGACCTAGAGAAAGACAGACTTTCCAACCTTGACTTTGAAGTACCTGTCTATTTTCGTTACGTTGACGATATTTTCATCATGGTTCCCAACACACATGTTGATCGCATTTTACAAATTTTCAATACTAACCCCCTCAATATTGAATTCACTCTAGAAAAAGAGGTCGGTGGTGCTATCAATTTCTTAGACGTCTCTATCACGAGGAAACAGAACCAAAAACTATCTTTCAATTGGTATAGAAAGCCTAGTTGGTCAGGCAGATACCTTAACTTCAACTCCCACCACCCCCTTAGATATAAAAAAAGTGTAATTAACAACTTGGTTGACAGAGCAATTTTACTTTCAGACAAGAAATTTCAAAAAAACAACCTTAAATTAATTACAGATACACTAGAAGAAAATGACTACCCACCTTGTTTCACACAAGACATTATTAACCAGAGACTTCTTACCCTTGAACAAAAAACACGATTAGGCAACAATCATATCGACATAAACGCGGAAATCAAACCTTTCATTAGCATTCCTTATATCGAAGGTCTGTCAGAAAAAATATCGGGAATCCTACACAGCTACAACTTGAAAACCGCGTATAAAAATCAAAAAAATCTAAAAATGATATTCAAGCCAACCAAAGATAAAATTCCTAAAGAACTATCGTCCAACATCGTCTACAGCGTTCCTTGCAAAGGGAATGATTGCAAAGCCGTCTATATAGGTCAAACTAAAAGGTTCCTTAAAAACAGGTTAACAGAACATAAAAACAACATTAGAGAAAGCCCTAATAAACAAAATGCACTAACTAAACATACAATTGAGAAAGACCATTTCTTCGATTTTGACAGAACAAAAATCCTAGCTAACGAAATACACAATAAAAAAAGATTACTGTTGGAAATGTGTCACATTGCAGGTACGGACGATGCAGTGAATCTTAGAACTGACATAGAAAACCTTTCTAAGATTTACAACCCTATACTTAAAAAAGGGTCATAAAAAATCTGACCTGAGAAATTGGGACTCCACCATGTATTTCAGTCGTCCCTTCAGGTTTTATGATCTCACATCTGGCTACTTTATCTGGGCCAGATTTTGTTGAAATTCGCGCATTACTTGACCACCTTATTTGAGGTCAGAGTCCGGAAATCTCGCGTATTACTTGGCCACTTTATAAAAATTCTCATACTCCTAAGAATTAGCGCATTATTTGGCCACCTTACTTAAAGTCAGAGTACGGAAATCTCGCGCATTACTTGGGCACTTTATGAAAATTCTTATATTCCTATAAATTCGCGTATTACTTGGCCACTTTACTTAAAGTCAGAGTACGGAAATCTCACGCATTACTTGGCCACTTTATAAAAATTCTTATACCCCTAGGAATTCGCGCATTACTTGGACACATTACTTTAAGTCAAAGTCCGGAAATCTCGCGTATTAGTTGGCCTCTCTATAACAATTCTTATACTCCTAAAAATTCGCGCATTACTTGGCCACTCTTTTCAAGACAGACTTCGCTTAACTCGCGTATTACTTGGCCACTTATAAAAATTCTTATACTCCTAAGAACTCGCGCATTACTTGGCCACTTTACTTTAAGTCAGAGTACGGAATTTTCACGTATTACTTGGCCTCTTTATAACAATTTTTGTACTCCTAAAAATTCGCGCATTACTTGGCCACCTTACTTAAGGTCAGAGTCCGGAAATCTCGCGTATTACTTGGCCACTTTAGAAAAATTCTTATACTCCTAAGAATTAGCGCATTATTTGGCCACCTTACTTAAAGTCAGAGTACGGAAATCTCGCGCATTACTTGGGCACTTTATGAAAATTCTTATATTCCTATAAATTCGCGTATTACTTGGCCACTTTACTTAAAGTCAGAGTACGGAAATCTCACGCATTACTTGGCCACTTTATAAAAATTCTTATACCCCTAGGAATTCGCGCATTACTTGGACACCTTACTTTAAGTCAAAGTCCGGAAATCTCGCGTATTAGTTGGCCTCTCTATAACAATTCTTATACTCCTAAAAATTCGCGCATTACTTGGCCACTCTTTTCAAGACAGACTTCGTTTAACTCGCGTAATTCTTGGCCACTTATAAAAATTCTTATACTCCTAAGAACTCGCGCATTACTTGGCCACTTTACTTCAAGTCAGAGTCCGGAAATCTCGCGTATTAGTTGGCCACTTTATAACAATTCTTATACTCCTAAGAATTCGCGCATTACTTGGCCACTCTTTTCAAGACAGACTTCGTGTAACTCGCGTATTACTTGGCTACTTATAAAAATTCTTATACTCCTAAGAACTCGCGCATTACTTGGCCACTTTACTTCAAGTCAGAGTCCGGAAATCTCGCGTATTAGTTGGCCACTTTATAACAATTCTTATACTCCTAAGAATTCGCGCATTACTTGGCCACTCTTTTCAAGACAGACTTCGTTTAACTCGCGTAATTCTTGGCCACTTATAAAAATTCTTATACTCCTAAGAACTCGCGCATTACTTGGCCACTTTACTTCAAGTCAGAGTCCGGAAATCTCGCGTATTAGTTGGCCACTTTATAACATTTCTTATACTCCTAAGAATTCGCGCATTACTTGGCCACTCTTTTCAAGACAGACTTCGTGTAACTCAGGTATTACTTGGCTACTTATAAAAATTCTTATACTCCTAAGAACTCGCGCATTACTTGGCCACTTATAAAAATTCTTATACTCCTAAGAACTCGCGCATTACTTGGCCACTTTACTTTAAGTCAGAGTACGGAATTTTCACGTATTACTTGGCCTCTTTATAACAATTCTTATACTCCTAAAAATTCGCGCATTACTTGGCCACTCTTTTCAAGACGGACTTCGTTTAACTCGCGTATTACTTGGCCACTTATAAAAATTCTTATACTCCTAAGAACTCGCGCATTACTTGGCCACTTTACTTCAAGTCAGAGTCCGGAAATCTCGCGTATTAGTTGGCCACTTTATAACATTTCTTATACTCCTAAGAATTCGCGCATTACTTGGCCACTCTTTTCAAGACAGACTTCGTGTAACTCGCGTATTACTTGGCTACTTATAAAAATTCTTATACTCCTAAGAACTCGCGCATTACTTGGCCACTTTACTTCAAGTCAGAGTCCGGAAATCTCGCGTATTAGTTGGCCACTTTATAACATTTCTTATACTCCTAAGAATTCGCGCATTACTTGGCCACTCTTTTCAAGACAGACTTCGTGTAACTCGCGTATTACTTGGCTACTTATAAAAATTCTTATACTCCTAAGAACTCGCGCATTACTTGGCCACTTTACTTCAAGTCAGAGTCCGGAAATCTCGCGTATTAGTTGGCCACTTTATAACATTTCTTATACTCCTAAGAATTCGCGCATTACTTGGCCACTCTTTTCAAGACAGACTTCGTGTAACTCGCGTATTACTTGGCTACTTATAAAAATTCTTATACTCCTAAGAACTCGCGCATTACTTGGCCACTTTAGAAAAATTCTTATACTCCTAAGAATTTGCGCATTACTTGGCCACCTTATTTAAATTCAGAGTCCGGAAATCTCGCGTATTACTTGGCCACTTTAGAAAAATTCTTATAATCCTAAGAACTCGCGCATTACTTGGCCACTTTATAAAAATTATTACACTCCTAAGAATTCGCGCATTACTTGGCCACTCTTTTCAAGACAGACTTCGTTTAACTCGCGTATTACGAGACCACTTATGTATTTATATCAGTCCTGTGGTCCATTGAACTCGCGCATTACTTGGCCACCTTACTTAAAGTCAGAGTCCGGAAATCTCGCGCATTACTTGGCCACTTTAGAAAAATTCTTATAATCCTAAGAACTCGCGCATTACTTGGCCACTTTACTTTAAGTCAGAGTCCGGAAATCTCGCGTATTAGTTGGTCACTTTATAACAATTCTTATACTCCTAAGAATTCGCGCATTACTTGGCCACTCTTTTCAAGACAGACTTCGTTTAACTCGCGTATTTCTTGGCCACTTATAAAAATTCTTATACTCCTAAGAACTCGCGCATTACTTGGCCACCTTACTTAAAGTCAGAGTCCGGAAATCTCGCGTATTAGTTGGCCACTTTATAACAATTCTTATACTCCTAAGAATTCGCGCATTACTTGGCCACTCTTTTCAAGACAGACTTCGTGTAACTCGCGTATTACTTGGCTACTTATAAAAATTCTTATACTCCTAAGAACTCGCGCATTACTTGGCCACCTTACTTAAAGTCAGAGTCCGGAAATCTCGTGTATTACTTGGCCACTTTATAAAAATTCTCATACTCCTCAGAATTAGCGCATTATTTAACCCCTTACTTAAAGTCAGAGTACGGAAATCTCGCGCATTACTTGGGCACTTTATGAAAATTCTTATATTCCTATAAATTCGCGTATTACTTGGCCACTTTACTTAAAGTCAGAGTACGGAAATCTCACGCATTACTTGGCCACTTTATAAAAATTCTTATACCCCTAGGAATTCGCGCATTACTTGGACACCTTACTTTAAGTCAAAGTCCGGAAATCTCGCGTATTAGTTGGCCTCTCTATAACAATTCTTATACTCCTAAAAATTCGCGCATTACTTGGCCACTCTTTTCAAGACAGACTTCGTTTATCTCGCGTAATTCTTGGCCACTTATAAAAATTCTTATACTCCTAAGAACTCGCGCATTACTTGGCCACTTTACTTCAAGTCAGAGTCCGGAAATCTCGCGTATTAGTTGGCCACTTTATAACAATTCTTATACTCCTAAGAATTCGCGCATTACTTGGCCACTCTTTTCAAGACAGACTTCGTGTAACTCGCGTATTACTTGGCCACTTATAAAAATTCTTATACTCCTAAGAACTCGCGCATTACTTGGCCACTTTACTTCAAGTCAGAGTCCGGAAATCTCGCGTATTAGTTGGCCACTTTATAACAATTCTTATACTCCTAAGAATTCTCGCATTACTTGGCCACTCTTTTCAAGACAGACTTCGTGTAACTCGCGTATTACTTGGCTACTTATAAAAATTCTTATACTCCTAAGAACTCGCGCATTACTTGGCCACCTTACTTAAAGTCAGAGTCCGGAAATCTCGCGTACTACTTGACCACTTTAGAAAAATTCTTATACTCCTATGAATTCGCGTATTACTTGGCCACTCTATAAAAATTCTTACACTCCTAAGAACTCGCGCATTACTTGGTCACTTTACTTCAAGTCAGAGTCCGGAAATCTCGCGTATTAGTTGGCCACTTTATAACAATTCTTATACTCCTAAGAATTCGCGCATTACTCGGCCACTCTTTTCAAGACAGACTTCGTGTAACTCGCGTATTACTTGGCCACTCTATAAAAATTCTTACACTCCTAAGAACTCGCGCATTACTTGGACACTTTACTTCAAGTCAGAGTCCGGAAATCTCGCGTATTAGTTG
This sequence comes from Diplolepis rosae, assembly GCA_030998225.1. Lineage (NCBI taxonomy): Eukaryota > Metazoa > Arthropoda > Insecta > Hymenoptera > Diplolepididae > Diplolepis > Diplolepis rosae. The sequence continues at coordinate 1,294,169 of JAPYXD010000700.1, forward strand.
GCCACTTTATAACAATTCTTATACTCCTAAGAATTCGCGCATTACTTGGCCACTCTTTTCAAGACAGACTTCGTTTAACTCGCGTATTACGAGACCACTTATGTATTTATATCAGTCCTGTGGTCCATTGAACTCGCGCATTACTTGGCCACCTTACTTAAGGTCAGAGTCCGGAAATCTCGCGTATTACTTGGCCACTTTAGAAAAATTCTTATACTTCTAAGAATTCGCGCATTACTAGGCCACCTTAATTAAAGTCAGAGTCCGGAAATCTCGCGTATTACTTGGCCACTTTAGAAAAATTCTTATAATCCTAAGAACTCGCGCATTACTTGGCCACTTTACTTTAAGTCAGAGTCCGGAAATCTCGCGAATTAGTTGGCCACTTTATAAAAATTCTTATACTCCTAAGAACTCGCGTATTACTTGGCCACCTTACTTAAAGTCAGAGTCCGGAAATCTCGCGTACTACTTGGCCACTTTATAAAAATTCTTACACTCCTAAGAATTCGCGCATTACTTGGCCACCTTACTTTAAGTCAGAGTTCGGAAATCTCGCGTATTAGTTGGCCACTTTATAACAATTCTTATACTCCTAAGAATTCGCGCATTACTTGGCCACTCTTTTTAAGACAGACTTCGTTTAACTCGCGTATTACTTGGCTACTTATAAAAATTCTTATACTCCTAAGAATTCGCGCATTACTTGGCCACCTTACTTAAGGTCAGAGTCCGGAAATCTCGCGTATTACTTGGCCACTTTAGAAAAATTCTTATACTCCTAAGAATTCGCGCATTACTTGGCCACCTTATTTAAAGTCAGAGTCCGGAAATCTCGCGTATTACTTGGCCACTTTAGAAAAATTCTTATAATCCTAAGAACTCGCGCATTACTTGGCCACTTTACTTTAAGTCAGAGTCCGGAAATCTCGCGTATTAGTTGGCCACTTTATAACAATTCTTATACTCCTAAGAATTCGCGCATTACTTAACCACTCTTTTTAAGACAGACTTCTTTTAACTCGCGTATTACTTGGCTACTTATAAAAATTCTTATACTCCTAAGAACTCGCGTATTACTTGGCCACCTTACTTAAAGTCAGAGTCCGGAAATCTCGCGTACTACTTGGCCACTTTATAAAAATTCTTACACTCCTGAGAATTCGCGCATTACTTGGCCACCTTACTTTGAGTCAGAGTTCGGAAATCTCGCGTATTAGTTGGCCACTTTATAACAAATCTCTTACTCCAAAGAATTCGCGCATTACTTGGCCACTCTTTACAAGACAGACTGCGTTTAACTCGCGTATTACTTGGCCACTTATAAAAATTCTTATACTCCTAACAACTCGCGTATTACTTGGCCACTTTACTTTCAGTCAGAGTCCGGAAATCTCGCGTATTAGTTGGCCACGTTATAACAATTCTTATACTGCTAAGAATTCGCGCATTACTTGATCACCTTACTTAAAGTCAGAGTCGGGAAATCTCGCGTATTACTTTGCCACTTTATAAAAACTCTTATACTCCTAAGAACTCGCGCATTACTTGGCCACCTCACTTAAAGTCAGAGTCTGAAGTGCTCGCGCATCACTTTGCAACTTTTTATTAGTCTCAGAATCCGTAGTGCTACCGTATTAATTGATCTCTCTATTCAAATCAGAGTTTGAATAGCTCGCGTAATATTTTACCACTTTACAGCAGTCTTATAATCCGAAAAACTCGGACATCATACTTATAAACTTAATATTGTATTTTTCCGGGTTCCAGTTATTAAGAATCAGAGGTTTCGAAAAACCAGGAAATTAATTTTTCGTGAATTTCCACCTTAGCTGCATTTTATTTTCTATATCCACAAAAATGTGTTTAATTTTTACGACGCCGGGACCGTATTGAGTGCCTTTCCTTACAGAATTCTTCGAACACGTGGTAGGGGTTTGCTTTCCTTGGACGCTTGAGCACATAGAAATCTCTAGTGCCGGGGACATTAAAGTAAATTTTGACTGTGTATAACCCTTGGTGTTGGAACCTGACCTATCATGGAGAATGCTCTCCATATACGTCAAACTCTGAACACTTGTCGTCCTAAACACGAGTTATTCCCAAATCAGTTTTCTTCTAGCCATGTGGCAGAGTGGTGGACTTACATCCGTCTGTCATCTCTGTGGTTTTTGAGAAAATAAATAAATTTTTCTGTACCAATTGCAATGTTCTGATTGTTTTAACTTCAGTGTCCTTTACTTCTGGTGCTCGTGCATATGTGTGGTTTGCTGTGCGTGCTTTACCAAGGACCCACGTTATATTCTCCCGTGTGTTGTTTCTTTCTGGTTTGAAATAATTGTGTTTATATATGTGCCCTTGAGGGAGTGCGTTCCGCGGCCGCATTTTTCACGGTTCCTGTGGGAGAGGATTACTTGTTGGAGCAGTTTTTGGAACGGCCTGGTTCTTCACACCTAGAAACTCACTTACTCATAAGTTTTTCTGCATGTGTACTCTATTTTTAATTAATAAGCAAAAAGCAAAAAACAAAAAAACAAAAAATACCATATATTTCTTAATTGCATGTATTAGTTAATAAATATTTAAAGGTTACAATTAAGCTAATTGGCAATGAAGAGGGCCCCCATCTGTGGCCGAAACGTTTGCCTTCCTAATGTTTATGTCCTCGATGACATAAATAATTAGAAACTAAGCTGACCCCAAGCCAAAATAAATATTACAGAATTATAACTGTGGGTCAATGTAACAAGGAACATGTACGGAAACATGTCACGATATTAATATCTGTAATTAATTCTTTTCATTTTACCTATAAATTAATGCCCAAAATTATTTATAAAAAACATTCCCTGCAATAGTACGTTTGAAGCTGCAGGATTATCTATAAAGAAAGTTTTCTGAATGCTGTAGAAAATAATTCCAGGAACATTCTCAAAAACTGTTCCCTAAATGTTCCCGCAGAATGTTCCAAAACGTTCTCTGCGAATGTTCCCTGAATGTTCCCACGAAAAGTTCTACGAACGTTCAATGCAAATGCTCTCTGAACGTTCCTATGGAAGGTTCCAGGAACGTTCTCTTTGAATATTCTCTGAAAATTGCTGCTCTCAATATGCCTTTTGAACGTTCCACAGGAACATTCATAGAAAATTGCTTTGGAACGTTAAAAAAACCCGGACATTTTATTAGTTCTAGGAACGTTCCGATGGAACCTTCCGAACATTCCATTGGAACGTTCATAGAACATTCAGGGAAGGTATTGTGATATGGGGGTAGGTATTGACTTTTTTCAAGTTTTAACATACTGTAACTGTCTTAGTTTTAGTTTAATCGAAAAATGTTATTGGGATAATTAGTAGAGATTTATGAGCACTATCAGAAACCAATATTATAATTTCTTATTTGATTTCAGCTGAATTTGTCTCTGTCGTGTTCACAGTAATTGCGTTTCTTAGTTTTCGAGTAATCTGCACACGGAAAACCTTTTAGTCGCTTAAAATTTGAGTTCTTGTCAAAAATTCTTAAACATAGAGTTTCATAAGACGCAGTCGCAGAAAATTTCACTGAATTTTGATTAAATATCACAAGAAGTTTATTAAATTATAAAAGAAAATTAAGCACTATTTAATAAAAGTCACTGATATTTTCTGCGACTGCATCTTATAAAACTCTATATGTCCATGAGTCTTCGACAATAGTTTTAATTTTAAGCAAGTAATTTTTTCCGTGGCATTTGAAGATTTAGTCTAATAATTATGATCGCTTTTTATTTGTTTTTGTTTTGGATAATCTATATTTCATTCACATTTTTGAGTACTGATATGGGAGAATGACTGTTCAAAAGCAAGAAGACCACTATTTTAGAATATGGCTTTCGTAGATGAAAAACTAAAAAATATAATGATATTTTTCTCAATTTTACACGTTGTGGTGATGAATATGAAAAAAATTTCAAACAATTTAATTCTTATTATTTTTTATCAATTAGCAATGAAAAAATACTGTTAGAATGCAGTTGATAAACTAACATAAGATTAAGATGTAAAGTGTCGAAAGAACGGAATCGATTCGGTTCCTTGGTTTTAATTACGTTAACATATTGTAATTTTTTACTTGGACTACGATTTTTCTACAAAAATTTTTTTACCAGGTCTAGAAGTATGAAACCGGAATTCCCCTATAGATGGTGCTTGCCATTAGTTAAGGGACCGTACGACCGCTTCTGCAGCGCCATCTTCTCCCTCTAACAGCTGAGAAAGATTTTCAGTATACAATAACCCAATGTGACGTCTTCTGAAATTAGCTACTTTCTTTTTTTCTCCGAATCTTATTTTCCTTCACTATTTCTCGAAATATTAATAATGGTTCTACATCTATAAAATATTTTATAACTTTCAACGAATTTCTAAATCTTTTGTAAACAGTTAAGTCTAGAAACCTTTCAAGATAAATTCGAAACGCAGCTGCATCAATATGAATACTGAAAATTTACTTAAACTATCGTAAAATATAATAAACTTTGTACCTCTATATTTCGACCAAAACACGTCGCCCACAATCGTATTTACTTTTCAAATACAAACATCTACCAGCCTCTAACAAGATAAATTCATAAAACTCCAAACAAATACAAGCAGTAAATAGTCCAGTATTTAGCCATTACAGGAAATCATAAACAGCTTAGGCTGTCACTCAAAAGAGACCGCGCTGGTCCCCGCCCATGAAAAGACAAATAGATACAAAGTGCACTCTCTGTCTAGATAAGATCTTAGGCCTATTCAACATAGAAAATAAAACTTTCGAAAATAATATTTTATAAAATAATTGAATTAAATAAGAAATTAACATTACTTTTAATATTATTCAGTATGTTATGAATAGGAAAAGAAATTATTTTGACTAATAAGAAAAATGCAACTTGCATCTATTTTATTTTTGAACTAACGTTTGAAACTTATAGAATGTAAACTAATAGCAATTTATTTAAAAGTTATTAATAATCAGGGATCTACTTTACCGACGTGATAATTTACGGAAAGTTATTTAAGAAGGTAAAATACCAGGTTATAAATTACTGAAAATTCTTCATACATTTCTCATTGTATTTTAAATTAATTCTAATAAATTCAAACATCAATTTATTTGATAATTGAATATATTTCATAATTATTTTCAATAGTAATTTAATAAACCAAACTATTTTACTTTCATAAAAATATACATTTATTCTCTATAAACATATTTCAAACTTCGTAAAGCGTTGAATCAATCTGAGTTACAAAAACTCCAAACTAACTTGCAATCAATATTCAAAGATATAATTGTATCAGAGAAAACTAATAATTTAATTTAATTAAACTACTATTATTCAGAATTTTAAGTTATTGCAATGTTCTGTTTTACCGACACAATCATGTATTTAGATACATATTTTATAAGTAATTTTGTACGCAACCTTCAAATTAATATAATTTGTTTTAAATGTTAAATTATAACATCTTTACCTACAAATAAAAATGTTAAAACAAAGCAATAGAAATTAAATTCAGAATCAGATTTTAGAATTAGAACTTATATCTTGTCCTTCAGACAATTTAAAACTTGTGTGACCTTAGACGTCACACCAAGTTCGATATATACCAGTGTATTTGCTACAAGCATCAACATGTCGAGTTTTGTGCCTAACGAACTACGATTTGCGGACAGCACTGGTTTTTTGTTATCACTTGAAAAAAACTGCTGCAAAATCGCATGGAATGCTTGTGGAAGCTTACGGTGAACATGCTCTTGGCAAAACAGTGTTTCGAGTGGTATAAAAAATTCAAAAGTGGTAATTTTGATGTGAGAAACGAAGATCGTAGAAAACCACCGAAACAGTTCGAAGACTGGGATCAGAAAGATGTTATCTATTATGAGCTGCTTAAACCTGGTGAAACTGTCAACATGAATCGCTACCAACAGCAAATGATTGATTTAAATCATGCATTACAAGAAAAACGACCGGATTATCGAAGAAGGCAACACAAAGTCATTTTTCTTCACGATCATGCCCCATCACACACAGCGAAACGGGCCAAGGAAACGATCGAGACGTACAGTTGGGAAATACTGGCGCATGCCGCTTACTCTCCAGACTTGGGTCCGTCGGATTATCATCTGTTCGCATCACTGGGACACGCACTCGCTGAACAACGCTTCACTTCGTACGAAAATGTACGAGAATGGCTGGATAACTGGTTTGATTTAAAAGACGAACAGTTTTATTGGCGTGGCATTCATCACCTTCCGGAGAGGTGGAGAAAATGTGTAAATAGCAATGGAGATTACTTTGAATAAAATATTTTTGATCATTTTCATGCAACAGACGTGTAACTTTTGCAAAAAAATTCCGATTTCATACTTCTAGACCTGGTATATGCTACTTTTTATAACTGAATGAGAGATTTAAAAATGTTTAATTGCTTCAGAATATTGTAGAAAACGTTTCGGACACATGTGGGGGCCTTCTTCAGTGCCATACATTAAAAGATTAATTCAAAATTATGTGAATTTTGGGCCAATATAATAGCAGACATGTCCTCAAACATGTCATATTATACACTGAAAGAAATGCTTGGGATTCATCAGCCATGTGAATATAGATGAATGTTTTCAAGTAATTCAATAAAATATATTCAGCAGTTAACCAAAAATATTGCGGCAATAGTAATTCAAATTGTTGAAATACACATACAGGCTAAACTAATACACGCAAACCTTGGTTTTCGGTAAATCTCCCATATAATATAGGTCAAGAAACCATAATTATGTCTGTATCATCGAATTTTTTTTTCAGTGTATAGTAAAAAATGGCACTTGCAATACTTTCAGTATAAACGCGGATTTTTTTATTGTTTTAAATATTTTTAGAACTTATGAAGTTTAAACATTTTAGAATGAAACTAAAATTTAAAAATTATAAAAACACTCGATCTTTTTTCATTACTAAACGTACTCAAATAATTCAAATTTAAAGAGTTTGAAATCTTTCTGCGGGCAAAAGACGCTTTCGACTGCGCTGGGAATATATAATGTGCACTCAAATAATATTAAGTTAATTAAAATATATAGATATGATAATAATTAATATTTCTGTGAAGCCTTGCTTGCAAATCCAATCTAAAATGGATTGTCCGTAAAGCCGATATACCAAAAATTTTTCCTTTAAAAATACACGCTTTCCTCCACTCGTAAAGATCACCACAACCGTCTCGAATTTCTTAACTAGGTATAGGACAATTGTATTCTTCAAGAAGGAAAAGAACGTCTCAGGATAGCCTTATAAAAAAAGAATTTCATGCAGCAAAGCCGCATGACCCGAGTCGGTTTTTAAAACTGTTACATCCCGGTAACATTAAATTTTTTAAATTTTAATTATTGCCCCTGCATATGAGCAATACGTAATACACAAGCGTAAATAAGTATTAAATACTCTTCAAATTTAGTCTTATGGTAATTTCTATCTGGAACGGGTAACTGTTCTACGGAGGTAAACTAATGCGCTACCTCACATCGATAAATCGGCTCGACACTTGGTAACAAGTGATAAAGAAGAGCATCGCTCGGTCCATATGGTAATTACCCGCGCGGTAATTGGTCAGTGAATCATGCAGCGTCTCGATAATATAGTGATGCAGCGCTAGTGACCTGACGAGATGGTAACAGGTTACTGGCGTGGCGCCATTAACATTGACTAATTGATGCTTTAATTAATAATTATTATAGCATCCCTGTTAGTATTTAAGCATAAATTATTATTAATATTGAAAAAAATCAATAATAATTTATCAATTAATCATAAACCATCTACAAATGAGAAAAAATGTTATCACAAATATTGATTGATTATAGAAAATCAATCAATCAATCAATCATAGGCTGTAACACATAAAATATAAGCTACAACTAAGTAGATGCAGGTATTCTTAGTGATACCTGGATCTACTTGTTGATTAGAAATAAGAATAGGTAAGAGAGAGAATAGAAGGGATATAAAATCCAAATTGCAGATCAACATTGACCAATAGTAATAGACCGTGGTGGGAGAAAACATAGATCTTTGATCGAACGTGACTTTATACAGAATTGCACCGCGCGTGACTTCATACAAATTTGCACGGCGCGTAACTTTATACAATTTTGCGCGATCCACTCGCACTGCAGTCACTATTGAAGATCCAATAATATATATACCCCAGATTCACCACTGGAGGTTTGTCATTAAGTTCCGAACAGTTGTACGGTTGTTAGGTCTGGGCCGGTAATTCAACGTCGTGAGCAGACCCTTCGATAAACGTAAGTCTCATTGGATTTCTATGTGCAACTCAAAATTCGGTACTTGGTAAATAAAATCCCCGATCCTTAAGTGGTGCAAGTCCGGAAACCGTAGTGCTAGATAGTTCCTTTGGATTACGTGTATCGTCGTATTTAGTGGTGTCGGTTAATAGTGATTTATTTCTGAAATCGGGACGAACTAACCTATCTTGTTAACAAGTGCATGTTTGATTCATTTCTCGTGTACTAAACAAAATACGTAAGCGGATAATTGATCACATCAGTTACTGGTGGACTTGCATCCCTTACACCATACCTCCTGCAAAATTTATCGTTGTTTTGCTACCTCACGGAGACTCAAACGAAACTCAACTATCCTGCACGGATTTGTGCCGTTGACTTGCAATAATAGGAGTAAAAAAGGACAATTCTCTCTTTTGCCTTCTAATTTAAGAGGTAGACAAGTAAGTTACCACCTAAGTATCATCCTGTGTGAAAACTTGCGCAAAATCTTATTTATTTATAATAAATTATTTCATTTATTTATATATTCAGTGTTTTCCCTCGTGAAAATAAATACCAGTTTAAGACTACTTTTAGATCAGAAAAATACCAAGTTTGGTCTTTTTCTGGTATGTGCCGCTCAGCGTATACCTGCAGGTCATTGAAATTGATATTACTGTCTGTCCCTCGTAAAAATAAGTACTTTAAATACTAGAAAAAGACCAGAAAAAGTTCACGTACATATGTCTGCCATGTAGGCAACTATCTCTACCAACAGACTAGTTACCTGAAAATCCTCTGATTTATGATATCAGAGACTTCGACTAGTTTCGGATAGTCTATAGAAAATAAATACCACTTTCAGACCAGGCATATATAAGTACGTGACATTCTCTGTCCCTCTAGAGCCAATGTCCAAAGATCTTTCCTGTTAGAGGTACTAGGATTAAATAAAGGCGACCCCTTTAAAACTGATGAACTGCTTAGCACCAAAAACTCTGCTGGTAAACTAGCTTCCTTTTTTTGAATAGACTAAACTGCCCCCAAGTGGTTTTAAGAGAAAATATACCTAGACAAGTCTCTCTTTGAATTTAAATATCGTCTTTTACAAATTTGTGGGAAAAGGAAGCCTGATACAAATTCACTGTTAGAAGAATCTGTATTAAAGTTAATAAAATGTGTATGCAAATCACTTAACATTCATTTGTAAACAAAAAGTCACACGTTTGTATTTTATATTTACACATGTGTAATTAATTCGTATTAAATTTATTATAAAACTGCATGGGTTTTTTGCACGTATACAATATTGTATATACGCTGAATTCATTTGCATATACATTTCATTAAATTCAATAGGATTTCTTTAAATATATAGATACAAACATACAGATATAAGTATTTAATTAGGCATAAAATTAGCTGTAACCTCGATCTCGTGTATCTCTTTACGATGCAAATGTGTATCTGCTTCCTCATAGAGAAAGCATTAATAGTCCAGGAAAATTAGCTCAAAAACGCTTTTTCTGGTTACAGATTGCGGAGGTAGCTTAAAAATCGTAAATAAATTTAAGGAATAGAATGAAAACGAAAAAAAGTGGAAAAATGGGCGGAACAATTGTTTATCGCGAGTTGAAGTAAAAAAAATGTGTTTTTTTCACTTTACCGCGTTTCCGGGCAAAAATTATGAGTTAGACAAAAAAAGTTTTCCAATAAAAGTTACAGCCAGATGATTAATGAACAAAAGAAGCCAGTTCCGATACCTGAGAGGGGAATTATTCATGAGAAAATCGATTGTTAATTAAAAAATTGACCTTTTTTTATTTTCATTGTATAGCCGCAACTAAATTATTCACGATGTTGCTTTTTTCAAAATCTATAGTCCACCTATATGCGAACATTGTCTTACAATTTGAGATTTCCCCGGTTAATATTTTTTTAAGTATTCAATTGTTAATTTAGTAAAAGTGTCCTTGCTTAGGTCCTTATAAGTTGATGTAAAATGATCTCACACTGTTGAAAAGTATTGCAATTGATCCAGTGGCCACTTGACTTCAATTTGAAATTACGACAGTTTAACTTTATTGTTTATTTATATATATTTTTTTCATTTTGCAAGTAATTGGCATTTTTCAATCAATTGCCCTTTTTGGGGTTTAATATTAATTTTTTCGGAACGGAAAATGCGTTTCAATTGCAATACTCTTCAACAGTGTGAGACCATTTTACATCAACTTATAAGGACCTAAACAAGGACACTTTTGCTAAATTAACAATTGAATATTTAAAAAAATATTAATCGGGGAAATATCAAATTGTAAGACAATGTTCGCATATAGGTGGACTATAGATTTTGAAAAAAGCAACATCGTGAATAATTTAGTTGCGGCTATACAATGAAAATAAAAAAAGGTCAATTTTTTAATTAACAATCGATTTTCTCGTGAATAATTCCCCTCTCAGGTATCGGAACTGGCTTATTTTGTTCATTAATCATCTGGCTGTAACTTTTATTGGAAAACTTTTTTTGTCTAACTCATAATTTTTGCCCGGAAACGCGGTAAAGTGAAAAAAACATATTTTTTTTACTTAAACTCGCGATAAACAATTGTTCCGCCCATTTTTCCACTTTTTTTTCGTTTTCATTCTATTCCTTAAATTTGTTCACCACCAAAAACAATTTTTGAAATATTATTACATTAAAAAAATTATTTTACGTCCGAATAATTTTCTTCGTTGGAGAAAGGAGGATGAACAACCTCGGACTAAATGGATGTTTCTCAAAATTTATTGTCTTTCAAAATGACGACGTTTCAATGACATTATATTATCCTCTTCAGGTCAAAAATACATTTGTTTCAGTATTTTCTCTATAATAGTTATAAAAATAATGATAACGTCATAAAATTAATAAACACAAAATTATCAATAGCCATGAAATACTGTCTTGACTTCACGAGACTGTAACTGAATAAAACTCCAGTCACATATTCTGGGAAATTCCGGTAGAAATTTCTAACAGTGTAGAATTCGTATTAGCAATTCTAAGCTAATTCTCATAAATAATCCTTTGTAATTTTATACTATATATGTACTTGAATCTATATCTTCAGTAACATTTAGACACAAATATATACTAGTTTTTTAGTTGATGTATCTTAAAGTTATGTGCTAGAATTTTATTGTTATTCCTCAGGAAGTTTTTTGGTAATTTATCGATGTTTTCTGTACAATTTATGTAAATTTTCTCACGGCTTTTTACATTTTACATATTACCAAAGTATATTTCAAAATAGGGGTCATATGTGCAATATTTTATTCAATGCTTTTATATTTTAGAAATAAAGATCACTGATGAGAACTCAGTTTAGAATTTGAACGTTTGAAAGTTATAGAGATATTATAGATAGAGGAGACAAGCCATAGGCTGCTCTGTAAGTGGCAACGTCAGTCTGCAAACTCGGTGAGAGCGAAAGAGAGAGACGATGGGAGGCTTTTTCTGTCTTTGTCTACGCGTAGCGCGTTAGAGAGAGACAGCCTAACCCACAATATCACACTATCTCTCTCACCCGAGCTGACAGGTTTCAGGCTGGCTTGTCTCTATCTTTTATACCTAACAACAATAACAATATTAACAATATTAACAACAACATCGTATGAAATTATGATTAAAAGCAATATCTAAATACCTGCAGTCATTAAATTCTTCTACATTTGCACAAAACATTATGAAACTAATTATTTGTAAAATTTGTCACAAATTTGTCGAAATAAAATTCAAATTTTTTCATATTTTAGTTACGATGGTTTTTTTCTTGTGAGTCTCAATTTTTGTAAATAATTGTACATTTTCCTTATATCAAGTATGTGATTTCAATGAAAGTAATATAGGACTACTGAGAAGTCAAAAGAAAGCAAATCGTGTTATGTAATTTTACATATAAAGAGTCTAATTATTTCAAAAGAACAATTGAGGGTGCCAATTCAATAACCGTCTAGGCGCTCGGCCAGTAGGCCGAGTGGAGGGGAGACGCGACAACTGATTAGCTGAAATTTCATGTCGAGAAAAATTCGGCTTATCAGTTGTCGCGTCTCCCCTCCGCTCGGCTTACTGGCTGAGCGCCTAAACGGTTATTGCATGGGCACCCTCAATTTCAGAAATTTTTTACATAAAAAAGGAAAGAGAAAACAGGACTTATGTTATTACCAACTTAAAAGATTATAGTTCTTCTTATGATATTATTTTATTTCAATTTATGTAAGTTTAAAGGATTTTAAATCAAATAACAAATATAAATATACAATTAATTCTATTTTCTATAAAAGCGAAAATTTTATTTTAATTTTAAAAAGAAAAAAACCATTGTAACTAAAATATGAAAAAATTTGAATTTTATTTTGACAAAATCGTGACAAATTTTACAAATAATTAGTTCTGATATTTTGTGAAAATGTGGAAGGATTTAATAACTGCAGGGATTTAGATATTGCTATTGATAATTTTGTGTTCATTAACTTTACAACCTTACCATAATTTTAATAATTATTATAGAACAAATACCGAAACACATGTATTTTTGACCTGAAGAGGATGACATAATGTCATTGAAACGTTGCATTTTCAATGAAAATAAATTTTAAGAAACATCCATTTAATCCGAAGTTGGTCATTCTCCTTTCTCGAATTGTAATATTATAAAAGTGCTGCAAAGAAATGTGTTCAATATTTTTCGAAATCTTCCCGTCGATCATGAGATATTAATAGTGGAAGTTAAACCTCCAAATTTTATCAATTCATCTGCAAACCTCTTCAAGTTATCGTACAATTTTTTAAATAATTTTAAAAATTTTCACTGGGTTTCTTTCACTAAAAAAATGATTGGGCCATGCCGTTTCCTATTTCGAGAGCCACCTTACTGGCCAAAATAAATTAACGAATATCATGTGGTTTGCATTCAGTTTATTAATTATACATACATGTTTCTATATGCTTTTCTACCTGTCTACCAAATATCAGTATCAACTTAACAATACGAATTTTCACATAATAAGAACAAACTCAAACTTACCATCTAATTTGAAAATATTAATACTCTATATTCCAATAATTTTTAAGAAGTATTTTAATTGCGTTCATTAAAAAAAATTATTAGGTTATATATATATATATATATATATATATCATATTATTCTTATTATATGTAAGAAAATTCGCATTATTTAGTTGATAGTGTTGTTCAGTTGGCCTCAGTCTTGCCCACGTTAGTATTATTAGGTGTGTAACTTAATTTTTACAGATTTTTTAATATCGAAGTTCTATTTAAAATTGCAAAAAAATATGCCGAACATGATCCCTAAAACTATCACAATTTTTGGTCATTTTCGACGTCGCTCAAAATGTGTGTGGAGGGGCGGGGGCATTCTTATGAAGAATTGAATCCCTTCCGCTCTGTCAGAAGGGTGCGTATACTGTCAAATGATAGTGTGAGAATTGAAATTATTTTTATAACACGTTTGCTTGGATTGTTACTTTCAAGTATGAGGTAGTTAAACAGCATAGGATATTTTTTAGTATAAATATACAAGAGAAAAGGTTTTCAGTATTTCATTTTGAAGGTCTACCCAAGTGTACGGTTTACTTTCTTAATATATGAATTAGTCAAAATCTACTGATTATCTGTGAAATTTGACTGATTCAAATAGCTCAAAAGAGGTTGCTGCGAATCAGTTAAATTACGCTGGTTACTTTAGTGAAAAGTAACTGATTTAACAGTGGAAAATATTGTTTTTACTAATTAAACAGTAAAAATTAACTGAATAACAGTTAAATATATTGTTTCCGCTAATGAAGCAGTTTAAAGGCAAATTACTGATTCAATCAGTGAAAATTTGACTAACTCAGATTGAAAGAGTAAATGCGCTTATTGTACTTCTGCGGTACCTAATAATCTACACACGTAAGATGTATTTACATCAATTTGTATAAAATGGCATTGACCAATAATAGCTTTAGGTCTTAAATGTCGTAGTTCGAAGTTGCTAGGACAAACCCTCTTGATATGAGATAACTTTGTGTTTCCACATAATACCTCAGATGTTGCAATAGATTCTACGATCAAATGACATTGATTATTTATTACAAATATTTCAGTAATTTTACCAAACCGTTCGTCACGTAATTCTACTATGCTGTCAAGCGATTTTTGGGTTCTCGTATATTGTGCAGTTGAATACGAAACACCGTTTATTATGACTCTGAAGTACGACTCTACTTCAACAACGTCCTGATTAACTCCTAGAAGGAGCTGTTCAATTCTTGAAAGTTTTTTCAATTTTCCTTTGCCCAATACTACACTATTGTCTTCAAGAGCAATACCAACGTTGCTTGCATAACCCAAAGACATGCGTTGCCCCAGAGAAAAAGCCGTTTCTGACATTTTAAAATGCCTTTTCAAGTGTGACAGCGATTCCATTCTTGCAATCTTTTCTGTCACTTGGATACATACACCTTTGGCAGAATGTATGCACTTCTTGAAGGTCAACATCTTGGATTCAAACACATACATTGAAAACGTCCACAGTGGTCCACACATCTATGTTGCCTTTGGTAAATGCCTCAAAATATGCACATTGTACATCATTTTGTCTACTCCGTAAAGCCGTTCAACTTCTCTAACGAATTCATCAAGAAGTACTTGACTTCTTTCAAGGTCGTCAATGGTTATGACTGACTGCATTAGGAGAGATATCCCTTCAACAAGACATGAAAAATGGTCTACGTATTCTTTCTTGAGAATGCCACTTAAACATGGAATGCCAAAGTATAATAAAAAAGATTTACATTCTGACGCTTTCCAAACATTTCGTAGTGATATTGATCTTGGTTTTCGATGTATTTGCTTTGATAGACGAATTGACGTTATGCGCCTATTCAATAGACTGATTAAAGAAGGAGAGCCAATGTAGCAACCGCTCCGTACTTCATCGAACCAAGATGGAAAAAAAAACTCTTTGAAAAATACCCTGCAGTAAATGCAATGAATCGGGTGGAAATCCCCATAGAACGTTGAAGAAGGGATTGGCACTCATCGAAGTTAGACCACTGAATCCCTTAACTGTTTTATCTTTTTCTTTAATCGTTACGTCTAATTGATTCTCTGCAGCTTGTATCATTTGATTGAGGACTTCTTCTTCTGTTCTTTCTCTGTAATCTTTTCTGATTATCCTCTCTTCATACAGTTCAATAATATCCTCAGGATTATTCTGTGCATCCTCTTCACTAACAGAAAAAGGATACTTCCATCCACCCTTTTTATCGTCGTCACTGGTTGGATCGTTAACTCGGCGTCCAGGGTTATAGCAATAGGGACATCCATATTTACCATTATATTGCTTACATTCCATCATACAAGCTCGTGCCGGACTATCAACGCAGCAGCATAAAGGAATAATTTTAGTGTTTCGAACTGTTCGAACACACAATGTGGGACTTTGGTTTAGCTGAGCCAAACCACAAACCTCCTAAAATAGTTTTTTTCGATCTAAGTTTAGGCGTTAGTTGGTTCAAAGAGAACTGAAATGGCCAGCCCGACTTAACATTCGATTTAAACCAAGAGGCACCATCCCAACTAAGATGGACACTCAAGTTCTCTAGATTGATCATCACCCCTTCATTAGCTTTTAGATTTTTGTACAATTCGCCATCAAATATATCTTGGATATCACCCCCTCGTTCTGCCCTATTTCCCTCATTGTTACTTAATGCGTTACAAACTTCTTCATCTTCGAGACATATTCTAAATTGACGTTTTAGATCGAAAATGACGTAGTAAATGCCTTTCGTCAAATTTTTATTGCGTTTACTCTTACATACTTCACATTCTATAAGTTCCTCGCTCATTTCTGATCGCTTTGCCTTTACAATTACATTTTCGCACTTCAGACAACATAAATAATAATTTATTGCGTATAATACACGAGAAAATATTTTTTTGTAATGGTATAAAGATGACGGAAGATTATTCCGACCTAATATGAATCCAATAATTTTTAGTATATAATCTAATGACTTGTCAGTCAAGCCCTCCGAAGACGCAAAAGTTTCAATAAGGAAGATCACCTCACCCACTGTAACTTGGCTATGATTGCATACTGGCTGGCTTAAAAAATCTAAATCAAATAACACAGAGTCTCTTTCAACATTATTGTCATTATCATTGGAAACGTTGCTAGAATCACTTTCATAGTCTATTTCTTCGAAGCTATTATTATTATCATCACTGAAATACATGTCCTCATTATTTTCAGTGTTGCTTAAGTGGTCCTCACTATTATTACCCTCTTCTTCATCCTTAGCAGATAAGTCGTTCAGGATGTTGCTTTCGATTAATTCTGGCCCTTCCTCGTATCCTTGGTACTCATCTTGTACGTGAATATTAAATTCGTTCCGATTGACAGCCATATAGACATCATTTTCTTCTCTTTCATGGTTTAAAGCAATTTTTCTAAACTTTCTTTCTAACCTTTTTTTGGAGAATACGGAACTTGCTGGTTATCACTTCTTGAATCAGTCCATTGCTTGAGAATTTTCCGTGGGCGTTCGTTGTTTTCCATTATTCAACCCTCTGTAAAATATAAATTTTCATGTACTCGCCCGTCCTGTTGCGAAAATGAAAAATGTTTTTAAAAAAGAAATCATTAAAAAAATTATTTTTCATACTTCAATTGCCGACAGCATTTTCTATATCACTTTTAAAATAACTAAACAAGAAAAAACAAGCTTGAACACTAGGGTGGGTCAAACTTACTTGTTCTTAGGGCAACGACAAATCTGTGAGGTTCCTGGGAAAAATAAATGCGTGATTTTTTTCTTAATTTGGATTTTAACACGGTGCTCTTTCCTCCTGGAATTGACATATTGACAAAAAACGAGAGCATTTTCAAAAATTTGGATATTTTTGGTGTACTTAGTTGGCTTTAGGTTCCACAAAAAATGTTAACTCAAGTTTTCATATATTCAAACGTTTCGACTCAGGTTGGAGTCCTCATAAGTGAGAATTTATTTATATAAAAAATACAAAGGAGGAATCTTAAAAATTGCCCGTGTGACGGATAAAAATTGTAGTAAAAAAGTGAAATAAAAGAATTGCAGGTGTGAAAATATAAAATCGGACTAAATAACTAAATTTGCGATACAGTAAAACTGTAACAAACAGAACAAAAAAGTTTTTTCTACAAAATTACTAAAGAGAACCTTAAAGAATAGCACGTGTGACGGATAAAATATTATGGTAAACCGATATAAATGAATTGTACATGTGAACCTATAAAACTGATCCAAACTAAAGTATTTCAAGGTTCTTCCTTTATCTTTTTATAGGAATTTTTTCTGTACAAGTTTTTTTACATTTCTTTACATTTTGTTACATTTTTTCACATTTAGTTTAGATCAGTTTTATAGGTTCACATGTACAATTCATTTATATCGGTTTACCATAATGTTTTATCCGTCACGCGTGCTATTCTTTAAGGTTCTCTTTAGTAATTTTATAGAAAATTTTTTTTTGTACTGTTTGTTACAGTTTTACTGTATCGCAAATTTAGTTATTTAGTCCGATTTTATATTTTCACACCTGCAATTCTTTTATTTCACTTTTTTACTACAATTTTTATCCGTCACACGGGCAATTTTTAAGATTCCTCCTTTGTATTTTTTATAGAAATAAATTCTCACTTATGAGGACTCCAACCTGAGTCGAAACGTTTGAATATATGCAACCTTGTGTTCACATTTTTTCTGGACACTAAAGCCAACTAAGTACACCAAAAATATCCAAATTTTCATACGAAGGGTTGTTATAAGTCCTGTTTATTATTATTTTGGAAATTACTTTTTGAAAAATTTTGAACTTTCGATTACGGTTTTTATTCTACTTGAAAAGCTCTACAGATTGTCTTCATAACATTTTTTGATCAGATTAAAACCATTAAAGTTACTGATTTGACAAAAACTGAAAGAAAAAGTCAAAAATCTAACTTCTTCAGGAAATGTGGAAATGGAAAAATCTGACAAATCGATATCGACACAACCTCATCTCACGTCTCTTTTAACGTAAACGTATTATTCTTACAGGTCGTTTCTCTCTCGCGAAAAAAAAATCGTCAGGCATTTTCGGACCACCCGAATTTCATTAGTTAATGAAAATGCTGCCGAAAAAAAAATAGAATAAACTTTTTGAAAATTCAACACAAATAATTAAATCTTTATTTTATCCAGTAATATTTGCATTTGGTAGGTTATGTTGTGATAAATGATATCTACATTAGGGGCCCCTTTTTGATCGTGCGTGCTTAGGGCCCCTTAGAAGCAGAAATGCGGCCCTGCGTGTTGTGCATACTGGACTGCTTTATTTTGAATTGTAAGCTATGAGATAAGTTTTTGAGTTTTATGATCTTACTTATTTTAAGTATCCCCTTTATGTTAATCTTTTACAAAAAATTTGAATTAATATTTTAATTTATGGCACTAAAGAGGCCCCCATATGTGGCCGAAACGTTTGCCTTCCCTTTTTTGTGTTTTTTATATCTAACATCGATAATTTTTAAACGAAAAAAATAAAAAGAAACTGACCCTATGCCAAAACAACAAGAAATGAATAAAAATTCTGTGAATTTTGGATCAATATAATAGCAGGCATGTTATTAACTATTTCACTTAATATATAATGAATCATAAATAAAATAAATGATGGAGTATTTTCTTTCCTACGTATGCATACATGAAGATGATAAAAGTAATACCTTACCTTGACGTTGCAAAAGATACAATGAGTCAATATTTATAATAAATTAATATTATTATAAATAATTTTTGTCGCTTGTCACTGCCAGTTAAGCTCGCAAAGTAAAATTCGAAGCACCAAAATTTTAATCCTAATTGCACTGAAGGTTTAAGTAAAACTACCTGACCTGTCAATAGGATTACAGGCAAGTTCCACAATTCCCTAAACAGGTCATAAAGTCTGTTTTGAACAATGACTGATCACCGATGGTGTACCTACGTACACCATATCTTCTTTAGGAAAATCTTAATACAAATTTCGTGCTGCTTTGTTATGCCCGTCGACTATGAATTCACTTCAGCAGAAAATAAAACTTGATGTTAAAACAAACATACTTGTATAATCTTGCAACAAAACTGCACGGAGAAACTTTTTATATCAATTTTTACTATAGTATTTTTCAATTTAGGGAAAAACGAATCACTTTGAGAATTTTTGTTGGTAAAAATACTAAACTTTATAATAATGATATGAAACTTCAGCATAGTTCATAGCAAATTTTACTATAGTTTATACTAAAGTTTCATATCGTTATTATTAAGTTTAGTATTTTTATTAACAAAAATTCTCAAAGTGATACGTTTTTCCTTAAATTGAAAAATACTTAAGTAAAAATTGATATAAAAAGTTTCTCCGTGTGCGTATTTGTCACGAAAAAATCATGGTTATTATGAAATAACGTATTTATAACGCTTATTTGGTATCTCACATATTATGGTTAAAAAATAGAATTTTTTATTTTCGATATTTAAACTTAAAACATGTCAGATAAAATTTGTAGATCTTATTGAAACGAACAATTTTGCAAACTTGCCTTTTTCATATTTCACACATTATTTTTAAAATTTCATACGATGTTATTGTTAATAGTTGGTTTTAAGGTCCAGAAATACTAACTCAGGAAGTTACATACTTTCAAACGTTTCGACTCTGATCGGAGTCCTCGTCAAAGATCTTTATTTCTAAAATACAAAAACATTAAATAAAATATTAGACACATAGATTTTCGTACAGGAAGTGGAAATATTCTATAGATTTGAGGAGAATTGGCCGAATTTTCCGACTTATTTCCGGACTATTGCGAAATATATCAAAAAGGTGAGAAAATTTCAACAATCTCCTAAGTTGTAAGACATTTTTCCCATGAAAAGCGGAAATTATTCCACAAAAACGGAAATTCGTTCACTTTTTGGGATCTTTTTCCACTTAAATTATGAAATATATCTTTCTTTCCTAATAAACTGAATATTTCTCCGACCAAACAGTAGAAATTATTTCCAGTTCTATGTTGGAAATATTTCCGACTATATCTTTGGAAAAATTTACGATCCATTTGTATTTTAAACTGTCCGACTATGTTCGGAAAAATTTCCGAAAATCTTTTTACAGTGTACCTAAAAACTTCCTTAGGAATAACAATAAAATTCTAGCACATAACTTTAAGATACATCAACTAAACAACTAGTATATATTTGTGTCTAAATGTTACTGAAGATATAGATGCAAGTACATATATAGTATAAAATTAAGACAGAATTTCACAAAATCTGCACTGTAAAAAATAGTCGGACAGCTTAAAATACAAATGAGTCGTATATTTTTTCAAAGATATAGTTGGAAATATTTCCGACATAGAACTGGAAATAGTTTGGTAGTTTTGAGATACATTCTACGAAAATTCGGTTGAGTTCCATAATATTAAGAAAAATTCAGAAAATTCAGTACATCTTTCAGTATATATAACTATATCATACTACATCACACGGAGAAACTTTTTATATCAATTTTTACCATAGTATTTTTCAACTTAGGGACAAGCGTATCACTCTGAGAATTTTTGTCAGTAAAAATACTAAACTTTATAATAATAATATGAAACTTTAATACAAACTATAGTAAAATTTCCTATGAACTATGCTGAAGTTTCATATCATTATTATAAAGTTTAGTATTTTTACTGACAAAAATTCCAAATATTGATGAGATTGAAAAATTTAGATAACCCTTTGTCAGAACACATGGGTTGTTTCCATGAAGCCAATATTTGAACACTGGCATTTTTAGGAGCAATTTATTTATGTTTTACGTTTATATCGCAAGTATATTCGCTGCATTTTAATTTTTTACTCTAAAGATTTTTTACTTGTTTTTATTAGAAGTTGTTATTATTTTAAAAAATATTGGAACACTACGCTTTTAGAAATAATCGGAAATTTAAAAAAAAAAAATTTTCTATGTATTATTATATTTGATTTCTATTTATGCATGCTATGTGGTGACGTAAAATTTGACGATTATATGATATTTTTGAGTAAAGGTATCTTGGAATTGCGAAAAATGCACTGAATTTTCTGAAACTTTAATTAATAATATGAAACTCAACTGAATTTTCATAAAATGTATCTCAAAACTACCAAACTGTAAGAGAACTTCCATAAAATTTATCATAAAATTACGTAACTGTAATTGGGCTTTCAGTGACATGTGGTTAAATTTTCAGTTGCATGTAAATGCATTAAACTTCAGTTAGCCAAAATGAAAAATTATTTCTATTACAAGTTTCAGTATTTCCAGAGAAACATATACATATACAGATATTTTTTTTCATGAATTTACTAAAAAGTAACTGAATTTTCTGAAATTCTGTCTTAATTTCGTAAGGCTGTAGCTGAATAAAATTCCAGTCACATATTCTGGAAAATTTCAGTAGAAATTTCTAACAGTGTAGAATTCCTATTAGCAAATCTAAGCTGATTTTCATTAATAATCCTTTGTAATTTTATACAACATATGTACATGCATCTATATCTTGGTTGGTTGGTAAACACGGGAGTTCGATTTTAGGACACTATAGGTACGAATCAGAGTTTTTTACAATGTAAGTTTGAAGATTTATGAAGGTTGGGAAAATCCTAAATTGATCCGTACACATGGAAGGCTAGTAAGTTTTTCTGAGTACCTCTGAATATAGAGATACTGTAAAGAATTTAAGTCCTAGCGGCTGGATGGGCGATTCAGGTACTTTTGCCCTTTCGTAACGAGGTATCCAGCTCAGTTATTTCCGACTTTAGACGTACAGTACATGCAGCTCAAATCTCGGAACGTATTTTTTGGTAAATAATGAGCGGGTCTAGTTTTCAAAAATTTAGCATTAGCTTTATCATGCCCCATGTGGAAGTGCAATTCTTAGATCATTCCCGAGCAAGAATGATAGTTCCTGCTAATAATGTGAAAGACTTCAATTTTAATGTGTGGAAAAACTCTACGAAAAATCAGTGGGAAATGAAGAAGAAAAAGTGGAAAGTGCTATTTACATGGAAACCAGAATTTGAAGGAAAGTTTGATGCTGCTTCCTTTGGACAATACTACGATGCCATTATTCTACGAATTGGAGGTAAGAGCTTAAATAATAATACACTGAGAAAAAAGAGTATTTGAATCAAAGAATATTTCTTTGATTAAAATAAATGGTTGAGCTGGATGGTGACCAATAAATATTTTTTTAGATCAAAGAAATATTTTTATTGTCTTTAAAAAATGAATAATTAAAACAAATATATGTTTTTCTACTCTCTAAATCTGAATCAGTCAAAATCTACTGATTATCAGAGAAATTTTACCTAATGAAATAGCTAAAAAAATGTTACTGTGAATCAGTCCAATTTTACTGATTAATCAATGAAAAGTAACTGATTTAAAAGTGAAAAACATTGTTTTCAATGATTGATCAGTGAAAATGAACTAATTTAACAGTGAAAAATATTGTTTTAACCTATGAATCAGTGATAAGGCAAATCACCGATTCAATCAGTAAAAATTTGACTGATTCAGATTTAGAGAGTAGTACTATTAAATATTCATTAGATGAAATAAATATGTTATCAACATTGTGTAGCAATGATTTGATATAAGAAGTGAATTCTTTGGTGTAAATTGATGTGATGCATGTTCAAAGAAACAATAGATTAATTAAAAAAAATTTGCATTGGTTGAAGTAAGTTTGGTTTCCATTCCAATATATGATTCCTTGTTTGTAATGAGTGTATTGTTAATTGAAAGAAACATTTCTATGAAATAAGGAGATAATTTTTGGTAGGATTAAATAATGATTTGCTCCAAAGATATGATTTACTGTTTAAAATGGACAACTAGTAAAGTTTATTGAGTAATAATGAATGCAAAGAACGATAATATTGCCTATGGTAAGTTAGAAATTTGTGCCAAAAAGTTGTTATTGATATGAATGAACGTGTTTTGAAATTTAAGAAATATTTCTTAAATTTAAAGTAATATAAACTTCATGAATTGTAAGGAGTTAAGTAAAACGTTTTCATGGTTCTCTTAAATAACAAAAAAATTTGGTTTGCCTCGAACCTGCCATTAGTCATCCGATACATGCATACATAAATATCATACCTGAGAAATTTAAGTAAAATCTAAATATTTTATATTTTATGTTATAAACTTATCAAGACTTTTGCTGTTTAAATTTTTGTATAATCAATTTAAGTTAAAAAACCTAACTTAAAAATAAAGAAGTAATTATAATTTAATTAAGTTTCAAATGATATATTTCATATTGTGAATCGAAACGAATATTTCCTTAGAAAATAATGATAAATCTTCAACCCTATGAAATATATTCCATATTTGAAAGTATGTATATCTATGTTTGTATATCAACTATGATAAACAGTTGAATACAAAAAAATCTGCCCGCTTCGCGGACACATTCTTATCGCACACAGTTCGCTTCGCTCGCAACTTTGAGGGCGCCTGGAGCGCGCGATTTGATCGTCGCGCCTCACGCTCCGTTCTTTTTGGACCTCGCGCTTAGCTATCAGTCTTATGCTCTTCGCATACATTCAAGTTTATTTCTTATAATTTGATACTGAATCTCAAACCAATTTTGTAATATTACAGATGATGTGAATTACACATTTTCTCAAGGTCACAAAACTTGTTTTTGAGTTTAAGTGAAACAGGAAATTCAAT
This sequence comes from Diplolepis rosae, assembly GCA_030998225.1. Taxonomy (NCBI): domain Eukaryota; kingdom Metazoa; phylum Arthropoda; class Insecta; order Hymenoptera; family Diplolepididae; genus Diplolepis; species Diplolepis rosae. Next base: position 1,318,318 of record JAPYXD010000700.1, read on the forward strand.
TTACTCAAGGCTCTATCGGCTTTTACGAACACATATTCTCATCATGATACTCGCGCTTCGCGCTCGATTTTCTGTATAAATTTTAGTAACTTTAATAAACATATCACATATTCAGGTTAAAAAATGGAATTTTTTCAGTAGTGTTCCTTTTTATCAAAACATATAATATACACTGAAAGAAATGCTTGTGATTTATCAGCCATATGAATATAGCTGTATGTTTTTAAGTAATTCAACAAAATGTATTTGACAGTTAACCAAAAATATTGCTGCAATAGTAATTCATATGTTTGGAATACACATACAGGCTGAACTGATACAAGCAAACATAGCTTTTCGGTAAATCTCCAATATAATATTGGTCAAGGAACCACAATTATGTCTGTATCGTCGAATTTTTTTTTTAGCGTACATCCTGTCGAGAAGTGTCTCGATAAGAATTTGTAGACCCCATTTATGCAGATAATTTTCCATCTAAACGTTTTTTTTGTATCTCACATATTTTGTCTAAAAAATGGAAGTTTTAAATTTTTATCGTACTTCTGGAATTAAAACGAAAAATGAATGTTTTATCAGAAACTGCGTGCGACAAAAATTGTAGATCTTTTTGAAACGAACAACTGCATTCTCACGTTTTTTTCGTATTTCACATATTATTGTTAAAAAATTGAATTTTGGATTTTCAATAGTTTTTTTTTCAAATTAATAGAAAAATATGCATCTTATGAAAAAATGTTACAATCAAAATTTGTAGGTCTTTATGTGTTAAATAATATTGTATCATAACGTTTTTTCGTATCTCGTATAATTTAACTCGAAAATGGAATTTTGATATTGACTTTTTTAGAATTTGAATAAGCTGTAACATTTCTAATTTTGATTTAATCAAAAAATGTTATCAGGATAATTTGTAGAGATTTATGAGCACTATCAAAAACCAGTGTTGAAATTTTTGATTTTTTCAAAAATTTATTTTCAAAAACACAAAAGTAGTGCTCAATCCCTCAATTTTGATTGGATGTGGCTGGTTAACGAACTTGTTCTTACTTTTTCGGCTCCGATAAAGTGTGCCAAAGCTTAATTCAATCTGATAATTCTATCGAGAGTTATGCCGCACACGACCTACTACAGACAGACAGACAGACACTTTCGTAAAAACAATTATTTCTGACTCAGGGGGTCCCAAAACGTAAAGATTTGATGAAAATTTCGAAAGTCATTTTTCACATAAAACCAATACCTTCTCATCCATGATGAGAATGTAAAAAATGGTCTAGTTTTCTCAATTTTGGTTAGATGTGGCTGGTTAACGAACTTGTCCTTACTTTTTCGGCTCCGATAAAGTGTGCCCAAGCTCAATCCAATCTGATAATCCTGTCGTGAGTTATCGAGTATACGACCTATTACAGACAGACAGACAGACAGACACTTTCGTAAAAACCGTTTTTTCTGACTCAGGGGGTCTCAAAACGCAAAGATTTGATGAAAATTTCGAAAGTCATTTTTTACATAAAATTAATACACTGAAAAAAAAATTCGACGATACAGACATAATTGTGGTTCCTTGACCTACAAGTATATTATATTGGAGATTTACCGAAAACCAAGGTGTAAAAATGTAAAAATGTAAAAATGTATACTATGGTGGGACAAATATTTATTTGGAATAATACATTTCAAGTTTATAATGAGAGCGCATGTTTCTTAGAACGAGAATGATAAATTTTCAATTCTATAGAAAATATATGTTTCAAGTTTAAAAAACATGTAATCATAACAACTATGCCAAACGTTTAAATGGAATACACAAATTTTTTAAACGAAAAATACCATAGATTTTTCAAAAAAATACTTCTTTCTTTTTAAAAAATGTTTTTTTTCTGTCTAAATTATTCCATATTCATAATGCAGGCGAATATTTCCTAGGAAGAATCCAATAAACATTTGATTCTAGGAAATACACTGAGAAAAATATATCTTAGTTTCTTCTTTTTTTTAGGCTTCCTTCTTCTCTTTACAACGTTTCTACCTTCATTTTTCTACTTATCATTGACAACCTGTGTGAAAGGAGAAATTATTCAGACTTTTATTATCATGCACAATTATGAAACAATGTCAGTAATTATATTAGGAAATTTGAAATTTGATCATTAGTATATGGTGCAACTTTTTGGAAAATATCAACTCGATTGAACAATTACTTTCGAAAATACAACGAGTTGAACGCAAATGCGAATTAGGTTTTGACGCTTATTTTCATGGTATGCCACTCATACTCTCTTTCTCTATCTTCCTTCGCTTCTTATACTTATCGGCGCGCCTGCATTGCTCGTAACAAAACCGGTAAAATCGCGTCAAAACCTAATTCGCATTTGCGTTCAACTCGTTGTATTTTCCAAAGTAATTGTTCAATTGAGTTGATATTTACCAAAAAGTTTCTCCATATACTAATGATCAACTTGTTTACGGGAAGTTTACTGTAGCTCAAACTTCCTCGCTCACTTTTTCGATCCGAAGCTCGAAAAACATAGTTTTTTCTTTGAATTAAAAAAAAAACCATTTAACAATGAACAAAAAAATTTTTTGCAAGCACTGTCGCATCTGCCAGAGATTCACGAGTAGAACGCAAAAAAAAATTTCGCAATCCGTTAATTAATGAATATCGTTTTCTTTGAAATAAATGTTCTTCTTGAATAAATGCGTTCATTCTACTGTTCACAAAATACATTTTTTTCAACTAAAGAAATAAATTCAAATTAAGTCGAAAGCGTCTTTTTTTCCACAGAAAGATTTTCAAAATTCTTTAATAAAGAAATAAATATTTTTGTAAACACAATATTTTATTCATATACAGAAACGTTACATTGACATACATGTATTAACTCTTTAAATCGAATAAATATCTTTCTAAATTATCTTGTTGAATTCAAAAAATAGGACCTACACTGAGAGAAATCGGCTTTGGTTCCTGTGCACATAGCACATAAATTTTTTGTACAGTAGTTGCCTTGACCAAAAAAGTTGAGAGAAGCTACTACTTTTATAGTTATCATGACAGTAATTTGGACTTTTTTGTGTATTCGGTTGTTGTGACCAAAGTTGATGATTAGAATGAGCTTTATACGTACCCCAACGGTTAGTACACGTACATTTTCTTTATGTGTACTGCCAAGCTCCTTTGGTTACTACAACCGCAGCGTTCGCTGTTGCGCTAGACAAATCAAGTATAACTTTCATTGAAAGATATGCAGCCTAAGTTGAATCCTGCCAATTCTCGTTCTCGATTCCTGGACTATATTTCACCGTGCCAAGCATTATCAGGTAAATAATTCTATTATAAATATAGTTTGACAATTCTTTCTAAATGATAAACGATTTTGTTCGGGGACAATGCAATGCGTTCCAATTTTGCTGTCTCGTCGTATTTTGTCAAAACTATAGTCAGTCAAAAAAAGTTTATGATGATGAAAAAAGTGACAATTTTTTAACTTAATCGACGAAAGTTATCATAAATATCATTATACCGGATTATTTTTCTTAGATCTTTTCGGTGAAACTTTATTTTTTCTCATCAAATTGAATTTGTATTTTGATAACTAAGAGAACCATACCTATAACCTTAAAAATAATTTTGGCTGGGTATTTACTGTCCGTAGACTTAGTCATTTTAACTAAACTCTATGCGCGGCTTTACGATGGACTTTGGTTCCTATAACCGCAGCGCTATGGTATTTCAAGTACCAGAATCGTGGTCTCAGTAACGTTCCTTGCAGTTGAAGTAAACACTTTTCCAATGTATGACAGCCACTACCATGATTGTCATGAGAACTTTAACATTTTTGTAAAGACGTATTAACAAAAAAACTTTGGTCAGTGAAACCTAAAATTTCTCTCTGTGTATTGAATTAAACAAATATTCCTTTGAGTGCGGAAACAAGATTCAAATAAACTAGGTACTTAGTTTCAAAGACATGATTCGGTTGAGTTAATTCCCTTACAGTCACAAGCAACGAAATATTTTCTTGTATTAAAAAAATGCCTCTCAAATGAATTATTTCTTTGAATCAGAGAATGCGTTTCATGCTTCTAATAAATATTTAATTGAATTGGGTAACAAATTGTTTGACACAAAGAAATGGAATCAAAAAGTATTAATTTCTTTATCCTCCAGAATTTCGAATTATTTAACTTCAGAAAAGTGTTCAATCTTATGAATTAAAGTTAAAGAAACTGTATATGACGCTCTACTGAAGTAAAGGCGGATATTTGACACATAAGAAATCGTTTTTTAAATAAATATTCATTTTCGTTAGTTTTCGTGAACAAAAAATTGAAAATAGTATTCTATTTTAACTTAGTACCAGCCAGAATTGTCAGTAAACTTAAAAGAATTGTATTTTTCAAGATTTAAGTAAAGACAATTTTACTCAGTACTATATTTGGCACCATATTTTTTATTGACCCTTTCAAAGCCTACTTAGCGCTCACTGGTCACGTCCTGCCTATCTGTCTACCAGATTTTTTATTGCACCTTCATTGCTTGGTTTTACAACCGTTGAGTTGCTACAAGGCAAGCGAGGTAGAATACACTGAGGGACGATTCATTTCGGTAATTTATAAAAGCAAACTAAATTTTGTATATTTTGTTTAAAAATAGGGAAAAGAGGATATTAATATAAAAAATTAGTATAATGTTTTTCAGACAGCAAAATTCATATTTTCGTTTGAATAATAAAATTGATATTAAATTACATAGTATGAAATCTACGAGACATTAGTATTCAATACATAATATTAAAATTCAAAAGCGAATTAAGAACAATCTTACAACGATGAATTCAAGAAATTTAAAGAAACTTTCCAAATGAATTTCCAAAAAACTTGAATTCTATTTAACCTGTTACCAAAGAATTTATTTGTAGATACCGTTACAGAGAAGACATTCAAAAATGTGAACATTTTTTATAAATAGTTTGAAAATAGTTTGAAAATGGTTTCAGAAAAAGTAGTTTAAAAAAATAGCCTCAATGGTCTAAGTCAAACTATCCACATTCAGCTTCGAACCAAAGAATTCATTTGGGTAATTTTATGGTTCCTCAAGGAATCCCTGAAAACTATTCTAAGAAATAAAGCACATCTATGTAAAGTGTTTCAATGGGGAAGATCAAAGGTAACAACTCTTGTCCTGATCAAATATCCAAACCTTTAATTTTCAATTACAAATTTAATTTAAAACAGTATTATAAAACTATGTTTCATAAGATTTAGCCCATAAGAAATCTGATACCAAAAAAATTTATTTAGAATTTATTAAAATATTTTTCGTATTATTGAAAGCTACGCGTCTTTACTTCAATACAAATGTTCAGAAACATATGCGAACATTAATCGTACTATTAAATATTGAAAAATATTAAACAATAGTCCATCCAACTTTAATATTAAATATCATATGAGAGGTTATTATAAAATAAGTTCGAAATACTTTATGTTTGAACCGTACCAAGTACTGCGTTTTTAAAATAAAATTTACCTGTAAATAATTATATAATTTTCATTATAATATTATCGAAATATTTATAATTTTAAAAATAATTAAGCGTACTTTTTGGAATAACAAAAAATTCAATTCAAATGTTCTTAATACATAATCACTATTAAGTATGCAAAAAATTAACATCAATCTACCTTCTTACATACACTGAGAAAAAAGATTCTTAGATCCAAAGAAATGTATTTAATTGATTCCATTTCTTTGTATCAAACAATTCGTTACCTAATTCAATTAAATATTTTTTAGAAGCACGAAACGCGTGCTTTGATTCAAAGAAATAATTTATTTGATACGCATTTCTTCAATACAAAGAAATATTTCTTTGCTTGTGAATGTGAGCGAATTAACTCAACCAAATCATGTCTTTGAAACTAAGATAGTTTATTTGAATCTTGTTTTCGCACTCAAAGAAATATTTATTTGATTCAATAAGTCCCATTTTTTGAGTTCAACAAGACGCATTTGAATCAAATAATTTATCCAGGGATGAATCGAGCTTTAGGTTTAGTTGAATCTAGGAAATATTAATTTAATTGAGGCATTCATTAATTAATTTAGGAAGATATTTATTCGATTCAAAGAGTTGATACATGTATACCAATGTAACGTTTATTCATATCAATAAAATATTGTGTTTACATTAATATTTATTTCTTTAGTTGAAAGAAATGTTTCTTGTGAACAGTAGAATGGAAGAATTCATTCAAAAAAGAACATTTATTTCAAAGAAAACGATATTTTGCTGAAATGGCTGCGAGTACGTTCAGTTAAAATAAATAATTTCTTTTACATAAATGTTTGGCATCATTGTTACAATTGTCAATCTCTTTGAACTTGCAACATATTTTGTAGAATTAAATCTTTATTAGATTTCTCCTAGGAAATATCTACCTACATTATCAATATAAAATAATTTAAACCAAAAAAAACCAATTTTTTAAAAGAAAGAAATATTTTTTTGAAAAAACTGTGGGTATTTTTCGTTTAAAAATTTGTTTATTTAATTTAAAGGTTTGCCATATTTGTTATGATAACATATTTTTTAAACTTGAAACATATTTCATATAATTAAATGTTTATTGGATTCCTCCTAGGAAATATTCGCCTGCATTATGAATATGGAATAATTTACACCAAACAAACCATTTTTTTAAAGAAAGAAGTATTTTTTTGAAAAATCTATGGTGTTTTTCGTTTAAAAAATTTGTGTATTCCATTTAAACGTTTGGCATAGTTGTTATGATTACATGTTTTTTAAACTTGAAACATATATTTTCGATAGAATTGAAAATTTATCATTCTCGTTCTAAGAAACATTCGCTCTCATTATCAACTTGAAATGTGTCAATGTGTCATTCCAAACAAATATTCGTCCCACCATGGTATACATTTTTTTTCTATTCAACTGTTTTTCATAGTTGATATGAACATACATATACATACTTTCAAATGTGGAATATATTTCATAGGGTTGAAAATTTATCAGTCTCTTCAAAGGAAATATTCGTTTTGATTCACAATATCAAATATATCATTTAAAATTTAATTCATTTATAATTATTTCTTTATTTTTCACTTAGGTTTTTTGAATTAAATTGATTTTACAAAAATTTAAACAGCAAAAGTCTTGATAAATTTATAACATAAAATCTAAAAAATCTACACAAGATTTAGATTTCACATAAATTTCTTAGGTACAATAATAATTTAGAATTCACAATTGTATAATTTATATTTTGAAAATATATAACACAGAAAATAAAAGAATTTCCTTTTAAATGTTTTTACACAAGATTCTTTTTTATTTCTCTGTAATATTTATTTTGGCTTGGGGTCAGCTTAGTTTCTAATTATTTATGTCATCGAGGACATAAACATTAGGAAGGCAAACGTTTCGGCCACAGATGGGGGCCCTCTTCAGTGCCAATTAGCTTAATTGTAACCTTTAAATATTTATTAACTAATACATGCAATTAAGAAATATATGGTATTTTTTGTTTTTTTGTTTTTTGCTTTTTGCTTATTAATTAAAAATAGAGTACACATGCAGAAAAACTTATGAGTAAGTGAGTTTCTAGGTGTGAAGAACCAGGCCGTTCCAAAAACTGCTCCAACAAGTAATCCTCTCCCACAGGAACCGTGAAAAATGCGGCCGCGGAACGCACTCCCTCAAGGGCACATATATAAACACAATTATTTCAAACCAGAAAGAAACAACACACGGGAGAATATAACGTGGGTCCTTGGTAAAACACGCACAGCAAACCACACATATGCACGAGCACCAGAAGTAAAGGACACTGAAGTTAAAACAATCAGAACATTGCAATTGGTACAGAAAAATTTATTTATTTTCTCAAAAACCACAGAGATGACAGACGGATGTAAGTCCACCACTCTGCCACATGGCTAGAAGAAAACTGATTTGGGAATAACTCGTGTTTAGGAAGACAAGTGTTCAGAGTTTGACGTATATGGAGAGCATTCTCCATGATAGGTCAGGTTCCAACACCAAGGGTTATACACAGTCAAAATTTACTTTAATGTCCCCGGCACTTGAGATTTCTATGTGCTCAAGCGTCCAAGGAAAGCAAACCCCTACCACGTGTTCGAAGAATTCTGTAAGGAAAGGCACTCAATACGGTCCCGGCGTCGTAAAAATTAAACACATTTTTGTGGATATAGAAAATAAAATGCAGCTAAGGTGGAAATTCACGAAAAATTAATTTCCTGGTTTTTCGAAACCTCTGATTCTTAATAACTGGAACCCGGAAAAATACAATATTAAGTTTATAAGTATGATGTCCGAGTATTTCGGATTATAAGACTGCTGTAAAGTGGTAAAATATTACGCGAGCTATTCAAACTCTGATTTGAATAGAGAGATCAATTAATACGGTAGCACTACGGATTCTGAGACTAATAAAAAGTTGCAAAGTGATGCGCGAGCACTTCAGACTCTGACTTTAAGTGAGGTGGCCAAGTAATGCGCGAGTTCTTAGGAGTATAAGAGTTTTTATAAAGTGGCAAAGTAATACGCGAGATTTCCCGACTCTGACTTTAAGTAAGGTGATCAAGTAATGCGCGAATTCTTAGGAGTATAAGAATTGTTATAACGTGGCCAACTAATACGCGAGATTTCCGGACTCTGACTGAAAGTAAAGTGGCCAAGTAATGCGCGAGTTCTCAGGAGTATAAGAATTTTTATAAGTGGCCAAGTAATACGCGAGTTAAACGCAGTCTGTCTTGTAAAGAGTGACCAAGTAATGCGCGAATTCTTAGGAGTAAGAGAATTGTTATAGTGGCCAAGTAATACGCGAGATTTCCGGACTCTGACTTTAAATAAGGTGGCCAAGTAATGCGCGAATTCTTAGGAGTGTAAGAATTTTTATAAAGTGGCCAAGTAGTACGCGAGATTTCCGGACTCTGACTTTAAGTAAGGTGGCCAAGTAATACGCGAGTTCTTAGGAGTATAAGAATTTTTATAAGTAGCCAAGTAATACGCGAGTTAAAAGAAGTCTGTCTTAAAAAGAGTGGCCAAGTAATGCGCGAATTCTTAGGAGTATAAGAATTGTTATAAAGTGGCCAACTAATTCGCGAGATTTCCGGACTCTGACTTAAAGTAAAGTGGCCAAGTAATGCGCGAATTCTTAGGAGTATAAGAATTTTTATAAAGTGGCCAAGTAATACGCGAGATTTCCGGACTCTGACTTTAAGTAAGGAGGCCAAGTAATGCGTGAATTCTTAGGAGTATAAGAATTTTTATAAAGTGGCCAAGTAATACGCGAGATTTCCGGGCTCTGACTTTAAGTAAGGAGGCCAAGTAATGCGTGAATTCTTAGGAGTATAAGAATTTTTATAAAGTGGCCAAGTAATACGCGAGATTTCCGGGCTCTGACTTAAAATAAGGTGGCCCAGTAATGCGCGAGTTCTTAGGAGTATAAGAGTTTTTATAAAGTGGCAAAGTAATACGCGAGATTTCCCGACTCTGACTTTAAGTAAGGTGGCCAAGTAATGCGCGAATTCTTAGGAGTATAAGAATTGTTATAAAGTGGCCAACTAATACGCGAGATTTCCGGACTCTGACTTGAAGTAAAGTGGCCAAGTAATGCGCGAGTTCTTAGGAGTATAAGAATTTTTATAAGTGGCCAAGAATTACGTGAGTTAAACGAAGTCTGTCTTGAAAAGAGTGGCCAAGTAATGCGCGAATTCTTAGGAGTATAAGAATTGTTATAAAGTGGCCAACTAATACGCGAGATTTCCGGACTCTGACTTGAAGTAAAGTGGCCAAGTAATGCGCGAGTTCTTAGGAGTATAAGAATTTTTATAAGTGGCCAAGAATTACGCGAGTTAAACGAAGTCTGTCTTGAAAAGAGTGGCCAAGTAATGCGCGAATTTTTAGGAGTATAAGAATTGTTATAGAGAGGCCAACTAATACGCGAGATTTCCGGACTTTGACTTAAAGTAAGGTGTCCAAGTAATGCGCGAATTCCTAGGGGTATAAGAATTTTTATAAAGTGGCCAAGTAATGCGTGAGATTTCCGTACTCTGACTTTAGACGCCGGGACCGTATTGAGTGCCTTTCCTTACAGAATTCTTCGAACACGTGGTAGGGGTTTGCTTTCCTCGGACGCTTGAGCACATAGAAATCTCAAGTGCCGGGGACATTAAAGTAAATTTTGACTGTGTATAACCCTTGGTGTTGGAACCTGACCTATCATGGAGAATGCTCTCCATATGAATATATAAAGTTAATAATTTTAAAAAATTTGGCAACGAGCATAAATCTAAATTCGTACAGCCTGTTAAAGAAATCAAAGAAGCTAGAAATTTCGTTAAAAATAATCCGGACATAGTTTTTACCAGGGCAGACAAAGGTAACACCACAGTAGCCTTGACGCGAACAGATTATAATGAGAAAGTTAAAAACCTTTTACAAGACGAGAACACATACCAAGTCCGCCCCAAAGACACAACAACTAAAATTCAAAATAAATTCAATTCTCTAGTCAAATCATGGGAAAACAAGAGTCTAATTAACAACCTGTTAGCTAAGGATTTAAAGTCTTCCAATGCCGTTCCCTCGAGATTTTACGGATTACCCAAAATTCACAAAGAAAGTATTCCTGTTAGACCAATTGTTTCCTATGTGGGCAGCCCAACTTACAATCTAGCTTCATTCTTCAGCTCTACTATATCCAAAAACACTACCCCACCTAGATCAAAAATCATCAACAGTTTTGAATTAGTTAAAAAACTTAAAAATGTGAACGTCCCGGATAACTATGTTCTGGCCTCATTAGATGTAGTCTCTCTCTTCACAAATGTACCCAAGGAAGCAGCTATCTCTGCAGTAAAAAGTAGGTAAGATGAGATTCGTCGCAAAGTATCATTACCATGGAGAGATTTCGAAGAAGGGTTACGATTATGCTTAGACAGCACAGATTTTAATTTTGATGGCAAAACTTATTTCCAAAAACGTGGATTACCAATGGGTTCTCCTTTCTCCCCCGTCCTTGCTGATTTAGTGATGGATGACCTAGAGAAAGACAGACTTTCCAACCTTGACTTTGAAGTACCTGTCTATTTTCGTTACGTTGACGATATTTTCATCATGGTTCCCAACACACATGTTGATCGCATTTTACAAATTTTCAATACTAACCCCCTCAATATTGAATTCACTCTAGAAAAAGAGGTCGGTGGTGCTATCAATTTCTTAGACGTCTCTATCACGAGGAAACAGAACCAAAAACTATCTTTCAATTGGTATAGAAAGCCTAGTTGGTCAGGCAGATACCTTAACTTCAACTCCCACCACCCCCTTAGATATAAAAAAAGTGTAATTAACAATTTGGTTGACAGAGCAATTTTACTTTCAGACAAGAAATTTCAAAAAAACAACCTTAAATTAATTACAGATACACTAGATGAAAATGACTACCCACCTTGTTTCACACAAGACATTATTAACCAGAGACTTCTTACCCTTGAACAAAAAACACGATTAGGCAACAATCATATCGACATAAACGCGGAAATCAAACCTTTCATTAGCATTCCTTATATCGAAGGTCTGTCAGAAAAAATATCGGGAATCCTACACAGCTACAACTTGAAAACCGCGTATAAAAATCAAAAAAATCTAAAAATGATATTCAAGCCAACCAAAGATAAAATTCCTAAAGAACTATCGTCCAACATCGTCTACAGAGTTCCTTGCAAAGGGAATGATTGCAAAGCCATCTATATAGGTCAAACTAAAAGGTTCCTTAAAAACAGGTTAAAAGAACATAAAAACAACATTAGAGAAAGCCCTAATAAACAAAATGCACTAACTAAACATACAATTGAGAAAGACCATTTCTTCGATTTTGACAGAACAAAAATCCTAGCTAACGAAATACACTATAAAAAAAGATTACTGTTGGAAATGTGTCACATTGCAGGTACGGACGATGCAGTGAATCTTAGAACTGACATAGAAAACCTTTCTAAGATTTACAACCCTATACTTAAAAAAGGGTCATAAAAAATCTGACCTGAGAAATTGGGACTCCACCATGTATTTCAGTCGTCCCTTCAGGTTTTATGATCTCACATCTGGCTACTTTATCTGGGCCAGATTTTGTTGAAATTCGCGCATTACTTGGCCACCTTATTTGAGGTCAGAGTCCGGAAATCTCGCGTATTACTTGGCCACTTTATAAAAATTCTCATACTCCTAAGAATTAGCGCATTATTTGGCCACCTTACTTAAAGTCAGAGTACGGAAATCTCGCGCATTACTTGGGCACTTTATGAAAATTCTTATACTCCTATAAATTCGCGTATTACTTGGCCACTTTACTTAAAGTCAGAGTACGGAAATCTCACGCATTACTTGGCCACTTTATAAAAATTCGTATACCCCTAGGAATTCGCGCATTACTTGGACACCTTAGTTTAAGTCAAAGTCCGGAAATCTCGCGTATTAGTTGGCCTCTCTATAACAATTCTTATACTCCTAAAAATTCGCGCATTACTTGGCCACTCTTTTCAAGACAGACTTCGCTTAACTCGCGTATTACTTGGCCACTTATAAAAATTCTTATACTCCTAAGAACTCGCGCATTACTTGGCCACTTTACTTTAAGTCAGAGTACGGAATTTTCACGTATTACTTGGCCACTTTATGACAATTCTTATACTCCTAAGAATTCGCGCATTACTTGGCCACTCTTTTCAAGACAGACTTCGTGTAACTCGCGTATTACTTGGCTACTTATAAAAATTCTTATACTCCTAAGAACTCGCGCATTATTTGGCCACCTTACTTAAAGTCAGAGTCCGGAAATCTCGCGTATTACTTGGCCACTTTAGAAAAATTCTTATACTCCTAAGAATCCGCGCATTACTTGGCCACCTTATTTAAAGTCAGAGTCCGGAAATATCGCGCATTACTTGGCCACTTTAGATAAATTCTTATAATCCTAAGAACTCGCGCATTACTTGGCCACGTTACTTTAAGTCAGAGTCCGGAAATCTCGCGTATTACTTGGCCACTTCAGAAAAACTCTTATACTCCTATGAGTTCGCGTATTACTTGGCCACCTTACTTAAAGTCAGAGTCGGGAAATCTCGCGTATTACTTGGCCACTTCAGAAAAACTCTTATACTCCTAAGAGTTCGCGTATTACTTGGCCACCTTATTTAAAGTCAGAGTCCGGAAATATCGCGCATTACTTGGCCACTATAGAAAAATTCTTATAATCCTAAGAACTCGCGCATTACTTGGCCGCGTTACTTTGAGTCAGAGCCCGGAAATCTCGCGTATTAGTTGGCCACTTTATAACAATTCTTATACTCCTAAGAATTCGCGCATTACTTGGCCACTCTTTTCAAGACAGACTTCGTTTAACTCGCGTATTTCTTGGCCACTTATAAAAATTCTTATACTCCTAAGAACTCGCGCATTACTTGGCCACCTTACTTAAAGTCAGAGTCCGGAAATCTCGCGTATTAGTTGGCCACTTTATAACAATTCTTATACTCCTAAGAATTCGCGCATTACTTGGCCACTCTTTTCAAGACAGACTTCGTGTAACTCGCGTATTACTTGGCTACTTATAAAAATTCTTATACTCCTAAGAACTCGCGCATTACTTGGCCACCTTACTTAAAGTCAGAGTCCGGAAATCTCGCGTATTACTAGGCCACTTTAGAAAAATTCTTATACTCCTAAGAATTTGCGCATTACTTCGCCACCTTATTTAAATTCAGAGTCCGGAAATCTCGCGTATTACTTGGCCACTTTAGAAAAATTCTTATAATCCTAAGAACTCGCGCATTACTTGGCCACTTTACTTTAAGTCAGAGTCCGGAAATCTCGCGTATTACTTGGCCACTTCAGAAAAATTCTTATACTCCTATGAGTTCGCGTATTACTTGGCCACCTTACTTAAAGTCAGAGTACGGAAATCTCGCACATTACTTGGCCACTTTATAAAAATTATTAATCTCCTAAGAATTCGCGCATTACTTGGCCACTCTTTTCAAGACAGACTTCGTTTAACTCGCGTATTACGAGACCACTTATGTATTTATATCAGTCCTGTGGTCCATTGAACTCGCGCATTACTTGGCCACCTTACTTAAAGTCAGAGTCCGGAAATCTCGCGTATTACTTGGCCACTTTAGAAAAATTCTTATACTCCTAAGAATCCGCGCATTACTTGGCCACCTTATTTAAAGTCAGAGTCCGGAAATATCGCGCATTACTTGGCCACTTTAGAAAAATTCTTATAATCCTAAGAACTCGCGCATTACTTGGCCACTTTACTTTAAGTCAGAGCCCGGAAATCTCGCGTATTAGTTGGCCACTTTATAACAATTCTTATACTCCTAAGAATTCGCGCATTACTTGGCCACTCTTTTCAAGACAGACTTCGTTTAACTCGCGTATTTCTTGGCCACTTATAAAAATTCTTATACTCCTAAGAATACGCGCATTACTTGGCCACTCTTTTCAAGACAGACTTCGTGTAACTCGCGTATTACTTGGCTACTTATAAAAATTCTTATACTCCTAAGAACTCGCGCATTACTTGGCCACCTTACTTAAAGTCAGAGTCCGGAAATCTCGCGTATTACTTGGCCACTTTATAAAAATTCTCATACTCCTAAGAATTAGCGCATTATTTGGCCACCTTACTTAAAGTCAGAGTACGGAAATCTCGCGCATTACTTGGGCACTTTATGAAAATTCTTATATTCCTATAAATTCGCGCATTACTTGGACACCTTACTTTAAGTCAAAGTCCGGAAATCTCGCGTATTAGTTGGCCTCTCTATAACAATTCTTATACTCCTAAAAATTCGCGCATTACTTGGCCACTCTTTTCAAGACAGACTTCGTTTAACTCGCGTAATTCTTGGCCACTTATAAAAATTCTTATACTCCTAAGAACTCGTGCATTACTTGGCCACTTTACTTCAAGTCAGAGTCCGGAAATCTCGCGTATTAGTTGGCCACTTTATAAAAATTCTTACACTCCTAAGAATTCGCGCATTACTAGGCCACCTTAATTAAAGTCAGAGTCCGGAAATCTCGCGTATTACTTGGCCACTTTAGAAAAATTCTTATAATCCTAAGAACTCGCGCATTACTTGGCCACTTTACTTTAAGTCAGAGTCCGGAAATCTCGCGAATTAGTTGGCCACTTTATAATAATTCTTATACTCCTAAGAATTCGCGCATTACTTGGCCACTCTTTTTAAGACAGACTTCTTTTAACTCGCGTATTACTTGGCTACTTATAAAAATTCTTATACTCCTAAGAACTCGCGTATTACTTGGCCACCTTACTTAAAGTCAGAGTCCGGAAATCTCGCGTACTACTTGGCCACTTTATAAAAATTCTTACACTCCTAAGAATTCGCGCATTACTTGGCCACCTTACTTTAAGTCAGAGGTCGGAAATCTCGCGTATTAGTTGGTCACTTTATAACAATTCTTATACTCCTAAGAATTCGCGCATTATTTGGCCACTCTTTTTAAGACAGACTTCGTTTAACTCGCGTATTACTTGGCTACTTATAAAAATTCTTATACTCCTAAGAATTCGCGCATTACTTGGCCACCTTACTTAAGGTCAGAGTCCGGAAATCTCGCGTATTACTTGGCCACTTTAGAAAAATTCTTATAATCCTAAGAACTCGCGCATTACTTGGCCACTTTACTTAAAGTCAGAGTACGGAAATCTCACGCATTACTTGGCCACTTTATAAAAATTCTTATACCCCTAAGAACTCGCGCATTACTTAACCACTCTTTTCAAGACAGACTTCTTTTAACTCGCGTATTACTTGGCTACTTATAAAAATTCTTATACTCCTAAGAACTCGCGTATTACTTGGCCACCTTACTTTAAGTCAGAGTTCGGAAATCTCGCGTATTAGTTGGCCACTTTATAACAATTCTTATACTCCTAAGAATTCGCGCATTACTTAACCACTCTTTTTAAGACAGACTTCTTTTAACTCGCGTATTACTTGGCTACTTATAAAAATTCTTATACTCCTAAGAACTCGCGTATTACTTGGCCACTTTACTTTAAGTCAGAGTCCGGAAATCTCGCGTATTAGTTGGCCACTTTATAACAATTCTTATACTCCTAAGAATTCGCGCATTACTTAACCACTCTTTTGAAGACAGACTTCTTTTAACTCGCGTATTACTTGGCTACTTATAAAAATTCTTATACTCCTAAGAACTCGCGTATTACTTGGCCACCTTACTTTAAGTCAGAGTTCGGAAATCTCGCGTATTAGTTGGCCACTTTATAACAATTCTCTTACTCCTAAGAATTCGCGCATTACTTGGCCACTCTTTACAAGACAGACTGCGTTTAACTCGCGTATTACTTGGCCACTTATAAAAATTCTTATACTCCTAAGAACTCGCGCATTACTTGGCCACTTTACTTTCAGTCAGAGTCCGGAAATCTCGCGTATTAGTTGGCCACGTTATAACAATTCTTATACTCCTAAGAATTCGCGCATTACTTGGCCACTCTTTTTAAGACAGACTTCGTGTAACTCGCGTATTACTTGGCCACTTATATATTCTATATCCACAAAAATGTGTTTAATTTTTACGACGCCGGGACCGTATTGAGTGCCTTTCCTTACAGAATTCTTCGAACACGTGGTAGGGGTTTGCTTTCCTTGGACGCTTGAGCACATAGAAATCTCAAGTGCCGGGGACATTAAAGTAAATTTTGACTGTGTATAACCCTTGGTGTTGGAACCTGACCTATCATGGAGAATGCTCTCCATATACGTCAAACTCTGAACACTTGTCTTCCTAAACACGAGTTATTCCCAAATCAGTTTTCTTCTAGCCATGTGGCAGAGTGGTGGACTTACATCCGTCTGTCATCTCTGTGGTTTTTGAGAAAATAAATAAATTTTTCTGTACCAATTGCAATGTTCTGATTGTTTTAACTTCAGTGTCCTTTACTTCTGGTGCTCGTGCATATGTGTGGTTTGCTGTGCGTGCTTTACCAAGGACCCACGTTATATTCTCTCGTGTGTTGTTTCTTTCTGGTTTGAAATAATTGTGTTTATATATGTGCCCTTGAGGGAGTGCGTTCCGCGGCCGCATTTTTCACGGTTCCTGTGGGAGAGGATTACTTGTTGGAGCAGTTTTTGGAACGGCCTGGTTCTTCACACCTAGAAACTCACTTACTCATAAGTTTTTCTGCATGTGTACTCTATTTTTAATTAATAAGCAAAAAGCAAAAAACAAAAAAACAAAAAATACCATATATTTCTTAATTGCATGTATTAGTTAATAAATATTTAAAGGTTACAATTAAGCTAATTGGCACTGAAGAGGGCCCCCATCTGTGGCCGAAACGTTTGCCTTCCTAATGTTTATGTCCTCGATGACATAAATAATTAGAAACTAAGCTGACCCCAAGCCAAAATAAATATTACAGAATTATAACTGTGGGTCAATGTAACAAGGAACATGTACGGAAACATGTCACGATATAATTCTTTTTTATATTAATGAAATTTTTGAATATATATTTTAAAATTTAGTTTCATTAAACTTCATACGTATAGTTATAATAAAAATGTATACTTAATATTAATTGATAATTATATTATATATTTATCAATAATCATGATTATAATAATTTAAAATAATATTTTATGTATAATTTATAAAAATAGTTGATTTATTTTTACTTGAGTGAGGCTCAAAAGCTCTAGTCACGACACATTTCTCTCACAAGCTCTGAATAACTAATAAGAAAGTTCCAAATTTTATGTCTCAGAATTGTAAGCGAGCGTGTGCGTGATTCGACGAAAGCGTATCGTCGTATATATAAGTTTTAGTTATTAGGTTTATATCTGCGAAGTTGTATGTTTAAGTGTATTTGCGATAGGAAATATGATTGGCTGCGACTGAATGGTGTGAATGTAATTGTATGATGTTTATATATGTAAGTATCGAATGATTAATGGAAGTTTCGAGGTGAGAATTTTTTTGTTATTTAAGAGAACCATGACAACGTTTAACTTAACTCCTTACAATTCATGAAGTTTATATTACTTTAAATTTAAGAAATACTTCTTAAATTTCAAAACACGTTTATTCATATCAGTAATATCTTTTTGACACAAATCTCTAACTTACCATAGGCAATATTATCGTTCTTTGCATCCATTATTACTCAATACACTTTACTACACGGAAAAAAAAGTTCATCAAATTTTCATTAACTCGTCAACCACTTTTGGACAGGCCAGAAAGTCTTTTAAAATTTAGAATTGTCAACGTTTGAAAATTGGATATAGAATTCTTTAAAAAGTATAAAACATTCAAGAAACTTTCGTTGACTCTCGAAGGAAATTCGACGGCAGAGTTCTAGAGTTTTTATAAAACTCGCAAACTAAAGTTTCGAAGCCAGTTCAAGAAACTTTCATTAACTGTTCATGAAAATTTAGCGAACTTGCGTTTCCTAAAAAAAAAATTTACGTCGATTATTTCCTAACCGTTTTATTTATTACTTAAACATAATTTTATTTTATTTATGGACAATCATTTACAACCAAACTTATATTCACTATATATACGCTTCTTAAAAATTATATCCGCCGCTGCGGGATTCGAACGCCTAACCTAACGTATAACGCATTTTATTCCTAAGCAACTAACCAGCGCCGCTATCGAAAATTATGATTTCCATGAAAATAAAACCTTAACTCTATCACACATTAACAACTGCGCAACGTGGTGCGTCAGGCAGTTCGAAAAACTTTAGTGAACAGTCAAAGATTCTTTCGTTAACTCGTATCATACTTATTCATTTCTGTGTGAGAAGGTTATTTCATTCCAGAACTTTTAAAATTTGGAGAACATTTTCTGAGAGTTAGATACTTTTTCATAATTTTTCAAGAACTATTTAATAAAAATTGGAAAACTGCTATTATTGTACTAGTTCTTAACAATTTCTATAACTTTTTTTGATTTTTCGACAAAGTTTATGATTTTTTACTTAAAAGTGCTGGAAATTTAAAAAATGTAGTACCCTATCCAAAAGTGGTTGACTAGTTAAAGAAATTTTGATGAACTTATTTTTTCCGTGTACTTGACCATTTTAAACAGTAAATCACATCTTCGAAGCAAATAATTATTTGATCCTACCGAAAATTATCTCCTTATTTCAAATAAATATTTCTCTCAATTTACAATACGCTCATTAAAAACAAGGAATCTATATTGCAATGGAAAACGAATTTACTTGAACCAATGCAAATTTTTTTGAATTAATCCATTGTTTCTTTGAACATGCATCACATCATTTTACATCAAAAAATTTACTTCTCTTATCAAATAATTGCTACACAATTTTAATAACATATTTATTCAATCTAATGAATATTTAATAGTACTAGAAAAACATTTTTTTGCTTTAATTATTCATTTTTTAAAGGCAATAAAAATATTTCTTTGATCTAAAAAAATATTTATTCGTCACCATCCAGCTCAACCATTTATTTGAATCAAAGAAATATTCTTTGATTCAAATATTCTTTTTTCTCAGTGTAACGAATGAATTATAAACTTATTATCGACAATTCATTGAATATATAAAATTGATAATCTAGTATTAATCTCTTATATTTAATAAAATCGCAATATAATTATATGCAGCATTTGTTATAAGTAAGAGGATAGATTGATGTATAATTTTTGCATGATTAATAGTGATTATTCATTAAGAAAATTTGAATTAAAATTTTTGCTATTTAAAAAAAAGCGCGCCAAACGACGCACGTGCAATAGAACATCTATAGTAGTGAATGAAGGAGTTACGAGAATCTAACAGGGATTTAATTAAGTCTGTTTTAAGTCCTTAAAGCGTGTAGAAATGGAAATTTCCGCATATTTTGAACACTTATGAATAGGACTTGGATTATATTGAAATAAACCCTCATTAGATCCTCGTAAATCATCTGAAATAGAGAATTTTAAAGTATGAAAAAAGTACCTATATTTCGACTCGATTCAATCGCTACGATTGTTTTGATATTTAAGTACTTCATATTTCTAATTATTTGATACTGGAACTTCTGAAATTGAAATTATTCAGTTTGAAAGGTCTCAATTTTAAAGTACGGGTTTTTAATTTTTGGATTTATTTATAATTTAAAGTTTCTATTGAAAACAAAAATTTATAAATGTACTCGAATAAACTTTCATATCCGTTTTTCCTTTGCTATTCATATTCGATTGTTTCTACTATAGTATGAATCTAATGCACTCTGGTTTCTTCTCCTCCCTTTCTATTTCCGTTCATATTTAAAACAAGAATAAATAATTAGAAAATTTGAATGATCAAATTTCAAACTTAGAATTAAGTGACGGAAAGGGACGCTGCTTAAAATTCATCAGTTCAACAGCTGGTTCTAATGTATGTAATATTTTTAATTAGACTTATTTCAAATTGAAAATATTCAAAATTTAATGACTGTCAAACTAACTGTTACATTGTACAAGAAATTTTTCTGAATACATCATTTACTTTAATTTATAAAACTATTTGAGTATATAGTAATGAATAAAATTTGTTAATAGACACCAAAGAGAAGTTGGAAAATTCGACTACTCGATGCCGCAAAGTGCCGTTAAAGTTCCTCCGTACAGACACTGAAAGTGGAGGCGAGGATGAATTTGAGGACAAAGTGATTACAACTGATATACGACAAAAAAGACTTGCTGATAGTGTGAGTAAAATGTGACCCCGGTTTTTTGTCTGAACAAAAGAGCGGATTTAAACACTAGGATATAAAAATATAAGAAATAATTAAGATGTATTTTTCGTTTCTATGTTTTTCCAGGCAAATGGTAGGAAACTAAGTTCCACTGTAAGAAATCGGGAGCAAGAAGAATTGCTCAAAAAAGTCAAACGTCGACTTATCCATAATAGCAAACTTGTGGAAAACACTGCAACTACTGATATTTCATCTGGTCCGCGCGTTCAGGAACTTCCTATTTCGTATGAAGCCGAAAGTACTTTCTGTGCAAAATCTCCAATCAATTTTTCACCAACTCATGAAAACCTAAAAAATGAAGGACCAACTATTGCCAAAATTACAATAGAAAAACTAAAAAATGAGTTACAAAGAGCAAACCTCATTATTAAAGAAAAAGAAAATATAATAAGAAATCTGACAAAAAAAGATAACGAGAATAAAATGACCATAAGTTTTCTACAAGATACATTGAAAAAATTAACTCAAGATGTAGGAGTTGTTCGAGGTGAGGCGCAAGAATATTCTCTAAATTCTATTATTTCTCATCTTTATTTTACCTCAAATCATTTGACCTCTTTAATTCTCATTTACCATCCGCATCAATTTATTTAACTTCTTATTTTTCCGAATCACCATTTGACATGCGTTTCATTTTTCTGAATAACTATTTGACTTGATTTTCATTTTATCGAATAATCATTGGCCCTAATAGAAGTTATGACTAACGATATTTCGAAAAAATAAAAATTATGCTAGCAAATTGTTATTCGGTCGAATGATTGTAAGTAAAAAATTAATAGAGTAATACTTATTTTCAGAATACATAATGGAGAAGAGCAGCACCAACGCAGAGAAAGATTTTCCACCAATAGGGCAACTGAATAACAACAAGGTAAAAGTAATTCAAAGCTCCATATTTCCCGAAAAATGAAAAAACGAATAAGCGACAGCGGAATTTGTCTAATGCATATAGTCCAGTAGAATTAGCCGAAAACGGCTTTTTTCGCCTACTCCTCTGTAAATTTGCTTAATAATTATGAAAAATGCTAGAAACATATAGAGTAAGAAAAAAAGACCGTAAATAGCGTGCACAACTTTTGGTGGTGAATTTAAGTTAAAAAAAAGTGTTTTTTTGTCTTTAAGGCGTTTCTGGCCAAAAACTATGAGCCGGACAAAAAAAGTTATCAAGCAAAAGTTGTAGCCAGATGATTAATTAACAAAATAGCATAAGTCCAGTTCTGAAAAAATGATTTGTTTACAAAATATGAGATTGTTAATTAAAAAATTGACTTATTTTTATTTCAATCGTGCAGCCGCAAATAAAAAATTTACAATGTTGGTTTCTTCAAAATCGATAGTCCACCTATATGCCAACATTGTCTAGAAATTTCAAGTTTCCCCGATTTATATTTTTTAAATTATTTAATTGTTAATTCAACGAAAGTGACCCTATTTAGGCCCTTGTACTTTTTTGTTAACAATCTAAAATAGTGGTAAGGTGTTGGAATCATAGAGATATTACAGATAGAGGAGACAAGCCAGCCTGAAACCTATCAGCTCGGGCGAGAGAGAGAGTGATATTGTGGGTTAGGCTGTCTCTCTCTAACGCGCTACGCGTAGACAAATACAGAAAAAGCCTCTCATCGTCTCTCTCTTTCGCTCTCACCGAGTTTGCAACTAACTGGGACTTTAGATTTTTTGGTTTCAGGGTTGAATTTCAATTTTTGAAAATGAAAAAAAATATAAATAAACAAAATATTCCGATTTCTTGATTGAAAATTGAATTCAAGTGGCCATTGGATGGATTCCAACACCCTACCACTATTTTAGATTGTTAACAAAATAAGTACAAGGGCCTAAACAGGGACACTTTCGTTAAATTAAAAATTGAATAATTTAAAAAATGTAAATCGGGGAAACTGGAAATTTCTAGACAATATTGGCATATAGGTGGACTATCGATTTTGAAGAAAACAACATTGTAAATTTTTTATTTGCGGCTGCACGATTGAAATAAAAAAAGGTCAATTTTTTAATTATCAATCTCATATTTTGTAAACAATACATTTTTTCAGAATTGAACTTGTGCTATTTTGTTAATTAATCATCTGGCTACAACTTTTGCTTGAAACTTTTTTTTTCTGGCTCATAGTTTTTGACCAGAAACGCCTTAAAGACAAAAAAACACTTTTTTTTTACTTAAGTTCACCACCAAAAGTTGTGCACACTATTTACGGTCTTTTTTTCTTACTCTATATGTTTATAGCATTTTTCATAATTATTAAGCAAGTTTACAGAGGAGTAGGCGAAAAAAGCCGTTTTCGGCCAATTCTACTGGACTAATAGTGAATAATTCAACATTTGAAAATATTTTGTAAGACAAAATTTTTTTCTTGTCTCCAACTATTTGACTTTTTAATTTCAGTTTCATCTTGGAAATGGCGTATACATTTTGAAGCAGACTCTGCAAAACATCCGAGACTACTCGTCAAGCCCTTCAGTTTTCGTCGGAAACCTTGCTACTAACATCTTCGGTAATGAGTTACTAAGCAAGTCAGCAACTACATTGGATCCAGTGAGAATGGACGTCTTTCGAAGTAAGTATAATTATATGAGAAAGTTTTTCAGGTAAAAGCAAGCCCAAAATGATTCACTGTGAATGTTATGCCTATAAACTTTTATTAAAATTTTTTTTTAATTGTTTAGTTAGAACTTTATTATTTTATGCATACTAATATTGAAACTTTTTCAGATGAATATGGTCGCTGGCTCAAAGAAGAGTGGTTCGCCAAGGACCAGACAAATAAAGTGGACCATTTTGCCAAGTTTCACCGGTACCTGAATAGAAAAATTTAAAACTCTAAGGCAAAAATAGAAAAGAAGGATGCCAAAACGGTTCAAGTTGTGAATGCGGAAGTAAGGACTCGAGTGAAAAGAAAATGTACTGAAACGTCACCAGATGGTCATGAAGACACTAGTGTAGACACTAGAGATGAAGCTTTGACTTCAAAAAGAAAACGGGCAGAAGAATCTCCAGATGGTCATGAAGAAACTAGTGTAGACACCAGAGATGAAGCTTCGACTTCAAAAAGAAAACGGGCAGAAGAATCTCCAGATCGTGGTCCGAAGATGATCACAGCTGTTGCAGAGGTTCATCGAAATGCACCAGATATTAGTGAATCGAATGTTACAGTATGACCATCGAATAGTTTCAGTATTCGTAGTTTGTTGTCCGAGTCAAGAAATGAAACAACTCCATCAGCTCGTGCAACGAACTATGTTTATATAGACTATGACTCGAAAGGTTTTACTGGTAACATAAATAACTGGTTGCATACTAGCATGGATATTGTTCAGCAATTACTGTAATACTGTGCCTTTGATACAAAAAAAAAATCAAAAACAAATACTAAAAAGTTACTTTCTGATGCAACATTACAATGAAATATTTTTATAACTTATAATTGATATAAATTTCACTATAGATTTTAAACATTTAAAGAATTTGAAAATATTTATGTGGAAAAAAAGACGCTTTCGACTGTGCTGGGATTAGAGGCCAGGTCTTTCGATGACCTCGAATCCCAGCACAGTCGAAAGCGTCTTTTTCCACAAAGATTTACAAATTCTTTAAATATTTGAATTCATTGGCACTTATTTGCGGTATAAGACTTTGAAATTGTTTATATTATTGTATATATTATTATATTATATTAAATTAATTAGTTGAGTTTGAAAGGGCTCGAATCCCAGCGCAGTCGAAAGCGTCATTTTTTCCACAGAAAGATTTTCAAATTCTTTAAATATTATATTATATTATTTTTGATATTATTATATTATATTATTGTATATATTATTATATTATATTATTGTATATATTGTAATATTATATATTATTATATTATATTTAAAATAGAAATTATGTCGACCCTCAATAATAATATTTGTAATGTTGGATAATTGGCTTTAGGGTCCATAAATGAAAAAAACAGTAGTTTTAATCAAACGTTTCGACTCTAATTGGAGTCCTCATCAGTGATCTTTATTTCTAGAATATGGAAAAAATAACTAGTGAATATTGCGCATGTGAGTCTCACTTTTGAGTACAACTTGGGTAATATGTGGAGAATAAAAATATGAGAAAATTTACATAAAATTGTACATAAACATTTTTTTTGGGTGGAACACAGGAGAAATCTTAAGAATTAATGTTGAAAGGTAACACATAGATTTTTTAAAAACATCTGAGATAAAAAACAAGACACGTTTATGTATAAATGTAACTTGAATTGTAGATGCAAGTATATAAATGTGAGAAAAAAATATAACTCAAAAATACAAAAAAAGTCTTCGATAAAAACTTCGATAAAACTTTAAAATCATTGATTGAAAAAACCATGAAAACTATTCCACGTTTATGTATAAGTGTATTATAAAATATAGATGTATGAAATATGAAAAAAACCTTAAAAATAAGCAAACAAAACATTGATAAAGACTTCGATAAAACTTCGATGAAAACTTCAAAAAAACTTCGATAAAAAAAGCATGAAAATTCTTTGGGATTGCGTGGAGAATAAAAACATGAGAAAATTTACATAAAATTATACATAATATTTTTTTGGGAACGCAAGAGAATTCATAAGAGAATTTATATTGAAAAGTAAAACATACATTTTTTAAAAAACATCCGAGATAAAAAAGTAGACACGTTTATTTATTCACATTTTTTATGTACTCACATCCACATTTAAGTTACATTTATACATAAACGTGTCTACTTTTTTATCTCAGATGTTTTTTAAAAAATGTATGTTTTACTTTTCAATATAAATTCTCTTATGAATTATCTTGCGTTCCCAAAAAAATATTATGTATAATTTTATGTAAATTTTCTCATGTTTTTATTCTCCACGCAATCCCAAAGAATTTTCATGCTTTTTTTATCGAAGTTTTTTTGAAGTTTTCATCGAAGTTTTATCGAAGTCTTTATCAATGTTTTGTTTGCTTATTTTTAAGGTTTTTTTCATATTTCATACATCTATATTTTATAATACACTTATACATAAACGTGGAATAGTTTTCATGGTTTTTTCAATCAATGTTTTTAAAGTTTTATCGAAGTTTTTATCGAAGACTTTTTTTGTATTTTTGAGTTATATTTTTTTCTCACATTTATATACTTGCATCTACAATTCAAGTTACATTTATACATAAACGTGTCTTGTTTTTTATCTCAGATGTTTTTATAAAATCTATGTGTTACCTTTTAACATTAATTCTTAAGATTTCTCCTGTGTTCCACCCAAAAAAAATGTTTATGTACAATTTTATGTAAATTATCTCATATTTTTATTCTTCACATATTAGCCAAGTTGTACTCAAAAGTGAGACTCACATGCGCAATATTCACTAGTTATTTTTTTCATATTCTAGAAATAAAGATCACTGATGAGGACTCCAATCAGAGTCGAAAAGTTTGATTAAAACTACTGTTTTTTTCATTTATGGACCCTAAAGCCAATTATCCAACATTACAAATATTATATTATATTATTGTATATATTAAATTTAATAATATACGTATATAAATGTATCTTAATGATCTCTAATTATTTCTGTAGATTTGCAACCCTTTCTTGTATCTAGCGGCCATTTTGAAACGTGACGTAATTTCTAGTGACGTTGCTTACGTATCATAAATCAGTACGAACGTATCATAAATCACTACTAACGACCCATTATCGATTTATGCCGTTCATAAATATAAAGGGATTAAAACCCTAATAATGATGTGATTATTAGGATTTTACCTGCGAGAGGCAAAACGGCCGTGGTCTTCTGGGAGCCAGAATATACCACTTTAAGACCACTTTAAGATCAAGCACTTTACCTGCGGTATACGTGGTCTAAAAGTGGTATTTATTTTCACGAGGGTTATTATCATTGTGAACAACTCAGGGCCCATAGACCTGACAAGTGACAACGTACCCACAAACAAAAATAAATTATCAGGCCTTACCAACCTGATATAATCAGCTAACCTCCTCCCTTACATCAAAAATCCAAACTATCCTCGCCTTTTGCTCGGGACGTAAGAAAACAGTTCAACTCGATCGTTGAGAGACTCCGGTAACAAAGTCCTTAAGAAAAATTCTCAAAATTGATGTGTTCGGATTGCGGATAATTCCTTGTGTGAAGTATATAATAGTTGTTATTATTAATAAGGTTAGGATACTGGACCCTCCTAGTCCATATTTTTGGGCTAATTCAATCTAATAATGATTACTTTCCAAGTCGAGAAGCTGTTCTTCTATAGTAGAGAGTGATTCTTCCGTATGCAGATTTTTCCATTTTCCATCTTTTTCAGTTTCACATGAAAATGATTTTATACTAGGAACATGCATAGTTTTATAAATTATATGGGAAATTCCTGATCTATGTAATAAAAAACCTGGGTTGTAAATAAATTCTTCTGATTTTACATTTATTTGGGTTCCAATCAACTTTGTGTGTTCCGTTCTGACAATACACGCTGCACTTAATCTTAATATTCCTGAATTTGTAATCTGTCCCTTTTATGTTTTTCTCTTTTTACAGGTAATGCTGATTGGCTCTGGATTTTTAGTTGAAAATTCCCATACTTTTAATAATGGAATATGCTTCCAAAAAACTGAATTTTTTGTGTTTATTTTAACAAGACATTGCTGTAAAGTTTTCACTGAAGGGCGTGTAAGCATTAGACATTCACAGGACGTAGTTGTAAATATCTCTTGTATTGGTTGGGTGCTTTCGTAGATCGTATGATGGATGGTTTTCTGACAAGTGTCATAGTAATCTTTATCTGTCAAAAAGAATTTCCTTTCGTCTTCTGCCAGGGCAATATATTGTTTTCTTGGTAAAATGTAGACGGCTCTTGTATAATTTTCTGAAATGTTCTGGTACACAAGAAATGGATAAATTTTATATAATTGTAGTGCTTTTCTATCTAGCAATGGAATGTCTACTGATATTAGTAGTTTTCCAGATGTAATTGTGAGGTCCGTTTTGCCAATTTGTGAAAGTAATTCCACTCTAATGTGTGAAGTAGGAATCGGAAATTCGTAACCTTCCATTTTAATGTGTATTTCGGTGATTACTTCTTGTAGTTGGACTTCAGAAATTGTCGAAGGGCGTAGTTTGACTTCTCGTGCGTATTCTGTTATTTTAATGAATTGTTTTGATATTTTATGTAAATATT
Source organism: Diplolepis rosae (assembly GCA_030998225.1). Classification (NCBI taxonomy): domain Eukaryota; kingdom Metazoa; phylum Arthropoda; class Insecta; order Hymenoptera; family Diplolepididae; genus Diplolepis; species Diplolepis rosae. Next base: position 1,346,427 of record JAPYXD010000700.1, read on the forward strand.
CTAATTTTAGTTCCAAATGTGTTGACCATTGGATCATTTTTTCGTAATACATGTAGTCATTCCAGTATTGCCTTTGGGATTCTATTTTGTGAACAGTCTCTTTTAATTCTTTTTGAATGAATTGAATTTGTTTAGTTTTCTTGTTTAAATCCTAATGAATATTATTTACTTCTGCTTTTATTATGTGGGTTTTTTTTTCCTATTATTTTACAGATGTTATGTTGCTTTTCATAAATGTCGTTTATTGCTTCGTTGTATTCTTCTACGTCGTCGGAAGTCATCACCCCTATTACTGGTCCGAGAATACTGCCTATAAATCCTAGAAGAGGTACTCTTCGTCTGTGCATGGTCCTTGGACGGGTTATTTCCTGGGGTATGTCCTGGTGTAGTTCCATCGGTATTTCAGTTAAATCCTCATTTATAATCTCGAGTTGGTGTAGCTTTTCATTAAGTCGATTCAGTTTCATCATGTCCCTACAGTTAGTACTTTTCAAGCAATTTGGGCATGTTTTGTCAATTTCATGAATTTCCGATTTCATTTTGTCGAATTGAAGATGTTCCTGTAGTTTTTGGGGATCCATGAATATAAAAAACTTCCAATGGTTCTGGGTAGTGCAGATGGTTTCTAGTTTTTCGTAGAACAATCCTGGATTATTATTGAAAGGTTGGATTTCATAGTTCCGTGCATGGGGGTGAAGCGGGTCAGTGGAAGGGGAGAAATGCGTGCAGCGCAAAAGTGGGAATTAGAGTGGCCAATCAGGATTCAGCATGTCGTCATGTGTGACGTCACGTATTTTTCAAATTTTTCCAAACAGACGCCGGGTATTTTGGGGTTATGTGTATCATCTCAGTGTGAAGAGACGGACCGGTGTTGCAAGATTTTGTGGAAATTGGATGGACTGTTAAAGGTAAACCGCCGAACTGACATATTTATGTACTTTCTTGGAACTTTTTTTTACAAGGGGCCACTTTTTGCTACTTTTTTCATTTAAAAGCTACTTGAAGTCACTTTTTTAAAAACAATTTTTATATTCTCCAATATTTGCAGTATTTTTTCTATTTTGAAAAATTATTTTACGTTTTTACTGCTTCTATTCAAAAGATTTTAAATACTTAAATTTATTATTATTTGAATTATATTTTCTAAATTCTTTTTTAAGGTTCGAAATGTGACACAGGATCCAGTTTGTCCAGCCAATCTAACATCCAGGTAGTTTAAAATGCAGTAACTGTACGCCATGATCCATAACTTTTTAACTTTTACGGTTTATCAAAGGAGCCTCAAAAAGGTATAAGGAATTTGAATTTAATTTATTCATTTCCAATTTAATAATTTAACCGTAACCCTAGCGTAAAGTTGCATTATAACTTATGAATGAGGCAAAAAAAAATTACCATGTTTTTATTCTTATTTTACGTTAAAAATAACGATAAAAGTTAATGAAGATATTGCGATAATTTTAGTTATTATAACGCTTAAAATTTTAGAAATATAATGTCTGTCCTTAACCTCTGCTAAAGGCGAGTGTCAAGAACAGACATTACATTTTAAAAATTTTACGCGTTAATAACTACAATTATCGCTATGTCTTTATTACCTTTTAACGTTATTTTTAACTTAGAATAAGTATAAAAACATGTTAATTATTTATTTTGCCTCATTCATAAGTTATAATGCTACTTTACGCTACGCTTGCGCTAGGTTTACGCTACAGCATAAACCTATAGCGTGCACGCGGTTTGCTAGAGAGGTTTTGTATTCTTCAATATTTGCAGTATTTTCTCCAGTTTTAAAAAATTACTTTTCCTTTTCACTCCTTTTATTCAAAAGATTTTAAGTACTTCAACTTATTGAATATGGTCTTGACACTTTTCTATTGTCTTATAGTAGTTTGAAGTCTGAAATTGTTTTAAAATATTTATTATTATTTGAATTATATTTTGTAAATTCTTTTTTAAGGTTCGAAATGTGCCCCGGGATGCAGTTAGTGAATATTCCGGATTCGTGGGTCCCTATCATTTCCAGACGATGTGCAAATTCCTTGGATATCAGGGTATTACAGTGGTCATGGTGGAACTGTACTGAAAATCGTCAAATCCCTGATTCAAGGAAGTGTTCTTCAATTTACAAAAACTCTGATAGAAACGATGCCAAGAGTCTGCAAACTTTTTCCTTACGACTACGGATCTTCTGGACTTCTTGGATATTATCATGCTCAGTTAAACGATATCGTTCAATATCCGAGCGCAAAAACTGATAGATGAAATCAGCAAAACCGATTTGCTTGCATCAAATTACTCGCAAGTATGAATACTAATGCTGTGATATTATAAGCATAATTAAGATGTAACGAAAACCAAAGTACCTACAGGTATGACTTCTAATGCTGTGATATTATAAGAATAATCAAGCTGTAACTGATTCCAAAGTACCTACAAGTATGACTACTAATGTTAGGATGTTATAATAAGTTTTTAATATATAAGTATAATGTTTTAATTGCGGAATATAGACCAATCGCTGCCGTTAGTTTCCATAATATCTCCTCTGAATCGAAAAGTAACGCGGTCATGCAAATTTCCCGGTTGCGAAAAGAAATGCTACACTCCAATTGATGAAAATATGAAAAATCCACGCTTTCATAGGTTCCCACGTGATAATAAAAATCATAGAGCATGGAAAAATGTCTGTCAGATAGAGAGTTCCATTAATTGTTCACATTTTTACGTTTGCGATGATCATTTTGTCGAAATTGATTATTTTAACCATCTTAAGCAGAGAGGCACGTTTAACGCAGTACCATCTGCTTCGAAGAAAACAGGAGATGAGAAAAGCACAGTCTTATCAACCTACATTTGATGCAGAATCTTCGAGCACCGGTCTTCATAATCATACTTTTGCTTTACGTGATATTACAAATTCTAATTCTAAACCTGATTGCTGTCAGCAATCATCGAATATTTCATCTAATAAAAGTGGGGGTTCTCATTTTTCTGAAGAAAAAATTACTCGGCAAATAATGACCTTAAGGAACAATTGTCAAATTCTTACCTTCGAGATAATATTTCGATATCTATTAATGAGGAATTACCTCCAAATTCTAACCTTCCAGATAATAATTCAATTTCTATCGGTGAGGAATTACCTCCAATTTCGAATGAAAATCTTCTTCATTTGGGAGAATTATTAACTTGTAATGCACAAGGAGACGGATACCAGTTGCTTGAGGTGGATGCATCGAATAAAGGTACTGATTCCAATCAGAATCCTACCAAAAACAGAAAATCTAACCATGGATTTCTTTCACAAATAGGCTTACATCAAAGAGATCTTTCCCCTACAAAAGAGAAAATGTATAAAATTCATTTGAATGTCACAAATAGACTGTCAAAGCTGAAAACTAAATTGGAATTTAAAGAGGGAGAAATTAAGACATTACAGTATTTATATAAAAAAGATTTGTTTCATGTAATTGAGAGAGATCTTAATGATGTATAACTAAGAACTTTATACATTCTCAATTAAGAAATAATAACAAAAAACCAACTCAGCGAAAATGGACGGTTGATGACAAGGCCTTTTTCCTCTCATGGTACAAACGTAGCCCAAAAATGTACACTTACTTGAGTTCATTTTTCATACTACCAAGCATTCGTTTACTAAAAGGCATTTTGTCTAAAATACCTTTCGATACTGGTATTAATGAAAGCGTCATAGAAAATTTAAAAAGTAATGTAATGTAATTATATTATGACGAAAACAAGCAAAAACTTATTGGATATGAAGATATAGGCCATTTAGGTCGTTCCATTCGCAGAGCAAATCATGTACTCGTTTTTATGGTAAGAGGTGTTTCACGTCCGTGCAAACATGTTTTAGCCTATTACTTCACAGTCGGTACAATTTCTACTCAAAATTTAAAAAAACTAATAGTTCAATTAATCTCTCAGCTGCAGAGCATTGGATTAAACGTGATTTCTACAATTTGTGATCAAGGTACCACTAACAAAAGTGCTGTTACTCAACTGTGTGCCGAAACTAATCAAACGAAGGATCAGTTTTACTTTCTTGTAAATAATGAGCCAGTGACTGTGCTATTTGATATTCCTCATTTACTGAAAAATACCAGAAATGCATCATTGACATGCACATTATAAATGCCCGGGGAAAGTTTGTTAAATTTGAATACATTAGAAAAGCTTTTGAATTAGATCAAAAAAAGAAATTTCGATTGTTAGATAAATTAAAACCAGAATATTTTAATACAGGTGATCATTACTATCAGATGAAAGTCAAAGTGGCAGCCGCACAGTTGAGTAGGAGTATGGCAGGCAGCATTGAACATTTTGTCGCGTCTAACCAATTACCTACAGAAGCTTTATTTACTGCCGAATTCGTGGAAATTAATGATAAGTTGTTCGACTCCATGAATGGAGCGACTGAACATGGAACTGATAATAAACCATACAAATGTGGTATAAGCGACACATCGCCTCACCTGTTATTATGGGATAAATTATCCAATGATATTCCCAAATGGAAATTATGAAATTATGTCACAAAAACTTTTTCTTTTCTAGACGGTTGGGTTTCGAATATGAAAGCGTTAAAGTTCTTATGGGCCACATTAAAAAAAGAAGGGTTTTCTTATTTGTGCGTCCGTAATTTGAATCAAGATCCGGTAGAAAACTTATTCTGCAACATCAGACAACACGGTATTGCGAACACCAATCCTACCTCTTTTCAATTTACTGTTGCATTAAAAACAGTTCTTATAAATAGCATATCGCAACCCACGAGCGAAAAAAGCAATTGTGAAAAAGACGATTGTCAACCCTTGGATAATTTGCGCGAATTTTTGAAAAATGATTACGATGAAAATGTCTCTCCATCGGAAAAATACGTTTCGCTTAGAGAAGAAAAAGAATGTCCAGAAATACAAATTCATAATTTATCTTTTCACGATAGTTGCGATATTTCTAGTGTAGCCAAAGAATTATTGGCCAGTCTACAAATACCAGACATATGTCAAACATGTCAAAAAGCATTGTTTCGTACAGAAATTAGAGAAACAAATTTTCTTTCGCTTCTTGATGTCACGTTTATTGATCAGTCTGATAAATATGCGCAAACTTACGCCAGTGAGTCGTTCTTGTTATTGATAAAAAATACTTATCATTTCCTGTGGACATTTCTGCAAGAAAATGGGCACGAATGCCCTTTACACGACATTTTTTTACAATGATTTCAAAAAAACTGTTCTGCTTATCATGCTTTCTGTAAAGATCACTCTTGCGAGAAACTGATTGTAGAAGAATGTTTCCATATGGTAATCAGGAAATTCGCAAAAGAAAATAAAGTGGTTGAAGAGGAACCTGTTGAAATTGTTCCAAAACCTGCAGTTTCTCAGATACCTGATATACCACATGATCTTCAAATTCAACATATTTCTTCAGAATTATCCACGGGACATAACAAGAAAATGAAAAATTTCATTGAATCAAAAATTGTATGATTATTCATACTTTGAATTAGTTTGGGTCCTTCTTTGAGGCTAATCTATTGGGCTAAACCTAAAATACTTTGCAATTTCTAGACTTTTCTACAGAATAATTTGGTATACCTGTTAAAATTTTATCCATAATTTTATCCACGTTCAAAGCCTTAAATTTTAATTATATAATTCATATATGACAATATATGCGTAAAAATACCTTGCATCTTTCAATAGCTGTCTCAGTATTTCTTATATTCAGATTCAATAATCCTGTTTGTGCCGCAGGTTTACTTCTTGTATGCATAATAGTTTACCGATTTAGTGTAACACTTTCCATATGTTCTGTCTTTTATGAATGGAGAAAAATCTCTTTTTCATCGTGATATTGAAATGTATTGAACTTTCAACTTCATTACTATGTAAATATTGTTGAAAAATCAAAAATATTGATTAGTTGTATTTATTACTATTATTATATCAAGTTACGAGTTACGTGTTTCTGAATATTGTAATTCTTCAACTTCATTGTATTATACATATTGTTACGAATCAAAAAAGAAATATTTTTTCTATTGCCAAGTTATGAGTCCCTTAATAAATTATTTCAGAGTATCAAAACGTTTTATTATTTTAAAATAGTTGCATTATAATCTAATTACATTATATAGGACCTTAAGATATTCATTAATTGAAATATTTATCAAGCACTTTACTTCTTTCCCAATAAAAATAATTAAATTTTAAAAAAAAATTGTTCAATAAATTCATAATTCATTGAAGACGCACTTATATTGAACTTAAAATGCAATTACAAAATAATAAAAAAATTACTATAAGTACGTTTTTAATGAATTATGGATTTATTGAACAATTTTTTCTTCAAATTTAATTATTTTTATTGGGAAATAAATATAAGAAATATCTCGCAATTTGAATTTTCCGCCAAGGCGGCAGCGCAAAACTACTTTGATCAATTGAACAACTATTTTCACAATTGCTCAACGATCAACGTAGTTTAGTGCTCTTAATTCCCCACATGCTTCACCCCCATGGTTCCGTGGATTTCCTGATGTCCCTGCCATGATGAGTAGTATTCCTGTACAGGTCATTGCTGCTTGGCCTAGGATTTGGGTAACCATCCTTCTGTATATCAAAAAGGTTTTTTTTTTAATTTATTAACGTTTTATAAGGCGTGTTATCTTCTGTTATGTTACTGTGTTGGTAAGGGAAGAAAGAAAAAAGCAACCTCCATATCCTCTCCCTTGATTTCATTATTCCCTTATTTTCATGAAATCAGGATATACAAATGTGAAAAATAATAAATTAAAATATAAATGTGATATAGGTGTATGTATGAAAATGAAGTAGTTAATAAGATTTTGAATCAAATGTATATATAAATGTATAACTATTATAAAATAATAAAGGTGTTTCTGGGGTTTAAATTATTGATTGAACAATTTCCATTTAAACTTTCTCTATTTTCTTTTACAAGATTTTTTATAAAGCTACAGTGTTTTCATGAATTTAAATCAATATATATAATCCCTAACGAACTGGCTGAACGCTAGCTTTACCCTGTAGCGTAAAGCTATCGTAAAGTAGCATTATAACTCATCAATGAGGCAAAATAAATATTCAAAATCTTTTTATCCTTATTCTACGTTAAAAATAACGTTAAAAGCTAATGGACATATGCAATAATTTTATTTATTAACGCTAAAAATTTAAAAAAACATAATACCTGCCATTAAAGGCAGTGCAGTGGTTCATCACTTTCCATGTCTTCACCGTCAGGATTGACTATTTGTTAGAGTGAGATGAAAGTATAGTTGTGCCTTACTCCAACCAATGTCAACTTTAGCGGCGGAGACGTTCCACAAAAGGTGAACCGCTGCACTGCCTTCAATGACAGGTATTATGTTTTTTTTAAGGTTTGGCGTCAATAAATAAAATTATTGCATATGTCCATTACCTTTTAACGTTATTTTTAATGTAGAATAAGGATAAACAAAATTTTGAATAATTATTTTGCCTCATTCATGAGTTATAATGCTACTTTACGATAGCTTTACGATAGCTTCGTTACAGCGTAAAGCTAGCGTTCAGCCAGTTCGCTAGGGATACTAATATGCATCTAACATAACAGTGATATGTATCTGATAGTAAGAATATATATGATAATAATAATGATATATAATGGTGATAATATATAATAGTAATAATAATAATGATAGTGTGGCTATAGACACATGAGGGTCTCCGTGACATAACCGTTTTAGGCGCGCGATACATTTTCCGTTTCTCTGTTCGCGAGGCAAAGTGCTGGAAAAGCATTGTCCGAGAGAAAATTTCGGAAAATGAAGGAAAAAAAAATGAAATAATTTTTTGTTATAAATAATTACATAGTTTTTTGAAATAGTATGAACTTAACATAAGGTTACATAAGATTTTTTTGTTAATAACTAAATACATCAATAATTTTTATTTCATATTCGTAAATTATATCATGCTATAATATAAAACGTAATTTTATGATATCGTAGATTAGTAAAAAAAATTTTTTTTTTTTTTTCAAGAATTATTTTTATATTTCTTATTACGTAAGGGGTTGCGGCAGTTATGAGCTAAATGCCCTCTTTGAAAACACCTTTCACAAGAGTTGGTCCATTTTTGCAAGGTTTCTTTACTGATTTCATCACTTATTTTAAAAATTTTCGATTCTGGGATTAAGCTTTTTTATTTCATTTCTTCTAAAAATACATATCTTGTGGAAAGCATTTCCAAGAGTTTAGATGCTGTATTTTGCTTTGCAGACTTTTTTTGAGGGGCTGGTTCCCCAATACAAGAAAAAGTTATTTTATTTTTAAAGATTTCGCAAGTTGCTTGGAACGGTGGCAGTTCTTGGTGTTTTCCAAGCGATTTTACAATATATGAGGGTTCGGAGAAATCATACTCAATGCTTATCTCGTTTAAAACTTGTACAGCAGTGCCTTTCGATAGGTCTCTTGTCTGCAAGGCCATTGTTTTGATCTGCAAAAGAATTACCTGTTTGAGTTGATGATTGAATTTATTGAAATTCTAAAGTTAGTTAGTTTTTTTTGTAATAATTTTGTGTTTGTTGATATATTCACTTTCCGCGTTTCCTAACTCAAAGAGATTTTTCATGCAGAGAAAACAGTGATCTGTTTTTAAGAACATTTTAATTTATTAAGGTTTGTCGTTACATTATAGCGGTTAAGGAAGAAGTAGTGGCAATATGTTTTTAAACAACGAATAAAAAATTAAAAGGGAAAATTTTTTAACAAAAGTTACTAATTGATATTGTTTATATTTAGAAAAAGGAATAATAAAAAATATGTTTTGATTTATTATTTTTATTCGTCGTTGTTATAAATAATGGTGGAAGCTTCGGAATTGACGTCGTTATATAATGCTTCTTGTTGGCATAAATGAATTACACGTTCGGCACAAGTTACGCATAAATCTGCTCTTTTCCGCATGTAAAAAATTTGTGTATTGCAAATGGAGCAGTCGAGGCTAGATAGTTTTAACGTACAATATAAGTCTTTAGTAACTATGTGATCTATTCGGGCGGGTAATGTTACTTCGGTTTCGAAAAAGCTGAGTTCTGTCATCCAACAATCCTCGCAAACAAGTTTTTTTTCGAGAACATTCATGTAAAAATTCTCGACCAGGGTTGTGCAGCAGTATTCTGACCATAATTGATTTTCAAAATACGGCTGAACATCCTGCTCGCTTGCTCGAACTTCTTCTGCTTCGATTGTTTCGATTTCTTGGGGCAGCATTTTTCTGTTGGGGAAATTTACAATATTTAAGGAATTTGAAATATTTGAAAAATTTACAATTTTTTAGTATTAAGGATTTTATTAAATTTAACAAAATTTTTCATGCGTGATTACATGCGTGGAAGGTAGATACGTATAATCATGCAGGGATATTTTCTACTAGAACTTCGTTTCCTTGACTAATTTTGAATTTATAATTTAAATATTGTTCGATACATTCTCTACAATCAGCTGCTCTTTTTCGCGGAGTAATTAATAGTTCTTGACAACCGTAACAATTCATATATATGCATTTCAATTTACAAATGGAATTCCATGAAGTAAAAACTTCACAGTTATTTTGAGTTTCCTGATCTAATTTCTCGAAACAGAATTGACAATATCTTTTTGTGGTTTGATGGTTATAATATAAAAACAATGTTGAGGGTTCTAATTCGAAGCAATAACTTTGTAATAGGTGCGCGTGTGCTATCGGATAGTCCTGCGGACGTACACCGTCTACTCGTCCAAGATGGTTAACAATAGGTTCACTTGGAGTTGGTATCATTTTCTACAAATTGTTAGAATAGATTTATTTTATTAAGGTCTGATAAGGAGATTGAAAAATAACTTTTTGAATATATTTTCTAATCATGCAAGGTAAAAGATTTTGCTAAAGGTGTTTTACTTTCCGTCAGAAAAACAACTTTTATATTACAGTTTGTTTTTTTCTTTAGTAAGAAATATTAAAGGCGTGGGTACAAAAACTGTCCTTCTGACGGTATAGGATTTACAACGTTCATGCACGTGGTTTTGAGGAAGGTAAGGACGGAATGTGCCTGTATCTGAAAAAATTTCTGAGGTGACTTTGAGTCTATATATTAAAAAAGGGTAAAAGGAAGATAGAATAAAGGGATGGTCAAAAGTAGAGTTATGAGTCATATAAAAAAAAGGTTTCGTTTGAAAAGGGATTATTTGGTACAAGGTAACAAAATTGTTCTTAGAAAATTAGTTACGGATTTTCTCTAGTTGCTGGTAAAAAAAGAAAATGGAAGGAGGAATATGGTTAGGAGTTAGAACTTGGATTTTAAGATTTAGTCTTGTAGATTCTTCTTTCAAGTTTGAAGTATTACGTGCGATTGAAATGGAGGAAATTTTTGAATTGTTAAGTGAAGTTGATTTTAGTTCCGTAGAGTTTGAGCGTAGTGAAGATATAGACATAGAAAAATTGATTGAGGAAGTTAGAGATGGAAGTGTCGCGGACAGGAGTGATTATAATAATTTAATTCATGAGTTAGGTTTGATTGAAAATGACATTAAAGTGAGTAATAGAGAAGCAAGAGACAGCAGTGCTATTATAAGGGAGTTAGAGAATGTAGGTTTAGAATTTAGACATAAAAGTGGTGTAAGAGTTGGATCCGTAGAGACTGTTAATCGGAATTTAGGTCCAGTCAACGAACAAAGAATAGAGAATTTTTGTGGGGGGGTTTTAATAAAATGTCCCTTAGGCTGAAATGAATTTCCAGCTAACGAGAGGGTCACTTTGCTTAATACTCTGAGGGAGCAACTAGCTTTCCATGGAATAGCTGGTGCTTTCTATTTGAAGAATATTTTTTATGAAGTTGATGAGAAGAATGACCTGAAGATTGTAAGTATTTAAAACGATAATTTTTCTCTAATGTATATATTTGAATATTTCTTAAATATATTTATTATTTTTTGTATACAGTTGGATCCGGCCAGAATTCGGCGGATGCCTGATGGTCGGAGATTAAAGAGGGCGCTGCCAAAGTTGGAGAACAACGTTCTTCAACCTCCTTTGGCATGGTCATCCAATCGTCGTATGAAAATAGACGATTGGATAAGGCCATATTATAAAAATCTTAGGAGTCCTTTTGTTTCCGGTGGCATGAGGTGGAAATTACAGGAAGAACGAATCGTACGAGTAAGTGTGAATGAGATTGTTAAATTTCAGTATGACTTAAAATTATCTCAAGATTTGTATTTATTAATTGTATTTGTTTTTAGGTAGGAAGTGAAAATTTAAAATGGACTGGGCAGGATTCATCAATGTCCGTAAATGAAAGGGATCGTATCTTCGAATACAGGGGCAAAAATATAAAGGTGCCCCTGGATTGGATGTACGTTAACCCGAGTAGGTTGAAGAAAAATAAAGCCCTGCTGAAGGTTATCTTGAATAATGAAAGGGAGGGGGCTCCATTTATAATAAATGAGCAACGATATCGTCTGGTCAATGACGAGATTGTACAGGTAATATTTGCAAATCCAGTCAATTTTAGTTTTGGATACTGAAATTAAATAGTATTAATAAGAAATTTTTATTCTCTTTTTTTTAGTATTGGGACAACTGCGAGGAATTATTTTTAAGATAATTTTGTATATTTAAGTTTCGTGTGATGTTTATCGGTATATTTATTGTTATTTATACATATTGTAGTAATAGTGTTGTATGTTTTGTAAATATTAGTTTATATAATAATGATAATGTTTCTACGGTAGTCATAGTGTGTATATTTGTTTATTTATATAGATTTATGTATGACGATTTGTATTGATTTTGTTATTTAATATATATTATATTTTATTCTAATCTCTGTGCAATTTATTTCAATATGAATTTTCATATTATTCGTAGTCAAAGTTAAATGTTAAGTCAGTGAGTAACGGTTTTGTCACTGAGCTTAAAGGAGTTTTTTGTATAAGTTCTATACGTGTTGGCGTTTTGTTTATTTTTTTAGATATTTTTCGAATTTTCAATAGTAATAATCCTAAAATTGTAATCATAAGTAAAGTGATAAAGATTAGTGCTAATGTTAATTTATGTGCACTAGAAATAAAAATCGATGGAATGATTTTTTGAATGTTTACATATTTTGTAAGGATAAAGACATGGTTTTCGAAGATTGATAATGGCATGTCTTCTTTTTGCTGAAGAAGAAGTAATACCTTTTTTAGTAAGTGAGGCTCTTGAATGGAAATATTATATAAAAATGGTGAAATTATAGCAAGGGAAGTAGTTGATTTGCTGACTGGAATTGAATTATCCATTATATTCAAATGGTTTTGAAGAAGGTAATATGGAGTTGATGAATCTAGATTGCAACCTGTTTTTTTTGCAAAATTCCTATTCCTTGGAGTGTGATTAAGGTCTTAGAGTTTTTTCGACATGATAAGAAAATTTGTCGGGGGAAAATTGTTGAGTATAGCCATCCATGATGAAATTGCAATGGTGTTAGAAAGGGATATTCACTAAAACTGATGAATATTTCACACTTGTATGGTTGAGAATTTAGAAACATTGATGTTTCACAAATAGGATTGTTATCGATATTAGATATAGATCTTGGTGGGTGACAAAATGTTTGGAATCCATTTTGATAACATGCATTGAGGAAATTTTCATTTGTTATAAAGTATGATTGGTTATTTGAAGAAATAGCGAGATAAGAATTTTGAAGTTTTATGTAAATAGAGGAAATTACGTCAGTATTAAAATCGAGATGTATTGGAATTGGATGTGGTTTAAATAATTGAAATTCTTCAGCAGGTGGGATTGGTATAGTCATAATAAAAATCAAGTACTTATCGAATAAGAAGTTTTGTATTTTAGAAAATGGAAGGACCATAGAAAAAAGGGATGTTGAAATGTGTGGGTCTTCTTTGTTGGATTTGAAGTCTAAGAAGGTATCAGGAAGTAGCATAGGGTGCCATAAATTAGTTGCGGCATTGGTAATAGCTTCTGTAAGTTGGTCAAGGAGTAAAAGAAAAGATTGAGAAATTTCATGCAGGTCTTTAAGCCAATTTGCTGCTAATATTTGATATAGGTGAATATTTGGATCTTTTTGAGAATTATGCCATTTTTTGTAGGTCATAATGTTGTCAAGTTTTGAAGAAAGATTTGTAACTTTTTGGAAAAATGGATTTGGAAGTAGAAATAAATTTTCTTTGGGCCAGTAAAGGGAGGTTTCCTGTCTCATTCTTAATTCTAAAAGTACCTTTCGTATATGTTTTAGGAATGGATCATTAGTTTTAGAAATATTCGTGATATTACGAGCTTGTCTAGATATAAATGATATTTCTTCAAGAAAATAGTTGATGCGTTGTTCTATAAAATCAAGTTGTGTCTGATGATCGTATAAATTACAATTATTTGCAATATTTGAGAGTATGCAATATTCATATAATTTATGTGAGAAATCTATTATTTTGTATTTAAGTACGTCTGGCTGAAAGATATGGATATAAGATATAAAATGATATTTTTCAGAAAAAAGACGAACTTTTGAAATTGTTTCAAAATAAATCCCCGAAGAATGAGAAAATTGTGAGTCTATGAAGTATTTTTCTGCTTTGGAGAAAAGGAGTGGAATTAAAATTGAATACACTCTGGATGCTAGTTGATTAAGGAAATTCATTAGGCTTCTCGGAAGGCTGAAAAAGAAAAGTAGGATTAATATTGGATAAAATAGGATGTTTACATATGGTTGGATTTAGGTCTAAAAGTTTTTTGGAGAAAAGGGGAAAAAAGTCTACGAAATGTTGAGGAGTTTCTTGGTGGAACTGGAGGGGGAAATTGGGTTGATTTGTCTACTTTAAAAATATTTCGTCTACGGCACTCTTTTGTAGCATGCATTTGAGTGTTACAAAATCTACAGGAATTTTCCCAAGGTATTAATTTTGGTCTTGGATCGGTTTGAATACTTTGATTTTTGGTTTTTTGCCTTTTTTTATCATCATTATTATAAAATTTTTCGTCGCAGAGATCGTATGATCTTATTAGTAGCAATAATAATTTTAAAGCTGCTCTATTTTCTGCTAATTCACTAGTAGGGCCGGCTTGTATAACAAAATGTTCATTTATATTAATTTGTGCAAGAAAAAATGACTGTTTTCGAATTTGGGTCAGGATAGACTGTATATTGCGGTAACGGCAGTCCATATTTTATCGTGAAGTTTCTTAAAATTTCTACATGATTTAAAAATTCCATGGAGTCTGTTCTGTATTTCTTTTTTGGGTAACTTGGTAAGTGTGTAGGCTCGTCGTAGTAATGCTCCATTGCAGTTGATTTCCTGAATCGGTATGGAATGCTTATATTAGAATTTATTGTACTGGTTGGGAGGTCTATATCCGCATTTAAAACATTTTTTAAAGCTTTTCGTAGAGAAAGATGATGCAGTATGATTATTATTTGTTTTCATTTTATATGAATTTGTATTTTTATCACGATTGTTATTTGAAGTAATAGGTTTAGTTATTTGGCTACTCGTTGAAGGTTTTGGATCGTTTATAGATGATTCTTGAATTGTTACATGCAAATGTTCTAGTGAGTTTATCAAACGTAGTTCACATTTCTCGTTTTTATGGGAAAGAGAATTAATAACTTTTCTGGCAGCAAAATCCTTAGCTGTTTTTATTGAGTTTGCTATTCCTATTTGTTTAATGTTATTAATGAAACAAATTGCTATGTATGTTGAGTCTTTTGATGAGGTTTTTATTCGTAATACTGTATATTTTGGATACTCAAATTTATTTTGAGTGCAAATTTCGTTTAATTTTTTGCAATTTTTACTAATAGAATTTGGTTGGACGTTTTGATTTGTTTCCTTTGATTCATTAATTAAGGCATTATATAAATTTTGTGCTACCTTTTGCTTTACATTTTCTTTATCTTTGCCACTATTCATTATTATATAATTTTTATATTGTAAATTAACATGAAATAGACATTTATTATTATTGGTTTGTTCAATGAGTATCTCATAAATGAGGGGTGGATCTCCTCTTTGTTGAATAATTTTGTTTAGTAAGGTTGTAAAAGGAACATGCGACATTCTGATGTTAGATTTGGATAGAGTAGTGGGTTCTACTAAGTTCTTCTTTTAGTTCAGAGTGAGGATAAAGAGTTGTGTTTGTATTATTGTGATCTTTACCTGAAGTAGTATTTGCGTAATACGATGGACTTTTAGGTGCCTCTTTCGAGCTTTGTGGCGCTGAAGCTGTTAGCAGTTCTTGATGACTCTCAGCAGGAGGTCCAGAAGGTCGATGGGTACCTAAGTGTAATAAGAGGTTAGTGACCGAATCCCGGAAGGCGCCTAGTAGATTGAGAGACCATCCAAATAATTTGTGTAGCGCATATCCATGAATAATGGTATCAGCTATCAATTTAATCCCTCTAATTATTATTATTAATCCAATTAGGCCTGCACTAGTAGTTCCAAAACTTGTAAAAATTGCCCAAAATCTACCCCATGCGGATTCAGCAATTTTATCAATTACATCTTCATTAAATAAATTCGTTAATGATATTCCTTGATTAATAGTTGGATGTCCTGTTATTTCTCTAGCTAAAGAATTTAGAATCATTGGTTTTTCTGCTGGAAAAATAATATGATCTCGCAGTTTATCAAGATCAGATTGAGAATAAATGCCACTTGTTGCTAAGGATGAAGGATTTGTGTATTTCCAGGTTGCTTTTGTGAGAGGTTTAACTATAGTTGGTGCTATGGATTCGACAGGATTTGGAAGTAATTTGTACCAAGTTTCTCCAAAAAGGTACATTGGTGGAAGGAAAGAATTGCAATTTGTTTGGATACCAGATTTTGTTAATACATGAGTTCGTGGAGAAAGGAAAAAGGACTGATTCCCTCTAAATATTGGTAGTTGTAGATAACATTCTTCAGTTTTACGATATTCTACTTCAACCGGTATACATTTTACGATATGTACTACTTCTCCTGCAATTACTGACATATATCCTGGACCTTTCATTAAATGATATGCAAATTCGTCTGGTGATTGGGTTGCTAAGGTTAATGTATTTCTAAAAACTTGCTGTTCAAGTATGCATCGTTGAGTAAGAACATCGTGATAAAGTCTATTTACTTCAGTGCGTATATGTCGTTCTACATATATAAATTTAGAGTTAACGTATGTAAAAATGTCCATATTTTGAATTTCTAAATGTTTATTTTCTAAAAATGAATTTCCAGGTCTGGTTTCAAAAATTAATAATTTTGGATGTTCGGTTTGTATTAAAACGTAACTGCAAACTGGTAATGTAATGTAATGGTAATGTTCTTGTAAAGTTATTTTAAATATTGCTTGGACTACGACATTATTCCATGTTCCATATGGGTCAGAAAATTGTGTACCAGTACAGTCTCCGTTAGGTGTTACAGAACCTGCTAAAGTAACGCTATGAAATGAAGTTTCGTTTACTTTTAACTTTGATATCTGAAGAGAAGGAGTTACTAAAAATGTTCCCATTGTGTGCATTTGATTACATTGATCTCGTGTAACATCATGTATATATTCACTGTGGCCATTTGCTACTATGGAACTGTGAGAATGCATACTACAATGAGAGATAGCGCGTCGAATTTCTATTTTGCATTGTATTACTTTTGTATTTTAAAATCCAGTTAATTGTAAAAGTTGTATATAAGTTCTTTCAACATGTACTTGAGATCGAGGTAGATCACATTCTCCTACCTCTAGTAAAGATAATGTCGTAATATTTGATTGATTTGAACCGCAATCGAACCCTATGATGGCGTAGACTGTTGTTATATAGATGAAGTTGCAAGTGAGCAGTGCCAAAAGGTAGCCTCGTAATCCCATCTCTGGAAAAAGGGGGTTCCGATTAGCAGCTTGCTTTGTAATATAAGAATAGGAAAATGTTTTATCATTACATATGTATATTTTTGAAGTTATTGATTTACTTTTTGTATTTTGCGTTCCTAGTTCATTATATCCAACATGTCGGCTATGACAATGTGATTTGATAGCCGTAAACTGAGAATTAAATTTTTGTATGCGTCCGGTCCTCTTGTTTTGATTGTTGAAAAAATGTCTTTTATTATTTCTGGATTGTTTAGATTTCTGCTCCATGTGGGGATATTACAGTCGTCTTTCTTAAAAATTCCAGTTTGAATTAAGTATGGCCAGAGAGCTACCATGTCGATGAAACAGGGAACTATTTCAATGAGATCATCTATGCGTTTGCGATGAATTTGTTCCATTATATCTGGAATAATGTGTTATGTCTGAAATTTCATTTTTATTTTGTTTTATATATTTTTTTATTTTATATATAAAACATATATTTTCATAAAAAAATTTTTTATTTTTTATATTTTTACTATTTATCGACAAAATAAAATTTCTATATCTTATTTAAATTGTATATGTATATATATATATATGAATATATATATATTAATGTACAGATATTTTGTTTCTATTTTTATTTATTTACTTTTGTACTTGCACATGTGAGCGTTTTAGTCTATTAATGTGGACAACAGTAGGTTTGCCTTTATAGCTTATTTTTACATTTCATTTTCCTAACACTTCCAATATTTCATAAGGCCCTGTATAATGACTGTCAAGTTTTTTTAATTTTACCTCCTTTTAATAAAAATACGTAATCTCCAATTTTTACTTCAAAAGGATTTATTTTTTTGTCATAATATAATTTAGATTTTTCTTTTGCTGAAATAAGATTTTCTCTTGATTGTGTTCGCATTTCATGTAGTTGTGTTACGAAATTAATTAAATAATCGTCATATGTTTGTAGTTTTTCTTGTTGTGATAAAAGTTCACTGGAAGGTTCACGAGCTAGTTTACCAAAAACCAATTCATAGGGTGTGCATTTTTTGCCTTCATGTACACTAGTATTATATGAGAACATTGCTAGTTCAAGCCAATCATCCCATTCTGAATTTTTTGCAACAAATTGTTTGAGATATTCTCCTAAAACATGATGTGAACGCTCTAATGACCCGTTTGATTGAAGGTGAAAAGCTGTGGTACGAAATTGTTTAATTCTAAAACGTTTTGCCAATCTTTTTAATAAATTATTTGAAAAATCTCTGCCTTGGTCAGTAAGTACTCCTTTCGGTGATCCAAATATGCAAATAAATTTTTTCACGAAAGCGTCTGCTATCGCACTAGCTTGGTGATTAGGAAGAGGTATTGCTAAAGAATATTTGGTAAAATTCTCTTGTATCGTTAGAATATATAAGTTACCAGATTTTGTTTCAGGTAGTGGACCAACAATGTCCATTGATATTTTTTCAAAAGCAGTAGTGGGTGTGTCAGTGATTACCATAGGGTTTTTTGTTTTGACTCTGATTAATTTTTTCAGTTGACATTGTAAACAGCCTTGAATATATTTTTGAATGTCTACTTTCATATTTTCCCAAAAAAATGTTTGGCGAATTCGGCTATAAGTTTTTGTAACGCCTTTATGGCCTCCTAATGCTGAAGAATGAGCTTCTTCAATTAAATGAGTTCGTTGTTCCTTTGTTGGATATTGCGTTATTCCATTGCAAACTATAATTTTTGTAGTTGAATTTGAAAAAATTGAATCGAAAATTGATTTCACTTCTTCCCAAGATATATGATTAATTCTGGAAGTTTTTGAAACACTAATTGTTCGCAATTTAACTTTTTGAGATAATTCATGTAATGAGTGAATTGATAATTTTATATTATTTAAAGTTTCTGATAAATTTTCCTTAGTTTCTTCTTCAATTGGAAGTGCAAAATGGTAGTAGTTTCCTTTTTTAATCTCTTTTGCTATTCCCTTTTGTAAATTTTTAAATTTTGGTAAAGTTTCACGTTTTTCTAAAATTTTTGATCCGCTGTCGCGAGGAGTTCCATTTGTTGTAACAAAATATGCATAATTATCTTTTCGCATAGTTAATTGATCGCGACATTCGACTATATTTTTCTTCGTTATAATTTTTTCTGTTTGAGAGTTTATAGGAGGAGGTTCTGGGGGTGGACGATTACAATCATCATGATCATTATCGTTTTTTCCAGAATTTATTTGAGATCTTCGGTTTAGTTTCAAATTTTCATTAAAATAAGGCTCTTCAAATTCTTCTACCAATTTTTCTTCTCGGTTTTCTTCAAAATTTTCTTCAAAATTTTCCTCAAGATCGTCTCCAAAATTTTCTTCATAATTCTGTTCAATATTCTTCTCAAAATCTTCTTCAAAATTATATTCCAAATTTTCTTCATAATTTTCTTCATTATTTCCTTCGTGTGAGGTTTCAATGTCGTTGATTTCATCTTCTGAGGTTGAAAAATAATTTTCACTTTCAAATTCATTAATATTTTTTGGCTTCTTGGCATTCTTCTTATTTTTGTTGCTTGCTTGAGTTAGTTTCAAATAATCTAAATATTCAGGATCAGAGTCGGAATTTGATTCTACTTTTGTTCGGCTTCCTTTTTGCATATTTATTTTTGGTAATTCATCTTCATATATTTGTTTTCTGGGTCTACCTCTCTTTCTTTTTGTTTGAGAGGGAATATTTTTCAAATTTGTAAGTAGATTTTTTCTTGGCCTACCTCGTGGTTTTTTCACAAGAGGTTTAGAAGAAAAATTTTCGTCTAATTTTTCTTGAATTTCATTTCAATTCAAATTTTTTGCTTTTTCTTGTTGTATTATCTTTTGAGCTCTCGTAGTAATAGTTTTCCATGATAAATTTTCGTATTTTTTGAAAAACATTGGACTTAATAAAAATAATGTCATAAAAATAAGTCTTGAAGCCATATTTTTGAATAAATTTGTGTATTTAAAAATATTCTTACCAATCTCACTAAGAAATTCCTGGAAATATTCTGGGATTTTTGAGTCGATATTTAATATTTGGGCTTCCGAAATTTCGCTAAAACGATCTACGTCGTCTGGTACGATTTCTGGATTCAAGTTTCTTCGTTTTGAAGGTCTTACCTCATTTTTAGAGTTTTCTTGTTTTTTTCTTGTAAAAGTTTTCTTGGAAAACATTTTTTCTTGGGAAGTCATAAAAGTATCATTGGCGTCAACTTGTAAATATCTTGATTTCTCTTTGTTATCATCAATAGGGTTTCTTGCAGCCCCGTCCGACTCTTTAGTATTTCAGCAGAAAACTTTCGGTCCTTATTGCTACGAGTTTCTATCTTATAATTTTCGCCGTACAGCGGGGCTTCCCGCGTGTAGGCCTACTCTGACATGCAGTTGTATGTAAACGATGTAAGCAAATGAGATAGATACAGATAAATATGTGTTGAAAAAACTAAATAATATTGAAATAATAGTGGATTAAATTATAAAAAAATAGTGGATTAAATTATAAAAAAATAGTGGATTCAATTAAAATAATCTAGTGCTGTATTATAGTGGATCAGTGATAATAAAATGGTTAATAAGTGCATCGCCCGAAACTGTTTATCGGGTTACAGTTCAACTCGTGCTAACAGCGAGAAAATTCATTTTTTAAAAGTGCCTAAAGATTTAGTTGCTGAATATCAAAAAGCAATAAAAAGAAAAAATTTTATTGTAACAGCCGGACAGTTTGTTTGCGAGAAACATTTTCTTAAAGAAGAGGTTATTTGGAAGAGAGAAGTAAAGGATCCTGCTGGAAATGTTATAGCATCGGTATGTATAAATAAATATATAAATAATAATTAATATCTGTGTAAAACTTAATGTGATAAATTTTTTAAAAATGTTAATAGATATCATTTTCAATTTTTATTGCTTCAATTGTAATGTCCGAATTCTAATCTAAAGAAGATGTCTGTTGTTTTCCGGCTGTTCCTCTGACTTTTTTTTCCATCTCTTATTATTCTTCAGTTCCTTTATGTTTGGGATGGTTTTAGCTTAAATAAATAAATGAAAATATGAAGATGTTACATTAGCTAATTTTCTTACCTTTTATTGTAAGAAAAATTTATTTTCAAATTAATTCCAAAATTTTTCCCAATTATTCCTTAAATTAGTAAGTCAATTTTCCAGAAGAACAATTTTCATCAAAAAAGTAAAATTAGCGAAAAATATACATAACTAAGCTAATTTTAAACAAATCGCATGAAACAAAATTTATTGTCAATGCCAAAGTAGAATGTCTCTTTGAAAAGCATCATCGTAACAGAAACGCATTTGAGTTTATTTTCTGCGAATTTACTGCAACAAGTAAAAAAATCAGATTTCCGTGCAAAGACCATGTTGAAGATGCTAAGGAAATTTTGTCCCACATTGTGCAATACTACTTGCAAATTAGAATTAGAATCGTCAAGAAAAAGCTGAGATTACGAAAGAAAGCGCCTTGAAAAGAAAAGCAGCAAAGCTGTGTGATACTTAGTTTTTTAGCCTTCTAACGTATATTATTTATTAAATTAAAGTTTTTTATTGCGAAAGAGACTCAGAGCTATGTTTTATTTAAATTATTGTTTTACTGTGTTAAAATTTTATATGATTTTGAAAAAAAGTAATAAATCAATGTTCTACTTCATTTTATTTTATTAATAAATTATGTATTTTATTAATACTGAAATTGATATATGTATTTCATAAATGTGAAAAAGAAATATATATACCGTTCAGCCTTTCAGACCCAAAAATGTATTTTTCACACTTGATATATTTATTCATTTCCCTTATTCAACAAATTTTTAATAACTCTAATATATATCAAATTTTCTTTTCCTATTTAACACAAGTTACGTTCATTATTCGCGTTATTCGTTAATAAGACTACTAACTTTTGAAAATCCTTACATTAAAAAATAGAATTATTTCACAATTTATTTCTCTCCTTCCATTATTTTATACATATAATTAACACTCTAGAAATAATCTATACTAACAAAAATAATAAATTTTTAAAGTAACTCGTCTTTAAACTTCGTAAATGTTTAAATTAAAAATGTTTTAAACATTTCTCCCATTAGATTACATGTTACTGTAGGCCTACACGCGGAAAGCGCCGCCGTGCGACAAAAATAGTAAGATAGAAACGCGTAGCAATAAGGACCGGCCATCTTTCTTTGAGTCGGACGGGGCTGGTTTCTTGAGAGAGCGTCTGCATTTACATTCATTTTTCCTGCTTTGTAAATTACATCAAAATCATATTCTGCGAGTTTCAATCTCTAACGTGAAACTCGTGAACAAGGGCCTTTAGAATTTTTAAACCAAACTAGAGGTTTGTGATAAGTCACTAAAGTAAATTTTCTCCCATACAAATAAGGACGAAAATGAGTTACACAAAATATTATAGCAAGAGCTTCTTTCTCATATGTATCATATTTTTTCTCAGTATCACTTAGACTACGTGAAGCATATGCTATTGGCTTATCTTTACCTATTTTACCTTGTGATAAAATACCTCCTATTGCAAATCCTGAGGCATCTGTTGTGAGTATAAAAGGTTGAGAAAAATCAGGTCGTTGTAAAAGTGGTTCTTCACATAATTTTGCTTTTAAAATCTCGAAAGCTGCTTGTTGTTTTTCTGTCCAATTAAAAGGTGTGTCTTTTTTCAGAAGTTGATTTAAAGGACTTGCAATTTTTGAAAATCCGTCAATAAATTGTCTATGATATCCTGCTAAGCCTAAAAATTGTTTAACATTTTTCTGTGTTTTTGGGACTGGAAAGTTTTTTACAGCTATTATCTTTTTTGGATCTGGACGTACTCCATTTTGATCAATTATATGACCTAAATATCCTACTTCAGGTCGTAAAAATTCGCATTTGTCTGGTTGTAAATGAAGATTTGCTTTTCTAAGTCTTTCTGCTAAATTGTTAAATTTAATTTCGTGCTCTTCTAGAGTATTTGCATATATAACTATGTCGTCAAGATATACAAAAAGTTCCGTTCCGATTAATCCAGTTAATGTTAAATCCAATTATCTTTGAAATGTGGCGGGTGCTGTTTGCAAACCGAAAGGCATTCTATCGAATTCGTAATGACCGTGAGGGGTAGAAAATGCGGTTTTATGTGAGTCTTTTGGGTTCATTTTTATATGGTGAAAACCGGTAGCTAAATCAAACACTGAAAAATATTTTGCTGATCCTAGAGAATCAAGTATATTGTTTATATTAGGTAAAGGATACGAATCGCCAATAGTTTTTTCATTTAATTTGCGAAAATCAAGAACCATTCTCCATTTTATTTTTCCTTGAGAATCAGGTTTTTTAGGAACTATCCACACGAGTGTTACATGGTGATTGTGAGGGCTTTATTATTTTATTTTTAATAATTCATCGACTTGTCTTGTAATTTCTTCCTTGTGAACTGAGGGAAATCTATATTGTCTTGAAAAAATTGGAGCGTCATCTACAGTTGGAATTGAATGTTGTAATACATTAGTAGCTTCAAGTGGTTCTCCTGGGATTTGAAATCTGTCTGCATTTTTTAAAATTAATTTTTCTACATGTTCATATTCATCTTAATTTAAATGGTCTAATCGAAGAAGTTTTTTAATACATTCTACTCTGTCTTCGTCTGTTACATTATAAAATTTGCATGAGTTAATTAGAGAATTGTCAGTTATTAAAAAGTTATTTAATATTTTACTTGATAAATCTTCGTTATTTGATTGTTTAAAATTATGTAATTTTTCAATTTGTTTGTAACATTCTTGTTCTTGAAAATCTTCTAAATTAACTATTGGGACTGATAATGTTATTGGTATTTCATTTGTATTTGCAAATTTTAAATAAGCTTTTCCCTTGTGATTTTTTACAACTGCGTCACCTACGTAGACGCCATCTTGGATATGTAATCGAGGTACATACCCTTCACTCTTTTCTGTATTTTTTATATTAACATAAAATGTTATAACTGTTCGAGCTGGAATAGTATATGTATTAGTAGATTTAAAAGGGTAACAGTGGTTCTCAATTTCTAAGCATTTTGAAGTATAGTTTATATTCACACTATTATCTTGAAAAAATTCTGATCCCAATACTCCATCTTCTTCTACTGGGACTTCATACGGAATAATGTTAAATATTGTTGGGTAACCAAAAATGTTTATTTTTACTTGTCCTAATGTGTAAAGTGGTAAATCATTAATTCCTGTAAGTTTTAATACGTTTTGGCTATTTATTGGTACTTCAGGGTTGAGAACCTTTTTTTTAATTAAATTTCGAGTAGCACCGGTATCAATCATCATGTGTGTTGGGTTTTTTAAACTTTCCGTTGATATTATAATTGATGGAATTGAAGTGGACTTTGAAATATTCATTGTTGTTGTTGTATGATCGATAGAAGTGGATGCCAGTGGTTCTCGATTGATGCTTTCCTCAGTGCACCCGTGCTGGGTAGAGCTTTGGAGTTTTCCTGGTGAGCTGCTTGTGATTGGCTATTTGGTCGTTTCTTGCAGTCTCGTACTAAATGACCGGGTTTTTTACAGTAATTGCAAATTATTTCAGTATAATTTGAATTTTGTTGAGTGTTATTATTTTGTAAAAACCTATTTTCATATGATTTATTTCTATTTTGGAACTGTCCTGAGTTAAGGTTTTTATACTGTCCTGGATTCCATTGTCTATTATTATTATTAACACTATTGTTATTATTGTAAAAATTTCTAGAAAAATTATTATTATTGTTGTATCTTTGTTGTAAAAAATTATTATTATTGCTTCTATAATTATTATTTCTATTTTGCAAATTATTATTGTTATTGTTATTAAAATTATAATTTTTATTTCTTAAAAAATTGTTATTCGGAAAATTATTGTAATTGTTTCTTGCAAAATTATTATTATTATTACTTCTTTGACCATTGAAATTACTATATCCTTGTTGGTTAGGACGCAAAAAATTTTTTTGTTTATTATTAAGAACTGCATCTTGAGCTTTACTTAAATGAAAACATTTTTTAGTTGTGTGACCTGGTTTTTTACAAATTAAACAAACAGTTTTGTTTTCAAGTGCTACGTTAAATCGGGTTGTTTTATTATTCTTTTTATTAGATGATTCTTCACTTTTTGAATAATCCATAATTTTATTTCTCCGTAGTGCGGAATTTGCAGCTAATCTTCGTTCTATATCAATACTGTCGCTAATAACTTCTTTAAAAGTATCCTTTTCTTCAACACGAATTTCTAACTCAGGACGCAAACCGCGTATAAAACATTGAATTACGTCTTTTTCAAGGTTTACTTTAAAATTATTATCTAGGGTAAATGTGCCAATTACTGCGGATCGAAAATCAAGACGGCTTTTAAAGTTAAAAAAAAAGATTTTGAGATGAAAAAGTCGTCGCGAATTAATTTTTAAAGCAGTATTAGGTATTAAGTAAGTAGCATGCAGTCCTTAAACCCTGAAAAGAAACCAGATTTACTTAAAAAATGCGAATCTAAAAACATGTTCCATGTAGGTATTACTGCGGGTTTGCATGAATTACTGCGCACCAATTACTGTGGAATCCCCAATTACTGCGCTCCAACTACTGCGGAAACCCAAATTTCTGCGCGCGTAATACTGCGATATTATTTTGAGTGCACTTACAATTAATGTAGGAGTGTTGAACATTTTATTTAATCTCAATTATAAAAAGTAAACACGACGAACCATTCTTAACAAATTAGGATTAATAATTTTATTAATTTTATTTAATTTAACTTAAAATTATATCACTTGAGTTCCTCTTGCATCTTTAGCAACGATTAAGGAGTGTTGAACATTTTATTTAAACTAAATTATAAAAAGTGAACATGAAGCATTTTTAACAAATTAAGATTAAATAATATTATAACTCTTATTTAATTTACCTTAAAATTATATTACTTGACTTCCTCTTGCCTCATTAGCAACGATTTTGGAGTTTTCAACATTTTGTTTAATCTCAATTCTAAAAAGTAAGCATAACGAAGCATTTGTAATAGATTGAAAGGTTATGCAGTGCCGCCTGACAGATCGCAGTAATTCATACACCTATGAAAATCATGTACCAAATACGGTTTTGGTAAAAAAATGATTAAAAAACGTAGTTTTTGTTATTTTGCATAAATATTTAGAAAAATAAGATATTTACTTTGCAAAAAATATTATTACAATAAATATTTTATTTTCAGAAACGGAATTATAACAAGTTTTTCAGAACGTGTTCATATGAAAATATAATTATTTCAATATTTTAATTAAATAAATAATCGCTCAATTGATTGTAAATTTATAATTTTTAATAATAAATTTCTTAAAATAATAAAAATATTTTTCTTTACCAACTGCATGTGCCTTTTATGTAAATTAAAATAAATTATTTTATTTATTTATAAATTGTTTATAACAATTAAACAAATTTGTTTATAACAATGATCATTCGAAATATTCATAAATTATTTTCATTATATTGGAAAAGTTAAATTAAGTGCAAATCTTTGGACAATTTTTTTTCTTTTTGCAAATAAAAATATTTTGTTCCTTAACAGAGTTAAAATTAAAGTTATAAACAATACAATCACAAGCACTTCGAACTTTGCCCTACCCAATGATCGTAATCAATGGTGACCGTTCAACGTACCCAAAAGGGACTTATGATCTCGTGTGCTGTTTTTTTTTTGGTTGTTTTAACTTAAATCAAAACTTAGTTAACAAATTAGAAAAATTTTTTAAATAAGATAAGTTACTTAATCACTTAGGTTAGCCTCAAGGTCAGATCCCTGCGTGATTTTTCAAACTTATTTTATTTTATATAATTTATATAAATTATAAAATTTCAAAGAATTGATTTGTTTATTAAATCATTGAGGTTAGCCTCAAGGTCAAATCCCTTTGTGATTTAACAAATCTATTTTATTGAAATTTTAAGTTTTTTAAGTTGAAATAATATTTCATAATCATTTATTTATTTATTATCAATAATCAATGTGTTAAATTTCAATTGACTTGTTTCCCGGGCCGATGCACCAGAAAAAAGGAAGTATGTTACGTCACAAGTACGTAAATACTTACTTTGATCGAAGATTCCTCGTTTTAAGTTAGGATCAAATGATCCTCGCTTAGGGATGAGGATAAGTAAATGAAAAGACGCAATGATTATTAAATAATAAAAATTGAATTTATTAAAATAATTATAAATTGAAAATATTAAATTGTCGATACAATTGATCTATAATTAGAGGCACAGGCTGGTTGCTTGGAAAGGGACAGAACATGAGAGAGGGGGGAGGGGGAGGGGGAGGGAGGGGGGGGAGTTCGGTGCCTTTGTGATTTCCCTTTGTTTCCTCAAATGTTCCTCGCAGGTATGACTGCGATGCGATTCCCACAGGTGTGACTGCGAAGGAGTGAATATCCACAGGTGTGACAAGGGCACAACAACTATTCACTCTTTTTGGCACTGAGTCTAAGATCCTTTCAAGGATTGAAAAACGGACCACGGTAAATTTATGACTCTCGGGTCTTTACACTGTCAAACTGCACGGTATAATTGTCTCACGCTGAGAATCCTTTTTTAGTTTTTTAGAAAATGCCGCACTTAAATTCTGCTCACAAGACTAGTTTTCCCTTGGCGGCGTGTCCTTTTTATATTATATTTTTTGGTGACGTCACGCGTTGCGCAGTCTCCCGCTGCGTGTGACGTAGTTATACCTCTCTTTTCAATAGGTGGTTTTCTCTCTCTTTTAGTAATTTCCCCAGATTTTTCTCTAGACCTAGCCTATGCGGGACGTGACAATATCAAAAAAGGCACAGATTATGTTTCAGCAATTTTTCGATATGACTTGGCATTTCCGAAATAAAAAATACAATGTGCTTTACAAATTCGATCGAAATCAATACTTTTTTTGTGCTTAACTCGTCAAAACTTTGTTTTTTATCGACAAAATGAGCTTAAATTTGACACACTAGCGTGAAATACGTTAACGATACTCACAAGACTTGATTTGGGACAAAAAAGGAATTTATTAATTAATATTTCAATGTTTATCAAAGCGCGTCGAGCACCGTGTGTCGTACAAACGGCAACGACCGGCGGGCCTGTGATAATGCAGCCCTGTTGCCGGTGTATGAAGTTTGGCAATTTTAATTCAATGTTTTTGTTAATGTCAACAAATGAACGAATAAATTTGATTCTCAAAGAGAAAATTCGTCACAAGTCAAAAAATTTTCCAAAAATATATTTATAATAATTTCTATTATTCAATGAATAAAATTATTTCTGACTTTAACGAAATACATAGAAAGATCGACAAAATGCCAAAAAAATTGTTTATACATTTTTCTACTCAACTTTTTACAAACAATAAGCATTATCAATAAATATATATATTTATACATTTTTATAAGTTAATATTTTTAAAATGAAAGTGATATTTTCAATTATACGGTTCAATCAATTTAAAGATGAATTATTTATGCGTAATTCAAAAATCACTTGAATAGCAATAGAAAATTATAAAAATATAATAAGAATAATAATAATTTATAAGTCATATTGTTTATTAAAAGTCGAATTTTTAAACTTTTAAATAATAAATTACGATGGAAACCGAGAGATTACTCCAGAGACATTTTAATAATTTCAAGAACGAGAAAAAATCTGCCTCAGCCCTGGTTCGAACCCGGGCTGAGAGAGATTTTTTCTCGTTCTTGAAATTATTAAAATTTTAAATGTTAAATTAAATAAAAATAAAAACGAGAACAAATCTGTCTCAGTCCGGGTTCGAACCAGGGCTGAGGCAGATTTTTTCTCGTTCTTGAAATTATTAAAATGTGTCTGGAGTAATCTCGGTTGACATCGTAATTTATTAATTAAAAATTCCTACACGTAAAAGCATGAAATAACGTCTTATTATTATTATCGTATTATCTATTATCTACTATTATCTTTTACCGTAAATACCGTAAATATTACTATTATCGTAAATAATTTCAGTTAAATCTGTTAATATCTGCTGTTTCATTTTCAAATTTGAAAATTAAAAAACAAATGAATGTACTTTTCTGCGTTACAAATAAGTAACACTCATATGTATATTATTATTACTTAATATAATATTATACATCAAAACTCATGTATGTTTTAGAATAATATTGCTTGCACATTTATGAAATAAATTATTTTTCGTATTTTTCGTATTATATGATTTATTGAATCATTAAAAAACATAAAATAATCATATAATTATAAACCGTCCATATACACGCATTTCGGGCTTTCATTCTGCCGGCACGCGTAGCCCCGACTTCGGGCTTGCATTTTGCCAACACGCGTGCTCCCGACTTCGGTCAGGCGATATAGACCTCAATGGCGCGCACATTAGGCAGCTCATGTGCCGGCACATCGGTCCGATCAATCGGCCCGCGTGCCTGCACATGTCCGGCTATTGTGCCAGACTTTTGTTATCTGGGTACTATGGACCTTATGTTGAAGGAATACTTCTATAGGGCGTGACATAAACTAAATTAGTATTTTTGTCCCCTTCCAGAGGACCCCAGAAGTCTTCCTCCGTTTTTTCCTGATCGTCGAGATGTCGCTTGTTTCTTTTAATTTGTTTTTCACAAATTGCCTTTGTGTGGCCCCTTAAATAGCAGTACTCACAACGATTCTCCCATTTATATCATTTTATTTACGAAATCGCGGGGTTGTCTAACCAAAATAAATAGCTTTCGCCTGTACTATTACAGATATTTTTCTCCTCACTAAAAAAATAAATTTTTTCAAGGATAGCTAACGGTACTAAATTTATTTTCGCGTTTTTGGTCCCTTACCACGTATCTAACGAAAAATTTTTTTGCATTGTGAGATACCTCTTTGTTAAATTTAGTATCTAATACCTAAATTCGATTATTGTTGGAAAACCGACTTTTTCTAAAAAATCCTGAATTGGATTTTCCAAAAAAAAATTTGTTGCTGTTTTATTCCTAAAATAATTTACAGATGCTATCTCACTTTTCCTATTTTTTGTTTATTATTTGCAATTTAAATGGGCAGTGTAATGTCAAAATTTATTTTCGAATTTAGAAATTAGTCCTTCAAGAATTAAGTTGACCTATATAAAATTTTTATTGTAATAATTAGTTATTCCCAATGATGTAATTTCCTAAGGAATATTTACACCTTGTCCGGAATATTTCTTTTGAAAAGGGTTGGAATTGATATTCCAATTACTCCGGATATGCCTGTACCTATGTCTGGATTTATAGTGTTAAATTCGCTTACTTGCTATAGGCACCGTGCGTGACTGCAGCGCCACA
Source organism: Diplolepis rosae (assembly GCA_030998225.1). Classification (NCBI taxonomy): domain Eukaryota; kingdom Metazoa; phylum Arthropoda; class Insecta; order Hymenoptera; family Diplolepididae; genus Diplolepis; species Diplolepis rosae. Next base: position 1,376,713 of record JAPYXD010000700.1, read on the forward strand.
GCATGAGTGAACTAAAGGAGGCTGTTCGAGAACTTTTACAATGTATTATAATGGGACTTAGTTATAAAAATGTTTATTATCAATAAAAAAACAAACAAAAAAACAATTTGATTCACTTTAAAATTCGATTGTTTTTCCTTGTGAAGTATTTGTGTGAAATCAGCAGTAAAAAGTAAGTATTTTCCATAATAAAAATGATATAGAAACCAGTAAATATAAGGTTAAGGTAGTTGTCGTGCCAAAAATCAGTCTCTGGAAAAAGAAGTTTTTCTATGATTTCAAGACTGGAAATTATATCATCAGCCGTGTCATATGTAAGGAAAGACACTCTTTTTAATGAAAAAATTTAAAAATTACGAAAAATAATTTTTTAATAATGTTTTTGTAATAGGATTTTTCCTTATTTTTTCGGGGAAAATATTCTCTACAACTTGACCGTTTCCAATTTTTGAAAATAAATTCTTTAATGACTGAAATAATTAAAAATCAATTTTCCAAAGCAAAATTTTTATAAACAAATTGCTGTATTTGATAATAATTGATTTATTTCCAAAAATTGGAAACGGTTAAGTTGTAGAGAATATTTCCCCCGAAAAAATAAGCTATGATTTAAGAAACTTCAATCATTTTCAAAAAATTGGTAAGAAGCGATAGTAAAGAAATATCCTATTATAAAAAAAATTATTAAAATATTATTTTTCGTAATTTTTAAATTTTTTCATTAAAAAGAGTGTCTTTTCTTACATATGTCACGGCTAATGATATAATTCTCAGTCTTGAAATCATAGAAAAACTTCTTTTTACAGAGACTGTTTTTTGGCATGACGACTACCTTAAGTTAATGACAGATCAAAACAGACTAGAAAAATAATAAAGAATTAAATTGTAATTTCATGATGACACTTTTAGGTACTTGTTGAGTAAATAAATATTAATTGTTTATTTTCAGATTCAAATTCATCATGGATATAATTATTAAAACAGGTTTTCAATCAATTAAACATACAATAGCATTTCAACCACAAACGAAAATTAAAGGTAAAAATCTCGTTCTGGCAGAACACGTACGAGATGTCCAAGAGTTCCGTAGAAATAATGAAAGTTATTTAATAAAATCTCGTATAATTCGACAAGCATCAGTTTTTTTTAATTAAAACAAATTTTAGATTTGCACATGTATTTTGATTGCTCGGAAATATAAAACAGCCTCCTTTAACGCCTAAATTATCCACTGCGTGCGCTGGCGTCGATTTAACTCTCCCTACCATGACTTCGCACGGTGCCTATAATATTGGAATTTTTACTGTACCACTTGTAAGGGTGGCGTTGTGAATAATGTTGTAATTAACCGTACATACACACTACGCCACCGCGCCCCTACCGCGGTGTTCGGAGGAGTACTCCTATGGGTTCTCCCATATGAGGGTATCTCCGACCCCGACCCCGACCGCCACACACATGGTGAAACCACATTGAGCGTCGACCGATGGGTTCCCCCATGGTCGACTCTCCGTGAGAGCTGGCACCGTGCGTCAGGTTCCCCTGACTGGGTGTCGCTCAGGCTGCACCAGGACAAACACAGATGACGCTGCCACCGTACATAACCGACCCTGAACCGTACCCAACTGTACCCAACCGTACCTAACCGTACCTAACCGTACCTATCCGTACCCAACCCTACCCAACCGAACCTAAACCGTACCCTTCCGTACCTAACCGTATTCAACCATACCCGTCCGTATATACAAAACCGGCGAACCAGCTCATCCCTTGTCCAAGGGCAATAGCCATTGGCCATGGGACGAGAGGGCGGTGTGCGACGTCAGGCGCACCTGATCAAATATACCGACCGACCGACAGACACACCAATACCCTCGGCCCTCTGGATCCCGCCATTGTCGAGGCCCCGCCCAGGACCGGGTCCCATCAGATACCGCTGACCGCGCCCGACCTGGGGAATTACTGACCGACCGACAAACCTGTACCCTCGGCCCTCTGGATGCCGCTATGGCCGAGGCACCGATGGTGGGGCGCCAATTCTCAGATATCGCTGAAGGCGCCCTTCCCTAAACGACCGAGACTAGACCGTGATGGTGCATTTATACTTCTGTCTGCCTGACCGGTGCGGACAGAAAATACCTTAGAGTAAAGGAGACAGACAGTGTCAAATTGGACAAAAAGAAAACGTCTGTCTTTTTTGCTCTTATGTATTTTCTGTCCGCACCTGTCAGGCAGACAGAGGTATAAATGCACCATGACCGACTGACGAGCACCAGAGTGAGAGATTTGGGTGAACGCGCCCCCCGAGGGAAATCGGGCTGCGAGATTTCTTTGCACCTGCCGACTTATGAACCCTACGAATTTCATATTGTTCCTTTACAGAGATAAAATACATGTTAAATTTCGAAAACCGGTCCACGACTCAGGGGAGAAGGCCTATGCCCGCGTACCCACTTCGACACACACACATCCACTCACACAGTAACTTCACACACTGACCCCGGCATATAAAATCTATTTGTTTATATTGTTTTTTGTCGGAATTATAGTTCGAAAATTCTCGGTAAAATAAAATTGGAGAACGTAACAATGAAAATTACGGTATATTACCGTTTGGGCGGAAATTCATCGAGAAAATATGAGAAGATTCTTTTAAAACATTTCTTTGTTATTCTTCGTCAGTTAAATCACATTTAATTTTAATTTTATGTGCGAAAAATTAGTAGTAATTATTATAAAAGAGAATAAATAATTTTACTTTGTTTATTTACTAAAAGAATATAAAAAAAGTCAATGAAATAGGATATAAATGAAAATTGGTCATAGGTAAATTTCATTACATATCATTCATATTTTAATATCACGAATATTTTAACACTTCAATATTAACTTTTTCGTATAATCTATAAAATTAAATAGTTATAAATTGTAATCTTGTATGTGAAACTATTTTCTTTACATCACACAATACTCAAAGCAAAAAACTTTATCCTTACAAATATTCTTCAAATCTGAAAAAAATGTTCAAACAAGGTTAAGTAGCCAAAAAATCTCTAATCCAAAGGAAAAGAACACAAAATTAGTGGAACTTTTATACAGTATTGATAATATTCCATTCGAGATCTCATACTGAATAAAATATTTTTATCTTGTTCAAATAATTTTCTGAAATTAAGGAAACTTAAGAAATACTAAATGGATTTTAAATGCAACATCAACGACACTATATTTCTTATACAAATCCATTTGGTAAAAAAATATAAAAGTGCTTTCTTCGATATTTAATTTATATTATATTATGTATATTATTATATATATTATATATTTATTTTAATTAATATTCAATTACACTTTTTTCAGAAAATCACTCGTTCAACACAATGCTTTTGTAGAGCGTGACGCGTGCATTGCGCTCTGGTGAGAAAATTTTGCACATAGAAACTATAATCACTAAGGGAAGCAAGTTCTCGCCGTTGCAGGCAGGGAGTCGGATAGGGCTGCCTACAGCACAGCCCCGTCCGACTCAAAGAAAGATGGCCGGTCCTTATTGCTACGCGTTTCTATCTTACTATTTTTGTCGCACGGCGGCGCTTTCCGCGTGTAGGCCTACAGTAACATGTAATCTAATGGGAGAAATGTTTAAAACATTTTTAATTTAAACATTTACGAAGTTTAAAGACGAGTTACTTTAAAAATTTATTATTTTTGTTAGTATAGATTATTTCTAGAGTGTTAATTATATGTATAAAATAATGGAAGGAGAGAAATAAATTGTGAAATAATTCTATTTTTTAATGTAAGGATTTTCAAAAGTTAGTAGTCTTATTAACGAATAACGCGAATAATGAACGTAACTTGTGTTAAATAGGAAAAGAAAATTTGATATATATTAGAGTTATTAAAAATTTGTTGAATAAGGGAAATGAATAAATATATCAAGTGTGAAAAATACATTTTTGGGTCTGAAAGGCTGAACGGTATATATATTTCTTTTTCACATTTATGAAATACATATATCAATTTCAGTATTAATAAAATACATAATTTATTAATAAAATAAAATGAAGTAGAACATTGATTTATTACTTTTTTTCAAAATCATATAAAATTTTAACACAGTAAAACAATAATTTAAATAAAACATAGCTCTGAGTCTCTTTCGCAATAAAAAACTTTAATTTAATAAATAATATACGTTAGAAGGCTAAAAAACTAAGTATCACACAGCTTTGCTGCTTTTCTTTTCAAGGCGCTTTCTTTCGTAATCTCAGCTTTTTCTTGACGATTCTAATTCTAATTTGCAAGTAGTATTGCACAATGTGGGACAAAATTTCCTTAGCATCTTCAACATGGTCTTTGCACGGAAATCTGATTTTTTTACTTGTTGCAGTAAATTAGCAGAAAATAAACTCAAATGCGTTTCTGTTACGATGATGGTTTACTTTGGCATTGACAATAAATTTTGTTTCATGCGATTTGTTTAAAATTAGCTTAGTTATGTATATTTTTCGCTAATTTTACTTTTTTGAAGAAAATTATTCTTCTGGAAAATTGACTTACTAATTTAAGGAATAATTGGGAAAAATTTTGGAATTAATTTGAAAATAAATTTTTCTTACAATAAAAGGTAAGAAAATTAGCTAATGTAACATCTTCATATTTTCATTTACTTATTTAAGCTAAAACCATCCCAAACATAAAGGAACTCAAGAATAATAAGAGATGGAAAAAAAAAGTCAGAGGAACAGCCGGAAAACAACAGACATCTTCTTTAGATTAGAATTCGGACATTACAATTGAAGCAATAAAAATTGAAAATGATATCTATTAAAATTTTTAAAAAATTTATCACATTAAGTTTTACACAGATATTAATTATTATTTATATATTTATTTATACATACCGATGCTATAACATTTCCAGCAGGATCCTTTACTTCTCTCTTCCAAATAACCTCTTCTTTAAGAAAATGTTTCTCGCAAACAAACTGTCCGGCTGTTACAATAAAATTTTTTCTTTTTATTGCTTTTTGATATTCAGCAACTAAATCTTTAGGCACTTTGAAAAAATGAATTTTCTCGCTGTTAGCACGAGTTGAACTGTAACCCGATAAATAGTTTCGGGCGATGCACTTATTAACCATTTTATTATCACTGATCCACTATAATACAGCACTAGATTATTTTAATTGAATCCACTATTTTTTTTATAATTGAATCCACTATTTTTTTATAATTTAATCCACTATTTTTTTATAATTTAATCCACTATTTTTTTATAATTTAATCCACTATTATTTCAATATTATTTAGTTTTTTCAACACATATTTATCTGTATCTATCTCATTTGCTTACATCGTTTACATACAACTGCATGTCAGAGTAGGCCTACACGCGGGAAGCGCCGCCGTACGGCGAAAATTATAAGATAGAAACTCGTAGCAATAAGGACCGAAAGTTTTCTGCTGAAATACTAAAGAGTCGGACGGGGCTGCCACAGCAGACAAGCTAAAGAAAGAGAACAGTGTTGCCGGGTCGCGATACTGTTACGTTCCTCTGTTTGAAAGTGACTGAAATTTAAATGTTCTAAATTAGGTTATCTATAAATCTGCACGGTGGAGAGATTTATTGTTTTTTTTTCAAAAATTTATATTTTCAAGCAGCACAAATACCGACATTTTTTAAATTTCTCTACTAGAGCGTTTAATTATTACAAATTAAAATATGGAGAGTGCCTATGCATTGCCCATGAATTACGTGTTAAAATAGTCAACTTTGACATTAATTATCTCATCATCGGTACGGTTGAAAATTTTGAAATTAATTTAGCATATAAATAATTATTCTATTTAAATATAAGCTCCTTTTTTTGAAAAATTCTACCAGAGATCGATTTTTTTACATACAACCTTAATTATATACATGTATACAAAAAACAATAGTGGATTCACACGTAATCGACACATTATTTTACACTCTTACTATACACTTTTATTTAACAAACTCAAACATACTACTTATATAAAAAATGCACCAACGTTGTCAATTTTATACTTCTAATAAAAATTGTTTACAAATATTGACTTTAATATGCGGTTATGTGAGAATATTTTGAGCGAACACATGGAGAATAGACATAAGAAGACCAATCTCTTATGAATGAACTTCACAAAAGTTAAGCATGTTTTTGTCGGAAGTACATGGAAGAGGTACAGGAACTTCCCAATTAATAGCGCGAATCATGCGAATGCAAGTGGCGTAAAAAATGGCCGCTTCCTTCTGTTCGCTTAAAATATTCTAACATAACCGCAAATTAAAGTTAATTTTTGTAAATGTTTATAAACATTCTTTATTTGAATCTATTATGTGAAGTATAAAATTGAAAGCTTTAGTGCATTTTTTACATAAGTAGAATGTTTGATGATTTTTAAAAAAAGTATATGAGAGTGTAAAATAATGTGTCGATTACATGAATCCACTATTGTCTTTTGTATAAATGTATATAATTAAAGAAGCATAAACAGAAGTTATTAATATAAAATATTACAAATTAATTAGTTGAGTTTGAAATTTTTGTCACTGCCTACATTATCGGAGGATCACTATTCGCGTATCAGATAGGATACGTTGTCGACAGGTGTCCTCGTAAACAATTTCGAATTCTTATATCGCAAATAAATGCAAATGAATCGAAAGACCTGGACTCGAATCCTAGCGCAGTCGAAAGCGTTTTTTTTCCACAGAAATATTTTCAAATTCTTTAATACATAAAATGTTACCATGACAACCTGCATGGATGCAAAGGTGCCCAAAGAGTTAATTTTTTTACGCTATTTGCAGGAGCACCATCTCTTGAGAAGTTTCCGTATTCATTCAATGTACTTCCGACAAAAAGATACTCATTTTCAATTAGATAAGTTTGGTCTCCTTATGCATATTCTCCACGAGCGAATAGAAGGAAGCGGCCATTTTTTTACGCCACTTGCATTCGCGCCATCAATCGGGAAGTTCTTATATCTTTTCCATTTACTTCCGTCAACAACGTGCTCAACTTTTGTGAAGTTCATGCATAAGATGTCATGTCTATTCTCCATGCCTATACTATTCATTCACATAGTTCGTTTGTGTTTTAACTTTTTCCCACTTGTCAATTGTTGCTAGTAAAATAAATCTAAAATAGGCTTTACTATGAGTATTACTCGCTTAACTACCAGGAAATTAAACATTTTCGGGGGAGTGAAACACTTTAGTTTATATAAATCGTTGGCTATTTATGACACTGAGAAAAAAGATCTTTTCGTTTTTGGGTCCCACGTGTTAGGAGCTAAAAATAACGGATTACCAATTGTTGCATTGGAATCAGCAATAATAACTCATGGCATGCCTTATCCTCAAAATATCGAAACTGCTTTACTCGCAGAAGATACCATTCGCAAAAATGTGAGTATTTTTATTATCGGACAAGTTTCTTGCCATAAAGAAAATTCACCATCTCACTTTACTATATAAGAAACGAGGTTCTCCTTCAAGTTAAGTTATCACCATTCATTGTCTGGAGTACAGAAATGTCTGTTTTTTTCTCAGGGCGCAGTCCTATGTCGCAAAGAATAGGATATTAGAGGAATAAGGGAACATGATTCAACCAATGAGATTATCGCACAGACTCAGTCGACTATTCTATTGGTTCAAGTCTTTTCATCCATTTCTCTATTACCCTATCTAATGTCGGCATTTTTACACCGCTTAAAGCAGAAAATATTGAGGCAGTGCTGCCAGATGGCCAAAATATAAATCTTCAGCTTTCCCCTATTTTTCTTCAGAAATCCGTAGACAATTTCGAAAATTTTCTTAGATTTTCAAAGCTTATTTTAAAATAATTAACAATTTCATTATACGCAGTGCTTATTCAAGATGATATCACTTATATTTTAGATGAATTTAACCACAAAATAATTAAATTAATGTATTTATTCATACACTTTCTTATTGAAATTTGCTCGCAGAATCATAATTGCAATGACTTAAATGTTTGTTTTACCTTTGTTAGCCATAATAATGCGAGGTTATAGAACGGTCAGAGAACGGTCAGAGTATACTATGACCGTTCTCTCAGCCGGGTCCGCTAGGGAATTGAAAAAAAGTTCAATTTTATCAAAATATATCGGGAATTTTTTTTATTGCTAAAACCAAAAATAGTTTATCTACATCCATTTTTATCTTCTCTAACAATTCCCAAATTAAAAAAAGAAACATTTTCGGTATTTGGACACAAACATGTAGAAACTGGACCAAATTGTTCACATGAACTTGCTACTTTTCTCAAGTATTTCATGCCCTTAATGAGCATTTATAAGCATTTAAAGCATTTCAATTTAACTAATGTTCTGGAGGTTTATTAAACATGCAACTGATGTTTTTATTAATGAAAATAATAATACAAGTTTATTTAAAATAATAGTTATGAAATTATTAACTAAATGTGCAAAATAAGGTGTAAATAATAAAATAATGCGCTTATGTAAAGTACACAAGAAAAATACTATGATTTCCATATAAACTTAGTGTCTTCTATTTTCTTCTGATACGCTGGATACACAAATTTTATTGACCATAAAAATTACAGTACTATTAATTATAAGTCTTTTTAGGGATTGAATCACATCTGTTGAGCTTTAATAACTTTGTATTACGTCTATAAAATGATTTATAGTGTCAAATGTCCTGTACTTTGGCAAACGTGCAACGATTTTTGGTAGATTGAGTTTAAATCTTAAATGCTTTCAGCCGTAGAAAGCTCAAGATTAATCAAAATGGCGATTGGCGATAGTAAATACCAAAAACCGAACAGGAAAATACATCAAACAAGACTATTTTCTATGAAAATGTGCTAAAGAGTGATTGAACCATGATGCTTTTATACCTCTCCGGCTGTGGGCCGAGAAATTCATTTACAGTATGAAGTACGTTATCATTAGAGAAAGCTCGAATTCTCAATGTTGGATGAATCATTCAGACTATTTACATAACAATATATATCAATTTATTCCAAAAAAACTCAATGTTCCGCATGCCTCTCTGGCAGCGTGTTCAGGACAATCTTGGTCTAAAAATAATACCATTTGCGAGCTTATATCAATTATTGTCCACGCTCAGTAGTCACATCACAATTATTCCTGATTACGTTTTTTTTTTTAATTTTTTTGAATGAATTGATACATATTATTATGTAAATAGTCTTAACGATTCATCCCACATTGGGAATTCCACCTTTCTCTAATGTTAACTTACTTCATAATTTGACCTGGGATGTAAAATATATTTATTGATTTTATCAATGGCCGTGTCCGAATTGTCGAAGTACATTATTACGGAAGCTTGTATTCGCCACTCCCGACAGTGTCCCTAGAGTTCTTAAATTCCCGAGAATTTAAGCACAAGTAATATAACCAAGAATATTACAGAATTTAAAGAATATAAAGGGAATGTTAAGAATTTATGTTTTAAATAAGTACGAGGTCTGTCCAGAAAGTATCGTGTCTACTTTTATATCTCCACGCTGTCGTTATTCTTCGTCACCGGGCGGGTGGCATCCTACAAAGTAATCCCCACTTGATTGAATAACACGGTTCCACCGATGTTTCTACTTCGCGAAACAGTCCTGGAACTCACTTTTAGGGATGGCCTTGAGTACGCTCGTCGCATTATTTTCAATCAAAAGTCACAGGGGGCTATAATATATATATCATTAAATATATCATTTAAGATATTACCTTTCTTTCTTTGATATTTTTGAAAACATTTACTTAAAATGAATATCTAAACATTTTATTTTGAATTTTAGGATGATTTAGAGACTCAAAACATGATTTTCTATTGAAATTCAAACTGAATAAATTTTCAAACTTTCAAAACAAAATATCAATTTCAATATTTTTTAGCTATGCAAATCAAATAGTTCAATTAGAAAATTATGTAGAGAATATTATATATTAAGGAATGATAAAATATGATATTGGAGTTTAAAACATAAAATATTAAAATAGTTGAGTAATACATAAATTATATCTAATTATACACTCGAAGTTATACAGTAGAGTTTCTTCTCTGGTATAAGGCAACATTGAAAAAAATTTCATTCAAATAAACTACTCTAAAAACTTTTTGAAATTATTTTTATTCATTTATTTCGAATAAAAAAGTTTTAAAAAAATTGTGTAGTACGTAAATCAACTATATCAATTAAAAAATTAAGTGGAAAATATTTTATTTGAAAAGAATAAGAAATGAAGGTTAAAAATCTACACTCCTAATTACTTGGTGTTAGTAGATTAAAATTCTATACGGTGTTGCTGTTAATAATTGGCTTTAGGGTCCAGAAATAATAACTCAGGAAGTCACATACTTCCAAACATTTCGACTCTAATCGGAGTCCTCATCAATGATCTTTGTTTCTAAAATTTTAAAACAGTAGATAAAATATTGCACATATGAGCTCTATTTTGGAATAAACTTTGGTAATGTAAAAAATGTAAAAAAATATAAAATATCGTGAGAAAATTTACATAAAATTGTACAGAAAACATCGGTAAATTATATAAAAACTTCCTTAGGAACATCAATCAAATTCTAGCACATAACTCTAATGTAAATCAACTAAAAAACCAGTATCTATTTGTGTCTAAATGCTACTGAAGATATAGATGCAAGTACACACGTAGTATAAAATTACAAAAGATTATATTATTTATGAAAATCAGCTTACAATTGCTAATGCGAATTCTACACTGTTAGAATTTTCTACTGCAATTTCCCAGAACACGTGAGTGGAGTTTTATTTAACTACAGCCTCCTAAAATTTAGACAGAATTTCAGGGAATTCTGTTACTTTTTAGTAAATTTATGAAAAAAAATTTTTGTATCAAACTTCAGTTCCAAAGTGTTGAATATTCTGTACTTATATGTTTCCCTGGAAATACTGATACTTATAATAGGAATAATTTAACGTTTTGGTAACTGAAGTTCAATGCACTTACATGCACCTGAAAATTCATCCATATGCAACTGAAGCTCAGTTACAGTTACGCAATTTTATGATAATTTTATAAAAGTTCTGTTACAGTTTGGTAGTTTTTAAGATACATTTTTTGAAAATTCAGTTGAGCTTCATAATATTAAAAAAACTTTTCTTTTTATATATATAAAAATTCAGTACATTTTTTTAAATTTCAAGTCCTCATTTTAAGTTTGTGGCTTATATGCATAGACTTTTTAATGCAAAAAATAAATGCTTTACACAAAGGCAAAATTTTCTAATTGATGCAGTTGATTGAATTTTTAAACCCGAAACCTGTTTTAATTAATATCTTGATATAAATCTTGAAATATTTATTGACTTTAAATTTTACTGAGAATTTTCCAAGAATTTCACATAATCTCAAAAATGTTTTTATTAGGCGAATGGTTCTACAAATATCAATAAAATCCCATAGTCAATAAATGTTTAAAATTTTAAGTTAAAGTATTCATTAGAAATTCAGTAGCTTTGTTAGTTACCTATTTTAATCAGAAAATTCTTCATTTTCGTAGCTTTTTCAATTTTTTGATTAAAAATCTATGCATAGGGCAGAAAACGTGAGGTGAACATTTTGAATTATCAGCTACATTTGGATGAATTTTCAGGTGCATGTAAGTGCATTGAACTTCAGTTACCAAAACGTTAAATTATTCCTATTACAAATATCAGTATTTCCAGGGAAACATATAAGTACAGAATATTCAACACTTTGGAACTGAAGTTTGATAAACAAATTTTCTTTCATAAATTTACTAAAAAGTAACAGAATTTCCTGAAATTCTGTCTAAATTTTAGGAGGCTGTAGTTAAATAAAACTCCACTCACATGTTCTGGGAAATTGCAGTAGAAAATTCTAACAGTGTAGAATTCGCATTAGCAATTCTAAGCTGATTTTCATAAATAATATAATCCTTTGTAATTTTATACTACGTGTGTACTTGCATCTATATCTTCAGTAGCATTTAGACACAAATAGATAATGGTTTTTTAGTTGATTTACATTAGAGTTATGTGCTAGAATTTTATTGATATTCCTAAGGAAGTTTTTATATAATTTACCGATGTTTTCTGTACAATTTTATGTAAATTTTCTCACGATATTTTATATTTTTTTACATTTTTTACATTACCAAAGTTTATTCCAAAATAGAGCTCATATGTGAAATATTTTATCCGCTGTTTCAAAATTTTAGAAACAAAGATCATTGACGAGGACTCCGATTAGAGTCGAAATGTTTGAAAATACTATATGTGACTTCATGAGTTATCATTTCTGGACCCTAAAGCAAATTATTAACAACATCGTATAGAATTTTAATCTACTAACACCATGCAATTAGGAGTGTAGATTTTTAACCTTAATTTCTTATTTTTTTCAAATAAAATATTTTTCACTTAATTTTTTAATTGTTATAGTTGATTTACGTACTACACTGAAAGAAATGGTATTGTGTTTCTACCTAATAGAGTTTGTTAGAGAATTTCTATGTAAATTAGAAAGAAAATCTTCTTACTTCAGTTATATTATTTTGTGCGTTAATAAGTATGAATAAGAAATCAACAAATACTAGTTGAGCTAATAACATGTCTTTAAATTAGCTATCAGCTCAGGAAACTTTCATAAATGTTCTTCTGAATGTATTATCTATCGACTGTTATGCTGATTTAGCAAAACAAAATGGTTTGTTTCAAGGATGTATATTGGTGTGCGTTCAAACGTTTGCAGAGTGATCGTATATGATCATGCAAACAAAACACGTATTGCTGGTATCGATTTAATTTTTTTTTTTTAGATTTATAATCAACCACTGATATAATAGTTTACTTACCCCTAACCTCTGAAACTACTTCGCATCACTAGCAAACAAGCGTCTGTTTAAAGTTGAGCTGATTTTCCAAAACAGAGTTTGGCTAAAGGAACCATAACCATGTTTCATCTGTTGTAGCCATATCAGTTTGCATGTGTGTATTGAAAAAATATTACTGGTGCAGTAGTATCCCTTCAACTATAACTGTTTTTATGAAACACCCATACAGTTTAGCTGTATCTGAGACAGCCAAACTCTTTTGCTAATATAACCAGAAAATTGTCTGTATTCACGATAAATTTCTTTCAGTGTACACAATTTTTTTTAAACTTTTTTATTCGAAATAAATATTTCATATTTGTATTTTATATAAGAGAAATCGTAAAGTGTAATTTCGTATGCAAATTTAGATGTAATTTTAGTTTTTTTGAATATTAAAACCTTTTATTCACAGTTTTATAATGAATAAAAATAATTTCAAAAAGTTTTTAGAGTAGTTTATTTGAATGAAATTTTTTTCAATGTTGCCTTATACCAGAGAAGAAACTCTACTGTATAACTTCGAGTGTATAATTAGATATAATTTATGTATTACTCAACTATTTTAATATTTTATTTTTTAAACTCCAATATCATATTTTATCATTCCTTAATATATAATATTCTCTACATAATTTTCTAATTGAACTATTTGATTTGCATAGCTAAAAAATATTGAAATTGATATTTTGTTTTGAAAGTTTGAAAATTTATTCAGTTTGAATTTCAATAGAAAATCATGTTTTGAGTCTTTAAATCATCCTAAAATTCAAAATAAAATGTTTAGATATTCATTTTAAGTGAATGTTTTCAAAAATATCAAAGAAAGAAAGGTAATATCTTAAATGATATATTTGGTGATTTTAAATTTGTCGTCTGCTTCGCGCCACTTTGACACGAAGTCGACAGAAACATAATTTTCGATCTTGGCTCAACAGACGAAAGCGTGAAATCGAAGCGAGGAAGTGGGGACACACCGACCCGGCGCGCTTGATTGTGTGTGCTCCCACATGGGAGCGTGGTGGGGGCCGCCTGCTCCCACGATCTGGGATCACTGGGTGAAGAAGCCAGTCACCGCACACACGCGAGTAATTCCTAAAATCTTGTTCAAAATTTCCCAAACAGTAGTTTTCGGTATTCCGAGATCATTTTCTAGTTCACGAACAGTTAATCGACGATCACCTTTAATCGCAAGTCGCACCCGCTCAATATTATCCATCGTTTTTGTCGTCGAAGGTCGGCCAGAACGAGAATCACTATCAACAGAAGTGCGGCCTCATTGAAACGATTATACCACTTTTTTATTCGTGTTTTGCTCATACATTCATTCCCAAAGTCCTTCTGCATCATCTGAATTGTTTCCGAACTCGTTTTTCCGAGTTCAAAACAAAGTTTGATTCTAATTCGTTGATCTTGTTTTTCAGTCATTTTTAACAATCACAAAATCCGCCGAACTCAAAAATAGCTATGTAAACAAAGACACGCTGTGCATGAACCATGGAGACTAGATATAAGGAGACCAATCTCCATATATCCATTCCCGAAATGAAGTTCTGCCAAGTACATAGTTACAAAACTTCCCGACGAGGGCATGTATGTTCCCTGGGTGCAAAATTGCGACGCCTAATACACTATGCTTATAAACCGTGGATGCCGCCATATGCACCCAGGGAACACACGTGCCCTCATCGGGAAGTTTCCTAACTATGTACTTGGCAGAACATCATTTCGTGTTTTGTGAAGTACGGCCATAAGAGATTGGTCTCCTTATATCTAGTCTCCATGGCATGAACTATACGTCCGGCAGATGTCAGCAAGCAACCGATAGGTTCGTGAGGCTTTACTGTTGACGTTCATGCCCTGCAGAGATCGCTCGAACACTATGGCGCGGAAATATAAAGGTAGGCCCGATACTTTCCGGACAGACCACAGACCTCGTATTCATCAATATTTTGAGTACCTTTATATTTGAATAAGAGGCGCTCACTTATGTAAATATATTTGTATCAAGATGAACTTAAGATTAGTTTAACTATTAATATATTAAAATTATATACTGTTAAAATTTGAAGTTTGGTTCATTTTGAATTTAATACATTGAATACTAAAAATC
The DNA here is from genome assembly GCA_030998225.1 of Diplolepis rosae. Classification (NCBI taxonomy): domain Eukaryota; kingdom Metazoa; phylum Arthropoda; class Insecta; order Hymenoptera; family Diplolepididae; genus Diplolepis; species Diplolepis rosae. The sequence goes on from JAPYXD010000700.1 coordinate 1,391,748, forward strand.
TTAAATCAATATTATACTTGAATTTATATTATCTATGTAATTATGGAATATATATATCCTTATTAAAAAACTTGACTTCAAAAACCATGTCAAAAACAACATGAAAAAAGTCGTCAAAAACGTGATAAAGAATGACGTAAAAAATTACGTCAAAAACGACGTCAAAAAGAGAAAATAAAATAAGTTTACAGTTAAAAGGTATGGAAGTATTTATTTTCTGCAATGACAAGTCTCCTTAACATTCCTTAATATTCAACTTATAGTCATAATAAATAGTACGTTCGTGCAAAAGTGGTAAAAATGTTTACGGCCCTGCTTGTATTAAAAAAAAATTAGGTCAAAGTGAAGTCAAAAACGATGTCAAAAATCATGTCAAAAACAGTCCCAATTCATGACAACGTTTTTGATGTTCTTTTTACGTCGTTTTTGACGTAATTTTTTACGTCATTCTTTATCACGTTTTTGACGACTTTTTTCATGTTGTTTTTGACATGGTTTTTGAAGTCAAGTTTTTCAATAGGGATATATAATCAATTATTACACAATAAAATGTATATATAATGAATATAATAATTATATTAAATCATGTATTTATGAATCGGCAGAGACAAACAAGTAAAACGTAAAAAAGTTAGGGAATTTTTTTCATTCAACCATTATAATTATAATCAACCAAATAAATCCCTGTATTTACTCCCACTGATGTGAAGTAATCCCAATTCTAATAAAAAAATGTAAAATTTCCATACAATAATTTCCACAATAATACTTTAAACTAAATCCCTGGAACATAACCTATAACATTATACCCTTTTAGTTCTCGTTTTCTTGATAAAATGAAAATCTATTTTTTCCCTTATTTCAATAATAATGTATATACACAATAAATATATATGTATTTATTTATTGTATATATAAAGCATATAATATATTAACTCTAATATTATGCACTTTTTAGTACTTTCAGCTTATAATTGTACATGTGGAACTATAAAATTGGTCTAAACTAAATTTACAAACAACCTGTACAAAAACTTCTAAAAAAATACACAGGGGAGAAACTTACAAAAATTGCTCGTGTGGCCGATAAACATTGTGGTAAAATTGATATAAAAGAATTTGACGTGTAAAACAATGAAACTGGTCTAAAAAAACACTAATTTTATAAAAAATTAAAAACTGTACTCTAAAATTATGCACATTTTAGTACTTACATCTTATAATTGTTTCATTTGAAATATTTAATTAATTATAGATAGGACTTGTATCGACCCTTTGATGAATATTCGATATATGTGTAAATTGGCTTTAGGGTCCAGAAATGATGAAAACTCAGTTCTTACATTCTTTCAAACGTTTCGACTCAGGTTGGAGTCCTCATCAGTGAGAATTTATTTCTATAAAAAATACAAAGGAGGAATCTTAAGAATTGACCGTGTGACGGATAAACATTGTAGTAAAAAAGTGATATAAGAATCGCAGGTGTGAAAATAAAATTGGACTAAGTAACTAAATTTGCAATACAGTAAAACTGTAACAAAACTGTACAAAAATTTTTTTCGTAATATTGCTAAAAAGAACCTTAAAGAGACATTGTAATACAATGATATAAATGAATTATGCATGTGAACCTATAAAATTGGTCTAAACTGAATTGTAATGAACTGTACAGAAAAAAAATATTTCTATAAGAATACAAATGAAGAAACTTGAACAATTAGAAACTGTGACTGATGAAAAATATGTTAAGAATAATGTAAAAGGATTGCAAGTTTGAAATTAAAAAATTGGTCTAAATAACTAAATTTGCTAAAAAAGTAAAGGCGTAAAGCCTTAATTTGAAAGAAATACTAACAAGAGAGACTTAAAAGTAACACGTGTGACAGATAACAATTTTGGTTAACCGATATGAATGAAATTGTACAAGTGAAACTATAAATGGTATAAACCAAATGTTAAAAATGTAAAATGTAAGAAAAATGTAAAAAATGTAAAAAAACTTGTACAGAAAAATTTCTTGTAAAAAGGCAGAGGAAGAAACTTAAAATCTTGAATGTGTGACCGATGAACATACTGTTAAAAAATGATGTAAAAAATTCCAAGTTTGACACTATAAAGTTGGGCTGAATAACTAAATTTTCGATACAGTAAAACTGTAACAAAAACTGTACAAAAAATTTTTTCTGTGAAATCACTAAAGAGAACCTAAAAGAATAGCACGTGTGGCGGATAACATTGTAATAAAATTACATTTAGTTTAGACCCATTTTATAGTTCACATGTATAATTCATTCATATAATTTTATTACAATGTTATCCGCCACACGTGCTATTCTTTTAGGTTCTCTTTAGTAATTTCACAGAAAAAATTTTTTGTACAGTTTTTGTTACAGTTTTACTGTATCGAAAATTTAGTTATTCAGCCCAATTTTATAGTGTCAATCTTGGAATTTTTACATCATTTTTTAACAGTATGTTCATCGGTCACACATTCAAGATTTTAAGTTTCTTCCTTTGTCTTTTTACAAGAAATTTTTCTGTACAAGTTTTTTTACATTTTTTACATTTTTCTTACATTTTACATTTTTAACATTTGGTTTATACCATTTATAGTTTCACTTGTACAATTTCATTCATATCGGTTAACCAAAATTGTTATCTGTCACACGTGTTACTTTTAAGTCTCTCTTGTTAGTATTTCTTTCAAATTAAGGCTTTACGCCTTTACTTTTTTAGCAAATTTAGTTATTTAGACCAATTTTTTAATTTCAAACTTGCAATCCTTTTACATTATTCTTAACATATTTTTCATCAGTCACAGTTTCTAATTGTTCAAGTTTCTTCATTTGTATTCTTATAGAAATATTTTTTTTCTGTACAGTTCATTACAATTCAGTTTAGACCAATTTTATAGGTTCACATGCATAATTCATTTATATCATTGTATTACAATGTCTCTTTAAGGTTCTTTTTAGCAATATTACGAAAAAAATTTTTGTACAGTTTTGTTACAGTTTTACTGTATTGCAAATTTAGTTACTTAGTCCAATTTTATTTTCACACCTGCGATTCTTATATCACTTTTTTACTACAATGTTTATCCGTCACACGGTCAATTCTTAAGATTCCTCCTTTGTATTTTTTATAGAAATAAATTCTCACTGATGAGGACTCCAACCTGAGTCGAAACGTTTGAAAGAATGTAAGAACTGAGTTTTCATCATTTCTGGACCCTAAAGCCAATTTACACATATATCGAATATTTAATTAATTGAAATTTGAAATTATTTTCATGAATAAATTTTCTAGTTTCTTATAAAGACCGAAGGCTATTTTAATTTTTTCGATATGTGAATAAAATAACTTTAAAGTATATAGATTTAGTTCAAAAACGCTTAAAAATCCAGGACATTTTACAATTGGAATTGTAGGCAATTAAAATTTTTGTAAAGAGAAACCACAATTATTATTTGCAGATCTTTTCATTAAAATCTTCCCAACTTATTCAATTTAAAATTGGAAATATTACTAATTAAGCAATTTTCAATACCTCATTATTTTCAATTTGTCCACTTGTGATTCTCTTGTAAGCTTTTAATTAATCACTTTAAAAAAGCACTTATAGCTTTAAAGAAGCCTTTAAAAGGTAAGAAAATTTTAATTAAAGCGATTTTAAAACTCTTTCATTCAGTATTCAATCTAACATTTCCCGAATTTCATAAAAATTATGTCACATCTTCTAAGTTATTTAAGACTTTTTACGAAATTTGTTAGCTGTCAAATTTTGTAAACAGAAGTCGCCGGTCGAGCAGACGACGAGATGCACTTGACATCGAATCAAAGAAATCGCAGAAGAAGAAGAACAGTACCCTGTAATTGTGTGCACACGGTTGGCGTGTCCTATCTGAGCACACTGATTCGAACACGCCAAATAATTTTGGATCGTTTGGAGTACTTAATTGGTACATCCCGTTGCTCAACAAACAGGATTCAACAGAATGGGCCAATCAACTTCTGTAAATGAATTTGCCAGCCAACAGCCGGAGAGCTATAAAAACACTTTCAGATGGAAAAAAAACTTGCACATTCGACATATTTTCCACTCGGGGCCTTGATGGTGTCCCATGTTGGCGCTTTTATACTACGTGATGGTGCCATTCCATGGGAGCGTAAAGCAGAAAATAATAACAGTGAAAGAGAGAGGAGTATCCGCGTGTCTTTTTCACTACTATGATTTTTTGCTTTAAGCTTCTACAGGACTGTACAGCCCTGTCCGTCTAAAAACAAAATAGTGGTTCCTTAGTGATTATAGTTTCTAAGTGCGAAGTTTTCTCACCAGAGCGGAGATGCACGCGGCACGCTCTACAAAAGCATTATACTAATAGACAAATATTAAAAAAAATATAAATAATTTAGTTTCTGAACAATATGAAATGAAAAAATGTTCCTAAAATGATTCTAGGACATAAAATACACATTTTGCATAAATCAATTAATACAAAATAAAAAATAAAACACATTAAACTTCGTAAAATATATACTGTGGATACGCATGAAGATTCTAGAGACCCTGAACAACATTTTTTTTATGTTATCCCCATATAACTGAAAATATATTTAAAAATAAATAAAAAGCTTAAGCTTCTAAATAGAAGTATTTTCCAGCTTCAAACGAATGAAATGAAAAATAATTATTTTGTTAAGCCCTGTGTTCAACATAAAAAACAATGTGAAGGGAAATATATACTCAATTAAAAATTTGTAAATGTAACAAAAAATATTCATTACTATAAAATTTTCTAGTACATATTTTTAACATATTTTAAATTTTTAACATGTACAGATCGATGATGACGAGTAGGTGTCGCAAACCTTGGCTGCTTTTTTTTTCAAGACGCTAAATTTTTAAATTCCAGCCATTCCCTGTCTTACGAATTGTCTCATTCTTATTTAAAATAAAATTCAATCACATATGCTAACATCTCCACAGCTTCATTGGCATGTTCTTTGCATTGAAACCTAAATTTTGTTTCAGATGGAATTAAATCGTCTAGAATTAGATCAAAAGAATTGCTAGACCGGCAATGTTTGTTAAATAGATATTCGAAAACTGTGATAAGCTTGTATAACTTAACATTTGGATGTATGAAATCTTTATTTATTCTTGCAAATCTACTCAAACTTTCAGGTAACTGATCACAAGAAAAAGTTATCGTATCTGCATGAATTTCAGAAGTAGTCAAAAATGCATTTAAGCATGTCGAACACTGAGTGTGCTGTTTAATGTAAGCAGTTATTCGACCAGTTGTGTAAAAAATCAAACAATCTCTAATAGCTGGTAAAGCATAATCGTGCGCTACTGCATCTACAAAATCACTAAAATCAGTGTCTTCACAATCGATTATTGCTTTTAACTTTTCTCGAATTTCTTGAATTGCGCTTTTACTATTCGACTGATGTAATTCTTTCTATTTTGAAATTGTTATTAAGGGCTGTGGAGGGTTGCCATCGAAAGTACTACAATTTCAAAGCTTTGCAGGTTTCAAAATGCTAAAGGCAGTTAATATTAGTTAACTGAACAAGATAAAAATATTTTATTCAGTATGAGATTTCGAATATCTATTTAACAAACATTGCCGGTCCAGCAATTCTTTTGATGTAATTCTAGACGATTTAATTTCATCTGAAACAAAATTTAGTTTTCAATGCAAAGAACATGCCAATGAATCTGTGGAGATGTTAGCATATATAATTCAATTTTATCTTCAAATACGGATGAGACAATTCGTAAGACAGGAAATGGCTGAGATTAAAAAAGTTAGCGTCTTGAAGAAAAAAGCAGTCAAGCTTTGCGACACTTAACTAGTCATCATCGATCTGTACATGCTAAAAATTTAAAATATGTTAAAAATATGTAGTGGCAAATTTTATATAGTAATGAATATTTTTTGTTACATTTACAAATTTTTAATAGAGTATATATTTCCCTTCACATGGTTTTTTATGTTGAACACAGGGCTTAACAAAATATTTATTTTTCATTTCATTCGTTTGAAGCTGGGAAATATTAATGGAAAATACTTCTATTTAGAAGCTTAAGCTTTTTATTTATTTTTAAATATATTTTCAGTTATATGGGGATAACATAAAAAAAATGTTGTTCAGGGTCTCTAGAATTCTTCATGCGTATCCACAGTATATATTTTACGAAGTTTAATGTGTTTTATTTTTTATTTTGTATTAATTGATTTATGCAAAATGTGTATTTTATGTCCTAGAATCATTTTAGGAACATTTTTCATTTCATATTGATCAGAAACATAATTATTTATATTTTTTAAATATTTGTCTATTAGTATAATGCTTTTGTAGAGTGTGCCGCGTGCAGCGCCGTTCTGGTGAGAAAACTTCGTACATAGAAACTATAATCACTAAGGGAATCAAGTTCTCGCCGTTGCAGGCAGGGAGTCGGAGAGGGCTGGGACTGCACCATGGCAAATATATTATAAACCTAGATGCGGTGCATACCTAGTTCCCCGCGAAAATTGTAGACAGCGCGTCCAGCGAAAATGTTAAAGTCCCCCGTATACCTCTACCCGCCGATTTGACATCAAAGTAGTTGGCCAACTAAACGTTAGGAGCGCTGTACACAACTCTCCCCGTACCCCTCAAACCTCCCCAATACCAAAAAGCTTACATTTGCTTAAGCTGTATAAATTGAAAATGTTCAAGTCCAACGACCACAGCGAACTGGCTGAACCGTAGTTTTACGCTGTACCGTAAAGCTATCGTAAAGTAGCATTATAACTCATGAATGAGGCAAAATAAACATTCAAAATGCTTTTATCCTTATTCTACGTTGAAAATATCGTTAACTGGTAATTGAAGTATGCAATAATTTTATTTATTTACGCTAAACATTAAAAAAAACATAATACCTGTCATTGAAGGCATTGCAGTTGTTCACCCACGAAGGAATAATAAGGAGACCAAACTGCCATGGGAACCTTTTCCGAATCTGGCAGGAGCAACGGCACGGTAAGTGCCCGGCTTGTAAGTTGGAAGTAGTGGAAAGGAGTGCGCAGTTTTCCTATTCTTACTCACGGGAAAATGTGCGAGACGAATTTTTCAAATTATCAAATTGATCTAAGCCAGAGAGGTTATGTTGATATTTTGATCGCATCATATCCAAAAAAGATAAACAATATTTTATAATTAAAGTCTGTTTATAGCACTTGTGAAAGGTGTGTGAATAAATAAATTTTATTCATAAATAATTTTCATTACAATCGCAGGAATGATCTAAAATGAAATATATTACACATTTTTAGTACGCACAGTGTTAGCTCTAAACAACCGATGTGGATACGCCTTATCCCAGTACTTTGAACCGCAACCCGGTACACGACACGACATTGCTAAGAAAACAATTTATTATATTAAATTCATTAAATTATATTATATGCGATCTTCAAAATGTTGAACATTTCTCGGATTAAATTTCCTCACCTTTAAAGGAAAAAACTATTTAACACTGTTTCAACACAAGATTTACGAAGTAATAACAAATACCATAATTTCAATTTCAAGATTTACAATGTTATTATATTCGATAGATACTTACCACTTTTATAATGCACTCCTTTATCAAAAAATCAATCAACATAACCACTCTGGCTTAAATTAATTTGATAATTTGACAAATTCGTCTCACTCGCACATTTTCCCGTGAGTAAGAAGAGGACAACTGCGCACTTGCGCACTCCTTTCCACTACTCCCACCTTACAAGCCGGGCACTTACCGTGCCGTTGCTCCTGACAAGTCGCTTAAATGGAGATAGGTCTCCTTATTATTCCTTCGTGGGTTCACCTTTTGTGGAACTTCTCCGTTAAAGTTAACCATTGGTTGGAGTGAGATACAACTATACTTTCATCTCACTCTAACAAATATTCAATCCTGACGGTGAAGACATGGAAAGTGATGAACCACTGCACTGCCTTGAATGACAGGTATTATGTTTTTTAGAATTTTTAGCGTAAATAAATAAAATTATTGCATATTTCAATTACCAGTTAACGTTATTTTCAACGTAGAATAAGGATAAAAACATTTTGAATGCTTATTTTGCCTCATTCATGAGTTATAATGCTACTTTACGATAGCTTTACGATAGCTTTACGGTACAGCGTAAAGCTACCGTTCAGCCAGTTCGCTAGGGGATATAGCGCAAGATATTATGTTGAACATTTGGGCGTATAATATGATGAGTTTGATTTTGAATTTTTTATTGATTTTAATATTAGAAGTTTATCGGTAGTCATTAAACATTAATTAATTATAATATTAAATTATAATTAATTATTAAATATTATATTATAATTATATTATATTGGATCTATAACTTAATCCGTGCGGTTTTTTTCAAAATTTGAACGTTTATTTAAGAAAAACATGTACAAATAGTATTATTCAAAGTATTACCCATCTGAAGCTATGACTTTTTCCCATCTTTTTGGCAATTTGTGGGTTCTATTCAGGCCGTGCAAACCACTGATCTCTATAATACCAAAGATATTATAAACCTAGATGCGGTGCAGGCCTAATTCCCCGCGAAGATTGTAGACGGCACGTCCGGCGAAAATGTGTAGGTACATTTGATAGATGGATAGTGACTCCAAAATATTGAGTGACCTACGACACTCGCTCAGACTATCATGGTTAATAAAAATCAATACACTCCATTGAGTAACTTATAAAAACAGATCTTTATTTAAATGAGTACATTGCTTGTACTCAGTACTTGAGAAGGATGCTTACTTTTTCTCAGACCGTTACGGACTAACTGTGTTGTCTCGAAGCGCGGAGTCAATACCTAGACGGGCTACTCGCTACTTCTATTGCGTGAACCCCCGCTTCGCAGAGTGGTGGGGTGATAAAGCAGAACCCTATTATACTCCCCCCCGAGTGTTAACGATATAAAACTTACAAATTTTAAGTTTCAATGTAACTTACAATTTCTAACTAATCAGTCGTAGATTCACACATTTTTAATAAAACTCAACAAGAAAAATAATGTTAATCAGACTAGACAAACGTAAGATTATTAAAGCGATTTCCAGTTTAACAAAATAGATTAAATTACATCTTATACAATGATATAGAAAAAGCTAGTCAATTTAAAATAAAATAAAAATTAATAATCAGTCTTTTACAGCTATGATAATTTATAAATAGCATTACGTAATATTTGTCCTAAACAAAGTGTAGAAATCTTATAAAGCAATAATTAAATCTAATAAAAAACTAATTTTTTCTTTAAAAACTAAGGTCGCGACCTAACCTAAAAAAATAAATTAACAGATAAATACGCTTTTCTTATGATTCGAAGTACAGTAAACGAGTACAAATTAAATGCCTAAACTAGTGAGAATAAACATTTAGTCTGGTAGGAGATCTCCTTTTTGTTCTTAAAAATTTAAATCGCATTTTACAAAAATACTAAGCGACGTGCGAAAAGAAATAAAGTTTCAACAAAACCAAAAAATTATGTCGAAGTAAAAAATAAGTATAATCTAAACATTGAACGTAACCTTCTTTTTGCGGCTATAAGTTTTTAACGGTGGGATGACCTTCCCATCAACAGGTGATTTCGAGCCTGGTTGTGAGATATTGTCGATGTCCTCGCGGACAAAGTAAGCCGGTTTAATGTTCTCCACTTAAACTCGACGAGAAGAACCATTTACATCTATCTCAAACACTCTGTCTAAGATACGATTTAGAATCTTATGAGGTCCAGTGTACGGGCGCTCGAGAGACTTCAGAGAAGGAGTAGAAAGTAAGAAAACATGCGTACTAGATTCTAAATTTTTAAATACAAATGTTTTTCTTTTATATATTTGAGCTACCGGAATAGGTTTGACCTTTCGCATATGCTCTCGAAATTCTTCAAGAAACATCCGCGGATCAGGTGAATAGTCCTCAGGCAGGATGAAATCCCCGCGAATCTTAAGAGTTATGCCTTAGAGATACTCGGCAGGCGATGAACCAGTGTCCAAAACGTTCGATCGTAAACCTAACATGACTGTTGACAAAGAGCGAGACCAAGCGCGATCATTATGGCACATGATTGCAGCCTTAAGAGATCGATGCCAACGCTCAATCATTCCATTGGCAGCTGGATGATAGGGAGTTGTATGAACCCTATGGCAACCAATAAGTTGCATCAACGCCGCAAAAAGCTGGGACTCGAACTGACTGCCCTGATCTGTAGTTAACTTCTCAGGAGCGCCATAACGCGAGATCCAGGTGTTATAAAATGCACGACAAACTGTGATCTCCTCAATATTTTTAAGCGGAACCGCCTCCGGCCAGCGAGAGAAATGGTCTATCATCGTGAGACAATACCTGTAACCATCGCTGTCCGGAAGCGGACCCACTATGTCAAGGTGTATATGCTTGAATCTACCATCAGGCACCACGAATTGAGCAGGAGCAAGATGGTTATGACGCGAGATTTTACACTGTTGGCAATCAAGACAAGCTTTACACCATGCAGAAATATCGCGATGCATCGCTGGCCAAACATAGTGTTTGCGAATAACGCGATCAGAAACCCTAGCACTAGGATGAGCGGGGTCATGAAAAAGATGAAAAATGCGTTGACGCAAAGCTGACGGAATATACGGGCGAATAGTCTCTCCCGCGAGATCACAATAAATGGCAGAACGGCCAGAATCCCACAGAAGCTTTCTCAAGCTTAACGAGCATTTAGGATCCGCGATAATGCCGCTGCTGCCTAGGAGAAGCCTTCTCCGAACGTTGAATAAAAGCGTAAATAAGTGGTTTGTGATCGGTAATGACTTTGAAGATTTGGCCTTCAAGAAAATGTTTGAAGTACCGAATAGCTTCATAAACAGCCATTAGTTCGCGATCATATGCACTGTAATTTAGCTGTGATTATGAAAATTTTTTTGAAAAGAAGGCAAGCGGCTTCCACAAATCATCGATGAATTGTTCTAGGGAGGCTCTCATGCCAAAGTCCGAGGCATCGGTGACTAGACGCATTTCGAGACCCACGGCGGGATGAGCAAGAAGAGTTGCATTAGCCAGATTCTTTTTAATCTGATCAAACGCTTCTTCAGCCTCTTTGGTCGAAACGATTCTACGTTTATCATTTCTGCGAGATTCATGCAGATACTGGTGCAAAGGAGCCTGTGACTCGGCCGCGTGAGGAAGAATGCGACGATAAAAATTAACCAAACCGAGAAATCTACGAAGCTCCACAATAGTTTGAGGCTTCGGAAACTGAGTAATTGCACGAACCTTTTCAGGCGTTGGTTTAAGACCATCGCGGTCGATTAAATGACCAAGAAATTCAAGCTTCGATTGGCCAAACTGGCATTTGTTGACGTTTATACGTAGGGCATATTTTTTCAGACGTTTAAAAACGGCCCTAAGATGATTCTCATGTTCTTCGGAATTCGAAGAGGCAATGAGAATGTCATCGATATAACAGAAAACAAAATCGGAATCCTCTAAAGCACGATGAATATAACGCTGGAAAGATTGACCTGCATTGCGCAACCCAAAGTCATCATGTTATATTCAAAGAGTCCGAAGGGAGTAATAACCGCTGTTTTTGGTACATCCTCGGGGGCTATAGGGATCTGATTGTAAACCATATGGAGATCGAGCTTGGAGAATATCAGCTTCCCGGGAAAGTTAGCTGTAAAATCGTGCAAGTGAGGTACAGGGTATTTGTCAGGTTCGGTAACAGCATTAAGGCGACGGAAATCACCGCATATGCGCCATTCTCCGTTTTTCTTGCTAGTCATATGAATAGGAGAAGCCCAAGGGCTGCTGGATGGTCGACAAACACCGTCGTCCAGCATCTGCCGAGACATCTGTTCAGCAACCAGTAGTTTGTCAGGGGACAAACGTCGGGCTCTTTCGAACACTGGAGGTCCCTTGGTGATGATATGATGTTGAACATCACAAACCTTTATTTTTGAGATCTGAGAAATGCCGGTAATCTCCGGAAATTCCGATAAAATCTCTGAATAAGCTGCTGAACGATCTACTGAGCTGACGCTGAAAACAGTTGCGGATTTTATGAATCCAATGACACCAAGACCAGCGGTCGTGTCAACCAAGCGCGACTCATGAAGATAAGGCACAAGATGGTAATGAGCCAACAGATCAGCCCCAATGATAGGGTTTGGAACTGCGGCTACACAGAAGTTCCATGAAAATTTTCGGCGCAAATTTAAATTCAGCAATAAGCGCTTAGTGCCATAAGTAAGCACACGAGAGTCATTGGCGGTGAAAAGGATTGTCTTTAGGTCGGTTATTTATAGTCCTTTTATCAGCAGGTAACAAGGAAATATCGGAACCTGTGTCGATCAAAAACACTAATCCGGAGTCACGATCACGAACATGGAGACGTTTAGAAGATTGAAAGCCTGAACCGATAGTCTCCACTCGAGCAGGCTGATTTAATTTTCCGAGGCATCAGAAGCACCCCAAGAACAGGGCTGAACACATTTGACGGCTTTAGTGCCAAATCTTTTATGATAAAAGCAGAGGTTAAAATCTCTGCCGCGAGAACGGTTACGTCTGTTCCGAAAGTTGGAAGCAGAACGTGACCTATCACGTACTTTTCTAGGAGGAGGGCCGCGAAATTTCTTCATAAGACGGTTGAGTTGTTGAGAAAGCCGGTCGATTCTCTGAGAAAGGTCAGATGAAACTGCAGGACCAGCAACGGCGGCAACCATGGGCTGAAATGCCTGAGCACCGGAAGAGATGGACGATGATTGGAAATCTAATGGTCTCGATGCCTCAGCCACCTTGTCAGCCATTTCAGCCAAAAACTGCAGATCGTCGCGATCAGACATTACAAGAACCGCTCTGATGGACGAGGGCAATTGGTCGAAAAAAATGACTTTGAGTACCTGGTCTGAACAGACTCCATCGTTCAGACTGCGTAACCGATTGAGAAGAAGCGATGGCTTTCCCTCAGCGAACACCTCACCCCTAAGGAGTTGACGAAGACGTGTTTCGGAAGATTTAGAAAATGCAGAGATTAACCTATTGTTGATCTGAGTATATTGATCAATTGGTCGTGGTACCGCTGTGATAATATCCCTAATGTGAGGGATAAGATCCGTATCCAAGTTGGCAATAATTGAGTGTGCTTTTGTTGCCTCTGTGACGATGCGTGCATCCGCAAAAGAAGCTTCAACCTGGAAAAACCAACATTGCGGGTATTCACGGAAAAACTTAAGAATCTTTGGGACACGGTAAGAATCCACGTGACCGGCGAGCCGCTCAAGAATTCCGGGAAGTTCCGCCTGCCTAGGATCCACCTGGTCACTATTATCTTGCATGATCAGAGTCTGAAAGATATCGATAATAATTATAAAATATCCAAAATTCGATTCCGAGAGCAAGCAATGTAAAAAGCATAAATTGTATAAAACGAAAAATTATTAGTTTCCCGAAAAATAGCTATCAAGCACTCGCACACCATACCAAGAAACCTACACGAAACCTAGCTGCAATTCTCGCCAGGACATCGACAAACCTCATGATCAACAATCATTGAAAAAATTTAAAATGATGAAATGTAAAAATTTTCATACACATGGAAAACGACGAATTCTGAAAATATTATAAATCAAATTCATATTAGGCGATGAACTGTAATTACGAATACATCAAAATTAATGTTTGTAAACAATTAAAATCATATATATAATGCTTAAGCATTGACATTGAAATATAAGTTGCTTTAAAATCAAGCGAGCAGCTTAAAAACAAATTGTTAGCGGAAATTTTTAGAGTAGTTTGAAATTGAACTTAATAAAATTTAAATTATTAGCCAGTATAGTTATTGACTGTTCGCAAAAAGAGAAGAGACGCAGCTCCCGTATAATAAAGCGAAATACAGAGATACGACTCTCCTAAAATCACGCACATAACATTCAGTTTTAATTTCGAGGTTATTTTAAAATCTTACTAATTTCGCCGCAAGAATAGTTAATATGTAAACGAAACAAGACGTTACACTCGAGAAGGATTCATAACAAATAATCTAAACATTGCACGACAATAGGGACGCGGAAATGTCATATAAACAAATCACCGAATATAGAAATTCGAAAAATGCTACAACACCCAACGGAATAAATTTAAATAAAATTTACATATTAAAATTCAATTTCGCATAATAAAACAAACAAAATTTAGAAAATTAGATTTTAGAAGAAAAAAAAAAGAATACGGATAATCAATTTTACATGAATATAATAGAAGTTCGTAGTATAAAACATTTCAGGAGAAGTTTTAATCTGTAGAAATTTTTTTGGAGTAAAAACTTACAGTTTGTATATTTAAGAAAAAATTCCAGGAAAGATTGTGGTGAAGAACCGCTGGATCACTGCAGGCTGCTGGTTAGCATAACTTTGTTCAGGCATTTCACCAATTGTAGGTACATTTGATAGATGGATAGTGACTCCAAAATATTGAGTGACCTACGACACTCGCTCAGACTATCTTGGTTAATAAAAATCAATACACTCCATTGAGTAACTTATAAAAACAGATCTTTATTTAAATGAGTACATCGCTTGTACTCAGTACTTGAGAAGGATGCTTACTTTTTCTCAGACGGTTACTGACTAACTGTGTTGTCTCGAAGCGCGGAGTCAATACCTAGACGGGCTACTCGCTACTTCTATTGCGCGAACCACCGCTTCGCAGAGTGGTGGGGTGATAAAGCAGAACCAAAGATATTATAAACCTAGATGCGGTGCAGGGCGTCAGAATGGGGGAACGATATATATAGCTAACCACTTTTTCCGCCATATCGAAGTGCTGCCCTCATCGTACTACCAAGCCAAATCAAACCTAGCAAAGAAATGTCGATAACGTTTGGATAAAGCAGAGCCAAAAATTCTTTTCAAAGACTTTTAAGGTTAGGAATGTCAAATTTGACAGCTTGACAACATAATGTAAACAAAAGTTATGGCATGATGATTAATTAAGAATTACAATTACGAATGAAAAATAATTTCTAAATAAGTGTCGAACTTTTAAATTATATTAAATTAATAATTAAGATCCAAAATATTTTAATAGTGAATTTTTAAAAGTATTTTAATTGAAGATATGTGTTGTTGATACTTGACTCTAGGTTCCAAAGTAAACAAAAACTTAGATTTACGCAGTTATAGAAGTTTTTGTTCTGATCGAAACCCTCATCAGAGATTTATTTTTAAAATAAAAAATGCATAATAAAAAGTTATTAACTTAAGATTTCTTTGATGGAAATTTTTGAAAATCAACATTTGAGAAAGAAAACTTGTAAAAAGCTGCCTAAAATTATCATTAAGTCCTTTCATCGATATGAAACCAAATAATTATATCCCACAACATTATTTTCAATTTGAAGAATTTGAATTCTTTGTGTGGAAAAAAGACGCTTTCGACTACGCTGGGATTTGAGTCCAAGTCTCAGTGGAAAAATTTCGAACTCAACCTATTAATTTAAAATTATTTACAATTATTTTATACCAAAGAAATATTTTAAATATTGTTGAATTCTTTCAACCTCTTCTTTCGAAACAATGTCAAGTTTCTTATTGTCTCGCATGTAAAACTATGTTGATTTTTACAAATTTCCAACAAAGAAATCCTAAGTTAACAACTTTTTATTATGCATTTTTTATTTGAAAAATAAATCTCTGATGAGGGCTCCGATTATAACCGAAACACATTTTGAAAAACTAAATAATATTTTTCAATTTCATACATATTCAATTATATGAATAGGTAATTTACAGATTCGAGATCTTGTACTTCGTTAAAGCATGATTTTTAGGACTTCTTTTACGTGTGGAAATTTGATAATTTTTATCCACTTTTTAATATTTTAGGATGCCTATCTAAATAAATCCTCAGGCTGATCGAGCTCATTCATTGCCCCAAATTTTATTCATGTTCCAAGTTAAGGGGGATTTCTACCTTGTTGAGACAAAAAGCTATACCATTTTCTCGAATTTTTCGGGAGAAAAGTTAAAAAGATAAACACTTGAAATTTTGTCTAGGTATTAAAGTAATTGTATTAAGGTAGTTCATTCACGAAAATTAGACCTCAGGCAGAAATAGATAATTTTGCTTTCAGGAATAGCAATATTATTATTGAAGGGCTAATATGAAAGAGAAAAGATTATTTTTCATAAAAAAAATTTGAAATACAAAAAAATAATTTTATTAATAAATTTTATTTTTGCCCAAACTTATTTTTTTATCGCTTCGAGCCAAAGGGCATAACCGGGTTTCTATGTGAAATCGGCCTTGAAACCAAATCAAATTTCGCATCGACTATATTTTACCATTTTCGTTTTTTGAGTTTTTTTAGCTAAACTAATAATAGGAACATTTTGAAAAAAATCAGGATTTTTTTTTCCAATAAACGATACATTTGTGAATTTTTGCAGATTTTGTTATGCATAATTCGTGATGCAAGAAATTGCGAAAATTTTTGCACACAATTTTATTCATGTTTGATTTGCGTGACCACTCTTTTGAATTATGCTATTCATTAGTTACCTATCGATAATTAAAACAGAATTTTTGCAGATTTTTGCAAGGTGTGGATGGGGGTAAAAAAATAAAAACCGTCAAAATACACATTCTTCCAACATCTTATTATTAAAGCACTTTTTATAATAATAGTAGACTAATGAAAAAAATATTGTTATTTGCTAATAAACCTCTAACACGGTTTGCTGCTAAAATTTTTGCAAAATATTTTGCGAATTTTGGTTGTTACGAAAAATCGAAATTCACATTTTGTACAATTTTTAAGTGCGCACATTAATTATATACCTAAAATTTGCGTAATACTTGCAGCTATCACTCTGAATTTTTTCAGATTTTTCAAAGATGGCTTTTTTTCAAAAAATCAATTTGTTTCAAAAAAACATTTTTTTTTATCATTAAATTTGGAGTAAAAATTTTCCCAAAGAATACTGCTACATCGGCCATCTAATGATACGTTTGTGTAATTTTTTTCAGAATTTTTCCTAGTTTCAGTTTCAAAATAATTGAAAAAGAACAAAAACACTTTTTTGTTTTGTTTATCCCATAACTTTTTAAATAATGCATGAAATAATCTCAAATTTTGGGTTTCTTCATTATTTATGTTAGTCTATCAATCCTTGAAATTTCAAGTAAATCGGAAACATAGAGTCCTGAACCCGTCCGATTTGCCATGAAATCCACCATATATTCCTGCAATTCATGTATATTTATAAATTATTTTAAAATAATTATAATTATAATCCAAACCACTTCTATACTCTCTTTATTTTATTTTGCAAATTCTTTTCCTCAACTATAAATTTAATAAAGTTTGGTAAAAATTCAAAAATCAAAGTAAGTAAATAAATTCTTTTGACAATAAATTTAATCAACTTGGAGTGTCGGGGAAATTAAATTAAAAAATAAAAAAAATTGAGTAAAAAATAGAAGTATTAAATTTCATACGATATTACTGCATTTTTGTATTTGAAAGTATAAATATGGTTTATAAATAACAATGCTTATATTTATTCCATCGTAACTCAAAATATTTTTATTATTCAATAAAACCACTCGCAATATCTTCCAATATCAAAATATCAGAACTTCCAATTTCGAGAACATATTTTCTATGGTTTGAATAATTTTCTTTTTGGTTAGAGTCTTTCTTTGCGAATACATAATATATATTTCATTCTTTCCATTAAAATAATGAAAAAAATTCATAAAAATATTGCTCGTTTATTATTTTTTTTTTTTTTTTTTTTGGTGAGGAGGAAAAATGGCAAAATCTTTTATAGACGTTGTACAGGACTCTCCTAGGACGAGTCTAGGCATACCTGTTAAAACCAGAAAACCCCCTCTCTCGAACCAATACACCACCCGCGGAACCGCCTTTCGGCTTTAAACTTCACGGGTGGTTGGTTCCATTAAAGTCGCGTACGACTCTTCCGTCATCCGTTCGCTCGGAACTTCCACCGCGGCCCCGACCAGCCGCGCCACCCAGGGGAGAAACAAACAGCTTGGATGGCGTCCACAGTGGACCTGCCTTTCCTGAATCCGAACTGCTTTTCCGAGAGCCCGTTCTCCCCGACCAAGAGAGCCTGAAGCCGTTGTAGAATCAACTCCTCCAGAAGCTTCCCCATCGTATCCAATAGGCATATTGGTCTATACGACGAGGCAACACCTAGAGGTTTGTTGCCCTTCCTCAGCAGGACCAACCTCTGCTTCTTCCAATCTGCGAAGAACCTCCCCTCCCGAAGACAGGAGTTAAAGGCTTCTAGGAGGATCTCCGGGTATGCCCCGATCACCTCTTTGAGGATCTCGTTCGGCACCCCGTCGATACCTGGCGCTGTATTTGCCTTAAGCCTTCCACCCGCTCTCTTTAGTTCTTCGAGAGTGAAGAGTTCTTCGCGCCGGACCACGCAGGAACTTCGGTCCTGTCTTTGGAACGGCTCCACGTGTGGAAACAAGCTACACACAATGTACTGGACTCGATCGGGATTATCCAGGCCCGGGGTCTTTCTTCTAGCCACCAATCTCTTGGTGACTATTTTGAAGGCGAGACCCCATGGGTCCTTCTCGACCTCACCGATCAAGTCTTTCCAGCATTGAAGTCGGCTTTTCTTTATGCCTCGCCTCAAAGCTGTTTTTGCCCCTTTCCATGGCTCCTGCAGCGTAGCATCCCCCTTTGAACGGGTGAATTTTCGCCGCGCTGCGAGGCATTCTCGACGTAGGGCTGCCAACTGGTCGTTCCACCAGTACATCGAGCCCTTGGCTTGCCTGCGCTCACGGCGAGGCATCGAGTAGTCGCAAGCCGCGACCACCTTCTGCCTCACCGAGCGCACAGCAGCTTCAAACGACCCAGCAGGGCAGACCCAACCAAGCTCATCGATGAGCCTGGTTTCTTCGAGATGTTCGCGAAGTCTTTCCCTGCTGAGTCGTCTCGTGTTCCAGAAGGGGCTCCTTCCTTCGCCGCCCTTACCCTTATCCACCGCCTGACACCGTTGTTCTAGTGTGAATTCGATGCACCGGTGGTCACTCAAGGTTATTACCTCGAGGTCCGACCAGTCGCTTATCCTTGAAGCGAGGCGAGGTGCGGCAATTGTGAGATCAATTATTGACCCCCCCGCTCCTCGTCTGAACGTAAATTCCCCGCCCTGATTCAAGACGATCAGTTCATTCCTAGCGACCATCTCGCCAACCAAGATTCCCCTCCTATCTAGGCGGGCTTCACCCCACTCGGGCGACTTACTGTTGAAGTCCCCCCCTATGAGGGATAGCCCGATGGCCTCACGGAGGCTTTCCTCAAGGAGGAGGATCTGGGTCTCAAAGACATCGAAGGGATCGTCGGGGGAGAAGTAGCAGCTGTACACACGCACATCCGCCACCTCCACCCAGACGAACCCCGCGTCGGTCTCCAGGAAGTCCCCGACGCCCAAATCAGGGTTACAAACAAGGATACCGGCCCTCCTTGATGCATCCTGATACCAAGCAGAGTTTTCGGACCACTTGTACTGCTCACTAATGAGCAGCACATCAGCCCCCCTCTCCCTGGCAGTCTGCATCAGGAGGTCCTGGGCATCCTTCCCCCTTCCGAGGTTGAGCTGCAGGAACGTCAATTCCTGCCTCTCAACCTCCGAAGTTCTTCCCGGAAGACCGGGCAGGAGCCGCTCCCCGACACATGGGCGACATCTTTGTCGCCCCTGTCTGCGCATGACAGGCACCTTGGTGGCGCCTTACAGGTCCCGGCCAAGTGTCCCGTGGCGCCGCATCTCCAACACGCGTTTTTCCTGTTGGGGTTGCTGCAGCCCCGGGACCCGTGGCCGTACCCAAGGCACCTGAAGCAGCGGGCGACTTCCAGGTGCTCGCGAATGCGGCACTCTACCCACCCGATCCTCAACTTACCTAGCTGAAGCAGACGCGCGGCGTCTGCCTCAGTTAGCCGGATCACTGCAGTCTTCACCCCACCAAAGCGGGTGAAGAGCCTGCAGGAGCCCTCAAAAGCTGGTCTGCCCAATGCCAAGCACAGGGCAGACACAACCTCTTCTTTTTCAACGGTCTCGTCGAGGTCCCTAATTTCGAGGGACCTCGTCGAGACCAGGGCTGAAATTTGCGCCCTTTCCCCGACCGCCAGATCGAGCTCCTTTCGGAAGGCCGAAACGTCTCCCCCCTTTTTGAGGACCAAAAGGACTTCTTCCTTCCTGGTCCTCCGGATAGACAGGACCTCAAGTCCTGCCTTCTGGGGGTCGACCTTCGCCTTCATTTCCCTAAAGATGTCGGCGTAGGACTGGCCGTCCTTCGCCGACACCTTGATGGCGTCGCCCGACCTCGCGGCCGGGGAGCGCCTCGGCAACTTTCCCTTTGTTTTGTGTTTCTGCGCAGAGGGCACAGGAACCTCTTTCTTCTTCTTCTCTTTTTTTTTCTTCTTCTTCTCCACCAGCTGCACTTCCCCATCCTTTTTCGGGGTCTGGCCTCTGGTGGCCGCAGCATAAGACGGCGATATGCCGCCCTTCCCTTTCTTGGGAAGCCGATCTTCGGGGGGACAAGGAGCCACCCTCTTCTCCCCCTTTGTCAGCTTCTTGGGGGTATCTCCCAGAGACGCAGAGCGCAGTCTCCGGAAGATACCCATCTTTTTTGAGGCGGGGTGGGATTCCAGCTTCTTCTGGGTTTTCATCCCGCTTTCTACAAGACATTTATGGGTGTTGAGCATTCCGCTCAACACCTCTGATGCCTCGTTAACACTGTCCTTTACGTGGCCAGGGTTATTTCTCAGCATACCCTGCTGGATGACACTGAGAGCCCTGGCCAACTTTTCCATTTTTGTGCTTTGCTCCTTCAGGAGCTGATGGACGTCTTTCCATCCCTCAGCCCCTGGAGAAGTGTGTGAGGGCGTATCTGACGCCTTCACCTCTTCACCTCCTTTATTTTGAAAAACATTCATATCAAAACTGTCGTGTCTTAAGACGGTTCGCCCATCATGGGACCCCTTCCGCAGTAGGGCTACTATCCCCGCCTATATGGATCCCTAGTTATGTGCGCCGAAACCGAGAAGCGGCTTATCGGATGGTCGATCCTATCGGCACATTAGATGAAACTAGTAAAAGGTTACGGGATAGGCCCGCGCCATAATGATGCTAAAGGTTTAACGTCACCCCTATCGACCGAGCCGTGCCGAGTCCGCCCCGACACCTAACCCGGACTTCAGGCTAGACGGTGTGCGATTTATCCTACGCAGCGTCGGATATAAGGAAATACTGACCAGGTAATCCTTCATTCCTGCGCCCGGACGTCCATGATTTCAACCCCGACATCGGCTCCAGACAGTAGGATCGTGAGCGGTTTTCCCAGATTAAGATGTGGTTTCACGGGATCTTTACTGACATCGCGTCGTACCCTGGTCGAGAGGCTACTACTCCTCCCTTGGCTAGTCTATCGGGAATATCCACCAGGCGCCGGCCGCAGCCTCATTCACTCAGCGTCCCATTCATTCTGGTGTGTGTGGGTGTCGGTGTCGTGCATGTGATTGTGGTGTGACCGCAAGAGCGCACGCGGGAAGTTCAGTGTCATCGCCGCATACGCATTTGAGGCGATACCCCGATTAAGGGGCCCCCCGCATTCACTCCGTGTACGTTCATTCGGCATCAAGAGACCTGTTCAAGGTCCCCTGATGCTTTCGCTCCACACCGCATCCTCACGCGCCTGAAAGTCGCAGAACAACCTTCGTGTTACGTGCGCCCGGCAGGCCCATCACTAGGGAAAAGCCCGTCTATAGGGCTCCCTTGGCAGCCATCCTGACGGCAACAGCCCTACTGCTGGCAGAGTCCTTGCGGCTACTACCGTTGATGGGCTGCAGGACGCGTCTGCTCCGTGCTTGGACTCATGCGTTCACCTCGGCGAGACCCTGCCCGCCCACAAAACGCTCTCTCGGTTGTTAGGTGTGTTGTGTTTAGTGTCGCTGTAATGTGTTGTGTCATGTTGCTGTCTGTGTGCCCCCTCCTCCTTTCTCATCCGGGCTTGGGACCGGCAATGGCAGAGTTGCTGGTTTATTATTCAGTACATTAATAGTCTTAAATATAAATTTAACTTAATTTATTCCTATTGTTTTAATTTCAATCAAGTAATGTTAAGTGTAGAATATTTAAAGAGAGATATTTTGACGAACTTTTTTCATTGATTATTTCATCGAGAATTTCTGTATAATGAAATTTGTCACATAGATGCTATTTGTTGCATTTTTGAGCGGGATATGGTTGCTAATAATTTTAAGTTCTGTTCTATACTCTATATATAATTTTGTTGTAAAAAAGGAAGTCTAAGAGCTATAAAGAGGAGCTATAAAGTCATAAACTTTCCAACTTCGGAAAATAAAATTGATATGCCTCGACTTCTTTGCTTAAGTAATTTTATTTGAAGTTCAACAATTTTTAAATTTAAATAAAAAAATAAGACATTTTATGCGAAAATTTTAAGTTGAAAGTATATCTGAATCTTGTTTTTTACAAAGGTAAAAAAAGTCTATAATTTCTAAGATTATCGTCTTATTTCAATATTTTGATATCTCTTCTTAAATGCTGTTTTGAAATTGTCTGTAAAAGGGTTTAAAAAATATTTTTCTATTATTGTATTTTTTTTATAATTAATCGATTAATTTGAATACCATATTGAGATATAAATAGAAATTAATAGTAGTATATTTTTGGAAAAGATTTGCTTTGAGGTCCATAAATGATAAAATTAATATCAATCTGACATTTCAGCTTAGATCGGAACCCTCATAAGGGTTTTTTTTATTAAATTATGAAAATATACAGAAAAAGTCGGTTGTTAAATTGACGTAACTTTTTTATATGACAATTGTAATAGTTTATTTTTGGGGTTTACTAAGTATACTTATTCCAAGAAACATAAATCATGTATTTTACACCCATACAATACATACTCAATTTGCCGTGCAAAAAATGTCACGTAAAGAATTTCTTTGAAATATTTTTCTTGAAAAAAATGTTTTTAGGATCGTTTTATATTCAAGCCTTTCGTTTTCAAATATATAATATATTTACCATGTAAAAAAGCTACGTCTTTTCAAATCTAAAATATTTCATTCCAAGAAAATCTCAATTCAGCTTCCCACTTTTTCTGTGTATTTTTAGGTTTTAACAGGTTTTAATAAAAATCACTAATAAGGGCTCAGATCTGAGCCAAAATGTCAGATTCATATTAACTTCATCATTTTCGACCAGAAAGTCAATCTTTTCCAACAATGAACCAGTATTTAAGACCAAAGGTCAATACAGCTAGCACTTTCAATTAATAGTATAGTACACAAAAAAACTTTTTATATCAATTTTTACTAAAGTATTTTTCAATTTAGTGAAAAACGTATCACTCTAAGACTTTTTGTCAAAAAAAATACTAAACTTTAGAAGAATGATATGAAACTTTAGTCTGAATTATATTAAAATTTGTTATGAACTATGCTATAGTTTCATATCATTCTCCTAAAGTTTAGTATTTTTTTGGACAAAAGGTCTTAGAGTGATACGTTTTTCCCTAAATTGAAAAATACTACAGTAGCAGTTGATATAAAGAGTTTCTTCGTGTACCTAAAGAAAATAGTATGTATAATGATAAAAATTGAATTAAAATATTATGAATTTTAAATAAAATTGTAATTATATTTAAAAATGTTATACTTAATTTTGTTCTGAATATTTTTAATTTACAAAAAATTTAAAAAGTTTAATTAGGAATATCAAAGTGACATGTTTGATAACATGTCTACTATTATATTGACCCAAATTCATTTAAACTTATAGGTATGAATCACTATTATTTCAGTACAGGATTTTTTTCACGTACTCCTGTATTCTGTTCCGGATATATTTCTATGTAAATAATACGAAAAAATGTAAATAATGAACAATAAATTCAATTCAATTTGAAGAAACATTATTACAAGTACTTATTTGCTGAGGAAATTGATTCTGATTGTAAATTAGAGTCAACATACAAACTAGACAATCCTTGTTATTTTTATTTTTTATAATTCCGAAATTCAGCTTTGTAAAAAGGGAGTCTAATGTGGATATATGTTTAAATATTATTTATATTAATTTATTAAAATGATTGATTAAAATTAAAATTTATTTATTCATTAAAATTTAATACTTGATTTTTAAATTTATTCATTTATTAATTAAAATTTAATAATTTATTATTAAATTATATTTAATTATAATATAATTATAATATAATATTTAATAATTAATTAATTAATGTTTAGTGACTACCAATAAGCTTCTGATATTAAAATCAATAAAAAATTCAAAATCAAACTCATCATATTATACGCCCAAATGTTCAACATCATATCTTGCGTTTTATCGCTGGACTTGAATATTTTCAATTTATACAGCATAAGCAAATGTAAGCTTGTGGGTATTCGAGAGGATTGAGGGGTACGGGGAGAGTTGTGAACAGCGCTTCTAAGGTTTAGTTGGCGAACTACTTCTACTGGCCAAATCGCGGGCAGAGGTGTACGGGGGGACCTGAACATTTTCGCCGGACGCGCCGTCTACAATCTTCGCGGGGAACTAGGCCTGCACCGCATCTAGGCTTATTATATCTTTGGCAGAACCCTACAAATGTTCAGGTCTCCCCGTATGCCTCTACCCGCCGATTTGGCCAATCGAAGTAGTTCGCCAACTAAACCTTAGGAGCGCTGTCCACAACTTTTCCCGTACCCCTCAATCCTCCCGAATGCCCAAACGCTTACATTTGCTTAAGGCGGTATTCTAGTCTAGAATTTTGAGAAAATCGATTTTTTTTCCCCATATTTTTAAAGAATAGACCTTTAAAAATATTTACTCCAAAGGAATTTAAAAAAACCGGTCACATGTATTGTCCACCTGGTTCATCAAGCTGGTGTAAGTGGCAAAAAGCAGCGGCTGAGGGTACATTAGATGACTTTGTTCACGAAAACCCCCCCTCTGAATGACAAATTATTTAGCAGTTTGCATTTTCAATGAAGGCTTTTTACCAATTTTGAAAATAATGGGCGTCATGGGAATTACAATTGGTCCAGAAGCCCATGCGTTCGGTAGCAAACGGGACGAAACTCGGATACGCCACTCCGAAGTACGAGCTTTTGATGCTTCTAAGGAAGCTAGAACTGCTCGTCTAGCAGAAAGAAGCGAAGAAGAAGATCTATTAGAACAAGAGGAAGGTCCAATGTATGGAGCAGGAATCGCCGATTATCGAAATGTGAGTAAAAACTGCCTGCAACTTTTATCATATCTTTAAACGCGTTTTTCTCGAAACTACTTTTTCCAACACGTTTGACATGATTCCTCAAGTTCTAATGAACCGATTAACTTGAAATTTGGCGTGGACCTTCTTTATATATCCCTCTATCGTTCCAACTAGGATTATGTGAAAATTTTGATTTTTACTATTTTAACAAAATTTTAAACTTTATGAAAAACAGGGCAAAAACAAACTTTTTTTTAAACAGTCGCCATTTTGTGAAAATTTTTTTTTTGTTTTTTTCCCCTACTTCAGGCGATAGCGATATTCTTACTCATTAAGAATCTATTTTTTTTTTTTTTTTAGATCACCAAAAGGGTTGGAATTGTGTCAATATGGACGCACCCTTTTTTCACCCCCGCCACTTCACAAGCCTGTAACTGTCAATTTTCAAATTTTTTTAATTTTTAATTTTTTTTGTATTAAAATATTAATAAATATCTCATAAAAAATGGATGGTAAAAATATTTTTAGTTTTTTTTTATAGAATTTAAAAAACACCCAAAATTTGTAACTCTAGACTAGAATACCCCCTTGAGCTGTATAAATTGAAAATGTTCAAGTCCAACGATATAGCGCAAGATATTAGGTTGAACATTTGGGCGTATAATATGATGAGTTGGATTTTGAATTTTTTATTGATTTTAATATCAGAAGTTTATTGATATTCATTAAACATTAATTAATTAATTATAATATTAGATTATAATTAATTATTAAATATTACATTATAATTTAATATAATTTAATAATAAATTATTAAATTTTAATTAACAAATAAATAAATTTAATAATGAAGTATTAAATTTCAATGAATAAATTAATTTTAATAAGTTTTAATTTTAATCAGTCATTTTAATAAATGAATATAAATAATAATATTCAAATATTGTTGATGTTCTTAGTTGGCTTTAGGGTCCAGTAAAAAATAATATAAAATATACAAAGGAAGAAACTTAAAAAATGTGCACGTGTGACCGATGAACATTGTGGTAAGAAATGATATAAAAGAATTGCGACTGTTAAACTATATGAAATTGGTCTAAATAACTACATTTGCAAAAAAATGAAACTGTACAAACCAAATATTTTTATAAAAATACTAGGGGGAGATCATTGAAGAATTGCACGTGTGACAGATAAACATTATGGTAAAAACGATATAAATGAATTATACATATGAAATTATCAAACTGGTCTTAATAAATACCTTTGCAAAAAAATAAAAACTGCACAAAAAAAAAAAATTTTTCTACAAAAATACAAAGGGAAAAAACATAAAAAGGTTAGCACATGTCACCGATGAACATTGTGGTAAAAATTATATAAAAGAATTGCAAGTGTAAAACTTTAAAATTGGTCTGAATAACTAAATTTGTAAAAAAAATGTACAAAAAATATTATTATCACTAAAGGGTCGATACAAGTCTTAATCATTAATATAAGGGTCATTCCATATTAGATTGACAGTCGATGTCGAAGATTTGAACGAGATAATCTAAGAAATGATATTTTCGACATAGCAAGCGCACTTTCAAGCCTGTTTATCTTGAAAACAATTGCTCGCAGGAAAATTTTTCCAAATTACGAAAATTAGGGTTTT
Source organism: Diplolepis rosae (assembly GCA_030998225.1). Lineage (NCBI taxonomy): Eukaryota > Metazoa > Arthropoda > Insecta > Hymenoptera > Diplolepididae > Diplolepis > Diplolepis rosae. The sequence continues at coordinate 1,418,744 of JAPYXD010000700.1, forward strand.
GACTCTACTTTACAGAAATTGTTGCGAAAAAATTGTTTAAATATGTTTTAACATACAAAAGTGAAGAAATAAACGCAAAATCGTTTTTTTCCAAATTTGGCCCCTTTCGAAATTTTTTTTTTCGTGGATTTAGATCAAAATGACTGGATCATTGATTCAATCGTCATATTTTATAACAGACTTCAAAGAATCTAAATCCACGAAAAAAAACATTTCGATAGGGGCCAAATTTGGAAAAAAACGATTTTATTTCTTCTCTATTGTATATTAAAAAATATTTAAACAATTTTTTCGCAACAATTTCTGTAAAGAAGAGTAAAAACCCTAATTTTCGTAATTTGGAAAAATTTTCCTGCGAACAATTGTTTTCAAGTTAAACAGGCTTGAAAGTGCGCTTGCTATGTCGAAAATATCATTTCTTAGAAAATTCGAAAAAACCCATAAATAATACCCGGGACGAAAAAGAAGAATCTCTCCTCGGTCTCTCGCGTCTCCCCAGTCTTTTTTCGAGTCTCTCTCCGTGCAACCAGGTAGACTCCCCAGAGACTGGCGTGTCTTTACTGGGTCTCTGAAAGCAATACTCAAGTCTCGGGTAGAGAGACTGAGTGTCTGTGCGAGAGATTCTTAGGAGACTACCAAGTCTTTCGTAAATTTCGGAATCAGAATCTTTAATCTCTCTATGCTTACACGGAGAAAATTTATTTTAATAAAAAAAATACTTCTTCCAGAATTCACTATCTAAACGATTGTTTACATTCTATAGTTAGATATAGACGACCAGGATGTCGACTCAGTTTGGGTACAGGGTGATATAAGTTTGAAGGTCTTAAGTATATTAATTCTATACGCTTACATAAACCTAACTAATACAAGTTAATAATAACGCCGCAATGTATAAGATATATTGCTCGCTTCACGCTGACAAGTAAAATTCGAACTCTCGTTATATACTAACAAGGAGCATGTATCACCGTTTGTGAGAGAATATTAGTGCCGGCCTTAAAATCCCTGTGCCATAAAGACTGCTACTAAAGGATCAAGAATTTTGAGGGCCCCAAGGTAATGAAATAAAAATTTACATGTGAAGTAAGATTTTGTTTAGTAGTAAATGAAACAAATAATTGAGTAGCAGAATAGATTTTTTTTAATTATTCATATTTTCAGGATCAACTAATTTATTTTTATTCTATTTCCGTATATCGATTAGTTGAAAAATTTTCATGCATAGTAAAAATATGAATGAAAATCTACTTTCATTTGATCAGTCAAGTTCAATCATCAATAATATAAATAATATAACTTTGCTCAAGCAATATCTAATTTATTTAAAATAATATCGATGAAAGTAACAAATTTTTCTATAATATATGAAAAATTGAAATTTGTTTACAATTTTTCATAATAATTTTTGTTGGGACATTGAGCATTTTATTATTTCATACACCGAAAAAATTTTTTTTCGGAGAGTCAACTATCACTCATAGTTAAGTCTAACCTAGTTGAAATAACACGGATTCCTGTTTAAGAGAATCACGTACATACAGTTAAACATACCAATATAAACCTTGTTACAGAGAAATAAATCATTCTAGTTCTATTAACAATTAAATTCAATTAATATTGCTATGCTGTTATTACAAAACTCTGCTGTAAAAAGAATATCTTCTGTATTTATTATTTTTTCACTGTGCAAACAAATATTTATTTTTGTCAATAATTCTTTAAGACCCATTTTTATCAATATAAATTTTGCTCCAGTGGATCATAAACGCAAAGTTGTTTTTTGGTTATGTTTAATACATGCGCCTAAAAGGATCTGTCCGTCAAATCAACTTGCTTTCTTTGTTTTTCTTACTAAACTTGAACTTTGTCATTTCAACTAGGATTGCAAAGTTCGCGCCTGTCCTAACTAGGCAAAATAATTGATTCCTTGTACACGGGTACAAGGAATTTTTTCGGTGTACTAAAGTTACAGTGAAAAAAAATTAATCTGGGCCAAATTATTATAGTGAATTATTTTTAAGGTTTAGTTTTGAATAAGTAACAACTGTACAAAATTTTTAATTATAAAACTAATTCTTTTGCAAATTACAATTTCTTGAAAATGTTGAAAAAACATATTTTCAGGATTTTCGTAAAAAAAATTGATCATATCGTGTTGCCATTTCTTCAGCTTAAGCCAAAGAAACATGCCTTTATGTTATTTTCATGAAAGAAAATTTAATTCGCGAATCTAAATGCCTGAAGATTGCTTAAAAGACAAAATTTTCAATGTGATCAACTTTTTTTAAAAATATTTTTTCAACAAAATTCAAAAAACAGCTTTTTACGACACTTAAAAAAACTTGCAACTTGCACAAACATTAGTTTTTTCATTCCTAATTTTTTATTGTTGTTCACTACTCAAAACTGTACACGGAGAAAAATGGAGATCAGGAGAATACGAACGATTACTGAGAATTAAGAATGATTACTATAAAAGAGAAGAGAGTATTTGACAGCACAAGACTGATTCCCAAACAGTGTAACACTCTCTTCTGTCATCTAATAATTTTTCCTATTTTCCAGTAATCACCCATATTTCTCTGATCTCCATTTTTCTTCGTGTACTTAATAAAAATTCGCCATAATAATTGGGCCCAGATGAAATTTTTTTCAAATTGTTACACAGGACAAAAGATATCCGATCGAACTAAAACTTTGAGGGCTTACTACTGTATTATTTTCTATTATTGTTTATAAAGAGGAGGAGGTAGTAGGAATGAATTTATTTGATATAATTATCGTTACTACTTGTAATGATAGAGTATGAATCATTCTTTTTTTCTAAATGCATTATATATAATGGATCAAGTTTTTAAATCTTGGAGACTAAAATCTCTGAGACAGAGATTCAAGTCTCTGCGAGACTGAGTTTCAAAAAGAAAGACTGCATCACTTTTTATTGATCTCTGGCCGGGAGATCACCGAGACTGTGAAAGACTGTTCGGCTCACGAGAGAGACTGATGGAGACTATCAGAGACTCATATAGAGACTGGGGAGACGTGAGAGACCGAGGAGAGATTCTTCTTTTTCGTCCCGGGATATTCAAACATATATCCACATTAGACTCTCTTTCGATAAAGCTGAATTTCGGAATTATAAAAAAAAATAGTAACAACGATTTTCTAGTTTATGTGTTGACTAATTTACAATCCGAATCGATTTCGTCAGCAAATAAGTACTTGTAGTAATGCTTCTTCAAATTGAATTGAATTTATTGTTCATTATTTACATTTTTTCATATTATGTACATAGAAGTATGTACGAAACAGAATACAGGAGTACGTGAAAAAAATTCTGTACTGAAATAATTGTAATTCATACCTATAAGTTCCTAATTAAAATTTCTAAATTTTTTGTAAATTAAAAATATTCAGAACAAAATTAAGTATAACATTTTTAAACATAATTTAAATTTTATTTAAACTTCATAATATTTCAATTCAATTTTTATTATCATACACTATTTTCTTTAGGTATACACGGAGAAACTCTTTATATCAACTTCTACTGTAGTATTTTTCAATTTAGGGAAAAACGTATCACTCTAAGACCTTTTGTCCAAAAAAATACTAAACTTTAGGAGAATGATATGAAACTATAGCATAGTTCATAACAAATTTTAATATAATTCAGACTAAAGTTTCATATCATTCTTCTAAAGTTTAGTATTTTTTTTGACAAAAAGTCTTAGAGTGATACGTTTTTCACTAAATTGAAAAATACTTTAGTAAAAATTGATATAAAAAGTTTTTTCGTGTACTATACTATTAATTGAATGTGCAAGTTGTATTGACCTTTGGTCTTAAATACTGGTTTATTGTTGGAAAAGATTGACTTTCTGGTAGAAAATAATGAAGTTAAAATGAATATGATATTTTGGCTCAGATCAGAGCCCTTCCCGGTAAGAAGAGAAGAATTCAGCAAAATTCAGGATCTGAATTCCCATTAATACGCGAATTTTCCTCCACCTAAAGTTCCACGAACGAGTAGAAAAAAAAAAGCAAAGCCTATTCCTTTTAATCGACTTAGAAAAATGTAATGGAAGCGTATTGAGAAGAATTAAAAAGTGGAAAAATACAAAGCAGAGGAATAGAAATAATGTCACTTTGAAGACGCAACTGAGAATTAAATTAAGTGAATTTTTTAAAATCAATAAATATTGTATTCAATTTATAGATTATAGGTAAAAAAACGAATTTGGGTGAATTATATTAAAATTTTTTTATTCATTTATTGAAAAGAGACATATTTTGACCGATTTCATATGAAATCTGTCTTGGAACACATTTAAATGATGTCATAAATAACAAGAAAAATGTTGATCGTGTTGTAAAATTATACTTTTATTGTTAATAACTTTTGCGAAAAAATTGTTTCTCGTGGACAGATTACAAAGAATTAAATTAATGGAAAATACAGCATGTAAGTATGAAATTAAAAAAATTACCCTGACAAAAGTATTCAAATTTCCAAACTTATATTGCACAAGAAGGAATAGAAATCATGCACGTGCACATATTTTGTGAGCAGATCAGAAAAAATTTAATTAATCGAAAATACAGCATGTTAGAATGGAATTAAAAATAACCATGAGAGATTAAGATGAATTTAAAAAATTGAACAAATGTTCGCCTGCATGGAATACAACACAACTGGCAATCGTTAAGAAAATAGAAAACAATTGGTTTCGGAGATAATCCTATTCTTTCGTTGGGCACTTCTTCCGATGGAAAATTAGCACATTCAAAGAAATTAATTAATTCTCATTCTTTCATTTAAGTCTGGAAATACTACTTTTTCTGAATTCTTCTCTTCTTACCGGGTTATTAGTGTTTTTTATTAAAACCTAACAAAAACACAGAAAAAGTGGGAAGCTGAATTGAGATTTTCTTGGAATTAAATATTTTAGATTTGAAACGACGTAGCTTTTTTACATGGTAAATAAATTATATATTTGAAAACGAAAGGCTTGAATATAAAACAATCCTAAAAACATTTTTCCAACCAAAATATTTCAAAGAAATTCTTTACGTAACATTTTTTGCACGGCAAATTGAGTATGTATTGTATTGGGTGTAAAATACATGATTTATATTTCTTGGAATAAGTATACTTAGTAAATTTTAAAGTGACATGCTTGATAACATGTCTGCTATAATGACCCAAAATTCATAGAATTTTTTTTCATTTCTCGTTATTTTGGCATACGATCAGATTCTTTTTATTTTCTTCGATTAAAATTTTCACTATTAGACATAAAAATACTCAAAAAGAAAGCAAGGCAAACGTTTCGGCCACATATGGGGGCCCTCTTCAGTGCCATAAATTCAAAGATTAATTCAAAAGGGTTCCGATCTAAGCTGAAATATCAGATTGATATTAATTTCATCATTTATAGACCTCAAAGAAAATCTTTTCCGAAAATATACTATACTATTAATTTCTACTTATACCTCAATATAGTATTTAAATTAATATAATAATTATAAAAAACACAATAATAGAAAAATATTTTTTTAATCCTTCTACAGACAGTTCCAAAACATCATTTCAGAAGAGATATCAAAATATTGAAAAAAGACGATAATCTTAGAAATTACAGACTTTTTTTACCTATGTAAAAAACAAGATTCACATATATTTTCAACTTAAACTGTTTGCAAAAAATGTCTTATTTTTTAATAACGTTTTTTGATTTTTTAATTTAATTTCCCTGACACTTCAAGTTGATCAAAATTATTGTCACAAGAATTTATTCACTTATTTTTATTTTTAAATTTTTACCAAACTTCATTAAATTTATAGTTGAGGAAAAGAATTTGCAAAATAAAGTAATGAGGGTATAAAAGTGACTTGGATTATAATTTATTATAATTATTTTAAAATAATTTATTAAATATGTATGAATTGCAAGAATATATATAGATATATGAATATATGTATATATATATACTATACATTATATATACATATATTCATATATCTATATATATTCTTGCAATTCATACATATTTAATAAATTATTTTAAAATAATTATAATTATAATCCAAGTATATATATATATATATATATATATATATATATATATAATACCGCCGACCTCATTTCATGCTTCAAATTTTGTTTACACACTGAGAGAAAGTATTAGTCGTGGCTACCCATTTTTTTATGTGAAAAAGGGGTCACAAGTATGTTTTTTACTCTGTATCATCTAAACATCTTAGTTCTTACAACTAGATTAACAAAGTAGCAATAATTAAAATTTTTATTAAAACCTACTAATTGCGTTAATTGCTATTACTATTAGTCTACACTGAAAGAAATGCTTGGGATTTATCAGCCATATGAATATAGCTGATTGTTTTTAAGTAATTCAACCAAATATATTTAACACTTAATCAAAAATATTGCTGCAATAGTAATTCATATGTTTGGAATACACATACAGGCTGAACTAATACAAGCAAACCTTCGTTTTCGGTATATCTCCAATATAATATAGGTCAAGGAACCACAATTATGTCTCTATCGTCGAATTTTTTTTTCAGTGTAGTTTAAGAAAAGTCCAGATACAAAAAATATATTTCATAGCGCCTCCTTTGAAAATCCGATTTTCGGTACCTGTAGAGCGGGTTGAAACTATTATTTTCAACCCTAGGGTTGAAATTCGCTGTTTCAACCCGCTCCACAGTTACAGCCAATCAGATTATCAAAAGAGTTGCTATGAAAAATAGTATACGTTACTCGAAACAAAACACAGCGAAAGCATTTCGTTTTGGGCAGAAGTTCGAGACGTCACCACAGACGAAATTGAAAAATAAATTTAAAAAATTGAAATCGGCACAGAAAAGTAAAATGACCATAGCTAACGTATATTTCATGCTTTTGCAATAAAAAAAAAATTTAACAACAAATTAAGGCTCGATAAAATAATTCGAGACGGTCGTATAGGACACGTATTTCAAATTTATAAAAAAACCATAAACGTGTCTTATCTATATTTGGCACCGTCTGTAAGATCACAGAAAGAGACATTTCTAAAAAAATATAAACTATAAAAAACTACCCCGCGTGGTAACATTAGGGCTCAGAAATTGAAGTCGAGACGGACATATAGGACACGAATTTCAAATTTATGAAAAAACCAAAAGCGTGTCTTATCTATATTTGGCACCGACAGAAGAGGACACAAAGAGACATTACTAAAAAAATATAAACTATAAAAAACTACCCCGCGTGATAACATTAGGGCTCAGGAATTGAAGTCGAGACGGACGTGTAGGACACGAATTTCTAATTTGTGAAAAAACCAAAAGCGTGTTTTATCTATATTTGGTACCGACTGAAAGAGTACACAAAGAGACATTACTAAAAAAATATAAACTATAAAAAACTACCCCGCGTGGTAGCATTAGGGCTCAGAAATTGAATTCGAGACGGACGTGTAGGACACGAATTTCAAATTTATGAAAAAACCAGAAGCGTGTCTTATCTATATTTGGCACCGCCAGTAAGAACACAGAAAGAGACATTTCTAAAAAAATCTAAACTATAAAAAACTACCCCGCGTGGTAGCATTAGGGCTCAGAAATTGAAGTCCAGACGGACGTATAGGACACGAATTTCAAATTTGTGAAAAAACCAAAAGCGTGTCTTATCTATATTTGGCACCGACTGAAAGAGTACACAAAGAGACATTACTAAAAAAATATAAACTATAAAAAACAACCCCGCGTGATAACATTAGGGCTCAGGAATTGAAGTCGAGACGGACGTATAGGACACGAATTTCAAATTTGTGAAAAAACCAAAAGCGTGTCTTATCTATATTTGGCAACGACTGAAAGATCACAGAAAGAGACATTTCTAAAAAAATATAAACTATTAAAAACTACCCCGCGTGGTAGGATTAGGGCTCAGAAATTGAAGTCGAGACGGACGTATAGGACACGAATTTCAAATTTATGAAAAAACCAGAAGCGTGTCTTATCTATATTTGGCACCGCCAGTAAGAACACAGAAAGAGACATTTCTAAAAAAATCTAAACTATAAAAAACTACCCCGCGTGGTAGCATTAGGGCTCAGAAATTGAAGTCCAGACGGACGTATAGGACACGAATTTCAAATTTGTGAAAAAACCAAAAGCGTGTCTTATCTATATTTGGCACCGACTGAAAGAGTACACAAAGAGACATTACTAAAAAAAATATAAACTATAAAAAACTACCCCGCGTGGTAGCATTAGGGCTCAGAAATTGAAGTCCAGACGGACGTATAGGACACGAATTACAAATTTATGAAAAAACCAAAAGCGTGTCTTATCTATATTTGGCACCGCCTGTAAGATCACAGAAAGAGACATTACTAAAAAAATATAAACTATTAAAAACTACCCCGCGTGGTAGTATTAGGGCTCAGAAATTGAAGTCGAGACGGACGTATAGGACACGAATTTCAAATTTGTGAAAAAACCAAAAGCGTGTCTTATCTATATTTGGCACCGACTGAAAGAGTACACAAAGAGACATTACTAAAAAAATATAAACTATAAAAAACTACCCCGCGTGGTAACATTAGGGCTCAGAAATTGAAGTCGAGACGGACGTATAGGACACGAATTTCAAATTTATGAAAAAACCAAAAGCGTGTCTTATCTATATTTGGCACCGCCTGTAAGAACACAGAAAGAGACATTTCTAAAAAAATCTAAACTATAAAAAACTACCCCGCGTGGTAGCATTAGGGCTCAGAAATTGAAGTCGAGACGGACGTGTAGGACACGAATTTCTAATTTGTGAAAAAACCAAAAGCGTGTCTTATCTATATTTGGCAACGACTGAAAGAGTACACAAAGAGACATTACTAAAAAAATATAAACTATAAAAAACTACCCCGCGTGGTAGCATTAGGGCTCAGAAATTGAAGTCGAGACGGACGTATAGGACACGAATTTCTAATTTGTGAAAAAACCAAAAGCGTGTCTTATCTATATTTGGTACCGACTGAAAGAGTACACAAAGAGACATTACTAAAAAAATATAAACTATAAAAAACAACCCCGCGTGATAACATTAGGGCTCAGAAATTGAAGTCGAGACGGACGTATAGGACACGAATTTCAAATTTATGAAAAAACCAAAAGCGTGTCTTATCTATATTTGGCAACGACTGAAAGAGTACACAAAGAGACATTACTAAAAAAATATAAACGATAAAAAACTACCCCGCGTGGTAGCATTAGGGCTCAGAAATTGAAGTCGAGACGGACGTGTAGGACACGAATTTCTAATTTGTGAAAAAACCAAAAGCGTGTCTTATCTATATTTGGTACCGACTGAAAGAGTACACAAAGAGACATTACTAAAAAAATATAAACTATAAAAAACAACCCCGCGTGATAACATTAGGGCTCAGGAATTGAAGTCGAGACGGACGTATAGGACACGAATTTCAAATTTGTGAAAAAACCAAAAGCGTGTCTTATCTATATTTGGCAACGACTGAAAGATCACAGAAAGAGACATTTCTAAAAAAATATAAACTATTAAAAACTACCCCGCGTGGTAGCATTAGGGCTCAGAAATTGAAGTCGAGACGGACGTATAGGACACGAATTTCAAATTTGTGAAAAAACCAAAAGCGTGTCTTATCTATATTTGGCACCGACTGAAAGAGTACACAAAGAGACATTACTAAAAAAATATAAACTATAAAAAACTACCCCGCGTGGTAACATTAGGGCTCAGAAATTGAAGTCGAGACGGACGTATAGGACACGAATTTCAAATTTATGAAAAAACCAAAAGCGTGTCTTATCTATATTTGGCACCGCCTGTAAGATCACAGAAAGAGACATTTCTAAAAAAATATAAACTATTAAAAACTACCCCGCGTGGTAGTATTAGGGCTCAGAAATTGAAGTCGAGACGGACGTATAGGACACGAATTTCAAATTTATGAAAAAACCAAAAGCGTGTCTTATCTATATTTGGCACCGACTGAAAGAGTACACAAAGAGACATTACTAAAAAAATATAAACTATAAAAAACTACCCCGCGTGGTAGCATTAGGGCTCAGAAATTGAAGTCGAGACGGACGTATAGGACACGAATTTCAAATTTATGAAAAAACCAAAAGCGTGTCTTATCTATATTTGGCACCGCCTGTAAGATCACAGAAAGAGACATTTCTAAAAAAATATAAACTATTAAAAACTACCCCGCGTGGTAGCACTAGGGCTCAGAAATTGAAGTCGAGACGGACGTATAGGACACGAATTTCAAATTTATGAAAAAACCAAAAGCGTGTCTTATCTATATTTGGCACCGCCTGTAAGATCACAGAAAGAGACATTTCTAAAAAAATATAAACTATTAAAAACTACCCCGCGTGGTAGTATTAGGGCTCAGAAATTGAAGTCGAGACGGACGTATAGGACACGAATTTCAAATTTATGAAAAAACCAAAAGCGTGTCTTATCTATATTTGGCAACGACTGAAAGATCACAGAAAGAGACATTTCTAAAAAAATATAAACTATTAAAAACTACCCCGCGTGGTAGCATTAGGGCTCAGAAATTGAAGTCGAGACGGACGTATAGGACACGAATTTCAAATTTGTGAAAAAACCAAAAGCGTGTCTTATCTATATTTGGCACCGACTGAAAGAGTACACAAAGAGACATTACTAAAAAAATATAAACTATAAAAAACTACCCCGCGTGGTAGCATTAGGGCTCAGAAATTGAAGTCGAGACAGTCATGGGGAAAATACCTTTCAATTTTATGAAAAAATGAAGATAGTGTCTTGTGTATATTTCGGACGAATTTTAAGAGTACACAAAGACGTATCGTTCGCAACTCTTGCTTCAAATTTATAAAAAAACAACAAGCTGGTTTTTTTTCTTATTCTTTATCTTCCACTGTTCTAACAAAAAGCACTAGAAAGTGGATTTTTGCACAATAAAATTTAATTAATATTTTCATATTACCTCACATTCAAAGATAGTGTCCAAATTTTAACATGAAAATTAGGGAGATAACTCTTTTAAATATTCTTAAGTTGACTGGCTATTTCAAATTATTCTTTTTATAAAACTTTATTACATACTAATGAAAATTTATTTCGCTTCGGGTCAGCGTTTACTCAAAATTCCCTCGATATACAAATCGATTGAACATTTTATAATACAGTTTTAATATTTCTTGTTGAAAAAAAAAATAACATTTTTTTTACGTAAAAAGAATAATTTGAAATAGCCAGCCAACTTAAGAATAGTTTGAAAAGTTATCTCTCCAGTATTCATGTAATAACATTTAGGACATTATCTTTCAGAGTGAGTTCAAGTTGAAACATTCATTAAAATTTATTGTTTGAAAATCGACTTTTCAGTGCTTTTCATCAGAATTAGTAGCAGATACAACTTTTTTTAAAAAAAAGGGGAAACGCAAAATGAATTTTTCTTCACAGCAATAAGTTTTATGATTTAACGTTTCAAGAAATAATTTTCGAGGCATCAAATGTCATCTCGAGTCACCCTAAACGTCTTAGACAATTTTCTGTGGTGTTTTATCATCCCGCAATTCAATTATTGAAAATATCCTCGAGGAAATCCTAGTGCTATTCTTCGCAAAGTTTTAGGCAAGTATACACTATTGTACGCTACCAGATAACGCAGTCGAGTGCACCTACCTACGTCACGACTCCCCTCTCTACCCCGTACCCTACCGCGCCCATAACTGTTCAAACCAAGCGTTTCTTCATTCTAGTTTCTAGGGTAGTTTTTTATAGTTTATATTTTTTTAGTAATGTCTCTTTGTGTACTCTTTCAGTCGGTGCCAAATATAGATAAGATACGCTTTTGGTTTTTTCACAAATTTGAAATTCGTGTCCTATACGTCCGTCTCGACTTCAATTCCTGAGCCCTAATGTTATCACGCGGGGTTGTTTTTTATAGTTTATATTTTTTTAGTAATGTCTCTTTGTGTACTCTTTCAGTCGGTACCAAATATAGATAAGACACGCTTTTGGTTTTTTCACAAATTAGAAATTCGTGTCCTACACGTCCGTCTCGACTTCAATTTCTGAGCCCTAATGCTACCACGCGGGGTAGTTTTTTATAGTTTATATTTTTTTAGTAATGTCTCTTTGTGTACTCTTTCAGTCGGTACCAAATATAGATAAGACACGCTTTTGGTTTTTTCACAAATTAGAAATTCGTGTCCTACACGTCCGTCTCGACTTCAATTTCTGAGCCCTAATGCTACCACGCGGGGTAGTTTTTTATAGTTTATATTTTTTTAGTAATGTCTCTTTGTGTCCTCTTCTGTCGGTGCCAAATATAGATAAGACACGCTTTTGGTTTTTTCATAAATTCGAAATTCGTGTCCTATACGTCCGTCTCGACTTCAATTTCTGAGCCCTAATGTTACCACGCGGGGTAGTTTTTTATAGTTTATATTTTTTTAGAAATGTCTCTTTCTGTGATCTTACAGGCGGTGCCAAATATAGATAAGACACGTTTATGGTTTTTTTATAAATTTGAAATACGTGTCCTATACGACCGTCTCGAATTATTTTATCGAGCCTTAATTTGTTGTTAAATTTTTTTTTTATTGCAAAAGCATGAAATATACGTTAGCTATGGTCATTTTACTTTTCTGTGCCGATTTGAATTTTTTAAATTTATTTTTCAATTTCGTCTGTGGTGACGTCTCGAACTTCTGCCCAATGCATTTCGTGTGATTGCAGCCCTCGTTTCACTCGGGCCAGTGATCCCAGATCGTGGGAGTTGTCGGCCCCCACCACGCTCCCATGTGGGAGCACACACAATCAAGCGCGCCGTGTCGGTGTGTCCCCCACTTCCTCGCTTCGATTTCACGCTTTCGTCTGTTGAGCCAAGATCGAAAATTATGTTTCTGTCGACTCCGTGTCAAAGTGGCGCGAAGAAGACGACAAATTTAAAATCACCAAATTTATCATTTAGGATATTACCTTTCTTTCTTTGATATTTCCAAAAACATTCACTTAAAATGAATATCTAAACATTTTATTTTAAATTTTAGAATGATTTAAAGACTCAAAAGATGATTTTCTATTAAAATTTAAACTCAATAAATTTTCAGTTTCAAAACAAAATATCAATTTCAATATTTGTTAGCTGTGCAAATCAAATAGTTCAATTAGAAAATTATGTAGAGAATATTATATATTAAGGAATGGTAAAATATGATATTGTAGTTTAAAAAATAAAATATTAAAATACTTAAGTAATACATAAATTATATCTAGTTATACACTCGAAATTATACGATAGAGTTTCTTTTTTGGTATGAGGCAACATTGAAAAAAATTTCATTCAAATAAAATACTCAGAAAACTTTTTAAAATACGTAATATTATTCACATATGAATTTTATTATAAAACTGTGAATAAAAGGTTTCAGTATTCAAAAAACCAAAATCACATCTAAATTTGCATACGAAATTACACTTTACGATTTCTCTTATATAAAATACAAATATTTATTTCAAATAAAATAGTTTTAAAAAAATTTTGTAGTACGTGAATCAACTATATCAATTAAAATATTAAATGGAAAATATTTTATTTAAAAAAAATAAGTAATAAGAAATTAAGGTTAAAAATCTACTTTCTTAATTACATGGTGATAGTAGATAAAAATGTTCTCATTTTACGTTTTAGTGGCTTATATGCATAGACTTTTCAATGAAAAAAAGCAAACACATAAGCAAAATTTTCTAATTGATGCAGTTGATCAAATTTATAAAACCGAAACATGTTTTAATTGATATATTAATTTATAGCTTCAAAGATTTATTAACTTAAAATTTTACTTGGAATTTTCCAAGAATTTCACATAATCTCAAAAATGTTTATATTAGGCGAATGCTTTTCAGATATCAATAAAATTCCGTAGTCAATAAATGTTTAATGTTTCAAGTTAAGGTATTGATTGGAAATTTAGTAGCTTTTTTAGTTAACTATTTTAATCAGAAAATTCTTCATTTTCGTAGATTTTTTCAACTTCTTAATTAAAAATTTATGCATAGGCCACAAAAACGTGAGGTGAAAATTTGGAATCATCAGCCACAATTTGTAGGCAACAGAAAATTTAATCCGATTGTGGTAGGGCCCTAGCTGTTTTGCCCTGTCAGTAATCAGGTGCTGATCCATTTTTTCAAAAATATGCAATAAGGCGAAAGCGAAAAAAATTAGTTCTAATTATATAATATATAACATTGTATGCAAGATTGTAGCCAAATCTAAAAAATATTTCATTGAATGCCATGTATAAATAATCTTTTTTCAGAAATTTGGAAAAACATGTCGTCCTAATTATATTATGCCCGTAAATTAATAGTATTCAATAACGATCGTATTAGAATGATCAAGGTAATTGGCTGATATGCAGCAAATGCGAGTTCAAACCCCTGTACATCTAAAGATTTTTTTAATCGATTTTATCGAACAGCTAGGACCCTACACAATCGAATTAACATTTTTGTTGCCTAGAAATTGTAACTGGTGATTCAAAATTTTCACCTCACGTTTTTGTGGCCTATGCATAAATTTTTAATTAAGAAATTGAAAAATCTACGAAAATGTAGAATTTTCTGATTAAAATAGTTAACTAACAAAGCTACTGAATTTACAATCAATACCTCAACTTGAAATTTTAAACATTTATTGACTATGGAATTTTATTGATATTTGTAAAAACATTCGCCTAATAAAAACATTTTTAAGATTATGTGAAATTCTTGGAAAATTCTCAGTAAAATTCAAAGTCAATAAATATTTGAAGACTTAAATCAATATATTAATTAAAACATATTTTGGGTTTGAAAATTTGATCAACTGCATCAATTAGAAAATTTTGCCTTTGTGTAAAGCATTTCTTTTTTTCATTAAAAAGTCTATCGTATAAGCCACTAAAACGTAAAATGAGAACTTGAAATTGGAAAAAATGTACTGAAGTTTTATATAAACATAAAAACAAAGTTTTCTTAATATTATAGAGCTCAACTGAATTTTCAAAAAATATATCTTAAAAACTACCAAACTGTAACAGAACTTTTATAAAATTATCATAAAATTGTGTAACTGTAACTGAGTTTCAATTGCATGTGGATGAATTTTCAGTTGCATGTGAGTGCATTGAACTTCAGTTACCAAAACGTAAAATTATTCCTATTACAACTATCAGTATTTCCAGGTAAACATATACAGAATATTCAACACTTTGGAACTGAAGTTTAATAAAAAAAATTGTTTTTATAAATTTACTAAAAAGTAACAGAATTTCCTGAAATTCTGTCTAAATTTTGGGAGGCTGTAGCTGAATAAAACTCCACTCACATGTTCTGGGAAATTGCGGTAGAAAATTCTAACAGTGTAGAATTCGTATTAGCAATTCTAAGCTAATTTTCATAAATAATTCTTTGTAATTTTATACTACATATGTACTTACATCTATATCATCAGTAGCATTTAGACACAAATATATACTACTTTTTAGTTGATTTACATCAGAGTTATGTGCTAGAAATTTATTTTTATTCCTAAGGAAGTTTTTAGATAATTTGCCAAATTTCTGTACAATTTTATGTAAATTTTCTCACGATATTTTACATTTTTAAGTTTATTCCAAAAAAGGGATGTGCAATATTTTGAAATAGTTTGAAAGTATGTGACTTCCTGAGTTATCATTTCTGGACCCTAAAGCCAATTATTAACAACAACATCGTATAGAATTTTCATCTACTATCACCATGTAATTAGGAATGTAGATTTTTAACCTTAATTTCTCATTTAAAAAAAATATATTTTCCATTTAAATATTAAAGAATTTGTAAATCTTTCTATGGAAAAAAAGACGCTTTCGACTTTGCTGGAATTTGAGCCCAGGTCTTTCGATTGCCGGTCGACTGCTCCTAATTAATTTGAAATCAATTTTCCATTTAATTATTGAATTGATATAGTTGATTCACGTACTACAAAATTTTTTAAAAACTATTTTATTTGAAATAAATATTTGTATTTTATATAAGAGAAATCGTAAAGTGTAATTTCGTATGCAAATTTAGATGTGATTTTGGTTTTTTGAATACTGAAACCTTTTATTCACAGTTTTATAATAAAATTCATATGTGAATAATATTACGTATTTTAAAAAGTTTTCTGAGTATTTTATTTGAATAAAATTTTTTTCAATGTTGCCTCATACCAAAGAAGAAACTCTATCGTATAATTTCGAGTGTATAACTAGATATAATTTATGTATTACTTAAGTATTTTAATATTTTATTTTTTAAACTACAATATCATATTTTACCATTCCTTAATATATAATATTCTCTACATAATTTTCTAATTGAAGTATTTGATTTGCACAGCTGAAAAATATTGAAATTGATATTTTGTTTTGAAACTGAAAATTTATTGATTTTAAATTTTAATAGAAAATCATCTTTTGAGTCTTTAAATCATCCTAAAATTTAAAATAAAATGTTTAGATATTCATTTTAAGTGAATGTTTTTGGAAATATCAAAGAAAGAAAGGTAATATCCTAACTGATAAATTTGGTGATTTTAAATTTGTCGTCTGCTTCGCGCCACGTTGACACGAAGTCGACAGAAACATAATTTTCGATCTTGGCTCAACAGACGAAAGCGTGAAATCGAAGCGAGGAAGTGGGGGACACACCAACACGGCGCGCTTGATTGTGTGTGCTCCCACATGGGAGCGTGGTGGGGGCCGCCAGCTCCCACGATCTGGGATCACTGCCATCGAGCTCTCTCGTTCTCATCACAAGTGTGACGAATGACTCGATAAGCGTCCAAAACCGCTCAGACTGGAGCATTAGAGAGAGCATCGTGTCAGGAGTGAGCTCGGCACCCACTGCCTAACCGAGGGCCTCTCTTGCCGCGCCCAACTTGGCGCAGACGAAGAGTGCGTGCTCTGCATTATCCACCGGGGAAACAGCCATGGCCTGAGAGCGCTTGCGCCAAATAAAAGCCGACTTCTCCGTGCTTTCTGTTCAGCCAGGTGGCGAGCTTCGGGATCAGGCGGTAGGTCCATCTCCCGGTCTGCCTTCCATCCTTGCCGATGGCATCCTTCGCGCGAGCGATTTCCTGCAGGTCGGTACAGGTAAGCTCCTTGCCGAGCTGAAAGGTTTCTTGCCTTTCCTCTGCCAATAAATCTATTGGCGGGACGCTCGCCAGGACCAACACAGCACTCGTCGAGACAGTTCTATATGCTGAAACTATTCTCAACGCAGCAGATCTTTGCGCCGAGAACAGCCTCTTCTGGATAGCATGGTTTAGCAGGGCATTAGCCCAGATCGGAGCTGCATAAAGCAGCTTCGAAAGCACCACGCTCGCCACCAGTCTCCTTTTTGCTTCCCTAGGTCCACCAATGTTTGACATAAACCGAGCCAAGTTTGCTCTACATTGGATGGCTTTGGCAGCTGCGATCCTTAGGTGTTCACCAAAGCTAAGCCTACGATCCAACTGCACTCCCAGATACTTTATACCTGTTTTCCACTCGACCTCACGCTCTCCGAGAACGATCCTCGCGTACTAAAAGGATCTCCTGTCCGTGACGAGCAAAGCCTCGGTGTTCTCAGGGGCCATTTTCAGCGGCGCATACGAAAAGTGCGTCATCCGCAAAGCCGATGATGCTCGTTCCAGGTCTAATTTTCGTGGATGAAAACTACCTTAATGAAACAAAATTTTTTTGATTCAAACAAAATATCTTTGGACCAAATAAATATTTGTTCGAATCAAATAAATTTCTGCCTTCAATCAAACCATTTACATCTTTGACCAAATATCATTGAATTAATTTCTTTGTTTTGAAGAAAATTAATTTGATTCAAAATAATATTTATTTCGTTTAAAGATATTTTGTTTGAATTAAACACATTTTATTTCATTTAAACAAATCATTTCTTAAAATCAAAAAAAGTTGTCCAAACAAATCATTTTCTTTGAATCAAGCAAATCTTTTTTCTGAGTGCACTTATTTTGATTTAGAGAGTGAAATAAAGCGTACTTACCAAAGGTGATCCTGATTTATGTAAGAATTCCCAGTAAAATTGTTAGAAAAGGAAATTCTAACAATATCCTCAAAAGACGTCACAAAAAATTATTGTTTCATTTGAAATATTTCATTAATTGCAATTTGAAATGATTTCCATGAATAAATTGTCTAGTTTTTTAAAGTCCGAAGACTATTTCAATTTTTTCGATAAATAAATAAAATTACTTTAAATTATATAAATTTAGTTTAAAAAAGCTTAAAAATCCAGGACATTTTACAATTGAAATTATTTACAATAAAAATTTTTTTAAAGAGAAACCATTATAATTATTTTTAGATCTTTTCAATTAAATATTCCCAATTTATCCAATTTAAAATTGGAAATATTGCTAATTGAGCAATTTTCAATACCTCATTATTCTTTAGTCTGACCACTTATGATTTTCTCGTAAGCTTTTAATTAATCAATTTTGAAAAGCACTTATTGCCTTAAAAAAGCCTTTGAAAATTAAAAAAATTTTGAGTCAAACGATTTTAAAACTCTTTCATTTTTAGATCATTCTATCATTAATTTACTGATTTATATTGTACTTTTGTGAAATTTTAATATCTGTAATTTAATTTCCATTTGCAAGACTGTAAGAGTATTGGATTTAAATTCTAAACTCAAAATTTCAATTTCTCATTTCGACCAAAAATATTGACAGTAACAATTTTTCCCTTCATAGATGTACTTTATTACCTAAGGCATAAGAAAGAATAATAAAGAGTTATTTCCTGTAAGTAATTATTTACTTAGTTATTTCATATATTTCGGGTTGGCTGCAAAGTTTTTCCTACGTAAGCAAACTTGAAGCTAGGTTTCCACATTTTTTCTTTAAAGCAGTGTTTTTATATTCTCAGAAAATAGAATTATAAGAAAGGTAATTATGACAGAATCTATTAAGTAATAACGATCATTATTTTAAAAATTTACATAAAAATACAATTAATTAACATTCTGAATTTACAATATTCAAAATCAATTGAGTGAAATCAAAGAAAGTTAAAAAATAAAACTACTTGAATACAACAGGTTATGAACCTAACCTCAAATTCTGCATTTAAATTCCACAAACAAATAGTATCAAATAAATAGTCCTTGCTGATCAGACACTCGAAACAATTATTTAACATTTCCTGAAATTCATAAAATTTATGTCACGTCATCAACATTATTTAAGATTTTTTACAAAATTTGACAGCTGTCAAATTTTGTAAACAGAAGTCGCCGGGCGAGCGGACGATATTATGCACGAGACATCAAATCGAAGAAATCGCCGAAACTCAGAAAGTTAGGGAACGCTTGCTTTTCCTTTAGTTCGTATATGCTATATATAGACGAAATAAGGAGAGAGCCGAAGTTTCCCGAATATTTTCGGGCATCTCCGAGTTTTCGAATTCAGAAGAGGAGAAGTCGGTTGCGCGCGCAACCAAACTTACAGCTCCTACTTTATTCACATGGACCTAGCCTGTAATTGTCATATATCATCTCTTCTTTGAGAGACCATTTGTCGCCCTGGTATATCACCCACCTGTCGCTCAGATAGTCATCTATCATTAGCAACAGGTAGTCTGGAACCTTTTTCCGCACCATCGCCTCGATGCAGATGTTCCATCTTGCGGTATTGAACGCATTGCGTATGTCAATGCTGATCAACGCGCAGAATCCCTTACGCTTACCAGTTCCTTTTCTTGCATTTGTGGCGATGTTAACCACGGCTTGAATAGCGTCCACAGTGGACCTACCTTTTCTGAATCCAAACTGGTTTTCCGAGAGACCGTTCTCACCGACCAAGAGGGCCTGAAGCCGTTGTAGAATCAACCCCTCCAGAAGCTTCCCCATCGTATCCAATAGACATATTGGTCTATACGATGAGGCATCCCCCTAGAGATTTGTTGCCCTTCCTCAGCAGGACCAACCTCTGCTCCTTCCAGTCTACGAAGAACCTACCCTCCCGAAGACAGGAGTTAAAGGCTCCTAGGAGGATCTCCGGGTATGCCCCGATCACATCTTTGAGGATCTCGTTTGGCACTCCGTCGATCCCCGGCGCTGTATTCGCCTTGAGCCTCCCACCCGCTCTCTTTAGTTCTTCGAGAGTGAAGAGTTCTTCGTGCTGGACCACGCAGGGACTTCGGTCCTGTCTTTGGAACGGCCCTACTTGTGGAAACAAGCTACGCACAATGTACTTGACTTGATCGGGATTGTCCAGGCCCGGGGTCTTTCTTCTAGTCATCAATTTCTTGGTGTCTATTTTAAAGGCGAGACCCCATGGGTCCTTCTCGACCTCACCGATTAAGTCTTTCCAGCATTGAAGTTGGCTTTTCTTTATGCTTCGCCTCAAAGCTCCTTCCTTCGCTGCCCCTGCCCTTATGTTACGTCCCGAGCAAAAGGCGAGAGTAGTTCGGATTTTGGATGTAAGGGAGACGGTTAGCTGATTATATCAGCTTGGTAAGGCCTGATAATTTATTTTTGTTGGTGGATACGTTGTCACTTGTCAGGTCTATGGGCCCTGCGTTGTTCACAATGATAATAAAACACTGAATTTATAAATATATAAGATAATTTATTATAAATAAATAAGATGTTGCACAAGTTTTCACACAGAATGATACGTAAGTGGTAAATTACTTGTCTACCTCTTAAATTAGAGGGCAAAAGAGAGAATTGTCCTTTTTTACTCCTATTATTGCAAGTCAACCGCACAAATCCTTGCAGGATAGTTGGGTTTCGTTTCAGTCTCCGTGAAGTAGCAAAACAACGATAATTTTCGCAGGAGGTATGGTGTAAGGGATGCAAGTCCACCAGCAACTGATGTGATCAATTATCCGCTTACGTATCTTGCTAAATACACGAGAAATGAATCAAACATGCACTTGTTAACAAGATAGGTTAGTTCGTCCCAATTTCAGAAATGAATCACTATCAACCGACATGACTAAATACGACGATACACGTAATCCAGAGGAATTATCTAGCACTGCTCTTTCCGGACTCGCACCACTTAAGGACCAAGGATTTTACCTACCAAGTACCGAAGGTAGAATCTTGCTCATAGAAATCCACTGAGACTTACGTTTATCGAAGGGTCTGCTCACGACGTTGAATTACCGGTCCGAACCTAATAACCGTACAACTGTTCGGAACTCAATGACAAACCACCAGAGGTAAATCTGGGGTATAAATACTATTGATGCTTCTATTAGTGGGAGCAGATCAACGCAAATCGGTGGCACGGCACGTTTGAATCGTAAATCGGTGGCAAGGCACGTACGAATCGCAAATCGGTGGCACGGTTCGTACGAAATGCGAATCGGTGGCCAGGCACGATCTCTGCAAGGGTTCATGGGTTCATCTCTTCTATTGCCCAATTTTATTTCTAGTTTCCAAATAAATGCTGTTTTAATTATTCATTTCTGCATTTATTTGTCTATGTTTTATATTATCTATGAATTATGGTTAATAATCGATTGCCAATGATCAATCAATCAATCTTTCATCAATCCATGGTCAATAATCGACTTTCATTTATGGATCTCGATTGATCATCGGCAATCTATGCGCAATAGCACTAATAATGATATATTATTATGATTATTAAAAATATTACTAACCGAGATGTTAGTAATAATTGTAATATTATACCAGTATGATGATAATTAATTATAATAGTTGTCTACATATAACAGTTAGACATTATATTTAATGAGGCTGTGCTGATAACTTCTCATTCTCTCATTAGGTTATTAGCACAGCGTTACTACTTTATCGGCACGTAGTGTGAGTTACTGACTCATTACCACGGGTATTATACATTGGTTTACCTTATGCGCACAGCTACTTGGCCCACATGATAATTCACCATAGCAACACAATTGTATTTAAATAATTCCTTCCTCGCTCTCCTTGGTGTGTGGCGTGTTGCCCTTGCACAAGGGCAACGTAAAAATTTTAAAGTTACTGGGATGTAACACTTATGTTTTGCCAAGAGCATGATCACCGTAAGCTTCTACAAGCATTGGATGCGATTTTGCAGCAGTTTTCTTCAAGTGATAACAAAAAACCAATGCTGTCCGCAAATCGTAGTTCGTAGGCACAAAACGGACAGTTCACAGTGGGTCCACTCATATAGGAGAAGAGGGGAACGAATTATAATGTTTGCTATCAATAATTAAATTAATTATCAATAAGTGGTGGCGCTATTGTCGCTACCGATATTATTTTTAAACTGCTGTAACCATAGCAACCATATCATTTCCAGTTGAAATAATACAGCCGATGCTCATCTTACTCAACTACCGTTAGAAGCACCTCAAGCGTCGGTGATATATTTATACATTCCAGGTTAACCCACTGACGCATTGTGATACCGTCGTCGACAACGTTTTACTCAACTCCTTACTATTTCCTATATAATGCTTATTGATATTCACTTTGGGTGAATTAGGTATTTATCAAATTCATTTCACCCGACTCGGATTTAATAAATGTTCAAATGTCCTTAAGTCCCAAGCTTAATCGACAGAGTTGAGTAAAATTACTTCAACTATTTTTTTCCGTGTAGTAGTACAGTATTTAACTGTTCATTGTGATTCATATTTAAAAATTCTTGTTGTATTTTTATTCTTTCACAAATCATTTTCAACTTTAAATCATTTAAATTTATGAAATGGATTTCATACAATATATTTCAAAATTTTCCGCTCTCTAAAATACATCGGGTTGGGGGGACGCGGGTTTTTTTTTGCATTGATATTAGTTCTTGCTATCAAAACTTGGCGGCGCTGATGCTCATTTTCACTTTTCTAAGTACCCTCCTAAAATACATGGTAGTGGCCGCACTGTGGGGCAGTTTGACTAGAGCGACGATCCGCGTCACGCCGGAGCGGCGCTCTAGACGGATGGGATGGAGATGCCTCTCCTAATGGGTTCCCCCATAGGACGGTATCTCCGACCCCGACCGTCACACCTGCTGAAGCTGGACCGAGTGTGTACCAATGGGTTCCCCCATGGTCGATTCTTGGTAAGAGCTTGCACACAACGTCAGGTTCCCCTGACTGGGCGCTGCTCAGGCTGCCAGGTTGACACCGAGACCGCCCCGACACCGGTCCTCCTGGGCCGGCTACATCGAGTGTCGATCGATGGGTTCCTCCATGGTCGACTCTTGGTGAGAGCTGGCACCCAGCGTCAGGTTCACCCGACTGGGTGCTGCTCAGGCTGGCCAGGTTAACACCCATCGATGACCCAGAGATGCCGCGTCGTGCACCGACTGATGGGTTCCCCCATGGCCGGTTTTTGACATGTGTGAGGGCTCAGCGTCTGGTTCCCCTGACTGACCCTCACGGAGACATCTCTGGGTGAGACTCTACGACACCGGTTGTCTTGGTTCAGCCACATTGAGCGTGGACCGATGGGTTCCCCCATGGTCAACCCTCGGTCGGAGTTGGCGCCCAGCGACAGGTTCCCCTGACTGGGTGCTACTCAGGCTGCACCAGGACATTTTTTCACATACACTCCGATGTAATTATTTCAATCGTATAACTCAATAAATTAAGTTTCTTGCATCAATTTTATATATTATAATATTAACTATCCGTTTCCGTTTATTTCATCACCTGCTCCCCCACGACTACCGAACCCTGGCTGACTGAAGCGTCTGGCAACCAGGGGGAAAGTAGGGATGTTACAAATGGATTGTAAAGTTAAGAAGACATAAAATAGACATTTTTAATTAATTTTTTTAATGATAGAAAACAATAACTAAATTAAATTCTGTAAATTTACAAGTACATTAAATGCATATGATTTATTTATGAAAATTAATGAAACGTGTGACGTGCGCGGGAGAGGGAATGTACAAAAGAACTGAATGTAAATTAAAAATTAAATTCGTAAAACAAAATTTGTATATATAATTTTAGTATGAAAATAGATCAAACGCGTGACGTCCTCAAAAATGGTGGAATGTAAAAAATATTATATAAACCAAAATTAAAATTGTAGAAGAAATTTTATATGTATATTTTCTTGATAACAATTAATTGCAACCTCTTGACGACTGGATTCAAAATTTCGAGGTATCCTGGAGTAGAAAATATACAATCCAATTTTATATTTTTGAATAATAAGCTTAGCATTTTATTTATTAAAATGCAAATACAAATCAAATCATGTGACAATGCAAAAATTTTCATGAAAAATATAAAAAAGTGATGTCATACATTTTTAAAATGAACAGCAGGAGTCAAATACTACACTGAGAGACTTTTCGTTAGAGTAAATGATATAATTGAATGACAGTTTAGTATAAAATTGTTTTAACATGGGGAGAGCCGAGGTTTTATTACACTTATTCATATTATGGCATCGAAATTCAATATAGTCATAACAGTCATAATGAGGGTTATTACGCGACGAGTGACAATGCTCGCGGGATATCAAGCCAAGGCGTAGTCGAGGCGTAGCTGAGGCAAAGCCGAGACAAAGCCGAGAAGAGACCGAAGGGCGATCAGTCCTGTGAGCATTTTAAGCGAGTCTCGTAATTACCCGAATGGTGTGCATTGGCACATATTCTGTCTTATGTGACTTCGGCGCATATACGACTTTTTATGCGTACACTCGAATCCAATCTGAAAAGGTCGAAATTGCCGTGATTATCGACCATATTACTTGAAATTTCGCGAATACTTCCGGCCATTTTGATTTTCTCAATCTTGTGTAGTAGTAGGAGTAGCGTACCGTAATAGGGGCATGCGCAACTCAAATGTACAAGACTTTTTCAGTAAAGTGCCAACGCTGTACGAAGAAGAAGAAGAATAAGAAGGAGATTACGCTCCGCTGTATCGTAATAGGCGCATGCGCAGTTCAATTTTTACATTATGTTCCTCTGTATCGTAATACAAAACATTGCGCTACTCTCAACTGTAGCGTAAAAACGAGTTTACGAGCTGAAGGCACATAAAAATTAGTATTTTAAATATCAAATATAATGAATCTTCATTCGAAAACTTTAGAGTACGAAAAAATGATATTACGATTACTAAGACTTCTAAAAATAATTCTAATAAGTCGAACAATGAATATTATAACTTGGAAAGCATATTTGAAAAATTCATATTATGAATGTTAACTTGTCAGAAACCTGGTGACGCGCAGCAAAAATCAGAACATCCATTCTTGGTTTTTCGTATAATTCGTTTCAGAATGTCGTCGAAGTGCTTCCAACGTTTTCCGATTGGCTTTGTAGACCTTATCCAAAAATATATATACTATATATTCGGAAATGTATTTTTATGGATAGAAACGGTCAAGCATTACACATAGTGTATTACGAATGTCCTTTAAGGTTATTTTATGAACTTTCCTTCTGGAATGCATAGACCTAGGTAACAAATGATAAAATTTCTTGAATAAACATCTCAAAGATTTACTTGTTTGTTATGTTATTAATTTTTCCACGGAAACGTGTTCTTATTGAGTGAAATGGTCAAGTGTGACACTAGATACACAAAAGCTATGTTTATAGGTTTACATTTTTATATTTCAAGGTATGCTACCACTTACAAAATCCTATCCGTTGTGTAATAAAGCGCACAAAACACTAAAATATAAATTCCAATCATGTGGCCGGAAGAAGTGTTTAATTTTCTAGGATGGTAAGATTTATAAACACTTGGCTGCTTTGCCAAACCGAAGAAAGCTTTTCAAAATGACACCGTATGCGTTTGACATACATACATAAATTAATGTATGTAGTATTAGAAAATCATGCGCGAATAAAAGCAGCCCAATCGAACTGTAAAAGACTAAGAGAACAATAGGACACCCGGTACAAGTATCATCTATCCTCTTGCTCTCTTTGGCTCACACACGGCCCTCATAGGGACTAAAGCATATATATATACTGCATTAAAAAAACACGACAGTCAGTCGAGATCAGGGAGTTCAGTTCTGACCAAAACTAGCTCCAAAACTATCTTAGACTAAGTTCAGCTTTCGGAACAGGACTAGTTCTAGTATTGTAAATCGTTTGAACCACAAAACAAGTGTAATATATCTTCACCGCAACGCAAATAAATTTTACAAATGAGTACAATTTTTTCTTTTATGATTTTACACCTATCAATATGCCAACTTCAAATTTTGAACTCAGAATTCAATTTTCTTCTGAAAATAAAATTTCAAGTTTATACTACAAACAATTATTGTGCATTTTAAAAGGAATTTTCCAATTTTCCATTTTTTGTTCTAATAAACGTTCAAAACAGATCGGATCTAAATTTGAATAAACAATTAAAATTAACAATTTAAATATTCCATGTGAATTTACAATTTGATTAAATGATTCGAACCTATACCAAACTGATGGATGTTGAACGTTTGGTTCGAATAAACGTTTAGAAGACATTAGCTCGATATTTTAAATAAACAACTGAAATTAACAATTTGAATACTCCATGCGAATAAACAATTTGATTGAATGATTCGAACCTAAACCAAACTGATGGATATTGAGTATTTGGTTCGAATAAACGTTTAGACTGGATTGGAATTGAACAAGTAAAGTCGTTAAAAATGGAAAATTCGTTTTAATTCAGTTCAAGTTTATTGTATTTAAATTCAAAATTTTGATCTGATCTGTTTGAACGATTATTCGAACCAAACGCTCCGCATTTATCAGTTTGGTCTAGGTTCGAATCGTTCACTCAAACTGTTTATTCATGTTGGTTATTTTAAACGGTTAATTTTAATTGTTTATTTAACAATC
Organism: Diplolepis rosae; assembly: GCA_030998225.1. Taxonomy (NCBI): domain Eukaryota; kingdom Metazoa; phylum Arthropoda; class Insecta; order Hymenoptera; family Diplolepididae; genus Diplolepis; species Diplolepis rosae. The sequence goes on from JAPYXD010000700.1 coordinate 1,445,669, forward strand.
GGTTCTAGAACTTTGGGAGGCAAGCAAGTCGGTTTTCAGTACGATCATATTTCACCTTTCAATTCATCTGAATGTATCGCTTCAGGTTGTCTTGGAGTTTCGCACGTATGCATTATTGTAAGATATGGGGCAAAATTCGTCAAGTGTACCCACCTAAAAACTTTTTGTCTCCGATTTCCTTGAAAGTCCGCGAAATTATTGTCCTAGTGAACCTCTTTTAATTCCCCTAAGAGAACATCTCCAGTACAACGGGTATACTTTTTCTCTTTAAAATGAGCCATGGTCGAAAGTGGGGCGAAAGAAATTGGTGGAGATATATAACATTTCTTGCGGGCGGTTTCTGCGTCGCAGTGCAACTAGGCGCCACAGTCACGACGTACCGTCCATTGCGAACTTATTTAATTGTACTTTGTATAATTCGTTCGAAAAGCTGTTATTTTTGGCTGGTACGAAATTAAAAATAAAAATTAATTTGAAATTCGGAGTGATTTTTTAGTGTGAGTCCCCTCGCCTCTCACATCGAAAATTGAGTCAAATAATTTGCTTATTCAGGGTTGCCACAAGTCAGGGAAGTCAGGGAATTCCAGGTTTAGTCAGGGAGTCGCTGTGGCCAGATCGTGCGTTACTGCGTTTCACTATGCCGCGGTCAGTTTTTCTAACTCTTCTTCCTTCTTGCTCGGTTAACTCGCCGCCAGCAGACACAGGCTAGCAAAAGTGTTCTCAGATCGTGAAACTTGTCGGCCCCCACTACTGACAAAAAATAGAATATGTGCCATTGCACACAATTCAGGTGATTACGAGACTCGCTTAAAATGCTCGCAGGACTGATCGCGCCTCGACTTCGTCTCGGCTTTGCTTCGACTACGCCTTGGTTTCGGTATACTTTATATATATATATATATTAAATACTTTATATTAAAATGTCATAAATATAAAGAACATAAATTGTATTTGAATTTACACACAAAATTACATTATAAGATTTTTTGGTAGAAAGCAACATAAAAAAACATTAAATTCGAATAAAATATTTTTTTAAGTTTTTGAAATATGTAACATTTTTTATGAAATGTCGTTCTCGAATCCCAAGTGCGAATAAAAAGTGTCATTGTTTAAAAAGAAATCATGCCTAAATTTGGATACGAAATTACACCATGAGATTTCTCTGCTATAAAGTAAAGTTAAAGACTGTTTCGTTTGAATAAAATGCTTTGAATCAAATTTTGTTTAAATAATAGTTTTGTCGATAAATATTACGGAAATGCCTGTTAAAATCAAAGTTTTGAAGAAAATTGCTTATTTTATTAATTAACTGGCATTTTGGTAATGATTGTCGGCAAATGTATTATACTTTCCAAAAAGCGGTGAATTGTATTAAAATATCTACTAAATTTGCAAAAATTTTGTGCTATAACTATTTAAAACTGTTGACTCGGTAAAATTATGTATGTTTTTCCTGACTCCGCGCAAAAAAAGCGCAAAAGGCACGCCAATTCATTATTTACGGAATATTTAATTTAAATATAAATTATCTAATAATAAGTTAAATTATTTGATCTCATATATAATTTGGGAAATGATAAAGACGATAAAAACGGACGTAGATAGACTACTGCGGTTTCGAAATTAAAAAAATTTTAATTAAAAAAAAATATGTACCAGAAAATTTCGTTTCATTGTCAAAACCAAAAGTAGTCTATCTATGTACGTTTCTATCTTCTTTACTATTTCCAAAATGTTGAAAACAAAAGTTGATGCATGTGCATGTTATAACGGGTGACCTCCACTGAAACATCAAAAAAAAAATAAAACTTATCAAAGCGGACCCGAGGACTCGGGATTACCCTCGGCGTCACCGGCGTGACTTAGGCGGTTTCTAATGTGAGCGCCTGGCGTCTTCCGACGCCATATTTATAAATTTATGACCCTGAAAATATAAAAAACTTAGCATGCAAAGGACAAAGAAAGTTCCGGCTACGGTGTTTATGGATCCGGGAGTTCAGATCAGGTACGGTTTTGAGGTTAAGGAAGGAATCTTACCCTAAACATAGCTCTTGCGCAAACAAAAAAAATTAAATAAAGTAGCGTATAAATGTTGACAAAGAACCGAAAAAAAATTATCTCGTTTAAATCTGCGACATCGACTGTCAATCTAATATGGAATGACCCATATATATTTATTAAATATTTTAACCCTTTATTTACACTAATAATAATAATGTTTTTTCATGTTGCTTTCTATCAAAAAAATCTTATTGTGTAACTTTGTGTGTAAATTTAAATACAACTTATGTTCTTTATATTTATAACATTTTAATATAAAGTATTTTAGGCATAATTTTTTATTTGAAATTGTTTATTTACAATACTAAAAAATATATAAATCTATATTTTGTGTTGAAGCTTTTAACACTTATTGAACTATACATTTTACTGAATATTTTTTTTCTCAAGTGTTCAAATCATCCTAAAATTCGAAAAAAATCTTTTAGATATTCATTTTAGGTGAAGGTTTTTCAAAGTATCTAAAAAAGGAGGGTAATTTCTTAAATTATCTAATTAATCATTTTAAATATGTCGTCTGCTTCGCGCCACATTTGAAAGAAGTTTGATTGTCTGCAGATCCACACGGGCCAGTGGTCGAGGCCGAAAACGTCCACGTTCTGCGTATACTCGCGTGGTTTCACATTCTTACGGCTAAGTGACAGTAAGTGCTCCTCTTGGTAGACAAACATGGTTCAGCCTTTGCTTCCGGCCTAGTGATGTGCCGATACCGCCATTTTTGGTCACTGGTAATTTCTTACCGTAATTCGGTAAATCGGAAGTAAAATTGGTAATTCGTTATTTACTCTGTTATTGGTGAAAATTTTTTTTTTCTTTTTCTTTTTTTTCTTTTCTTTTTTTCTTTTTTACAAAAGAAAAGTAGCTATAATAAGAATAAATGTCTGTAAAGTAATTTGGAAATAAGAACAACGAAACTTTATTACTCTATTCTGTCAAATGGATATTGCAGAACAAGCATGTATAAACTAATTATGAGATGAGAACTTTAAAAAAAAATAATATTACATAAACTTTTATCGTAACTTATATGGGACATTCCTTTGTAAATCGTATGGATTTCAAAAAAAAGATTGTTCACATTTTTAAAAGTCTTAAATTTTATTCTATGGCATCTTTTTATTAATTTAATCGACACGTATATCAGGGTTTTCGAAAGAAAACTGTTCTTTGAGAGATATATTAATTTAAACTTTTGATAAAATTGGGCAAAATGCTAAAGTCTCTTGTGCTTAATAGTATATTACGTGCCTAGGAGCACAATGAGGGTTATTGCGTGACGAGCGACAATGCTCGCAGGAGATCGAAGCCGAGACAAAGCCGAAACGAAGCCGAGGCGCGATCAGTGCTGCGAGCATTTTCGCGAGTCTCGTAATTTACCGAATTGTGTGCATCGGCACGTATTCTATTTTATGTGACTGGTGCCGATACGAGTTTTTATGCGTACACTGGAATCTAATCTAGTATTGTAGTTGTTTGCGGCACTAGTCATTACACTTGATATGTCACGACTAGTCCTGGCCATTTTGATTTTATCGATCTTGTGTAGTAGTAATGGATCTTAATAGACGCATGCGCAGTTCAAATGTACAAGGCTTTGCCAGTAAGGTGCTAACGCTATACGAAGAAGAAGTGACAAGAAGAAGAATAAGAAAAAGATTGTGTTCCGCTATAAGACTATATGCGCATGCGCAGTTCAATTTTTACATTGTATTCCTCTGTAACGGAATACACAACATTCCGTTACTCTCAGCTGTAACGGAAAAACGAGTTTCCGTGCCTCAGGCACATAAAATTCATTATCTCCGGTTGAAATAATTAAATCGATTTCGGGTATGTTTCATTTTTTAGCTTATTACGTTAGGTTTTCACATAAATATTTTTATAATTTTTATTTTGTTAATTAACTACAGATATTAGTAGTTAAATTTGTTGAAACAATTTTCGCATTTTTGCCCCGTCAGTGAAAAAATGTGGAAAAAGAAGTATCATATGCGCTATGTTACAATGTAACTAGCGCATATTTAATAAAAGTGGAGACTCGATTGGATCAGAAGACATTGAATATTTTTCCACATTTTTTCACTGAGGGGGCAAACATGCGAAAATTGTTCAAACAATGGAACTACTAATATGTAAGATTGATCTCTTTAAGTTGACCCCGCTGTGATTGATATAACCAAAAAGTTCTAAATTTCCTATGATGCCATGTTTTATGTTTAACGTTCGATGGCAACATGCTAGTTATGGCATACCAGTTCGTTTCCTTTTAAGTTTTGATAAAAAATCAATAAATAAAAATACGTTGTTTCTATCTTACCTTCTCTTATTTAACATCCTCTCTGTTAAAAAATAACAGGGAAAACACGCAAATATTCTATAATAGGAACATAGTTCCACCGAGATGAGTCCTCTTACAACAGATTTTGGTCAGGGAAATCAGCTTGAAATAAGGGAAAAGTCAGGGAAATTAGGATACTGTAACTTGTGGCAACCCTGTTATTACAGTGTATGTGCACTTACTTCTCTTTCTTCTTTACCTCACAGTTTTTTTCGGGAAAACATCACATTCTAATGATGACGAATATTTTCTCAACATGAGAGTTAATTCAACAGAGGGAACGAAAGAGTGATATTTTTGTGTTTTTCGCTGAAAACTATGCCTTTGTAGTCCAGAATGCAGCTCAGTCATTTCATTGGAACAATGATCAAGCTACCACTTCTACAGTGGTAATTTATTACAAAGAGGACAACATTCTAAAGCACCACAGTCTTGCTATGTTATCAGACTGTTTGACTCATGACACAATTGCTGTGTAGGAATTTCAAAAAATTATTACACACTATTTGAAAGAGAATTTTGAACCCAGAAAAATGATTTATTTTACAGAGGGAGCCGCCCAGCACTTTAAAAATAAATATAACTTCATCAATTTTCTCCACCATGAAATGGATTTTGGTATTCCAGCCGAGTGGCATTTCCATGCAACGGCGCACGGAAAAGTCCCTTGTGATGGTATTGGGGGAAATTTAAAAAGACTGATGCCTTGTATCAATGGGCAAAGAAAAATTTAGTTGAAACTTTAGTATTCTTTAGTCCCAAAGAAAATCACGCCATTACAGCTCCAGAACTTAAGAGTAGATTTGCATCAGCAAACACTGTAATAAGCAAATTATTTGACTCAATTTTCGATGTGAGAGGCGAGGGGATTCACACTAAAAAATCACCGCGAATGACAAATTAATTTTTATTTTTAATTTCGTACCAGCAAAAAATAACAGTTTTACGAACAAATTATACAAAGTACAATTAAATAAGTCCCCAATGGACGGTACGTCGCGATCGTGGCGCCTAGCTGCACTGCGACGCAGAAACCGCGCGCAAGAAGTGTTATATATCTCCACCATTTTCTTTCGCCCCACTTTCGACCATGGCTCATTTTAAAGGGAAAAAGTCAAGCTTTTTTTAAAACATAATTTTGGGAAAAAAATTAACGACCGCGCTTGGAGAAAAACTCAAAAATATGTTTAAAATTAAAAAATGAAGTTCAAATAATTTTTCTTATCTAAAACCATTGCTTTCAGCGTATAGCTAATGAAAAAACGTTTCCAAGACCTCCATAAAAAATTAATTTGGAGAACTTTTGTAGAAGTTATGGTTAATTGAGTATCAGCGTGCGCGATAAAAGGTTGAAAATTCGAGGCCCTGTATACAGACAACCCGTCGTACTAGAGACGTTCTCTTACGGGAATTAAAAGAGGTTCACCAGGACAATAATTTTGCGGACTTTCAAGGAAATCAGAGACAAAAAGTTTTTAGGCGGGTACACTTGACGCATTTTGCCCCATATTTAAAAATTCGGTTAAAGCACTCTTTATTTTACATTGACGGCTTCAATTTTGGTCTATGGGTTTCGCGAATCACATAATCAAGGTCTGGTTCATAGTATATAGCGCGTGGGCGTTGACCTGAAATAATTGCATTGTGCGTTTTCGGACGTAGCATAGTAAAAATTTTTGGAGGCCCTGGAGGGATAAATGACTACAAATGATTGTGAAGGGATTCGAACCATAACGAAGTCTTTTCCACGCGTTGTTGTTAAGTCTTGGAAAATTGTTAGGTAAAATTTTGTATGAGCTTTTGAGATTATAATCTCACCAAACCCAGGTTGAGTGACACACGTGTTACTAAAGTTGAGATATGTTAAATGACTTAGAAATCACGGTTGCTGAGACCATTATTTTCGATAACTTACGAAAAACTTCAGAAAGACTGACCGATTTGGAAAATTTAGACGGAGATCGTTGGTCAACGGTTCCTTATTCATGCAACAGAATCGAAAAACTGGAAAATAAATTCACAAATTTGATTAAAGTAAATAAGGACCTTAACCACAAAAATGAAATATTAAATAGGAATTTCTTAGAACTCAATGAAAAATATACGAAAATAATAGAAAATCAAGAAAAATTTTAAAGTTGGTAGAAAAATCAAGTTTGGTGTAACACTTATATAACGTCTACTCATTACATATTTTAGCGGGTGTTCGTGGATCTGAGAAAAAACGGAAAATCAAAAAACGCAAATATTCCCGTCAGAATCGAGAAAGGCTTCGCAAAAGGAAGCAGGAGCTACAGGAAAAATTCAATCGTAAAGGATTAAACTTTGTCGCAACGTATAGGGACGTTACGGACTGTCTTTTGAAATATCAAAAAATTAAAATACCTCAGATTGCAAGAAACATCTATTTACGCGTCAAAATCAATGAAGAAGACTTTGGGATTAAGCCAAAAATAACGTCGATAATAGCGCCTTCGATTATAGCTCCATCGATTATAGCGCCACATGTAATATCTCTACTTACCCCACCTTTAGTGTGCCTTATCATGCCCCCGCATTCGGGTATAGGATCTAAACCTACTGGTAAATTGGAGGAAAACTGGACACGGAAACCTACGATTTCAATAAAAAACAAATTTTTGGAAATAGTAATCAATTGTACTTGCCACCCAGAAGGATCCTTACGAATCAGAACATAGATTTACGGCCGAAGTTGTTTTGTACTGAATGTGTAATCCGACGTAAAAATGATTTTTGTCGGTGATGTTTTGAGGAAATTTTTTTTTTCTGATGTAAGTGCGTCAGTAGAAAAGCACAATCAAAGTAAAGAGCTTAGAGGTAAACTAAGAGATATTTTCGGAGAATCTGATGTATCAGATTAGAAATTTAGTAAATGATAGGCCATAATAAATTAATTTGATAGGAATCTGAAGTCCAATTAATACCCATAGATTAGTACACCTAACCTGCTCAATAACCTTAAATTAAAAACACCTAGTTTACCTGGGTTTTCAGTCATTATTTCATTTTTGTTTTGTTTTCATGAACGACTCTATAATAACTCGTAGTCTAGCAAGGAGTAACGAGGAGCTGAGGAGGGAAATAGAAGCATTTAATCCTTTCACACCTACTAGGTCGCTCCCTCGCGGTAACTCAGTCAAAAGTATTGAAAAAGGAGTAGATAATAAAATAAGATTCCAAGGTAAAAACAAATATTGCCTCTAACGATAGAACCCATTAGCGGAACAACCATGGCAGCACAGACAATACCATTGAAAGACGCTTTAACGGTCGTACCAGAGTTTAACGGAGAAAATGTTCCTTTGAGCGTGTTTCTCGAAGGCTGCGATGAAGCAAAGGAAATGATTACAGCCGAAAACGACGCAAACTTAACAAAACTGATAAGGTCTAGATTAACAGGAGAAGCATGTGAAGCCATTTACGGATAGGCCTTCGCGACAGATTTCATCAAAACAATTTATGCACCTTCCAAAACGGTGCACCAATTACTAGGTGAGATGGGTAACGAATACCAGAAGGATCACGAGACCGTAATATCATTTGCGAACCGTATCCGTGATTTAGGCAGACAAATCTTTGAAACACTAAGGGTTAATGCCGGAAACATTGACGCTGCATTTAGGAACTCGATTGAAGGTAATTCAGTAGAATGTTTTAAGCGTGGTTTAAACCCAGAAATAGAACAACGGTTAGAGAATGCTGGGGGATATTGAACACATCGTTCAAAATGTTATTGAGGCAGAAAGGATAGTTAAAGCCAGAAAGGCATCAAGGAGGGGAGATAAAATTGAAATTGAAACCTTCCTCAACATAAGTTAATTAAGAAGGGAACACACGTTTCCCACATATTTGTCAGTCCGCCAATTAATGTGTAAGTGGAGTAAAATGTCAGTCATGCCAAAAACTGGGACATGGCGCAAGACAGTGGTGGTTCCAGGGCACTGGTATAGGCATATGTCAAATATGCAACAAGCCCGGACACACTGCAAATCGGTGTTTTCAATCCAACCCTATAGCTGATAAAATTAATTTAAAACTAGAGGCCAGGGCATATTTAAACGGTTACCTCTATGAAAAGATCGGGGCACACAGCCGCGACCTATCGAATAAGGACTGATAAAAACTGCGAATAATGTCGTAACAGGGGACACACTATCGAAGACTGCCGAAAACGACAGTACAACGGAAGACTGAAGTCGGGAAATGGACAAGGGCTCCCGAGTACGAGGGCAGATGTGGGGACTCCCAATTACCAAGTGCGCTCAACCAATTCCATACAATCGGAAAACCCGACTTGCAAACTTTTACCGTTAGATTGAACGAGCCCTGCGAACTGATATCGTACGTATCATTCAAATATCCCCTTTTAGAACGACAAGTGAATTTAATCATAGATTCCGGTTCCCAGGGGAATGTGATAAGAATTAACGTACGTTCAAATAAATTATCACAATAAAATATGGATAAAAGGAATCTCGAATGAACATTTAACTACTCAGGGAACCGCAAGTCTTGCAATTTTCAAACAGAAAATTGTATTTCATGTAATCCAGGCCGAATTACAGATCCCTTACGATGGGATTCTAGGAGCTGAATTCCTAAATACAAACAAGACAATTATGGATTTTAATAATAAGAATCTATACTTAAATGGCAAAACAATACCTCCTTAACAGAATATAGGTTACTGCAAGGACAACGAGCCTGCTAAAATATTTAGTACGAATCAACATGACCGTGAAAAAACCTTACCCCTTATCAATGTTGTAAACCGCAATTCAGAATATATAGGACAATTCCTGTTAGACACTGCATCTGAAGGAAATCTGATTAAAATAAGTTCCTTAATAGCTGACTGCGAAATAGATATAAGTAATACCATAAGACTAAGAGGAATCAGTGGGAAGGTCATTCCCACATTAGGTTCAGTTGAAATTGTGATTTTTGGATATACGACTAAATTCCACGTAGTATGAGAAAATTTCCACATACCTTGTGAGGGATTGTTAGGTGTCGAATATTTCGAAAACACTCACGCCATGCTAAATTTCGAACATAAGTTTCAGAAGGTCGGTGAGAGGTGTTCTGTGTGTAAGGTTAGAAAGATGCTTAACTCAAGGAACAAAAACGAGGATTGGGATATTATATCCACCTTAAATGGAGGCAATATCTATACCCAAGAAGAAGGGATGAAGTGTGATTAAGCCAGTAAATCAGAAGACGATATCTCTGAAGTTTGGAGCTTTAAAAACAGCCTTGGAAAGCAGTATCGCTTTTACCATACTAATCAAACTACTGTGGGTGATTTAGACTTCCCAAAAGCTACAAAACTGCTCAGTGAAGGGTATTTTGAAGTATTTTCAATATTTAACACGGCGATTGAGCAAATGAATTCCGAAACTCACATTAAGGAATTCCTAACCCCCAAAATTCGTCTAGACAGCCTAAAGGAAATTCTGGATTTGAAACATCTGGAACAAAAAGAACGTGATCAAGTATATAACTTATTACAGAGACATGCGGATAGGTTTCGATTGGAAGGAGACGAGTTGTCTACTACCAATATAACTAAACATCGAATCTTCACAGTCGACGGCCATCCTGTCAATGTTAAACAGTATCGACTTCCTCACAGTTTACGAGAAGAGGTAGATAAACAAATTGGTGAACTCCTGAAAAAAGGAATCATACATAAGACCCTCAAAATCTCCTAATAATACTAGCTTATGGGTCGTTCCAAAAAAACCAGGCTAAGACGGTAAACCGAGACGGGGAGTAGTTTTAGACTTTAGGCCACTTAATGAGAAAACCATTCCTATGGCTTACCCTCTCCCTAACATCACTGGTATCTTTGATTAGGCTAGCAATGCCTGTTATTTTACAGTAATAGATTGCGTCTCCGGATTCCATCGAATTGCTCTGGATAACGTTGACATTCACAAAACTACATCTTCTACTCCTAGTGGACATTTCGAGTTTATAAGGATGCCTTTCGGACTGCGGAATGCAGCCCCAGAGTATCAGAGAGCAATGAACATCACTTCAGATAGATATACATTGAAGATATTGTCATTTATGCGAAAACCCTGGAAGAAGATGAAAGGCTGTTTGACGAAATAATGAATCGTCTTCGAAAGGATAGTTGGAAACTAGAACCAAAAAAATGCGAATTATTACGCTAAGAGGTAACATATCTCGGACACATTACTAGCGCCAAAGGACGTAACCTAGATCCTAAGAAGGTTCAGGCAGTTAAGGATTTCCCCGGACTAAAAAAGGTCAAAAGCGTTAGGCAATTCCTAGGATTGGCTGGGTATGACAGGCGTTTTATTAAAGATTTTGCGAGAATGACTAAACCGCTAACTAAATTATTGCAAAAAAACGAAGCCTTTCATTGGTCAGAAGATGAAGAAAGCGCATTTAAAAAACTAAAGGAATCTCTGTGCACTGCACCATTATTACAACCACCAGATATGAGCAAACCATTTCCGGTAACTACTGACGCGTCTGGTTATGCTATTGGGGGAATTTTACCACAAGGAAAAATTGGAAGTGACCTCCCTGCGGCCTACACTTCACGAGTATTGAAAGGGCCAGAACTCAAATACGATGTCTATGAAAAGGAGGCTATAGCAGTCATACATGCAGTACGAACTTTTCAACCATACGTATTTGGCAGAAAATTCAACATACTTACGGATCACCAACCACTAATTTCGTTTAAAACAGCTGACTCAAACACTAGAGTCCAAAAATGGAGGCCAAAACTATTTGAATATGATTACGAAATTATATATAAACAAGGGAGGATGAATGCCAATGCAGACGCCCTCTCGAGAAACCCAGTTGATTGTAAGCAAATCAACGCTATAACGCGCAGGCAAGTCTTAATGAATAAAAGAAAAGAGGTAAGAAAAATAAGTAATGGAAACGAAGAACTAGTCCAAAGAAAAACAGCAGCCAGAAAAACTCATAATCTAAGACCAAAACGAAATCCTAATAAGAAGGTAAGGTACGGTGAGTGACTTTGAAGCAGTACCTAGGCAATTTGCTAAAGCATCAAAACCCAAGAAAAAAAAATCAGAACCAGCGAGGATAAACCTGCCCAAAAACAAACAAGTTCAACAGTTTCAGGTAACGTCCATATAAATACAGAGACTGACCTTTCAGTTACTGATTATGAAGACGATGGACCTGCTATAGTAAAACGAGGAGCTAGTGAACAATATAAGTTAGAAGAGAATTTAGTAGAAGAGGAAAATCATCAGCCTGAATCCGGAGTTGCATCAAAAATTGCATTTACTCGCAATATAGTAGAGACTAAGGAATAACTACAGTTTCGCGAAGATAATATCGTTTATTTCATAGCCAGTGGCGGAAGCCCTTCCGATGAAGGTAGTTGAGCATTAATTGAGATAAATAAAATCCCGATTAAATTAACACTGCAAATATGTAACATCAGTGAAACCAAAAAGAGTAAAAATAAATACATTTTTCAAATTGAATTCGATCCTGTATCACTACAAACTCAAATTCCTTTTAACGTCCAAACAAAAGTTCAATTCAAAATTCCAAGGACTCGAAACCGCTCCGTGAATCGATTTTAGAAAAAAATTTGAAAGGGTTTAGCATAGCTAAAAGCCCTTATACTGAAAATGTAGCATGGCAAGACGTTCTAGAACTTGTTAAGGATATATTCCAGTCTAGACCTATTAAGGTAATTATTTGTAAGGGGACATTGCAATATGTAATGGAAAGCAAACGAGATTAAATTTTTAGGGAACTCCATAATTCGCCGATAGGAGGTCATAAAGGAGTATCCAAAACTTATAACAGAATTTTCCAAGACCATTATTGGGAAAATTTAAAACACGACAGACAACGACGGGTACAACAATGCATACAATACCAATTGAAAAAATTGGTTCGGCTCAAGACAAGACAACCTATGATAATAACTGACACACCAGGTACAGTTTTTGACAAAATCGCATTAGACATAGTGGGCCCTCTGCCCAAAACTAAGAATAATAACGAATACATCCTTACGATGCAAGATCAATTATCAAAGTTTAGTCTTGCGCTACCATTGCAAAATGAATTGGCTATCACAATAGCTGACGCATTTATAAAACATTTTATTTGCATTTTTGGAGCACCTGAGGTTATTTTAACCGATCAAGGGTGAAATTTTCTCAGCAGTTTGATTCAAAAGGTAGCAAAAAGATTTAAATTCAAAAGAATAAAAACTACTTGTAACAATTGTAACACGTGTGTGCATGAAGGCACAAAGCATACACCTTTCGAAGTTGTATTTGGACGTCTAGCCAGATTACCATCAAACGAACCACTTCGAGAGGATGATTTACAACCAACGTCCCAAAATTACATAAAAGACTCAGTCACCCATCTCCTCGGAATAAGAACAACAGTACATAATAATCTCGTAGATGTAAGAAAACGATCCAAAGGTTATTATGATAGAAAGATAAATTGCATAACCTTTAGGGTTGTTGACTACACAGAGAGAAGAGAACGCAGCTGTCATGTGCGCGGGACGAAGCCGAGCTGTGTTCTTACGAAATTGTTCGATTGGACACAGCTCAGCTTCGTCCTCGCTTAGCCAGAATGTGCGAGCGCATATCTCTGCTTCGCGCCAGGCAAACACCGTTCGGACGAAGCAGAGCTATGTGCGAACAAATGAAAGCTTCGTCCAAACGCAGCGCCACTGTGCCCACGCACTCCTCTGCCTCGTGCTAAACATATCGTGCATGTGCGCCACGTTTGTGTATATATGTAATGCGTTGATCGGCATTTACCTGCATAAAAGTTTGATATTTATCGAACCAATTTTCATAATTTGAGAATTATTAAACTCTGATATCATAATTGATTTATAATTTGAATGTTAAAATGAAAATATGTAAAAAAGCGAATAAAGAGCAACAAAGATTTAATTGCTTTTGACACGACAGAGATACATTTCTATATGAAATAAAGGCAACATATAAAAGTACAAAATCAAAAATGTTGTATGTGATGGTTTTTTGTTAAAATCGGAGTATTTTTAATTAAAACTTGATTGCCCAAAAATGTTCCGTTCTGTAATGAAAACAAATTTGAGGTTATACGTTCCTCTGCGGCAACAAATTATTATATTGACCTAATTATTTTTCGATTCAAAGCGAAACCTGCAGTAAGGTCGAAACGTTAGAGAATTTTTAATAAATATAATGAAGAAGCTTTTACAGAATTTTTATTTATTGACCGTAAGACCGACGAAACCAATCCTATATGACATAATAATATAACGGTCGAAAAAGAAAGGACAGTCATTACTGTTTATGATTAATTTAATATGTCTACCAGAAAACAAAGTGGAAGATATATTATGCAGATTAAATTCCATAGATAAAAAGCTTAAATTTACTTTAGAAAAATCTGTAAATAATAATATTCAGTTCTTAGATTTAACTATTCAAATTATTAACAATAAAATCAAAACATTAATAATTCAAACTGCATACGATCTACCTTGCGAAAGAACGGATATCCTATAGAACTTTTAAATGAAAAAATTTTTGAACGTTACAAAAAATTAATTTCCAATCAGCAAATAACAAATTCGGTATTTGAAATTTATAACATAGATAATCAAGAAAATAGAAGCATCATAACTTTTCCATATATCCAAAACTTTCAAGAACAATTATGCAAAATTTTCAAAAAATCCGAAAGACAAATAATTTTCACTATAGAAAATACTTTACTTTAATATGCAGAGGTGACAATATGATACGATCTCGTGGCACAAGAGGTGTATTTATAACATTCCTGCTACCTGGAACTAGTGCTTCTCTAGGAGGCCAATATTTTCTCGTCCAATGTTCTGATTTAGCTCTGCTATCCAATAAACATATGAAACAAGGGTATTTGGTATAGCCGCCTTGTCCTAAAAGGAAATTAACCATCTTAAGATCAACACAAATCACCCATTTATGTTCATCATACTTTATCTTGTTCATGACCAATGCTATTGTAGGGTAATCTTTCTTAACTTTGGTTGAATGTGCGATTAGTACGGAGGCTAGCTTATTTCCTTTGTGCAATAGTACACACTTCAAACTGCGTTTTGACGAGTCGATAAATAAACGCCATTCGTTTGAATTATATCTCTGTAAGCTCATGGCAGTCATCAAACCAGTAATATCTGTGCAATACACAAAATCATCGTCTTCAGGGAAAAAATGAAGCAAATATTTTTCTCGAGTCCGGTAATACAACACTTTAGTCTCTTTAGTTACGAGATTTCTCTCTTCCAACCGGGACGCTAGTATTTCAGAAGAAGTTGTCGACAGTCCAAGGTTTCTAATTAAATCATTTATTTCGTTTTGATTGAATGGTCTTGGTTTGAAATAATTTTCTGGGATAAACTCGTCTGAGCTCGCGCAGCTTACCACAACCAATTCATCAGAACTTTCTTTAGATGTAGATGGTACTGATAGAAATGGATCATACGAACTCCTTACAGGTCTAAAAGCTGATGTTGATGTGGGGTAAATCCATGTAAATCGGTTCTTCTTGTTAATTCCTGATATATTCACAACACAAAGATAGCAGTTTTCGTAATGATCTAAAGGTGCACGCCAGATCATTGGAGACTGGAACTTGGAAGAGGTTCTCTTCTTAGTCGTCCATAAACGTAATTCTTCAACACAGATTTTGCATACAACATTGGGCACCCAGTACTTGTTTTTTGTCTCCAATGGAAAACCAAAACACTTCAAATATGCTTGTTTTACGAAATCTGAGACACTCAAACGATATTTTTGAAAAATATATTTACTACAGAGACGACAAAAACTATTTGGATCGTTAATGCAGACCCTTCTTGATGATGCTATGAATGAAATTACGAAGATTTATCTGAAACGCGATCGTAACACGCCGTTTACACGCTCGTTGTTCCATCTGTGTACGTTCAGAGCAGTTTTGAATTTGTTAACATTTTGCATTGTTTGTTTACGTCATCCACTGCAAATCGTAAACAAACTGGAGCGCAAGAACGAACAGTGTAAACGTGAGCTCGTTATTCTCACTTGTAAATTGTTTTTGAACATACAACGAAGCAACAACAAGCCTGTAAACCAGGTGTAATAGACTAAAGTTGATGTGAACAGACTCAATATGCACTTAGTAGCTGTATCTCAAAAACTGGAGCTGCTAGAAAAAAACTGAGGCTAGATTCGAAATCAGCAACCTCGAATTAGTAAACAAACATAAAAGTATTTCATGCAACAAAAAAAAAGTTCAATTTTGTTGTGCTTTGTAATTATATAGATCAAAAGACTAAAGTAAAGAAGCGCCATAAACTCTATCTATGCTTATAATCGAAGTACATTTATCTGCTTAAATTTTTAGAAATAGATTTACTGAGAGGTTTTATAAAGATATCAGCGGATTTCTCGCTAGTACAAATATACTTCAACTTGAAATTTTTCCCCTTGAAGTGTTGTCTTATAAAATTATATTGCAGGTCGATGTGCTTCGAATGTCGATTAAATTGCAGATTCCTAATAAATTTGATTGCGCTCATTATTTATATGCAAAGTAGGAACATCTCTTTCGCGTCTGACTAGATCGCTCATCAATCTCTTGATCCAGATTAGTTCTTTGGTTGTCAAGCAGGCCGCGATAATCTCGGATTCCGTTGTTGACAAAGAGATAGATATCTGCCCGCCCAGCCCCCCAGGAAGCGATCCATTTACGATTTTAATTAACCACCCGCTAGGTGATTTTCTCGTGTTTTGTCCCCCGTGAAGTCAGCGTCGCTCTAGGCTAACAAAATCAGATCTTTCTCGTGGCTCGAAAACAAAATACTGTGCTCAATTGTGGCCTTAACGTACTTGATAATTTTTTTTAATGCGTATCAGTGGATTGGTGATTGAGCATACTGACTCACCGCGTAAACGGTATGCTGTTCGGCCGGAATCGCCACCGCATTTTCTTGGATCATGTTGGAGTGATGTAGCACCCTCCGTACGTATAAAGCTTGGTTCACGAAAATTGAACCGTCTGGGTCAAATTGAATTCCTTCAGACAATCCACGAAATTCTTATTCCAGCTTCTAGCCGCTTGCTTGAGCCCGTACAGAAACTTTTTAAGCTCGAAAACCCTCCCTGTGCCATCTTCGAATCCTCTTGGTTGGATCATGAAAATTTACTCGGTCAGTTCGCCATACAAAAACGCCGTCTTCACATCCCATTCTTCAGCAGAGAATCTATTTCTTCGGTATATTTTTCGGTTGATATAGTCAACACTCTTGGTGCTGAACACTGCGTCTTTGTAGTTAATTGGCTCTTGATTGATTTCTAGCAGCGAGTTCTCTGGAAAGAATTTAACATCCTGATAGGTTTTCACCTGTCCCTCAGACGGTAGCCAGGTCTTATACCCCTTGGTGTGTTCGTCATATCGAACGAAAACAGCTTTCTTAGCCTTCGCGATCCATTTGGTTCTTTTTTACTTCGGAAAATGTATGTATACTTCGGTGCCGAAAATCTCATAATCCAACGTCTTTGGTTCTTTGCCAAACCACAATTCGTATGGAGGATTTTCTTTTTAACTACTCATGCCAGTCCCATTGATGACGTAAACCGCTGTCTTATTCTAGTGTCTAAGCCGCCTTGTTTCATGCTTGATCCCGTATCTCCAACTAATTTCTTGCATCACTTTGTTCTCAAATTCTAAACCATTGTATGTTCTCAGCATTTTAATTTTTTATCTGCTGTGTTTTTGTGATTTCGTTAGAAAGTATACAAATTTATAATGTGAAAAATCATCCTCGAGAAGTAAGAAATACCTTAACTTGCCAATTGTTAGATACTCCATTGGCCCACAGAGATCAGCGTGGATGAGACCAACGTGTTCCTCCAATTCCGAGCGACTAACTGAAAAAGGTTTCTTGCACATTTTTCCTTGAGAACATTTATCACAATGACAGTCCTTCACTGATTCCGTTTCAATGTTCCACTTATTTATTATCTGGAGGACATGAAGAATACTCTGATCTGCGAGACGCTCATGCCACATACTGAGCGATCCACTGTTGTCGATCTGAACATCGAGAAAAGGACTTTAGATCTGGAACGTAGTGTAAAGGAGTCAAATGGTTCCGCTCCCACTGAGACTCGTTGAATGACCAAATTTCAATTTCTCGAAAACCAGGAGTGAGGATTACCTCTCCATTCCCTACTCTAACTTTTGCTGGCTTAGACAACCTTTTGTAATTAACGAACCATTCACGCTTTAGAAACACGTGCTGGCTTGCTCCGGAGTCCATGAACCAGTCCTTTACGTACTCTTTGGAGTAATTTGTGTGTGCTGCCCTGGCCTTCCGCAGTTGTGGCATTTCCATGTTTTTTAAAAAGATTTACCTTTGAACCCTTATGCTGCTTGGCGGTAGCAGAAAAAGCATTGTTGTCTCCACCTTCGTCCACTGCTGTTCGAATTTATTCCATTGATTCTCTACATGAGATTATTCAGCATACGCTATTCTCGGCTTGTAAATTCCTATGCCGTGATGAAATGCTTAAGTCAAGGCGGTAAAGTCAGTAGAATTTTTATACTAACCATGCACGTAAAATGTATTCATTATTTGATAAAACTACCGGGCACGAAAGTTCACATATCTCTGAGATTTTATTAAGCAACTTGTTCTCGCATATGATTTGAGCGCTTAATCACTTGTTTTTGCGATATAATATTCATTGCGGATTAATGCAGTAGAATATAATACACTTGCCAGGCAGAAAATATAAATGAAATTTGTATATACATTCTGTTATTCCCCCGTGATTATTTTATCATGAGGGTTTAGGAGTTTACGAAAAGGAGCAATTCTTTTCGTTATTAATTTTACTCCTAAATAAATCAATATTCGAGAAGGTTTAAACTCAAGGAAGAAACCACTTTGTATTAACGATATGTATATTTCAGATGTTAAGCTGAAGAGGTGTCAGGTCGTGTTGTTCTTTACAAAGTCGAAAATGGAATTGAATTCTACATAGAGTGAAAAACAGTCAAGCGCAGGCCAAAACAGGGCCCAGGATGGAAAAATTGGGAGAATGGCTGAAGAAGGGCGTTTTAGGCGAAATTAGAGGCTACCATTGGTAAATCATCTGGAAAGGGCGGTAGAGTAAGGAAAATTTCATAATTGAAGAGTGAGAGGCGTAGAGGAAGAGCTCTTTACAAAGTATTTTCGAAGTCTAGGTACCGACGGGCAGGCCGACATAAGATCATAAATATTGTAGGATTATCCGAGCCATAGGAAGAGGACAGAGCTTTTTAACGCAACGCTTGTACTCTCCTGTATCGGTCTTTACGATTGCGACTCGAATGATGCCGCCTAGACCAGGCTGAGTGTTGACAACTCGTCCAAGTTTCCACTGGAGAGGTGGCAGATTGTCCTCCTTAATGACAACCAGAGTTCCAAGTTCGATGCTAGGCCTGGAGTTTGATTGCCACCTGCTGCGAATAGTTAATTGGTGCAGGTATTCTTTGTGCCAGCGCTTCCAAAAGTGCTGGCGCAATTGTTGATCATGCTGCCAGGCCGACAAACGGTTAATAGGCAGGGTAGTGAGGTCCACCTGAGGAAAGCTCGTTAAGGGACCGCCAATTAAGAAATGACCAGGAGTCAAGGGTTGGAAGTCATTGGGTTCTGAAGATAAGGTCGACAGAGGACGAGAATTCAATATGGCTTCGGTTTCAATAACGAAGGTTTCTAATTGCTCGAATGTTAACAGAGTGTCTCCAACCGTACGATAAAAATGGTGTTTAAACGATTTTACAGCAGCCACCCAGAGGCCGCCGAAATGTGGTGAGCGGGGAGGGATAAAATTCCAATTGATTTTTTGATTCTTCAGAGACTCCCGTAGAGTTTCATTAT
Source organism: Diplolepis rosae (assembly GCA_030998225.1). NCBI lineage: Eukaryota > Metazoa > Arthropoda > Insecta > Hymenoptera > Diplolepididae > Diplolepis > Diplolepis rosae. Next base: position 1,465,036 of record JAPYXD010000700.1, read on the forward strand.
GTTCTTTCGATTGGAAGAGTTTATGCAATTCATTGAGCTCGCGACTGGCACCTACAAAATTCGTCGCATTATCAGAGTATATATTTTTTGAAATTCCTCATCTAGCAAAAAGTCTTTTTAAGCAAGCTAAAAATGCCTCTGTGGTCAGATCGCTGACCAATTCTAAATGCACTGCTTTGGTCCTTAAGCAGATGAAGATGGCTACATACACTTTAAGTTTGGTACGATTACGAAACCGTCTTTCCTTAATGTGCAATGGACCACAGTAGTCGACACCGACATTAAGAAACGGACGAGAGTAGGAAACGCGTTCTTGTGGAAGATTACCCATGACGTAATCAACTTCACGAGGTTTTACGCGAAAGCATCGAACGCATTTGTGTATGATCAGTCTTGTGATATTACGACCATTTAAAGGCCAATAAAGCTCTCGAACGGAATACAAGGTCGCTTGGGTTCCTGCATGTTTGAGCCTTTTATGTTCTGCGAGTATGATAAGCCGAGTTATGTGGTGATTAGGTGAGAGCAAAATTTGATGTTTTTGTTCCTCAGTCAGTTTCGAGTGCGTTAGTCTACCACCCACTCTAAGGATTCCGAATTTATCTAAAAATGGTTTTAAGCGAATTAATCGACTTTTTCGATCAAGATCATCGCCGTTTTTCAAGGATTGAATTTCCTTTGAGAAGGCAACGAGTTGAGTTGAGAGAATTATAACTCGACTAGCGGCTTCGAGTTCAGCGATGGTAATTGGGCCGCGGCGTTTATTTGTGGGATTTCTTATGTTGTGAAGGAATCGCAGGACATAAGCGAAAATTGATTTAAGACTGTTATAACAGCTACGTCTTTCGATAATTTTTTGATCAATTAAATGTATTTGAGTGCAAACGGGGTGAGCAACGATTGTACGCCTTTCAGGAATCTCGGCAGGTTGAATTATTTCCTGAGGCCAATTGCTTTCTTCGAGCGAGAGCCACTGAGGGCCATTTATCCAAATGGATGCGTTCAAAAATTCTCGAGGTGTTAAACCTGTTGATACGAGATCAGCGGGATTGTCCTTAGTGGGCACATGCCGCCACTCACACGTGGGTACGAGGTTCTGGATTTCTGAAACTCGATTGGCGACGAAGTTTTTTAACAAATGAGGTTCAGTTTTTATCCAATGCTAGGCTATAGTTGAGTCTGACCACAAATAGGTTGCATTAAATTGTATTTTAAGTGCTTGTTTGACTGCAGTGCATAATCGCGCAAGTAGCAACGCTGCACTTAATTCTAGGCGTGGCAGAGTCACGGGATTCACAGGCGCGACTCTGGATTTCGCGCAAACTAATGAGATATGCTGCTTTCCTTGAGTATCGGTGGAACGTATGTAAATACAGGCTCCCTATGCCTTTTCACTCGCATCCGAGAAACCGTGCATTTGAACCTCACTGGCATCAGGTGCGATAATTGATCGATTAAAATTAAGTTCGCCCAAGAGAGGCAGTTGCTCTTTAAAATTCAGCCACATTGTATGGATATCCACTGGAATTGAACTGTCCCAATGTAAGCCAGCTTTCCAGAGGAGCTGAATTGTTATTTTTGCCTTTACGATAATAAGACCGAGCAGTCCCAGGGGATCAAATAATTTAGCCACCTGCGAATGAATCGAGCGTTTGGTTACGACATTTGAAAAGCTTAACATGTCAACCTTATAAAAAATTGAGTCACGACGAGTGTTCCACTGAATACCGAGAGTTTTAACGGCGGAATTTGGATCGAGAGCCATGTGTGTATTGACTGAACCTCCTGAGCTTTCAGGTACCAAGGACAGGTCGTTTGAGGCCCATTTTCTTAATGGAAAGCAACCTTTTTCTAAGAGGGCGATCAGCTCATCGCGAAGAAGTATAGCTTCCCGAAGTGTGTTGGCACCAGTCAATAAGTCATCGACATAGAAGTCCTCTTTCGACACTGCCGCAGCGATAGGATATTTGGAACCCTCGTCATCGGCTAGTTGATGCAAGGAGCGAATAGCGAGGAACGGAGCGCACGAGGTACCGTAGGTGACCGTGTCTAGAGAGAATTCTTTTAGGGTCTCGTTTGGAGTTTTGCGAAACAAGATTTTTTGATACGAGGCATCGTCTGAATGCACGAGAACTTGCCTGTACATTTTTTCAATGTCCGTGGTAAGAGCATATCGGTGAGATCGAAATCGGGTTAAGAGGGTAAAAAGGTCATTATGAATCCTGGGACCGACCATTAGCGATTCATTCAATGACACGCCTGATGAGGTTTTTGCTGAACCGTCAAACACGACAAGAATTTTCGTGGCTAGACTATCCTCTTTTATCACAGCATGATGAGGGAGATAAAAACCGGAGCTGGGCTTTTGACCTTGAATCAACGATAAGTGGTTTAATTTCTCATATTCCTGTATAAAGGTGCAATAATTTTCCTTCAATTGAGGATTCTTATCGAAGCGCTTTTCGAACATATGGAACCGACGAAGAGCCATCGAGCGCGAATCTCCTAATTTTTCTTTTTTATCATTAAAAGACAATCTAACGACATATCGGCCTTCAGAATTACGATGAGTGTTATTTCTAAAGTGATTTTCACACGCCTGCTCCTCTGGGGATAGCAACTTTTTAGAGGGGACTTCCCCCATTTTCCAAAATTTTGTAAGATTTGCGTCTGAGGGAGTCGAATGTGTCAGGAAATTACACTGGAGATTGTTTTTTAAAGCGGAGTTATTTATTTCTCCTGCCACTATCCAACCAAGAGGAGTCTTTTGCAATACGGCCTCGGGATGATTTTTTAGCGAGATTTGACCAACGCAGAGCAGTTTGAAAAATAGTGTGATTCCGATAAGCGCATCGATTTCCGATGGTTTGTAAAATTCGGGATCTGCGAGAGTTATGTTTTTTGGGATTTCGAAGCTAGACCGATTGATCGAGATTGATGGAATGCTTTTCGAGATTTGATTTAAGACGAAGAAATCAATATTTTTAGAATATTTATCAAAGCGCGACCTTAACGTCGCCAGCACTGAGTATTTTATTTTCGTGGAGATATTATCGACACACGAAACCGAGATATTGACGGGTTTTTTCGGCAATTTTAAGAATGAAGCTGTGGCTTCCGTGATGAAGTTAGCTTGTGACCCGGAGTCTAGGAATACTCGACAGGTTTTGGACCTTACTTGGGCATTAAAAATATCTACGATGGCTGTACCTAACAAACCCTCGGAAGAACTTTGAGCATGAAAATTAGCGATAGGTTGACCTTGGGTGCTGGCTTCCACTGCCGTAGCTTCTCTGGATGGTTGTCTTTCGAAATGTAGAAGGGTGTGATGCTTTTTACTGCACCTACGACAGGGACTGCTATTACAATCAACAACGCGATGATATGAGCGCAGACAGTTTATGCATAGAGCTGCTGTTTTTGCGGCCTCAAAACGTTCTCGCGGAGGGAGTTTTTTAAAGGTTTCACAGTTGTAGATTGCATCCTCACCCTGACAATGTGGACAAGAAGATTTCGCGGTTGAAGCCGCAAATATTTGCTGCGAGCGATGATTAAATCGAGAATAAGAGAGTTTTTTATCTACGGAGCCTTGAGCTTTTCCTGCAGTTTGGACAGATTTTGTATCTTCAAACTGCGCGTGACGTTGAAGAAAGGTTAACATTTCTTTAAACGTGGGCTTTTCAGATGCACTACTTGCATCTTCCCACTTTTCACGAATGAAGGGATTTAATTTGTTTTCAATTATTTCGACCAAGAAATCAGAAGTCCAGAAGCAATGATTTCCGTGTCTTCATCTTTCAAAGATCCTTTGAGATGATATCATTTTTCTATATTTGGTATTTCATCATCGTCATGAACGAGAGATTTAAAAAGGTCATGGAAACCGAGCCAGGTCTCATAGGATCCGCTGAAAGTTGGTAAGTTCACGCGCGGTAAAGTTTTTTTTCTGTTGCGAGTAGAATTTGAACGAATTTCACGTTCGATGCCTTGCGCGGCTGACGAGTTAACAGGCTGTTCTGAGCTATGTTTATTTAAAAACGATGTTGCTTTACCGAATGCGGAGTAAAATTTTTCTTCGTATTCCGTACGTGATTCCGCGTGGGCGTGATCTTCGACAAGTGTTTCTAATTCTGTGTAATTATTATCAAATGCTTCGAATTCTAATTCAATATCTTTCATTCTTTTTTCTAGAGGAGGAAAGTCACGCTCAGCCACATAGCCGTCGATAAACTTGACGAAATTTGTTATTTTTCTTTTCGCGTTGACAATTTTAATTTTCAGTTCGTCATTTCTGGTAGACATTTCGAAGATTGGAGCGCTTTGTTATCGAGATCAACGAGAAATTATACAGGGAAGGAGTAGCGTTTATAAGGATAATTGGCGGCACAAAAACTCGCTTACCTTTTAGATGGTGAAATCTGCGATGGTCTGGTTGATCGAAGTGTGGGCCAGCTTCCTCTTCCAAGACGTATTCAGAACCCGGTTTTTCTTTTGCGCTTATGTTGAAGACACACAGAGTTTGATTGTTTTTGATTTTCGATGGTTCACTTTTTTGGCACTTGTATTGAACGCACAAAGAGTTTGATTGTTTTAATTTTCGACAGTTCACTTTTTTTAGCACTTGTATTGAGCGCACAAAGAGTTTGATTGTTTTAATTTTCGACAGTTCACTGGCACGAAAATTTCGATACGATAGTTGCACAAAGACACGAGGATAAATGTTCAAATTCACTTGATTTGTGCGATGAGTTGTAAGGACACGACAGTTGCAAAAGGCACGAGAATGGCGATTTGAGTTCAAACGGAAAGTTGCAAGTGTATACGACAACGACAAGTCAAAGGTTTAAGTTGACTTGCTTGTATGAAAACAAAACTGTGTAAGCACTAGGTTCGATAGTTCACTTCACTGACATTGTATATGCGACAGATTCCACATAGCCGGCTCGAAGGACCATAAATGTTATTCCCCCGTGATTATTTTATCATGAGGGTTTAGGAGTTGAAGAAAAGGAGCAATTCTTTTCGTTATTAATTTTACTCCTAAATAAATCAATATTCAAGAAGGTTTAAACTCAAGGAAGAAACCACTTTGTATTAACGATATGTATATTTCAGATGTTAAGTTGAAGAGGTGTCAGGTCGTGTTGTTCTTTACAAAGTCGAAAATGGAATTGAATTCTACATAGAGTGAAAAACAGTCAAGCGCAGGCCAAAACAGGGCCCAGGATGGAAAAATTGGGAGAATGGCTGAAGAAGGGCGTTTTAGGCGAAATTAGAGGCTACCATTGGTAAATCATCTGGAAAGGGCGGTAGAGTAAGGAAAATTTCATAATTGAAGAGTGGGAGGCGTAGAGGAAGAGCCCTTTACAAAGTATTTTCGAAATCTAGGTACCGACGGGCAGGTCGACATAAGATCATAAATATTGTAGGATTATCCGAGCCGTAAAATAAATGGAGTTCTGATTTTTATGCTAGGGCCTTATAGAGATTTGAGTGTCCGTAGGCGAGAATCTGGAAGCAGTTTAAAAATACAAAAACATTGTCTTACTAGTTTGCAGCTGTCGTTTATACGGCGAAGGAAAACAATAAGGTAAAAATTCAGGCAGTGACATTTTATGGATTGGGAGCTGAAAGGCTAGGGTTTCGCATTTTGAATAAATATAATAAAATATAATAAATTTAAAGTGTTGCGACGCAACACATTCTGTCAAAAAAGTACTGGGAACGTGTCAATAAAACATATACTATCTATTATTCATCCAAATTTATTTTATTGGCTTCACAGTAGGCCCCTCCCTAAATAATACACTTATGCCAACGAATAATCCAATCATCAAAACATTTTTTAAACGCATTTTCCGGAATCAACTTCAGTTTTCGCCGCGAATTCTCTTTCATGTCTTCTATCGATTAAAAACGGGTGCCTCGAAGTGGTAATTTGAGTTTTGGAAAGAGAAAAAAGTCTGCGGGAGCTATATGAGGTGAATACGGTGGTTTTTTGATGATATTTGTTGAGTTTTTGACCAGAAATTCGTTCATAATGATTGCTTTGTGAGATGGCCTTTCGGAACTAGTCGAGCAGCAACGTGTTTCATGCCCAAACAATCGTTTAAAATGGTACGAAATGAACAGTGAGACACAGAAAGTTCAGCGGCTATCTCTCTTAAAATTAAATGACGATTTTTAGTCACCATTTCCTTCAATTTAGCGATCGTAACTTTAGTTGAAGACGTTGATGGCTGACCAGAGCGAGGAAAATCTTCCACCACATCTGGACCGCTTTTGAATGCACTGTACCACTCATATGCACGTGTTTTTGATAAAGTCGATTCACCATCAACCTTTTGTAACATTTTCAACTATTCCGCACACGAAATTCCATTTGCAATGCAAAATTTGAGACAAATTCTTTGTTCGATATTCTTATCCATTGGAAAAATCGCGAACACACTTGAGATAAACTGACAACATCGAGCAGTGTGAACAAACTAAACGACAGATTGCGCTCGAACTCCACGTGAGTATAGAGGAAAGTGGTGTCAACTTAGCGTCAAAAAGGTTTTTGGCAATCTCTTTAAGCGGGATTTTGAATTATCAATTCCCGGTACTTTTTTGAAAGAATGTATCTTAATTGTAAATTTCGCAAGGCCAAAAATGTAAATGATTTCTGTATGTATCTCAAATGTAAATTTAGAGTGCATAAAGTAAATGCATACATAAATACGTGTATAATTTATGCAATATTTTATAAAAATTCAGGTGGCAAAAAATCACTTGATATGCGTGCATTTCAAATATCCCGTTAAAGTTGTATGAATGAACGCTTAGCGGCTTCTTTTTGTGATAGTGTTACTTATATTCACAAGTGTGTTATGTTTTATTATAAACAGTCCTACCTGCATGTATAGAATGTCTTGAAGAGCCGAATACATGTACACTCCGCGCTCCCTTATACGACCATTTGCCACTCCCCTATACGACGGGAAGGTCGTTCCCCTCCATTCCCACTCCTTCGCTCTACAGTTACATCAAATTAAATTCTCAAAAGACTTGCTATGGAAAATAATATGCATTAGTCGAAATAAAACCAAATGGATTAAATGACTGTGAATGCAACCCTCGCCTCGCTTGGGCAGCAAACTTCGCACTCGTTGCAATCGCTGTGTTTCATCCCTTGTAATGTAGTAGTATATTGTATAGTGGTAGGGGATAGGCGGGTTCCCCTTGCGCCGTCGTATAAAGGAAAGTTCTGGGTCCCGAGCTCGTCGTATAAGGGAGCGTAGAGTGTAGAATTTATTCATTATTTGACCAAAATGCCGCGCACGAATTTCAAATATCTCTGAGATTTTTTAAAGCAATATGTTTTCGCATATGAGTTGAGCAATCAGTGGCTTGCTTTCGCGACGCAATATGCATTGCGGATTAATGTAACAGGATATAATACATTTGCAAGACGAAAATGTAAATAAATTATGTATGTGTCTTAAATGTAAATTTAGCGTGCATAACATAAATGCGTGCATAAATACATGTATAATGTATGCAATATATTATAAAAATTCAGGTGGCGAAAAGAATCAGTTGTTAAGCGTGCATTTCAAATATCCGGTTAACGTGTATGAGGTGAACGCTTAGCGGTTTCTTTTTGTGATAGTTTTATTTAGATTCACAAGTGTATGTCGTGTTTTATTATGAATAGTCCAACTCACGTATATAAAACGTTTTATGAAGCCAAATACATGTAGTATGTATTGAATAATTGGCCAAAATTCTGGGAACGAATTTCACATATTATTATTTACTATTATTATTAAACTACACTTTTTCCCCCGCCAATGTACCACAGGTACTCTGGTGCATTATTTCTCAATTGATATTAAATCGAAAAAACAATCCACTATGCGCTCAGCGCATATGTGTGAACAACTCACTCAATACAATCTCTCAGATATTTGAAAAACAATCTTTCGTGGTCAAAAATTTATCTAACACCGGCATATTTACATTTTTATACACATACATGTATGATGCAAACATAATAATTGCATCTTCGCACCTGGCATAAATATTGCATACATTTTACACGTATTCAGGCGTAAATTTGATTCATACACGCGAAATTTTACATTTAAGTTACATACAAATTTCATTTACATTTTTTTCTTGGCAAGTGTATTATATTCTGTTTTATTAGTCCGCATTGCCTATTATATCGCAAAAACAAGCCGCTAAGCGCTCAACTCATACGCGATAACATGTTGCTTAATATAATATCAGAGATTTTTGAAATTCGTGCCCGGCATTTTGGTCAGATAATGAATAAATTCTACACGTATTCGGCGCTACGAAACATTTTATACACGCGAGTTGGACTGTTAATAATAAAATAAGACATACACTTGAGCACAGCAGAGCAAAAAAGCCACAGGCAACATGTCTACGCGTAAAAGAAACACAAATTTTATCAGCACAAAAGACAGTCATGTTTCATACGAATTATTTGAAATTTCAAATTTTGTCAAACCTGTTCTTCATTTGTTTTGATGTATCCACGAAGTAATAGTAAGGAGACCCAATACTAACGCATTCGAGGCCGAAAAAGTGTCGCTACTTTTCCAGGTATAGGTTTTATGATACGTACCACAAACTTGACTGTGGGGAATGGAATATCTGCTAGATACTATGTTATCATTCAAATTTAGCGCCAAAAACGCAAAAATTCTTTTGCAGATATTCCACTCGTCGCGGTCAAAGTCGAGGTACAATCCCCATCAACTATGCCCGAAAGTAGTGAAACTTTTCTAACACCGCATAAATTAATATTGCTTAAATCAGAATTAGGTTAACTGAATCGAGAACTTATTTTTGTTAACTGAACAAGTACTTATTTATGAATCTTGCTTTTAGTTATTTTAAGACAGAAAAATATTAATAATTAAAAAAAATGAACAATCGAAGAAAACAAAACTCTTGAAAAAAAATGATTAGTGAGAATTTCTATTATATGTAATATTGGGTTGTGCCAGAAGTAATTGCCGATTTAATATATAGATGCCTTTGACCATCTTTTTGAATGGCTTCTTTCAATTCGTTTACAGTTGTTAGTTATTCAAAGATGAGCAACGTTCAGGTCGGCCAAATAAAGTTGATGATGACCAAATCCATAATCGGATCGGATCGTCATGTAACTGTGCGAGAGATTGAAGAAATTAAAAATACCAAAATCAACAATTGACCGTCATATACATCGACTTTGACTCGTTAAAAAACTTTATATTTGGATTCCACATGAATTGAAAAAAATTCATTTAACAAAACGCATCAGTGCTTGTGATTTGCATCTTAAACGCAATGAATTTGGTCCTTTTTTTAAACGAATTATTACTGGTGACAAAAAATGGATTTTTTACAATAACGTCGTTCGAAAACAATCATGGTACAAGCGTAAGGAACCACCACAAACAACGTCGAAAGCTGAATTGCATCACAAAAAGATTATCCTGTCTGTTTGGTGGGATTGAAAAGGTGTGGTATTTTTTGAGCTGTTTCCAAGGAACCAAACGATTAATTCGGATGACAACGCTACATCACACACATCTTTAGCCACTGGTCCAAAATTATTAACGCTTGGTTGGGAAATATTGTCACATCCACCATATAGCCCTGACCTTGCACCATCATATTACTATTTATTTCGATCTTTGCAGAACTCCTTGAATCGTAAAACTTTCAATGGTGATGAAGCTGTGAAATCGCACTTGGTTCAGTTTTTTTCCGATAAAGACCAGGATTTCTATGAGTGTCGAATCATGAAGTTACCAGAAAGATGGCAAAAGGTCATTGAATAAAATGGAAAATATATCATTGATTAAAGTTTATTCCTTGTATTTGAAAAGATGTGTTTAATTTGTATGAAAAAATCGGCAATTACTTCTGGGACAACCCAATACATTTGTATAAACATACGATTATTTTTATTTTGCAAATTAAATTTAATCATATCGCAAATATAAATTAATATTACAAATCAAGATTGATTAATTAATGCAAATTTAGGAAAAATCAATTTTTAACTTTTTACTGGAATATGTTATAGAATAATATTTAGTACCTGATGCACCAGAAAAACGTAAGAAAGATCTTAAAGAATGCAAAGGTAAAAAATAATGCTTCGTCTGCAAATATGGTGCTTTTCGGACAAAAACGAAATTCTGAAACGAAATGTTTCGTAAACAAAAGAAGAATCCCCCCCCCCCCCTCCAAAGAATTTGAGTACATTAATGTCAGCCCCTTTATATGTTGATATAATTACTAATTTATTGTATTCAACGTGTTCATAGGGCGCAGTACCGGCAACGATAGCTATTTTAGGAGGTAAAATACATGTAGGGGCTAGTGAGGAAGAAATAAAAATATTAGCAGAGACACCTCGTGAAAACGTAATAAAGTGTTCACGAAGAGATTTTCCATTTGTAATTTCCCATAAACTAAATGGCAGTACTACAGTTTGTGGTACCATGTTTGTATCTCAACAAGCTGGTATACAGGTTATGGCCACTGGAGGAATTGGAGGTGTACATCGTGGTGCTGAATTTAATATTGATATCAGCGCAGATTTAAAGGAACTTAGTCGCACTTCTATTGCAGTTGTCTGTTCAGGAGTTAAATCCATTCTTGATATACCCAAAACTCTGGAATTTTTGGTTAGTATAGTATATATTCCAACTATCTTAAATACCTTTCACTCAGCACTAAATACTCGGCTAATGTTCTTGGAACCCTTGAATCGAACGTCAGAAATATTTTGATGAAAATGCATAGAAAGTCCCGTGGTGTAAAAATATTACTGAGTCTCAAAACATTTACCTGGAAAGTAAATGGTACTTTGTAGACAAAAATAAAGTTAAAAATACTTTCAAACATTGTGAAATTTACTGCCATTACAAATTTAGAAATGTATGCGCATGTGTGAAAATATCATTTTTAGTATGCTACTGTTTATTCATGTTTTATTTCTAGCTTGAAAGTTGGTTTATAAAAAAATATGCCCCTTACATATCTTGTGAACTGTGACAGTTAAAAAGCTGTTCTCCACTTTTCATTAGTGGTACGCTAACTGATTACGCCACTGAAGCCTTAGCAGATCCTTCCTCGTTATTCATATTCATTTACAAGCTGATTACTTCCGTATTCATGCTTGCAAGTCCCAGTATTCGATTGAAACACTATATATTTAAACGCGGTACTAGCCAAAGGGTTAGATAGGGAAACTATATATTTAAATGTAGCTTATAGTAATCAATGTAGCGGCCTACTCAACTTTCAGTCGATTAATTAATAACACCATAGTAATTAATGGTTATAAAGAAGGTGTTTATTAATACTTTACTTGACATTGTACCTTGATCGTACAAAATAACCTGAGTGGTCACAACAAAAATAATTGGTCTTTTCAACTTCCGACTCTACCCCGGACTAACTAAAATTGAGAGACACTCATTCCCTACAATACTCCCCCTGGCCCCAAATGATTACGCTACTAAAGAGAAAACTTAGCTGAAAACTATATTTATAAATAATAAATACAGTTTTCGGTCAAAAAGCAAATAACGAAAGTATAACTAATACTAATATTGATTACATATAAATAAAAAAATCGCAGAGCTAAGTTTGATCATCATGTGAATAACATGAAACGATAGGTCACAGAACCATAATGTTTTTCCATTCAAATGATTTTTCAATGGTTCTCACTTGCTCCATGATCTTTTTTGCACGATTTTATCGTAAACATCCCATTCTTCATCGCCCGTCAAGATTCACTTCAAAAATGGATCGTTTCCGTTACGTTTCAGCATTGAATCGCAAATGGAAATTCTTTTGGTGAGTTGAATTTCGTTCCATTCGTGAGGAACCCAAATATCGAACTTATTAACGTATCCAAGTTGTTCTAAATGTCTTTCAACGCATGTATGTGATATGTTAAGCTTCTCTGCGATCTCTTGTGTCGTACTACGCCGATTATTTTCTATCATTGCTTTTATTTTTTCGTCAACTTCAGTTAGGCGTCCAGAGCGTGGTGCATCTTTGAGGTCAAAATCTCCGGAACGAAGACGAGCAAATCAATTCTGGCACTGGCGTTCTGTTAATGAGTTTTCACCATAAACATCACACAAATTTTTCCAAGCTTGCACTGCGTTTTTAACTTTTCGGAAATAATAGAGTAAAATGTGACGAAAATGACCGACTGGAATTTCCATTTCAAATCAATGCAAAACAATAAATAAACAACAAAACTTGAAACTTTTTATTACAAAACGTCAGCTGTCAAATACCATATACGGTCTGAAGTTTGCAATGGAGAAGATAGACTTGGAACGACTAAAGTCATCTAGCGGAAAAATGAGGCGTTATCTCCTTAAGATGAATTAGACCCAACTGAGATTTAAATTCATCAATCTCATCAATTGCTTCAACCAGCTCAGGGCCGTTACTTGCCATTGTTAACGGCGATTGCAAAAGAGAATATATTCTTAAAAGTGGCAAACTGCTTTCAAAATAAAATGTTGAAGCACACATTCAGTAAATGAATATCGATTCTAAAAATATAAAGCGTTAAACATAGTAACCATAGCAACGCATAAGCATCGATAATCTTAGAGGAGTTTAAAGCTCTCACGAAGACAAGAATGTCTAACTAGATTATTAATTGAGGTTCGATATAAGTGTCGTAAAGTTTCTTTGTGTTACAATACATAAATAAGACCTTGGTACAAAAATTCAGGTCTCTAGTGAAATAAAGCACCCTACATAAACCTGACCTTTTGAATTAAAATGTTTAAATAAGACGATATTATCAATTTTAAAACACAGGTGAGAAGAAACTTGAGGTATTTCGAATTACATACAGAAAACAGAGTCTCGGAAATCATTCAAAACATTTATGCCTAACGGCAGCATCTTCATAAATAATTAAAAATTTGTGAAGACTTACAGGTTTTTCATTCATAAATTATGATAACATAGTATAAAATAGTTAGCAATAGAAATAGTCCATGTGTACTTATGATAAAGCAGGAACAGCAGCCATGTAAATTGCGGCATCCAGGGCAAAATATACTCCAAATTGTCCCCTTGTCCGAAAGTTCACATTTATGTAAAGTCATTATAGTTGATACCAAGAAAAAAATATTTAATGTTTTCAGGAAAAATTTGATGTTTTGAATACGTAAAAAATAGTTGTTAAATTCCTCGAAACATTGTTGACCTTCAAAATCGGTATTTCAAGGTCAAATTTAATTTATAGTATAAGCGAGGATTTCAGAGTGTTTTCCTACGTGATTTGATGGACTGAATACGACAAAAATCACTAAGGTATCCTTGACTTTGAAAATATACAGTCAAGGTTACATTTCATTTTTTGCATAGGCGAAAGTTGGAGATGTCTTTCCAGCGTCATTGATGCGCTAAAAATGGGAAAAACAGTGAAAAAAAATCCTCAAAGCATCTTTGACCTAGAAAATGTCTATTTCGAGGTGACATTTTAGTTTCCAGCACGAACGCTTCAACCTCATATCTGAAGGTTACATAAAATACTGCGGCATTTATTCTCAGCGTGATCTAAGATCAACGACGTGAACGCGAAATTTTTTTTTGTTGCTATTTCGGTCTGGGAGTTGGTACATCTTTGTTGTCGGTGCACTGAGTACGAAACAAATATCATCACATATCGCAGAAACCCATCTCATCTTCAAAAATACTTGAATGTCAAAAAATTGATTTATTGTGATTATAATGTCTTACAATGAAGCTTGGAGTAGTGGCGAGTCCGAACCAGAAAATCAAATAAAAGCCGACCTTACCGTGCTTTCTTTCGAGCCAGGTGTCAAGCTCTGGGATCAAACGGTGTGTCCATCTTCCGGTCTGCATCCTTGCGCATAGCTTCCTTCACGCGAGCAATTTCCTGCTCATTGCTAACACATGCTCCTTGCGGAACAGAAAGGCCCCCAGTCTTTCCTCCGCCAATAAGTCTATTGGTGGAACGCTCGCCACGACCAGCACAGCGCTCGTCGACACAGTTCGGTATGCTGAGATAATTCTCAACGCTGTACTTCTTTGTGTCGAGGACAGCCTTCTGTGGATAGCATCGTTGTCAAGGTCGCTTGCTGCCGCTTCACGCACCTTCGTGTTCACAGAGTACAATCTGTGGGTAGCTAAAGGATCTCCTGTCCATGACCAGCGAAGCCTAGGTCTTTTCAGGAAAAATTTTGAGGCTTTTGCTGTCCAATGAACGCTTTGAGTGCCGCAGACTCTCATTGGTCTTCAGCTACAGAATTCCGACGTCATCAGTAGCACACAGGACAAAAATCCAGAAGGATTTCCGGGCATACCATGATCATTTCTTTGAAGATCTAATTTGGTGCCCTGTCGATTCCCGGCGCTGTATTGGCTTTTAGCCTACCTGCCTCTCTCTTTAGTTCTTCGAGTGTAAAAAGCTCCCAGCCTTGAATTGTGCAGGAACTTCGATCTTCTCGCGGAAATGATTTTACCTGACCCGATCAGGATTATCCAGGACGGGAGTCCTTCTTCTAGTAACCACTCTCTTGGTGACCATTTTGAAGGGGAGATCCCAGGGGTCCTTATCAACCTCACTGATCAGGTCCTTACAGCAATCGAGTCGAATTTTCTTTATGACTCGCCTCAGAGCCGATTTAACTGTTTTCCATGCCTTGTGCAGCGCGGCATCGCCCTTTGAATGTGTGAGTTTCCTCCGTGTTTTCAAGTATTCACAGCGCAGGATAGACAACTTGTTCCAACTGTACATAGAGCTCTTGTTGCGCCTGTGTCCCCAACGAGGCATCGAGTTGTCACATGCTGCAACCACTTTTGGCCTCGTCACCCGCACTACGTCTTCCAACGATCAAGCAGATTTCACCCAAACAAGCTCATCAATGAGCCTGGTTTCCTCGAGGTATTCCCAAAGCTTGTCTTCGCTGAGTCGTCTTGTTTTCCAGCAGGGGCTTCTTCCTTTGTCGCTCCTTCCTGTGTTCATTGGGTGACTCGGTTCCTGAATACTGAATTAAATTCACGGAAGGTCGCTCAAGGTTGTCACGTCGAGAACGCACCAGTCGCCTATCGTCGATTCAAGACGGCGCGCGGAAAGCGTAATATCAATTATTGACCCCATGGTCCCTCGTCTGAATGTCATCTATTGAACCCGATTTAGCATAATCCGGTCGTTGCTGGAGACCGCCTCACTAACCAGGATTCCTGTCCTATCTTGTCCCCCCCCCCCCCCCCACTTGGATGACTTACTATTGCAGTAACTGGCAATGAGGGTTCGACCGGTAGCCTCTTTGTGACTTTCCTCAAGGAGGTGAATCTGTATCTCGAGAACCTTGAGAGGATCGCCTGGGGAGAAGTAGTAGCTGTACACGCGCACCCCCGCCACCTCCACCCGAACGAATCTCGGGTCGGTGTCCAGAACGTCCCCGACGCCGTAATCGGGGTTGTAAACAAGAATCCCGGCCCTCTTTTATGCATGCTGATACCAGTCAGAGTTTTGAAACCATTTGTACTGCTTACTAATGAGCAGCAAGTCCTTCCTCCTCTACCCGGCCGTTAGCGTCAGGTCTTGGGTGTTCCTCGCCCTCCCGAGGTCTGCAGGGTTCATCGAAATCGGGCATGCCCAGTTGTAGACAGAGAGCAACAACCACCTCCTTCCTTGTGACTGCCTCGTCGAGGTCCCTGATATCTAGGGGCTAGGACTACTACTTCTTGGTTCTCCGGGTGGTCAAGACCGCCAGTCCTGCATCGATGGTGTTCACCTTCGCCTTCACTTCTTTCAGGATTCTATCAGGGAAACCCTTATAGAATCGCCCGGTCTAGCGGGCGGAGAGGGTCCTGGGGCCTTCTTTGCGCTTTCTTTCTTCTGTTGTGCTTCCTGCACTTTTACATTCTCTTCTTTTTTTATTTTTTTTCCTTTTTTGGAAATGGATCCATTACGACAACCCAAAGTGCTAAAAATCATATGTGAAACCCGGCCAACCGGTCAAATCAACGGCAAAGCTGAATATCCATGGCGCGAAGGTAATGCTCTGTATTTGGTGGGATCAGAAGGGTGTGCTGTATTATGAGCTGCTAAAACCGGGTGAACTATAAGGTGCGTTCCAAAATAAACGAGACTGAGCTAAAATAGAAACGACAGGAGCTTTGTTCTGATAAATTCGAGTTTATTTATTCAAAATAGTCCCCTCCGGCCTCGATACACTGTTTTACGCGATCCAAAAGCTTTTCGAAAGAGTGTTTCAGATCATTGACCGGAATGTACTTCAGGATGTCGGTACAAGCCTTTTGGATGGCCTCTACGGACGCAAAACGTTTTCCTTTCATGGCCAAATGCAATTTTCCGAAGAGGTAGAAGTCACAGGGAGCCATATCAGGCGAATATGGTGAGTGGTTGACGGATAAAATGTGATTTTTGGTAAAAAAATCAGTGATAAGCGTCAAACGATGGGCCGGCGCATTATCGTGCAAAAGGCGCCAACTGCCATTTTCACGGTATTGCGGCCTCACTCGGCGAATTTTCGGTCAAAATGCGATGAATTGAATCTTTTGACATGTTTATTTCCATTGCCATGTGTCGCAAAGAAGATTTTGGCTCATTTTGTATAAATTCACGCACAATTTCAATATTACTTGGTGTAATCACGAAACTTTCCTGACCGGGATGTTCGTTGTCCTTGATGTCTTCACGACCTTCTTTGAATCGTTTAAACCACTCATGGACTCTGGCACGGAATAAACAATTGTCACCATACACTTGTTTCATTAATTCAAACCTTTCAGTAAAAAAGTTTTTCTCTGATTTCAAGACTGGAAATTATATCATCAGCCGTGTCATATGTAAGGAAAAACACTCTTTTTAATGAAAAAATTTAAAAATTACGAAAAATAATTTTTTAATAATGTTTTTTGTAATAGGATTTTTCCTTACTATCGCTTCTTACCAATTTTTTGAAAATGATTGAAGTTTCTTAAATCATAACTCTTTTTTTCGGGGAAAATATTCTCTACAACTTGGCCGTTTCCAATTTTTGAAAATGAGTCAATTATTATCAAATACAGCAATTTGTTTATAAAAATTTTGTTTTGGTAAATTGATTTTTAATGATTTCAGCCATTAAAGAATTTATTTTAAAAAATTGGAAACGGTTAAGTTGTAGAGAATATTTTCGCCGAAAATATAAGCTATGATTTAAGAAACTTCAATCATTTTCAAAAAATTGGTAAGAAGCGATAGTAAGGAAAAATCCTATTACAAAAAACATTATTAAAAAATTATTTTTTGTAATTTTTAAATTTTTTCATTAAAAAGAGTGTCTTTCCTTACATATGGCAATGCTGATGATATAATTTCCAGTCTTGAAATCATAGAAAAACTTTTTTTTCCAGAGACCTGATTTTTGGCACGACAACTACCTTAATCGTCGTATTCTTACATTTTGGGTACAAAACACCGTTCATAACGTGTTTTCCCGTTCATTTTGCGGAGTGATGTGTAACTTTCAGTCACTTTTCCATAGAATCATATTTGTGTTTACACCGCTGTAACGCAACACGAACTTCCGAATATACTCGGCTGTTTCCGGAACGACTTCAGTAAAATTGAATCTAGTAAAGCACAAGAAAAAGTCTGTTCCAATGTCGTAGCAGTATTATCAGTAACATGCCAGTACTATAATAACAGGATCTGATAGAATATTGGTAGAAATGTTGATAAAATCTTGCCCATTCGTGGTGTAATATGTGATTGTATGTTCTTTAATATCTTTAGCTTTATTTATTGTGAAAAAATGGTTGCAAATGAATCATTCAAAGTATTGCGCATCGTTAGCTACAACTTTCAGTAATATATTCTTATTACGACACTTGCTCCTTGAACGAAAGGAATAGTTTTTTAAAGAATTTGAAATCCTTCTGTGGAAGAATAGACGCTTTCGAAAAATAGTGGCAAAAATTTCGAGATGAACCAATTATCTTTAAAGAAATAGAACATATAATTTAATAATATTTGCACAATGAAAAAGTTTACTACGCTTCCTACTGAAAAATAATATACATCAAATTTTTATATCTTTTCGATTCAAATCCTTTTATTTCTCAATTTTCTTTTATACGTTGCATAATTTAGCTAAAAACTAAGATTTTTAATTTTTAATGTTATCTTTAAAAATTGAAACGTAAAATATACGTATCATCAAAAAATGTCTGGATAAAAGTTTTTAGAAATTTGTTAAGCAAGCAATTCTTCTTTTTTATGGGTTTTGCATATCTCAAATAGATTGACTGGAAAATGAAATTTTATTATTGATATAGTTCAAGATGAAAATGGTCAATTCTTTTGAAGTTTTGTCAATTATAGATAGTTAATGGACTACTTCTTTCTTTTTAAGTCCTGATAAGGTGTACTAAAGCCCATTTCAATCTGAAATCCGTTTGATAGTTTTGTCTACAGACAACGAAAACAACGATGGAGGAAAAGAGACAGGGAGGGTTGAAAAAACCCTGTTTTCAGACTCAGGGGTTCATGGAACGTGGACATTTTTTTTAAAAAGTAGATGTAATATTTTACATAAATTGACATCGATAATAAGTGTCTATAATTTAACCTTGAGGTTATACATCACTTTCTTGATTCCTATCTTACCGACACTTTATGGCCAGCAAACTCATGGCTATGCATGATGAGAAATCGAATTAAGGGGTTAGGCTACTCTAGACTCTGCTAAAAAAACCGTTAGAACCCGATAGAACCCTCTTAGGACATGAGTCTCTACCTGAGTGTAAACGGATTTGTACACGGTTTTTGCAGATGGGTCCTGCCCTGGCTTTTATCGAATCCTAAAAAGGGTTCTAAAGAGTTCTAAATGGATACAAAAATTGTGCGACTATCGGGTTCTATACGAAACCAAACATTGTTACGCTAGGCCCTTTCAGACACGCAGATCGCACGGCCAAATTTGTCAATCTATGTCCCCGCTATAACCCGTTTAGATCCTGTTAGACGCCCATACTTTTGATTCAAGAAATCTCTGATAGAAACACGGTAGACCACTCAGAGTACACTTTGACCAAATTTGTCAATCGATGTCCCCGCTATAACCCGTTTAGATCCTGTTAGACGATCATACCTTCGATTCATACAAGTAAAATCCCTGATAGAACCAGGGTAGACCCGTTTAGAAATCCAGAACGCACTTGACTAAATTTTTCAATTTATGTCCCCGCTGGGGACCGTTTAGACCCCGATAGACGCCCATACTTTCGATTCGAGAGATTCTTGATAGAATCGTGGTAGACACATTTAAACACCCAAAGTGCACTTCGGAAGAATAATTTTCATATACTGATCCTGGACAGTAGCCAGGTATACCCTGTTAGGTCCCGTTTCCCAAATAAAATAATATAATTTGGCTACCAATTACCCATTTAGAACTCGCTTACACCCGGATAGCATTCCAGAATTATGTTATAATTTCCCGGTAGAACCCAGGTAGGTCCGGATAAAGTGCCAGAGCTTATGATGGGAACCTACCCGGGTTCTAAATGGCGTTTTACCCGGTTCCAAACATGGTTCTAACGGTTTTTTTAAGCAGGGAAGGCAGACAAAAATAGGCATATTTTGTGATTTTTTTCAGTGAAACCATGAAATAAATCGAGATTACAAAATAAGGTTTTTATTGTACACTTAATTGACTGCACAAATAATTATGATAATCATGATTTTTTTCTACTTAAAACTTTGAATGCGTTTATCTCAAAACTGCAAGTTTCCAGTCAGCCGGACACATTACTCAAATAAATTTTAACCAATGCACTTAAAATTTTAACTGTATATTTAGGATTACATTGTCCAAGGAAGTACGTAGGATTTTTTTAATATATTGCATAGTTCCTTTTTATTCGAAAATTTCTGACGATTTTTTAATGGAATTTTATGCTTTTTTACATTAGAAGTGCGCCACTTGAGCAAAAATCAATATATCAAAAAAATCCTACTCATTTCTGTAGCTATTCTTATGTGTAATCAAAAAAACTTCAGTGACTTATCATAATGCAAAAATTACAGGAGCTGTTTGTCCGGCCGTGGACCTTCCAAAATTAAAGGCATAATTGGAAAAAGCTGCACAGTTGCCATTTTCATATCTATCATTTTAAATGATTTATTTTGTTAATGATTAATTATATATAATATAATTAATTAAAGTTAAGGTAGTTGATCCACGAAAATTATACTTCAGGCAAAAATAGATAATTTTGCTTTCAAGAATAGAAATATTATTATTGAAGGGTTATTTTGGAAGAAAAAAGATTAATTTCCATGAAAAAAATTTGAAATACAGAAAAAAAATTTTATTAATAAATTTTATTTTTGCCCCAACTTTTTTTCTTATCGCGTCTTACCAAATGTTAAAAACTATGCGATTTTAATAAATTACAAATCACTTTCTCAAGAAAAAGATTCCCTACAACTAAACCATTTCCAATTTTCGAAAATGAATAAATTATTATCAAATTCAGTAATTTGTTTATAAAAATTTAGCTTTGGAAAATTTTTGTTTAATGGTTTCAGCCATTAAAGAATTTACTTTTAAAAATCAGAAATAGTAAAGTTGTGGGAAATATTATCTCTGAAAAAATGATTCATGATTTATTAGAATTGCATAATTTTTTAAAATTTGGTAAGAAGCGATAAGAAAAAAAGTTGGGTCAAAAATAAAATTCAATAATAAAATTATATTTCTGTGTTTCAAATTTTTTTCATGTAAAATAATCTTTCCTCTTTCAAAATAGCTCTCCAAAAATAATATTGCTATTCTTGAAAACAAAATTACATATCTATTTTTACCTGAGGTCTAATTTTCGTGGATGAAAACTACCTTAAAAAGTAATATACTAAAAAAGTAAAGTTAATTACATGTATTATAAAAACCCTATTTTGAAATCTCGATTTATTTCATGGTTTCACTGAAAAAAATAACAAAATATGCTTATTTTTGTTTGCCTTTAGAGTGACCTAATTTCTTAACAAGCTGCGAAATATAATATAACATAATCCATGATCCTCAATAAAAAAATATTTTATGTGCCTCCGGTACGTAAAAGCGTTTTTACGCTACAGTGGAGAGTAGCGTAATCTTGTGTATTACGATACAGAGGAACATAATGTAGAAATTGAATTGCGCATGTGCCTATTACGATGCAGCGGAGCGTAATCTTCTTCTTATTATTCTTCTTCTTCTTCTTTGTACAGCGTTGGCACCGTACTGACAAAGCCTTGTACATTTGAACCATGCATGGGTCTATTACAATATGATACTACTACACAAGATCGAGAAAATCGAAATGGCGGGAAGTATTCGCGAAATGTCAAGTAATATGGGCGATAATCACGGCAATTTCGACCTTTTCAGATTGGATTCGAGTGTACGCATAAAAACTCGTATATGCGCCGAAGTCACATAAAATAGAATATGTGCCAATGCACACAATTCTGCTAATTACGAAACTCGCTTAAAATGCTCGCAAGACTGATCTCGCCTCTGCTTCGATCTCCTGCGAGTATTGTCGCTCGTCGCGTAATAATCCTCATTATGCGCCTAGGCACATAATATACTATTGAGATCTGATAAATCTATTTTATTGAAATTTTAAGTTTACAAGTTGAAATTAGTATATTATGTGCCCAGGCACATAATGAGGGTTATTACGCGACGAGCGACAATGCTCGCAGGAGATCGAAGCCCAGGCGTAGCTGAGGCAAAGCCGAGGTGCGATCAGTCCTGCGAGCATTTTAAGCGAGTCTCGTAATTACCCGAAATGTGTGCGTTGGCTCATATTCTATTCTGTTTAAATGTACAAGGCTTTGTTAGTACGGTGCCAACGCTGTATGAAGAAGGAGAAGAAGGTGAGTAAAAATTTCCCAAGTGAGCCCATGATTTTCGATGCTGTGACAAAAATAAAAAAAAATTCTGAAATATAATCTACTCAGTAGTTGAAAATTGCAACGTGAAAATTTTTCAAAGAGCCTTATTTGTTTATTGCCAATAAAAGTTTGAAAAATTTTGTATCCTTTGAATAAAAAATAATTTTCTCCTTATCTATTCATGGTAAATTGATGAAAATTTGAGAGGATAGTTAGAAACAAATGCAACGAATAGTAAAATTCCCAAAATTGTCCTAATGTTATTTGTTGCAACTTTTTTTTTTGTTTTTTCATAAACAAATGCTGATTTGTCCCTGTTCTACACACGATAAATCAAAATTTTATACATCAAAAGAAGCTCTAAACGTTTAAACATTTTTGTGCTCGTTCTTTGGGTTGATAATAATTAATATTGTTTAGCGCTGCGCTGCGCTGCACGATCTGCAGCATTCGCTCGAGTGGCTCGTTCACAGGCGTATCTTTGCGTTTCATTAAGGGACGGTATAATTATTCAAATGACAAAAAGAGGTTGTATGGAAAGGTTGAATAGTATTATTTTCTTAAGACAGTACAGCTATTCCGAGAAGCTCAGAGTACAATAAACTTTTGGAAAAAAATTTGAATGCGATTTTCTCGAAACAGCGTTTTCCTGCACTGCGTACACGATTAAGAATGTGACACGATTAAGAACCATGCAATTTTCGACGATCTAAACCAGGTTCCCCCTTTAATGAAACTCAAAGAAACGCCTGTAAACGAACCGCTCGAGTGAACGCCGCAGCTCGCGCAGCGTGGCGCTAAACAATATTAATTATCATCAACCCGAAGAACGACTACAAAAATATTTAAACAAGTTTAGAATCTTTAACGTTCAGAGCTTTGTTACGTCCGAAAACGCACAAACGTACATCATATGAAATGATGTTCGCTTTTAGGTCAACGCCCGCGCGCTATAACCTAGGGAACGACCTAGCGTGATTAGAGGTTTCAGCAACAACCTTATTCATAGAAAAATTCGCCTTCAGCTAAGAAAATAATTTAACGCTATCTGTAGATTCGTGATTAGTTTTCTCAAGACCAAGAGTCAATTCACCAATCAAATATATCACCTATCCCAAATTCCCTGCTAAAGCATTTGTCTTAATTAAATCGATGCAAAACAGTGTGAAAATGCTTAGAACTAAATTCGGTATAAATGAATAAAGACAGGTTGATATTGAACCATGTCGTCTCCGATTGAATCATTGCAAACCAGTTATTGGAACGGTTAGCACTGCATTCAGATTTGATGAATGTAGAACTATTTGATGTAAGATGTTATATTCGATTGAATCAGTGCAAACCTATTATTGGAACAGTTAGCACTAGATTTAGTGTAAATTAAATAAAGAAATATTGATATTAAAATGTGTGTAAATTAAATAAAGAAATATTGATTTTAAAATGTTTGTTCAATTGATTTAGTGCAAACCAATTATTGGCACGGTTAGCACTAAATTCTGTATAAACGAATAAGGAAATGGAAAAAGTTCAGATTTAACTTAAAATTTGTATTGTTTTTAACTTAGAATTTGGAGAATAAAACCTTTAAGTTAGAAAGGACAATTAAATAATCTTTACTTACTTGTGAATTTATATTTTTATTGATTGGACGAAAAAGTACAGTGCGTTGCCTTCGAAATTCTTGAATTTGTTTAAGTAACTGTCAGCTGACAGTTTTACAAAATTGAACTAAAACTTGCAGGATTTAACGAGGGACGAGAGTCCAACTCGAACTGACTTTCCATGAAAATTGTCGCCGTATTTATATGGTTTTTTCACCATAAGTAAGACGAAGTGAGTATGAGGATGTAGACTTTGATCCAGGTGACCCCATAATCACTTCCCCTTTTCCAAATTTAAATCTAGTTTGATTTTCTATTCTTTCGATTTCCTGTTTGTTAAGTTCTATTTTATTTTTAACTTAAGTATTTAGAAGGAAATTCTAAAATCCGTAGTTATTCTAAATGCAGTGCCTTGAGTTTGGGAAAGCGATCCTTCCTGTATATTTTACATTTATTGCTCTCTGCACTCCAGGTCAGTTGCATACTGCTATAATGCTCATTTCCTGTATATACTGGATTAGAATTTTCCCACGAATTACTATTTTCTATTTGCTACTTAAAAATAAAAATAAAAATGAAATATCTAAGATTTATGTAGGATGTAACAAATCGCTGTTTAAATTTCCTATTCCACACAAATATTAATAACTTAAACTTATGCAGGATGTAACACCCCCCTCCTAAAACGCTTACTAGTAATTTTTGAATTCTAGTGAGCGTGCGCTGCGTTGATTGAAGTTCCTCGTATCCTGCATGTGCTGTATGCTACACGTTGTTCATCAGAGGTTCGTGTACCTCAAGGTGTATATGTGAAGAACTTCCTTTTAGCCTTTTCTTCTGATTCTTGTGTACTAGTTGACACGTCACATTCCTCCGTTTTTGAAATTGTGCTGTAGAGAGGTTGACTTTGGTCTTCTGCTTGAACTGATTCAACCTTGTGTTGGACGTTATTTGACTTGGTTGGTCCTTGGTCAGTGGATGTTTTACCCAGCATAGTGAAACATTGCGTCAGTGAGCTTAGAATGGCTTCGAACATGTGTATGGACCACCCATAAATGCGATGTAATAGAAAACCGTTTATGATGACTTCTATTACCATCTTGATCGCTTGGAATATTAATAATATTGCTATGACTCCTGCACTGGACGTCCCAAATGTCATAAATTTCTCCCACAACCTGTCCCAGGTTGATTCTATTAACTTCTCCATAGTATCTTCATTCATCAGCTTCATTAGAGTTCCATTATGGTCAGCTACAGTATGTCCATGCATCTCTCGAGCTACGTCGTTCAATAAGGAAGACTTTTCAACAGGAAACATAATCCTATCTCGCAGTTCTTCTAGGTCTTTCTCTGTGTAAATCACACTCGTGGCTAAAGATGCTGGGCTGATGTATTCCCAAGTTGCTTGGGCCGAGGGTTGTATTGTGATGGGTTCTACCCCTTCAGTTGGTTTAGGTAGTAATTTATACCAACTACCTTCAACTAGGTAATACGAAGGTAAGATCGTATTACAAGGGACCTTTGTGCCTCTTGCTTTAATTATGTGTGTTCTGGGTGTCAAGAAGTAAGTTGAATTTCCTTTCATCACCTTGAGTTCTGCGTAGCACTCATCTCCATGTTGAACCATAACCTCAACTGGTATACATTTTATTACGTGGACCACTTCTCCTGCGGTTACTGCCATATATCCAGGTCTCTTCATCAAATTGTAGGCGAACTCATCCGGTGCCTGTGTAGCAATAGCTAGTGCATTCTTTAGTGTTTCTCTTTCTAGGTTACATCGTTGTAGTAGAACGTCTCTATACAAGTTTCTAATCTGCGTTTTAATATGCTTCTCTACATATATGAACTTTGAATTTACATAGGCAAATAAATCTAGGTTGTCTACAGCTAATTTGTAATTGCCTGCAAATGATTCCCACTTAACAGTCTCAAAAATACCTAACTTAGGATGTTCAGTGCGAAAAACAGTATATCCGCAAACGCTATCCGCCGATTTTATCATTAGATCGAAGGTTATGTCATCTGTTGCCAACGAGTATACAGTCTGGACATGATTACGAACTAAATCATTAATTTTATTTGCATATCCTTCATATAAAATGCTATACTTGTAAAATTTACAGTTACATACAGGAATGGGATTCCAAAATGTATACCCACCTTCTACGTCCATGCCAGTTGCGTCTGATAAGGTGCAAGGTGTACCGGAGCGTAATTGTATCAGATTATTGGTTAAATCTACTTTAGCTTTTTGCTCTTGCAGGGTTACCTTTATTGTTCCTTGAACTACTACCGCTTCCCAATCTCCATAAGGATCTGAATATGAAGCTCCGTTACACCTACCTCCGTTATCTAGATATCCTGCGAAAAGCATGGGGCGCATTGTAGTACTATTTATTTTGACACTGCTGATAATATGATTGCCGAATCTAAGTATTCCAGTGGTATAAAATTGTCTACAAGTTTCCTTGCTTATGTCATACAAATACTCATGTTCTCCATGTTTTACAATTGAGATGTGTGAATACATTCCACAATAGAAAACCGTACGATGAACTTCAAGCTTACATTGAATAGCCTGAGTTTCTACAAATTCATTTACTTGTAATAATTGTACATATTTCCTTGATACATTAAGTGTATTCGAAGGCATTTGCCATGGCCCTACACCTAACAACGATATTGTTGTTATATTCAATGATCGCGATCCGCAGTCATACCCAATTAGTGCTGTTGTGGCTTCAAACAGCAAGACCAAAGATAAGATTGCGAACATCTGTAATCAGAACATGAATATAGTTATTCATCTTCTGAGCAATCCCTTTTTGTTTTTAATTTTTCCCAATGACTCTGGAGTTTCTCCTCGTACACATAATCCGAAAATATACTTTCCGTTACTCCTTTTGGATTCGTTGATACTACCTATTCGTAACGTTTGTTTACGTGGAATTTTATTTGCTTCTATTAACCATCGACTACCTTCATCGCAAGGACTTCCATCGCTAGCTACAATATATACGATATTGTCTTTACGGAATTGTAATAATTCCTTAGTTTCGACCAGATTTCGAGAATACGGAGTCTGTATCGAAATTTCTGCTTCTGATTGATGATTACTCCCGCTCGTCGACCTTTTCCTTAACTCCTGCGGGTTGCCAATTTCTTTGTCTGCTACCTCTTGTCTTGAAATTGCATTCTGGTTAACCTCGGTATCTGTAGAGGATAGTTCAGAGCCTGTGGTTTTGATATCAATGTCCAATCCCTTGAGGCTCGTTCGATTTTCACTGGGTTCATCATTGGTGGGACTAGTTTGATAATTTTTTAAAACTTTCTTCTTCTCAGGTAACCTCGCTTCCGCTTCATAATCGCTCTCAATATCGCTCTCGGCGTAATTGATCACTTTGTTCTGATTTCGTTTTGTTGTTCGTGCTTGCATTTTGGTTGGGATGACCCTTTTGGACTTTGGTTCCTCTGTTTGGGCGTTTGTTTCCTTTACACTACTTTTCATCAAGGCTTGCCTACGAGTTATCACGTTAATTTGTTTATACTCAACTGGGTTTCTTGAAAGGGCATCTGCGTTAGCATTCATTCTCCCAGGCTTATATATAATTTCATAATCATACTCAGATAACTTGAACCGCCATTTTTGTACTCTGGTATTTATATCAGCTGTTTTAAACCATATTAGGGGTTGGTGATCCGTGACTATCGTAAATTTCCTACCGAATACGTAAGGCCGAAATGTCCGTACTGCATGTATTACTGCTAGTGCTTCCTTTTCATAAGTATCGTATTTTAGTTCTGGTCCTCTTAATACTCGTGATGTATAGGCCACAGGCAGGTCGCTTCCAATTTTTCCCTGCGATAGAATCCCGCCGACAGCATAGCCAGACGCATCAGTTGTTATTAAAAATGGTTTGCTCATGTCTGGAGATTGTAATAAAGGCGCAGTACACAGAGCTTCTTTCAATTTCGTGAATGCTTTTTCCGCATCTTCGAACCAATAAAAGGTTTCATTTTTCTGTAATAATTTGGTTAGTGGCTTAGCAATCCTAGCGAAATCTTTTATAAAACGCCAATAATATCCTGCCAATCCTAGGAACTGTCTAACTCCCTTCACATTCTTAAGTCTGGGGAATTCTTTAACTGCTTCTATTTTCTTAGGATCGGAGTTAAGTCCTTTAGCGCTAATAATGTGCCCTAAATATGTGCCTTCTCGTCGTAATAATTCACATTTCTTTGGTTCTAGCTTCCAGCTAGCTCTACGTAGTCGATTCATTACCTCGTCAAATATTCTTCCATGTTCTTGAAGAGTTTTAGCGTAAATGACAATGTCGTCCATGTGTACAAATATGCCTTTTCCTATCATTCCACCAAGAGTTATGTTCATTGATCTTTGATATTCTGGTGCTGCATTACGGAGACCAAAAGGCATCCTTACAAATTCGAAATGTCCACTAGGAGTCGAAAATGCTGTTTTGTGAGCATCAGCCTCGTCCAAGGCAATTTGATGAAAACCCGAAACACAATCTATCACTGTAAAGTATTGTGCATTACCCACTTTATCAAAAATATCGGTAATGTTAGGGAGCGGGTATGCCATAGGGATGGTTTTTTCGTTTAGCGGTCGAAAGTCTAATACTACACGCCATCTGGGTTTGCCGCTTTGGTCTGGTTTTTTGGGGACTACCCATAGGCTGGTATTGTAAGGTGACCTTGACGGCCTTATAATTCCTTTCTCTAATAGTTCGTTTACCTGTTTTTCTACTTCTTCCCTCAAACTGTGAGGAAGTCGATATTGCTTAGTATTGACTGGGTAGTCATCAATAGTGAGAATTCGATGTTTACTCACGTTGGTACAAGATAATTCGTCGCCTTCTAATTGAAATCTATCCGAATGTTTCTCAATTAGTTTATTCATCTGTTCTCGTTCCACTTCACTTAAATGGTCTAGTTCTAACAATTTGTTCAACTTCTCGAGACGAGTTTCATCCATGACGCCGTTTCCAGAATTATTATCCTTGTTGTATATTGAAAATATTCTGAGATGATCTACACCAATTAGGTAGATATTGATTCGCTAAACTAATGTAAGCTTCCCAAATATCACTGCCACCGTTATCTGACCCATTATTTTGATATTCGTTTATTTGATTTGATCCGTTTGAAACGTTGCTTATTTCTAATTCCGTTAAAAATACTTCTGTTTCAGAGATACATATGTCTTTGTACTCGACTGGTTTCCTAACCTTAAATATTGGTCGCTTTTCACCGACCTTTATGAATTTCTGCTCAAAATCTAACAAAGCGTGTGAATTTTCAAGGTATTCGACATCCAATAATCCTTCACAAGGGATTGGAAAGTCTTCTGAAACTATCTGAAAATTTGTCCGATGACCAAATATTGTAATCTCTGCTGAACCTAAAGTTTGAATCACGTCTTCGCCGATCCCTTTTAAATATACAATTTTATTAATATCTATCTCACAATCTGCCGGTAGGGACCCTATTTTGATCAAATTCCCTTCTGACCCTGTATCTATTAAAAATTGTCCAATATATTTCAATTCGCGATTCAAAACATCTATTAATGGTAATGTCTGTTCGCTTAGAAGTTGGTTGACACTGAATATCCTATCAGTGTTGCTATGTTTCCGATATCCTTTATTTTGCTTAAATGGTATCTTTTGGTTGCTAAAGTATACATTTTTATTGGCAAAGTCTATGATCACCTTGTTCTTGTTAACAAACTCTACTCCCAAAATGCCATTATAAGGGATCTGTATTGAGTCCTGAATAACATGAAATTTGATCAACTGGTTGAACAATTTTATATTTACTGTTCCAGTTGTAATAAACGGATCATCCGAAATTCCCTTTATCCATATTCATTCGTTATGATTTACTTTAACACCATGTGGCAGAGCATCTGATTTTATTACGTTTCCTTGTGATACAGAATCTATCATCAAATCTATTTTTCCCTCAATGTAGGGATACCTAAAAGATACAAACGGAATTAACACGTACATCTTATTCATTCTAATGGTAAAAGTTCGCAGTCCTGATTTTCTGTCTGACGAAAGTTTGTTGAGCGCATTTGGCGTTGCGGAATCTCCGTTTCTGCGCTCATACTCGGGAGATCTTGTCTGTTTCCCGCCCGTGACAATAGTTACAATTTTTATTCGTGTTTATTCGACATGTAGCAGCTGTATGTCCAATCCTCTTACAAACTTGACAGCTTAAATGTGATCTGGCCTCCATTTGAGGGTTGGACCTGCCCGCTGCGAGTCTCGATTGGAAACACCGACTCGCGATGTGTCCTACCTTACCGCATATTTGACAGTTGTCTATTCCAGTGCCTTGAGATCGACACAGCCTTGCAGAATGTCCTTGTTTTCCGCTTACCTGACATATCATCTGCATTAAATATTTGGGATACATATGTTCCCTGTTTCACTCCCTTATGTTGAGAAGAGTCTTTAAATTTACCTCTACCTCTTCTTAATGCCTTCCTGGCTTGTACTAACCTTTCCGCCTTAATTGCGTTTTCAACAATATGCTGCATGTCTTCAGCATTTTCTATCCTTTGTTCAATTTCAGTTTTTAAACCCCGCTTGAAACACTCTACTGAATTACTTTCAATCGATGCCTTGAATCGTGCTTCGATAATTCCGGTATTAACCCTTTGCGTCTCAATAATACGCCTACCCAGATCGCGAATTCTATTTACAAATGAAATTACTGTCTCGTTATCCCTTTGATATTCATTTCTCATTTCCCCTAAAAGTTGGTGTACCGTTTTTGCAGGTGCGTAAATTGCTTTGATGAAGTCTTTTAGTTCTCCTATTGTTGCGAATGCCTGACCATAAATAGCCTCGCGTGCTTCGCCGGTCAATTTCGACCTGATTAGTTTTGCCAAATTTGGCTCGTTTTCGTCTGTTATCATTTCCTTGGCTTCGTCGCATCCTTCTAAAAATACGCTTAATGGTATATTTTCTCCGTTGAACTCTGGAACCACGGTTAAAACGTCTTTCAATGGTATCGCTTCAACTGCCATCGTTGATCTGCTACTCCCTGGTAACGATTTATCTAGGGTTTTGTCTAGAGCTTTAGCCCTTGGTTCAGGTTTCAAATTAATTTTTGGTTCAGTTTTAGTTCCTTTGCCAGATTCTTCTTCTGAATCGCTGCGAGGAATCGATCTAGTTGACATGAAAGGATCGAATGCCTCAATTTCCCTCCTAAGTTCCTCGTTGCCTTTTGATAAATTCCGAGTTATTCTCGAATTATTCATTAATTGATTTTATTTGACTGAATTTAAAAAAAATATATTTTTTTTGAGAAAATTAATCAATAAAGATAGAACTAGTATTACTTTATTTAATATAGGTGAATTCAGGTAGATAACACTATAAATTAATTAGACGCAAAATTGAATTTATTCTTATTTATCTTATTTTATTTATTTATTTGTCTTACAGCTCAATCGGAGATGTCTGATTCTCCGAATAGGTCCCTGAGTTTGCTTCTTAATTCTATTTCTTTCCTACTCCTAGGTTTTTTCTCTAATTGAGATACGCGATGTACATAAATATAATTTTGTTCAAAACAGTTGTTACAAAAATTACCCTTTGGTCTTATTGCACACGTCGCACAAACTAAAATTGGGCGTGAATCTAAAGTTGAATTTTGTACCCTTCGACCGGGGTTGAAATGTACCCGTTGACGCTTAGGAAGTGTCCCTAAATTAACAGATTTTCCAATAGTCGGCGGAGGATCATTACAAAATATTTCCTCGTCCGATCGAGGAGAAGTAACTAGGCATATTAACGGTGGCCTATAAACAGTTCTTAACTCCACCACTTCAGGTAAAGTTTATTGAGAAATCCTTATTTGTTCTCCTAAATCTTCTATCTTATATTTCATTAAGACCACCTCGTTAATAATAATTTTCGGTCTTCTTTTGGTTTTGCCCCGCCGCTCCTTACAGGGAGGACAGCTGGTGACGTCTCTGAACGTTGCTATTAAGTTGAGTCCTTCCCTGTCAAATTCTTCTTGCAACTGCTGTGTCCGCCTCCTAAGTCTTTCACGAGTCTTTTTATTATATTTTCTCTTTTCATTTTGGGTCTTAATACCAAAATCTTGTCTCTCCACTGAAAATAAAACAAGCTTTGTCAAAAATTGTATTAAACCTTCAAGTTACGCAATGAGGTTAAGATTTCTTCTTGAAATTCTATGAAACGTGCGTAATTTTCATTCAATTCGGTGATTTGTTTATTTAATTTTTCATTTTCCTCTTTAATTTTCTGATTGTCTTTTTCCAATTACTTCAAACCCCTTTCAAGTTTCTGAAAATTACTGCATAAATACGCTACAGTGGACCAGCGATCCTCATCTAAATCTTCTAATTCCGAATTCCTTTCTACAGCCTTTCTTAAATTCTTGAAAATAATTACTTCCGAAATCGACACCTCTAAATTGCTCAACATAATATCGGATTGTAATTACGTTTGCCCATTTGGGTACTTCGTACATCCGACAGACTTGATGACCTGATCTACGACTATAGGAATATTCGAAAAACACCTTATGAAATATAAGATGATGCTTGGTACTCTCTAAATGACTATTACGGCTATCCCCCCGGGGCCTCCAAAAATATTCCTTGTTACGTCCGAAAACGCTCAAACGTACATCATGTGAAATGATGTTCGCTTTTAGGTCAACGCCCGCGCGCTATAACCTAGGGAACGACCTAGCGTGATTAGAGGTTTCAGCAACAACCTTATTCATAGAAAAATTCGCCTTCAGCTAAGAAAATAATTTATCGCTATCTGTAGATTCGTGATTAGTTTTCTCAAGACCAAGAATCAATTCACCAATCAAATATATCACCTATCCCAAATGCCCTGCTAAAGCATTTGTTTTAATTAAATCGATGCAAAACAATGTGTGAACATGCTTAGCACTAAATTCGGTAAAAATGAATAAAGAAAGGTTGATATTGAACCATGTCGTCTCCGATTGAATCAGTGCACACCAATATTGGAACGGTTAGCACTAAATTCTGTATAAACTGAGATGCAGGTCTTACCCGTGACCTGCCACTCTTATTTTTGGCTACCCAACGGATTTTATTTCGACTCGGAACGACCCGAAATAAAATATTTTCTTTATTTTCTTTGTTGAGCGCCAGTCACTCCGGTTAGTGACAAAATTTCTTCCAGAAGTAATGAAACTCGAAATTAACCAACACAAGGCGGGGTCAAAAGGTCACAACACATTACCGGGTAAATAATGATAGTCAGAATTTGATCAAACAATGTAAAATAGTTTAAAAAGCTTTATTGTAAATGAACAAGATTCGATATAAATTAAAACAGGATAGGAATAACAAAATCAAAATTCAGGATCAGTAAACAAAATGATATAAATCTCGGAACTTTCCGAGCCACGCGACAATATGGCGAATTCGACTTATTCTAGCGCGCGTCACCACCCGCGAGAACTAGACTCGACTAATTTAGTTCAATAAATAGACCGTTACTTCGGCGAGAAAAAGTGATGTTAATTAATAAAGAAATGCAAACAAGAAAAAGAGAGAAACACTCGCGAGTACAATAGAGGGGCGAAGTGGTCTCGGCGTGTGTGACAGACGCCATAAAGCGTTCAAGTCAATAAGTCAATCTGCTCTGAATTCCGAGCCACTTGCCAAAAGAAAATTATATAGAAGGCACTCACGCTACCTGTACTACGTCCTGGAGCTCCGGAATGAACCTCAGAACGAATTCTCCCTCCATGGTAAACAGTTAACCTCCAAATTCTCTTTTAAATGGCTGACGAGTCTTAGGTAACACCTGACGCTAACAGTCGCAGGACGAGAGTGACGATGGCCGACGCGACGCTGACAGAATTCCCGACCTGCCCCACGAATTACACGCGTGACCCAATCGCGGACTCGGAAACAGGTCACATGTCCAACATCCAATAGATGAAGAGGCAACTCGTGCCTAGTATAAAAATTGCCCTGGGCAAATAACTTTCTTCAACACGCGATTCTCTCAATTACAATGAACGGCGCTTACAGTGGATTGACACTATTGCAATTAGTGTTCATTTCCATCGAACTGCATAAATTTAGCATCACCAAATATACAAGATGCTAAATATCAAATATGTTTCATATCAAGCCCCAGGGCCTATGCGCCCTAGGGTACATTTTCCGGGTCACGTGGTGGCATCTGGTCGTCTGCTGTGTCGCTCTCGAACGATCGATGATGGTGGTAATCGAAGCGTCGATCCATCGTGGCTCGAAACTCGACATGGCGGCCAGTGTTTATGTTGATTCGGTAGCCGGTAGTGTCTCGTCTCCAACGCTGCTGTCCTCCGGTGCTGTTATCTTCGTGTTGCTCATGAAACAGACAGGACAGGAAGCGTGAGTGCGTGTGGTGCGCGAAAGTGTGTTTCGAGTGCTCTCGGGTGACGACGAAGTGCGGGCTCTCGTCTCACGACTTTTTACCCGGGGACATAACCCCACCTGTCACCGGTGAGTTTTCTAAATTAAACAATTTTCCTTGTGACGGGTAAAATTTACCATGTCACAACTCCCCCCACCTTAACCGGGGACTACAGGTTGCTTGAGCTTCCTCTGGCAAGTTCAAAACAACATGGAGGACCCGAAAAGAAACAAAAAACTAACCCCGGGGCGCACTTCGCCCCTCCCGTGAGCACTCGGAAGCAAAACAAAAGCAATAAGCTCCAAACCAAAATAAACATAAAGCACAAACAAGCAAAAGAAATAATCAAAGCATGGGTCAGGAGCCACACTGGTTCCGATCCCACCAAAATCATAGGCCTAAGAAATCAACAATAACACATGCCAAAAATCATAATAAAAGGCAAAATCATAAAAGCAAAAATCATAACAAAACTGCATAAGCAAAATCATAATAAAATGCATGGGCAAAATCATAAAAAAAAAACAAAGCAGTTAGGCAATCGGGTATACTTTACCTAGATACCGGTGATTCTGCTCGGAAGATTCCTCTGGTTAGGGTCAACTTCCGGGTCATCTCACCTTTCCAGCCTTAATAAATCCTAAGCTTAGGCCCTAAAACTCTTATCACTAACCAGAACTTTAAGATCGAATCTTTGCCCCAATTCTTACTACAGCCTAGTAACCAAAATTCTTCTAATTTAAGCCATAATTCTCCTAATCCTAATCTCCCTGAGTTATAAGTCAGAATAAGGGAAGGCGCAATACCGGGTCCCAATAAATACGAGGGCAAATACAAAATAAATTCTCTTTATTTCCTTCCCCTATGCCCCTCGGGGCTTACAAGTCAAAGGGAGTAGCGGCGATGTACGGCTCGAGTCCTATTCGTCCCTGGTCCTGCGTTCCCGGACGCCATTACGCCAATCGGCCTCATGAATGGCACGCTGATGGGCGGCTACAATCTCCGGGCGCCGGACGAGGTACTGGTTTGGCCTGGCCTTCCTTCGGCCCGCCAGAACCTCATCCGACTCCCAAAGCTCCGAGCATGTCGGGCAAGTGGCTTTCGTCCTCCCCGGCTCACCGCACCCGAAACAGACCACCACGTTCGGGCGGCGGCAATCCGGAGAGCCCCGTTTGTGTCCCCTTACCCCGCATGCCCAACAGGCCTTGTAGGGTAGCCGATAATCCGGCCTTGGTTTAGGGGCTCCCCTACGTAACCACTCCTCCCTGCTTAGTTCCTGGGGCAAGGCCCTCACCCATCGTGCCTCGTCTAACATCTGCTGGTCCTCCTTGGGAGTCGGCTCCCTCAGCGGCTTTGCCTCCTCTCCTCTTCGAGGCCATGGTTCAAACGGCCCTGGCTTGGTCGAGGCCACTTCAATGCTGATGGGGGGACTCGGAAGCTGAAAGAAAAGGGGACAGGGAACCTACATTACTCATTTTGCTCCTGGACCTTTAAAATATCATTTCCCTGAGTATCCGCCTTCATTCCGATCCTCGCTGGCGACGTAAGGTTTCAAATGTCTAACGTGCTCCTTGCCTGCATACTTCCCTCTGGAGTCCACCAGACGGAAAACTACCGGGGATAAACGTCGCACCACTTTATGCGGTCCGGAATATTTGTCCGACAACTTCGCCGCGATGTCCTTCTCCTTGTTTGACAATACCCGATCGCGTTTAAGGACCAAATCGCCGACCTTAAAATGCCTTTCACGTCGGTGCTTGTCATAGTACTTAGCCTGGGTCTCATAAGCGCGATCTAAATTCCTCGTGATCAAGTCTCGGAGATGGCTCAATCTTCTCATTCCTTCTAACCACTCCGAGGGTTCCGGGGCACACCGCTGTTGCTTAATCTCTACTTCGTTACGCAACGAACGATATGGCAAAGGCTCCCTACCGAAATTCAAAAACGCTGGGGTAACCTTAAGGGACCCGTGAACCGCGGTATTGTATGCGAACCGGAACTCGTGCAAGTGTAAGTCCCACTCCTTATGATCATCCCTGAGAAAGGCCACAATCATAGTTTTCAATACTCGATTGACCCTCTCAGTGGGATTTGCCTGGGCATGATACACCGGATTAGTGGTATGAACAATACCCAGGCCCTTGCACGTCTGCTCAATCAGGCGGTTAGAGAACTCGGTGCCATTGTCCGTATGGACAACTTCCGGGGCACCCCAACGCGACACGACCAGGTCCTCAAACTGTCGTTTGATCGTGGGTCTGTTGGCAGTCCTGATTGGCACCACTTCCACCCATTTAGTAAATAGGTCTTGGAAAACCAAGACGTATTTATGGCCAGTCTTGCTGCGTGGAAAAGGGCCCATCACGTCGCTCGCCACCACCGTCCAGGGTTGCTCGACAATGCGTTGCCCCATCAAGCCAGCCGGTCGGTCTTGTTCGACCTTGGACCTCTGGCAGGGGTCGCATTGTCTCACAAACTTAGCTACGTCAGCGTAGATCCCTGGCCAGTAGTAGCGAAGCTACAACCGATGGTAGGTCTTCTCGACCCCCAAATGGCCCGCTTGTGGTTCCGAGTGAGCCTCTTTTAAAACTTCCAACCTCTGCTCCTCGGGTACCACAAGTTTCCACGCGTCCAGGTCCGGGATGAGTGGATCGGTCATCCCGCTTGGCCTGTGCCTGTAGAGCCTCTGGTCTTCCACTTTCCAATCTGGGAAGATCCAAGGCCTCTCCAGGACAGCTGCGACGCGACGCTTATACCAGGAGTCGCTTGTATCACAGGCGGATGAGATCGGTATCTCTCCATCCTCTGTGATCCTCGACAGGGCATCTGGGACGTGATGGAGCGCCCCTTTGCGGTGAATAATCTCGAAGTCGTACTCGAGAAGCTCTAGGGACCACCTGGCTAGTCTCCCCGTGGGATTCCGCAAGTTGTGCAGCCATTTGAGGTTGCTATGATCGGTTATGACCTTGAAGGAGAAGCCTTCAAGGTACTCCCGAAACTTACGGATTCCCCACACGACAGCCAGACACTCCCTTTCGGTTACCAAGTATTTTCTCTCGGCGGCTAGCAGAGTACGACTCGCAAAGGAGATCACGCGCTCCTCCCCATCTTGCACCTGGGTCAAGACAACCCCTAGACCGGTGTTACTCGCGTCGGTCTGTAGGTGGAAGGGGTTCGCTACAATATCCTTAAAACTTTGGAATGCCAAAATCGGCGCGCTCGTCAAGGCTCTTTTCAACGAGTCGAGCGCTTGCTGTTGCTCCTCGCCCCAATGCCATTTCACATTGGAT
Source organism: Diplolepis rosae (assembly GCA_030998225.1). Lineage (NCBI taxonomy): Eukaryota > Metazoa > Arthropoda > Insecta > Hymenoptera > Diplolepididae > Diplolepis > Diplolepis rosae. Next base: position 1,502,381 of record JAPYXD010000700.1, read on the forward strand.
CTAAATAACCGAGTCAACGGCTCGGCAACAACAGCAAATTCTGGAATAAATCGCCAGTACCACGAAGCTAAGCCTATAAAACGTCTTAACTGCAGAATATTCTTCGCGGCCGGGTCGGATAAAATCGGCTCGGTCTTTTACGGATTCACGCTTAAGCCCTCACGGTTTACGACATAACCTAGATATTTTACCACGGAACGACAAAATTCACACTTTTCCGGGTTTACAGTCAAATTGGCCTGCGTGATCTTATCCAAAACGGCTTCAAGCCATTTTAAATGTTCCTCAAATGTCTCGGTAACGACAACAATGTCATCTAGATAACAGAATGCGTGCGGTCTAAGTTCCGGGCCTATCACACGGTCGATTAATCTCTGGAACGTGGCCGGCGCGTTCGAGAGTCCGAAAGGCATTCTCACAAACTGAAATAATCCCCTGCCCGGTACGGTGAACGCTATATATTCCTGACACGCTTCGTCGAGAGGAATCTGATTAAACGCGGAACTTAAATCTATCGTCGAAATGTATTTTGACGCTTTTAGCTGTTTCAGGATGTCCGACATGTACGGTATCGGATAGGCATCCTTCTTCGAAACCGCGTTAAGTTTCCGGAAATCCAGGCAAAGGCGATAGCCGCCATTTGCTTTTCTTCGCCATGACGATCGGTGTTGACCACTCGCTAAAGGACTCCTTAATAACGCCTTCGGCCAACATCCGATCTACCTCTTTGTACATGGCCTCTTGGACCTTTTGGAGACACTACTCGGTAACGTTGTTTAATGGGAGGGTGCCCCTGAACGTCAATGTGGTGCGTTGCCAGATGAGAGTAGCCTTCAGTTGACCTTCGACTTTAGGCGGAATTTCCTATCCACTAATTCTTTTAAGCGCGCCTGTTCGTCATCTGACAAATCCGCTATGGCACCGCAACCCTCCTCTTCAACCAACCACGTCTTTAAAGGTTTGTGTCTACCGGATGCGTCAGACATGAAGACTTTCTTCAGCCTAGATCCAAAATACATATCGAATTCGGCCTGAGCGTCCAACCCCAAGATCGTCTCGGTAGCTCGACTTTTCCCTCGATAACCTGCATAGATCCGTTAGCCACTATCATCATTGATCTATGCGACCTGTCCAGCTCTTTCCCGGTACTGTCTAAAATCTTCCGACCCACTTTACTTCTCACAAAAGTCCTAGTGGATCCCGGGTCGTACAATGCATCTAGGGTGACCGATCCTACCTCCACGGCTAGATGTATTCTACCGCGAACTTCGTCGGTAGGGACGATGCCGGAACTCAATCTCAACAAAATCTAATGAGTCCAAGTGAGGTGGCTCCCCCGCAATAACTTCATCCCGGTTATTCGGAGTTGAAAGAGCCGTGTCTGGCCCAGTCTTCTCTACCAAGGTCTTAAGACTGGGAGGTCTTTCGGCATCGTCCGCTCTATGTACGAGAGCTTGGACAGTGATCCGGGTATTCTCTTCGGCTACGAATTCTTTACCCTGTCTCCAAAGTTCCTTATTCTCATCGGTATTCGTGGGCTCCTCGCTATCATCTTTAAAATCTACAGGCGTGAACGGGAGCTCACGAGGTTTTTCCCGATCTATAATTCCGAAATCCTTTTCCTTATCATCGAGGCCTATTTCATCGACGAGCCGATCGCTAATTACCGAGTCAAACTCGTCGATGCCAGACATGTTCACGCCTCTAAATTTCGGCATGTCTATTGTTGCGAGAACCGTCGTGGTTGTTACCAGGCCCGGGACTCTCGAAGCGCATCCGATACTAATCCTTATGTCCACATCGGATTTTTCTTCGGTCTCGGAAGGTTGAGAGGCAGTGCAGACCAGTCTCACTGCTTCTTCTCCCCGTTTCCCGAGCAATAAGGGCAGTTTTTCGTGGTGTAGCCCTCCGTTTTGCATCGGTAGCATGCTAGCTTTCTCGGTAGGGGGCAGCCTGCTTGGTAATGGCCGGGCTTCTGAGACCCAAAACAAATTACCTCTTTCTCTGTGCATAAGTCCTTAGAGGCTTTCTCAGCAGAGGCGCTCGAACTCTGATGACCTCCCGCCACCTTAAAATCTGACCCGGTGCCTCTTGGATTTTTAGGACTTCTCAATCCTCCTCTCGGCTTCGGTTTATCGCTAGGGAATCCCATAGGGTGGCCCTTGTTTCTAGAGTCGTGCCCATCCGTGCTTCCCTGGCCCTTGGTATCCTGACTTCCGAGGTGTGATCCTCCCGAATTCCTCGGAGATGTGGCTGTCTCGGAAATCGCCGAAGTCAAAGTTCGCTTGTGTGCAGCTGACGAGTTTTCCGACCGATACGCGAATTCGGGCAGGAAGGAGCTTTCGGGTGGTGGTGGAAGTCTATATTCCTTGATTGCTGCCCACGCCATTTCCCAGCTCCTACCTATTTGGGCCAATTCATTAAAGTCTCGGAACTCAAACTTCCGGATCTCCTTCTTAAACTCCGGTCTCAGTCCACGATAAGCCCAATCCATTTGCTCATTCAACGGCACCCTAACCGTCAGCTTTGCGATCAATCCTCGTAAGTGGGTCAAATAATCGTCCATACTTTCTTTCGGACCCTGCGTACGGTTAGAAATTTGTTCGCGGAATCGTGCTTCGAAATCGAAGATTCCAAACCTTCGCCTAAAAGACACCTTAAATTCTGGCCAATTCCGCCACTTACCACCGCTGATTCGGAACCACAAGAGAGCTACATCTCTTAATAGCAGTGGCAAGGCCCTCAGCAGGTCGTCATCACTTATTGGAGTGATACCTCGACATTCCTCCAGACGGGTTAAGAAGTCTTCGACGCTGGCTCCTGGTTTGCCGCTGAAAGAGATCTTCCAATTATATATAAATCGGCTGAGATCCTGTATCTCGCGCCGGGGCTCAAATCGAGAGCTGGTGAGCCCTAATCCGCGGTTTTCCGGGTAGCCACTCATATGTCCTCGTTCATGCAACCCGGTGTCTTCGTGGAGCATGTCGTCGTTCCTTGGTCCTCCAGTAACCGGTAGTCGGCTACGCTGGCCCTGATCCTCGCGTGTTCTTTGCCCATGGTATCCATCCAAGTTTAGGGACCTAAAATCTGCCTCATACCGAGAAAAACGGTTCGGTCCCCCTTCCGAGTCATCCCCTACTCTGCTTGGCCCATGTGTAAGCTCGTCCGGTGCCCCAATCTGGTTGATGGTCTCCAGGTTGGTGTCCAAATTGAGGTGCAGATCCAATCGTCCGTCCCTAATGGGCCCACCCCGGTTACCGAATCCCTCCGATACGCGGTCCAATCGATCTGCGCTCGAGGAATCTAAGGTACTGTACTGGACGGCTGGTGGCACTAGAGGGCTGAAATTCCTTTTTGCCGACGTCTTATCCGGTCCTCCTCGCACTGTATCCTGATAACTGGTTTCTCGGCGTTGCTCGGAAGATGGTACACCTCTAACGCTCGGTCGTACATCTTCTTCGGTTATCTCCACCGACGTTCGTGAGGGTCTCGTCGGCGGGAATATTGGATTCGGTAAATGGAGTGAATCACGCGGTCCGGTATATGTGATGTTTGCATATCCGTATGCTAATGCTAAGCCAGCTGGCATCGCGAGAGCAGATGGCGTTATTCTGGACGTAGTGACGCCATGGGCCGATTCCGAGACCGTCACGTACCCTTCTGCGCCTCTACTCATAGTACCCGCCATTGTCGTTATTGGGAAACTAGGTATGAACTCGCTGGCCGTAACTGTAACCGGAGCTGTAGCTGGTCCTGGGATTTCATCTAAAATGTTTTCCAGGTCATGTGCCGATAATCTTCTTATATCACCAAAGTCGACCGAATTATCACGAGTCGCGTTCGACGAAGTGTCCGATAAACGTTCGCCCGAGAATCCTTTTATGCGGAACACGTAATTCCGAAGTCGCCTAATCTTCGACCGTCTATCTCCCGCATTGACCAGTTCGACCTCGTCTAGGGCCTCCCCTAATTCTTGTTCCGACATCTCTGACAGGTAGATCAAGACCTGCTCTGGCGTGGGACACGCGAGAATATCCACTATCAGGGACATGATGATTATTCCTAGTCTTCTGGTCGATAACGACACTTTCTAGCGCTTTATAAGTTGGGATTCAAAATCACTCGGATAATTTTGGGAGATGGGCCCTCCGTCACAATCTTCCTAGACCCCAAAAAAAAATCTCTCCTGCCGTTCCGAATATGCCTACCTACCAAAGTAGCGAGAAGCACGGCTGCGTTATAGTAGTAGCAAGTAAAATCTACAATAGCCCGGGAATAACCAAAAGCCATAAACAGTCGCCGCCAGCGATGCTCAGAAAAAAAATGGCGATAGCAATAGGGCAATATAAACAAGTGGCAAAATCAGAAATACATCCAATAAATCAGTGGCAGAAATAAAAGGAAACTCAGAATGCATACAATCAATTGAAATCAAGTGAGGCCAATAGTACGTATAGTACTGCAAAACAAGAAGGCTATAGCCTAACAAAGCATTGCTAGCCAAATATATACATATATTAATATATAGCTATCAATACGTTCGCAAAATATAAAACAATAAATGTAAATAATTTCAAATGTCTAATTACCAAAGAAATCCAGCGCACTTTAGGCAGCCAGTGATTTCTTTTAAATCAACCAGTAGAATTTTCCGAAGATGCTAATTGAAACTACCGAGAAATCCTATTTTTCAATTATTCCCGAAAAATCCTAATATCAGCGAAAATCGCTTTATTCTCGGTATTTTCAAAATCTCAAAAGCCTATAAAATCAATAACCGTAAATTTTACCTAAAAGTCCATTAAAATTCCCGATTTCATACTTCGAGTTTCGAATTCCGTCTTTGAATAAACTAATAATCGTAAATAACCTTCAAAATCCGTCTTTATCAGCCAGATAATGAATTCAAAATTTTTAGCTTATTTGAAAAATTCTATCAAACCTATTTAATTCTAATAGACTTATCAAAATTCTAACGAATTTAACTTATTTCGTTCATAAGAAATTCATTTTACACGATTATAAAATTTACTTATAAATCCCTCATAAATTCAAACTTCCAAAATGCCAAAATTATTTCCCAGAATTAAATTTTCTTCCGACCACTACCTTCGACTAGAATAACCGGAAAAATGTTCAAATAAGTCTTAAATAATGTTCCCGAGTTAAATCCGAAAAATCTTCTAGGCCGATGATAATAATGGTCAGTGACTCTCGACCTTGCTTCACGACTTGGACGTTTACTTCCAGAAGAGAGAAAAAAAAATTTTATTCCTCTCTTGCTCAAAAATTTCCAACAGGACTCTCAAATTTCTAATAAATTTTCAAATTTCCACTTTGACACTTTCTATGCTTTCACCTAATAGAAGGCAGGTTTTCTTTATTAAATCCAATTATTATCGCTGGTTCGGTCCAAGCAAGAGTTCGTGGTCTGCGGGTATCTGACAGGTTATCTAAATTCCAAAAAAAAATTCCTGACGTCTTTAAGTCAGTGAATTTTACCCATAAGCGGTCAAATACTGCGCTTCCGAGTATTAGCTACCCTCAAGTTTCATGTACCAGCTCAATTAACCTTGATGCCCCTATTCTCAAAATTAAAAAAAAAGGAAGAAAATGTCAAATTATAGACCATGAATTCAAATATACATTAAAATTTCAATATATAATATATTCAAAATCACAAGTTTCACTTAAAATCAAAAATTCCAAATATCGAGTGTTCTCTCTCTCTCTCTCTTTCTCGCGTGGGCTCTGTCTGTCTCAGAAACTTGAAAGAGACACTTCAAATCTTTCAAATTTCTCAAAAGATATTTTCGAGAGAAATTGTGAAGTCTTGGTGTCCCCAAATCTTAAAATTTCCAACTTCCCGGGATCCACTTCTATTTTCAAAATTTCTCAATTCAGAATAATGTCAAAATTCTCTACTTAAGAAAATCTTGACTTCCAACAATTGCTTCAATTTCAAAAAAAAATTTCAAAACTAATAATATCAAAATCTTCTACTTAAGAAAATTCTGATTTCCAACAATTGCTCCAATTTCCAAAAAAAAAGTTTCCAAAATCTTCAAATTCCAACTCACAAAAAAAATCTCAATCTTTTTAAATTACCATTTTTAAAATTTTGAGTTCGAATAAGTTCCCTTAATTTCGGAAATTTGAAAGAGAATCCTCAAATCTCTCAAATTGCCGAATTAATGTTTCCAACAATAAATCCTGTTATAACCTGAAATATAATTGCACATAAAAATATTTTAAATTCAACAATTTCAATCTGTAAATATTTTCGTAATATCACAAAATTCCAATTTTCTTAAAGAAACTCGATTTAAAATTTTAAATTTTTATAAAAGTTCTAAATATTCCTATTAATTTCCAAATTTCACACAAAAAAAACTAAACTTTACCAAAAAAGAACTCGATTTAAATTAAATAAATTCAAATTAATTCAAATTAAAATTAATTCAAATCAAAATCAACTTAAATTAAAAATTTTAAATCACTAACATTTTTAATCAAATTCTGGCCTGTTGTCCGGGCAAAATAACTCGTATCGATTATGCCCGGCCCCACGTTGGGCGCCAGTTGAGATGCAGGTCTTACCCGTGACCTGGCACTCTTATTTTTGGCCACCCAACGGATTTTATTTCGGCTCGGAACGACCCGAAATAAAATATTTTCTTTATTTTCTTTGTTGAGCGCCAGTCACTCCGGTTAGTGACAAAATTTCTTCCAGAAGTAATGAAACTCGAAATTAACCAACACAAGGCGGGGTCAAAAGGTCACAACACATTACCGGGTAAATAATGATAGTCAGAATTTGATCAAACAATGTAAAATAGTTTAAAAAGCTTTATTGTAAATGAACAAGATTCGATATAAATTAAAACAGGATAGGAATAACAAAATCAAAATTCAGGATCAGTAAACAAAATGATATAAATCTCGGAACTTTCCGAGCCACGCGACAATATGGCGAATTCGACTTATTCTAGCGCGCGTCACCACCCGCGAGAACTAGACTCGACTAATTTAGTTCAATAAATAGACCGTTACTTCGGCGAGAAAAAGTGAGGTTAATTAATAAAGAAATGCAAACAAGAAAAAGAGAGAAACACTCGCGAGTACAATAGAGGGGCGAAGTGGTCCCGGCGTGTGTGACAGACGCCATAAAGCGTTCAAGTCAATAAGTCAATCTGCTCTGAATTCCGAGCCACTTGCCAAAAGAAAATTATATAGAAGGCACTCACGCTACCTGTACTACGTCCTGGAGCTCCGGAATGAACCTCAGAACGAATTCTCCCTCCATGGTAAACAGTTAACCTACAAATTCTCTTTTAAAAAGGCTGACGAGTCTTAGGTAACACCTGACGCTAACAGTCGCAGGACGAGAGTGACGATAGCCGACGCGACGCTGACAGAATTCCCGACCTGCCCCACGAATTACACGCGTGACCCAATCGCGGACTCGGAAACAGGTCACATGTCCAACATCCAATAGATGAAGAGGCAACTCGTGCCTAGTATAAAAATTGCCCTGGGCAAATAACTTTCTTCAACACGCGATTCTCTCAATTACAATGAACGGAGCTTACAGTGGATTGACACTATTGCAATTAGTGTTCATTTCCATCGAACTGCATAAATTTAGCATCACCAAATATACAAGATGCTAAATATCAAATATGTTTCATATCAAGCCCCAGGGCCTATGCGCCCTAGGGTACATTTTCCGGGTCACGTGGTGGCATCTGGTCGTCTGCTGTGTCGCTCTCGAACGATCGATGATGGTGGTAATCGAAGCGTCGATCCATCGTGGCTCGAAACTCGACATGGCGGCCAGTGTTTATGTTGATTCGGTAGCCGGTAGTGTCTCGTCTCCAACGCTGCTGCCCTCCGGTGCTGTTATCTTCGTGTTGCTCATGAAACAGACAGGATAGGAAGCGTGAGTGCGTGTGGTGCGCGAAAGTGTGTTTCGAGTGCTCTCGGGTGACGACGAAGTGCGGGCTCTCGTCTCACGACTTTTTCCCCGGGGACATAACCCCACCTGTCACCGGTGAGTTTGTTAAATTAAACCTTTTTTCCTTGTGACGGGTAAAATTTACCACGTCACAAAACGAATAAAGAATATTGATATTGAATTTTTTTATTCGATCGAATCAGTGCAAACCTATTATTGGAACGGTTAGCACTGGATTCAGATTAGATAAATGAAGAACTATTTGATACAAGATGTTATATTCGATTGAATCAGTGCAAACCAGTTATTGGCACGGTTAGCACTAGATTCAGATTAAATGAATAAGGAACCATTTGATTAAAAAAATGTTATACTCGATTGAATCAGTGCAAACCAGTTATTGGAACGGTTAGCACTGTATTCAGATTTGATGAATGAAGAACTATTTGATGTAAGATGTTATATTCGATTGAATCAGTGCAAACCTATTATTGGCACGGTTAGCACTAGATTCAGATTAAATGAATAAAGAACCATTTGATTAAAAAAATGTTATACTCGATTGAATCAGTGCAAACCAGTTATTGGAACGATCAGCACTGCATTCAGATTTGATGAATGAAGAACTATTTGATATAAGATGTTATATTCGATTGAATCAGTGCAAACCTATTATTGGAACGGTTAGCACTAGATTTAGTGTAAATTAAATAAAGAAATATTGATATTAAAATGTGTGTTCAATTGAATTAGTGCAAACCAATTATTGGCACGGTTAGCACTAAATTCTGTATAAACGAATAAAGAAATATTGATTTTAAAATGTTTGTTCAATTGAATTAGTGCAAACCAATTATTGGCACGGTCAGCACTAAATTCTGTATAAACGAATAAGGAAATGGAAAAAGTTCAGATTTAACTTAAAATTTGTATTGTTTTTAACTTAGAATTTGGAGAATAAAACCTTTAAGTTAGAAAGTACAATTAAATAATCTTTACTTACTTGTGAATTTATATTTTTATTGATTGCACGAAAAAGTACAGTGCGTTGCCTTCGAAATTCTTGAATTTGTTTAACTAACTGTCAGCTGACAGTTTTACAAAATTAAACTAAAACTTGCAGGATTTAACGAGGGACGAGAGTCCAAGTCGAACTGAGTTTCCATGAAAATTGTCGCCGTATTTATATGGTTTTTTCACCATAAGTAAGACGAAGTGAGTATGAAGATGTAGACTTTGATCCAGGTGACCACATAATCACATCCCCTTGTCCAAATTTAAATCTAGTTTGATTTTCTATTCTTTTGATTTCCTGTTTGTTAAGTTCTATTTTATTTTTAACTTAAGTATTTAGAAGGAAATTCTAAAATCCGTAGTCATTCTAAATGCAGTGCCTTGTGTTTAAGAAAGTGACCCTTCCTGTATATTTTACATTTATTGTTCTCTGCACTCCAGGTCAGTTGCATACTACTATAATGCTCATTTCCTGTATATACTGGATTAGAATTTTCCCACGAATTACTGTTTTCTATTTGCTACTTAAAAATAAAAATAAAAATAAAATATCTAAGATTTATGTAGGATGTAACAAATCGCTGTTTAAATTTCCTATTCCACACAAATATTAATAACTTAAACTTATGCAGGATGTAACAGCTTCTTTTGATGTATAAAATTTTGATTTAGCATGTGTAGAACGGGGACAAATCAGCATTTGTTTATAAAAAAACAAAAAAAAAGCTGCAACAAATAACATTTGGACAATTTTGGAAATTTCATTGTTTGTTGCATTTGTTTTTAATTATCCTCTCAAATTTTCCTCAATTTTCCATGAACAGATGAGGAGAAAATTATTTTTTATTCAAAGCGTACAAAAATTTTCAAACTTTTATTGTCAATAACCAAATAAGGCTTTTTGAATAATTTTCACGTGGCAGTTATCAACTAGTGACTAGATTAAATTTCAGAGTTTATTTTTTATTTTTGTCACAGCAACGAAAATAAAAAAAAAAAAAAAAAAAATAAGCTTTGAAAAATCACGCAGAGATCTGACCTTGAGGCTAACCTAAGTGATTAAGTAACTTATCTTATTTAAAAAATAATCGGTCACCATTGATTACGATCATTTGGGTAAGGCAAAGTTTGAAGTGCTTGTGATTGTATTGTTTATCACTTTTTTTAACTCTATTAAGGAACAGAATATTTTATTTGCAGAAATTGTCCGAGGATCTAAGCTTGAGCCTAACTTGTCCAATCTAGAGAAAAAATAAATTGTGCGTAACTCGAATCTTATCTGAGCCTTGTGATAAACTATTTTATTTATTTTTAAACAATTTATAATTTAAAAAATTATAAAATAGATGATTACAATTTAGAAATAAAGGCACACGTAGTTGGTACAAAAATATATACATATTGTTAGAATTTTTAGAAATGTATTATTTAACATTATAATTTTACAATAAAAAATTGAGCGATTTTTTATTGTTTTGAATATTTTATAGAATTATATTTTCATTTCATTATTTTATTTCCTGATAAAAAAGCACCAATTTTATTTTATTGTTATAAACAAATAAAAATAATTAAACAATCCAAATTATATTTTTATTAATTTCACTTTATTTATTTACAAACAAAATTCGACATGTAGTTTTTGTTGTTGTTATAAACAATTGATAATTTACAATAAATAATCTAAGATAATGCTCAATAGAAAGAAACTGTAAATTTATGATGACTCAATGTCAAATTCAAATACCTCTGTAGAACAGTGTGTCCAGATTTGACACGCGAACGTTACGCACACAACGCCAACAGCAGTACGTACGTGAGAATGGTTGCGCGCGCAGCGTAGTGTGTCTGCTGTTCGCAGTGGTTCTCTGAGTTTTCTCTGGTTTTCTCTCTTTGACAAGGAGCCTTCAACCAGAGAAAACTCAGAGAACCACTGCGAACGTTCGCGTGTCAAATCTGGACACACTGCTGTAGAATCCGCCCAAAAGATTATTACACGTAGTAAAGCCAAACAAGATAATCAGCTGGCAAAAATCGTGAATCAGAATCGAATAGATTCCTTGAAACTAAAAAGATCAGGTAAAATCAATGAAAATTTAGTCGATAATAAATACAAATTTATTTCCAACCTTTTTCCTGCTGAACAAGAATTAGGTGATACTCTTCAGCTAGACGATTCAAGTTTAGCCAAGACTCTATTTAATGATCGAAGCATATCAAATGAAAATTCCGGTAAAACATTAACGGACGAATTATCTTATTTTGGCGGATCTAATTTTTTAAGCTCAACAGTAATAACAATAGGCAATAAAACTGAAAAGAGTATATGCCACTGCGAAAATCGTATACCAGTTGCAGGGAGAATTAGGTAATACATTTATGTGGAAAAGAGAAAATGTATTTTCCAACGCTGCCAGAATTAAAGAAATTGCTGATAGAATAGAAGATGCTCACCGACTTAATAATGGCGGTCAGGTAGATAATGCTTTTAAACAAAATTTAGAAAGAGATGTGATTTAATGTTTTATGCACGGTTTGCGTCCTGAGTTAGAAATTCGTGTAGAATAAAAGGATACTTTTAGGGAAATTATTAACGACAGTATTGATATAAAACGAAGATTAGCTGCAAATTCAGCACTACGAAGAAATAAAAATATGGAATATTTTAAGTGTCGAACAAACAAATAATAAAAATAATAAGGTTACTCCGTTTAATATAGCACGCGAAGATAAATTTATTTGTTTAATTTGTAAAAAGCCAGGTCATGCAATTGAAAAATGTTTTCATTTCAGTAAAGCCCAAGAAGCATTTCTTAATAAATAACAAAATTTTTAACATCCTAACCAAAAAAAATATAATAATGTCAACGGGCAAAGTAGTAATAATAATTTTTCAAGAAACAATTACAATAATTTCCCAAATAAAATTTTTTCAAGAAATAAAAATTATAACTTTAATAATAACTGTGACGTCTGAAATCACACAAGATAAAACTACTGTACTTTTATTTCAATTATATTCTTGACTGCGATTCGTAATTGAAACTTACTTTTATCAATGTTGTTAAAATAAAATCCTTATAATTTCTTGAATCCTTGAAGATGTTGGGCTGAGAGAAATCTTGATCACCGACTGACAGACCGGCTGTCTAATTTTAAATTATTTAGAAATACCGTAAGAGAAAATTTGTATACAGTTGCGCGAGAAAAAAACTAATTTTTTTAAAAAGTAATTTTTTGTGGAAAGTGTGTGGAAAAAATAAATGCGGGAAGAACTAAAGAATTTCCACTGCAGTTCGTTTTTATGTTCAGCACCCCGCTTACCTTTCCATATTTTAAATTTTAGGAAAAGTCTATTGCCCTACATAGGCAAGCCTAGTTACGCCCAGACTCCCTCTAGTGTGAACATTCGGGGGCGTTTCAAGTTTTCCGGGTCAGGTGAGCCGTACCAAGTATTCTCCAGGTTTATCCGCCTCCTCAAAGGTGGCGACATTTGTACCGTTTTACAATACAATATAAAATTATATATAAAATTGAGCGACCGGATGCAATAATCGGTCGAGCGCTCGAAGACTCGTAAAAGCCATTGGACACATTGTGACGTCACGAGTGAAAACTGAAAGTCCGAAACCGCATAAATAAAATATATAATATCATAGAACTCTCAAAATCAAACCGAGGTTGTATTAAATTTTTTTGTGTAATGTTCATTCTTTTTACAATAAAAAATGAATTCGATAGATTTTTCACACTAGAAAAACCATGATGATGAAATCGAATGTTTGAATTATGAAGAAACATTCGTAATGGAACAAGAAGCGGATCGTCAGCAATTTGAGGACTCGGTTTTTAGCGCCATAACAGAGGCGAATAAAATTCTGGAAAGATCAAATAAGCAACAACCTTTATCTAACGACACAAGCCCTTCTAATGCGATGGCTTCAAATAATTCCAACAGCGATTTAATTTGAAGACAACCTGTCAAGTTGACTCCTTTGAGTCTAGGAACTTTCGATGGTAGTTACGAAAAGTGGCAACATTTTTATGACACATTCAAAGCGTTAATTCATGATAATCAAAGCCTGTCAAATGTTCAAAAATTTTTTCTACTTGGATTCAGCTTTATCGGATGCCGCCAAAGAAGTAATAGACTCATTGGAGATAACAAACGATAATTATAGAATCGCTTTAGAGCTATTACAAAAAAGATTCATAAACAAAAGGCTAACAATACGTCAACATGTTCAAGCTATTTTGGACATTGAGCCCATTCAAAGGGAATCTGTCAGCTCGCTCCGCGCTTTAGTGGACAATATTTTGAAACATTTACGCGCATTAGAAAATTTAGAGGAGCCTGTTAATCAATGGGATACTTTGATTGTACATTTAATTTTATCACAACTGGATTCAGCCGCAAAGCGTGAGTGGGAATCAAAGGTTATATCAGACAAGTGGTTCGCAGTAGACGAGCTTACCGAATACCTGTCAGATAGATGCCAATTATTGGAAACGGTGCAAGCGAACAAACCTATGTCACATAGCAATAAGCAAAATAAGTTGCTTAACCCACCGAATAAAAAATCTTAATTTAACAACACCATCGAAATACAGCGAAGTCAAAAGGTACAACAGATGCGTAAATTGTCTTGGTACAGGTCATTCAATGAAATTTTGTAGGGCACGTGGTTGTAAAAAATGCAACAGCAAACACAAGCAGCGCGTCTACATCAAATTACAACAATCCATTAAGTCCGACGTTAAATGCATGTATCACAAATTGCGCTTCAAAAAATCTACTATCTACAGCATTAATTTACGTACTAGATCGAAATGGAACGATACATGAGGCTGGGGCGCTCTTAGATAATGGATCACAACCAAACATGATCAGTAGTGAATTTTGCGAAAGACTAAATTGGCCTGTAAATCGAACAAACCATTCAGTGGGTGGTGTAGGAAAGACCATATTATCAATACCGACCCGGACAGTAGGTGCAATAAAATCAAGGGTCAACTCCTTTTCCATTGAACTTCCTTTATTCATCATAGACTACATTATTCAGAACGATCCCTTGGCAACCTTCAATCCTAACTTTATCAAAATTCCAAGCAATATACAGCTTGCAGATCCTAACTTTGCAAACTCGCGAAAAATTGACATCCTTTTAGGTGCTGGCATTTTTTGGCATCTCATTGGATCAAAGCTAATAAGTACAGGCATAAATTAGCCCACCATGCGTCAAACCAAACTTGGTTGGATAATAGGAGGCACTCTTTCAACAGATACTAAAGAACAGAAAATTCAGATAGCCTTCTGTGGGCTAGTACGAGACATCAATCTACAACAGCCATTGGAAAAGTTCTGGAAGATATAAGAACATGAAGAAAGGCATGTACTATCCAGAGAAGAACTTGAATGTGAAGAAAGTTTTCAACAAATGTATAAAAGGGATGCAAATGGACGATTTGAAGTTGAATTACCACTTCATAAAGACCCATCAAAGCTTGGTGAATCAAGGACAGCAGTGCTTAAATTATTGTATTTAATGAAAAGAAAATCCTCCAAAAATTCTTACTTAACAAAAGAATATATGAAATTTCAAAGGGAATACGAAGAATTACAATACATGACAGAAATTACCAAAAAACAAGAGGACATTCGAAAGCGAAATTACCTACCTCATCATGCGGTTCTGAAAGAATCCCAAACTACAACAAAGGTACGTGTAGTCGTGAATGCATCTTACGCAACGCCATCAGGTAAATCTCTGAATGACTTGTTAAAGGTTGGGCCTGTAATTCAAAAAGACTTGGTTGACATCACTGAGACGACTCAGCTGCGACACTCAGCCTTTTAACAAGAAAATCTGGATGGAAGGGCTGAAAACAACGTGAGTGAGCTCGCACGCAAAAATTGCGATGATTCGTGCCCACAGGCGCATCAATCAGGGTTTGAAGCACGAACCGAAAGTGCATGTGAAATAGATACGGCAATGAGGTTCTCAGGAACATTTTCGTTCGTAGCAGCAGACAGCGTGACAATAGGCTGTGTCTGCCGGCTCTCGGTCGATGACAGAAGTCAAGCAAAAACTCGGCTTTCCGGATGGGAGTCCTTATTAATATTTTAGATTTTTTTTTTAGATATTATTTCATTTTTGCGTTATTTTACGCCCTCTCTTCTCTTTGCTTTATTTTATATTATTTTATTAATTTTTATTTATTACGAAATTGCGCAACCTGTGAGGACATTTAAACCCACGAAAATGTTGATAATCGTGTCTGTTGTTTGACTACGGGTCAAGGTCGGTCACGAGACGATGACAGGTGGATTTGTTTTCCCATGTTAACCCTCGTGTGCTCTCTCTCTCTCTCTTACCTCTAAATGCATGAAAATGCAAAAAGGCATTTATGTCGCGAACTAGAATTGATAAAAATATGAGAAAAGGCTTGTTGCAACCTGTGAGGAAGCGCGCTCTATTTCGGCAGGGCAAAGGGGTAAAATGACCATTATTGGATTAAAGTATAATTAATTTCACAATTTTATTTCTTGCGACCCTCATTGGTCCCCCATTTTTGACGGTTTCAAATGAGGACAGTCACGTGAACCCCCTTTTGGCAAATTTATGAAAGGTAGGGAATTAATAACCGCAAATCAAAGAAAAACCGAAGTGACGAGTGCGGTGAAGAATTACCAAAATTCACTTCGGTCTCAGCACCTGCTAAAGGTAGGTTCGAGGGACCACCTAGAGACTGGGAAAAAAGTTGCAACTTAACGTTGCTCCGAGTTTCCTCAGGATCGATACTTATAAATTATATTGACTTAATAATTGTTTCGCTGCATTGTAGCAACAGCGAATCAATTATTTTAAGAGCTTCTCCGCCTATGTCACCCATCCTCCGTGCATAGTTAGGGGTTTGTTGGCTCACGCGTTCGCGTAGCATCTAATAAAGGGGAATTTAATTATCTTTTTTAAATAAAGCCTAAAAAAGAGTCATTTTACGTCACGTATTTTTCGAAGTCTCGAGTAGTGATTCCCTTTCTACCTGAAAAGGGCAAGGGATAGCTACTCGTCACTCTACATTGCTACTCCAAAATCAACGAGCAAAAAGTCGACTTCTTACCCATCGTGGACTTAGTCGTTTTCTCTTTGTTCCTA
This sequence comes from Diplolepis rosae, assembly GCA_030998225.1. Lineage (NCBI taxonomy): Eukaryota > Metazoa > Arthropoda > Insecta > Hymenoptera > Diplolepididae > Diplolepis > Diplolepis rosae. The sequence goes on from JAPYXD010000700.1 coordinate 1,518,509, forward strand.
AGGAAATCACACCCATCTACCTTCTGGAGCTGGTAATGTGGTTTTCGTTCCTCTCCTAGTCTATTTGATAGTGTCCATTGAGATTTCGAAAAACACGTTTTCATGAGATTTTGGAATGTGGTTCAGAGGGTTTTTGGGAAACGTCGTCTTATAATATGTATTTAAGCGGATGCCAACAAGACCACAAAAATATTATTTTCAGAGATTGGGGAACTCCCAAAAATTAGAACGTGTTTTTTTCATCTGCGCAACTGCTCGAATTGGGGGCTGAGAATTGAATTGAATTGAAAAAATTTTATTGCGCGAAACCTCCCCCCTTCGTGAAACCCAATAAGTAATCTTAAAATCTGTAAATCTTAGCCAAATTAGGGAACAAAATTAGTATAAAATAACTTGAAAATAAATGTTAGAAACCGCCAAAGAGCGAAATGTTTCAACTGGTGCCCAACGTGGGGCACGAAGGTATCTAAATGGGAAGATTTCACGAAAATATAGTTGAAACTTGGAAAAATAAAAATTGCATATCCCGTAAGTACATCTTGCACGATTATCCTTATGTATCAGCCTTTGTAATCTATTAAATTCAGGAAAAGATAGCGTGTTACTTGGTCCGAAATTGTTTTCCACCCTTTACATTAATTTTATTTCAATATTTTAAATTGCATTAAGGCCATGGATCAACCGGGTCACGTGACCAAATTCGTAGGTTAATCGAACCATGTAAGATAACTTTTTTTGTTTCTAATATATCTACTTGAAAATTCGAAGGACGTAATAAAAGGCGGGGAGGATCGTCTGTTAACTTCGTTTCACTAAAAATTTTGCAAAAATTTTATTTTTTAGAAAATAAAACTGGGAGTTATCGGCAATTACAGCTCTGTAACGCCATTTCCACAGGAAATGGAATATCGACCTGAAATTTTGGAACGTGAATACGAAAGTACTAAGGCAGGTTTCTTGGGTGTCGAATATCGAAATAAATACAAAAATTATTTTATGTAATTGATAACATTACCACAAAAAATCTAGAATTTTTTGAAGCGCCACCTATGCATAGTGTCGCACTGTAGGTGCTAAATTCAAAAGCGGGCACTGATTGTCGGTAAGAATGATAATCAACAGGTAAACTAAAATGAACGATTCGTAAACCTCGTTGATATAACTCGCATTTGTAACAATGAATGAATATCACGATAACATTTATTAATTCAAATGATGAAATACCTGTAAAATGCGAACGAAAAATCACGAAATATCTACATTATCACTGTCAATCTTGGAGCTCCCCTTTTTATCGACAGTGCTGTTAGGTGGCACAAACTTTACTTCTGTTCTCGTCCGCAATACAGAGGACAGAGGTAACTATATAGACAGGTGATGTACGAGGTTATGTGCGTCGGTATTTCTGTAGGAATTATAAAACTTTTTTTCATTATACATTCAACGCTTTTGTCACGACTTTTCATTCCTACTTTCTAGTCATTTCCCAAAATATCCCCGCTTTTATCCAACTTGGAATTTTAAATGTGGGCAAAAAATCGATACGCATGGAACTCAATTCATCAGCTGATGTGGTTGATCCATGGCCTTAAGGTGAACAATTTCGCTTTGCATGCGAAATAGCCGAGTGACAACAATCGAGCGTCAGAGTGACAACAATCAGCTGACTTTGACATTCAGCTGTGTGCTAACACGTGTAGCCAGGTACGAGGCATATAGGTGAATGCCCTGGGAGACAAATAATTGAAATAATATTCGAATTTTAATATATTATTTGATTTCTGATTTGATGGAAAATAAAAATCAAAGGATTAATCGATGAAATAAATTCTCGAAATAAATTTTGGTTAATTGATTAAAGAGACGTTTGAAATATTAAAAATTCGATAATTATCAAAAGAAGGTTTTTGCTCTCCTCCATCCATGCTAAGTCATGAATAGAAGATAAAGTGCCCTTTTGATTTTCCACATACTCCTATTTATCTTGCTTGATTTATATGAGTCTGAGGCATAAAAAAAAAACAAACTAAGCAAACAAATGCTTTTGGAATAAAATTTTTTTTTTGGTCTTGCTTTTGAATGAATTAAAAAAATATATATATATATATATATATATAAATATATTCTGAAAATATTTGATAAAAATTTATGACTACCATAAGAACAATTTTGATTTTTGCTCACACGAAAATTAAAATAAAATTTTTTTAATGAGTTATTCCAAACCAGAATAATTCATAAACATCAAATGAAGTTTTTCCTGTGCCAGCCTGCCAAGTAACTGATCTTTGCTTCGGTGAACATATAATATTGTCTTATTTTCTTAGACCAGTTACATCCTCAAAATGGCTAGTACTAATGAAGCGCAGAAGAAAACGTTGAAACAATCTCAATCCATGATGGCTAATAGCTTCAACATGGGTGAGTTGTTAAGAAATGCGACCCAGTTATTAGCAGGAAACTATGATAGTTCAAATGGCCAGGGTGAGGCGCTAGATTTGTCAATTAATGGAAATAATATGTCGTACGAATCCGTGGATAACGAATCATCTTGCTCGTCTCTACATGCTGAAGAAATAGTAGATTCAGATGAGTAAGACATAGCGGAACTTGACCAAATGTTATTAAAACTTAAGTCTATTGGCATTAAAATAAAGTGTAGCGAGTAATCGAGCTAAAGTTATCAATACGGTAAAGAAAAATTCTAAAAAAATATCGGATTTAAAGCGTAATACAACGAGAAAACTTAGCGAATTTACTGAAGTGATTGTCGATAGGATGGATAGCTGACAATAAATGCGCAAGGCAGAATGTGATTATAAAAATTTAGAATTAGAAAAGAATGTCAGACAGGTAGAAGCAAAAGTCAATGTGTTAAGCGAGACTTCTGAAGAACTTCACTGCCTTACTGGAGATTTGATTGCTAAAACAATGGCGCATGTTAAAAAAATAAAACATCTGGAAGACCACCAGTTTGTCTTGGAGAACAAAGTAGAGAGAAACCAGGGAAGTTCTTCGACAGCCTTGTCGTGGCTAAATAAATATCCAATGCCTAAGTTCTCAGGCCATAAGCGTGAAAGCCCCATGAGTTTTTTTAAGAGATTTTGAGCGATATATTAGCGCAATAGATATAAGCACTAATGAATTTAATTATGTAGTTTTTGCGAGTTTAGATGGGTTAGCCAGAAAATGGTGGAATTTTGGAATGCTGGAGCATGAGAATATCAACTCATTTACAGAAAAATTCATAAAAAAATATTGGAATGAAAATGTGTGCTTCCAAATTAGTTCAGACCTACAATTTGGCAGACACATTCCCAAAGGTAATTTATCTAGTGTTGAATATGCAATAAAAATCATAAATAATGCAAAAGACCTAATCCAACCACCCTCTGAAAATGAAATCGTGTCGAGGTTGTCAAGGCACTTTCATGATGACATTAGAACAGCCATTATCATCAGAAATGTCAAAACGTACGAAAATGTAATTGAACTGCTTTAAGCTTTTGACCAAGCAGGCCCTTCAAACTCAAGTTCTGGCAGTAATGGCTATAATGGTCACAGTAGTTATAATTTATATCAAGATCGAATATTTCGTTCTAATGTTTATGGAGAGTCTCCTAAGTCAAATGAAAATAACTTTAGAGGACATAATTTTGTCCCAAATATGAATCGATGCAAACGCACCACGCACAATGCAAGGGCGTATACTGAAAATTGAAATATGATATGTGATAGCGGAACTCGGAATTCAAATTTTGTTAATGATGTAGATGTATTGAATAACCAGGGAAACTAGATAGCCCTGGGCAGTCAAATATTAATGTATTAGAGGCACACCCAGGGTCGAACAACGCGAAAAGACATCTAGATTTAGATGTTAGTGTTACGTCCCGAGCAAAAGGCGAGGGTAGGTTGGATTTTTGGGTGTAAGGGAGGAGGTTAGCTGATTATATCAGGTTGGTAAGGCCTGATAATTTATTTTTGTTTGTGGGTACGCTGTCACTTGTCAGGTCTATGGGCCCTGAGTTGTTCACAATGATAATAAAACACTGAATTTACGAATATATAAGGTAATTTATTATAAATAAATAAGTTGTTGCACAAGTTTTCATAAAGTGATACTTAGTTGGTAACTTATACTACTTCTCAAGATGAGAAGACAATGTTATGAGTTTTATGCGGTTATGAGCCAAATATACAGGTTTTGAGATGCCTATATATGTAACTTCCGCAGTTTTTGCGGAAGTTACATAGTTTTTTTTGTCATTTTTTATTCCTGCTGTGACGAATGTCAAAAATAATATTCGTTGTGTATTGAAAAACTAAGAATTGAATAAAATCACCAAGTCACATTATTTTGAATCTTATGAATATTCAAAAGTGCCTAATTTCTTGATTAATTAAAATTAAAATTAGTGTAAAAGTCTAAAATATGAAATTAAAGTATCAACAGGACAAATAAATTTGAAATATTCATAAACAAATTCTATTTTCTCAATTGTTTCTGAACTCATGAGCTCCAAACCCGCACTTAATAATAAGCTGAGCGTCAAAGTCTATCCTGGAAGCCACAATGAAACTTTGACAGTGATCTCAGGTGGATAATTTTTGAGAAAGTTTAAAATTTGTACCACGCTGTGTCTTTCTGTGTTTTTTTGTGCGTCGTTAACACTTCTGTGTTAATTTCGAGAGGACAATCTGATGACAGTTGGGAACTCATTGAGCTCTGTATTTTTCGTCGATTGTTGCATAGTTAAGCGGAAATGCCCAGAATTGTTACCACTTTTTTTTGAGCCGTATTCGTGATTAGATTTTTTTTTGGTTGTTGAATTACTCAGGCAAGTCCTGTTCAGAAATTCGCAAGTTCAAGGTGCTCAAATTCAACTACTGGTGAAATAAAGGGGGTTAAACGATTTTTTTAACTATTACAGTACCCATCATGGAAGTAGGCACGTGGGTATTTAGAACTATGAGGGATTGCAGCACAAAAGTCCGTGGGCCGCACCTTGCCTCACACCTCCAGAACTTCGAGGTGATAAATAAAACTACGTCATCCATTTCGCAGGAGATCCAGAGAACTCTGATCACGGCCCACCCAAAAAACTGTACCCTGAACAAGTCCACCCAGCCGGGAAGATATAGTCCCTGGGACAAACAGGGCAACATCCGTTGCCAATCTTCCAAAATGCCCTCTGAGGAGTGCAAAAGGAAATTATTTCTCGAGCTCAAACCAGGACCAGCACCAAAAGTACCCCCACCATTGCGTGAACCGTAGTGTTAAACTCGAAGAATAAAATAAAATACTGTGCGGAACTGATAAGGGAAATTAAAAGCCAAGCCGAATTTGGTAAAATCTTTAATGGTGTAGGTTATTCGCTGGAAAAACGCATAGCCAAGATGGTGTCTCACCCTAGCACCAACACCATGGTGTGGAGACGACCTCGAGTTGGTGGGACTACCGGATCACATTCCAAACCCACCAGTTCTTGTGGGTATGACCTATAGAATCAGGCCCATACATTGTTGTTGTCTGTCAGATATTGTTGTCCGAAATTGGGATCGAGAGGGAGAATATGCCCAACTAAAAAATGAACTCGACGAGATCTATCAGGGACAACCTACGTGGCTGAGGATTAGAGTGGAGGACGCTCGCACAGTGACTCCCATCGCCTATGTGGATTCCGACAACCACACTGGGAGAGGTTATGTTATTGTCCATGAGACAAATCCAGAACTGTTGGTTTTCAACGTCGACGAGGGGATCTACCAGGAGGTCAACGTCGAAAATGTTTTCTACCTGGGAAAAGACCACGCTCGCATCCCGGCTTTTGCGATCCAGTGCGCCGTACAAGGAGTAAAACCACCCCCTTTTCAATATCTGGAGGCAAGAAACCTGCGAGTCTTTCGCAGATTTCATCAAAGCTATATGGTTGAATTTCGAAATAGCCAGTATCCGAGGGGAAACCGCTTTCGGCGATGGAATATCCCTAGGGGATGGATGGTCACTTCTGTGCTGGTTGGTATTCATGGGTAAAGCGGTCCGCAATAGAGGAAATCCCATAATTTACTCACACGTCGAAGGCGAATAACAGATAAATATCAAATACATTTTTTTGTTTTATCACCAAGTCAATACCAATAAAAAGGCCGTTTTGTTGAATTGTGCCAATTTTATTATCTGCCTGAGAATCTAGAATTAAGGATTAGGATATGAGAACACTAGATTATCATAAAATAGAATTACGTACAATATATACATATATACATATAACATAAGTGTGTGAAAATACTAAAAGAAACAATAAAAAATTAATAGAAATCAAAATACCTTAAATAAAAATAAAAAAGGACGGAGATGGAAAGAGTGAGAGGTTGGTTGGTTGCCTCTTTCCTCTTTCTCCCTCTCTTTTTTTTAGAAATAATTATCAGTTGATTTTTTAAAAAAAAACGTAGGAATTCTTTATAAGAAAAGAATTACTCCATGGGGGGGGGGGGGGGCATCGTCAAGATAAATGTAATTGGCTTATTTTAAAATAAAATCTTATTTAAATAGTCATTATTAGACTATCTAGCCAACCGTAGATTATATGTAAATATAATATCAAATATAGGTAAATATTAAGTATGGATAAATAGTGAAAAATCCATACATCAATATTTGTTTTGATTATTATAATTTTAATTAAAAATAAAAAAAATCAACAAAACACCTAAAAGGAAGACGGAGACAGAAAGAGTGAGAGGTTGGTTGGATGACTCTTTCCCCCTCTCCCTCTTTTTTTCTTAAGAAACAACAATGCAATAAACGCCTACGAGTGAATCGGTAAACTCCAAAAATACTCTCGTTATACTAGAATTACTCGTACTGCACTAAATAATATAATATTATTCATAGTATAATGGTGGGGGGAATATAGGAAAATAATAACTTTAAATTCCTAATTCTAAGTCAAAAATTTAATAATAAGTCCATAATAACAAAAAAAATACTACAATGCATGTTGTAATACAGTTTGATAAAACGAACTGATCCTTATGAATAAGGGATCACTTCGTTTGGGGGGGCGTTGAGACGACTCAGCTACGACTCTCAGCCTTTTAAAACGAAAATAGAGAAAAGTTAACAAGAAAATCTGCATGGAACGGCTGGAAACAATGTGAGTGAGCTCGCACGCAAAAATCGCGATTATTCGTGACCCACAGGCGCATCAATCAGTGTTTGAAGCACGAACCGGAAGTGCATGTGAAATAGATACGGCAATGAGGTTCTCAGGAACATTTTCGTTCGTAGCAGCAGACAGCGTGACACTAGGCTGTGTCTGCCGGCTCTCGGTAGTTCTTTCGATACCTTCGCTTGATATACACGTGCTCATCAATTTGTCCATACCAATACGAGTTCTGAAATATCTGCTCATAGCTAACAGCCATACTGGAAAAGGTTCTCGAAAACGCACAAGTGGCTACGCCGCATAGGCCAAGCTTCGCGCCATCGAACAAATTATACAATACAGATCCAACAAGTGAAAAAAGTTGAAAACACAAAGCTCGCTTCGGATTATCCCATCATGGATAATGAAAAAGATTCACCTAATGGAATTGCGAAAGGGACTGAAAACATAACGGCAAGGACACCGCTGAAAACCCAAACAAAAATAGGTATCAACAGACGCCAAGACCAAAACAAGCCATACAGCAAGCCATCAGAACCCAAAAGTAAAAGCTTCAGCCAACAGACAACGTCTCCTGGGGAAATTCCACAAAAAACGGACCAAGAATTCGATAATATGAATAAGAAGATACGAATTTCTCAACAAAGTTATAGGCAAATAATTGCCAATAACAAAAAACAAGAAGAAAAGATAGAAAATCTGATGGAAATAATCAAACAGCAAACGAAGAGAATAGAAAATTTAGAGAAACAACAAAGGAAAGAGGAATGTGAAATGGAAGTAGTGGAAATAAAAAACCGTGAAGAAAATGAAAACCCACTCTTCAAAACTTCTAACCGGACAATATCAAGCTAGTCAAAGAGAAGAAGACTATGGCAAAAAGGAAAGGAAAAGTGACCTGACAGAAATCAACAGAGCCGGGCCTTCAAAAAGTAACGGCTCCAACGAGATCGGCTAGAAGAAGGGAAGCAGATATGAGACTGAAGCAGGTAAAAATACCCCGCCCTCAGGAAAGGCAAAGGCAAAACTTCCACCGATCGTCATCTTCGGACAAAAGCAAGACGAAACGGTAAGCTCTATTAAAGATTCGCTAGGTAAAGACAATTTTTATGTAAAACGAGGAAATGCAAACAAACACATTTTATTCACGAATAATGTAAACGACTTTAATGAAGCTAAAAGAACACTAGAAGCGAAAGATGTAAAATATTTGTCATACACCCCCAAAGAAAATAAAATCCAATCCTTTTTATTGAAAGGGTTAGACATCAATGCTGACACAAACGAACTACTGAACGAACTGACACAACTTAACATTGACAACATAACGTTTACAAAAGTCTCAAGATTTACAACAGCCAAATCTCAAAAAGAAAATAAAGCATTACCAATTTACTTAATACAATTATCGCCTGACAGTCCATCCTCAAACCTTCATAAAATAAAGTTTGTAAATTATCAAGTAGTTAGATGGGAAAAGCTAAAAAAAAGAGAATATTCAATGTAAAAATTGCCAAAGATTAGGACATGTAGCCTCAAATTGTAATCTTAGTTATAGATGTGTCAAATGTAGCGAAAACCACCAACCAGGAGAATGTGCGCTCCCAAAACCGGATAACCCTGAGAAAAACGATAGAAGTAAGCTTTATTGCGTTGCATGTAACAATTATGGACACTCAGCCTCTTACAGAGAATGTCCAACACAAAGAGAGATTAGGGATAGAATTAAAATGAAAATCCAGAATTTAAAAGAAAGCAGGATCACCAAAGAGCGTATGATTAATAATTACACGTTAAATCAGGTATCTCATACTCAAACATTACATAGAATAACACACAAAAAAATACAGAAATCACCCAAAAATTAAGACAACAAAATACGATCTATACACAAAACACGCAAGATAATCCTTGTAATTCAAATACACCAGCGACAATAACAAAAGAGTTACTTAAAATCACTCAACTGGTTAACAGAATAGTGAAAGAATCAATAATCTCTATTTATTACTAACTGATTCTATCTGCAATGACTAACACGCTAAAAATGAACAAATTGAAAATGATATCAGTAAATGTAGACTCAATAATAACAAATCAGAGAAGAAATAGTCTTTCAAATTTCTTAAAAATTCACAATCCAGACATAGTAGCAATAAGCGAAACAAAATTAAATTCAAAACAAAATAGATTTTAAAGATTATAATATAATTAGAAGAGACAGGCCAAACGCGAACCAAGGTGGATGAGTTGCAATCTTAATTAGAAAAAATTTGAAATTCAGGCGATTAACGTTGTCCAAAATAGAACAATTTAAAAATTTAGAGATCTCCCAGAGAAAAAAAAGCTTTACATTATAGCAGCTTACGCATACATTATTTCAAGTGCTCTAGCTAGACAATCCTGACAATTATTTTGTGATGGCAAGAGATTTAAGTGCTAGGCATACTAGTTGGCTTAATCAATCATTTAACACAAGAGGAAAATTCTTTAAAAAATGGATAGATGATAACGAAATAAAGTATAAATTAAAATTGTACACCTCAAGTCTTCCATCCTACCCTAGAGGAAATTCCTATTTAGATTTGTGCATAGCTAATACTAGATTAGAAGTTTCAAAGTTCAATACAACTGGTAAACTTGAAACCCTTGCATATGATAGCGACCATAATGCGATTCAAATGCAAATTAGTTACAAAAACGATAAATATTTAAACCTTGAAAAAAGAGAAAATAATCACAAGTTCAATTTCAGGAACTCGAATTGGGAAAAATTTTCAGATTACATAGTTCAAACTTATAATTTAAAAATCCCCAATAAAAGAAATTTATCCAACGAAGAAATAGACTCTTATTTAACAGACATAAATGAGGCAATAAAAATTACAATGAACAACACAGTCCCAAAAATTTAAAGCAAAAATTCTATGGAATGCTATCAAACACCTTTAATCAAAAAAATTCATAAGCAAAAAAGCAAGCTCATTACGAAAATAAATAAATTATATAAAAACTTTCAAACATACAATAATAGAGAATTATCCTTACTACAAAACAAATTAATAACATTAAAAGCCCTTCTTAAACAAGAATATACCAATTCTATTAACAAACACTGGGCAGAAAAAGCCAGGAAAGTTCTAGTTAATGACTCAAAAAATATGTTCCCCTAGGTTAATCAAATATTCAGAGCTAAAGGAAAAGTTTTAATCCCCCAACTTAAAATACAGACTTAAGATAGACCTTTTCTACAGGAAGCAAATGTTAATATAAATAGTTTGTTGAAAGACGAAGCTGACAAATTCATAATTTCAAACGAAGAAGATAAACTCAAAATAATAGGTAAACACTCACACAAAATTTCTCCACCTCGGTAGAGAAGGTCTAAATAGAATTATTCAAAGAAAAATATCTAATTTTGAACAGGAAATAATAAAAGATAAAGATAACAACAAAGCGACATTAATCTTCAGCAATGACCTTAATTCCGACAATATTAGTGCACTAGAAGAAAAAATTCCGAATTTATTCACCTCAAAAACGAGACTAAAAAACATTTAAAAACTTAAACAATAAAAAATCATCTGGCATCAACGGTATCCCAAACATTGTACTAAAGCACATAACGCCTAGAATCATAAATGATTACTGCATTCTTTTTAACAATATGTTAAACAATGGTTTCTTTCCAACAAACTGGGAAAAATCGAAAATTACTCCTATACCAAAGAAAGGGAAGGATAGTGTAAGCCCAGGTGATTTTAGACCCATAAGTCTCCTCCCAAACATAAGTAAAGTATTCGAAGTCATAGTAAAAGATTCTTTATTGCAGCTATGCGCCGAAAAGGACATAATTAATGAGTCTCAATTCGAATTCCGGCATAAGCATTCAACTATCCACGCCATAAACAAATTGCTGGGCAGTTAACAATAAACATTATGTAGGTGCATGCCTAATAGATCTATAAAAAGCTTTTGATACAGTCTGGATAGATGGACTCATATTTAAACTTTTAAAAAACACATTCCCACATATCTTATTCAAATAATCAGAGAAATGATTACAGGGAAATCCTTCATAATAACAGACGGTAATATTACCCTCGATAAAGATTTTCTTGTTCTAAATAGCAATAGCATTTGCAGACGATATCGTAATTTACACTATAGGGAAAAAAATACCAGAAATACAAGAATCTCTTCAAGATCTTCTCGAAAAAGTGCAATACTATATGCACACGTGGAAATTAAAAATAAATGTTCTAAAATTTGAAACTATTCTAATCAGACCGCCCCTCAGCCAATCAAGTAGAAGTGCAAGAAGAAACTGGAGGACTTTTCAAATAAGAGCAAAAAGAGGGAGGGGAACCGGTTCCACATAAAACTCTTGTTAAATATTTAGATTTTAATATAGGTCAATCCCTATATTTCAATAAACATATGGGTATACGATTAAGAAATGCCACAAACGCATTTTCGATGCTAAAAAGGCCAGTCTATAATAAAGATCTGAACTATAAAATAAAAAAAAATGCTACTTGCTAATAATAAGACCGCTATTAACTTATACATGCCCCATCTGGTATAACATTAGTCCATCCATTATGGAGAGAATTAGGATTTTTGAGCGAAAATGCTTAAGAGCATGCCTTGGAAAATATAGAACAGCAGAGTCAGACTATCAAAAATATATATCTAATGAAGAGATCTATAATTTGGCTAATGTTAATAAAATTGACACACAAATTCTAAAAATAACCAGAAATCAATTCGCAAACACTCGCACGGTAACAGATAACAGCTTAATTTTTGGAATCTATTATCCTAACGATGAATATTATGCAAATGTTATCAAAACAAACTTTATTCCACCAGAAGCATTTGTGTATTTCGATAAAAACGGATATATTCAGGACATACATGGAGTTCCGATCATATACCATTACAATACGCATGCCACAAAAAAAAATATTTTGTATGACAAAAACTTAGACACTAAAAAACAAAATGAAGCATGGAAATTCACTACCTGCATTACAAACAAAGAGCACAAAGATAAACATAGATCAAACATCAAAAAATATTTTTCGCTTGCTGAATAACTCTTTTTGGTAATCCTACTTCCTTCCAAAAATGGTAATCCTAGTATTAAATCTGTTCGAATATACCAAAGAATACCAAATAATATGAATAAAGAAACCACATTTTAGTTATACTCCAACACCTCGAGATTATTGTATTGAGAACTGTATATATTAATATAGAATAAAATATTTAGAAGTGAACAACTGAGAATGACCTAGAAACTTTTACTATTACGATAAATAATCATACGAAAACCAAACACATATTCAACGTTTATCTCTAATTATATGTAGATATTAGCGCTTAATAAAATGTATTGATCTCAAGTTTCTCTTTCCAGTCGTTATAATACCAAATGCGGATTATTTTTTTCCTGTTAATTTATCTGTTATATTTGTATATAGTCCTTCGTCTTCCAAGCCAAAATCACCACTCTTAAATCGTGCAAACCACTTCTGGCACGTTCGCTTAGCTAGATCATGTTCACCATAAACTTCCACCAAAATGCGATGACTTTCGGCAGCAGTTTTCTTCATATTAAAGTAATGAAGAAAAACTCCCCGCAAAAACACTTTTTCAGGCACAAAGTTCGACATATTTGAATGAAAAAAAATTATCGTTGTTTACGGTTCAAATGAATGACATATACTGAAAAAGACGCACAATAACAGTAGCTTTCCAACGCATGTTCGGAATATTCGAACGATGGAATAATAATCAAGTTACGCCATCTCTTAGCAAACCGCACGAATTAAGTTATAGATCCAATAATTCAGCGGAACTCCTTTACAACGTTGGAGCTTCAATTAACTCAAAGTTATTTCACAAATCTTTGATCCACTGGGACTTATTGGGCCTCTTACCATCAAACCCAAGCTGCTTCTAGAAAAATTGTGGCAAATGAAAATTGATTGGAACTCGCCACTTTCAAAGGAAATTCAATCCAATTGGATAAATTATAAGAAACAACTATCCATCATCAACGATATTCAGATTCCGAGACAAATAATATGCTTTCAACCTGTTTACGTTGAAATTCATGGCTATTGTGATGCATCAGAAACAGCCTATGGTGCTTGCATATACAGCAGATCGATTGACAGTTCTGGAGAATTCATGCTAAGACTCATCTGTGCAAAATCGCGAGTTGCACCTCTCAAGTCCATCTCATTACCTAAGCTTGAATTGCAAAGTACAGTTCAACTTTCCAGAATATATAAAAAATTCAGAAATACAATTACTTTTGAAACCGATGCCGACTACTTTTTGTCGGATTCGACTATTATCTTATCCTGGATCAGAGGGGAACCTGCGCATTGGAAAACATATGTAAGCAACAGAGTATCAGAAATACAAAATCTTACGGACAAAAATGCTTGGAATTATGTTAAATCTGAAGACAATCCAGCTGACGTTATATAAAGTGGGCTGGATCCGCGGCAACTAAAGGATCATCACCTATGGTGGCAAGGGCCTGCATGGCTTGAAATGAACGAGAGGGACTGGCCTGAGAATAACGTTGAGATTGATAATGAAATTCCCGAGCGTAAGAAAATCAAACTCATTAACCTTGTAGCATTAACGGTTGAAAACGATATATTGGCTCAATATTCGACATTACATAAACTGAAAAGAAAAGCTATCGTAAAGTAGCATTATAACTCATGAATGAGGCAAAATAAATATTCAAAATGTTTTTATCCTTATTCTACGTTAAAAATAACGTTAAAAGGTAATGGACATATGCAATAATTTTATTTATTAACGCTAAAAATTAAAAAAACATAATACTTGTCATTGAAGGCAGTGCAGTGGTTCACCTTTTGTGGAACGTCTTCACGGTTAAAGTTGACCATTGGTTGGTGTGATACACAACTATACTTTCATCTCACTGTAACAAATAGTCAATCCTGACGGTGAAGACATGGAAAGTGATAAACCACCGCACTGCCTTTAATGACAGGTATTATGTTTTTTTAATTTTTAGCGTTAATAAATAAAATTATTGTATATTTCAATTACCAGTTAACGTTATTTTTAACGTAGAATAAGGATAAAAACATTTTGAATATTTATTTTGCCTCATTCATGAGTTATAATGCTACTTTACGATAGCTTTACAATAGCTTTACGATAGCTTTACGATAGGTTTACGCTACAGCGTAAAGCTAGCGTTCAGCCAGTTCGCTAGGGGTGTATTCCCACGTAGGTGCTGTCATTGGCTTCAAAATTGTGGTTTTCTCTGCTGCAGTAGGGAGTGGTAGTATTTTGTATTATTTTTTACCAACATAGTATTGAGAGGGTAACATTCTGTTGCATGGTGTTTGTGTTCCTCGTGTCTTAAGGATGTGTGTTTTCTAATTTACATTTTTGAGTGAATACATCTTTATATAACTGTTTCATCTGAGAGCGTAAATTTTGTTCGACGATACAAATTTGGAATTAACATATGTAAAAATATCTAAATTGGTTACAGAGATTTTTTATAATTTGCGAAACTTTCAGCTTTTGTTATTTCAAATTACAACAATTTAGAATGTTCGGTTTTGATAACTACGTAACCGCAAACGGATTCCTTGCTTTTTGCTGGCAGTGCGAACATTATATCTTGGGTGGAAAGAGAGTACATGATTTGTTTGTTATCAAAATCGTGATCTATTACTTGTAACAAAGTATGCTAAACTGTCTTTCCGGAATTGTATCAATTGTTTCAATTATTTGTGACTTTAGGTTATGGTCAAATTCCCTAGTTTCTTGATTAGAATTTGAAGAGTCGTAGCTTGATGTACTACTGACATTTTAATTTTCTTTTTGTTGAATGAGGGCTTCTTCCTCGGGGTTGGAATCAGTCATTTTGACTATGTCTTCCATATCACCTTCTATTTTGGGTGATATTAGTTTTGAAGAAATTTTGTCTGGCGGTAACGCCGTTTTAGCTTTCGGGTTAGTTGAGTAACTTGACTCACTTTCTACATAATTAGGAGTTGGTTTTTCTATCATTCGTTTTGACGTACGTTTTTTATCAGTTAATATGTTGTTTGTTTCTTCCTTCTTCTTCTGGTTCCTTGTGATGACGTTGTAGAATTGTGTTGGCACTGGCTCCGTAGGATTTCTTGAAAGTGCATCAGCATTAAGGTTTGATTTCCCAGGTTTATAAATGACTTTATAATCGAATTCAGAGAGTTTGAAACGCCATTTTTGTACTCTGGTATTTAATTTGGCCGTTTTGAACCATACTAAGGGTTGATGGTCTGTAATTATATTGATTTTCTTTCCATAGATATACGAATGAAAAATTTTAACCACATGAATCATCGCCAGAGTTTCTTTTTCATAGACTTCATAAGAAAGCTGAGGGTCACGTAAAACTCTTGAGGTATATGCTATAGGGAGGTCTTTGCCAATTTCTCCCTGAGAAAGAATTCCACTAATGGCATATTCAGATGCATCAGTTTTAATATTAAAAGGTTTTGAAAAGTCTGGGTACTGCAAAATTGGGGGGTTGCATTTAAATTCGATATCTTTTTGGAGCAGTTTACTTAGAGGTTTTGTAATCTGAGCAAAGTTTTTAATAAAGCGTCTATAAAATTCAGCTAAGCCTAAAAATTGGCGTATATTTTTGACATTTTTAGGTTTCGGAAAATCTCTGCCTGCCTCTAGTTTTCTTGGATCTGGACTAACATCTTTTTTATTTAACATATGTTTCAAATAACAAACTTTGTCCTGTAAAAATTCAAATTTGTCTGGATTCAACTGAAGGTTTGATGCCCGTAGTCTATCCATAATAAGCTTCATTTTTTTATCGTGCTCTTCTAATGAGTCAGCAAATACAACTATGTTATCGATAAAAGTAAAGAGAATTTTTCCTTGGAGATTTTTTAAAGTTACGTCGATAAATCGCTCAACTGTCGGAGGGGCGTTTTTCAATCCAAAGGTCATCCTTACGTACTCATAATGGCCATGTGGGATACTGAAAGCTGTTTTGTGAGCATCGCGTGGCTCCATTAAAATTTGTTGAAATCCTTTTGCTAGGTCGAGTGTCGTGTAATATTTATAGCCTCCTACTTGATCTATAATTTGTGTAATGCTGGGAAGTGGATAAGCATTACTAATTGTTTTATCATTTAATAACCGGAAATCCGATACCAAACGCCATTTTTGTTTTCCTGGAGTATCCATTTTTTTGGGTACAGTCCATAGAGGTGAATTGTAAGGTGAACTTGATGGTTTTATTATTCCCGAGTCTAACATTTCTTGAACTTGGCGTTCTACTTCTTCTTTAAGTGAAATTGGGAATTTATATTGTTTAACATTGACAAGAAGGTCATCAATAGTGGGAATTCGATGCTTAACTGTACTGACTGCTTTTAGTTTTTGTCTTTCTTTGTAAAATCGATCTTTGTTAGAAAGAACAAATTTAGTTATGTAAATTTTTTCATTTTCAGGTCGATTTTCTAGTCTTAATTTATTAATCAGAGCTTCATCATCTTCTGAAAGTGATTTGCTGTTTTCTATTGGAAAGACTACAGGACTAAATTTGTCAGGGAAATTTCCTTGGAAGATTGCGTAGGTTTCTTTTATTTCCATGTCAGAATAAGGATTCAGGTCGAGTTCAGATGAAATTTAATTTAAAGTTTTCTGGAAATTTTCTCTCGTACACCATTCAGATTCTAGTTGTTCCGGGGCAATGGGAATTTCTAATTCTTCAATATTGTCTTAAAAAAATAACTCTTTATTCTGCTGGTTGTATGATGAGATGGCTGTTTCTAGACTCCATGATGATTCTGATTTTTGAAGTTTTCCCACAGGGTTTAAATTAGAGTTGTTTCCTTCTTTTGCTATCGCGTATTGTTGGTTTTCATTCAAAAAAATTTCGTTTCCCAATGCAAATATAGATATTTTATTTTCAGTTCTAATTGATTCGTTTTAGTAATCAATTATCGCATTAGTTTCTGTTAGATAAGTAGCACCTAAAATTTCTTCACGTGGAATATCGAAATCATCAGGTACCACATGAAATATGGATGTATCTCCGTGTACTGCGAGCTTAATTGTTCCTATAGTTCGATTTAATTTATCACCTACTCCTTGAAGGAAAACGGTCTTAAAATTATTCATATCACTTTCGTTAGGTAACAGGTGGTTTTTGATAATGTTTGCTTCTGAACCTGTGTCAATCATGAATTGTCCCAGACTATTTCAAGGGGGATTGAATACTTCAATGAAAAGCAGATCTTGTTATTCCGCTTATTCTTGTTTCACTCGAAGGTTCGTTATTCTGTTGATATTTTAGTGATTTTTTACCTAAAATAAGACTATTAGTAAGAAAGTTTACTTTTGCTTTTGAATTAGTATAGTTCTCAGAACATAAAATTTCGTCAAAAGGTATAAAAAATTGATCGGGTACGATATGGAATTTCACTGTATGACCCATTAGGATGAGTTTTATTGTACCGATGCATCCATCGGTACAACGACAGAATCAATTCCTTTGAGAAATACTGTTTCTTCGAAATTGAGTATTTTAAATGGGCTGATTTTTTTGATTTTTAAAATATTTAACTCTGATCCAGTATCAAGCATTAATTTGCTTGAGTCATTCATTACTGGATGTTTGAATGATATAAATGGAATTTTTGTTGAGTCTTCTTCTATATTGATTGTAATAATTTGCTTTGGAACTCTTCCATTGGTGTCCTTTGATTGGAGTGCTGTTGGTTCTGGTTTCCCGTCCTCCTTTCTTCGTTATATTTCTTCTTGTAGCATTCTTCTATCCTATGCCCTGATGTTTTACAGTATTCACATTCTTTGTCAGCAGACATCATTCTACACTTTGTTGCTTCATGTCCCGTACGATCACAAATTTGGCAAGTCAATACTTTATTTAATTCTGTTCGTACAGGCCTTACTGGTTTATTTAATGAAAAACATTTGTCTGCACTTTGTCCTTGTTTACTATATAATTGGCAAGTAATTCGGACTACAGTTCTATTAAGGAAGCAGTCTTTGGCTGTATGTCCCCTTTTCCTACATAGTTGGCATTCCTGATTGCTAAAACATTGAGGAGCCATGTGCCCTTGTTTATTACAGAGCTGACACCAAACCTGTTCTAGAATCCTGTTTCTACTGCTTTTAAAGCATTTTTCTATTGAATGCCCGTTTATTTTGCAATTGAAGCACCAAAGTGGGCTTCTAAAAGTTTCAGTTTCATGCCCATCTCTTTTACATATTTGACACGAAAACTTGCGACGAGTATGCACGATGATATCTTCGGTTTTATCGTTCACGGTTCTTCCAAGGTTTCTTTAAACATTACGTTTTCGTTCAATAGTAATTTCACTTTTGAACAAGATTATTCACATCCTGTATTTGTTCGTTTCCCAGACGCTGTTCCAATTCAAATTTTAGCCTTCTTTTAAACGATTCAATCATCGTGTTCTCAACGCTGACACGAAAGTTTGGATCTATTCGTCCCCCATTATCTAAATTATCAACTTCCAAAATCCTAGTTCCTATGTCCCTAATTCTTCTCGCAAACTTAATTACATTTTCATGGTCGCTCTTCTACCATTGAATTCATTAATCTCGAATTCAATTTTGGAAAGAATTTTTAGAGTTAGAATAGGACCCGCCTAAATCCACTAACGTTTTAGTACTATTATTGTAATAGGTATAATTATAAATTATTACTATATCAAAAGGATTTTCAAATTATGTGTTTTCTTGATTGAATAACACGGTTCCAGTGATGTTTCCACTTCTCGAAACAGTCCTGGAACTCACTTTTAGGGATGGCCTTGAGTACGCTCGTCGTATTATTTTCAACCGTCGTTTTGTCATCGAATCGCTGTCCTTTGAGTTTTGGAAACAGCCAATAGTCACAGGGGGCTATGTCGGGACTGTACGGAGGTTGTCGAAGCAATGCGATACTGTGTTTACTCAGAAACTGCTGCACAAGATTCAATGAATGCACTGGCGCGTTATCGTTGTGTAGAAGCCAGTCACCCCACACACGCGAGTCATTCCTAAAATCTTGTTCAAAATTTCCCAAACAGTAGTTTTCGGTATTCCGAGATCATTTTCTAGTTCACGAACAGTTAATCGACGATCACCTTCAATCGCAAGTTGCACTCGCTCAATATTATCCAATGTTTTTGTCGTTGAAGTCGGCCAGAACGAGAATCACTATCAACAGAAGTGCGGCCTCCTTTGAAACGATTATTCCACGCTTTTATTCGTGTTTTGCTCATACCGGGTCTAGAAGTATGAAACCGGAATTTCCCTGTAGATGGTGCTTGCCATCAGTTTAGGGACCGTACGACCGCTTCTGCAGCGCCATCTTCTCCCTCTAGCAGCTGAGAAAGATTTTCAGTAGACAACAACCCAAGTTCGATATACAAGTGTACTTACTGCAAGCATCAACATGTTGATTTTTGTGCCTACGAACTACGATTTGCGGACAGCACTGGTTTTTTGTTATCACTTGAAGAAAAATGCTGCAGAATCGCATCGAATGCTTGTCGAAGCTTACGGTGAACATGCTGTTGGCAAAATACAGTGTTTCGGGTGGTTTAAAAAATTCAAAAGTGGTAATTTTTATGTGAGGAACGAAGATCGTGGAAAACCACCGAAAAAGTGCGTTTGGTGGGATCAGAAGGGTGTTATTTATTAAGAGCTGCTGAAACCTGGTGAAACTGTTAACACAAATCGCTACCAACAGCAAATGATCAATTTAAATCGGGCATTACAAGAAAAACGACCGGAATATCGAAGAAGGCAACACAAAGTCATTTTTCTTCACGATAATGCCCCATCACACGCAGCGAAACGGGTCAAGGAAACGAACGAGACGTTCAGTTGGGAAATACTGGCGCATGCCGCTTATTCTCCAGACTTGGCTCTGTCGGATTCCCATCTGTTCGCATCACTGGGCCACGCTCTCGCTGAACAACGCTTCACTTCGTACGAAAATGTACGAGAATGGCTGGATAACTGGTTTGATTTAAAAGACGAACAGTTTTATTGGCGTGGCATTCATCACCTTCCGGGGAGGTGGGAAAAATGTGTAAATAGAAATGGAGCTACTTTGAATAAAATATTTTTGATCAATTTCATGCAACAGACGTGTAACTTTTCCAAAAAAATCCCGGTTTCATACTTCTAGACCTGGTACGCTCATTCCCAAAGGCCTTCTGCATCATCTGGATAGTTTCCAAACTCGTTTTACCGAGTTGAAAACAAAATTTGATGCAAATTCGTTGATCTTGATTTTCAGTCATTTTTAACAATCACAAAATCCGCCGATCTCAAAAATAGCTTTGTAAACAAAGACACGCTGCGCATGAACTATACGTCCAGCAGATGTCAGCAAGCAACCGATACGTTCTTGAGGCTTTACTGTTGACGTTCATGCTCCGCAGGGGTCGCTCGAACACTATGGCGCCGAGATATGAAGGTAGGCCCGATACTTTCCGGACAGACCTCGTATATATATATATGGGTCATTTCATGGGAGATTTACAGTCAACATTTTTTTTTGACGAAATATTTTTTTGCCTTCTTGCTTCGAGAATAATCGACACATTTTTTTTCAATGTGATACTTGAAAATTTCGAGATATAATTTTTTTAAGTTTGGCACTCGGGAAAATTTTTTTTTTTGACAGCTCACTGTAAAAGCAGTTTTGAATATAAAATGTAACCCTTGCACTTGAAATGCGCGACAGAGTACAAGCTTTCAAAAAAGTCATAGCATACATTACGTTGTTTTTATTGTAATAACAATATAGTACATTTTTATAAATAATTGAATTTTTTTTTAATTTGGAACTAATTTTTTTCCGATTTTTTTGTTTCTAAATTTTTGTTGAAGTTTTTTTAATATGCAGGCAAAATTTTGGAATGGGAAAATGAAATCTGTCCCACCCATTGCAGCGGTTCACTGCCACACGTGCTTCGATTCCGAGCATGCCTAAACAAGCTTAAGCGTAGTTGTGGCGTGCGAGCTCGCTCGTTGCAACGCGCGGGACAGATTTTATAAATTAATTACACATATAGTTTTCATTTTTCCATTCCAAAATTTTGCCTGCATATTGAAAAAACCTCAACAAAAATATGGAAACAAAAAAATCGGAAAAAAATTAGTTCTAAATTTTAAAAAATTTAATTGTTTATAAAAATGTACTATATTGTTATTACAAAAAAAAAGAACGAAATGTGCGCTATAACTTTTTTGAAAGCTTGTACTCTTTCGCGCATTTCTAGTGCAAGGGTTACATTTTATATTCAAAACTGCTTTTACAGTGAGCTGTTAGAAAAAAAAAATTTTCCCGAATGCCAAAACTTAAAAAAATTATATCTTGAAATTTTCAAGTATCACATTGAATAAAAAACGTGTCGATTATTTTCGAAGTAAGAAGGCAAAAAAAATATTGCGTCGAAAAAAAAAATTTTACTGTAAATCTCCTATGAAATGACCCATATATATATTATTTTTTTTCCTATGAATTGTAAATCAGCATTTTTCTTCCGTACAAAATACTTTTCTAACGTTATGCGTGATCTACTTGTGTTTCTCGCCGTAAAATAACCGGTTTTTTAATATAAACTCATTATTTCAAATAAACTTGAGTGATTTACAGCATTGGTTTTTATACAAGTAGGTCTAGAAATTCTTTATTAATAAAACATATGAGTAAATCTTCTCTATTAGACAATGTTAAAAAGTAATATTAATTTATAATAAATTCTTGAGATTTCTACATTCTTATAATTTTCCTAAGTATTTCCTAATATTATTTTCTAAGTAGAGAAATACATTTTTCTTTATTTGTATTTGCTTGGGCGTGGTACCGGCGCAGGCCCTTTTTGGCCGTTAGTCTAAGCTATTTATGATATTTCCGGAAATGGCCAAATAACTAAGCTGCATAGTATTTGTATATGTTTGGAGTCGTATGCATTTATCTCTTAGAGAATGGTAAATAGATATATTTAAAAAGGAATACGATTGTGGTTAGTATATTTAGGTTAAAATATTAAAGTACGAAGTTTATTATTACGTTTACTGATTTTTAAGCAAAGTTTAAGTATTTATATTGACGCAGCTGCACATTTATCTTAAAGGGTTTTCTATTCTATATAATATCTAAAGTGGATATTGCATTTCTAAAATGCTTTACAATCGTATTACCATGAATTTCAAAGAAAGTATAAAATAAAGATATTAATTTTTAAAATTACAGGAATTGCAAAATAAAATAAAATTTAGCATCAGGTAAGGACGTAGGACGTTACATAACAACAATTATTTTTTACAAAATAGAAATAACAATTATAGAAACAATAGTAATAATTTTTTACAACAAAGATACAACAATAAGAATAATTATGAACTATATACAAATTTTTCTAAATCATGTCAGTCGATTATGTTGATAATTAGAAGAGTGTATCATTCACCATGATAATCGAACTCTACCATATCGACCCTATAAACCTGTGATTCAGAATTAACGCTATTAAGGACCAGATGGAATTTTCAATATATATTTGAACAATTTTTTCTGTGGAAAAAGGAACGCTTTCACTCCGCTGGGTATCGAGCCCAGGACCTTTCGATTGCCGGTGGAATGCTCTATCATCTGAGCTACGGAGGTTCCACAAAACTTTTCTCGCAGAATCTATTTACGCCAATTTGGCCACGGATATATCATGAACTATATACAAATTTTTCTAAATCATTTCAGTCGATTATGTCGATAATTAGAAGAGTGTATCATTCACCATGATAACCGAACTCTACCATATCGACCCTATCAACCTGTGATTTAGAATTAACGTCATTTAAGACCGGATGGAATTTTCAATATATATTTGAGCAATTTTTTCTGTGAAAAAAGGAACGCTTCCTCTGACACTCACACTCACTCACAGGTTGATAGGGTCGATATGGTAGATATGGTAGAGTTCGATTATCACGGTGAATGATATACTCTTCTAATTATCGACAAAATCGCCTGAAGTGATTTAGAAAAATTTGTATATAGTTCAAAATATATCCGTGGCCAAATTGGCGTAAATAGATTCTGTGAGAAAAGTTTTGTGGAACCTCTGTAGCTCAGATGATAGAGCATTCGACCGGCAATCGAAAGGTCCTGGGCTTGATACCCAGCGGAGTGGAAGCGTTCCTTTTTTCACAGAAAAAATTGTTCAAATATATATTGAAAATTCCATCTGGTCCTTAATGACGTTAATTCTGAATCACAGGTTGATAGGGTCGATATGGTAGAGTTCGGTTATCATGGTGAATGATACACTCTTCTAATTATCGACATAATCGACTGAAATGATTTAGAAAAATTTGTATATAGTTCATGATATATCCGTGGCAAATTGGCGTAAATAGATTCTGTGAGAAAAGTTTTGTGGAACCTCCGTCGCTCAGATGATAGAACATTCCACCGGCAATCGAAAGGTCCTGGGCTATTTAAAATTTGCAAATACAAATTAAATATCAATAACATTATCAATCCCAATAGTTAATTTAGAAGACTTTGAAGAACAAGAATGTTATAAACAGATTGAATATTTACATAATTCTAAACAAACAAATAACGAAGATTTATCAAGCAAAGTATTAAATAACTTCTTAAGAACTGACAATTCTCTAATTAACTCATGCAAATTTTATAATGTAACAGACGAAGACAGAGTAGAATGTATCAAAACATTTCTTCGATTAGACCATTTAATTGAAGATGAATATGAACATGTAGAAAAATTAATTAAGAATAATGCAGACAGATGTAAAATCCTTGGAGAACCACTTGAAGCCACTAATGTATTACAACATTCAATTCCTACTGTAGATGGCTCTCCGATTTTTTAAAGACAATATAGATTTCCCCTTGTTTACAGAGAAGAAATTACAAAACAAGTCGATGAATTATTAAAAAATGAAATAATTAAACCCTCACAATCACCCTATAACACTTCAGTATGGATAGTTCCTAAAAAACCTGATTTTTATGGCAAGATAAAATGGAAAATGATTCTTGATTTTCGTAAATTAAATGAATAAACAATTGGCGATTCGTATCCTCTACCTCATATAAACGATATACTTGATTCTCTAGGATCAGCAAAATATTTAACATTAACTGGATTAATCAGAACGTAACTTTTTGTATATCTTGATGACATAGTTATATATGCAAATACTCTAGAAGAGCACAAAATTAAATTTAACAATTTAGTAGAAAGACTTAAAAAAGCAAATTTTCATTTACAACAAGACAAATGCGAATTTTTACTACCCAAAGTAGGATATTTAGGTAATATAATTGATAAAAATGGAGTATGTCCAGATCCAAAAAAGATATTAGCTGTAAAAAACTTTCCATTCCCAAAAACACAAAAAAATATTAATGTTCTTGCTATAATATTTTGTGTAACTCATTTTCGTCCTTATTTATATGGAAGAAAATTTACTCTAGTGACTGACCACAAACCTCTAGTTTCGTTTCAAACTTCTAAAGACCGTTGTTCGCGAGTTTCACAATGGTGATTGAAACTCGCAGAATATGATTTTGATGTAGTTTACAAGGCAGGAAAAATGAATGTAAATGCAGACGCACTCTCAAGACACCCCATTGTTGATAACAAAGAGAAATAAAAGCATTTACTAGTTAATGACAACGATACTTTTATGACTTCTCAAGGAAAATGTTTGCCAAGAAAACTTTTACAAGAAATAAACAAGGAAACCCTAAAAATGAGGTAAAACCTTTAAAACAAAGAAACTTGAATCCAGAATCGTACCAGACGTAGATCGTTTTTTTTTAAGAATTCTTTAGTGAAGAATCATTTAGTGAGATTGGTAAGAATATTTTGAAATACACAAATTTATTTTAAAATCTGGCTTCAAGACTTATTTTTATGACAATATTTTCATGAAGTCCAGTGTTTCCCAAAAAATAGGAAAATTGATCATGGAAAACTATTACTACAAGAGCTCAAAAGAGAATACAACAAGAAATAGCAAAAACTTTGAATCAAAATGAAATTCAAGAAAAATTAGACGAAAATTTTTCTTCTAAGCCTCTTGTGAAAAAACCTCAATGTAGGCCAAGAAAAAACCTACTTACAAATTTTAAAAATATTCCCTCTCAAACAAAAAAAAAAGAGAGGTAGACCCGGAAAACAAATATATGAAGATGAATTACCAGAAATAAATATGCAAGAAGGAAGACGAACAAAAATAGAATCAGATTCTGACTGATCCTGATTATTCACATTATTTGAAACAAACTTGAGCAATAAACGAAAAAAAGAAGAATGCTACATAGCCAAAAATAATAATGGACTTTAAAGCGAAGAAAATGAAAATTATTTTTCAACCTCAGAAAATGAAATTAACGACATTGAAACCTCACACAAAAGAAACGATGGAAAAAATTATGAAGAAAATTTGGAAGAGAATTTTGAATAAAATTTTGGAGACAATCTAGAGGAAAATTTTGAAGAGAAGTTTGAAGAAAATCACGAAGGGTACTTGGAAGAAGAATTTGGAGAAAAATTGAAACTAAACCCAAGATCTCAAATAAATTCCTAATTAAACGATAATGATCATGATGATTATAATCGTCCATCCCCAGAACCTACTCCTAGAAATTCTCAAACAGAAAAAATTATAACGAGAAAAAATATAGTTGAAGGTCGCGATCAATTAACTATGCGAAAAGATAATTATGCATATTTTGTTACAACAAATGGAACTCCTCGCGACAATGGATCAAAAACTTTTAAAAGACGTGAAACTTTAGCAAAATTTAAAAATTTACAAAAGGGAATAGTAAAAGAAATTGAAAAAAGAAAACTACTACCATTTTGCCCTTCCAATTGAAGAAGGAACTGAGGACAACTTATCCGAAACTTTAAATAATATAAAATTATCAATTTACTCATTACATGAGTTATTTCAAAATTTGGAATTACGATCAATTAGTATTTCTAAAACTTCCAGAATTAATCATATACCTTGGAAAGAAGTGAAATCAATTTTTGTTTCAATATTTTCAAATTCAACTACAAAAATTATAGTTTGTAACGGAATAACGCAAATCCAATAAAAGAACAACGATGTCGCTTAATTGAAGAAGCTCATTCTTCAGCATTAGGAGGCCATAAAGGTGTTGCAAAAACTTATAGCCGAATTCGCCAGAAATTTTCTTGGGAAAATATGAAAGTAGACATTCTAAAATATATTCAAGGCTGTTTACAATGTCAACTGATAAAATTAATTAGAGTAAATAAAAAATCCTATGAAAAACACTGACACACCCACTACTGCTTTTGAAAAAATATCAATGGACATTGTTGGCCCAACACCTGAAACAAAATCTGGTAACTTATATATTCTAACTATACAAGACAATTTTACAAAATACTCTTCAGCAATCCTTCTCCCTAATCACCAAGCTAGTACAATAGCGGATGCTTTTGTGATAAAATTTATTTGCATATTTGGATCGCCGAAAGGAGTACTTACTAACCAAGGCAGAAATTTTTTAAGTAATTTATTAAAAAGACTGTCAAAACGTTTTGAGTTAAAGAATTTTGTACCACAGCTTATCAGCCTCAATCAAACGGATCATTAGAACATTCACATCATGTTTTAGGAGAATATCTCAAACAATTTGTTGAAAAAAATTCAGAATGGGATGATTGGCTTGCACTAGCAATGTTTCGTATAATACTAGTGTACATGAAGGCACAAAATACACACCCCATGAATTGGTTTCTGGTAAACTAGCTCGTGAACCTTCCAGTTTACCTTTATAACAACAAGAAAAATTACAAACATATGATGATTATTTAATTAATTTCGTAACACAACTACACGAAATGTGAACACAAGCAAGAAAGAATCTTATTTCAGCAAAAGAAAATTCGAAAATATATTATGATAAAAAAATAAATCCTTTAGAAGTCAAAATTGAAGATAATGTAATTTTATTAAAAGAAAGTAAAATTAAAAAACTTGACAGCCATTATACAGGGCCTTATGGAATATTGTAAGTGTTGGGAAAAGGGTATGTCAAAATAAGCTATAAAGGCAAACCCACTGTAGTTGACATTAATTGACTAAAACGCTCACATGTGCAAGTACACGGAAAAAATAAGTTCATCAAAATTTCATGATCTAGTCAACCACTTTTGGATAGGGCACTACATTTTTTTAATTTCCAGCACTTTTAAGTAAAAAGTCATAAATTTTGTCGAAAAATCGAAAAAAGTATAGAAATTTTTAAGAACTAGTACAATAATAGCAGTTTACCAATTTTTATTGAATAGTTCTTGAAAAAATTATGAAAAAGTATCTAACTTTCAGAAAATTTTCTCCAAAAATGTGATCTACCTCGATCTCAAGTACATGTTGAAAGAACTTATATACAACTTTTAGAATTAACTGGATTTTCAAATACAAAAGTAGTACAATGCAAAGTAGAAATTCGACGCGCTATTTCTCATTGTGGTATGTATTCTCACAGTTCCATGGTTGCAAATGGCCACAGTGAATATATGGGTAATTCTCTGCGAGGATGCAGTTTTGTGTCTTTTGAGGTTTGTACGCTTAGCTTAGCATTTTTCAAATGATTGAGTACATGAATACGTTTAAAGAACTTTTATTTCACTAACCCTGATGAATTATTTGTTCAGATATGCATTTTCATTTTTCTGAAGCACATAATGCACTCCAAATGTCACAACCGTGGCATGTCCTCAACCCTGATTTCCTGAAAATGTTAACTAATCACGACTTGAATCTTTCGCGAAATAGTAAATGAGCTATACGTGTCAGCAATAGGTAATTATATCTGCAATATTTGAAGTGTTTCTAATTTTTGCACGTTTTAAATGACCTAACTTGACTTTAAAAAGTGTCCATCAGTTTTGATAAAAATTACATGCGATCAGTCCTGCGAGCATTGCCGCGAGTCTCGTAATTTCCCGAATTGTGTGCATTGGCACGTATTCTATTTTATGTGACTTCGGTGCGGATACGAGTTTTTATGCGTATACTCTAATCTAATCTAGTATTGTAGTATTTTATTGATCTTGTGTAGTAGTAGCTTGTTGTAATAGAGCATGCGCAGTTCAAATGTACAAGGCTTTGTCAGTAGGGTGCTAACGCTGTACGAAGAAGAAGAAGAATAAGAAGAAGATTCTACTCCGCGGTAAGACCGCATGCACAGTTCAATTTTTACATTATATTCCTCTGTAACTGAATACACAACATTCCGTTACTCTCAGCTGTAACGGAAAAACGAGTTTCCGCGCCGGAAGCACATAAAGAATATATGTGAAACCATCAGGCATATGGACAAGATGCCATAAATTTTTACTGTAAATCTTATCTAAATCTAACACTTCGGTTTCAGTCGGGTCAAGAATAGCATAAGATTGCAAGTGATCATCATAGTGTAACATTTTTAAAACACTAACAATAATAGTAAAATCTTTTGCCTGATTTCCTTTAGTTTCAGTTTTATGGTATATTTTCTCAACTAATCCGAAGGTTGGAAATTGTTCATTACGAATTACTTAGATTGACCCTTTTGTGTATTTAACGTCAGTAATTAACACATAATCTATATTAGCTAAATTCGCACCACGGTTTGGTAAAACTAGTTTGACAGAAAAGCCTAAAGGTTTAAAATTTTTTTGATACAAAGGCGTGTTAATTTGAAATGATTTACTGCGTTAGAAAACATCACTTAACTGCAACTGATTTTTTAAGGCAATAGAATAGCACAAATCTTTACGATTGTAGGTTGCTCTAGTGTATATTTTAGATGGACGATGTTTTCCCTCTAGTCGGATTGTCCACAAATTACGAAGAGAGACAACGTTTTCCATAATTAAACCGTAATGAACCATGAAATGGTGCTTTGGTTTTAAAATGAAGCCGTACAGTTCAATATATAAAGTGTGATGTTCAGAGACCACTTGTTTCATATCACAAATGTCTGAAGTCGTGATGCTTCTTTTTAGTGATAATATTAATATTTTTCGTAACAACTTGAACAATTTCCAGTGTTTATCTTGCTTATTTGTAATAAGATCGCCGAAAATTAAAGGAGCATTGAGAACAAAAGACGTCATTTCAGAAGCCGACATTTTTGAGGTCATTGATTTAAGGTTACTTTGTGTAAATAATGGTGGATCATTTCCTTCAAATTTATACTATTTAACTCGCCAATTAAGCACATTTAAAGAGAAATATATTTTTTTAAATATGAACTGGGACAAGGCATACATTACTTCATAGCGGCACGCGCCTTGTAATAAATCATGGACAATATCTACGCTATAATTTTTAATCACAGAAAAATCATCAAGATCATTAAAAACACACGACTTTTTTACGCCTGTCGTTTTTACATTATTAATTTCGATATCTGCTGCGTAGTTAATTGTTGTTCTTAGAAGATTCGAATCCTCAATGCACATTCTTGAGGTTAAATCGCTGGACGCTTTACAAAATCTGCAGAAATACTTTGCTGAGAAACCTTTCACAAAGCCTAGCATATCATTTAAAGCAAGATTGTCTCCAAGAACTAAAACAACTTTAAAATACACCTTAAATCGTCTGCCATTCACACATATTTCTATGCCTTCAGAGTTCAATTTATTAAGATCGGAAATAAGTTTACCATAAATCGTTTTTTTTATTAACATTTGCGGCATCATCAGCATGATAAAGTTGGGCCAAAAATATGTTATCTAATTTAGATCTAAATTCGGGAGGAATACATGGAAAAATAATATAAATTCCGTTTAAATTGTAAACACCAGCATGAGAACCTTAATGATTACCTGTTTCATATCCGTCTTCATACGCGAATAATGGAAATATAATTCGATCTGGGTATTCTATAATTTTTGACTTCCAAAAGTTAGTTTGAACCATATTATTTATACTGTCGGCTTGTTGCATCAAGTTCAAATAATAATCTCTCATAGTATCAAAAACAGAAGGCAGTTCCAGGAATACTTTTAATACAGAATCTAATGGTATAATTTGACCACATTTTTCTTTGTTACGCAACTCTCCAGCTTTATCTTTATCATCTTCTGTGTCGAAAAATAGTTTTTTTGGTTTAATCAAACATCCTACGTTTTCAAATACTTTCAATCTTTTATACTCTGTATTTACATCATTAGAAACGTTTTGATATGTTTCCAGTTTATTAATAATAATATGTTTATCCTCATCTGTTTCGCATTTTTGAATTGCTTCTTTAATATTATTCAAAGAATCAATTTGTAAAAATGACTCAAATGAAGAGATTATTCTCTGAACTTGTATTCTTGAAATTTCTGGGTCGGCATAGAAAGGTATTATAAGCTCTAAAGCTTTCGCTTGCAGTTTAGACTCTTCTGAAAATATGACTTCAAATACATTATTGTCGTTCGAAAGTAATCCATCTGACTCAGAATTATTCAGTAAATGACTGGAATCATAAGGTTCATTATATCCTGTATTAAGAGAATTCGTATCGTTTTTTTAGCAGCCAGATTCGCATTAGCAGGAATCGAATTTACACGTGCTGTGCGTAGGTGTTTTTGCATAGATTTTTTATCAGAAAAGAACCTATCACACGCATCTGAAGTGCACTTGTAATTACCAACTGAAGTGACATGCATAAATTTCATATGCATTACAATTTGTCGAGAAGCGACGAGTTTTAAACATATGCTGCACTTAGTAAACATTTTATATCAGGTATTTTTATCTAAACGCAAGTTAAAGAAATTGGGTTTTTTTCGCAATGCTCCTTCAATATTTTCAAAAAATCATATTTTTTATTATTGCTATCGCCGTCTAATTGCCAAGAATGTTTGCTTCATTCTCTGTTTCTGTTGAGTCAGTTTTGCTCACCTCAAGACTATCTTCGATACACACCGCTTGTAAGTCTAGTCAAACAGAGATGATACTAGGAAACAATTCATCGTTTTCTGAATCCGAGTTCTTCACTTCAAACACGTACTTTTGAAGAAAATACCAAATGATTTTGCAATCAGCTGGATATTGTGCATCCAATGCGTAGAATGCTTTGAAGCAAAAATCGACAGCTCCCATCAAGTTTACCATTCGATACTTGTGACCATTAATATAGACGTATATTGAAGATTTTCTCAGTGTTCCGATTTGTTTGATCTGTGGTTGCAGCGTCAAACCATATTTCTGAAGCTTCATTATACGTTCTTCTAAAGCTTTCTCCAGTTCTCCAAGAGCCTGTAAAAAATGCAATGAGAAATAATTAACATATCTTGAACTCTGTAGAATTAAAAACGAATAATATTTATAGTTTTTTGAAATTAATGTTTCGAAACTAATCTTGTTTAACAATTTTATTATATTTCATGCTTCAACATATTTGAAAATGACTACTAAAAATCTGAAAGAAAATTTCAAGCCATTCAAATTTGTAACTTTAATTTTCTGAAGCTAGACAACCGTAAAGCTGAACATTTTGTATCAATTTTAATTCTTTAAAATAAAAATGTAAAATTGAACAACTTTCATTCGAAATAATGTTCATTATTTATGAATTGACAGTGGAAGCTATAGAAATTCCAAGGTCTAGAAAATTAAAATATTATTTATGTCTCTATATATAAGTTAGCATTAAAAATGTCACACCGAAAAAAAGGTAGACATAAAAATCATACAATTTCAGTACTGAGCATTCAAAACTGGCTTAATTGAATTGAAATAAGTATACAAAAATTCGATTTTCACTTGTGCCCCATCAATAATCCCGAACTTACATTTACTCGAAAAATGAAGCCTTCAGCAATTTCTGGTTTAAACCGTGTCCAAATTAAATTTTCTTTTGTGCCTTTATTCTTTTTACCGATTTTAGGTCCTTTGTTTTGCGCCTATCCACTAGTAGCCACTAATGATTTGAAGAGGTAAGGTAAAATCATTAGGGACAAATCTTCCTGATCAATGCCTAAAATATTCAAATTAATGTCTTAAAACTCATTTCTTCTTTTCATTTATCGCTAGTAAGGATGCAATTCCATGTTGGTTTTTTACGCGGCGTAAAAGGCCAACATGGAATTGCACCCTAAAACTCTTCACATCTTGCAACACATTTTAAATTGAATAAATGTATACCATCAGAGTTACTAGTTTGAGCCTCGCAAATTTTGTTTTCAATAGTAAAGTAAATGATTCTTTTTGACAAGTCGGGCCACTTCACTACAAACAGATTATATTTCCCTTTTACAATCAACTCGGAAATCGTTTGCCATCTGTGATGAACAGATACAATTGATATAAACATGAATTTTTTTCAATATAGTGCATAATTTAAGAGCGGTACTAACCAGTTCAATACCAATGTTTGTTTTTAAAACAGGGTAAGTGCTCATGTATGATTCAATTGAGGCTCAACGATCCCTAAACTCAAAAGTTTCTGACCATAATTGCAACAGTTGTGGACTGTCCGGTGTGATGGTACGCAGTTTGTTTAATTTCTCCACAGCAGCTTCTTGTAGAGTTTGCTGCTCTTCTGGCTGTTTTTCATTAGTACAAGATTGTTTTTTCAAAAATCGATTAATTCTAGTGTATGTGTTGTAAAATTTTCCCCGGGCAGTTTTGGATTGTGGTGCTTTCGCAGGAACGTAATACGCATTTGGATCTTCGTACTTAAATACACTGCAAATTTCAGAGGCCCAAATTTCGAACGTATCTCTAGTAATTCTGCAATAAAATATAATTTACTAATTAGATTCTTGGCTAAAAAGCAAGCTTCATTCTAAAGAACTTTTGAGTATATTCTCCATACTTCTTCGAAGTAGATAGTAAATAATCCACAATCACTTCTGATATTTTGCTCCGATCATGATCACCAAGATTATCTTTTATTAACAGAGCCTTTCCTGTTCCCGTTGTCCCTAAGAGTCTTCTCAATTTCTAAAAAAAAAAAATAATCGGTTGCTTCAAAGTGTATAAATGTACACTATACTTTTTTAAAAAGCAAAATCTATAACCTGCCCGCCGTTGAAAGTAGTATTTTTTATAGTTGTGTGAATTTCTCTGTATTCTAAACGATTTTTCTTTTGATCCAGGACGTGACTATTTTTTATCTATAACGTAATTAATTTTAGAATTATATTTTATTTACAACTTTTCTTATTAAAATGAAGTGACTACAGTGATATAGGGGGTTAGAAATTTTTCCGATACTTCACCTCTTCCACCTCTTCAAAATTAATATCAAGATTAGAAGGAGGATAAATGACCAGCCTCGGACCGTGTAAAATTGAAATCCTTATTTATTGAGCTTGACAACGTTTCGATGACTAAATGTCATCCTCTTCAGATCATCTTACATTTAATGAATTTGAATTTCTTTGGATCTATACACAATAAAAAACATAATTGTAAAAATATTAACAATTAATGAACATGAAAGCCAATCAAAAAATTTTTTTTTTAATTTTACCTGTCATTACAAACACAACATTATTCAGCTACATCACTAAGATTTCGACGAAGTCAATAAATCGCAGTCAGCAACTTTCCATGATGTTTTAAAATTTGGAAAAAACAACATCATTGGAAAATGTGTCACTATTAATATTAAAAACAATTGTAGTCAAATTTTGTAAAATCCCATTAACATATTGTAGCTTTGGTTTCCTTTAACTTATTATTTTTAAATAATTTTCTCAACTATTTTACAAAAAAACATTAAAACTATAATTAAATTTGTCGGATTAAGTGGCATCATTATTCCAACGATCAGATACTACTAAGGATTTAAACGCAAGCCAACGGAATAATCCAAATCTTTAGATAAAATCGATGGAGCACCTCGCTTTGAAGGTTGATGAATTTTATTTGTATTTCCGAACTTTACCGAATTACTAACGACTTTTTTTGAATATATTTTTTTATTAGCTGAACTCAACTGAACTGTTTCTCTAAAAATTATATATTTCGTCTGAGCTGAACTGAATTTTTTTATGTGCAGTGCGTTTTTATAAGATGCATTTCCTTCCCTTTCCATTCTTGTTTTTGGTAAGGTAGGGAGTGCCTATTTTTTTCTATTCGTTGGAGATATGTGTGAATAGAAACGCCCTTAGATTAAAAGTTCGATCAAAGTTTAGAGTGATTCATCGATTTCATGAGAAAGATTCTCGTAAATACATATTTTTTTCATTTCATCCTTTTATCGTTCAAAAATCTCAATGTACTCTAGCCCTTTAGATTATAGTATCTGTGGCTGTTCCTAATAGTAAGTCTAAGGTAAATAAAGATATGTGGGAGTTTCAAAGTACATTTATAAATCTTATTTAAAAGCCGATATTTGGACTTGATCTTACTCTAAAATGTTAAAAATATTTACATAGACTTTAAGACATGAGGTAAGAGAAAGTTGTTACAGTTCAAGGGTCAGTTTCGCTGGACGTTACATTGTATTGATCTTATAATAGAAGTTACCAATATGTTTTTATAAAACTTACTAATTGCGTTAAATGTTAATTGCTATTACTATTTGTCCAGTTTAGTTATTATAAAAAGAAAAAAATTTCTTTTTCGACATCACGGAAAAAAATGGTTGTATCAAAAATTATTCCAATATCTTGATTAGAGACTGATGAAATGTTTTATTCGTACATGATAAAAATAGTAATTCCAAAAAAATTTTAATTCATCATTTTGTCTATTTTATTTCGGTCAAGGTCGATGGAAACCTTATTAGGTTAGAATTGCTTTAGGAGAAAAACCTTTTAATTATGATTTTTCAAAATGTAACAAAGGATGATGATTGTTGACATATCCTTCATCACAAACTTGGACAACAGTTCACAATTATACTTTAAAATTACCATGATTTAATTCTTCTCATTTTGATGAAGAACAAAAGCAACATTTCAAGTAATCAATGTATGTGACGATTTCAAACGATTCACAACAGTAGATAAGCAGGAAATATCTAATTCGTCAGAGATTTATGATTACACGAAATATTACATATGAAAGTAAAATAATTACTTTTCTTAAATTTAATGAATTTGATAACTTTTACAAAACTAGTAACATACTTAATTCCATAGACTTTTGAGCATTGGTAAATTTTACAAAATTTTTGGTACTGCTTACTAAAAATAAATAATTGTGATTGATTAGTCAGCACAACTGATAGGATTTCTCTCAGTGCGTGATTCCCCAAAACACGTGACTGAAGTTTTATTAAGTCACAGTTTCGTAGTTTTATTATAAATTTTATAAAAATTCCGTTACAGTTTGGCAATTTTAAAATACACATTATGAAAATTGAATTGAGTTTCACAATAT
The DNA here is from genome assembly GCA_030998225.1 of Diplolepis rosae. Taxonomy (NCBI): domain Eukaryota; kingdom Metazoa; phylum Arthropoda; class Insecta; order Hymenoptera; family Diplolepididae; genus Diplolepis; species Diplolepis rosae. The sequence goes on from JAPYXD010000700.1 coordinate 1,554,148, forward strand.
TAAGAAAAATGATAGAAATTTCAGTACATTTTCGCAAGTTTTAAGATACCTTCGCACAAAAGTATCATAAATATCGTCAAATTTTACGTTACTTTTGAAATATAAAGATGTTTTAAATTTCCGAACAATTCCAACAGTATACATACATATATATACAAAATTATTAATTCGAATTTTAAAGAATTTGAAATCTTTCTGAGAGAAAAAAAGTTATCTCCGTTTGCTGCATCGAGATTTATTTTGAATTTTGCATAAGTTTGCCTGTAATGACGGACGCAACCCTGCACAACTCTTATTGTTAAATATTAGGTATTGTACATAGATTTATACATTACATACATATATACAAAAGTGTCCACCTCGTTAATTGCTAAGGTAATACTTCTAATAGTGGTTGTTTTTTTATTTTTAATTGATTTTGAACCTAAAGCGTATTCGTGTGGGGTTATGGGTCACCACCCCCGGAATTTGTTACACCAAAAATTTTTTTTTTTTTAGCATAGGGTGTGACCGAAAGTCAGAAGAACTTGCGCAAGTCAACACGCTCCAAGGGGTGCAGAATCCTGTCCTCTAAAATTCGGATTCTGACCATAGAACGATTCGTTGGGGTGTTTATCGTTTCTCCCCAAGTTTGCAAACTGCACACCCACGCAATTTGAATTTGGGAGTAAGCTTCAAAATCTGCCAGGGTTTCTGTTTCAGAGTCGATTTCTGAATCAGAAACTAGATCTACGATGGGAATTCCCTGAGTCGAAATTGAGCCTGCAAATTTTTGTTTTCTTCGTGAAGTTTCAAGAGAGATAGCCAAATTGGAATTTTTGGTCAACAATTCCGAATGATGATTGTTGGAGTCGTTGGGAGAAATTTTGGGAATAATTTGAGAATCCCGTGGTGATTGGGGAGTTTCCAGGATTGACAGGGCTGTCATCAATTCTGTCAATTCTTTGGACATCTTTTCCCTCACTTGCCTCCCTGCACGGGATCTTCGTTTGCGTTTGCAGGTGATGGGCATAGTGAGGTGCTAGAATAGATGTTAATAAATGAATATAGGGCCTCGGTTGACCCAGAAAAAATAAAAAAAAATTTCCTTTTTTGGAAAAATGAATTTTATTAACAACAAAAATATTATTTAAATAAAATGAATTTATTATTGAAATTTCTCAGGCTAGCCTCAAGGTCAAATTCCTGAGTAATTTGATAATTTCATTTTATTTTATCAGAACATTTTAAGGAGTAGATAAGGTTCTAAACTAACCTACTTTTTAATGAATTTTGAATTCAGACTCTTTGCTGAAGAGAACAAAAGATTTAATTCTATGATTGACACTCTGCTAAAGAGCACAAGAGTAAATCTTTAATGAAAGAAAATATGAATACAAAAATTGAAGTTTAAAATTCAGTCTCCCTACTAACGAGCACAAGAGCTTGAATTCCAGAGTTGACTTTCTGCTGAAGAGCACAAAAGTGGATTCTCAAAAACTCAATTTTTGGAAAAGGAAAGATTTTTTTTAGGTTTTGGAAAAGATTTTTTTTTTTTTGGTGAGGAGGAAAAATGGCGAAATCTTTTACAGACGTTGTACAGGACTCTCCTAGGACGGGTCTAGGCATACCTGTTAAAACCAAAAAAACCCCTCTCTCGAACTAATGCACCGCCCGCGGAGCCGCCTTTTGGCTTTAAACTTCGCGGGCAGTTGGTTCCAACTTAAAGTCGCGTACGACTCTTCCGTCGTCCGTTCGCCCGGGACTCCCATCCGCGGAAACACGTCCGTTAGGCAGGCCGGCTAGTCGCGCCAACCAGGAAAGGAATAAGAAGATTCCTCCCCTGGTCGACGCGAACAGCCAAGTCCGCCCAAGACGCAGGACCACGGGTGTAGGCCCCGATGCGATTTCTACTGGCCCCCATTGTTGCCGCGCTCTGCACGCCCATCGAGCTCCCTCGTCTTCATCACCAGGGTGACGAATGACTCGATAAGCATCCATATCCGTTCAGACTGGAGCATGAGAGAGACCATCGAGTCAGGAGTGAGTTGTGCGCCCACTGTCCGACCGACAGCCTCCCTTTCCGCGCCTCACCTGGCACAGACAAAGAGTGTGTGCTCTGCATTTTCCACAAGGGAACCGCAGTAGCGGCACGACTCATCGTCTCTTTTCTTGAAGCGCCTCAGGTACGCGTTAAAGCTACCATGGCCCGAAAGCGCTTGCGCCAGGTAAAAGCTGACTTGACCGTGCTTTATATCCAGCCAGGTGTCGAGCTCCGGGATCAGACGGTGTGTCCATCTCCCGGTTTGGTCACCATTCCATCTCGTCTGCCATTTCTCGACGAGTCTGTGCCTTCCATCCTTGCGGATGGCCTCATTCGCGCGAGCGATTTCCTGCAGGTCGGCGCAGGTAAGCTCCTTGCGAAGCTGAAAAGTCTCCTGCCTTTCCTCCGCCAATAAATCTATTGGCGGGACGCTCGCCAGGACCAGCAAAGCACTCGTCGACACAGTTCGGTATGCTGAGACAATTCTCATCACCACACCTCTCTGTGCCGAGAACAGCTTCTTCAGGATAGCATGGTTGTTAAGGGCACTTGTCCAGATCAGAGCTGCATAGAGCAGCTTCGAATTTACCACGCTCGCCACCAGCCTTCTCTTAGCTTCCCTAGGACCACCAATGTTGGGCATGAGCCGAGTCAGAGCGGCCCCACATTGGATGGCTTTGGCAGTCGCGATCTGCAGGTGTTCGCCGAAGCTAAGCCTTCGATCCAACTGCACAACCAGGTACTTAATGCTCTTTTTCCACTTGATTTCATGCTCCCCGAGAACGATCCTCGGATATTTGAAGGATCTCCTGTCTGTGACCAGCAAAGCCTCAGTCTTTTCAGGGGCCATTTTCTGGCATCTGCTATCCAACCAACGCTTTGCCCGCCACAGACTATCATTGATCCTCAGCTCCAAGATTTTGACGTCGTCAGCGGCGCATACGACAAGTGCGTCATCCGCGAAGCCGATGATGCTCGTTCCAGCAGGCAGGTCCATGTGCAGGAAAACGTCGTACATGACGTTCCAAACGAGTGGACCTACCCGCGACCCTTGAGGGGCGCCTCATGTCATCTCTTCCTTGAGAGACCATTTGTCGACCTCGTACATCACCCACCTGTCGCTCAGATAGTCATCTATCATTCGTAACAGGTAGTCTGGAACCTTTTTCCGCACCATCGCCTCGATGCAGATGTTCCATCTCGCGGTATTGAACGCATTGCGTATGTCAATGCTGATCAACGCGCAGAATCCCTTACGCTTACCAGTTCCTCTTCTTGCTATAGTGGCGATGTCCACCACTGCCTGGATGGCGTCAACTGTGGACCTGCCTTTCCGAAAGCCGAACTGGTTTTCCGAGAGACGATTCTCGCGGACCATGTGACCCTGTAAAAGACTTAATTCTGGAATTGACACTCTGCTAAAGAGCATAAGTGTAAATTCATAATAAAAGAAAATTGGAATAAAGATGCTAAAGGTGATGATAATGAAGTTTGAGACGTCTCAAACGCAAACTTGTGACGAATTGTGAGACGAAGTATTAGGTGGAAAATTCTTCTATGGGACGGAAATTTAACCCTAGATCAGGTAACGAAGGAAGACAATATAAGCAATAAACATTACCTCTATAAACCGAGGGACTCTTATACCGAAGTTTGGGATAAAATTTACCTAAAAGAAACCCTTGTCACTGATCAGCATCTTATGACATTTAGGTTGACACAAAATTATCATAAAAAACTTTGCTAATATGTGAACGCTACTTATGTAATGTAAATGATGAATATAATACTAATATGGTATTCAAATCAAAAGTTATAAAAAACTGAATGTTACAAAATAATTTTTCTCTAATTTATTTTTACAAAACATTTTTCTAAAAATTCAAGAAATGCAGTAGATGACGATAGACAAACGTGATTCAACATAAAAAAGTTTATATATGATTTATTCACGTGGCCTGATAGAGAAATTGCCTTAACCACGCAACTAAAAATATGACATTGTAATGATGAAAACACAGATTTACAACGTTTATATATGAACATTGGAGTAAATGGGTGGAGAAGATGATATATCCTGAATGGGTTTTCACAAACGAGTATTTCGTAGCAAGAGACGAATAGCGTTATGAAATACAAGTGAGTCGGAGCGAGTAGATAACTCTAGTATTGCGTGTGCATACGTGTATATCAATGTCTGCGCGCGAGAATGTGCATCAAGTATCGACAGATCAGCGCGAATTCTCCCGATAGCTTATAATTGGAGATGACGAGTACCAGCGAGTCTCGGCAAGTCGCAGAGAGTCGCGGTTAGTATTTATTGGACTGGAGTTTTAACGGTATTTGGCTTTATTTTTCATTATTAAGGGAAGAAATACTTTACACACAGTTTCATTCGGAATCGACTCATGAATGGAAACCCACTCGATGTAACCCTTATTCCCTAAATTGAAAAATATGTAGTGTCACAGACATGTTCAACGAAAACAATAGAATAGTGGAAAAAAATTTAGAAAGAATTCGATGTACGGAACAATCCGTTGATATGTCGATACTAATTATGTAATATATATAAAGGATTCCGATTCTTGGAATGTGAAAACATTTTGATAATCTTCATGAAAGATGAAGATTTAAAAAATAATATATTCTCTTTAATGTCATCAAAACATGACTTGGTAACACTAAGAACAAAAAATTACAACATGTATGTACGCATGTGACAATAGGCAGATAAAGACAAGATGGAATGCAGCTTTTTTCGTAAATAAAGATACATGACATAATGCAGAAGTTCATTAGGATCAAACAAGACGTTAAAAGACACTTTAGGATAAATAAGATGACTCCGTTGTGAGGAAAGCAAACATTCCCCATCCTTAGATAGAGCTAACACACTAGACGATAAAAATGAATGTTATGCAACCCTTTTTTCAAACTTATAAAACTGGATAGGTTAGAGAAAGAGATGAGAAATCGAATTAAAAAAAATCAACATAAAACACTGCTCATATGTGCATACTACATAGGTGATGTACTTAAAGGAATGAGATTTATAAAATTTGATAACATGATAATGATTTGAACGAACTTTAGGAATTTTGGAAAAACCATTTTCTCCTTAATGTTACCATGACATGTTTTCCAGTAAATGTGCACAAAAAATCTTGTTGGTCTCTTTTTATTTACTCAAACTTCAATTGATTTATACAGAACATCATTTTAAAGAAATGGAAAAAACTTGTCTTTGTAACACTAAAAACAAAAAGTTACAACATGTTTTCATGCATATCAGACTAAGAAGATGAAGAAGTGATAGAATCAACTTTTCTTGTAAATTGAAATACATGGCATAATGCAAAAGTGCATTACGATGAGATAAGGAGTCAAAAGACACCTCAAGATGAAAAGGTACAGTCCGTTGTGAAAAAAGAGAAAATTTTATATCTTCAGATAAGGGCTGACTCACTAGACGGTTGTAATGACTGTGATGTAACCCTTTTTTTCAAACTTTTAAAACTGGATTGTTTAGAGAATGATATAAGGAATCGATTAAACCCTGTTAGATAGCTCGCATTCAATAAGAAGTTACTTTTTTAAACGAAAGCAATAGAGAATATTTGTCTCTTTTTAAAAGTTCTAACACGCCTTTCTAAACATTTCAAATTAATTGAATCTTGGCCCAGGTATTAGAGGAAATTCACAACTTTCTATTGCATATGTAAAAAAGAACATGAAATGCATAGGGGTTCAGATTTCGCTGTTTTCCTGAGTGCATAAATTCGTCTTACTTTCAAGAAATTGAAATTTTCAAGCTCAAACTTGAAACGATTTGGCCCCACAATTTTTGTCAGCCAGCTCGAAGTCGAACCCAAAAGCAGGTAGTGGGTCATTACAATAGAGGCAATAAACCGTACGTGCGGCGTACTCTTAATGCCCATAAAGTGGCTGTAATTTTAATAAAAAAGTAATCGCAAGTGTTGAATTTGAATCAAACATACTGTTTTGGAAAAGTAATAGAGTATAAAATTATCATACTTCATACATCATACTTTATTTATATGCGTTTCTCGGTTAGTTACGTTACTTTTTGTGAACGTAACAAGTTCTAATAAAGTTAATTTTTATAAAAAGTAATTTTTTAAGCTTAAAGTTACTAGAGAACAAACAGATGATAATGATTTGGAAGAATTTCAGGAATTTTGAGAAAAACATTTTCTCTCTAATGTTATCGTGACATGTTTGCCGGTACATGTGTACAAAAAATCTTATATGTGACATTGCACTCATATGATGTGTTTCGCGAAAAACCTCTATGATGTTAAATCTCACGTGTTCTTTAAGTATAATATCAATTTAGAATTAAGAGTACGCCGCACGTACGGTTTATTGCCTCTATTGTAATGACCCACTACCTGCTTTTGGGTTCGACTTCGAGCTGGCTGACAAAAATTGAGGGGCCAAATCGTCTCAAGTTTGAGCTTGGAAATTTCAATTTCTTGAAAGTAAGACGAATTTATACACTCAGGAAAACAGCCAAATCTCAACCCCTATGCATTTCATGTTCTTTTTTATATATGCAATAGAAAGTTGAGAATTCCCTCTATTACCTGGGCTAAGATTCAATTAATTTGAAATGTTTAGAAAGGCGTGTTAGAACTTTTAAAAAGAGACAAATTTTCTGTTTTGTTTTCGTTTAAAAAAGTAACTTCTTATTGAACGCGAGCTATCTAACAGGGTTTAATCGATTCCTTATACCATTCTCTAAACAATCCAGTTTTAAAAGTTTAAAAAAAAGGGTTTCATCACAGTCATTTCAACCGTCTAGTGAGTCAGCCCTTATCTGAAGATATGAAATTTTCTCTTTTTCACAACGGACTGTACCTATTCATCTTGAGGTGTCTTTTATATCTTATCTCATCGTAAAGCACTTCTGCATTATGTCATATATATATCAATTTACGAAAAAAGGTAGATTCTATCAATGTTTCATCTTCTTACTCTCATATGCATGCAAACATGTTGTAACTTTGTTGTTTTCAGTGTTACAAAGACATATTTTCTCCATTTTTTAAAATGATGTGCTGTTTAAATCAATTGAAGTTTGAGTAAATAAAAAGAGACCAACAAGATTTTTTGTACACATGTACCGGCAAACATGTCACGATAACATTAAAGAGAAAATGTTTTTCTCAAAATTCCTAAAATTCGTTCAAATCATTATCATCTGTTTGTTTTCTAGTAACTTTAAGCTTAAAAAGTTACTTTTTATAAAAATTAACTTTATTACAACTTGTTACGCTCACAAACAGTAACGTAACTCACAGAGAAACGCATATAAATAAAGTTTGATGTAAAATCATACTTTCTGCATGCAACGAACGCAGGTTTTTGAAAATATTTATGGCAAATTCGTGCAGTCATTCCAAATCATTGCTCATAGAAGATCAATCAAAACATACTCAGTATTCATAATTTGTTACTCAATTACTTTTCCAAAACAGTACGTTTGATTCAAATTCAACACTTCAGATTACTTTTTTATTAAAATTATAGCCACTTTAAGGGCATTCCACAATTCGTGTTCTCATATGTGACATTGCACTCATATGATGTGTTTCGCGAAAAACCTCTGTGATGTTAAATCTCACGTGTTCTTTAAGTATAATATCAATTTAGAATTAAGAGTACGCCGCACGTACGGTTTATTGCCTCTATTGTAATGACCCACTACCTGCTTTTGGGTTCGACTTCGAGCTGGCTGACAAAAATTGAGGGGCCAAATCGTCTCAAGTTTGAGCTTGGAAATTTCAATTTCTTGAAAGTAAGACGAATTTATACACTCAGGAAAACAGCCAAATCTCAACCCCTATGCATTTCATGTTCTTTTTTACATATGCAATAGAAAGTTGAGAATTCCCTCTATTACCTGGGCTAAGATTCAATTAATTTGGAATGTTTAGAAAGGCGTGTTAGAACTTTTAAAAAGAGACAAATTTTCTGTTTTGTTTTCGTTTAAAAAAGTAACTTCTTATTAAACGCGAGCTATCTAACAGGGTTTAATCGATTCCTTATATCATTCTCTAAACAATCCAGTTTTAAAAGTTTAAAAAAAAGGGTTACATCACAGTCATTTTGACCGTCTAGTTTGTTAGTCCATATCTGACGATATGAAATTTTCTCTTTTTTCACAAAAGACTGTACGTATTCATCTTGAGGTGTCTTTTGATATCTTATCTCATCGTAATGCACTTTTGCATTATGCCATGTATTTCAATTTACAAGAAAAGTTGATTCTATCACTTCTTCATCTTCTTAGTCTGATATGCATGAAAACATGTTGTAACTTTTTGTTTTCAGTGTTACAAAGACAAGTTTTTTCCATTTCATTAAAATGATGTTCTGTATAAATCAATTGAATTTTGAGTAAATAAAAAGAGACCAACAAGATTTTTTGTGCACATTTACTGGAAAACATGTCATGGTAACATTAAAGAGAAAATGGTTTTTCCAAAATTCCTAAAGTTCGTTCAAATCATTATTATGTTATCAAATTTTATAAATCTCATTCCTTTAAGTACATCACCTATGTAGTATGCACATATGAGCAGTGTTTTATGTTGATTTTTTTTAATTCGATTTCTCATCTCTTTCTCTAACCTATCTAGTTTTAAAAGTTTGAAAAAAGGGTTGCATCACATTCATTTTTATCATCTAGTGAGTTAGCTCATATCTAAGGATGGGGAATGTTTGTTTTCCTCACAACGGAGTCATCCTATTTATCCTAAAGTGTCTTTTAACGTCTTGTTTGATCCTAATGAACTTCTGCATTATGTCATGTATCTTTATTTACGAAAAAAGCTGCTTTCTATCTTGTCACATGCGTACATACATGTTGTAATTTTTTGTTCTTAGTGTTACCAAGTCATGTTTTGATGTCATTAAAGAGAATATATTATTTTTTAAATCTTCATCTTTCATGAAGATTATCAAAATGTTTTCACATTCCAAGAATCGGAATCCTTTATATATATTACATAATTAGTATCGACATATCAACGGATTGTTCCGTACATCGAATTCTTTCTAAATTTTTTTCCACTTTTTTATTGTTTTCGTTGAACATGTCTGTGACACTACATATTTTTCAATTTAGGGAATAAGGGTTACATCGAGTGGGTTTCCATTCATGAGTCGACTCCGAATGAAACTGTGTGTAAAGTATTTCTTCCCTTAATAATGAAAAATAAAGCCAAATACCGTTAAAACTCCAGTCCAATAAATACTAACCGCGACTCTCTGCGACTTGCCGAGACTCGCTGGTACTCGTCATCTCCAATTATAAGCTATCGGGAGAATTCGCGCTGATCTGTCGATACTTGATGCACATCCTCGCGCGCAGACATTGATATACACGTATGCACACGCAATACTAGAGTTATCTACTCGCTCCGACTCACTTGTATTTCATAACGCTATTCGTCTCTTGCTACGAATTACTCGTTTGTGAAAACCCATTCAGGATATATCATCTTTACTCCACCCATTTACTCCAATGTTCATATATAAACGTTGTAAATCTGTGTTTTCATCATTACATTGTCATATTTTTAGTTGCGTGGTTAAGGCAATTTCTCTATCAGGCCACGTGAATAAATCATATATAAACTTTTTTATGTTGAATCACGTTTGTCTATCGTCATCTACTGCATTTCTTGAATTTTTAGAAAAATATTTTGTAAAAAGAAATTAGAGAAAAATTATTTTGTAACATTCAGTTTTTTATAACTTTTGATTTGAATACCATATTAGTATTAAATTCATCATTTACATTACATAAGTAGCGTTCACATATGAGCAAAGTTTTTTATGATAATTTTGTGTCAACCTAAAAGTCATAAAATGCTGATCAGTGACAAGGGTTTCCTTTAGGTAAATTTTATCCCAAACTTCGGTATAAGAGTCCCTCGGTTTATAGAGGTAATGTTTATTGCTTTTATTGTCTTCCTTCGTTACCTGATCTAGGGATAAATTTCCGTCTCATAGAAGAATTTTCCACCTAATAGTTCGTCTCACAATTCGTCACAAGTTTGGGTTTGAGACGTCTCAAGCTTCAATATCATCTAAAGTTGCGAATAAAGTAGAGTTGGAAATTTTAGTCGCTCAAGCTAGCCTCAAAGTCAAATTCTTGGTCGACACAACAATCCTACTTTATTTTGTAATAAAATATGATCATTGAAAGTAAAATTTTTAATTTTTCATAACAAGAGTCAAACAAGGCTCAAGTTATAAGCAATTAATTTTCATCAGACTAGCCAGGTTAGCCTCAAGGTCAAAACCCTGGGTAGTCAGGATAAAAAAAACACAAACGAAATAATAATTCCAAATAAAATAAAGTTGGTAGCTAGGTCACTTAGGTTAGCCTCAAGGTCAAATCCCTGCGTGACCTCACGGCTTTATTTTATTTTAACACACAATATAATCTTTAAGTGGATTAAAGCTTTGACATAATTATTTAAGTATTCAGATGAGCGTTGGGTTTTAGTTACAAAAAGCACGTGGCTTTTGTGGCGGGAGATCAGCTGGCTAAAGCATTTGAGCAAGGATAGGTGTATGAGGAGGAGATGCAATTATGAGATTAATGCTAGCCTCGCGATGCACAGCAGAGCGCATCAAGATTTTCTAAAAGAGACCAGTATATTAGGCATGTGCATAGGCGAACGAAAGGAGGAATTGACAAACGGCAGAAAGCTGTTGCGACAAACAGTGCATGGGTGTACGTGTACTAGATATCTCTCTCTCCCTCTCTCCTTCGTTCTCTTTTTCCTCTTCTATTCGTACATTCTATCGCGAGTCTGCTATTCTATAGCAGATCTATTCTATTCTTTCGCCGCTCATCCTAGTTTTTATATCATCGCTCTCACTTTACACCCATTCTTCGCTTTTCTCTTATTTCATACTTTTTTAGATCATAGCGGTTGAGTGCCTATGCATTCTCGCTATCAATTAATCTAGTTTATAAAACATTAATGCATCTGAAAAACAAAAGGGGGAAATAGTCTTATTTTTAAAAGTTTTATTCAAACTTTTAAAAGTTTAATTTAAATGTATTTAAATAACTAGAATATGAATTACTCTACGTCTCAAGACCAGCTCGCATGACCAAAAATGCTGAATTGCATTAGCCACTGGAATGCAATCAGGTTACGAACGTTCAAAAGTGTGCAGTTCATTCACTTCTAAAGCAATTGATATTCCATAAATTAGATTTTGTATACTAATAAAAACATTTTCCAAAAAAATATTGCACACTTTGGACTGCCCGTAACACTGGCAAACCACCCTGGATTTGTAAAAATTACAACATGGTATATTGACTAGGTCTAAATAAATGCAAGTATGGTTTTAAAAAAATTGTTTTTTACTATGTAATCTTAAGTGATAAAAATTTCTAACCTGTTGCAAATACTGCTTGAGATTAACCTCAAATTTTATTTTCTGGCCTAATGGTCTACCCTCGAAAAGCAGATCTATACGAGTTTGATTTAGTCTTAGTAGTACGAATTCGTCTATTTCCAGTTCTAATAAGTACAAAAGAACAAAATAATTTGCTGAATATAAAGACCTAACCTACAGAACTGTAAAAACTAAAAATAATGCAGCAATACGAACTTACCTTTAAAGATCTGAATTAAGTCATCTGGTAAGCCCCAAGTTGATAGCAATTTGCTAACTTCTTGAAGCGATGCCGACGACATATTTTGTCTTCAAGGATTACGCAATCTGACGCTATCAAAAAATACTTAAGAAGAAAGCACGGTATCCCAATCATACGGATACGAGGGAAGTCGCTATTTTGGAATGCAGAAACGCAAAAATTTGATTGGCTTATGCAATTCTCGCATTATTTCGATTCGAATATTGATTATGTTTTAAGCAAATCATGGAAATGAATTTAATTCAACCTTGGCCATCGAATAGATTAACGATACATTGTATAAAGCTAAACCTAATTTAAAAGTACAATTTTTTCTTTAAGGGAGTTACTCACCTACCCGCCTAGTCAAAACAGGGTTAAACACGCAGGTTGACTAAAGTAGTACTTGATCTGACAACGTCGCATCTTGTTATATATCTTGTTATTTATTGTATATGCATCAAATATTCTAAATAATAATTAATGAACGATTGTGATGATAATAGATATGTATTGGAAAATTGTTATATCGATTCAAGACTGTGAAAATAAGACAAATTTAGTATGTCATTAAGGTAGATTTTACGTACTACGTATTATATGTATGTACATAAAGTTGTTTGTATGTACTTAATTCGTTTATTTTTCATACGAATAATCAATGTTATATTTCATTTATCAAAAATATGATTTTCATAACAAATTTTAATCACCAGTTGGTACGAGCTGCTGAATAGATATAACGCATACATTTCAAATTTCGCGAACGTAACCTACGAATGCGACGTTGCCACATACATAACCAAAGACCAAAATCACAGTAATTTTCAATCTTCATCGTATTTATTATTACTTTTAGAACCCACCTTTGAATGTTATTAAAGTTAATAACTATTCCTGAACATCTTATTTTTCTACTGTTCAAATCCCGTTCTGATCTGTTCGTCAGTTGAAAAGATATCAATGATAATACACGATAACCTCTGCGATTTCTCATAAGAGCCCATGTTGAATCAACTAGAGAGGCGCAAAATAGAAATATGAATATCTCACTAAAAAACCCACCTCAGACCTTGAAATTTCGTACGGATAATTTTTTAATTATATTCTAACGCTCAGCAAAGTTTAAGATTTTTCTGTTCGTTAATTCTTCATCCTGAGTAACTCCCTTAATTTCATTTATACTGTTGAATGAATTTCTGCACGACGGACAGATCCTTTCAGGTGCATGTATTAAACATAACCAAAATACAAATTTACGTTTATGATCTACTAGAGTAAAATTTATATCGATAAAAGTGGTTCTTGGAGAATTACCGAGAAAAATCAATTTTTGTTTGTACTGTGAAAAAGTAATACATACAGAAAATATTCTTTTTACAGCGGAGCTTTGTAATACTAATCGAATTTAATTGTTAATAGAACTAGAATTATTCATTTCTCTGTAACAAGGTTCATATTGGTATGTTTAACTGTACACACGTGATTCTTCCAAATTAGAATCCGTGTTAGTTCAACTAGGTTTGACTTAACTATAGGTGATACTTGACTTTCGGAAAAAAATTTGTTTCGGTGTAATTAAAATATTTTTATAAATTCTTTTCTGGAGTCTATATCTTGGGGTTGAACATGTTACAAAAAGTCGTGTAATTTAAAAAATGTGTATCCCCATATCAATGAAATCTTGAAGTGTGCTGTTCGATAAAATATTAGATATAATATATTTTACTTTTGAATAATCAAAGCTTTTATTTATATTTATACAGGGCGTCTAAAAAGTCCCGGGACGGTTGGATATTTCCTCAGGTAAAATATTTTTAAAAAAAAGTGAAGGTCATTCCTGAAGTAAATTTCAACGAGAAATTAAATGGTGACCTTCATTTTGACCTGAAAGTTGACCTTCATGGCTTTTTCAAGGTCCACTTTGTTTTTTTAAATGGAAACCCCCTTTTTTACATCTGCAATCGATAGAGCGAAAAATACTACGTTCAAGTACGTGCCCAAGTCATAGGTCAATTGTAACGTTCAAGGTCAATTAGAGGTTATTTAAAATAAACAAAGTTTTCCAAGAGGTCATTTCAATTCCTGAAGTATTTTTAAACGGGCAATTCAATAGAGACCTTCATTTTGACCTTGAAGTTGACCTTCATGGCTTTCACATCTGCAATCGATAGAGCGGAAAATACTACGTTCAAGTACGTGCCCAAGTCATAGGTCAATTGTAACGTTCAAGGTCAATTAAAGGTTATTTGAAATAAACAAAGTTTTCCAAGAGGTCATTTCAATTCCTGAAGTATTTTTCAACGGGGAATTCAATAGAGACCTTCATTTTGACCTTGAAGTTGACCTTCATGGCTTTCACATCTGCAATCGATAGAGCGGAAAATACTACGTTCAAGTACGTGCCCAAGTCATAGGTCAATTGTAACGTTCAAGGTCAATTAAAGGTTATTTGAAATAAACAAAGTTTTCCAAGAGGTCATTTCATTTCCTGAAGTATTTTTCAACGGGGAATTCAATGGTGACCTTCATTTTGACCTTGAAGTTAACCTTCATGGCTTTTTCAAGGTCAAATTTGTTTTTTTTTAATGGAACCCCTCCGTTTTCACATCTGCAATCGACAGAGCGAAAAATACTACGTTCAAGTACGTACCCAAGTCATAGGTCAATTGTAACGTTCCAGGTCAGTTAAAGGTTATTTGAAATTCACAAAGTTTTCCAAGAGGTCAGTGTAATTCCTGAAGTAAAAGCAGTTTACGTTTACGTTTAGCATTACCGAGGAACAACGACGTGGATGTAGTAAATTCTGTTCCCTTTGGGGTGCTTGATTAGCGTGAGCCCCCTTGCCTCTCACGCTTCAGTGAAGATGTTCGAACTGAAAACCTTGAGCTTCTTGACAAAAAGCTATGCGATTGTAAAAATGAGTTACAGCATTGCGAATCATCTCCCTATCAATCAAAGTAGCCTCTTGCAGAATCCGATTCTGCAATTCGTCTAAGCTTTGGGGTTGCGTTGAGTATACTTTGCTCCTTAAATAACCCCAAAGAAAATAGTCGAGAGGCGTCAGACCAGGAGATCTAGCAGGCCACTCGATATCACAGCTTCTTCCAATCCACCTATGAGGGAACGAGTATCCAAATATGCTCGAACCTCCCTACCGTAATGAGCCGCTGCTCCGTCCGGCTGGAACCAAATATTTTGAAAATTATCGCCTGTAATCTCCCTTATTCTTGGTACAATTTGGTTTTTGAGAAGCTCTTCATATGCACGGGCATTGAGATTACCACCGATGAAGAAAGGGCCTATCAATGTATCATTCAAGATACCGGCTCAAACATTAATCTTTTGTGGATATTGTGTGACTCTTCAACATCCAATCAGGATTTGTGTCGGACCAATATCTACAATTTTGCCTGTTAACTTCACGTTTTAAAGTGAAAGTAGCTTCTTCTGAAAATACTGTATTGTACAAGAAAAGAGGATCTCTATCAATTCTGTCCATCATAATTTCACAAAATTCAACTCGACGATCAGGATCGTCTTCATTGAGCTCTTGTACCAGATGAACTTTGTAAGGATGGAAATTAATGCTTTTTAAAATATTTCGCACTGTTTCAGGAGCAACGTCACGCTCATCACTAGTTCGACGTAAACTAAGGTGTGGGTTTTCAACAAATGCATGGGCTATGTCCATCTGCATCTCCTTAGATCCTGCAGATTTTGGCCGACCAGTTCTCTGAAGGTCCTTGATAGATCCATGATTCATAAAGCGCCCTACAGTTCATTCAATTGTATATTTTGAGACAGGATTTAACCCTTCTCCATTACGAAAAGTGCGATTAAAAAGCAAACGAGATTGATCATAAGATCGAACTCGATCTCCCCAACCACGCATCATTAATACAGATACCCTCTCTCGATCCGAAAATTTAGCTTGCGCAATAATAATCTTTTAGCGAAAGATAGTAAGTATGTACTCGTAATACGTAAATTTTGTTTCGATTCGTAATATTCTTATGGAGATAGAAAAACGGTATAGGACTTATAGTATAGCCTTAGGTATTCACTTAGGTTTCGAAAAATGGTATAGGACTTATCGATATAACTCTTTGGGGAGAAACAGAACTCTCACCAGAACTCCTGGAACTCTTAATGAAAAATTTCCTATACATATGATTTTACAATATTCAAAACGCTGTAAACAAGATCAACACAGAGCTCACCAATGCATTTCTCGTTGAAATTTACTTCAGGTATGACCTTCATTTTTTTGCAAAATATTTTACCTGAGGAAATATTCAACCGTCCCGGGACTTTTTAGACACCCTTTATATTGAAATTTTCATTCGAAAAATGTTATGTATTCTGAAAGTTTTTTCATAATGTTTTATTCTGAAGGATTTATTTTCAATTTTACTTCATACCAAATTAAAGTTAGTATACGATTTCGTGAGCTAATTCTAATATAATTTATGTATTTTTCAAATATTTAAACCTTTTATACCCAAACATTCTGAATTATTCTGAATTCAAAATGTTTTAATAAAACTTAGTACGCTTGCATTGAATTTAGGGTCCATAAATGAAGAAGTCTATTATAAATTAAATCAAGGGTCAATACCTCCTTCGCACGAGCGATTTCCTGCATGTTGGTTAAGCAGGAGGGCTCCGTACGGAGCTGAAAGGTCTTCTTCCTTTCCTCCGCCAATAAGTCTATCGGCGGGACACTTGCCAGGACTAGCTCAGCACTCGTCGACACAATTCGGTATGCTGAGACAATTCTCAGAACTGCACCTCGCTATGCCGAGAATAGCTTTTTCTGCATAGCATGGTTGTCAAGGAGAATTTACCACACTCGCCACCAGCCTTCTCTTAGCTTCCTTGGGACCACCAATGTTAGGCATGAACCGAGTCAGAGCGGCTCCATATTGGATGGCTTTGGCAGTCGCGATCTGCAGGTGTTCGCCGAAGTTAAGCCTTCGATCCAACTGCACACCCATGTACTTAATGCTCTTTTTCCACTCGATGTCATGTTCCCCGAGAACGATCTTCGGGTATTGGAAGGATCTCCTGTCCGTGACCAGCAAAGCCTCGGTGTTTTCAGAGGCCATTTTCATGCATCTGCTATCCAACCAACGCTTTGCCCGCCACATACTATCATTGATCCTCAGCTCCATGATTTTGACGTCGTTAGCGGCGCACACGACAAGTGCGTCATCCGCGAAGCCGATGATGCTCGTTTCAGCAGGCAGGTCCATGCGCAGGAAGTCGTCGTACATGACGTCCCAAACGGATGGACCCACCCGCGACCCTTGAGGTGTGCCCCATGTCATCTCTTCTTTGAGAGACCACTTGACGCCCTCGCATATCACCCACCTGTCGCTCAGATAGTCATCTATCATTCGCAACAGGTAGTCTGGAACCTTTTTCCGCTCCATCGCCTCGATGCAGATGTTCCATCGAGATGGAATTGCGGTATTGATGGCATTGCGTATGTCAATGCTGATCAACGCGCAGAATCCCTTACGCTTACCAGTTCCTCTTCTTGCTTTAGTGTCGATGTCCACCACTGCTTGGATGGCGTCAACTGTGGACCTGCTTTTCCGAAAGCCGAACTGGTTTTCCGAGAGACCGTTCTCGCGGACGATGTGACCCTGTAGTTTTTGTAGGATCATTTCCTCCAGAAGCCTCACACTCGTATCCAATAGACATATTGGTCTATACGATGAGGCATCCCCTAGAGGTTTTTTGCCCTTCCTCAGCAGGACCAACATCTGCGTCTTCCAGTCTACGAAGAATCTCCCCTGCCGAAGACAGGAGTCTCTTTAGTTCGTCGAGAGTGAAGAGTTCTTCGCGCCTAACCACGCAGGAGCTTCGGTCCTGTCATTGAAGCGGCTCTACATGCGGAAAAAAACTTCGCACGATGTACTTGACTCGATCAAGATTATCCACGCCCGGGATCTTTCTTCTAGTCACCAATCTCTTGGTGACTCTTTTGAAGGCGAGACTCCATGGTCTCACTTTTTGTCGACCTCACCGATCAAGTCTTTCGAGCACTGAAATCGGCTTTTCTTTTTGCCTTGCCTCAGAGCTGATTTTGCTTCCTTCCATGCCTCGTGCAGCAGAGAATCACCCTTTGAGCATGTAAATCTCCGCTGCGCTGCGAGGCATTCCGTACGCAGGACAGACAACTGGTCGTTCCATCAGTACATTGAGCGCCCGGTACGCCCGTGCCTCGTCGAGGCATCGAGTGGTCACATGCTTCGATCACTTTCCACCTCGCCGCCCGCACGGTGTCCTCCAACGACCCAGCAGGCTTAGCCCAACCAAGCTCATCTATGAGCCTGGTTTCCTCAAGATGTTTATGTAGCCTGTCTTTTCTGAGTCGTCTTGACTTCCAGGAGGGGCTCCTTCCTTTGCCGCCCCTTCCCGTATTCACTGGGTGACTCCGTTCCCTGATGCTAAACTCAATGCACCTGTGGTCACTGAAGGTTATTACCTGTAAGACGCACTAGTCGACTATCCTTGAGGCAAGACATGGCGCGGCAAACGTGAGGTCGATAATCGACCCCCCCCCCCCGCCCCTCGTCTTTACGTAAAATCCCGGCCTTGATTTAATTCAATCAGGTCATTCCTACCGGCCATCTCGCCGACCAAGATCCCCCTCCTGTCCAGACGGGCTTCGCCCCACTCGGGTTACTTACTATTAAAGTCGCCCGCGATAAGGGACTGACCACTAGCCTCTCTGAGACTTTTCTCAAGGAGGAGGATCTGGGTCTTGAAGATCTCGAAAGGACCGTTGGGAGAGAAGTAGCAGCTATACACACGTACCCCCACCACCTCCACCCAAACTAACCCTGCGTCAGTCTCCAGGAAATCCCCAATGCTCAAATCAGGGCTGCAAACAAGGATCCCAGCCCTCCTTGATGCATCCTGGTACCAAGTAAAGTTTTCGGACCATTTGTGTTGCTCACTAATGAGCAACACATCGGCCCTCCACGCCCTTACAGTCTGCATCAGGAGGTTCTGGGCTTCCTTCCCTCTCCCGAGGTTGAGCTGCAGGAACTTTAATTTCTGCCTCTCAATCTCGGGAGCTACGCCCTAAATATTGGGCAAGAACCGCTCCCCGAAGCATGAGCGACATCTTTCTCGCCCACGCTGTCCTTAACATGGCCAGGGTTATTTCTCAGCATACCCTGCTCGATGACGCTGAGAGCCCTAGCCAATTTCTCCATTTTTTTGTTTTGCTCCCTCAGGAGCTGAAGGACGTCTTTCCATCCCTCAGCTTCTGGGAAGCACCCAAGTCCTTGTTTGCTGCTGTATGGCCCAATGTAAACGCTAAAACAGCAGCATGTGTCGGCGTGTTCAGCGCGTCCTCCTCCTTGCCTTTTTCTTCGTTTTTCGCCTTCATGTTAAACGTATTAGTTTTAAGACGATTCGCCAATCATGGCAACCCTACCGCAGTAGAGCTACTATCCCCGCCTGTATAAATCCCTGATTGTGTGTGCCGGAACCGAGAAGCGGCTTATCGGATGGTCGATCCTATCAGCACATTTGATGAAACTAATATAAAGGTTGCGGGATAGGCCCGCGCCATAAGGATGCAAAAGGTTTAACGTCACCCCTATCGACCGAGCGGTGCCGGGTCCACTCCGACACCTGACCTGGACATCGGGCTAGACGGTGTGCAATTTATCCTACGCAGCGTCGGATAGAAGGAAATACTGACCAGGCAATCCTTCATTCCTGCGCCCGGGCATCCATGATTTCAACCCCGAAATTTGCTCCAGACAGTAGGATCGTGAGCGGTTTTCCCTGTTTAACATGTGGTTTCACGAGATCTTTGCTCTTCGCGGCCGAAACACCGGAGGGACTTACGGTTACCCATATTACTTCCACAGAGGTGAAGAACTGACATCGCGTCCTACCCTGGGCGAGAAGCTACTACTCTTCCCTTGGCCAGTCTATCGGGAATATCCACCACGCGCCGGCCGCAGCCCCATTCACTCAGTATTCCATTCATTCTGGTGTGTGTGGGTGTCGGTGTCGTGCATGTGATTGTGGTGTGACCACAAGACCGCACGAGATAAGTTCAGCGTCGTCGCCGCATGTGCATTTGAGGCGATACCCCGATTAAGGGGCCCCCCGCATTTACTCCGTGTTCGTTCGTTCGGCATCAAGAAACCTGTTCAAGGTCCCATGATGCTTTCACTCCACACCGCGTCCTCACGCGCTTCAAGGTCGCAGAGCGACCGTCGTGGCGCGTGCGCCCAGCAGGCCCATCACTAGAGAAAAGCCCGTCTATAGGGCTCCCTTGGCGGCCATCCTGACAGCGACAGCCCTACTGCTGGCAGAGTCCTTGTGGCTACTACTGTTGGTGGGCTGCAGGACGCGTGTGCTCCATACTTGGCCTCATGCATTCTTCTCGGCGAGACCCTGCCCGCCCGCAAAACGCTCTTTCAGGTCCTGGGTGTGTTGTGTTCAGTGTTGCTGTCAATGTGTCGTGTCATGTTCGTGTCCGTGTAACCCCTCCCCCTTTCTAGTCCGGGCTTGGGACCGGCAATGGCGGAGTTTCAAAAACTATATCTGAAAATATTTGTATATATTCTTGAAACGAACAATTTTCCATTCTTACGTATTTTTCGTATTTCACATATTTTAGTTAAAAAATTGAATTTCGAATTTTCAATGGTATTGTTTTTCAATTAAAAGGAAAAATATACATCTTATGAGAAACTGTTGCAGTTCAAACGTGTAGATCTTTATTTCATATAGGTTTAGTTTGGTCGGTCTTGCGGTCGAGGCGTAGGTGAGGCGTAGTCGAGGTATAGCCAAGACGTAGCTGAGGCAAAGCCAAGACGTAGCTGAGGCAAAGCCGAGACGTAACTGAGGCAAAGCCGAGACGAAGCCGAGACAAAGCCGAAACGAAGCCGAGGCAAAGCCGAAACAAGGCCGAGGCGCGATCAGTCCTGGGAGCATTGTCGCGAGTCTCGTAATTTCCTGAATTGTGTCCATTGGCACGTATTCTGTTTTATGTGACCTCGGTGCGGATACGAGTTTTTATGCGTACACTCGAATCTAATCTAGTATTATAGTTGTTTGCGGCGCTAGTCATTACACTTGATATGTCACGACTAGTCCCGGCCATTTTGATATTATCGATCTTGTATAGTAGTAGCTGGTTGTAATAAAGCATGCGCAGTTCAAGTGTACAAGGCTTTGTCAGTAGGGTACTAGCGCTGTACGAAGAAGAAGAAGAAGAATAAGATGAAGATTCTGCCCCGCTGTAAGACTATATGCGCATGCGCAGTTCAATTCTTACATTATATTCCTCTGTAACGGAATACACAACATTCCGATTCTCTCAGCTGTAAAGGAAAAACGAGTTTTCGCGCCGGAGGCACATAAATCAATTTATGTGCCACCGGCGCGCAAACTCGTTTTTTCGCTACAGTTAACAGTAGCGCAATGTAGTACATTTCGCCAGAAAGGAATGAAATGTAAAAATTGAACTGCGCATGCGCCCATAGCGATGAAACGAAGCTCAATCCTTCTTATTCTTCTTCTTCTTCGTACAGCGTTAGCATCTTATTGGCAAAGCCTTGTACATTTGAACTGCGCATGCGTCTACTAAAATCCATTACTACTACACAAGATCGATAAAATCAAAATGGCCGGGACTAGTCTTGACATATCAAGTGTAATGACTAGCGCCGCAAACAACTACAATACTAGATTCGATTCAAGTGTACGCATAAAAACTCGTATACGCACCGGAGCCACATAAAATAGAATACGTGCCAATGCACACAATTCGGGAAATTACGAGACTCGCGACAATGCTCGCAGGACTGATCGCGCCTCAGCTTCGTCTCGGCTTTGTCTCGGCTTCGTCTCAGCTTCGTCTCCGCTACGCCTCGACTATGCATCGGCTACACCTCGACTACGCCTCACCTACGCCTTGGCTCCGATCTCCTGCGAGCATTATCGCTCGTCACGCAATAACCCTCATTGTGCGCCCAGGCACGTAATATACTATTACAATCAAATTCCTTTTTCCAAAGAGAACTATTTTATGTTGTGTTGATATAATACCAGGGGTGTTAGTTGAAATTTTCCGGTTTTACTCATAGATGTCGCTAGAGAAATTTATACATTTCTATCATTTGGCATCTATGTCATATTTTTCTATGGACAATAACCTTCAAAAATACACAATTACATTCTGCCACAATAATAGCATCATAGTTGTTTACCTCAGTGAATATGTCGAGTTTCGTTCCAAGTAAATCGCATTTGTGGCATTCGTTGCTTTTCTTATTTCATCAAAAGAAAAAAGCAGTGAAAAAGTTCGAAGACGAGGAATTGCAGGCGTTATTAGATGAAGACCCAACCCAGTCGCAACAACAATTGGCACAAACACTAAATGTGACCCGAGGACCAATTTGTCAACGTTTAAAAGCCATGGGAGAAATCCAAAAGTATGGAAAATGGGTACCACACCAACTGAACGATAGACAAATGGAAAATCGAAAAACCATTTGTGAAATGCTGCTTCAACGGTTCGAAAGGATATCTTGTCTGCATCGAATTGTCACGGGTCACGAAAAATGGATTTATTTCGAGAACCCGAAGCGGAAAAAATCATGGCTTTCACCTGGTGAGGTCGGCCCATCGAATCCAAGGCCAAATCGCTTTGGCCGTAAGACAATGCTCTGTGTTTGGTGGGACCAGTGTGGTGTGGTGTACATCGAGTTATTAAAACCTGGTAACACGTTGAATAAGGATCACTACCGACAACAAATTATCAATTTGAATCGTGCGTTGATCGAAAAACGGCCGTAATAGGCCCGACGACATGGCAAAGTTATCCTAGAACATGACAACGCACCGTCTCATACCGCTAAAGTGGTGAAGAACACATTAAAAGCATTGAATTGGGAAATATTATCGCACCCGCCGTACTATCCAGACCTCGCCCCGTCGGACTATCGCCTTTTTGCATCGATGGGACACTCACTCGCAGAGCAGCGCTTCGACAGTTTTGAAGAAGTCGAAAAATGGCTCGTCGAATGGTTTGCCTTGAAAGAGAAAAAGTTTTTTTGGAATTGTATCCATAATTGGCCTAAAAGATGGGCAAAATGTGTAGAATCCAATGGTCAATACTTTGAATAAAATTGTTTTGAGATTCCCTTGAGAATTAAGTGTTTTCTTCATTGAAAAAACGGCAAACTTCAACTAACACCCCTGGTAAATAAGTACTTACATAAATTACAAAAAAACGAAAGCACACATGAAGATTCAGTCTTATTCTTAAAAATGTCATTAAAATTAAAGCCTCAAAAATTGAGGGCTTCAATAATTTAAATCTACATTATAATACGGTGTGTACAATCCGATGAAACAACGCAAACTGTAGGATAGAGATGAAGATACGAAAAATTGAATTACATTCATCAATGAAAAGCGTGCTAAAGCTTGAGAACACAAACTTGAAAATCATATGTTAAATAATGCCATGGTTAATTCGATTAATATTCATAATTTCAACCTGAAAATTTTTTGAAATATTAATATTTTTATTGATATAAATTGATTCAATAATTTTTCTTTAATGTTGTTTTATTGACCCTAAGACCGATGAAACCAAACCTATATGATATAATAATATAACGGTTGAAGAAAGAAAGGACAGCTATTACTGTTGTAGATCTTTATGTAGTAAACCATTTTTTATCATAACTTTTATTCGTATCTCGTACAATTTAACTGGAAAATGGATATTGACTTTTTTCAAGTTTTAATATACTGTAACTTTCTTAATTTTATTTTAATTGCAAAATATTATGAGGATAATTAGTAGAGATTTACGAGAATTATCAGAAACCAGTCTTAAAATTTTTGATTTTTTCATAAAGTTTTTTTCAAAAACACAAAAAATGCTCCTATTTTGACAATTTTTTCCGGATGTAGCTGGTTAACAAACTTGTCCTTACTTTTTCGGCTCCGATAATGTATGCCAAAGCTCAATTTAATCCGACAATTTTTTTCTATCCAGAGTTATCGAGTATATGGCCTATTACTACTGCAGGCAGACAGACAGACAGACAGACACTTTCGTAAAAACCGTTTTTTCTGACTCAGGGGATCTCAAAACGTAAAGATTTGACAAAAACTAATAAGAATACAAAAAAAATTTGCTTGTTTAAAAAACCCTTCTTAGCCTAACAACAAACCCACTTCTAAGTGATTTGAAAATTAAATTCTAACCATTTGCATACAATAGTATATTATGTGCCTAGGCACATAATGAGGGCTATTACGCGACGAGCGACAATGCACGCAGGAGATCGAAGCAAGGCGTTATTAAATTTTATTAATTAATTAAATAATGAAATTAATTTATTTAATATTTCAATCACAATAAACATAAAAAAAAATAATTTAATCTTTACACTCGCCTCAGAACTGGAAATGAAAAATATTTACTATTAAAACAAAATAAACACTTCTAATTAAACAAATCAGTTAGTAATAATTTTATACATTACCTCAACAACTTCATCATTTATAATGCAGTACCGTTTCTCTTTAATGATGAAAGGAACATCCTCTATATTATTCCTTATAATATACAAAAGAATTTTCTTATTTTTTTTTTATTTTTTGTACGCAAAATTCGCCCACAACAATCGATATAACGATCGTTTTCCTTGATCGCAATAGACGAATTTTGACCTGTCCATTTTAAATCTTCAGGCCCTACCAAAAAAAACAGAAGATCGAAAGAAACTTATGAACTATCCAGATTTTACAAACAAACAAACAAGATATATTCTTATTACTTACACGAAAAATTTGCTGCTGGTGTATTATCCACCTCATCATTCCCCCTGAAGAAAAAGGTTGTCTAGGATTTTTATATGGCCTCAAACAACCCTCGATCTTGATTTGACGATTGGTTTACCACTCTTTTGGAAGACGAATTTTCGGTTTTAACCTGAAATTAGGCCTCACCAATCGCCTTCCATCCTACATCCACCGAATTCGCGAAGGATCCAACTAATAATAATACACAAAATTACATACTATTTCAAAATAAGCAACTATCTTAAAAGCCATCAAAACCAACTTACCTTTTTCAACACATTGTCTCTGCCAATATTGTAAAATACCCTCTTCAAGTAAAAAGCTCCAGAAATCCCATGGAATGCTACCTGCTGCCTCAATTAATCAAGCGAGGCAATACTTTTATTCACAGGTAACGAGTTCCACTCACAAGGACACTTTACAATTTTTCCTCCACAAAAAACGTCAAAACCACTCTTCACATTGAATTTTAAACCCACCGACTCTAATTCTTCTATTATTGTCCTAAAGTCACCTTCAGATAAACATTCAACGTTCTCAACACCAGAATCTAACTCACTTATCAAAGATCTAAAATCAATTCACCTCGTATCACTTCTTCACATAATTCTTCCAAATCTGTATTATCACTTATTTCTTCAATGTTTCCTTAGTAACTTACTTCACTTCCAAATACATATCAAGACTAAAAGTATAAACTACATTGGCTCCTTCATTTCCTCTTTTCAAATTTTTACAACTTTTCTGGTACAGGTAAAATCCATCCCTCTTTCTATACTGTAAAGCCACAGCATGATCACTGGGAATGTACCTTTAGAAGAACAGTTTTTGTAACAGTATTGTAATATAAGAATTGTTTTTCTAATGGAGAAATAGAATACCTTCCAATAATGTAGAACCTCTATTAGAATCAGATTTTGGTACTTTTGCACGATTTACATGGATGAAGTATAAACATTATATAATCAAAAGTATGCTCGAGTAAAATTGAATCCTTTTCTTTTCTAAATTTATAGAATGATTCCGACTGTCGCAGAACCGATCGTGTTCCATTCAGGACCTGTGGACAGTGTATGTCCACAGGATTACCCATTTACTTATGGACACTCAATAAATAGTTTCTATTTTGACCTAGAAACGTCAACCTTATTTATTTATTATAGTCAGGAAACAACAAAGAAATTTTGCCAATTTTGTTTTGAAAAACTACCAACAGTAGAACATAATAGATATGAATTCTGTACCTCATGTCACTCAGTTTGTAAAACACAGTGCGCTAATATGAATTTTTACAGTTGTAGAGAAGCATTAATAACGCCACGCTGTAGGGCAACGGACTGTAAGGGTTATACTGAGCAATTTAAAAAAAAAACGCAACTTCAGTTAGGAAATGAAATTATCGTTGAAAATGTTTTTCGATAAAATATTAGAAATTGTAAAGTCATAAATAAAATTTCAAATATGTCTGAAAATTCTCATTAAACAAAACACTGTTAAAATCTAACTAGAATTGTGAAGCTCAATTAAGAATTTGTTCATAGAAAAATGCTGCTGCAAGATTTCGAATCCATTGAAGCCGAAAACCCGGAAAACGACGAACAATATTACCAACTGTATACCGATCAAATAATTATAAAACATTTTTGTTGGTACTCTTCAGAAAACGAAATATATCAGAGTACTTTAGATCAAAAATCCATATCTAAAGAATTTTACAAATTTAAAATTACCTTTTTTGAATCAGAATTATCTGTACCTTTCCTTAACCGCCATATTGTAACGACGGATCTTAATGAATTAAAATGTTCTGTCTGCGAGGAGCAAATTTTTTTCATACGTTTTAGAGCAGACCAGTGTTTTCTTTGCACTGAATATCTCTCTGAGGTAGCAAACGCGGAAAACGAATAAATTTTGATCTATATACATAATTATTAATGATAATAATAACTAATTTCCATTTGAATCAATTCAATCATCAAAAAATAAAATAGGTAATTATTTTGCATATAAGGACAATGGCAATGCAACAAAAAAATTTGCAAACGGTAGCGCAGTACAAATACTTAATGAAGTAAGTATTGAATACGATTTTGCAGTACCAAAGTAAACAGTAAAATCGCTTGGAATACAACAAGAACTACCGCCATTCGAGGCAACTTGCGAAATTTTTAAAGATAACATAACTTATGCTTGTATTGGGGAACCAGCGTCCCCAAAGAAAATAGCCAAACAGAACGCAACAGCTAAAGTCTTGGAAACACTTTCCACAAAATACATATTTTTAGAAGAGAAAGCAGAAAAATGCTTGTTAACAGAATCAAATTTTTTAAAAATAAGTGAGAACGGTAAAAAAGCTTTACAAAAATGGACTAATGCATGTTAAAGGTGTTTTCAAAGAGGACATTTAGCTCATAATTTTCGCAACCCTTTACGTAATAAAAAATATAAAAATAACCCTTAAAAATGTTCACTAATCTACAACATTATAAAATTACGTTTTATATAAGATATTACAGCATGTTATTTATAATTTAAGAATATGAAATATCACAATCACGTTTAAAAATTATTGATGTATTTAGGTATATAACAAAAAGAAAACACATGTAACCTTATATTAATGTTAAGTTCGTACTGTTTCAAGAACTATGTGATAATTTATAACAAAAATCATAATATTAAGATAATATAAATTTTTTATGATAATCCAACAAATGTGTAAATAGTAAAATGCAAAAAAATACAAATTGTAAAACAAAACGTCTGAATGAATGTTATATTCACATATTTATATCATATCACAAATAGAAATTCAATGTATCTCTTCAGAACATGAACTTATGTATTCTTCTTCCGAAGATTCGATCGCGGAAGCTTTGCCCCCGCGATGGAACTGAGGGGGGAGGTGTTACGTGCCGCGACGTATTCAAATGTATTAAATACACACAGGCTAGGTATAGTAGAAATCTATGAGAAAATCAATGAAGGGGAGTCAGGAGAAGGAAGAAGCAGAGAGGACCTTCTCTTCTAAAAAAATATGATTACTTCACGATTAACGCTGACCGTCAATTTGTAAAGAAAGATTTTAAAGGGGCACACACCAAGAGCAAGCCGTCAGTTAATTCTTCGTCTGCTTCGTCTCCTGAATTTTCCTTCGGAATTATCACTGGTCTCCCGACAATAGTTCAGTGCGGTATCTTCAATCTAACCCCGAAAATCTCTTAGTTTGAGATCAATAAATTTCGACCGCGGTGATTCAAAATCCAAGTTCGGGAGTCATAAAATTCATCGTGGACTTGTATAGAGCTTTGTAAAGATCTTTGAACTGTGTCATAAATAAGGATCACCGCCTTTATGGTACATACCTGTGCGGACTATACCTCCGTCTCTTTCGCACACCTTGTCTACACCTGTGGGGATCCTTCGTACTACGTACTCACCGCCGTGTGGATAAACCCTCAACTCAGGCTAACAAATCATAAAGGTACAGAACTTCTCTTTCTCTTTATTATCTGTCTCCTTCTAACTAATGTACCATCTAGCCTGTGCCTGCATTCACCAATCAAATGTTGATCAAATTTCAACTTTTAATCATTTTAATAAATTCAATTTATATTATTTTTATAATCATTGTGTCTTTCATTGACTTATCCTCATCCCTAAGCGAGGATCATTCGATCCTAACTAAAAACGAGGAACCTTTGATCAAAGTAAGTATTTACTCAATTGTGACGTAGGACTTATTTTAATTATCTCCTATATCCTAATCTTTTACAGAAATTTTGGATTAATATTTGAATTTATGGGACTGAAGAGGGCCCCCATATGTGGCCGAAACGTTTGCCTTTCTTTCTTTTTTGCGTATTTTCATATCTAATAGTGATCAATTAAATCAAAGAAAATAAAAAGAAACTGACCCTATGCCAAAATAACGAGAAATGAACAAAAATTTTATCAATATCAGAATGTTTAATTTCTTTAAGAAATGTTAAGTTTTATATTTTAACATCTCATATGTGACGAGAAAGTAAAAGAATTCTATGTAATGGCAACGTTGAAACAAAAGATTTCATCAATGTTAAAGTATAATGTATCAAGATGAAATAACATAGAATCTTCTACCAATTTGGAATAATGAGAAAACAAAAATTATGCATTAGAATATGATTTCTAAAATCGTTTAGTAATTAATTTTGAAAATCAAGTGTCTTGAAATCTTATACATATTGAGGATGGTTGTTTTGTTAATTTTATTGTCTAGAATGGATCCCAAAAAAATTCACCCTTTGTAGGGTTTGAGCTTATTTTAATTTTACGTCAGAGCACGTAAATACTTACACTACTAAGGCCTCAATCAATTACAATTATATTACTTGCTTAATTTCATTTGTTTCTGAATTTCATGCAGTTGAAAAACGTCAAGATCATTTATATTATAATTATATTTTGTTGACAGGAAACAGAAGGCGTGCCTGTTGTAACAATCGGGGAAACTCATGAATTTCCTGCATTTTACAGTCGGGAAACATTTGGTAAATTAAAGGCTCCAATGAGGGTATCAAATTCAAAAGAAGCAGCTGATTTAATAAGAGTGCAAAGAAAACTGAATATTATTAGTGGTATGCTTTTTGCAGTCCCTATTCCAGAGTCCCATGCGTTAATTCCAGATGAGATAGAGCAAGCTATACAGGAATCTCTGAAACAAGCAAAAGTGAACAATATTACTGGAAAAGAAATTACTCCATTTCTTTTACAAGAAATTGCTAAAATTACAGCTGGTCAATCTATTCAAGCTAGTGAGTCTATTTCGAACATTTATATATTAATTCTAACGTATAGATAAGAATGTGACGATTCCTAATAGTATTATGTTATAATCGTAGTATTATATAGTATTATTGAAAAATGATCATCAGAAAAAGAAAATCAAATTAACGTCATTTTTCAAGTTAACACTCAAGAGCATGTGCATTTATATATATACGATAAGGACGCGAGTGAATTAGCCGTAGTAGAGGCCTGAGTGTGGGTGAGCGAAACACGGGAATATTTAAGAGTGTCTCTTTCCCACGATCTCCGGGCGTATATTTATCCGAATGAGACACTTATTGTTATTATTATTCCCCTGTGTTTTTTTCGCCTACAGTTTCCCTAACGCCCTGAAAATCGATTTTTATTTTTACACCGATTGATATATTTCGAGTTTTGTAAAAACCAGAAAATGTTTTGAGTCAGTTGCTCTTATTGTGGCTGAAGCTCCAAAAATGGGCCTGATAAGCACAAACCCACATACGGACACTGTTATGATCCACTATCTTCTGCAATTCAGTTTTCACGCATTAGCTGCCTTTATTTGCGAACGGTCACGTATACATATACTTGTATATTCAATATTATCTCATTCAGTTTGCGAAAAAAAATCTTACTTTCACCGAACCAACCACGACTTGGTCAATCCACTGTACACATCCTAGAACAAATAAGAGGGTGAGGCTGCAATTTCGAAGGAAGGGGAGTCCATGAGTTCCTGAAATGCGTACGTGGCTGCGGAAGGCATACCTTCTTCTTCTTCTTGTTTGTGACGGAAGGCATACCAGTTTACCAACCAGTAGCTGCTTTGTGGATTACGAGAAGTCTTGAAGAGGGGCGTGCAGCTATGATACTGAAACTGCGCCACAGCTATGACCACGTTAAAAGAACTGGAACAAGTCCTAAGATGTTTCTACTTGTCACAAAGAGAGCTCAAAAACTCGGATCAACACATCCATGACCAGCGCCAGCCTGGATTGTGCCTGGTAATACCCAAGAAAGAGGCGAGAATCCCCGAAGAACTCATCCAACGAGACTCTAATTACTGGTAGGTAATCCTTTTGTTTAATGACTCACACGCGTAATCCTCAAACTGTAATTTGGATTCTTGCACTTTTCGATGATACGAATGATATGTCTTTTTAAACAGTCATCACTACTGCACAGCGGCGGTCGAGTTCCGGATAATTTGTAGACGTTTTCTCTGGCTAGCACTTAGACTGCTCTGTAGGCCCTATATTTTGGATCGCCGGGGCTTCTCTGGTGCTGCCGCTGGGGAAGGCTACATGCAGGCCGGCGGTGGTAAGCTACAGGCCGTGCAAACCTAATGGAAAGGTGGTGGACCGCTAGCAACTAGCGCCGCTTATATCCGTGCACATGAACTACCATTATGTGTGCACAGTGTTAGTGGATATACATGCATACGTAGGTTCTTTAAATGTGTTACAGAGAATATATTCAAATATAATTAAAAGGAAATTCAAGATTTAACGCAAAATTGTGAAATGTAATTTAAGAGTGAGAAGTTAATAACAACTCACTCTTGAATTACATTTTCGCAATTTTGCCTTAAATATTGGTTTTGTCGTAATAAGTAAAAATCAAAAATATCTAATTTGTATTTTTATTGATATTTATTTTCAGAAAATATACAGAAAATATACGAAATATACTAATAATAAAAAATGTTATGAAAAATGATAATACTGCTGACTTCAAGGGAAATCGGAGAGACAAAAAATATTAATTTTACAGCTTATGCAAGGCTTCAATAAACATAATCATATAACTAAAAAACTCCTTGGTTTTATCGACCTGAGGACTCGTGAGTCCAAAAATGACGGCTAATCTATCTCCTATTGAAAATTCCGACGTTGGAAACGACATTGGAAACGTTATCGTAAGCGATATCGTAAACGTTGTTGTAAGTGATATCGCAAACGACGTAGGATTTTGGGACCATATCCGATATCGTTTACGATGTCGTAAATGATACCGATTACGACCTTTTTTTTTATTAAATAAGACATAATATTTTATTATTGTTACAACATTTAAAACATATTATATGTGTGTATTTAATTTCAAAGGTTTGTGAATATTTGTGTGCCGTTCCGAATTTGCACTCTTATTAAACTTTCATGATGCCGAAAGATCATAAATAAAAATATGTTTATAGATAAACCAATATGTTAATAACAGTTTCCATTGTTTTTATATTCCTTCCATACAGTTAAATAGATTTAAATTTTAACAATAATAAAAGATTTTGTCTTATTTAATTCTGAAACGGTTTCACCAATGGCATGTAGCTTGATGTAGCTCAGAAAGAGTATACAACAATGGCGGAACTCATACGAAGCCGTTCCCCGTGCCGTATATCCCTGCACCTGAACTACGCTACGGGGACTCCCAATACATTAGAGGTTGACCTGCCCTGGTAAGCTATGTGATGGACAGGCAGATCTCACCGCTACACCCAAAGGGGCAACTGTCTAGCCAAATCAACGGCAACTTGTGGATAGGAGCAGAACATCAGCATCACCTGTTAAGGATATTTTCGTTGATGAAACTCAGCCAACCACCTCAACAGGAGTGCCTCGTCAGACCATAAATTGGTTGCCAACACGCAATAAGGATGTAATGCTCTACTATTTTTATACTCATAAAGAGGCAAACCTCCCTTCGAAAAAGGCATGCGTTGTCACTTTACTGCGGAAGAGGGTGCGGCTTAGGCGATATAAAGAGGTCTTCCTGTGGGCACAGTCGAAATCGTTTCTTATTCCACAGAAAGACTTCAAATTCTTTGAAAATTTATATTTGATTGCAGTATTGCGAAAGTTGACATTGTTTGACATTGTCTACGAGGACATCTGTCGGGAACGTATCCTATCTAGGACGTAACTAGTGATCCTCCGATAATGAATGCAATGGCAAAAAATTTCGAACTCAACAACCTAATTGTTCAAATAATTTTCATTTGTTCAAAGCTATTTTTTTTAATGGGAAATCTGGCTTGTAAATTAACTCTTCAGATTTTTTGTTTATTTTAGGTCCAATCAATGTTGTATCTTCCATTTTAGCTATGAAGCTTGCATTTGAATGGTTACGTTAATAAGTAAAATTGCTAAAGTTTGGCTCTAGAAAATCTAAGAGTGTTGTTGAGAAGCCTTTACATTTTACTTGTTTTACTGTTTGGTGCACTTTTTCCTCTGGAGGAGTTGAAATGTTAACAAATTTGTTTTTCTATTATTGATGATATAGATATAAGTGATTTGTGGTTTGTATCACTTTTAACATTTGTGGTTTGTATCACTTTTAACATTTGTGACTTTTGATACTTTCAGATATAGCTTTAGTTGAGAACAATGCTAAAATCGCAGCGGAAATAGCAAGAAATCTCAACACGGATGATGATTTTCATATTCCGAGTCCTAGTGTGAAAAAAAACCCCGTGAGTATTCAAAATAATTAATTGTTTAAACTTGAATAAAAAAATGGATTATTTTTATACACAAATTAAGCATAAAATAATCAGAATAATAAAACTCTAGCAACCATTTCTAGGAGCTGAACAATAAAAAGTATCTATGTTAGAAAAATGACTTTCAACTTCGAAGGTGTTTTAGGCAATCAGGAGTCGTCAAAGAGCCTATTCGGTGCATAAAGTTATGTAATTGCTCAGAATAACGACATCCTGGGAGTTTATGCTGATGGCTCACATGTATTTGATTTTCGTACTCCATTCTTAGGTATATATGGCTTAACACAGGGAAAGGGACCTACTGCAAAAATCAATTTTCGAGCTTTTGAATTTATAGGTCATTTTTTATTTGTTCTTAACGAAATAAAAACAGATAGAAAAACTTTGCCTATCATAATTGGGTACTTTTATTAATTTCATAAAATATGTGAAAACTTTTCCAGAACATGAAATTGATTATTATCATCGATATTTTGAAGAAACTTTAAAATACAGTATTATGTGGTTTTTTTGACAGAACAGCAGTCTGAATATGAATGTTTATATTTAAATGAAGTTAGGTGGATTATTGTTATAATATTATAATTAAAAATAACTTCAAAAAATTGTGTCGATTTTATTTGGCAAACTTCTAAGTAAACTTCATTATTTTTTGACCAACGTTCATTTAATCAAATAATACATATTTCAAGAATTTTGAATGATTGTTTTATTACAAGACATGAATTTATATCCAAGTTATACGCAATTTTGTCAAGGGCCAAAAAAAGGCGTTGTGCGGTTCCCACTGCTGCTCAAGACTGGATCATCTCCAATAGAAAATCCCAACGGTATTTATTGGTAAATTGTACTGACTACTGTTCGCACGAAGGGTTTTAGATTTTTTTAGAATGGTGGATGTGTAATGTCAAAGTTTATTTTTCGCTTAAAAACATCGATTATTTTCAGCTGTAAGAAACATATTTATTGGAATAATAATTCCTTCATCTACGCACTAAATATTGGTATTTCAAATAAGCGAACAAAATTTGAAAGCGATCATTTGAATCATTCCGGAGACATGTTGAGAACCGACCTTTAAAACGTGGTTATGAGAAAAACACGTATAAAGTTTTAATTATCGTTTACATGTAAACAAAAATTCTCTTTCTAACTGACATAGAGTCATGTATTCTAAAACCAGATAATGAACCTTCTGCCCCATTTGCAGCCTCCGCAGAAGCAATTTTCTGCAAATCGATTTTTTATAATTTTTAATTGACCATAACCTCTTGAATAACTTCGAAATTTCATTTCAAATTCATTGTGCCTGTTTTTTTAAAAATCATGAACAGTCATTTTCATGAATCATCATGAAAAAGTGGAAAAAAAGCAAAAATTTTGGTTTTTTAACATCTGTTAGAGCCAAAAAATCACAGGAATTATTGGTTATTTAAGAGTTTATAAAAAATTTTATAGTTCATTCTTTTCAGAATTAACTACTTCGATACGTAATTCAGTAGATCTAATAACCTAACTCTGACTGCCGTATGTGCAAGTTCTTTAGACTATATGATATATCAGGTGAATTAGATAATCATGTTATGGTATCGTGCGACTCATATAAAATCAATTCTTTTCCCTTGGTTTCAAGCATTTTTTTAATCAAAAAAAGATGTTTAAAGAGATAATTGCTTTAATAAATTCAACAATATTGTTCCTGTTTCAAAGAAAATAAAATGCATGTTTTAAATGAAACTACGGTTTTATTTACAATTTTAAAGTATTTTATTGCAAGGCATTTTCAACTATGTCTTCATTCCCAATTAAGGTTACATTTTATTGTTTATAAATTGCACAATACACCCGTTACATTATATTGCCTAACAGCCTGGTGTTATTAACGTCTCCCTACTACCGTAGCAATTCATATTGACGCGTTGAATTCAACAAAATCGATGGTTGGTATCATTCTATGAATTTAGGAGAGAAAAAATAAAGGATCCAATTTTACATAAGTTCAATTTTAATTACTTATTCAAAACAGATCTACAAGTATTTAATTTTTGTTAATAGCACAGGAATAACAAAATTGAATTTTAATGAAGGTTCTATGATAGTGGAAAGTAGTTTACTTTTCTAATATAATATAATATTTTTCATATTAGGTATATAACTTTGCTTCCGCCATTTTCCCCCAAAATTTGAGGTTTTATTCTTAAAAAGTGATTACATATTTATGAATAAAAGTACTGTCTGTCTCAAGCCACTACCTTGTTCCATCTTTCTGGCAATTGTCGGATACCATCTCGAAAAAACGATGTGTCTTTTGAGGCGATGATTCAATAATCATAAGAACGGAAATGCTGATGAGCCATTTCAGCGTTTCCAAGTATGTCTTGGCCGGTCTTGCGACATGTGGCCGAGAATTGTCATGCTGAAAGATGACTTTGTTGTATCTTTCTTGGTACTGTGGCCGTTTCCCCTTAAATTCTCGGCTCAAACGCATCAATTACGTTCGATATCGACCCCTGTGATAGTTTTATTCGGTTTCAACAGCTCATAAAACAGCACACAAAGCTGGTCCCACCACACTAGTCGTGTATCAGAAAGATTTCAAATTCTTTAAATTTGAATTCAATTTGCATTTATTTGTGATATAAGAGTTTGAAATTTTCTACGAGGACACCTGTCGGCAACGTATCATATCTGATACGCGACTAGTGATCCTCCGATAATGTAGGCAGTTCCCTTCTCAAATTAAAAAAAAAAAATAAGGATAAGTGCAAAAAACTCCATTGAGCTCAGCAACACGATCAGTTTCTGCTGACTTATCATACAATTTCTAATTGTACCTTTATTAAACTCAATAAATATCCATTTTTATTCCTGTCCTTTCCTTTCAAATTTTTGTAGTACAGATACATTTTATTCTTTCTTTGTTATACTCTAAAGCCACAGCATGATCATTAAACATATAAGCGTTTGTAAAAACAGCTTTTATAACAGTATCCTCATTATTAGAAGCAACAAGTTAAAACGTCCTTTAAATTATACAATATTATTAGGTGTACAACAACGCAAGAAGATTTGGCAGAATCATTGGGAGTGATTCAATAAGCCATTTCGAAACGTGTTGAAGCCATGGGAATGATTCGTACGAGTTGTAGCCGAGATATGTTGAACGGCGTTTCTTTGCTTGTGAACAGCTGCCTCGAAGATAGAATCGGAAGGAATTTTTACATCGCATTGTGACCGGAGACAAAAAATGGGTCCACTGCGATAATCCCAAGCGCAGGGAATTATAAGGATGCCCGGACATGCCTCCATGTCGTCAGCCAGACCGAATATTCACGGTGGCAAGATTATGCTCTGCGCATGGTGGGACCAGCTTTGTGTGGTGTATTATCAGCTGTTCATACCTAATGAAACTATCACAGGGGTCGATATCGAATGCAATTGATTGCCGATCTTTAGATGAAATTCGGTAATGAGCAGTAGAATTTGTCAATTGTGGCTTTTTCGCCTCCTGGACATTTCGCAAGCGTTAAAGGGAGCGAATAGGCATTGTCGTGGGTCGCAGATACCACCAGTGCCCCCGCACGCCACGTGATATCCGATACGAGGAGACTAACCGTCCATCAAATCACGACAGAGTTGCTGAAGCAACCTTTTCACGGTGAGACGCAGAAAGGGGTAACGTTTGCGTCAGCCTCCCCACGAGACGGATGGTCACCGGAGGCAACGAGTTGAAATACTCCGCCATCGTTTCAGAAACCGCGAGGCCGCTCCACCACCGCTTTGAGGCTTGCAGGTGCAAGTGATGCGCGAAAAGAGACCGTAGCGGAGCGCTTGACTGCTAGTGCGAGGAAGGGAAGTGAAGCCTCAGTAAAAACCGCGTTTGAGAATGCTCCACGATCTTCCAGGAGGCTGGCTGCACTCTTCATTCCTGTCAGTGAAGCGTGGGCAGGTAGCCAGGCTTTCACCTCTACGAGAGCCTCGTCCTTAAGGGAGGATGAAGAACGAGACCGTAATGATTTGCCTTCGTACGAGTCTCGCGCAGTGGCCCTTAATGTGAGCCGTCAAGAAGTGGGCACTTGAGACACACTCCAGATCCTGAAAAAGTGGGGTGTGACCTTTTCAGGATAACGAGACTCTAGCGCGAAACAATTGCTCACAAAAGTCCGGGAATTTATGGGGTCGGATGAGGAAATGTTAAAATCATTGCCTTTTCTCCTGACTAACAAGGCACTGCAATGGCACCTTCTTCACGAGGATACTTTCGTATCATGGTATGACTTCGTGCAGGTGTTCAGGCGTCGTTTTGGTGGAGTTAACTTCCAGACCAGAATCCGAGACGAGGCAAAGAAGCGGACTTAGGTAACCGCCGAAAGTCTGGCCCATTTCCTGATGAACATTCGCTTAATTTTCAAGAACCTTGACCCCCCCCCCCTCCACTCGACGGCTGAAGAGATGTAGTTGGTGTACAACAACTTACATCCCCGCTATCGATACGTGATTATTTATAGACATTAAGATTAACAGTAAGGTAGTTAAGGCCTTATTCGACCCCGGTTCGTGCTGCACCTACTCACGCAAGCGAGTGCTGGATAAAAACCCAGAATCAATTGAACAATTAAGTGAGAGGTCATCCCCCAATCAAGCAGTGATACCGAAACTACTCGCCAAAACTATGAAATAAATGAACAAGGAGCTGGACGAGCTCTTGGAGTCGGATATGGCTGAGCCATCGGCAAACGAGTGGTTCAACCCGATAGTAATGGTCTTCAAGTCCGATGGGATCCACCGTATGTGTCTAGACTTCCGTAAGGTCAATGAGGTAGCAAAGAAAGATGTGTATCCATTACCTTATATGGACATGATTCTGTCCAAATTACGCTCAGCAATATATATCGCGACTATAGATTTGAGTTAAGCTTTTCACCAGATCCTCCTAGCAAGGAACAGTCGCAAGTACACAGCGTTTACCGTTCCTGAAAGAGGGTTATTTCATTATAAGAGAATGCCCTTTGGTTTGTCAGGAGCACCTGCAACATTTTTACGGCTTATGGACCGCCTGATAGGCCCTGAGCTTGAGCCTCACGTCGTCACGTACCTAGATGATATTATCGTCGTCAGTAAGACGTTTAAGGAGCACTTGAAATGGTTGGAGAAGGTGTTGAGCATCCTCCAGGAAGCATGATTTACAATCAACCAGGAAAAGAGTCATTTTTGTTGATCGAGAGTACGTTATCTTGGGCATATTGTGAAGGAGCATGGACTCCAAAGACGGAGCCGTTTACACGGCTACCACGCATGAATCGGCGTTGCGCATGAGAGGAGGAACAAGAAAGAGCGTTCCAAAGTTTTAAGAATGCTTTAATGACCGCTCTAACCTTGACATGGCCCGATTTTAGGATTCCATTTTGTCTCTAGACAGATGCAAGCGCTACTGGTTTGAGTGCGGTCCTCACACAGACTATTGACGACAAAGAATACGTCATAGCACGTCGCGGGACGTGACACCTTCCCCCCTTGTTCGAGCGCGGAGGTGAAGCATCCGCGATCGAATCTTCGGAAGAAGAATACATTGTTTTACTTCTCATGATTTGATGTTTTACAATTGGCATATACTTTGTCATTGATATGAATTGAATTTGACACATTTTTAAGCAGTTTTCAATTTACATTTTTTTTTCTTAATTTATTATAAAGGATGATTCAATATGAGTTTCCGTAAGTTTTTCTTAATTCAAACACATAAAAATCAGTTTAATAATAAAAAATTGTATTTGAGAGGTTAGTTCAGTTTATGACATTTAATATATGAAGATAATTTCGTTTAAATGTTGTTCGCGCATAGATCTCTCAACTCCCGAGGCCTTTCCATAATCCTCAAGTTCCTTACCTCAAATGAACTCTATATTTAAATAATCTCAATGCTGATTCAAAATTGTGAATTGTGATTTCTGGGCAACTTATAATATTCCTAGAGACGACTGTTGCGCCCCCCCCCCCCCGCGCATCATGCATGGTATTGTGTACGATGATTTCCTTTGCTCCTAATTCTATACCTTTCCCACCAGGTATCCGGAGTTCCTTGACTCCCCCACCCTTTTCAGGCTAACAAAGACACCCCACGACGTGGGAGAAAGAAAGAAAGAAAGAAGACAAAACCAGAGAATCTCAGAGAACCACTGCGAACAGCAGGCACACTACGCTGTGCGCGCAACCATTCTCACGTACGTACTGATGTTGGCGTTGTATGTGTAACGTTCCCGTTTCAAATCTGAACACACTGGCAGTAAGTGGTTGGAAACGGAAGTTGACTAGTTAAAAGTACGAGAAGGTGCTATGAGGCTATTTAAACGCGCGGCAGCGAATCGGAAAGTAAATTGGTATTAAAAAAAGAAGTTAATGGAGGAAGTAGAAACATAATAAAAGTAGGAAAATTGGAAAAACGATTTGAGAAGTTTGTGAGAAAAGTTATAACTGTGAATAAAGTGATTAAAGTTTTTGAAGAAAACAAATGTGAGATGAGACGAGTTGATATGGCAGACGGGTTCAAGATAACGCTACCAGTTTTTGATGGGAACGATTAGAGCACATTAATTAAAAGGATTAGGACCTTTTTGAAGATGAAAAAATGTGAAACGCCCATTCAACGAGAGAGTGTCGAAACAGATGATGTACGCTGCTTTAAAAAACCGTTAGAACCCGATAGAACCCTGTTAGAACATGAGTTTCTACCTGTGTGTAAACGGTGATGTACACGGGTTTTGCAAATGGGTCCTGCCCCAGGTTTTGTCCGGACCTAAGAAGGGTTCTAAAGGGTTCTAAATTTATACAAAAATTGTTCGACTATCGGGTTCTACACGGGTTGTAACCAAGTTGTACCCGACCATAGAAGGGTTCTACATGGTTCAAAAAACTGTGCGCCAATCAGATTCTATATGGGTGCCAAGCAGGTTCTAAGAAGGACTTTAAAGGGTTTTCTCTGGGTTTTACGTGGGACCTGGAAATTTTCCGCATATATGGTCTTAAACGACTGTAAAGCAAGTCGTATCCGGCCCTAAGAGGGGTCGTGTATGTCCATAACAGGGTTCTAAACAGAACCAAGCGTTATTACGCTAGGCGCTTTTAGACACGCAGAGCGCACTTGACCAAATTTGCCAATCTATGTCCCCACCATAACCCGTTCAGACCATGTTAGACGCCAATACTTTCAATTCAAGAGATCCCTGATAGAATCACGGTGGACCCGTTTTGACACCCAGAGTGCACTTTCACCAAATTTTTCAATCTATGTCCCCGCTATGGCCCGTTCAGCCCCTGTCAGACGCCCATACTTTCGATTCGAGATATCCCTAATATAACCACGGTAAACCTGTTAGACACCCAGAGTACACTTTGAACGAATTTGTCAATCTATGTCCCCGCTATGACCCGCTTAGACCCCGCTACACGCCTAAAACTTCGATTCATGGGATCTCTGCTAGAACTACGCTAGGCCCTGTTAGACACCCAGAGCGCACTTGACCAAATTGATTGTTTGACAAATTTTTGTCAATCTATGTCCCCGCTGTAATCTGTTTAGATTCTGTTAGACGACTATACCTTCGATTCGCGAGATCTCTGATAGAACCATGGTAGACCCGTTTACATACGGAGAGCGCACTTAGCCAAATTTGTCAATCTATGCCCCCGTAATAACTCATTTGGATCCTGTTAGACGCTCATACCTTCGATTTAAGAGATCCCCGATAGAATCACGGTAGACCCGTTTTGACACCCAGAGTGCACGTCAATCTATGTCAATCTATGCCAGAGCTTATGATGGGAACCTACCCGGGGTCTAAATGGCGTTTCACCCGGTTCCAACCATGGTTCTAACGGTTTTTTAAGCACAAATGTGGCAAAGTATCAATGGGAAATACGTCTAGAATTTATACAAGAGGAAATCAACTAATAGCAGTCGCAAGTAAAGTAAATAATCTGTACAAAATAAGTAGCTTTGTTGACAGTAAATAAACTTATGCCACTGAAAATGTAAATAATAATCTAACTTAGAAGGAAAAGACATGTAAATTTTAAGTATTTGAATATTTTAAGTCGTAATAATTTAATTCAGGGGTTACTGAGTAATTTAGTAGATGATTGCAAATGCACAATATTAGCTTTCAAAATAATAGGTATACAGCAAAAGATGTAGCTGAAATTATACACGCAGATGTGAACGGACCGCAT
This sequence comes from Diplolepis rosae, assembly GCA_030998225.1. Classification (NCBI taxonomy): domain Eukaryota; kingdom Metazoa; phylum Arthropoda; class Insecta; order Hymenoptera; family Diplolepididae; genus Diplolepis; species Diplolepis rosae. The sequence continues at coordinate 1,595,257 of JAPYXD010000700.1, forward strand.
CGTACAGTAGGTTATATGGGTGAGAAATACTTCCTGATTGTAATTGACGATTATGGTAAAGCTGGGAGAGTGTATACGATGAAAGAAAAGAGTAAAGTTTATGATTGTATTGTAACATATGCTATTCAATTAGAAAATTTAACAGAGAAAAGGATTATGTAATTACGATGCGATAATGGGAAAGATTTCTTAAATGAGAATATATATAATTTCGCTAAAGAAAAAGGGATTTATATTGTACCGTTCCCTCCGTATGTTCACGAGTTGAACGGAACTGCTGAGAGGTACAATAGGTCAATAATGGAAACAGCTAGATGTTTATTGTCTGAGGCAAAAATTCATAATAGATTTTGGCCAGAAGTAGTTAAAACTGCTGTTTACCTGAAAAATAGGACATTGGCGAATACGTTTGAAAAAAAGACTCCGTATGAGATTATGGTGGCGAAAAAACCCGATATTAGTAATTTAAGATTATATGGAAGCAGAGTTTTTGTTAGAACACCAGAGGTGAGAATAAGAGAGTAAGTGTGGTAGAAAAGCGGATTTAGGAGTATTAGTTGGATATGAAAATGTAGGTTATCGTGTTTTGGTTAATAATAAAGTAAAGGGTTTATCAATAGGGACATAACAATTTTATCTGTGAATAAGCACAGAAATATTTGAGATATTGAGTTCAAATTTATTGTGGTTGTAGTGCAATTTTCCACCACTCTGGCACACATTTCGACCGGAACGTTGGCAATTTCGCGTTAGATGTTGTCGTTGAGGTCGTCTAAAGTTGCTGGCTTGTTGGCATAAACCAGTGACTTGATATGGCCCTATAAAAACAATTCAATGGCGTTAGATCACATGAACGAGGCGACCAATCGACCGGACCATTTCTCGAGATAACACGTTCACCGAATTTGCCTTTCAATAAAAGGGTGTTCATTGTGACGCGTGAAGATGATTGTGACGCGTGCTGTATGGTTAGTGGCACCGTCTTGTTGAAACCACATATCGTTGATGTCAAGTTCATCGAATTCTGGCAAAAAATAATCTTCCAACATAGCACGATAGCGCTGTCCATTGACGGTAACATGACGGTCGTTTTCATCCACAAAAAAATACGGCCCAATCGTATACGTATACCTCCGGCATGAAAACCGCACCAAAAAGTCACTTTTTCCAGATGCAACCGTGTCTCAAGAAGCACATTTGGGTTTGTTGCTGACCAATAACGCATATTTTGCTTATTAACAAAGCCATTGAGCCAGAAATGAGCTTCATCGCTGAAGATGATTTTTCGATAAAATTCTTCATTTTCTTCAAGCTTTGCCAGAGCCCAATTGGAGAAGTTTCGGCGTTTCAAATGATCAAGTGGCTTTAGTTCTTGAGTCAATTTAATCTTGAAAGCATTTAGACCAAGATATTTTTGCATAATACGCCACAGTCTCGTTTTTGCGATGCCCAATTCTTGAGAACGACGTGGAATCGACTGATTTAGCTCATTTTGAATCGATGCACTTACGGCTGCAATTATTTCTTCGCTTCGAGCAATACGACGTCTTTGGCACCGGAACGTCCAATAGTGTAAATTTGGTCTCGAATTTATCCACTATAGCACGCAAAGCCTGTGGGGTGGGACGATTATTACGGCCGAAAATTGGAGTAAGCGCTCTTAAAGTTGCGACCACCGACTCAGAATTTCGGTAGTAATTTTTAATAATTTCCAAACGTTGCTGGTTCGTGAACTTTACCATGATGAAAATGTTGACTTTAACTAACGTTTTGACATTGACAGTTTATTAAAAAAGTTTACGTTTAAGTTTAGATACGAAATTGTTATGCCCCTATTGGAAAACCCTTTAATTATAGCTAGACATGTAGACATTGTTGAAGGAAATATAAACCTAGTAGGATTTAACGAAAATGTAGAAAGCGATGAAAATTACTTATTGAGAATGACAATAATATAATAACAATAATCAGCGTGTTGAAATATACGAAAATTTAACTTAATTATCTGTGAATGTCAAGCTGGACTCGATCGGCACACGCGCTCTCCAAACTGCATAGTATAAACGTTCTCTTTCCTTTCCAGACCTATGGTACACCAGTGATGAGGGAACCCGTTGTTCTTATAGTGATATAGTGATGGATATTTTTATTTTAAAGAACCATTTTGAAGAGCTGTAAAGAGTATTTGAACGCAAGTGTACAATTTTAACTTGATTGTAAGCTTTTTAAATATATTGATTTTACGTAACCTATAAATTTCTTGAACAAAACTAGTGACTTAACCTCTTTACTGCATGTGAAGAGGTTTAAGAAATAAATTGCACATTATTAGATTCATTATATGATTGGATGCCTTGTACATACATTGAAGCTTATAGTAAACTAGTTATATATCTTGCATTTACTCCATATGCAAAAAAATTAATTCAAAGTACATCTAAATGTCTGGAGAAGAGAAAAAGAAGTATTTTTAAGACTAAGACTAAAGTTAAGAAAATAAAAATAACACGTAGTAAGTTTTTTAACAATTTAATAAATTCTAATTGTAAAAGAAGTTAATACTATATTATGTGCCTAGGAATATAATGGGGGTTATTACGCGACGAGCGATAATGCTCGCAGAAGATCGAAGCCGAGACGAAGCCGAGGCGCGATCAGTCCTGCTAGCATTTTAAGCGAGTCTCGTAATTACCCGAATTGTGTGCATTGGCACATATTCTATTTTATGTGACTTCGGTGCGTATACGAGTTTTTATGCGTACACTCGAATCTAATCTAGTATTCATCATGATTCTCGTTCATTGCACTTGATATTTCGTGACTAGTTCCGGCCATTTTGATTTTCTCAATCTTGTGTAGTAGTAGCGTATTGTAATAGAGCATGCGCAGTTCAAATGTACAAGGCTTTGTCAGTACGGTGCCAACTCTGTACGAAGAAGAAGAAGAATAAGAAGAAAATTACGCTCCGCTGTATGATTATAGGCGCATGCGCAGTTCAATTTTTATATTACATTCCTCTGTATCGTAATACACAACATTACGCTAATCTCAACTGTGGCGTAAAAACGAGTTTACACGCCGGAGGCACATAAAATTTCTTAATAATTAAAAACTGTAAATTTTTTGAATGTATAGTAAACTCCACCTTTACATAGTACGATTACTGGCTCAGTTTCGGCGCACGAGCTGTACTACACATAAGGGACAACTTCTGCCCTTACTTTCGCGCATCTGTACGACCGAAATTTATGCAACGGTTGCTACGGACCTGCAGTGCAGCCGGCGTACTGTACGAAGTGCAAGCGGCGCACCGAAATTTTTCAGTGTAGTAATTCCTTCTGAAAATTAATTGAAAACTTCAGAAAATACGTGAATGTCTAACGCCATTCAATTTGTGTAGAATTGGTCCTAGGGATAAAAGGAAATTTGTCGCAAGTAATAATTCATTTAAATCTTAATTCCAAGACTATCCATTATCATTCTTCTTGACATTTTGTAGAACTGAATTTAGTAAAGGTGCACTCGAACAAATAATTGGTAGGGACCGCGCACATTTTTTCCATATTGTTGGCTTTCCTTTTCATCGTGTTCCTTTTCTCACTTTCCATTATTTCTCAATATAGCTCCTCCTGCCTGCTTAGCTTTCCTTTACCTCTGTTTTCTCCGTCCCCTGCCTGGCGTGCCGCATTTGACGTTCGTTCTATATTGCTTATTACTTTTAGCACTACCACTTCTTTTTCACTTTCTTCTTTTTGCAGCTCAGTCATTGTTTCCTTCTTGTGACCACTTCTTCTGATTTTTTCCGTTTGTGCTGCTGACGCTTTCATCCCTTCTTTCCTGATTAGCTTCTTCCTCCATTTTTTATTGATTTCTCGTGCCTGTGTTTTCAATTCCTTGATTTTTTTCAATTCCCACGGTGAGCAGGAAGCGACGATAGGTTGCATTAAAATGTCGACAAAAACTTAAAGCAGGGGTGTATTTTTTTATGATTACAGGAGGAAAATCCGTTTGGAATGAAATCCTAGCTGCTCCTGTTTCAAAGATATCCACGTTTTACATATTCTTGATAGAAACAATTTTTGCGACATATAATAGGCGTGTTTCTCGATCATTGAGCATATAGAAAAAACAAAAATAAAATTAATGGCAGAAGGAGGCCAAGATTTTTTAAAAATATTTATCTCAATTTCAACTGAAGAAGATTGCGAAAAAAAAGAAAATGATTCAGATGTATACAGAAGTAAGAATGTTTCACATCACTGCGCTGGTGGAAGTATTTCAAACAAATGAACCCAAACTGACTAGTGTCTATAAATTGATTTTATTGTGCATAGTTCCTCGGATTAAAGAGACTTATGAAAATTTCAAAACCTTAATTCAATTAACCAAACTGAATGAGATAACTTTCAAATTTCTTGCAGACTTAAAACTTGTTTTACTTGCTAATGGACAGCAGACGGCGACGGCAATTTACCCTTGACCTTATTGTTTTATTACATTACATGAATTGAAGAATTTTGATGAAATGATTGATGAAAATCATCCGAATAATAATGAAGAAAATCTTAATTTAAAAAGATACAAACACTTGAAAGAGGACTATTTACAATTCAAAAGTATGGGCAACGACAAAAAACAAGCTAAACACTGTCATAGCACAGTTCATCATCCTCTTTTTATTGAAGAAGATAATGATGAAGATGATGACATGTACGTGCTTCAGAAGTGTGTTCCTCCTGAACTACATCTCTTACAAGGATTTGTCAATCATCTCTTTTGGGATGGTATAGTTAAAATCGATGGTATCGGAAAGGAAAAGGCTTTATTATGGCCAAATAAATTAGGTATATCTCATAAAAGCTATCAAGGAGATATTTTTGAAGGCAATCATTGTCGGAAACTTCTTAAAGAAGCGGATCAATTACAGGATCCTAAAATTTATGAGGTTGTAGGGCTATTTCGATTAAAAGAAAAATCGTTAATACTTGCTTTTCTGTAAAACAAGCGGATCTTAGTGATTTTGATAAAAATCTATGCGAACTCTGTGAAGCTTTGAAAAGTACTGGAATTTCTCAAACCGTCAAAATCCATATTATTCTTGCACATTTGAAGCAAGCCATTACATTCTTGAATAACGATGGTTTAGGATTATGGTCTGAGCAGGCCGGGGAGTCGGTTCATAGAGAATTCATTAAATTCTGGGATAGGTTTAAAATAAATTTGATTGAAGAACCAACTTTTGGGAACCGATTGAAGAAAGCTGTAGTGACATTTTTATCCCAGCATATTTAACTTTAAAAACCTAATATTTAATACAATTCAAAAGATTAAAATAAATTGAGTAAAAAAAATTTAAATAACAAAAAAGATTATAAAAATATAAAAACAAAAAAATTTAAAACAGAAAACAAGCCAAAAAATTATAAAAATATAAAACTAAAAAAAAAAACAAAAAAAGAGGTGCAAAGTAAGTTATCTCCACGTGGTGCATCTTGGAAACGTTTAAAAACTGCTAAAAACTTACTTAACTTATATGTTAATATACTGTACTATGTACACAAAAATTTACTCGCGCGTTTGCACACATGCATTTTTGAATATTTGACGTTTAAATATGTTTCAATGATCGAGAAACACGCCTTTTATATTTCGCAAAAATTTATTCTATCAGGAATATGTAAAACGTGGATATCTTTGAAACAGGAGCAGCTAGGATTTTATTCCAAACAGATTTTTCACCTCTACACTCTGTGTACACACTCCTGTGTGTATCCATTACTTTGGTTTGTGTTGATGCTTCTGGAATTTTCGTTACTTTGTTATCCTTTTCTGTTCTTATGCTCCCACTCTTGCGTGTTTGCAGAGAAAACTTACGCCTCCACGCTTTCATTTTTCTCTTTGCGCTTTCCTTGGTAATTCATCCTTTCCCTTTTCCCTTCTTCCTTTCGTCAACCCCCACTCCAGCGCCGTCGTTGTTAGTTCGTGCGATTCTCTTCTTTATCTTGTAAGGTCCCTCATAGAGGGCAAGGAACTTCGCTACCTTACCGGCTGCCGCGTTAGCTACATTACAGGCTCTTACCAATACAAGGTCTCCCGGTTGGAAGGTAAGTCCAGTTTTTTCTTTGTTTAATCTTGCTTTTCTTCACTCTCCCTTATTTCTTATTCGTTCACGAATGATGCTTATTAGTGCGGTCCTGTCGTTCCGGTTTGTATTATATTCTGCCTGTGGGATGAATCTTTCCCATATTCTCTTAGGTCTCAGGCCTAGTAGTGCTTCATGTGGTGTTATTTCTGTTGTGTCGTGATATGATTCGTTGAGTATGGTCTCTATTTCCTCAATCCAATTATACCACGTGTCGTGCCGATTCTCTGGTAGGAGTGTTCTGAAACATCTTGCCAATTCTCGATTTACTCTTTCCACCATATTTGCTTGTGAGTGGCGGATGGAAGTTAAGATCATTTTTATCCCTCTCTCCTTGAGTGCTGCCTTCCATCTTTTGGATGTATTTTCTGTGGTTTTCCTAAGTCATTGATAAATTCATCTATTTTTCTTGCAGTTGCTTCACAGGTTGCTCGCTTTAGTGGATATAGTTTAGTATATTTCGTGAATGTGTCTGTCATTATCAGGGTGTGTTCACAGCCATATATTTTTTTTACCAAGGGTCTAAAGAAATCAATGAACATAAGCTCGAATGGTTCTTCAGGCTGTACTGACTCCTGAATGACTGCCGCTGCTGTGGTTGGAATTTTGTTCCGCTGACATGAATCACATGTAGTTAGTGTTTGTCTAACTAATTTTGCTGATCGTGGATAGTAAAAATGTTCTTTGATGATTTTGTGGTTCTTCTCTGCTCCAGTGTGTCCATACGCCAAGTGACATTCCCAGATTAATTTCTTCAGTGTGTCAACTGGTAAGTATATTTTTTCTTCTCCGTTTATTGTTTTCTGATATAATATTCCTTCCTTTATTTTAAACCGTAAGCTATTTTCTTCATCTTTTTCCAACTCTTGAATTATTTGATTAATCCGTGTGTCCTTTCGTTGCAGTTGCCGTATATTCTTTAGATCATTTTCTAGTTCTTTTGAGGACTTATATTTGAGTGCGTTTATGGTAACTTGTGTTGTATTTTTTTTCTTTTCCCAATTTTTTTCTGGATGTTGTCTGCTGAGTAGATCTGCTGCGACATTCTCCTTCCCTGGACAGTGCTCCATTGTAATGTTGTAATCCTGTATTGCTAATATCCAGCGTGTCAGGCGTGCGTTCATAAATTTACATGTCCGAAGGAATGTCAGTGCCGTGTGGTCCGTTCGATTTTTGATATGAGCTCCCTGTAGGTATGTTCTGAACTTCTGCAGAGCCCACAAGATTGTTTATCATTTTTTTGGTATAGGATGGCTCCTAATGCATAGTTGCTTGCATCAGTTTCGAGATAGTAGGGTTTCTTTGGATCTGGAAAATAAAGTGTGACAGTGTTGCTAAAATGTTGTTTAACTCTCTTAAAGCAACTCTGCATATCTTCATCCCATTTCCATGGTGTTGCCTTTTTAATCTGGTGTAACAGTGGAACTGTTTCTTCTGCGTGCTTGCTGCTGAATTTTGAGTAGAAATTCACGAGTCCCAGGGATCCCCTTAGTTGTTTGACATTTCTTGGCTCTGGAAAGTTGGTGATTTCTTCTACTTTTTCTGGATCTGGCTGAATCCCTTTCACTGTTAAGATGTAGCCGAAGAATTTTGTTTCCTCCTTAAAAAAATGTGATTGGATTCTACATTGTATAAACTCGTGTTGTCGAACACTTTGCGAAGACATTTAAATGTTCAAATCAGCTTCCTTTGGTCCTTCCGAGATACCGCAAGCATAGAAAACTGAAGGTCCTGATTAATGAATTTGAAAATTCATTAATGCAGTAGACCTTTAGTAGTCTTGGGAATGCTGAGCGACGGACTTGGAGTCAGAGAAGAAACCTCTTCACCTGCCCCGCGGACCTCAGTAGTGAGACCAGTCAGGACTCAGCGAGGGAGCAGAAAACTCCCAGCCTGCCCCGGAAAGGCCTCAAGTGGCAAGTCAGGACTCGTCTGAGAGGCAGAAAACCCTTCAGCGCGCTTGTGAGCCGCGGGAATGCTTTTTCTCTACGCAGCAACCCGTTTTTATCTTGGCTCGCGGTGCCCCCACTGTGGTATACGAGTCGGGAGTGGGAGATGCGCGTTCGCGCTCCGGGTTCGCGCCTACCCGCAAGCTATGCTATCTCCTGAAAGTACCGAGCGAGGAGCACGGTTGTCGTTCTACATGGGCTAGTTATAGCTGGACGTTACAATATAGAAGATTTCATCTTGTCATAAAAATGACGTTAAAGTTAATTCTAAATCACAGGCTGATACGGCCAATAAACTATTGTAGAGTTTCGTTATCACAATGAGTGATATACTCTTCTAATGATCGACATAAGTAAAATTATAATATTTATAAGGTTTATAACCTTTCCTGTCACAATACTTCCTCCAGCGAACTTCTCATCAGCATTTCCATCAAATGCCGCCTATAGTCTGATTTTCTCAATGTTTTGCCACATTTTTAAAGCGAGAAATTTCATCTACTAAACTTATGCTAAATCTAGTGCGGTCTATTGGTTTTATATAACAGAATAATATCATGGCAGAAAGAAAATTCTGCAAAAATGCTTCTTTACATTTACTCACGTTATTTCTTCAATTTCTTTCAAGGTAATTATTGGTGGAGCTGTTTTAGACACGATTTTGCAAGTAAAGGAACTTCAGATTATGGTAAGCTTGTCAATCGCATTATACAGTAATTACTACACACTATTTACATAAATATATACGTATTTAAGACATATTGCACACTACGAAAAAAATTGTTCTGTGCATCAAACTAGACCACCATACCTATACGTTATTGCGCTCCCTGATTCGGAATCTGTGGTCTGATTGACCCCACCAGGTCAAGATCAAGATTTTTCCAAGGTCAAATTGAGAAAAAACGTTTAAGCGAAAAACCACGACCCGTATACGTTTTTGAGGTTTCTGGATCTGAATCCTAGATCTGTTTGGCCCCATCAGGTCATGGTTAAGGTCTCCAAGGTCAAAATTCATTTACTAAATGGAAACTCGTTTTCTTTATCGAGCATGATTTAGCCTTGTGATATTTCTTCGAGGAGGATTGGAAAGTCAAGACAGCAGACGAATATCCACGCGCTACCGACGAATGGCGCTTCCCAATCCTGTGGGAAAAAGGATAAGTCTCTGTTATTATATACTGACCGCCTGAATATCTCGGTTTTCAAAGACTGATAAAGGTACTAAACTAGAAAGGTGACCGTCAAATGGCCTTCAAGCTTGAATCTAAGGACACAAGGTGGTTGCCCACCATGACCCCAAGAGCTTTCACGCAGGTCATTTTCCCGCTATCCGGTCATAATACCATCCTGGAAAGATCAACAGAATGATTTGACCTTCTGATTACCTCAAAAGGGAATTTTGATTCATAGGTCAAACCTTATACGAACGTAAGTTATTCCGCTTTTCCAGAATTCACGATCAAAACCGCGTACAACATTGATACATAAAAGTTGACCCTGATCTGATTGAATCAAACAGACACTAACTTTAGATTTAGTTACCCTAAAGAAGTATTAGAATTGTGGATTTTCCGCTTAAACATATCATTTTCGATTTGACCTTGAAATTACCTCTATCCTGACCTGACAGAGTCAAGCAGAACCCAGATTTGTATTTAGTCGTCTCAAAAACTTATAGTATGGTGCACAGAAATTGTTTTTTCTGTGTTATTAATTTTATATAAGCAATTTTACACATAACGTGAGATTCATGCGTCGTCATATGTTGAAATAATTTCTGCAACAGCTGTGTTTGAGCTTACTATATAGAAAATTTTACCTTGTTTTCAAAGTCAGTAGGCGTTCTTGAGAATTCAATATGATATAGAAAAACATGTATAGAATTCAATATAAATATAGCGTCGAGAGCCAAGAAAAACAAAAACAAAAATTCATTTCTTATAAGGGAGTTATGAAAGTGCTGTTTAAAAATATTCCTTTTGGGCCTAAATTCCACGTTCGCACATGTAAATAGATAAGCTATTTTTTTGGTGAAGAGGGAAAATGGCGAAATCTTTTATAGTCGTAGTACAGGACTCTCCTAGGACAAGGCTAGGCATATCTGTCAAAACCAAAAAAAAACCTCTCTTCAACCAATATACCGCCCGCGGAACCGCATTTCGGCTTTAAACTTCACGGGCGGTTGGTTCCAGCTTATAGTCGCGTACAACTCTTTCGACATCCGTGAAGTTTTAAGCCGAAAGGCCCATGGCCGGTCGCCCGTTAGGGTTAACCAACTACCCGCGTGAGCTGGGGGAGCAAAAAGATCCCTCCACTCACCAACGTGGCGGCCCAGTCCGCCTGGAACGCGCGACCAGGGGTATAAGCCCTGATACAATTTTTAGGGGCCAGGGTCGGTCAGGGGCACCTGAAGCTGATTCATAGCCCGTGTCCAAGGCCGACCACGGGGGCACCCATTCGTCGGCGTTCGACGCGGCATCTGCTGGGGATTAATCCGGTCGGGGCATTGTCACTATATCCTGGTGAAACCTGAGCAGCAACTAGTCAGGGGCACCTGAAGCTAGGCGCGCACTCACACCGAGAGCTGACCATGGGGGACAGTGCGACGCTCCGGTGTTACCCGGCTCACCGACCCGGGCGAACTGCTCTCGTCGGCTCTCTGGCCTTCCCTTTATACTCGTTCGCGCGTGGTGAGGGAAGGTCGCGAATATTGGGGGACGCTGCGTGCGCTGGTCGGTATCGCAGGTGGGAGAGACGTGACTGCGTGTACTGCAGTGTACACTGTGTCACAATTTTATCGTTCTGCTTCCTCAGGAGCTGAACGACGTCCTTCCATCCATCAGCCCCCGGAAAAGCCCTTGACTCCTTGTGCCCCGAAATTTTCTTCAAATTATGTATAAATTTTCTTACCAGCGCATCGTGCTTTTCTTAGTCACAAGCTGCAGAGGATTGCAGTGTTCTCGCAGGAGGTTCCATTCACTAGTTTACTTTCACCTCCATTCAAGAGAGAGCCCGTTTATAAAGCCCCCCGCATTTTTTCACCGATTGATCAAGACACTACAACCTCCATGGCCAGAACGCTGTCTGCTAAGCCTCCTCACCCGATCTTTTTTGGCAAAGCCAAGAGAAGGACTTCGTCAACGTTCCAGTCCAAAGGGAGGGATTGACAAGCTATTTGACATTCTGAAAAACCCTGACTACGATTATGAAAAAATGAAATGCCTTAATTTGAGTTGAGGCAGTAGTTCTATAACATACGAGTATATAAGAAGTCTCTGCTGTTTAATGTTTTCCAGATAAAGATTGTGGGAGGTGTAAATTATTATATTCACAGCCGGGTGGGATGTTAAAAATAAGTGAGAGGTTATGGCACTTCAATGAAGAGTCTCTTCATGTGTCCTTAAGAATTTATATGAAGTTAAAATTTCATAACATTCGGATGTATAGAAGCTTAATTATTGCACCAAATGTGACAGTACGTTTAAATCACCCATCGAAAAGTGAATTTTAAACAAACCCCGGTGGACCCATTCCAGTGAAAGGTCAGCGAATTCGCTGACTGTTCACTAACTGTTCGCTGAAGTTGTAATCATATGAATAAGAGGAGCATAAAAAACATTTAAATTGTTACTATTATGATGATCATATGATGCAAAAAGTTTATCGTGGAGAGTGTTTATCCAGTTCCACTATCTATGAGTGGTTCAAAGGATTTAAAGAAGGTCGAGAAGATTTAAATGTCAACGAACGTTCGGGTCAGCCGAAATCAGCTGTGAACGTAGAAAATGTTGTAATTGTGTGTGAAGCAATAAAAAAGAGCATGGATGTACGCGCGTTGGACATCTCTCCCTCTTTCTCTCTTGCGTTCTCTCTTTTCTCTTTTATTCTTCCATTCTATTGTAATAATATAATTGCGAGTTTGCTATTGTTCATTCTCTTTCCTATTTTATTCTTTCTCTGCTCATCCTAATTCTTATAACATTTCTCTAATTCTCTTATTCCATACTAGCGATTGAGTGTTTCTGCACTCTCGCTAACAGCTCGCATGACCAGAAATTAGTTATTGGAATTCACTCAGTTTACGAGCGCTAAAAAGTGTGCCCGTAACAAACCACACCGGAATATTAATTTTTTCGCCCCCGACAAACTAGGATGGTCTAGGGACGAACTGAATGAAATGAAAAAAAAATATCCCTATGTTGTTCAGGTGCAGTGGTTCTCTGTCAAGAAGCTTTGAAATAATCTACGATGTATAATTTTCTAGTGCTATACAAAAGAAGAAAGAGTTTTACTTCAACATTTTTATTTCATAAGTTTAAGCAAACAAAAGAAATATAAAGATATATTTCCGGGATGGCAGCTGAAATACTGGGCTTGTCGCTGGTCGTTCACTTGGCCTTACAGCAGGTACTACGGCACCAACAGGAGCGTCAATATTTCTGGGTATCTGTGGTGTAGAATTTCCATTGGGAGATAGTTGTTCTTCCTTGAGGGCAACGTGTTCAGAGTCGAAATCTTGATTAGCTTCCGTCTTTGATGAGCCCCGTGAGATAGGACAACGTCCACAAGTGTTTATCCTTTCCAGTATCTTGGAGTGGAAGAAATATACTGCCAGTCCAGCAGATAGGAGGATCAGACCAACTTAAGAACCACGGATCATCATTGTCTGTCGGCTTCTTGTTCTTCGTGCCAGACTGACGTCATACAGTTGTTTTTCTAACTGTTTCGAGGATCTTTCGTTATTTTCAAAAACCTTGTCCCCAGATGATTATGCCTGTTCGTTTCAATTCGATTTGTTTGTTGGCCCGATTAGGACAGGTTGTTGTAGCGAGAGTCGGTTCTTTGAGAGAGTACAACCTTTACCTAGGGTCCCTAGACCTAGGGTCCAATTCACCTAGACTCTTCTCTAACCTTGCATTATTATTTCTACGGAAGGTAAAAAAACATTTAAATCATTGCAGTTATGATTCTGCGATCAAATTTGAATAAAAAGGTGTAGGAATAAATACAATAATTTTATTTTTTTGCCAAAAAAGTTAGAAAAACATTCATGGAAGGTAGTGCAGTGGTTCACCATTTACAGGATGTCTCCACGGTCAGGATTGGCTATTGGTAGAAGTGAGATAAAAGTAGTTGCGTCTCATTCCAACTAATGGTCAATCCTAACGGTGGAGACGTTCCAAAAATGGTAAACCACTGCAGTGCCTTCAATGACAGGTATATATATGATGTTTTTCTAGTTTTCATCGCTGAAAAATAAAATTATGGTATTTATTCCTACACTTTCTGATTCGAATTTCGCCACTGAATCATAATTATAATGCTTCAAATGTTTTTTTACCGTTCTGAGATATAATAATGTGAGGTCAGAGAATGGTCAGAGAACGATCAAAGAACAGTCAGAGTATTCTCAGTCGGGTCCGCTTGAGTCTCTATTAATTCCCAATCAAGCTGGTTTGTATATTTAAGTCGAACGTCACAAATTCTGTTTCGCGTTCTCGTGGATAGGTAAGTTTCCCTTGCAGATCTTATAAGCTGATAGTTCCTTACAGGCCGCAGCATCTTGATGGTTCATGAGGATATAAGTCCTCTGTGATTCTTCCACAGCAATGTAGGAGAAGCTTGTTTAAACGTACGATGTTCCGGAAGCATTCCCTAAGACGACCTGGGGCACTGGCACTGGGTTTAGTCGGTACGCCAGATAGTTAGTCCTTTTCAATATCGATATGTCCAACAGTATTTTAAGGACTCCCTTTGTGTAGATTGAGGTGACGGTAGATCAGTTCATGGATGGATGGTCAGTTCATCGACGTCCACATGAGGTCTGGGTGTTGGGAAGTGCACCTCTGGCTCGTGATCCTGAATGTGTTAGTAGATTGGTTCCAGATGCTTTGAAGTCCATAATCCTGGATGCATTCGTTTCTGTCTCGCGGCGTGGATGACATCCAAGATTTTTTCTGCTGATCTCATGAATTCCTCTATAGCCGCTTTGGTCACTTACTAGACGCAAGTTAAGGCCTTGGCGTATTTAATCCTCCAAGAAAAAACCTATTTTTTCGATCACGGAGATCACTCTGGGTCAATCTGACCCAATGCTTTTTTTGATCGTCTACCATTTTGTTTAAAAAATCTAGTAAGTGTATTAATAGTTAAGATAAATAATCTCAAAGGATAGTTTTCCTTATGAATTTTTCTTAATCCATAATATCTAGCCAAAACTGTATTTCTTGCAGTAACATCTCTCTATCTAGTATCTGTCCCCAACAGTCCCCTCTCTCTCCAATTATCTGTCATCCTGAAACTAATACTTTTCAATTTTTTTAGAGGATCTTGATCCAATATTTCAAAGTTCTCAACATTATTAAGCAATTCCTCCATGTCTCTTATGTATTTCGACCTTTTCGTGAGAACTGAAATATTACCCTTTTCTGCATTTGTACAAATCAAATCTTTTTTTATCTAAGAAACTCTTTAGTTATTTTTAGGTTATTAACAAATTTTCTATCTATACTACTAATATGCAAACTTTTTTTCTCAACTAAATTCTTGGATAAGTGCAAAACCTTGTTTCTGAAATCTTGCTGGTCTTACCTCGGAATTTTGTGTATGTAAGCTCCAATATCCTTGACAATTTCTATTACCTGCTTTGATTTATTATTCATCATGTTACTACTAAGACCCTTTCCGAATCTAAGAATATTCTGTACAGAATCTGGTACCTGAATATGAGTCAAATTTACAAACCACAGTGGGTCCACTCATATAGGAGAAAAGGGGAACGAATTATAATGTTTGCTATCAACAAGTGGTGGCGTTATTGTCGCTACAAATGTTATTTTTAAACTGTTGCAACCATAGCAACCATATCATAGAGTTTTAAATTTCTCGGACATTTAAAATCCGGTCACGTTCTCGTGACTGTGACCGTCATTTTAAGACAACTTGAGAATTTACAGAGAATTTAAGGGAATTTTACCATACCTTCACCAATATTTTCTTTATCATTAAACCTTATAATATTGTAAATTTATTTCCAAACACTATGAATTGCAATAGTGAAGGTTTCGTAAACATAAACTACGAAAAATGTCAAGTTTTATCGGAATTCAATATCAAAAAACATGTTTTTATAGCCATTATATTAAATTCAAACATAAAGAACAAGTAATTCAAGTTTTCTTCGCACAAATTACGCTTTGATTTAAATAATTGTTTGAGAGTTTCGGGACAGTTTATGCACTTTTTTAAGTGCTCTATTTGTCGAGTGGCTGCTTTCTGTACATCTGATCACAGTATTTGCACTTGAAAGAAGCTTAATTTTTTTTATCAATAATTTAAAAAAAAAATTCCAAACTATATTCTTTTTTTTTCCATTTTTATCGTGCACGTTACACGAACTTCCAGAACAAAGCATTTATCAAAAACAATTGAAAGCTTGAACCGTTACGGAAAAATATTTTTAAATTCTCATAAATTCTCGAAGAGCACATTCATCAGAGAAATTCTCAGTCATATTCCCGTGCTCCCAGACATATTCTCGGTCACATAAACTCTTTAGAACTCTACGCATATCATTGCCAGTTGAAATAATACAGCCGATGCTAATTTTACTCAACTACCGTTCGAAGCACCTCAAGCGTCGGCGATATATTTATACATTTCAGGTTAACCCACTGACGCATCGTGATGCCTTGTCGTCGACAACTTTTTACTCAACTCCTTACTATTTCCTATGTAACGCTTATTGATATTCACTTTGGGTGAATTAGGTATTTTTCAAATTCATTTTACCCGACTAGGATTTAATAAATGTTCAAATGTCCTTAAGTCCCAAGTTTTTTCGAGAGAGTTGAGTAAAATTACTTCAACTATTTTTCTCCGTGTAATAGTACAGTATTTAATTGTTCATTGTGATTCATATTTAAAAATTTTTGTTGTGTTTTTATTCTTTCACAAATTATTTTCAACTTTAAATCATTGAAATTTATGAAATGGATTTCATACAATATATTTCAAAATTTTCCGCTCTTTAGAATACATCGGGTTGGGGGGACGGGCGTTTCATTTGCATTGGCATTAGTTCTTGCTATCAAAACTTGGCGGCGCTGATGCTCATTTTCACATTTTTAAGTACCCTCTTAAAATACATGGTAGTGGCCGCACTGTGTTAAAAACCAAGTATCACTGGTTTCTCTCTCAAAAACCCTATGCAAATTTGAGTTTTGCTCTTGGGCACTATTTTGCTCCAAAATGACACTATTTTATTTTTCAATATGACTTCTATCATTGTTCAGAAATGTATCATTAGGAAAAATTCGATGCTTCGAAATATCAATAATTATATGTACTTATTGATACAGCCTCATATTTGGTTTTGAATTAAATATTGCAGGATACACGAGAATGTTAAGTGTAATTTGTTAATGTATAAACTGGTACATTATTTATTCCTGTAAGACGTAAAATATCATTTTAGTTAATTTCTATATCGTGTTCTATTATATTCCATTTATACTCATTTATACTCGCATGATTACCGCGCTCTCTTCGCTCGCGCGGCAAGATCATGTTCGTTGGGAATTTCCTAGTTCCCCTCTTGGCTAACAATGTACTATTATTGTTAATTTTGTTTTTCTTATTATCCTTCATTTATCATTCTTATAATTTTATTCATATAATTTATGGAATTATTCTGACTTTGATCATTCTATCTAAGAATCTCTTTTTGTTTTTGAAAACAGCACTTTTTTCATTATACCCTCTAAAAAAGTAATCAAAATTTGGAAGAGTATGATAAATGCAGCTTAAGCCATATATATTAATGATAGAAAAATACTCTGTCTTTATCGCACTTCCACAGGTGGCCGACCAGATGCAAGCATCTTTCATTTCACGCTTTACCCCATTGCCTAGAAACGAAGACCCAGACGTCTTCCTGAGGAAATGTTGAATATACTTGAGAGATACGGAACCAGCCCGAAGTCACTGGACTCGAACCGTACATAGCAGCTCACGTAAATATACAGCTTTTCCTACCCCTGACGAAGGGCAATACCAATTTATACCAAAAAATACCAAAAGTCTTTTGGCCTGAAAGCACCTCATGCACTTTCCAGTACGTGATGCGTGAAGTACTAAGTAGCTATTCACGGAAGTTCGCAATTTCCTATCTCGGTGACATAATCATATACTTCAATACAGTTGAAGAACATTAAGTACAACTTGGCCTGGTACTAGAAAAACTTGAGTTCTATGACCTCACCTGCAACCCGAAGAAATGCTACTTTGGACAAAAGAGGTTGGACTATCTATGACCCGTAGTAACTACCAAGGGAAATCAACCACAGACCAAGCACGTTTGTGCTATCCTGGAGGCCAGCCCGTCGAAGATTCGCAAGGAATTACGCTAATTTCTAGGTGAGTATGGTTAGTAACGTGAATACATATCGGCAGAAATTGTTACTGACTTGACCGACCATTTATATGCGAAGAAGAAATACCAGTGGATTCAAACAGCACAAGGAGCCTTCGAGAGAATTAAGATATTGATTGCCCAGCCTCTAACACTGGATCAGCCCGATCCACCACTCCCCTTTATTTTACAAACGGATGTCAGCGCCCGCGGAATGGATGCAGGAAGATGTCGAGTAATAACGAATTTTTCTACCGTCACTGGACATCGCTCGACATGTTCGCCACAATGGTCAAGCTGCTGACCACCACCGCAGCCTCAGCGCCTGGTATCATCGCCGCTACCTGGACGACGCCTGCAGACCCGTGCTTCGGGAATATCGGTTTCTAAGCGCTATCCGACCGGGTTGCCGAAAGCGCCGAGTGACGGCTATCACCAGGACAAGGAGACAGGAGGACCCGTCATGTCACTCCTTGGATGACCTTCTACGGTCGCCGGTCTAGAAGATTGAGCTGATATGCTTCCTGATAGAGCTCTCGCCAGCACGCGACCCTCGCTGGACATTGCAACACAACGAGGCTTGCCTAGCGCCTCGTCGACATTTCATTAAAGGGAATGATGAAAAACCTACGTCTTTCGACAGGACTCTAGGACATAAAAATCGCTCCAGGCCTGAGCCGTCACGCAGGATCACACTTATCCCTCCACCAGCCGAGGACGCACAGAAGAGAAGGTGGACCACAAAGCCATGCCACCCGCCAACTTATGACGCGCGGGCCACATACACGCATCATCGGAAGCCCTACCAGACCCTAGGCAGTGCTACGACAGCGAACGGTGAATCACGCTTGAAGCAACTAACCTCAAACTCTGTGGTCTTTCCCACGGCTTGCATTTGAAATTTTAATTTGCAGTTGATGTTGATCTCAACTCAACCCATACACCGGATTGTTCATTCTTGAACTTTGGCAATATTGCAGAGCCTTCCGGTAGAGATTACTTAGATACTGATGATCATCAAATGATTTTTGACGATGATTAAAATCAGTTATATGACAATGAAAGTGATTTAGATTTCTTAAACACCAAGATTCAGTGTAAGAACACGTATCATAAAGCGAATGTTGAAGTACTTGATCAAATTATCGAAAAATGCAATGCATCTGAAGATGGTCGAGAAAAATTTTAAGACCATAATCTTGGGGATGCATAAAACTGATAAAAGTGCTCACTACATGAGAGCGAAATTCCACGCATTGGGAAAAAAGTTACGAATGTAAAAAAAATTGTACCCCTCCACTTTAATAAATATTTGCATAGTTTATGCTAGCATATTATTAACTCCAAAGTTTATTTCAATTTTCGTTCGTTCCTCAAAACATGTTTGTGGCATATCACGCTTTCCAAAAAGTTCAAAAAATAAAAGGCCACCATGGTTTTTTCAAGCTTCCTTAGTGAACCGGCTGAATACTAGGTTTACGCAATATAACAAATGTAATGAAAGTATGAAACTAAATAAGAGCGCATAAAGATATTATTACACAATATTAAGGGCATATGATACTTGAGAAAAGTAGCAAATTCATGTGAGCAATTTGGTTTGTGCCTAAAGTACATAATATTTTGATTTCAAAACTTGCGAAATGATAGAAAAGATAAAAACGTACGTAGGCTACTTTTGGTTTTGATAATAAAAAAAATTTCAGATATATTTTCCTAAAATTGAACTTTTTTTTCATTTTAGAAACCAAAAGTAGTGTATCTACACCCGTTTTATCTTCTCTACTATTTCCCAAAATTTGAAAACAAAATTTGATATACTTTGGACGCAAACATGTAGAAACCCAAAATCAATCAAATTTGCTAATATCCTAAGTATCAGATGCCCTTAACTAATGTCCGTATAAAATTGTTTACACGATAAGAAAATTCGAGTTTTTATCAATTTTTATGCACTTAATTTGAGAAAATGATTCACGAGAAATAGTTGTCATATTTGATAACAATTTAATTACATACAAATTTTCTACAGGAACAAATCAAATTTATAAATGGCAATTACAGAATAATCGTTTTTCAGATCAAAAATACTTTTCAGAGAAAGACTATGAGACAAAAGCAATCAGAATCTATAATTGTATCAATGCTTGTACTAGTACGAACAAAATTAAAAGAAAAAAGGATATAAAAAATATATTCAAAAGTAGTAAAGATGAAAACTATATGTCCAGATTATCAACTATGTAAAATTATATTAGATAATTTTCATTCTATGTAAACTACGAATAAGAAAACCTTCGATTCTGTTCTATAAAAATAAAGAGTTGAATTAACTTATTAGCTACTATTGAATCAAATATAAGACGTATTAGAACTAGGTGTTGGAATGTAACGTAAAAAGCAGCGAGCGTCAAAAGTACTTATTGACTGCAAGGGGATATCGAGGTCTGAGGAATGTCTGAAGAATTTCAATTTGATTAAAGGAAAGACGACTACACCCCCTGTGAAGTCAGGAAGTATTGAACACTCCAACTAAAAGTGATTCATGCGAAGACTCACATGAAGAGGTTTCGTTTCTTAGGAAACAATTAAATTTTACATGGATATTGAACATCTTTTTTGAAGGAAGCCTTCTTTTATAGCCTAAAATCTGGGTATAAATACACCCCCAATTCGCCAAATCGAGAAGTTCTATTCAGATCGCCATTAACTCCGTTACGTTCCAGTTCAGTTCCTCATCAACCCCGTCGAGGTTCAGATCTCCTCAGGCAAAGATTTTGTAAAGTACTTCTTCAGGAGTTTTCAAGTTAGTTTTCGCTAAGATTACGAAAACCTCTCAGTTTTTTAACCAATTTTTCTAAATCATTTCAGTCGATTATGTCCATCATTAGAAGAGTGTATCACTCTATGTGATAACGGAACTCTGCCATATCGACCTTACCAACCTGTGATTTAGAATTAATGTAACGTCTCGTAAGACTAGATAGAATTTTTTCAATGAGATTTTTGAAGAAATTTTCCGTGAAAAAAGGAACGCTTCCACTCCGCTGGGTATCGGGCCCAGCGGAGTGAAAGCGTTCCTATTTTCACAGAAAATTCCTTCAAAAAACCTATCAGTTTTTAATCAGAGTTCTAGTATAAACAAATCTGGTTATTAAGTCGTGATTTGTGGGATTATCAGCACATCTATCCGGAGGGATTCCAATAATTAAAGTTTGGAAACCAGTGAGTCTAGAAGAAAGGAGTCTCACCCTCACTTGGTTAAAATTATTACGAAGATATTATTATTATTATTTCCTAGGTTTGGATCGATGAAAAGATCAGAAAGATTTTGAAGTCGAAACTGGGACCAAGGTAACCAACAATTAAAATGGGAAGTCCAATAATCATACACAATACTATTTATTAATTGATTTTAAGTAACGAAATCAAGGTATAAATTGAAAGAGATACAATTTTTTATACGAATGGTTGTTAATATTATCTAATGAAATCTTTATAAGCTCTAATTTAGTTTCATATTTTTATTACATTTGTTATGAAATTTAATCATCTTTATTACTATAATTAAAATGGTAAATTGATTTGGTGTGAAGCTGCATTGAATAACTTTTATCTGCCCCTTTGATTATGCCTCCGGCGCGTAAACTCGTTTTTACGCTACAGTTGAGAGTAGCGTAATGATGTGTATTACGATACAGAGTAATGTAATGTAAAAATTGAACTGCATATGTGCCTATAACATTACAGCGGAGCGTAATCTTCTTCTTATTCTTCTTCTTCTTCGAACAACGTTGGCACCGTACTGACAAAGCCTTGTACATTTGAACTGCGCATGCTCTATTACAATACGCTAATACTACACAAGATTGAGAAAATCAAAATGGCCGGAACTAGTCACGAAATATCAAGTGCAATGGACGAGAATCATGATGAATACTAGATTAGATTCGAATGTACGCATAAAAACTCGTATACGCACCGAAGTCACATAAAATAGAATATGTGCCAATGCACACAATTCGGGTAATTACGAGACTCGCTTAAAATACTCGCAGGACTGATCGCGCCTCGGCTTCGTCTCGGCTTCGATCTCCTGCGAGCATTATCGCTCGTCGCGTAATAGCCCTCATTATGCGCCTAGGCACATAATATACTATTAAATAGCTTTGCTACATTTCACAGAAAATTTTACAGGGATTCCTTCGAAAAATATAGATCATATACTTAAGTTCGAACCCTAATGTACAAATAATTTCTTTGGTGCAAAGCTGATTTGAAAGAATTTGGTTGAAGCTATTAGGATTTTTTCGAACTATTTTACCTAAAAAACTATTTTAAAACTATTTTGAAACATGGTCTGATTGAATAGACTCCTTCATTTATGGACCCCAGAGCCATTTAAGCCAACTGTCTTTATTTGTTTTCCTGCAGTGATATTTACTTGTTGATAGTGAATCAAATTTCTTTTGATGTTTCTCATCATCAAAAATCCACAAATCCTTCGCCCCATGATTTCTTTGATCAATAGTCCCACACATTTTTTACCGAAAATGTTATATGATGAATTAAAAGACAGTAGAAAAGTCCCAAAATCATATTTAAATGACAGTTTAGATCTGAAAAAAAAATTGCAAGATCTCGTTGTATTGTTATCATGTTCTGCTTACACTAGATGTCAGTTCATTATTCACAAACTCACCCTGTGATTTGGTCATAAAGAGTTTAGACCGAAGATGCCAGCTTATTCATAATAAATGTAGAATTCCATATGACGAAATTATAAATTGTACTAAATTTCTTTTCGAAAAAACGTACTTTACCGTTAACAACAATATTAATTTGCAAATTTCTGGTACTCCAATGGGCTCACCAATTCCACCTCTATTCGCAGACATTGTTATATTATAGATATATTATTATATTATAGATATAGATAGTTATATTATATGGGTGATTTGGAAATGATTGCCAACTAATTTTAAAAGACAAACATAATTGCTCTCCTTTATTTTATTATAGAGTTGTAGATGACACTATTCTGTGTGTACAAAAGCAATTTATTGATTTGGTTCTCAACATTTTAAATTCACAAGATAAAAACTTACAAGTCACCTTTGAAGTGCAACAAAATAACCTGATTAATTCCTGGACTTGTCATTAATTATAAAATAAAATAAAATGGTTTCTAATTGGTTGCAAAAACCTACCTCATCAAATAGATCAATCAATTATTTTTCCAATTATCCAATTTGTCAGCAAAAAAATATTGTTTATAACCTAGTTAACCGAGCGATATCTTTATCTGAAAAAACGTTTCATAACGCCATTTGAAAATCGTTAAAAGATCGTTATCCAAATAGCTTCATCGATAAAAATATATAATTCCGCATGAATAAAATTAAATACAGCTCTCCAAATTCTCTAAATAAAAAAAACCGTTCAGATTTATACAGACACCAATCAAAGGTATGCTTGCCATGCATACATAACAAACTTCACTAAATTGTCAAATATTTTTAAAAAACACAAT
This sequence comes from Diplolepis rosae, assembly GCA_030998225.1. Taxonomy (NCBI): domain Eukaryota; kingdom Metazoa; phylum Arthropoda; class Insecta; order Hymenoptera; family Diplolepididae; genus Diplolepis; species Diplolepis rosae. Next base: position 1,618,296 of record JAPYXD010000700.1, read on the forward strand.
ATTTCAACTATCCCTCTGGTTAACAAAACTTTGAAATCAATAATAAAATTAGGTGAAGACTCCTCGAACAAATGGGAACAAACTAATATTTTGTACAAATTTGATTGTGAAAATTGCCCTGCGACTTATACCGCACACACGCGAGTCATTCCTAAAATCTTGTTTAAAACTTCCCAAACAGTAGTTTTCGGTATTCCTAGATCATTTTCTAGTTCGCGAACAGGTAATCGACGATCACCTTCAATCGCAAGTCGCACCCATTCAATATTATCCAATGTTTATGTCGTCGAAGTTCAGCCAGAACAAGAATCACTATCAACAGAATTGCGGCTTCCTTTGAAACGATTATACCAATCTTTTATTCGTGTTTTGCTCATGAACTCATTCCCAAAGGCCTTCTGCATCATCTGAATAGTTTCCGAACTCGTTTTTTCGAGTTGAATACAAAATTTGATGCAAATTCGTTGATCTTGTTTTTCAATCATTTTTAACAATCACAAAATCCGCTGAACTCAAAAATAGCTTTGTAAACAAAGACACGCTGCGCATGAACTGTACGTCCGGCAGATATTAATATGGAGGGTGACACTACCATTTCTTTATCCTAGAGATTGTTTCACAATAGACTTTTTTCGTAAAGATCTCAGGGACATAGTACATTTTTTAGTTCAATCCTGCGAGCATTGTCGCGAGTCTCGCAATGTCCTGAATTGTGTGCATTGGCACATATTCTATTTTATGTGCCTCAGCCGCGGAAACTCGTTTTTCCGTTACAGTTGAGAGTAAAGCAATGTTGTATATTCCGTTACAGAGGAATACAATTTAGAAATTGAACTGCGCATGCGCATTATAGTCTTACAGCGGAACGCAATCTATTTCTTATTCTTCTTCTTCTCACTTCTTCTTCGTACAGCGGAACGCAATCTATTTCTTATTCTTCTTCTTCTCACTTCTTCTTCGTACAGCGTTAGCACTGACTACTACACAAGACCGATAAAATCAAAATGGCCGGGACTAGTCGCCAATTTGCGCCCGCTTCGTACAACTAGCGCAGCAAACAACTACAATAAGTACTAGATTAGATTTCAATGTACGCATAAAAACTCGTATCCGCGCCACAGTCACATAAAATAGAATATGTGCCAATGCACACAATTCAGGACATTGCGAGACTCGCGACAATGCTCGCAGGATTGATCGCGCCTCGGATTCGTCTCGGCTTTGCCTCACCTACGCCTCGACTACGCCTTGGCTTCGATCTCCTGCGAACATTGTCGCTCGTCACGCAATCACCCTCATTGTGTGCCTAGGCACATAATATACTAAATTTGTTTATGCAAGAAAACTTTCGTAATTTACTAAATATCTCCCTGAAAATATGCGACAAAATAAAATAAGGCATACCTGTTGTTTTATTTAGCAAACATTTTTTTTAAATTGTTAAAATTATCGATAATAACAGTTTACTATAAATTGCTTTGCTAAATTTCCACTCCATCACAGTTTATAGACTTTCTTCATCATCTTCTTTTTTATTTTTAAATTTCTAGGAAAATTTTTTGTAAGATGAAAAATGATTAAATTCCATTTATAGCTTTTAGTTTTTCTAACTTTCTTATTCAAATACTGGATTAAGATTATATTAATCATTTATCTAGACAGACATTTTTTTAAATGTCGCGAATATGCACCCTTCCGAGACATTACTAAAGCAGTGTACTTACTGGTATGTTTTGGGTAAACGCCTATTGAGTAGGATTATCCTTTTATGCAGGTAATTCTTTTGTTTGGGTAATTCTTTGTTGATTCAACTCCTCGTCAAGTAATGGATTCTGTGGCTAGTGGATAGACGAGTATCGAAGACTTGCAAACGCACTTTTTTCCTGGCACTTAGACTGATCTTCAGGCCTTGCAGTTTGACTTATGTTGTCACTTGTAGTTTCAAGCCATAGGACGAAAGCATGGAAATTCGAGTTTAATGGTTTCAATAGCCTTTTCAAAGTCTACTCGTATCTTAGCTGTCAGTGTGTGACACTATGATAGTTTGAATTAATAAAAGATATAGATTTACATAATCGTAAAAGTCATATAATAATATTACATTGGAATGATATGTCTCCTCCCATTAATTAACAATTATCTATTTATGTCCATTGATTGTTTATTATTTTAATAATTTGTTAACGAGATTAACAGTAACATTTGTAATGGAAAAATGATTATTATTGGTTATGTAAAAGTTAAAAATCAGTAATAATGATGATAATTATTATAAATATAATTATCATAAAAGTGGAAATGATTAAATAGTTTTGAAAAATCTTTTTTTCAAAACTTCAATAATCATAGCGGCCGTTCTAGAGTAGCCAAGTTCCAAATAAACACAAAATATCACATAAATCCTTGACTGTAACTAAAATAATTGCTCTAAATTCTTCCAATTTGGTTCTCAAGTAGCTATTCCTGTCTCTCATCAGTTCCCAAAGCTAAACTTTATAATTTGTCATTTTAAAAAAATGTCAAAAACCCTCACTGATGTTTATGTAATCCAATCATCGATAGCCAATGATTATTGTAAAAATTGTTCCCGGGACTAGGATAAAGGTTTCAAATTCCTGTAAAGTATCGTAGAAGTCTTAATTCTCGTACTCTATTACTCCTCGTAGTAAATTATTCTGAACAATCATTAGTTTAAAACTTCAATACTCATAGCGGCTGGTTTAGAGTAGTGATAGCTACTTATGAACTGAATTGAAAGAATTTATAGCCATTATTTTGGCTACAGTCAAAAATTAGGTAATATTTTGTGTGAATTTGGAACTTGGCCACTCTAAACCGTCCGCTATGAGTATTAAAGTTTTAAACTAATGATTGTTCAGCATAATTTACTACGAGGAGTGATCGAGTACGAGAATTAAGACTTCTACGACACTTTACAGGATTTTGAAACCTTTATTCTAGTCCCGGGAACAATTTTATAATAATCATTGGCTATCGATGATTGGATTACATAAACATCAGTGAGGGTTTTTGAAATTTTTTTAAAATGACAAATTATAAAGTTTAGCTTTGGGAACTGATGAGAGACAGGAATAGCTACTTGAAAACCAAATTGGAAGAATTTAGAGCAATTATTTTAGTTACAGTCAAAGATTTAGGTAACATTTTGTGTTTATTTGGAACTTGGCCAATATAGACCGGCCGCTATGAGTATTGAAGTTTTGAAAAAAAGATTTTTCAAAACTATTCAATATAAGGAGTAATAGGGTATGTAAATTCAAACTCCTGAGCCAGTTTGCAGAATTTCAAATTTTTTATTGTATTCCTGGGAACAATTTTTACAATAATCATTGGCTATGGATGATTTGACTCTAAAAACACCATTTAATGTTTCAAAATTTTTTTAAAATCACAAATTGTAAAGTTTTGCAGTGAGAACTGACGAGAGACAGGAATAGCTACTTGAGAACCAAATTGGAAGAATTTAGAGCAATTATTTTAGTTACAGTCAAAGATTTAGGTAACATTTTGTGTTTATTTGGAACTTGGCCACTCTAAACCGTCCGCTATGAGTATTAAAGTTTTAAACTAATGATTGTTCAGCATAATTTACTACGAGGAGTGATCGAGTACGAGAATTAAGACTTCTACGACACTTTACAGGATTTTGAAACCTTTATTCTAGTCCCGGGAACAATTTTACAATAATCATTGGCTATCGATGATTGGATTACATAAACATCAGTGAGGGTTTTTGAAATTTTTTTAAAATGACAAATTATAAAGTTTAGCTTTGGGAACTGATGAGAGACAGGAATAGCTACTTGAAAACCAAATTGGAAGAATTTAGAGCAATTATTTTAGTTACAGTCAAAGATTTAGGTAACATTTTGTGTTTATTTGGAACTTGGCCAATATAGACCGGCCGCTATGAGTATTGAAGTTTTGAAAAAAAGATTTTTCAAAACTATTCAATATAAGGAGTAATAGGGTATGTAAATTCAAACTCCTGAGCCAGTTTGCAGAATTACAAATTTTTTATTGTATTCCTGGGAACAATTTTTACAATAATCATTGGCTATGGATGATTTGACTCTAAAAACACCATTTAATGTTTCAAAATTTTTTTAAAATCACAAATTGTAAAGTTTTGCAGTGAGAACTGACGAGAGACAGGAATAGCTACTTGAGAACCAAATTGGAAGAATTTAGAGCAATTATTTTAGTTACAGTCAAAGATTTAGGTAACATTTTGTGTTTATTTGGAACTTGGCCACTATAGACCGGCCGCTATGAGTATTGAAGATCTGTAAAAATAATTTTTTACAACTTTTTAGTATAAGAACTAACAGAATACATGAACGTAGACTCCTGAGCCAGTTTGTAGAATTCCAAAACTTTTATTGTATTCCTGGGAACAATTTTTACAATAATCATTGGCTATGGATGATTTGACTCTAAAAACACCATTTAATGTTTCAACATTTTTTTAAAATCACAAATTGTAACGTTTTGCAGTGAGAACTGACGAGAGATAGGAATAGCTACTTGAGAACTAAATTGGAAGAATTTAGAGCAATTATTTTAGTTACAGTCAAAGATTTAGGTAACATTTTGTGTTTATTTGGAACTTGGCCACTGTAGACCGGCCGCTATGAGTATTGAAGTTTTGAAAAAATGATTTTTTAGAACTATTTACTATGAGGACTGATAGAGTATGTAAATTAGGACTACTGAGCCAGTTTGCAGAATTTTGAAACCTTTATTCTACTCCCGGGAACAATTTTTACAATAATCAATGGCTATCGAGGATTCAACTCCATAAACATCAGTTTGTTTTTTGATATTTTTTCAGAATGATAAATTATAAAATTTAGGTTTGAGTTATTTTAAACTATTTTTTACATTATTGTGTATGTACTTTTGTTACTGAAGCTTATAAGAAAAATAAATACCTACACAATTTTAGTTCTTAAATCCTTTATTTACTTCTCCTGCTTTATTTTTCACTCCTTCTGAAGAAGAAAAAAAAACATTTCACAAAGTAAACGTCTCTTTTCAAGACTACCAGGGGTGTTAGTTGAAGTTTGCCGGTTTTTTCAATAAAGAAAACACTTCATTCTCAAGGGAATCTCAAAAATTTTTTATTCAAAGTATTGACCATTGGATTCTACACATTTTGCCCATCTTTCAGGCAAATCATGGATACAATTCCAAAAAAACTTTTTTTCTTTCAAGGCAAACCATTCGACGAGCCATTTTTCGACTTCTTCAAAATTGGCGAAGCGCTGCTCTGCGAGTGAGTGTCCCATCGATGCGAAAAGGTGATAGTCGGACGGGGCGAGGTCTGGACAGTACGGCGGGTGCGATAATATTTCCCAATTCAATGCTTTTAATGTGTATTATCTTACGGCCAAAGCGATTTGGCCTTGGAGTCGATGGGTCGACCTCACCAGGCGAAAGCCATGATTTTTTCCGCTTCGGGTTCTCGAAATAAATCCATTTTTCGTCCCCCATGACAATTCAATGCAGAAAAGATTTCCTTTCGAACCGTTGAAGCAGCATTTCACAAATGGTTTTTCGATTTTCCATTTGTCTATCGTTCAGTTGGTGTGGTACTCATTTTCCATACTTTTGGATTTTTCCCATGGCTTTTAAACGTTGGCAAATTGCTCCTCGGGTCACATTTAGTGTTTGTGCCAATTGTTGTTGCGATTGGGTTGGGTCGTCATCCAATAACGCCTGCAGTTCCTCGTCTTCGAACTTTTTCGCTGCACCAGGATGTTCATTGTCTGTTAAATCAAAATCTCCACTTTTAAATTGACGAAACCATGTCTCACATGTTCTAATTACTGGAGCATGTTCACTATAAGTTTCTACCAGCAATCGATGAGCTTCAACTGCTTTTTTCTTTTGATGAAGTAAGAAAAGCAACGAATGCCGAAAATGCGATTTACTTGGAACGAAACTCGACATATTCACTGAGGTAAACAACTATGATGCTATTATTTTGGCAGAATGTAATTGTGTATTTTTGAAGGTTATTGTCCATAGAAAAATATGACATAGATGCCAAATCGTAGAAATGTATACATATCTCTAGCGAAATGTATGAGTAAAACCGGCAAATTTCAACTTACACCCCTGGTATCATTGAAAGTGAAATAAAAAAACTTATCTGAATTTTTCATCAAATCAAAAATTTGTTATTGATTTTTTTAATTTCATTTAAAGTGGGTAGATATTTTTTGAAAATTTAAAACATTTTATTGTAATTGAAATTTTACATTAAAAAAATATTCAATATTTTTTATCATAGAGATTTAAAATCTTACCATTCTCCATGCCATGAATTATTCCTGTTTATTTATGAATCTTTTAGAGCAACAAAGCTCTTTATTTGTTTAAAATTTATATTTTTTATCACACACTACAAAGGTGAGCTTCTTGCTGTCACACTTGATTCCAATTTGCAACTATTTACACTTGTGTATCTGAATAATAAATTCACTCATTGTTGTTTAAAATTCTGCCGCACTTTCGACAATATTTTTATAACATGTTACTTAATTTCAATAATTTTACTATTTTTTTAAAAATTACATTTGGAAACCTAACCTGAACCATATTTAAAATTAAATATGGAAAGGTTTCACTATTACCGACCTAGAAAAAAGCGAATAGACATGCGCAAGATATGCACGACCTCTTTCAAGCTGGCGCCAATTTAAAAAAAATGCCAGAAAAAGATCTTTTCGAATAGCAAAAGCGCATGTTAGGCGGTATTTCGTATGCTAATCTACTCCCAATTATATTCTTTATTCTACAATCCACTCGTGCCCACTCTGTATGTCACATTTAAGTTAGGTTTTAATATTATTGATTGAAAAATATCTTTAAGTTGCTAATTTGTATGTTTTAGAAAAAAGTATTTACAGTTCTCATTAAAACAAATAATGTTCATACTGAATGGGAAATAATCACCGCTCGAAGTAGAGGTCGTTGTTATTGATGCCACACATCGATCCGTGCTGCATTTCTTGATTTTTCTTTTGAAAAGATAGGTGGCTAGATTTTGGGTGTCTAAAATTTTGCGAGGAAATGCAAAAAAGTTTATTCTTTTTCTATAAACAGGGTTTTTACATTTTTCAGAACATTCTGATGTAATTGTAAATGTAGGAAGATCAGCAAAAAGCCTCTCAGATAATTTCCCTACACTTACTTGTACCGGTCTCTGTAAACATTAGACCAAAGTGGAATCCAGTTGACGTGTTTCACTAGCTTCTCTGCTAATTTGGGTGAGAAGAAAGCACTTTCGTGCTCTCCTACTTCGCTCTGTGCTATTTCCGTGGCTTCTACATTCCACTTTGTAGCTAATGAAAGCCAGGATTGTAGATCACTACTTTCTAAAAGTACACTATCGTCATCTAGTACACTCATGCCTTCTTCCGGCTTCGAAAAGATCTAATCTCCTAAATTTCTTCATCAGGCCTTAAATCTTTAGGATATATAAGACTGATTAGAAATCGTTTTTTCAGCTCACATTGGGTATTCTCATCCGATGCTAGAATTCGACCGTCCGTTTCTGAATTGGCTATCATTAGAATAGCTTTCAAGATACGAATAGTATCATCTTCATTTCGGGCTTTAACTAATTGACCAATCGCAGCCTTATAAAAAGTACGGACCTTTCTAGATTTTCCTGTTTTTTTAAGGAAATCTACATAAATTTTTAGGAAATGTGCGACGTCGATCCTGATGTAGCATGGTGGAAGACTTTTTTCGCACGACTGTGCATATTCAGCAATCGTAAAATTAGATGTAAATGCTCTTACAGCACCAGTTAGCATAGCTACTGAAGCATCACACGTAACCTCCTTTGGATGCGGAATCCCAGCCAAGCATACCCAGGTTATTAGCCACTTCGTTATTGCAACTGCAGTATGTCTTTCAGATAACATTTGGCACACAGAAATTTGACCAGCTGCATTATTTACAAATGTTAAGTATAAATAAATAGGCCCTGACAATGATCCATCAGCTAATCTAATTCGGGTAATAATACTTCCGATAGCATCAATTTCCACACTGACTGGTTCATGTTCTGCATAGTTCATGTAAGCGTGAGTCTGCGTTAACGTCCAAAAAATGACAAAAAATAGGAAAGTCCAATTTCATGAATAACGTTCGCCAGGTATGTTGTTTACATCTACTCTAGTGCTAATCGCGGATCGGGATGCAGATACTGCTCTCTGCGATATTCATATACAGCGTTCTTCAGCACTCCCAAAGATCTCAAAGTTGAAGGCTCTGGATCACTTGGCTTCATACGCCTACCAGCCTCTTCAGCGCGATATATTTCCGGAGGCTGAGTACAGAGCTTTTTGGCAATTCCAGAGCGAACTGGACGTCAAAGAAACCGTTTTCCGCATTTTCCAGATCCCTTTTTGATACTGTAAAGAAATAAAACTTCTTTTTCGAAGGTTTTGTTGTCAATTTCGCAGCGCAGGAAAGAACCGCAATTACAGCAAGCTATAAAAATTTAAGATTTACTATTAAAATAACTATTTGATACAAAGGTATCTTATGGGAGAAAAAAACGCTGTATGAAACATTTTCTATACAAATATTGATAAAAACTTGATATACTATCATATTACTTCTTACAAGGAAAAAATTAACGTGAAAATTTCACGCATCGTACCTAAATTCTCGATAGGGCATAAAGTTTAGAAAGATTTCTTATGCCGTTCACTAAGAAATAATGTCAAGGCTAGGAATTTTCATTGACTGCCACCAACTGCGACTAGAAAAGAATTTGTTTCATCCACAGCCAAGTAAAGTTACTAGGACTGCCGTCTTTCCTTAGCGGGCAGTATAGAAAGCCTTTGGAAACTTTGTGCTCTATCCAGAAGTCAAGTACGATGCGTAAAAATTTCAGATACATATTTTTTTCGTGAACTCTCTAAATCCAGAACAGTGAAATTCACTGTGGAAAAGTGCATATGAACTGATGTTCGAATCGCGTGCCCTAGGCTTGCTCAAACTTGCAAGCTACGCGCAAAAAGCGGGATGAATGCAGATTTTTAAATTACGTATTCTGTAATTTTGAACTTAACATCTGTTTCGCGCCTCTTTTGCAAGGGGCCAGGAGAAACATAATTTTCAATATCGACTGAACTGAAGCGTGGAAGTGGGGATACAACGATATGGCGCATTTAATTGTAGTTAAATCCTCGTGGTGACATGGTGGGGGCCTGAAACATGCACGATCCGCAAACAATAATTAATAAGTATACTTATAACTGATGTTGAAAAGTACATACGCACTATTCTGCAGTAACATTCATTGATTCCGATTCAAAAAGTGTAAAATTTCCTTTGCATCATTAAATAATGCAGGGTGGGCACGAGTGGGTTGCAGAATAGGAATTGTATGGTATAAAATTGTTGAGCATACAATGCATTTTTCTCAGTCGGTAAAAAAGATTATATACAGTATACTAGTCTTAACACTATATTCCTATTCTGTAACCCTCTCGTGCCCACTCTGTATATTCAAGGAAAAATAATTTATTCTATTTCATATCACCGTTAAGACTGCTTCTGGTCTATTGTTAAAGAATGCAGCACCCATCGCGCAGACAGTTTTTTCATACCCAAATGTTCATGTGAAATATGGCGCACGCGTTCTGTTTATATCTTTACCATGTCAGCTACCTAACACATTTCAATTTTTCGATCATTCAAAAGAATACTTTTTCGATATTTTCTTTCGTAACTTCCTCATTTCGACGACTTAAACGTTCAGCATCATATATCGGTGGATGTACGACCACGTTTGAATACGGCTTACAACTTCTTTACTGTTGCATACGATAAACGAAAGCAATCTTTAATCAAAACAGAAAATCTCTTGAAATCCATTTTTTCTCAAGCAGCGAAAATAGCGTCACTTTAATGACTGTAACTTGAGAACACAGTGCGGCCACTACCATGTATTGTAGGAGGGTACTTAAAAACGTGAAAAATGGTAAAGATATAAACAGAACGCGTGCGCTATATTTCACATGAACATTAGAGTTGTGTGTCAGAATTTTATTGTTATTCCTAAGGAAGTTTTTAGACAATTTACCGATGTTTTCTGTACAATTTTATGTAAATTTTCTCATGATATTTTACAATTTTTTACATTTTTTACATTACCAAAGTTTATTCCAAAATAGGGCTCATATGTGCAATATTTTATCCACTGTTTTAAAATTTTAGAAATAAAGATCACTGATAAGGACTCCGATTAGAGTCGAAATGTTTGAAAGTATGTGACTTACTGAGTTATCATTTCTGGACACTGAAGCTGATTATTGAATTAAATTAACAACATCGTATAGAATTTTTTTCTGCTATCACCATGTAATTAGAAATGTAGATTTTTAACCTCAATTTCTTATTTTTTTTAAATAAAATATTTTCTGCTTAATTTTTTAATTGATATAGTTGATTCACGTACTACAAAATTTTATTTAAACTATTTTATTCTAAATAAATATTTTATATTTGTATTCTATATAAGAGAAATCGTAAAGTGTAATTTCGTATGCAAATTCAGATGTAATTTTGGTTTTTTTGAATATTGAAACCTTTTATTCAAAGATTTATAATGAAATTTCTTTGTGAATAATACCACGTATTTCAAAAAGTTTTCAGAGTATTTTATTTAAATGAAATTTTTTTCAATGTTGCCTTATACCAGAGAAGAAACTCTACTGTATAATTCCGAGTGTATAATTAGATATAGTTTATGTATTACTTAAGTATTTTAATATTTTATTTTTTAAACTCCAATATAATATTTTATCTTTCCTTAATATATAATATTCTCTACATAATTTTCTAATTGAACTATTTTATTTGCATAACTAAAAAATATTGAAATTGATATTTTTTTTTGAAACATCGAAAATCTATTGAGTTTAAATTTCAATAGAAAATCATTTTTTGAGTCTTTAAATCATCCTAAAATTCAAAATAAAATGTTTAGATATTCATTTTAGGTGAATGTTTTTAAAAATATAAAAGAAAGAAAGGTAATATCTTAAGGGAGTTACTCAGGATAAAGAATTAACGAACAGAAAAATCTTAAACTTTGCAGAGCTTTAGAATATCATAATACGTAGTACGTAAAATCTTTCTCAATGACATACTAAATTTGTCTTATTTTCACAGTCTTGAATCGATATAACAATTTCTCAATACATATCTATTATCATCACAATCGTTCATTAATTATTATTATTTATAATATTTGATACATATACAATAAATATATACCAACTAAACTAAAGTAAATTAGTATTTTGTTTTCAGATAATCACAGATTTTATTTTTAACCTTCCTATTATTTGTCACACGAATTTTCCCGTTTTTATCAGCCTCAAACACACGAGATAATCCATCAAAACCATGTTCTTTGTATGCATCGATAACCATAGCTACCGTGATGTCAAAGGCAATCATTTTTTTCCTCATTTGGACGGATGTGCAGCTTTTTAATCCATTGTATAATTTCATATCTGAGAAACATTTCTTATGTACTGACGTGACCATATGTGCGACTGTACACCTGTGCGCACACGAACAAACAAGATGCGACGTTGCCAGATCAAGTACTACTGTAGTCATCCTGCGTGTTTAAACCTGTTTTGACTAGGCGGGTAGACTTACTGCGATAAATGCACGAAGCTAAGACCTTTCAACAACAAGATAATTAAAATGAATTTCGAAATGTAAAAATTAATTTAAATTAGTCTATTGGCGGTACGCTGGCCAGAACCGGCGCAGCGCTCGCTGACATAGTTCAGTATACTGAGATAATTCTCATCGCTACACCTCTATGTGCCGAAAACAGACTTTTCTGGATAACATGATTGTCAAGGGCACTTGGCCAAACCGAAGCTGCATAAAACACTTTCGAGTGCACCACGCTTGCCACCAGTCTTCTTTTCGCTTCCCCGGAAAGTAGTGTCAGTGGGGTTAAACGAGATCTTTGCCTTTCGCCGACAAATAGACGGAGGGGACTGACGATTACCTATATTACTTTCACAGAGGTACGGTACTGATATCACGTCCCACCCCGGACTGGAAGCTACTACTCTTCCCTTGGCTAGTTAATTGGAAATATCCACGAGGTTCCGACTGCAGGCCATCTACGCATTTTTCACTTATTCGTGTGTAGATGTGTGCGTGACAGTGTCGTGTGTTTCTAAGTGTGAGTGAGGAACAGATGTGAGTTTTGAGTTTTCCCTCATCGCCCACCATTAACGCCACATTCAGCTATATATTCCTCAGATGTATCCATACGCGTTTTGGGTGATCTCTGGTTTATAGGATCCCCCATATTCGTACTGTCATACCCTTTTAATGCCATGGTGGCCTACATGAAGTCCCTTGGTGCTTTAGCTCCACTTCGCGCCCTTACGCACCGATATAGTCGCACATGACCATCACGGTACGTGCGACCGGCAGACCCATCTCTGCTTCGTGCTTGGACTCTTACATACACGGAGGTACCCGTTTATAGGGCCTTGTTATGATTCATTCAATTGCCCATTTGGAGATTCTTTCGCCCACATTCGCGCTATCATTCATCCTGGAAAGAGGGTGACAGGCCCCAAATCGCTTTCTTGGGTGTTCTGTGTTGATTATCATTATTCTTAATAATAACTACAATCATTATTCACGCGCAATAGGAGTTCTGAGGCTCAGTTATACTACATTGCTCCGCCGTCCTTCTTCAGTCCGGGCTCTGGTTACAATATTGATTCCTGAAATTACGATTGGCAGTGACACAAAAAAAATATCAGGCGTTAATTGCAAATACAATTGTGAACCGCCAATTGCAAATGAACAACATAATAACATAATTAATCAATCAGAGGTGACATCTATCAAACGAACAGTTTGGGTACACACGAAGGTGCGGAGTATTGGTGAGCTCGAGAGAGCGCGCAATACCGACTTCATGATATACCCGTCCTTTCTGCGTCCCCCCGCTACAGTCGACGGAAGCCAGAAAGGATACGGAGAGGGACGCATACCTAATTTTGTCATTTCCAAAAATTGCTAAATCCGAATAAACATTTTTTAAATTAAATTTTCGAACTTTGCTTTTAAAATACTATACTTCGGCAATTTAATGATCATATTTCTATTCTGAGAACCGCGTTCAAAACAACTTCTTTTTTAACACGTTCGAAGTTTTGTTATCGAAATATAATTTGAAAAAAATATATAAAGTCCTGTATTTGAAATATTATTCGATTTCTTTAATTTAAAATTTCCTAATATTTTACAATGTCATTCTAAGAATTTTATTCGCAAATTTCAGTTTTTAAGGTGCTTTTTCAAAACTTTATTTGACGAATTATAATTTTCAAAGTTTATTTTATAAATTCAGTTATTCAAAATTGTATTTTCAAATGATCACTTTTTAAAATGATTGCCTTGAAAATGTTTGTTTTAATTTGCATTATTGAAGGTGTTTGTCGAAATTGAATATCGCAAATTACATTCACAATTTCCAATTTTGATTATTCGATTGGTCAAGTTCACTTTAAACGTTTCATTTGTGAATGTATTCTATGTTTGATAAATACTAACACAATTTATTCATGCTTGTCGCTTTCTTCAGCAGTGTAAAACCTACATGCAGACAGCTCTTTGGGCCGTAGGCTTATAAACATCTTTAGCTGTCATTTTTAACAGCAAATCGCCATCAATATCCATGTGCTGGGGTAGAGTTTTACGAGCGTTGAGTTAAATTCTTGTCATTATTAGTGCGTCAACATTTTATGCAGGAAATCTATTTATTTATTTATTTTTTTTTTTGTCAAAATATCCGGAAAAGTTAGAAATGTTCTTTCAGCATATGCATTCGAGTTCGGCAAAGAACGCATCACATTTACAAGGGGCATAAATAACGAAATCGAATACTATATAGCGAATAAAATCGCTATGGAAAGTACCTCTTTCCACAATTCATCGAATTATAGATCTTTAAGAACATTTAATGCTGTAGCTATTTCTCGAATATATTCTAAACGAAAAAGTATCACGCTATAGTCTTTTTCCTCGCAAATCTTTCCAGGATCAAAATAAGTAATTTTTTTCAACAATGCATCGTTTATGGCAAGTACTTTGATTGCGAATCTGAAGTCAGATTTTCAAAATTCAAAATGGCGAATTCAATATTGTTACGTCACAAGTACGTAAATACTTACTTTGATCGAAGATTCCTCGTTTTAAGTTAGGATCGAATGATCCTCGCTTAGGGATGAGGATAAGTCAATGAAAAGACACAATGATTATCAAATAATACAAATTAAATTTATTAAAATAATTATAAATTGAAAATAATAAAATGTCGATACAATTAGCTTATAATTGGAGGCACAGGCTGATTGGTTAGAAAAATAGAGAAGATGAAGAGAGAGAGAGAATATTTCGGTACCTTTATGATTTCCCTTTCTTTCCTTAAGTATTCCTCACAGGTATGACTGCGATGCTATTCCCACAGGTGTGACAAGGACACGACAACTATTCACCCTTTTTGGCACTGAGTCTAAGATCCCTTCAAGGATAGTAAAACGGACCACGGTAAATTTATGACTCTCAGGTCTTTACACTGTCAAACTACACGGTATAATTGTCTCACGCTGAGAATCCTTTTTAGTGAATTAGTGCAGCACAGGGAATAGGTAAAGAGTAGAGAGAATTTTCGGTACCTTTGTTGAGTTGTGAATAGTCCCTTTTTTATGAATGATCCTCACAGGTGTGAGGGAGAGAGAATGATTCTTCCACTGGTGCGACGAAGACAGCAATAGGTATCTCACTGGTATGAGGAAGACAGAAACAAATATCACACTGGTGTGAGGAGGACAAGAATAGTTATCTCACTCTACACTGACTCTAAGATCCTTTCAAACATTGAAAGTACAATCGGAGAATTTACGACACGTTTCTTCGGAAAACTGAACTAAACACGTATCTCACGCTGTGAATCCTTTCAAGATTTTAGAAATTTGCCGCACTTAATTTTGCTCACAAGACTAGTTTTCCCTTGGCGGTGTGTCCTTTTTATATTATATTTTTTGGTGACGTCACGCGTTGCGCAGTCTTCCGCTGCGTGTGACGTAGTTATACCTCTCTTTTCAATAGGTGGTTTTCTCTCTCTTTTAGTAATTTCCCCAGATTTCTCTCTAGACCTAGCCCATGCCTATAGTCAAAGATATTATAAGCCTAGATGCGGTGCAGGCCTAGTTCCCCGCGAAGATTGTAGACGGCGCGTCCGGCGAAAATGTTCAGGTCCCCCCGTACACCTCTGCCCACCGATTTGGCCAATCGAAGTAGTTCGCCAACTAAACCTTAGGAGCGCTGTCCACAACTCTCCCCGTACCCCTCAATCCTCTCGAAAACCCACAAGCTTACATTTGCTTAAGCTGTATAAATTGAAAATATTCAAGTCCAGCGATAAAACGCAAGATATGATGTTGAACATTTGGGCGTATAATATGATGAGTTTGATTTTGAATTTTTTATTGATTTTAATATCAGAAGCTTATTGGTAGTCACTAAACATTAATTAATTAATTATAATATTAAATTATAATTAATTTGTTACGTCACAAGTACGCAAATATACTTACTTTGATCGAAGATTCCTTGTTTTAAGTTAGGATCGAATGATCCTCGCTTAGGGATGAGGATAAGTCAATGAAAGACACAATGATTATGAAAATAATACAAATTTTATTTATTTTACTGGTTAAAATTTCCGGATATACATTCGTTACGACAATTCTTATATAATGTAGGCACAGGCTGGTTGGTACGTGGGTGAGAAAGAGACAACGAATAAAGATAGAGAGAGAGAGATTCGGTACCTTTATGTCGAGGGTTAATCCACACGGCGGTGAGTAGTAAATACTGGATCCCCACAGGTGTAGTCCAAGTGTGTGAGAGAGACGGAGTTATAGGCCGCACAGTTATATTCCGTAAAGGGCGGTGATCCAAATTTATGACACTGTTCGAAGATCTTTACAAAGATCTATACAAGTCCACGATGACTTTTACGACTCCCGAACTTTGATTTTAAATTGTCCCGGTCGAATTTTATTAATCTCAAACTCAGAGATTTTCGAAGTTAAATTGAAATGCCGCACTGGACTATTGTCGCGAGACCGGTTATAAATCCGAAGGATAATTTATATGTCGAACTAGACGAAGAATTTACTGACTGCTTTCTCTTGGTGTGGGCCTCTTTTATATTTTTTCATACAAATTGATGGTCAGCGAAAATCGTGACGTAGTCATATCTTCTTAGAGGAGAAGGGGCCCTATACTGCTCCCTACTTCCCTTACTCCCTATTCCCCTTTATCGATTTTCTCATAGATTTCTAACTCAAACCAGCCTGTGTGTATTATATACATTCAAATACGTCGCGGGACGTGACACCTCCCCCCTCAGTTCGAGCGCGGGGGTCAAGGCTTCCGCGATCGAATCTTCGGAAGAAGAATACATTAGTTTGTTTTGAAGAAATACATGCAACTCTTTTTCTGATAACAATATCTGAATGATAAATATAACATTCATTTCGACGTTTGTCCTACAATTTGTATTTTTTTGCATTTTGCATTCAAATATTAACATATTTTTTGGACACAAATTTATATTATCTTAATATTAAAAGTTTTTGTTATAAATTATTACATAGTTTTTTTTTTTTTTTTTTTTTAAATAGTTTGAACTTAGTATTAATATAAGGTTACAATGATTTATTTTGTTATATAACTAAATACATTAATATGTTTTATACGTGAATTGGGTATTTTATATTTGTAAATTATAAATAACATGCTGTAATATATAAAATATAATTTTTATAATGTAGTAGATTAGTGAAAATATTCTTTAAGGGTTATTTTTATATTTTTTATTACGTAAAGGGTTGCGGCAGTTATGAGCTAAATGTCCTCTTTGAAAACACCTTTCACATGAATTAGTCCATTTTTGTAAAGCTTCTTTATTGTTTTTATCACTTATATTATAAAATTTAGATACTGTTATTAAGCATTTTTCTAACTTTTCTTCTAAAAATATATATTTCGTGGAAAGTGTTTCCAAGACTCTAGCTGCTGCATTTTGTTTTGCTACTTTCTTTTGGGACGCAGGTTCTTCAACACAAGCAAAGGTTAAATTATTTTTTTAAATTTCACAAGTTGCCTCGAATGGCGGTAGTTCTTGATGTATTCCAAGAGATTTTACTGTGTATTCTGGTATTGAAAAATCATATTCAATACTTATTTCATTAAGTATTTGTACTGCGCTACCCTTTGTCAAATCTCTTTGTTGCATTGCCATTGTCCTTATCTGCAAAAGAATTATCTATTTGAGTTGTTTGTGATTTAATTTGATATAAATGGAAATTAGTTATTATTATTGTTAATAATTATGTATATGGATTATAAATTATTCGTTTTCCGCGTTTGCTAACTCAAAGAGATATTCAGTGCAAAGAAAACATTGGTCTGCTCTGAAACGTATGAAAAAAATTTGCTCTTCGCAGACAGAACATTTTAATTCGTTAAGATCAGTGGTTACAATGTGGCGGTTAAGGAAAGGTACAGATATTTCTGATTCAAAAAAGGTAATTTTAAATCTGTAACATTCTTTACATATGAATTTTTGATCTAAAATATTCTGATATATTTCATTTTCTGGAGAGTAACAACAAAAATGTTTCATAATTATTTGATCGATATACGGTTGGTAGTACTGTTCGTCGTTTTCTGGATTTTCGGCTTGAATGGATTCAAAATCTTGCGGCAGCATTTTTCTATAACAAATTCGTTATTGAGCTTTAAAATACTAACTAGATCCTAACAGTGTTTTGCTTAAAGAGAATTTTCTAGACATATTTGAAATTTTATTTATGACTACAATTTATAATATTTTATCGAAAAACATTTTCAACTATAACCTCGTTTCCTAATTGAAGTTGCATTTTATTTTTTAAGAATTGCTCAGTACAACCTTTACAGTCGATTGCCCTATAGCGTGGCGTTATTAATGCTTCCCTACAACCGTTACAATTCATATTAACGCATTGTATTTTACAAACTGAGTGCCATGAGGTACAGAATTCGTATTTATTTTGTTCTGTAATTGGTAATTTTTCGAAACAAAATTGACAAAATTTCTTTGTCGTTTGCTGACTGTAATAAATAAATAAGGTTGACGCTTCTAAGTCGAAACAAAAACTATTTATTAAATGTCCATATGTGATTGGATAATCCTGTGGACATACACCGTCCACAGGTCCTGAGTGGAACACGATCGGTTCTGCCGCAGTCGGAATCATTCTATAAATTTAAAAAGAAAGGGGACTAAATTTACTTAACTGTATCCTTGATTATATAATTTCTATACTTTATCTACTTAATTCGTGCAAAAGTACCCAAAATTTGATTCTAACAGAAGTTCTACATTATTGAAAGGTATTCTATTTCTCCATTAGAAAAACAATTCTTATATTACAATACCCTTACAAAAACTGTTCTTCTAAAGGTACATTCCCAGTGATCATGCTGTGGTTTTATAGTATAGAAAGAGAAGGATGGATTGTACCTGTACCAGGAAGGTTGAGAGGATGGAAAATTTTTTGAATTTTAATTAGTATTATTGATAGAATAATTATTATAAGAAAAGTAACTGTAGTATGTGCTATATATATTTTATGTGCACTAGAATTAAAAATAGATGGGATAATTTTCTGAATATTAGCATATTTTGTGAGTAGAAAAACATGACTTTCAAAAGTCGATATAAGCATGTCATCTTTTTTATGAAAAAGATGTAACACGTTTTTTAACAAGTGAGGTTCTGTGATCGACATATTATATAAGAAGGGAGAAATTATTTCAAGAGAAGTGGTCGATTTACTAAGTGGAATTGAGTTATCCATTATTTTTGGGTAATTTTTAATATTATAGTATGGAATTGATGAGTCCAAATTACAGTCAGATTCTATTTGTAAAATTCCTATTCCTTGAAGAGTAATAAGGGTTTTGGAATTTTTGGAGCAAGATAAAAAGATTTGTTTAGGAAGAATAGTTGAATAAAGCCATCCACGGTGTGACAACAGTGGTGTTAAAAAAGGATATTCATTGAAACTTATAAATGTTTACATTTATACGGTTGGGATTTTATAAACATTGATGTTTCGCAAATAGGATTATTTTGAGTACTGTATATGGAATGAGGAGGGTGACAAAAATTTTGAAGTCCATTTTGGTGGCATGAAGCGAGGAAAT
The DNA here is from genome assembly GCA_030998225.1 of Diplolepis rosae. Lineage (NCBI taxonomy): Eukaryota > Metazoa > Arthropoda > Insecta > Hymenoptera > Diplolepididae > Diplolepis > Diplolepis rosae. The sequence continues at coordinate 1,637,667 of JAPYXD010000700.1, forward strand.
TTTCATTTGTTGTGAAGTAAGATTCGTTATTTGGAGAAATTGCGATATAAGAAATTTGAGATTTTATGAATATAGGTGTAATATAATCAGTATTGAAGTCAAAATGTATTGGGGTTGAATGTGTTTTAAATACTTGAAATTCTTCAGAAGATGGAATTGGTATGGTCATAGTAAAAATTAAGTAATTTTCGAAAGTAAAGTATCTTATTTTAGAAAATGGAATGACCATAGAAAAAAGAGACGTTGGAAGGTGAGGGTCTTCTTTGTTAGATTTGAAGTCTAGGAAGGTATCTGGAAGCAGCATGGGGTGCCATAAATTTGTAGCGGCATGGGTTATAGCTTCCGTAAGTTGTGTTAGGAGTTATAGTAAAGGATCGGGATATTTCATGCAAGTCCATTAGCCAATTTGCTGCAAGAATTCTATAAATGTGCAAATTTGGGTAAATTTGTGATTTATGCCAGTCTTTGTACATCGTAACGTTGTTGAGATTGGATGAAAGGTTTTCAAGTTGTTCAGAAAATGGATTTGGAAGTAGGAATAAATTTTCTTTAGGCCAATAAAGAGAAGTTTCTTGTCTTATTTTTGACTGTAGAAGAGCTTCTTGAATTTGGTGTAAAAATGGATCACTATTTTTGGGAATTTTAGTGATGTTATGAGCTTGTCTGGTTATAAATGAAATTTCTCCCAGAAAATAATTTATACGTTTTTTCATAAATTCAAGCTGAGTGTGGTGATAATATATTACAGTTGTTTGCAATATTTGTAAGTATACAATGTTCATAAAGTTTGTGAGAAATGTCTACTATTTTATACTTTAAGTTTTCTGGTTGCAAAATATCAAAATAAGAGATAAAATTATAATTTTCGGAAAATAGACGTATTTTTGAAATTGGTTCAAAATAAATACCAGATGAGTGATAAAATTGTGAATTGATATACAAGTTTTCTGCTTTAGAAGTGGAAAACAGAATTAACATCAAGTATACGCCAGAAGGTAGTTGGTATAGGAATTTCATTATGCTTCTCGAATGGCTGAAAAAGAAAAAAGGATTAGTATTGGATAAAATTGGATGTTTACATATGGTTGGATTTAGGTCTAGAAGTTTTTTGGAAAAAAGGGGAAAATAGATTACTAAATGTTGAGGAGTTTCGTGGTGGAAGTGGAGGGGGAACTTGTGTTGATTTATCAGCTTTAAAAACATTCCGTCTACGGCACTCTTTTGTAGCATGCATTTGAGTGTTACAATATCTACATGAATTTTTCCATGATACTAATTTCGGTCTTGGATCAGTTTGAACACTTTGATTCTTCGTTTTTTTTGTTTCTTTACATTTATTATTATAAAAATCCTCATCGCAAAGATCATAAGATCTTATTAATATTTGTAGTAATTTTAAAGCAGCTCTATTTTCGGCTAACTCGCTTGTAGGACCCGCTTGTACAGCAAAATGATCGTTTGTATTAACTTGAGCAAGAAAAAATGATTTGGTTTTTGAATTTGGATCAGGATAAACGATGTATTGTGGTAACGGTAATCCATATTTTATCGTAAAATTTCTCAAAATTTCCACGTGGTTTAAAAGTCCCAGAGAGTCTGTTCTACATATCTTTTTTTTGTAACTTCGCACGTGGGTAGGCTCATCATAGTAATGCTCCATTATAGATGATTTCCTGAATCAGTATGGAATATTTATATTAGAATTTATTGTACTGATTGGGGGGTCTATATCCGCATTTAAAACATTTCTTAAAGCTTTTTCCAGAAAAAGGCGATGTAGTAGAAATATTATTTCTTTTTATTTCATAAGGATTTATATTTGTAAAACGATTGTTATTGGATGTATTAGATTTTGTTATCTGACCACTTGTTGAAAGTCTTGGATCATTTATAGGTGATTCTTGGATTGTAACATGTAAATGTTCTAGTGAGTTTATTAAATTTACTTCACATTTTTTATCTTCTTGCAAAAGGGAATTTATCATCTTTATAGCTGCGAAATCCTCTGCTGTTTTTATTGTGTTTGCAATTCCTATTCGTTTAATATCATTAATAAAACAAATTGCTATGTATGTTGAGTCTTTTGATGAGGTTTTTATTCGTAATACTGTATATTTTGGATACTCAAATTTATTTTGAGTGCAAATTTCGTTTAATTTTTTGCAATTTTTACTAATAGAATTTGGTTGGACGTTTTGATTTATTTCCTTTGATTCATTAATCAAGGCGTTATATAAATTTTGTGCTACCTTTTGTTTTACAATTTCTTTATCTTTGCCACTATTCATTATTATATAATTTTTATATTGTAAGTTAACGTGAAATAAAGATTCATTATTATTGGTTTGTTCAATGAGTATCTCGTAAATGAGGGGTGGATCTCCTCTTTGTTGAATAATTTTGTTTAGTAAGGTTGTAATAGGAACATGCGACATTTTTAAGATGTTAGATTTGAATTGAATAATGTGATCTACTAAGTTCTTCTTTTAGTTCAGAGTGAGGATAAAGAGTAGTTTTCGTACTATTATGATCTTTACCTGAATTGGTATTTTCGTTATGAGATGAACTTTTAGTTTCCTCTATAGAGTTTTGTGGTGCTGAAGCTGTAAGCAGTGGTTGATGGCTCTCAGCGGGAGGTCCCGCAGGTCGGTTGGTACCTAAGTGTAACAAAAGGTTAGTGACCGAATCCCAGAAGGCGCCTAGTAAATGGAGAGACCATCCAAATAATCTATGTAATGCATAACCATGAATAATGGTATCTGCTATTAATTTGATCCCTCTAATTATTATAATTAATCCAATTAGACCTGCACTAGTAGTACCGAAATTTGTAAAAACTGTCCAAAATCTACCCCAAGCTGATTCAGCAATTTTATCAATTACTTCTTGGTTAAATAAATTTGTCAATGATATTCCTTGATTAATAGTCGGATGTCCTGTTATTTCTCTAGCTAAAGAATTTAAAATCATTGGTTTTTCTGCTGGGAACATTATATGATCTCGTAGCTTATCAAGGTCAGATTGAGAATAAATGCCACTTTTTGCTAAGGATGAAGGATTTGTGTATTTCCAGGTTGCTTTTGTGAGAGGTTTAACTATAGTTGGTGCTATGGATTCGACAGGATTTGGAAGTAATTTGTACCAAGTTTCTCCAAAAAGGTACATTGGTGGAAGGAAAGAATTGCAATTTGTTTGGATACCAGATTTTGTTAATACATGAGTTCGTGGAGAAAGGAAAAAGGACTGATTCCCTCTAAATATTGGTAGTTGTAGATAACATTCTTCAGTTTTGCGATATTTTACTTCAACCGGTATACATTTTACGATATGTACTATTTCTCATGCAATTACTGACATATATCCTGGGCCTTTCATTAAATGATATGCAAATTCGTCTGGTGATTGGGTTGCTAAGGCTAATGTATTTCTAAAAACTTGCTGTTCAAGTATGCATCGTTGAGTAAGAACATCGTGATAAAGTCTATTTACTTCAGTACGTATGTGCCGTTCTACATATATAAATTTAGAGTTGACGTATGTGAAAATGTCCATATTTTGAACTTCTAAATGTTTATTTTCTAAAAATGAATTCCCAGGTCTGGTTTCAAAAATTAATAATTTTGGATGTTCAGTTTGTATTAAAACGTAACTGCAAACTGGTTTTCTTGTTTTTTCAGAGAATACAAAGGTTATATCTTCAGTCGTTAAAGAATACAAGGTTTCAGAAATGTCTGTCGTGTTGTCACATGTTTTATTTGCTGGTCCTTCATAAATAATTTCATATTTGTTAAAATTACATACGTCATTAGGTAATGTATCCCAGAATGTTTGTCCATATTCTACGTCTGTACAGAATGTGTCTGAAAGTGTGCATATTATTCCAGATCCTAATTGAATTTTATTTGAATTTAAATGAATAGTCGCGTAATGTTCTTGTAAAGTTATTTTGAATATTGCTTGGACTACGACATTATTCCATGTTCCATATGGGTCAGAAAATTGTGTACCAGTACAGTCTCCGTTAGGTGTTACAGAACCTGCTAAAGTAACGCTATGAAATGAAGTTTCGTTTACTTTTAACTTTGATATCTGAAGAGAAGGGGTTACTAAAAATGTTCCTATTGTGTGCATTTGATTACATTGATCTCGTGTAACATCATGTATATATTCACTGTGGCCATTTGCTACTATGGATCTGTGAGAATGCATACCACAATGAGAGATAGCGCGTCGAATTTCTATTTTGCATTGTATTACTTTTGTATTTGAAAATCCAGTTAATTGTAAAAGTTGTATATAAGTTCTTTCAACATGTACTTGAGATCGAGGTAGATCACATTCTCCTACCTCTAGTAAAGATAATGTCGTAATATTTGATTGATTTGAACCGCAATCGAATCCTATGATGGCGTAGACTGTTGTTATATAGATGAAGTTGCAAGTGAGCAGTGCCAAAAGGAAGCCTCGTAATCCCATCTCTGGAAAAAGGGGGTTCCAATTAGCAGCTTGCTTTGTAATATAAGAATAGGAAAATGTTTTATCATTACATATGTATATTTTTGAAGTTATTGATTTACTTTTTGTATTTTGCGTTCCTAGTTCATTATATCCAACATGTCGGCTATGACAATGTGATTTGATAGCCGTAAACTGAGAATTAAATTTTTGTATGCGTCCGGTCCTCTTGTTTTGATTGTTGAAAAAATTTCTTTTATTATTTCTGGATTGTTTAGATTTCTGTTCCATGTGGGGATATTACAGTCGTCTTTCTTAAAAATTCCAGTTTGAATTAAGTATGGCCAGAGAGCTACCATGTCGATAAAACAGGGAACTATTTCAATGAGATCATCTATGCGTTTGCGATGAATTTTTCCATTATATCTGGAATAATGTGTTATGTCTGAAAATTCATTTTTATTTTGTTTTATATATTTTTTATTTTATATATAAAACATATATTTTCATAAAAAAAAAATTTTTATTTTTTATATTTTTACTATTTATCGACAAAATAAAATTTCTATATCTTATTTAAATTGTATATGTATATATAAATATATATTTATTTTTTTTATAATTAATGTACAGATATTTTGTTTCTATTTTTATTTACTTACTTTTGTATTTGCACATGTGTGCGTTTTAGTCTATTAATGTGAACAACAGTAGGTTTGCCTTTATAGCTTATTTTGACATTCCCTTTTCCTAACACTTCCAATATTTCATAAGGCCCTGTATAATGGCTGTCATGTTTTTTAATTTTACCTCCTTTTAATAAAAACACGTAATTTCGATTTTTCTTTTGCTGAAATAAGATTTTCTCTTGCTTGTGTTCGCATTTCATGCAGTTGTGTTACGAAATTAATTAAATAATCGTCATATGTTTGTAATTTTTCTTGTTGTGATAAAGGTTCACTGGAAGGTTCACGAGCTAGTTTACCAAAAACCAATTCATAGGGTGTGCATTTTGTGCCTTCATGTACACTAGTATTATATGAGAACATTGTTAGTTCAAGCCAATCATTCCATTCTGAATTTTTTGCAACAAATTGTTTGAGATATTCTCCTAAAACATGATGTGCACGTTCTAATGACCCGTTTGATTGAGGGTGAAATGCTGTGGTACGAAATTGTTTAATTCTAAAATGTTTTGCCAATCTTTTTAATAAATTACTTAAAAAATCTCTGCCTTGGTCAGTAAGTACTCCTTTCGGTGATCCAAATATGCAAATAAATTTTTTCACGAAAGCATCTGCTATCGTACTAGCTTGGTGATTAGGAAGAGGTATTGCTAAAGAATATTTAGTAAAATTGTCTTGTATCGTTAGAATATATAAGTTACCAGATTTTGTTTCAGGTAGTGGACCAACAATGTCCATTGATATTTTGTCAAAAGCAGTAGTGGGTGTGTCAGTGATTACCATAAGGTTTTTTGTTTTGACTCTGATTAATTTTTTCAGTTGACATTGTAAACAGCCATGAATATATTTTTGAATGTCTACTTTCAGATTTTCCCAAAAAAATTTTTGGCGAATTCGGCTATAAGTTTTTGTAACGCCTTTATGGCCTCCTAATGCTGAAGAATGAGCTTCTTCAATTAAATGAGTTCGTTCTTCCATTGTTGGATATTGCGTTATTCCATTGCAAACTATAATTTTTGTAGTTGAATTTGAAAAAATTGAATCGAAAATTGATTTCACTTCTTCCCAAGGTATATGATTAATTCTGGAAGTTTTTGATATACTAATAGATCGTAATTTAAATTTTTGAGATAATTCATGTAATGAATGAATTGATAATTTTATATTATTTAAAGTTTCAGATAAATTATCTTTAGTTTCTTCTTCAATTGGAAGTGCAAAATGGTAGTAGTTTCCTTTTTTAATCTCTTTTGCTATCCCCTTTTGTAAATTTTTAAATTTTGGTAAAGTTTCACGTTTTTCTAAAGTTTTTGATCCGTTGTCACGAGGAGTTCCATTTGTTGTAACAAAATATGCATAATTATCTTTTCGCATAGTTAATTGATCGCGACATTCAACTGAATTTTTCTTTGTTATAATTTTTTCTGTTTGAGAGTTTATAGGAGGAGTTTCTGGGGGTGGACGATTATAATTATCATGATCTTTATCGATTTTTTCAGGATTTATTTGAGATCTTCGGTTTAATCTCAAATTTTCTTCAAAATAAAGCTCTTCAAATTCTTCTTCCAATTTTTCTTCTTGGTTTTCTTCAAACTTCTCTTCAAAATTTTCCTCAAGATTGTCTTCAAAATTTTCTTCAGAATTCTGTTCGAAATTCTTTTCAAAATCGTCTTCAAGATCATCTTCAAAATTCTCTTCCCAATTTTCTTCATAATTTTCTCCATCATTTCCTTCGTGTGAGGTTTCAATGTCGTTGATTTCATCTTCTGAGGTTGAAAAATAATTCTCACTTTCTTCATTTTCAAATTCATTAATATTTTTTGGCTTCTTGGCATTCCTCTTCTTTTTGTTGTTTGCTTGAGTTCGTTTCAAATTATCTAAATAATCAGGATCAGAGTCGGAATCTGATTCTACTTTTGTTCGGCTTCCCTTTTGCATATTTATTTTTGGTAATTCATCTTCATATATTTGTTTTCTTGGTCTACCTCTCTTTCTTTTTGTTTGAGAGGGAATATTTTTCAAATTTGTAAGTAGATTTTTCCTTGGCCTACCTCGTGGTTTTTTCACAAGAGGTTTAGAAGAAAAATTTTCGTCTAATTTTTCTTGAATTTCATTTCCATTCAAATTTTTTGCTTTTTCTTGTTGTATTCTCTTTTGAGCTATCGTAGTAATAGTTTTCCATGATAAATTTTCGTATTTTTTGGAAAAGACTGGACTTAATAAAAATATTGTCATAAAAATAAGTCTTGAAGCCATATTTTTGAATATTTTTGTGTATTTTAAAAAATTCTTACCAATCTCACTGAGTGATTCTTCACTAAGGAATTCCGGAAAATATTCTGGAATTTTTGAGTCAATATTCAATATTTGGGCTTCCGGAATTTCGCTAAAATGATCTACGTCGTCTGGTACGATTTCTGGATTCAAGTTTCTTCGTTTTGAAGGTCTTACCTCATTTTTAGAGTTTTCTTGTTTTTTCCTTGTAAAAGTTTTCTTGGAAAACATTTTTTCTTGGGAAGTCATAAAAGTATCATTGGCGTCAACTTGTAAATATCTTGATTTCTCCTGGCTATCATCAATAGGGTTTCTTGAGAGAGCGTCTGCATTTACATTCATTTTTCCTGCTTTGTAAATTACATCAAAATCATATTCTGCGAGTTTCAATCTCCAACGTGAAACTCGTGAACAAGGGTCTTTAGAATTTTGAAACCAAACTAGAGGTTTGTGATCAGTCACTAAAGTAAATTTTCTCCCATACAAATAAGGACGAAAATGAGTTACACAAAATATTATAGCAAGAGCTTCTTTCTCATATGTATCATATTTTTTCTCAGTATCACTTAGACTACGTGAAGCATATGCTATTGGCTTATCTTTACCTATTTTACCTTGTGATAAAATACCTCCTATTGCAAATCCTGAGGCATCTGTTGTGAGTATAAAAGGTTGAGAAAAATCAGGTCGTTGTAAAAGTGGTTCTTCACATAATTTTTGCTTTTAAAATTTCGAAAGCTGCTTGTTGTTTTTCTGTCCAATTAAAAGGCGTATCTTTTTTCAGAAGTTGATTTAAAGGACTTGGCAATTTTTGAAAATCCATCAATAAATCGTCTATAATATCTGTTAAGCCTGAAAATTGTTTAACATTTTTCTGTGTTTTTGGGATTGGAATGTTTTTTACAGCTATTATCTTTTTTGGATCTGGACGTACTCCATTTTTATCAATTATATGACCTAAATATCCTACTTCAGGTTGTAAAAATTCGCATTTGTCTGGTTGTAAATGAAGATTTGCTTTTCTAAGTCTTTCTGCTAAATTGTTGAATTTAATTTCGTGCTCTTCTAGAGTATTTGCATATATAACTATGTCATCAAGATATACAAAAAGTTCCGTTCCGATTAATCCAGTTAATGTTAAATCCATTAATCTCTGAAATGTGGCAGGTGCAGTTTTTAAACCGAAAGGCATTCTATCGAATTCGTAATGACCGTGAGGTGTAGAAAACGCGGTTTTATGCGAGTCTTTTGGATCCATTTTTATATGGTGAAAACCGGTAGCTAAATCAAACACTGAAAAATATTTTGCTGATCCTAGAGAATCAAGTATATCGTTTATATAACGTAAAGGATACGAATCGCCAATTGTTTTTTCATTTAATTTACGAAAATCAAGAACCATTCTCCATTTTATTTTTCCTTGAGAATCAGGTTTTTTAGGAACTATCCACACTGGAGTGTTATATGGTGATTGTGAGGGCTTTATTATTTTATTTTTTAATAATTCATCGACTTGTCTTGTAATTTCTTTCTTGTGAACTGGGGGAAATCTATATTGTCTTGAAAAAATTGGAGCGTCATCTACAGTAGGGATTGAATGTTGTAATACATTAGTGGCTTCAAGTGGTTCTCCAGGATTTGTCCATCTGTCTGCATTATTTTTAATTAATTTTTCTACATGTTCATATTCATCTTGATTTAAATGAACCTAATCGAAGAAGTTTTTTAATACATTCTACTCTGTCATCGTCTGTTACATTATGCAAATTTGCATGAGTTAATTAGAGAAGTTGTCAGTTTTTAAAAGTTATTTAATATTTTACTTGATAAATCTTCGTTATTTGTTTGTTTGAAATTAATTAAATTTATCAATTTGTTTATAACATTCTTGTTCTTCAAAGTCTTCTAAATTAACTAATGGGACAGGATAATGTAATTGGGATTTCATTTGTGTTTGCAAATTTTAAATAAGCTTTTCCTCTGTGATTTTTTACAACTGCGTCACTCGCATGTAGACTTGCCATCTTGGTTATGTAATCGAGGTACATACTCCTTCACTCTTTTCTGTATTTTTTATACTAACATAAAATGTTGTAACTGTTCGAGCTGGAATAGTTAAACGTATTGGTAGATTTAAAAGGGTAACAGTGGTTCTCAATTTCTAAGCATTTTGAATTATAGTTTATATTCACACTATTATCTGTGAAAAATTCTTGATCCCAATGCTCCATCTTCTTCTACTGGGACTTCATTGGAGACGTAATGTTAAATATTGTTGGGTAGCCCAAAATGGTTATTTTTACTTGTCCTAATATGTAAAGTGGTAAATCATTAATTCCTGTAAGTTTTAATACGTTTTGGCTATTTATAAGTGCCACTTCAGAGTTGAGAACCTTTTGTTTAATTAAATTTCGAGCGAGCACCAGTACTCAATCATCATGTGTGTTGGATTTTTCTAAACCTTCCGTTGATATTATAATTCATGGAATTGAAGTGGACTTTGAAATATTTATTGTTGCTGTTGTCTGATCGTTAGAAGTGGTTGCCAGTGGTTCTCGATTTATGCTTTTCCTCAGTGCACCCGTGCTAGGGAGAGCTTTGGAGTTTTCCTGATGAGCTGTTTGTGATTGGCTATTTGGTCGTATCTTGCAGTCTCGTACTAAATGACCGGGTTTTTTACAATAATTGCAAACTACTACAGTATAATTTGAATTTTGTTGATTATTATTATTTTGTAAAAATCTATTTTCATATGGTTTATTTCGATTTTGAGACTGTCCTAAGTTAAAGTTTCAGATACCACATACCTAGGTTTCACATTGTTCATATATTATTATTAAAATTATTGTTATTGTTGTAAAAATTTCTACGAAAATTATTATTATTGTTGTATCTTTTGTTGTAAAACATTATTATTATTGTTTTTATAATTATTTCTATTTTGCAAATTATTATTGTTATTGTTATTAAAATTATAATTTTTATTTCATAAAAAATTGTTATTCGGAAAGTTATTGTAATTGTTTCTTGCAAAATTATTATTATTATTATTACTTCTTTGACCATTGAAATTACTATATCCTTGTTGGTTAGGACGCAAAAAACTTTTTTTGTTTATTATTAAAAACTGCATCTTGAGCTTTACTTAAATGAAAACATTTTTCAGTTGTGTGACCTGGTTTTTTACAAAATGAAACAAATAGTTTTGTTTTCCAAGTGTGCTACGTTAAATCGGGTTGTTTTATTATTTTTATTATTAGATGATTCGTCACTTTTTGAATAATCCATATTTTTATTTCTTCGTAGTGCGGAATTTGCAGCTAATCTTCTTTCTATATCAATACTGTCGCTAATAACTTCTTTAAAAGTATCCTTTTCTTTAACACGAATTTCTAACTCAGGACGCAAACCGCGTATAAAACATTGAATTACGTCTTTTTCGAGGTTGCCTTTCACGGAGTATTATCTACCTGACCATTATTATTGAGCCTCGTGAGCATCTTCGATTTTGTCGGCAATTTCTTTTATCCTGAAAAGCAGGATTAGGAAAGTACATTTTTCTCTTTCCCACATAAATGTATTACCTAATTCTCCCTGTAACTGGTACACGCTTTCCGCAGAGGGGAGCATATACTCTTTTCAATCTTTCTATCAATTCTCCTATTGTTGTATAAGTAGAACCAAGAAATACACATTTTCTGCCTTCTCCAGTTAATTTACCTCTTAATAGCCTTGCGAGGTTTTCTTGAGCTGCAGGTGTCGGTAGCATTGCCTTTGCCTCCATGCAACCCTCAATAAAATGTGACAATGCGAGGTTACTTCCGTCGAACAATGGGACCACCTGTAGCGCGTCGCGTAAGGATACATGCTGGCTGTTGGGTATGACCACGGCCATCTCTTTGTTATTTACTCTTACGGGATTATCCTGATTTATGACTTCTGTGTCGCTTTTTTCGTCGTCGCTATCGTTGTTACTAATTATAGATTCGCGTGCCAATGAGGTTTCCAATCTTTCTTTCAGTTTTATTATCTACTGTTATTACTGTTGAGCTTAGCAAATTGAATTCGTCAAAATAAGATAATTCATTCGTTAGAGTTTGATCTTGATTACTGGATCCTGTTACAATGCTTAAATCTGGACAGAAACTTGAATGAAACCCGCTGGTTTTTTCTGAATTTTCACGTGATATATTTTGATTATTAATTAGAGTCTTTTCTAAACTTGAATCATCTAACTTAAGAGTGTTATCTAATTCTTGTTCTGTAGGGATTGGATCAGGGATATTTTGGCATTTATTATCAGTTGAATATTCTCTATTTCTAATTGGTTTTATTTTTAAATTACCCTTTTGATTCAAATCTACTATTTTTGCAAGCTGACTATCTTGTTTAGCTTGACTACGTGTTATAACTTTCGGGGTAGATTCTAAAGGGATATTTGGTTTTGACATTGATTCATTATAAATTTACAATTTTTTTTATTGAGCGTTGATTGTTTATTGTTATTTTAAATTATTCGATTGTTCATAACAATAAAAAAACTATAAATAAAATTTGTTTTTTAAGAAAAATAAAATGAGATTAGTAAAATTTATTTTTAATTTGTTTATTTATTTTTAATAACAATATAGTTTGAAATGAAATTTTTATTTCTTCATTTGGAAATAAAATAATGATATGAAAATATAATTATTTCAATATTTTAATTAAATAAATAATCGCTCAATTGATTGTAAATTTATAATTTTTAATAATAAATTCCTTAAAATAGTAAAATATTTTTCTTTACCAACTGCATGTGCCTTTTATGTAAATTAAAATAAATTATTTTATTTAATTTTAAATTGTTTATAACAATTGAACAAATTTGTTTATAACAATGATCATTCGAAATATTCATAAATTATTTTCATTATATTGGAAAAGTTAACTTAAGTGCAAATCTTTGGACAATTTTTTTTTTTTTGCAAATAAAAATATTCTGTTTTTTATGTTTGTTTTAACTTAAATCAAAACTTGGTTAACAAATTAGAATATCTTTTTAAATAATATAAGTTACTTAATCAATTTTAGGTTAGCCTCAAGGTCAAGATCCCTGCGTGATTTTTCAAACTTATTTTATTTTAAACAATTTATATAAATTATAAAATTTCAAGGAAATGATTTGATTATTAAATCATTAAGGTTAGCCTCAAGGTCAAATCCCTTTGTGATCGAACAAATCTATTTTATTGAAATTTCAAGTTACAAGTTGAAATAATATTTTATAATCATTTATTTATTCAATATTAACAATCAATGTGTTAAATTTCAATTGACTTGTGTTTCCCGGCCGATGCACCAGAAAAAAGGAAGTATGTTACGTCACAAGTACGTAAATACTTACTGCGCGATCGAAGATTCTCTCGTTTTAAGTTAGGATCGAATGATCCTCGCTAAGGGATCAGGATAAGTCAATGAAAAGTTACTACAATGATTACCAATAATAAAAATTGAATTTATTGAAATGAGTATAAATTGAAAATATTAAATTGTCGATACAATTGATTTATAATTGGAGGCACAGGCTGGTTGGTTGGAAAGAGACATGAAACATATATATAGAGAGAGAGAGAAGAGTTCGGTACCTCTATGATTTCCCTTTGTTTACCTTAAATATTCCTCAGCAAGGGGTATGACTGCGATGCGATTCCTACAGGTGTGACTGCGAAGGAGTGAATATCCACAGGTGTGATAAGGACACAACAACTATTCACTCTTTTTGGCACTGAGTCTAAGATTCTTTCAAGGATTGAAAAACGGACCACGGTAAATTTATGACTCTCGGTTCTTTACACTGTCAAAATGCGCGGTATAATTGTCTCACGCTGAGAATCCTTTTAGTTTTTTAGAAAATGCCGCACTTAAATTCTGCTCACAAGACTAGTTTTCCCTTGGCGGTGTGTCCTTTTTATATTATATTTTTTGGTGACGTCACGCGTTGCGCAGTCTCCCGCTGCGTGTGACGTAGTTATACCTCTCTTTTCAATAGGTGGTTTTCTCTCTCTTTTAGTAATTTCCCCAGATTTCTCTCTAGACCTAGCCTGTGCCTATAGTACATTCGAATGCGTCGCGGGACGTGACAGTTTATTGGATTCCTCCTAGAAAATATTCGCTTGCATTATGAATACACTGAGAAAAAAGAATATTTGAATCAAAGAATATTTCTTTGATTCAAATAAATGGTTGAGCTGGATGGTGACGAATAAATATTTTTTTAGATCAAAGAAATATTTTTATTGTCTTTAAAAAATGAATAATTAAAGCAAAAAAATGTTTTTCTAGTACTATTAAATATTCATTAGATTGAATAAATATGTTATTAACATTGTGTAGCAATGATTTGATAAGAGAAGTAAATTCTTTGATGTAAAATGATGTGATGCATGTTCAAAGAAACAATGAATTAATTCAAAAAAATTTGCATTGGTTCAAGTAAATTTGTTTTCCATTCCAATATATGATTCCTTGTTTCTAATGAGCGTATTGTAAATTGAGAGAAATATTTCTTTGAAACGAGGAGATAATTTTTGGCAGTATTAAATAATTATTTGCTCCGAAGATGTGATTTACTGTTTAAAATGGTCAAGTAGTAAAGTGTATTGAGTAATAAAGGATGCAAAAAACGATAATATTGCCTATGGTAATTTAGAGATTTATGTCAAAAAGATGTTACTGATATGAATAAGCGTGTTTTGAAATTTAAGAAATATTTCTTAAATTTAAAGTAATATAAACTTCATGAATTGTAAGGAGTCAAGTATAAACTTTGTCATGGTTCTCTTAAATAACAAAAAAATTCTTACCTCGAACCTACCATTAGTCATCCGATACATACATATATAAACATCATACAATTAAATTCACACCATTCAGTCGCAGCCAATCATATTTTCTACCACAAAACACTTAAATATACAACTTCGCAAATATAAACCTAATAACTAAAACTTATATATAGGACGATACGCTTTCGTCGAATCAAGCACACGCTCGCTTACAATCCTGAGACATAAAATTTGGAACTTTCTTATATAGTGACTGCAAGAGTTATTCAGAGCTTGTGAGAGAAATGTGTCGTGACTAGAGCTTTTGAGCCTCACTCAAGGAAAAATAAATCAACTCGTTTTATAAATTATTCATAAAATATTTTTTTAAATTATAATTATGATTATTGATAAATATATAATATAATTATTAATTCATATTTAGTATACATTTTTATTATAACCATACGTATGAAGTTTAGTGAAACTAAATTTTAAAATATATATTCAAAAATTTCATTAATATAAAAAAGAATCTTGTGTAAAAACATTTAAAAGGAAATTCTTTTATTTTTTAATCTAAAAAACCTGAGTGAAAAATAAAGAAGTAATTATAAATGAATTAAATTTTAAATTATATATTTGATATTGTGAATTAAAACGAATATTTCCTTTGAAGAGACTGATAAATCTTCAACCCTATGAAATATATTCCACAATTGAAAGTATGTATATGTATGTTCATATCAACTATGAAAAACAGTTGAATAGAAAAAAAATGTATACCATGGTGGGACGAATATTTGTTTGGAATGACATATTTCAAGTTGATAATGAGAGCGAATGTTTCTTAGAACGGGAATGATAAATTTTCAATTCTATCGAAAATATATGTTTCAATTTTAAAAAACATGTAATCATGACAACTATGCCAAACGTTTATATGGAATAAACAAATTTTTTAAACGAAAAATACCACAGATGTTTCAAAAAAATACTTCTTTCTTTTAAAAAAATGGTTTGTTTGGTCTAAATTATTCCATATTCATAATGCAGGCGAATATTTCCTAGGAGAAATCTAATAATGATTTAACTCTACAAAATATGTTGCAAGTTCAAAAAGATTGACAATTGTAACAATGATGCCAAACATTTATGTAAAAGAAATTATTTAGTTTAACTGAACGTACTTGCAGTCATTTCAATAAAATATCGTTTTCTTTGAAATAAATGTTCTTTTTTGAATGAATTCTTCCATTCTACTGTTCACAAAAAACATTTCTTTCAACTAAAGAAATAAATATTAATGTAAACACAATATTTTATTCATATGAAGAAACGTTACGTTGATATACATGTATCAACTCTTTGAATCGAATAAATATCTTCCTAAATTAATTAATGAATGCCTCAATTAAATTAATATTTCCTAGATTCAACTAAACCTAAAGCTTGATTCATCCATGGATAAATTATTTGATTCAAATGCGTCTTGTTGAATTCAAAAAATGGGACTTATTGAATCAAATAAATATTTCTTTGAGTGCGAAAACAAGATTCAAATAAACTAGGTACGTAGTTTCAAAGAAATGAACTGGTTGAGTTAATTCGCTCACATTCACAAGCAAAGAAATATTTCTTTGTATTAAAGAAATGCCTATCAAATAAATTATTTCTTTGAATCAAAGCACGCGTTTTGTGCTTCTAAAAAATATTTAATTGAATTAGGTAACGAATTGTTTGATACAAAGAAATGGCATCAATTAAATACATTTCTTTGGATCTAAGAATCTTTTTTCTCAGTGTATGGAATAATTTAGACCAAACAAACCATTTTTTCAAAGAAAGAAGTATTTTTTCGGAAAAACTGTGGCATTTTTCGTTTATAAAATTTGTTTATTCCATTTAAACGTTTGGCGTAGTTGTTATGATTACATGTTTTTTAAACTTGAAACATATTTTCTATAGAATTGAAAATTTGTCATTCCCGTTCTAAGAAACATTCGCTCTCATTATCAACTTGAAATGTATCATTCCAAACAAATATTCGTCCCACCGTAGTATCCATTTTTTTCTATTCAACTGTTTGTCATAGTTGATATAAACATACATATACATACTTTCAAATGTGAAATATATTTCATAGGGTTGAAGATTTATCAGTCTCTTCAAAGGAAATATTCGTTTTGATTCACAATATCAAATATATCATTTAAAACTTAATTCAATTATAATTACTTTTTTATTTTTCACTTAGGTTTTTTAAATTCAATTGATTTTACAAAAATTCAAACAGCGAAAGTCTTGATAAATTTATAACATAAAATCTCAAAAATCTACACAAGATTTAGATTTTACATAAATTTCTTAGGAACAATAATAATTTGGAATTCACAATTGTATAATTTATATTTTGAAACTATACAACACAGAAAATAAAAGAATTTCCATTTAAATGTTTTTACACAAGATTCTTTTTTATATTAATGTAATTTTTGAATATATATTTTAAAATTTAGTTTCATTAAACTTCATACGTATAGTTATAATAAAAATGTATACTAAATATTAATTAATAATTATATTATATATTTATCAATAATCATAATTATAATAATTTAAACAAATATTTTATGAATAATTTATAAAAATAGTTGATTTATTTTTACTTGAGTGAGACTCAAAAGCTCTAGTCACGACACATTTCTCTCACAAGCTCTGAATAACTCTTGCAGTCACTATATAACAAAGTTCCAAATTTTACGTCTCAGGATTGTAAGCGAGCGTGTGCGTGATTCGACGAAAGCGTATCGTCCTATATATAAGTTTTAGTTATTAGGTTTATATTTGCGAATTTGTATATTTAAGTGTATTTGTGGTAGAAAATATGATTGGCTGCGACTGAATGGTGTGAATTTAATTGTATGATGTTTATATATGTATGTATCGGATGACAAATGGCAGGTTCGAGGTAAGAATTTTTTTGTTATTTAAGAGAACCATGACAACGTTTATATTTGACTCCTTACAATTCATGAAGTTTATATTACTTTAAATTTAAGAAATATTTCTTAAATTTCAAAACACGTTTATTCATATCAGTAATATCTTTTTGACACAAATCTCTAACTTACCATAGGCAACATTATCGTTCTTTGCATCCATTATTACTCAATACACTTTACTACTTGACCATTTTAAACAGTAAAGCACATCTTCGGAGCAAATAATTATTTAATCCTACCAAAAATTATCTCCTCATTTCAAAGAAATATTTCTCTCAGTTTACAATTCGCTCATTACAAACAAGGAATCAGATATTGGAATGGAAAACAAATTTACTTGAACCAATGCAAATTTTTTTGAATTAATGTATTGTTTCTTTGAAGATGCATCACATCATTTTACATCAAAGAATTCACTTCTCTTATCAAATAATTGCTACACAATGTAAATAACATATTTATTCAATCTAATGAATATTTAATAGTACTAGAAAAACATTTTTTTGCTTTAATTATTCATTTTTTAAAGACAATAACAATATTTCTGTGATCTAAAAAAATATTTATTCGTCACCATCCAGCTCAACCATTTATTTGAATCAAAGAAATATTCTTTGATTCGAATATTCTTTTTTCTCAGTGTAGAGTATAGAACAGAACTTAAAATTATTAGCAACCATATCCCGCTCAAAAATGCAACAAATAGCATCTATGTGACAAATTTCATTATACAGAAATTCTCGATGAAATAATCAATGAAAAATGTTCGTCAAAAGATCTCTCTTTAAATATTCTACACTTAACATTACTTGATTGAAATTAAAACAATAGGAATAAATTAAGTTAAATTTATATTTAAGACTATTAATGTACTGAATAATAAACCAGCAATATTTTCATGAACTTTTTTCATTATTTTAATGGAAAGAAAGAAATATATATTATGTATTCGCAAAGAAAGACTCTAACCAAAAAGAAAATTATTCAAACCATAGAAAATATGTTCTCGAAATTGGAAGTTCTGATATTCTGATATTGGAAGATATTGCGAGTTGTTTTATTGAGTAATGAAAATATTTTGAGTTACGATGGAATAAATATAAGCATTGTTATTTGTAAACCATATTTATACTTTCAAATACAAAAATGCAGTAATATCGTATGAAATTTAATACTTCTATTTTTTACTCAATTTTTTTGATTTTTTAATTTAACTTCCTCGACACTCCAAGTTGATTAAAATTATTGTCAAAAGGATTTATTTACTTACTTTCATTTTTAAATTTTTACCAAACTTTATTAAATTTATAGTTGAGGAAAAGAATTTGCAAAATAAAATAAAGAGGGTATAGAAGTGGTTTGGATTATAATTATAATTATTTTAAAATAATTTATTAAATATACATGAATTGCAAGAATATATGGTGGGTTCCATGGCAAATCGGACGGTTTCAGGACTCTATGTTTCCGATTTACTTGAAATTTCTAGGATTGATAGACTAACATAAATAATGAAGAAACCCAAAATTTGAGATTATTTCATGCATTATTTAAAAAGTTAGGGGATAAACAAAACAAAAAAGTGTTTTTGTTCTTTTTCAATTATTTTAAAACTGAAACTAGGAAAAATTCTGAAAAAAATTACACAAACGTATCATTAGATGGCCGATGTAGCAGTATTCTTTGGGAAAATTTTTACTCCAAATTTAATGATAAAAAAAAATGTTTTTTTCAAACAAATTGATTTTTTGAAAAAACGCCATCTTTGAAAAATCTGAAAAAATTCATAGTGATAGCTGCAAGTATTACGCAAATTTTAGGTATATAATTAAGGTGCGCACTTAAAAATTGTACGAAATATGGATTTCGATTTTTCGCAACAACCAAAATTCGCTGTCACGTCCCGCGACGCATTCGAACGTACTATAGGCACAGGCTAGGTCTAGAGAGAAATCTAGGGAAATTACTAAAAGAGAGAGAAAACCACCTATTGAAAAGAAAGGTATAACTACGTCACACGCAGCGGGAGACTGCGCAACGCGTGACGTCACCAAAAAATATAATATAAAAAGGACACACCGCCAAGGGAAAACTAGTCTTGTGAGCAAAATTAAGTGCGGCAAATTTCTAAAATCTTAAAAGGATTCACAGCGTGGGATACGTGTTTAGTTCAGTTTTCCGAAGATACGTGTAAATTCTCCGATTGTACTTTCAATCTTTGAAAGGATCTTAGAGTCAGTGTAGAGTGAGATAACTATTCTTGTCCTCCTCACACCAGTGTGATATTTGTTTCTGTCTTCCTCATACCAGTGAGATACCTATTGCTGTCTTCGTCGCACCAGTGGAAGAATCATTCTCTCTCCCTCACACCTGTGAGGATCATTCATAAAAAAGGGACTATTCACAACTCAACAAAGGTACCGAAAATTCTCTCTACTCTTTACCTATTCCCTGTGCCATTGTTTGAATCATTGTAAGGTTTTAACCTTGTTTATATCAGTGTTAATTTAAATAAATTCAATTTGTATTAGTTTACTAATCATTGTGTACTTTTCATTGACTTATCCTCATCCCTAAGCGAGGATCATTCGATCCTAACTTAAAACGAGGAATCTTCGATCAAAGTAAATATTTACGTACTTGTGACGTAACATACTTCCTTTTTTCTGGTGCATCGGCCGGGAAACACAAGTCAATTGAAATTGAACACATTGGTTATTAATAATAAATAAATAAATAAATGATTATGAAATATTATTTCAACTTTAAAACTTAAAATCTCAATAAAATAGATTTGTTAGATCACAAAGGGATTTGACCTTGAGGCTAACCTTAATGATTTAATAATCAAATAATTTCTTTGAAATTTTATAATTTATATAAATTGTTTAAAAATAAAATAAGTTTGAAAAATCACGCAGGGATCTGACCTTGAGGCTAACCTAAGTGATTAAGTAACTTATCTTATTTAAAAAAATATTCTAATTTGTTAACCAAGTTTTGATTTAAGTTAAAACAAACATAAAAAACAGAATATTTTTATTTGCAAAAAAAAAATTGTCCAAAGATTTGCACTTAGTTAACTTTTCCAATATAATAAAAATAATTTATGAATATTTCGAATGATCATTGTTATAAACAAATTTGTTTAATTGTTATAAACAATTTATAAATAAATAAAGTAAATTATTTTGATTTTACATAAAGTGCACATGCAGTTGGTAAAGAAAAATATTTTATTATTTTAAGAAATTTATTATTAAAAATTATAAATTTACAAACAATTGAGCGATTATTTATTTAATTTGAATATTTGAAATAATTATATTTTTATATCATTATTTTATTTTCAAATGACGAAATACAAATTTCATTTCAAATTATATTGTTATTAAAAATAAATAAACAAATTAAAAATAAATTTTACTAATCTCATTTTATTTTAAAAAACAAATTTTATATATAGTTTTTTTATATTGTTATAAACAATCGAATAATTTAAAATAACAATAAACAATCAAGGCTCAATACAAAATATTGTAAATTTATTATGAATCAATGTCAAAACCAAATATCCCTTTAGAATCTACCCCGAAAGTTATAACACGTAGTCAAGCTAAACAAGATAGTCAGCTTGCAAAAATAGTAGATTTGAATCAAAAGGGTAATTTAAAAATAAAACCAATTAGAAATAGAGAATATTCAACTGATAATAAATGCCAAAATATCCCTGATCCAATCCCTACAGAACAAGAATTAGATAACACTCTTTAGTTAGATGATTCAAGCTTAGAAAAGACTAATTAATAATCAAAATATATCACGTGAACATTCAGAAAAAACTAGCGGGTTTCAATCAAGTTTCTGTCCAGATTTAAGCATTGTAACAGGATCTAGTAATCAAGATCAAACTCTAACGAACGAATTATCTTATTTTGACGAATTCAATTTGCTAAGCTCAACAGTAATAACAGTAGATAATAAAACTTTGAAAGAAAGATTGGAAACCCCATTGGCACGCGAATCTATAATTAGTAACAACGATAGCGACGACGACAAAAGCGACAAAGAAGTCATAAATCAGGATAATCCCGTAAGAGTAAATAACGAAGAGATGGCCGTGGTCATACCCAACAGCCAGGATGTATCCTTACGCGACGCGCTACAGGTGGTCCCATTGTTCGACGGAAGTAACCTCGCATTGTCACATTTTATTGAGGGTTGCATGGAGGCAAAGGCAATGCTACCGACACCTGCAGCTCAAGAAAACCTCGCAAGGCTATTAAGAGGTAAATTAACTGGAGAAGGCAGAAAATGCATTTTTGGTTCTACTTATACAACAATAGGAGAATTGATAGAAAGATTGAAAAGAGTATATGCCCCTGCGGAAAGCGTGTACCAGTTACAGGGAGAATTAGGTAATACATTTATGTGGGAAAGAGAAAATGTACTTTCCTATGCTGCTAGGATAAAAGAAATTGCCGACAAAATCGAAGATGCTCACAGGCTCAATAATAATGGTCAGGTAGATAATAATTTTAAAGTAAACCTTGAAAAAGACGTAATTCAATGTTTTATACGCGGTTTGCGTCCTGAGTTAGAAATTCGTGTTGAAGAAAAGGATACTTTTAAAGAAGTTATTAGCGACAGTATTGATATAGAACGAAGATTAGCTGCAAATTCCGCACTACGAAGAAATAAAAATATGGATTATTCAAAAAGTGACGAATCATCTAATAATAAAAATAATAAAACAACCCGATTTAACGTAGCACTTGAAAACAAAACTATTTGTTTCATTTGTAAAAAACCAGGTCACACAACTGAAAAATGTTTTCATTTAAGTAAAGCTCAAGATGCAGTTTTTAATAATAAACAAAAAAGTTTTTTGCGTCCTAACCAACAAGGATATAGTAATTTCAATGGTCAAAGAAGTAATAATAATAATAATTTTGCAAGAAACAATTACAATAATTTTCCGAATAACAATTTTTTAAGAAATAAAAATTATAATTTTAATAACAATAACAATAATAATTTGCAAAATAGAAATAATTATAAAAACAATAATAATAATGTTTTACAACAAAGATACAACAATAATAATAATTTTCGTAGAAATTTTTACAATAATAACAATAATTTTAATAATAATAATAGACAATGGAATCCAGGACAGTATCAAAACTTTAACTTAGGACAGTCTCAAAATCGAAATAAACCATATGAATATAGGTTTTTACAAAATAATAATAATCAACAAAATTCAAATTATACTGAAGTAGTTTGCAATTATTGTAAAAAACCCGGTCATTTAGTACGAGACTGCAAGATACGACCAAATAGCCAATCACAAACAGCTCATCAGGAAAACTCCAAAGCTCTCCCCAGCACGGGTGCACTGAGGAAAGCATAAATCGAGAACCACTGGCATCCAATTCTAACGATCATACAACAACAACAATAAATATTTCAAAGTCCACTTCAATTCCATCAATTATAATATCAACGGATGGTTTAAAAAACCCAACACACATGATGATTGATACTGGTGCTGCTCGAAATTTAATTAAACAAAAGGTTCTCAACCCTGAAGTACCAATAAATAGACAAAACGTATTAAAACTTACAGGAATTAATGATTTACCACTTTACACATTAGGACAAGTAAAAATAAACATTTTGGGTTACCCAACAATATTTAACATTATTCCGAATGAAGTCCCAGTAGAAGAAGATGGAGTATTGGGATCAGAATTTTTTCAAGATAATAGTGTGAATATAAACTATACTTCAAAATGCTTAGAAATTGAGAACCACTGTTACCCTTTTAAATCTACCAATACATTTACTATTCCAGCTCGAACAGTTATAACATTTTATGTTAATATAAAAAATACAGAAAAGAGTGAAGGGTATGTACCTCGATTGCATATCCAAGATGGCGTCTACGTAGGTGACGCAGTTGTAAAAAATCACAAGAAAAAAGCCTATTTAAAATTTGCAAACACAAATGAAATCCCAATTACATTATCCATCCCATTAGTTAATTTAGAAGACGTTGAAGAACGAGAGTGTTATAAACAAATTGAAAATTTAATTACTTTCAAACAAACAAATAACGAAGATTTATCAAGTAAAATATTAAATAACTTTTTAAAAACTGACAATTCTCTAATTAACTCATGCAAATTTTATAATGTAACAGACGATGACAGAGTAGAATGTATTAAAAAACTTCTTCGATTAGACCATTTAAATCAAGATGAATATGAACATGTAGAAAAATTAATTAAAAATAATGCAGACAGATGTCAAATCCCAGGAGAACCACTTGAAGCCACTAATGTATTACAACATTCAATCCCTACTGTAGATGACGCTCCAATTTTTTCAAGACAATATTGATTTCCCCCAGTTGACAAGGAAGATATTACAAGACAAGTCGATGAATTATTAAGAAATAAAATAATTAAGCCCTCGCAATCACCATATAACACTCCAGTGTGGATAGTTCCTAAAAAACCTAATTCTCAAGGAAAAATAAAATGGAGAATGGTTCTTGATTTTCGTAAATTAAATGAAAAAACAATTGGCGATTCGTATCCTTTACCTAATATAAACGATATACTTGATTCTTTAGGATCAGCAAAATATTTTTCAGTGTTTGATTTAGCTACCAGTTTTCACCATATAAAAATGAACCCAAAAGACTCACATAAAACCGCATTTTCTACACCTCACGGTCATTACGAATTCGATAGAATGCCTTTCGGTTTGAAAACAGCACCCGCCACATTTCAAAGATTAATGGATTTAACATTAACTGGATTAATCGGAACGGAACTTTTTGTATATCTTGATGACATAGTTATATATGCAAATACTCTAGAAGAGCACGAAATTAAATTCAACAATTTAGCAGAAAGACTTAGAAAAGCAAATCTTCATTTACAACCAGACAAATGCGAATTTTTACAACCTGAAGTAGGATATTTAGGTCATATAATTGATAAAAATGGAGTACGTCCAGATCCAAAAAAGATAATAGCTGTAAAAAACATTCCAATCCCAAAAACACAGAAAAATGTTAAACAATTTTTAGGCTTAGCAGGATATTATAGACGATTTATTGATGGATTTTCAAAAATTGCAAGTCCTTTAAATCAACTTCTGAAAAAAGATACACCTTTTAATTGGACAGAAAAACAACAAGCAGCTTTCGAAATTTTAAAAGCAAAATTATGTGAAGAACCACTTTTACAACGACCTGATTTTTCTCAACCTTTTATACTCACAACAGATGCCTCAGGATTTGCAATAGGAGGTATTTTATCACAAGGTAAAATAGGTAAAGATAAGCCAATAGCATATGCTTCACGTAGTCTAAGTGATACTGCGAAAAAATATGATACATATGAGAAAGAAGCTCTTGCTATAATGTTTTGTGTAACTCATTTTCGTCCTTATTTGTATGGGAGAAAATTTACTTTAGTGACTGATCACAAACCTCTAGTTTGGTTTCAAAATTCTAAAGACCCTTGTTCACGAGTTTCACGTTGGAGATTGAAACTCGCAGAATATGATTTTGATGTAATTTACAAAGCAGGAAAAATGAATGTAAATGCAGACGCTCTCTCAAGAAACCCTATTGATGATAGCCAGGAGAAATCAAAATATTTACAAGTTGACGCCAATGATACTTTTATGACTTCCCAAGAAAAAATGTTTTCCAAGAAAACTTTTACAAGAAAAAAACAAGAAAACTCTAAAAATGAGGTAAAACCTTCAAAACGAAGAAACTTGAATCCAGAAATCGTACCAGACGACGTAGATCATTTTAGCGAAATTCCGGAAGCCCAAATATTAAATATTGACTCAAAAATTCCAGAATATTTTCCGGAATTCCTTAGTGAAGAATCACTCAGTGAGATTGGTAAGAATGTTTTAAAATACACAAATTTATTCAAAAGTATGGCTTCAAGACTTATTTTTATGACAATATTTTTATTAAGTCCAGTGTTTTCCAAAAAATACGAAAATTTATCATGGAAAACTATTACTACGAGAGCTCAAAAGAGAATAGAGCAAGAAAAAGCAAAAAATTTGAATCGAAACGAAACTCAAGAAAAATTAGACGAAAATTTTTCTTCTAAACCTCTTATGAAAAAACCACGAGGTAGGCCAAGAAAAAATCTACTTACAAATTTGAAAAATATTCCCTCTCAAACAAAAAGAAAGAGAGGTAGGCCAAGAAAACAAATGTTTGAAAACGAATTACCAGAAATAAATGTGCAAAAGGGAAGCCGAACAAACGTAGAATCAGATTCCGACTCTGATCCTGATTATTTAGATTATTTGAAACAAACTCAAGCAAAAAATAAAAAGAAGAAGGAATGCCAAGAAGCCAAAAAATATTAATGAATTTGAAAGTGCAGAAAGTGAGAATTATTTTTCAACCTCAGAAGATGAAATCAACGACATTGAAACCTCACACGAAGGAAATGATGGAAAAAATTATGAAGAAAATTGGGAAGAGAATTTTGAAGATGATCTTGAAGACGATTTTGAAAAGAATTTCGAACAGAATTTTGAAGAAAATTTTTAAGACAATCTTGAGGAAAATTTTGAAGAGAAGTTTGAAGAAAACCAAGAAGAAAAATTGGAAGAAGAATTTGAAGAGCTTTATTTTGAAGAAAATTTGAGATTAAACCGAAGATCTCAAATAAATCCTGAAAAAATCGATAAAGATCATGATAATTATAATCGTCCACCCCCAGAAACTCCTCCTATAAACTCTCAAACAGAAAAAATTATAACAAAGAAAAATTCAGTTGAATGTCGCGATCAATTAACTATGCGAAAAGATAATTATGCATATTTTGTTACAACAAATGGAACTCCTCGCGACAACGGATCAAAAACTTTAGAAAAACGTGAAACTTTACCAAAATTTAAAAATTTACAAAAGGGGTTAGCAAAAGAGATTAAAAAAGGAAACTACTACCATTTTGCACTTCCAATTGAAGAAGAAACTAAAGATAATTTATCTGAAACTTTAAATAATATAAAATTATCAATTCATTCATTACATGAATTATCTCAAAAATTTAAATTACGATCTATTAGTATATCAAAAACTTCCAGAATTAATCATATACCTTGGGAAGAAGTAAAATCAATTTTCGATTCAATTTTTTCAAATTCAACTACAAAAATTATAGTTTGCAATGGAATAACGCAATATCCAACAATGGAAGAACGAACTCATTTAATTGAAGAAGCTCATTCTTCAGCATTAGGAGGCCATAAAGGCGTTACAAAAACTTATAGCCGAATTCGCCAAAAATTTTTTTGGGAAAATCTGAAAGTAGACATTCAAAAATATATTCAAGGCTGTTTACAATGTCAACTGAAAAAATTAATCAGAGTCAAAACAAAAAACCTTATGGTAATCACTGACACACCCACTACTGCTTTTGAAAAAATATCAATGGACATTGTTGGTCCACTACCTGAAACAAAATCTGGTAACTTATATATTCTAACGATACAAGAGTAAATAAATAAAAATAGAAACAAAATATCTGTACCTTAATTATAAAAAAAAATATATATATATTTATATATATACATATACAACTTAAATAAGATATAGAAATTTTATTTTGTCGATAAATAGTAAAAATAGAAAAAATAAAATTTTTTTTTTTATGAAAATATATGTTTTATATATAAAATAAAAAAATATATAAAACAAAATAAAAATGAATTTTCAGACATAACACATTATTCCAGATATAATGGAACAAATTCATCGCAAACGCATAGATGATCTCATTGAAATAGTTCCCTGTTTTATTGACATGGTAGCTCTCTGGCCATACCTTATTCAAACTGGAATTTTTAAGAAAGACGACTGTAATGTCCCCACATGGATCAGAAATCTAAACAATCCAGAAATAATAAAAGACATTTTTTCAACAATCAAAACAAGAGGACCGGACGCATACAAAAATTTAATTCTCAGTTTACGGCTATCAAATCACATTGTCATAGCCGACATGTTGGATATAATGAACTAGGAACGCAAAATACAAAAAGTAAATCAATAACTTCAAAAACATACATATGTAATGATATAACATTTTCCTATTCTTATATTACAAAGCAAGCTGCTAATTGGAACCCCCTTTTTCCAGAGATGGGATTACGAGGCTTCCTTTTGGCACTGCTCACTTGCAACTTCAACTATATAACAACAGTCTACGCCATCATAGGATTCGATTGCGGTTCAAATCAATCAAATATTACGACATTATCTTTACTAGAGGTAGGAGAATGTGATCTACCTCGATCTCAAGTAAAGGGTTTCCCAATAAGGGTGATATGTTTTGAAATTGAAAAAAAAAACTGAATATTCATTCGGAATTGATCGAAATCTTTTTTATTATATTGGATATTGTATGCCATTTATGATTTAAACAATATATCGGCCAAATGTCCCCCGAGACTTGAGCCAAAAATGCGCCTCATCAGAAAAGATGATTTTTTGATGAAAATTGGGATCATTTTCAATTGATTCCAGAGCCCAATCCGCGAACTCCCGACGCAAACGATGGTCATTAGGCTTAGGCATTTCAAATGCACACAATAGGAACATTTTTAGTAACCCCTTCTCTTCAGATATCAAAGTTAAAAGTAAACGAAACTTCATTTCACAGCGTTACTTTAGCAGGTTCTGTAACACCTAACGGAGACTGTACTGGTACACAATTTTCTGACCCATATGGAACATGGAATAATGTCGTAGTCCAAGCAATATTCAAAATAACTTTACAAGAACATTACGCGACTATTCATTTAAATTCAAATAAAATTCAATTAGAATCTGGAATAATATGCACACTTTCAGACACATTCTGTACAGACGTAGAATATGGACAAACATTCTGGGATACATTACCTAATGGCGTATGTCATTTATTTCTACTTCCAAATCCATTTTTCCAAAAAGTTACAAATCTTTCTTCAAAACTTGACAACATTATGACCTACAAAAAATGGCATAATTCTCAAAAAGATCCAAATATTCACCTATATCGAATATTAGCAGCAAATTGGCTTAAAGACCTGCATGAAATTTCTCAATCTTTTCTTTTACTCCTTGACCAACTTACAGAAGCTATTACCCACGCAAGTGTAAAATATTCATCAGTTTTAGTGAATATCCCTTTCTAACACCATTGCAATTTCATCATGGATGGCTATACTCAACAATTTTCCCCCGACAAATTTTCTTATCTTGTCGAAAAAACTCTAAGACCTTAATCACACTCCAAGGAATAGGAATTTTGCAAACAAAATCAGGTTGCAATCTAGATTCATCAACTCCATATTACCATCTTCAAAACCATTTGTATATAATGGATAATTCAATTCCAGTCAGCAAATCAACTACTTCCCTTGCTATAATTTTACCATTTTTATATAATATTTCCATTCAAGAGCCTCACTTACTAAAAAAGGTATTACTTCTTCTTCAGCAAAAAGAAGACATGCCATTATCAATCTTCGAAAACCATGTCTTTATCCTTACAAAATGTGCAAACATTCAAAAAATCATTCCATCAATTTTTATTTCTAGTGCACATAAATTAACATTAGCACTAATCTTTATCACTTTACGTATGATTACAATTTTAGGATTATTACTATTGAAAATTCAAAAATATCTAAAAAAATAAACAAAACGCCAACACGTATAGAACTTATACAAAAAACTCCTTTAAGCTCAGTGACAAAACCTTTACTGACCGACTTGACGTTTAACTTTTGACCTTTCCTTTATTCCATCTTTCACCCTTTTCTTTAATAGACTTGAAGTCAATTCACAAAATTTTTCAGATACAGGTACATTCCGTCCTTACCTTTCTCAAAACCACGTGCATGAACGTCCTATACCGTCAGAAGGACAGTTTTTGTACCCACGTCTTTAATGTTTCTTACTAAAGGAAAAACAAACTGTAATATAAAAGTTGTTTTTCTGACGGAAAGTAAAATACCTTTAGCAAAATCTTTTACCTTGCATGATTAGAGAATATATTCAAAAAGTTATTTTCCAATCTCCTTATCAGACCTTAATAAAATAAATCTATTCTAACAATTTGTAGAAAATGATACCAACTCCAAGTGAACCTATTGTTAACCATCTTGGACCAGTAGACGGTGTATGTCCGCAAGACTATCCGATAGCATACGCGCACTTATTACAGAGTTATTGCTTCGAATTAGAACCCTCAACATTGTTTTTATATTCTAATCACCAAACCACAAAAAGATATTGCCAATTCTGTTTCGAGAAATTAGATCAAGAAACTCAAAATAACTGTGAATTTTTTACTTCATGGCATTCCATTTGTAAATTGGAATGCATATATTATATAACGGGTGACCTCCGCTGAAACGTCAAAAAATAAAATCTTGAACAATGCGGACCCGAGGACTCGGGATTACCCTCGGTGTCACCGGCGTTACTAAGGCGGCTTCTAATATGAGCGCCTGGCGTCTCTCGACGCCATATTTATAAAAGCAATGACCCTGAAAATAAGAGAACTTAGCATGCAACAAACGCGAAGCCAAGCAAGGGTGCCGGCTAGGGTGAATGTGAATTCGGGAGTCCGGATCAGGTAGAGGTTGGAAGGTTAAGGAAAGGAACCTTAACCTAAAAACAGAAGCTCTTGTGCAAGAAAAAAAAAATTAAAATAAATCAAGCAGCGTATAACATTAATTTGTGCTACAATTTATTTATTCATTGGGCAAAGGCCCTGGCTCGATATAAATTCAAACAGCGAAAATAAGTTCGATACAAAAGGAAAAAGAATTGCAGAGCTCTGAGAGCCTGAGAGCCACGGTTTACCAGAATAAAAGTTTCAATTTAGCCCGGAGTGAAGTCTCAAAAACTCACCGGTGATCTGGCCGCGATCTCGCGCCTTACTTCGTCCAAATCGAAGTCCTTCACGTCCATTACGGGGAAAGATAAGACTTAATAAATTGTTTTGCCGTTTTGGCTGGTTCTCACCCGGATCGCAACGACAGAAAAAAGCTGCGCGCCAGAGGTGTCGCGCAGTTTTATTACATCAGCTGGAAAGGCCAGCGCACGCGAATGAAGCTCAGGTTTGCGCGGGCGACTCGTCTTGTGAGGACGACGGCGCCAGGCAACCAATGAGCTGAAGCGTCTATCGGTCAGCTTGCCCCATTGGCTTAAAACGTAGAGGGGTGCGTTTAAACTACGTAGAGTTAGTACTGCACAAAAAAGCAGTTACAAGTAGACAAGGCTTACACATAATTTATAATATAATTTCTAATTGTTCCATCTCGCCATGCCCAACCTTATTTTATTTATAATTATGATGGTGCGACGTTGTTGGAAACTATGGGCTGCAGCACGTGGTCGTTTCAGATGCCATGCCTGCTGGGTGATGCCCTCTGTGGCTTGCCTGTGAACCCCTCTGCGGCTTGCCTGTGAACCCCTCTGCGTGCGATGGTAACACAGCGATCTCTTTGGCGGCGCCTTTCAAACTGGTGTTTTTCAATGAAACAAAATAAAAAAGAAAACGGCCAGAAAAACAGTAAAAAAAATAAAAGAATTTTATAAGCAGCTCTCAGACTATCCCTGACAGTTTTGAGTTTTAATTAAAAGGTGGCTTGGGCTCGATCCTGTCGTTGCCGGTCGAGGTAAAAAAAGTTAACGTAATTTACCACGTTACAACACCCCCCGGCCAGACCGGAAACGACCCCCCCAAATCTCCAAGGCCACACTCCGGGCCAACTGACCAATTATTAGGTCCAGAAAAACAAAAGGATAGGCAAACCCGTGGCCCAGGCTGTCTGAGAGCGTGCTTTGATACTTATTTATAGTATTTACTTATGAACTAAGGATATCAAAAGGACGTAAGCCTATAAGAATAAAAAAAATAGAAAAAGAGGAGAGAAAAAAAAGTATGCGGCAACTCGCTGTTTGCGATGCCGAGAACGAGCCTTATTAACTAGCTTAAGAGCTACTATCTTACAAGTTGTAGGGATAGGCCAAGGAATCAAACTCTCCATATACCAAAAGAAACTTTTTACATTTATTGTGGCGCCTCGCGCCTATGAGCCGTAAAGCCTACAACAAAGTTTTTGCATGCAGGACAACAACATTCGACTCGCATAGACGGACAATGATGATCAGTGCCCCTTGGACAATATGGCCACCACTTAAATTAAAACAACTGTAAGGTATCCGAGGACGCTAATCAGAGGCAGCGGCCTCTAGATACGGCTTGAGGTCTTTGGTGTCCGCGCGGCCAACCGATTCGCCTCTATCATTCACGAGTTCGTAAATTGTCCGCGAGATCACTCTCGATACCGTGAATACGCCGTCGAATTTATTGGTGAGCGACGCGGTTATCCCTTTATTCGCGGAAGAAAGCGTACGGTCTCGCCGAAGGACGCGGTCACCGACTTGGTAGGTACGCGGACGTACTCGGAGATTATACGCGTGCGCCTGCTTATTATGGGCAGCATCTAAATGTCTCTTCATGAGGTCTCTCAAGGCTTCGAGCCTTTTGACTCTCTCGGACCAGGTGTCGACATTCCCGGGACGAGGGGGTTCTGATGAAACAGGCTCGAGTTTTTCATGAAGAGTGCCCTGGGGCAGTGGATCTCGGCCGAAATTTAAAAACGAGGGCGAGGTTTTTAAGGACGAATGATACGCGGTGTTAAACGCGAAGCGGAAGTCGTTTAGGTGGACGTCCCATTTACGCTGCGTCTCCTTGATAAACGAGATTATCATCGTCTTTAATACTCTGTTGATTCGTTCGACCGGGTTCGCCTGCGGATGGTATGGCGGCGTCTTAACGCGCTTAATCGCGTACTCCTGACAGATCTGGTCTACGATCTTATTGCAAAATTCGGTGCCGTTGTCCGTAAATAAAAACTTCGGCGTACCCCAACGAGTTATAACCAGGTCTTTAAATGCCTTGGTTATGGTCGCGCCATTCGCGTTTCTTAATGGAAGGACTTCTATCCACCGCGTGAAAAAGTCCTGAAAAACGAGGACATAGCGATGCTGGGCGGATGAGGGCGTATAAGGACCCATTATATCCGCGCCGACCATGAGCCATGGCTCTTCGATAACCCTATGACCCATTTCGCCAGCAGGTTTCGCCTGCTCTACCTTGCAGCGTTGGCAAATATCGCAGACTCTAACGTACTGCGCAACGTCGTGGTAGAATCCCGGCCAATAGTAGCGGGTGGCGAGTCGGTGATAGGTTTTATCTACCCCTAAATGTCCCGCTTGAGGCTGATCGTGCGCCTCGGCCAGAGCTGCAGCATGATGCTCTTTAGGGAGGACCATCTTCCACGAATCTAGATCTGGGAGGATGGGATCGAGCCATTTATTTGCGCGATGGTGGTATAAGAGTCCGTTCTCTATCTTCCACGTGGGGAACGCGCGCGGATTCTTTTGAACATCCGAGAGGCGCTTAAGATACCAAGCGTCCTCGGTTTTGTCCATCGTGGCGACCTCTTCAGGACCATTTAAGTCCTGGTCAAGCCGTGATAGGAAGTCCGGTACGACATTTAAGGCCCCCTTTCTATACTGGACCTCAAAGTCGTACTCTAAAAGACTTAGTGCCCAACGGGCTAGTCGCCCAGTCGGGTCTTTCAGTGACCTGAGCCATCGAAGGCTACTATGGTCCGTCACGACCGTGAAGCGGAATCCTTCGAGGTATTCCCGGAACTTCTTAATTGCCCACACAACGGCCAAGCACTCCTTCTCAGTCACTGAGTAATTACGCTCAGCGGCTGACAGGGAGCGGCTGGCGTAAGCGATTACGCGCTCTACGCCTTCTATCGTCTGGGTCAGTACTGCTCCAACTCCAGTGGAGCTTGCGTCCGTTTGTAAAGTAAACGGGTGTGCAAAGTCTGGGCGAGCAACTACTGGTGCTGCAGTTAAGGCGGTTTTAATCGCCTCAAATGCAGCCTCCTGCTCTGCCCGCCAATCAAAGGGCTGCGCTTTCTTCAATAGTTGGAAAAGGGGCTCTGCTACTGTCGCAAAGTTCGGTATAAAGCGCCGATACCAACCTGCCGAACCTAGAAAACTCCGAAGTTTGCGGATGTTTCGCGGCGCTGGCAAGTCCAAAATAGGGTCCAGCTTACTTGGATCAACCTTGACGCCCTCGTTGTTAATGAGGAACCCAAGGTACCTGATCTCGCTTCGGAAGAATAGGCATTTATCGGGGTTTACTGAGAGACCAGCAGCAGCGAGTCGATCTAATACCTTTTTTAACCATTTGAGGTGATCTTCGAAGGTTTCGCTCACTACTATGACGTCGTCTAAATAGGCGAATGCATGAGGTTCCAATTCCGGGCCAATGACTTTGTCGATTAGACGCTGGAACGTCGCAGGGGCGTTGGTAAGTCCAAAAGGCATGCGAGTAAATTGGAAAAGACCGCGCCCTGGTACCGTGAACGCGGTGAGTTCCTTACTCTTCTCATCTAATGGTACCTGATGGAAAGCCTGGTCCAGGTCCAATCGTGCTAATATTATTAGCTTTCTGAAGTTTGTCCAGGATGTTTGTCATTGGAGGAAGGGGATACGCGTCCTTCTTTGTGACTCGGTTTATTTCCCTGAAGTCGATGCACAGGCGATAAGTGCCATTCGACTTCCTTGCCATAACAACCGGTGAGGACCAAGCACTATTAGATGGCTCAACTAATTTTTGTTTAATCAGCTTGTCCATCAGCTTGTTCATCTCGTCCATCACAGCGGGAGACCGAACATGGTACTTCTGCTTGATGGGCGGATGGTCACCCACATCAATGGTATGTTTGGCAAGGTGGGTAGCACCCAGTTCCTTTTTTGAAACCTTTAACTCGCGCTTAAGGAAATCCTCTACCAGGGCCATTTGTGTCTTGGTGAGTTCCTTAATCGCGGCGCACCCATCGTCGTCTATCCGCGCCAAGTTAGACAATAAGTCTATAGTGGCTGTGCGGTAAACTTCGTCGTCGTAAGCCATACGAATAACGTTGGCGTTGCCATCCACAATTAATCTAAATTGTCGAATGGCATCCATGCCCAGAACACATTGGTACTTAAAATTCGGTACCACTTTGTATTCTACGCACTTTTGGACGACATCTAGGGTGCTAGGTAGCGCCACTTGCCCTAAAACTGACTCTATGCTACCATTCGGGAATAGAATAGCTTTAACTTCAGAGGGTTTAATCTCTTGGTTAAATTCTGCGGCTAATTCTATCCCCTCTTTACCCAGAATGGATTTCGTGGAACCCGAGTCCACTAGCGCGTCGAGTTCTCTGTTGGCGATTTTTAATTTCACGAAAAATCGTGTGCCTTGTTCATAAAATTTTAAGGCTGCGCAATCGTTTTCCGAGAACTTATCGGAATCGAGATATACGCGTGATTCGCCAGGCGACATACGCGCCCCCTCCCCGCCAGAATACGATAAGGGCGAGAAAAATGGAGTGACAGAGTACTCATTAGAGACGCTGGTAGCAAGGTCTAATAAGATTGAGCTGGGTTCAGCGCTGACCTTTAGCGCTGAGCCCGTTTCGCGTTTCCCGGAGGCTTTTTGGAAGCTTTACACTCCGGTGTAGGACAATCCGGGGTTCTATATCCTGCACGACCACATTTGTAGCAAAAAATTTGCTGTTTCTTAGTACATTGCATTGTACTATGGTCGTGAGGTGCAGGTATGCCATAAGAAAGGCAATTTCTGCATATTATCGTCGCCGAAGTAGATGGCGCTTGAGAAATTGCGTCAACATTAATTTTTGCCACGTTTTGTTCAGGCTTGTTCGCTGAGGGAAGCCTTTGCGCGTAGTTGTCCTTAATTTTTCTACCCGGCCTAGGACCTTTTTGCCTAGGTGGGCTGTATGACATTGCGTTGCATCTCGATATCGGAGGGGGTGAATGCGTCTTTTCGTTGGGAATATTTTTCTCCTCGAAATTCGCGTCCATTGCTGCCAAACTTGCCCTCGTGTTCCGAGTTTCTTCGCCCTTATACGCGAATTCCGGTAAAAATGACGTTTCCGGCGCAGGGGGTGGTTTGTAATCGCGGATGGTTGCCCATTCCGCTTCCCAATCTTTACCCAGCTGCGCGAGTTCCTCGAAATCGGCGATATCTTTGCGTTTTATTACGCGCCTAAATTCTGGTCTCAACCCCCTGTGAGCATTATCGAGTTGCTCTTCGACCGAGTATGAACCGTCTAACTTGTCGTATAAACCTAACAGACAAGTTAGATAGTTTAAATTTAAATTAGTTTAAATTATCGTCGCCAAATCGACTTCTGAAGGCTGTTCTAAATGTGGACCATGATGTCCATTGCGACTTCTTCAGCCGATACCATTGTAAAGCGACTCCTGTCAGCAGCAATGGTAGTGCGCTAATTAATTCAATATCCGTGAGTGGAGAAAAAACTCTGCACTCATCTACTCGCGTTAGAAAATCTTCCGCGCTTGCCTTAGATGAGCCATTAAATTTTAAATTCCACTGGCGCACTACTTTACCGACGTCCCTATTTAATTCAACACGAGTGTTGGTACCTCGCGAATTATGATTATAGGGGTTGGTAGGCGCGGAATTAAAATTC
The DNA here is from genome assembly GCA_030998225.1 of Diplolepis rosae. Taxonomy (NCBI): domain Eukaryota; kingdom Metazoa; phylum Arthropoda; class Insecta; order Hymenoptera; family Diplolepididae; genus Diplolepis; species Diplolepis rosae. The sequence goes on from JAPYXD010000700.1 coordinate 1,673,550, forward strand.
TGCTCCTCATCTGATGTTATTGGCGGAATTCGCGTCGAATTATATACATTTGCGCCAGCGTTATTGTGCGGCGCATAGGGGTTAAAATTACTATGAATATTAGGGGTTGATATCCCCATGTAATCGAAACTTTGTTGCGCGACGAAGGGTATAACGCGACGTGGAACAAAAGGCGGTGATTCCGTCGTTAAATTGCTTAAAATGGTTGTGCTCGGGGCCTGGTGCGTGATAGGTACGAACCTGGATGCATTTTCGAAATGCGATGCAACGGGTCCTGGGTAGGCTGCGGTGTACGCTTGCGAGTATGGTGCATATGACGCGCCTGCGTAGGTCGTTATTGTTGACGTGGTCGTCGCGGTGGAGGTAGCGTGGGCGTGGGTGTTAAACGCAGTCGCGTCTAAAATATTCGATAGGTCAGACGGTTTTCGAGATACCGTCTGATCATCACGTATTTGTGATTGTGACGAGTCTAGTGTGTCGTCTTCTTCCTACGGTATATTATTATCGCCTGCTCTCTTTTTAATATATCGAACTACGCGATCTCTTAAAATTGGTACCACCCCCGCTGCATTTATATTAAATGCATTCGCGAGTCTACGCAGTTCTATTTCACCCAGCGTATACACCCACGATTCGGTTGCGTTAGAATCCATTTTCGAGCTAAAAAATAATTTAAGCGACGTAAAATTATTTAATTAAATAATAATAATTTATATTTTAAATTAATATATTTGTAATAAATTTCTAATAATCTGAAGAAATTAAGAAATTCAACGAAACGTGAATTTATTACTTTATTTCCTCGCGCTCTGGTATCAAGTCACAGTTCGGCTGCTAGAAAAGGACCGCGATAATACGAAACTAGCCGAGCGCAGTCACGAAGTTCACGTGCGCATCGACGAGTCGAGGCAAGAAGACAAGATGGCGAAAACTAAAATTCACCGCTCCGTAATAGCGTCGGTTCCCGCGAAGCACGAACGCGAGCGAAGACGTACGAAGTTTGTCGAGCCGTCGAGCGAGGTAAGATGGCGAGAACTGCGGAAGGCTGTCAGCTAGCAGGCTGAGACCGCGTCACGCGAGTCGAGCCGAGATGTCACGAGGAGTACCGAAGGCGGTCAGGCGTCGTGCACTGTGTATGCAAGCTATGTCAAGTGACAGGTGCGAGAGAATTACTTTAATTCTCTCGAACGTTTCACTCGATTTTTATGCTTTTCAGGTTTTTCCTTATCGTCCAGACTTTTGGAATAGTCTCATAAATAGTTTTACTATTTAATGAGACTACTTAGGATATTTTTCGATCGTGATTTTAATTGAAAATTAATTAAAATCGACCGAGCTGTCAACCGAACAGCTATATAATCGCACTCCCGGAAAAACAGAGGCAAACACTTCACTCGCGTACACGATTTTTCGCGACCTATCACCGCCTACCCGCACTTTAAATTAATATGGCAGCTTTATAGTGCGGAGCACTTTTATTCTTGTACAGCGCTTTAGCGCTTTTGTTCTTGTATAGCGCTTTAGCGCTTAAAGAAAAATATAAAAGATATAAAATGTGCAACAGATAAAATACAAATCAATATTAAAAAATTACATATAAAACATAGAAAAATATAACACATAAAATAAATATTTTTCTAATTTGAAAAATGAAATAATCCAAAATCCTGCGCGGATAAGCGAGCGCAATCAAGCTGAAAATAAAATTCAGGAGGGAAAAAATTATATTCAAGAAGAATATGAAATAGAAAATTTTCAAAACTCAACTCAAAATTAAAAATTGGAGTCTTGAGTATTCAATGAAATTTTTAAGCTTCATAAAGAAAGGAAGCTTGTTCACAAAATAAAGGCTTTTGTGAATATTTTTCCCGATGATTCGAACTCCTTTTAGCCGTTGGGCGCCATTTATAACGGGTGACCTCCGCTGAAACGTCAGAAATAAAAAGCATTTAACAAAGCGGACCCGAGGATTCGGGATTACCCTCGGTGTCATCGGCGTTACTAAGGCGGCTAAAATAATGAGCGCCTGGCGTCTCTCGACGCCATATTTATAAAAGCAATGACCCTGAAAATAAGAGAACTTAGCATGAAACAAAAGCGAAGCCAAGCAAGGGTTCCGGCTAGGGTGGATGTGAATTCGGGAGTCCGGATCAGGTAGAGGTTGGAAGGTTAAGGAAAGGAACCTTAACCTAAAAACAGAAGCTCTTGTGCAAGAAAAAAAAAATTAAAATAAATCAAGCAGCGTATAACATTAATTTGTGCTACAATTTATTTATTCATTGGGCAAAGGCCCTGGCTCGATATAAATTCAAACAGCGAAAATAAGTTCGATACAAAAGGAAAAAGAATTGCAGAGCTCTGAGAGCCTGAGAGCCACGGTTTACCAGAATAAAAGTTTCAATTTAGCCCGGAGTGAAGTCTCAAAAACTCACCGGTGATCTGGCCGCGATCTCGCGCCTTACTTCGTCCAAATCGAAGTCCTTCACGTCCATTACGGGGAAAGATAAGACTTAATAAATTGTTTTGCCGTTTTGGCTGGTTCTCACCCGGATCGCAACGACAGAAAAAAGCTGCGCGCCAGAGGTGTCGCGCAGTTTTATTACATCAGCTGGAAAGGCCAGCGCACGCGCATGAAGCTCAGGTTTGCGCGGGCGACTCGTCTTGTGAGGACGACGGCGCCAGGCAACCAATGAGCTGAAGCGTCTATCGGTCAGCTTGCCCCATTGGCTTAAAACGTAGAGGGGTGCGTTTAAACTACGTAGAGTTAGTACTGCACAAAAAAGCAGTTACAAGTAGACAAGGCTTACACATAATTTATAATATAATTTCTAATTGTTCCATGTCGCCATGCCCAACCTTATTTTATTTATAATTATGATGGTGCGACGTTGTTGGAAACTATGGGCTGCAGCACGTGGTCGTTTCAGATGCCATGCCTGCTGGGTGATGCCCTCTGTGGCTTGCCTGTGAACCCCTCTGCGGCTTGCCTGTGAACCCCTCTGCGTGCGATGGTAACACAGCGATCTCTTTGGCGGCGCCTTTCAAACTGGTGTTTTTCAATGAAACAAAATAAAAAAGAAAACGGCCAGAAAAACAGTAAAAAAAATAAAAGAATTTTATAAGCAGCTCTCAGACTATCCCTGACAGTTTTGAGTTTTAATTAAAAGGTGGCTTGGGCTCGATCCTGTCGTTGCCGGTCGAGGTAAAAAAAGTTAACGTAATTTACCACGTTACAATATGAATTGTTACGGTTGTCAAGAACTATTAATTACTCCGCGAAAAAAAGCAGCTGATTGTAGAGAATGTATCGAACAATATTTAAATTATAAATTCGAAATTAGCCAAGGAAACGAAGTTCAAGTAGAAAATACCCCTGCATGATTATACGTATCTACCTTCCACGCATGTAATCACGCATGAAAAATTTTGTTAAATTTAATAAAATCCTTAATACTAAAAAATTGTAAATTTTGCAAATATTTCAAATTCCTTAAATATTGTAAATTTCCCCAACAGAAAAATGCTGCCCCAAGAAATCGAAACAATCGAAGCAGAAGAAGTTCGAGCAAGCGAGCAGGATGTTCAGCCGTATTTTGAAAATCAATTATGGTCAGAATACTGCTGCACAACCCTGGTCGAGAATTTTTACATGAATGTTCTCGAAAAAAAACTTGTTTGCGAGGATTGTTGGATGACAGAACTCAGTTTTTTCGAAACCGAAGTAACATTACCCGTCCGAATAGAACACATAGTTACTAAAGACTTATATTGTACATTAAAACTATCTAGCCTCGACTGCTCCATTTGCAATACACAAATTTTTTACATGCGGCAAAGAGTTAGGAAACGCGGAAAGTGAATATATCAACAAACACAAAATTATTACAAAAAAAAAACTAACTAACTTTAGAATTTCAATAAATTCAATCATCAACTCAAACAGGTAATTCTTTTGCAGATCAAAACAATGACCTTGCAGACAAGAGACCTATCGAAAGGCACTGCTGTACATATTTTAAACGAGATAAGCACTGAGTATGATTTCTCCGAACCCTCATATACTGTAAAATCGCTTGGAAAACACCAAGAACTGCCACCGTTCCAAGCAACTTGCGAAATTTTTAAAAATAAAATAACTTTTTCTTGTATTGGGGAACCAGCCCCTCAAAAAAAGTCTGCAAAGCAAAATGCAGCATCTAAACTCTTGGAAATGCTTTCCACAAGATATGTATTTTTAGAAGAAATGAAAGAAAAAAGCTTAATCCCAGAAACGAGAATTTTCAAAATAAGTGATGAAATTAGTAAAGAAACTTTGCAAAAATGGACCAACTCTTGTGAAAGGTGTTTTCAAAGAGGGCATTTAGTTCATAACTGCCGCAACCCTTTACGTAATAGAAAATATAAAAATAATTCTTGAAAAAAAAAAAATAAAAAAATTTTTTTTTTTTAATCTACGATATCATGAAATTACGTTTAATATTATGGCATGATATAATTTACGAATATGAAATAAAAATTATTGATGTATTTAGTTATTAACAAAAAAATCATATGTAACCTTATGTTAAGTTCATACTATTTCAAAAAACTGTGTAATTATTTATAACAAAAAATTCTTATATTAAGATAATATAAATTTTAATGACATCCAAAAAGAAATGGTCGATATTGAAATGTATCAAATAGTAGAATACAAATTGTAAAACAGACGCAGAAATGAATGTCATATTTTGTTACTATATCAGAAAAAGAATTTGAATGTATCGCTTCAAAAACATTAACGAATGTATTCTTCTTCCGAAGATTCGATCGCGGATGCTTCACCCCCGCGCTCGAACTAGGGGGGGGAAGTGTCACGTCCCGCGACGCATTCGAATGTACTATAGGCACAGGCTAGGTCTAGAGAGAAATCTGGGGAAATTACTAAAAGAGAGAGAAAACCACCTATTGAAAAGAGAGGTATAACTACGTCACACGCAGCGGGAGACTGCGCAACGCGTGACGTCACCAAAAAATATAATATAAAAAGGACACACCGCCAAGGGAAAACTAGTCTTGTGAGCAAAATTAAGTGCGGCAAATTTCTAAAATCTTAAAAGGATTCACAGCGTGAGATACGTGTTTAGTTCAGTTTTCCGAAGAAACGTGTCGTAAATTCTCCGATTGTACTTTCAATCTTTGAAAGGATCTTAGAGTCAGTGTAGAGTGAGATAACTATTCTTGTCCTCCTCACACCAGTGTGATATTTGTTTCTGTCTTCCTCATACCAGTGAGATACCTATTGCTGTCTTCGTCGCACCAGTGGAAGAATCATTCTCTCTCCCTCACACCTGTGAGGATCATTCATAAAAAAGGGACTATTCACAACTCAACAAAGGTACCGAAAATTCTCTCTACTCTTTACCTATTCCCTGTGCCATTGTTTGAATCATTGTAAGGTTTTAACCTTGTTTATATCAGTGTTAATTTAAATAAATTCAATTTGTATTAGTTTACTAATCATTGTGTACTTTTCATTGACTTATCCTCATCCCTAAGCGAGGATCATTCGATCCTAACTTAAAACGAGGAATCTTCGATCAAAGTAAGTATTTACGTACTTGTGACGTAACATCGCAAAATATTTTGCAAAAATTTTAGCAGTAAACGGTGTTAGAGGTTTATTAACAAATAACAATTTTTTTTTCATTAGTCTACTATTATTATAAAAAGTGCTTTAATAATAAGATGTTGGAAGAGTGTATTTTGACGGTTTTTATTTTTTTACCCCCATCCACACCTTGCAAAAATCTGCAAAAATTCTGTTTTAATTATCGATAGGTAACTAATGAATAGCATAATTCAAAAGAGTGGTCGCGCAAATCAAACATGAATAAAATTGTGTGCAAAAATTTTCGCAATTTCTTGCATCACGAATTATGCATAACAAAATCTGCAAAAATTCACAAATGTATCGTTTATTGGAAAAAACAATCCTGATTTTTTTCAAAATTTTCCTATTATTAGTTTAGCTAAAAAACGCAAAAAACGAAAATGGTAAAATATAGTCGATGTGAAATTTGATTTGGTTTCAAGGCCGATTTCACATAGAAACCCGGTTATGCCCTTTGGCTCGAAGCGATAAAAAAATAAGTTTGAGCAAAAATAAAATCAAATTTTTTCATGAAAAATTCGAGAAAATGGTATAGCTTTTTGACTCAACAAGGTAGAAATCACCCTTAACTTGGAACATGAATAAAATTTGGGGCAATGAATGAGCTCGATCAGCCTGAGGATTTATTTATATAGGCATCCTAAAATATTAAAAAGTGGATAAAAATTATGAAATTTCCACACCTAAAAGAAGTCCTATAAATCATGCTTTAACGAAGTACAAGATCTAGAATCTGTAAATTACCTATTCATATAATTGAATATGTATGAAATTGAAAAATATTATTTAGTTTTTCAAAATGTGTTTCGGTTCTGATCGGAGCCCTCATCAGAGATTTATTTTTCAAATAAAAAATGCATAATAAAAAGTTGTTAACTTAGGATTTCTTTGTTGGAAATTTTTAAAACTCAACATAGTTTTACATGCGAGACAATAAGAAACTTGACATTGTTTTGAAAGAAGAGGTTGAAAGAATTCAACCATTTTTAAAATATTTCTTTGGTATAAAATAATTGTAAATAATTTTAAATTAATAGGTTAATGATAATTTTAGGCAGCTTTTTACAAGTTTTCTTTCTCAAATGTTGATTTTCAAAAATTTCCATCAAAAAGAAATCTTAAGTTAATAACTTTTTATTATGCATTTTTTATTTTAAAAATAAATCTCTGATGAGGGTTTCGATCAGAACAAAAACTTCTATAACTGCGTAAATCTAAGTTTTTATTTACTTTGGAACCTAGAGTCAAGTATCAACAACACATATCTTCAATTAAAATACTTTTAAAAATTCACTTTTAAAATATTTTGGATCTTAATTATTAATTTAATATAATTTAAAAGTTCGACACTTATTTAGAAATTATTTTTTATTCGTAATTGTAATTCTTAATTAATCATCATGCCATAACTTTTGTTTACATTATGTTGTCAAGCTTTCAAATTTGACATTCCTAACCTTAAAAGTCCTTGAAAAGAATTTTTGGCTCTGCTTTATCCAAACGTTATCGACATTTCTTTGCTGGGTTTGATTTGGCTTGGTAGTACGATGAGGGCAGCACTTCGATATGGCGGAAAAAGTGGTTAGTTATATATATCGTTCCCCCAATCTGACGCCCTGCACCGCATCTAGGTTTATAATATCTTTGCTATAGTACATTCTAATGCGTCGCGAGTCGTGACAATATTTTAACAAAATTTTAAAAAATTAGCTTGTAGAGGTTATAATTTGTATATTTAGGGTTTTGGAGTTGCTAATTATGAATCTAAATTTATATTTTTAAAATTAAAACAGGTAGATTTAATATGGCGGACAAAATTGTCAAAAATCAGCGTATAAAAATTAAAATTTGTATATTTTGTTTTTAGGGCGCTGATAACGAATTTGAAGTCAGATTTTTGAATTTCAAAGTGCCGTATCCAATATGATACTCAAAACATTTAAAATTAGCAAAATAACGGGAATTGTAGAGTTACTGATCACAGATCTGGTCTTAAATTTCCAAAATAAAGATTATGAATTTAAGCAGGGAATGAAAATTTGGAAAAATCTACGAACAGAATATTTGAACCATATTTTAATTTAATTTTAGTTTTACTGAATATGAATTTAGCGTTTATCGCCATGTAGATTGCGATAATTTATTATTTATGGTCTTCAACAAAGCAGTTTTTTTTAGCATTGATGCATAAAGTCACATTGCATGTTGTGCAATAAAATTGTGATCGAACTTGATCGGTTTTAGTACTACAAAGGGAACAATGTTTGGAGTTATCCTCATACAGACCAGGCAAATGTTTCTGTACTGACGTTCTGATATTTTCAGGTGTTTCAACTTTTTTCGTAGCCGGGATACTGGGTATATTTATACGTGGTTTTCCCCGTTTCTTTTGGCAATTTATTCCTATGGGCTCATCTACAACTGATAATCGAAAGTCTTTCAATTTGAAATCTTTATTGGGATTGAGTAATTTTAAAATTATAAAAGAGTTGGCAAGAGTCACATCTATGAAGTGCCACAGTAAACGGTCCCAGCACTTTTTGCTTTTTCTTGTTATTTCATAGAATGATTTCATCTGATGTGACTTGTCAACACATCTCATATAACCATTATAACCCTTCGCCATTTAAGGGCAAGCTATAGTCTTTAGTGAACCATCTTTTTGTCTTCTCTCTACCTCAGACAAAGCAGATGGATCATGGAAATTTGATAAAAATTGAACTGGTTTTTTGTTTACCCATTTCAACCATCTGATCCCCTCATATGACGTATGGTATTCGCTGTCTCCCATCTTCATGTCTTTCTCTTTTCCTTGATTTTTAGGAAGACCTTTTCTGTCCTTCGCAATGGTTCCACAGGCTGTAGTTCCATCTTTCAATAAAGTAATCATCAAATCGTTACTTGTGAAGTAATTGTCGAAATAAATATGGTAATTTTTATTTTTCAAAGTTTGAGATAAATCCTTGATAACTCTCACCCCTAAATTTTTCTCAGCAACATTAGCAATTTTCCCTGTGTAAATTTGGAATTGGCATACATAGCCATTCATGTCTGATCTCACCCATACCTTATATCCTCGTTTTATGGTTTTCGGAGGCATGTATTGTTTCATAGTACTTCTACCTTTGAATTGTACCATGCTCTCATCTATGGATTGCTCTCTGGTTGGATCATAACAATGCAGATAAGTTTCAGAATTTTTTTCAATGAATGGCCTTATTTTGTACAATTGGTCGAAATTAGAGTCTCCTTTTTTAGGTTCTTTATTCTGATCATTCAAATGTAGATTACTGAGCAAAAAAGAGAATCTCTTGACCGGCATTGACGAACTTATGTAAGCATCATTCAACTGAGGATTTGAGGACCGATAATCACGATAATATGGTAAACGTTTGATACCCATCATTATGTTGACTCAAATAAATTTCTTCATTTCCTCTGCAGTTACGAGAACACTATTCTTATTTTTATTCTGCTGATAATACAGATTTGTTTGTTGAACCATAAGCTCAATATTTTCTGTTAAAATTATTTATTTTAATTTATTTCATTAATCAGTTATTTTCTGTTCTAACTCATTGTAAGGCAATGACTGATTCGACCAAGTTTCATCTGACAAATTTTGCATGTCTTCGAACCTACGAGAATAATTAGCAGAATGCCTTCCAATTCCTACATTCAGGTCACAATTTTCATCATCGCTGATGTCATTCCCATCGACAGATTCGTTGCCGCATGGAATTTCATCTCTTTCATATTCTTCTTTAGAATTACTCATTTTGATTTTATCAAAATTACTCACTTTTTTTATTCAAATAATCAATAAGAAAATTAAATGCAAAATAAAAACTATGATCACACTATTTTGACCGTAAGCCCGCCACTCAAGCGTGATCTCTAACACAGTCAACATTTTTTGATTCATCAAAATTACTCGCCTGTCTTATTCAACTAATCAATCAGAAAATTGAATGCAAAGTAAAAACTATGAGCACACTATTTTGACCGTTAGCCCGCCACTCATACGTGATCCCTAACACGGTAGAAATTTCAAATACACGGAATCTTGTTTATTCTTTCTTAGATGCTCTTCTTCTACTATACTTAACGAGTCCAGTAGATTGGATGTGAATACTTGAGTCCTCACTTGTAGACGTTGAGATAATTTCAGTCAGATCGGAAATTTGAGGTCCAGCTGGTTAAGATAGTCGATTCTCTGATCCCAGGTTTTAGAGAGAAAATGGAAGGCGATTCCCCTTCACTTTTTACAGTCATTGAACTTGGCGTCGAATTAGAACTGGTCCGACTAGCGGTGAATAATTTTATGAGGCTGGGCTGAACTGCACCCACCGGACTGAACTCGCGGTAAGAAATGATGACACTGAACTGGACTCGCGTTGGTTACATTGTAGAAATCGGACGTTGACTAACTGACTGAACTGACTTCTATTGGAACCTTTGCTTTCTATAGGCCTTTGTAAGGTCAACTATGGTAGGAGTAAAAAACAAGTTGTACCACGTTTTCCATATTTGGTACTGAAGCTTAAGATCAGATAAGTTGCACTCTCCGATGACTCACGCTCCGATGAAATGTATTACCTGGCATTAATGTCATAGCCAAATATATCAATTCTATTTTAATTTGCCTTTCGATTTTAACGATCTTCCTATTTCTTATTAGATCTTGTTGTATGTTGAGTCGATATAATCACGCAAGTGGTAATGTTGCCTTGAACCCTTCATTGGTTCCTTAATTTGTTTGTTACTCTAGGTGGTAGAGTCGCGGGACGTGACACAGAGCTCCCAAACTTGAAACGCCGCTGGCGGGGAACCGTCCCCACGCATCGGCCGCCCGCCGTTGCCCCTCAGCTACCTTCCCTTTCAAATAGAAAGACGAGGCTGGCGGGGTATCGAGTTTAAGGGGAAGGTAGCTGAGGGGCAACGGCGGGCGGCCGATGCGTGGGGACGGTTCCCCGCCAGCGGCGTTACAAGTTTGGGAGCTCTGACGTGGCAGTCTCTTCTATTTATCCATCCTATTAGAGTAATTTAAATGAAATTCAGTATTTGGCCAGAAAAGAATACATAATTCAAATTTTTTGAAAACGTCAACCCTATATTCAATCCATCATTTTGAGTTTTCAAAATCTAAAACCAGATTCGTAATCAGCGACCTCAAAAACCCCTGTACAGGTAATAGAAACTAAAATCACTAAATTTCATGAATTTTTCTTACTACCAAGCTGCCATATAGGATACGCCATTTTGAATTTTCAAAATGTGATACTAGATTCGTAATCAGCGACCTCGAAAACCCCTATACAGGTAATAGCAGCTAAACTCATTGAATTTTATGAATTTTTCTTACGATCAGGCCACCATATTGCATCCGCCATTTTGAATTTTCAAAATATGATACTGGGTTCGTAATCAGCGACCTTAAAAAATTTTAAAAATTATTCAAAAATTAAAAAAAGAGATTTTACCCCCTTTTTATAAACGGAATGGGTTCTTGAATTTTTTTCAAAATTTCTTTAGTGCCTTCTATAACATATATTTTAGTCATCAAGATCGGTTTAGCCGTTTTCGAGAAAATTAGATTTTTTGATTTTTTTTAATTCGTTCATAACTTTTGTAAAAAAATTTTTTCCAGTTGATACTTGGGTTGAAATTATCTTGTAATGGGAGCCACTTACCCTCGCAATATGGATCGATTCCGGGCGGGGGCACCCAGACCATGCTTATCCTGCTACGGCCTTTCTGTGTAAAATGACTTCATAACCGATTTTAATTTAAAATCTTTACATTTTTTAATTGTCAATTGTTTATAACTAATTGTATTCAGTGTTACTCTAAATTTTCAGCTGAGAAATCTATTCCCTAAGCAATCTAGTGTTCGACGAGAAAAGATCAGAGCGACCTAGAGCTGAAACTATTGAAGCTGTAAAGAAAAAACTGAGAAAAAATAGGGCACCACTATAGTGGCATCTGCCCCTGAAAGGGTTAAGTGAGTAATTTTTCTCGAAAAGGGCTGGAACAAATGAACTCTATTTTTTGAGGATTGGAAAGACGCGTTAAGACTTTTTGAATACTTTCAAAATTTGTTTCTGGATACAGCATGATGCTGTAATAATCTCGCAATGTTCTCTGTCCCGATTTTTTGTCTTTTGGGGAAAACTCGTTATTATTTACATTTTTCTTTCTCCGAATAGTTTATTTCAATCCCATGTCTGTTACGTACGCGACAAGACTGAGCGAACACAATACAACTCGCTCGATGTGCTAATGATGAGTCAACCAACGCACATGGCAATGATTGGCTAATTTGTGATTAAGATCCTACAAAGATTCTAAAAAAAATTGGATTCAATCTATTGTTTTGGGCTGTTGCAAACATAACCGATGAGCCACGTCAAAAATCCATGAAACGTCGGGCCGGGTTCCCCCGAATTCCGGTCGCAGGGCTGTGTCCCCAAGGGGCACTTATGTAACTTTGTTACAACCCCCCTCCCCCTAATCGGGTTGCGGTCTGTTCTTTGTTTCTGTTTTTATTGTTTGTTTTGTATGGCGTTAAACGAGACCCAAAAAGACATTTTCTAGAATTATACATTTTAAATAACTAAAAAATATATTTTTTCTTGATGATTATATCTATTAAATCAAATAATAAATTTCTTAAAAGTATTTTCTTAATTCTAATTTCTTAACTTTAGTCTTTATTTTCCTTTATATGTTACTGTTTGCGTTGAATCGTCTGATTCCGTGTCGCTGCCGCTGTCTGTCTCTTTATCGCTGTCTTTGTCCTTTTCTTTCTTGTCTGCGTCTTTTACTTTCTTGTTTTCTTGTTCCTGTTCTTTCTTCTCTCCCAGTTCTTCCTTTTTTTATTTCTACGTTCCATATTCCTTTTTCCTTTTCTTTCTTGTCTTCGTCTAATTTTCTCAGTGCCCTTTTTAGTCCTTCTTTCTTTGTTTCTCCCATCCTCTTTCGTTTTTTTCTTGTTCCCTTTTCTTGTCTTCTTCTTCTATATCATTAATGTATGTTCTTTGTAGCTTCTCTTTCTTCCACCTTACAAAGTCTTCTTCTTGTTTTCTCTTTTCTTCTAATTCTTGCTTTTCCTCGTCATAACTCCTTATTCCCCATTTCTCTCTCGTTTCTTTTATTATCTTATGTTATTATGTTCTGTTTTTGTCCTTTTTGGTTTAGTTTTTCCTTTCTGTATATCTTCCTAAATTCGTTTTTTAATTCTATTTCCTTTCTTGCCTCTTCTCTTCTTCTTAATTCTTCCTTCTTCTAAAATTTCTGGGGTTAGCGGGGTCTGGAGCAGGTCTAGTAGTCTTGGGCACTTGTGCTTCAGGGATTCCGCGACGTTTATCTCTCGGTAACACTGCTCACACTTCAGTTTTGGTTTCTGCTCCATAATCTGTCAACATAGTTATTTCTGTTGTGTTTTGTATTGGTTTTGTCAATTTACTATTCTATGTGTGCTTCTATTTGTCTATTTAGTTTTTTCTATGTATTTTTTAATGTCTTTTACGTTCCATTTGCCAAGTGACTTACCTTTTTTGTTTTTTGTTTCGTAAATTGTTGGTGAGATTTTTGTTTTGATGAAAAATGGACCTTCGAAGTTTTTATTTAATTTTTTCGCTATAATATCTGCTTTATTTGATGATGTCTTTTCGCTTCTTAGTATTTGTTCCCCGATTTCATAGTTAATTGATCTACGCCTCAAGTTATAGTATTTTGCTTGTCTTTCGTTAGCTACTTCTAAATTTTTTTGTACTTTGTCTTTTATTATTTTTAATCTATTTAGTCTTTCTACCCATTTACCTATTTCCTGTGATTCTACTTCTTCTGCGTTTATTAAATCTTTGTTTAATGTCTGTATTGGTTCTAAATCCCTTCCGAAGTTTAAGAATGCTGGTGTGAAACCTGTTGACGCATGTTTACTAGTATTTAGCGCGAATTGTAGGTCTTCCAAATTTTCATCCCATTCTCTATTGTCTTTTTCGAGGTACGCTTTGATCGCTGTTTTTATTGATGTGTTACATCTTTCTGTTGAGTTTGATTGTGGGTGGTGTCGTGGTGTTTTGAATGTCGTATTCCGAAGTTTTGCGTTAACTTCACCATGATTCTGTTTACGAATTCTTTGCCGTTGTCTGAAAACAATATTCTTGGCGTTCCCCATTTCGATATGATTCTTCTGTGGAATTCCTTTTCTATCGTTGTTGCTACTTTGTTTTTTACTGGAATTAATTCCACCCATTTGGTGAACATGTCTACGCAAACAAGTATATATTGGTTTCTAGCTTTCGACCTCGGCAGTGGGCCCATTATGTCTGCTGCTACTACTGTCCATGGTTCTTCGATTATTCTTTTTCCCAGTAGTCCTACTTGATTGTTCACCTTTGGTTTTGTTCTGTGGCATGTGTCGCATTCTTTTATATGTCTTTCCCATGCCCAAATGTCCTGCTTCTCTGTTGTCGTGGTTTTCTGTTAACACCTGATCTCTTAGCTCCTTTGGTACTGTTAGTTTCCATGAATTGCTATCTAGGTCTAGACTTGATTTTAGCGGGTCTGGTCTGAAAAAATATTTTTGGTTATCTCTTATTCGCCAGTTTGGATTTTTCGCTGGTTTCTTCTTCAATTGCATTAGTTTATGATTAAACCATTCGTCGTTGATTTCTTTGCTTTTCTCTTTTTCTTTTTCCTTTGCCATTAATAACGCACTTGCTACAGAGTCTAACTTTTCACCTGTTCTTGATAATGCGTCTGGTGCGTAATTTAAGGAGCCTTGCCTGTATATGATCTCGTAGTCGTATTCTAGTAGCTCCAGTGCCCATCTTGCCAATCGTCCCGTTGGGTTTTTTAAATTATGTAACCGTTTTAAGGCAATATGGCCTGTTATAACTTTAAAGGTATATCCTTCTAAGTACCGCCTGAATTTACGTATTGCCCATACTACTGCTAGGCACTCTTTTTCTGAAGTTGAATATTTTCTCTCTGCTTCGTTGAGGCTTCTACTTGCGAATGCTATCACGTGGTTGTTGTTATCTATGTTTTGAGTTAACATGGCTCCTAGTCCCGTGTCACTTGCGTCAGTTTCGAGTTGAAATGGATGGTGAAAATTGGGACATGCCAGTATTGGTCCTGTTGTTAGTAATTTTTTAATTTTCTCCAAAGCCTGTTCTTGTTCTGCGTTCCATTTCCATTGTACTCCTCTTTTCAGTAACGTGTGTAGGGGTTCCATTATTTCTGAGAATTTGGGTATGAATCTTCTATACCACGATGTCATTCCAATGATTCTTTGTAACTGTTTTACATTTTTTGGTGTTGGGAATTCTAGGATGGGTTTTATTTTATCTTCGTCCATCAGTAGTCCTTTTTCGTTTACTATGAATCCCAAGTAACTTACTTCCGAGCATCCAAATTCGCATTTTTCTGGGTTTATTGTTAATCCTGCTTGGTTTATTATTTCCAGAACTATTTCTAAATTTTTCAAATATTCTTCGAAGTTTTCTGTTACTATAATTATGTCATCGAGGTAGCAGAATACATTGGGTTTTAAGTCTGGTGTTATTATTTTATCCATTAAGCGCTGGAATGTAGCTGGAGCGTTTGTTAATCCGAATGGCATTCGTTTAAATTGGTACATTCCTTTTCCTGGTACTGTGAATGCTGTTATTTTTCTTGATTCTTCTTCCAGTGGTATTTGGTGGTATGCTGAGCGTAGATCAATTTTTGATATCTATCTTGCTGACCTCAATGCATCTAAAATTTCTACCATGATTGGTATTGGGTACAAGTCTTTTTTCGTTAATTTATTTACTTTTCTGAAATCTAAGCAGAATCTATATTTTCCGTTTGGTTTTTTGATCATAACTACTGGGTTCGACCAGTCGCTATTCGAGGGTTCGATTACGTCCTCTTCCAACATTCTATCAATTTCCTCGTACATATACTCTCTTACTTTGGGCGAGACGTGGTAATATCTTTGTTTGATTGGTTCGTGGCCTTGTACATCTATTTTGTGTTTTGTCATGTGTGTGGGTTCGAGTTTTTTTCCTGTTTTGTTAACCTTTCTTTCGATTAATTTTCTTAATTGCTGTTCTTGATTTTCGTTTAGTTCTATTATTCCCTCGCATTTTTTGTTTTCTGTTTCTTTTCTTTCTTTCGATACTTTTTCATTCTTGCTTCCTTCGTTTCGTTCTTTTTTTAGTTTTAATTTATTCTGTTTTTCCTTTTCGGGTTCCTACTCTATTTCATTTACCATTCGTTTGTCCCCACGCTTGGCTTTTGTTTTGAGAGCTGTTTGTACTGCCTTTTCTTTTTCTAAGGGACTAGAACTAGGGACTTCCAGCTCTTTATTTTCTCGTGAAATCAGACTTTTCTGTCTCCCTGGTATTTTGGACCATCTTGTGTTCATTATCTGGCCGACTTCAGGTAGGGTATGGTTAGTTGGGGTACTAGTGGGTATTTCTCCCCATTGTAGGTTGTTTGCTGGTCTTACTTCTTGATTTCGCAACTTTATTTTATTTCTTACTCTCGTTCTTTCTTCTAGACTCTCCTTTCTTGGTTCTCTTCCCTTTCCATCCTCGTTCCATATCACTCTGTTTTCCTTTGGGTTTGCTTCTATTTTATATCTAATTTGTGGTTTTTCTGGTAGCCACCAAATTTTCGTTTCGAAGTCTAATTTCAATCCTAGCCTTTCCATCATGTCTGTTCCTAGGATTCCTATAGATCTTAGTTCTGGTACCAGTCTAAGTAGCAAATATTTTTTAACGTGACCCACTTTAATAGGAATCAATACTTGTCCTGTTATTTGTAATTGCTGGCCGTTTGCTACTATTAACTTGTCATTATTTGGTTTCTTAACTTCGTAATCTAATTCCTTTATTTGTTTAAAAAATTGTTTGCTAATATAGGAGTGGGTTGCCCCTGTGTCTACTAACATTTTATATTTTGTGTCTTCCCACTTAATTATTATGTGAAATTTAGTTTCGTTTGCGGCGTCGCTGTCCGCTTCGATATATTCGGGCGATATAGTTTGGTATTTACGTTGGCTACTACTCGCCCCTAATAGCCTTCGTTTGCGTTTCCCTGCCTGTACTAACAGTCCCGTCGCATATGTCCTTTGCCTCCACAATTATAACATTTTATTGGTTGTTGTGCCGTACTATTTTCGTTTTCTTCATTTTGTTTCCTTGACACGGTGTACTCTGGCACACTTGGATTTAGTTCAAATTTTCTATTATTCCTTCCTTTTTGGTTATCGTCTTCCGCGTTATATGTTAGTCCTGGCCATTTTGGGATGCTTTCTATTTGTTGTCTGTTGCTGTCTTCAAATATTTGATTTTCCTTTCTTCCGAACCATTTGTTTGGATTTGGGTATCTGAAACTACGGTTGTAGTTAAACTTTGTTCTGTTTAGGAATTCATTATTATCTCGAGTTCGTGGGTATGTGTTTTGACTTTTTTGGTTGTTATAAAAATATCTTGTGTCATTGTTCGCGTACCTTGGTTGGAATTGTAGTCTATACTGTGTGTTTTGTAATTCACGCCTAAAATTATTCTGTCTTTCATAATTATTTTCATAGTCTTGACTATGTTGTTGTTTCCGGTTTCTATCTTGTTCTTTTCTTTCTTTTGTATAATATCTGTCGTTCCCGTCGTTTTCTATTATTTTTATTTGTTGTCCCTTTATTCTTGATTTTTCCATTTCAGCTTCCCACTCTCTTCCTACTTTTTCTAATTCTGTAAAGTTTTTGAATTAGTTTCTTGTAATGTAAATTTTATATTCGAGTCTTAGATTCTCGTAAACTTTCTTCAATTGCCATTCCAAGCTGGGAAATGGTTCTAATTTCTCGAATAACTGTCTCATTTCTATTATGAAACTGTGCATTTCTTGGTTTTTCTTTTGATTGCAACATTTTATTTTGTTGTGAATTATTTCTAGGTATTTTTCATTTAAAAAGACTTGTTTGAATTCTTGTATGAAATTTTCCAGGTTATGCCAATTTCTTTTATTTATTTGGTACCAACTTTGAGCCTCTCCTATTAACACGGCGTCTAAATTTTCGAAAGTATCCTGTTCGTTGATTTTGTATCCCCTTTTAAACCTTAATAAGTTACTCAAGAAAATTGTTGGACTGTCATCTGTATTGTTTCCAAATTTAACATGATTTGGAATCGTGTTTGGACCATTCCGTATGGGAAGAGCGATGCCCGCATTGCTTGTAATTCGTTGTCCTGTATGTTTTCATCGCTTAGATTGTTATTTTCTCTACTTTGGCCATCGTATAGTTCGACTTGCGCCTCGTTTCGTTTATTTTCTAGAATGGTTAATATCTCGTTCCTTGTTCATTTTCGGGGAACCGGTGTTGGTAACTTAAACTTATTTCGGTCTTGTTCGTTTTCTTCTGTATTTACGTTTTCTGACCCTTTGTCCGGTTTTGTTATTCTATTTCTATTTACTTTTATTTGGCTTTTTACTGTAGGGATAACTATGTTCTGTGCGTTGTGCGTCTCTACAATTTTATTTTGTTTACTTTTTAAGATTTGTTCCATTTTCTCTTTTAATGGCTCTATTTCTACGGTTAATTCTTGAATTTTTGACTTATCGTATTTTTGTTCTTCGTTTTCAATTAGTGTTTCTGCTTCTTTCCAAAATTCATTATTTGTTTCTATAAACGAGTCTATTTTGAATGTTCTATCTTCTTCTTTCCTTTAATTTATTTCGTATATGCCTCGCCCTAATTGATCCCTTTTTAACTTTTCTTCAATTATTCTTTCGATTTCCAACCTTTCTTTATCTAATTTTTCCATTTCCCTTTCTCTTACTTTACGTTCCCTTCTTAAGTAATTCAATTCTGTTTCCCGCAATTTAATTCTATCTAAATCTACGCTTTCTTCTTCTAATATCCGCCAATAACCTACCGTATTTTCCGTATTAGGAGAGAGCATGCCTTTGTGGGTACTATTTGTTATTTCTGTGTTTTCGTTGTGTTTCTGTAGTGTGTCCTTGCTTTGTCCATCTTTGTCACGTGGTCTTGTAATTGTCTCTATGTTACGTATTGTGGCTTTAGGTATTGTACCCGTTTTGTTGGCATGCTGTCTCTCTCTAACCTCTATTTCTATTCTTCTATCTTTCCCTAATTCTACCTCTTTATTTCTTATTTCTAATAACTCTACCTCTCTTTTATTATTTCTCGCTATTTCTCTATTTTCGCTCTCTTCCCCTTTTAATTTACTCTTCGATAATTTATTTTCCAACTCTATCTCCTTTATTTTTTCATTTTCGCCTATTTCTTTTTTATTGGCCATTTTTCTGTTCTTTATTTTTCCTGACCTTAATTTCATTAATCTATTTCTATCTTACTCACTCGTGATGTCTGCTATTTCTCTTATTTATTTTATGGTCACTTTCATCATTTACTTTACTGAATTTTCCATTACTCACTTTATTTATCACTTGGCAATTTTTACTGTTAACAGTGTTTTCTCGGCTGAAGGACTTTGTGGGTTATTTTGGTTGGGCGCCAAGTTTGCGACCGAGATCGCGCACTGAGGGAATGGAGGGAGGGGACGCCGAGAAAGGAATACTAAATAAATTCGCGTATTCGCACTAAAACTCTTTATTTGCACTTACAAGGATCCGACGACCAAAACGGGGAATCCGACGCACCGCTCAACAACGCGGGCCAGCAGACAGTCACCGGCGACGGCACGCGACCGCAGGGCATGCCGGGCCGGGTTCCCCCGAATTCCGGTCGCAGGGCTGTGTCCCCAAGGGGCACTTATGTAACTTTGTTACAGTACATTCTAGTTCGACATATTTCGATATAGTTCGGTTCAGGTCGGAAATGTCGGAGCCTCAGAGAAGTCTGTTGGACCCAGCCTTGCCTGAGTCACGCTCAGTCAGGGCCAACTGACGTTGGGTGTCTGCTCCTGTCGAGAAGCAACCATGGGGGTACCCACAGATTGGGATTCGGTGTTCTTCTGCTAGGTCCCTGGTCTGGTCATTCGTGTCAATCTGAAGTTCAGGTACAGTAATTTCAGGTCGTCCTGAAGCCATCGGAGTCGAGGTCAGTCAGGAGTACCTGACTGATTCTCAGCCCATGCTGAAGGCCGGCCATAGAGACACCCATCCGTTGGCGTTCGACCTGATGACACCAGGTCGGGAATCCGATGGTCATCCGGGTAGAACTCGATCAGGGGCACCTGACGTCGAGCTTTACGCTCCGCCGAGGACTCATCATGGAGGCACCCATGTATTGGTACTCGGCGCGAGGAACCAATCGGTAACGCTCGTCTAGGTACGGTTCGGAAGGTGTTGTGCTAGCTCAGCCCGAGCAGCACCTAGTCAGCGGCACCTGACGCTTGATGTCAGCTCCCACCGGGTCAACCATGGGGGCACCCGTACGTTGACGCTTCGTTCAGCTCCACCAGCTGTGGGACGGTCGAAGTCGGCGACAGTGTTCCCAGATCGTGGAAATTAGCGGCCCCCACCACTGATCCGTGTGGATCCTCACACAAGCAAACACGGCGTGTCGGTATGTCTCCACTTCCTCGCTTCGATTCCAACGCTGTCGTCGGCTGTTGATCTGAGATCGAGAATTATGTTTCTCTCGACTTAGTGTGAAACTCGCGCGAAGCAGACGAAAAATTCAAAATGACAAAATATATAATTTAAGATATTACCCTTATTTTTTAGATATTTTCAAAAAAATTCATTTAAAATGAATATCTAAATATATATGTAAAGGGTTTTCCAATAGGGACATAACAATTTTATCTATGAATAAAACACAGAAATATTTGAGATATTGGGTTCAAATTTATTGTGGGTGTAGTGCAAGCATTACATTTTATGAATGAAATTCGATATCGGTCTTTGAGGTCGTCTAAAGTTGCTGGCTTGTTGGCATAGACCAGTGACTTGATATTGCCCCATAAAAAGAAATCCAATAGCGTTAGATCGCATGAACGAGGCGGCCATTCGACCGGACCATTTCTCGAGATAACACGTTTACCGAATTTGCCTTACATTAAATTGATTGTGACGCGTGCTGTGTGGCTAGTGACACCGTCTTGTTGAAACCACATATCGTTGATGTCAAGTTCATCCAATTCTGGCCACAAATAATCTTCCAACATAGCACGATAGCGCTCTCCATTGGCGGTAACATGACGGTCGTTTTCATCCACGAAAAAATACGGCGCAATCACACCTCCGGAATGAAAACCGCACCAAACAGTCACTTTTTGCGGATGCAACGGTGTGTCAAGAAGTACATTTGGGTTTGTTGCTGACCAAAAATTCATCCACTATAGCATGCACAGCCTGTCGGGCGGGACGATTCTTACGGCCGAAAATTGGAGTAAGCGCTCTTAAACTTGCGACCACCGACTCAGAATCTCGGTAGTAATTTTTAATAATTTCCAAACGTTACTGGTTCGTGAACTTTACCATGATGAAAATGTTGACTTTAACTAACGTTTTGACATTGCCAGTTCATTAAAAAAGTTTAAGGGTGCGTTCATATAAAGATACGAAATTGTTATGTCCCTATTGGAATACCCTTTATAAATTTTAGAATGATTTAAACACTTGGAAAATCATTTTCTAGTGGAAATTAAAGTCAATGAAAATTTAAAGTTTTAAAACATGATATCAATATCTAAATCAACAGGTGAACCTTTAATTTCCAATAGTAGTGTATGATGCGTAAAGAAAGGGTTTGAATATTTAAAAAAAGCATAAATTATGCCTGCATTCGCATACGAATTTGCACATTGAGATTTATTTGGCGTGAAGTTAATTAGACAAACCATTACTATAGAGTATAATAATTTGGAAACAATGTATAAAATTCGTTACATTTTTACATGATAATTTAAGTATATACGTGTATATGTAAGGTTTGAATATTCAAAAAATACATAAAGTATACCTAAATCATCACACGAAATCGCACAATAACTTTCTTTGGTATAGATCAAAATTGACAAATATCATAATAATAAAATAATTGGAAAATACTTTCAAAATACGTAACATTTTTTACATAACTTGATAATATAAAAATTAAGACACTTCAATTATAGCTAAAACTACAGGTGAACTTGTAACCTGTAATATTGTAATTGTCATGTGAAAGATGTTACGTATTATACATAAAATTTTATTTCAGACATATTTTTCAATTCCAAATATTGTAGAGAAATTACAAGGTGTAATTTTGTATACAAATTTAGATATATTTTTTTTTTTTATAAATACTGAAACCTTTTATTCACAGTTATAAAATGAACTTCAAATTCAAAAACTATTATGTATTTCAAAAACTTTTCAAAAAACTTTTTATAGTGTTTTTATGTGAATGAAATTTTTTTAAATGTCGCCTCATACCAGAAAAACCCTCCTGTATAATTTCGTATTTAAATTTAGATATAATTGACGTATCGTTTGAATATTCAAACACTCCATTTTTTAAAATTAAATCTCATGTTTTATCATATTTTGAAATAAAACATTCCCCACATAATTCTCTAATCAAAACAGTTAATTTACAAAGATAAAAAATATTTAAATTGATATCTTGTTTTAAAACTTTAAATATTTGTTGACTTTAAATTCCACTAGAAAATGATTTTTTAAGTGTTTAAATCATTCTAAAATTTAAACAAATATATTAAAATACTCATTTTAGATGGATTTATGTGAAAATATGTAAACAAAATAAGGGTAATATCTTAAATTATATATTTTGCCATTTTGAATTTTTCGTCTGCTTCGCGCGAGTTTCACACTACGTCGAGAGAAACATAATTCTCGATCTCAGCTCAACAGCCGACGACAGCGTTGGAATCGAAGCGAGGAAGTGGAGACACACCGACACGCCGTGTTTGGTTGTGTGAGGATCCACACGGATCAGTGGTGGGGGCCGCTAAGTTCCACGATCTGGGAATACTGGTCGGCGATATACTCTTATGGGAGCACCCATTAGGAGAGATATCTCCATGGCATCCGTCTAGAGCGTCACTCCAGTGTGACCTAGATCGCCGGTCCAGTCAAACTGCCTCATCTGGGTCCTCCGGCTCAGCTCGGCGGTCGGTGGGGGTACTCAGGTGAGCAACGGTGGTGGAAGTACCTCTCCAAGTGTCGCGGAAGGGAAAACTGCGGCGCTCTGGCTATATATTGTCCATTACACCGTATCTAATCGTGTGAAATAGTATATTACGTGCCTAGGCACACAATGAGGGTTATTGCGCGACGAACGACAATGCTTGCAGGAGATAGAAGCCAAGGCATAGGTGAGGCGTAGTCGAGGTGTAGCCGATTCGTAGCTGAGAGGTGATCAGTACTGCGAGCATTTTAAGCGAGTCTCTTAATTTCCCGAATTGTGTGCATTGGCACGTATTCTATTTTATGTTACTTCGGTGCGTATACGAGTTTTTATGCGTACACTCGAATCTAATCTAGTATTGTAGTTGTTTGCGGCGCTAGTCATTACACTTAATATTTCGTGTCTAGTCCCGGCCATTTTGATTTTATCGATCTTGTGTAGTGGTAGCGTGTTGCAATAGAGCATGCGCAGTTCAATTTTTACATTTCATTCCTCTGTAGCGCAATACACAACATTGCGTTACTCTTATCTGTAGCGAAAACACGAGTTTACGTGCCGGAGGCACATAAAATGAATTTTCATTTCCAACCATGACGGCTGCATTGCCTGTCGATAAAGCGAGAATGTTTTCAAACAAGATTTGAAATTTAATCAAGTACTTTTGCATCTCTTTAAATAACCCTTTCTTAGTTGTGTCAGTCGTGTCAAGTAAAAGTAAGCATAAGAGTTCTGTCCTGACATCCATGGTTTCTCCGAAAACATACCAAGTCCGCAAAGTCATCCACTTCTTCCTTTGCACAGGCTCGGTAAGTTCATAGATGTGCAAAAAAAATTTACAGTATTTTGAACTTTTTACGTGACTTTCTTTTTCATAAGGGTTATAAATGCAGCAAACC
Source organism: Diplolepis rosae (assembly GCA_030998225.1). NCBI lineage: Eukaryota > Metazoa > Arthropoda > Insecta > Hymenoptera > Diplolepididae > Diplolepis > Diplolepis rosae. The sequence goes on from JAPYXD010000700.1 coordinate 1,697,221, forward strand.
GTAATTCTCCCACTTTCGTGCGAATCTCCAGTGTTAATCCTTCGGGCAGAACAAAGTTGCATCATAAGGATGCAATGAAGTAATAATGTATATCATCCGCGACTTCATTTTCTTTGTTTTCAACTCCCAGGATATGCATTTTTGCATGTCTTTCTACATAACCTTTGTCTGCAGCACATGAAATAGAAGAATCAGGACAAGAAAGTTTACATTTGAATGATAATAGCTTACTTCGGTGTGGATGCAACAAACTTTTTAATAGTGGATCTTTCAGCCACTAATACAAAAAAAAAAAAAAAATTTCTGGAGCTTGTCGTGTTACTCTTTTTTCGAGTGCCATTTTTATAACTCATGTGCTTCGGCGTGCCAAAATACCAATATTTTCTGATCTTTTACAATGTAGGATCTAATATTTTTGTCACTTGTTTTCCACGTAACTAATGTAGCGTTTAAGACCTCATTTTCTTTATTGTGAATAAAATTTGCATCTTGCAATTTTTGGGCCATGTTAAAAAAGGCTCAGCTCGACAAACAAATCAAATAACAAGAATGGAAATTAGTGGCGCCAATCAATCGTGAATAAGAAGAACAGAAAGGCGGACCTGCTTTCTCCCTGTAATGCAGTAGAGAGTTAGATTATTTCGTAGGTTTGGAATACTTATTTTCAAATTGAATAGCATCAGAAGTTCGACGATTTGGATTAATTTGTAGAATTGAAATAATGAATTCTTGATTAAATACCGCCAGTTTCGACAAGCTGGATCAATTTACAGGATTCGAGTTAACTTATCGACAGGAGTGAACAAATAAAATTTCATCGACTCCAAGCCATCGACAAGCCATAATTTTTATAAATTTTGACCTGATGTTCCACTCTCAATATCGAAAAAAGACTTATCATGAACACGTGGTCAATTATTATTATGTCTAACAATACATATAATAGTATCGGGAAATACAAATATCAAAAATAAAGAAGCGTTGTATGTTCGATATTTCGTGGCATCCTTATCAGTGATTCTTTTGAACGGATCTGAGACCAAAGACCAAATAAATATTGCATAAATTTATGATTTTTTCAATGTTTCGAGTTTAATTTGTCATCTTGCATACTGTATTTGTCTTTGAATTCGTACGTACACAACATTTACTTACCTGATCGATACACAATTGTTTAAAGAACCTAAAAGAAAGTGAGCACTAAAGGGATGAACATCCAGTAGATATTGGTAATATTGTTTCAGATAATTTACAATTATCGGAAATATCAATTGCCTGAAATCATCTTCAAGTAACGAACATCACAAACTCGATATTGGTATATTAGTTTCTTTTACGGTCAAAAATTTTCAATTTACGTTCATGTCTTCAATTATAATCTATTAAATCTTAGTACAAATCTCACTTTGGAAAATTAATAAACTGGTCCAATTTATAGTTAATTTATCACATAGTATTTATGTTTGAGTACTCATCATACATGTATACTCATTTTGAAATATTTATTAGAATATATACAGAGTGGCCGCGAGTTGGTTGCAGAATAAGGCAATGAGTGCGAGTGTAATAGCAGTATGCCTTCGTAAAAGTATGTCCTTCTCGCACTCATAGCCTATTCTTCAACTCGCTCGTGGTCGACCCATATATATATATATTTATATATATATATATATACAGAGTGGGCACGAGTGGGTTGCAGAATAGGGAATATAATTGGCAGTAGTTTAGTATACGAAATACCGCCCAACATGCACTTTCGCTATTCGAACAGATCTTCTTCAGGCGTTTTTTTGAAATTCGCGCCAGCTCGAAAGAGGTCGTGCATGTCTTGCGCATGTCTGTTCTCTTTTATCTAGGTCGGTAATAGTGAAACCTGTCCATATTTAATTTTAAATATGGTACAGGTTAGGTTTTCAAATGTCATTTTTGAAAAAATAGTAAAAATATTAAAATTAAAAGTGTCATGTTTTAAAAATATTGTCGAAAGAGCGGCAGAATTTTAAACAACAGTGAATGAATTTATTATTCAGAGACACAAGTGTAAATAGTTGAAAATTGGAATCAAGTCTGACAGCAAGAAGCTCACCTTTGTAGTGTGTGATAAAAAATATAAACTTTAAACAAATAAAGAGCTTTGTTGCTCTAAAAAATTGATAAATGAGAACAGGAATAATTTATGGCATGGAGAATGGTAAGATTTTAAATTGTAAATTGTGTAGGTATTTATGTTTCTTATAAGTTGCAGTAGCAAAAGTACATAAATAATAATGTAATAATGCTTTGAAATATCTTAAAGCCAAACTTTATAATTTATCATTCTGAACAAAATATCAAAACACTAACTGATGTTTATATAATCAAATCCTCGATAGCCATTGATTATTGTAAAAATTGTTCCCAGGACTAGAAGAAAGGTTTTAAAATTCTGCAAACTGGCTCAGGAGTCTAAGTTCATGTATTCTGTTAGTTCTTATACTAAAAAGTTGTAAAAAATTATTTTTACAGATCTTCAATACTCATAGCGGCCGGTCTATAGTGGCCAAGTTCCAAATACACACAAAATATCACATAAATCCTTGACTGTAACTAAAATAATTGCTCTAAATTCTTCCAATTTGGTTCTCAAGTAGCTATTCCTGTCTCTCATCAGTTCCCAAAGCTAAACTTTATAATTTGTCATTTTAAAAAAATTTCAGATAATGATCTTCGGTTATCGAGGATTTGATTACATAAACATCAGTGAGGGTTTTTGAAATTTTTTTAAAATGACAAATTATAAAGTATAGCTACTTGAGAACCAAATTGGAAGAATTTAGAACAATTATTTTAGTTACAGTCAAAGATTTAGGTAACATTTTGTGTTTATTTGTAACTTGACCACTCTAGAACGGCAGCTATGAGTATTGAAGTTTTGAAAAAATGATTTTTCAGAACTGTTTGCTGTGAGGACTGATAGAGTATGTAAATTAGGACTACTGAGCCAGTTTGCAGAATTTCAAAACTTTAATTGTGGTCCCGGGAACAATTTATACAATAATCATTGGCTATCGATGATTTGACTCCAAAAACACCATTTAATGTTTCAACATTTTTTTAAAATCACAAATTATACAGTTTAGCTGTGGGAACTGATAAGAGACAGTGATAGCTACTCATGAACTGAACTGGAAGAATTTATAGATATTATTTTGGTTACAGTCAAAGGTTTAGGTAATGTTTTGTATGTATTTAGAACTTGGCCACTCTAGACCGGCCGCTATGAGTATTGAAGTTTTGAAAAAATGATTTTTTAGAACTATTTACTATAAGGACTGATAGAGTATGTAAATTAGGACTACTGAGCCAGTTTGCAGAATTTTGAAACCTTTATTCTACTCCCGGGAACAATTTTTACAATAATCAATGGCTATCGAGGATTCAACTCCATAAACATCAGTTTGTGTTTTGATATTTTTTCAGAATGATAAATTATAAAGTTTGGCTTTAAGATATTTCAAAGCATTATTACATTATTATTTATGTACTTTTGCTACTGCAACTTATAAGAAACATAAATACCTACACAATTTTAGTTCTTAAATCCTTTATTTTTCCCTCTTGCTTCATTTTTGACTCTTTCTGAAAAAGAAAAAAAACATTTCACAAAGTAAGTGTCTCTTTTCATGAAAATCATTGTAAGTGAAATAAAAAATACTTATCTGAATAGCCCGTCAAATAAAAAATTTTTAATTTTTTTTTTAACTTCATTTGAAGTGAGTAGATATTTTTCTGAAAATTTGAAACATATTATTGTAATTGAAAATTTTACATTAAAATGATATTCAATGTTTTTTATCATAGAGATTTTAAATCTTACCATTCTCCATGCCATAAATTATTCCTGTTCTCATTTATCAATTTTTTAGAGCAACAAAGCTCTTTATTTGTTTAAAATTTATATTTTTTATCACACACTACAAAGGTGAGCTTCTTGCTGTCAGACTTGATTCCAATTTTCAACTATTTACACTTGTGTCTCTGAATAATAAATTCATTCACTGTTGTTTAAAATTCTGCCGCTCTTTCGACAATATTTTTAAAACATGACACTTTTAATTTTAATATTTTTACTATTTTTTCAAAAATGACATTTGAAAACCTAACCTGTACCATATTTAAAATTAAATATGGACAGGTTTCACTATTACCGACCTAGAAAAAAGCGAACAGACATGCGGAAGACATGCACGATCTCTTTCGAGCTGGCGCGAGTTTAAAAAAAAACGCCTGAAGAAATCTTTTCGAATAGCGAAAGTGCATGTTGGGCGGTATTTCGTATACTAAACTACTGCCAATTATATTCCCTATTCTGCAACCCACTCGTGCCCACCCTGTATATACTCATGTATATATTTATAGTGTGTTTTTTTAGCTGCATGAGATCTTTCAATAGGGATAACTTTTAAATGACGTTTGTCAAAGTCGCATTCCTTTGACATCTGTGTTCAAAGTTTCAAATTGTGGAAATTTGTTCTCAAAATCTAAGTTCCGTTCGCGAAACTTATAGAACTTTTCGTCCATTTTATGGTCGACATAATCGACCTTCTGAGCAGGCTATTCGTTCTATATAATAAATGGCATTTAATTTACTTTCACAAGAAAATAAAAAAAACATTCCATTGATCTTTCAGTGTTTTATTTCAATTTGAAGTTCTCAAGCATTAAAAAAAACACCCTTAATATATTATATTAGAACATTAGTTCTGTACAAATTTTAAATAAGTGGAAAATGTTTGCTGTTGGTTTGACTATACTAAGCTTTCAAATGTTTTTGAAAGCCAGCGTGTTTTATTTTCATCTACATATGCAGCTCTGTTTCACTTAAGGCATAACCTTTCTAAGTATTTGTCTTATCTTTCGATTGAAATAAAAAATTAATTTGTATACTGATAGCTCGGTAATTTGAATATTTCTATTAAAAAACGATGTAAAGAACTTTGCCAGGGCTTCCATAGTCAGGTTCGCCTACTTTGACCTCCGATTGTTGTTCCAACCCCAGGACTTCCACCATTCGAGAAAAGTAGTCGTCTGTTGAATTCTCTCATTTCGTAATTGTTGTTTCCATTATTTTTTTCTCTTACAATACAATTATACTTATTAGAAGTAAAAGTCGTTTCTTCCAATATTAGAGCACAATTACTATTTGTATCACTATCCGCACCTCCATCTTGCAAATTATTTACCAGCAACGGATGCTTAGTAACAGCATAGTCATCGGCTTGAAGTAACAGCGAAGGATTTCCTGAAAATTAATAGATAAAACGTTATTCAAAAATGTTGAAGCGTAAAAAATGTCTTAATAAATAAAGTTGCAGCCAGTCGTTTCAACCTTCAACCTAGATTGTTACATGGACTTTTTAGATGCGTGTTTTTGTAAAAATGACATTTAACTGTTACACATGAGTCCCTTTATGATTCATCAGGTTAGCAAATTTATATCGATTTTCTTAATGTAGAGCTGGTCAATTGGTAAAATATTGTATCTATTTTGCCTACTGGTAAAATAGTTATAGTATGTAAAACACTTGATTTAACCACATTTCTTACCATGAAAAACAAATATTAAGCTTGAATTCGGCTTGAGCGTAACATGGTAAAATGAAAAAAACAGCATATACAATTTTAAAAAAATGTACGAGTAACCATTCAAAATTTACTAATAAGTGAATTTTCTTTGGAGATGAAAATAGCAAACTCAAAAGTATCTAGGGAATTTCAAGTACGGAAAAATATAAAACAAAGTTTTTTGTTTGGGATTTTTGTCAAGGGATGTCTGAATTTCACCTTATTCAAAACTTTAATTTATGCTTGTGAGTGTGAAAGCGTGTTGAGTGCGTGTGTTAGAAAGTAAGCGATAAGAGTGTCAGTGTGAGACTACTCGTGAACCGCGACGGATTATCGTTGCCTATCAAACCTTTAATTAAAAGGACAATTATTCAAACTCTCTTTAATCTTAATTTACAAGCATTAAGTGAACTACTCTAGGTGAGAGTCAGTCCAACCTAAAGGGACAAAAGTTTAATGTAGTGCAAAAATAAACAGTTCATAACAAGACGATTAAATCATCATTGTCTACCTTTTCCGAATCCAGCAATCTCTAACGAATAATAAGGAGCTATTGAAATTAAATTAAACATTTAGATATGAAATTTTCTAGCTTAAAAACAACGTTCCTACTGTAAAACTTTGGGTATAATACTTTTGCATGGTTTATTTTGTAGAAAAATTTATTGAAGTAGAACGAACGGAAAATTGAAAGGTTTATTTGGAAATCATACAACAAAATGTTATTCTACTTCCACGCCAGTGATCATTCTTCCTGTACCATGTGCTGACATCTGTACTTACAGGATATGTTGAGATTAGAAGAAAAAATAGACCTTCAAAAGTCCAAAAGTTTTATAAAAGAAGGGTATTTTCTATTAGACATTCTGACAAGTTGCGGGCAGGGTTCTGGCCTGATATAATCATTGAATAGATGCTGATGAGAACCTCTTTCTAAAGTAAAAAACTGATAGAATTCTATATAAGTTTTTTTTTTTTTAAATCAATCGAATTATTTAAAAGAATATTTTTTCAAAATTGATTGAAAAATCAAACTTGCACAGGCACGACTATTGATTTTTCAATAATGTACTTTAACAACTGGCACTCCTGCTAACTTCTGTGAGTATCTTAAAATAATGTTTCAACGAATTGTGAAATAAATTGCAATTTAAATCAGTAAACAAAGTGTGCACTTGTAACTTCAATAAATTTCAGTTGGATATGATTTTTTTTAAGTTAGAAAAGACTAATTGCAAACAAGAAAACGTAATTGATTATGATTAATATAAATTCTGAGCAATTCAGATTAACCCTTTAAGGGCCAAAATGGGATAAACGAAACACCGGTCTTTTAGGCCGTGTAACTTATGCTATTCGCGACTGAAAAAATTGAGAGGAACATATTTTTGAAGTTCAAGACGTATTTTTTGACCAATTTCAAGAACTTTTTACTCTTGGTGATTTTCGTCATAAGTCTATTTATTTCAGGAAAAACATTCTCAAAGATCAAAATAGTATCCGATGTGAAATACCGCGTATCGACATATTTATCGATGTAAAGTCGTGAACAAAAACCCGAAAAAAAATCCTCGATCTCCAGTGCAATTCATGAATGAGAGAAAAAGCGGGAGAGATATAAACATACAGACGGATAGAATCTTTAAGGTCGATAGTGTTAATAGTGTCTTCATTTCTGCGAAGCTTTTCTCTCATGCCGGCGTAGTAGTAGTAGTAGTATAGTAGGCCTGTATTCAATCACACGCCTGCAAGAGGCCTGGAGCACACCCGCATATTGAACATTTTTATATAAATGTAATATTTTGATTCAATCTGCGGGTGTGCTGCAGGCATTTTGCAGGCGTGTGATCTGAAGCAGGCCTACTACAGGCTTGTTGCAGGTTTCTAAACGACCTGCAGGCCTGCTGCAGTCGTAAACGATTTTCACCCGGGGTTGCCTCTCGATATCCAATTTTTCTCAACATCGCCTCGATTCGATCAATCGAATATACTGCGGTACTTTCGAGGATATTGAGAATTGTTTTTATGAAAGTGTTGGATTTTAATATATCTCGATGTATTTTAAATGATCGCCGAATTTCAAGTATCAGCTGGAAATAGTAACTGTTCTTTTAGTCAGTACTTAGGTGCCTGTACAAGCCCAGGCTAATTTTTATTGTACTTTTGCGCACCTCAGTCCAGGTATAATTTTTAGTTAGTCTTCTGAGGACCTTTGGCAGAGTAACTGCGTTTTACTCAGGTTCCTTAGTTCCTTAACACATAACTTTATGTATTCTCAAATTCTATCAAATAAATCAACTGTTTTTAATAATCGGAAGTGTTATTTCCTGTAAGCGATAATTCTAACAGGTTATGGGCCCAGCACGCTTCCACTGTGCCATGATTTATTGATTAAATTTCAAAAAAAAGATTTTGAGATACTCCGCGTGTGTTCAAGCGAATCGGCATTAGTTTCGGTGAAAGTGTCAAGTTTGCAATTTCCTCATCATGGCTAATAAGGAAATACTAGATCTCACAAAACTGGACGGATCAAATTATTCCATGTGGAAATTCGGAGTAACATTTCTTTTACAAGCAAAAGAACTCACGGGTTTTGTGGATGGCACAGAAGTTGAACCAAATAAAGCAACTGCATTGAATGATTGGAAAGCCTGGATGAAGAAATCATCACAAGCAGCAGTGATTTTACTTTGTTCAGTTGAAAAAAATTTACATCCAAATTTAATCAATTGCAGCAAACCAGATGAAATTTGGAATAAATTGAAGAATCTGTATGGTGATACAAGTGTAGACGCGAAGCAAAACGCTTGGGAGCAGTTTTACGCCTTTCGAATTAACGAGGGAGAAAGCATCGCCATTCAAGTTGAAAAATTAGAAGCCATTTGTAAGAAACTGGATGATGCTGGGGAAAAACCTTCGGAGACAGCTTTCATATCGAAGCCCTTAAACAGCTTGCCCAGCAATTTTTCACTATTTCGGATTGCCTGGGGTTGTACGCCAGAGGCTGAGAGAAAAAAATCAAGTTTAATTGCTAGGCAGATTAAAGAAGACAAGCGTGTATCTGAAACTGAAAGTAGCGTGAACGCACTCGCTCTTCAAGTTCAGAGAACAGTTTTGAATAGTGCAGTGAGAAAAGAAAGAACGAAGAAAAATATTCAAGACTTAAAGAAACGAACAAAGTGCTTGTTTTGTAGAGAAAAAGGTCACTAGGTGCGTGAGTGTCCTAGAAAAGGTGACAACGCTAGTGTAGTGAATAAAAACAGCAGCAGTGTGTCAAAGACAGCGTCAGCGTATGTGTGTGATGTCACAGCTTTTTACTCAAATACTTCTGATGAAGATGGCGAAGTGTAGATCGCAGATTCGAGTGCTAGCATGCACATGACGTACCGGAGTGATTTCTTCTCATCTCTTGAAGCCGTCACGGAAGATCATTTTGTCAAGGTAGCAGATGATAAAATTTTAGCAGTGACTGGTAAGGGCACAATTATCATTCAAGAGGAAATACGCGGTTCATTACAAGAGCAAGAACTTAAAAATGTTTTATTGGTACCCGGGTTAAAGCAAAATTTGTTTTCAATCGGAACAGTCAGTAATAAAAATTTTTTATTCCACGCATATAAAGAAAAATGTCAAATACGCGACAGTAATGATAAGCTATCATCAATCGGTGTGCGGTATAAAACTTTGTTCCGAATGCTATTCAAAGTTAAGATTCCTATCGAGTGCAATGTGGCCCACTTAAGAATTAACTGAAATTCAGAAAAACAGCTCTGGCATGAGCGAATGGCACACGTGAATATTTGCGCAGTAAAGAATACGTGTAAAAATCTTGAGTTATGCGAATTAAAAACTGGAAGTTTAGATTTTTTTCTGTGAAGCGTGCATTATGGGCAAGCAATCGCGTAAGCCACATACGAGTTCGAACCGTGCAAGTAGTTTTGGACCAGGTGAAAAGATTCACACCGATGTATGTGGACCGGTAAATATCGAATCACCGCGTGGATCAAGATACTTCATATTGTTTCAGGAAAGTTTATTTTTTGCGTCGCAAGTCTGAAGGTTTCGAAAAATTTTCGGGAGTACGAAGCACTCGTTTCAACACAACTAGGAAAGAAAATTAAAGTTTTGCGATCAAACAATGGGAAAGAGTACACTTCGGGGGAATTTTGGGAGTACTTGAAAAGGAAAGGTATTATTCATGAATTCTTGTCTGCTTACATTCATGAGCAGAACGGTCAAGCCGAACGGGCGATTAGGACAGTTGTCGAAAGTGCCAGAACGATGCTTTTAGGAAAAAAAGTAGAAGATAAACTTCGGACCGGAGCAATTAACACCGCACGTTATATTCTAAACAGAATTATTTTACAACTGGGCGAGACGAAGACTTCCTATGAAAAGTGGTTTGGGCATAAGCCACAGGTAAAGCATATGAAGGTATTTGGAGCCGAAGCATAGCTTAATATACCGAAGGAAAAGCGTACTAAACTCAACCCGAAAAGTAAGAAAGTTATCGTCGTCGGTTATGAGGGTGAATCCAGCAATTACAGACTGTGGGCCAATGAGGTTTGTAAAGTTTATATCAGCAGCGACGTAGACTTTAACGAAAACAGCTGCAGAGTCCAGGGCGTCAATAAAACAAGCAACTTTTCTATTGACATTGATTTCAAGGTTGATGAAGAGCCACTAGAAAATGAAGATAACATCGCAGCCCCTGAAAATATTGAACGTGAGCAGATTTACGATGAAGCAGCAATAGAAGAAGACGATCTCCAAGGAAGAAGATTAAGAAATCGAAATCTAATTCGTCCGCCTGACCGTTTTGGAGTTCCCGTTGCTTTTTTCGCCGATGTACTACCGACAACTTACAACAAAGCTGTAGCAAGTCAAAGTGCGTAAAAATGGAAACTTGCCATGAATGAAGAAATTCAAGCACTGGAAGAGAATAAAACATGGACCCTGTCTGAGCTGCCACAAGGTAAACGTGCGATTGGCTGTAAGTGGGTTTATGCCATCAAAACAGATCCTAGTGGAAACATAAAAAGATACAAGACGAAAATCGTAGCAAAAGGCTTTTCTCAGCGCGAAGGTATTGACTTTTTTGAAACTTTCGCACCCGTTGTTCGATATGAGTCAATAAGAATGTTATTAGCAGTCGCCGCAGAACGAGATTACGAATTCATGATGTTCGACTTAAAGACTGCTTTTCTTTATGGGGATCTACATGAAGATATTTATTTGGAGCAACCACCAGGATATATCAGTGAAGATAAAAGCAATCAAGTTTACAAATTACATCGGAGCCTTTATGGCTTGAAGCAGCCCCCACGTTGCTGGAACGTAAAATTTGTCAGTTTTTTGAACAAATTCAACTTTGTGAACATCGAAAGTGACAAGTGCGTTTTTGTGGGAATTGTAAAGGGGTTTACGGTGTATTTAGCGTTGTATGTAGATGATGGACTGATAACGTGTGAAAATAAGAATGCGATCGATGAAGTGCTAAATTTTTTGAAGAACAATTTCAAAATTACTGTAGACAGCGCGTGTGATTTTGTAGGTTTGGAGATCAAGCGTGATCGTGAACAGCGTTCGTTAACAATTTGTCGGTCTAGTTATATAAAAAAATTGTTAGATAAATTTAATATGACAGATGCAAAACCATCCAGCGTGCCTGCAGAACCAGGCCTGTATCTCAATAAAAACGACTAGGGCGTAAAAAATTGTGAAGTAAAGGATATACTTTATCATGAAGCAATATGCTCTCTCTTATTCGCAGCCAGGGTAAGTCGTCCTGACATTGAGTTTGCAGTTAACTACGCGATTTACAATTCGTAGATTGTTACGATAAAAAACACTGGGAATTTGTAAAGAAAATGTCTAGACACGCGAAAGTCTAGAAGCGGTTTTGTATTTATGTTAAATGGCGCACCAATATCGTGGTCCAGCCAACGACAAAGTGTTGTTTCGCTATCTACCGCCGAATCTGAGTATATTGCATTATCTCATGGTGCAAAAGAAGCGGCTTGGTTGCATCGTTTTCTGAATGAACTAAATGCTGGATGTAAATCGGTTAAGATTTTTGTTGACAATCAAGCTGATATAAAACTATCAGGAAATTCAGAACATCACAAGCGATCAAAACACATTGATGTACGATTTCATTTTATTCACGACATTGTAGAGAAGAAGCAAATCGAAATTGTTTACGTTCCATCAAAAGATCAATTAGCAGATATACTTACGAAACCATTAGCTAAACAGCAGTTTTGTTATTTGCGGTCAAAACTAAATATAATAGACCATTCAAAATAAGTGGGAGTACAAGTTAGGTGCCTGTACAAGCCCAGGCTAATTTTTATTGTACTTTTGCGCACCTCAGTCCAGGTATAATTTTTAGTTAGTCTTCTGAGGACCTTTGGCAGAGTAACTGCGTTTTACTCAGGTTCCTTAGTTCCTTAACACATAACTTTATGTATTCTCAAATTCTATCAAATAAATCAACTGTTTTTAATAATCGGAAGTGTTATTTCCTGTAAGCGATAATTCCAACAGAAAGCAAATAGTCTTATGGCAACAATTACCAAGAATAAAAAGTTCTTAAAATTGGTTGAAGAATACATACAAATTTTTTCGGGGTGTTTTGAGCAATTTTTCGATTTTCCAAAAATAATGCTATTTGCAAAATTGAAAAGTTTCTCGAAAGGTATTGAAAAAATTCAGACGTATTCTTTGAGTGATTCTAAGAACTTCTTATTCTTAGTAATTTCCTCGGTTTGTTTATATTTTCTGACAAAAAAAATCCTGAATGTATTCGTGAAAATTTTGTAATTCAGGCGCCATTTTGTAAAGACCAAAGTGAAAAATTAATCTCTAAACCACACCTTCTTAAAGTTCAGACATTTATTCCACCGGTTAAAAATGTTCCAGGTCGTTGACAAACCGGGAAACCTTTCAAAACTCGCTTTCAAAAAAAAAAAGATCGAAAAAATCGTGCTTTTTTTTTTAAACTTTTTTTTTCATGATTTATAATTTTTTAGATCAATTTCGTATTCACCGTTGGAAAGGGCACGTCTTGAACTTCAAAAATATGTCCCTCTCAATTTTTTCAGTCGCGAATAGCATAAGTTACACGGCCTCAAAGACCGGTGTATCGTTTATGCCATTTTGGCCCTTTAAGGGTTAAAGAGCAGAAATAGCTTTTTCTCTGCAAATACTTGAGGTCATTACCCTGCTTAAAAAACCCCTTAGAACCCGATAGAACCCTGTCAGAACATGGGTTTCTACCTGAGTGTAAACGGAGTTGTACACGGTTTTTACAAATGGGTCCAGCCCTGGGTTTTATCCGGTCCTAAGAAGGGTTCTAAAGGGTTCTAAATGGATACAAAAATTGTGCAATTATCGGGGTCTACACGCCTTGGAACCAGGTTGTACCCGATCCTAAGAAGGGTTCTAAATGGTTCAAAAAATTGTGCACCAATCAGCTTCTATATGGGTGTCAAGCAGGTTCTAAGAAGGACTTTAAAGGGTTCTATGTGGGTTTTATGCGGGACCTGAAAATTTACCGCGTATATGGTCTTAAACAGGTGTTAAGCAGGTTGTATCCGGCCCTAAGAAGGGTTCCATATTTCCATAACAGGGTTCTATACGGAACCAAACATTGTTACGCTAGGCCCTTTTAGACACGCAGATCGCATGGCCAAATTTGTCAATCTATGTCAACGCTATGACCCGTTCAGACCCTGTTAGACGCCCATACTGTTGATCCGAGAGATCCCTGATAGAACCATGGTAGACCCGTTTAGACATCCGCAGCGCACTGCCAAATTTATTAACCTATGTCCCCACTATAACCCGTTTACATCATGTTAGACGCTCATACCTTCGATTCAAGAGATCTCTGATAGAATCACAGTAGATCCGTTTAGATACCCAGAGTACACTTTAACCAAATTTGTCAATCTATGTCCCCGCTAGGGACCGTTTGAACCCTGATAGACGTCCACACCTATGTTCTCTTAAATACCTGATACAACCACGCTAGACCCGTTTAAACACCCAAAGTGCACTTTGGAAGAATTATTTTCATATAAATGGCGTTTTACTCGGTTCCAACCATGGTTCTAACGGTTTTTTAAAGCAGGGTACACACTGTGTTGTTTTTCGTCAGTGATATCGATAGTGTTACGTCATCGGATTAGAGCAGTACTTGGAAATAATATACTTAAAGGGGATTTTTTCCAGTTTCTCGAGGGGATACTCACTCTCAAATCAATGTAAATAATGAAAAAGAATCACTGTAAATAATGACGGCGATACGGAATCAATGTGAATTTAATGTACCTCGTTATTTACGGAAGGATCAGAAAGAAGCGAAGATAAAATAAGATATTTTCCTTAACTCGAACGGAAACTTAAGGAAGAGAATGAAAATAGTGTTCGGAACGCAAATAACGTACGGAATAACTAGCATACTAGGTTGTTCAAAAAGTTTTGTAAGCGAAAATGAAAATACGTTTTTTTTTGGTGAAATCACTTTTATTACTCGGTATAATCTCCCATAAGATCAATACATTTGGTCCAACGGTCTTCCAACTTGTTTATCCCATCATGGAAGTGACTTTCTGCAAGGCCTGCAAAATACTCCTCTACGACGGCTATAACCTCTTCGTTTGATGAAAAATGCTTCCCACGAAGGAATTTCTTGAGGTGTGGTAACAGCCAGAAGTCAGAGGGAGCTAAATCAGGCGAATAAGGTGGATGCTGAACAAATTCGTACTTTAATTCGGTTATTTTAGTTATGGTTTTTTGATCTATGTGAGCGGGTGCATTGTCTTGATGAAAAAGGATTTTTTTCTTCTGCAAATCGGGTCTTTTTTCACGAATTTTTGCATCCAATTGATCCAAAAGGTTACAATAATATTCAGAATTTATTGTTTTACCAGTTTGGAGATAATCCACCAACAAAATCCCTTTTGCATCCCAAAAAACTGATGCTAACACCTTCTTCGCCGATTTCTAGACACGAACTCGCTTCGGTGCCGAAGTGCCTGGTTCACACCACTCCTTAGCCTCTTGTTTTGATTCAGGATCATGATGGAAGACCCAAGTCTCATCCATAGTGATGAATCGACGCAAAAAATCCTTTTTATTCTTTCCAAAACGCTCCAAATGTTGCTCAGAAAGTCGCATTCGAACGTGTTTTTGTTCCATTGTGAGCGAATGCGGCACCCATTGTGCACAGAGCTTTCTGAAACCCAAAACTTCACGTAAAACATGACTCACACTGCCTAATGAGATGTCTAGGGCTTCTGATAAATCTCTCTCGGTCAATCGACGATCTTCCAAAACCATATCCTGTACTTTTGCTATAAATGCTAGTGTTTATGCACTTTTTGGACGTCCTGAGCGTGGATCGTCTTCAACGCTTTTTCGACCACGTCTAAACTCTAAAACCCATCGATGCACAGTTGGAAATGAAGGAGCAGCTTCCTTTAACACTTTCACCATTTTTGTATGAATTTCCGTTGCTGATAAACCTTCCAAAACAAAGAATTTTATCACTGCACGATATTCGGTTTTTTCCATTGTACAAAAATACACTGACACGTCAACTTCAAATGGCTTGTAAACAAACAATGAATTGACAGAGTGGAATGACACTTTGGGTATGTTCATATGAAAGATGAAATCTTAAAATGGCGTAGAAATTTTGGTTCTTCTACTGCTCTATAGATGTCGCTTTCAAAACTTTTTGAACAACCTAGTAGTTTATCGCGCTGGCTCATAAAGCGAGCCTGTGTGTGTCCAAACGAGTTCGACGTGACGTCGCAAGGCGAAACAGTAGATCTACGTCGAGATCGACTGTGAGAGCACATGAGCAACAACAGCGAACGCGTTTTCATATTTGCAAGGTAAGTGAATAGTTCTTAGTTATAGAAGATTTCTAATATTTTAAAGGGAAAAAAACGTGGTAAATGCAATGGCTGTGTGTTTACTATAAATCTGTAACACTTACTATTTTGAGACAATCACATTCTGATTTTACAGATGCTTGATTTGAATTTTGAGTAATTAGTTAATTATAATTAATTTTGTAAAATATTTTACGTCGAAAAATAAAGCAAAAGTCACAACATTTGCTGAGGAGTAAGCAATAATTACTAGATTTCGTGCATTTGTTCATTCGAATTTTACATTAAAATATAGAAACAACGTGTCTCAAACACTACGGTATAATGAATATTAGCACGAGGGTAGTCACTGCACGCGGTAGAAGTCAGATCATTGCACAGTGCAATCACTGTATTCACATTGTGAGTCATCGCGAGTTTTAGTATGACATTTTCAGTTAAAGCGGATAAAACGTGTCAGTTTTTTAATGTCAGTAAGGTAAACGTTAAATTTTAACGTTTACACTGATTCGAGAGTGAGTATCCTCTCGCTGTTTCTTCCACCATACTTCATCCGCCCGTCCGAGAACACAAGTTCTTCAAAGGTTCAAAAGTATAGTTTCCGCTTTATAGAACATACTTTTTATAATCGACTCTAGCATCGAATTCTGTACAGTTTGCATCTTCGCTTTGCCCTTCCCTCCACAAAAAAAAGTTCACCAAAGCTTCACACGTACACCGATAAAAAAGATTTTATTGAATCAAAGAAAACTATTTGTTTTAAGGTAGTGTTCATCCACAAAAATTAGACCTCAGGCAAAAATAGATAATTTTGCTTTCAAGAATAGCAATATTATTATTGAAGGGCTGTTTTCAACGAGAAAAGATTATTTTACATGAAAAAAATTAGAAACACAAACAAATAATTTTATTAATAAATTTTATTTTTGACCCAACTTTTTTTCTTATCGCTTCTTACCAAATTTTAAAAAATTATGCGATTCAAATAAATCATGAATCATTTTCTCAGAGAAAAAATTTCCCACAACTTCACCGTTCCTGATTTTTAAAAATAAATTCTTTGATCGCCGAAACCATTAAAAAAACATTTTCCAAATCGAAATTTTTATAAACAAATTGCTAAATTTGATAAGAATTTATTAATTTTCGAAAACTGGAAATGGTTAAGTTGTAGGGAACCTTTTTCTTGAAAAAGTGATTTGTAATTTATTAAAATCGCATAATTTTTTAAAATTTAGTAAGAAGGGATAAGAAAAAAAGTTGGGACAAGAATAAAATTATTTTTCCGTTTTTCAAATTTTTTTCATGGAAATTAATTTTTTCTCTTCAAAAATAGTTCTTCAATAATAATATTGCTATTCTTGAAAGAAAAATTATTTATTTTTTCCTGAAGTCTAATTTCGTGGATCAACTACCTTAAAAACTTTATGTAATTCAAAAAATTCCTTATTTGAATTAAATAAGAATTGTTTGATTTAAAAAAGTTTTGATTTGCTTTGAGAGCATGCGACACCTAGGCAAATAGCAAATTTCATTGATTTTAAGTTACATCATGTTTGTGTCCAAAATGTATACTCTTTTGTTTTTAAAATCCGGGAATCTATGGGGGATATTTTTTTATTGTCTGAAACAAAGGTAGTCTATCTACGTCCGTTTTCAGCTTCTCTACAATTTCCCAAATTTTGAGAATAAAAATGAATGTATTTTGGGCACAAAGACGTGGAAACTGAACCATGTTATACATATGAACTTGCTACTTTTCTCAAGTATCACATGCTCTTAAAGATACTTTGTTTGAATTAAACATGTTATAATTATTTTGAATCAATTAATTTTTTTAATTTAAAAATGTCTGAATCATATAATTTTCTTTGATATAATCAATTCTTTTGCCTCATTGTATAGTTTGTGCTATGTACAGTATACTACTTGGAATCAGCTGCAGCATCGAATCCTTAAAATTGGTAATGATATTATCACCAGACGTAAAAATTCGACATCGTGCCATCGCCGTGACATCGAAATCGCCGGGAAATAGAACTATCGATTTTCATTCATAAGTTTAATAGGTAAATTTCAACAAAGAACCACACTATCAAAATTTTAAGTGTTATTTTTGCGCCATTTATTCAGTTTAGTGTCATGTTACCGAAATGTTACCCAATTCGGTAACATTTTGGTTCACGCGTCCCGCCAGGGAAAGTTCATCCAGTTGTAAAGAGCTAAGACTTTTCTTGGGAAAAAAGTTATGCAACAAAATCAAAATATTCCTTGTTTTCTCATTACGAAGGCCGTCTATTCTACATGAAAAAACTTTTCATAGGAATTTTCACTGAAGTATTTTACAATTTAGAGAAACGCGCATCACTCTGAGAATATTTGTAAGTAAAATACTATCCTTCTGAAAAATAATATACTACTGAACAAGCATAGCGTTATTCTAAACTAGACATTTTTTAAAAGAATTTAAGACTTGTCAGCAAAATCTTACCAGAAGTTGCCGTGATAGTCGGTAGTGTTGTACGGCGTACGTTGCTCTTATTTGTCAAGTCTATCTGTCCTTGAGAGAAGGTCTGTATGTAAGTAGTTTGCTGCAGTTGAGGTTCTCGTAATAATCTTATTTTCTGTATCATCTCTCGAATTTCATAACGTAGAATTCCCAAAAAGCATAGTTTAGTAAAAGTGATGACGCAAAAACCCAAGACAAAGAGGTGATCCGCTGTTTTTCTCAACCAATCCATTAAGTATTCTTCACAACCCTTGGCATAAGTTGGCTCACAGATCTCAGTAAAATTTGAACTTGCTTCGCAGCAAGTATGGGGCCAGCGAGATCCAAAATCTTGTGGATCCGTGACACCGCAACAAGAAAATTCCCTTTGAAGACGATCCCATTGCTCGCTAAATCGCGGCTCCTTATAATAATCTCCCTGAAATGAAAAGTTAATATCTCATCCACAAAATGAATTAATGAACACATTGTTTGCGGGATATTTCACGCGCAGCCTTGAGCCTGGCGCGGGTGATATTTTAGCCGCCGCGTAAGAAATTAGACATTTTTATAAAAACCCGTATAAATATGGGACCTGACTTGCACCAGCAGACGATGAAAAACGGATTTTTACATGTCCCGCGAACCACCATTAGTCCAAAAAAACGGATTTATCCGTGTCCCGACAACAATGTGTTAAATAACAATTATTTTGAAGTAAAGATATCATCTGTAAGTCCAATTAGAGTAATTGTAATTTCCAATTCGTCCTTAATTAAATAGAAACAAAATTTGCACTAAGGAAAATGGATATTGAAAATTAGGTACTGAAATTTTTAATAATACCCCACAAGATATAGATATAAAGAAATAAAAACTAATAAATTTGCCGGGAATGTAAAAGACATTCATTGGTGCTTTCAGTTTATACTATAAAATCCACATATACACTAAACTATCAAAGCCGAATGTCATGTTAGCATGACGGGAAAAGATTTCAATCTGAGTTTGAGCATTTTTGGTGTGTCATGTGATTTTTCGGAATTATATTGTGTTAAACTTTTTGGTGTAGTGGATTCAGCGTTTTCAGTGATGAATTATAGTGGTTCCAAGAAAGTATAGACACTGTACTAGGTATCATCTAGCGTTCATGAACGACAAACGTGATCTACCTTGTTTTTCATAAAAATTGCATAGTTAATGGAAAGACGAAGCTCAAAGATCGGAAAAATTAAAAAATTGCTGCAAAGTATGGTTTATAGTGTCGTTTATTGTGTGAAAACTTTCTAAAAAGTCGTTAAAAATGTCATCTTTTAATATGATATTCTCTGTCATATTACAATGGCTAAAAATTCAATCTCGATATTTTTTGCTAAAAAGAATTAATTTAATTTGAATCTACAAATACAGAAAAAAAATTTCCAATTTTTATTTAAAATTTTGCGAGATTTACTTCTAAAGCAATTTTCAAGCAAAGCCGAAAACAATTCACACATTGAAATTTTTTAAAAGCCCCATTCCTGAATTCCTGTCGTCAAATTACTTGAGGGTATGACAGGAATTTTTACCGTTACATTCTTTGAAAACCTCATTTTTGTACTCCTATAGGTCAAATTATGTTAAGATATGTCAAAAATCTAAGATCTAGAATATTATAAAATAAGTTACCTGCAAACGCAGCCTTAGAATTGGACGCAGTTCGTCACGCATCTTTTCAAAACGGAAGACCCAAGCAACACCGATCAACGCGTCACCGAAAAGAAGAACCAGTAATAGAATCCAGTAAGCATGGAGGAGCCGTGCACTAAGACGTCTTGCAGCAATGCAACCAAGAAGTTGAACGAGACCCAGTTGAATTGCCAGAGCAAAATAAGCATACAGAGCAGTGGGGTCAAATGCTCGTGGTACCCCCGGGATTAAGTGACGCCGAGGGTCTCCCGAGAAGAGAAGCGTTCGTGATATAGCCGCCGCGAATCCCACTGCGCTGCCCAGCAAGACTAAATTACAGGCATATATCCATAGGCGATAATATCGCATCGCGATGCCCTGGGTTGCAATGCGGTTTTGCGACTTTGCCGGTGTTACGCTATTATAGCTAATGCTGCTGCGGCTTGTTGAAATAAACTTACCGATATTATTATTATTGCTTGTGTTATTAGTAATATAACTGCAACCGTAGTTGCCTGAATTGATGATAGTATTGCAGGTGGAGTTTTTATATTTACTGGTACTGTTTATCGTCTTGATATTACTTAATACTTCAATCTCCAACAGAAAAAAAAGTGGCAGCTCACTGTTATTATGTTTCGCTGTCTTTAGGTTCTCCGTCAATTGGGGGGTGGTGAAGCGTTGCAGCAGCATTACCGTCATACTATCAAACCTTCCTTAACACCCTTTTCAGCTGATATATTTCCGAACTTTGGTTCATATAGGTACTATACAAGATAACGCAGCATCTTCGCTTTTAGGGATGAAGGTTCTGATGCCAAAGTATCTTAAAATAGAAAGACAGTTAGAAATATTAAAGAGATCTAATGATTCCTGAATGAAAAATATTTTAATCAATGCCACATTAATTACGCAAAAGAACAAACTGAAGTACAGTCTGTTCCACAAGAAAAGGTACGCGTTTACTCGGAAAGATTTGAAGAAAACCTCATTTTTCTTTTTGGCACAAGAGTGCGCATAAATCACTAGGGCGAACTCACCTAATAAACCGTCCAATCGCCATTTTTCTGGATATTGGCCTGGCATTTTCTGGGCATGCTCTCGACTAGTTTTTCGGCATATTCAGTAGGTAGAGAGCGCCATATCTCCTTAATTCGTCGAGAACGCTGTTCCAGGGTGGATGCACGCCTTCCTGCAAGTTTCCTCTTCACGACACTCCACACATTTTCTATTGGATTCGCATCAGGAGATTGTGAAGGCCAGTCAAATGTCGTGATACCATTTTCCGCTTTCCAGGACATGCAGAGGTGACTGCGATTTTTGGAGTCGTTGTCCTCTTGAAGGATCCAATCCTTATTGTTGGCTCCAAACATCTTCTCTGCAGATCTCAGAAGGCCATGTTCGTAGATTTGAAGCATTTTTTGAGCATTGAGGTTCTCAGTAAAAAGCTCTAAACAGCCAAAACCGCGCTGGGAGAAGCATTTCCAAACATGGATCTTTATGGGGTGTTTAATACTTTGCTGGAGGAAACGCTCACCAGCGGCTGACCAGGCACGTTTTATGGGAACCCATGCCCAGAAGGACGCTTCGTCCGAAGAAAGTATTGTACATTGGACCAATCGCGATCAACATTTTCCGTAGCCCATGTCAAGCGTTTTTCCATGTGAACCTCTGAGTGCAGGGGTTTCTGCCTCGTGGGACGGTACTCCACTTTCGCCTCAGCTAATCTGCGTCTTATGGTGTTTATACTAACGTGTAGTCCCTTCTCCGCTAGCTTAGCTATAGGTTCACGCAGCCAGAGAGATGGGTTGCGCTTTGGCTGCAGCTGAGATGAAAGATGTGGTCCGCGTGCATGGCTGCACAAAAAAACAGCTTCGTAACGTCTAGCGTAGATAGCACTCATAGCTTAATGTTGTGTAATATCTGACACTTCGAACAAGACTGAAACAAATCGGTGGTTGAGCTGTAGCCCTTCGAACGTACAGTCAGGACATAAAAGAAAGGAATAAAAATCTTTGAAACTTTCTGAAAACGCGTACCTTTTCTTGTGGAACAGACAGATTTCAAGTTGTCAATTGTATTAGGAATTTATATTACAAATAAAATAAAATTATTTAAACTTAATTATTATTATAATTAATATTATATTAATTAAATAATTGGAATAAAATAATGAATCCTATAATATTATCTTAATTTAATATAATTTAGTTTGACAATACACTCAAGTCTCGCTTGCGTTTGTTACTTCAATGAATATTGTAGTGAATGAGTTTTAAACTCATTAAAAATAAATGTTAATCAAATGAAAATTTGAATGTTACTTTATTATCCTAGTCTAGAAAAACTTATCGGACTGTTTTTGCATCTTTATTTCGGCAGACCATGACTGGGGCTATAAGTTCAAATAGGTATTCTATATGCGCTATCTGAGATGAGACAGTATCCTGAGAAATTGCATTTGTTTCGAGTTCGAAATTATCGCACGATAAGCATGTAAAATCTGATCCTGCACGCATCAGGTTGAAATTACTGTCCTATGAAATTATACTATTATATGAAATCTCACTAAATATTGATGCTCAAAAGCTTGTACCACATCAGTCAAAAGACAATTGACAAAATTAATAAGTTTAGTTCGCGCAACTTTATATTTATTTAATATTCTGAAATAAAATTCCTCCTGGTATACCGAAATCACGAAATCATACAAAATGGACAATTGGTTAAGTCGCTGTCAAAGTCAACAAGGAAAAAATCTCCTACTCCAATGGGCGCTGTAGACAGCAGCCTAAGACTGCTTTACACTCCTGCACTGAAGTTGCTTGCTCGCTTTGCACAAATAAGGCAGGAATTTCGAAATGCATGATCACTTTATGTAAAACATTTAAAACAAATAAAAAACTTTTCTTATTAAACATTTAAAAAAATTCTCGATACGAGCGACATCACAATGTTATTCACTAGTATAAAATATTCTATTCTTAGAAAAATAATTATTACTGTTTTTTAATAAAATCTAAAATTCCATTAAATAAAGTATTTTTTAAATCAACCTCATATATTTAAGGCTTTAGTACATGATATCGCTTTCTTCATGAAAATTTGTTTGAGCCAGCGAGAAGTATGTACACTCCGAAAAGCGCTCGACCGCAAAGGGTTAATGTAAGTGGTTGTGGGAAATAAGGATCCTCTAGGTAAGGATGGGACAATGTTCCCCCACTGAGCCCTCCGCCATGACAATTGGATCGGAAGTGACGTCATACGCATTCTTGATCGTTTAAAACAACAAAAGGCGCACGTTTTGAGGTTAGTTTTAGGAGCGAATACACTTTCCCGTATATAATATGCATCACAATGTATCAGTTATGATGCATATATCATAATTAGATACTTATTAAACAAATATACTCACATTCGTTATAAATTACTAAACAAAACCATAACCGCTAAACACTTAACCGGAATTCTCCAACAAACTTCGTTCGACCAATACGTATTAGGAACCGGGTTTGTCGCATCCTTCCCTAAAGGATCCCTAGTGGGAAATAAGCACAAAAGAGGATGGAAGAAAGAAAAAGGAGAAAGGGGTTTTGGGAGGTTGCCCTTTTTTGGTACAAATTTCATTTTGAGGGTTTGAATTGTTTCGAATTCTTGAAATTTTTAATTAAAGTCGCAGCACAGTTTCTTCAACAGGGACCAGTTGCGGTTTGCCTTTCTGGCACTTCACGCACATCGCACTTCACCGCTTCCGGTAAAGTGACACATTCGGATTTTAATTCTTTTTTTATCATTTTCCAGCTGTATATAACGATACGGGTTATTATGCAATTCTACGTTATTATTTAATTTAATTCTACACACTTTTGGGTGCTGTTTGTGCAGTGCTGCAGTTATTTTCTACTTTGCACACGCAAGCTTCTCATTATTCTTTTTCTGAAGTGATAGATGTTCCATCTCAATATGCTTCAAACTCCATTCAATTCTTCTACTATGAGACGGCGCAGCCTCGATCCTCCGCCTTTTGCGAGGAAACGGAAGCGAAATCCACGGAAATAGGATCGCAATAAGAACCAACAGGTTCACACGAAGCTCGCACGAAAGAATTGCGAGTTTTCGTTAAGTTTTTCCGCAATTAATGATTTACTTCCAAACCGGAAGTGCATGTGGCACGAACGAGGCGATCTGGTTTTCACGGACATTTTCGTTCGTACTCTCAGCGAGCGCCGCACTAACCTGTGGTTGCTGCCACCCAACCGATCACCCAAGTTAAGCAGCTGTGTGCCTGCAGGCTGGATGGGCGTCCCACATCCATTTCTTTTTTTGTTCCATATTTTACCTGTTTTATTTTTACTTTATTTATTGTCTTTCCTTTTTTTTACAAGTAAGCAGCTCATTTATAATAAACAGAAAATAATTAAATATTAATAATAAATAAAACATCTGGAGACTGCGTTGAGCAACTTATATTGTACATTACATAATTATTATGCTGGATATTACACTATATGATTATATTATATTGTACAAATGTATATATTATATGATTGTAGTTTTTTTTACGTAAAAATACAAACGCGAATCGGAAATTTAATAAATTAACATAGGTTTCATAAAAGTATAGATCCTGTGATTAACCAGTAACGTGCCAGAAGAAACGGCATGGGGGAAAAACGTTCTCCTCGTTAACGCGTGACATGCCTTCTCGCGTCAGCCCGTGCAAGTTTTCAAACGCCTCCACCAGACGTAATTTGCGACCTTTTAAAATATGAAAAATATCGTAAGAATCGCGAAAACGTTATCTTTTATTTGACACCAATCTCAACGTCGAAAGCGGTCTGGAAAGGGGTGAAAACATCGGATATAAATTTCACAATTTATCGATTAAATTGGACTAGATCGCAGTCGCTAATTGAGGCGCGCGCATATTAATTAAGGGGGAAATTTATTAAAGAGGTTGAAAACCGAGGTAACGTGCTCGGTTGCTGATCCTCGAAATTCATTCCAGGCGCGCTGCCTTAAAAGGTGAGATCACGGCTCCAAACCGAGGCCTTTTTTTCTTTATTCGAGATCTTGGGCTCGAGTATGTTCACCTGCATCTCACGATCAGGTGAACAACTTTGAGAACCGGATCGTTTATGTTTCCCGGCCCCCCCTTTAAAGCTAGGGATTTTTTGGATCTCTTTTTTTTAAAAATAACGATCGGTTTGTTTTTTTGTTGTTGGGAAATTCGCGGTGGGTTATCATTTTATTGTACGCAATAGCGAGCGATAAGATCGATAAAATATACTGGATCATGGTCAACTCGGGATGCGAGTATCCGTGGGCTCACAGTAAGTGAGACTCGGAGAAAACTCCCAACCTCGTAGATTCTTGGCATCGAGCAGTGTCGGAGCCCTGAGGGCACTTCACTGCCACGGCGTTTCCTTTTCTTGATTTTAATCCTGTTAAGTCAACCAAGGTCCAGTACAGTTTTGCCAATTTTAATGGGAGGAAAAGCAAATGATGAACTCGTCGGGAGCATATGCTCATTATTTCCAAAATTTGGGACCGACACACTGATGCTTTGTAAATAGTAAGATTTTTTAAATTTAGGGCGAATCATGGGTTGGAGTATTTAAGAAATTTGTGGGTTGAATTAACTGGCACAAAAAAGCCATTCCAGGATCCAAAAGGTGAAACAAGTTTATTTGCAGGAGTAGGAAAAAAATCCCCAAAATTAAAACGTGTTCAAACGGCGCAGTCGCCCGAAATTAAGGGGGAAATTGATTAACGTGTTTTTTATGTTTATTGCAGACAGAGAAAATTATACCGCAGAAAATAGAAAGTCGTGGATTTTGAAAGTAATTTTGAGCCAAAAAAGGGCAAAATTGCTTTTAAAAATCTTTGAAAATTGATGAAATTAAAAATTGTAAATTTAAAGTTTAAACTCGAACTTTAAAGGCAAAAATTTGGAGCCAAATTAGGCAAAAATAGTTTTAAAAATATTCAAATATCAAACATTTAAGAATTCAAAGAGTCGAAATGTTTCAACTAAAATATTACATTTCACTCATTGATAGGCCTTATGTTATTTCTCCTGATATACTAAGGTGTTTAATATTGACGTGATAAAGTGAACAAGAATTCATTTTTTGGGCAAAAAAAATGCCTTTCAAAAAAATATGCCTTCCAAATATTACGATTTGTCAAACCCTCCAAAATACCCTTCTGTTCCCAATTCAACTTCTTCGTTCGACTCAAAACACCTACCACACAGCCATCTCTTGAGGTATGGGAACAGATAATAGTCGCCGAGGGCCAGGTCTGGAAAATACGGTAAATGCGGTAGCGATTTGAAACCCAATTCATGCTTTTTGCCTGTGCAATGTTCAATGTGTAAGATGGTGCATTGTCATCATGAAAATGGATTTTTTTCTTCTTCACATGTGACCGTCTCTTCCTGATTATGTCAACCAATTTATCCAATGATGCAGGATGATATGCTTCAGTAATCGTCTTTCCTTTTTCAAGGTAGTCAATAAAGATTACTCCATGTGCATCCCAGAAAACACTAGCCGAAATCACTTTCACAGCCGACTGTTGCGTTTTCGGACGCTTTAGTGCACTTTCACAAGGTATAGTCCACTGTTTTGACCCTACACGTGATTCTGGAGTATAGCGGTGGATCCACGTTTCATCCATCGTCACAAATCGACGAAAAAACTCTTTCGGATTGCGGTTGAAATAGGCTAAATTTTTCTCCGAAGTGATCACACAATTGCGGCACCCATCTTGCACAGAGCTATCTCACGCACTTTCACTTTTGGGTCATTCAAAACAATATTATGGATTTTATTGATCATTTTTGGTGTAGTGATCTCATTTGGACGACCTAGACTTGGTATAAATTCCATACGCCGGAACAGAGTGCGAAGAATATTTATTGAGCTTGGCCTTGGTTTCTGATAAGGTTTTTCCACGCAAAAAATAGTGTTTAATCAATATACGAAAATCACTCTTTCCCATATTTGCAAAAAACAGAAAAGGTTTCAAGGATGGAACTTGTCAACAATGATAGTCGCTTGTTATTAGTGGCGAACTCTCATAGAAATTTCACGTCAATATCAAACACCCGAGTATTAACAGTATTGTTTATGTGACTTATGAGCTTACCCTGAGAGCTGCTCCGTCCATGGCAAAGCATTTGAAAGTATTGAAAGCTTTAATTTAAAAAAGCCTTAATGTCAATTTTAAAACCAGAAGAGCTGGGAGAATTGTAGCAAATTGTTCTATTGTAATAAAAATTAAGACTATAAATGTGTGTCCTATTTTATGGAAACGCCAACTTAATTACTATTATACAGCCTTGTTTTGTAATCCAATGAACCTTCACATAAATGCAATTCGAACACGGGATTTTTTTGTTGCACTTACTCGCAGATGGTACGCTTAGAGGGCCATTTCTAGAGCGTCAGTGCATCGTTCGAATCACGCAGAGGTCGGAGCGCTTAGTTTAACAATTAGAAAACTAGTGAACTTATTATCTTATTAACTCCAAACTTTCACAAAAATTGCTTCAACCTATCCTTGACAACTTTCTCACTGGAAATTTGCGGACGCTTAAATACTCAAAAACTTTTTAGCTTACTAAAAAATGAAAGACAGGATTTTCACCTATTTAAGACTTTGTCTGTATCGGCAAAGTTCGAAGAACGTCCGTGTCGAAGCCAGACGTCAATTTTTTATTTCTAGGCTGATTTAAAATAGTTAATATTGTCTAATAATATCGTTATAAGCTCTAATTTAGTTTCATATTTACGTTAAATTTTAAATCTCACGAAAGATTAATATAATTAACTTTATGTGCTTCCGGCGCATTAAAGCGTTTAATGCTACAGTTGAGAGTAGCGTAGTGTTGTGTATTACGATACAGAGGAACATAATGTAAAAATTGAACTGCGCATGCGCCTTTTACAATACAGCGGAGCATAATCTTATTCTCCTTCTTCTTCGTGAAGCGTTGGCACCGTACTGACAAAGCCCAGTCTATTACAATAGGCTACTACTACATAAGATCGAGAAAATCAAAATGGCCGGAAGTATTCGCGAAATGTCAAGTGAGTTGGGCGATAATCACGGCAATTTCGACCTTTTTAGATTGGATTCAAGTGTACGCAGAAAAACTCGTAAATGCGCCGAAGTCACATAAAATAGAATATGCGCCAATGCACACAATTGGGTGATTACGAGACTCGCTTAAAATGCTCGCAGGACTGATCGCGCCTCGGCTTCGTCTTGGCTTTGCCTTAGCTACGCCTCACCTACGCCTTGGCTTCGATCTCCTGCGAGCATTGTAGCTCGTCGCGTATTAATCCTGATTATGCGCCTAGGCACATAATATACTATTACTCATTCGGCAAGTGAAAAATTTGTATGATATGTTACCGCAGTCGATAAAGTGAAATATTTTTATTAATGACTTTCCGTCAAACTTATTACAATAGTTGTGCAACTTAGTGACACTAGCATATATAATGTCATTAATTTTATTATTCAATACATTTAGTTGACAAATTTGCATTTTCCAATCTTCAATTATATTTCAAAATTTCCCGCACCAAATGCTTGAGCGTTGCGCTTGAAGTCGCCTTTAGCAGAGTTTAAGGACAGAAATTATATTTAAAAGATTTTTGCGTTAATAAATAAAATTGTTGCATATATTGATTACCTTTTATCGTTAATTTTGACGTATAATAAGGATACAAACAAGTTAAATATTTATTTTGTCGCTTTTATGAGTTATCCTTCAACTTTGCGCTCTACGTTCGTTAGGGTTGTGTTTCAAAGTCAGCAGTCATTTTTGATAATTCTTGTGCTAATCGTACCCAGTTTCCGACGGTAGCACACATTGGTGCAGTAGATTTAATACACATTTCGGTGAAACAGATTTCTTGAAAACTCAAAGTGGTTTGAATTCTTATTAACCTTTATTGAATATTTAAGACTGGTATAATAATCCAGAATTCGTCGACTAAATTTCAGGTAAAGATAGCACTTTTTGTAACATTTTTTCTTAACTTGTGATTAATATGAGTAGTATATGAATTTTAATATACATTCTCCCTTGATTTTTTTTTATATGCCAATGTCAGAAATGCCTTGAGGCTCGCGAACTTTTTAAGTAACAAAGAGTTATATATAAACGTACATACAAACATCATAAAACTCTACCTGTACACATCTGAAACTAAGTTCTAAAGAACCCAGAAACAGACTTATTAAAAATAAATATTATAATTTTAATAAAGGGTGAGCTCAAACTGAGATCATGTTGTCATAACAGCCATTGTACTTAACTAAATGATTTAAATTTTATTGGGTGACCTTTGGGTCTTGCAGGTTGTTATACGCACCTTTTCAAGGTGGTAAAATAGCAAAGCCACTTGTCTTCCCAAAAACTTCAAGTCGCCTCGAGACCCTAATATTATGACGGAAAGTCGTGAAAAAAAAACAAAAGGGACGACCAGCATCTACCCTCCCTTTCTAGGTATGCACCCTCTGACTCTCACTTTATACGGAAGGCTACCAGACCCAAGCATCCCTCTCCCTACCTCCCTCTCCAACTCTATGGTCAAGCAGCCCAGGCTGGAAAAGTACAGAAAAAATAGAGGAAGCGGAGAAATGAAGACGCTCGCTTTCTCACCTACCCCTTCCCAAGACACTTATAAGGTAAGTAGCCAGAAAGAGAGAGAGGGAGTTTGCCGTAGGAGTGAGGAAGAAGGACGATGCTGGCCCAGACCTCCAAGTACATGAAAACCTAAGTACTGCGCTAGGGAAGGGATACCAATGCCCAAAAACTATACTGGAAAAACGCGTTCTCCCTCTACTAGAATTTTCCCCTCAATTTCCCTCATTATAAAAGGGCCTCGAAGCGACGATTTTAGTGAGTTGTGTCTGGAGATTGACCAGACACGTCAACCCTCTCGGGAGACCAGAGAGTAATTGTGAGGAATAAAGTGAAGTGAGTGCCTACCAACCACGGAGTTTACTTTAACGTCCTGTGCCCTGGCAGTTTTTTTTTTTTTTTAAATCCTCTCTCCCCTGGAATACCCGGGGATCTCGCAACTTTTCTTCCAGTTTTCGGCGAACCGAAAACATCCGACACTAAGTGGTTGCCCCGGGGGTACCCGGGTAAGTTCCCATATATCATTCGGGGAACCGAACGATAGCTTTCTCTACTTGCTTTCGGGGGAACGAAAGGAAGCACCTTCCCTCTCACTCCTCCTCCCACTCATTCGGGGAACCAAGGAGTCAACCCATCTTCGCACTAACCCGGGGGTGCCCGGGCGGTCATCAGCGCAGTACTTTCTCGGGGAACCGAAAAGATACCCCCCCCCTTTTTTTTTCTTAAACTACCCCGGGGAACCGGAGTATCCAATTTTCTTGGCGGAACCAAAAAAATCTTTCCTCTCCCAAAAATATCCTGTGGGGAAACCACGAGATATTCCGGTCCGACCTATCATTCTCAATCTCCCCTCCCCCTACATACCCTCCCTATTTAGCAACGTATCAAGGTGCTTAAAAGGGAGGGATACACAAGGTCTTGATGCAGTTTCTTGCTGGCATTCCATGCAGAAGGATCTACGTCCCCATGGAGGGTGATAGGAGACGCAGCAATTATTAAATATTTTTATTTTCTATAGTATTACAGCTTTGAAAACGTTGGCGAGTAGTTTAAATTTTATTTATGTAAATGGTGGTGGGTAATAAAGACAGAAGAGGACGAAAGAAAGAAAAAGAAGGAAGGGGTTTTGGAAGGTTGCCTTCTTTTTTGTGTGTTTTCGCAAGGTTTTTTCTAGTGGTGATTTTGGTCCAAATTTGGTTGTGTTTTATGTGTTTTGAGGATTCTGTTAGTTTCGAATTTTTGAAATTTTTAAGTATAAGTGAAAACAACCTTTTCATTCATACTTGAAGAAAATAATACAAATGTCTGGAGTGAAACTTACTTTTTCACAACACCTTTATTGAGAAATCCGATTTTCAATAGAGTATTTGTGAAAAATAATATTTTTCATCCCTTGTAATGCAGCATACTATTGTTATACCTGCGAGTTCTACAGCGGCAAAATCATCCCAGCACCCTTCAATAATAGTAAATAATGTAATAATAATAAATAATAAAAGAAGCATGGTATTATGATTCAAAGCTAATATTTATTCAAAATAGGATCCACTTAACTCAATACAACGTTTGGAACGATTAACCAATTTATCCGTAGACTTTTTTAAACTCCGTTTTTGGGATGTTCTTTAGCACCTGTGTCACAGCTGCTTGAATGGTTGGAACGTCATCGTAAAAAGCTCCTTGCATTGCAGCTTTCAGTTTTGGGAACAGAAAATAGACACACGGTGATAGATCAGGCGGATACGGAGGGTGGTCGATGACACAAATCTGTTTTTTCATCAAAGATTCGTTGACTTTTTTGGTCTTGTGAGGTGGTGCATTTAACTGATGGGGAACAAAACGTGCACAGACCTTTCTTTTACCCGAATCTTTAGTTAATATTGTGTAAATTGTACAGTAAGATGGATTTAATTCTTCTGCCAGCATTCTCACAGTCAAATTTGAATGGATAGCGGTTTTTTTACGTACTTTTTACACTAATCAGCACGATTTGATGCTTCTGGTCGTCCAGGTCTTGGATCATCATTTAAATCGTTAAGGCCATTTTTAAATCGTGTGAACCACGTGTAAACTTGAGTACGATTCATTCAATCATCACCATAAACTTTTTTTAATAATTCGTAAGTCTCAGAATAGTATATTACGTGCCTAGGCGCACAATGAGGGTTATTGCACGACGAGCGACAATGCTAGCAGGAGATCGAAGCCAAGGCGTAATCGAGGCATAGGTGAGGCGTAGCCGAGACGAAGCCGAGGCGCGATCAGTCCTGCGAGCATTGTCGCGAGTCTCGTAATTTCCCGAATGTGTGCATTGGTACGTATTCTATTTTATGTGACTTCGGTTCGTATACGAGTTTTTATGCGTAAACTCGAATCTAATCTACTATTGTAGTTGTTTGCGGCGCTAGTCATTACAATTGATATGTCAATACTAGTCCCGGCCATTTTGATTTTATCGATCGTGTATAGTAGTAATGGATTTCAATAGACGTATGCGCAGTTCAAATGTACAAGGCTTTGCCAGTACGGTGCCAACGCTGTACGAAGAAGAAGAAGAATAAGAAGAAGATTGTGCTTTGTTGCATAGCTATAGGAGCATGCGCAGTTCAATTTTTACATTTCACTCCTCTGTAGCGCAATATACTACATTGCGCTACTGTTAACTGTAGCGAAAAAACAAGTTTGCGCGCCGGTGGCACATAAAAGTTTTTACCGAGTTTAAAACAAAATTCAATATTTGCTCTTTGTTCCATTATGTTTTTACGACATAACCACAAAAACTACTGTCATTGAAACATGCGTAATTTTGTGACCTGCCAACTGATTTGTTTGAACTTAGTTGAGCTTGAAAGAAGAAAAATGTACCTTTCTAACGCTGCCAATGTTTAATAGATGGCGCTACGTGTTCTATGATTTAAATTCAAAGTTCGGTTATGTTCAGATCACACTGTGTATGCTATTGTTTTACGACTGCATAAGGGAAATACATTATACGTCAATGCCATTGGTAAATTGCGTAATTATTTATACAGCAGTAATCATAGAATAATTAACATATCGACAGAGTATTTACGCAATCAGAACATGATATGATACGTTAAATATCGTTTAATTACTTAGTAATGAGTGATAAAGGAGAACGCTATCCTGCACGTATGATAATAAGTAACCACATAATACCACATGTCAGTAACATGGTAACTAGGTGTACAGCTAGTTCTCAAATCACTCATTGAAAATGTTTGTCACCATTGAAGCTTTTCAATTATAGATCATCATTTACATATAACTAATCGTAGTATTATAAATCATAAATAATAATTATAATTTAAAAGGTTTAACGTTCGAACGAAATTCTTCATTAGAAAAAGGGAAATGACCAACCTCGGACTATGTAGAATTGTACTCGTATTTATTATTCTTGATAACTTTTCGATGACAATATTTCTACCTCTTCAGAATCTTCAGATCATCAAAATTATTTGATTTGAAAATTTTTTTCTCTATATAAAACAAAATAAATTTATAAAAATGTTAAAATTAATAAATATATAAATTTAATCAACAAATAAATATATTTTTTTTAACTTCATGTATTTATTAATTTTAACATTTTTATAAATTTATTTTGTTTTATATAGAGTAAACAAATTTTCAAATCAAATAATTTTGTACAATTCTACATAGTCCAAGGTTGGTCATTTCCCTTTTTCTAATAAATAATAATCAATTATAGAGCATAAATTATACATAATTATAAACTATGAATAATTAGGTGGAATTGGGTCTCGGCACATTTCCACTTACTTGTTAACCAGAAGTAAAATTGGTTGTGGAGGTTGAAAGAGATAAGCAATAAACTCAATATCAAGTAGTGATGGTTCTGGATAAATAAATATAATAATGAGGAGTCGGTCGCGGTTTCTAACAGAACATGCAATTCATCAAATTTGGTAGTCGCACGTGCCATTTACTAGATTCATATCAAGTACTTGCATTTATCACTTTTAGACGACCTACCTCTACTATTGAAAAAGTCAATTATATAAATATATATCCCAGGTTTACCTCTACTATCTGTAATTAGTTTCAAAACAAGTCGTGGTTATATAATTTACTTCTGAACCATCGTCAACGTTGGAAACTGACAAGCTACTTTTCGGTGTGTGAAAACTAAGTATCGTTTTATTAAGTAGTAAAAGCTATCCAGAAATAGCAGTTGAAATGGAAATTTTTGAAGTATTAAAGTGTCATCGTACTTAGTCAATTTGTGAAATCGGGGAAACAGAATTAATTTGAAAGCAAGTGTTGATATCTGCTTAGTTCCCTACTACATACGAGTTACGTAAGCGGGTAATTGGCCATACCAACAGGCAATATTGCATCCTTTACAACACTTCAGCTCTTGCGAAATTCATCTTTCTTTTGCAAACGCGCAGAGACGCAAAATCTTAAATATCCTGCAAAAATTTTCAGCTGGCTTTCAAAAATAAAAGATTTGAACGACAACTCTCTCTCTCTCTCTCTCTCTCTCTCTCTCTTGCCTTCTAATTTTAAAGGTACTCAAGTAATTCTTAGTTGTGTCGTTCCATAACCAAGAATTATACCAGTGTTTTATATTTAATTACCTGATAAACGTTGCATAATATTATTTTTGTGAGCAACATGTGTCCCGTGGACTTGACAAATGACAAGGTTGAAATTGGAAACTTGATTCTGATTTATTTGCATTGAAGTCTCAGATTGAACCGGATTGATTTTCAACTGA
Organism: Diplolepis rosae; assembly: GCA_030998225.1. Taxonomy (NCBI): domain Eukaryota; kingdom Metazoa; phylum Arthropoda; class Insecta; order Hymenoptera; family Diplolepididae; genus Diplolepis; species Diplolepis rosae. The sequence goes on from JAPYXD010000700.1 coordinate 1,731,324, forward strand.
TTTGCATGGATGGAGATTTAAAAAGTTTTTCGGACTGGTTTAGGAACAGATTGTGGAATATCATGAAATAGCTCTGATTCGATCGTATTAAATATCAATCTAAAATTTTCGCCAAAATTTCTTAATATCATCAAACAATATTTAGGAAGTTTTTCTTTTTGAACTGTCAGAGTTTATTTGCACTCTAATAAAAAAATTATATGTACGGTGAGTTATTTATTTTGAGGTATCGAAATACATAGCATAATACGTAAAAACCTACACCCTGGAGGTGGGGGTGCATTCGAAATTTCAAATGGCAACCTTTATTTTTTATTGCAAATTCGGATTCTACATTTAAAAATACCAAAGTTTTATTTCAAAATTTAATTTGAAAAACAAATTTTTTCACCCAACATACTTAGGGTAAATACTTATACTTATTTGAAGTGAGTATTTGAAGTTGAAACTAAGACACTTATTTGAATCGGCGGGGCACCTCAAATTATTTAAAAATTAATTTTCCACTTATTTAAAATCTAACAGTTCTTCTTGACTGATATACTTAACCTGTAGATTTTAAGCTTACTGTAAAAAACAACAAAAAATAGATAGTAACTGAAAAATGTAAAATGATCAATTGCATTTCAATGTCCTGAAGCAACTCTTCGCTGTTTGATCTTAGTTCAGATAAAATAACGATTTTTAATTATTTCCTTTTTATCTTTTGTCAAGATAGGAGGAACTCAAACTTACGTTTGATGGACTAACCTTGAACGGTGAATCACACACGCCGCAGAATTAACCACCCTTATTTATTATTTTTGATTAAAACGTGATTAATTATTATTTCGAGTTCAAACAGTCCACAATCAGAACTATAATCACCGAGAAATTTTTACTAACGTTATGTCAATCATTTCTACCTGCAGTTCTAGAGCGGTGATCTAATCGATTTTCTGTCCTCATGTCTGTCTTTTAAACATAATTCCAGAGTGAATTGTCGCTGTTTAATATGGTTTCTTTCTAAATCATTTAATCTCTTAGTTTAACAGTAATATCCATTTAATAACTAACTGCTATCGATACATTTATTAATAAGCACTATTAGATTACATTAGGTCTTCTGAGGAAGCTGACACAACAAAATGTAAATTTTTAGTCTTTCAATTCTCAATCTGTGAGATGAATAATGGAAATCACGATACAAAGATCTACCAATATTCTAAATGGTCAAGCAAGCTTCGTAAGGAGGTGATATATTCGTGCCCTTTCCCGACGTAAGCAATCTGACTGACAGCCTATGCACATTTATGAGTTTGCGCGATTGATGCTTTACCCCATGCAGACAAAAAAAGTGTGCGAGAAGAGTATTATGCTTTCAATAGTTTATTTCTGTTAATTATATATATATTTCTGTGTATTAAGTGAAATGTATGTAGGTCGTATATAGTTGAAATATTAACATTAATAACATTAATATTAATAGTGCAATTTTCACAATTTCGCTGTATGTATGTGTACTTTACACTTCCCTTTATTTTTTCATCAAAATTAAAACAAAATACTCACTCATGATTCTCCAGATACAATTGTCTTTACTTTTTACAAATGCTTACAAAAATGAACATTATTTACGTTTTGATATAACCTCATACCACCTCATACCGTTGAGTGAAGATAGGTATAGAGGAGACATCGAGGGCGTTTGAATGGTCCAAACCTTGCGGGGAAAGACGCTAGGGGTAGGTAAAGTTCCAAACCCCAACACGGGGATCGACACTTTCGAAAATCGCCAAAATCTCACGGATAAGAAGTAAGTTGTAGGAGTAAGGCCCAAACTTGTGTTAGAGAGTCTGCTGTATTCGTGATGGGTCAGGTAGTCCTCGTCAATTCAACCCTAGCTTGTCGACAAGATTTTACAAAATAGGTTTTTACCTCTTTTCCTTCTACTTCGCTCTTTACTAGTCTTTTCCTAAGATCAGATATATATTTTAAAAATATATATGGGTCATTACATGGGAGATTTACAGTCAAATTTTGTTTTTCGACGAGACGTTTTTTTTGTCTTTTTACTTCGAAAATAATTGACACGTATTTTTTTTTTCAATGTGATACTTGAAAATTTCGAGATATAATTTTTTTAAATTTGGCACTCGGGAAAATTTTTTTTTTTCCAACAGCTCACTGTAAAAGCAGTTTTGAATATAAAATGTAACCCTTGCACTTGAAATGCGCGAAACAGTACAAGCTTTCAAAAAAGTTATAGCACACATCTCGTTGTTTTTTTTGTAATAACAATATAGTACATTTTTATAAACAATTGAATTTTTTTTTAATTTGGGACTAATTTTTTTCCTTTTTTCTTGTTTCTAAATCTTTGTTGAAGTTTTTTCAATATACAGGCCAAATTTTGGAATGGAAAAATGAAAACTGTAGGTGTAATTAATTTATAAAATCTGTCTTGCGCGTTGCAACGAGCGAGCTCACACGCTGCAACTACGCTTAAGCTTGATTAGGCATGCTCTGACTCGAAGCACGTGTGGCAGTGAATGCAGTGACCGCTGTTTTAGATTTTTGTAAATGTTCCTCAAGTGTTCACCTATTTCAAATTAATACAGAAATGGCATGCTCTCGATTTAAACATGTCTGCTGAAATCTGTGTAATAAAAAAAATCATAGTGGAAAAAAGCAAAAAAAAAATTTTGCGTCTTAAGTGTATCATTTAGAGTAATTTTATCGTAAAACTTCACTTATCAATTCATCATTATAACTAATGATTCGTTTTGAAATAGTCTACGCACAATTTTGAATGTACTTACAACAAAAATCTTCCATCTCCATTTCATCTGCTTCTATTCTGCATTGTGTACAATGAACATCATCCGGTTTAAAAATTTTCAATTTTTCAAGTATCGAGGACGAAACGCGACGCAATTTTTTTTTTTTTTTGCTTTATCCCACTATGATTTTTTTTATTAAACAGATTGCAGCAGACATGTTTAAATCGAGAGCTTGGCATTTCTGTATTAATTTGAAATAGGTGAACACTTGAGGAACATTCATAGAAATTTGAAACAGCGGTCACTGCATTCACTGCCACACGTGCTTCGAGTCCGAGCATGCCTAAACAAGCTTAAGCGTAGCTGCAGCGTGCGAGCTCGCTCGTTGCAACGCGCAAGACAGATTTTATGAATTAATTACACCTACAGTATTCATTTTTCCATTCCAAAATTTGGCCTGTATATTGAAAAAACTTCAACAAAGATTTAGAAACAAGAAAATCGGAAAAAAATTAGTTCCAAATTAAAAAAAAATTCAATTGTTTATAAAAATGTACTATATTGTTATTACAAAAAAAATAACGAACAGTGAGCTGATGGAAAAAAAAAAAATTTCCCGAGTGCCAAACTTACAAAAATTATATCTCGAAATTTTCAAGTATCACATTGAAAAAAAAATACGTGTCGATTATTTTCGAAGTAAAAAGGCAAAAAAAATGTTTCGTCGAAAAAAAAATGTTGACTGTAAATCTCCCATGAAATGACCCATATATATATAAATAAAATAATATATAAAATATTTTATATCATAAATTTTATAATATATATATATATATATATAAAATATTTTATATTATAAATTTTGTAGTATAATATATAAAAGAATATATATATAAATATTAAATATATATAAAAGAACAATGTATTGAAATTAACAATTTTTTTTTTGAAATTTATTGCATATTTATTGACAAATTGTTTTCAATATTCTTTCATTATCTTGATTACAATAATGAAGACATACAGAAAATGGAAATAAATTATCAATGATGATATTTTGAAAGTTTAATATTCATACAATATAATTTTCGTTTATACAATACGGTTACAAAGTTAATATTATTCTTTATAGGGATACAATAATAATTGCTTATTTAAAGAAATTGACAATTCTCAGAGAAATTAAAATTTTAAAAAAGTATTGCTCTTAATATATAATAATTTATTAGAGAATGTAAATGACCAACTTCAGATCTGAAGTTATTTTATAGACTTTGACAGTAAGATAGGCGAAAGGGCTCTTTTACGAGTACTTATCAATTACTGTAAAGCAGCATCGTAATTATAAAGAACCATCTCTTCGATCGTCATCTATTCTGATTATAAGGGTGGAGTCCCATGACAGCGTAAAACGCAAAGCAGAAAACGCACAGCAAATCACAGGATAATTTTGAGAAGTCAGACTTCTAAAGGTGTTTAGTGATTGGCCGTGCGTTTTCTGCTTTGCGTTTTACGTTGCCATGGGACGCCACCCTAAATCTCAAATCCACCTATCTGTAGGTGCAAAGTATAGGCGTTATGAAAGAATTTTACAAAGGATTAGTAAAATCTTAACTTAGTTTTCAGATCTACAGAATTATGACATGAATGAATATTATTATTTGTACAAATACATCAATATTTTTCTTTGAATTTAAAAAATTTGATTGTAAACTAATTCCTGAAAATTATCTGACTTATTTCAATTAATTCAATGTAATTTAATCGATAGAATATATTCAATAAAAAATAAATGATTTTCCTTCTACTTTGTTCTTTACTTGTCTTTTCCTAAGATCGGAAGATACCACGGTCGGGCTTTTTTTTACAAAACAAAAATAAAAAATGAATCATTTTAACTTTATTGCATCTTTACTATACATTAATTGAAATAATTAATTGAAATATAGGGATACAATAATAATTGCTTTTTTAAAGAAATTTACAATTCTCAGAGAAATTAAAATTAAAACAAATTATTGCTCTTAATAGATAATAATTTCTCTATATAATAATATAATAATAATGTAGATATCTATATAATGATTTGTCTCATGTAGAATATCATTTGGTCGTTGAATAACTTTCGTTATCATATAATAATTTAATTACTGTACTTTAACTTGACACCCATGTAAAATATTATAATTATTGCTTGATACCACACCGCTATTTTATATTCCAATTTTTCATAAATAAATTAAAAGAAGATCTTTTATGTCCAGGAAATTAGCACCGCCATTTTGTTTTAAAAAAAAACAAAAGCTGTGCTGAATTGCGATAAGTTTGTAATGAATTTTGACGCAATTTTTGAAAAAAATAAAAATTAGGACCCAAATTTCGAAAAACGTTTTTTTACCAGCACCACCATTTTGTTTTTTTTGTGAATATCTTCATTTTTTCAAAATATAAATCCGATCTTAAGAAAAGACAAATAAAGAACAAAGTAGAAGGAAATTCATTTATTTTTTATTGAATATATTCTATCGATTAAATTCCATTGAATTAATTGAAATAAGTCAGATAATTTACAGGAAATAGTTTACAATCAAATTTTTTAAATTCAAAGAAAAATATTGATGTATTTGTACAAATAATAATGTTCATTCATGTCATAATTCTGTAGATCTGAAAACTAAGTTAAGATTTTATTAATCCCTTGTAGAAATTCTTTCATAACGCCTATACTTTGCACCTACAGATAGGTGGATTTGAGATTTATAATCTGAATAGATGACAATCAAAGAGATGGTTCTTTATAATTACGATGCTGCTTTACAGTAATTGATAAGTACTCGTAAAAGAGCCCTTTCGCCTATCTTACTGTCAAAGTCTATAAAATAACTTCAGATCTGAATAATAAATCTAATAAATTATTATTTATTAAGAGGAATACTTTGTTTTAATTTTAATTTCTCTGAGAATTACAAATTTCTTTAAAAAAGCAATTATTATTGTATCCCTATAGAGAATAATATTAATTTTGTAACCGTATTGTAGAAACGAAAATTATATTGTAAGAATATTAAACTTTCAAAATATCATCATTGATAATTTATTTCCATTTTCTGTATGTCTTCATTATTGTAAACAAGATAATGAAAGAATATTGAAAACAATTTGTCAATAAATATGTAATAAATTTAAAAAAAAAATTGTTAATTTCAATACATTGTTCTTTTATATATATTTAATATTTATATATTATAATACAAAATTTATAATATAAAATATTTTATATATAATTTTATATATATATATATATATATATTTAAAATATATATCCGATCTTAGGAAAAGACTACTAAAGAGCGAAGTAGAAGGAAAAGAGGTAAAAACCTATTTTGTAAAATCTTGTCGACAAGCTAGGGTTGAATTGACGAGGACTACCTGACCCATCACGAATACAGCAGACTCTAACACAAGTTTGGGCCTTACTCCTACAACTTACTTCTTATCCGTGAGATTTTGGCGATTTTCGAAAGTGTCGATCCCCGTGTTGGGGTTTGGAACTTTACCTACCCCTGGCGTCTTTCCCCGCAAGGTTTGAACTATTCAATCGCCCTCGATGTCACCTCTATACCTATCTTCACTCAACGCTCATACTAAATACTCTGACATTACCTCTTGACAACAACGTTCTCACTCGCACATATTTTGCAAGACAAAAGGAGATAGAAGCACTTGCGTACTACCCATCAGGTTTGCGAAGGTAAAATACCTAACGTAATTTACATGGTTTTCTACACGTAATTTACTATGTATATCACGTAAAGGTTTTCTATATGTAATTTACGTATATGCTAGACTTAACGTTTTGGCGGGCGCGCAAGCTAACCTAATTTTTGTGTATCGTTTGCGAATCTTGTCATTTCGTTAATAAATGTCAAAATTATAATTTAAACATGAGTAAGGGTGGTAGGCCAATGTACGAAAATTACTTTTTCCCAGAAAAAGATGCATTGCCCTTGAAAATGTTTTGCTAGCAGATGAGCAGATCCAATTGACAGAAGGCAAGATAGCACTTGCACTTCAAGTATGAGTCTTGTGCTCAATAAAAGCAATATTTATTCACAAGAAATAATGCTGTTAAACAATAACAATAAAGTAAGTCTTGTGTTTAATTCTTATATGGAATAAAACTTCAATATCATGTCAATTAAAAAGAATTTACCGTGGCTAAAATTATTTCTTAGTAAAGATGGTTCACAAAAGAAATAGAAAATATTCTTTATTTTGGACAAATTATAATATAACTATTAAATGTAGTTTATGTGTTTTTAGTACTTTTTTTCGATGAAAAATTTTTTTCTTGAGTTAGAAATTGAATGATATAGACTTTATAAAACTATTTTTCTAAATCTCAAGACTTAACTACTAACATGTTGAAAAATTCCGTAATGCCCTCCTGAGATAGATGATTCTCATTCCCAAAATTGTATTTTTTAGTCGATTCCACCTTTTTAGACGTTTATTAACATAAATAAAACAATAAGTTAGAATAATTATAAAACAATTTGATCACTACATTAATATGCATTATTAAGTCTATATATTACTATGGTATTTATTGAAAACATTTTGCCACAATTTAATCCGTTTCTTTTAATCGTTTGAAATTCAATTCCAACCATGGGATTGCATTTGCGCATTCCTTTCTTTTTCCTCCTTCAGAGGAAATCAAAAGTAAATATGCTTATTATTATTAACGAAAAAATTATTACATTTTTTTGGACACATTGACAAAATCATAAATTTTAATCTTTTATCGCTTTGTTTATCGAAAAAATTTTGAGCAACAAAAATCTTCCAGTGAGAAAGTTTTTCATTAGACTAAAAAGAAGTTTTCTGGATAATTTTAGTACAATCTAATTTAAAAAATATTTATTACAATAATGAATATTTTATTTTATAATATTTTATTTTTTTATTATTTGATTTATTTTATTTGATTTATTTTACAATATTCAAGAATATTTCAACTATGATTTTCGATACAGTTTACCGTCGCCAAAAATAAAAAGCATAAATTTAAATAATAATAAATAATATTGCATAACATAAAATAATTATTTTTTGACATGTCCATTGAAATGGTAATTTTTGAGGCAGACAAGTATATTAATTCAACAATAGAAAACATCTTCAATAAAAATATTACGCTTACCGCAAACTCATGATTACGAATGAGATCTGTTTTAGCATTAAAATATAGGTACATTTTGTTAATGAAAAACAGAAAGTACTTATTTTTAATGTCATTATTACAATTCCAGGAATTAGTATAATTTCGTCTGGTAAATCCCAATACCTTAGATGTTGTTTTGTTTCGTTTCAAGTTCATCTTGAGTTTGTTAGGATTATAGAAAAATAAATCATTTTTATCTCTTTTTTCGAATGATATTATTTTTTTCTAAACTAATCTTCTATTTTAATTTTAAAATTATTAATTTTTTATTTACCTGCTTATATTAGTATAAGCGTGATCTTTTTAATGAAAAATTACGTGTTGAACCATAAATTACTCTTTTATGATACACAGACAAATTTCTTCGAATTTCTTCCACATAGCAAAACAAATATTTATTCGATTCGAATAAATTTTTCTTTAAACAAACATTTTTCCAAAATATTAAGTTTACTTTTTGAACATAAATAATGATTGAAGAGAATTTGACTAATCAGAAAAATATAATTTAAAGAAATCGATTATTCAGGAAAAGAAAGAATAAAACCTGTAAGACTCATTTGATTATTTGTAACTTTCAAACTCGTCCACTCCAATGTCGGTGAATAAAGTTAAGTTAACACGTTTTAACGTAGTATTGAGTCTTACATGTCTACTTTAGATCTATTTAGAATAAAAAGCCATTTCATTTATATAATTTCAAAAACTTTTCATTAAATTATATTATCCTAAATTTTTTCAGCTTCAAATATTTTCCTAAATTCTTTTGATATTTATTTACCCTGCTTTGAAAAAAATTTTAATTCCGTAAAAACAACTCAAAATAGCGTTTGTTTTGAAAGGGCGTAGCCGGGTTTCCATGTGAAATCGGCCTTAAAACCAAATCAAATTTCGCATTAACCATATGGAAAGGGTTGGACAAGAGATGATTTTTCCAAATTTTCAGATTTTCAAATGAAAAAAAAATTTATTTGGTAATCAATATATTTTGCGAATTTTTTTTGTTGCGAAAAATTGAAATTTTTACATGCATTGTGAACAAATGGTTGATTGTAATTATTCGTAAGTCGAAAGAGTGTTGCGAAAATTATCTATTTATATTCTTGAATATTTTTCGAATATACAGGTTTTGCCCGTTGAAAATTTAGTCCGTTCAAAAAATTCCCGTTTTATATAAAAGTGGTATACAAAAAGTAAAATTGGTTTTGCTACAAACTTACAGTTATAAACGAAGACTGCGATGATAACTAATTTATAACTGAAAAAAATTTTATGCTTGACAAATGTCCAGCCACTTATGAAGTATCAAGTGCTATAAAAGTACAATTAACCGTCTATATTTGTAAAAACTCGATGCTAGAAAAATATATTTTTTAGGAAAACCAATTTTACATTTTGTATACCACTTTTATTTAAAACGGACTAAATTTTTTAATGGGCAAAACTTTATAAAAAAATGTAACGAAAATGTAAGTATTGCAATGCAAAATAACTGCTAAAAATTGTTTGTTATCCAGAAATCCAAGTTAATTACTTATTTAATTTACGAGCTTTTCTTATTATTTGTGCTCATTAAACTTTCAAAAAGTAAAGTAAATAGAGGACGATTTGAGGGTATTGTCGATGTCTTGTATGGTAAAATGAGTATCGATACCCACGTTCTAATATGTCGTATCCCACATTTGGAAAATTTTTCAGGAAACGATAAAAACGTCTTGCTAGCACAAATAAATAAATGTAAACAAATTTTTGTTTTATAAGTTCATAAAAATGCATAAATAATAATAATTAAAGCAAAAAAATTATTTAAATAAATTTTATGATATTTATGTGGGTTACGCAAGAAGAAAAAATTAAAATGTATTTTAGAAAGAAAATTGATTTAATCGTTTTATAATTAAATATTGTTGCATCCCATACGTAACATTTTTCTCTCTTATTTTGTATTGTTTAATTCATAATTATTATAATATAACATTATTTTTCGGTCCGAAGCTCGAAAAACATAGTTTTTTCTTCGGATTAAAAAAAACAATTTAACAATGAACAAAAAATTTTTTTGCAAGCACTGTCGCCTCCGCCAGAGATTCACGAGTAGAACGCAAAAAAAAATTTCGCAATCCGTTAATTAATGAATTTTTCGAGGCGAGTGGATTGAAATAAAACATGGTTTCTATGCTTTAAAACCAACACACTTTTTATTAATTTACTCGAAAATTTGCAACGTTATAAAACCATGTTTTTGGTTTTTTCGAATCTCGATTTTCAATTTTTGACTACGACATCACGAGGCGGACAATACTTTTACCGGTTGTCGAGCGCCTGTCGGCTTATTGAATATAACTCCTCAATTGTACTTTTATAGCACTTGATACTTCATAAGTGGCTGGACATTTGTCAAGCATAAAATTTTTTTCAATTATAAATTAGTTATCATCGCAGTCTTCGTTTATAACTGTAAGTTTGTAGCAAAACCAATTTTAATTTTTGTATACCACTTTTATATAAAACGGGAATTTTTTGAACGGACTAAATTTTCAACGGGCAAAACCTGTATATTTTTTTTTTTTTTTTTTTTTTTTTTGGTGAAGAGGAAAAATGGCAAAATCTTTTATAGACGTTGTACAGGACTCTCCTAGGACGGGTCTAGGCATACCTATTAAAACCAAAAAACCCCCTCTCTCGAACCAATACACCACCCGCGGAACCGCCTTTCGGCTTTAAACTTCACTGGTGGTTGGTTCCATTAAAGTCGCGTACGACTCTTCCGTCATCCGTTCGCTCGGAACTTCCACCCGCGGCCACACGCCGACTAGGATAACCGACTAGCCGCGCGACCCAGGGGGGAAACAAACAGATTCCTCCCCCGAACGACGCGGACAGTCAAGTCTACCCGAGACGCAGGACCGCGGGTGCCGGCCCCGATGCGATTTCTACTGGCCCTCCCCGTTGTTTCGCTCTCGACGCCCATCAAGTTCTCTCGTATTCATCACTAGTGTGACGAATGACTAGATGAGCGTCCAGAACCGTTGAGACTGGAGCATGAGGGGGACCATCGTGTCAGGAGTAAGTTCGGAACCCACCGCCTGACCGAGGACCTCCCTAGCCACACCCCATTTTGCGCAGACGAAGAGTGCGTGCTCTGCGTTATCCACCGGGGAATCGCAGTAGCAACACGTCTCCCCGTCTCTCTTCTTAAAGCGCCTCAGGTACGCGTTAAAACAGCCATGGCCCGAGAGCGCTTGTGCCAAGTAAAAGCCGACTTCCCCGTGCTTTCTGTTCAGCCAGGTGGCGAGCTCCGGGATCAGGCGGTACGTCCATCTCCCTGTCTGCTCACCATGCCATCTCATCTGCCATTTCTCGACGAGTCTGCGCCTTCCATCCTTGCGGATGGCCTCCTTCGCGCGAGCGATTTCCTGCAGGTCGGCGCAGGTAAGCTCCTTGCGAAGCTGAAAGGTTTCCTGCCTTTCCGCCGCCAATATATCTATTGGCGGGACGCTCGCCAGGACCAGCACAGCGCTCGTCGAGATAGTTCTATATTCCGAAACTATTCTCAGCGCGACAAGTCTCTGCGCCGAGAACAGCTTCTTCTGGATAGCATGGTTTTGCAATGCATTGGCCCAGACCGGAGCTGCATAAAGCAGCTTCGAATGGACCACGCAGGCCACCAATCTTCTTTTCGCTTCCCTGGGTCCACCAATGTTTGGCATAAGCCGGGTCAGGATCGCTCCACACTGGATGGCTTTGGCAGCTGCGATCTATAGGTGTTCGCCAAAGCTAAGCCTACGATCCAGCTGCACCCCCAGGTACTTGATGCTTGTTTTCCACTCGACTTCATGCTCTCCGAGAACGATCCTCGGATATTGGAAGGATCTCCTGTCCGTAACGAGCAAAGCCTCGGTTTTCTCAGGGGCCATTTTAAGGCCTCTGCCATCCAGCCAACGCTTTGCTCGCCACAGACTTTCATTGATCCTCAGCTCTAGGATTCTGACGTCGTCAGCGGCGCACACGACAAGTGCGTCATCCGCGAAGCCGACGATGCTCGTTCCAGCAGGCAGGTCCATGCGCAGGAAGTCATCATACATGATGTTCCAAACGAGTGGACCCACCCGCGACCCTTGAGGAGCGCCACATGTCATCTCTTCTTTGAGAGACCATTTGTCGCCCTCGTATATCACCCACCTGTCGCTCAGATAGTCATCCATCATTCGCAACAGGTAGTCTGGAACCCTTTTCCGCATCATCGCCTCGATGCAGATGTCCCATCTCGCGGTATTGAACGCATTGCGTATGTCAATGCTAATCAATGCACAGAATCCCTTACGCTTACCAGTTCCTTTTCTTGCATTTGTGGCGATGTTAACCACAGCTTGGATGGCGTCCACAGTGGATCTGCCTTTCCTGAATCCGAACTGACTTTCCGAGAGCCCGTTCTCCCGGACCCAGAGAGCCTGAAGCCGTTGTAGAATCAACTCCTCCAGAAGCTTCCCCATCGTATCCAATAAGCATATTGGTCTATACGACGAGGCAACCCCTAGAGGTTTGTTGCCCTTCCTCAGCAGGACCAACCTCTGCTTCTTCCAATCTGCGAAGAACCTCCCATCCCGAAGACAGGAGTTAAAGGCTTCTAGGAGGATCTCCGGGTATGCCCCGATCACCTCTTTGAGGATCTCGTTCGGCACCCCGTCGATACCCGGCGCTGTATTTGCCTTAAGCCTTCCACCCGCTCTCTTTAGTTCTTCGAGAGTGAAGAGTTCTTCGCGCCGGACCACGCAGGAACTTCGGTCCTGTCTTTGGAACGGCTCCACGTGTGGAAACAAGCTTCGCACAATGTACTTGACTCGATCGGGATTATCCAGGCCCGGGGTCTTTCTTCTAGTCACCAATCTCTTGGTGACTATTTTGAAGGCGAGACCCCATGGATCCTTCTCGACCTCACCGATCAAGTCTTTCCAGCATTGAAGTCGGCTTTTCTTTATGCCTCGCCTCAAAGCTGTTTTTGCCCCTTTCCATGCCTCGTGCAGCGTAGCATCCCCCTTTGAACGGGTGAATTTTCGCCGCGCTGCGAGGCATTCTCGACGTAGGGCTGCTAACTGGTCGTTCCACCAGTACATCGAACCCTTGGCTTGCCTGCGCTTACGGCGAGGCATCGAGTAGTCACAAGCCGCGACCACCTTCTGCCTCACCGAGCGCACAGCAGCTTCGTACGACCCAGCAGGGCAGACCCAACCAAGCTCATCCATGAGCCTGGTTTCTTCGAGGTGTTCGCGAAGTCTTTCCCTGCTGAGTCGTCTCGTGTTCCAGGAGGGGCTCCTTCCTTCGCCGCCCCTACCCTTTTCCGCAGCTTGGCACCCTTGTTCTAGACTAAATTCGATGCACCGTTGGTCACTCAAGGTTATTACCTCGAGGACCGACCAGTCGCTTATCCTTGAAGCGAGGCGAGGTGCGGCGATCGTGAGGTCAATTATTGACCCTCCCGCTCCTCGTCTGAACGTGAAATTCCCGCCCTGATTCAGGACGATCAGGTCGTTCCTAGCGACCATCTCGCCAACCAAGATTCCCCTCCTATCTAGGCGGGCCTCACCCCACTCGGGCGACTTACTGTTGAAGTCACCCCCTATGAGGGATCGCCCGATGGCCTCACTGAGGCTTTCCTCAAGGAGGAGGATCTGGGTCTCAAATACATCGAAGGGATCGCCGGGGGAGAAGTAGCAGCTGTACACACGCACACCCGCCACCTCCACCCAAACGAACCCCGCGTCGGTCTCCAGGAAGTCCCCGACGCCCAAATCAGGGTTAAAAACAAGAATGCCGGCCCTCCTTGATGCATCCTGATACCAAGCAAAGTTTTCGGACCACTTGTACTGCTCAGTAATGAGCAGCACATCGGCCCCCCTCTCCCTGGCAGTCTGCATCAGGAGGTCCTGGGCATCTCTCCCCCTTCCGAGGTTGAGCTGCAGGAACTTCAATTCCTGCCTCTCAACCTCAGAAGCTCTTCCCGGAAGACCGGGCAGGAGCCGCTCCCTGACACATGGGCGACATCTTTGTCGCCCCTGTCTATGCATGTCAGGCACCTTGGTGGCGCCTTACAACTCCTGGCCAAGTGTCCCGTTGCGCCGCATCTCCAACAGACGTTTTTTCTGTCGGGGTTGCTGCAGCCCCGGGACCCGTGGCCGTACCCAAGGCACCTGAAGCAGCGGGCGACTTCCACGTGCCCGCGAATGCGGCACGCGACCCACCCGATCCTCAGCTTACCTAGCTGAAGCAGACGCGCGGCGTCTGCCTCAGCCAGGCGGATCACTGCAGTCTTCACCCCACCAAAGCGGGTGAAGAGCCTGCAGGACCCCTCAAAAGCCGGTCTGCCCAGTGCCAAGCACAGGGCAGACACAACCTCCTCTTTTTCAACGGTCTCGTCGAGGTCCCTAATTTCGAAGGACCTCGTCGAGACCAGGGCTGAAATTTGCGCCCTTTCCCCGACCGCCAGGTCGAGCTCCTTTCGGAAGGCCGAAACGTCTCCCCCCTTTTTAAGGACCAGAAGGACTTCTTCCTTCCTGGTCCTCCGGATAGACAGGACCTCAAGTCCTGCCTTCCGGGGGTTGACCTTCGCCTTCATTTCCTTCAAGATGTCGGCGTAGGACTGGCCATCCTTCGCCGACACCTTGATGGCGTCGCCCGACCTGGCGGGCGTAGAGCGCTTCGACTTAGGAGTGGCGGTGGCCCCCTGCGCTTTTTGCGCCGGGTCCTCCGCCCTTTTCTCCTTTTTTTCTTCTTTTTTTTTCTTTTTCTTTTCTTTTCTCTTCTTTGTGACCACATGCCAGTCCCCTTCTTTACTTGGGGGCTGGCTCGTGGCCACCTGGGCATAAGAGGGCGAAGAGGCACCCTTTCCCCTCTTAGTAGTTTTTTCCAGGGGGGGGGGGAGGGTGCAGATCTCTTTTGCCCCATCACCTGATTTTTTGGGGTATCTCCCAGAGACGCCGAACGTGGTCTCTGAAAGATCCCCAATTTCCTAATAGCGGGGTGAGATTCCATTTTCTTCTGGATTTTCACCCCGCTCTCCAGGAGGCACTTGTGGGTGTTGAGCATACCGCTCAACACCTCAGTTGCCTCGTTCACCGAGTCTTTAACGAAGCCGGGGTTATTCCTCAGCATACCCTGTTGGATAACGCTGAGGGCCCTGGCTAGTTTCTCCATTTTGTCATTTTGCTCCTTCAGGAGCTGAAGGACGTCTTGCCATCCCTCAGCCCCTGGAGGATTGTGTGAGTGCGCATCTAGCGCCTTCACCTCTTTATCTCTTTCATTTATTTTAGAATTCATATCTAATACCGTCGTGTCTTAAGACGGTTCGCCCATCATGGGAGCCCTACCGCAGTAGGGCTACTATCCCCGCCTGTATAGATCCCTAGTTATGTGCGCCGAAACCGAGAAGCGGCTTATTGGATGGTCGATCCTATCAGCACATTTAAATGAGGCTAGAAAAAGGTTACGGGATAGGCCCGCGCCATAATGATGCAAAAGGTTTAACGTCACCCCTATCGAGCGAGCGGTGCCGGGTCCGCCCCGACACCTGACCCGGACTTCGGGCTAGACGGTGTGCGATTTATCCTACGCAGCGTCGGATATAAGGAAATACTGACCAGGTAATCCTTCATTCCTACGCCCGGACGTCCATAATTTCAACCCCGAAATTGGCTCCAGACAGCAGAAACGTGAGCGGTTTTCCCAATTTAACATGTGGTTTCACGAGATCTTTGCCCTTCGCGGCTGAGCACCGGAGGGACTTACATTTACCCATATTACTTCCACAGAGGTGAGGTACTGACATCGCGTCCTACCCTGGTCGAGAGGCTACTACTCCTCCCTTGGCTAGTCTATCGGGAATATCCACCAGGCGCCGGCCGCAGCCCCATTCACTCAGCATCCCATTCATTCTGGTGCGTGTGGGTGTCGGTGTCGTGCATGTGATTGTGGTGTGACCACAAGAGCGCACGCGGGAAGTTCAGCGTCATCGCCGCATACGCATTTGGGGCGATACCCCGATTAAGGGGCCCCCCGCATTCACTCCGTGCTCGTTCATTCGGCATCAAGAGACCTGTTCAAGGTCCCCCGATGCTTTCGCTCCACACCGCGTCCTCACGCGCTTGAAAGTCGCAGAGCAACCGTCGTGGCACGTGCGCCCGGCAGGCCCATCACTAGGGAAAAGCCTGTCTATGAGGCTCCCTTGGCAGCCATCCTGATGGCGACAGCCCTACTGCTGGCAGAGTCCTTGTGGCTACTACCGTTGGTGGGCTGCAGGACGCGTCTGCTCCGTGCTTGGACTCATGCATACACCTCGGCGTGACCCTGCCCGCCCGCAAAACGCTCTCTCGGTTGTTAGGCGTGTTGTGTTCAGTGTCGCTGTAATTTGTTGTGTCATATTGCTGTCTGTGTGCCCCCTCCTCCTTTCTCATCCGGGCTTGGGACCGGCAATGGCGGAGTTAAAACCTGTATATTCGAAAAATATTCAAGAATATAAATAGATAATTTTCGCAACACTCTTTCGACTTACGAATAATTTCAATTTTTCGCAAAAAAAAGTTTGATTTGGTTTTTAGGCCGATTTCACATGGAAACTCGGCTATGCCCTTTACAAAAATCTTTTTGTGAGACACATTATTTGTAAGAAAAAGATTTGATTTTCTTTAATTCAATAAAAGAAATGAAAATTTTAAAAGTGTAGCATTAAAAAAGAATAAGTGTTTTCATTTCTTAAACTATTTATTCACTTATATAATGGAAGTATACAATTTTTTGATTATTTCATTACTTCCAATCATTGTTTTAATTATATAGGTAAGAAATTAAGATATTTTTGTTCAAAATTTAAAATATTTTAAATTAGCTTGTATTGAATAATAAATGTTAGACATGCATGGACTGTTTTATTAAAAATTCAATGAAAGATTAAAGAATGCAATATATACATACATGTATAAAGTAAATATAATATATACTTTCAAATTAATTATTTGAGTTTGAAATTTTTTATGTTTAGCATATTATTTTTTATTATAATACCATTATAATATATAATAATGGTATTATAATAAATAATAAAAATATTATAAAAAATCATTTTTATTTTTATTATTAAATACATATGTGACAGTATATGATATAAATAGCTGTGCCAGGTTTTACAATTTAAAAATTATGCTTGATCTCGCTTCATTGCGTTTTTTTATTTATCGTCACTTCAATGGTACTAAGCTCAGGTGGTAAATCGATTTTAACTTCCATCGTTTACCGACGCATCATGTACAACTCTGAAGCACGACGACGTAACTCTTAGGTGGATCCGCCAAGAGGGCGCATTTATCAGCCTAGTTTTATTGAAATCTCTTTTCCATAAGGACCGGCAATGTCTCACCTCATCTCTGCTTTTCAACCCTGGTGAGTATGCATCGTACATACACTGAGAAAAAAAAACCGTCAGGTTCAGTGATCCCAGATCTGAAACCGACGCAGTGTCTCACACTCTCAGCTTGCCGGTCGGTGTGAATCGGGTAGGGAGAGAAGACGGGGCACGTTGCCATTTTTCTTTCCTCGTCACTCTTGCATGCGAGAACGACTCGTCCCATTTCCCCTTATTCTCCTCGCTTCTTCGTTACAATGCATGCGTTTTCAACTGTTCCAAGTTTTAGATTTCAGGCTGTCGTTTATCGAGTCGAAATTGAGAAATGTGTTTTTCTCGACTCCGTACAAAAGAGGCGCGAAGCAGACGACAATTTCAAATTTACAGAATATGTAGTTATGGAAATAATACTTCTTTTTTCGATATTTTAATTAATTTTTCCTTAGAATAAACATCTAAAGGGTTTCCCAATAAGGGTGATATGTTTTGAAATTGAAAAAAAACACTGAATATTCATTCGGAATTGATCGAAATCTTTTTTATTATATTGGATATTCTATGCCATTTATGATTTAAACAATATATCGGCCAAATGTCCCCCGAGACTTGAGCCAAAAATGCGCCTCATCAGAAAAGATGATTTTTTGATGAAAATTGGGATCATTTTCAATTGATTCCAGAGCCCAATCCGCGAACTCCCGACGCAAACGATGGTCATTAGACTTCAGTTCTTGGGCCAGAATCATTTTATAGGGATGCAGGCCAAGATCCAATCGCAAAATACGCCAGGTAGTCATCCTGGACAGGCCCAATTCTTGAGATCGGCGTGGCACGGACAATTCACGGTTTTCCTCGATACTGGCCTGTACGGCGGCTATATTCTGTGTAGAACGTGCGGTACGCATACGATTTTTAGGCTTAGTATCCAATAGAGTAAATTCACTCTCCAACTTATCGATTATTCGACGAATTGAGAGCGCGGATGGAGCAGAATGACGACCATATTTTACACGATATGCTCTTTGAACACCGACAAAACTTCTCGAATTTTGATAAAATAATTGGACAATTTCCAAACGTTGTGGAAGCGTGAAACTACTCATGATTAAATGGCAAACCTTACTGATGACAACTGACAGCAGACGTCAAAAATTTCAGTTCAAATGAGCCCGATAGGGACATTCAAAATCATATCACCCCTATTGGGAAACCCTTTATAAGTTTTTAAAAAATTGTGGAATCATTTTGAAAGTCTAAACATTATTTTTAAGTGGAAATTTGAAATTAATAAATATTTACAATTTGAATCTATATATAAATTGAAAATATTTGAAATTTTTAAAGGAAAGCTTAAGTTATAAATTTCGAATTTCCATAATTTTTACCAATTTTGTGCATTTAAAACATTTTCAATTAGCGAATTATTCAGCATTAAGAAGAGATAAACATAAAATTTAAGATTGAATATTACATTCTCAATTTTATGTTAGACATATTTTCATCTCACTGTTTGCAGCCTAATCACAGACTTTTCATTCAAAAAATGAATTGCTTTATGGAAAGGAAACATTTTCTAATAGGAGATAAATTAAAAAGCTAAAAAATGTGTTCTGTGATATTTGCATATGATCACATAAGTGTTTATTGATTTCAAATTTTACATGAAATTTTTTTTTTCAAGTTCGTGTTTAAATCTTTTCACGATTTTACAAGATCTTATGGGCAGCTGCAATCTGTTAAATGAAATATTTTGTAATTTTTAATTTGCCTGTTCTTCTGAAATCGTAGGAAAAATTTAAAGTCGATAAATGGTTAAAATTTTATACCAAGATTTAAATTGCAAAATTTTAAAGCTTTGTGAATAAACTGCTTCATATTTAGAAAATACTTCAACTCTGTGAAGCATTTCACAGTTGGAACATTTAAGAAATTCATGAATATTTAACCAATTTTCAAAAATAAAAATTTACAAATAAAGCTTCGACTGAAAAATCTAAGAATTTTTCAATTATTGATCTATTTTCTTGTAAGTTTGAACATAGGAGAACGTAAAATTCCACAATGACTTTATTTTTTAAGTGATGCTTAAACCTTTCTTTAATCTTGAGAATTCTTCCAGAACTTTATTTCAGGTGAGTGGCTTTTTTTAAATGAAAGATTTCGTAATTCTAAATTAGGCTCATCTTGTAAAATTGTAAAAAAATTCTAAAGCTTCAAAGTAAATTTTTCTGTCTAATTCAAAGCTAATAAGTATTCAATGTTTCAAATGAAAATATTAAATGAAACATATTCAATCTTTGGGAGTTAACTGCTTTAAGAACATAATTTTTTCCTCCTTATAAAAAAATCTCAATTTTCAAATTGAGTCTTCGGATAGGTCACTAAAACTTGGGATGAAAATACTTGTATTATACAATTTACTTTAAATTTTTAAATCTTTTTATAATGTTGCAAGATGAGCCTAATTTAGAATTACAAAACCTTTCATTAAAAAAAAGTCACTCACCTAAAAAGAACTTCCGGAAGAATCCCCATAAGAATAAAGAAAGGTTTAAGCATCACTTGAAAAATAATATCAGTTTGGAATTTTAAGTCCTTTTACTCTCTGAATCTGAATCAGTCAAATTTTTCACTGATTGAATTAGTGATTTGCCTTTTCAGTGATTTATCAGTAAACAAAATATTTTTCACTGATAAATTAGTTTATTTTCACTGATTTAATAAGTGAAGAATTATGTTTCACTGTTGAATCAGTTCATTTTCACTAAAGTATTCAGTGAAATTTGACTGATTCACAGTAACCTCTTTTTGGCTATTTGCATCAGTCGTATTTTACTGATAATCAGTAGATTTTGACTGATTCAGATTTAGAGATTGAATATCTTTCATTTAATATTTTGATTTGAAACATTGAATACTTATTAGCTTTCAATTAGACAGAAAAATTTACTTTGAAGCTTTAGAATTTTTTTACAATTTTACAAGATGAGCCTAATTTAGAATTACGAAATCTTTCATTTAAAAAAAGTCACTCACCTGAAATAAAGTTCTGGAAGAATTCTCAAGATTAAAGAAAGGTTTAAGCATCACTTAAAAAATAAAGTCATTGTGGAATTTTAAGTTCTCATATGTTCAAACTTACAAGAAAATAGATCAATAATTGAAAAATTCTTAGATTTTTCAGTCGAAGCTTTATTTGTAAATTTTTATTTTTTATAAATAGGTTAAATATTCATGAATTTCTTAAATGTTCCAACATTTAAAAAATATGTAATCAGAGAATTATGTGCAGAGTATTTTATATGAAGAAGTAATAAACATTTGACCTAATGAGTGCTAAATCTACATTCTTAATTTTATAATGAAAGTATTTTTATCTTACTTTTTTGTGACCTAAGCACAGATTTTACACTTAAAATATAAAAATGCTTCACAGAGTTGAAGTATTTTCTAAATATGAAGCAGTTTATTCACAAAGCTTTAAAATTATGCAATTTAAATCTTGGTATAAAATTTTAACCATTTATCGACTTTAAATTTTTCCTACGATTTTAGAAGAACAGGCAAATTAAAAATTACAAAATATTTCATTTAACAGATTGCAGCTGCCCATCAGATCTTGTAAAATCGTGACAAGATTTAAACACGAACTAGAAAAAAAAATTTCATGTAAAATTTGAAATCAATAAATACTTATGTGATCATATGCAAATATCACTGAACACATTTTTTAGCTTTTTAATTTATCTCCTCCTATTAGAAAATTGTTCCTTTCCGTAAAGCAATTCATTTTTTGAATGAAAAGTCTGTGATTAGGCTGCAAACAGTGAGATGAAAATATGTCTGACATAAAATTGAGAATGTATTATTCAATCTTAAATTTTATGTTTATCTCTTCTTAATGCTAAATAATTCGCTAATTGGAAATTTTTTAAATGTACAAAATTGGTAAAAAGTATGGAAATTCGAAATTTCTAATTTAAGCTTCCCTTTAAACATTTCAAATATTTTCAATTTATATATAGATTCAAATTGTAAATATTTATTAATTTCAAATTTCCACTTAAAAATAATGTTTAGACTTTCAAAATGATTCCACAATTTTTTTAAATCTTATATATGTTTAATATTTAAAGAATTTGAAAATGTAGGCAGTGACAAAAACTTCAAACTCAACTAATTAATTTGGAATCATTACAGCCGCAAGGCTGAGTCACTAGGCGATATAAGGAGATCTTCCTGTGGAGAAGGAG
This sequence comes from Diplolepis rosae, assembly GCA_030998225.1. Lineage (NCBI taxonomy): Eukaryota > Metazoa > Arthropoda > Insecta > Hymenoptera > Diplolepididae > Diplolepis > Diplolepis rosae. The sequence goes on from JAPYXD010000700.1 coordinate 1,752,957, forward strand.
ATGTCGGACGCCTGTGTAGCTCAGTGGTTAGAGCAGTCGACCGGCAATCGAAAGACCTGGGCTCGAATCCCAGCGCAGTCGAAAGCGTCATTTTTTCCACAGAAAGATTTTCAAATTCTTTAAATATTGAATTTATTTGCATTATTTGCGATATAAGAGTTTGAAATTGTCTACGAGGACACCTGTCGACAACGTATCCTATCTGATACGCGACTAGTGATCCTCCGATAATGTAGGCAGTGACAAAAATTTCAAACTCAACTAATTAATTTGGAATTACTTATATATGTTTATTTTAGGGAAAAATTGATTAAAATATCGAAAAAAGAAGTATTATTTCCATAACTAGATATTCTGTAAATTTGAAATTGTCGTCTGCTTCGCACCGACAGGCAGACTGAGAGTGTGAGACACTGCGTCGGTTTCAGATCTGGGATCACTGGTCAGGTTATCCCGTCAGGTTATCCCGTTGCATTGACGGGAATGAGCATCGGCGCCTTTACAACGTTATGTGACGACCCGATCTCAGGGCCGTCTTCACGAAACTTCGTGAACTAGATTTTAAGTTTTCATTGCGCGGTCCGATTTGAAATCCTATAAAGATAGGAATGTGGATTTTTATTAGTTTGGAATAAGTTTAAAACGTGAATTTAATAAACTGTCATTTTTTTTTATAAACTGGTGATCTTTTTAACAAAGGTGTTTGGAGAAAATTTCCGCGTACAGAAAAACGACCGAGTAAGAAGACAAGTCAAACAAAAAGTGAAGTATTTAGGTGCAGAGAGTGATCCTCCGAGGCTTAAAACATAAATTCCCCACCTTGAGATTTTGGGTCTTTAAGGCGTCAACTTTAATATCATAGGCTCTGAAATTCTTTGTTAGGAATTTTCTTGTCTTTAATTGGTCCGGATTTACTTTAAAGTACTAAAAGGCAGGCCTATTAGTGACCAATCATGGGCGTTAGGCCCACGTGCGCTTTTAAGCTTGTCAAGTGCATACACATAAGTGTCAAAATACATATAATGTGTTTTTGCCCCGGGGTGGGGGGGCAGTCTCTGGTAACGTAATATTATTCCCTTATTAGTTAGGGGATGTAGAGTTTTCACATAAATTAATCTTTTACGATCGTTCTGGAGTCTTGAGATTTGGTTTATTTTATGAACGGAACGTTTTGTTTTAGGCTTTCTTGAGGCGACGAGTGATATAGGCTTTAGACATCTAGACATGCTTATAAAATAAACATAAATACTAATTTTGATTTCCTTTTGCGTTATATTTCCAGTCTCCAAAACGATTTTCACACGTTCTTTACATTAAACTTATAAATTATTTTAGAGGCATTCCTCGAGGTTTCCTTACAACCCGTCATCCTGAAAATAAATTCTTAATTTAATTATTCTAGGGAACAAGTCTGGTCTATTTATTATATCTCATACATGTCAACTTGATCTGCTAAATTTCAGCAATTGAATTAACATTAAATTTTGTTTTAACAATTTGGGAAATATGAGATCGTTGCACGTTTTTATACGTATCGAGTCATATAGACCAACCCTTGTTATTTTTCCAATAAAACTAGAAGATTTATATTTATTCTTAATACTAAAAGTCTCTTTCATCATAAACCTTAAGATTTATTTTGCCCTTTTTTAATTATTTTAAAAATGAAAACGATATTAAATTTTCCCACAGTACTTCTTTGTTACGTATAATTACGTATGTATAGAGGAAGGAATTTTGAATCTAATTTATGAACGCACCATCTAGTTGATTCGCAATCCGCAAATCAGATGAGCGCGCAGGTGCGATCATTGTTACGAGCCGCGCAGGTGCGACAGCTCGCAAGTTTGTGATTGGTGGGTCCTGTCGGTCAAATTATTAAAATAAACCGGGAGATTTTTGAAATAGAATAAAAACACTTTTGGCTCGTTCAATAAACTTTATAATTATTATTAACTTAAAATGTTCGGCTCAGTCCGGATGAACAATCTACGTATTCGCGATCGAAAAAAAGTAAAAGTGAAGTCTGAGTTAAGACGACGAATTCTTAAGTCAGAGGAAACAACAATTCTTCACGATCAGAATTGAGAATCGAGAGTGATTTTAACAGAGTCACTCTTTACAAAACTACACACTCACATATTCTCCCAGATTCACATTCATCGCTGATTGTAACCAATCAGTGCACCGAACTAGCGCTACGTCACATAATGTCACGCATAGACTCCCACTCATACCCTATCGAGGTTCGCTGGCCAGAAGGTTTCAGATTCAAAAATAAGTAGACTCGCTTCCTCTACCCAAGCATACTAAGACTTTTCTAGGAAAAGTATTTAACATTCCATATCTCACCCTCTATGTGAAACTCGCATTTCATATTTTCATTTCGCCTAAACATTCTCTAAATCTAAACATGTCTCGCTGCTATCAGCCCCAGTGTGACAGTTTTATAAACTGTTCGGATGAATTATAGATTATGATTTGATTTCTTAACGCTTTCATATACCGCCTATTACGAACCTGATATCCGGACTTTGCCTCTAATCTAAACTTAAAAATAATTCGTGGAATAATAAAGATTAACAATAAAGTAATTATTTACAACAAAGCACGTGTAGGGTTCTCTGAAGCCCTCACACGGCGTCAATCATCTTAAAATCTATAACGCACAATTCCGAAAGAAATTATAATAAGTGTAAAGGAATTCATATTCTTTTATCGCAATTCTCTATTTTATAAACAATCATATCGCTTTAATAGCTATCCTACGACCCTCTCATGACACACTAGACGCTAAAATAAACTTTATCAAACATCGTCGCTCGTCACATCATCACAGTTAGGTTAACGTGTTGCCACCGTCAATGTAGCGTTGAAAACTTACGTTAATCAAGCTATGTCAGCCCCGTCAATTCACCGGGAATATTAACGCTAGAACGCCGTGTTATTTGAAAATATCACACGATGACGCAATTTCATATCCATAATGAAGTTGGCAGTGCTTTAATTTTAAATACCAATATATAATTAGGAAAACAAAAGAACTGACAAGAACAATCGCGAGTATTGCCACAGCTGATCATTTTTGGGTGATTTAACGTTGGCTCTACCGTCAGTGCAACGTTGAATAGCACCGGCGATTCAACGGGAGAGCAACGCTACGCCAACGTGAAATTGGCGACGGGACTCCTTCCCGTTGATTTCACCATGTTTTTTTTCCCAGTGTAAGCCGCGCCTCAACACAGTCATATTTCAAATGTTTTGAAAGTATCTGAAAGTTTCCGTTGAAATTATTGTGCTTGGTGTCATTTTTAATATTTTGTTAATAAAAATATTAGTGATTGGCAATATTTTGTGAAATATTGAAATTGAAATGAAGGTGCTGAAGAAAAAATTGTTTGAAAAAAGTGCGGCGAGTAACACAGGTGAGAGATATTACGACATGCGTTGAGGTTGTGTAAGGTAGAGTTCATTGAAGTTCATATTGAATGACAATTGTGACTAGATGAACTAAAAAAATAGAGTTAGAATAATACCTAATAAAATTATTAATTTTACTTTGTAAGTCCTTACTTTTTGGAATATTTTTGTTTTGACTGATTTTTCAAAAAATATAAAAATATGAATTAAAAATATAGAAAAATTATCGTCTTAGTCTGAAATAATACCTAATAAAATTATTGAACTTTATGTGTAAGAAGATATTTGTTAGAGAAACTGTAAGACATATTTTTACTTCTAACAAGAAGTTTTATTTTGACTGATTGTTTCAAAGAAATTTTACCAACGAATTAGAATTGGAAATGAAGAAACATTATCATCTAATAATTTAAAATTTTAGATCTTTTATAAGTACAACTCCAAACACTTTTAAAAAACGAGCAATTCTTGAATCAGTTACCCGGAAAAAAGATTTAACTACAGTTGCTGCACGTTTACATGGAATAGCGACTAATTTATTGAAACGGCTGTCTAAATATGTGTAAAAATTGGGTTCGTTCAAAAAACGATTTGAAAGTGCTGAACAATTCGCAAAAGGTGTTGAGATGAAAAAACTGCAGAGCTTGTCAAAGGAGTAGTTAGCATTCGTTCAAATGCACATTCGCGATGTACATAAGAAAGCCAAGGCAAGTAATCAATGTGATCTATCGTGCAGTTTTCATTGATTCCACTTATCTTGAAATTAATTTTCTTACTTGAATTTTTTTTACTTATTTCTCTTCACTAATTTTCTACGAGTTACTAATAAATTGTAAATGTATTTAACTTTTGCCATTTTTATTGTATATTTATATTTTACAACAAATTAATAATACTTTTGTATTTCAATGAAATATTTAACGCAATTTTCTAAATTTGGTTTTGAAAACTCTAGAATAATTACTGTATAGTTATAGTTATCTAATAAGGGGCCGTTCACATAATACGTCACGCCTTTTTCATTGGTTTAAAAAGAGATAAGAATAAAATTTTCGTGAAGTTGACAACGACAAAGCTACATAAACAAAAGAAAAGTAGAGTTACGTATTATTTGAACAGCCCCTAAGTAGTTTTATAAATACAACTGTCCAGTTTCAAACCTTATCAAATTATGTTCATAACAATTACTAAACCTTTTACCATTCATATTTTTGCAATGTTGCTCGTCATTATATGAAATGGATAAAAGGAGCAGCTATTGATTCTTGTAAAAAATGCAGATAAAAAACATTGATAATATTCAATTTCATGGTAAATAAATTATTCTTTAAAATGAAATTGAATATGATTCATATCTTTCATCTGCATTTTTTACACGAATCAATAGCTGCCCCTTTTATTTTACATTTATTCACATTCAAATTTCCCGGCATACGCCGCTATATTGAATTTTAGTTCTGAATAAAGATAAATAAGGGAAGATAAAAAATTGAAAATAAATAATGGTAAATAATAAAAGATAAATAATGATAAAATCTAGAAAATGATAGATTATGGATTTAAGAAGATAATGACTTACAAATTGTAGAAGATCTACTGATCGTAAAAAATAATGGATAATGTAATCCAGTGTTACATCCCAGTAACTTTAAATTTTCACATTGCCCCTGTGCAAGGGCAACACGCCACACACCAAGGAGAACGAGCAAGTAACTATTCATATAATAATATTCTGATGAATGCATGAGGTAAGCCAATGTATACCTCACGTCGAAAGATCGGTTTGACACTCGGTAATGAGTGATAAAGAAGAGTAGCGCTCTGTCCGTATGGTAATTGTACCCATGGCAATGAGCCAGTAGCTCACACCGCGTGTCGATAAAATAGTAAGGCTGTATTAATAACCTAATGAGGATGTGAGAGGTTATCAACATAGCCTTATTTGAATGTAATACTTATATAGTATATATATATATACATATATATATATATATATAAATAATGGATTGATTGGTCATCGGCAGCCGATTATCGATCATAGTATATAAAATATGTAAATCACGGATAGGATAAGTATAAGTGTGAGTGGTTAAATCTATAATCATTTAGGAAATAGAAATAAAATATGCAAAAGAAAGAAAAGATAGGATACAAAATCGAAGTCTGTGATCAACGATGACTGCTGCTATCGGAAGGTAGTGGGAGCGATACGTGCCTGGTACCAGTTATGCGCGATACGTGACTCTCACTGCCATCATTATTGGAAAATCCAATAATATATATACCCCAGGCTCACCTCTGGAGGTTTGTCATTAAGTTACGATCAGTTGTACGATCAACTCGATTCATTTCGAACCAGTAAGTCAACGTCGTGAGCAGACCATTCGATAAACGTAAGTCTCATTGGTTTCTTTGAGCACAATTTTACCTTCGGTACTTGGTAAACAAAATCCTTGGTCCTTAAGTGGTGCAAGTCCAGAAACAGTAGTGCTATATAGTTCCTTTGGATTACGAGTATCGTCGTATTTAGTCGTGTTCGGTTAATAGTGATTCAATTCTGAAATCGGGATGAACTAACTATTCTTGTTAACAAGTGCATACCAGATTCATTTCTCGTGTACTTAGAAACTCAAACGAAACCAAACTATCCTGCAAGACTTTGTGCCGTTGGCTTGCAACTATAGGAGTAACAAACGAAAATTCTCTCTTTTGCCCTCTAATATAAGAGGCAGACAAGTAAGTTATCACCTAAGTATTGTTTTTTGCGTAACTTTATACAAAATCTTATTTGTTTATAATAAATTATCTCATATATTTATAAATTCAGTGTTTTATTATCATTGTGAACAACTCAGGACCCATAGACCTGACAAGTGACAACGTACCCACAAATGAAATGAAATTATCAGGCCTTACCAACCTGATATAATCAGCTAACCGCCTCCCTTACATCCAAAAATCCAAACTACCCTCGATTTTTGCTCTGGACGTAACAGCTGATTTGGTGGCAGCGGTGAGATTGTCACTTTTGCTGTGACAATTGATAAAGATTTAAAAATTATTCAAATGAAGCTATTCAAAATTAAATGTTCAATTTATTTCGGATAAATATTGTACATAAATAAAAGCTTCAAAATTGGGAAATTTCTAAAATTACAAAATTTTAAGTCTAGTACAAATAATTAGATAAGATATTTCTACTTGTCAAAATTTAAATATTTGGAATTAAATCTTGAAATAAATTATTTTATTTTAAGTGTTGGTATACTTAGCATGTTCGCAAGCTCTGCCATCGTTAATAACATCATCGAGTTACCCTGAATAAACCCTGCATGTATTCTTCGTAGCAAGATTGTGCAAATGAAGGGTTTAAAAAGAATAGAAAATTTTTAAAAATTATTCATTAGACTTTAATCAATTTAAAATTCAGAGCTGTTTCTACTTAGAGTTTACGCTGGAATTGTATTTAAGCTTAACCTGAATAAACTAATAGTATTAAAGCCTTGAATATTTAAATTCAAAAAATTATAATTATCCAAATTTCTGAAAGTACTAAAATTATACAAGGTTTTGTGCTTTAGCCTGGCATGTCTAATTTCGTACTACTGAAGTTTTTGAATTTTTAACTAAGTTTGAATTCAAGTTTAAAACAAAAATAAGAACAGCACACGAAAGTATAAGTCCTTTTTAGATTCGTTGAACGGTAACCATCAATTAAGATCGACTGTGTAAGGCAAAGTACGAAGTGTGTGCATTGTAATTTTTATAACTTCCATTTTTACTTTGTTAAGTAACAGAATATTTTTTATAAACATTTTCTGTGATTTTAAAGATTAATTAAGGATTTGTGCTTGAGTATGACTTAATTAATCTTGTATCATCGAAAACACAAGTTGTTAATACACATAACCAACTTATAAATTTAACTATTGCAAAAGATCGCTTAGCAATTCGCGGTTGCGTCTGGGCTGATCCGCCTTATATCACTGAAAACATACAATTCAAGGTTGAACCCAGCAGCGACTGCATGCATCACAGCAAAAATTTACATTCTAGTAATAGCTAGCATAAATCATTAACAAAAGTTATTCAAAAACCTAAATTCCTATATTCAGTTAGGGATAAACAAATACGGACAAATAAATAAACGAAATCAGCAATAAATGAATTTTTCTAAATTGACAATTTAAAAAAATTCGAAGTGGCGTAGTAAAAATTCCAATATTGAATCAGGAAATCGAATTTAACCTAATAAATCCAGACATAGGTACAGGCATAGCCGGAGTAATTGGGAAATCATTTCCAACTCTTTTCAAAATAAATATTCCGGGCAAAGTTTAAACAATCCATAGAAATTACAACATCGAAAACAACTTAAAAATTTATATAGGTCAGCTTATTTCTTAAGAGAATAATTTGTTGAGAGAACCTAGTACAACATTCCTTGATTGACTTAGCCTCACTTAATAATCAATTTGGAAAATGAATTTTGACACTACACTGCCCATTTGAATAACAAATGATAAAAAATTTAAAAAAAAAGAGAGAGAGTATCTATACATTATTTTTTGGGTATAAAACAACTATAAAATAAATTTTTTTTGTTGGAAAACCTAATTTAGGAATTTCTTTTAGAAAAACTCGATTTTCCAGCAATAATCGAACTTTGGAATCCGATACTGATCTTAACATGTTTTCAATTCATAATAAGCGTTCGGAACTCCCATTTTCTAGGAAAACTAGATCTTAGGAATTTTATCTAATTTTCCAAACAACCTAAGATGCCTCACCACAAAAATAATACCACTCATGACAAAACAGGGTGGCGAATTCACAGGGAACATCTCACGTACCCTTAGCAACGCCGTGGTAACTTAAATGGCGGAATGTTTTGCTATACAGCAGGAAGTGATGAATATATCCATTTGTGACGGGAAAAATATACCCGTTAGGGACTTTATTCAATATGTGTTAAACAGAGAATCTAGTGTACCTGAAGATTGCGAAAGACAGTACATAATGGCGGTTTTAGCGCGATTAAAGGGTGCTGCAAGGGATACCACTCACGGAAAAACATTTTCTACGATAACCAATTTAATACAGCATCTTAAACAGCGCTTTGCCCCCCACAAAACTTACTCGTGGTACCTACACGAGATATCCACAATTAGGATGTCTTGTAGCGAAAGTGTTAGCAAGTTTTATGACAGAATCACCATACTAGAATCCGAAGCTCAAGTGGCGTTAGAAGATAAGTATCAGAACGCGGAACAAATGTTACTACCCTTGAATGATTGCGCCTTAGAGGCTTTTATCCGAGGACTACCCGATGTGATATCAGGAATGGTGGAGTCACGAAATCTATCTTCATTGGAAGCAGCCTTGAAGTACACGCTCGAATATGAAGCACGACGTCAGTTAAACCCCCATTTTCCTATAAACAATATCATTGAAAATCGATACTCTACACCTTATGCAGGATGTAGGGATAGAAGCCCGAGCCCTGATGTTAGGTTTGCATCATCACTGGACAGGAACAGAACAGTCAAACATCCCTTACCCTAATCATAATTATCCCTATAAAGGAACTAATGCACCCCCGAGAGCACAATCGCCAGCTCCAGTCATTAAAAGTAATTTAAACTTCGACTCTGCTCGCCGAACAGACGTGGCGACGGGCATGGAGAAGACAGAGCGCCAGACCAGCGTGAGATTTCTGAAGAAACAAGAAAAATCTTCTGCACCAAACTCAGTTGAGAATCCCCAGTAGTAGAACTTTCGTCAAATGAACTTTTACGGTCAAAGGCAAGGTTTTTAGTGGACGCAGGTGCGGACAAAAATGTTATTAAATTAGATGCCTTAGATGAAGACTTACTGGTCGATGAAAACGAAGGAATAGAACTTACAGGAATAACACAAAGTAGAATTTCAACCATGGGCACTGTAACCATTGAATTAATGAAATCTAAAATCACTTTTCATGTGGTGCATTCTGACATTCCAATAAGTACAGATGAAATACTAGGACGAGAATATCTTCGACAAGAAAAGGAATTTGTCATGTGTTCGCTATCAATACCACAGACAATGAACTCGAAATAGAACTACCCCCACAAGAAATCATCCCTTTTGAATATTACAAATTGCTTAGATTCGCTTAGATCATTTCAAACCGGAGAAAAAAGATCATGTACTGGTATAGTCAGGGAATTTCCTGATAATTTTTACCTACCAGGAGAATCTCTAACCCGGAATCACTTAGTACAACACAAAATCATACTTTGGACGACGTACCTATTAACCCTTTAATGTCAAAAAGACACTTTTCGTGTGTCCCCTTTTCCACGTTATTTTTCACTATGAAGACGTCAAGGGAAAAATTCATAAAGAACATATCCCACTATTTTCAAGGTCGCTCTTTTTAATGGTGCAATCCAATTTACATAAAAATTTCATTTTTTATTATTTTATTTCCAAATAACACAAAAAACACAAAATTTTTAGTCTCATTTTTTTTCATTCTACATTTTGAACCTCTTATCGTTATGATTCCCAACCTTGAAGCACACTAATCGTGTCCTCGATTGTTGTACTTCCGAACTATGTGCTTAGTTTTTTTTTGTACTATTTTACATTTGCAAAATAACGTGCAAAGCAATTATAAATTCTTGCAATTTTCGGACTATTCCAATTTCTTGATTGGAACGTTCTTTTCACATTTAATAAGCAAGATACATATCGTTGTCATAGTTTTTTGGGTTGCTGATCACGAATTTGACATTGTTTTTCCAAAGTTTATTGATTTAAACAATTTGTTTAAACAAATTATGCAGAATATTAAAAATTTCTGTAAATTGATCCCAGAATTGTAATCTGCGGCAAAAAATACATAGGAAACATAAATAGTTGATAAACATTATTCAAATAATTATACAATAACAAAGTATTCTACTTCTGTGTTAAATAGAGATGTTACATATGATTTCTTAGGTTTTTTTGGTCGCTGATATCGAATTTGATGATATTTTTGCAATATTAATTAATTAAAACAATTTTTCAAACAAATTATAGAAAACAAAATCGAAATTTTTAAAAATTGTTTCTAAAATTGTCATCTACGGAATTAAGTACATAAAATATATCAATTATTAATTTTCATGATTATACTCCTATGTGAAAGATATGAGGTTTTTAGATTACTAGCCCGGTTGTAGAACGAGAATGTAATAACATCCCAGATAACAATTGTGCGTGGCACGACGCCCGCATGCCATGCGGGTCACGTGTGCAAACGAGAATACAGCAATCTGGCGCACACTCGTCTAAAGGCGTGAGGGGCATGTATTGTGAAATAATTTGTGTTAACAAATTGTAAGGATTTTTGTCTTTCAACAGCATATTTTGTAAAGAAGACTATTAGTTAAAATTTCGTGTGAGTAACTATTTATAGAATCCCAGGGAACAAAGTGTCTGCGTAATGCGGGGCATGATGCATGCACACGTTGGGATTAAATCACACGGGTGAAGTCAGGAGGTCACACAGGTGCGCGTGACATTGCCACGTATATGTCTCGCACGTCGTGGTTCACACGCGTGCTTCCAGAATGCGCGATTCCAACAAATATATGTACTTCTTTCAGTGTTATTAATTTTACCAGGGAAAGTGATGGGAATATAAATAATTCGAACAATTTTTTTTCTTTCGCAAAAAATTTTGAAGAGAAATAATAATTGTCAGACACACATTGAATGAAAATCAATTAAAATTTAACATTATATCAATGAACAACATCTTTTGAATGAAATAAAACTTTCGAAATTAATTTATTCATATTTTAGATGAAAAATGTAATTATGCATGTGATATTTTTAGTACTCAAATCATATTTTAATTCGACTGTCTTATTTCAAGAACTTTCAATACGATCATCATCAATTATAACTTAATTTCAGAGTCCATTTCTTGTCTTAAATTTTTACATATTTCAAAACTAATTCTCAAGAAAAAAGTCAGTCAGAATTGATATGAGTATTAAAAAGTTTCAATCCTTAAGAATTGCATTTCTTTTAAATATATGAAGTATAGCAACCAAGAATGAGCAGAATTCAATCTCTTTAAATGCCGTTTTAAGAATCTCAAAAATTTTTAAACAAAAAATTTTTTAATGTAAAACTTTTTAAGTAGTCTGTGGACATCTACTTTTAGTACAAAATCAGAATTATATACTGCTAAATAAGTTACGTGATCAACGAATATTAAATTTGATATAAATCTCAACTTTCTTTGCATCTTATTTGATCAGCTTGCGTGTCCGCATGAGTGATCGCGTACTGCGACACATATGCGTCGCACTTATATGCCCCTCACTCCTTAAGATGAGTGCGCGCGAAATTACTGTATTCTCGTTTGCACACTTGAACCGCATGGCATGCAGGCGCGTGCTGCGCAAGATTGTTATCTGGGATGTTATTAAATTCTCCTTCTACAACCGGGCTAGTAATCTAAAAACCTTATATTTTTCACATAGAAGTATAATCATGAATAAAAATAATTGATATATTTTATGTACTTAATTCCGTAGATGACAATTTTAGAAACAATTTTTAAAAATTTCGATTTTGTTTTCCATAATTTGTTTAAGAAATTGTTTTAATTAATTAATATTGCAAAAATATCATCAAATTCGATATCAGCGACCAAAAAAACCTAAGAAATCATATGTAACATGTCTATTGAACACAGAAGTTGGATACTGTGTTATTGTTTGAGTATTTGAATAATGAGTATCAACTATTTATGTTTCCTATGTATTTTTTGCCACAGATTACAATTCTGGAATCAATTTACAAAAAATTTTAATATTTTGCATAATCTGTTTAAACAAATTATTTAAATTAATTAACTTTGCAAAAACAATGTCAAATTCGTGATCACCAACCTAAACAACTATGACAACGATATGTATCTTGCTTATTAAATGTGAAAAGAACGTTCCAATCAAGAAATTGGAATAGTCCGAAAATTGCAAGAATTTATAATTGCTTTGCACGTTATTTTGCAAATGTAAAATAGTACAAAAAAAAACTAAGCACATAGTTCGGAAGTACAACAATCGAGGACACGATTAGTGTGCTTCAAGGTTGGGAATCATAACGATAAGAGGTTCAAAATGTAGAATGAAAAAAAATGAGACTAAAAATTTTGTGTTTTTTGTGTTATTTTGAAATAAAATAATAAAAAATGGAATTTTTATATAACTTGGATTGGGCCATTGAAAAGAGCGACCCTGAAAATAGTGGTTTTTTAGGATTTTTTTTAACATGAAAACAGCAAGAGAAACAAATGATCTTTTGCGTATCTTTGAACATATATTTATTCAACAATAAAAAGTTTTTTGAATGTCAAAATAAATAAAAATGGCGGATTTATAAACAATCTCGCGCAGCAGCTCGCCGCGGACAACTCAAATCCCGTGAAAAATTCAGCCCGTAATTTTTACCTTAAACAAAAAATTAAAATACTTCCTTATTCGGAAGGCTTTTCTGCACAGTATAGTCTGTTATGGTGATTGAAAGTTGAAATTTGAATATTTTACTCATTTTTAATAAAGTACTCGATTTTTCGGCCTTTTTTTAGCAGTAAGTGCGTTAATAACATTGTAGAAAGAGATTTTACAATACATTTTTTTAACTCAGTCTGTACGCAATTAAATTATCTAAAAAACAGTGTTTTACTTGTGTACATAGCTTTTATAGTTTTTTTGTAATCGTGCACGGAATTTCAAAAAACATGGTTTTCATAAAATGGGCTTTAAAGTTTTTCGAAGGAAACAAATCAAATTAAAGGAAACTTACAGGAATGAGATTTTAATCAGCTATACCCGGTCCGTACAAGAATATTCTCAGATAATAATTCTAACGATTGAAGCAACAACAAAAAAATCGATTTTCTGAAGCTGACTGATGAGGAGACCCCCTTAAATTTCGGCTTTTAAATGAAAAAACAATTGGTGATGCATATCCTTTGCCTAACATTTCAAATATATTAGACCGTGTAGGCACTGCACAATACTTTTCTATTTTCGAATTAACCAGTGGTTTCCATCAAATAGAATTTGATCCAAAAGATAGACAAAAGACAACATTTTCTTCACTAAATGGGCACAACGAGTACGTCAGAATGCCCATGGGATTGAAAAATTCACCTGCTACATTCCAACGCCTAGTGGACCAAGTTCTACTAAGACTACAGGGTACTGAACTATTTGTCTATCTAGATGACATAATAATATATGCTAAAGACTTAGAGGATCACGGTAAAAAGATAAAACGTCTTCTCAAACAACTAAAAGAAGCCAATCTTTCACTACAACCGGAAAAGTGCGAATTTCTTTTCAAAGAAATAGCATATTTAGGACACATAATTAGTGATCCTAAAGAGATCGAAGCTGTTCAAAATTTCCCCAGACTAAAAACGCCTAGAAACATAAAACAAAATTTAATAAAAAAGGAAGCATTATTCAAATGGGGAACGGAAGAAGAGAAAATCTTTAAGGACCTACGACAAGCTCTGTGTGAAAGTCCAATACTACAATACCCTGATTTTGAAAAAACCTTTACAGTAACCACTGATGCCTTAGATTATGCAATAGGAGCCGTCCTGAGCCAAGAAAATGATGGAATGGTAGTTCGGAAGAAACAGAAAGGGATCAAAAACCACCCCCCAATTCTCACAAAAAGAAAAAGTGTGCTATTGAGGTTGAACTTGCCACCTGCAGCGTACTCATCATCAACAATACCAAAAAGTACACCTGCGAAAGCACCAGCGCGTTCAACCGAATTCTTCCCAGAAGACCAGGAGGAATCAACCCCTATAACAGGAAAACAGGAAACAGTACCCATTAAAATAGTGAGTCCGCCACCCAGATCAGTTAGAACAAGAAAAATCTAAGTCTACTAAAGAAAATATAGATAAATCATTTTCACTATTTGAACAATTTATAATGGCCCATGAAGACTGGCTGGAAAGAACATAGACGGATAAAGAAGCCCACCTTCTTGAAGTCACAGTAATCTCTGAAGGGAAAGACAACCAAGAGCTTCTTGATGCCATCGAAGAAATTGAACCATAACGCAAGACCGAATTCACAAACAGGATTGAATCAGCTATAAAAATAGCTGAAGAATTACTAAAAGAGACTCAGGAAAAAGGAAAAGTAATCAATTCCGAAAGTAAGGAAAATCTGAACCCCGATATTTCTTCTTCATACAAAGACGTCCCTACCAGCATCCTACACGCTCAACCCAGAAAAAGTGTTACTTTTGACCCTGGAATAGCTTCAACCCCCGATGCTTTAGGGAAATATACCCCCTCAGCACTAAGAAAACCCAAGGCTATTTCTACGCCGTTTCCAGAGAAGCTAGATAGCGACCCTAACTTTAACCTATCAACTGATAAAAACATCTTTCGCAGAATGGAAATAAATATACCCAAATGCTCAGACAGACTTACTACGGATATGTCTGGCGTGCCGTCTGACCATTCGCGATCATCAATCGCTGGCTTCACTCCAGCACTGCCTAAGGCCTGCGAAATGCCCAGTGGAACTGACACCTGCAGTAGTAAAAACGTGCAGGTCAGACTAAATAGCAGCCGAAAGAATCTCACTTATTTCAAAGATAACTATGTACATTTTCTCTCAACTGACTGTGAGTTTGTCACTCCTGTAAGCCGACTACTTGTGGACTTGCAAGTAGTTGACCCCTAGGACCTGAAGGATAGCAAACCAAAACTAGGAGAGGTACTAATCACTCCTCGTCGACATTTTAACATATAGTCACTCATAATTAAACAAAACCATTTTGTGGATATAAACGAAGAATATGTTAAAATAGCCATACATAATTTAATGGTGCATTTATACCTCTGTCTGCCTGACCGGTGCGGACAGAAAATACATAAGAGCAAAAAAGACAGACGTTTTCTTTTTGTCTAATTTTACACTGTCTGTCTCCTTTACTCTTATGTATTTTCTGTCCACACTGGTCAGGCAGACAGAGGTATAAAGGCACCATAAGAATAGCTTTAGAGAGAGAAAATATTTCGGAGTTTTGTATTTCAAAGTATGGAGACTTTAGCAATACATTACCAAAAGAAAAACTACGTAAACTATTAAGACAAGAATTTGCTAACTCCAAAGTAGAGATAACAATATGTTACTGCAACATACATTATTTCGGAAAACCACGAGAGTAAAATTGGGGGCCACAAAGGTATAAATAAAACATATCGAAGAATTAAAGAAAGGTACATGTGGCCAGGACTTAAGGATCAAGTTACTGATTTTGTCAGAAAATTTGACATTTGCCAAAAACAAAAGTGTAAGTGCTGAAATTCACGAACCCATGTTAATCACCGATACATCTCTCGACACCTTCGACAAAATATCCCTAGGCACAGTAGAAAAATTGCCTACCACCCCTGACGGTAACAAACATATTCTCACCATGCAGGACAATCTATCAGAGTACTGCATAGCCGTCCCTATACCTGATATTTCGGCAACCACTGTCGCTAATGCGATAGCAAAGCACTTATTTTCACAATATGGAGCCCCCAGGGCAATACTTACAGATAGGGGATGAAGTTTTATTAACAATCTACTCAGAAAATTGTCAAAAATTTTCGGGGAAAAACAAATTACCACTTCAGGGCACGCACCCCCAGTTCATTTCCAAATCCCGAAACACTAGAAACCTACGGGACTTATCTGCAGGAATTAATATTAAGATTATCCGAAATACAATTAATAGCAGCTAGAAATTTGATCACTGCAAAAGAACATTCAAAAGAAAACTATGATCTAAAGGTAAAGCCATTCTTAGGGAATATAGGATATCAGGTCTATGTCAAAGAGGAAGCTAAAACATACGGAAAATTAGATAATAAATACCATGGAATCTACACCCTTGTAACAATCCTAGATAAAAACATCGCCATCTTAGAAAAACCCGACGGCAAATTATTCAAAAAACATTTCGATAAGCTTAAGCTAGCATACAGCTGAAAATAAAATTTTTCAACTACACTTTTCTTTTCCAGGAAAGTCATGTCGATTATTAACACCCCACTACCCAAGGGAGAAATATACCCCACCACCCTACGACCCAAGGGGGAGACAGAGCCACTGCGATTCGCAAAGGGACAGCGAGAAGAACTGACGGCGGAATATAATTTTACCAAACCAAAATATATGCTAGAAGATACTACGGAATCAATCAACAGAAAGAAATTTTTTGCTAGATGCGTGGTAAAAGATCAAAAACGCGGAAATAAATTCAGTACTTTAAGCGATGGGGAGAGTAAAATACGTAGCGCGGAACACGAGGTCGCGAGGAAAATTTTATCTATTCTCGGAAAAATGCATTTCTTTAGCAAAGAAAAAAATATATGTAATAGGACAGATGAAAGCTACGTAATCTGACTAGATAACCCCGAAACTTCATTGTCTAAACTATATAAATGGGAGAATTGTTGCGAATATTGCTATTTAAGGGGCCACACTATGGTAGTTTTTAAAGAAACAAATAAAGAGAAGTGAGCGACTTCTCGACAAGCAAGAAGTAACAGAGGAATACTTTTGGGGTCCTCCGCAAGGAGACAAAAACAACAATTTAATTTATCTCACATTCTAACAGAAGTCTTCCTTCGACATAGAAAATCATAATAAAACGTAATTTCAACGCCATATATGACCGATCAAAAAGCCTTAGGCACTTCATAGAATACCATACTACTACTACTATTTATAGATATATGTTTATAGATATATTATTATATGTTATTATTATTTTCATCATATATTGTATCATATATATTATTATTATATACATTATATATATTATTATGATATATTATTGATTGAAACCTATAAAATCACGGTAACTTTATACAAAAACACGTATCAGCCGTATAAGAAAAATAGAGAAGGTTTAAATAGAGAATGTTTAATCGATAATTTAACCCCGAAGACATCTATATCTTATCACATTATTCAATATCTTATTTCATTTTATTATTATTTATTATTATTTATTTATCAGATCATTACATTCTTATTTCACGAAAATAAGGGAATAAAGAAATCAAGGGAGGGGATATGAGGGTTGCCTTTTTCTTTCTTCCCTTACCAACTACGAAATATAACAGGAGATAACACCCCTGACGTTCCAAACGAGTGGTCCCACCCTTGACACTTGAGGGGCGCCACATGTCATCTCTTCTTTGAGAGATCACTTGTCGCCCTCGCATATCACCCACCTGTTGCTCAGATAGTCATCTATCATTCGCAACGGGTATTCTGGAACCTTTCTCTGCACTATCGCCTCGATGCAGCTGTTCCACCTCGGGGTATTAAACGCATTGCGTATGTGAATGCTGATCAACGCGCAGAATCCCTTAAGCTTACCAGTCACTAATACTTTCTTAGTGACTATTTTGAACGCGAGACCCCATGGGTCCTTCTCGACTTCACCGATCAAGTCTTTTCAGCACTAAAGTTGGCTTTTCTTTATGCCTTGCTTCAGAGCTGAGTTCGCTTTTTTCCATGCCTCGCACAGCAGAGGGTCACCCTTTGAGCGGGTAAATCTCCGCCGCGCTGTGAAGCATTTTCGAGGTACATCACCAGTACATCGAGTCCCCGGTACGCCCGTGCCCATGGCGAGGCATTGAGTGGTCACATCTATGAGCCTGGTTTCTTCAAGATGTACGCGAAGCTTGTCTTTGCTGAGTCGTTTCGTGTTCCAGGTGGGACTCCTCACCTTGCCGCCCCTTTCCGCATTCACTGGATGATTCCGTTCCTGAATGTTGAACTCAATGCGGCAATCGTGTGGTTGATAATCGACCCCCTGCTCCTCGTCTGAACGTGAAATCCCTGCCCCGATTCAATACAATCAGGTCATTTCTAGGGACCATCTCACTGACCAAGATTCCCCTCCTGTCCAGACGGGCTCCTCCCTACTCGGGCGACTTAATGTTAAAGTCGCCCGCAATAAGGAACCTGCTGGAGGTGTGTGGACACGTCGCACGTGACCAAAGAGTGCATTCCTCAAGGAGAAGGATCTGGGTCTCGAAGATCTCGAAAGGGTCGTTGGGAGACAAGTAGCAGCTGTACACACGAACCCCCACCACCTCCACCCAAACGAACCCGCGTTGGTCTCCAGAAAGTCCCCGATGCTCAAATCAGGGCTACAAACAAGCCCTCCGTGATGCATCTTGGTGCCAAGCAGAGTTTTCGGACCATTTGTCTTGCTCACTCATTAGTGAGTCATTGGCCACGTGCGATGTGCCCACACAGCTCCCGCAGGCGACACTTGGCCATATCCCTGGCACCTGAAGCACCGGGCAGCCTCGACATGCTCGCGGATGCGGCAGTTTACCCACCCCACCCTCGACCTACCGAGCCCGAGCAAGCTCCGAGCGTCCGCCTCGGTTAAACGGACGACCGCAGTCTGCACACCGCCGAAGCGCTTGTACAGCTTGAACTGGTCCCCGAGGTCTGGCTTGCCCAGCGCGATGCATAGCGCGGCAATAACATCTTCCCTCGTGACGGTCTCGTCGAGGTCCCTAACTTCAAGGGACCTCTTCAAGACCAAAGATTCAACTTCGGCTTTCTCCCTGACCGCCTGATCGAGAGCCTTCTCGAAGGCTGAGACGTCACACCCCTTTTTGGGGACCAGAACGATCTCCTCCCTCCTAGTTTTCTGGGTGGAGAGGACCTCCGCTCGCGAATTTTGGGGGTTTACCTTGGGCTTCATGGCTCTTCCGTTTCTTGGGAAACCGATCCTTAGGGGGAGAAGACGCAACCCTCTTCTCCCCCTTTGTCAGCTTTTTTGGGGTATCTTCCAGAGATGCAGAGCGTGGTCTCCGAAATATACCCATCTTTGCTGGACAATGGCAGAGTATATGGGTGGAAGTTTCATTGTCTTTCCCACATAGTCGACAAAGTTTAGATATTCCCCCATGAGGGCTTTGGATAGTTTGCATGCCGTTGCCTTGTACCACTCTTCCTGGTGTTTCTCGGCCAGGCACTTTTTAATGTCTTCTGTGGCCGACCTGTTCGAAATACCTATTACTGGTTCTAGACCAGATGGGTTTTGTTTTTTCGTCGCTAGCTTGGCTAGTCTATCCGCTGTCTCGTTACCCTTGATACCACTGTGTCCAGGAATCCAGAGCACTGTGACTCGGTTGTCTTCCGCTAGTTTTTTCAATGCTTCTTAGCATTCCCAGACCAGCGTCGAGGTAGTTACTGACTTATCTAGTGTCGTGATGGCCGCTCTACTATCTGAGCAGATGCGGATGTTCCTGTTGCGACCATGATTCTGTGCTGCGTGTGCGCATCGGAGTATGGCCGCAATCTCGGTTTGAAGAACTGTGGAGTGGCGTCACAGCGAGACCATGAGGCGTGTGTCGCTGTTCTTCCCATAGACACCAGCCCCCGCACCCTCCCTATTTTTGGAGCCGTCTGCAAACCAGTTGTCTCCATCACCTGGGAGATGTGCGCGACCCACCTTCCAATCTTCCACGGTTGACAAGCTTACCTTGTACTTTTTGTCGAAGAGGTATCGCGGAGACGTCCTGTCTCTTCGATCGGTCTCTTCGCGATGTTATGGGTGAAGACTTCGAGGTACCAGTGATCCCTCTAAGGATCAGCCCCCTGAGTCTTTACAACCTGGCCACGGCCGTCTTCTGCTTGACTCTGCTACACCAGACTATTAACGCATAGGTTAGCCTGGGTCGCAGAATCGCTGTGAAGATCCACAGCAGTGTGTCGGGTTTCAGGCCCCAATTACCTCCAATATCTCTTCTGCAAAGTCAAAGGGTTGTTATAAATTTGTTGCACTTGTTTTCGAAGTGGTCTTTCCAAGTGAGCTTATTGTCCAAGATAACTCCTAGATATTTAGCGCTCTTGGAAATTTCTAGACGCTGCTTTTTCAGTTCCAGTGTTCTAGTTGTACTCCATTTGTACCGCTTGGTAAAAATGACTACGTCAGTCTTACCTTGGTTCACCGAGAGTCCTGTTGTTCGACACCAGGTATCCACAGCTTTTAGCCACTAGGATGTCGTCAGCATATCCAATGGGGTGACATCCTTGGTCGGTTAGTAGATGCAGTAGTTCATCCACCACTAGACTCCACAGCAGGGAAGATAGTACTCTTCCCTGCGAGCATCCTGAATCAACGATCTCTTGGAGGGTAGTATTTCCTTTGGTAATCGTGATGTTCCTGTTTCCTAGCATATGGCAGGTCCAGTCAACTACGGCTATGGGACTCCTTGTCTTATCATAGCTCTCCTGATCACTTCACTGGATGTGTGGTTGAAGGCACTCTCAATATCCATGAATGTTCCAATAGCGAATCCTTTAAGGTTCCTTTGGTCCTCAATCAGATTCACCGCTTTGCTCAGGGCAGTTTCGGTCGAGCGACCGGCCCTGTAGGCATGCTGATCGCTGTATAGTGGTTTTACCGTCAGGATCTTATCGCGGATGTATCTGTCCACGAGTCTCTCCACCGTTTTTAGTACGAAGGAGGTAAGGCTGATTGGTCGGAAATCCTTCGGAGATGTCCATCCGTTCTTGCCTGCTTTAGGTATAAATATTACCCTTATCCCTCTCCAAGCCTTGTGGACATAATCCACAGTCAGACTGGCCTTAGCAAGTCTCACTAGTGGCCATATGATGGGGTCTTCAGCCCTCTGCAGGAGGACCGGGTAGATGCCATCCGGACCTGGGGACTTGAAGGGGTTGAAAGACTTCAAGGCCCATCTGACCCTGGCTGGGGAGGCGATCTCCCGGGCCAGCCGCCCGCGTAAATCCAATTGGGTCGCGAGCAGCGGTCGGCCCTTTTGGAAGTTCCCCCCACCTCCGTTGGACCTTTAAAGCCCGGGAAGTGCGCCATTGTCAGAAGGGTCAGGGTCTCCCTGTCCGACTCTGAGTACGTCCCGTCTGGTAGTCTTAGGGTGCTCAACATAGCTCCTGGGTTGCGGGCCAGTAATCTGTTCAGCCTGGCCGCCTCCACGCCCTTTTCTATGTCCGAACAGAAGGAGGTCCAGCTCTTATTCTTGGCCTCCCTGATTTCTTTCCTATATGCATCCCTAGTTGCATTGGATAAGTTCCATAGTTCTTCCGTATTGCCTTTCTTGGCCCGTCTGAACCTTTCTCTAGTTTCTTTGCGAACCTTTTCAAGCTTCCCATTCCACCAGTCGGTCTCCCGCGCCTTCTTGATTTCCGAAGGTAAGCAGTTGAGTTCGTACGTAGTGATGACGACCGACGAGAATTGGTCAGCCGCCCTCTCAAGGGCATCTACGTCTTTGATTTCCATGGTTTTCCCATGGAGTGCAGTTTGTAGGTCTGTGGAATAACGCTCCCAGTTTGTTTTCCTCGGGTTTCTGACCCATGTGGGGCCAGAGGGTGCGTATGATTCCAGTTCGTCCAGTATCTGCATGTGGTCAGATAGAGAGGGTTCGTCTGAAACCCTCCATTTCTTTACTTTATCCCTAAAGCTCCCGGTGCAGAGGGTAATGTCGATTACCTCTTCTCTCACAGAGTTCCGAAAGGTCGGTACAGTACCTGTATTTAGAATATCCAAGTCAGTAGTGATTAGATAGTCCACTAGGTCCTCACCCCTTCTGTTGGTGTCCGTGCTACCCCACAGCTTATGGTGAGAGTTTGCATCGCACCCCAAGAGCAGGGGCAGGCCTCTTACCTTACAGTAGTTTACTAATGAGCGGACTTCCTCCGGTGGATAGGTCGCACTGTCATGGGGAAAGTATGCCGATCCAATGACGAGCTTACCAATTCCTATTAGGTCGACTGAAGCCACCATGAGGTCTCTGGAGCAAAGATCCAGTAGTGGGACGATGTTGACGTTCTTCGCCAGAATGCATGTCCTCGGGTTGGGTGCCTCGGGGTACCTGTAACAAGAAATGCCAGCCCCCCCTAATCAAGAGAGAGCCCGTCTATAGGTTCTTCTCGCACATCCGAAGGACACATATCACAGTCATGCGACGCTGACACTCATTCATTTGTTCATCGATTCATCGGGACAATACAACCTCCATGACCCGAGGGCCTTCTGCTAAGCCTCCCCACCCGTCCTTTTTTTGCATAGCCAAGAGAAATACTTCGTCAAGGTACCAGTCCCAAGGGAGGTACGCAAAGGAACTATACAGAGTTATATATATTTAACAATTTTAATATTTGTATGTGCCTCCGGCGCGTAAATTCATTTTACGCTACAGTTGAGAGTAGCGTAATGTTGTGTATTACGATACAGAGGAATGTAATGTAAAAATTGAACTGCACATGCGCCTATAACAATGCAGCGAAGCGTAATCTTCTTCTTATTCTTCTTCTTCTTTGTACAGCGTTGGCACCGTACTGACAAAGCCTTGTACATTTGAACTGCGCATGCTCTATTACAATACGCTACGACTACACAACATCGAGAAAATCAAAATGGCCGGAACTAGTCGCGAAATATCAAGTGCAATGGACGAGAATTATGATGAATACTAGATTAGATTCGAGTGTACGCATAAAAACTCGTACACGCACCGAAGTCACATAAAATAGAATATGTGCCAATGCACACAACTCGGGTAATCACGAGACTCGCCTAAAATGCTCGCAGGACTGATTGCGCCTCGGCTTCGATCTCCTTCGAGCATTGTTGCTCGTCGCGTAATAACCCTCATTATGCGCCTAGGCACATAATATACTATTACTAACTCACCAAAGTTAATCCTATACCATTAAACTCTACAACTGAAACATGACATAATCATTTGAATTTTGGAAATTTGAATGAACTTTACACATTAAAACTCTGTACAATAAAAGAGAAAACCCTACGGAACATAATTTCATTAATAATTTTTCAAGCACAGTGAAATTTTACACCTTACAACTGTACACTAAATTATAGAAAAATTAATTTTGTACATTTAAATGAACTCTGTTAGAATGTACGAGAAAATATTCTACACCCGATTAAATAGTTTTTATCAGTTTAATTTCAAGGCCATGACACACTTACCCGATTCCTACCTTACCTTTTAAACCAACTTTCGGTCACACGAAATAAGATATCGATTATTAATAGACCAGCATGCAAATTTCAAACTACGTTGCACACACTTTCTCAGATAATCAGTATCAAAGAAAATAGAATCAAGGTAGTAATGTCGGTACGTAGCTAATCAAATGAGTACTTCTTGTTGGAACCAAATGTCGTAGAGATTACGGGCTTCAATGTCCGGCATCAAAAATCGCCCAAGTAGTGCCATAAGATAGGCCAAGTTGTTGAGATCGGCGCCGAATCGATTCTTCCGGGTCGTCGGCAAAACTCTCATTTACAGCCGCAATATTCTCTATAGTTCGGGCTGAACGTGGTCTAATCGGTCGAGTATCATCCAATAATGTTAAATTATTCTCGAGTTCGCCGATGGTATGCCGAATAGTGCGTTCGGTAGGACGATTATGAACACCATAAATTGGCCTGAGCGCGCGATAAACACTTCACAGAGCGTCCATTTTCGTAATATAATTGTACGATTTGTAAACGTTGTTGAGGCGTAAGTCTTTCCATGATGAAATGTCAATAAAAACTGAATAAAATTGTGTATGTAGTTTGACAGTAGTCACGCGTGACATGTCAATAAAACCCTATGATAAATTACATTAAGATATATATGTATAGACTTCTAAATGAGATAAAATGTAATTATAATTCCACAGATTATGTATTTCCTCATTCAGAAACAATTGTAATTTTTATATACAGGTGTTTAGCAAATTTTATCAATTTTAGTACACAAAATTCATTCAAGTTAATCTATCTTTAATTTAAAATCGCATCAGTACACTAGAGTTAATATTTTTCAAAATAATACAAATGCAAATAATGTTTAGTTATAAATATTGTTTCTCTTATCCATGAGTCAACAAATTAAAAATTGTATCAAGATACTGGTGCGTATTTTGAATTCTCTACCCATGCGATAATTTTAAGATATGTACTTATATTAACTTTATTCTTATATTTTGAAGTTTTATTGTAAAAATACGCAATTATGTGAATAAAATTCTTATTTAATGTAATATCTCCTTGTAATCTGCATTTCCTCAAATCATTTACTAATTCTTTTTAGCCAAACAAATAATTTGTTTGATTTGTTACTGTGGTCGATAAATTCGCATCCTGCAAAACGTAAAAAATTACAATTGAATGACATCAGAGACTTAAAAAAAAGTTTTACATTCTTCATGCAAATTTAATTAATTTCAGCATCTTTCATTATGTAAAGTTCATTATCAAATTCAGTTATTTTACACATTTGCATTTCTCAATCCAAATTATTTGTTTGATTTGTTACGGCGGTCAATAAAGTACGCGAACGTTTTTCTTCATTTAATTACCAAATTCGGATAAATGATCAAAAAAACATGTCAGTACATGTTAAATGTCGTTCCGCATATTTTTTCTTTTATTAATTTTTGTGTCAGAACTCTAGTTTCTTTTTTATAATTGAAGAAAACCGAATTTTTTGAAGGTACGAAATGAATCGATTTTTTACAATCAACTCCCTATTTTTGGTACAAATTTGTCCGTAATAGTCTGAAATTTCATCAACAGACTCAACAAAACCCTAGAACTTCAAATGGTTATTTTCAACATAACAAAACTCTCAACTTGTTAATAATTTTTATTATAACAGTCGCGGCTGGCAGAATTTTCATGTTTCAACTTCAAAGAAAAAAAGTATGGGAGGAAGTTTAGAGTTGAGAGAACTTTCAGCGAGAAAGTTGTTCAGGAGTCTTTTAGGCAGTTTTTCAATATATCTTGAGATTTTTGAATCCAAAACTGCAGTCAGGATGGGAATTTACTTAACTGCGCTCGAGCGCATCGATACCGTCGCGAAGTATATCGATCGAACACAGGAGAAAGAGAGATGCACCCATGCCGAGAGCACGCGATTCGACAGATTTGCAACATCATTTTTGTGAATTCGGTTTCCTTATTTATATTTATTCTGTAGAAAGTATTTGGAAACACTCTATACGAATGGGAGTAAATTATATATATGGTGTGTTCCATGGCAAATCGGACGGGTTCAGGACTCCATCTTTCCGATTTCCTTGAAATTTTAAGGACTGATAGACTAACGTAAATAACGAAGAAACCCTAAATTTGAGATTATTTTATGCATTTTTTAAAAAGTTATGGGATAAACGAAAAAATATATATTTTTGTTCTTTTTTAATTATTTAAAAACTGAAACTAGGAAACATTCTGAAAAAATCACACAAACGTATCATTAGATGGCCGATGTAGTAGTATTTTTTGGAAAACGTTTTACTCCAAATTTAATAATAAAAAAAAATGTTTTTTCCAAACAAATTGATTTTTTGAAAAAACGCCATCTTTGAAAGCCTGAGCTTAAAATTCCTTTTCCTCTTAATAAATTATACTCGCAGATTCAAATGAAAGCAGTTTGAGGGCATTCCCAGAGCATTTTCTCAATAAATTCAAAGATGTCAAAAAAAATGCTCTCCTTTGCAACACATGCAGAATAAGAGTTATGAAAGATGAAGTTTTAGAAGAAGGATAGAAAATAATAAGATTTGTCCATCCTGGCATTTATATTTTCTTTCTTAATTGTTAAAATTATCAGAAATCGGGGAATGACTCGAAAAATCTTCCTTCTCACGGCCTCCAGCTACCTTCCGATTCCAAAAATCCCTCGAAGACAATAATATTGACGAAAAATCAGAGTCCTTGCGATTCATCACATTCTCATCAACGTACAATTCAAAAAATCACTCTTCATACCTTCTGGCGTAAAAAATTTGTTCGTGGATTTTTTACCAACTAATTTATTTTCATGATAATAAAAAAAATTATTTTTTTGACAATTTATGTATAATTATAAAACTCATTACATCATTCATATGTTATGAGTATAAAGCGATAATTAAACAATTAATAATCACTTTCCATCACTTTTTGACAGTAATGTTCTCGAAATTTTTTTTGTTTATCCCATAACTTTTTAAATCATGCATGAAAAAATTTCAAATTTTAGGTTTCTTCATTATTTATGTTAGTCTGTCAATCCTTAAAATTTCAAGTAAATCGGAAACATGGAGTCCTGAACCCGTCCGATTTGCCATGGAACACGCCATATACACTTTTTTATTGGGAATAATATAACAAAATTCATTAGAGAACTTTCAAAACGCACTTTGTTTAGAATTCTAGGAATTCTAGGAATAACAATTGAATAACATTACTAGTATCATAATTCTATTATATTTGATTCATATTATTTTGATCTGTCAAATGAAATTTTTTTAATAATAGGTTGCTTGTCTTCCATTTTAACGAACATTTCGGGTACTTATCTCACAAAATGTATTAGTCCTCAAGAATTCGAAAAATTTCGAGCTTATGTTCAATATATAACTACCAAATCTGTAATAACGATTATTTTGATGTATATTCAACGATAAATGATCAAATTTTTGTTATATTATTGCCAATATAAAGTGTATATACAGGGTGTCCCGGTACTCAAGGTACATATTTATATTTTCGAATTCCAAAAAAATGGAGTAAAAATTCTAATACAAAAAATTTGTGAAGTGTATGATTACCGAGTAATTAGCAATTAAAGTTTAACCAATCAAAAAAATACGTTGGATAGACGACAGTTCTTGTGCCATCACTGAGTGTGTGTGAGAACGCAAGTTCAGATCGTATAGTTTGCCCTCAGTTAATTTTTTTAAGAGGTTTCAACTCTTCGGCGCAACTGCAAACTTAAACGAGATTCGAAAATTAACAATTATCTTTTTCGTAGCAACCAAATTAGAAATCATTGCTCGATGAGTTAATCACTTTACATAAAATGTATGCGTTGTTTGAGTTCTGTACAATCCTCCTGAATTCTTAGCATTCCTCAGAATTCACGCGAGTTCTGTAGAAATTCCTTTAACATTTTTGAGTTACCTTGAACACTTTTGGATGCATTTAATTCTTTGGAATTTCAAGACTTTTAAATACTGTAAATTCCTCCGAATTTTGATACAATCATTATTCAGAAAAAACTTAAATTTTTAATCAAAATACAATTGAAATAAATAACCAAACGGAGTGTATGTGTGAGTGTGAATATAAAGCAACAAATGGTGTGCCGGTGTCAGTGTGCGAACCCACTGTGCATGTGCATATATGGTTAGGTTCGTCTGTATAAGGTAGCAGTGTCGTCTGGGTTTTGTCCCGGCACAGCCTGAGCGGCACCCAGTCAGGGGAACCTGACGATGGCTGCCAGCTCTCACCGAGAGTCGACCATGGGGGAACCCATCGATCGGCACTCAATGTGGCTGAATCAGGACAACCGGTGTCGTAGAGTAGCGCCTAAAGATGTCTACGTGATGGTCAGTCAGGGGAACCTGACGCTGAGCCCTCACATATGTCGAAAACCGGCCATGGGGGAACCCATCGGTCGGTGCTCGACGTGGCATCTCCGGGTGATCGGTGGGTGTCAACCTGGCCAGCCTGAGCAGCGCCCAGTCAGGGGAACCTGACGCTGGGTGCCAGCCGATGCACGGTCCGGCTTCACCAGGTGTGTCGCGGTCGGGGTCGGAGATACCCTCCTATGGGGGAACCCATCAGGAGATGCATCTCTATGCAGTCCGTCTAGAGCGCCGCTCCGGTGCAATCCGGATCGTCGCTCCAGCCGAATTGCCCCGTCTCGGTGTTCCGTCCCTCCTTATATACCGTCCGCGAAGGGTGGGGGTAGTTGCGCGCGTGGCTCGGTGTTTGGTGGGAGAACTCACGTGAGTAGCGGCTGTGGGAGTACCCCTCCGAACGCCACGGAAGGTGCGCGGTGACGTAGTGCGCACATACGGTTCGTTACATTCCCCCCTTAATTTGGAGAGCGAAACTTCGCCGGGTTGAATGATTCTCAACATTTTCGCGGACTCGATACTTAACAATAAACTAACAAACTTACATATGTCCCGAACGGTGAAGCTCCTCGGTGTTCCGTCTCCGTTTAGGCGTAGAAAATTCCTCCTTGATCCCGTGATAGTCCGGTGCCTTGTTCTATCAGACGGGACCAAAATACTGGGTGCCCCGGGTATTATGATGATAGTTCCGACGGGTTGTGTTTCGGGTTCCGTTGGTTGTGCGGTTGGTAACGCTGCTGTCGGCGCTGTCCTGGTCACCCCTCTTCCTAGTGGGGCATGTCCCTGGGCCATCCTCGCTGTTCCGCCACTCCAGTGGATTGGTTGCCGAGGTTGGCGTGGACGCCGTGTTTTTTGGCGTCGGCCTCGGCAGTGAATCGCCAATAGCTGGTGCGCCGTTATCAAGCTGAGGTATTTTCACCTCAGGGCCGGGTCGTGGACTGCTTCAATTTTTTGGACCCGCCGCGGTCTCATTGGCCGTTGGTCTAGCCCTCGAGGTCACTAAGGTGTTTCTAGTGGTTCTCCTCATGGTAGGGCCCTGGTGGTTGACCCGGTCATACAATGGCCCAATATCCCGGAAACGGAGGAAACCGTCGGCTTCCAACTCTGCCTCTAAGGCAGCTATTTCCTCCTCGTAGGTCATCATGGAGCTATGTGTACTGGTCAACATCTCGATTGCAAATCAGCCGGTCGCTGTGCCTAGCTCTTCGACATCAGCTCGGTCGGAGTATTTCACCTCCTCTGCTGTTTCCCCTCTTGTCAAGGGTTGTTTGCTGGGTTGCCGGTCCCTGGTCTCACGGTTGTGCATATTTCCTCGTTAGCCCTATGAATTGGTTCTTAATAGGATTTCAAGTTACCGATATGCACATGTCGGAAATATTTCCCTCTTTCGTCTTGCCGGTCAACTATTAGTGGTGATGGCTTCTTTTTCACAGTGTAGGGACCGTCGTATTTTTCGGCTAATTTCGCGTTGAATCCGGCTGCTTCGTCGGACAAGTATTGCGTTTTTTTCAGGACCTTATCCCCAATTCCTGGTGCCCAATTTTTCTGCCTGTGATTCTAATATTTTTGTTGTTTTTGGAAACTCTGGGCGATTTTGATTTTGGCCAATTCAAGGGCTTCTCGTAGTTTGTAAATCCACTTGTGATGTTCGTCTCGCTGGGGTAAGGCAGCTTGTTGTGCCACACTTCCTGGGCTTTTTAATTCCCTGCCGAAATTTAAGTAGGCCGGTGTGTGTCCGGTTGATTCGTGTTGTGCCGTATTATATGCGAACCCCATTTCCGGTAGGTACTTGTCCCAAGTCTTCTGGTTTTTTGTGGAATTTTGTACCATCATCGTCTTTATGACTCGGTTGGGTCTCTCTACCGGGTTGCAAATCTGGGTTCTGACGACTTCTGTGACCGCTTTTCCGGTGGCCTTCTTTAACGGGCGTAATTCGATCCACTTGGTGAAACGGTCTTGCATTACGAATAGCCAAGTGTGTCCAGTGGTGGATCTTGGTAGTGGCCCGATTAAATCTGTCGACGGGTTGTTCATTTGTCCCAACCATTTGAGCTATAAATGGTCTGTTCGGACGGCAAAATGGTATCCTTCGAGGTAATCCCGCATCTTCCATATGCCCCATTTCACGACTAAACATTCGAGCTCCGTAGCTGAATAGTTACGCTCTGTTCTTGTTAGGGATCGACTGTCATAGGCGATAATTCGCCCTCCGTCTTCCCCTTGTTGTGAAAGGCCTGCTCCCAAACCTTCCTGGCTAGCGTCAGTTTGCAGAGTGAAAGGTATACTCCAGTTCGGGCAGACTAAGACTGGTGCGGTGATTAGGGTTTCCTTGAGTTTGTTGAAGGCTTCTTGATGTTGCTCGGTCCATTCCCATTTCACCCTTTTTTTCAACAGGCGGTGCAAAGGAGCAGCTATATGGGCGAAGTCTTTAATAAATCGGCGATAGCCGGATATGAGCCCTAGGAAACGGCGTGCCTCTTTAGATTCTTTGGAGGAGACAGATTCTGGATCGCTGCGACCTTTTCTGGGTCAGTCCTGAGCCCGTCTTTGTCCACAATATGCCCCAGATACTTAAGTTCGTTGCAGAAGAATTGGCACTTTTCCGGGTTGGGTTTTAGCCTGGCGTCATATAACTTGTGTAACACCTTTGCCAATACCTCTATGTGCTCCTGGAAAGTTATGGCACAGACCACTATGTCATCGAGGTAAGCAAACGTATGTGGTGCCATGTCTGGTGTTATAACCCGGTCTAACAGCCTTTGAAACGTTGTCGGTGCTGAATGTAAGCCGAATGGCATAACGTTTAATTCAAAAAGGCCCCTCCCGAAGACAGTAAAGGTGGCGAGTGCCTTGCTTTCTTCTGTGAATGGTATGTGCCAGTAGCCATTTTTGACGTCTATCGTGGACAAGTACCTAGCCCCTCGGAGTTTCTCTAGCGTTGCGTTGACCTGTGGCAATGGGTAGGTGTCCCTCTTTGTCACGTTGTTCAGCCTTCTGAAGTTAACGCAGAACCTGGGCTTACCATCTTTCCGACGGGTGATGACGACAGGTGAACTCCAAGGGCTAGTGGATGGTTGGACTACCCCCTCGGCTAATATCTTGTCCAGCTCCTGATTAATCATTTCTTGCATGGCTGGGTTCCTTGGGCGTTACCGCATTTTAATCGGTGTCGGGTCTTCAATTTTGATATCATGTTCTACGAGCGGTGTGACTCCCTTAATTTTGTCGAAACGCTGCAGTTGTCTAGTTATGAATTTCTCTGCTTGGGCTCGCTCATGCTTCTACAGGTTGGTCATGGCGATTGGGTTCTCGATGGTGCAGACATGATTCTTTTTACCGCTCCCTTTTGGCGTAATGTTTATCCCGTTTATAAACATCTGAAGCCCCAGTTTGCTCAAAGCATCCATCCCCAAGAGGATTCCTGGACTCAGGTTTGGGAATTCCAGGAACTCTTTTCGATTTCCCGGTTGGCAGCAGTGATCGTACCGAAAGTTTCCTTCCTAAACTGACCTCTGATCCGTCGGCGAGGATGGCGTTCTCGCTACTATCTTCTACCTTCCATTCTTGTTTCCGGCAATGTTGGCCGGTTTTCTAGTTCACGTATGAGCGGGCGGATCCGGGGCCAAGTAGAGCAGTAAACCAGTGCGCCCCTATTTTGGACGCTGATGAAAGCTCTCGGGTCTGTGCTTCTGCTTTCACGGACCGTGCTGCTGGCGATGTTAGCCCGGTCCGTTGCTCGTTTTCCGGCTTTGAACACTGGCAGTCCCTAGAGAACACGTCTTCTTTTTCGCACTAGGACCAGAACTTCTTTCTTTGATTGGGGCATTTAAAACGGTTGTGGTCCCTCTCTCCGCACCTGCAGCAGCACTCTCCCCTTATAAATGCTGCTTGTAGGGGGTGTGCCGGTCTGTTTTCGTCGTGGCCCTGGTTTCCTCTGGAGCCTCTCTCGGTAACTGGGCCTGTACTTCTTCTATTTCTTGGACCCGCTGGATTAATTCTTCGGGAGTCGAGGCTTCTCTCCGCCGTATATAAAGGCGTAATCCTGGTTTCATGTTGTAATATAGGGTTTCCATAACCCTTTCGTTATCGTAACCACCCCGCCTTCTTAAGAGTGTCAGTAAAGCTGTGGCGTATACCCATATGGGCTCTCTGGGCCCTTGTTGTCGGTCGCTAATTTGTTGGTCCAAGTTTCTTCGCTCCCCCGGTGACAAGTAGAAACTTCTTAACCCTTGCTCTAACTCTTCCCAGGTTGTTATGGTGGATGCGCAGTTTCTATACCATAATTGCGCCTCTCCTCTGAGGAGCTCTGGAAATCCCCTGAGTAGCTGTTGATCGGTGAGTTGATATGCCTTTTGTAGCTCCCGCACTCGTTCCAGAAACTCGTAGACACCCCGACCATCAAAATGGCAGTTCCATTTTCTCATCTGGTCGAGGGTATGGCCGGTAGACTGCCTCACCGGTATCTGGTCGGTGTTTATCGGTGTGTTAGTATTTACGTATTTCGAACACCATGCACGTTTTTATTGCGCAGAATACAACAGAATAATTAAGTCTTGTCATATGTTAAACCGATTTAGTGAATTTTGTTTCCATAGTTTTCAATAAAGTGATTTTATATTTATAAAAAAGTGTAAATGAGATAAAATGTCTCAAGTTGCAGAATTAAATTATACACACCTTGACTGGTAAAATCCATTCAGTTGCATTGCAAATAGACCAATCGAAATTATTTTCTTCACTTGTTTACTGAGACGCACTTTATCTATCGCTCGAGCATGAAAATAAAGATAAACTCTTTTTTCCAACTTCATTTATTTACGATATTAGAAACTATTAAATGCCTATTATGATATAAAATTCAAGAAATATGAGGCAAAATTCGTCAAATGTACTCGACTAAAAACTTTTTGTCTCCGGTTTCCTTGAAAGTCTGCGAAATTACTGTCCTAGTGAACCTCTTCTAATTCCGCTAAGAGAACGTCTCTAGTACGACGGGTTGCCAGTATACAGGGGCTCGAATTTTCAACCTTTTACCGCGCACGCTGATACTCAAATAAACATAACTTCTACAAAAGTAATCCAAATTAATTTTTTTATGGAGGTCTTAGAAACGTTTTTTCATCAACTTTACGCTGAAGGCGATGGTTTTAGATTGAAAAAAATATTTGAGCATCATTTTTTAATTTTAAACAGATTTTTTAGTTTTTCTCCAAGTGCGGCCGTTAATTTTGTTCCCAAAATTATGTTTAAAAAAACCTTGATTTTTTCCCTTGAAAATGAGCCATGGTTGAAAGTGGGGTGAACGAAATTGGTGGAGATATATAACACTTCTTGCGCGCGGCTTCTGCCTCGCGAGCGCCCATGCTTCAAATCCAGAATGTACGGTTTCTAGTCGACTACAAATAATCGACTACAAACTGCATTTTTTAACCAAATAATTATTATCGTTATAAATTATTTCACAGATAATAATTTTTATTATTTATTGGACAAGTAAAATCCACTTTTATGTCGATACTTTATCTTTAAGACTTTAGAGAGTATTTGAAAAACCCGCCGATGTTGCGTACGAATAATTAACTTTGAAATATTAAATTAAAATATCAAATTTAAATACTCGTTCGGTTGAGGCTCCAAACTGCCAAATTTCAATTTAGAAAATAAAAAGTAAATAAAT
Source organism: Diplolepis rosae (assembly GCA_030998225.1). Classification (NCBI taxonomy): domain Eukaryota; kingdom Metazoa; phylum Arthropoda; class Insecta; order Hymenoptera; family Diplolepididae; genus Diplolepis; species Diplolepis rosae. Next base: position 1,786,581 of record JAPYXD010000700.1, read on the forward strand.
CAAAGTTTGTTTATTTATTGGGATCGTGATTGCCCTTTCCTCTGACTGAGGAAGCTATACCTACACACAAGCAAATCACCAAAATAAAGTTTAAGCTTGAAATTCCCAATTTTAATAATTTATTATAAAAGGTTTTATAATTACAAAATTTTTGGGACAATGTCCTACTTACACTTATCCTTTAACTTACGACTATCACTCCTGGAACGAGAGAGAGAAAGAGAGGTTCCTCTTGATTTCCGGGAATGGGCGGCTGATGATTCTTCTTGTTATTGTTGCCCAAAAGGGGCAACTCTAGTCCTTCTAGTTTGCAATCCGTGCAAAAATACGCGCACACGCAAACCGACACCACTATAGCCACTTTCTGTTTGGTTTAATAAGAGAAAATAACGGTTCAGTAGTATTAATTTTTCTGCGATTTCGCGCACCTTTATGCCGTTTTATTTTGGTAAAGGAAAACCTGCAAAACTGGGATTGCCGAAGATTTTCGTCGATGCACGTCCGATGCGATTGCCAAGATTCTATCACTAGATAATCGTTTACGAGTTACCCTCAACTAGTGAAATAGGTATATCGATCGTTCACGATCGACGAATTGGACCTTTTAAGTGGCCCGCCGAAGATGAATTTAATTTTGATTTACTCAAAATAGAAGAATTGCTTCCGTCTAGATGAAGACTTTTGTATTTTACGTCCGCCCGACACGATTCCAAAAATAAATAATTTTGTCAGGTAAAGTTTTACGATTTTAATCAACTAACGAGGATCTGGGAACTGTCGATCTCGACCGCAGACGGGCAAAAGTAGAAAACAGTATATTGTGTACCAAGAGCGGCATGGTGGCGATTGTGACGAGTGCGAAGTGTACCCGCCCGAGCGTAGCGAGGGCGGTATTCACACGAGTCACATCGCTACCATGTCGCTCGAGGTGCATACGACGTTTTGTGTCTAAATTTGTGGAAAAAGTCGCGTTGCGTGCGAGTGTGTAGTTAGCCGCGAGCAGTCAAGTTTCGTGCGGTATGAACATTTTGCACGTTGAAGCGGGCGGTATGAACATTTCGCCCGATTTTGACGCCGAGGCACAATTGACTGCATGCCGTTCTACGCACAAGCATGCAATGCGACTTTTCCCGCCCGTTTGGATACAAAAATATATTCTCTACTATCTAAGTAGTTCCGGTTAGTGCCGGGTTGCTCGGGTAACTGCTAATTTGGCTTGGCTGAGATTTAGCTCGTAAGTTCATCGCGAGGTGAATATAGTAGGGTTTTTTGATGAGTAAGGTATCGGTGATTGAGTAAGGTAATAATGGCAGGGGAAATTAGGAACGTGAATGGACTTTGTACCGTGCTGATTTCTAATATTGCACCATTTGCTGATTTTTAGGTGTCGAATATTTCCCCCCTCTTTCTACACTTACCGTGAGAAAGGAAATACGCTCATCACTTTTTAGTATTTGATGCATGGTCATAAAATGTGAGAAACAATTTTGGTTTCTGATATATTTCAAAATAATTAAAATGTATTTAATTTGGCCAGGCTTATAATTACAATATTATATGAATTAAAGCCTTGACATAATCAATTAAAACCTTTGGATGAGTTCTACGTTTTGGTTGTGAAAGCACGTGGGTTTTGTTGTGGAAGATCAGCTGACTAGGTACGTAAAAACATTCAGGCAAGGAGAGGCGAGGGGAAGGGAGAGGGTAATGTATAATTCGAACCTCGCGCTGGACTGCGGAGAAAAATCAGAGCTTTACTAGAAGCGAATAATTTTGGGAAGCTGATGAATCTAATAGGTTTTTAATTCGGACGGACGAAAGATGGAATAAAAAAAAGAACGGCAGAAAGGTATAGTGGTATACGCTGTTTACCCGTACCGCATGAATGTGAACCTCTATCTATCTCTCTTTCATTCTCTTCTCTCTTATACGGCGATCGAGCATACTTTACTCTCGCAATCAATTTACCTTATTTTTAATACTTATAATGTATGCGCCCAGTGCCTTGATTACAATAGATTATGACTGGCACGATTAAATGTAGCGTATAGCGCATGTCCTAGGTTACAGCTAGGATGTTGTTTTGTTCAAGTTGAAATGGTTTGAATCGCGACAATTAGTTGCAGAGTGTTTTAATTCTGCTTTCTCGTTTCTACCATTTGTTCCTTCCTTCACACCTACTATGCATTATAGCGATCGAGCATCAATAAGGCTCTCGCACGTGTTTCGTTTGACGTTTATCTTTATTTCTGTGTTTATATTTATATTCATGTACACATATATATAAACACATCCATGCATACGTACACATAAATATACACACATATATATACAGATACATATACACACACATATATATATATAAAGTACCGGTCAGAATTGTCCGGCCACCTGTTTTTCGATAATTGCTTAAATTATCCTAATTTGAATTATATATGTGAAAAAATTTGTTCTCTTGATTAAATTTAAAGATATCAAAATATTTTATAAAATAAACCCAGCATGAATTCGTTTTGTTAAATTTTGAAGAAGTTATTGCAGAAATAGTCAAGATTTCAATGCTTTCTTAAATTTTAAATAACTTTCGCAGTAATCAACATTTTTTAATGCTCTTGGGCTCATTTTAGAGCTAAGATTCTACAGAATCGCATTAAATTATCATTATAAATCTATAAATTTTTTCTTGCATAATGCAAGGAGTTAAAATTTTAACAAAAAAGTAAGGAAATTTCGAAAACATTTCATCTGTAGGTAAATCATGATAAAGATCATATGAATATATATTTCAAGGGGATTTGATACAAAATTCATGATTATATATTTTATATATCTTATAAATAGTATATTACATAACAAGGGCAGAAAGTTGAGATTCCTGCACTGCGCGCCATAATGGCACATCATGGCACGCAGTTCAGGGCTCTCAAATTTCTGCCCATGTAGTGTATACTATTTTTCTTGCTACCCGGTCGAAAGTACGAAAACAATTGCATGTGGGCATTGGAATATATTGATGCCTGCCCCGACATTTGTGGCACGAGCGGAGCGAGTGCTGCTGGTCGGAGGGGCAGGCATCAAATACATCTATGAATTAAGGTTTAGATTTCTATTTTCTTGTTTCCATCATTGTTAATTATCATAGACTAGCATGTATCTGTTAGCGGACTTTTTGGGTAAGATGCCAGTTTCTACTATTAATTGTGCTTCAGTTTCAAAGTTTTTATTAATTTCTTCTTCATCTGTCGATTTATCAGATGATGTCATTCATTTTTTATTTTTGTTACGCTTCAGTCACTACTAATACTTTCTAAATAATATTCACTAATTGCCACTAATAAACATTAGCAGAGAGCGGACAAATTTTGACGCTTGAGGTTATCGATGTTTTTACTCCCGCTATTATAGAGGGCGCGCATATAGCTTGGCCAATGCATGAAAGTTAGACTTTCTGCCGTGAAATTGGTGCCGAAACCACGTACATTCGACTAGGGTAGTAAGAAAAATGTTTTTCTAAGCAAAAGCAATATTGGAATTTTTCCAACTTTTTTATTTGAACTTTAACCTCGTGCAGTATGTAAGAAAAAAATTACACATTAATTCCAAGAATTTTGATCGATTTTCTAGAAATTTAGCTTTAAAATTAGTCCAAGAACATTAAAAAGCGTTGGTTACTTTGAAAGTTATTTAAAATTTAAGAAAGCATTGGAATCTTGACTATTTCTGCAATAACTTCTTCAAAATTTAACGAAACGAATTCATGCTGGGCTCATTTTATAAAGAATTTTGATAGCTTTAAATTTAATTAAGAGAACAAATTTTTTCACTTACATAATTCAAATTAGGATAATTTAAGCAATTATCGAAAAACAGGTGGTCGGACAATTCTGACCGGTACTGTATATATACACTGAGAAAAAAGATTCTTAGATCCAAAGAAATGTATTTAATTGATTCCATTTCTTTGTATCAAACAATTCGTTACCCAATTCAATTAAATATTTTTTAGAAGCATGAAACGCGTGCTTTGATTCAAAGAAATAATTTATTTGATAGGCATTTCTTCAATACAAAGAAATATTTCTTTGCTTGTGAATGTGAGCGAATTAACTCAACCAAATAATTTCTTTGAAACTAAATACCTAGTTTATTTGAATCTTGTTTTCGCACTCAAAGAAATATTTATTTGATTCAATAAGTCCCATTTTTTGAATTCAACATGACGTATTTGAATCAAATAATTTATCCATGGATGAATCAAGCTTTAGGTTTTCTTGAATCAAGGAAATATTTATTTAATTGAGGCATTCATTAATTAATTTAGGAAGATATTTATTCGATTCAAAGAGTTGATAAATGTATATCCATGTAACGTTTTTTTATATGAATAAAATATTGTGTTTACATAAATATATATTTCTTTAGTTGAAAGAAATGTGTTTTGTGAACAGTAGAATGGAAGAATTCATTCAAAAAAGAACATTTATTTCAAAGAAAACGATATTTTGTTGAAATGACTGCGAGTACGTTCAGTTAAAATAAATAATTTCTTTTACATAAATGTTTGGCATCATTGTTACAATTGTCAATCTTTTTGAACTTTTAACATATTTTTTAGAATTAAATCTTTATTAGATTTCTCCTAGGAAATATTCGCTTGCATCATGAATATGGAATAATTTAGACCAAACAAACCATTTTTTTAAAAGAAAGAAGTATTTTTTCGGAAAAACTGTGGTATTTTTCGTTTATAAAATTTGTTTATTCCATTTAAACGTTTGGCGTAGTTTTTATGATTACATGTTTTTGAAACTTGAAACATATTATCTATAGAATTGAAAATTTATCATTCCCGTTCTAAGAAACATTCGCTCTCATTATCAACTTGAAATGTATCATTCTAAACAAATATTCGTCCCACCGTAGTATCCATTTTTTTTCTATTCAACTGTTTGTCATAGTTGATATAAACATACATATACATACTTTCAAATGTGAAATATATTTCATAGGGTTGAAGATTTATCAGTCTCTTCAAAGGAAATATATCAAATATATCATTTAAAACTTAATTTAATTATAATTACTTTTTTATTTTTCACTTAGGTTTCTTAAATGCAATTGATTTTACAAAAATTCAAACAGCAAAAGTCTTGATAAATTTATAACATAAAATCTCAAAAATCTACACAAGATTTAGATTTTACATAAATTTTTTAGGAACAATAATAATTTGGAATTCACAATTGTATAATTTATGTTTTGAAACTATACAACACAGAAAATAAAAGAATTTCCATTTAAATGTTTTTACACAAGATTCTTTTTTATATTAATCTAATTTTTGAATATATATTTTAAAATTTAGTTTCATTAAACTTCATACGTATAGTTATAATAAAAATGTATACTAAATATTAATTAATAATTATATTATATATTTATCAATAATCATAATTATAATAATTAAAAAAAAATTTTTATGAATAATTTATAAAAATAGTTGATTTATTTTTACTTGAGTGAGGCTCAAAAGCTCTAGTCACGACACATTTCTCTCACAAGCTCTGAATAACTCTTGCAGTCACTATATAAGAAAGTTCCAAATTTTATGTCTCAGTATTATAAGCGAGCGTGTGCGTGATTCGACGAAAGCGTATCATCCTATATATAAGTTTTAGTTATTAGGTTTATATTTGCGAAGTTGTATATTTAAGTGTATTTGTGGTAGAAAATATGATTGGCTGCGACTGAATGGTGTGAATGTAATTGTATGATGTTTATATATCTATGTATCGGATGACAAATGGCAGGTTCGAGGTTATTTCTTAAATTTCAAAACACGTTTATTCATATCAGTAACATCTTTTTGACACAAATCTCTAACTTACCATAGGCAATATTATCGTCCTTTGCATCCATTATTACTCAATACACTTTACTACTTGACCATTTTAAACAGTAAATCACATCTTCGGAGCAAATAATTATTTAATCCTACCAAAAATTATCTCATTTCAAAGAAATATTTCTCTCAATTTACAATTCGCTCATTACAAACAAGGAATCAGATATTGGAATGGAAAACAAATTTACTTGAACCAATGCAAATTTTTTTGAATTAATGTATTGTTTCTTTGAAGATGCATCACATCATTTTACATAAAAGAATTTACTTCTCTTATCAAATAATTGCTACACAATGTTAATAACATATTTATTCAATCTAATGAATATTTAATAGTACTAGAAAAACATTTTTTTGCTTTAATTATTCATTTTTTAAAGACAATAAAAATATTTCTTTGATCTAAAAAAATATTTATTCGTCACCATCCAGCTCAACCATTTATTTGAATCAAAGAAATATTCTTTGATTCAAATATTCTTTTTTCTCAGTGTATTCTTACATATTCAATTATTCAATTATTCGCAATCTCATGAAGGTGGGTTTTACAAAATTCACCGACCTTATTAAGACCTGTGCATTGGATTTAGAGGCAAGAGACACATTCTCACATCTCGGGCCAGCTCGCGCGACCAGAAATGCTGAATTGCATTAACCATCGGAATGCAATCAAGTTACGAATGCTCCAAAGTGTGCATTTTATTCACTTCTAAAAGCAGTGGACTATATTATCAAACCGTGATCGTCGATTAAAATTCAACTCAGATACGATTGAACATTTTTAATCGTATATCAGTTACCCATAAATAAATATTTTCAGAAGGTCAATCAAATATTTGTTGAGCATCAGTAGACATGGAATTTCATAAGCTTTCCAACTGTTTTTTTAAAAATAGCCTATCTTTTTTGTTCACCGAGATATCGTGGTTCGAAGTCAGCAGTGATTTTTAATAGCGCTCACAACCACCGTGCGCACAATTTCCGCTAGTAGTGTACCTTTTTGTATTACTCTTCTATTATAACCGGTCCAAAATGTCACAGTTATTTTATTTTTTTCGAGAATAAACCGTTTAACCCGTTAAAGGCCAAAATGGCATAAACGATCCAACGGTCTTTCAGGCCGTGTAACTTACGCTATTCGTGACTGAAAAAATTGAGAGGAACATATTTTCGAAGTTCAAGACTTGCCCTTTCTGATGGCAAATACAAAATTGATCTGAAAAATTATTAATTATGAAAAAATTCAGTTTAAAAAAAAAACACGATTTTTTCGGTCTTTTTTTTTAAAAGCGAGTTTTGAAAGGTTTCCCGGTCTGTCAACGACCTGGAACATTTTTAACCGGTAGAATAAATGTATGAATTTTAAGAAGGTGTGGTTGAGAGTTTAATTTTTCACTTCGGTCTTTACAAAATGGCGCACGAATTACAAAATTTTCACGAATACATTCAGGATTTTTTTGTCAGAAAACATGAACTAACCGAGGAAATTACTAAGAATGGAAAGTTCTTAGAATCACTCAAAGAATACGTCCGAATTTTTTAAAAACGTTTCGAGCAACTTTTTAATTTTGCAAATAGTATAATTTTTGCAAAATCAAAAAATTGCTCAAAACAACCCGAAAAAATTTGTATGTATTCTTTGACTATTTTTAAAAACTTTTTATTCTTTGTAATTTTCGCCATAAGTCTATTGCTTTCAGGAAAAAAATTCTCAATAACCTCGAAAATACCGCAGTATATTGAATTGATCGAATTGAGGCGATGTTGAGAAAAATTGGATATCGAGAGGCAACCCCGGGTGAAAATCGTTTACGATTGCAGCAGGCCTGCAGTACGTTCAGAGACCTGCAATAGGCCTGTCGCAGGCCTGCATTCAATCACGCCTCTGTTGAAAATTCCTGTATAGGATCCTTTAGAGGATCCTTACTTTGGGTCCCGTTCAGGTTCCTGAAAGGATCCTCTGAAGGATCCTATGAAGGAACCGTAGAGGTTCCTGTGCGACATAAAAACGGTTAGCATAGGATCCTTTATAGGATCCTCTAAGGTGAGGGTACAGTATAGATGAAAGGATCCTTGATGGGATCCTTTAAGTCGTCATATGTACAATCTAATACTGTACATGATCCTGTACAGGCTCTTATGTGTGTTACTTTACGTGTTCCTATACATTAAAACGAAAGAAAATATTTCTGTATTCAGGATCCCACAGAGGGAAACTTTAAAGTATCCCGACTGATTTTGAACCATGAAATTATTCCTTTATAGGTTTTCGTAGAGGAACCTGCAAAAGATCTCACTCGGGTTTATACCTTACAGTTGAACGATTGACTGCAATAACGGTATTCTAGCATTTCCAGAAGTCACTTATATTGCATTTGTTTTGTACGTGACTTGATGAGAAAAAAAATATATTGGTCATTTCATGGGAGATTTACAGTCAAAATTTTTTTTTGGACGAAACATTTTTTTTGCCTTTTTACTTGGAAAATAATTGACACGTATTTTTTATTTTCAATGTGATACTTCAACATTTCGAGATATAATTTTTTTAAGTTTGGCACTCGGGAAATTTTTTTTTTTCCAGCAGCTCACTGTAAAAGCAGTTTTGAATATAAAATGTAACCCTTGCACTTGAAATTCGAGAAAGAGTACAAGCTTTAAAAAAAGTTATAGCACACATTTCGCTGTTTTTTTTGTAATAACAATATAGTACATTTTTATAAACAATTGAATTTTTTTTAATTTGCAACTAATTTTTTTCCGATTTTTTTGTTTCTAAATCTTTTTCGAAGTTTTTTCAATATGCAGGCAAAATTTTGGAATGGAAAAATGAAAACCGTAGGTGTAATTAATTTATAAAATCTGTCCCACGCGTTGTAACGAGCGAGCTCGCACGTTGCAACTACGCTTAAGCTTGATTAGGCATGCTCGGACTCGAAGCACGTGTGGCAGTGAATGCAGTGACCGCTGTTTTAGTTTTCTGTGAATGTTCCTCAAGTGTTCACCTATTTCAAATTAATACAGAAATGCCAAGCTCTCGATTTAAACATGTCTGCTGCAATCCGTTTAATAAAAAAAATCATAGTGGAAAAAAGCAAAAAAAAAAATTTGCGTCGCGTTTCGTCCTCGATACTTGAAAATTGAAAATTTTCAAACCGAATGATGTTTCTTGTACACAATGCAGAATAGAAGCAAATGAAATGGAGATGGAAGATTTTTGTTGCAAGTACATTCAAACTTGTGCGTAGACTATTTCAGAACGAATCATTAGTTATAATGATGAATTGATGAGTGAAGTTTTACGATAAAATTACTCTAAATGATATACTTAAGACGCAAATTTTTTTTTTTGCTTTTTTCCACTATGATTTCTTTTATTAAACGGATTGCAGCCGACATGTTTAAATCGAGAGCTTGGCATTTCTGTATTAATTTGAAATAGGTGAACACTTGAGGAACATTTACAGAAAAATAAAACAGCGGTTTCCCATGAAATGACCCATATATATATATATATATATATATATATATTTTGCAGGTTCTTCTAGAAGAACATATAGAGGAATAATTTCGTGGTTCAAAATCAGTCGAGATCCTTTAAAGTTTCCCTCTGTGGGATTCTGCATACCGAAATATTTTCTTTCGTTTTACTGCATAGGAAGACGTAAAGGAACACACATAAGAGCCTGTACAGGATCACGTACAGTATTAAATTTTCATCTAACGACTTGAAAGATCCCATCAAGGAACCTTTCATCTATACTGTACCCCCACCTTGGAGGATCCTCTAAAGGATCCTGTGCTTAACGTTCTTATGCCGCACAGAAACCTCTACGGTCCCGTCATAGGATCCTTTAGAGGATCCTTTTAGGAACCTATTCAAGGATCCTGGACAGGATTCTGATGATTCTCATGCATGATCCTGTAAAGGAACCTGAACGGGTCCCCAAGTTTTCCCCAAATCCCCAATTCCAACAGGAATTTTCAACAAGGAAACCTGCAAGAGGCCTGCAGCACACCCGCAGGTTGAACATTTATTTATAAATGTAATATTTTGATTCAATCTGTGGGTGTGCTGCAGACCTCTTGCAGGCGTGCGATTGAATGCAGGCCTGCTACATGCCTGTTACAGGTCTCTAAACGAGCTGCAGGCCTGCTGCAGTCGTAAACGATTCTCACCCAGGACGCCGGCATGAGAAAAAAGCTTCGCAGAAATTAAGACACTATTAACGCTATCGACCTTGAAGATTCTATCCGTCTGTATGTTTATATCTCTCCCGCTTTTTCTCTCATTCATGAATTGCACTGAAGCTATGACTTTTTCCCATGTATCCAGCTGCTTTTAAACGTTTTTGAATGGCTTCTTGAGTGACTCTCAAAGATTCTGCGAGCTCTTCTTGTGTTTGGCAACAATCTTCATCGAGTAATGCTTTCAGTTCTTCATTTTCAAACATTTTTGTCTGCCCAGGACGTTCTTCGTCTTCCAAGCCAAAATCACCACTTTTTAATCGTGCAAACCACTTTTGGCAGGTTCGCTCAGTTAGAGCATGTTCACCATAAACTTCGACCAAAATACGATGACTTTCGGCAGCAGTTTTCTTCATATTAAAGTAATGAATAAGAACTCCCCGCAAAAACACTTTTTCAGGCACACAGTCAATGAATGACATATACTGAAAAAGACGCACAATGACAGTAGCTATCCAACGCATGTTCGGAATATTGGAACGATGGAATAATAATCTAATTACGCCATCTCTTAGCAAACCGCACGAATTAAGTTATAGATCCAATAATTTCCTCAGTTTGTTCATATTTTCTTACAAAAAAAACCCTGAATGTATTCGTGAAAATTTTGTAATTCGGGCGCCATTATGTAAAGACCAATGTGAAAAATTAATCTCTGAACCACACATTTTTAAAGTTCAGGCATTTATTGCACAGTTTAAAAATTTTCCAGGTCGTTGACAGACCCGGAAACTTTTCAAAACTTGCTTTCAAAAATAAAGAAATAAAAAGAATCGTGCTTTTTTTTAAACTGAATTTTTTCATAATTAATAATCTTTCAGATAAATTTTGTATTTACCATCAGAAAGGGCAAGTCTTGAACTTCGAAAATATGTTCCTCTCAATATTTTCAGTCGCGAATAGCATAAGTTACACTGCCTCAAAGATCGTTGTATCGTTTATGCCATTTTGGCCCTTAACGGGATAAGTAACATTAACGATTTTTAGGACACTTTTGACTCAGTCTAAGTATCTTATGACAAGTGTAAAGTTTGTTTTCTATTCATTCTAATACCTTATTATATTAGCTTTTAACTGGGATCCTTTCAAAGGTATTACACTTTTTTGTTTTGGTCGAGAGTTTTGAAGATATAGGTGATTCTCTGCGAGGACGCAAGTTTAGAAGCCCAAAATTTTGTAAACGAAAATTCTCTTTTTTGTACGGTTTTTGTCATTTTCCTTTATGTTTTTACTACTGAAATACACCCTGAATGTAGTCAAGCTACAAGTGTCATGGCCCGGTGTACGATAAATTATTTGATACTCATAAGATACAAGTGCCACGGTTGTGACATACATTTTTTATACGTACCGTTTTTTGATATTTCTCGGGTGATAAAATACACACAAATTTTTTTTAGACTGACATATCGCTGTCAAAACGTACAGTGATCACTGCTGATTCGAATTGACAAATGCAAGGTGCAAAACAAAGCACGATACAAAAGAACCAAAATAATAATACAAAGCATGTAATTTTTATCAAAACTGACGGACACTTTTTAAAGTCAAGTTAGGTAATTTGAAAAACGTGCAAAAATTACAAAACTTCAAATATTGCAGGTACAATTACTTATTGCTTACACGTATAACTCATTTACTATTTCGCGAAAGATTCAAGTCGTGATTAGATAAAATTTTCAGGAAATGAGGGTTGAGGACATGCCACGATTGTGACATTTGAAGTGCATTATGTGCTTCAGAAAAATGGAAATGCATATCTGAACAAATAATTCATCGGGCTCAGTAAAACAAAAGTTCTTTGAACGTGTTCATGTACTCAATCATTTGAAAAATGCTAAGCTAAGCGTATAATCCTCAAAAGACACAAAACTGCATCTTCGCAGAGAATCACCCATATATTAAAATTGAAAGATTATTTGGGCAGTTTTTACTAAGTTTGTCTTCTTCTTGTCTTGTCTTTTGACAAGTGTAAAATTTGTTTTTTATTTCTTCCTTGTACCTTTTCATATTAACTTTCAACTGGTTTTCAATTGCAGCGATGTCTCGATAAAATATTTTCCCGTGTTCATCACTAACTGCTCCCAAATCTTCTGGGAAAAATTCAAAGCTAAAATAAAGAATGTGAATCTTAAGTGACATGTTCACTTTCATTTCCTGGAAGTTCTGCAGCATAGTGTTCAACAGGTGTTTGTAGTTTCTGGATTTTGTGTTTTATACGAAATTTTCTTATAACAGCTTTTACTGGCGACCAAGTTTGTCTCAACGTCAGTCAAACTCTTTTCGGAATCACAGTTCAACATCACTCGTTGGATTTGTGATTCTTGAAAGTCTCATTCCTTGATTTTAGCTTCACTAAGCTCAGGGAATTTTGTTTTTAAGAAACAAAAACCTTCTCCGTTTCTACCCATCGCTTTGACCAAATTTTTTACAATCTCGAGCTTTACATGATTAACCAGTGGTTTTTGAGGAACGCTCATTTTGTCTGTTTCTAACGTCTTTCGGTGTCACCAAACCAAGAAAGTTTCATTTTATAATATTTGAATTACATTCTAAAACTACGAGTCCTGCCTGAACGTACTGCTGTCGTCTACAATATAATTAAATACAACTTCATATTCGAGGAATTATAAAATAATCTAGAAGCTGCAGAAAATACGAAAAACATAAAAATATGAAATTTAAGATGTACTCACTACACTACCGCCTTACCATGAATAACGTTACATGAAAATAAAAATCACTGCATAGTAAATGAATATTTATACATTACATTCTTATTTAGAAACCGGTCTGCAATCTATCGGGGAATCGAATTTTCCTACCGCGTCGCGTATTGAAATCGTTTCTCTCGTTCGCTGTCGGTAACTGTTCTTCAGGCTGTCGTGTTTCTATTTCTTCCTCGACATGCTCATCGCCCTTGTGTTTCTCGTTCCATGCCTCGTCCCTTGTACCGGTTTCAATTTCTGCATCTTTTTCCGCAAATTTTGAACAGCTCGTATTCTTTGAGGCTTGGAAGAATTCTTCAAGTAAACGGATGGTCGTACCATAAACTAATTCAGCTGGGTTCGCTTTCAAATCTTTTCTGATTACTGCTCGAATCTCGAGGAGAATGATCGGAAGAATTTCTGCCCAAGCTTCTGTTTCATGACACTTTATCGCTGCTTTCATCTGGCGGTGTAACCTTGCGACCATGCCATTTGCCGCGGGATGGTAAGTGGTCGTACGTAGATGCGTGGCATCAATCAGTCGTGCTAGTTCGTTGAATAATTTGGACTCAAATTGTCTTCCCTAGTCAGCCGTAATCCTGAGGGATACTCCATACCAAAAAAATCCACGTACCTGCGAACGCTCCAGCGATGGTCGTCGCCTCAATATCCAACATAGGTATAGCTTCAGGCCAGCGAGTAAATCGGTCGACAATGATTACACAGTAGCGAAACCCTATTAAGCTCGGCAGGGGGCCTACAATATCTACGTTATATGCTCGAACCTTCCACCTGTACTATTAAATCCTCCTACAGGCCTTTTGATATGTCTCATAACTTTAGCGCTTTGACAAAGAATACATCTTGCCCACTTTCTACAATCCTCATTTATTGATGGCCAAACAAAACGCCCAGTGACCAGCTTCTGTGTTGCTTCTATTCCTGGGTGTGATAAGCCGTGTAAAGCATTGAATACCGATCAGCTCAAATTTGCAGGTGCATAGGGTCTAATGCAGGTATTATCGCTCGATACATCGCAGTATACCAGGTCTAGAAGTATGAAACCGGAATTTTATGCAAAAGTTACACGTCTGTTTCATGAAGATGATCAAAAATATTTTATTCAAAGTAATCTCCATTGCTATTTACACATTTTTCCCACCTCTCCGGAAGGTGATGAATGCCACGCCAATAAAACTGTTCGTCTTTTAAATCAAACCAGTTATCCAGCCATTCTCGTACATTTTCGTACGAAGCGAAGCGTTGTTCAGCGAGAGCGTGGCCCAGTGATGCGAACAGATGGTAATCCGACGGAGTCAAGTTTGGAGAATAAGCGGCATGCGCCAGTATTTCCCAACTGAACGTCTCGATCGTTTCCTTGACCCGTTGTGCTGTGTGTGATGGGGCATTATCGTTAACAAAAATGACTTTGTGTTGCCTTCTTCGATAATCCGGTCGTTTTTCTTGTAATGCTCGATTCGAATCGATCATTTGCTGTTGGTAGCGATTTGTGTTGACAGTTTCACCAGGTTTCAGCAGCTCATAATAGATAACACCCTTCTGATCCCACCAAACGCACTTTTTCGGTGGTTTTCCACGATCTTCGTTTCTCACATCAAAATTACCACTTTTGAATTTTTTAAACCACTCGAAACACTGTATTTTGCCAAGAGCATGTTCACCGTAAGCTTCGACAACCATTCGATGCGATTCTGCAGCAGTTTTCTTCAAGTGATAACAAAAAACCAGTGCTGTCCGCAAATCCTAATTCGTAGGCACAAAACTCGACATGTTGATGCTTGTAGTAAATACACTGGTATATCGGAATTGGGTTGTTGTCTACTGAAAATCTTTCTAAGCTGCTAGAGGGAGAAGATGGTGCTGCAGAAGCGATCGTACGGTCACTAAACTGATGGCAAGCACCATCAATAGAGAAATTTCGGTTTCATCCTTCTAGACCTGGTACTTTAACCTCTAAGCGTGGAAAATTAATTTTCTTCAATTTTAATGCGCTCGTGTTTAATTGTAAAATGTCTTGTAATTCGGCGTCAAAATTTTGAGCTTCCGCTAAGCTTTTATAATCGAAGGTTACTATACTCTCTATGCGTGACAATGCATCCGCTATGACGTTATTTACACCGTTTACATGTCGAATATCGGTTGTAAATTGCGAGATATAATCTAATTACCGGAATTGTCGCAGGAAACATTTGTTCAGGTCTTGCTGAAATGCAAAAATTAGAGGTTTGTGATCTGTAAATATTGTGAAATCACGCCCTGCACTTACGTTGTGCTGGAGACAAGGAATAAGCAATAAAACGACGATAAAAATTTACTGAACCTAATAATTGTCTCAAGTGTTTTACGGTCGACGGTCGCGGGTATTTCAAAATTGCTTGGACTTGTTCTGGATCTGGTCAAACGCCTTGTGAATCTACAATATATCCTAAAAATTTTATTTTGCTTGCCCCGAAATTGCTTTTCCCAGAATTTATAACAAGGCCGAATTCCTGTAGTCTCTTTAACAAAATTTGCAGATGTCCCTCATGCTCCGCGTGATTCTTTGACGCTATCATAATATCATCTATGTACGCGTAACAAAATTCTAAATCGCTCAGTACATAATCCGTGAAGCGCTGAAATGTTTGCGCAGCATTTTGTAATCCGAACGGCATACGAGAAGATTCGAATAATCCAAAACCAGCTGGTCTTGTATCGCCAGGAAACTGAGCAAATATACGGAGGTAATTTGTTGTGACAATAATAGTTTTGACAGATATATGTATACTTGCCGCACGCTCCCTGACCGTTCGTTGCTAAACCAGTCGTTGAATCTATCAATCGTTTATTCTTTGGATCCGCTAGCAGTCCGTAATGCGCGAGGAAGTCGGCTACAATCATTCGCCATTTGAAGCTTCGCCGCAATTATATATTAAATCAACCGCCACAGTGCCGTATGTTGCTATCCGCGTTGAATCTGCTGCATATAGTTCAAATGTACACTTGCGCAGATATCTACTCGCACGCTATCGTGGATAGACATAAAAATCCGCACCAGTGTCAATGAGGAAAGCTACTTTACTATCCTTATCCGTGATGAAGATGCGACGAGTGCGGAGGCCATCGTTGATCGACGCAATTAATGATGGCTGCTCTCGTTCCCCGACTTCCATGCGCATGGTTCTCGGCACTTAGTTGCTTTGTCCCCAAATTTAGTATGATACCAGAAAATTATAGAATTTGTTCCCTCTTATACGCTCGTACTTTCAATTTGAGTTATTTCAATTAAATTCAGAAAACTATAATATTTTGGAAAAATCTGAGCGTAAAAGTAGGAGCTTTAATTGAGCAACCAGAATAACTCCATCGTACTTCATGATTAATAATATATGGACTTGATAAAGTGATTTTTAAGAAATGTGCTGGGGTTTTTTCAAATCCCAGGAACTTTTTTTTAAATTTTGAACTTTGAAACGGTTGAATATCTTCTTATAAAAAGCAAATGCTGATTTCACTTTTAATTATTGACCTCTAAAGTAAAGCTTTTTTAGTTTTCTACTTTTTATAACTGAATAGTATTAAATAATCAAACTAGCATATATTTTTTCAGCTCAATGGAAGCACACACGAAGGTCAAAGCCGAGAAGCTTGCGGAGGTGTTGGTCGAAATATTGCTGCTGCTCTGATAAATCTTGGATTAGTTGATACAAAACTTATATCAGTAGTTGGAAATGATATAGCTGGTAATACAGTAATCAAAAGTCTCAAGGGAAATGTCGACACTTTGAAAATCTTATCAGGCAAACGTACTGCGAGGTACGCATTCACTTATTTTATTGCATGTACCATTTTCATGTAATCACTTAGGAAATATATTGTTCAGGGAGTCATAATCACAATTAATATAATAACTCCTAGCTGATGACTATATTCTGAATAATATTTAAGGTAACATATTTCCTAGGTTTAATTAATCAAGACCTTACTATTCACATGTTTACATTAATTAGTTCTTGAAAAATAATCTAAATTTAAATTAGAAAGAGAATCAGATTATCGCTTAAAAGTTTGTATTCATAAAGCATATATTGAATGAAATACTTCGTTAACTCAATGCATAGTTTAGCTTGACTAGCTTTCACTAATGAGCATATTGAAACGGCTAATGTATAAAGTTAGCATAATGACAACCGAGGTTTCAGGTAGAATATTTATCTACTTTAATACTTTGCGGTCGAGCATTTTTTCAAGTGCGCTTCTCGCTGGGCCTCTCAATGACTTCTGCTTCGGTCGGGCCTCCGGCAGTTCGCATCCATGTGGCCAAAGCCAAGACAGCGGTAACACCGATTTACCTTTATCTTTCGGCGGACCCTGCAGAAGACCCACCCGATTTTGATGAAGATTACCTTGAGTAATTTCAAGGCCCGCGACTCTTTCAGAAGCACATTCCGCAAGTCCAGAGTGTTGCTCGCTACAGCATCCTGAGGAGACGCTGGTCACCTATCCCTGGACGCCTGCTCGGTTTCCGAAGAAACCAATGCAGGACCGGGGGTTGCAGTCAGGTTGTTAACACGTTAGTGTAATTACCATCTTTTTCAATAAGCTCATTAGTTTAAAGTATTTATTTATATTTCTATACGCCATTCCATTACAAACAATCTTTGCAGGTACACTGCAATACTGGACAATAAAGGCGAGTGCTGCTTTGGAATTGGCGAAATGAATATATTTTCGGAGATTAACTGTTCTTTAATAAAAAATCACCAGTCTGTGCTAGAAGCGGCAGATCTTATTATTATTGATGGTAATCCTCCTACAGAAACTATACGAATGGTTCTAAATATTGCAGCAAATTTTGATAAACCAGGTATTTTTTTATGCAATACATTTTATTAATAAGATTTGTAAAAATACTCTTAGGAAAACACATGCTCTTAGTGAAAGAACGTGTCGTGAGTGATTTCAACGATTGAAAGCGGTGATTTTGATGTTGAGGACCGGCACAGTGATGGAAAAGAGAAAATTTTCGAAGACTACGAATTGAAGTCATTATATGCTGGAGATTCGTACCAAATGCAAGGAGAATTGACAACATCATTGGGAGCGATTCAACAAGCCATTTCGAAACATCTCACAGTCATGGGAATGATTCAGAAAAAAAGGAAATACCACTTGTACCCTCTGTAATAAAAAAAATGTCAATAGTATTTTGATACAATCGTAAATCTACAGATGAAAAAAGCAGAGACTGTTAATAATTATTATGACAAAGTTCAGGAAATCCTAAGTGGGGCAAACCATTTCCTTGAGGAAAAGTGTACTGATGAAGGTGAAAGCAAGATCATGATAAAGTTGTTAATCGACTGTGCTCATGATGCATTTATTCGGGGACTACCAGACGAGGTCTCAACCTTTGAAGATGTCTGAAACCCGAAAACAATATGCGAAGCCTTTGACCATGCACTTCATGCCGAAGAGTGACAAGAATATGTCGAAAAATATAGAATAATGAATTCAACAGACCATGTTTCTCACAGAGACAAATATCATAAATCGGAACGACCAATGGAAGGACCACGTTCACCAAACCCATATTTAAAATAATGGACAAGCTTGGAAAGACTTAGAGTTTAAGAACTGGAGGAATATTTAAATCTCAGACACAGATCTCGGCGGTTAACCCTACAGCACAATATTCCACCCACTCGTACGCACCATACTTCATGCAGCACTCTGCGCATCAGGCTTATATAATTCCACAAAAAACTACTTGGACCGAGTTGTAATGGTGAAGACGAGTCTCAATGTCTCTCACTTGGCACACCTGTAGAATTATAATGATAAAATTAATATAGATACTCTCATGAGGCCCTTGAACAGGTATTGACACAAACAGAGAAACAGTGCAAAAATGGAATTATAGGTATCTCAGAATCACCCTACAATTCACCCTTACTGATAGTGTCGGAAAAGTTTGACACTTCAGGAGAAACAAAATGGCGGGTGGTGATAGACTTTAGAGCACTCAATGAAAAAGTCATCGGCGACGCTTACCAACTGCCTAATATAATGGACAATATAGATCCACGCGGTATTTTTCTGTACTTGATTTAGCCAGTTTTTTCCATCAAGTGACTACATATCCTGATGGTCGAGCCAAAACAGCTTTTTGTACCCCATGTAGGTACTTCAAATACTTTGGAATGCCCATGGGGATCAAGAATACTCCTGCACTTTTTAACGTCTACTTTGAGGACATAGTTATTTACCCCAACACACTGGAAGGGTGTACAGAATACAATAGAATTGACTGGTTTACTTATGTTGAAAATCCTGGAGCCATATTAGTGTAGTGGCGATTCCGATTATAGGATTATCAATACAAGTTTGAATACAGAAAAAGATAACTAAATAGGCACGTTGAAGTATTGTCCGTAAACCTTGCCACCCAGGAATCATCCTCATAAGATATTGACTCGGACAAGTCCGAAAAAATGGCGAACTCTGATCGAGGATAATCAAGCAGAACCATTAAAACATGCAAAAATCTCTATCATAAAATCGATGTCTTTCAAACCTGCCAGGACTAAAAGGACTCTAGAGGGTACTTCAGCTAAGGTGCACCCCAAACAAATAGATCGGCTCACGGGATACACAGATCAAGATAACTTTGATGAATCCTATATACCCACACCTCAAGTAAGAATCGCATCAAGTCTCGACGAAAGTTTAATAGGGAAACGAATTCGCAGACCAAGAATTGCGGGTACAACAATTTAAACTACGTCCTAAATAAATCCTCATTAAATTATCCCTCAATGCTTCTCAGCCCACTCCGAATCGATAAACAAACGACGCGGCAAAAATTGCAGCAGTCATGGCAGCGGCTCAGAAGGCACATAAAGCGGGCATAAAAAGACTACGATTTAATACTGACCGAACATTTTTTTCAGACAGTGTCACTCTGTATATTAACAGATGGGGATTAATAAACGAAATAGTCATGGGTGGCAATATCACCATTACACTTTGCCACAGAAAAGTAGAAGTTCCGGCCCCTGAAGATAGACCCAAAATTATCGAAAAATTCTATAATAGTCAGGTCATCAGGTCCCAACTAAAAAAATGCAAAAATCAGTGAAGGACCATGAACAGCAATTAAAGGAGTCGGTAGACAAGTTCAGCCAAGTATCCAGAAAAATCAATGAGACCTCACAATTTTACACAAATTCGAGCCATGCTTATGCATTAGCATTTCTGCTTCCGGTGGAACAAATGAGATCGATCTTCAGAGATGTGCAGGATCATTCTCTAAAAGCAAGCTTCCTGCCCAAGGGCCTGAAGTGAGCGTGAAGAAGCTAGCGCAAGTACCAACCATCACCATTTCCTGTTCAAATAACACGATGTTAAATGTTCCGCTACTGGACAAAACCGCATATGTTATGTACGGAGTCTATCCACTTCCTGTGACACAGTGTATTCTCGGTAACAGTTCGACTGGGGCATGTATGTGTCCTGAGTTTCCATACACGCTCATTAACCGGGACAATCGGACATACATTTCAATGAGAAATAAGGAAGAAGCCCACTTTACAGAACTAACGTCCGGATTTCATATAGTAATCAGCCTTTCTAGAGAATTCTGTCCCAAATGAAAACGTAGTAAGTCACGCGATTCTTTGTTTGCTCACGTACATCTCACACAGCCATGCGATACCCCCAATACCGGCGGAGATTCCCGAACATAGAACTTAATGAGACTTTTAAATTTTCGTCTTCCGCATGTTTTTTACTTTTTGTCAGATTTACCGTTTGATATTTGATACTGATTAGTGTCAAATATCAAACTGTAAATCATTCAAAAAGTAAAAAACACACGAAAGACGAAAATCTAAAGGTTTCATTAGATACTATGTTCGGGAATATCCGCTGGTAGTCGGGGCATCGTATGGCTGTGAGATGTACGTGAGCGAATAAAGGATCGCGCGACTTTCGCCTTTATAGCGAATGCGAATTACTACGTTTTCATTTGGGACCGCAGAGCTTACAATTAATTCATGCGAAATTCTAGATTCAGACCAATGCTGCAAGCGGAATGATAAGGCCCTGGACGATGTAGAACAACTTATTGACATCAACCTGCAGAATCATGATCATCGAAAGTGAACAATTTCGGTCCACGGGACATACGGAAGCATCAGAATAATCATGATGGGAACGCTCATTAACTACCCGACAGTACAGAATACTGAGAGCGACTCTCAAACCAGAATCTCATCCTTGTCATCCATGCCTTTCTGTTGATAAAGGAGCAAAATTAAAGGTTTGCTAACCCGGTTGTAACGGTGTAACGCGAACTCGTTTAATGGGCTACCAAAACTATTGAAAAACTAATAAAAGTACGAAATTCCCATACTATAATAATGAACAACTGAATTAAGGACATTCTATAATAATAATAACTACTATTATATTATCATTATTAAACCTACAAGATCTGCCGTCGTATGATCCGATTTCTTGGACATGCGATGTCCTTGTGGAAAACTAGGATGAAGTATTTTGATCGTAGGCAATCGAGGGTGATTACATTCTTGCGCATCATGAATAGCTTTTTCCAAGTTGACTCATTTATGTTAGTGGACTGTGGTTCTTTATGACTCTACACCCATTGAGTAGGACACAAAACAACACTGCTTATGGATATAGTATTGGAAGGGGTGAGGGCAGATACCAACTCACCTACTTTCTTTACATGGGTGACCTGAAGTTGCATACCAGTTCAAGAACGATATTGCAGAGTGCTCTTGATCTCACTCTGCACTTTTCCAATGACATCGGTATGGAACTTGAGTTTGAAAAGTATGGAAAAGTACACTTGCCGAGGGGTGAGGTTGACATGAAATTGGGACATAAGGATCAGCATTTAATCGAAACAATGACAGAGAAGGGCCATTATAAGTACATCGGCGTCTTGCGGTTGAGGGATCCCCTACAAACTGCAACGAAAGAGAATCTTTTGATTTCCTTCTCCAAACGCTTGTTCTCCATTTCAGGAACTAATCTCAATTCAGCGAACAAGATCAAGGGTAAACTGTGTGCCTCGCAGATATCACAATTGTGTGAATACTTATACAAGAAACTGCATGTTCCTCACTACAATAACATATGTAATGAGGAAAATGGCTATATACCCCTACATCTGGCTGATCTGAATTGTCCAAACATCAGACAACCCACTTCAGAGCAACTTGCTATGGGGTGTCGAGAAAAATCTTTTCACGGACAGCACCTCCTAGTCCAAGGTCAACAGAGCGTAGATAAAGAAGCTTTCAACTTGTGGTTCCTTAAAGGCGAATTATTTCTCGAAACGGAGGGATTCGTCGTGGCCATACAAGAAAAGGTAATCGGCACTATGAACTACTAAAAACACATCCTTCGTCACAACGGTGATAACACGTGTCAATTATGTGAAAATCCCAATGAAACCACCGAATACATCATTGGTGGCTCTAGAATGTTGTCTCAAAGAGGGTGCACGCGCAGGCAAAATTGTTTTCTGGCTGGACACTTGCCCCTTTCGGTGTCCCGGTGAAATCTGCCTGTCCATTACACAGCTCATCACCGCCGGGTTGCATGTTGCTTTCCCCAGGATTATCATCAGGGAAGCCCCCACGATCCTCGGATAGCGACAATCTTTTTGAGGAATTTTGTATGCTCTCCATTTTTAACATCAACCTCAGCTACCAATCCAAGAGGATTAATGAAATACTAATTTTTGATCAATCTTGAAATATTTTTAGATATTATTTTAGAAGTTGCGTAAGGCTATGTGTGGTAATGAGGGTAGGAATTCAGTTTAGTAATAGGTTTCAATGGCCCCTAGCTACCATGCATCTAAAGTTTAGTATTCAGAATTTTCTCTCAGCAAAATCCTACTTCCGAAATCATGCAGTCGTTAAATATTTCAAGGTGCATTCGTGTTTTCAATAGTCTTTTATTTTAATAGAGGAAGTTTGAGTTTTTTTTAATAATCGGACAAAGGAAATACTCATCATAATTATTATAATCGCTTAGCTAAAACACTTAGAAACATCGCAGCGTGTGGACGTTGAAATTGTACAATTTTCTGAAAATCAAAATCTTCGCTGAAGGAGATTTTCAAGAAAAATTAAGTATTTTTGCTTTGTGTACCTGGAAAACGGCTTAGGAGAGCGCGAGAAATCGCAGAAAATTACATTTTCTCGAATCTAAAAACGACAAAGAGTACCATAATTTCCATAAATTATCTCCATTTAAATTGAGCTATAACCAAGCAAAAAAGAGAATTTTCTTTGAAGGTACGTTGGCTTTCCTTGTTCGAAGCTAATTATTTTAATTCAATTAAGAAATTTTTAACGTCCAAGTGTTTGATAACAATTAACATTGAGTACTGCTTACACAAAAATTATTAACATAAATGCTAAATCCTAACCTTCGTTTTTTTTTAGTAATAAGGAAACGAACCTCAAGTGCCTCACTGACATCACGAATCAAACAAACCAAAAATTCTTGGGTTAACGATTTTCTGATGAAAATGATCGGAACACAGAAAAATGTTGTAAAAACCAAAAGAAGTAGAATAATATTACAAAATAAAAGCAATTTATCCGAATACCACTTGGCACGATAAAATTTTCTATTCACAGTTATTAGGCAAATTTCGGAGAAACTTGCTGTCACACAATACAATACAAAAGTCTCAATGATGCATAAATATGAAAGTAAATCTCGAATCACTGTTAACTCTGTAATGATTGAAAAATCCTATACGAGTTGACGCACTCCAACGCATGACACTGTGATGTTGCCTCTATTGATAGAAGTCTGCGGCGTCTTTAATGACTGACTGAATGCTCATTTGGGGCAGAATCGTATTCAACACGTGATTGTGAAAAAAACACGACAAGATGTGACCCCATATTTCTATGTTATTCCGGCATGACATTTTAACGCGTTAATCACATGTAAATGCACAATAAATAGTACACTGGAAATACTCAACAAATATTTTTCGTGAATAAACACAAATAAGTATCAATCATTGATACATATAAGTCTCTCATTTCAATTGACAAAGTGTTGAGCTCAATCTTTTGCTTTCGGGGGCAATAAATTAATTGTTTAGCAGAAATTCATTTTTTTATTTATTTAAAGATCACTTTGGCTCTTTATCATTTATTAAGTATTAATCACATAAAATTATATTACACTTACATATTGCATAATTAAAGAATGAGCAAACAATAGTTAAAAAATATATTGACTAGCAAATATCTTCGATCTCATCAACTTGTTTTACAGTCTATTAGTAGACCAGAAAAAAAATATGACTTAATTATTTAATTTATAAAAAGTAAAAAAATATTTTAGTTGATGCAGAAATAGTTGGCGAGAAATGTTGTTATTAGAAAGTATGATACGTAACTCAAAATGATCATTGCAAAAATTTTCGCAAAAATTCTTGCAAAAATTTTTTGCGAACTTAATTAAGAATAAAATGTGTATACAGATAGAACGTTTACCATTTTATGTGCCTTGAACTATTGTAGATTGGAAATTTGAACGCAAAAGGCTGATTTTATATGTTTTTAATTTTCTTAACCCCCGTCCACCCCCCGCAAAAATTTGAAAAAATTACGTTAAACACCTTTGTTAATGACTAATATTTAGAGAAAAAATCAGCATTCAACCGTGAATTTTAATGCGAAAAAATTCGTAATGATGTATAGTAATGACAAGTAGCAGTGTGAATTTTTTCAGAATTTTAGAATAAATGGTTTGGCTGTAAAAGTCAAGAAACAAAAATTGCAATATCTATCATTCCTCATTAAATATGGTGGCTGCGGACCTGTAAATTTCTGAAAACTCATTTCTTGTCAAGTATTTTGATATGGTTAATGCAAAGCTCCATTTGGTTTGGGGGCCCTTTCAACATGGAAACCCGGCTATGCCCTTTGTGAAAAGTTTTTAAATTAAATTAAAAAAATGTTTTTGAAAAAGAATATAAAAAAGAAGAAATCTACATTATCAGGATAAGAAATCCAAAATAATATTGCAGGAAGAATTCAAGTGTTCAATATTAGCGATTTTATTAATAGATTTATAACATTTAAAAATACCTTCTCATCCATGATGAGAATGTAAAAATGTCAGTCTCAACGAAAAGTTTCATAACGCCCAAGTTAAACAGATTTTCATGAAAATTTGTCGCCTATTTATATGGTATGGATCCCTTATGTTCTATTAGTAAGACGAAGATAGCATGAGGGATGTTTAGGTTTATACCGGGTGTCCTCATATTCACTTACCTTTTACAAAATTTGATTAAAATTTTTAATCTAGTTTTTAATTTCACATTCTCTTATTTTTTTGTTTAGCAGATTCAATTTTAATTCCAACTAAAGAAACTACTTAAAATTTTGTATTTGCATTATGTAAATTGTTTAAACTACTCTTACTATTTTCTAAGTCCTGTTAACGCGGCTGTATTTAAGAATAAAAATTAGCATTCTAACATATCGGAATATATTATTTGGAAGAAAATTCTAAAATCTGTAAAGTTCCTCTAGGTGCAGTGCCTTGAGATGAGGGGAACAACCTTATCTTGTATGCTTCGACATTTTTATTGCTCTCCTGCACTCTGGGTCAGCTGCATACAAGTGCTCGCTTCCTGTGTATACTGGGTGTCAGAATTTCTTACGAATTACTATTTGAGTTTATAAGCAATAAGTTTTAGAAGTATTGATTATACGGAAACCCTAAATGTCTAAAATAAATAAAATTGTAAAAATAAAAATTCAAATAA
This sequence comes from Diplolepis rosae, assembly GCA_030998225.1. NCBI lineage: Eukaryota > Metazoa > Arthropoda > Insecta > Hymenoptera > Diplolepididae > Diplolepis > Diplolepis rosae. Next base: position 1,812,289 of record JAPYXD010000700.1, read on the forward strand.
AATTTTTTTTTATTAGTTTCAATCCCTGTGGACTGAAATTGAGGTTCCGGATCGTATAAGGGCACATAGCATTTTCTCGTGCGAAATCGCAGTCCCCTGAAGGCTTTTAATAACATTTCCAAATTTAAATTTTTAAAGGTTATATCTCGATGTCAAATTGGATTCCGCATCTTTTTCTCCCTAGAAAAAACGTTGTAGCTTTTTTAGTTTTCAAGGTAACTAACGAAAACAGTCTTTTTTTAAATAGTCAATTTTTATTCATTTTTCACTCCAACTCGTGCTCACTGCGTCAATTTTTGGAATTTTACAATGAAATTTTCAGAAATTGTGTTTTAGGGCGTTCTTCAACTGATAAAGCAAGTAAATTTTAAAAAAATTGTTTTACAAAATTTTATTAATTTTTTTTCTGACGTTTGCAGCAAATCAGACTTTAATATCTTCCAGTCCTTCGTTTACCGAGGGAATTTTGAGCAGACAAGTACTTCTCGCGACAAAAATGTAAAGGAAGGTATGATACAGTTTTTAGAAAAATTTAACAAATTAAGTTCACTGAATATAATTCTGTTTTTTTCCAATTTTCAATGTATTTTTTAGCTTTCAGTTTAATTTGAATTGTAGAATACTGAAAATGTACACAATGTTGACTTTTCTTTGGTGTAGCTGGTCAGCGTCCTTGAATATTCCTATTGTAAACAAACGAATGCACATGTTAGTCGAAATGTGTCTGAAAATATTCTCTCTCTCTCTCTCTCTCTCTCTCTCTCTCTCTCTCTCTCTCTCTCTCTCTCTCTCGCTCTCTCTCTCTCTCTCTCTCTCTCTCTCTCTCTCTCTCTCCCTCCCTCCCTCTCTCTCTCTCTCTCTCTCTCTCTCTCTCTCTCTCTCTCTCTCTCTCTCCCCCCCCCCCCCCCTCTCTCTCTCTCTCTCTCTCTCTCTCTCTCTCTCTCTCTCTCTCTCTCTCTCTCTCTCTCTCTCTCTCTCTCTCCCTCGCTCCTCTCTCTCTCTATCCCTCCCCCCCCCTCTCTCTCTCTCTCTCTCTCTCACTCCCCCCCCCCCCCCTAATCTCTCTCTCTGCACATAAGTGCAACGCAGGATCTCGATGAGAAAAATTTAATTCATGAGACCACATACGACCGTAATTTTGGAATTTATTCGCAGAAAAAGAAGAAGTTAGAACGCATAGAAACTTCAGAAGAGTACATCAAATCAATAAGAAACTCTCGAGATCCTCCATTCACTATGGTACAGTGTGGTCATAACATTTTGAATGATTGTGAATGATGTGGAGAGTTTATTGAAATACCTCACACCAAAAGGACAAGCGTTTTTTAATGAATACTTTGCCTCGATGACGAGAAATAAAACCAAAGACGACTCGATTATTTCTTCTGATGAAGATTAAACAGTATACCTTATTTTAAAATACATTAAAAATTGAAAAAAAAAACAGATTAATATTTAGTAAACTTAATTTTTTGAATTTTTATTGTATAAAAGATTTAGGTTTTATCATATTTATAAGCCATACATTGGCGAGACAATTTGTGCCGTTCGGCTGTACGCCGCGGATCCTTTGATACCCTCGAAAACTCGGGCACTGTATTAAACTAAACTCATTATAGCCCCAGAACTATTGTATATTCTGGTCTTAAACTTTTCTAAAAACTGTATCATACCTTCCTTTACATTTTTGTCGCGAGAAGTACTTGTCTGCTCAAAATTCCCTCGCTAAACGAAGGACTGGAAGATATTAAAGTCTGATTTGCTGAAAACGTCAGAAAAAAAATTAATAAAATTTTGTAAAGCAATTTTTTTTTAAATTACTTGCTTTATCAGTTGAAGAACGCCCTAAAGCACAATTTTTGAAAATTTCATTGTAAAATTCCAAAAATTGACGAAGTGAGCACGAGTTGGAGTGAAAAATGAATAAAAATTGACTATTTAAAAAAAGACTGTTTTCGTTAGTTACCTTGAAAACTAAAAAAGCTACAACGTTTTTTCTAGGGAGAAAAAGATGCGGAATCCAATTTGACATCGAGATATAACCTTTAAAAATTTAAATTTGGAAATGTTATTAAAAGCCTTCAGGGGACTGCGATTTCGCACGAGAAAATGCTATGTGCCCTTATACGATCCGGAACCTCAATTTGTCTTAGGATATAGCTTTTCACTTTCATGGAAAGCTATATTAAATAGCGACTAGCGAATTGCACGCTCAGCTATCCTCAAACTAGAGTCTCAGAAACAGATTTGTGATTAATTCAATAAATTTTATACCAAACTTTAATTACTGCAATTTAAAAATTTGTTTGAGGATTTAACCCTTCATAGCGTAACCAGTCGCTCGAAGGAGGGTAAAATTGAACAGCGCCTAGCGGTCACACGCCCGGCTGTCCTCAAATTAAAGTTTTTGAAAATTAGGATTAAAATTTTTCCTAGGAAACTATCAAGAGACCCGGTCGGGTCTAGAAGGCTAAGGTGTAAAAAAAGGAAGCCCGACCGTGGTATCTATTCTCCAAATGTAGTAATTTCTTTACCGACACTCACGATTTTTTTACTTATTTTAATGTATCTTCATGTTTATCCCGTACAACGAATGGCATTATGAGTTAAGACGAATTTTTTAAGTCCATTCGATGTCACTAGGACAATGTCTTTGTGGAATATTATTGGAATTCCATGAGCTGGAGTTATAATTTTTTTTTTTTCACAAGAATGTCCCGTGAAAAAGTTTCAGTTTCATCGTCAGACAGGTCACGTGATTAGATGCACTAGTGCCACGAGTGAGCAATTTTCGAAACCGCACTTCGATCTTTGACAGTATCTAATATCGATTTCACTCATCAGCTGTTATAACGGTAGGGTATGATTTGGACCCCATATCGATTCTCCAAAGCATAAATTCTCCTACGCGCGGTGAACTTCACGCTGGAAATTCTAAAAATTTTCAGGCGCGCATTGTGACGTACAAGAAAGGCATACGGTTATCAAAATGCAGATGAATGTCGGTAATAAGCGCAGATATTCGTCATATAAAGTAGCAGATGGAGCTACAGGTAAGTTTAATGGAAAACTTCAAAAAATTAATTTCTCTGAACAAGCAAAACAGACAATTTTGCATGAAATTTGATTGAAGAAAATAAAGTTACAACAAAATACACAGGAGATGTATTTTTAGGATATGTTATGTTTTACAATTTCATTCGGAAATGTATTTTTATGTATAGACACGATCATGCGTTACACAAAATGTATTAAGGATGTGTTTTAAGGTTATGATATGAAATTTCCTGCTGGAATGCATAAATTAAGGTAAAAGATGCTATAGTTTCTTGAACAAATATCTCAAAGATTAGCTCGTAGGTAATGTTATTAAATTTTCGACGGAAACGTGTTCTTGTTGATTTAAATGGTCAAGTTCGACACTCGATAGATAAAAGATATACTTGTAGGTTATGTTTTCCAATTTCATTCAGAAATGTATTTTTATGTATAGACACGATCAAGCGTTACACAGAATGTATCAAGGACGTATTTTGAGGTTATGTTATGAATTTTCCGTCCGAAATGCATAGCTCTCTGTAAAAAATGATAAAGATTCTGGAAAAACATTTGAAAATATTTACTTGTAGGTAAAAATGTCATCCATTTTTGTCTATCTATTGAGGTTTAAGATGTATGTGCCGTTGAAAAATATGTTGAATAGATATTTGAATTAGAAGGTGTAGGAATAAATACAATAATTTTATTTTTCAGAAATAAAAACTAAAAAAATATCATATACCTGTCATTTAAGGCAGTGCAGTGGTTCACAAATGGCGGAACGTCTCCACCGTCAAGGTTGAAAATTGGTTTGAGTTAGAAACAGCTACTTTTATCTCACTTCTGCAAATGGTGAACCACTGCACCGCCTTAAATGACAGGTATATAAAATCATATATAATCAATTTATCGTCAGTCTCGCGAGTAGTGAAAGTGCATCGTTCGACCATGACCATTGAAAATTGAAGTTCGAAGTCGTAAACTTCATCGCGGACTCGTTATAGATCTTTGTAAACACCTTTGGACCGTGCAATAAATAAGGATCGCTGCCTTTATGAAACATACTTGTGCTGACTATATCTCCGTCTCTTTCTCGCACCTTGTGGGAGCAATGATTTTATCGCAGTCGCAGCTGTGGGGATCCTTGGTACCACGCATTCACCACTCTGTGGATAACCCTTAATCCAGCTAAAAAGTTATAAAGGTATCGAACTTCTCTCTCTTCCTATTATTCTGTCTCTTTCTACTCATGTACCAAGTAGCATGTGCCTTCATTTGTAAATTAATTGTATTAACGATTTAAATCAATTCAACATTTGTAATCATTGTGTCTTTCATTGACTTATCCGCATCCCTAAGCGAGGATCATTCGATCCTAATTTAAAACGAGGTACCTTTGATTAAAGTAAGTATTTACGTAATTGGCACGTAACCATATAATCAGATTCAGGATCGGAAATAGAGACCGAAGAACCCATTTTTGTATTACTATTTTTGTATTTCTACTTTTATGAACAATCATAATATTGTGAATTTACATAACTATTATCGATGAAAAAAATTGTTTGTATTATTTTTTCATTGTATTATTTTTATTGTATTTTATATACATAAAAACTTTCTGCCCGAAATAACAGTTATTTACAGCTTAGGAAAAGATAAGGTTAAATAATTCAAACATTTTTAAGAAAAGAAATTTCATTTAAGAAATTATCATTATTATTTAAGAAAATTATTTAAGTATGAATCACAACATCATTCAAATGACTGCCACGGCTGGCCATACAGTACCCCATTCGATCAACCCAATTTTTCATTACATTTTCGATTGTTTGGGCAAAAGTTCAATAAGATCAATAAGCAAAATTGTCGCATTTAGGGCTCAGAAAATCCAAACGTCATCATTAAGAAGCCGATGCACCCATAACTAGTTACAGTTTGGTGCAGATTTTGGTACGGTTCAAGACGATGACATGGACGACATTTGGTTTCAACAGGACGGGGCCACTTGCCACACAGCTAACGTAACGATCGATCGTTTGCGCACCGTTTTGGAGAATCGAATATTCAGCCGAAATTCTGACGTCAATTGGCCGTCTCGGAGCTATGAGTTGACCCCGTTGAATTATTTTTTGTGGGGAGCCATTAAGGATAAGCATCAAGCTAACCATCGAGAGAAGATTGAGGCCTTGAAACACGAAATCGAAGTAGCCATTCATGGGATTGAAACCCAAACAATCGAAAATGCACTGATAAATTGGGTTGATCGAATGAGGTACTGTAAGGCCAGCCGTGTCAGTCCTTTAAATGATGTTGTGTTTCATTCTTAAATAGAAAGGTTCAATGTTTCTAATTCAACCATACTCTTGAAAAAATATCCAGAAGTTTTTCTATAGCCGATTCAAATTCCAAATGTTAGATGGCCCATCCTGTATAACTCATAGTCAAGCAAGGAAAAATCCAACTCGAGCAACAGAAATTGAAGAAACTTTGCAAGGTCCACCTGAACCAAAATGAAAAAATCAGGAAAATACTGCAAAGGATTCACAACATGCAGAAACGTCAAATGCTTTAAATCAAAGTGATCTCCTGGACATCAGTATAGGAAAAATTTCTGATCCCAAAATCAGTACTCAAAATTAATTAATTATTGTAACAAAAACGCAGTCAATTTTTGATAAATCAAAAACTTTTATCAAACCAAATAATAGCATAACCATTGCAAACATAACGATACTCCACAAATCAATTGATCATTTGATGATACAGTAGGAGATATAACATTAAGGGAAAAATCAATATTTGAAAACATTACACTAAATTCTACCTTCTAAGATAGAACTTTATGCCCGGATCATCCTAGTGATATTGCAAATAATCAAATTTTTACCCCACCTCAAAAAAGATTCGAATCAATAGATCCATTTGCAACTAAATTGCAACTAAATAAAACTCTAGGAGTTTTTAACCAAACATCGATATTGAACTATCCAAATTTAGAATTTGAAGAAGTCCAAAAAAATTTACCAAATAAAATAAATCGAATTACGCTTGACGACTTTGCAAATATTAAACAGGCTCTTAATTCGGTAAAATGTTGACATCCGCATTCAACCTCTAGGAAATCTGATAAAGAAATTTCAGCAAATAATTTAACAAAAACAATCTACCGGAATGACGAATTTACCAACAAACTAATAAGTATCCTTACGAGATGCTTCAGAGATTGTTCCATATTTTGACGGATCAAGTAAAGTACCATTAACTATTTTCATCGGAGCCAAAAAAATGGTCCCAAATTCAGAAGAAAATTTGGTAAAATTATTGGGTTGTCCCAGAAGTAATTGTCGACTTCACATATAGATGTCTTTGACCCTCTTTTTGAATGACTTCTGTTGCTTTTTTATTTCCATAAAGGAAAGAACGCATCAGAGGCTGCTGAAAAGTTACGTGATGTGTATGGTGAGGAAGCCTTAAAAGACAGACAGTGTCGAAATTGGTTTGATAAATTCCGTTCTAGGGATTTTCCACTCGAAAGTGAGCAGCATTCAGGTCTGCCAAATAAAGTTGATGATGGCCAAATTAAAGCCATAATTGAATCGGATCGTCATGGATCTGTGCGGGAGATTAAAGAAATGTTAAAAATACCAAAATCAACAATCGAACGTCGTATGCAACGTCTTGCATTCATTAAAAAACTTAATATTTGAATTCCACATGAATTTAAAAAAATTCATTTGACAAAACGCATCAACGCTTGTGATTCGCATCTTAAACGCAATGAATTCGATCCTTTTTTGAAACGAATTATCACTGGTGCTGAAAAATGGATTGTTTACAATAACGTCGTTCGAAAATGACCATGGCCCAAGCGTGATGAACCACTACAAATAACATCGAAAGCTGAATTGAATCAAAAAAAGATTCTGCTGTCTGTTTGCTGGGACTCAAAAGGTGTGGTATTTTTTGAGCTGCTTCCAAGGAACCAAACGATTAATTCGGATGCCGACTGCCGTCAGCTGAACAAATTGAACGCAGAGGTCAAAGAAAAACGACAAAAATTAGTGATTCGTAAAGGTGTGATTTTTCACCATGACAACGCTACACCACACGCATCTTTAGCTATTCGCCAAAAATTATTAAGACTTGGTTCGGAAGTGATGTAACATCTACCATATAGCCTTGAGCTTGCACCATCAGATTACTATTTATTTCGATCTTTGCAGAACGCCTTGAATGGTAAAACTTTCAATGATGATGAAGCTGTGAAATCGCACTTGGTTCAGTTTTTTGCTGATAAAGATCAGAAGTTCTAGGAGCGTGGAATCATGGAGTTACCAGAAAGATGGCAAAAGGTCATTGGAAAAAATGGAAAATATATCATTGATTAAAATCCATTCCTTGTATTTAAAAAAATGTGTTTAATTTGTGTGAAAAAATCGGCAATTACTTCTGGAACAACCCAATATTAAGGAGAAAACTTACAGGAGAAGCAAGAAGGTGTATAATCGGAAATTATTATAAGAGTTCAGAAGATTTCATTCCAAAATTAAAAACAATTTTTGCCCCTTCAGAAATTGTATACCAATTACAAGAAGATTTAAGCAGTATACCTAAATCAAATTGACACAAAATCAAGTATAGAAAATGAAAAGAATTTAATTTTCCACAAAAAATTGTTAATAATATTATTAATTAGATTCCACAAAGAATGATTGTGATCAATAATTTCATATTTCAAATAAAAATCGGGAAAATTCCATTAAGGAATTATTAAGATCAGATCATTTAAATAAAGAAAAACAGCATGTTGAAAATCTGATTCAGAAATATGCAGATCAATTTCACATACCAGGAGAACCCTTAGGAGCAACAGCTGTCTTACAACAATATCGGTCTAACTCAGTCCCGAATTCTGGATAATGGTGGAGTGCGGGGTTCGTGCACGGTAGGGAAAGTAAAGGCTTCAATTCCAAACAAAATTAAAGAAGCTGAAATAAGATGTAATCAAATTCTATTTATTCACAAATAAATTCCTAAATTTCAATAATACCATAATACGCTAACCTAGTTTGAACGGCAATATAATCGTAGTAGCTCAGTGTCAAACCGTCTGCGCCATCTTGTTTCACTAGCTCGCAAAAAAAATCTGTCCTTGATACCAAGATACATCCGGTAGTTCGACTTCAAAGTTCGATAAAAACTCGATCCGCTACTTTGACTCTAGTTACTACACAATTTTTCTTAAATTTAACCTCATTTGCATCGTTAGAACCTACTTAATAAGAATAACAAAAAAATTCCAAGTCAAACGCGCATGCTCGACTTCCTACTCTAAAGACGCCATTTTGTTTCGCCAGATTACGTTACTTGAAAGAGAAAATTCCCGGTCGTACAAAAAGAACAGTAAAGGTTCGCCTGAACCTCAAAGTATACGCAACATAATTATCTCAATATACCGCAAAACAAACGCCATTAGTTCGCTAATTCGCCGCAAGGCGAGTTAGTTGGTCGAAATTGCTTTTACTTAATTTACTTTAAACACTCCAAAAAAATCTACTCCTGTAAAAATCCAAGATGTCAATCTAACCTATAAATGGTTTCGGTAGTATTAACTAACCTGACTTCTAGGTTAGGACTTCCCCTCCTCTCATTCCACAGCCAAAACTTAATCTCAAACTATTACTACCATAATAATAATAATGGGCCCTCTAAGATACACAATAATAACATGCCATATATTTTAACAATAATAATCCTACTATAGAAGTTCGCAAATTTCACTCCACACTGGTCAAGGTTCGATATGCATATATAAGAGAAAAATATTAAATACTCACACGTCGATTATTCGTCAAAAATCTCGAAATTGCTCTACAATAATTACATAAACCCGAACTCTAAACTTCTGGAGCACGTATGAGAAATCAACTCACTCAAAATCGAAATTACTCCGCGAGATTTCTCACGTAGTCTCACCATTAATTGGCTGAGGATTCCATTACGCGTCACCACGTGCAAGCTTCGACCTCAAAAGCAAGATCCTCGTTATCACTCGAAATCACTAATATTACGCGACACTATTCTCAATCGATAAAGCACAAAAATTATCCTACCCCACAAAATACGCGACTCAACGAAATTTCCCACACTATTTTCTATTCACTCAATTTTACTTGGCGCCTGCACGTGGCGTCTAACCTCCAAAGAAATAACCTCTCGACATATACAAAAGAGACCTACCTCACTATTACAATTTATTTCGATGCCGAACGCCACTCCTCGCTAACGCCTCGCTCCAAAACCAGCTCGAAAATCGCCTCCTTTTTCTTCACAATCCCACGGACACTTTTGCCTCTGGCCGACTCTCGACGTTGCTCTTTCGAAGTCCCACTAGAAGTGAAGTGTCTCGCCGCGTTTTTCCTTCCGCTTCGTCATTTCAGCCCGCCAAAATTCTCTATAGGTGTCGCTCCAGTCGCGACTCTTGCTGTCTTCCGCCCGCTACCAGTGAAAAAGAGGGAGCCACCATGCAGATGCAGTAATTCATTTAAATACAGGAACGTATCTAGTCCTAGTTTACTTCATCCAATCATGACAGTGGTCTTATTGTTTATAATAATTCAATCTATTTATAATAATTAACTATTCATAGTGATCAATTATCCATAGTAATTACTTATTCATACTAATTAATTATTTTTAGTAATTAATTATTTTTAGTAATTAATTATTCATACGGAAGATGTTAATTTGACGTCTTTCCTCTCCGTTAGCATCCACGAAGTCAGTTTCTGGCCTCCCATGCTCATCTGTACATGCTAGGAGTCTTGCAGGGAGCCAGCAGATGAAATGCGGTATGTTACGGGCCTGAGCCTAGAGGTCCCACGCGATATACCGGGGATCGGCGCCAAAATCTTCTTTAAGGAAAATTTATATTTTAAAACCCACTTCATGTAAATAGGTTCATCTAGCATCCAGTAGTTAATTAATTCTCCTCTGATCCTGGTGATATTTTGCGAAAATATTCGTGATGGAATACGACTGCGCATTTTGTCGACTCTGTCGCGTCAGCCAGCTTTCTGAAGGAGTTGATTAAGGTCTTCTCGTGGTCGTCAGCGTCCCTCGGCGTCCCACGTTGTCAGCAGACGCCTTAATATACATATAAAAGAAATAAGTAACAAAAAGTCGGATAAATATCTATAAAAAAAAATACGTTTCATCCCGCCCGGTATTGGCTGTGGAATGTTCTGCAGTCTCGGATTCGGCCATAAGTTCAAGTGGATTTTATTTTTATTAAAGTTACTAGAATTACTGAATTTTTAAAATAATTTGTGACGTGAAAACTGCAACGTCACAAGGTTCCCTCCAGTACATAAAGAAGAGATTTTACAAGTAAATGAACTGATCGATAATAAAATTATCAAACCTTCACCAATCACCACATAATACACCTGTTTGGATGAAAATAGAAAATGGCGAATGGTACATGACTTTTTCAAACTTAACGAAAAAACGATGGGAGATTCTTAACATTCTTTACATCCAGATAAATACCAATTTTTACGCCCAGAAGTTGCTTATTCAGAACATATATTAAACAAGGAAGGAGTACTACCAGACCCGAAGGAAATAGAAGCAGTAAAAAATTTTCTAATCTCAAAAACCCTAAAAATATTAAATAATTTTTAGGATTAGCAGGATATTATAGAAGATTTGTTGATGGATTCTCTAAATCTGCAACAACCTTGAATCACCTTTTAAAGAAGCATGTAAAATTTAATTGGTCACCAGAAACAAATCTTACGTGCTATAAAGAAATAAATTGAGCACCTGGATTCTAAAACTCGCCGCGCTCTCGGAAACAGGTAAAAGTATTGTCCACTGGGTCAAAATGAAGGTTTGAAAAAAATGTTTTTTAATAAAAAAAAATAAATATATATTCGAGTAGAGCATGTTCAGCCCCATATTTTTCCTAGGTAAAATTTTTTTATCCGTTCATTAGTTTCTTCAATAAAAAATAAAAACACAAAATTTTTCCTTCCAGAAAAAGTGATTTTTTAAACATTTAACTCGTCATTTCTCAGCAAAAAATGTATGAAATGATTTGAGACTTGCAGGACTTATGTAAAACATACCACTGAAGCCGGTAAGATCCTTTAAATAAATAAAATATGCAATTGTTTACAGATATTTAATAACAAATTGATGCGCACCGTATTTCGTGTTTTTCTAACTTCGCCGACAAAAAGTATCTGGGGAAGTTAAATCTACAAAAAAGTTCCAGCGAGAAAGTTGTTCCCATATGTACAAAGAAATTTTTCTGAAAATTTGAGATTATTCGGATGAAAACTACAGGAGTTCTATGGATTATTATTAAAAACTTCTCGGCAGCCGTATCTCGCCTCGGGCATCGAGCACGTGCCAAAGTGCAAGTTGCCGGTCGCATCTCTTTTGTTTTGATGTTTTTGTTTACATACATTCAAGGACACTTTTAAAGAAGCAGAGAGTATAAAAGCATTATTTTGAAGATTCATGTTTTTTTCGGCTCCTACAAATTGTATTCGTTTCGCAGTATTTTTGCAATCATTTGTCCGGTTGTTTTAGATGTTTTATTTATAAATTATTTACGATGTGTGATAAAAATGATAAAAAGTTTTATGGTAAAAAAAGAACTAGAAATGAAAGTTCTTACAAAAAGAATATTATTAAAAAAGCTAAAAACGAGGTGAGCGTTTCTATTGTTGGAATTGTTTTTATTTTTAACTGTTTGTTATAAATACATATTCAATTACTAGGGAAAGGAGTACATATCACATTCTGGGAAACTGTACTAAGAGGAATGTTCGGATTCCAGTTTAGAAATTAAGCAATGCAAAAAAAATTATTGTAGAAACGAGAAATAAATATATAATCCTTGTTGAATTTTGAATCAACGTTACTTTATTAATAACCCTTACAAGGTTCGATTAAAAAAAGCCTTTTAGGTGGAAGGTTGCGTGCTCGATGCTCGCTGACTGCATTTTATTTTTTGTTTTATTTTTAAAAATATTTATTGATATACAAATATTACAAAATATTACAAAAACAGAATGAATAATTTTAGTAGGAGAAAAGATTTTTTGCGAAAAGGTAATAAAATAGTCGAAAAAGCGAATTTAAAATGAAAAATTAGTGTTAAAAAGTATTATATTTGCATAATTCTAAAAACTTTTATCAGAGAAGTGAAGTAATAAACATTTTAATAAATAAAATTAAAAAAAAAAATAATGCAGTCAACGAGTATCAAGCACGCAACTTCGAATAATTACAAAGCTGGAGCACTACCACTATCCTAACAGATCCATTGTGAATCGTTAACATAGCAAAGGATAAGAGATACCAGGATTCTTTTAAAAGATTTTCTTTTTCGAAATTGGCTATGAAGCGGGTTTTACTGTTTTGTTAAATTACACGCTAGGTAACGATCCTGTAAATAGAAACATTGAAAAAAGGAGATGCGACCGGCAACTTGCACTTTGGCACGTGCTGGATGCCCGAGGCGAGATGCGGCTGCCGAGAAGTTTTTAATAATAATCCATAGAACTCCTGTAGTTTTCATCCGAATAATCTCAAATTTTCAGAAAAATTTCTTTGTACATATGGGAACAACTTTCTCGCTGGAACTTTTTTGTAGGTTAAACTTCCCCAGATACTTTTTGTCGACGAAGTTAGAAAAACACGAAATATGGTGCGCATCAATTTGTTATTAAATATCTATAAACAATTGCATATTTTATTTATTTAAAGGATCTTACCGGCTTCAGTGGTATGTTTTACATAAGTCCTGGAAGTCTCAAATCATTTCATACATTTTTTGCTGAGAAATGACGAGTTAAATGTTTAAAAAACCACTTTTTCTCGAAGGAAAAATTTTGTGTTTTTATTTTTTATTGAAGAAAATAATGAACGGAAAAAAAAAATTTCACTTAGGAAAAATATGGGGCTGAACATGCTCTACTCGAATATATATTTATTTTTTTTATTAAAAAACATTTTTTTCAAACCTTCATTTTGACCCAGTGGACAATACTTTTACCTGTTTCCGAGAGCGCGGCGAGTTTTAGAATCCAGGTGCTCAATTATGATATTATTGAAGAAAACTAGATTTGAAGGACATGAAAAAAGAAGCAATATATGGAAACAATAAAAAGACTACTGAGCAATTGGACTAAGAAAGTTTATTTAACATAATTAATAAAAGGTTGATTAATATAACAATCAATAAAATGATGAATAAAAAAATGGAATTGCTCTTTACAAATTGATTGAAGTACAAAATATTTCTAAAACATTTGTTTCCCAAATTTTGAAATGCGTCATCGATTCAATTCAAATTTTATTAGAAAAAAAAATAAATGCTATGATATGCAAACAAGGAGTTGGTTAACAAATTCAAGGAATATAAGTATGGATAAGAATGAATATAATATAAACAATAAATTAATCAGGAATATTGAAGTAACAAATAAGGTACAAAAGAAGCGTAAAATGACACAAAAAATTATTCAAGAAATAAAATTACAGGAACCAGTTAAAAAACGGTGTAGACCCAGGAAAGTTATGAATAAATCGCCTGAAAATGATAAAAAATGTGAATTTATGAAAACACAAGACGAATACAATTCTGATCCAGATTATGATTTTGAGAAAAGCCTAAATCAAATAAGAAGAAGAAGCATTTTACGGAAAATAAAGACCAATAATTAAAAGGAGAAAGTTATTTTGAATAAATTTCTGACTTATCAAGTGAAGATGAAAAACAAGAAGAAACTCAGGAAAATTCCAAAAACGAAGAAAATGAAAGTGAGAATGAGCACTTGGATAGATTAGAAATAGAGAATTCTGAAAATTCTGATGAATACAATTTTACAGAAGAAAGACCACCCCAGAACCACGCCCTGATCAACCTTCTACATCTGGATTGCCTAGGACACAGAGGAATATAATTGAATGCCGCGACCAGTTAACGATGAGAAAGGATAATTATGCATATTTTGTGAACAATACTGGTGAACCCCTCGAAGTAGCCTTTAAACTTTTAGAAACATGTGGAAAATTACCAAATTTTAAAAATGTACAAAAAGGGATAGTCCAAAAATTACGAAAAGGAAATCAATACCATTTTGTATTTCCAATCGAAGACGAATTCAAGGCAAGTCGAGGAGAAACGGCTAAAGACATTGAATTAACAATTTATTCTCTCCATTTGATGGTAAAAAAATTAAATATTAAATCAATCAGCGTTATTTATTATGAGCTGTTAAAACCGAATGAAACCATAACTGGGGAACGGCATCTAACGAAATTGATGCGTTTGAGCCGAGCACTGCGTAAAAAACGGTCACAATACGAGCTGGGGCACGAAAAAGTGATTCTACAGTATGACAACGCTCGGCCTTACGTTGCCAAACTACCTGGAAACGCTAAAATGGGAAGTTCTACCCCACCCGACATATTTCCCAGATATTGCGCTGGGTATAGAATCGTTCTCTAGATTTATATGAGTTTATATGTGTGTGACGAACAATTATCCCTTGCACTATGTTGGTAGAAAGAGAAAATCACTACTCGGGATTTCTAAAGATGCGTATTTATTAAAACGACCCTTTTTAGGGCCTATTTACTTTCAAGTTGAAAAACCCTAAAGCACGATGCGTCCCCGTAAGCCAACAAATCTCTGTCTAATCGCGGAGGGTGGAAGTCATAGGCGGAGAAGCTCTTGAAACGATTGATTGACTGATGCTATAATGCAGTCAAATAATCACCAAGTCTATCTCCTATATTCGAAATCCTGAGAAAACTCCGAGCAACGAAAAGTTACAACTTTTCCTTGGATCAGAGTGATCACTCAAACCTACCTCAAGTAGGTGCTGAGACCCAAGTGATTTTTGATGATTTGACACCATGCTCGTCATCTCGGTTTTTATCTGATTCGCTGCGAATAATTCCCACCTTTTTGAAATTTCCCAAAAGAAGGGCTCACATGTCTGCTTTGATTCATAGTAGTTATAAATGGGGAACCAATGGGAGTGGTAAAAAGAAACTGGAAAAATGAATTATGTTTTCATTAAATAATTCTTATTTTGCCATTTTATCCGGCCTAAATACTGCACGCTTCGCTGCACGTTATGATTTATGTCAGGAAATTCATATATGCATATGTGACGAGCCATCAATATGTTTATAAGTTTTATTAATTATTTCAAATTGCGTGCCTGATGTCAAGTTACTCAGGTTTGGGTTTTTATTTATTATATATGATATTATTATATATGATATTTATTATATATGATATTATTATATATGATATTTATTATATATGATATGACTGTTCTCTGACCTCGCATTATTACGGCTAAGAACGGTAAAAAAAAACATTGAAAGCATTGCAATTATGATTCTGTAACCTGATAACTTCCATTCGCGTTATTACGCTGCTCGAAAGAGTAAACTTAGTGACTTCCAGACCATCTTACCCGCTGTTACTCTGCCCAAACAGTAACTTGTTATTTCTTATGTGAGACCGCTATTTTGATTTTTGTGGAGTCAGCGGTTTTTTATTTGAAATATAATTTATTATTGTTGATGAGAAACATGAAATTCACCATTGAAGTTTCACTTTTCACGCTTGGTCTTAAGCAGGCTGTTTTTTTTACTATGTATCATCTTTTCAACAGAGTGACAAGACCATATGTAGAATAATAGTACTTTCCTTTTACTTACAAGGGTGGATTGAAAACTTTCCGACCTGACTAAGAAAACAATTATTTTTAGCCAAATAATATTTATTTTTAACATAGTCTCCCTGTTACGTACGACTCAAAAAAAAAATAATAATTAAAAGAAAAATTAATTATATTTGCTTTGCGTACGTGGAGGCTACACAAACTGCAACACACGAATGTGTCTTTTTAATTTTTTTATGTGGTTCCGCGATCATTCTACCCTCGGCTGAGGGTGCCTTATCTCCACCAATTTTTCTTAATGCTATGGTGATAGGAAATAAATTTATAGACGAAAGTTTGTTAAAAAGATTCCCAATTGTATATGACAGTTTTATTGGATTTGAAATTAATTATTACAAAAATTACAGACTCACCCTTATCTGATACTCAATCCTACCTGTCGAGAAGGATGACGACTGGGCCTTAAATTCCTTTCAGGATGGTGACTCTAAGAAAAGTCACTCAAGTTTTTCTTTTTTGTCGCACACACACATGCACGATATCTCTATCACTTTTTTACACCCTAGTTTTGGGAAAAAAATAAGGTGGATAGTTTTCAACCAGAGAACAAACAGTGCGTTTAAATTGTTTGTTCTCTCCACTCTTGTTTTCTTCGCAACCCTAGTGCTGGTTTTTTTAAAAAAAAGGGAAAATCTCCCCCTCGTTTTAAGATTCGACGGAATGAAGTTCTCTTTTTGTCTTCGACCCCAAGCTGCCAACGCACTATTAGTTTACTCTACTAACCGACCACCGGCGTGCCCTAACGCTAGGGCGCCAATCGTAGTGGTGAGAAAAAATATTTTTTTCCAAAAAAATATAATGGTTTCCCTGCGTGGCAACCCCGCGAAAGGCTTCCGTCGGAGAGAAGATTGAATATTATTCACGTCCGCCCACTGTGTACTCACGAGACTTCGTTCGATTTACTGACACCTGTTCCGAATCGCGGACGGGCAAAAGCAAAACCGGGCTTTACTCCTTTAAACTTCTTGACCGAGTCAAGAAGCTTGTAAGACTGCGTTTTGTGATTTGAAATTGATTCTTTATTATACACTCGTATCGATGTCACTTGGAGAAGGGAATTTTGATGACTTAGGATTTTATGTGGAACATGCTGACCGGGAATTTGGAAATAATGGATGTCTAAATACTTGGTAGCCTTAATTACTTTCATGTCTATTGCCAAATTGAGAAATTTTTCCTCTTTCTGCTACGTAATCGTTTTCTTTTATTTTCGATCCGTAGAATTACTGAATAAGAGGTCGATGTTAATTTAACCCTGCAGGTTCGTTAGTTTTGATTCTGAACCCTCCTTCTTCTTTTTACGTATTTCTCATATTAAGAAGATAGTGGTTCAGATCTCCTAACATTTTACTCACTGGCTGTGACAAGTCGTGGCTATCCAAGTTTCAAATAGTCCATTTCCATTATCTATGTATTGTACTTCTGTTGGGTATGGATAGGAAATGTTCTGAAGGCATGACATCGATACCAGTAGTTGAGAATTTTAATGTTTGTTATATAAAATATGGAAACACGTATATGGTCTGTGAGTACACGTGTGTGGACGAGTGCCAGCTTTTTATGAAATAGGCGGCAGTTGTTACGTGCGTGTATGTTTTTGTTCATTCATCTCACTCCTCATCCTTCATCTTGTTATATTACATTCTGTTTTTAATTAAATTTGGGCATCGTGATGTGAGGTACATTTCTTAATTTTCCCGTATTTTATAATTTTATAATTAGGTGTCAGGTGATTAAATACACGTCGTGTGTGCGTATTTAGTTACCTGATGTCGGTTTGGAATTTAATCCGAAATTTCATTTACATATTTGTTTGGAGACATGATATATACATATATATAATAATATAATAATTAATAAAAAGAAGAAGAAGAAGAAGGGAATTTCTTAAAGTTTTGATATTATTCCCCTTCGGTCTTGTGAACTGACCTCCTTTTCATTACATTTTGTGCTGAGCCTATAACATACTCAGGTTACGAGCACCAAGAATGAAATTCGTCGCGTTCACCTGTATTAGCTAATTTTGATGGAAATAGTTTAATGACCCCTGTTAATTGTCCTGATTGAGAAAGAAGTTATTTTATTTTTATTTTTGGTCGCTCGTAACAATCCACACCGGAATATTACGCTTTCGTCCCCGAAAGCAGGGGTGGTTCCAAGATCGAAGAAGAATAGAGGATTCTAAATTTATCAATTTTTATATTCTCCTCTAATATTTACTTAATATAAGTCCCTACTAGGTAGAATTCTACAAGCTTGCTCACATAAGTTTATTCCCGACAATAGATCACGAGACGATTTCTAAGATCTTCATCCTACATGGGTTGTAGATTCTGTGGTGGTAGTTGAACTGCTGCACTCAAAGTAGGTCTGGCTGCTCTGTTTTTTGGAGCAGGCATATTTGCTTCGCTGATTGCGACACTGGTAAGTGGTGTCTCTTTGCCTTGTAGCTTTCTTCCGGCGTCATTCTGGTTGATGCTTACTTCGAGACTTATTCCTTGTTTTTCTTGGTGTTCCTTGATCTCCAGAGTTCGCTTTTTGCTTTTTCGTTGTAAGCAATGCAAAAAGATTGTTGCGCCTGCCAGTATTTTAGCACGGCAGAGGAAGACCAGCAACCCCATGGAAAGGAATCCGATACCGAGGTACGAGCCGTGGGTCAAAATCATCTGCTTTGTCCTGGTTCGTCTTTGGAAGCTGATCTCGTTCAGTTGATTTTCTAGCTGAGCTAGGGTTTCATCAGTTTCTCTGTAGTCATCTTCCTTGGCTGCAACATCTGTGGCTATTTGCTCCGTAGTTTTTGGCATGCCCATAAGTTGCTGATTTTGCAGTAAGATTGGCGACAGCTCCGATAAGTTCAGGTGGAGTCGGGGCTCATAAATGACTACTGATGTTTGACTTGGTGAGCTAATCGATGATAAGGTTACTCCGCTAGTCTTCAGGCGGCATTCTGGCGCAATTTGCAGTATGCCGATCCCGTATAGTTGCACTTTGATCGTTTTTTTGGTGAGGCATACTATGTTGGCTAACACTTCTTCCAAGAAAGAGTATATCCAGCCCTCTACTGACCCTATAGATTTGAAATAAGGGTGTTTCTTATAAGATACTTGGACTTCACACGTCCGTAATGACTCGGCAGTGGGATCGTTTAGTAGCAAGCTTTCACAGGTCTTAAAGATTGATACTTCGTATACTGGCAAGTTTCCTGGACAGAAGTACGAGTTTCTCAGCTTCTTGCATTGATCCACTTCCTGTTGGTTCATCTGTAGGTAGGTCCGCTGTGACTCTTCCATGGCCATGTGAGAGAATTTAGGTTGAATGTATGCTCTTCCTGAGCCATTCTTTAGGATCGTCTGGGTTACTGGGACCGGATGGAGTTGGTACAGAGTGTAATCAGCCTTATCCAGCAGGGGAATGTCCAACCATACCGTAAGTGTTCTGTTTTTGCAGATTATTATTGTGGTTGCTATCCGTGCTAAATCCTCAATGTCCACTTTGGGGCCTGAGATTGGAAAGACGACCGAAGGTGAGTGATCCTGTATGTCCCTATATATTGGCTCCATCTGTTCTGACGTTAGTAGGGAGGGATGTAACAGTCCTCGTCTAGCAGCATGTACTATTTCTAGTAGTCTGTCGGCTGCCCGCAAATGTTCATCAAGTCCTGCTTCCAGAGAGTGTAACATACTCGTGAGCACCTGAGTATAATTTAATCTGTAGAGAGAGAAGGATACTTGATACATGCCCCTTTGGATTTCGGCAAGTTGAAATTTTAATTGCTTTTGGCGTTCTTCGTAAGCGGCAAGTTCTTCATGGATTTCCTCGAATTGTGCTCTTACGACATGGGTTTGCTTCCCCACTAGGTGAGATAGGTTGGCTGATACTTGGTTGAGTTTGTTAATCTCGTTCTCGATTTGTTGTCCGTCGTCATATGTCAGGAGGCCAGCTACAGGGCCGATGACGCCTCCTAAAAACCCGAGCATTGGGGTTGTCCGGCGCTTTCTCATTTCCCTGGGCACGTGAACTGGTGGTCCATAGTCTGCTCGTCGACTTAGTTCGGTTATTTCACGAGTTATTTCTCTTTGAAGGTTGGTGACGACTTGTAGTCTTCCGTTTAAATGATATTCGTCTACGAGTTGTAGGTATTCGTCTTTCACTTCGGGTCGACATAGCCTGGGGTTTTTAGTTTTTGCCTATAGTTTTCCAATCCCTGTTGTAATTTTTTCGTATCCAAGAAGCTTGTAATCCTCCAGGTACTTGTAGTGCGTTTCATCGTGCCCAGGTATTCGTAGTAGAGACCGGTGCTGGCTTTGAATGGGAGAATCCTGTAGACATCTCCCTCAGTCTCCTGACCAGTAATTGTCATCATAATGGATGCGACTGCCAGAATAAGGATCATAGTTTCCATCCTGATACAACCTGCGAAATTTAAATTGTTTTTAGATCGTTTTTTGTGACTGGGATTCTAGGGATGCATCACGGGAAACAGGTTAGAAACACCCTTACTTGCGATGTTACTTTGTTTAAGACGCTGTCAAACTTTTAATTTCTTAATCGTGGAAAATTAGAAGTTTGTCAGCGTGCTTCATACAGCGTTCCCCGAATTCGTCTTCGAGTACCACGTTATTGTTTTCTGTAAGGCCCACGATTGTGAATGGGCCTTCCCGTCTATTGTCGAATTTCCCATCCCTTACTTCCTGAATTGCGTATACTTGATCGCCGATTTTGCCATTCAAAGGTCGGGATTTTCGGTCGTACACTTCTTTTGATCTGACCTTAGTCTTAATCAAGTTTCGAGCAGCGATTTTCCGCGTTTCTGACAATCAAACTATCAGGTCGCGTAAATAGGAACCGTATGTTTCCAATTCTTCGCCCTGAGGAAAAGAACTAGGGGTCCTGGCTATTCGTCCAAACACTAGTTCATAAGGTGTAAAATTAGTTGCTTCGTGGACCGACGTATTGTAGGCGAACATGGCAAATGGGAGCAATCGATCCCAATCGTGATAGTCATTTGCATAGTGTTTAACATAGTCGGTCAGTACAATGTGACTTCTCTCTAAAGACCCATTAGTTTGGGGTCGATAGCCAGAGGTCGTTAACTGCTTTACATTGAACAGCTTCTCTAATTTCCGCATCAGCTTACTTACGAAACTTCCGCCCCTGTCCGTTAGTATGGCCCTTGGGGCGCCGTACTGCGAAAAGAGGACTGTAGCGACGACGTGCGCAATGGTGGTGGTTTTGAGATTTGGTATAGGAACCGCGATGCAGTATTTACTGAAGTTGTCCTGCATCGTTAAAATATGACAGTTGCCATTGGGTGTTGTTGGCAATTTTCCAACTGTGTCGAGGGAGACCTTGTCGAAAGGTTCGGCTGGGGTGTCCGTGATAAGCATTGGTTCTCGCGTTCGGGTGCGTACTAACTTCTGCTCAAAACAGCTCTTACAGCCGCGGATAAATTCGGTTATTTGGTCCCGTAATCCTGGCCAAGTGTACCGCTCTCTGATTCGTCTGTATGTCTTAGTTATGCCCTTGTGGCCACCTATCAGACTATTATGATATTCTTCAATTATCTTTGGCCTCATCTCGACAGGTGGGACCTCGATTCTTCCGTGGCAGAGGGTGATAGTGATGTCACCACCCCGGAATATTTGTGACAGAAGATCGGTCATCTTATTTTGAGGTAATAATCCTAGGAGATCTCCTGAATTTGCCATCCGGACGGTAGTCTGCTTGTCCCGTTTCAGAGCCAGGTAAAGGTTCCTTAACCCCTGGGTCACGTCCTCCCAGTCAACTTCGTCGAAGTGCCGCTTTTTTATCACGACTGAATACGTTTTATGTTGACCGTGTGGAGTGATGAGGACTTGACCTGTTTTGGGTTGACTTTCCCGAATGTCTTGCAGATCAAGACGTTCGGTAGCCACAAGCAATTTTACTATGGGGTTTGTTGGTTCACAATCTTCAGACAAGAAGTGTGCATAGTTGTTTCGTCTGTACGTCAGTGGCTCGGTCCATTCGTGAATGATGTTAGTTACGTTCGTGCAGATAGAGACAGGTTTTCGCTCCTTCGGTGTTTCTTGAATGGTCAGAGGCAAAGGTGGATCGATATAAGGTATTGTAAGGTCAATCAAGGAGCTGGAGTGAAGTGGAGAGCTCATGGCGGTCGCTTCGCTCCTTTCTGATTGTTCTAGTCGTCGTGGTTTAGGCTTCAATCCTACCCTTGTGGGACTGTTATTTTCTTCCAAGTCCCCTTTTTCTTCAGCGGCTGAGAAAGGTGTTGACCTTGCGTCCGGACCAACCGAGGGTCCTGGTGTGGTTGATAATGATCTCCTTGGAGGCTGTCTTCCAATGATTGGCGATCCACTTTCCTCCGGGACATCCCTAAATTGGACAGTACTCTTCCGTGTTGTTTTGGAATATCCTGGCTGAATATCAGGAAGCTGGAAGTCCAGGATGCTAGCCTTGGTCACCCTTTCTTTATTTTCAGGAAGCTCAATGTTTTTCTCTGTCGTTGTATCTGTTTCGGCTACCGCTTCGGATATCTTCTCTTCGTATTGTTTCAAAAAGTTTTGAACTCTCTGTGGGAAGGCATCGTCATCAAATTCCCCACAGGGGTCAAGAGCCTCTAGGTTTTTTAATAGTTCCTCGTCCTCTTCGCCCTCTGAGACATGTGTGCATACAGGATAAGTTTCCACATCCATACCCTCATGATCCCAATAGAGCGAGTGTGGATTAAGTTTGGATAAGTCCAGCCCCTTTTTTTCTATGGATTTTTCAAACAGGGTAAATTAATTTTTAAGATCCTTTTTGAGAGTTTCCATGTTTACATTGTCGTTATCATCGTTGTCATCGTTACTTTCTTCGCAACTGGTATATAAGGGAGGTACGTCAACAAGTACTTGAGCTGAGCCAGAGGGTTCGTTAATGTCATTGCAGGGCTCCCTAGCTGCTGTTGATTTTTTTCTATACTATTGCGTGCCAATTGGTCGGCTGCTTCATTTCCTTCTATACCACTGTGACCTGGGACGTGGTTCCAAATTACCTCTATCGGCTCAAGAGCCTTCTTTAGCTTTTCAAATTCGGCCCGATTTTTAACCGGTTTGTTTTCGGCTGTTTTCCAGTCATTCTTTTCCCATGCAGGTATCCATTCAGTCGCGCTGCTAACTAAATACTTTGAATCGGTGTTAATTCTTAGTTTTTTTATACCAGCGCCCTGTGCCCTTATGGCGGCTTCTACGGCAGCTTCTATTTCTGCGGCATTATTGGTCTGTCGACCTTGGGCGGGCCGAGAAAAAAATAACGGGTGGTCTGGGCCAAACCAAATGCCGATTCCAGCCTTGGGCTCGCCACGTCCGTTGTAGCTACAAGGTCCATCAACGAAGACATCGATGAAGGGTTCTTGTAGCGGAGGGAGCCAAGGGTTCGGAGGTCGGACACAAGGAGGTGCACTCTTTGGAGGAGAGTCAGCCTGTCTACCGACCTTAATCAGTTCTAGATTTGGGAAGACGCTGCGTGATTTCCTATATACGGGAGGGTCGGAGTCTTCGCTGCTTTCATCGCTAGAGGACTGGTCACTCTCCGAGGAAGTTTTATCTCTATCTGTAGATTCTCTTGGAAGTTCCTTTATCCCCCTGTGGCGAGAAAGCCGTTTGGCGATGCAACTTTCGTCCAAGTTGGACGTATTAGTATTTATAGGAGCATGAGGCCTATCAGGGTTTTTTTTAGATGCCGTGGAGGATGATCCGGGTGTCCAACTTGGACGAAAGTTGCATCGCCAAACGGCTTTCTCGCCACAGGGGGATAAAGGAACTTCCAGACAGTCCTAGAAACTGTCGGACTGCTCGAACAGTAGTTAGCCTAGGGAATCTTTTAATTGCTTTGATCTTGGCTGGGTTGGGCTTCACTCCGTCGCGTCCAATTATATGGCCTAGATAAGCTACTTCTGTTCGTAAAAAATCGCACTTATCTGGTTGTAACTTTAGGTTCGCGTTTCGAAGTCGATCGAACAGTCTCCTTGCCTTTTTATCGTGTTCTTCGAGGCTTTCAGCATAGACTACAATATCATCGAGGTATACAAACACTTCGGTACCATGCATGCCTTTTAAGACTATGTCCATAAGGCGTTGGAAAGTAGCTGGAGCGTTTTTAATACCCATAGGCATTCGGAGATATTCGTAGTGCCCTCGGGGGGATGAGAAGGCAGTTTTGGCTCGATCTTCAGGGTGCGTTTCGATTTGGTGGAAACCACTTGCTAGATCGAATACTGAAAAATATTGCGCTCTTCCGAGCTGATCGAAGATGTCCGAAATGTTAGGTAGTGGATAAGCGTCTCCGATGAGCTTTTCATTAAGGGCTCTGAAGTCTATGACGATCCTCCACTTTCTTTGACCCGAAGCGTCCAACTTCTTGGGCACAATTAGAAGAGGTGAATTGTAAGGTCATTTCGAGTTTCCGATGATTCCACTGGTATATTGTTTTTCTATCTGATCGTGTATTTGGTCGTTTGCCTCGTGAGGTGTTCTATATTGTTTCCTTACAATAACTTTATCATCGATGGTAGGGATTCTATGCTGGATAAGATGGGTAGAAGTTAGTTTCTCACCATTCAAGTGAAAGATGTCCGCATAATCCTCTGCCCAGTGGAACACGTATTCCTTTTCCTCTGGCGACAAATGAGACATGTGTAGAGCTTGTATTACCCGTCTTACGCGATCGGGGTAGTCTCCTCCTAATTCTTCCTGAGGGTACTTGGGAAATTCCTTATTCTCAGTGTCAGAAAAGTCCTCTCCTGGGAACTCGCAAAAGTCAAAAGGTATAACTTCTTGAGGCGAGAGACTGAACTCTATGTCCCGTTCAGTTGTGTTGATGGCCAAGACATGGCATTTGCCGTTCTGGGTAGTGACAGCTGCCTCACCAATATATAGTCCTCTCGGAGTGTCAAGTCTTGGCAAATACCCCTCTGATACTTCCGAGTTAGAGACGTCTATTGAGATGGGCTGCCTAGTCCTTGCCTTGATCCTTAGGATCCGGGCAAATGGCTTGATTTCTGATCTTAGTGCCTTGTTTGCTTCTCGTGATTCTGCATCAACAAACGGGATTGGCGTTATTGGGTTGGATACAGTGACTAAGGTGTTATGTCTGAACGAGATTTGCGCTTGCTCTTGTCGTAGGTAAGGCCGACCTAGAATTCCGTCAGGTGAAACTGGAAGCGTGTTCTCAATGACGTGGAACTCAACAGGGGTATTGCAAATAGTGACTTGAACCTCCCAATCGTCTTTACAAGTTCATTCGTTATTCCTGTAATAGAGATGCAGTTGAGGGTGTCAATTATAATTTCTTCTTGCAAGGCACGAAGTTTAATAAGATTTATATCGGAGCCTGGGTCGACAAGAAAGCTTGCCCTAGGATTTCGGAATTCAGGAGCCTCCAATTCAACTACTGGTGAGTCTTCTTGGCTGCGTCCTGCTCGAAGGACCCTGCTGAATTCTCTTGAAATCGGACCGACCTTGGACGTTCTCTCGGAGTTGCATGACCCGTTGTCACGTCCAAACGACGAGTCGGCTGAAAGTTTAAATTTTCAGATAACCCTGGAGAGGCTGGCCTAGGTGGGGTTGCATTTCCCGATGATCTTTCTTGACTCAGCCATGGATGATCGGTGAGCGATTTTTGGTTCTTGTCGATTTGTGGATATGACGCCATAGGATGGTGGTGAGGGTAAGAATAGTGATGTGGGTAGGGGTAATGTGGTGGATACTGGTGAAAGGGGTATTGGTACTGTGGAGGATAGTCGGATTGTAATGGGGGGTAGTGCGACGGGAATCAACTATATGCTGATGAGCCGTACATTGCACCCATCGCCATGTTGGGGTTAGGTCTCGTTGTTGCCAAGGTTGTTGTATTTCTTTTTAAACTAGATCCTTCCGACTTTGCATATTTTTCCGAGTTATCCATTTGTTTTGAGAAGGGGCTCGGAGAACGTGGGCATTCGAAGACTCTTTCTCTTGGCCGGGCTATATGATAGGATGATGCCATGCTATTCTTCTCCGAATACTTGTGTTGTTCTTCTGCATGTAAGGCATGCTCAAAGGCTTCACTGAGGTCCTTCGGGTTGCGAGTGTCAACAAAAATAGAGATATCATCGGGAAGGCCTCTGATAAATGCGTCCAAAGCACAGTCGACCACTGGCTTCATCATTATTATACTTTCCTTGGTATGCCCGTAAGTACCCGTGTATTTTTCTTCAATTGCGTGCCTGGCCCCACTCAAAAGGCCTTGTACGCGGTCATTGTAGTCACTTACTGTTTCGGATTGCTTCATACGGAGATTAACTATAGATTCGAAGTACCACTGGTACTTCTTTGTTGGTGCAAATCTCTTCTTCAAATGCGCAATTAGTTCCTTGATTTTTGAAAATTGTTTATCCCGTACGCTTTCGCGAGCAACGCCCTTAAGTTTGGCCAATACCGCCTTGATAAATCCGGGTTCGGTGGCGTCTGTAACAAAAACAGCACCATCCGCGACGTCTTGTAGAAAGTCTTTTAGCGGTGGATTTTTCCCATCGAATTGTGGGATATGGTATGTACTCTGTTGCAGAGTCATACATTCTAACACTGACGCCATTGCCGCGCTTGTGTTTAAGTTGAGATATGAAGTGGGGGTCAGTATGTTTGCAGGGTCTCCGGTTAGAGAATCTGAAACGCTTTGATTTAGGGGCAGGTGGATTTCTTGCCCGTGGTGCGCATCCGATTCATCCTGGCCTTGGTCATGGTCAACCCCGTGTTGGGGTGGGTTTCGTTCCATGTTCCTAGGCATTTTTTTTTTTTGCTTTTGTAGATACAGATGATCTCTAGATTCGTTTTAGAGCCTGCTGGGCCACCCCGGAATATTTTGAACTGGGTGGTCGTCTGCAGTGGACCTAACTTCCTAATTTATTTTTCCCTGAACTAAATGTGTCGCTAAAGCTGGCTTGATAATTCCGTATATAGTATATATAGTATTAACCTTACCAGACGGTGATATGTGTGCACCGGATTAGTGTACAGACCAACCCGTGACTAAACCATCATTGATTGTAGCACCAATAAAATGTGAATCCTACCTGTTTTGTATGGGGTTTGTAGAATTTAAACAAGTTTATTAGTAATGTAGTGCAATGCATCGCATATACCTGCATGCGTGAATAGTTTTATATATTTATTCAATATAATCATGTATAGTGAATATCAATAATGAATAAGTTGTAACCTCTTGGATCAATCAACGCACTATGTAGCTTTAATCTTATGCTGCATAAAATATAATATTTAACTTTGATACACCTTGATTCGCAAGTGGTAACTTAGATTCAATATTTTCGTATATTATAGAAAGCTAACAGACATTTATAAAAGTACATCGAAATTAATTATTATTATTAAGACATGCACATGTGTATTCAAATTCAAAATAAAAGTTTGTGTGTTTAAGGTAAAAGTACCTTAAATCCAATTTACACAACAAAAAAAACTTCTATTACATGTGATGGAAGCTTAACACAGAATCTTCTAATCGGTGTATGCAGCATGACACTAATTACACCTTAATAATTAATCAGTTTAAACTATCAATCAAATTAGAGGTCAACTGAAAAGTCACACGTGATATATGATATCTGTTGTATATCACATACAACCCTAGTTGTATCGAACATAAAACCAACTATGTATTATACAGCTTTATTAGAAACAAGGCTCACGTGATGACACTAAAACTACAATCATGT
The DNA here is from genome assembly GCA_030998225.1 of Diplolepis rosae. NCBI lineage: Eukaryota > Metazoa > Arthropoda > Insecta > Hymenoptera > Diplolepididae > Diplolepis > Diplolepis rosae. The sequence continues at coordinate 1,839,865 of JAPYXD010000700.1, forward strand.
ATAAGCTATACGCTGTATAAAACCACTAGAATGAGGTGGAGTACAATCTACTCCATATAATATATGCAAATGTGAATTTCGCAATTTCAAAAAAAAAATAATGTTTTGCTCAAGTTGATCATATGTCTGATTATAATAATCGGGCAAGGTAAAAAAAAAAATTTCAAAGTAATTTCAATGTATCCAATAGAGAGATGGTATAATTTCACCCTTGATTTGCACTGCAATTAGAGTTTTACAATTGGGAAATTTTTTTTATTTTTTTATCTGAAATTATGTTTCCTGCTATCTCGCAACATATACAAAAAAAAATTAAACAAAAAAAATGTTTTTTAAAATAAATAAATAAATAAAATATATATATATATATATATATATACTTATTAATAAATATATGTGTATTTTACGAAAATATATATATATATATTTTTTTGTTGGTTTTTTTTTTTTACCAACGACTCATAATCATGATTATTTAGCGACCTTCTGGATTCGTGAATTATGAGGTCTGGCCTACTTTATTTTGATCGTACACGTGAGTAATGCTGTGATCTCTTTTAAAGACACTGAATGATAGGTGTCAGGTGTCCGACGACAATTACTAAGACGGGCTTCCGCTTACGGTAGCAATTGTGTACGGATCGAGAGGGAGATATGATGCGACGAAAATTGCAAATACTGACGTGCATGCGAAGCGTGTTATGTTTTAATAGGACATTACTATCTCTTGTTGGGAAAATTTTTCGTCTCTATATTCGTAAACACAAACTTTTCCCTTTTGTTTAAAAACTCGTCCAGGGCGGTCATATTAGTGGGAACGTATTTTTGACTTGTAGGAGGTTGAAGATACACACGTTTGAACGGTTTGTTAGGTCGAAACAGGTCAAGCGGATCTAAAGTATGTGATTGAGTCAGCAATTGTTGATCTGCTACGATATTGCCTTGAGAATTCTGTTTAAAATCACGTTTTCCAAAGCCGGGTTGGTTTTGGTCTTGCATGTGATCAGAGCTTGGCATTCCGGTGCTTTATTTATAAATATATGGTGGTAAAAAAAAAATAAAATTTGATTACTACAATATTAATATACACATTAATTTATTTACAAAAATTACGTGTGATATTACTTTATCATCTCAAAAGACATTATTTGTGTGATTTACTACTAAAATTGGAAATAATAAAGAAAATATTTTTAATTTTTCTTTATTAATATTAAATCTTTCAGCAACTCTAGCTTTATGCTCAATCACTGAGGACGATCACCTCGGTTTCCGATTCCTTGTCGCTCGGAACTATTGTTTCCGTGTCTGAGTCGGTGTCTATGTCAATAAGATCTATACCTGTTAAGACTTTGTGTCGTCTGCGCGTCAATTCCCTAATTTCCTTTTCTGTGTTGTCGAGAACACGGTCAAAAAACGTCGAAAAATCGTCTGAATTCGTCAGTTCCATAATTTTTTGGTCTTGTTGTTCTGGGGGAGGGTTTACAAACTGTATTTCAATAGGAAGGTCGATCACGTCTCCTTCGGGAGTAATGAACTCGGCTTTATTATGTGTAATAATTTTATTCTCGAGAAATTGTCTCACAGTTTCTTGGAATAAAGCTCTTTATTTACGTTCACGAAATCTCCTTCCCGATCGGTGCGTAATTGCCTTCTTTTTGATAATAGGGACTGGCACGTGAGACATTTATATGTATGGATAACACCTTTATGTTAATACGTCTATTCAGCGTATTTCGTTTCCGAAATATCTCACTGAAATGCACTCATAAAATTAATATGAGCAGAATAGATCCTTAAGCTTGCCTAGGTTAAACTATCCTATTAGCTGCTAAAGCAATTTTATTATCTCTTCTTATTTTATTAGCAAAATTTAATCTTTGTTATAATATAAAACGAACAGATCAAAACAATTAAATAAATTTGAAACATCTACTTCAGAAAAACTTAAAGTCCTGACTAATCGGCACGATTTCTAGCCTGAAAAACCAAGACTTATAAATTGACCCACTCAGCACAACTCGTAGCTGCCTGGGTTCAATTTTTACAATTCTCCGAAAGTAGTGACACCCAAATATCCAAATATATTAAGAATATACCAAATATCGAGATTCAAATTTATATTTATATATATTTTATTTCTAATTGAACAGGTCAGTTGTCATTAATAAAGCTACTCAAGTTAGCCTTATGGTTAACCCTTGAGAATTTCTAATAGATTTACTTTTTCTTATTTGTTTAAGAATTAAAATTTTTGAGAATAGTTCGTGAAATTTTGGATTTAATTCTACGAGTTGATTGATTCTAATTTTTCTGGATAGTCAAGGGTCTTGACTAGTTAGCAAGATTAATAGCCTGCCAGTCAAAATGTTAAATCAATCCCTTTAGCATAATTCATAGCTTACGTGGATTTGATTTATATGAATATCCAGATAAAAGGGAAACAATCGTGACTTTCAATTATTTATTTTCTTATCTGCTTCTGAAAAGTTGAAAGTCTCAGTTAAGCGGCACGATTTCTAGCCTGAAAAACTGGAAACTTATAAACTGATCCCTTTAGCATAATTTATAGCTTGAGTGGATTCAATTTTTACAACTTTTCTGGAGCAGTATAAATGAATAAAATTGTATAGATCAATTACCGCTAAATCACGAGACTCAATAAAAACATTTACAGAAAATCCGAATGAAGCACAAAAGATTATTTTTCAGATCAACCAAGCTTGAGGATATATTCAAGCTAAAAAAAGAAAATTTTGGAATAAAAAAAATTGTTTGCTAGTAACAGAAGGTTACTAGTAAACGATATCCCACCGCTGCCACCAACAGTTTGTTACGTACGACTCAAAAAAAAAAATAATAATTAAAAGAAAAATTAATTATATTTGATTTGCGTACGTGGAGGCTACACAAACTGCAACACACGAATGTGTCTTTTTAATTTTTTTATGTGGTTCCGCGATCTTTCTACCCTCGGCTGAGGGTGCCTTACCTCCACCAATTTTTCTTAGAGCTATGGTGATAGGAAATAAATTTATAGACGAAAGTTTGTTAAAAAGATTCCCAATTGTATATGACAGTTTTATTGGATTTGAAATTAATTATTACAAAAATTACAGACTCACCCTTATCTGATACTCAATCCTACCTGTCGAGAAGGATGACGACTGGGCCTTAAATTCCTTTCAGGATGGTGACTCTAAGAAAAGTCACTCAAGTTTTTCTTTTTTGTCGCACACACACATGCACGATATCTCTATCACTTTTTTACACCCTAGTTTTGGGAAAAAAATAAGGTGGATAGTTTTCAACCAGAGAACAAACAGTGCGTTTAAATTGTTTGTTCTCTCCACTCTTGTTTTCTTCGCAACCCTAGTGCTGGTTTTTTTAAAAAAAAGGGAAAATCTCCCCCTCGTTTTAAGATTCGACGGAATGAAGTTCTCTTTTTGTCTTCGACCCCAAGCTGCCAACGCACTATTAGTTTACTCTACTAACCGACCACCGGCGTGCCCTAACGCTAGGGCGCCAATCGTAGTGGTGAGAAAAAATATTTTTTTCCAAAAAAATATAATGGTTTCCCTGCGTGGCAACCCCGCGAAAGGCTTCCGTCGGAGAGAAGATTGAATATTATTCACGTCCGCCCACTGTGTACTCACGAGACTTCGTTCGATTTACTGACACCTGTTCCGAATCGCGGACGGGCAAAAGCAAAGACCGGGCTTTACTCCTTTAAACTTCTTGACCGAGTCAAGAAGCTTGTAAGACTGCGTTTTGTGATTTGGAATTGATTCTTTATTATACACTCGTATCGATGTCACTTGGAGAAGGGAATTTTGATGACTTAGGATTTTATGTGGAACATGCTGACCGGGAATTTGGAAATAATGGATGTCTAAATACTTGGTAGCCTTAATTACTTTCATGTCTATTGCCAAATTGAGTAATTTTTTCTCTTTCTGCTACGTAATCGTTTTCTTTTATTTTCGATCCGTAGAATTACTGAATAAGAGGTTGATGTTAATTTAACCCTGCAGGTTCGTTAGTTTTGATTCTGAACCCTCCTTCTTCTTTTTACGTATTTATCATATTAAGAATATAGTGGTTCAGATCTCCTAACATTTTACTCACTGGCTGTGACAAGTCGTGGCTATCCAAGTTTCAAATAGTCCATTTCCATTATCTATGTATTGTACTTCTGTTGGGTATGGATAGGAAATGTTCTGAAGGCATGGCATCGATACCAGTAGTTGAGAATTTTAATGTTTGTTATATAAAATATGGAAACACGTATATGGTCTGTGAGTACACGTGTGTGGACGAGTGCCAGCTTTTTATGAAATAGGCGGCAGTTGTTACGTGCGTGTATGTTTTTGTTCATTCATCTCACTTCTCATCCTTCATCTTGTTATATTACATTCTGTTTTTAATTAAATTTGGGCATCGTGATGTGAGGTACATTTCTTAATTTTCCCGTATTTTATAATTTTATAATTAGGTGTCAGGTGATTAAATACACGTCGTGTGTGCGTATTTAGTTACCTGATGTCGGTTTGGAATTTAATCCGAAATTTCATTTACATATTTGTTTGGAGACATGATATATACATATATATAATAATATAATAATTAATAAAAAGAAGAAGAAGAAGAAGGGAATTTCTTAAAGTTTTGATATTATTCCCCTTCGGTCTTGTGAACTGACCTCCTTTTCATTACATTTTGTGCTGAGCCTATAACATACTCAGGTTACGAGCACCAAGAATGAAATTCGTCGCGTTCACCTGTATTAGCTAATTTTGATGGAAATAGTTTAATGACCCCTGTTAATTGTCCTGATTGAGAAAGAAGTTATTTTATTTTTATTTTTGGTCGCTCGTAACACTCCCTTTAACTTAATACACTTGGTCCAACGTTTCTTGAAAAACCATTTTTTTTCTTGTTTTTTAAAAGTTTTCTTTAATTATCTCAGGAAATGTAAAAGGTATCGAAAAACAAAATAAGTCAATGAATTCTGCATTAAAAAATCCATCGAAATTATATATTTTTTTGTTTAAAATAATTTTTAGACCCTTTTATTATACGTTTTGTGATTTTTCGGAAAAATGTTTAACTCAAAAAGTCTCAAAAACCTGACGTTCTGGTGTTACGTCCCGGTAACAATGGATTTTTCAAATCGCCCCTGTGTAAGGGCAACACACCACACACCTATGCAAATGGACGAAGAATAATACTTTATGTAATAGTAATCTGATGATAAATAATCATATGCACCGAGTATCTGTTCGAATAAGGTAAACCACGTGTCGAAGTGTCGATTTATCAGCATGGTTTCATTAACATTAAACTAGTAATGTTAATATTTATAATTTTTGTCACCACTTTGGTTGTTGATTTAATATTGATTACCACCAATATTACTGTTTATTGATTGCCGATTATGAATTACATATAATCAATAGAGAAAACATAGATTGGCTATCATTATAGTTCATATAATTATATAGTTATAGTTAAAGTTAAAGTTATAGTTCATAAAATATGTTTAAATATATATTAAAAATTCCATCTGGTCTTAAATGACGTTAATTCTAAATCACAGGTTGATAGGGTCGATATAGTAGAGTTCGGTTATCATGGTGAATGATACACTCTTCTATATATCGGCATAATCGACTGAAATGATTTAGAAAAATTCGTATATAGTTCATGATATATCCGTGGCCAATTTGGCGTAAATAGATTCTGTGATAAAAGTTTTGTGGAACCTCCGTAGCTCAGATGATAGAGCATTCGACCGGTAAACGAAAGGACCTGGGCTAGAAACCCAACGGAGTGGAAGCGTTCCTTTTTTCACAGAAAAAATTGTCATTAAGTTCCAATCAGTTGTACGGTCAACTTCATTCATTTCGGACCAGTAAATAAACATCGTGAGCAGGCCCCTTCGATAAACGTAAGTCTCATCGGTTCCATTGAACACAATTCTACCTTCGGTACTTGGTGAATAAAATCCTTGGTCCCTAAATGGTCATTGTAAACTTTAACAAATATTTATTTACTGTCCAATAAATTATTTTATGTGCCTTCGGCGCGTAAACTCGATTTTACGCTACAGTTGAGAGTAGCGTAACTTTGTGTATTACGATATAGAGCAATGTAATGTAAAAATTGAACTGCGCATGAGCCTATAACCATACAGCGGAGCATAATCTTCTTCTTTGTACAGCGTTGGCACCGTACTGACAAAGTCTTGTACATTTGAACTGCGCATGCTCTATTACAATACGCTACTACTACAAAAGATCGAGAAAATCAAAATGGCCGGAACTACTCGCGAAATATCAAGTGCAATGGACGAGAATCATGATGAATACTGGATTAGATTCGAGTGTACGCATAAAAACTCGTATACGCACCGAAGTCACATAAAATAGAATATGTGCCAATGCACACAATTCGGGAAATTACGAGACTCGCTTAAAATGCTCGCAGGACTGATCGCGCCTCGGCCTCTTCTTGGCTTTGTCTCGGCTTCGATCTCCTGCGAGCATTGTCTGTCGTTGCGTAATAACCCTCATTATGCGCCTAGGCACATAATATACTAATATACATAAATTCACTGTTTTAATATCATTTTGCACAGCTCAGGGCCTATAGACCTGACAAGTATAACGTATCCGCAAATAAAAATAAATTATCAGGCCTTACCAACCTGATATAATCAGCTAACTGTCTCTCTTACAACCGAAAATCCAAACTACCCTCGCCTTTTGCTCGGGACGTAACAGCTGATGTGGTGGTAGCGGTGGGATTGTCACTTTTGTTGTCACAACTAATAATAATTTTAAAAATTATTTAACTAAAGCCATTTAAAATTAATTGTGCAATTTATTCCGAAAATACAAATTACTACACGAATGTCATGAGTGACGTGAATGAAATGTGAGTGATCGTCTTATATTTTAGAACTGTATGAAATGAGACGACGTCTTACGTTACTTGATTATGAATTTCATACAGTCATCAGTTATATTTTACATTTCTATAATATATAACATGACAGACAGTATAATATGCAATGTACATACACAATATGAATTTACTCATATTCCGACAGAATTTAATATGCAGAATTTAGAGGATTTTAGTAATTTAGAATTAGAATAATTTTGTTTTGGAATCCTTGCAGTTTATAAACCTTTCAGATCATCCTGTTGAACGGAATTTCAACAATATCAGTGAATTCACTTATCCATAAATTTGCCATATTCATTACAGATCATTGCCATCTTAATAATTGTTCAATAAACTGAATTTCGAAAAACGGAATTTTATATTTAAAAGTAGACATTCATGTCATAATACTAACATCTTAAATGAATTTAAAAGAAATTAAAAGTCAAAAAGTTTCTTGTTAATAATTTGAATAAATAATTTATATGCATATTGGTAACAGATATTAAATCTTATAAATGATGATATTTAAAAATTAAATATGATATAATGTTTAAAGTTAAAAATTTAGTTTAAGGTAAAGTTGATTGATACGAAGAAGTATATTTTTCATTGATGGAATTTGATTTTAAAAAAATTCTGTGCAACGAAACAATTTTTGATCATAATTACTATTATGAAGTATTTAGTGTATTAAAAAATACTATTTAAAGAATTTTTTACGATAAATCAAGATTAATATACTAAGAAAGCTGTACTTGCTTAATATAAAACGCTTTTTTGCAATTAAGAATTCACTGTCAGAATGTTAATTTTTCAATTATGGATGAACATTAATTAAATCAATGATTGACTTTTAAATTTCACCTTGAACAAAGCATGATCGACAATTGATAAAAGTAATTTTAAAAAATTACTGTGTGAGGCAGATGGTCTAATTAACAATGAAAAGGATTACAAAAATATTGTAAACATTACCATTCAAAAACACGTTGGGTAAATCGTAAAAATAGGTGACAAGTGCCATTCATATAAAGTTTATAAGTTATTCATGTCACATAATTGCCTGGGAGTCATCATATTATCTGGAAAGTGATCATATGTCACTTAACCAATACCGCATGGCTCCCTTTGAAGTGTGCACTGGATTGGAGATTGTGTCCAGAACAACCCGTTGGTTTCAAAATTACGTTTCTGGCTGTATCTTTTCTTCAGCTCCATAAGCATGCTAGTAATTAGTGTTTTAGTACGATCAGGCATAGGTAAGGCCGTTTTAATGTCGAGTTCAGGTGATCAAGTAGAATAGGCGCTTGATTGATGCGTGTAAATATGTACTTCGCGATTTAAAATACTTTCGTGAATCTGTTACCGTTTCTCTTGATTCTTCTGAAACGTTTGTAGTCTTTTCTGAAACGGTAAATGACGTCGTGGGAATATTATCATTTAAGAGGGTCGATGATTTTACTATTTTTAGAGCCAAAGGGGCTTCACTTTCAGAATACGAAGTACTTCTTTTTCGTTTTCTGGATTCTTTTATAAATTATCTCTAAAACATAACCTCAAAAAAATGTTGGAAATTTTTTAAACATTTTTTTCCCCCTATTCTTATTTTAAAAGTTAAATTTTTTTTCTTACTAGTCTTACAAGTGCCTGTAACATATATTTGAATAATCAAAATCGGATCAGTAGTTTTGGAGGAAAATGGCTTTCTTGATTTTACTTACCCCTTCCATAACTCCTCCAAAAATGAAATTTCAAGGATATTCTTCGGAGAAAGTTTGTACCGCATGGATGTCCATCTATGGTGTTAATATGAACGTGATTCGTGCGGGGGCAACTTTTACATGCTTACCCCCCTAGGCCCTTTGAGTTCAAGTTTAAAAAGAAACAAAGACAGCACACGAGAGTATAAGTCCTTTTTAGATTCGCTGAACGGTCACCGTCGATTACGATCGACTGGTTAAGGCAAAATTCGATGGTGTCTTTCGAATATGCTATTGATTATGAAGCAAGACGCCAAAACTAACTTTCTTTCAACACCTTTCGCGGTATCAACAGCCGAGCTGTATTGACACTGTGACGTGGTATTTTGCCACGCACAAGGATTGTTTTAAAAAGTCTTTAATTTTGGAAACCTCGAGCAGAGAATCATGCCCGAGGCTGTCTGAGACAGTCAAAAGTCAGGGGTCGAGCGTAATGTGCTCGGCAGGCTCCTGACTTTGAATTACATTTTTGTTCTTTTCTTCTTGTTATGAATTTGAATGACGGGTTACCTGAAGGGAGAGGTTAGACTCCCGGGGAACCTATTCCTAATTGCCAGACTCAAGGTTCCAACCATGCACAACACTAAATTTTATCTTTAATTCTTATTATTTTATTTTCACATTCACACGCGAGCACCACGAGGTCACCGCCCGATCGATGGCGATCAATATTCGCGTCACGGCCGAAGTTTCACTGCGAGCGATGGAGGAAATAACCGGACACAGCACCACGACACCTCAGCACACCAGGAAGAGGATCCTTGGTGCGTCAGGCGGATGTGAGTCCCGTCTGCTCAAGAAACTAACCTGAGCGACGAGGTTAATTCCGGTAATCGCCACGTAGCGGCGCTAAAGATCGGCGTACCTTCGCCATCTGTTGTTCGCGAATATGAACTAAGCGTAAATATCGGTAATGTCGGTAAGCTTTGTAAGCGCCACCGTCTTCCGGTTTCGCGAGCACGCCAGCGGATCTCGCCATATTTAATCACTCTCTGTTCAACGTTCCAAGTGGCAGGTGCCAGAACATATATCAAACACTCTTTGATCTCTTATAAAAGTACCCGAAATGGCGAGCCGAGGTTGCTGGCGAAGACGCCGCCGAATAACAGGTAGCCTTTGACCTCTTTCTGTTTATATTATGTTTTATATCCAAATTATTCAAGTAAAGTGAGCGGTAGAATTTTGGCTGGTGTGCGACGAAACACCTCGCCACTAAGATACCGAGGCGGCAGACTATGGGTCAGCCTCGTTAATTGAATGATTAAATTTAAATTCAGTGTTTCGCGAATATCGTTAATTGGATCTCGCGAGGTCATTTGTGGGCACGGAGTTTGCGCCCAAGAACAATCGAAATTTCATTGTCGAACTTACAAGTGTCCGTGATCGCGAGCAGAGACGCTACTTCTTACCCCGCGCTCTCCGCGGTATTTCTGTGGTCCCTGTAACTTCATTTAAAAATGTACAGGGTGACCCGCCTGAGTGTACCGGTTCATTAATAAATTAATAAGTTGTATTTAAATATTAACTTTGGTTATTTGTAGGAAATAACCTGGCGCTCAACGAATTCTATGAGTAAAATTTAAGGTTAGTTTTCGGTATTGGTTTTGTGTTCGGGTTAGGTTGCCCGGGGTCAAATAGTCTACCCCGAATTTTGTACAGTTAGTGTAATTAATAAACCTCTCAAAATTTGACTGATGATTCGAACAATAATTCATGTTTATTCGAAATACAACCTAACCTAACCTCCTCGAATTTATAGAAATTACTTGATCTATCTTGAAAATTAAAATTAAGGTTATAACACATAGGAAAGGAATCCTAGTCCTGAAAAACGATTTCCTCCTGATGGACTATATTCTACGAACCCCGCGCAAGACCCAGATGAAAGGATCAGCAATTCCGATAGTCCAGCGATTGCAAGTAACTTTGACCAGCATTCACTAATTATAAAAAGTAAATATAAAATATAAAATTAATTAGTTGAGTTTGAAATTTTTGTCACTGCCTACATTATCGGAGGATCACTAGTCGCGTATCAGATAGGATACGTTGCCGACAGGTGTCCTCGTAGACAATTTTAAACTCTTATATCGCAAATAATGCAAATAAATTCACATTTTTAAAGAATTTAAATTCCGATTTGCCAAACTCATAACCATTACCATTCTGATCATAGCCCCGATTATAGACCAGACTATAGACCCAGAAACGAGCATGAAAATGAAGGAACGTCAAATAAGTTTAAAAACTCTCAGGCAACGTGAAAAGTCATGTATGTTAAAATAAACCAATTTAATCAATATAAATGCATTTACAGAACATGATAGTGCAAAAAAATGCAAAAGCAGACGCTTCAAAAATACCCCAAACAGTGACTTAATTTTACATTCTGAAGTTTCTCCAAACTCCATCATGGAAAATGTTTTAGGGAAATTCGGAAAAATAAATAAAGAAGTAGTAACAACCGGGGTAACTGAAGAAGAAGACACGATAAGAGGGTGAAAATTTATAAAAGAATCCAGAAAACGAAAAAGAAGTACTTCGTATTCTCAAAATGAAGCCCCTTTGGCTCTAAAGATAGTAAAATCATCGACCCTCTTAAATGATAATATTCCCACGACGTCATTTACCGTTTCTGAAAAGACTACAAACGTTTCAGAAGAATCGAGAGAAACGGTAACAGATTCACGAAAGTATTTTAAATCGCGAAGTACATATTTACACGCATCAATCAAGCGCCTATACTACTTGATCACCTGTACTCGACATTAAAACGGCCTTACCTATGCCTGTTCGTACTAAAACACTAATTACTAGCATGCTTATGGAGCTGAAGAAAAGATACAGCCAGAAACGTAATTTTGAAACCAACGGGTTGTTCTGGACACAATCTCCAATCCAGTGCACACTTCAAAGGGAGCCATGCGGTATTGGTTAAGTAACATATGATCACTTTCCAGATAATAAGATGACTCCCAGGCAATTATTTGACATGAATAACTTATAAACTTTATATGTATGGCACTTGTCACCTATTTTCACGATTTACCCAACGTGTTTTTGAAGGGTAATGTTTACAATATTTTTGTAATCCTTTTCATTGTTAATTAGACCATCTGCCTCACACAGTAATTTTTTTAAATTACTTTTATCAATTGTCGATCATACCTTGTTCAAGGTGAAATTTAAAAGTCAATCATTGATTTAATTAATGTTCATCCATAATTGAAAAATTAACATTCTGCCAATGAATTCTTAATTCCAAAGAAGCGTTTTATATTAAGCAAGTACAGCTTTCTTAGTATCTTAATCTTGATTTAACGTAAGAATTCTTTAAATAGTATTGTTTTAATACACTAAATACTTCATAATAGTAATTATGATAAAAAATTGTTTCGTTGCACAGAATTTTTAAAAAATCAAATTCCATCAATGAAAAATATACTTCTTCGTATCAATCAACTTTACCTTAAACTAAATTCCTAACTTTAAACATTATATCATATTTAATTTTTAAATATCATCATTTATAAGATTTAATATCTGTTACCAATATGCATATAAATTATTTATTCAAATTATTAACAAGAAACTTTTTGACTTTTAATTTCTTTTAAATTCATTTAGGATGTTAGTATTATGACATGAATGTCTACTTTTAAATATAAAATTCCGTTTTTCGAAATTCAGTTTATTGAACAATTATTAAGATGGCAATGATCTGTAATGAATATGGCAAATTTATGGATAAGTGAATTCACTGATATTGTTGAAATTCCGTTCAACAGGATGATCCGAAAGGTTTATAAACTGCAAGGATTCCGAAACAAAATTATTCTAATTCTAAATTACTAAAATCCTCTAAATTCTGCATATTAAATTCTGTCGGAATATGAGTAAATTCATATTGTGTATGTACATTGCATATTATACTGTCTGTCATGTTATATATTATAGAAATGTAAAATATAACTGATGACTGTATGAAATTCATAATCAAGTAACGTAAGACGTCGTCTTATTTCATACAGTTCTAAAATATAAGAAGATCACTCACATTTCATTCACACCACTTATGATCACATGGCATCACGATCAGATCAAAAAACATGTTCGCTCAAGCAAACCTCAAACATTCTAATATGGATAAATGAAGATCTGATGCCCAGTAAAGGATTTTAATTACAATTTTTCAGAAATTAAAAAGAAGGGTACGCATTTTTGAACATATTTCAGAAACGGACAATCCGAATTTGAATAATTTCCAGATAATTATTCTTTTTGAAAAAACAAACAAATCGACCTATTGTTTATAACAAAAAATGAAAAAAGGTCCTGGATTACAGAGCATTCAAATTTCTGTGCATTTTTAGCACTTTTACCTGTTTTTTAAGAATATCCCAAAAACCGTTATAGGTATCGCTAATATAAGACAGTGTTTGCAAACTGTGTTAAATAACGCATCAAAATGTCCTGCGTTGATAGCGGAAAAAAACTCACTCTTAAAAAAATTGTTGAACAATTTTTTATTAATATTTTTAATTGCAAATATCTATTGAACCAGGCATGATGGTATCAAACGGTAGCCATATTCATGTTCAGCATTGAAAAGTACTTCGGAAATGATGTGTCGCATTCAGCAAGGACATAGGTCATTTTTATTGATCAGTGTAAACTTGCGTGGACGGATTATAGGGGAAAAGGAGCGTATGTAAATTCATCCGATTCCAAAGCGTCAACGTCGATCAGTGAAATTTTAGAAAACGAAATATTTTTAACTGCGAGAAACATGTCCCGAACAAACTCTGCTCCTAGAAATAATAATCCCAATAATCCTCTGCAACAAATCCTATCCACATTACAAAGACTCGATACCAGGCCCACTGCCTTAGAAAACGAAAGAGGTAGTATCGCTCAATCGGAATTGCAAGAAGATCATAGATTAACCGATGATGAAGATGAAGATCTCGCAGCGGAAATCGAATTTGATTTTGTGAAAACATTAAAAATAGTTTCCGAATTTAAAGGATCAGGCGTCGAAAACTTTATCCAATTAATTAAACAAGCAAAAAAAACTAAGAGAAACGAACACCGAATTTTACTGAACGGAATCATCGCCCAGAAATTAACTGATCGTGCAGCAGGATGCGTTCGCGTAGATGGAATCGAAACGTACGGAGAATTATTTGACAGATTGCGATTATTATTCGGAGACAGAGAAACCTTACACTCGTCAAAAACAACGTGATTTAGCACTCGTGGGACGAAACGAAGGCGTAGAGAGCTTTATATCTAGATTCATGAAAATTTAAGATAAAATAAGACATTTTATTGATATTATAAATGCCCAACCAAGTGAAATAAACATACTTCACGAGATTGAAACGTAAAATTCGGTTAAAGCATTTTTACGAGGATTACACGAAGAATACGAAATTAGAATCCAACCACAAAATCTTAAAACTCTAAACGAAGCTTCCAACATGGCGTCGAAAGTAGAAATCGGATTACGCGAAAGAAGAAGATATCAATCACCTAGAGATGACAATCTAAAATTAAAAACTCAATAAAGGGCATCCTCCAAGATGGGGAGCCCGAAATTTTCAATCAACTCCCTCAACAAGCAGACCCCCAGAACAAGAATTTTGCAACCAGGAGAATTTAGACGAGGAACACCCGTCGACGGCGATGGACGGTCAATTCCAAAACCCAGACACAGATCAGTTCATTTAAAATTCTATACGTTAGAAAGCGGAAAATTTATGATAGATACAAGCGCAAATATGTCGATAATAAAAGAGTTCATGCTAAAAGAAAAATATTTCAAAAGACATGAACCAATGCGGATTACTAATATCAATAACGAACCAGTTAAAGTAAAATATTCGGTTGATTTAAAAATTTACGAAAAATTATGCACATTTCAAGTTGTGGATGACTACATGGGATTTCCTGGTTCAGGAATACTGGGAATGAATTTTTTATCAGAACTAGGATTGTTTGTCAACTTCATAGAAAGATTCGCGATGGTAACGCATTTAAAGAATGGGGAACCTTTTATTATCGAAAATCAAGGAAAAGTTGAAAATTATTTAGAACCAAAAAACGCAATAAAAGTAAAACAATTCTTAGGACTTGTGGGATACTACAAAAAGTTTGAAAAAAACTTTTCAGCAATTGCTAAACCTCTAACTAGACTACTAAAAGAAAATGTACCTTTTGAATTTAAACAAACAGAAAAATTGGCTTTTGACAAATTAAAAAACTGTCTCATCATGACTCCTGTCTCAGTTTATCCAGATTGGAATGAAGATTTTATCCTAGCAACTGATTCATCGAATTACGCAATTGCAGGAATATTATCACAAGGTCCTAAAATTTGTGAAAACAAGCCCGTTTCTTACGCATCGCGAACGTTATATAAAGTGGAGGTCAATTACTTAACAACGGGAAAAGAATTGCTTGCGATCGTATATATTTATTCGGAAGACCATTTAAAATGGTTACAGACCATAAACCATTAATACGGCTTATGGATCTGAAGGATCAAAATTCGAGACTTGTGCGGTGGAGAAATAAAAAAGAAGAATATCAGTACGAAATAATTTACAGGAAAGGAAAACAATACACTTCAAAAAATTAAAAAACGATACGAATGGCGTAATGTGGCAAAAGATGTGGAAGAATATATTAAACATTGTGATACCTGGCAACGGAATAACAATACACAGAAACGAATGTACCAATACACTTCGCCAGATATTCCTAGTAAACCAAATGAAAAAATGTCTATAGATCTTATGGGACCTTTCGAGACTACAAAGAAAGGAAACCGACACATCTTAGTAGTTCAGGATTACCTAGCGAGATTTTTGACTATCGAACCTACAGTACAGTCGGAAAGTATTAGAACAAGATAAAAAAAGTTGTTTTTGTCAGTTTATCGTATCATTTATTAAAAAATTATTCACATATTTGTAGTAGTTTTGTACGTTCAACATAGTTTTATGATTTGAAGCCATTTTTAATGCATTTTACTAAAATTTCCATCCTAATTTATAAGATAACAGCCTATGGCCGAAAATCGTGAAAAGTGTCCGAAACTGCCGCATTGGGTTTTCAGTTGTTTTTCGCACAAAAATCGATTCGGCTGCGGTTTAAAAGGTTACATGTCAATCATTCAAACAAAAAAAGATGGTATTATCGTGTCTGGTGCATTGAAGTGCCATAAAAATTGTAAGTCTGTTAATTTGACAGTCGTTGCGTTTATGCATAATTGTGCCCGCTTTTTTGTTGAAATAGCCTCACAATTGTATTTTTCCAGATCGAAAATGGTCAAGCAAAAGGAAATATCTGTCGAAAAACGGGCCCAAATCATTATTTTGCAAAAAACAGGCAAAAACTATCGAGAAATAGCCAAAATATTGAAAATATCTTTGCGTTCATTTCATATGGCCATAAGAAGATATCGGGAAACTGGACAGAATACTAACAGAAAACGATTTGTTCGACCAAGAAAGACAAATGGTGGTCGCTCAATAATGGCTTGGGGCTGTTTCAGCCTCGCTGGCCATGCGATACCATCCGGCATCAATTTAATTGGTCGTGGATTCATTTGTCAACAAGATAACGATCCGAAACATACATCAAAACTTTGTACCTCTTATTTGGAGCGAAAAAAAGTCGCAGTGAGCTTAATATAATGTAATGGCCGCCTCAATCCCCCAATTTATATCCCATAGAGCTATTGTGGGAAGAATTGGACCGATGTGTGAGAGATATAAAGCCAAAAAGCCTTCCTGCTCTCTGAGATTGTTTGAACGAACCGTGGAATAATATTCCACCTCAAACACTTCAAAAACTCATCGAAAGAATGTCAAAATTGTGCGCTGCAGTCATTTAAGCAAAGGTGGACATTTACAAGAAAATCGCTTGAAGTAACATATTCACTGTTTCCTTATAAATTTTGATGAAAATTTCAGTAAAATGCATCAAAAATGTCTTCGAATCACGAAGCTACATTGAACGTACAAAACTACCGCGAATATGTGAATAATATTTCAATAAATAATACGATAAACTGACAAAAACAGTTTTTTTATCTTGCTCTAATACTTTCCGACTGTACTGTACAAAGTGCGTTCCAAAATAAACGAGACTTTTGGCATAACAATTTTTTGGTGGCGCCATCTGTGAATGAGGTAGTGCGTTGGAAAGTTATATGCCTCCCTGACTTCCAGTGACAGTTTCATGACATTTGGTTCAGTGGAAGCGAAGTTATTGCGTCCAAAGTGTCAGTGTGTTTGTGTCATCGGTACAAAGATGAGTTTCGAACAAAGAGTTAATATCAAATTTTGTTTTAAAATCGGTAAAACGTTTATCGAAACATTTGAATTGATGATAAAAGTTTATGGCGATGATTGTCTATCTCGTGCCAGAGTTCATGACTGGTTTACACGTTTCAGAGATGGTCGTGAGGACATAAATGACGATGAACATACGGGCCGCCCAAAATCAGTGATCACCGAAAACTCCATCGAAATTATGCGTGAATTTATCAAAAATGAGCCGAAATCATCTTTGAAATTCATGGAACCGGAGTTGAATATCTCCAAAACATCGATTTATCGCATTTTAACCGATCATTTGGGCTTACGAAAGGTCTGTGTACGTTTTGTTCCCCACAAGTTAACTGATGACCAAAAATTGCTCAAAATTCAACATTCGAAAGACATCATTAAAGAGGCGAGAAAAGACGAGAACTTCCTTTACAACATTGTCACTGGTGATGAAACGTGGTGTTTCCAGTATGAACCCGAAACCAAGCGTCAAAGTGCCGAATGGAAGGCCCCAGACGAGCCACCACCCAAAAAATCGCGTGTGGAGAAGTCAAAAATCAAGTCGGTGCTCATTTATTTTTACGATTCCAAGGGAATTGTCCACAAGGAGTTCGTGCCAACGGGCCAAACCGTCCATGCAATTTTCTATCTTGGCGTTTTGAAGCGTTTATTGCATCGCATTCGTCGAATTCGGCCTGAAGACCGCGAAGGAGGAATCTGGCGCTTATTGCATGATAATGCACTATCCCATCGATCCACTCTTGTGACTGATTTTTTGACTAGAAATCGCATTTTAACCATCAATCACTCACCATATTCGCCTGATATGGCTCCCTGTGCTCCCAATTCGGAAAATTGCATTTAGCCATGAAAGGAAAACGTTTTGCGTCCGTAGAGGCCATCCAAAAGGCTTGTACCGACATCCTGAAGGACATTCCGGTCAATGACCTGAAACACTCTTTCGAAAAGCTTTTGGATCGCGCAAAACAGTGTACCGAGGCCGGAGGGGACTATTTTTAATAAATAAACTCGAATTTATCAGAACAAAGCTCCTGTCGTTTCTATTTTAGCTCAGTCTCGTTTATTTTGGAACGCACCTTGTATAATAGACTAAAGTTCGGGAGCAGTAATTCAAGCACTTTGGACTGCATTTTTAAGGATTCACGGGAAACCAAGAATCATTTTAACTAATAATGGGACGGAATTTGCTTCACGAGAGTTCGCGGAAATAATGACAAAATTAAAGATCCAACATATCTTCACATCTAATTATCACCCTCAAAGTAATGGAAAGAATGAAAAATCACATGCGATTCTAAAGGAGTTTAGTAGACATTACCGCAACGAAAAGGAATCGGATGATACATTGTCATACGCTATGTTGACATATAATTGTACTACTAATCGACAAACGGGGTACACACCCTACAAACTACAAATGGGAAGGGAACCTAATACTTTTTTCGATGAGAATATGAATACCAGGGATCTAGAAGATATATTGGAAACTCAACGCATTATCACCGAAAACAAATTGAGAGACGCTTTAGAATATATAGAATCACAACAAAATCAAAACAGTGATCCACATCCTAAACCTTTACCCAAGATCCACAAAAATTACCTAGTCCTTATCCGAAACTTCAACCCCAAATCATTTGAAGAATTACGGAAAGGACCTTATCGAGTATTGAATGAAACGAACCAAACTAGTTTCGAAATAAAAGTAGGGTTAGAACGAAAGATGCACCATAGATGTGACATTAAGGGTTACTTTTCGGTTTTAGATGTGGCACATAATACCACTCCTGGTAGCGATAGTGTCGCATCTACGAGCGGAACCTTATAAAATAACGCCTTTAAGGGGTAATACTACTGTAAACGCCAAAGAAAACACGTTTTTTCAAGGATTTTTTTTATAGAAGGAAAGAGAATACAATTATAAAGATTTGGGAAGTTATTATTTATATACTGAAATAAAAAATTACAAATTTTCAATAAAAAATGTTACAAAATAGCAGTTCTGGATAAATTTACGTAATGTGTGTTTTCTTGGATGAGCTCGGCGGCACGCAGCGCACAGGGTGCAAAATTTAATCTGGAACAAAATTAAATTTTTTTTTCTTAATCTACATGAGAATAGCTTAAGAAACACGTAGGGGATTAAAAAAATATTGATTTTTGTGCAATTGGCAAGCATTTGAAAAAAAAACTCATTTTTCGATCTGAAAAACGGCACTTAATTGTTTATAACAATTGTTTGAATTAATTTATCGAAAATCACCTACGTGTTTCTCTTTGAGATGTTATTATAAAGATGTAGGAAAAAATCCAATTAAAAATATTGCAAATTTTTTTAGTTATGCTGCATGCCAATATCAAAAAATGTGTTTTGAGAAAAACACGTTTAAAGTAAAGATGTCCTTCTGTATTCATATATTCTTCTGCATTCTCCTTCCTGGACGATTGAAGGTTGAACCACGCCTCCTTTGCTGCATCCGTCAGTGCCAACTAAGCGTACTGAATCCGCTGAGAATCGCTTTCAACACAAAAATTGTGATATTGTGCCCCAATTTTAATTTCTAAAACTTGCATAATTCTCCAAACATTCTTCAGTCCATCTTTGAAATTGCATATGGCGATATCCGTTGCAATATTTGAGACTTTCTTGCCACTAGAATAAGCTTTTGAAGCCAAATTCCACACTGCCGCGTTAAAACTTTCGTTACTATTTTGAGTAAATCCTCCCAAGCAGCGATTAAATAATTCGTCTCTGCCGAGGTCGTTATAAACGGGTTTAATGGCTTTAAAAACTTCTTGTGAAAGCAGTGGCTTGTGACGGTAATCGCTCAAAGCACCTGCTGCTTGCGCTTTCTTCCAGTCGCACCAAAGCTTCTGAGCACTTGTCATGCTGCGAATTCTGATCGGTTGAGAGCTTGTGAAAGTAGGTCGCCCAAATTCCATTTTTCATTTTTTCCACGGAGTCTGAATTTCGACGAATTGCCAAGCTTGACGTTTATCGGCGTGTGTTTCAATCCATTCATTGTACTCAAATGGCCCAGACTTAGCCTCCCGGTACTCGCAAGCCTTACAATACTTGGATTTTACCTCAACATCAATGATTTTTCCTGTGTGCCATCCAATTAATGACGTTACTTCGAAAAGTGAAGAAAACCCGCGTTTCCTCCAAGAACCGTCTCCGGAAAAAGTTATTCCTTCAATTTGTCCGTTTTGTACACAAATTTCTTTCTCCTTCTCTACTGCTTTTTTCATACTGACGTCTCTCACTGATCCAGTTGCGATAAAAATAGAATCCACTTATCTGTCATAGAAGGATTGGAAAATTGGTCTTGGCAATTCCATGAAAGCGCAGAATTTTAGAATTCCATTTAGCCCTACTCCTAGTAGTCGCATAGCTAAGACTATTCGATGGTTGATTTCGTAAGCATTATTTATAAATTTACAACTTGGAATAACAACGTCTGGGCAATTAGGACAAGCGATTACTATCTTGAATCCTAAACCTCGAGAACTTCTTTCATAAAAAGCAATATCAGAATCGCACGTTTTACACTTCACATGCTGAGAAATCACAGAGAAAACGGTCACAAAATTTAAAATTCTATTGCTGAAATCATAATTAATGTCGAAATCTTCATTAGCCATGTTCAATTTCTTGGCAGAAGCACTAACTCCTTCCGAATTGCGAAGAATAAAGCGCTGTTTCTTTGATTTCATAGGCGATATATCAAAAACACTATTTTGCAACTTTAGACGAAAAATATGCTCAATATTATAACTGAGAATTAGATTAGCTTAGATCAGATAATGTGGAAATCGCACATATTATTAAAAATCAGACTAATTCAATATTGAACTCTTTAAAAGACGGATTCAAACTCAGAAGTAATTTAAAATATTAAGCAGCACAAATAAATTTGAAATTCGGAGAAGTAGCAAATCTATCTCAAAATAACGAATACAATTTAATGATTGACGAAGCTCCGCTAAAATTAACTGACATAATTTCCGCAATAACTTTTTTCAATACATGGCGCGAACAAAAACACGTACGAAACTTTCCTGTACCTTTAGAAGCGCGATATTTTTCAACAATATTCGATACCAGCGAAATAGCAATAATTTTCAAAAACCGAAAAGCAATGATCGTCCTTAATATTTCGTTGTGGGAAGAAAAATTGTACAACCTACTCAGAGCTATACAAGTACCTCAGATGAGATGGTTTTATAACTCTCGAATCATACCAAACCATCATCTAATAATATTAGATCAAATACAAACTATGTTCATACCCACTAGCGAAACAGAACTATCAAATATGAAAAACCTGGGAAAATTTAGTATTTTGAAGAGAACCCATCCTGATTACTCAATGCAAACAAAAAACAGCTGTTTAATTGAAATCATGAGAAAGATGAGGACAGAAAGTTGCCAGACTCAAGTAATGAAATTAGTAAATACTCTATGGATACAGCTAAGGTGTAATCAAGATTGGGTAGCTACAGCACCTACGTCCGAAATCTAAAAATAAAAGGATCTTTTATATTACATTTAGATAGTGAATGTACTGCGACTACGAGTTTAGTAATATTAAGACCATGCAATAAAATACATAGTAATATAGAATAAAATGAAATCCTCAGGACCTGAACCATACTTTAAATGAATTAGACAAAGACGAGGTACCTTTAGAATTAATAACAGAAACAAGAATAAATCCTGAAAACCTAAAAACTCTAGGAACCACTATTGAAGATCTAAGGGAAAAAGTAGAATTAATAGCTAAACGAAAAATAACTATGACATGGACGGAAAAATGTTATTCCTGGTTACATATTGCAGGATATACCGCAATAGAAATTACTGGGTTTCTCATATCTTATAAGATATGTTAATCGGAAGTTGTTCTTATACACATTGTCTTTTCGACAATAATGGACATACCCGACACGTTACCGAGGCACAACCGAAATTATCTATCAGTCTAGAATCAGTACCTACTGTACCGAAACGAAGGGCAAGAAGAAATTTTTAAACTTCAAGATAAACCCTTGAAGTTTCGCCTTAAGGGGTTATATACCTTTTTCTCTAGGGAAATACAGGGTTTTTATTTATTTTTAAAAATCATGTTACCATAGTTTTATTCAAATGCGATAAAAAGTTTCAAAAAGTTCATCTCTTATTGTGTTTTTGTATAAAATTTCGAGTGGAAATTCGGAAAATTAGGGAAGGTACACTCCTTGCCGCAGAACTCCTTTTGTTTGTAATGGCTTACTGTGAGCATGAAATAACGGTAACGGCTCAGCTGAAAAAAAACTACGTTAGTATATAGTGTGACCTTGTTCATGAACGAAGGATTTTACAAAAAAAAATGTTTACAGTTACAGTGATATTTTTTCCAAAAAAGTCGATTTTTTAAGGTCGAAAAATTGAGTTTTCCGCCAAAAAAACAGAAGGATTTGTCTGAAAAAAATTCCTTCGTTCACGAACTAGCTATTGTAAGTACAAGCAACCCCTCCAAATTTCAAATTGATCGATGTAGTGGTTAGCAAGATATCGTGCTCACCGCGATGGCATTTTTTCAAAAATACGATTCCGAGATAATTGCGTTTAAAGTTTTAGGTGGACGTTGAGTAGTTCCAGAAACTGCGCGCTATAAACAGCCGTATCTTAGGTTCTAGTGCCCCGATCTCGATGAAGTTTTGCAGAAACATTGTTAAAAGCATGTACTTTAAAAATAAGCAATACAAATTTCTTTGATTTTTTGAGCCAGAAAAAGGTATATAACCCCTTAAGGGGGAAGATGTCGAGTATATACATATACAGGGTGTCCCCAAGTCACCGTTACAAACAAAATCATAGATTCCTGACGAAATTCTAAAACACTTTTTTCTTTGCGATTTTTCGAAATTCGCTAAATTGACGGAGTTATTCATGATTTTTTCGGGCCAATCAGAGCGCGACTTTGGGCACTGCTGAAAGATCTGTCGAGAGCCACTCGCGACGATTATGAGAACCACTTAGGGGGGCCCGTCCCTTTGCCTTGCGGAACTCTGCGTGTTTCCCAGATACCTGCAGATGCAGATACCACGATAACATTCAAAATCCGAGAGATTAATCCTTATGTTGAGATAAGATTAAATTTGGGTAAATCAAAACATTCCACAGGCTCTACTACATATATATACCCATATATTATATAAGAATATTTTCCGATGCTGATTGTAGCATGCCGATGCAGCACATTGACCGATAACGTAAGACTAAGAACACCTCCAGGATAGGTAAATGAAGTCCGCATCGTTGCTGTAGCAACGAAAATGTAATTTTTGAGCATTTGGTGTTGAAGACGACAAACATCCCCGCTAGGTTTGGGGATGAATTTTTTTCCTAATTAATTGGCACTAAATGCTACAATATCCAGTGCTAAAATTTTAGGTATCGAGCTTAGTTCGGTTTTTTTTTACGTTTTTCGCTATTCAAGGAATGAAATGCATGCAGAAGGGTTGTTTTCTTGCTATATTGCCATTTAGACTTGATTAAAATAGATTTAATCGACTGGAACCTTTTTTTGTCCTAAACTTGGAATTTTACTTTTTCGTTGATACAGCAACGTTGCGGACTTCATTTACCTTCTAGGATGTTCTTATATCACTCCAGTAGGTCGTGCTGCTAGAGTGCAGCCGGGCAATTGTAACAGTATTTTGTATGGACGAAATAAAGTTGATTTGTAGATAGTTAATCTCCAATTCTAAAAATATTAATACTGGAAATTAATAAAATTCCTAAACTCACTACACTATCCTCGAAGAATAGAATGATCGGAAAAAAAAAATCGATATTTTTCTCCTGTCACACTGTAATAGCCTCTTAAAGAGAAGTCTCCTGGTTACTTTTTATTCGTTTTTTAAAATATGTTTACAAGATTAATGATTTCGCGTTCAAGTTTTTTAAATTTCAAAACAGAAGTAAAACACGGGTACATTTTGAACCATTTATTAATATTAAGTTATAAAAGCCAACATTTCGTCGTCAGTCGGACAGCATCTTCAGGGCATAATATGGTAATCGAGGTAACAATGAATAAATCAAGTTTTGTCAAATCATATCATTAAGGGGGGAAATAGGTTTAAAGGGTGGTTTTTTTCAATAATTTTTATGAATTTTTTTCGAAAAACAGAAATGTATATAATTTATTTATACTTTATGAACATTTTGTATATATATTTAAGAAAATATTGTGAAATTTTTGAAGCATTTCGTTGGTAAACATGGAAGATATCAGCTGCTGCCCATGGAGCGTCACCATCAGAAGTGACAGTTTGTGTACATTCTGGAGGCCAGAGTTCTCATCTGAAATTAACAGGGATTTAAATTTACTTTAATAACATATCTCTCTTCTATGTGAACCTAACTCCACCCAAAAAAATCGAAAATTAAATTTTTTACAGGTGTGTAAACATAAAACATCGATTTTTTGGCTTTTTTTTGCTACTTTTTGGGTATTTAAAAAATATTTAAAACAATAATTTTATCTCGAATTTAGGTTTACATAGAGCGTAATTGTATAAAAAAAGTATATGCCAATTTTTAGAGCGATCGATCGAAAACTTTTTAAGCTAGAGTGTACACAAATTTGAAAAAAGTCATTTCGAGAAAAACGCGTTTAAAAAAAAATTCAAGAAAACAACAAAGTCGAGACTGTAATGAGATAAATTTTTGTACTTACTGATTAATCAGCGATTCCAGCACCATATAGTAATCCTACTTCTTCTTCATAAATTTCATTTTGAGCTTCCAATTCATCTTTCCGAATTTCCGAGCTTCCTTTGTCTCCAAGGCGCCACGTCGATGTTGTCGGCATCCACTTAAAGACGATTGTAGCACCGGAACGAATTGAAATTTTTCATTGAAACTTTGGGAACATATTCTTCGATAGTTTTACTAACAATTTATGACATAGAAAAAAATTCGATTTTTTGAGTAATCTAAACCTATTTCCCCCCTTAAGACTATTTTCTCTATGTAAAATTTTGACATCATTCCATATAAAAAAATGATCTACTTGGTTATCTTCATATTTTCTTAGATGTTTACTCATAACATTGTACAATTTTTCATTGAGTTTAGAATTATTATTATTATTCTTAGAAAGAGTTTTATCGATCAGACAGGGTATAAAAAGAAGAAACGAAAGACAGAATGTTGCGTTATTATTATTTCTCAATTCTGATTCCTAATAGACGCTTGGTTTGACCCATAGAACACTTACCACAATAACAAGTCATTTTATAAATTATATTTATAAATATTTTACGAAAAATCTTTACATAATTTATGTATGGTATTCAGACATAATTAAAATTATAATACAAAATATTTCTTTGCTTGTTTTATTTTTAGTTTGGTATGAGCCTACCGATTCTTATAAAGCACTAAAGATATTTGAAGCTGGATCATCATGGCAAAAAATTTTAAAGTTTGTCTCGCCTAACATAAATGAACTTCTAACTATAGCAAGACATTTCAAAATATCAGTACCAGATGAAAAGTTCAACATCACTTTTGAAACTATCAAAACATTATCTGAACAATTAGCTAAAATAATTCCAGTGGTAATTACTACATTAGGATCAAGTGGAGTCTTAGTAAGTAAAAAATAAATGCAACATTTCTTTGAAAAATATAAATTGCATTTGAAAAATAATCTTATTTATTGCATTACTTTTTCATTTAATCCGTATTTTATATAATTTTTCAATTGAGAATGTTTATATTTGCGTAGGTTGTTCGGAAAGCTCCTGCTAAAAAACCATTTTTGGATAAAAAAAATCGTTTAATTGAAGTTGATGCGATTCAGTCGCACTTATATCCACCTATATTACAAATTAACCAATCCTCTAAACAACAAGTCAGTGTAAGTGGATGTGGAGATTGTCTTGCTGCGGGTATAATTGTTGGCATTTTAGATGGATTAGATGAAGCTAATTGTATTCTATTTGGACTCAAAGCTGCAGCTATATCTTTGAAGTCTTTTGAGGCAGTACCTTCTACGCTTTCGAAGTTTCGATTATAATAGAAGTATATATAATATAATAAGTGTATAATAGAAGGAATGCAACATAAATATTTTTGTATGGATCAAAAACTTATTCACACCTAATAATTTTGAAGAAATACAAGTTTTCTAAAAGTTTGATATTTACAGTGGGTTTTGAAATATTGTTCAGCAAAAATTTCAAAATGATTCATGTTTATGAATATAGTTAATTGCATTTTAAATAATAGAAACAATATCCTTAAATTAATTTCACATTCAATTGTTATGAGTGAAAACTGAACTTTCTATTTTTAAAACGTAGTGACATCAAACTGATGTCACTTTGTACGTTTTATTCGTGAGAGGAGATTTTAGAGAACTGCCGAGGCCTGCCTGAACCTCTACATATATAGGCAGCTAAACCTAGGAGGGGGAGGTCGTCAACCTCTACATATATGGATAGCTAAACCTGCGGGAAGGAGGTCTTCATCTGGCCTGGTAACACCCCTCTTTTTAGACATAAATTAACCCTTTAATTTCTGGATTTTACCCGTCTGTTTTAGACATGAATTTGTCTCTTAATCTACTAAATTCTTACCCTCCTTACTTTTGGTATTTCGGTGGTTACCAAGGGTTGTAAGCTAGAATTGTACGTGACAATGTTCGTCGGCGTTGTATTCCTAATCTGTACAGAACATAGGCTGATCCTAATCCTAGCGCTGTGTAACCTAAATAGCTTAACCAATCCATAGTTGTTTCTCTCCATGTTCTAAGTCTTCTGTCAGTGGCTATTGATTTCAACATATTTTCTGCATCGTCTAGACTTAATTTGGCTTGTCGTAATTCATTGTTATCTATAATTTTAGGGAGACGTATTAATTTACTTTCTAAGGTTTTTAGATCATCGTTAGAGTAACTAATGTTGTAGGTTACATTGAATTCGTCGTAAAATTGTCCCTTTATATTTTTGCTAAGGTACAGTGCGTCCATTCCATTATAGATTTTACAATTTGAACCCGTCAGTAGTGAGGATTGTTTAATATTTAGGTGTTCTATTCCTGTTTCGCAGCTAATATCTAAATCTACCTCGTTCATTGATACTATTATGTATCCGTTTAGAACGGGTATGAAGGTTTCTTTGTGTAAAGCAAAAGGTGAAGTTTTACATTTGTTCTCTGAGTATCGCTTAAATATCGTAGTTTCGCATGTTTCACTGTCAGTCAACCTAAGGTTTAGTTGGTTTCCTTCGCAAATTTTATATTCGCTTATCGTCGTACATTTATTTACTGTTTCCTTGTCAGTAATTACATATGAGTCTCTAAATTTTATTGCATAGTCATGGTCAGGAATTACTGCAAGGTATAGGTTTTGGATAGGATAAGGGATAGGTATAATGTGTTTGATGGTACCCTCTTCCTGTTCTATAATGGGAATTTTGAGTACATAGGTGAATAGTCCTTTCAGGATGGCAACTGATAGTTGACTTATTCCGATTATGTGCTGATAGCTGGTTTCGTCTGCATCAAAATGATATCTTGTTCTGTGTTTTTCTTCAAATTCCTTAAGAGTTGTTTTTAACATAGCAGGTGTTAATATTTGAGGATGGATGATTCCATGTTTACCGTCGTTGATAGCGGTGATGGCCATGTCTATGTCTTCACTTGTCTCGTCAATCATTATGGCTGCTATTAGCAGCTTACTGTTAACGAAGCTGTCCCTAGATACGGTGTTCAGTCCGCTACTCAGATTTCTTGCGAGCTCTCTTTCAGCATTCTGATTCCCAATGAGCTCTTTGTGGTTTACGGATGATAAATCTAGGATAAGTCTCAGGATTTTCGTGTGATTTATTAACACTGTTGCCAAGTTTTTATTGTCCATATATATTTTATCATATTCGTTATTTACGTTATCCAAGTCTTGTTCGCTTAGTGTACCAAATAATGTTTTGGATATATCGCCGATAAAGTTTGCCAATCTTCTTTTCGTTCGTTTATTTTTTCCGAGTAATTTCCCCAGAATCATATTCTTATGTACTAATCTATTGTATCGATTCTTTACAAGCTGTACTTCATATTGGAGTGCACATCTCCCGTTACATGCTGATTCTGCTAACTCAATGGTACTGCTTATCGCTGATATACGTTGCTGGTTAGATGTGAAGTTAATTCCGACCACAAGGTCCCAAGTTTCATGGTACTAATGTACCTTGGTGATGTCTTCGATAAATAAATTGCTGGTTAGTGGTTGTAAGGTGTAGTTGGCTTTACAGTTGGCTATCGCCGCTATTAGAAGTACTAGGGCCCTCATCTGAAAAATAAGGCATACACTGATCTATGTGTGCTCTCAGTATTTTATCTTTATTCCTAATGCGTAGATTATTATTATCTATGTAATCTATAACTTCGTGAGGACCTTTCCAGGATTGTTCTAATTTGTTTTGTTTGGTGTTGTTAAAGATTTTGACTAGGTTTCCCGGCTTGTATAAAGGGTGTGTCCTTACTATTCCTTCATCTAATCTTTTCTTCGTTCTTTCCAATTCTATTTGGACTCTTTCTTTAGTTTTCCGGATGTTGTCTTCGTGTTTCCTTTTTCATTTTCTAATAAAATCCTGATATGTTAGATTAGGTGAATTCTCGATTTCGGATGGGATATTAGGCATCCTTCCAAACGAGAGTTCGAATGGGGTAAATCCCGTGGTTTGATTTATTGTGGAGTTTATGACGAAAGTTACATATTTTAGATTTTCGTCCCAATCGTTTTGATTTTCTGCTATGCTGATCTTAATTAAATTGTTCAATGTCGAGTGCATCCTTTCAATGTTTCCGTTTGCTTGTGGATGAAAGGCAGTAGTTTTGACGTGTTTAATTCTTAATGCCTTTTCAAATTGATCCATGAGCTCGGATAAAAAGTTAGTTCCTTGATCAGTAAGAATGGTTTTAGGGGATCCAAAAATGTAAATGTATTGATCTATTAGAGCTTCCACTATTGAATTTGAAGTTTCATTTTTTAAAGGTATTAGTGTAGTATACCTTGTTAACCGATCTTGAATACTAAATATGTATTTATTTCCTTTTGGTGTGATCGGTAAAGGGCCAAAAATGTCGGGTATTATACTGTCAGCTTGGTTTTTAATACGGGTGGTTTTTTGTAGTTGGCAGATAGAACATTTCTTCACATAATCTTTAATGTCTTGATCCATATTAGTCCATTGTCAAATTCTTTTAGCTTTTTCTATGGATTTCTGCTCTTCTGTGTGGTCTCTATGGGCTTGTTTGATAATCTGTTTTCTTTCTTCCTTATTCAGTTCTCTAGTTTTAGAGAAACAAATGTGAAAGTTTTGATCTGGGTAGTAGTTTGATAAAAATTTCATTATTTCTTGGATTGCTTCTTGTTCCAATGGTTGTATATGGGCATATCATCTTTTGTTACCTCTTTCCATAGCTTTCCTATAGCATTAGGTTTTGTTTTAATTTTTCCCGTTGTGCGTTGTAATCTTCAATTTATAAAATCTGTATACAAGTTAGTTGTTTCTTGCGGTGTTTGTGCTGTTTCTTCTTCGGTTTTGGTAGGATCTTCGTGTGATAGTTCCCTCATTCTTTTTTCGGGTAGTTTGATTTTTTTCTTTAGAGTTTCTTCATGGGTTATTCTAGGTACGTCACGAATTTCTATTTCTGGTGGTTTATCCTCCGAGCTTGGTTTTCCCTCTGTAAGTCCTATTCCGGCTTTTCTCATTGCTTCATGCAGGGTATCTCTGGTAATAGGGAATATTCTTGAGAGACAGTCTGCTACTTTATTTTCCTTGCCCTTTACGTACTCAATTTCATATTCATACTCTTCCATGCGTAGTCTCCAACGTAGCAATCTAGAGCTTGGATCCTTCACGTTGTGTAACCAAACCAAAGCACGATGACCAGTCTGTATTTTAAATTTTTTACCTATTAGATATGGTCTAAGTCTTTTCATGGCCCATACTATGGCTAAAAGTTCTTTTTCTGAGGTGGTATACTTTTCTTCTGCTTTGTTCAGAGTTCTTGAAATGAATAAGCAGGGGTGTCCGTCTTGGCTTAGCATTGCTCATAATCCTTGGTTTGATGCATTGGTGGTTAATATGAATTGTTTTGCGAAATCAGGGAATTTTAGAACGGGTGCTGTTATTAAAGCGTTCTTCAAATCATAAAATACTTTTTCACAGTCCAATGTCCAGTCGAACATGGTTTCTTTCTGTGTTGATTTTGTCAAAGGTCTTACTATAGTGGAAAAGTTTTTAATAAACTTTCTGTAGTAACCCGTGAGTCCTAAGAATGATTGTATGTCATTTACATTTTTCAATGGTCTGAAATTCTTAATGCAATTTATCTTCTCGGGGTTAGGCTTAACTCCTTCTTTTGTTATTATGTGCCCGAGGTATTCCAATTCCGGTTTAAGGTATTCACATTTCTTTGGTTCCAATCTTAGTCCCAGTTGATGAATTCTTTCTATTACTGCTGCCAAGTTATCGTTGTGTTCTTGTATAGTACTTCCAAATATTATAATATCATCTATGTATGGGAATCATTTGGTTCCAATTAGTCCCTTGAATGCATTATTCATCATTCTTTAGAAAGTAGCTGGTGCATTTCTCAAACCAAAGGGCATTCGGTTATACTCGAAGTGTCCTTGAGTTGTAGAAAACGCAGTATATTTTTTGTCATCCTCTTTCATTGGGATCTGGTGGAATCCTGCTGAGAGGTCGAAGGCAGAAAAGTATTTGGCTTTTCCTAAATGATCCAATATATAGTCTATCATTGGTAATGGATATGCATCTTGGTCAGTATCTTCGTTTATTTTCCTGTAGTCGATTACCATTCTTAACTTGTTTAGTGATTATTCTTTGTATTGGTTTGTAATTAATTTTCGGGTTTATTTCTTTGGGGTATTTCTCATTATTTTCCATAGGGATTTTTATTTGCCCGTTTTTTGTCGCGTACAGGCCATCTGGGATTTCTTCATTATCGATAATGATTACATCTTGGTCTTCATCTTCACTAGAGATAGTACATATTTTTTTCGAATTTCTGGTATGAAATCATTACTCAGGTACAAAGGTTATTTTATTTTATCTATTACAAGGTATTTATTCGTGATTGCGTATCTTCGATATTTTTTGAAGAATTTTATTCCGATTATTCCGCCTTCTGGTAGCAGAAAATCGTTGGGTACTATGTGAAAAATATGCTCTTGATCAAAGAATTTTAATTTTGAAGATTGTTTTGAAATTTGTCGGTCATTTCCTAGTAAGAATGTTTTGTAGGTTGGTTTTCTCTCATCTTGTTCGTCCAGTATTTCTTCCTTGATTATATTTATCGCGGCTCCTGAATCTACTAATAGTCTGTATCTTTCTGTTCTTCTTCTAGCCTCAATTGTTCGTAATCGTCCGCATATGGAAGATATTCTGCTGAGTCCTCGAAGTTCTGGTTCATCTTTGATCTGTCACTTAGTGGTACAGTGCTATTTTGTGCCCTGGGTGTGGTGTTTGCATTTAGTCTTGGTAGTCCAGTAGGCTTGGTCCAAGTTTTCATTGGTGGTCGTGGTATTTGTTTGACTGGTTTACTATCTTTTAGCCAAGTCTCGGTTTCTATTGCCAAAGCTTGGGCTTCACTTATTGTATTTGGTTTTAGTAAGCGTACTTGGATCCCAATTTCTCGTTTTAGATTTAGTGAATATCGATTCACCGCTTCCTCTTTTTCTAACTCTATTTTCAATCTTCTTTTAGTTTGGTTTACATGCTGTGATTTTTCTGAATCTGAGTGTGAAGTTTTGTACCGTCTCGTCAAGACCTTGTTTTCAACTTTCTAACTTTGATTTTAATGAAATTAAAGAGTTAGTTTGTCTTAAATTTTGTCTTAATGCTGCGAATAAATCGTCGTAGGAATTGATTTGCATATATCTTATGGCTTTTTCTGCTGTGCCAGTGATCTTTTTTGCTAGTATTAAATTTAGTAGTATTTCCGGTTTTTCACACCTCAGTCGGGCTCGTTTAACAACTTTAATAGTCTTCCACGCCCATATCGTCTTGACCGTTAATTGTTTTTATAGTTTTATAGCCAATTTAGCTCCCATTTTTCGTTCTTCGTATGGTGCTGTAGGTAAAGGTAACTGCATAAACTGTGGTTAGACATAGATATTTTTTTGTCTTTCAGGTATTTCTTCGTCAGTAGAGTGGTCGTCTGTCACTTATAGTCGTCGTTGAAATTCGTTGTCTGTTTCTACAGTTCCTGCTCCTCCTATTTTCTTGGAGAGTTTAAATATCTCCTTTATTCTATTTTCGTTTTCCCTTTTCAAGGCAGTAAAGGAAATCGTTAATGCCTCCATCTGGTTGAGAACCCTGCCCAGTAATTCATCCGTAGAGCGAGAAGGGGATGGGGCTCGAACGAGTGATTGTGCTCGATACATTAGTGCGGTTGTGAAAGTAAGATTTGGGGAGGATGAGTCAGTCAGATAACGTATATTATCGCGATGTTTGTCAAACGCCAGTGTGCTTGCTGGGTACTTATTTATAAGTATGTTTGTGACTCGGATGTAATATGTCATGAACAATTTTAAGTTTTTTATTTTAATACAACAAAATGCAGTACAAGTTGCTACAAACTGTTACTGATTTTGAGGTAGTGTTATTTATTTTATTGAGGATGGCAATTGCTTGTGAACACACAGAGTATAGCCAACCCGATCTTGCCTCAACTTTACCTTACCTGTACCGTAGTACAGTCACCGTTCGACGTATGTAAAAAGAATTTATGCGCTAAGCCCCAAGATCGATTGAAGAAAGTGTTTACAGTATTTTCTTTCTTAATTTTAGTTGTTTGCTTACTGTGAACTGCTGCTCGCGGCCTGATGAATCCGTAGATTGCTGCCATTCTCTTGACGTGTCAGTGGAATGAGTCAGCTCCTCGCTGTTGCTAACCGGTTGCCTGGCTGGGCGTTGGCTGCTTACCTACGCAGATGCGTCTTCCGCTTGATTGCGGGCCTCGTTCGATTTCAAAGTTTTTCGAAGTAGCTTTACGTAGGATTGCGAGTACTTAATTCCTCGACTAATTTTAGCTCACTTTTACTTACTTCCTTTATCGGGTCTTGCCGTAGTAAAAGACCCGGAGTTCCTCTTTCTTTGTGAATCCCGTGAGATTCTTTTAATTACTCCTTTCACTGGTTCCTTGGATTCCAGTGTCCGTTTATGTTCAGGTATAGGCCTCTATGTGATTTCGTGGATTTATCGAGAGCACCTATCCTGGCAGGATCGCCAAAATGTTATGAGTGAAAACTGAACTTTCTATTTTCAAAAAGTAGTGACATCAAACTGATAATTTTGCTTTCAAAAATAGCAATATTATTATTGAAGGGCTATTTTGGAAGAGAAAAGATTAATTTCCATGAAGAAAATTTGAAACACTGAAAAATAATTTTATTAATAAATTTTATTTTTGCCCCAACTTTTTTTCTTATCGATTCTGTTACGTCAGAAACTTGACACTTCTCTTCTTAAAAGATCTCCTCGTTTTATGCAAGGATCGGAAGAATCCTCTCTAAGGAATGACGAATAGTCAGTGATTGAGAATGGTTAATGATATAAAATATATTTATTGACGATAAAATTATAATGAGTAAGCACCATGAAAATGGAAATTGAATTGTATTGTTGATGTACCCTTGTAATTACCCTGAGTTGTAACTTACTTGGTGATGAAATGAGTCCTGTAGAGCGAATGTGGTAACTTCAATTTGATTAGTGTATTATTAAATGAATAAAATTATTATAAGAAAAACAATTTTTCATAATACCAGGGTAATAGATTTTTCTTCAATTTTTGTACTTTTAACTGTTTTTCTAATGATTTTTTTGTAAAATCAATAGAATTATTTGTGCATGAAACATATGAAGAATAGTAATTATTCAATTTGTACATTAACAATTTCGTAACGCCATCGCACAGTTTACATTTACAGACTCAATATTTGTAGAAACTGTTCTTCCAATAGGATGGAAATCAAGAAAAATTCCCTTGATGGAAGAAAAAACAAAATTGAAATTATATTTATGATGGCATCGATTATGAAGTGCTTATTTATTCTTGTCAGAAAAATTCTTTTTTTCATTCAAAAGAAAGGAAATATTTCTATATTTTTTTTTAGTGATAACAAAAAATGATGATTCGTATGGAAACTAGGATTTGTCTTACTAAAAAAAGGCATTCGTTTGTTTCTTGAAAGGTTGGTCAACAAAAATAAAATTGATTAAATTAAATGCAAAGAAAGTACTTATAAGAATTTTAAGGTAATATATTTTTTTTTATGATTTCAGATTCATTTTTCTATCTTGGTACATTATTGATTTTTCTTTTGCTGTTATGAAATTTTATCTTGCTTGTGTTCACATTTCATGCAGTTGTGTGACAAAGTTGATCAAATAATCATCATAGGTTGGCAATTTTTCATTTTGTGGTAAAGGTTCACTAGAGGGTTCACGGGCTAATTTACCAAAAACTATGGTAATTCATAAGGTGTACATTTTGTGGCTTCATGTACACTTGTGTTATATGAGAACATTGCTAATTCTAGCCAATCGTCCCATTCTGAATTTTTTGCTACAA
This sequence comes from Diplolepis rosae, assembly GCA_030998225.1. Lineage (NCBI taxonomy): Eukaryota > Metazoa > Arthropoda > Insecta > Hymenoptera > Diplolepididae > Diplolepis > Diplolepis rosae. The sequence continues at coordinate 1,874,604 of JAPYXD010000700.1, forward strand.
ATTGTTTGAGATATTCGCCTAGAACATGATGTGATGGTTCAAGTGATGCATTGGATTGAGGGTGAAAAGCTGTGGTACAAAATTGTTTGATTCTAAAGCGTTTTGCTAATTTTTTTCATAAATTGCTTAAGAAATCTCTGCCTTGATCCGTTAGTACTCCTGCTGGCGATCCAAATATGCAAATAAATTTTTTCACGCACGCGTCTGCTATTGTACCAGCTTGATGATTAGGAAGAGGTATTGCTAGAGAGTATTTTGTAAAATTGTCTTGTATAGTAAGATTATACAGATTTCCAGACTTTGTTTCTGGTAGTGGACCAACAATATCCATTGATATTTTTTCGAAGGCATTAGTGGGTGTATCAGTAATAACCATAGGATTTTTAGTTTTATCTCGAACTAATTTTTTTATTTGACATTGTAAACAGCCTTGAATATACTTTTGAATATCGACTTTCATATTTTCCCAAAAAAATTTTTGGCGAATTCAATTATAGGTCTTTGTGACACCTTTATGGCCTCCTAATGCTGAGAAGTGTGCTTCTTCAACTAATTGTGATCTTAGTTCTTTTGTTGGATATTGCGTTATGCCATTACAAACTATTATTGTCGTAAGTTAATTTGCAAAAACTGAATCAAATATTAATTTTATTTCTTCCCAAGCTATATGGTTGATTTTTGAAGTTTTTGAAATACTAATTGATCGTAGATTCAATTTTTGAGATGATTCATGTAATGAGTAAATTAATAATTATATATTATTTAAGGTTTCAGATAAATTGTCTTTGGCTTCTTCTTCAATCGGAAGAGCAAAATGATAGTAGTTTCCTTTTTTTATTTCTTTTGCTGTTCCCTTCTGTAAGTTTTTAAATTTTGGTAAGGTTCCACGTTTTTTTAGACTTTTTGATCGATTATCCCGAGGAATTCCATTTGTTGTAACAAAATATACATAATTATCTTTTCGCATCGTTAATTGATCGTGACATTCAACGATATTTTTATTCATTAAAATATGCGTGGTAGATTTTGAGTTGGGTGGAGGGGGCTCTGGGGGTGGACGGTTTTTTTCGAATTCTGAATTATTATCATTTTCGAGATTTTCCCTCGTTTTTATTTGTTGCTTTTTGTTTATTTCGGAACTTTGTTCATTAAAGGTATCTTCTATATTTTTATTTTCAAAAATTTCGTCAATACAAGAGTTTTCAGAGTGTTCTTCATCTTCAGTTTCTATATCAATTACTTCATCTTCAGCTTATATATCAATTACTTCATCTTCAGGAGTAGAAAGATAATCTCCGCTTTCTTCCTTTTGAGGCATAATGAATTGTTTAGGCTTTTTGCCATTTTTCTCCCTTTTATTTTTTGCTTGGATTTCTTTCAAATAGTCCAAATATTCAGGATCAGAATCAGGACCAGTCAAAATCGGATCGTAGTTCTATTTGACTTGGCTTTTTCGTATATGTTTCCGGAAGTTCATCTTCAATTATTTGTTTCCTTGGTCTACCTCTCTTTCTTTTTGTTTGAGAGGGGGTATTTTTAAAATCTGTACGTACATTCTTTCTTGGCCTACCTCGCAATCTCTTTATGGGTCATTCAACTGGTGTATTTCGATTTAAATTTTCTAGATTTTTATGTTGATTTGAATTTTTCATTTGTTCTTGTTTTTTCTTTTTACCCCTAGTAGTCATGGCATTTAATAGCGAATTAACATTGGATATTGGTCCTTCTGAAGTTTCACTAAAGTAATTCGCATCATCTTCGGTGAGTACTGAATTAAAATATTCTTTTTCGACGTATTTTCTGTTTTGATATTATTTTCTTGATTAAGTTTTATAAAAAAATTTTCAAGATTCATTTTTTCTTGAGATGTCATGAAGGTATCGTCATCATCTTCGTGTAAATTTCCTGATTTTTCTTCATTAAAAATAGAGTTTCTTGAGAGAGCGTCTGCATTGACATTCATTTTTCCAGCTTTGTATACTACATCAAAATCATATTCAGCGAGTTTTAACCTCCAGCGCGAAACTCGTGAGCAAGGATCCTTAGAGTTTTGAAACCAAATTAGTGGTTTATGATCAGTTACTAGGGTAAATTTTCTTCCATATAAATAAGGACGGAAATGAGTGACAAAAATATTATTGCAAGTGCTTCTTTTTCATATGTGTCATATGTTTTCTCAGCGTCACTTAAACTACGTGAAGCATAAGCTATTGGCTTATCTTTGCCTATTTTGCCTTGTGATAATATACCACCTATTGCGTATCCATTAACTTTTGAAATGTTGCAGGAGCGGTTTTTAAACCAAAGGGCATTGTATCAAATTCATAATGGCCATAAGGTGTAGAAAATGCAGTTTTATAAGAGTCTTTAGGGTCCATTTTTATATGGTGAAAACCAGTAGCTAAATCGAATACTGAAAAATATCTGGTAGATCCGAGTGAATCGAGTATATCGTTTATATTAGGTAGTGGGTAAGAATCTCCGATTGTTTTTTCATCAAGTTTTCTGAAGTGAAGAACCATTCGCCATTTTATTTTACTTTTAGAGTCTGGTTTTTTAGGAACAATCCAAACTGGAGTGATATACGGTGATTGTGAAGGTTTTATTATTTTATTTTTTAATAATTCGTCAACTTGTTTTGTAATTTTTTCTTTATGAACAGGAGGAAATCTATATTGTCTTGAAAAAATTAGAGAATCATCTGTAGTTGGAATCGAATGTTGCAAAACGTTAGTAGCTTCACGTGGTTCTCCTGGGATTTGAAATCTGTCTGCACTGTTAATAATTAATCTTTCTACATGTTCGTATTCGTCTTGATTCAAATGATCCAAACGAAGAAGTTTTTTGATGCATTCTATTCTTTCTTCACCTGTTATGTTAAAAAATCTGCACGGATTGTCGAAAAAATTGTCGGTTTTTAAGAAGCTATTCAGAATTTTGTTAGATAAATCGTCATCACTTAAGTTTTTTAAATTGCTTGATTGACTTGTTACATTTTGAAAATCTCTATCTTCAAAGTCTTCTATAGTAATAGCCAGTATTGATATCATTACTGAAATTTCGTTTGTATTTGCAAATTTCATATAAGCTTTACCATTGCAATTTTTTACAATTGCGTCTCCTGCATAAATCCCTTCGCCAATGTGTAGTTGAGGTACATAACCTTCGCTTTTTTCAGTATTTTTAATTGGAATATAAAATGTTGTTACTGTTCTAGCTGGGATTGTTAATATCTGTGTCGATTCAAATGGATACAGTTTATTTTGTATTTCTAGACATTTTGATACATAATTTATATTGACTTTATTTTCTCGAAAACATTCTGAACCTAGAACTCCGTCCTCATCTATTGGAACTTCATTAGGAACTATGTTCAATATTGTTGGATATCCTAGAATGTTTATTTGTATTCGTCCCATTGTAAAAAGTGGTAAATTATTTATTCCTGTAAGTTTTAACACTATTTTTTCATCTATTGGCAAATAGATTGCTGATATGCTGAAATAATTGCTGATTTCGCATCTCACGTTGTCTATTTTGATTTAAAAATTGTCTGTGATTTGCATACCTGTTGTGATCTAGATTTTCTTGTCTATTATGATTATTTCTGTTTCTCGAAAAATTATTATTATTGTAATTATGGAATCTATTGCTGTTTGGATAATTATTTCTGTTACTTGAAAAGTTATTCTAATTGTTGTTCCTGTTCCTTAAAAAATTGTTATTCGGATAATTGCTTTATTCGGTGTAGGTGTTTTAACCTACTTAAGTATTTTTTGCTGAATAGTAATGTATACAATTCAATAGTTTATATATTGGTCAAGCTTGTAGATTTGTAGACTCGATTAACAATTTATACTGGTAACAACAAAAATACATACTTCACAATATTATTACTAAGCTGTTGATTTTGCATAAGAAAATTAAGCTTTTGTTTTTTAGAAACTGCTTCTTGTGCTTTAATTAAATAATAAAAATTTTCAGCAACATGACCCGGTTTTTTGCATATTATACAATTTATAATGTTATCTCGTGCAAAATTGAATCGAGTTGTTTTATTATTTCTATCATTTATAGAATCATCCATTTTTAAATAATCCGAATTTTTATCTCTCCGTAGTGCGGAAGATGCTGCCAAATCTCTTTCCAGGTTGATTGTGTCATTGAAAACTTCTTTAAATGTTTCCTTTGTTTTTACTCGAATTTCTAATTCAGGACGCAGATCGCGAATAAAGCATTGAATAACGTCTCTTTGAAGGTTCCGTTAGAAGGTATTATCTACTTGTCCATTATTGTTGAGTCTATGAGCGTCTTCGATTCTGTCGGCAATCTCCTTGATTCTAGCTGCATAGGAAAGTACGTTCTCTTTTTCCCAAATATAGGTATTCCCTGATTCTCCTTGTAACTGATACACACTTTTTGCTGGGGCGTATACTCTTTTGAGTTTTTCGATTAATTCCTCGATGTTATTATAAGTTGATCCAAAGATACATTTTCTCGCTTCTTATGATAATTTACTTCTCAATAATCGTCCTAAATTTTCTTGAGCTGCGGGTGTTGGCAGCATTGCCTTTGCCTCATAACATCCTTCAATGAAATGTGATAATGGAATATTACTTCCATCAAATAAGGGTACTACTTCTAACGCGTCGCGTAAGGATACTTGTTGATTATTAGGTAGGACCATTTCGTTGTTTCTAATTGGATTAACGTTTTCTGCAGGATTTTTGTGAACAATTTGTTCCATTTGTTCGTTGTCGGTACTATTATCGTCGCTATCGTTATTACTTAAAACTGTTTGGCGTTTAAGAGAGTTTTCTGATAAATTTATTTTAGTTCTTTCTTCGACTGTGTTTTTTGGAATTATCGTTGAACTAAGTAAACTTATATCTTCGTTGTCAACATAAGTAGTTTCGTTTTTTAATGTTTCGTCCTGATCAATTGATCCACAAATAATACTCGAATTAGTTTTTGAATTTGAATTACGCCAATTATTCGAATGAGATAAATTGCTTGTTCCGGCAGTTTCGAATTGTTCAAACGTTAAGGTTTTCTCTAAAGAAATATTATCTAATTGCAAACTGATATTTGTTTTATCCTTGTTAGAAATATTTTCAAAATTATCTTTAGTTACTTTTTCCTTCACAGTAACTGTTCTCTTTGGTTTAAGGGGACCAATTTGATTTTGTGCTACAAATTTCGCAAGCTCAGTATTTTTCTTAAGTTGACTGCGCGTAAAAGGATTTTCTTGATTTTGTGATTTCCCGAATTCACTGGGATTGGGTCCCGACATAGGTTATTATAAAATAAAATTTACTCATACGTACATGGAGACACTTTTAAAATTACAATACATAAATATTCAATTGGACCAACCAAAAAGATTTTAAAATATCTTTCGTTTCAAAATATTTTTGTAATCAATAAATGTAATTGATAATTTTTTATTAGAAAATATGAATTTGTCTCAATTTTCCGTGTCAGGTAAATTTATAGTCATCAACCCAAATTCTTAAAAAAATATGCCTTAATTCTACCAATTTCCATGTGCTTACAGAAAAATATTTATTTAGAATTTTTGTTTCAAATTCATTCTTATTGAAACTATTCTTTGGTTTTTTGGCTGAACTGGGATACTTGATGTCTCTTTACCTTGTTTTTAAATCAAAACATTATTTTTGTTAACAGTTCAATATACATATGGGTCATTTCATGGGAGATTTACAGTCAACATTTTTTTTCCGACGAAATATTTTTTTTGCCTTCTTATTTCGGAAATAATCGACACGTTTTTTTTTCAATGTGATACTTGAAAATTTCGAGACATAATTTTTTTAATATAAATTGAAGAAATTTTTCAGTGAAAAAAGGAACCCTTCCATTCCGCTGGGTATCGAGCCCAGGTCCTTTCGATTGCCGGTCGAATGCATTCGAATCGAGCATTCGACGGCAATCGAAAGGACCTGGGCTCGATACCCAGCGGAGTGGAAGCGTTCCTTTTTTCACAGAAAAATTTCTTCAATTTATATTGGAAAATACCATCTAGTTTGAAATAACGTTAAATTAATTCTGAATCATAGGTTGATAAGGTCGATATAGCAGAGTTCAGTGATACACTCTTCTAATGATCGACATAATCGACTGAAATGATTTAGAAAAATCAGGGAATAATTTTTTTAAGTTTGGCACTCGAGAAATTTTTTTTTTCTAACAGCTCACTGTAAAAGCAGTTTTGATTATAAAATGTAACCCTTGCACTTGAAATGCGCGAAAGAGTACAAGCTTTCAAAAAAGTTATAGCACACATTTTGTTGTTTTTTTTGTAATAACAATATAGTACATTTTTATAAACAATTGAATTTTTCTTTAATTTGGAACTAATTTTTTTCCGATTTTTTTTTTGTTTATAAATTTTTGTTGAAGTTTTTTCAATACGCAGGCAAAATTTTGGAATGGAAAAATGAAAACTGTAGGTGTAATTAATTTATAAAATCTGTCCCGCGCATTGCAACGAGCGAGCTCGCACGCTGCAACTACGCTTAAGCTTGTTTAGGCATGCTCGGAATCGAAGCACGTGTGGCAGTGAACCGCTGCAATGGGCGGGACAGATTTTATAAATTAATTACACCTACAGTTTTCATTTTTCCATTCCAAAATTTTGCCTGCATATTGAAAAAACTTCAACAAAAATTTAGAAACAAAAAAATCGGAAAAAAATTAGTTCCAAATTAAAAAAAAATTCAATTATTTATAAAAATGTACTATATTGTTATTACAATAAAAACAACGAAATGTATGCTATGACTTTTTTGAAAGCTTGTACTCTGTTGCGCATTTCAAGTGCAAGGGTTACATTTTATATTCAAAACTGTTTTTACAGTGAGCTGTTAGACAAAAAAAATTTTTCCCGAGTGCCAAACTTAAAAAAATTATATCTCAAAATTTTCAAGTATCACATTGAAAAAAAAATGTGTCGATTATTTTCGAAGCAAGAAGGCAAAAAAAATATTTCGTCGAAAAAAAAATGTTGACTGTAAATCTCCCATGAAATGACCCGGTAGGTATACATTGTACCATAGTTTTAGTTGCCCAAAGTTTCAATTGCCCATAAAATCACCAGATGTCACTATATTTGAAAAGCAGTGTTTGACGAAGATTATGAAAGGAATGCGTTAGCAAAAATTGCAAGTATATATCAAATATAGGCGGTAGAGAGCGCTTCAGGGAAATGTACAGGAATCCTGCATCTTGCAATCCTCGCAGTTTTTGCCAACATATTCCTTTCATAATCTTCGTCTAACACTGCTTTTCAAATATAGTGGCGTCTAGTGATTTTATGGGCAATTGAAACTTTGGGCAACTAAGAGTATGGTATATATATATATTTCGTTATTGTAAGTCATGATGTATTATATTTTTTCAATTCAGAAATTAAATTGTCGAAGGATATAGGTCATAAATGAATTTTAATTCTTACTATCACAGAAAAAAAAGATTAATTTTTATTTATTTATTTATTTATTTGATAATACACACCAAAAAAAATTATAAAATGGTACAGAATTTTAGTAATGCAAGATTGGACAAACCTGACTCAAGCACAACACCTTCATCAATCTTTTGCATTTAAAAATATTCTATGAGTTAACAGAGTTGAAATAGAAGTTTTAAACGATACTGCATGAGCACTTTGAATTTTGCCTTACCTAATTGATTGAATCAATGGTGACCGTTCAACGAATCTAAAAAGGACTTATAGTATCGTATTTTAAACCCGTGCTGGAAGAGCACCAAAACGTCGGCAATAATTTAAAGTTTATTTATGTAAATGGTGGTGGTTAATAAAAACAAAAGAGGACGAGGGAAAGAAAAAGAAGGAAGTGGTTTTTGAAGGTTGCCTTCTTTCTTCTTTGGCCTCGAAATAAGCGTTCGTTTCGGTGATGACTTCCTCGTTGGAGTAGAATCTCTTTCCTTAGAGCATTTTTTTGACGTCTGCAAAGAGGTAGTAGTCGCTGGGGGCCAGATCCGGTGAATATAGTGGGTGCGGAAGCAATTCGAAGCTCAATTCAATCAATTTCGCCATGGTAGCGAGCGACTTGTGAGACGGCGCATTGTCTTGGTGAAAGAGCACTTTTTTCTCCTTCATTTGGAGCCGTTTCTCACCGATTATGTTCTTCAAACGCATCGATTGGCCAATGTAACATTCGCTATTAATCGGCTTACCTTTTTCAAGGTAGTCGATGAACAAAAATCCATGATCATCCCAAAATACTGAGGCCATAACCTTACCGGCCCACATTTGCGTTTTTGGCCGCTTTGGACATTTCTCACCGACTGCAGTCCACTCGGCTGACGACCACTTTGACTCCGGAGTGTAGTGATGGATCCAGGTTTCGTCCATTGTCACATAACGATGCAAAAAATTCGGTTTATTTCGGCGAAACAACTCCAAACAGTGCTCGGAATCAACGACACGTTGTCGTTTTTGATCCACCGTGAGCAAACGCGGCACCCACTTTATCAATAGCTTCCTCATAGACAAATGTTCATGCAAAATAACGTACACACTGCCATATGATATCTTTAAGGTGTCAGCTATCTCATGCAATTTTAATTTACGATTTTCGAAAACGATTTGGTGGACTTTTTTTATGGTTTCCGGTGTAACTACCTCATTTGGCCGGCCGGAGCGTTCAGCATCTTCAGTGTCTGTACAACCACGTTTCAACTCAGCATACGACCGACAAATGGTTGTTTTTGATAGAGCACTTTTCAAGCCAATGCTGAGCTTGCAGTTTTTTTTTTTTCATCGAAAAGCAATGGTAAATCAACACACGAAATTGTTTCGCATCTACTGTTAGAGGATTCATCCTTGAAGTGTACATTATAAATAATTTAAATATACAATATATGTATATAATATATTTAAATTATTTTGAGTTCAGGCAGTAGGTTAAATCGAATTTTTCTATAAAATGTGTTCGCCGGGAAAAGAATATTTGATTTCAATGTTGACTCGGTGGAATAGTGACATTTTATAACAATAATATTGATAAATATGGCACGAAAGGTGGTGGCAAGGGCTGTAGGTGGGAGGGGCCCAGGGTCGGAGCCCCGGTGGGGGTGCAGGGGGCAAAGCCCCTGCCGGGGGGTTCGGGGGGCCGTGCCCCCCGAATTGTATGAAACGAATTTGATTGAATTTAATAATGTATGGAAAAGTATAAACTTTGGTTAAATTAATTAAATATTTTTCTGGAACGTAAAATGTTTTTTCTTCAAGTTTAAAAAATTTTAGGTACAATTTTTGGGGTATTCAGTATTTTAAGAAACAAATTTGATTGAATTTAATAACGTAAGTAAAAGTATAAACTTTGGTTAGATTAATTAAGTATTAGCACTGAGCCCAGAACGTGCGAGATGGCTCTCTGGTGAGCAACGAAGAGTTAGCTTAATCCCTGCTGTCGCCATCTTGCGGTCCGATCAAGTATTTGCTTGGGGGGACATATAATGCATTTTTCGCAACTGTGCAGAGGGCGTAAGGATTTTTTTTCAGACCGGAAAATGAGCGGAAACGTTTTTAGAATATTAAAGCAGTCATTTTGCATTCGTCTTTCTTCATTTCTTTCTAAAATCATATGACTGCTTTCTGCGACATATTGCTTTATGCTTTTCTGATTGCAGAAAATATTTTTTCTTGATCTCCTAGCCGAAAGTATGGTCCAGAAACAACGACTTTTGTGGCCTCTTTTTGTTTTTTGTAGCTCAGTAGTGCCGCTAAATTCATCGCATAATTCGTTTGTTTAATTTGTTTAATTCATCTGTATGCACGAAAGAGTAACTCTTAAAAAGAAAAACCAAAAATTTATGTACACGGTTTATTTTATATTAATAATTATATTCATAAAAATAATAATAATTATTGTAATAAGATTAGTATTACTGGATGTGTGATGTTAAAGTTACTCTTGATCAATATTAATATTGTTATCTAAGAATAAATTTTCTCTGGTATTTGTTAATTTTTTTTTCTCTTCCTTCCATTTCTTAGTTTGTGTTCTTTTTAATGAGTTCGGTTTTTTTCAATTAGTTCGGTTTTTTTTCAGTTAGTACGCGTTTTTATCGCTCATGTAGATTCATTCTGAATTGAGGTCTTCTATTTTTCCCTCATCGGTTCAAACGAAAATATAAGTTCAGGAAAAAAAGTTTGCAAGCGTAGATCAAGAAAGTTTCAAGAGGCGTGGTTCGTCGAATTCCCATTGTGGAGAGAATGGGTAGTTAAATTAGAGGATATATCTAAATTTTACCGTAAAATTTACGATAAAACGCTGGAATGTGGTAGGTCACGAATTTTAAATCATGAAAGCACTGCATGTCATAAAAAAAAAGTAGAACTTGCGGAAAAATTAACTAGCTACGGGATTTTAGGTAATAGCAATTCCTGTAATCTAGCTAGTCATTCTTCTAGAGTCGCTTTTCTTACAGGAAATGAGCAAAATGCCGATTTAGATGTAGAGGATGTTATAGTTGATACTAAGCCTGCTGCTTTCAAAAAGAAGGTTCAAAGGGCTGAAATTAAAATCAGAAAAATCTTTTTAGAACATAATCTGCCATTTTCCATCGCTCCCGAGTTGATAGGTCTTTTTCAAGACCTAGAACCTTCTGTTATTAATGATGTAAAATTGAGCCCCTCAAAAATGACTGCTATTACAAATAACGTCGTTTGTACTGCTGAAACTGATCGCATGATCAATATTTTGCGCAAGCAATCATTTTCAGTTTATCCCGACGAAACAAGTGATATAAGTCATGAAAAGTGGTTGTCGTTAGTGGTTCGATACATTCATCCATTAAATAATGAAAGAGTGATATTTTTGTGTACCAGGCACTGTGTTTGCTGATGTAAATCTACCCTTAAGTTCTTGAGCTGTGATGGCGTGATTTTCTTTGGGACTAAAGAATACTAAAGTTTCAACTAAATTTTTCTTTGCCCATGGATACAAGGCAAAATCGGATCTTTAGATGACGCTTGTAGGCTAGCACGCGCTGCGAGTCTTTTTAAATTTCCCTTAATACCATCACAAGGGCCTTTTCCGTGCGCCGTTGCAATGAAATGACTGAGCTGCATTCTGGACTACAAAGGCATAGTTTTCAGCGAAATCACAAAGGATAAGAAATTCTCCTTCTTTCAGTGTGTCCTTAAGGTTTTTGAAGAAATACGACTGTTGTTTGGCTGTAAAAGAGTGAGGTTTAAGCTTAAGCAAGCGTTCGCAAATCTGTTCAGCCAAATCTTCTGCGTGTGTTATTTCCGTGCGTAACGTATTTCTGTCAGTTTGTTGCCAAGTCTGGAATTCTACTCTGTTAATACACTAATCTGCGAGAACTGATGTTATAAAGTCCTTAAGTGCGCTTGTGCCACGACACGCTGTGCATTCATTCAAGTAGCATTCTGAAGTCGAAACGTTACACATAATCCTGTTTCAATCTCGGAATCTAAAGTTTTACCTTTTTTAAATTAGGAGAAGTGTAAATAACATTCTCAGCTACTAATTCCTTAGCGTTTCTAGTTTGGCGTTCAGAAGCACCAAATTCTTTAGCCAATATTCTGCGGCCCCAAGATTCCGGAGCAAGAGTTAAAAGTAACACTTTTTCTGAATTACGTGCAGATTTTTTAAATTTTTCTTTTATTTGTTCAAGAAGGTCCATTCGGGCGTAATGATTTTCATCAGAACAATCAGTTTTAGATTTTTCAAACTAGGATGTCGAAGGATCGGCAAAGATATCGTCATCTTCCACTAAAATATCATTCTCGAGAATAGGAGGTGAATTATCCTTTATCACTGAAGCATCTTCAATTGTTGGATCAGTATGAGAATACAATGAGGATAGCAATGCAAGTTGAGAAATTTCTTTTCTGCAATTTACACACAGTTTCGCATCGATGGGTATACTGGGATACGTTTTTTGAAGAGTTGCACAAATTGTTCTTAAACTGCACGGATCACGCTTGTGATTTTCCTCAGAAAAAGGATTGTAACAACGACGACCCAAGCTGGTTCTTCTTGGTATGATTGAAAATTAAGCAGAAGAAAAAGCTAAGTTAAGGCACTGAATAATAATGCGAGTCCAACCACGGAAGGTGGGTAAGTGTTCGAAATATAGTATTCAAGTAATACTATTTCTATTTTGAATAATGAGAAATGTAAATGAGAATAAATAATATACGGAAGAGTACAAACCTGCAGTATTATGACGTCGAAATAAGCCGAAGCTAAATCGCATAAAAGCAATTTCTGATCGAACAATAATTGACAATTATAATAACTGACAATGAGTTTTGTTGCAAGAAATGTATCGAAGACATCCGGCTAGTGGTAAAAAATGTGTACTAATTTTTTCGACGGGTTTTTCAAATTCTCTCTAAAGTCTTAAAAATGAAGCATCGACATAAAAGTGGATTTTACTTGTCCAATAAATAATAAAATTATTATCCGTGAAATAATTTATAACGATGATAATTATTTGGCTAAAAAATGCAGTTTGTAGTTGATGGCTCATTTTGAAGGGAAAAATGAAGCTTTTTTTAAACATAATTTTGGAAAGATCATTAACGGCCGCACTTGGAGAAAAACTCAAAAATATGTTTAAAATTAAAAAATGAAGCTGAAATAATTTTTTTTATCTAAAAACATTGCCTTCAGCGTAAAGCTGATGAAAAAACGTTTCTAAAACCTCCATAAAAAAATTAATTTGGATAACTTTTGTAGAAGTTATGGTTAATTGAGTATCAGCATGCGCGGTAAAAGGTTCAAAATTCGAGCCCCTGTATACTGACAACCCGTCGTACTAGAGACTTTCTCTTATAGGAATTAAAAGAAGTTCACTAGGACAATAATTTTGCGGACTTTCAAGGAAATCGGAGACAACAAGTTTTTACACAAAAGCTCCGTTTAACATAATAAAACTTTATTTTTGTCAGAGTATTCCTTTACATATTTGTGGGATGATATTTAATTATAAAAAGTTAAGTAGAGCTCTTTAAAATTTGATTCTTATAAATATGACAATTTTTATTTGCTTCAATCCATTAGGGTTCAAAAAGTAAATAAATTGTTCATATTTTCACTATACGTTTGACACTCATCCTTTCAATATTTTTTGCTTGTTTATCCCTATACTGATATAAGAATTTTAAGCCTTTAATAGTTTTGTAAAGTTTTTATAAAAAAACTTGTAGTTATATTAATAACTTTTCCTCTCAAAGTTGCGGTTTTTATTATTTCATATATATGCTCTATTTTCATTGAAAACATTATAAATATTTAATATTTAATGAAAATTTAAGAAAGTACTTATGCAAAAAAACGTTTAAAATATGAATAGACTGTTATTATAAATTACAAATTTTTTAGTTTTCATGCTTCTTTACGAAAATATCATTTAAATAAATGTTGACTAACTGAATAAATTTATATTAAATATAATTGGTATTATGCTAAATTTGCAATATTTTAAATCAATTGAAAAATGAAACACAAAATTTAAAAATTTAAAACCACTTGAGACTTGAGAATGATATATATATATATATATATATATATATATATATATATATATATATATATATATATTATAAACCTAACCTCCACTTTTCTTATGTGATATATTGAATATATTACAACTTTACAAACCTCCAGTAACTTATCATATATTGACTGTAGATTACACATTTAAAAACATCCTGTAAAATGTCCTGAAAGTAATTAACATATCATATTTCAAGACTTCAAACCTCAATGTTTTCAAGCCTTTTTTGGGGTTGTCAAAGTTTGTAAACAAATGTGACAGAAGACGACCCCAGCCTCCAAATCCTCCAAATCTTGAAATTAGCCAAGCCGGCGAAAAAATACAAGTTGCAATCGTGCATTCTCGGTAATTCTCGACTTTTGATGAACCAACAATGCTGAACCGAAGAGCCGAAGCTAATTTTCAAGGGGAATTTCTATCACATTTGTATTCAAAATATTTAAATAAAAGGGTTAATAATTGTAATATTCTTTAGTTTCATTGTTGGCTATCCTCAACCCTTGTTTCGGTTAAGAAATCTTTTCAGGTCTCTTTTCTGAACAAAAAACGAGGAAAAATAAATTATATAATAAAAGGTGAGTAACCAAGACGTTACAATATCAGCCAATTGCAAAACTTTTCAAAGTATTTAATTAAAATAATTACACGTATTTCTCGAATATTTCACAACAAAAATGGCCTAAAATAAAAATTTATAAGATTTTGTAAAATTGTGGGAAAATTTGAAATGTTTTTTTAAATAAGTGTTTGATCTCTAGAGCTTGAAAATGTTTCACTTAATATTTCGATTAGAGACATTGAAAATTTATAGACTTTGGATTAAGCATAAAAATTTGTTTATACAACACAAGCATGTTTTTCTCGCTTTTTGACGCGTGTTTTGCGGGCATAAAGTTTGGCATTTAAGCGCTAGGGCGTAAATAGGGATGCAGAGCTTAAAGGTAGTCATTTAAGCACCCCCCACTCTTTATTTACGCCCGCAGGGCTTAAATAACAAACTTTACAAAAAGCGAGAAAACATGCTTTTGTTGTATAAGTACAATGTACTATTTGGGATTTTAAAATCTTTTTACAATCTAACAAGATGAACCAAATACTCTAATTTTGCTGCATATAGCCGCAGAATGAGTATGTTTGTAGTTAAATAATAGTTTGGACACTACAATAATTTTTTCAAATTCCAAACAACAAGACATTTATTTTAAAAGGTTCACATACAAAAACATTACTACTGGTATTGGTATACAAAGGATTTAGTAGAACTGTAGAATATACAGATGTAATGTGTATAAAACGCAATTATATCTATATAATTTACTAATTGTATTTGTACAAAAAACAGATAAAATATATAGAATATACATTTTTCATCTGCAGAATCTACGACAAAGTCCGTAAACTGACTAACTGTATTTGTAAAATTAATAGATTGAACTCATAGAAAATACATTTTCCATTTGTATAATCTGTATATTTAATCTGCATAATATACCGAAATTATCTGCGAAATTTACAGGTTTTTATTTGTAATTAGGCTACTAAAACTCGAGATGAAAATATTTCTAACATACAACTGAAAATGTAAATTTCAAACATAAATTTTATGTACATCTCTTCTCAATGGAAAATAGCTTGCCAACTGAAAATTGTTTAAATGTACGAATTTGTTATGAAGTATGAAAATTCGTAATTACTAATTGAAGCTTTGATTTTTGAAAAGCTAAAAATGTTTTAAATGTATATATTGATTGAAATTTTTCGCATTTAACGTGTTAAAACCCTTAAATAATTTGACAGGATTTTTCAGATATTTATTTTAGGTATATTTTCTAAAAATTTCAAAAAAAGAAATATTATATCTTAAACAACATATTTCATATATTTAAAATTGTCGTATATTTCGCACCTCTATTGCACGATGTCGAGAGAGTTGAGAAAAACACAATTCTCCATTTCCACTCAATAATCCAATTCTCGATTTGCGAGCGTGCAAACAAGCGAGATTTAATATATACCTATTTGTACCGCAACCACTCAAATGGCCTGTCGTGGTAAATAATGCTAGGCTACATGTGTTTATCAGATTTGACTAATAAAAATGTGAATAAATTATGTGAAATTAATTGGATGTATCCAATAGAAAAATTCATGAAGTTAAACGTGAAAAAACAATAACATTTTATGCGAATTTACTAATCAACAGTTTACAACCGGTCATTTGACCGGGTCATGGTACGTTTAGTGTTGAGTGAGTGAGTGAGTTTAAATTCCAAGGTATGTTTTTTTTATTTTCAAAATAATTTAAATAAGTTGAATTAAAAGTTAGTTAATTTAAAATAGTCACGTGGAGCCGATTTAGGCAAATTTAGATTAGGCGTTTTTGAAATGTTGCCAAAATATCGTCGCGAGGTTTTCCTACATACAGAAAAAGGAAAAATGGTAATTGTTTATGCTATGGTGATCGATTTTTTTAAGCGTTTCAAAAGGGAGGACTTCCATCTGTAAGAAAACTTGTTGAGCTAAGAGCATTTCTATAATTTAAACGATATTTAGATAATAGTCCTGATCGTCTGTCATCATTTATTTCTATAGCGATACATCGCTGAACGCGGACAGTTTTATGAAAACTTCTCTTCCCTACAGATTGGGTAACTAGTTAAAAATTGGAAAATCAACAACGATCCACGATTTCCCTTTCAAACAAAAGGCTTCAAAGTGGCTTGCTAAATTAGGTAAGGTAAGATTTGAAAAATTTCTGCAATGCCTCTTTCAAGTACAAAGCAGTCCTTTTTCTTATGTGGTAGAGAAATTGCAGGAAGTAGTAAGAATTGCGATGTCCCAAAAGGCTTCAAAGCAATCTTACTTTTAAGGAGAGAATTTT
The DNA here is from genome assembly GCA_030998225.1 of Diplolepis rosae. NCBI lineage: Eukaryota > Metazoa > Arthropoda > Insecta > Hymenoptera > Diplolepididae > Diplolepis > Diplolepis rosae. The sequence continues at coordinate 1,891,069 of JAPYXD010000700.1, forward strand.
TTACATCAGTCCTTATGTCACGACTTACTTTCTTTCGAGGGAAATGATGTGGAGGAATCTGGAGAAATGAGGAGTTATCATTTTTTCACGACTGGTTAGCATATGTCAAACATGTTCTCAGAATCTATTGCCTGAGTGATGTTACAATGCACCCAGGCAAGAGACGAGATAGAGAGAGACGGGGGAGAGAGAGCGAGTCCGCACAGGTATGTTCCGTAAAGGCGGCGATCCTTATTTATTGCACAGTCCAAAGATCCTTGCAAAGATCTTTAACGAGTCCACAATGACTTTTACGACTCCCGAAATTGGATTTTCAATTGTCCTGGTCGATTTTTACGATCTCAAACTAGGAGATTCTCGGAGTTTTTATTAAAGAAACCGCACTGCACTATTGTCGGGAGATCAGTGACAATTTCAAAGGAATACTCAAGTGACGAAATAGACGAAGAATTAACTGGTCGCTCTTGTTGTGGATCCTTTTTATATTTTCCTTCACAAATTGACAGTCAGCGTTAATCGTGACTTGGTCATTTTTTTCTAGAAGAGAAGGGCCCTTTTACTTCTCACTACTTTTCCCTACTCCTGGTTCCCCTTTTTTGATTTTCCCATAGATTTTTACTAAACCTAGACTGAGTGTATTAAATAAATTTGTATACGTCGCGAGACGTGACACATCCCCCCTCAGTTCGAGCGCGACGGCAAAGCTTCCGTGATAGAAATACGTTGAATTTCAATTTCTGATATAAAGACAATATTTTGTTTTTCAATTTGTTACTATTTGTTATATTCTAATGTTAAAAAATTTGTTGGATATCATGAAAAAGTTATATTATTATAATATTACAATTTTTCGTTAGAAATTATTACATAGTTTTTTGTAATAGTATGGACTTGACATTAGTATGAGGTTACATATGATTCATGTTTGGTACTATTTATAAATGTATCCATAATTTCCAAACATAATTGAGATATTTCATATGCGTAAATTAGTATTATAAATAACACGATGTAATATTTTATATAAAACGTAATTGTATAATGTAGATTAGTGATAATTTTCAAGGGTTATTTTTATATTTTTCATTTCTTAAAGGTTTGCGTCAGTTCTGAGCTGAATGTCCTTTTTGGAAACAACTTTCACATGAATTGGTCCATTTTTGTAAAGATTTTTTTAACGTTTTTATCGCTTATTTTAAAAAAATTTGATTCCGTTACTAAGAATTTTTCTGATATTTTTTTTAAAAATATTTATCTTGTGGGCAGTATTTCAAGATCTTAGCTGCTACGTTCTGTTTGGCTACTATCTTTTAGGACGCTGGTTCCCCAATATAAGCGCAAGTTACATTATCTTTAAAAATTTCGCAAGTTGCCTTAATCTTTTAGCTGCGGGGGTGACCGATATATCGACCACTCAAGGGGCACAAAATATTTAATGTTTTTGGGCAAAATTTAATGTTTTCAATACTTAAAAAATAGTTTTAAAATTCCTTGAAACATTGTTGACCTGAAAAATCGGTATTTCAAGGTCAAATTTCATTTCTAGTAGAAGCGAGCATTTCAGTGTTTTCCTACGTAATTTGATGAACTGAATACGAAAAAATGCTAACAAAAATCACTGAGGTACCCTTGACCTTGAAAATCTACAGTCAAGGTCAAATTTGATTTTTTTTTCATTTTTTGCGCATCAATCTACGTACTAAAATCTTCTCAAAACTCGGCTTACACTAGAAATGAAATTTGACCTTGAAATAGAGATTTTCTAGGTCAAGGGTGTCTGCGGGAATTTTTTCACTATTTTTTTCATGTTCAGCGCGTGAAGTTACATCGAAATACCCTTTCAAACCTTCATGACAAATGAGACACATTTTTTACATTGCACTTTACGTTGCCTGCGGTGCTGGTCGATATATCGAGCAGCAATCAGGTCGTATTTAGTCAGTTAATGTATTTGTAGATTTAAAAGAGTAACAGTGGTTCTCAATTTCTAAGCATTTTGAAGTATAATTTATATTTACATTATTATCTTGAAAATATTCTGATCCTAATACTCCATCTTCTTCAACTGGAACTTTATTAGGAATAATGCTAAATATTGTTGGATAACCAAAAATGCTTATTTTTGCATGCCCTAATGTGTAAATCCTGCTTCAAAAAACCGTTAAAACCCGATTGAACCCTGTTAAAACATGGGTATATACCTCTGTGTAACCAGAGTTGTACATGGTTTTTGCAAATAGGTCCTCCCCGGGTTTTATCCGGCCCTAAGAAGGGTTCTGTATGTCCATAACGGCGTTCTATACGGAACCAAACGTTGTTACGCTAGACCCTTTTAGATACGCAGAGCGCACTCGACCAAATTTGTTAATATATGTCTGCGCTATGACCCGTTTATATCCTGTTAGATGTCCATACCTTCGATTCAAGAGATCCCTCATAGAACCACGGTAGACCCGTTTAGACACCAAGAGTACACTTTGGAAGAACGATTTTATATACTAATCACGGACAGTAGCCAGGTATACTCTGTTAGGTCCTGTTTTCCAATTAAAATAATATAATTTCAGTACCAATTCCGCATGCAGAACTCGCTTAAACCTGGATAGCATTCCACAATTACGTTATAATTGCCCAGTAGAACCTAGGTAGGTCCGGAAAACTGCCAGAACTCATGATGGGAACCTCCCCGGGCTCTAACTGGCGTTTTGCCCGGTTATTGGTACGTCAGTATCGCAAACCATTTGTTTAATTAAATTTCAAGCAGCACCATCATCAATCATCATATGTGTCGGACTTTTCAGACTTTGTGTTGATATTGTAATTGATGGAATTGAAGTAGATTCTGAAATATTTATTATCGTTGTTTGATTGCTAGAAGTGGATGAAAGTGTGTCTGCGTGTGTGGAGGGGGGGGGGGGGGGGGGATTTTCATAGTTCTGAATATTTTTAGAACCAATGACGTTTAAACATCTGGGAATAAAACTAAAATTCAGAAATTATAAAAACCTTCGATCTTGTTTCATCACAAACCGTACTCAAATAATAATAAGTAAATTAAAATATATTGATGTGATAATAACTCATATTTCTATAAAACCTTGCTTGCAAATTCAATTTAATTTCAGGATAGCATTTTTTTTTTTAAATTCAGTCAGCAAAGCCACATTTCCCGAATCGGTTTTCATAACAGTTCAACTCAATCGTTGAGACTTCCGTAACAAAGTCCTCAAGAAAAACATTTATAAAAAAGAAAATTCTGGACGGTTCATTCTGCAAAATTCTAAGTTTTCTTCGTTCTATCCGATTGTCTATATATGGTAAATTTTACATATTTTTTCAATACGTGTTGTCAGAGATAAGTTGGGAGATTGCTAATGTTATGTATTTAATTTCGAGTAATTTTTCGCAGCGCGTCCTGTAGAACTTCGTTTTTGCGAACTAAAGGGTTTTCCAATAGGGACATAACAATTTTTTCTATGAATAAAACACAGAAATATTTGAGATATTGAGCTCAAATTTATTGTGGGTGTAGTGCAAGCATTACATTTTATGAATGAAATTCGATATCGGTCATATGACCACCACGAGCCCGTTTACAGTGGTCGATTCTTTGGACCCAATTTTCCATCACTCTGGCACACATTTCGACCGGAACGTTGGCAATTTCGCGTTGGATATTGTCTTTTAGATCGTCTAAAGTTGCTGGCTTGTTGGCATAGACCAGTGACTTGATATGGCCCCATAAAAAGAAATCCAATGGCGTTAGATCGCATGAACAAGGCGGCCATTCGACCGGACCATTTCTCGACATAACATGTTCACCGAATTTGCCTTTCAATAAATCGATTGTTTGTGCGAAGAAGATTGTGCTCCGTTGCATGGCTATAGGCGCATGCGCAGTTCAATTATTACATTTCATTCATTTGTAGCGCAATATACTACATTGCGCTACTGTTAACTGTAGCGAAAAAACGAGTTTGCGCGCCGGTGGCACATAAGATAGAATACTATACTAGGCACGTAATATACTATTCCTTGACTCCGTGCAAAGGAGGCGCGAAATAGACGCCGAATTTAAAATTACGCAATATATGATTTAAAAAATTACACTTACTTTCTAGATATTTTGAAAAAAATGGATCTGGAATAAATATTTTAAAGATTTTGTGAAATTTTAAGATGATTTAAATACTTGAAAAATCATTTATTAATGAAATTTAAAGTCAATAAATGTTTAAAAATTCAAAACAAAAGATCGATTTCAGCATTTTTTTAAAATTATGTGGAGAATATTTTATAATAAGATATGATTCAACATAAGATACAAGTTTCAAAAATGAAGGGTTTGAATATTTTTATAATAGGTAACATTTTTTGTATGAAAATTTCTATAAATAAATGTAAATGAAGTGTTTGCTGATTTAAGGTACTTCATCCACGAAAGTTAGACCTCAGGCAAAAATAGATAATTTTTCTCTCAAGAATAGCAATATTATTATTGAAGGCATCATTTGGCAGAAAAGAGATTAGTTCCCTTGAAAAAAATTTGGAACATAAAAAAATAATGCATTTAACAATATATAGCTATTTTTATTATTCCCACCTGAAGATTTCACTGAGTCAAGAAGTGAATTCAATCTATTTGACTGATTCATCAGCCGAATTGCACTAATTCTCAGTGAAAGACTTATAGCTGCTGCCATCAGTGACTAGGCACTGCGAATCAGTGACCGTTCACTCATTCAAGTTTAGAGAATGTAAAATAAATTCGACAAATCATTACTATAGAGTAAAATACTTGAGAATTGTTTTTCAAAATACGCAATATTTTTACACGACAGTATATGCAGTTAACCGGCAATGGAAATAATCGAGCTCGAATCCCGGTGCAATCGAAAGCGTCTTTTTTCCACAGAAAGATTTTCAAATTCTTTAAATTTAAGTATACATTGAGAGACTTTTCAGTATGAGGGTAAAAATTTCCCAAGGGTGTCCATGATTTTCGATGCTGTGACAAAAATAAAAACTCTGAAATATAATTTACTCAGTAGTTGGTAATTGCCACGTGAAAATTTTTCAAAAAGCCTTTGATTATTGACAATAAAATGTTGAAAATTTTTGTACTTGATTACTTGAAAAACAAATTTGGTGATGGAAATATCAAAAAGATTTTTAATTTTTCCGATGGGGCCGCATCGCAATATAAAAATAAATTCAATTTCAGAAATCTTTCAAAACATCGAGATGATTTTGGGATTAGTGCTCAGTGGAATCCTCGAAGTCTTTTCAAATGGGCACAAACTCATTTTCGAAACATCCATTTCAATTTTTGTCCTCTAAACGACCATGAACTTCATGACAAAACGTTGAAGGCCCATTTCGAACAAAGGACGACAATTAAAAATACGCGACAATATCACTGCTTTGAACCTGTAAACAATAAGATTTTGTGTCGACTTTTTTCAAAAGACAGTGTTTTTGTCGAAAATGTAATTTCTGGGAAAAGAAATAAAAAGTAAGTTTTGTTCGGTGCATATTGAAAAACAATTTTATTTCACGCCGTACGTCTTAAGTATAAAATAATACTATCCAACCTTTTTATATAACCTCTTTTTGTCATTGGAATAATTATACCGTCCCTTAATGAAACGCAAAGATACGCCTGTGAACGAGCCGCGTGAGCGAATGCCGCAGCTCGCGCAGCGCAGCACCGCGATAAACAATATTATTTATCATCAACCCAAAGAACGAGCACAAAAATATTTAAACGGTTTTAGAATCCTTAACGTTTAGAGTTTCTTTTGATGTACAAAATTTTGATTTATCGCGTGTAGAACAGGGTCAAATCAGCATTTGTTTATAAAAAAAAACAAAAAAAAGTAGCAACAAATAACATTAGGACAATTTTGGGAATTTCATTATTCGTTGCATTTGTTTCTAACTATCCTCTCAAATTTTCATCAATTTTCCATGAATAGTTAAGGAGAAAATTATTTTTTATTCAAAGGGTACAAAAATGTTCAAACTTTTATTGTCAATAAACAAATAAGGCTCTTTGAAAAAATTTCACGTGGCAATTATCAACAACTGAGCAAATTATATTTCAGTGTTTTTTTTAAATTTTTGTCACAGCATCGAAAATCATGGGCTCACTTGGGAAATTTTTACCCTAGAGTAAATGATAAAATTGAATGAAAGTTTAGTTTTTATATTATTGTTTTAAAATGGGAAAAGCCGAGGTTTCATTACACTTAATCATATTATGGCATCGAAATTCAATATAGCCATAACATATTAGCCGGAGATAACTGGAATTTATTTTTTAAAAAGAGAGTATATATTTCGAGCATGACTGTAGAAATTACTAGTCAGTATGGTAAAATCATAGTAGAGTGAACTTCGACTTTGTCGACCACCTCCGATGATAGCCGAACGAAACGCGTGTTGCAACGTGTCTTGTAATAACGGTCATTATTGTGTATTATTGTTAGGGATTTTTTGGTGCTTTCGACGTGTAAAAATAATAAAAGAAAACCTTTTATCATGGTGTGATAAATGTTAGCTGCTTAAAAAATGGTTCAAAGTCTAAAGAAGTAAGTATAAACTAATAAATGCAATTTCTCCGATTACTTGTTTTTTGTAATTGAAAATGTTACATGATCCATGGGTGTTTAAATAAGGATACCAGATGTCTTTTAAGCAGGACAATCATAAAAAAGTTTTCTGATGATGCAATCAGAAAATTATCTGTTGGAGAAATGCTCTCAAGTTTCACGTAAGAAACAATTCATTGCTTTTAAGAAATGTATGATTTACTTGTGTCTATAAATTTTGATCTTAAGATTGCTACTTATTACAGGATTCCCACATTTGTCCTCCTTGAAATTGCAAGAGCTATCTCAGTAATTTTTCCAGGTGAAAAATTTGAAACGTACTTCATCCCATACAGAAAAGAAGGTGGGATTACCTTAAAGCAAGTGGAAATCTTTGGTAATGCTATAATTATCAGAAAACCGTTTTGAGAGAGGAGAAGCTTCTACAGTCAACAAATAGTTCCAGTCAAAATAATGAGATAATATCTCCTGTAACCTCTTCCGGTGAAGTAGGTGAGTTTGACATTCCTATAAAACCTCTCAAAATATTCTTAATAAAAATTATAATTAAAAAATATTTAGTTCTGCAGGAAGAAACATCAATGAGGCTCTCTACAGATTAAAAACCTCTTTAGCTTATCCAGAACTCAAAAGTGATTGGATTAAAGTGATTGCATTTAAATTTTTTCTGCACATTATTGATTATCAATATTTGAAACCATAAAATTCTTCTTTTACCCAAAAATATTAATTCCTATTTCAACATAATATAATTAATTTGTGGGTTTCAAATAATTGAAGGACGATTTTGAAACACTAAAGCCTGGAAAGGGTATTTTTCTAGAACAGAGATGGCCAAAAATTTTAGGAGGTTTTGCTTCACCAATTTGAATGTTTAAATAAGAACAGAATAAAGAACCTGGATGATCTTGCATTTATAAAACTTCTGCCCTCTTTACAAACAAGTAAAGACACACTGAATGACATTATTCATACATTTACCAATATGAATCTACCAGTTTCTATACAGAACAATTTATAATATAATTTGATTACAGAATTTTTATATGTGTCGGCAATTAATCAATTATTTATTTTCTGTATCTCAGCAAGATACTACAATTTTATACTTGCTGCGTACATTAATTCCTGCTAGTAACATTGGAAGAAGGAAGAAAAGTGATTCTTCTGGAGTTCATCCCACGTTGAAATTGCAGCTATGTGAGAGACGAGAAACTTTTTTTCATCAAGTGGTGGTTTGATCAACATTTGTAATTATCTGCGTTGCTTTTTTTTGTTATTGTAATTGATGTAAATCAAACTATTTTCTTTATGAAAAAATGTCACTGGCATGGAAATTATTATTTTTTTTTTAAATAATAGACACATTTCAAACTGGTGGTCGTTGCAGGACCACTATTGAAAATTCAGCTAGTGTACGTGGTTGTTGAAGACCAGAAATACGAAGATGATTCTTGTTTGTCAGGATTGGATTTAGCCTTTAGGATTTTTTACGCCTTGGACTGCGAATACCCGAAAGCATCTTATTTGCTTTGGCAGTTTATACAAAGAGCAGGATATAGCATTAAGGTAAATGGTGAAAAGCTGGGACAACCAGTAAACGGTTTATTAGGATTGGTTGAACACCCATTACCTGAAGTTAGCAAGTACACTTTCTAATCTTATTTACTTAAAGTGTTTCTTCATCTTAGTATCTTTTTTCTCATAACAAAATCATCAATTTCAGTATCTTCGATACTAAAAGGTTCCATAGGGAAATCATCGAAAAAACGAATTTTTTTTCATATACGCCACTACAACGTGTAAAATTGTAAAAATATCATTATATTTTCTACTTTTTCACATATGAAAGCCATATTTTAAATTAGTGGTCTCTCTTGTACGTCAGAAAAAAAACAAAGTAACAAAACAAATAAAAACTAATCCTTATTATTAGACTAAATCTTCAAATGCCACGGAAAAAATGACTTGCTTAAAATTAAAACTATTGTCGAAGACTCATAGACATAGAGTTTTATAAGAAGCAGTCACAGAAAATATTAGTGACTTTAAATAAATAATCCTTAATTTTGTTCTATAATTTTTTAATTTTTTAATTTCATTTTTTTAATTTTTTTGGTGAGGAGAAAAAATGGGGAAATCTTTTATAGACGTTGTACAGGACTCTCCTAGGGCGGGTCTAGGCATACCTGATAAAACCAAAAAACCCCTCTCTCGAAAGGATCGTTGGGAGAGAAGTAGCAGCTGTGCACACGTACCCCCGCCACCTCCACCCAAACGAACCCCGCGTCGGTCTCCAGGAAGTCCCCGATGCTCAAATTAGGGCTGCAAACAAGGATCCCAGCCCTCCTTGATGCATCCTGGTACCAAGCAGAGTTTTCGGACCATTTGTGTTGCTCACAAATGAGCAACACATCGGCCCTCCTCTCCCTGGCAGTCTGCATCAGAAGGTTCTGGACTTCCTTCCCTCTCCCGAGGTTGAGCTGCAGGAACTTCAATTTATGCGTCTCAACCTCCGTAGCTCCGCAAGAACCACTCCCTGAGGTATGGGCGACATCTTTTTCGCCCCTATCAGCACAAATCAGGCACCTAGGGGCATCCTTGCACTCTTTGGCCACGTGCGACGCGCCTCCACACCTCCAGCAGGCATCCTTCCTGCCTGGAAGCGTGCAGCCGCGAGACACATGGCCATATCCCTGGCACCTGAAACACCGGGCAACCTCGACATGCTCTCGGAAGCGGCAGTTCACCCAACCCACCCTTAGCCTACCGAGCCCGAGCAAGCTCCGGGCGTCCACTTCGGTTAAACGGACCACCGCAGTCTGCACACCGCCGAAGCACTTGTACAGCCTGCACTGGTCCCCGAGGTCTGGCTTGCCCAGCGCGATGCATAGCGCGGCAACAACAACCTCTTCTCTTGTGACGGTCTCATCGAGGTCCCTAACTTCCAGGGACCTCCTCGAGACCAAAGATTTACTTTCGGCCTTCTCCCCGACCGCCTGATCGAGCGCCTTCTCGAAGGTCGAGACGTCACCCCCCTTTTTAAGGACCAGGAAGATCTCCTCCATCCTGGTTCTCCGGGTGGAGAGGACCTCCGCTCCTGAATCCTGGGGGTTCACCCTGGCCTCCATGGATTTCAGGATCTCAGCGCAGGACTCACCATCCTTCGCCGATACCCTGACAGCACTTAAATATTTGAGATACGAAAAAAGTGATTAAATGCAAAATCGTTTGCTCCAATGAAGTCTATGAATTTTTTTCTTTCTCAGACATACAATAAATAACATACAACATGCAATAAACATTCAATACATAGTTAAAAGTAACTATGAACATGGATTTATTTTTGTATTCAATAAAGAATATTTTCATAACAAATAATAATGCACTTTGAATTGCCTGCTAATGATAACTCCACCCATAGAAATTCTGATGGTAAATCATGTTTGGTTGATTTTCTAACTTTCATTATTTACCGACGCGCAAAGTGCACCTTTAAAGTAACTCTAGGTCACGCGTTCAGAGGGCGCATTTATCAGCCCACTTTTGTGAAATTCTCTTATTCCATTACTTTAGCAATCTCCTAACTCATCTCTAGTGTTGAGCATAACCTACTGCAAATCCCCACATGTTTACATATATAGGAACCTATGTAAGTACGTATATAAGAACCTATGTAGGATTTCATATACAGTCTGTTCAACAAGAGCGAGTTCTCGATTTTTTGAAAACTATTAGAGATTTTAAAACTTTTTTCTGTTTTATGAAAGTACATTCAAAGGACTACGGGGCAATTACCAAGGCGATTCAGTAGCGCTCAAATCGTCCGAGAGAGCAGACGAGAGTCATAATGAGTGAAACGTTTTGAAGCGGCCTTCTTGTGTACCCATCCAAAGGGACCACTTATGTCCTATACAGCCGCTGCTAAATACATCAAAAAGTCGAAGTCGTTCGTGAAGAAGTGGGTTGAGCGTTATAAAGCCAATAAAACAGTCGACGATCTGCCTGAAAAAGGCAAATCGCGAGCAACAACGAGCAAGCAGGATAAAGCGATCATAAAGTTGTTCGAGCGTCTCCCCACTCTACGGTTACGAGAGACCAAGGCTATTCTAGCCGAAAAGAGAGTCAACATCAGTATAAACACCATTCAACAGCGTCTGGCTGAATCAAATATAAAATATCGTAGCACGAGGCAAAAACCCCTGCTTTCAGAAACCCATATGGAAAAACGAAAGGCATGGGCTGCTGAAAATCTCTACCGTGACTGGCCGAATGTCATTTTTTCTGATGAAGCGTCGTTCTGGGCATGGGTTTCCATAAAGTATGCCTGGTCTACCGTTGGCAGTAGATTACTTCAGCGAACTGTTAAACACCCCGTGAAGGTCCATGTTTGGGGATGCTTCTCACAGCGCGGTTTTGGGTGTTTAGAGCTCTTCACCGAGAACTTGAATGCTCAGAAAATGCTCCAAATATATGAATGTGGTCTTCTAAGGTGTGCTATAAAGATGTTGAAGCCGATACGGCCGATTGGATCTTACAAAAAGATAACGACCTGAAACGTCGAAGCCGTCTCTGCACCGCCTGGAAAACAGAAAATGGCATCACAACTTTGGACTGGCCATCACAGTCCCCCGATGCGAATCCAATCGAAAATGTCTGGAGTGCTTTAAAGAGGAAGCTTGCAGGAAAACGTGTGTTCACCCTGAAACAGTTCTCCAAAAAATCAGGAAGATATGGCAACAATTACCAACGGACTACGCTGAAAAATTAGTGGAAAGCATGCCGAAAAGATGCCAAGCCATTCTGGACAACAATGGGGACTTGATTATCTATTAGGTATTAGCGTCGTAGTCCTTCAAGAGTACTTTTATTTTAAAAAAAAAACGTTTTAAAATCTCTAATAGCTTTCGAAAAATCGAGGACTCACTCTTGTTGAACAGGCTGTAATATCCTATATATGTACGTATTCAGGAAACTATATGGGATCCCATATAGAGTAGATCTCTGAAGAGAAAAGAGGTCTGCAGCCACCCTCTTATGTAAAAGAGTATATTTATTTGTATGAAAATCATGAGTTTTTAAAGCAATTATAATAAAGTTAAGAGTTTCTTTATAACATTACTCGTATTTATTTTATACCTATACACTTCTATTATTAATAGACCAGCATACAAATTTCAAACTATGTTGCACACACTTTCTCAAATAATCAGTCTCAAAGAAAGTAGAATTTAAAAACAGTATCATTAAAGAAAAATCCGACTTAAGCAGAAAGAAACCAATCTGAATTGTGCATAAGACTAAAAATAATAAATTCTTTCGACTATGGCGATATAAAATTAAAATACAATTATACAAAGTATGTATATCAGCCCCCTGCATCTTAGCCAGAATGCACGTAATCCGCGAAACGAAAATGTCACAAGAATTGACCGTGGCCGCTAGGGACGCTGATTGTTCATGAGGCCTGAATTCATTTTAATGCATGGGAAAAATGCATAAAAATTAAATTTTTGGGGATAAAAACTACTTGATCCGATTTTTTTTTAAAACACATTAAACTAGAAAGTTTTAAATATTATTTAAAGCAATTTTTACTGATATAAAGGGTAATATGCTTGAAATTTGGGCAAAAATTGTCTTTGTAATTCTGGCTGGAAATTGAAATCAAAGTTCTGTTATCTTCGTTTTAACATTAATATTTACATTGTGATTATTAAATAAAAATACAATATTTATTTATATTATCAATATTATTGATATTATATCAGTCTTACATATTATAATAGAAAAATTGGCTATTGAAATTCCATCAAATTGAATTATAATACGGGTATTAATTATATCATCTTGATTTTGTTAGAAAAATTAGATTTTATTATAGGACATTTTGTATTTCATATTTTTAAACTTCCTAGTAATTGAAAAAATTACATTTTTATGAACAAAGCTTTCACATAAGGAATGAACGTACATTTGAAAAAGTAACAAATATAAAGACTTTATAAAATTCCTTTATAAGTATTTGAAAACACTAAGAACAAAGATGTTTGTAATAAATAATAATCAACATAATATACTATATTTCATAATAATATAATGGATATTTAGATCTCATATGCACATAATTTATTATGTGTATTTTATCTATAATTAGGGATGGGCGATCTCGATTCGATTCTACGGAGATCGATCTTTTTTACTCGATTAATCGGTTGGATTGATATTTTTTTTCGATCTTTACGAACGATTCTCCTTTCTTTTTTTCCTGTTTCCTATTTCTATGAACTGTTCCTATGAACTGTTTTTTAGTTTAAAAGTGAGATCAAGGGGTCGACCACGAGAATATCCTTAATGTGATATACAAAGTATATTAATATTATAAACTTTATAATAATACTTCATATTTATGCCAGAAATTTTATCATAAATAATACTTTAAGTGATATGCAAAGTTCAAAGTATATTAATATTATAAACTTTATAGTAATACTTCATATTTATGTCAGAAACTTTATCACTAATAATACGCATTGCTTTAGAAATTGTGCAATTTAAAAAAATAAAAAACGTTCCTGATTCGCAAATATAGTGTGTTTTTTAAGCCTAATTTCCTTTTTTTTTTATATAAACACTTTTTTATTTTGATAATTTAAATTCACAAAATGTGCATGTAACAATTATATCTCCAATTGTTATAAAACATTTCAAAAAAAGGTTATTTTACAGAAATTCATCATTTTCAGAAAAAGGTATCGATTTTTGAAGATCGATTCAAAAATCGATCTTTTTAACCGATTAATCGATCAAATATAATCAATAATTTCAGAATCAATTCTTTTTTTTTAAGATCGCCCATCCCTATCTATAATACCTTAAGTTCAGTCAGTCAGCTTTGTTGATTTTTTTATTCAAAGCGTTTTAAATTTAGTATAGATTAAATTTTAATAAGTTAAAGGCGCTCATGATAAATAAACCACAAAACAATGCACTTTTTCAGAGCATTACGTGTAGCCTGTTTTGCAACCTACAGCAACAAATTTCCGCATTTTCACTTAAATTTTTATATTACCGACTGTTAAAACCATTCCAATTTACCTAAAAAGCACACAAAAGCACTTCAAACACCAATTTTTCACAAAAAACGTTAAATTTCAATGTTCTATAATGCTAATCTGTATAAGGTCGGCCTCATGAACAGCCAGCGCCACGGTGGCCAACGGTCAACATCTGTGACATTTTCAACTCCAGAGATTCCGGGGGCTGATGTATATTGTGTGTGTGTGATGTCTGGTTAAAAGTTGCAAACTACATCCTGCGCTCATCGAATGTTCAATATCCGAATTGAGGCGCTTCGGATGTCGAATATTTGACATTCGACGGACGGCCGATCGAATCGAAAAAATCCGATCCGAAGAAGGGTGCTTCGGATGTCGAATATTCAACATTCGACTATACGGCCGATATAATCGAAAAAATCCGATCCGAAGAAGGGTGCTTCGGATGTCGAATATTCGACATTCGACTAAACGGCCGATCGAATCGAAAAAATCCGATCCGACAAATAAGGCGAATCGAATCGAATTTGCGACATTCGATCCGACAGAATGCACACGTCTAATCCCATATAGTTTCCTATGTCGAATCGTATACGTAAATTGGAGAACTTGATTCCCTTAGTGATTATAGTTTGTATGTGCGAAGTTTTCTCACCAGAGCGGCGCTGCACGCGGCACGCTCTGCAAAAGCATTATACTAATAGACAAATATTTTCAAAAAATTTAAATAATTAAGTTTCTGAACAATATATAATGAAAAACAGTTCCTAAAATGATTATAGGACATAAAATACACATTTTGCATAAATCAATTAATACAAAATAGAAAAAAGAACACATTAAACTTCGTAAAATATATACTGTGGATACGCATGAAGAATTCTTGAGACACTGAACAAAATTTTTTTTATGTTATCCCCGTATAACTGAAAATATATTTGAAAATAAATAAAAAGCTTAAGCTTCTAAATACAAGTATTTTCCATTTTTATTTTCCAGCTTCAAACGAATGAAATGAAAAATAATTATTTTGTTAAGCCCTGTGTTCAACATAAAAAACCATGTGAAGGGAAATATATACTCAATTAAAAATTTGTAAATGTAACAAAAAATATTCATTACTATAAAATTTGCTAGTACATATTTTCAACATATTTTACATTTTTAACATGTACAGATCGATGATGACTAGTTAAGTGTCGCAAATCTTGGCTGCTTTTTTTTTCAAGACGCTAAATTTTTTAATTCCAGCCATTTCCTGTCTTACGAATTGTCTCATTCTTATTTAAAATGAAATTAAATCACATATGCTAACATAACATACATACAAACTATATTCACTAAGAAACTGCCATTTTGTTTTTAGTTGGACAGGGCTGGTTTACAGACAGCTTTCACAGCTGACTACGTTCTGGGTATATCTATATACATACATGCTGTAGTGAAAAGTGCAGATGGCGCAGCGGTCGTGGTAATACAAACTGAAATAAACGCAGTCTTGATTCTAGTGTTGCTTTCTGACTAACACTTCTCCTAAATACATAGAACAATTGTTGAAAATTCTCAACGAGTCTGCGCCTTCCATCCTTGCGGATGGCCTCCTTTGCGCGAGCGATTTCCTGCGGGTTGGTTAAGGAGGTGAGCTCCTTACGGAGCTGAAAGGTCTCTTTCCTTTCCTCCGCCAATAAATCAATTGGCGGGACGCTCGCCAGGACCAGCACAGCACTCGTCGACACAGTTTGGTATGCTGAGACAATTCTCATCACCACACCTCTCTGTGCCGAGAACAGCTTCTTCGGGATAGCATGGTTGTTAAGGGCACTTGTCCAGATCGGAGCTGCATAAAGCAGCTTCGAATTTACCACGCTCGCCACCAGCCTTCTCTTAGCTTTCCTGGGTCCACCAATGTTGGGCATGAGCCGAGTCAGGGCGGCCCCACATTGGATGGCTTTGGCAGTCGCGATCTCCAGGTGTTCGCCGAAGCTAAGCCTTTGATCCAACTGCACTCCCAGGTGCTTAATGCTTTTTTTCCACTCGATTTCATGTTCCCCGAGAACGATCTTTGGATATTGGAAGGATCTCCTGTCTGTGACCAGCAAAGCCTCGGTATTTCGGTATATTTTCAGGGCTCTGCTATCTAACCAACGCTTTGTCCGCCACAGACTATCATTGATCCTCAGCTCAAAAATTCCGACGTTGTCAGCAGCGCACACGACAAGTGCGTGATCCGCGAAGCCGATGATGCTCGTTCCAGCATGTAGGTCGATGCGCAGGAAATCGTTGTACATGACGTTCCAAACGATGGACCCACCCGCGACCCTTGAGGGGCACCACATGTCATCTCTTCTTTGAGAGACCATCTGTCGCCCCCGTATATCACCCACCTGTCGATCAGATAGTCATCTATCATTCGCAACAGGTAGTCTGGAACCTTTTTCCGCACCATCGCCTCGATGCAGATGTTCCATCTGGCGGTATTGAACGCATTGCGTATGTCAATTCTGATCAACGCGCAGAATCCTTTACGCTTACTAGTTCCTCTTCTTGCTTCAATGGCGATGTCCACCACTGCCTGGATGGCGTCAACTGTGGACCTGCCTTTCCGAAAACCGAACTGGTTCTGCGAGAGACCATTTTCGCGGACCATGTGACCTTGTAGTCTTTGTAGGATCATTTCCTCCAGAAGTTTCCCCATCGTATCCAAGAGTCTATACGATGAGGCATCCCTCATAAGAATTTCTAGGAGGATCTCCGGGTACACCCCGATCAACTCTTTGAGGATCTCGTTCGGCAACCCGTCAATCCCCGGCGCTGTGTTTGCCTTGAGTCTTCCACCCGCTGTCTTTAGTTCTTCGTGAGTGAAGAGTTCTTCGCGCCGGACCACGCAGGAACTTCGGTCCTGTCTTTGGAACGGCTTTACATGCGGAAACAAGCTTCGTACGATTTACTTGACTCGATCGGCATTATCCAGGCCCGGGGTCTATCTTCTAGTCACCAGTCTCTTAGTAACTATTTTGAAGGCGAGACCCCATGGGTCCTTCTTGACTTTCCCGATCAAGTCTTTCCAGCACTGAAGTCGGCTTTTCTTTATGCCTAGCCTCAGAGCTGATTTTGCTCTTTTCCATGCTTCGCGCAGCAGAGGATCACCCTTTGGGCGGTTAAATCTCCGTCACGCTGTAAGGCATTTTCGACGCAGGACAGACAACTGGTCGTTCCACCAGTACATCGAGTCCCCGGTATGCCCGTGCCCGCGGCGAGGCATGGAGTGGTCGCATGCTGCGACCACTTTCCGCCTCGCCACCCGCACAGTGTCCTCCAACGACCCAGCAGACCTTGCCCAACCAAGCTCATCTATGAGCCTGGTTTCTTCAAGATGTTCGCGAAGCTTGTCTTTGCTGAGTCGTTTTGTGTTCCAGGAGGGGCTCCTTACCTTGCCGCCCCTTCCCGTATTCACTGGGTGACTGCGTTCCTGAATGCTAAACTCAATGCACTGGTGATCACTCAAGGTTATTACCTCGAGGACGCAACAGTCGCCTATCCTTGAGGCACGACGGGGCGCAGCAATCGTGAGGTCAATAATCGAACCCCAGCTCCTCGTCTGAACGTAAAGTCCCTGCCCCGATTCAATACAATCAGGTCATTCCTGGCGACCATCTCAATCAAGCAAAGTTGACTTGGCCGCAAAGACGGTGTGCACAAGCGTCAACAAGGTGTGATCGGCAGCCTGGGTGGCGTGCACTAATCAGAAATATTTTAAATATATTCTTCACGGCAGCCTGTAGAAGCGTACACCGTGGAAGGGAGTGTTGGGGATGGCAGCCTAGGCAGCGTGCACCATAGGAGGAAGAGAGACAGCCTGAGTAGCGTACATCTCTCTCTCTCTCTCTCTCTCTGGGAATTTATGAGACCGTCTCTACGCCGGGGCAGCGGACTAGAGAGCGAGTGGAGGCACACAAGAGGTTATGGTGGAGCCTTTTACAGCATACCCACGAAACAATGTTTATCTTCTGAAACCTGGGACAGCGTACCCAAGAAGATAAATCAATTAATTAATTATAGTTGCACTAGACCCTGGGTGGCGTGCCTAGTGTTCTCTTGTATAAAATAAAATTGGCTTTACCAGTCTTGTACCCCTCGGTGGCCCTTTGGCTGCTTCAGGTAGTGCTGGAGGGACATGTTTCCCGACTCGAGCTACCGCTGATGGTTGCGCAAGCTAGGTTATAGCCTCGCGGTTTCGAGTCTGCAGCTGGCAAGCTCGCGGCGCGAGCCTAGTGGTGACTGCTCGTGTCGCTGCCCCTGCAGACCTGCTACGCCACGGAGCGTGTGTATCGCTAGCACCCTGTATACTGGCGCAAGTAGACCGATGTGCCCGTCAACGAGAAAGTAAAATTCCAAGTTTAGAAAAAAAAAGGTTCTAGTCGTTCAAATCTATTTTGATCAAGTCTAAATGTCAACATAGCACGAAAACAGCCCTTCCGCATGCATTTCATCTCTTAAATACCGAAAATTGTGAACAAAACAAAAAACCGTACTAAACTCGATACCTACAATTTTAGAACTGGATATCGTAGCATTTAGAGCGAATTGATTACAACAAATTTTCATCCCTATACCTATCGGAGATTATTGTCGTCTTCAACCCCAAATGCCCAAAAATGTGAATAAAAAATTTAGAAAATCAAACTATCCTCGATACCTAAAATTTTAGGACTTGATATTGTAGGATTTAGTGCCAATTAATTAGGAAAAAATTTCTATCCCCATATCTAGCGGGGATGTTTGTCGTTTTCAACCACAAATGCCCAAAAATCTGAATAAAAAATTTGTACCTTCAAACTAAGCTCGGTACCTAAAGTTATGAAACTGTGAGACGGTCACATCAGCTGTGACACGCAATAACTAAGACCATAGGTACGACACCTACCAGACGGCATAGCAGGTACGCTGAGGCAGAAATTTGAAGAGTCTCCGCTAGGCTCGTTGCGTGAGCCTGTTCGCGGCGAACTCGAAACCGTCGGGCTATAACCACGCGCACTAGACCTCCCAAAGCACTTTCAATCGGGCACCAAAGTCCAAAGCTAAGACGTGTTCAAGGAAGGAACTAAGGGGTCACCTAAGAAGACGGGATTGGTAATTATATTGTGGAGTGATTCTGGACACGCTGCCTCAGGCTCTAGATCAACCATTAATTTTTTGATTAATTAATCTGGACACGCTGCACCAGGCTCTAGAAAGATTTTTCTCTACACACTTCTCTCTGGGTACGCTGCCGCAGGCTATAGAGGAAGTTTACGCCACTAGGTACGCTGCTACAGACTCTAGTGGGTGTGTTGCACCCATCAAATCACGGTTTCCCTGGTAATTCCTCTCTGGGTACGCTGCACCAGGCTCCAGAGAAGACTGACATCAAAACTGAGCACGCTGCTACCAGCTCCAGTAGTTAGAATGATATTCATTATCGCGACGTCAGCGCCACCTATAGATATGTATTATTGAATAATTTTGTTCATGTGTTTCCTTACTAACGGCAGGAAAGTGTTAGTCACCGAGCAGCGCAGGTGGTCAGAATTGTATTTAGTTTTAATCTGCATTACCGCGACATCAGTGCCATCTGTGTATTTAAGAATAATTATTTCGAGACTTTCTCTACTGGTTATGAGGAGATATTAGTTACCGAGCTATGCAAGTGATCAGAATTGTATTTATTTTTAATCTGCTTTACCGCGACATCAGCGCTATCTGTGTATTAAATAATAATTATTTCGAGAATTTCTTTACTGATTATAAGGAGATATTAGTCACCAAGCAACACAAGTTGTCGGAATTAAATTTAATTTCTGTCTGATTAATTGCAGGTTTTTGGTATATTTATTTTGGGAACCTACTTTCCCAAGTCAGCCAGAAATAACTAGTCACTGTTTTAACGGTTGAAAATAAGCTCTTTATTCAACAACAATTGGTCTATGACAGACTAGACATTGCGTCACGTCGTGGGAACGACCAGTGTGCTCAGATTGCAAACCGGGGTACCTACAAACACGAATGCACGCCGTATCCGTGTGAAGCGAGTAGGCAGAGATGACGCGACGCGCTGCTTTTGATCTATACTCGTCGCTCTCGCACGCGATAACGACTCCTACTACTTCTCCTGATTCTCCTCGCCCCGTCGTCTCTTCCTACTCGCTTCACACGGATACGGCGTGCAATCGTTCTGTAGTAACCCCAGTTTGCAATCTGAGCACACTGGGAACGACCCGCTTCCAGCTGGCGCTAAAGCATAGCCGCCGTTGGGGCATAGACTATGAAGAGAGTTCAAGATGGCGAAGTCGCAAGTCAAAATAACGAATGAGTGAGAACGGTCGGTATAATTAATTTGTTGCGCAAAAAATTAAAACGGAATAACAGATATTTGAATGCGTTGCGTTCAAAATACATTTGTTCGTAGATAGGTTGGTAATCATTTTTTACATAAGTTTGCGGAAACATGATTTTGATTTAAAAATTTAGATACATTACTTGATGACAGCTGTGCGGTTTAAACAATACTTTTTATTGACGTAGAGTTACGAATTAATGTACTGGCAATAATCATTAAGTGAGAGATCACATTGAAAAGGACGGCGACAAAGCAATTAAGAAACTTGTCAAGTTTCAGACATGGTTATTAAATCCGGTGCATTACTGTAGTGCCATCGAATGACAAGAGGCGATCGTTACAAATATTATCGTAGTACATTTAGAAAATGTGACGTTGATATTCGCCAACATGAATCACGAAGGATGACAGCCAGGACCCAAATCAGGAGACGAGAACAGGGAGAGCAGTGCCGAGGATTACAGACGTTTAATCCGACCTAGAGTTCCCTTGAGGTCCCCCAACAGGAGGCTAACGGCATCGTTCGAAATTGAAGTTAGGCGGTGCTTACATTTTATTTGGAAAAAGTAACTCTTTTTCGACTATAAGTTTTTGGCTTATCTCCTGTATTCAAAGAATGGTTTCTGCTGTTGGCAGGCAACTCGAGGTGATTGATGTCGTCGCGCATAAAATAAGCACCCTAGCGAACTGGCTGAACGGTAGCTTTACGCTGTATCCGTAAAGCTATCGTAAAGCTATCGTAAACTAGCATTATATCTCATGAATGAGGCTAAATAAACATTCAAAATGTTTTCATCCTTATTCCACGTTGAAAATAACGTTAACTGGTAATTGAAATATGCAATAATTTTATTTATTTACGCTAAAAATTAAAAAAACATACCTGTCATTGAAGGCAGTGCAGTTGTTCACCTTTTGTGGAACTTCTCCGTTAAAGTTGACCATTGGTTGGAGTGAGACACAACTATAATTTCATCTCACTCTAACAAATATTCAATCCTGACGGTGAAGACATGGAAAGTGATGAACCACTGCACTGCCTTGAATGACAGGTATTATGTTTTTTTCAATTTTTAGCGTAAATAAATAAAATTATTGCATATTTCAATTACCAGTTAACGTTATTTTCAACGTAGATTAAGGATAAAAACATTTTGAATGTTCATTTTGCCTCATTCATGAGTTATAATCCTACTTTACGATTACTTTAACTCTATCCGAAATACGATTCAATATTTTGTGTAGACCTGTATAAGGGCGTTCTAAAGCTTTTCTGGCGTGATCGCGAAGAGAAACATGAGAAAAGCTGTTTAAATATTTAAAAACGAAGACTCTGCGTTTGTACTTATGTGCAACAGGAACTGGCTTGACGAGGCGCATATGTTCGCGAAATTCCGTTTACGGATAACACGATCCGTAACTTTGGCGCTCGGATGAGCTGGACTGTGGAAAAGATTAAATACTCGTTTCCTGAGTGGAGATGGAATTACGGGACGAAGTGTTTCGTCGGCAAGGTCACAGTAAACCGAAGAATGTTCAGGTCCCCATTGGATCTTACGGATAGTTAGCGACCATTTAGGATCGGTGATATGTGATTTGAGCTCATCGTCATTAGTCTGAGCTTACGCGAGTTCCAACAAGCACGCGCACACTGTCAACCCGAGGGAGTGAATCAGCAACAATGTTGCCACTACCTGGTTGAAATTTGATATCGGTAGTAAATTGAGAAATGAACGCGATTTGGCGATGTTGAAGTTGATGGATTTTTTCGGTTTTTTGAGAAAACACGTAAATTAGCGGCTTATCGTCGGTGACGATGGTAAATACTTGCCCCTCGAAGAAGTACCTCAAATGGCGTACAGCCCCGTAAATGGCACTGAGTTCACGATCATAAGCTCTGTAAGCTTGTTGTGCTGGAGAAAATTTACGCGAGAAAAACGCCAAAGGCTTCCATGCATTGTCGAGCCACTATTCGGGGGACGCACCCATGCCAAAATTGGAGGCGTCGCTGATTAAGCGCGTTGGGGCGTCGCGGGCCCGATGAAATAATAAAGTTGCGTTGGCCAAATCAGATTTTACCCGCTCAAAATCGGATTCGTCTTCGGAATCCCACGGAATCAAACGCTTGTCGTTCTTGCAAAAATTACTCATAAATTTCTGAAGAGGCGCCTGAACATCAGCGGCATGCCTGAGATTTCCACAGTAAAAGTTCACCATGCTGAAAAATCGGCGCAGTTCAACGATTGTCTTAGGCCTTGCAAAGTTAGTGATAGCCCGCACCTTGTCAAGAGTTGGAAAGGAACCTTGATGATTTAATTTATAGCCCAGAAACTCGAGTTCGGATTTACCGAATCCACACTTCCTAAGGTTTATGCGCAACGAGAATTCCTTTAAGCGTTGGAAAACAATTCGGAGATTACTTCCATGCTCCTCCTTAATAGAGGAAGCAATGAGAATGTCATCAATATACGCGAATACAAAATTGAGATCACCCAGAACGCGATAGATATTTCTCTGGAACGACTGACCAGCATTTCTTAGGCCAAAGGTCATAACGGTACATTCGAAAAGGCCGAATTGGTTTATGACCGCTGTTTTTGGAATATCGTTCGAAGCGATAGGGATCTGGTGATATTCTATGTGAAGATCTAGCTTGGTGCATACTCGCTTATTTCGCAACATTGATGAGAAGTCATGAAAGTGAGGTACGGGGTATCTATCGGGTATAGTTATTGCATTTAAACGACGGAAATCGCCGCAGACGCGCCATTCACCGCTTTTCTTTTTAACCATATGGATAGGTGTTGCCCGCGGACTACTGGAGGGACGGCAAATACCGTCCTCCACCATCTGATGAAGAATTGCCTTCGCCGTTGCCAGTTTTTCTGGAGACAGGCGTCTAGCGCGCTCAAAAACTGGTGGACCATTGGTCAAGATATGGTGTTGGACATCGACATCGAGAGGAACAGCTCTCTGTGACATGGAAGTGAGCTCTTGAAAGGATGCCAAAACGTTGGAGAAGGCGTGATTGTGGTTGACCAGACTGAGACCGCAAACCAAGGCTGGTTTGAGAAAAACGTAAACGCTTGGACCGGTTGTAGTGTCAGGCAAACGTGACTCGTGTAAAAATGGTAGAAAATGGTAGTGTGCCAGCAGATATGCTCCCAGAATAGGATGAGGAACCGCTGCGACACAAAATCTCCATTTGATTGGGCGGCGCAGATTGAGATTAAGTGTAATAGTTCGCTCACCGAAGGTGGAAACGTGTGAATCATTTGCCGCGTATAAGACCAGATTGTTAGGATTCTGTTTAAGCACCCTGGCGTCAGCAGGAAGCAGAGATATGTCCGAGCCGGTGTCGACCAAATAAATCAAGCCCGACGATATGTCCCGAATGTAGAGACGCTTAGAATCGGAAGGGCCTATATCGATGGTCTCCGTTCGAATATGCGTAGCCAGTTTTCCGAGGTTGGAAGGATTTTCCAAGAGCACGGCTTGGTGCATTTTATAGCACTTTTACCAAAACGTTGATGAAATTTTTATTTTATCTGGAGAGATTGGTCTCCCCCGAGGACTGCCCGCCGTCAGCCATTTTCGTATAGCTATTGTTGAATGAGAAATGCCAGAGAAATATGCAAGTCGACCGAAATACCAACGTTAAAGCGTTATAAAATATTAAAATTCTGATCTTTGAATAACAAAATCAATAATTTTTATAAAAAAGAACTTTGAACTTTGAATTCCTTGTTGTGAATTATTATATTCACTTGAAAACGTCAGTTGTTAAACTGCAACGACATCGAGCATCCAGAGTAAGCTGCGAAAAAAGTTAAAAGAAAAATAAGTGCTTAGTAACAGAATAATACCGTTATATTATAATACCGCTAAATAAAATAGATTCTTCAACACAAAAATGCGAAAGTCCAGATTCCAGCCTTCTGTACGAAAAAGCGATGAGACGATCCAGTTTCAATTAGAATAAAATATCGCTTACTTATTTAATATCTACATATATATTTTACTTTATTACTTTATAGAAATCGCACTATTGAATTCGCAAAATAATCTTACCTAATTTCAATATATTACCTCAGGCAGACATTGGCGCGATTTTGGGTAACCAGTGAGGGCATTGAAACTAATAAAAATATTTGTGTCTGTCTCGCTCCTAAACAGTGGGTCAAGGCCGTTCATGAAATAATGACAGGTGGATTTACTTTCCTATGTTAATATTCGTGTCTTCTCTTCTCCTCTAATACCTGGATGCATGGAAATGCAAAAGGAAATTTTTCTTAGGAACTGATAGGGACAAAAATATGAGGAAAAGCTCTTTTTAACGTGGAGAGAAGCTCGCACCATGCCAACTAGATAATGTGCCAAAATATTAATTATTCAATAAAAACTTAATTTTCCCAATAAACTTCTTTTAACTATTCTTATTGGCTCCCCACCTGGTGATTAAAACAAATTGGAAATGGTCACATTAGCCCTTCTTTTTCTAAATTCAGATAGGTAGGGATTGATAGGGACAAATCGTAAATCAACCGAGGTGACGAGGGAAGTCATGAATCAAAGAAAATCACTGCACCAGGAACACCTACTTCTAGAAAACCCTGGAGACCGAAGAGAAAATCGTAAGTCATAGTTTTTTTTTTAATTCTTGAGGGGGAAAATCCGTTGAAACGCTCCACATTCATGTACGTCCCTTTGAGATTTTTGAAATCTGACGTGTGCTCGAAAGATAAAAACGAATCAAAAGAAATTACAAGTTCAAAACTAGGGAAAATGTTGTGAGACTAACCTTTCGAAGGTAAAATCTCAGAAAATAAATTGAATATTTAATATTTAACAAGTTTGAAACATTTGAAACTCACATTAGTAGTATCGAAATTAAATATTTAATAGCAAAAAATATACAGCAAAACCCCGTTTATCGCAACACCTTCCAATCAAATGCCTCCCGTTTATCGCAAAAACGAAGGGGTTCCCACTTCTTCGCCACCAGCTTGAACAACTGATTATCAGCACATGCGCCTAAACGAATAGTTTCACGCGCTTTCGCTGTTTTATCATTGTTTCAGTCGTGTTCCAATAACTTCGAATGCGTTTTTTTATTGTCATTATATGTGCAATTATAAATGAGTGAAAACGTGGAACCGAACGATGGTACGTAAACGACTAGTACACTGAGAAAACTGGAGTGTCAAAATGTAGATAGTCAGTCTGAACTTCTAGATAGTACAACACTCTCTCCGAAATTTTTTCTTTTTGGTCAGGGATACACTCATTTGATATTATGCTTAACTGTTACCAGAGTGTCAGAATCACTATAAAGAGTGTCGACTAGGTGAAATACGCGCCAAAATTGTAATGTCACGTGGGTTCGCCTATTTTTCCTCCAATATCACCAGCGTGGACTCTAACCTCATTGCCGGTTTCACGTCCTTTACGTGTTAAAGTGTCACGAGGGTTATTTTTGCCAACTAATTGGTGAGTACCTATTTCACTTGCTATAATAACATAATAATTGTGAAAGCTTAAATGTAATAGTTTTGAGGTTAGCCATAGAAGTAGATTATAGTCTATTTTTCCCTCTTCGATAATCTATTTTTCTCTCTGTGATGATCAACTTTTCCCTCTAAAGTATTCAAGTTGACCATCTTATTTTCACAATTCACAGGTAATAAGTTACACTATCTAGAAGGCTTTCCTATAGTTTAACCTCAAATATAGTCTGCTTCACCCTCCAAATGTTTAGGTTGACACTCCAGTTTTTTCAGTGTACAAGCAATACATTTTAATTACTTTAAAGTTTACATATTTCTCTCATAATTTTCGAATGCATGATTCAATTCTTTTCAGTAGAAATATTCCCGCATTTTGTAAAACAATTGATTCGCAATTGGTAAAGCGATTGCTGTACTAAGCACAATTCATGCTATAATTTGTCATAATAATATACATTGAAATGTGAAAAATTTATATATTTTTCTGTTACATATAAAACACAAATATGTAGCAATATATACATAAACGATAGTTTAGAAAGAACTGCTAAATGAAGAATTTCAAAAACATTTATGCATTTCATGAGAAAAAAAATGTACCTCTCAAAATATGTACGGATTCCAAAGACGCTTTAAAAAATGTAATGAAATCCTTTTAATAAATTAATGGCTACAAATAATTTCATATTTACCTAATATAAGAAAATTCATATAAATATATGCATCACAAATTTAAAAGTGAGGGGTATTCCCGCCTATCCTTAAGAATCACGTGACCACTCCTTCTACTAATAAGAGGGGGAAAAAATGGTAAAGTTTGTTGCGATAAACGGGAGAGACAAGTTGCAATAAACGGGAGTTGCGATAAACGGGTGTTGCGATAAACGGGGTTTTACTGTAAAACGTTTCAACTAGCGCCCGAACAGGGACATGAAGGTTAATTTCGCAGAGAGTGTTTTCGGCATTGAAAATGAAATATTCGATGTTTGATGTTTTCGTTAAATTGTGGTCCGTCAAAATTTAAATAATATCATCTTTGCACGTGGCAACAAGCAAAAGCCTTGAACTTGATAATTAAAAATAATGTCAAATCGAAGCTATCGACGTAATAATTTCCTAGTGAACAATTTTAATTTCCTAGTCCACGCGTGCGATAGCAAAATAAAGCACGAGGTTGCTGAACTCTAAGTGCTCAGGTGAAGGTACACTGTCAAAACACGGCTCGAAGTTCGGTAACACGGCTCAGCTGACTTTGACATTTAGCAGCATGACTCGTGCATAAGGGATACGGAATTTGTATGTCTGTCTCCTTAATAATGAAGACAGAAAATAAATTGAAGGAAAATAAAGTCTGATGTTATTAAATTAAATTAAAGGCGAATCGATACTATTACCAGGCAATAAGATGGAATAATATTTGATTTATCAATTTGGAATGAAACTAAGGCCATGAAATATAAATACTTTTTTTGTTATGCATAATAACAGAATAATAGGGTGTGAGAAAACATTCTCTGTTAAAAACATTTAGTACTCAGCAATTAAAAAATTCAAAGGTTTAATGTTTTTTATAATTTAATAAAATTAGTAATATTGTATAGGTGAAGGAAAATACTTAGTAAATTCGAAATATATTTATCATTAATTTAATCACTACTCAATAAAAAGATATTGAAATTGATAATTTTACTGAAGCATATGCACTTGTGTATTGAATTTCGAATGGAGTTCTTTTTTTTGGATACAATTTTAAACAATCAAAAATATTGATGTAAGTCACTAAGAGGGATTTTTTCTTTTGGTAGTAAAATTCAACTAAAAAAAGAGGTTTCTAATGGCGTTTATCTTATTCAAACGAAAAGAATAATGAAAAAGAGAATAAGGAAAATCAACCTGTCCTCGACAATTTTTTTTTCAAGATAGAAACATTTTATTTTGATTATCGAATTATTTTTTATTCTGATTGTCAAGTCATTATTCATTAAGATTTAAGAGTTGAGAGATTATAATTTGATAGTTATTTAAGTTGTCAATATAATGTTAGGAAAATTAGAATAGGCTAAATATTATTTTTGGAACTGGCTAATGCTTGGCAATAATAATTGCTGACCAGAGTAGGCAACGTTTATTTTTAGGTTTAAATTAAAAGCGTTAGTAAATATCTTAGTACCACTGTTTTTCTAGTTACATTTTATTTAAATTATTATTTAATGAACAATAAGATGGCGAACTCTGATAATCAGCTTAAAAGTTCCTTGAAACAATCACAATCCATGATGGCTAATAGTTTCAACATGGACGAGTTGTCGAGGAACACTACCCAGTTGCTAGCTGGTAATTATGAGGGTTCCGATAGCCGAAATGTGGCGCTAGACTTATCATTGAATGAAAATAATGTTACACGCGAATCCGTTGATAATGAGTCATGTTGTTCATTCCTACACGTTGAAGAAATAATAGACTCTGAAGAAGAAGACATTGCCGATCTCGATCAAATGTTTTTAAAGCTCAAATCTATCGGCGTTAAAATAAAAAGCGTTGCGAATAATCAAGCTAAAGTTATAAACGCGGTTAAGAAAAATTCAAAAAAAAATATGTGGTTTCAAACGAAACACGGCGAGACAATTCAACGAATTCACTGATTTGATTGTGGACAGGATGGATAGCTGCGACCAAATGCGTAAAGCGAAATGCGAATATAAGAATCTAGAATTAGAACAAAATTTTAGAAAAGTTAAGGCTAAAATAAATACATTGGGTGAGGCTTCTGAAGAACTTCACTGTTTAAGTGGTGATCTTATTGCGAAGAAAATGGTACATGAAAAGAGAATTAAGCATCTGGAAGACCACCAGTTTGTTTTAGAAAATAAACTACAGTAAAACCTGGGTAGTTCTTCGGCAGTCTCACCTTGGATAAACAAATATCCAATGCCGAGATTCTCTGGACATAAGGGCGAAAGGCCCATGCGATTTTTAAAAGACTTCGAATGCTACATTAGTGCAACTGACATGAATACTGATGATTTTAATTACGTCATTTTTGCATGCCTAGAGGGCATTGCTAGAGAGTGTTGGGAATTAGTTTCTTCAGAGCAAGAAAATACTATCTTTTTCAGAGAAAAATTCATAAAAAAATACTGGAACGAGAATATATGCTTTCAGATTAGCTCCGAATTGCAGTTTGGGAAATACATTCCAAATAGTAATCTATCGCGAGTAGAATATGCAATTAAGATGATAAATAATGCTAAAGATCTAATTCCACCACCCTCAGAGGCAGAAATCGTGGTTGAACTATGTAGGCATTATAATGATGATATACGTACCGCCATGATTATTAGAAATACAAAAACATACGATAATTTAATTGAATTGCTTGACGCAATCGATCAAGCAGGGCCATCGAATTTAAATGGTAAATCCTAATAATCATGGAATAACACCAAACAATGTTCAACGAAATGTAAATTATGATCGTGGATCCGGTTTCAGTCCAAACGGATATAGAAGTTATCCAACTTCTTTTGCCGGCAATAACTCTCAATTCGATAGGCGTGACTTAAATCTTCCAGTCCATCTTGGCGCAAACCGGGCCCACGATAATAATGCGCGGGATATAAAAGAAAGAAATAAAAAATAAAATAGCGGGCCGCAGCGGGGAATCTCTGGAAACGAGAATGATGGAATAAGAAAAGTGCGTATGGTTGCTAACGCGCCACGCACAACGCAAGGGCGTAGCGATGAAAATTCAAATATGTTAAGTGATAGCAAACCAGGGATTTCAAATATTGTCAATAATGTCGACGTATTAGATAACCAGGTAAACTAGGTAGCCCTGGGAAGTTAAATATCAATGTATTAGAGGCAAACCCAGGGTCGAATAACGTGAAAAGACCTCTAGAATTAAATTTTAGGGAGGATTTACTCGGGTCAGAAGATATTAAAATTGTTGATAATGTTGACAAGTGCCCAAATATTAATGTTAAAATTCAAGGAATTGAAACTGAAGCACTTATCGACACTGGCAGCGAAATAACCTGCATATCCGAAAACTTTTTTGAAAATAATAAAAATAAATTTAAGAATTGCGAGATATTGCCAATTGTTGGCGCGAGCGTGGTTGGCGCCACGGGCGTAAAACCTGTGATATTAAAGCATCAATTGTATGCAGATATAAAAATAAATGGGGAAATCTTTTCTTGCGTATTTATAATCATACCAAAATTCAATAAAAATTGTATTCTGGGTTACGATTTTCTAAAAAAGTTCAAAAGAAAGATTGATATAGGAGGAAATTATATTGTACTACGAGATAACGCGAAACAAATAAAAATTGAATTTTTGAAAGAAGAAGAGAAACACATCAGGCTTAAGAACATCAACAATATTCGAATACTATTGTTACGTCAGAAACGTAACACTTCTCTAAAATGAATAAGCACCATGGAAATGGAAATTGAATTGTATTTTTGAAGTACCCTTGTAATTTTACCCTGCGTTGTAACTAGCTTGATGATTAAATGAGTCCACTAGAGCGAATGTGGTAACTTGAGTCTTCGTTGTAATCTTTGAGATAAATGTTGTCAGATGGGAAATTCGTAGTCCAGCCCGATTGATATAGTTGATTCTTTGATCCCGGTTTCAAAGAGAATTTGGAAGGCGATTCCCCTTCACTTTTTACAGTCGTTGAACTCAGCGTCGAATTAGAATTGGTTTGTGTAGCGGTGAAATCTGATTAGGCTGGACTAGACTGGACTGAACTCGCTGTGTAGAGATGATTAAACTGGACTGGATTCGCGTTGGTTACATTGTAGAAATCGGATTTTGACTAATTAACTGAACTGAACTCTATTGGAACTTTCGCTTTTTATAGGCCTTTGAAAGGTCACCTATGCTGGGAGTAAATAATCAATCAATAAGTCCCGGGACTGACACATAGATGGCGTTGCCAACAAAAGTTCTGTATGATTTTTCATGAGTACCAACCTTCAAAAGATACCAGTCAAAATTTCATGACATTCTGATGTTTGGTCCACGAGTTACAGTGATTTAAGTGACGCTAATCTTGATATTCTCTAAACAATTGATTCGAAACAATTTCGTGTGTTGATTTACTATTGCTGTTTGGAGTTGTTTCACCGAAATAAACCGAATTTTTTGCGTCAGTATGTGACAATGGACGAAACCTGGATCCATCGCTACACTCCGGAGTCAAAGCTGCGTCAGCCGAGTGGACTGCAGTCGGTGAGAAGTGTCCAAAGCGGCCAAAAAAGCAAATATGGGCCGGTAAGGTTGTGGCCTCAGTATTTTGGGATGCTCATGGAGTTTTGTTCATCGACTACCTTGAAAAAGGTAAGACGATCAACAGCGAACGTTACATTGGCCAATTGATGCGTTTGAAGAACGAAATCGGTGAGAAACGGCTCCAAATGAAGAAGAAAAAAGTGCTCTTTCACCAAGACAATGCGCCGTGTCACAGGTCGCTCGCTACCATGGCGAAATTGAATGAATTGAGCTCCGAATTGCTTCCGCACCCACCATATTCACCGGATCTGGCCCCCAGCGACTACTACCTGTTTGAAGACCTCAAAAAAATGCTCCAAGGAAAGAGATTCTACTCCAACGAGGAAGTCATCACCGAAACGAACGCTTATTTCAAGGCCAGAGATAAATCGTTCTACAAGAAAGGTATTGAAATGTTGGAGAAGCGCTAGACTGAGTGTGTTGCTTTTGAAGGAGACTATGTTGATGAATAAATTCGAGTTTTACCAAAAAAATGTGTTTTTCCTAGTTAGTCCCTGGACTTATTGATCCACGTGTTATAAAAATGTTTTAAAACTATTTTTTTCGAAATAAATATTCTATATTTGTATTTTATATAAGAGAAATCGTAAAGTGTAATTTCGTATGCACATTTAAATGTAATTTTGGTTTTTTTGAATACTGAAACCTTTTATTTACAGTTTTATAATGAAATTCATATTTGAATAATATTACGTATTTCAAATAGATTTCTGACTATTTTATTTGAATGAAATTTTTTTCAATGATGCCTTATACCAGAGAAGAAACTCTACTGTATAATTTCGAGTGTATAATACAATGTATAATAGTGTATACTCCAATATCATATTTTATCATTCCTTAATATATAATATTCTCTACATAATTTTGTAATTGAATTATTTGATTTGCATAGCTAAAAAATATTGAAATTGATATTTTGTTTTGAAACTTTGAAAATTTATTGAGTTTAAATTTCAATAGAAAATCATTTTTTAAGTCTTTAAATTATCCTAAAATTCAAAATAAAATGTTTAGATATTCATTTTAGGTGAATGTTTTTAAAAATAAAGGGTTTCCCAATAAGGGTGATATGTTTTGAAATTGAAAAAAAACACTGAATATTCATTCGGAATTGATCAAAATCTTTTTTATTATATTGGATATTCTATGCCATTTATGATTTAAACAATATGTCGGCCAAATGTCCCCCGAGACACTTCTTGCAAACCCGAATTCGTTCAAGCCAATTTTCGATGACTTTGTAGAGCATTTCTGGTGGTATGGCTGCTATAGCGGCTC
The DNA here is from genome assembly GCA_030998225.1 of Diplolepis rosae. NCBI lineage: Eukaryota > Metazoa > Arthropoda > Insecta > Hymenoptera > Diplolepididae > Diplolepis > Diplolepis rosae. The sequence continues at coordinate 1,923,209 of JAPYXD010000700.1, forward strand.
GGATATTGGTTTCAAGCTCTCCAATTGTACGCATACGATTTTTAGGCTTAGTATCCAATAGAGTAAATTCACTCTCCAACTTATCGATTATTCGACGAATTGAGAGCGCGGATGGAGCAGAATGACGACCATATTTTGCACGATATGCTCTTTGAACACCGACAAAACTTCTCGAATTTTGATAAAATAATTGGACAATTTCCAAACGTTGTGGAAGCGTGAAACTACTCATGATTAAATGGCAAACCTTACTGATGACAACTGACAGCAGATAGTCAAAAATTTCAGTTCAAATGAGCCCGATAGGGACATTCAAAATCATATCACCCCTATTGGGAAACCCTGTATCAAAGAAAGAAAGGTAATATCTTAAATGATCATGGTAAAGTTCACGAACCGGCAACGTTTGAAAATTATTAAAAATTACTACCGAAATTCTGAGTCGGTGGTCACAACTTTAAGAGCGCTTACTCCAATTTTCGGCCATAATAATCGTCCCACCCGACAGTCTGTGCGTGCTATAGTCGATAAATTCGAGACCAAATTTACACTATTGGACGTTCCGGTGCCAAAAAGACTTCGTATTGCTCGAAGCGACGAAATAATCGCAGCCGTAAGTGCATCGATTCAAAATGAGCCAAATTAGTCGATTCCACGTCGTTCTCAAGAATTGGGCATCGCTCAAACGACACTGTGGCGTATTATGCGAAAAGATCTTGGCCTACATGCTTCTAAGATTAAATTGACTCAAAAACTAAAGCCACTTGATCATTTGAAACGCCGAAACTTCTCCAATTGGGCTCTGGCAAAGCTTGAAGAAAATGAAGAATTTCATTGAAACATCATCTTCAGCGATGAAGCTCATTTCTGACTCAATGGCTTTGTTAATAAGCAAAATATGCGTTATTGGTCAGCAACAAACCCAAATGTGCTTCTTGAGACACCGTTGCATCCGCAAAAAGTGGCTGTTTGGTGCGGTTTTCATGCTGGAGGTGTGATTGGGCCGTATTTTTTCGTGGATGAAAACGACCGTCATGTTACCGTCAATGGAGAGCGCTATCGTGCTATGTTGGAAGATTATTTGTGGCCAGAATTGGATGAACTTGAAATCACCGATATGTGGTTTCAAGAAGACGGTGCCACTAGCCACACAGCACGCGTCACAATCGATTTATTGAAAGGCAAATTCGGTGAACGTGTAATCTCGAGAAATGGTCCGGTCGAATGGCCGCCTCGTTCATGCGATCTAACGCCATTGGATTTCTTTTTATAGGGCCATATCAAGTCACTGGTCTATGCCAACAAGCCAGCAACTTTAGACGACCTCAAAGACAACATCCAACGCGAAATTGCCAACGTTCCGGTCGGAATGTGTGCCAGAGTAGTGGAAAATTGGGTCCAAAGAATCGACCACTGTAAACGGGCTCGTGGTGGTCATATGACCGATATCGAATTTCATTCATAAAATGTAATGCTTGCACTACACCCACAATAAATTGGAACTCAATATCTCAAATATTTCATATTCATATTGCCACTTCGACACGAAGTAGAGAGAAACATATTTCTCGATTTTGGCTCAACAGCCGACAGCGTGAAATTGAAGCGAGGTAGTGGGGATACACCGTCACGGCGTGCTTGATTGTGTGTGCTTCCACATGGGAGCGTGGTGGGGGCCGCCAGCTCCCACGTTCTGGGATCACTGCTCTAGGATCAAAGAAAATCTAGAATCAAAAAGTTCGTTAAAAACAAAAATAAACGTGTTATATATTGTATGTCAATTTATGTACTTTTAATAATTATCTTGTCCGGAGACTCGATCATGCATTTTCGGCCACTCACGCAATCACATTTGACTTGTCCGGGGACTGGCACACGTGTATCAATCATCATAATTCTTTTATATTATCAAAATTGATGACTCAACACCATTATCAAGTATATTTTTGTGGAGAAAATGATATCCCTAATATTTCTACTATGATAAATGAACAATAGATAGCAATTTCATGGAAAGGTTTATTATTTTTTCCGCTCTGATGTCTTAACTGTCCGAGGACTGGTGCATTTACCTTATAGTAGCGTTTTGTAAAAAAATCAAAAATTTATAACTATTTTTTCAAGTTCACTTCCTCAAATAGGTACACTAGTCCAGTCAAATTAGCATTTTGACGGGAAATAAATCCTACAGCTACCAAAAAAATCAGAGACATTCTCGCGGGTGTTCGAAACAATCCGAGTACAAATTGGACAGCGATTTTTGTACGCTTCGATACAAGGGGGAGGGTCTAAGTTAAAAATTCGTGTTTTTTTTCATTTACGCGTGGATTGATGAAAACGAGTGCTTCGGAGAGAAAAATTTTTCAAACAAAAGTTGTAGAGCGGACAATTTCCCATAGGAATGTTCAAACGTCATTAAGCCAAATTAATTTTTTCATTAGTTATTCAATTTTTATCTAAGAAATCACATAAAAGTTTAACTAGTCATAGGTTGTTAAAAAATACAACTCGAGTTTTCTCGTTCATTGGAATATATAGTATTTTAGAAGTGCTATAATTGTCTCTTTTACCAATTTTCTCTATCTGGCACCATTCCCGAGTTATTAATTTTGTAACTAAGAAGAAGGCTTTTTGTAAAATGCCAGTAACTTTTCGATCAGGGTCGGCGAAAAATTAAGCGCAGTCAGGATCTCTTCTAAGGGGTACATTTTATCATAAATAATTGATTTTTTCATTTGTTTATAAAAATTCACTGTTTTATTGCATTTTGCAGCTAACACCGGTTGTTTAATTGCTTCTAAATCAGCAACAAAACATCAGACGAATTTTCTACTTGTTGCAATGGAAAGCTGGAATGTTTTACAAAATTTTAATTATTATTGGAGCTGTAGGATTTATTTCCCAAAACGGGCCAAAAATCGGCTAATTTGACTGGACTACACATACACATGTACGCTGTCACTTTGTGCGCCAAAAATACATTACTACATATTTTTTTTAAGTAAGGTACTATTTCCGTCAAAATTTGAATAACAACTTTCCTATTAAAAAAAATAAATACTTTCATTTTTTATCATCTTATTTGACTTTCGCAATAGTATATACTTCTTTTTAACTAGCAAATTTTCCTCTTTTCTACCCCCTGATGTAGAATTCCAATAAAAAACAGGAAAAATTCAGATATATTTTTCTCAGTGTATCTGCCGAGTGGCAACTGTTACTTGTTTATTTATTTCTGAATTTTTTACTATGTGAAATAGCATCAAGTAGGTAAAAAAATTTGTATATATATTGTATATAGAATAAAGCAACAGATATGACGCTAAGTGTATAATTTTTTTTTAAGGTGATCAAATTATACCGCCAGAAATTTTTAATATATTCACTAAATACTGAGAATTATTTAGCAATCAAAATTAAATATTAAAATGATTGAAATATTATGATTAAATTGCGTAAAGAAATTAAATTTAATTATTAAGATATCTGGATGGTTTTTGGAAGGTCCCATCATTCGATTAAGTAATCGTGATATTCCAGGTGTAATAATACACCTTCCTCGAGGAAGATGTCTCTGGAGAAAACTTCGGATTGAAATTGATCCAGAATCTCTTTCCGAACCTATCAGAATTATTTCAAATGAATCCGAATCAATCCAAGGTCCATTAATATTCAATGCGAACTTCTATTTCGAATCAACCCTACAGTGAGGAAAAAATGCTATTGAATCAAAAGCATTTCTTTCCAAAAGCATGTATATCATGGATTCAAATCAATGTGCTATAGAAGTAGTAACATATTTATTGGTTCTTGTAGTATATTTTTATGAATCAATAGTATGCATGCTTTTGGAAAGAAATTTTTTTGATTCAATAGCATTTTTTTCTCAGTGTATAAAGCAAAATACAAAAATATTCCTATAGAATAAAATACCTCAAAAAAAATCTTTAAAGAATACTTGATATCTTTTACATGAGAATGTCAATATGCATGTAAGCAGGAATAAAATCAAACAAATTTTGTTTCATTAAAACGAAACATTTCTTTACATCAAAGAAAGTGTTTCAAACAAATAATTTTTTTGATTCAATCAAATATTTTTTCTCAGTGCGATTTCTTGTGATAATTTTGATATACTTTATGTATTTGTCAAATATTCAAGCATTTAAAATTTTGTTGAATTTGAAATGTTTTGATAAAAGACAAAACATTAAGAAAACATTTACATACTTAAACTGTCGTATACGAATAGCACGTATTTTAAATACGTATTCAAAATTTAGAATAATTAGAAATAAAAATTGAGCACACCGATCAAATAAGGGCCTCTTCGCTTAAAAACGGGTAGAAGTATTGTCCATTGTCCAAACCGAGGGGAAAATTTTTTTTTTTTAAATTATGTCTTTCATGCAAAATAATAGAAAATGACCGGATTAATGTATACATAGAATTTTTTATTATGCGCTTCTACATTTTGTAATTAGATCTTTTTTTATTCTATATTTGTATTCGTTGGAAATGCATGCTCAGCGATGAGATAATTAATTTATTCCGAAAATTGCACTAGATGAGTTTTTTATATTATTTATTTTACAAAATCGAACTTAAATAATCTCTACAGTTTCATTGAAATTGAACATATATATCCAGTCCGGGTACCCATGAATATTTTTCAAGTTTTCTTGGCTTAAATTAAAGATAAGATTTTAGACTTTATGTCGTATAATTTTCAGATTTTGAAAAAAATTTTCCTAGATCATGCAAAAAGTTGAAGTTGAGGTAGAGAATTTGAAAAAATCTTGAATTTTTTTTTAACTCCTCACGTGCTGTATTATTTTCAGAAAGTCAAAAAAATATTTATTGAGCATCACTGGATGTGGAATTTCATAAGCTTCCAACTGTATTCTTAAAAATGCCCTATCTCTTTTTTTCACCGAGATATCGTGGTTCAAAGTCAGCAGTGATTTTTAATAGCGATGACAAGCACCGTGCGCACAATTTCCGACGGTAGTGTATATATACAAATTGTCCTGTAATAGATGATAAATTTAAAAAAAATTTATTTTTATTCTTATTTTATTATTATTATATTATTTTTATTTATTTTATTATATTTTTTATATGTTATTTTATTCTATAGTAAAGGTTTGTCGACTAAGCTTCATACATGTCTGGATTCTGCTTAAGGCTTCTTGTAATTTTAAATCAATTTTCCAAATAAAATTATACTTGCTCGTTTTAGGATTGCCTAAATTTAGAAATAAATCTGCAAATCGTGGGGAATGGACGAAAGAGAGTATGATAAGAGCTGTAAAATTGGATTTAGAGAAACTTTTACAGATGCGTGTGAAAAAAGACTTGTTGATTATATGATTGATCTCGATAATCGTCTCATGCCTCTATCTCGAAAAGAATTTTTAAAATTAGCTTTTAATTTAGCTGAAAGTTTAAAAATTCCTCATAAATTCTCAAAAACAACAAGACTGGCAGACAAAGATTTTTATTATGGTTTTGTAAAAATACATCCTGAATTATCACTTCGTAAGCCTGATTCAACTAGTCACGCACGTGCAGTTGGTTTCAATAAGCCTCAGGTTGAGCACTTTTTTGAAAATACCAAGAGCTTGATCAGAAACATCGTTTTCAACATTTCCAAATCTTCAATTGTGACGAAACAGGCGTAACCTGCGTTCACGGTAACACGATGGTTATTTCTTTGAAAGGAAAGCGTCAGGTAGGAAAGCTTACCTCGGCAGAAAGAGGAAAAAACATCTCAATTCTATTTTGCATGAGCCCAGCAGGCATATTCATTCCACCTCTGTTCGTTTTCCCGTGAAAAAGGATGAATATGCGTTTGATGATTAATGCTCCTGAAGGGAGTGTAGGAGTTACACAGCACAATGGTTAGATGGATGGAGAAAATTTTCTTGCGTGGCTGAAAAATTTTGTCGAAATAACAAGACCGACAGAAGATTCTCCAATTCTCGTCGTATTGGACGGCCATGGCAGTCAAAAGGACCTTGATTTTCTAAGTTTACCCCCACACACGAATCACAAATTGCAACCTCTTGATTGGACATTCATGAAACCTTTTAAGGTACTAGTACACTTTAGAATTTTGAAAAAATCGATTTTGTTTTTTTTTTGCATTTTTCAACTCCTTAGATCTTTAAATATCTTCTCCTAAGATATTTTCAAAAAATTCGAACTCTAGCATCATGAAATAAGTGAAAGTGCGTGCGTACTCCCAGCTGCTATTCGCGTGGCGTCTATTGTTTATTTTCTTCTTCCATTTAAAGATATTTGGTTTATACAACTTATTCGAAAGTTAATTCTGATCGTCGCAGTGCTTGTTTTGTTCTTAATCTAAGCATTTGTGAGTTTATAATACAATGAATACGTATAGAAAAGGTAGTAAATACAGTAAGAGAAAGAGTATGAAAACTTCTAAAGTGAAACATGAATTCCGTGTAAATCAATTTACTTCTGAACATTCCACTGAGTTTACCAGTGCATCGGCAAGAAAATTATCGTGTAATTCTGATTTTGAAGTGAAGTGTGATGATACTTTCAATTATTACATACTGGCATTTCCACTCTTTTTTTCGGCGTTAGCGACAATGTCAAAATGTAAAACTTGTGACACAGATGTCAAGTTTACTAAAACTGGTATTCGGGGTCATGGATTCAAGATAAATGTAGAGTGTGCTTGTGGTGATCGGCAGATAAATTCTTCACATCTTATAAATACTGGCTTTGAAGTTAACCGACGCATTGTATTTATTATGCGATTACTTGGCGTGGGTCGTAACGGACTAGAACTTTTTTGTTCATTGATGGATATGACTTCGAATTTCGGTAAAACAACGTATTATAAGCTGCTAGAAAATGTATAAATTGCAACAAAAAGCATTGCCGACATTTGCCTAAAAACAGCTGATCAGGAGGAGAAACAAAAAAATTTGGAAAATAATTTGCCTGAGAATGAATTAGTAGTTTCAGGTGACGGCACGTGGTTAAAACGTGGCTTCAGCTCATCGATCGGTGTTTGTACTGTAATAGGTAAATACACAGGCAAAGTATTAGATTATTTTGTTTCTTTCAAGACGTGCAAAGCTTGTGAGATAATGGAGAAAAAACTGAATCGCGTTGATTTCGACATCTGGTACGAGAGTGAGCATCAGGAAGAGAGTTCGGCAAATTACCAAGGTAGCTCCGGTGGTATGGAATTCCATAGAATAATTGAGATTTTCAAAAACTCTCTTAAAATCCATATGGCAAAATACGCTTACTACATAGGTGAGACGGAGACTCAAAGACTTTTACCAATTTATGTGAAGCTAAACCGTATGGAGATTTTATCATCCAAAAACTTGAGTGTGTTTTGCACGTGGGAAAACGAATGTTCCGGTACCTGAAGGAGGCGAAAAAGTCGTTAGTCGAATTAGGAAAATTTAAAAAAGCTGAAGAGAAAAAAAAAGAAGTTGAAAATAATCAGCAAACAGCGGAAAGAATAGAAAATTCACCGAAAATTCGACAGCCACGTAAAAAAAACGGAAGATTCAGTGCCGCCACCTCCAAAAACCACGGATTTGACTGAGAAGATGATGAAAAAAATGTCAACTCATTATTCTTTGGCCATACAACGTCATAAAGATTCTCTAATTGATATGAAAAAAGAAATATGGGCTGGTTTTTACCACATGATTTCTACTGACAACGCGCCGCAGCACGATCACTGTAATCCAGGCTAGTGTAAATACCTACAAGCTAAGGCAAAGAATGAGCCATTTACACACAAGCCTGCTCTAATTGCAGAAGTCCAGGAATACGTCAAACCAGCCTTTGAAAAACTGACGAACGACGAATTACTGAAACGATGCTTGGGGAAAAATACGCAAAATAATAACGAGTGTTATAGCAAAACACTGTGGGCAATTGTCCCCAAACACATATTTGTCGGGAAGACATTGCATAAGGGTCAAGATAAAAAAGCTCAAATTGGACAAAAAGAGCAGCAAAAGAAGGAAAAAGCGGGGAAAAAGAAAGCCACTGAAATGAAAAAATTCGTCAACATTCAGCTCAACCATTTATTTAAATCAAAGAAATATTCTTTGATTCAAATATTCTTTTTTCTCAGTGTAAAAAAAAATAACTTCTACTCTCTGAATATGAATCAGTCATATTTTCACGAATTGAATCAGTGATTTACCTTTTCACTGATTCAACAGTGAACAAAATATTTTTTACTGCTAAATCAGTTAATTCTCACTGAAATATTGAGTGGAATTTGACAGATTCACAGTAACTTCTTTTTAGCCATTTGAATCACTTAAATTTTACTGATAATAAGTAGATTTTGACTGGTTCAGATTTAGAGAGTAAATATTAATGTTTACTATATTTGAAATATTTGAAGGAATTGAAATTAAAATGGTAGATTGTATTGAACCTTGATTTAACTTATAATACTTGATACGTTTGCATTGTCTTACGGGTCCATGAATGAAGAAGTCTATTTAATCAGACGTTTCGGGTCTGATTGGAGCCCTCATCAGTGATATTTATTAAAATCAAGAAAGTACAAAAAAGATGGTGTCGCTACTTTCACATATTTTATCGACATAACTAGAGTACTTGAGATATAATACAAAAACGAGTACTTTATGTTTTAACTTCAATTTGTAATTGAAAATTGAAGGTTTGGATATTTGATCAGGACAAGAGTTGTTAACTTTGATCTTCCCTATTGAAACACTTTACATAGTTGTGGTTTATTTCTTAGAATGGTTTGAAGGGATTCCTTGAGAAACCATAAAATTATATACTTAAGTTTGGACCCAAATAAATTCTTTGGTGCGAAGCTGAATGTGGATAGTTTGGCGTAGACCATTGAGGCAATTTTTTTAAACTATTTTTTCTGAAACTATTTTCAAACTATTTATAATAATTATTCACATTTTTGAATGTCTTATCTGTAACGGTATCTACAAATAAATTCTTTTGTGACAGGTAGAATAGAATGAGCTTGAGTTAGAATATTAATGCTATGTTAAACTATTTTGACTGAAAAAACTATTTTTATACTGTTTTAAAGCTGAATAGCTTGATCTAAACCATTAAGACTATTTTTTAACTGTTTTGTCTAAAAACTATTTTTAAACGAATCATCAAAAAATTATTTACATTTTAAGATATTCAAAGATATAAATCTTTTGTTAGAAATAGATTAAAAATAAAGTATTTTCAGGCAAAATAGTTTGATAGTATTAATGGTCTAAATCAAGCTCACTCCATTTAACTTGTGACCGAAGATTTTATTCTGGATACCGTAATAAATAAGGCCTTAAAAAATGTGAATGATTTTTTGATAAATAGTTTAAAAGTAGTTTAAAAATATTTTCCAAACGAAACAGTTCAAAAATAGTCTTAATGGTTCAGATCAAGCTATTCTTATTCAGCTTCACGCCAAAGAATTTATTGTAGATGCGGTTATGGATAGGGCATAGAAAAATATAGATGCATATTTTAACATAGTTTTAAAATAGTTTAAGGTAAAATAGTTCAAAGAAAGCCCTAATAGTCTCAACCAAGCTCTTTCAATTCAGCTTCGCGCCAATGAATTGATTGTGGATACTGTAGTATAGTAGATAAAATATTCAAAAATATAAATGATTTTTTAGAAATAGTTCAGATAGTTTGTTCAGTCAAAATAGTTTAACATAGCATTAATGTTCTAACTCAAGCTCATTCTATTCAACCTGTCACCAAAGAATTTATTTGTAGATACCGTTACAGATAAGACATTCAAAAATGTGAATATTTTTTATAAATAGTTTGAAAATAGTTTTAAAATAGTTTCAGAAAAAATAGTTTTAAAAAATAGCCTCAATGATCTAAGTTAAACTATCCAAATTCAGCTTCGAACCAAAGAATTCATTTGGGTTCGAACTTAAGTATATAATTTTATGGTTCCTCAAGGAATCCCTGCAAACTATTCTAAGAAATAAAGCACATCTATGTAAAGTGTTTCAATAGGGAAGATCAAAGGTAACAACTCTTGTCCTGATCAAATATCCAAACCTTCAATTTGTAAATGTACTCGAATAAACTTTCATATCCGTTTTTCCTTTGCTATTCATATTCGATTGTTTCTACTATAGTATGAATCTAATGCACTTTTTGGTTTCTTCTCCTCCCTTTCTCTTTCCTTTCATATTTAAAACAAGAATAAATAATTTTAAAATTTGACAAATTTCAATCTTAAAATTAAGTGACGGAAAGGGACGCTGCTTAAAATTCATCAGTTCAACAACTGGTTGTAATGTATGTAATATTTTTAACTAGACTTATTTCAAATTGAAAATATTCAAAATTTAATGACTGTCAAACTAACTGTTACATTGTACAAGAAATTTTCCTGAATACATCATTTACTTTAATTTATAAAACTATTTGAGTATATAGTAATGAATAAAATTTGTTAATAGACACCAAAGAGAAATTGGAAAATTCAACTACTCGATGCCGTAAAGTGCCGTTAAAGTTCCTCCGTACAGACACTGAAAATGGAGGCGAGGATGAATTTGAGGACAAAGTTGTTACTACAACTGATATACGACAAAAAAGACTTGCTGATAGTGTGAGTACAATGTGACCCCGATTTTTTGTCTAAAAAAAAGAGCGGATTTAAACACTAGGATATAAAATATAAGAAATAATTAAAATGTATTTTTCGTTTCCATGTTTTTCCAGGCAAGTGGTAGGAAACTAAGTTCCACTGTAAGAAATCGGGAGCAAGAAGAATTGCTCAAAAAAGTCAAACGTCGACTTAACCATAATAACAAACTTGTGGAAAACACTGCAACTACTGATATTTCATCTGGTCCGCGCGTTCAGGAACATCCTATTTCGTATGAAGCCGAAAATACTTTCTTTGCAAAATCTCCTATCAATTTTTCACCAACTCATGCAAACCTAAAAAATGAAGGACCAACTATTGCCAAAATTACAATACAAAAACTAAAAAATGATCTACAAAGAGCAAACCTCATTATTAAAGAAAAAGAAAATACAATAAAAAATCTGACAAAAAAAGATAACGAGAATAAAATGACCATAAGTTTTCTACAAGACACATTGAAAAAATTGACTCAAGATGTAGGAGTTGTTCGAGGTGAGGCGCAAAAATATTCTCTAAATTCTATTATTTCTAATCTTTATTTTACCTCAAATCATTTGACCTCTTTAATTCTCATTTACCATTAGCATCAATTTATTTAACTTCTTATTTTTCCGACTCACCATTTGACATACGTTTCATTTTTCTGAATAACTATTTGACTTGATTTTCATTTTACCGAATAATCATTGGCCCTAATTCTCATTGTTTTCAATTACTGTTTGGTATAATTTTAATTTTACTGAAATGTCGCTGACAGATTGCCTACTGCCTAGAAGGCGTTTCGTTTAAACAGATTTAAGGTGATAATGCGACTATTCTGAAGAAAAAATAATGTCTTATTATTGAATATTCGCATAAATAGAAGTTATGACTAACGATATTTCGAAAAAATAAAAATTATGCTAGCAAATTGTTATTCGGTCGAATGATTGTAAGTAAAAAATTAATAGAGTAATACTTATTTTCAGAACACATAATGGAGAAGAGCAGCATCAACGCAGAGAAAGATTTTCCACCAATAGGGCAACTAAATAACAACAAGGTAAAAGTAATTCAAAGCTCCATATTTCCCGAAAAATGAAAAAACGAATAAGCGACAGCGGAATTTGTCTAATGCATATAGTCCAGTAGAATTAGCCGAAAATGGCTTTTTTCGCCTACTCCTCTGTAAATTTGCTTAATAATCATAAAAAATGCTAGAAACATATAGAGTAAGAAAAAAAGACCGTAAATAGCGTGCACAACTTTTGGTGGCGAATTTATGTAAAAAAAAAAGTGTTTTTTTGTCTTTAAGGCGTTTCTGGCCAAAAACTATGAGCCGGACAATAAAATGTTTTCAAGCAGAAGTTGTAGCCACATGATTAATTAACAAAATAGCACAAGTCCAATTCTGAAAAAATTATTTGTTTACAAAATATGAGATTGTTAATTAAAAAATTGACTTTTTTTTATTTCAATCGTGCAGCCGCAAATAAAAAATTTACAATGTTGGTTTCTTCAAAACCGATAGTCCACCTATATGCCAACATTGTCTAGAAATTTCAAGTTTCCTCGATTTATATTTTTTAAATTATTTAATTGTTAATTCAACGAAAGTGACCCTATTGAGGCCCTTGTACTTTTTTTGTAAACAATCTAAAATAGTGGTAAGGTGTTGGAATCATACAGATATTACAGATAGAGGAGACAAGCCAGCCTGAAACCTGTCAGCTCGGGCGAGAGAGAGAGAGTGATATTGTGGGTTAGGCTGTCTCTCTCTAACGCGCTACGCCTAGACAAAGACAGAAAAAGCCTCCCATCGTCTCTCTCTTTCGCTCTCACCGAGTTTGCAGACTGACATTGCCACTTAAAAAGCAACTGGGACTTTAGATTTTTTGGTTTCAGGGTTGAATTTCAATTTTTGAAAATGGAAAAAGATATAAATAAACAAAATATTGCGATTTCTTGGTTGAAAATTGAATTCAAGTGGCCATTGGATGGATTCCAACACCGTACCACTATTTTAGATTGTTAACAAAATAAGTACAAGGGCCTAAACAGGAACACTTTCGTTAAATTAAAAATTAAATAATTTAAAAAATATAAATCGGGGAAACTGGAAATTTCTAGACAATGTTGGCATATAGGTGGACTATCGAGTTTGAAGAAACCAACATTGTAAATTTTTATTTGCGGCTACACGATTGAAATAAAAACAAGGTCAATTTTTTAATTAACAATCTCATATTTTGTAAACAAATCATTTTTTTAGAATTGGACTTATGCTATTTTGTTAATTAATCATCTGGCTACAACTTTTGCTTGAAAACTTTTTTTGTTTGGCTCATAGTTTTTGGCCGGAAACGCCTTAAAGACAAAAAAACACTTTTTTTTACTTAAATTCGCCACCAAAAGTTGTGCACACTATTTACGGTCTTTTTTTCTTACTCTATATGTTTCTAGCATTTTTCATGATTATTAAGCAAATTTACAGAGGAGTTTGCGAAAAAAGCCGTTTTCGGCTAATTCTACTGGACTAATAATGAATAATTCAATATTTGAATATATTTTGTGAGACAAAATTTTTTTCTTGTCTCCAACTATTTGACTTTTTAATTTCAGTTTCATCTTGGAAATGGCGTATACATTTTGAAGCAGACTCTGCAAAACATCCGAGACTACTCTTCAAGCCCTTCAGTTTTCGTCGGAAACCTTGCTACTAACATTTTCGGTAATGAGTTACTAAGCAAGTCAGCAACGACATTGGATCCAGTGAGAATGGACGTCTTTCGAAGTAAGTATAATTATATGAGAAAGTTTTTCATGTAAAAGCAAACCCAAAATGATTCACTGTGAATGTTATCCCTCTTAACTTTTATTAAAATTTTTTTAATGCTTTAGTTAGAACATTATTATTTTATGCAAACTAATATTGAAACTTTTTCAGATGAATATGGTCGCTGGCTCAAAGAAGAGTGGTTCGCCAAGGACCAGACAAATAAAGTGGACCATTTTGCCAAGTTTCACCGGTACCTGAATAGAAAAATTCAAAACTCTAAGGCAATAATAGAAAAGAAGGATGTCAAAACGGTTCCAGTTGTGAATGCGGAAGTAAGGACTCGAGTGAAAATAAAATGTATTCAAACGTCTCCAGATGGTCATGAAGACACTCGTGTAGACACCAGAGATGAAGCTTCGACTTCAAAAAGAAAACGGGCAGAAGAATCTCGAGATCGTGGTCCGAAGATGATCATAGCTGTTGCGGAGGTTCATCGAAATGCACCAGATATTAGTGAATCGAATACTACAGTAAGACCATCGAATAGTTTCAGTATTCGTAGTTTGTTGTCCGAGTCAAGAAATGAAACAACTCCATCAGCTCGTGCAACGAACTATGATTATATAGACTATGACTCGAAAGGTTTTACTGGTAATATAAATAACTGGTTGCATACTAGCATGGGTATTGTTCAGCAATTACTGTAATATTGCACGTTCGTTGATTGCTACACTTTTAGAGAACAGCTGTATCAAGTTAGCGAGTCATTTTAAATATATTACTCTTATAAATTTTCCTTATTTTAATATAAATGTAAACAAGCGATATAGCACAGATTGTGAAAAAACAAAAATGCCTTTGATACAAAAAAAATCAAAAACAAATACCAAAAAGTTACTTTGTGATGCAACATTACAATAAAACATTTTTATAACTTATAATTGATGTAAATTTCACTATAGATTTTAAACATTTAAAGAATTTGAAAATCTTTATATGGCAAAAAAGACGCTTTCGACTGTGCTGGAATTCGAGGTCATCGAAAGAGCGTCATCGAAATTCTTTAAATATTTGAATTAATTGGCATTTATTTGCGATATAAGACTTTGAAATTGTTTGTATTATTGTATATATTATTATATTATATTATTGTATATATTATTACATTATATTATTGTATATATTGTTATATTATATATTATTATATTATATTTAAAACAGGAATTATATCGACCCTCAATAATAATATTTGTAATGTTGGATAATTGGCTTTAGGGTCCATAAATGAAAAAAACAGTAGTTTTAATCAAACGTTTCGACTCTGATTGGAGTCCTCATCAGTGATCTTTATTTCTAGAATAAGAAAAAAATCACTAGTGAATATTACGCATGTGAGTCTCACTTTTGAGTACAACTTGGGTAATATGTGAAGAATAAAAATATGAGAAAATTTACATAAAATTGCACATAAACATTTTTTTGCGGGGAGCACAGGAGAAATCTTAAGAATTAATGTTGAAAGGTAACACATAGATTTTTTAAAAACATCTGAGATAAAAAACTAGACACGCTTATGTATAAATGTAACTTGAATTGTAGATGCAAGTATATAAATGTGAGAAAAAAATATAACTCAAAAATAAACAAAAGACTGCGGTAAAAACTTCGATAAAACTTCAGAAACATTGTTTGAAAAAAAACATGAAAACTATTCCACGTTAATGTATAAGTGTATTATAAAATATAGATGTATAAAATATGAAAAAAACCTTAAAAATAAGAAAACAAAACATCGATAAAGACTTCGATAAAACTTCGATGAAAACTTCAAAAAAACTTCGATAAAAAAAGCATGAAAATTCTTTGGTATTGCGTGGAAAATAAAAACATGAGAAAATTTACATAAAATTATACATAACATTTTTTAGGGAACGCATGAGAATTCATAAGAGAATTTATATTGAAAAGTAAAACATACATTTTTTAAAAAACATCTGAGATAAAAAAGTAGACACGTTTATTTATTCACATTTTTTATATACTCATATCCACATTTAAGTTACATTTATAAATAAACGTGTCTACTTTTTTATCTCAGATGTTTTTTTAAAAAATGTATATTTTACATTTCTATACTTGCATCTACAATTCAAGTTACATTTATACATAAGCGTGTCTCGTTTTTTATCTCAGATGTTGGAAGTAGTGGAAAGGAGTGCGCAAGCGCGCCATTGTCCTCTTCTTACTCACGGGAAAATGTGCGAGTGAGACGAATTTGTCAAATTGATCTAAGCCAGAGCAAAGATATTATAAACCTAGATGCGGCCAATTATAGTTTGGTAGACTTAAATGCAGACGTCGCTTTCGGCGTGTTTTTACCGGTCCCCTCTTGCCTCTCACAACACCATCGGATCATATCAAATTAGTTCCTCGAAAGCATTATAGAGGCGCTAAATGTATCTCCCTCCAATCCCCTCCTCCCGTTAAGATACCAATCAACAGTAAGCGCACTTTAAAAATTTAAATTTAAATGATATATATTAAAGAAAATTAAAAATTGGTAAACAAAGCAAGGAAAAGCGTCGTGTAAAGTGTTTCAATGTTACTTTATGTGTATTTTATTTTGCTTTATAGTATCATTTTGATATTGAAATAGGTTACAGTGAACATGCATTGCTAAATTAACTTTCTGTCAGTGAAAGATAAGTACATGAATGAAAAACCAATATTTAATTATTATAATTTGAACATGTATGCAATAGAACGAGAATCAGTTTCTTATTTTTAAAAAGTTTAATTTTTTATTTTCATATTTTCGTATTTTTAATTCTTTTTTTAAAATTCTCATCATGGATGAGAAGGTATTGGTTTTATGTGAAAAATGACTTTCGAAATTTTCATCAAATCTTTACGTTTTGAGACCCCCTGACTCAGAAAAAACGGTTTTTACGAAAGTGTCTGTCTGTCTGTAGTAGGTCGTGTGGGGCATAACTCTCGATAGAATTATCAGATTGAATTGAGCTTTGGCACACTTTATCGGAGCCGAAAAAGTAAGGCCAACTTCGTTAACCAGCCACATCCAATGAAAATTGAGGGATTGAGCACTACTTTTGTGTTTTTGAAAATAACTTTTTGAAAAAATCAAAAATTTCAACACTGGTTTTAGATAGTGCTCATAAATCTCTAAAAATTATCCTGATAACATTTTTTGATTAAATTAAAATTAGAAATGTTACAGCATATTCAAATTCGAAAAAAGTCAATATCAAAATTCCATTTTCCAGTTAAATTATACGAGATACGAAAAAACGTTATGATACAATATTATTGAATACATAAAGACCTACAAATTTGAATTATAACATTTTTTCATAAGATGCATATTTTTCTTTTTAATTAAAAAAAAACTATTGAAAATCCAAAATTCAATTTTTTAACAATAATATTGGAAATACCAAAAAAACGTAAGAATACAAAGTTGTTCGTTTCAAAAAGATCTACAAATTTTGTCCAACACAGTTTCTGATAAAAGATATATTTTTCGTTTCAATTCCAAAAAATAAGATAAAAATGAAAAAATTCCATTTTTTAGACAAAATATGTGAGATACAAAAAAAACATTTAGATGGAAAATTGTTTGCCTAAATGAGGTCTACAAATTCTGATACAGAAATTTCGGGACAGGATGTATATTTTATGTTTTGATTGTTAATATTGAAAAAATTCGATTTTTTTCACCAAAATATGTGAGATACGAAATAAGCGTTGTTCTGCAAAATCGTTTCCTTAAATAAAGTCTACGATTGTTTTTTCTTTTTGAGATATTTGGAATAAAGTGAATAAATTATTTTAATCATGTAATTTATTAAAAAGTTACTGAAATGTATACAGAAAATCGAGCGCGAAGCGCGAGCGTCATGATGAGAATGTGTTCCTTAAGGCCGATAGAGTCTTAAGTAAATTGAATTTCCTGTTTCACTTAAATTCAAAAAGAAATTGAGTGACTGAGAAAATGTGTAATTCACATCATCTGTAATATTAATATAAAATTGGTTTGAGCTTCAGTATCAAATTATAAGAAATAAATTTAAATCTATTTTTCAAAAAAATAA
This sequence comes from Diplolepis rosae, assembly GCA_030998225.1. Taxonomy (NCBI): domain Eukaryota; kingdom Metazoa; phylum Arthropoda; class Insecta; order Hymenoptera; family Diplolepididae; genus Diplolepis; species Diplolepis rosae. Next base: position 1,940,763 of record JAPYXD010000700.1, read on the forward strand.
TAGTGCACAAACGTCAGTGTTAATTTTCTTTACGTCTCGGCACTATTATTTTTTTGAAAAATTCAAAATTGTGTAAAAACAACTGTGTAAACTAAATTGATTTCAAGGTAAAGTATCACATACCGTTGTATCAATTTCTGAAATATTTGTTTGACTCACACTAGTCAGAATGTTTTAAAATCTCATTGTAATTTATGGCTAGTTCTTGTATTTTCTTATTAAAAAAGGGATAATTGCACACTTTTCTGAAAAAAAAATAGATCAATGTTTTTCAAAAAAACTCAAATGAATTGATGTATAAACATTTATAATAAGATGTATAAATAAATAAATTGAATTTAATGAAATATTTCAAATGAAACGATTACTTTTTGTGCCCTCTTTTGAGGATATTGTTAGAATTTCCTTTTCTCACAGTTTTACTGGGAATTCTTATATAAATCAGGATCACCTACGCTAAGTATACGCTTTATTTCACTCTCTATATCAAAATAAGTGCACTCAGAAAAAAGATTTGATTGAATCAAAGAAAATTATTTGTTTCAACGACTTTCTTTGATTTAAAGAAATGATTTGTTTAAATGAAATAAAATTTGTTTAATTCAAACAAAATGTCTTTAAACGAAATAAATATTTGTTTGAATCAAATTAATTTGTCTTCAAAACAAAGAAATTAATTCAACGATATATGGTCAAAGATATAAATTGTTTGATTGAAGGCAGAAATTTATTTGATTCAAACAAATATTTATTTCGTTTAAAGACATTATGTTTGAATTAAAAAATTTTTATTTCATTCAAACAAATCATTTCTTTAAATCAAAGAAAGTCTTTCAAGCAAATAATTTTCTTTGATTCAATCAAATCTTTTTTCTGAGTGCGTCTATTTTGATTTAGAGAGTGAAATAAAGCGTATACTTAGCGTAGGTGATCCTGATGTATATAAGAATTCCCAGTAAAATTGTGAGAAAAGGAAATTCTAACAATATCCTCAAAAGAGGGCACAAAAAATAATTGTTTCGTTTGAAATATTTCATTAAATGCAATTTGAAATGATTTCCATGAATAAATTTTCTAGTTTTCTAAAGTCCGAGGACTATTTCAATTTTTTCGATATATAACTAAAATTACTTTAAATTATATAGATTTATTTTAAAAACGCTTGAAAATCGAGGATATTTTACAATTGGAATTGTTTGCAATTAAAATTTTTGTAAAGAGGAACTACTATAATTATTTGCGTAGATCTTTTTATTTAAATATTCCCAACTTATTCAATTTAAAATTGGAAATATTACTATTAAGCAATTTTCAATACCTCATTATTTTTTAATCTGTCCACTTATGATTTTCTTGTAAGCTTTTAATTAATCACTTGTAAAAAGCACTTATAGCCTTAAAAAAGCCTTTGAAAATTAAAAAAATTTTGATTTCTAACGATTTTAAAACTCTTTCATTTTTAGATCATTGTATCATTAATTCATCTGATTTACATTGTACTTTTGTAAAATTTCAATAACTGTAATTTAATTTTCATTTGCAAGACTGTAAGAGTATTGGATTTAAATTCTAAACTCAAAATTTCAATTTCTCATTTCGACCAAAAATATTGACAGTAACAATTTTTCCCTTCATAGATGTACTTTATTACCATAAGGTATAGGTAAGAATGAATATTAAATAGTTATTTCCTGTAAGTAATTATTTATTTAGTTATTTCATAAATTTCTTGTCGGCTGCAAAGTTTTTCCTACGTAAGCAAACTTGAAGCTAAGTTTCCACATTTTATCTTTAAAGGAGTGTTTTTATATTCTCATAAAATAGAATTACAAGAAAGGTAATTATGACAGAATTTATTAATTAAAAATGATTATTATTTTTAAAATTTACATAAAAATGCAATTAATTAACGTTCTGAATTTATAATATTCAAAATCAATTGAGTGAAATCAAAGTAAGTTAAAAAATAAAACTACTTGAATACAACAGGTTATGAACCTAACCTCAAATTCTGCATTTAAATTCTACAAACAAATAGTATCGAATAAATAGTCCTTGCAGATCACACACTCGAAAGAATTATTTAACATTTCCTAAAATTCATAAAATTTATGTCACGTCATCAACATTATTTAAGACTTTTTACAAAATTTGTCAGCTGTCAAATTTTGTAAACAGAAGTCGCCGGGCGAGCAGACGACGAGATGCACGAGACATCGAATCGAAGAAATTGCAGAAACTCAGAAAGTTAGGGAACGCTTGCTTTTACTTTATTTCGTATATGCTATATATAGACGAAATAAGGAGAGAGCCGAAGTCTCCCGAAGATCTTCGAGCATCTCCGTGTTTTCGAATTCAGAAGACCCTGCGAAAACACGCGTCGCCATGGAAATGGCTGAAAGTTGTGAAGAGGGCAGCACCTCGATACCCAAGGAAGAGCGATGTTCTATATATATCGTTCCCCCACTCCGAGGCCACTCGCCGCATCTAGGTTTATAATATCTTTGGCCAGAGTGGTTATGTTGATTGGTTTTTTGATCATTGATCATTTGCAAGCGGCAGATATTTGTTCAACATCAATTTAGTTTAAAAAAAAAAAATTATTATATCAGGACTCTTATAAAGCTAGAGTGCATTATAAAAGTGTTAAGTATATATCGAATATAATAATATTGTAAATCTTAAAATTGAAATTATGGTATTAGTTATTACTTCGTTAATCGTGTGTTAAATAATGTTGAATAGTTTTTTCCTTTAAATGTGAGGGAATTCAATCCGAGAAATTTTCAAGATTTCGAAGATTGCATATAATAAAATATAATGCATTTAATATAATAAATTTTTTTCTTAGCAATGTCGTGTCGCGTACCGGGATGCATAACCTCTCTGGCTTAGATCAATTTGACAAGTTCGTCTCACTCGCACATTTTCTTGTGAGTAAGAAGAGGATAACTGCGCACTCCTTTCCACTACTTAAAACTTACAAGACGGGCACTTATCGTGCCGTTGCTCCTGCCAGATTCGGAAAAGTTTCCCATCTCAGTTTGGTCTCCTTATTATTCCTTCGTGGTCTCCTTATATCTAGTCTCCATGGTTTCGACAGAAATACACAATTCTCAATTCCGACTCGACAACCGAAAGCGTAACTTTGTCTCTCTTCCTATGTATGGAAGAGAATAGCCTAGGTTTGGTGGCGGGGAGCACTCAGTGTGCACAGATCTGATACCGACGCAGTCACAACTACAGAAGCACCTCCTGTCCGTGAGGAGCGAGTAGGGAAAGGCGGTGGCGCGCGCTGCCTTTCTTTCTTCCTCGTCACTCTGGCACGCGAGAACGACTCATCCCACTTCTCCTTATTTTCCTCGCTTCCTCCATGCAATGCTATTTTTAGACTTCACATTTTACGCTTTCAGTTATCGAGTCGAAATTGAGAATTGTATTTCTCTCGACTCCGTGCAAAAGAGGCGCGAAGCAGACGACAATTTGAAATGTATGAAATATGTTATTTGAGAAACAACACTTTTTTTTCAAATACATTGGAAAAAATCTGCCTGAAATAAACATCTAAAAGATCGTGCAAAATTTTATAAGCATTTGAACATTTCAAAAATAAACTTTCAGTAAAATTTCTTGCCAATAAATGTTCAAAATTTGAATCAATATATATTTTTCTATTTAAATTTCCATACTTCTAATCAATTTTGTACATTTAAAAAATTTTCAGTTAGAAATATATTCTATTAAGAAAAAATAAACATAAAATTCAAGTTTAAAATTTACATTCTCAGTTTTATGTTAGAAATATTTTCATCTTACATTTTTGTAGCCTAGGGGCAGACTTTTCATTTAAAAAACGAAATGTTCTACAAAAAGGAAAAATTTTCTAATAGAAGTGGATAAATCAAAATGCTAAAATATGTGTTATCTTCATATGAACAAGTAAATATTTACCAATATCAATTTTTACATGAACATTTTTGTTCGAAGTGTTGAAATCTTGTTACAATTTGACAAGATCATATGGACAAGTTCAATCTTTTAAATGAAATATCTTGTGATTTTTAATTTGTCTGTTCTTCTGAAATCGGGGGAAGATTTAAAACGTAAAAAAAAAAAATTTCCAATGGAATCCAAGGTCAATAAATGCTAAAAGTTTTAAATCAAGATTTTAATTACAAAATTTTTAAGCTTTGTAATTAGCTTTATAAATAACTACTTGTATCAGAAAGTAATTCAGCTCTGTACAGCATTTTTATAATTTGAATTCAAAATAGGTGCTTAGGCCAGAAAAAAGTAAGATACAAATTTTTTCACCATAAAACTAAGAATGTAAATTTTAAATTTATTATGTCATATGTTTATCTCTTCTTATTGGAAAATACTCTGCACATAATTCTCTGTTTCGATATTTTTTAAATGTACGCGAACATTTAAGAAATTCATAAGTATTTCACCTTTTTATGAAAAATTTTATAATTCTAAATTTGACTCATCTTGTATCATTGTAAAAAGATTTTGAAACTTCAAAAAAAATTTTTCAGTTTAATTCAAAGTCAATAAATATTCAATGTTTGAAAATGAAATATTAAGTGAAAGATTTTCAAGCTCTGGGAATCAACTACTTTAATAACACAATTTTTCTTCTTCGTAAAGCATCTCAATTTTCAAATTTTAAAAACCTATTTGCCGGAAATGAACGTCTCAAAGATCTTGTAGAAATAAAGGGAGATTTGAATACTTCAGAAATAAATTTTCAGTAAAATGGTGAACTCAATAAATGTTCAAAACTTAAATCAAGATATCAGTTTACAAATTTTTAGTTACGTAAATTGACTACTTCAATTTGAAAATTACTTGAAAAAATCTTATATTTAAAAAAATTAGGCACATAAAATAACGATTTAAAATCCACATTCATAGATTCATTCAAAAAAATGAAATAAAAGAATCTTTCAATGAAATTCAAAGTCTATAAATGCTTAAAGTTTTATCTCATGTTTCTTAGGTCTAAAATTAAAATATTTTGCACCAGATTTGAATTTAAATTTCATCCTAATTTTATGTGGCCTAAGCACAGACTTTTATTTTAAAAAATATTTATTGATTTCAACTCCGACATAAAATTTTATTTCGAAGTGTTTAAATCTTGTTACGACTTCACAAGATCTTATGGATGTTTTTCCAAATATCAAGAAAAAAATTGTAATCTTTAAAATGAAATAATTTGTCAGTTTTAATTTTCCTATTCTTGTGGATTCGCAGAAAAATTTGAACACTAAACAATGAATTTTTCAATGAAATACAAAGTCAATAAATGCTTTAAGTTTTATGTAAAGATATTAATTACAACATCTTCAAGTTTTATGAATCAACCACTTGATTTAGAAAATACATGTAATTACTGTTTTGAACGTTCATTGAACGATAAAAAAATTTTTTCTTTCAAAACAAAATTAGTTATTATGCACTTAGAAAAAGATTTGATTGAATCAGAGAAAATGATTGTTTGAACGACTTTCTTTGATTCAAACAAATGATTTATTGAAATGAAATAAAATTTATTTGATTCAAACAAAATATCTTTGAACCAAATAAATGTTTGTTTGGATCAAATTAATTTTTCTTCAAAACAAAGAAATTAGTGCATTGATATATGGTCAAACATATAATTTGTTTGATTTACGGCAGAAATTTATTTGATTTAAAAAAATATTTATTTGGTTCAAAGATATTTTGTTTGAATCAAACAAATTTTGGTTCATTAAAACAAAACATTTCTTTACGTCAAAGAAAGTGTTTCAAACAAATAATTTTTTTGCTTCAATCAAATATTTTTTCTGAGTGTGTATATATTCAGAGCCTTTTAAAGATACAATCTGTTATTAAATATATGCTATTTTTTAATTTAATGAGGAAGAAACCAATCATTTAGTTTGCAAAAATAATATTTTGTATCGTTCAATGAACGTTCAAAACTATAAATATATGAAAATATTTCAACTTTGTAGAGCATTTTTATATGTTGAATTCAAAAACTGTGCTTAGGCCACAAAAACGTGAGATGAAAATAGTTTTAGTAAAAAATTGAATATATCAATTTTGAATTTGAAAAGTACTTGCTGAAGAAAACTTCTGGAAAATATTGTAGAAATAATGGAAGATTTAAAAACTCGAAAAATAATTTTTTAGCAAAATGAAAATTCAATGAATGCTTAAAGGTTTCAAGTTAAGATATCAATTGAAAAAGTTTTGTAGCTTTGTAAGTCAACGGTACTTCAATTAACAAAATTTTCTTTTTCTTACAGCATTCAATTTTTTCGAAATAAAAGTCTGTGCTTAGACTACATAAAATTAAGATTAAATTTAAATTTAAATCCGGTACAAAATATTTTCATTTTAAACCAAAGAAGCATGAGATAAAACTTTAAGCATTTATTGACTTTAAATTTCATTAAAAGATTCTTTGATCAGTGTTCAAATCTTTCAACAATTTCGCAAGATCAGCTAAATTCAAAATTTTACGAAATATTCAATTAAAATAATTACACTTATATTTCGAATATTATAAAAAACATATGCTTAAAATAAATATTTATAAGATTTTGTACAATTGTCAAAAGATTTGAGCGCTGAAAGAGTAAATTTTGAGTAAAATTTTAAATTAATGAATGTTTGAAGGTTTGTGCAAAAACATCAATTAAAAATTGTTTTAACTCCATAAATTTCATCAATTACAGTAATAAGAAAATTTCGACCTTCTGTTAAGCATTTTATTGTTTTGATTAAAAGTCTGCGCATACGCCACTAAGACGTAAGATTAATAAACTTTGACCTGCTTTTACCATGAATCTATGAATGTGGATTTCAAACCGTTATTTTATGTGGCTAAATTTTTTAAATATAATATTTTTTCAAGTAATTTTCAAATTGAAGTAGTCAATTTACGCAACTAAAGATTTGTAAACTGATATCTTGATTTAAGTTTTGAACATTTATTGAGTTCACCATTTCACTGAAAGTTTATTTTAAAAGTATTCAAGTCTCCCATTATTTTTACAAGATCTTCAAGACTTTTATTTCAGACACATAATTTTTTTTTTGTACATTTTGGTGTTACCGGTATTATAATATTGAGGAAAGTAGATGGCCTTTCCGGTTTTTTGTATAGATACTTAAGTTCGTGAAATATGTAAGATACAAATAATTTTTGAGTTTGAAATCGATATTTTATATTTTATAATATAAAGTATTTTCATCTTACGTTTTTGTAACCTATGCGGAGACTTTTAATTTGAAAATTGAGATGCTTTACGAAGAAGAAAAATTGTGTTATTAAAGTAGTTGATTCCCAGAGCTTGAAAATCTTTCACTTAATATTTCATTTTCAAACATTGAATATTTATTGACTTTGAATTAAACTGAAAAATTTTTTTTGAAGTTTCAAAATCTTTTTACAATGATACAAGATGAGTCAAATTTAGAATTATAAAATTTTTCATTAAAAAAAGAAAAACTCACTCACCTGAAATAAACCTTTGAAGGAATTCTCAAAATTGAAGAAAGGTTTAAGTACTTGAAAAATAATGTCATTGTGAAATTTTAAGTCATCCTATGTTTAAACTTACAATACAATATATCAATTATTGACGAATTTTTAGCTTTGTTAATCAAAGTGTTATTTGGAAATTTGTAATTTTCATAAAAAGGTGAAATACTTATGAATTTCTTAAATGTTCGCGTACATTTAAAAAATATCGAAACAGAGAATTATGTGCAGAGTATTTTCCAATAAGAAGAGATAAACATATGACATAATAAATTTAAAATTTACATTCTTAGTTTTATGGTGAAAAAATTTGTATCTTACTTTTTTCTGGCCTAAGCACCTATTTTGAATTCAAATTATAAAAATGCTGTACAGAGCTGAATTACTTTCTGATACAAGTAGTTATTTATAAAGCTAATTACAAAGCTTAAAAATTTTGTAATTAAAATCTTGATTTAAAACTTTTAGCATTTATTGACCTTGGATTCCATTGGAAATTTTTTTTTTTTACGTTTTAAATCTTCCCCCGATTTCAGAAGAACAGACAAATTAAAAATCACAAGATATTTCATTTAAAAGATTGAACTTGTCCATATGATCTTGTCAAATTGTAACAAGATTTCAACACTTCGAACAAAAATGTTCATGTAAAAATTGATATTGGTAAATATTTACTTGTTCATATGAAGATAACACATATTTTAGCATTTTGATTTATCCACTTCTATTAGAAAATTTTTCCTTTTTGTAGAACATTTCGTTTTTTAAATGAAAAGTCTGCCCCTAGGCTACAAAAATGTAAGATGAAAATATTTCTAACATAAAACTGAGAATGTAAATTTTAAACTTGAATTTTATGTTTATTTTTTCTTAATAGAATATATTTCTAACTGAAAATTTTTTAAATGTACAAAATTGATTAGAAGTATGGAAATTTAAATAGAAAAATATATATTGATTCAAATTTTGAACATTTATTGGCAAGAAATTTTACTGAAAGTTTATTTTTGAAATGTTCAAATGCTTATAAAATTTTGCACGATCTTTTAGATGTTTATTTCAGGCAGATTTTTTCCAATGTATTTGAAAAAAAAGTGTTGTTTCTCAAATAACATATTTCATACATTTCAAATTGTCGTCTGCTTCGCGCCTCTTTTGCACGGAGTCGAGAGAAATACAATTCTCAATTTCGACTCGATAACTGAAAGCGTAAAATGTGAAGTCTAAAAATAGCATTGCATGGAGGAAGCGAGGAAAATAAGGAGAAGTGGGATGAGTCGTTCTCGCGTGCCAGAGTGACGAGGAAGAAAGAAAGGCAGCGCGCGCCACCGCCTTTCCCTACTCGCTCCTCACGGACAGGAGGTGCTTCTGTAGTTGTGACTGCGTCGGTATCAGATCTGTGCACACTGGGAGCACTCCGTGCACGAAATTTGTGTGTAACCTATCTGGCTAACCGAAAGCGTGAAATCTAAAAATAGCAGTGCATGGAGGAAACGAGGAGAATAAGGAGAAGTGGGACGAGTCGTTCTCGCGTACAAGAGCGACGAGGAAGAAACAAGGGCAGCGCGCGCCGCCTCCCCTCCATAGAAATTCTGATGGTAAATCACGTTAGTATACACAGGTCTGGCAACTCCCGTAGTGGGGGATGTTCCCTTATCGTGACAAGTAGTAATTTCGATAGTAACCGCTTCGGCAGCGCTGCAATCGAGTAGTTAAAGGAATACCCGTGGTTTACAGACAGCTTTCACAGCTGACTACGTTCTGGGTATAGGCACCGTGCGAAGTCATGGTAGGGAGAGTTAGATCGACGCCAGCGCACGCAGTGGATAATTTAGGCGTTAAAGGAGGCTGTTTTATATTTCCGAGCAATCAAAATACATGTGCAAATCTAAATTTTGTTTTAATTTAAAAAATATAGCTGAAATGAGCCACCGAAGTTGTTGTGTTGTGAATTGTAAAAATACAAGCAGGAAAAGTGAGTGTAAATTTTATAAATTTCCAACGTCTAAATGGAAAATAAATCAAAGGAATAAGTGGGTAGCTGCAGTAAGAAGGCAAAAGGTATTATTTCTACGGAACTCTTGGACATCTCGTACGTGTTCTGCTAGAACGAGATTTTTACCTTTAATTTTCGTTTGTGGTTGAAATTCTATTGTATGTTTAATTGATTGAAAACCTGTTTTAATAATTATATCCATGATGAATTTGAATCTGAAAATAAACAATTAATATTTATTTACTCAACAAGTACCTAAAACTGTCATCATGAAATTACAATTTAATTCTTTATTATTTTTCTAGTCTGTCTTGATCTGTCATTAACTTAAGGTAGTCGTCATGCCAAAAATCTGTCTCGGGAAAAAGAAGATTTTCTATGATTTCAAGACTGAGAATTATATCATCAGCCGTGTCATATGTAAGGAAAGACACTCTTTTCAATGAAAAAATTTAAAAATTACGAAAAATAATATTTTAATAATGTTTTTTGTAATAGGATATTTCCTTACTATCGCTTCTTACCAATTTTTTGAAAATAATTGAAGTTCCTTAAATCATAGCTTATTTTTTCGGGGGAAATATTCTCTACAACTTAACCGTTTCCAATTTTTGAAAATAAATCAATTATTATCAAATACAGCAATTTGTTTACAAAAATTTGGTTTTGGAAAATTGATTTTTAATTATTTTCAGCCATTAAAGAATTTATTTTCAAAAATTGGAAACGGTCAAGTTGTAGAGAATATTTTCCCCGAAAAAATAAGCAATGATTCAAGAAACTTCAATCATTTTTAAAAAATTGGTAAGAAGCGATAGTAAGGAAAAATCCTATTACAAAAGCATTATTAAAAAATTATTTTCGTAATTTTTAAATTTTTTCATTAAACAAAGTGTCTTTCCTTACATATGACACGGCTGATGATATAATTTCCAGTCTTGAAATCATAGAAAAACTTCTTTTTCTAGGGACTGATTTTTGGTACGACAACTACCTTAACCTTGTATTTACTGGTTTCTATATCATTTTTATTATGGAAAATATTTACTTTTTACTGCTGATTTCACACAAATACTTCACAAGGAAAAACAATTGAATTTTAAAGTAAATTAAATTGTTTTTTTGTTTTGTTTTTTTATTGATAATAAACATTTTTATAACTAAGTCCCATTATAATACATTGCAAAAGTTCTCGAACAACCTCCTTTAGTCAAAGATATTATAAACCTAGATGCGGCCAATTATAGTTCGGTAGACTTAAATGTAGACGTCGCTTTCGGCGTGTTTTTCCCGGTCCCCTCTTGCCTCTCACCGCACCGTATGATCCATCCGAATTAGTTCCTCGCAAGCATTATAGAGGCGCTAAATGTATCTCCCTGTTACGAGCCGCGGAACGTTCAACTTACGCGACGCGTGTAATTGGTGGATTCTTACTCGGTGCTAATCTTTGAAAAGAACCGGGAAAATACGAATATTGGAAAATAATGAAAAACACAAAGCTCGGGTAAAACTGGTATTTATTATATTAACGTTCGTAATTATAAACGTTAAGTCTGGACTTCAACAAAATATTATACCGGCCTACGCGAAAGTTTACAGAGTCAAAACTGAAAGGATCGATTCTCGTCAGAAGTTCGGTATATTCTAACTTTTCTTTCACTCCACCAAATCACGCATCCCCTTTCACAACTCTCCCCCACGCATCCCCTCTCTCTCAATTTCACACGCTGGCCCTCGCTAGGCCCAGCCCAACTTCCCGGAGAAGCTCGACCAGGGAAAACCGAGTCCGGAGAAGCCCGATTCGGAAAACCCCAGTCCCAGCCTCTCTCCTCTCAGCTGCAAGCTTTTTATGGTGCTTGCAGTGAAAGCGCAAGAGAAGGCAGTAAAACAGTAAATCTTAAAGGATTACTTTTTACTCCCTTCTGGCGACCAGACATGCTATTTTAAATATTTTTAGGTGTACGTAACTAAATGGTTCCTATACCTATTTAGCTGACCATTCCATTTAGTTTTTGCCTATCTAAAATATAAATGCATATTCCCTCTATAAATCCCTAGTTCTATCCCAACTTAATTTATTTAAATCCTACCGTCCAGACTTAACCTTTCCTTATCCTTAAAAAGAAGTGATATATAACTTACAGAAAAATCTTAAAACTAATTTACAATTTACAATACTTTCTAAAGCCGAACCAGATGTTTTACGGCTGCGAAAATACAATTATGAAGCTTATATTTAAATCTATTATTTATAACTAATATCTATAGGTAGAAAGTTTCTACGATTCTCCCAAGGTCTTTTTTTATGATTTTCAGCTCCTTTCCGTGGGAAACTCATTTCTTTAGATAAGACATGAGTTTCCTTAATTTAAACATATTTTTATTTATTACGAAATTCATAATCCCGAGAGTTCAATTCGATAGGTCGATTACATAATCTACTTCGAGCGAGACTTTATAGTCGCTCGTTACACCTCCGCCCTTATAAAAAGATTTTTCGTCAGAAAATATCTTGCCGTACCCTAATTATTTATTTATTTATATATATATATATATTTTTTTTTTTTTTTTTTAATTTATCTTTACTTTATTTATTATTCTATTTATCTATCTTCATTCGAGCAAAGTCTGTCAAACGGAAAAAGAAGTATTGAGTTTTGAAATTCGCGCCTATTAATCGATACGTTCGATATAACTTGACACATTCGATATAATTCGATAGACAACGATTTCGATTAAGCAGACGTTGTACCGTACCACGTGACAATCGTGCATGGTTTCGTGTGACAGGTGTCAACATTAAGGTTGCTAAAATAAAAACGAAAGGTGAAAGAATGTGACGTTTGAGGACAAATGAAGAAGTGTCAATTATATGGATTTACGAATCATATTTCGTCTAATTGTGGTTAATAATGCTGGGATACTGCAATGTACACTACTCAATGGTAAGTCTAGCCTACAAGATTTATTTAACCCTACTTATTTTGTTTATTTTGTAGTGAACGTATGTTTTGAGCGAGGCCTAGTCGCTCAACTCTCACCCCCCTCTTATTTAGAAATTTGAACTAAATATATAACTAGGAAATTAAAATAATACAAATAATAAGTATATTCATAAATGTGCCAAAAAAAATGAATTTGTTTTATATTTATAAGATAATTTCCTATCCTATTCTAATCTAATTTCGCTTTTTAGGGTCAATTGGATTGCAGTTGTGTATAATTTGTAATTGTAAGAATTTATAGTGAATCCGGAAAAATTTTAAGTGTTTGTGGTCGCAGGCGGTTCATATGCACGATTCTGGTTCTTTGTTTACCTAAATCCAATTCGACATTGTTGTCGTTGAAGATTTGTATTATTTTATATGGACCGGAATATTCGCAATCTAGCTTAGAGGATTTCGTATTATTTTGGAGGTAAACAGGGTCTCCTATTGCGTAAGTTTGAGCATTTAATTTTTTATCATAATATTTCTTAGAGCGTTCTTTCGCAGCATGGAGTCGTTCTCTAGCTTCTTCTTGGGTTTTCACTAACTTTTCCGCTAGTGTTTTAAGGTATAAGTTGTATGTTAATGGCAGCTGAGTTTTCGCAAATTCTGATGGGATTCGCGCTGTTTTACCGAATATTAATTCGTGTGGGGTGAATCCTGTACCCTCGTGTTTAGAAGTATTATACGAAAAGAGTGCGAAACGAAGCCATCTGTCCCAATTATTTTTTTCACAATAGTTCTTAAGATATTGTATTAAAACATGATGACTTCTTTCCAGGGACCCTAATGCTTGAGGGTGAAATGCTGTCGATCTGAGGTGCTTTATACGAAATATTTTACAAAAGGTGGCCATAACTTGGCTAGTAAAGTCGCTACCCTGATCAGTGTAGATTACACGAGGACATCCGAAACGAGTGATGAAATGTTCAGCGAAGGCTGAGGCGATTGCTGTGGATTCGGTACTACGTAAGGGTATAGCATCTGAGTATTTAGTTAAATTGTCTTGAATGGTTAAAATATATTTATTACCATATTCTGTTTGAGGTAAGGGGCCTACTATGTCCATTTCTATTTTTTCAAACGCCTCTGAAGGTGTGTCTGTAATTTGCATGGGTGCTTTAGTTTTAATTCTCACCGTTTTATTTAATTTACAAGTTTCGCATTCTCGAACGAATTTCCTAATTTGTTCGCGCATATTGGGCCAGTAGAAATTCTCGCGAATCCTATCGTAAGTTTTAGTTGACCCTTTATGGCCACCCATGACTGAACAATGGTGCTCACGAATTATGTTTTCTCGATCTGTTTCGGGTGGAGTCTCTACTTCGCCATAACAAATCGTTAATTTATAATTTGCCTGGCCGAAAAGTTTACGAAGCTCGTCTTCTATTGATGACCAGGAAATTTGGTTGAGCCCATTCCCAGTTCTAGATATACTAACAGATTCTATTTTGAGTTCATCCATCGCGTGTTTAAATGCCCATAGAGCAGCTACGATATCTACCAGGTAAGGTTTAGAATCAAAGCTTTGTTTTATTATTATATTAAAAACACAATGATTTTCATATTTAATTACGATCACGTTTCCTACTTGCAAATTTTCTGTATCTTCTTTTTGTAAATCTTCGTATTTAAGTCTGTTTTGTTTGATTAATTCCTGTCCTGTTTCAGTGGTTAACCTACAATCTGCTGGGATGAATAGCACGAGATTATCATCGCGCATAAAAAGTTTTTCCTTAGAGATTTGAATACAGGAGAATTCGGAAGTGGGAGAAAATGGTTCGTCAGAATTAGATAAAAATTCTGCCATATTCTCGATAGTTTCTTCGTTTCTATGGGGATTATTGAAAGTCGAGTCATCATGAGCTACTGGAAGACAAGGGTGAGTTATTTCTCTTGCAATTTTATTTTCATTCCCTGTCAAAATTGTATAGGGGTCACACATAAAAATTTGCGTTCTTCCGACTGTTTTGCTTAGGTATTTTCGTGTAGAATCGCCAGATTCAAAGCTGCCAGAAATATTAGTATCATTTAATATAAAATCATCGTCACAGTTGATCCTGATTTCAGAGACGACCTTATCGCCATCACCACTGTCTGAATCAGACACAGGTGTGGGTAGTGCAATCCAGCTGGTTTTCCCAGGGATAGCCCCACGACCTGCCGATTCAGATATAGCTTCTTCACTTTCTACATCGTCTTCGCCGGACACAAGTGTGGGTAGTGCAGTCCAGCTGGCTTTCCCAGGGATCGCCCCACGACCTGCCGGCTCAGACATCATCAAGTCGGATAGACTTCGCCAAGTTGGATAGACTTTGCCCTCGATGTGAGTAGTGCAGTCACAACTAGCCTTGCTAGGGATCGCCTCACGACCGAGGGACATTCTTTTGGCAACACAATTACAACCACCTTTGGACGGATCGTCCTCCTCGTGGTCAAGCCGGATGATGAGTTGATCAGCCTCATCATCGCTATACTCATTAGCTGTCTCAAAGGCCTCGTCACTGGAATCAGGTTCGTTTATACTTTCCTTGATAACCTGGCAAGGAAAATATTTATTTTTATTTTTACTCATATCATTATATTCTATATTTGTTTCAAGAAATGCATTCTCTACACGAATATCATCTTCGATGCATTCGGGTGGGTACTGGAGAGACACAGGTGTTCGATTCAGGGGAATCAACACCTTGTGCCTTGGAGTGGATAAGGAGTCAAGTGGATCTGATTCTTCGCTTAATTTAATATCTTCGATGATATCGTGGTGAGACTGCATTATGTTATCGCACGGGTTTCTGGAAAGGGCATCAGCATTTAAATTTGTGATTCCCTTTTTATAGATTATTTCATAATAATATTCGTTCAGGCGGTATCGCCACCGAACCAACTTTGAATTTGGGTTCTTCACGTTGTGAAGCCATACAAGGGGCCTATGATCTGTTTCTAATGTAAATTTTCTTCCATATAGGTACGGGCGAAAAGTTTCGACGGAAAATAAGATTGCAAGCAACTCTTTTTCTATGGTTGCATAATTGATTTCTACGTCTGATAATGTTCTTGAGGCATAGGCAATAGGAAGATTCTTACCATCGAAGTTTTGATTAAGAACTCCACCTATACCATAATTAGAAGCATCACACGAAACGATAAATGGTTTGCTGAAATCTGGGTATTGCAATAAAGGGTGAGTACATAGAATATCTTTTAATTTATTAAAAGATTCATGTTGGCTATTAGTCCATTTGAATAAAACGTTCCTTTTTAACAGGAATGATAATGGCTTTGCGATTGTGGAAAAATCGGGAATGAATCTGCGATAATATCCAGCAAGTCCTAGTAATTGCTTAATATTTTTAGCGTTTCTGGGCTGAGGAAATTTTGGAACGGCTTCCACCTTTTTCGGGTCTGGTTTAACTCCTTCCTGGGTGATAACGTGGCCGAGGTAACAGACCTCTTTACGTAAGAAGAGACACTTTTCGGGTTGCAAGGTAAGATTTGCTTTATCTAAACGTTCAAGAAGAATTCTAAACTTCCTTGTATGTTCTTCCAAGGACTTGGCGTAAATAACTATATCGTCCATGTAGACGAATAGTTCTACACCTTGAAGACCAGAGAGAATTTTATCCATTAATCGCTGGAAGGTGGCAGGGGCGTTTTTGAGTCCAAAGGGCATCCTATTATAATGGTAGTGACCATATAAAGTTGAGAATCCAGTCTTAGCCTTTGAATTAGGATGCATTTTTATTTGATGGAAGCCCATAGCAAGGTCGAGGGTAGAAAAATATTGGGCACCGCCCAGCTGATCGAGAATATGTGTGATATTTGGTAAGGGATAAGCGTCTTTTACAGTCTTCTCGTTCAGTTTGCGAAAGTCTATAACCATTCGCCATCGTTTGTTACCGTCGGGGTCGGGTTTTTTGGGAACAACCCACACTGGTGAGTTGTAAGGTGAGTCAGAATCTTCGATAAAATTGTCAGTCAATAGTTTTTTTGTTTGATTTAATATTTCTTTATTGTGTATTTCAGCGGGCCTGTACTGTTTGTGGAAGATAGGAGTTTCGTCGGTCGTAAGTATCTCATGAGAAATAACGTCTGTGGAGCCTAGGACATCACCTTCGAGATAGAAGCGATGAGAAAATTCGGTTATTGGGCCTAATAGACTGCTCTTTTCTTCATCAATGAGAGTAGAGAAATCAAAGATTTTGAGCAATCTAAAGAGTCTATCCGCGACTTGCTTCTCAAGTTTATTATTGGGTTCATCTCGTTTACTAGATACATTGGCTATCGAAGTTTCTAAGATTTCAATTTCCTCGAGTTTTACAGGAGGAATAGTTATTTCGATATCACGAAGGGTTGTGTTAATAGCATAGACTTTTACTTCCCCGTTTTCGGGCCTCACTAAACTTTCCCCTATAAAAACACCTGTTCCCGCATTAATTTTTCTGAGATAACCCTCTTGTAAGTTTGTTTTTACGATTGG
The DNA here is from genome assembly GCA_030998225.1 of Diplolepis rosae. Taxonomy (NCBI): domain Eukaryota; kingdom Metazoa; phylum Arthropoda; class Insecta; order Hymenoptera; family Diplolepididae; genus Diplolepis; species Diplolepis rosae. Next base: position 1,957,772 of record JAPYXD010000700.1, read on the forward strand.
CAAAGCGATAAGTTTTCGCGACCTGGCAGGTAGATTAATCATGCAGGGACTCGAAGTACCTACCGACGGTAAATCGAGTGTGGTGCTTTGATTTTCAAATTTTAGGGTGGCAGAGTTTTCTTTAAGAAATTCGATTCCTAATATCCCGCATATTGATATTGGAAAATTATCTCTAACAAGATGGAATTTTACTGTTCGTCCTAAAATTTCTAATTGAACGCTACCTCGTGTTTTATATGTACCTTGCCCGATTCCAGCTAAGTGGTATATCATTATTTTATCGCGACGTAATTTTCCGCGTATACACGATTCCTTTAACAAATTAAGTTCGCTTCCGGTATCTATTAAAAGAGTTGCCCTATTATTATGGAGCTTATTCGAATCTACCTCGATATTTGGACCGTTTGCTAATTTTTCTTCTGAGATTGAGAGCACTGAGCGTTTGACTGGCGCTTGGTTTGGCTGCTCATCGTTGTGCTCTGACGATGAGCATGCAAGGAGTTTAAAGACCTGGAACCGTTGCTGATTGACGAAGATTGTCTTTGCCGCAATCTTTCCAGCTCCTTTTCGGCCTCCTCAGCTCTTCGGAGTAAGCAAGATAAACGCGTGTGCCCGAAATTCGAACAGTAATCGCATTTGGGTCTCCCTTCCTCTTTAGAATCTAAACGGTCTCGTTTGATTTTGTACCCGTGATTTGAAGGCCTAAATTTTCGCTCCGGACAGTTTCTAGAAGTGTGATTTTCCTTCCCACATGTGTAACATGTGAGCTTGCTTTTTGGATTTTGAACCGGCGCGTATCTATTATCGATATGGTACGCCGACTTATATTTCTTTTGGGCTGGTTCTCTGATTGAGAACTTTTCTAGATGCTGTCTGGACGTGGAGGGCAAGGAATCTTCAATTTCGCCATATAATCTCTTTCTACGATATGCTTCACGCTCTGATTCGATGGCAAAATTTATAGCTTGCTGTAAGGTTGTGGGATTTTTTTGTCGAACCCGAAACTCTAGTTCCCCTCGTAAACCCAAACAAAAACATGAAGTTACTTCCACGTCGTACTCCCGAATTTTAATGGCTGCTATATTGGCAGGGGATTGAGATTTGGCGATTTCCGCTAATTTCGAGAACAACTCCATGGCTCTGGCAGCATAAGTTAATATTGGTTCGCCTACGTTTTGCTTCATTTGAGCTATTTCTGACTGGGTTTGAAAAAGAGTCTTGGGAGCTCCAAAGGCTCTTTCGAGAGTGTTTAAAAGTTCATCGAGTGTTTCGAATTGTAAATTTCGAACGTACAGCTCAGCTTCCCCCTTAATTTTCGCTTTTAAGAGTCTTATCAGCAGAGGTAGAAGATTTCGCGACACTCCCTCTTCAGCAAATCTACATTCCCGTGCAAAAGCTTGAACCGAGATATTATTTCCGTCAAAAATTGGAATAAGATCGACGATTAGCTTGAGGGTCGTGATATCGCTTCCCTTTAAGGTTTCTGAAGATGAAGCGCGGGAAGAGATGGTGGGCCTTTCCGGAACTCTTGTGGATAGGTTAGTTATTTCGCGGATTTTTTCCGCCTCACGAATTTCTATTTGACGACGGATAATCTCGTTAAGATCGCCTAAATTATTCATGCTGGTTTGAAAGGATGTTTGGTTAAGACCTTGGGGCCCTAATCTATCATTTCTTTCTACGGAAATATCAATATTATTAACGCTTCGTGACTCAGATTCTTCGACATCGTTTAAGTCATGAATCTCGTCAATTGTTCGCAACGATTCTATTTCGTCTGTTACATTTAAGAATCGGTTATTATACTCTCCACTTTTCCTCAAATTTTCCATATTATATAATTATGTATATATATATTTATCTTATTTCTTTATTTCAAGTAGAAAAAGGCACAAAAAATAAAAAGATTGTTTAAAATTTATATTACAAAATAATTTACTATATAAAGGTCTACAAATAGAAAGGGGAAAACGTAGGGATGTAAAACTGTTTGCTTCAATAAGACCTACAAATTTGTCTAACACAGCTTCTAATAAAACGTATTTTTTTATGTTTTAAAATTTTTGAAAAAGGGTACGATTCGAATTCAAAATTACACCCTTTTTAGAAAAAGTATGTGAGATACAAAGGAATGTTTTTAATTGGAAAAATTATTTGCTTACATGAGGTCTACAAATTATCATCATGACATCTCTCGTCGGGATGTATGTTTCGATTTTTAAGGGAAAATACGTTCGAAATTTAAAAATTTACCTTATAAACAAAATGTAAAATATTTCAATCATGTAGATTATTAGAAAGTTGCAGGGATTTATTCAAAAAGTCGAGCGTGAAACGCGAATGTCATGATAAGTGTGTTGCCTGAGATTGACGGAGCCCTAAGCAAATTGAATTTCCTTTTCCTTTGAAATCAAAAGCGAATTTAGTCACTTTGAGAAAATGACTTGACCTTTAGCATTAAATTACAAGAAATAAGCTTAAATAAACAAGGGAAAATTTATTTTCAACAAAATAATGTAGAATATTTAGTGAAACTGGAAAATCTGAGGAGACGTGTAATATACATATGTAAATTTTTGAACCAATATAATATTACTTATAATCTAATCTGACCTTTTGAAGTCCTTTGTACTTAGTCCTTATTACGCTTGCGAATCCTGAGATATAATCCAATTTTATTGGTGAACAAGCACTAACAAATAAACGAAAAATGACTCTTTCCCTTTTGAAAGGGTTCACTCCCGCACTTTTCACAAAATTGATGATAATCCAGCTCCTACATGAGTTTTCCCTCGTTGTTTCCCTCGATGATCCTCGATGATCCTCGATGTAGTCCACCGTTGATTCTCAGGAACCGGAAGATGCTCGAATCGGAGTATAAATCCTTTTATAAGCCAAAAGCCCTCAATGAAGATCGGTCCAGAAGGCTTTACCAATATCGACTATTAAATTCCATGTAAATTTATAGAATTTCTTTGATCTTGAAGTTCTGATGAGCACAATAGAATCCTTCACAGTCTTCGAAGAAAACTCCCATGCATTAAGCAGCACACGGACGAATTGGCACCACACAGGAACAATTCGAGACACCTCCGTAGCACAGGAACAATTTGAAGCAGGTTCAGCGGCACAGGAACAATTTGAAGCAGGTCAGCAGCACAGGAACAATTTAAAAACGAATCGGCACCACAAGATAGAATTATCGATAAAGGAACAAATTATATACATTAAAGTATCAATGTTAAACACAGTCTTAATTCTATAAATTCAATCAGTTTCTCACTCGCGAGCACGTGACCGGAAATTTTATAAAAGTTTAATGTTCGTTTGTGTTTTAGCGCACTTGGTTTAGATAATTGTTCAGGGAACTATTTCACATTTCGTTTGTTTTTAGGAAAATGTCACAGAAACGAATTTGCTATCTCAATTGCAGCAGTCACTTTTCACTAACACTTGTGAGTGAGATTCAAATATTCAAAATTTTCCAATTTTCCCGCACCAAGATCCCGGACGAGCCCCCATATATGTTACGAGCCGCGGAACGTTCAACTTACGCGACGCGTGTAATTGGTGGATTCTTACTCGGTGCTAATCTTTGAAAAGAACCGGGAAAATACGAATATTGGAAAATAATGAAAAACACAAAGCTCGGGTAAAACTGGTATTTATTATATTAACGTTCGTAATTATAAACGTTAAGTCTGGACTTCAACAAAATATTATACCGGCCTACGCGAAAGTTTACAGAGTCAAAACTGAAAGGATCGATTCTCGTCAGAAGTTCGGTATATTCTAACTTTTCTTTCACTCCACCAAATCACGCATCCCCTTTCACAACTCTCCCCCACGCATCCCCTCTCTCTCAATTTCACACGCTGGCCCTCGCTAGGCCCAGCCCAACTTCCCGGAGAAGCTCGACCAGGGAAAACCGAGTCCGGAGAAGCCCGATTCGGAAAACCCCAGTCCCAGCCTCTCTCCTCTCAGCTGCAAGCTTTTTATGGTGCTTGCAGTGAAAGCGCAAGAGAAGGCAGTAAAACAGTAAATCTTAAAGGATTACTTTTTACTCCCTTCTGGCGACCAGACATGCTATTTTAAATATTTTTAGGTGTACGTAACTAAATGGTTCCTATACCTATTTAGCTGACCATTCCATTTAGTTTTTGCCTATCTAAAATATAAATGCATATTCCCTCTATAAATCCCTAGTTCTATCCCAACTTAATTTATTTAAATCCTACCGTCCAGACTTAACCTTTCCTTATCCTTAAAAAGAAGTGATATATAACTTACAGAAAAATCTTAAAACTAATTTACAATTTACAATACTTTCTAAAGCCGAACCAGATGTTTTACGGCTGCGAAAATACAATTATGAAGCTTATATTTAAATCTATTATTTATAACTAATATCTATAGGTAGAAAGTTTCTACGATTCTCCCAAGGTCTTTTTTTATGATTTTCAGCTCCTTTCCGTGGGAAACTCATTTCTTTAGATAAGACATGAGTTTCCTTAATTTAAACATATTTTTATTTATTACGAAATTCATAATCCCGCGAGTTCAATTCGATAGGTCGATTACATAATCTACTTCGAGCGAGACTTTATAGTCGCTCGTTACATCCCTCCAATCCCCTCCACCCGCTGAGATACCGATAAACAGAAAGCGCGCTTTAAAAATTTAAATTTAAATTATATATATTGAAGAAAATTAAAAATTGGTAAACAAAGCAAGGAAAAGCGACGTGTAAAGTGTTTCAATGTTACTTTATGTGTATTTTATTTTGCTTTATAGTATCATTTTGATATTGGAATAGGTTACAGTGAACATGCATTGCTTAATTAACTTTCTGTCAGTGAAAGATAAGTATGTACATGAATGAAAAACCAATATTTAATTATTATAATTTGAACATGTATGCAATAGAAAGAGAATTAGTTTCTTATTTTTAAAAAGTTTAATTTCTTATTTTCGTATTTTTAATTCTTTTTTTTACATTCTCATCATGGATGAGAAGGTATTGGTTTTATGTGAAAAATGACTTTCGAAATTTTCATCAAATCTTTACGTTTTGAGACCCCCTGACTCAGAAAAAACGGTTTTTACGAAAGTGTCTGTCTGTCTGTCTGTAGTAGGCCATGTGCGGCATAACTCTCGATAGGATTATCAGATTGAATTAAGCTTTGGCACACTTTATCGGAGCCGAAAATGTAAGACAACTTCGTTAACCAACCACATCCAATCAAAATTGAGGGATTGAGCACTACTTTTGTGTTTTTGAAAATAACTTTTTGAAAAAATTAAAAATTTCAATACTGGTTTTTGATATTGCTCATAAATCTCTACAAATTATCCTGATAACATTTTTTGATTAAATCAAAATTAGAAATGTTACAGCATATTCAAATTAAAAATAAAACCAACACCTTCTCATCCATGATGAGAATGTAAAAAGTCAATATCAAAATTCCATTTGCCAGTTAAATTATACGAGATACGAAAAAACGTTATAATAAAATATTATTTACTACATAAAGACCTTCAAATTTAAATTGTAACATTTTTCCATAAGATGCATATTTTTCTTTTTAATTTAAAAAAAAACTATTGAAAATCCAAAATTTAATTTTTTAACAATAATATGTGAAATACGAAAAAAACGTAGGAATACAAAATTGTTCGTTTCAAAAAGTTCTACAAATTTTGTCTCATACAGTTTCCAATTAAACATATATTGTTCGTTTCAATTCCAAAAAATACGATTAAAATTCGAAAATTCCATTTTTTAGACAAAATATGTGAGATACAAAAAAACGTTTAGATGGAAAATTGTTTGCCTGAATGAAGTCTACAAATTCTCATTAAGACATTTCGGGACAGGATGTATATTTTATGTTTTAATTTTTAATATTAAAAAATTTCGATTTTTTTCACCAAAATATCTGATACGAAATAAGCGTTGTTCTGCAAAATCGTTTCCTTAAATAAAGTCTACGATTGTTTTTTCTTTTTGAGAGATTTGGAAGAAAATAAATTATTTTAATCATGTAATTTATTAAAAAGTTACCGAAATGTATACAGAAAATCGAGCGCGAAGCGCGAGCGTCATGATGAGAATGTGTTCCTTAAGGCTGATAGAGCCTTAAGTAAATTGAATTTCCTATTTCACTTAAATTCAAAAAGAAATTGAGTGACTTTGAGAAAATATGTAATTCACATCATCTGTAATATTATTATAAAATTGGTTTGAGCTTTAGTATCAAATTATAATAAATAAACTTGAATGTATGTGAAGAGCACAAGAACGGAGCGCGAAGCACGACGATCAAATCGCGCGCCCTAGGCGCGCTCAAACTTGCGAGCGAAGCGAGCTGCGCGCAGATTTTTTTCATTATGAATAACTTCTAGTTTCCAGGATTTTTATTCTTTTCAAATATTATTCAAATTAATAATTACAATTTTAAAAATAAAATTTTAAATTAATTAGTTAATTAAAAATTTAGACTTAAGAGCATGTGATACTTTGCCATAAGAGCAATTTAGTTTACACAGTTGTTCTTCCACAATTTTTAATTTTTCAACAAAATAATAGTGCACAGACGTCAGTGTTAATTTTATTTACGTCTCGGCACTATTATATTTTTGATAAATTCAAAATTGTGGAAAAACAACTGTGTAAACTAAATTGCTTTCAAGGTAAAGTATCACATACCCTTAAATCAATATCTTACCAGTTCAAATGTTGAAGTCTTCTCCTTTTTTTAAGCGCAATATTTACAGAAATTTTTTTTGAAAATTTAAAGAAGAAAGTTGTCCGAAGCTCAATAATTTGTAATTTCTAAAATATTTGTTTGACTCACACTAGTCAGAATGTTTTAAAATCTCATTGTAATTTATGGCTAGTTCTTGTATTTTCTTATTAAAAAAGTGATAATTCCACACTTTTCTGAAAAAAAAATAGATCAATGTTTTTCAAAAAAACTCAAATGAATTGATTTATGTACAATAAATGCTAACTGATTCCTGAATATATTCAGCAGCTTTTCTTTTTGGGAAACTTTGCCTCATCAAAAATATATGAATAATTTATATTAATTTCATTTTTTTTTTTTTTTTTTTTTTTTTTTGGTGAGGAGAAAAAATGGCAAAATCTTTTATAGACGTTGTACAGGACTCTCCTAGGACGGGTCTAGGCATACCTGTTAAAACCAAAAAAACCCCCTCTCTCGAACCAATACACCACCCGCGGAACCGCCTTTCGGCTTTAAACTTCACGGGTGGTTGGTTCCATTAAAGTCGCGTACGACTCTTCCGTCATCCGTTCGCTCGGAACTTCCACCCGCGGCCACACGCCCACTAGGATAAACGACTAGCCGCGCCACCCAGGGGGGAAACAAACAGATTCCTCCCCCGGTCGACGCGACCAGCCAAGTCCGCCCAAGACGCAGGACCGCGGGTGTAGGCCCCGATGCGATTTCTACTGGCCCCCATTGTTGCCGCGCTCTGCACGCTCATCGAGCTCCCTCGCCTTCATCACCAGGGTGACGAATGACTCGATAAACATCCAAATCCGTTCAGACTGGAGCATGAGAGAGACCATCGTGTCAGGAGTGAGCTCGGCACCCACTGCCTGACCAAGGGCCTCCCTTGCCGCGCCCCACTTTGCGCAGACGAAGAGTGTGTGCTCTGCATTATCCACAGGGGAACCGCAGTAGCGGCACGACTCATCGTCTCTTTTCTTGAAGCGCTTCAGGTACGCATTAAAGCAACCATGGCCCGAAAGCGCTTGCGCCAAGTAAAAGCCGACTTCACCGTGCTTTCTATCCAGCCAGGTGGCGAGCTCCGGGATCAGACGGTGTGTCCATCTCCCTGTCTGCTCACCATGCCATCTCATCTGCCATTTCTCGACGAGTCTGCGCCTTCCATCCTTGCGGATGGCCTCCTTCGCGCGAGCGATTTCCTGCAGGTCGGCGCAGGTAAGCTCCTTGCGAAGCTGAAAGGTTTCCTGCCTTTCCGCCGCCAATAAATCTACTGGCGGGACGCTCGCCAGGACCAGCACAGAGCTCGTCGAGATAGTTCTATATGCCGAAACTATTCTCAGCGCGACAAGTCTCTGCGCCGAGAACAGCTTCTTCTGGATAGCATGGTTTTGCAATGCATTGGCCCAGACCGGAGCTGCATAAAGCAGCTTCGAATGGACCACGCTGGCCACCAATCTTCTTTTCGCTTCCCTGGGTCCACCAACGTTTGGCATAAGCCGGGTCAAGATCGCTCCACACTGGATGGCTTTGGCAGCTGCGATCTTTAGGTGTTCGCCAAAGCTAAGGCTACGATCCAGCTGCACCCCCAGGTACTTAATGCTTGTTTTCCACTCGACTTCATGCTCTCCGAGAACGATCCTCGGATATTGGAAGGATCTGCTGTCCGTAACGAGCAAAGCCTCGGTTTTCTCAGGGGCCATTTTAAGGCCTCTGCCATCCAGCCAACGCTTTGCTCGCCACAGACTTTCATTGATCCTCAGCTCTAGGATTCTGACGTCGTCAGCGGCGCACACGACAAGTGCGTCATCCGCGAAGCCGACGATGCTCGTTCCAGCAGGCAGGTCCATGCGCAGGAAGTCATCATACATGATGTTCCAAACGAGTGGACCCACCCGCGACCCTTGAGGAGCGCCACATGTCATCTCTTCTTTGAGAGACCATTTGTCGCCCTCGTATATCACCCACCTATCGCTCAGATAGTCATCCATCATTCGCAACAGGTAGTCTGGAACCCTTTTCCGCATCATCGCCTCGATGCAGATGTCCCATCTCGCGGTATTGAACGCATTGCGTATGTCAATGCTAATCAACGCACAGAATCCCTTACGCTTACCAGTTCCTTTTCTTGCATTTGTGGCGATGTTAACCACAGCTTGGATGGCGTCCACAGTGGATCTGCCTTTCCTGAATCCGAACTGACTTTCCGAGAGCCCGTTCTCCCCGACCAACAGAGCCTGAAGCCGTTGTAGAATCAACTCCTCCAGAATCTTCCCCATCGTATCCAATAAGCATATTGGTCTATACGACGAGGCAACCCCTAGAGGTTTGTTGCCCTTCCTCAGCAGGACCAAACTCTGCTTCTTCCAATCTGCGAAGAACCTCCCATCCCGAAGACAGGAGTTAAAGGCTTCTAGGAGGATCTCCGGGTATGCCCCGATCACCTCTTTGAGGATCTCGTTCGGCACCCCGTCGATACCCGGCGCTGTATTTGCCTTAAGCCTTCCACCCGCTCTCTTTAGTTCTTCGAGAGTGAAGAGTTCTTCGCGCCGGACCACGCAGGAACTTCGGTCCTGTCTTTGGAACGGCTCCACGTGTGGAAACAAGCTTCGCACAATGTACTTGACTCGATCGGGATTATCCAGGCCCGGGGTCTTTCTTCTAGTCACCAATCTCTTGGTGACTATTTTGAAGGCGAGACCCCATGGATCCTTCTCGACCTCACCGATCAAGTCTTTCCAGCATTGAAGTCGGCTTTTCTTTATGCCTCGCCTCAAAGCTGTTTTTGCCCCTTTCCATGCCTCGTGCAGCGTAGCATCCCCCTTTGAACGGGTGAATTTTCGCCGCGCTGCGAGGCATTCTCGACGTAGGGCTGCTAACTGGTCGTTCCACCAGTACATCGAACCCTTGGCTTGCCTGCGCTTACGGCGAGGCATCGAGTAGTCACAAGCCGCGACCACCTTCTGCCTCACCGAGCGCACAGCAGCTTCGTACGACCCAGCAGGGCAGACCCAACCAAGCTCATCCATGAGCCTGGTTTCTTCGAGGTGTTCGCGAAGTCTTTCCCTGCTGAGTCGTCTCGTGTTCCAGGAGGGACTCCTTCCTTCGCCGCCCCTACCCTTTTCCGCCGCTTGGCACCCTTGTTCTAGACTAAATTCGATGCACCGGTGGTCACTCAAGGTTATTACCTCGAGGACCGACCAGTCGCTTATCCTTGAAGCGAGGCCAGGTGCGGCGATCGTGAGGTCAATTATTGACCCTCCCGCTCCTCGTCTGAACGTGCAATTCCCGCCCTGATTCAGGACGATCAGGTCGTTCCTAGCGACCATCTCGCCAACCAAGATTCCTCTCCTATCAATGCGGGCCTCACCCCACTCGGGCGACTTACTGTTGAAGTCACCCCCTATGAGGGATCGCCCGATGGCCTCACTGAGGCTTTCCTCAAGGAGGAGGATCTGGGTCTCAAAGACATCGAAGGGATCGCTGGGGGAGAAGTAGCAGCTGTACACACGCACACCCGCCACCTCCACCCAAACGAACCCCGCGTCGGTCTCCAGGAAGTCCCCAACGCCCAAATCAGGGTTAAAAACAAGAATGCCGGCCCTCCTTGATGCATCCTGATACCAAGCAGAATTTTCGGACCACTTGTACTGCTCACTAATGAGCAGCACATCGGCCCCCCTCTCCCTGGCAGTCTGCATCAGGAGGTCCTGGGCATCCCTCCCCCTTCCGAGGTTGAGCTGCAGGAACTTCAATTCCTGCCTCTCAACCTCAGAAGCTCTTCCCGGAAGACCGGGCAGGAGCCGCTCCCTGACACATGGGCGACATTTTTGTCGCCCCTGTCTATGCATGTCAGGCACCTTGGTGGCGCCTTACAACTCCTGGCCAAGTGTCCCGTTGCGCCGCATCTCCAACACCAAAGCGGGTGAAGAGCCTGCAGGACCCCTCAAAAGCCGGTCTGCCCAGTGCCAAGCACAGGGCAGACACAACCTCCTCTTTTTCAAAGGTCTCGTCGAGGTCCCTAATTTCGAGGGACCTCGTCGAGACCAGGGCTGAAATTTGCGCCCTTTCCCCGACCGCCAGGTCGAGCTCCTTTCGAAAGGCCGAAACGTCTCCCCCCTTTTTAAGGACCAGAAGGACTTCTTCCTTCCTGGTCCTCCGGATAGACAGGACCTCAAGTCCTGCCTTCCGGGGGTCGACCTTCGCCTTCATTTCCTTCAAGATGTCGGCGTAGGACTGGCCGTCCCTCGCCGACACCTTGATGGCGTCGCCTGACCTAGCGGGCGTGGAGCGCTTTAACTTCGGCTGGGCGGTAGACCCCTGTGCTTTTTGCACAGGGTCCTCCGCCCTCTTCTCCTTACTTCCTCCTTTTTTTTTATTTTTCTTCTTCGTGACCACATGCCAATCCCCTTGTTCATTCGGGGGCCGCCTCGTGGCCACCTGAGCGTAAGACGGCGAAGGGCCACCCCTTCCCCTCTTGGCAGTTTTTTCCAGAGGGGGAGAGGGCGCAGATCTTTTTTCGTCCTTCGCCGGATTTTTTGGGGTATCTCCCAGAGACGCCGAACGTGGCCTCTGAAAGATCCCCAATTTCCTTATAGCGGGGTGAGATTCCATTTTCTTCTGGATTTTCACCCCGCTCTCCAGGAGGCACTTGTGGGTGTGGAGCATACCGCTCAACACCTCAGTTGCCTCGTTCACCGAGTCTTTAACGAAGCCGGGGTTATTCCTCAGCATACCCTGTTGGATAACGCTGAGGGCCCTGGCTAGTTTCTCCATTTTGTCATTTTGCTCCTTCAGGAGCTGAAGGACGTCTTGCCATCCCTCAGCCCCTGGAGGAGTGTGTGAGTGCGCATCTAGCGCCTTCACCTCTTTATCTCTTTCATTTTTTTTAGAATTCATATCTAATACCGTCGTGTCTTAAGACGGTTCGCCCATCATGGGAGCCCTACCGCAGTAGGGCTACTATCCCCGCCTGTATAGATCCCTAGTTATGTGCGCCGAAACCGAGAAGCTTATCGGATGGCGAATCCTATCAGAACATTTAAATGAGGCTAGAAAAAGGTTACGGGATAGGCCCGCGCCATAATGATGCAAAAGGTTTAACGTCACCCCTATCGAGCGAGCGGTGCCGGGTCCGCCCCGACACCTGACCCGGACTTCGGGCTAGACGGTGTGCGATTTATCCTACGCAGCGTCGGATATAAGGAAATACTGACCAGGTAATCCTTCATTCCTGCGCCCGGACGTCCATGATTTCAACCCCGAAATTGGCTCCAGACAGCAGAAACGTGAGCGGTTTTCCCAATTTAACATGTGGTTTCACGAGATCTTTGCCCTTCGCGGCTGAGCACCGGAGGGACTTACATTTACCCATATTACTTCCACAGAGGTGAGGTACTGACATCGCGTCCTACCCTGGTCGAGAGGCTACTACTCCTCCCTTGGCTAGTCTATCGGGAATATCCACCAGGCGCCGGCCGCAGCCCCATTCACTCAGCATCCCATTCATTCTGGTGTGTGTGGGTGTCGGTGTCGTGCATGTGATTGTGGTGTGACCACAAGAGCGCACGCGGGAAGTTCAGCTTCATCGCCGCATACGCATTTGGGGCGATACCCCGATTAAGGGGCCCCCCGCATTCACTCCGTGCTTGTTCATTCGGCATCAAGAGACCTGTTCAAGGTCCCCCCGATGCTTTCGCTCCACACCGCGTCCTCACGCGCTTGAAAGTCGCAGAACAACCGTCGTGGCACGTGCGCCCGGCAGGCCCATCACTAGGGAAAAGCCTGTCTATGAGGCTCCCTTGGCGGCCATCCTGACGGCGACAGCCCTACTGCTGGCAGAGTCCTTGTGGCTACTACCGTTGGTGGGCTGCAGGACGCGTCTGCTCCGTGCTTGGACTCATGCATACACCTCGGCGTGACCCTGCCCGCCCGCAAAACGCTCTCTCGGTTGTTAGGCGTGTTGTGTTCAGTGTCGCTGTAATGTGTTGTGTCATATTGCTGTCTGTGTGCCCCCTCCTCCTTTCTCATCCGGGCTTGGGACCGGCAATGGCGGAGTTATACCGGCAATGGCGGAGTTTATATTAATTTCATTGAAACTATGCCAAATGCTGCAAATAAATTATTATAAACGTTTTTCAATATTTAAAGAGAATTAAAAAAATTAAAAAAAACCTTTCTAACAAAAATTATACCTAATAAATTACTTAATTTGTTACATTTGTTACATTTTTATGTAAATATTAAAAAAAAAATGTTATGTTACTTTATATTATAATTATTGTTTCGGACAGTTTGGGTAATGTATGACTCACCAAATTTTTCTTTAATATATCCAATCAAATATTTATTTTAAATGAATGTAAAATATTAGATAGATTCACTAAAAAATTTGATTCAATAAATAAACGATTTTGTTCTTTGAACAAAATTTTTATTACATAATTTTTTATTCAACGAAGTAAATCCGCTCCGCATATTAATCATTATTTTAAGATGTTGGGGTTCTTTTAAAATAAATGGAATTAAATTAATTAAAAATTAAAACAATTATAAAATAATTAAATAATCAAAATAAAATTCATTTAAAAAATTTGTATTCCTTATTTTACCATTGAATTTTTAAAACCAAAGTTTTCTCAAAAAAGTTCACTGCGCCGTGATTTTCGGTTTTGGCTAAAATCTAAGCTGGCTCGCGCTCCTTCGCTAGCAAGCTTTGCTGGGGCTCGGTTTTCAATTTCACTCGAGATTTCGGTGCTTCCGACCTTCCCCGCGACCCGCGACTCGAGAAAGTAGTGTGCTCAGTCTTGCAAATGAAAATTAAATTACAGTTATTGAAATTTTACAAAAGTACAATGTAAATCAGATGAATTAATGATACAATGATCTAAAAATAAAAGAGTTTTAAAATCGTTTGAACTCAAAATTTTTTTATTTTTCAAAGGCTTTTTTAAGGCTATAAGTGCTTTTTACAAGTTATTAATTAAAAGCTTACAAGAAAATCATAAGTGGACAGATTAAAAAATAATGAGGTATTGAAAATTGCTTAATAGTAATATTTCCAATTTTAAATTGAATAAGTTGGGAATATTTAAATAAAAAGATCTACAAATAATTATAGTAGTTCCTCTTTACAAAAATTTTAATTGCAAACAATTCCAATTGTAAAATATCCTCGATTTTCAAGCGTTTTTAAAATAATTCTATATAATTTAAAGTAATTTTAGTTATATATCGAAAAAATTGAAATAGTCCTCGGACTTTAGAAAACTCGGAAATTTATTCATGGAAATCATTTAAAATTGCATTTAATGAAATATTTCAAACGAAACAATTATTTTTTGTGCCCTCTTTTGAGGATATTGTTAGAATTTCCTTTTCTCACAATTTTACTGGGAATTTTTATATATATCAGGATCATCTTCGGTAAGTACGCTTTATTTCACTCTCCAAATCAAAATAAGTGCACTCAGAAAAAAGATTTGATTGAATCAAAGAAAATTATTTGCGAAAGACTTTCTTTGATTTAAAGAAATGATTTGTTTAAATGAAATGAAATTTGTTTAATTCAAACATAATGTCTTTGAACGAAATAAATACTTGTTTGAATCAAATTAATTTTTCTTCAAAACAAAGAAATTAACTCAATGATATATGGTCAAAGATATAAATTGTTTGATTGAAGGCAGAAATTTATTTGATTCGAACAAATATTCATTTGGTCCAAAGATGTTTTGTTTGAATCAAAAAAAAAAAAAACAATTTATATCTTAAACCATATATCATTGAATTAATTTCTTTGTTTTGAAGAAAAATTAATTTGATTCAAACAAATATTTATTTCGTTTAAAGACATTATGTTTGAATTAAAAAAATTTTATTTCATTTAAACAAATCATTTCTTTAAATCAAAGAAAGTCTTTCAAGCAAATAATTTTCTTTGATTCAATCAAATCTTTTTTCTGAGTGCACTTATTTTGATTTGGAGAGTGAAATAAAGCGTACTTACCGAAGATGATCCTGATTTATATAAAAATTCCCAGTAAAATTGTGAGAAAAGGAAATTCTAACAATATCCTCAAAAGAGGGCACAAAAAATAATTGTTTCGTTTGAAATATTTCATTAAATGCAATTTGAAATGATTTCCATGAATAAATTTCCTAGTTTTCTAAAGTCCGAGGACTATTTCAATTTTTTCGATATATAACTAAAATTACTTTAAATTATATAGATTTATTTTAAAAACGCTTGAAAATCGAGGATATTTTACAATTGGAATTGTTTGCAATTAAAATTTTTGTAAAGAGGAACTACTATAATTATTTGTAGATCTTTTTATTTAAATATTCCCAACTTATTCAATTTAAAATTTGAAATATTACTATTAAGCAATTTTCAATACCTCATTATTTTTTAATCTGTCCACTTATGATTTTCTTGTAAGCTTTTAATTAATAACTTGTAAAAAGCACTTATAGCCTTAAAAAAGCCTTTGAAAAATAAAAAAATTTTGAGTTCAAACGATTTTAAAACTCTTTTATTTTTAGATCATTGTATCATTAATTCATCTGATTTACATTGTACTTTTGTAAAATTTCAATAACTGTAATTTAATTTTCATTTGCAAGACTGTAAGAGTATTGGATTTAAATTCTAAACTCAAAATTTCAATTTCTCATTTCGACCAAAAATATTGACAGTAACAATTTTTCCTTTCATAGATGTACTTTATTACCATAAGGTATAGGTAAGAATGAATATTAAATAGTTATTTCCTGTAAGTAATTATTTATTTAGTTATTTCATAAATTTCGGGTCGGCTGCAAAGTTTTTCCTACGTAAGCAAACTTGAAGCTAGGTTTCCACATTTTATCTTTAAAGGAGTGTTTTTATATTCTCATAAAATAGAATTACAAGAAAGGTAATTATAACAGAATTTATTGATTAAAAATGATTATTATTTTTAAAATTTACATAAAAATGCAATTAATTAACGTTTTGAATTTATAATATTCAAAATCAATTGAGTGAAATCAAAGAAAGTTAAAAAATAAAACTACTTGAATACAACAGGTTATGAACCTAACCTCAAATTCTGCATTTAAATTCTACAAACAAATAGTATCGAATAAATAGTCCTTGTAGATCACACACTCGAAAGAATTATTTAACATTTCCTGAAATTCATAAAATTTATGTCACGTCATCAAATTATTTAAGACTTTTTACAAAATTTGTCAGCTGTCAAATTTTGTAAACAGAAGTCACCGGGCGAGCAGACGACGAGATGCATGAGACATCGAATCGAAGAAATCGCAGAAACTCAGAAAGTTAGGGAACGCTTGCTTTTACTTTATTTCGTATATGCTATATATAGACGAAATAAGGAGAGAGCCGAAGTCTCCCGAAGATTTTCGAGCATCTCCGTGTTTTCGAATTCAGAAGACACTGCGTGAAACACGCGTCGCCATGGAAACGTCTGAAAGTTGTGAAGAGGGCAGCACCTCGATACCCAAGAAAGAGTGATGTTCTATATATATCGTTCTCCCACTCCGAGGCCACTCGCCGCATCTAGGTTTATAATATCTTTGCTTTAGTTCACTCATGCTATGGCGCTGCAGTCACGCACAGAGCGTATATTTATATACATACATGCCATAGTGCGGTCATTCGGGTCACTACTCGATACTAGCTCTATCCATGGCGAAAATATGAAACATTCTGATTACAAGAAGGGAACATCCCCCACCATGGGAGATGCCAGACCTGTCTATACTACCGTGTGGTAAATCATGTCTGGATTTTCTAACTTTCATTATTTACCGACGCACATGGTTCACCTCATGAAGACTAGATATAAGGAGACCAATCTCTTACGGCCGTACTTCACAGAACACGAAATGAAGTTCTGCCAATTACTTAGTTAGGAAACTTCCCGGTGAGGGCACGTGTGTTCCCTGGATGCAAAATGACGGCATCCATGGTTTATAACATGAAAACTAGATATAAGGGGACCAATCTCTTATAGCCGTACTTCAAAAAACACGAAATGAAGTTCTGTCAAGTACTCAGTTAGAAAACTTCCCGATGAGGGCACGTGTGTTTCCTGGGTGCAAAATGGCGACATCCACGGTTTATAATGATCGAATGAATATAAGATAAATATTTTGACATAATCTATTCCGTGTCGCCATTTTGCACCTAGGGAACTCACATGCCCTCATCAGTGATCCCAGAACGTGGGAGCTGGCGGCCCCCACCATAGATGCCTCGAGCTCATTGTGTCTTATTCATTCAACCAATCTATGGCAGTCGAGCGAGGAAGAAGCCATGAGCTGGTGGAGTGTATGGTGGGGGCCGCCAGCTCCCACGTTCTGGGATCACTAGCCCTCATCGGGAAGTTTTGTAACTATGTACTTGGCGGAACTTCATTTCTAGAGCTCTAAAGAGTCAAAGATATTATAAGCCTAGATGCGGTGCAGGCCTAGATTCCCGCGAAGATTGTAGACGGCGCATCCGGCAAAAATATTCAGGTCCCCCCGTACACTTCTGCCCGGCGATTTGGCCGATCGAAGTAGTTCGCCAACTTAACCTTAGGAGCGCTGTCCACAACTCTCCCCGTACCCCTCAATCCTCTCGAATACCAGCAAGCTTACATTTGCTTAAGCTGTATAAATTGAAAATATTCAAGTCCAGCGATAAAACGCAAGATATGATGTTGAACATTTGGGCGTATAATATGATGAGTTTGATTTTGAATTTTTTCTTTTTTATTTATTTATTTTTTTTTTCTTTTATAGACGTTGTACAGGACTCTCCTAGGACGGGTCTAGGCATACCTGTTAAAACCAGAAAACCCCCTCTCTCGAACCAATACACCACCCGCGGGACCGCCTTTCGGCTTTAAACTTCACGCGTGGTTGGTTCCATTAAAGTCGCGTACGACTCTTCCGTCATCCTTTCGCTCGGAACTTCCACCCGCGGCCACACGCCCACTAGGATAACCGACCAGCCGCGCCACCCAGGGGAGAAACAAACAGATTCCTCCCCCGAACGACGCGGACGGCCAAGTCTACCCGAGACGCAGGACCGCGGGTGCAGGCCCCGATGCGATTTCTACTGGCCCTCCCCGTTGTTTCGCTCCCGACGCCCATCAAGTTCTCTCGTCTTCATCACAAGTGTGACGAATGACTCGATGAGCGTCCAGAACCGCTCAGACTGGAGCATGAGGGGGACCATCGTGTCAGGAGTAAGTTCGGAACCCACCGCCTGACCGAGGACATACCTAGCCACACCCCATTTTGCGCAGACGAAGAGAGCGTGCTCTGCGTTATCCACCGGGGAATCGCAGTAGCAACACGTCTCCTCGTCTCTCTTCTTAAAGCGCCTCAGGTACGCGTTAAAACAGCCATGGCCCGAGAGCGCTTGTGCCAAGTAAAAGCCGACTTCCCCGTGCTTTCTGTTCAGCCAGGTGGCGAGCTCCGGGATCAGGCGGTAGGTCCATCTCCCTGTCTGCTCACCATGCCATCTCATCTGCCATTTCTCGACGAGTCTGCGCCTTCCATCCTTGCGGATGGCCTCCTTCGCGCGAGCGATTTCCTGCAGGTCGGCGCAGGTAAGCTCCTTGCGAAGCGGAAAGGTTTCCTGCCTTTCCTCCGCCAATAAATCTATTGGCGGGACGCTCGCTAGGACCAGCACAGCGCTCGTCGAGATAGTTCTATATGCCGAAACTATTCTCAGCGCGACAAGTCTCTGCGCCGAGAACAGCTTCTTCTGGATAGCATGGTTTTGCAAGACATAGGCCCAGACCGGAGCTGCATAAAGCAGCTTCGAATGGACCACGCTCGCCACCAATCTTCTTTTCGCTTCCCTGGGTCCACCAATGTTTGGCATAAGCCGGGCCAAGTTTGCTCCACATTGGATGGCTTTGGTGGCTGCGATCTTTAGGTGTTCGCCAAAGCTAAGCCTACGATCCAGCTGCACCCCCAGGTACTTAATGCTTGTTTTCCACTGGACTTCATGCTCTCCGAGAACGATCCTCGGGTATTGGAAGGATCTCCTGTCCGTAACGAGCAAAGCCTCGGTTTTCTCAGGGGCCATTTTAAGACCTCTGCCATCCAACCAGCGCTTCGCTCGCCACAGACTTTCATTGATCCTCAGCTCTAGGATTCCAACGTCGTCAGCGGCGCACACGACAAGTGCGTCATCCGCGAAGCCGACGATGCTCGTTCCAGCAGGCAGGTCCATGCGCAGGAAATCGTCGTACATGACGTTCCAAACGAGTGGACCCACCCGCGATCCTTGAGGGGCGCCACATGTCATCTCCTCCTTGAGAGACCATTTGTCGCCCTCATATATCACCCACCTGTCGCTCAGATAGTCATCTATCATTCGCAACAGGTAGTCTGGAACCTTTTTCCGCACCATCGCCTCGATGCAGATGTTCCATCTCGCGGTATTGAACGCATTGCGTATGTCAATGCTAACCAACGCACAGAATCCCTTACGCTTACCAGTTCCTTTTCTTGCATTTGTGGCGATGTTAACCACAGCTTGGATGGCGTCCACAGTGGACCTGCCTTTCCTGAATCCGAACTGGTTTTCCGAGAGCCCGTTCTCCCCGACCAAGAGAGCCTGAAGCCGTTGTAGAATCAACTCCTCCAGAAGCTTCCCCATCGTATCCAATAGGCATATTGGTCTATACGACGAGGCAACCCCTAGAGGTTTGTTGCCCTTCCTCAGCAGGACCAACCTCTGCTTCTTCCAATCTGCGAAGAACCTCCCCTCCCGAAGACAGGAGTTAAAGGCTTCTAGGAGAATCTCTGGGTACGCCCCGATCTTCTCTTTGAGGATCTCGTTCGGCACCCCGTCGATACCCGGCGCTGTATTTGCCTTAAGCCTTCCACCCGCTCTCTTTAGTTCTTCGAGAGTGAAGAGTTCTTCGCGCCGGACCACGCAGGAACTTCGGTCCTGTCTTTGGAACGGCTCCACGTGTGGAAACAAGCTACACACAATGTACTGGACTCGATCGGGATTATCCAGGCCCGGGGTCCTTCTTCTAGACACCAATCCCTTGGTGACTATTTTGAAGGCGAGACCCCATGGGTCCTTCTCGACCTCACCGATCAAGTCTTTCCAGCATTGAAGTCGGCTTTTCTTTATGCCTCGCCTCAAAGCTGTTTTTGCCCCTTTCCATGCCTCGTGCAGCGTAGCATCCCCCTTTGAACGGGTGAATTTTCGCCGCGCTGCGAGGCATTCTCGACGTAGGGCTGTCAACTGGTCGTTCCACCAGTACATCGAACCCTTGGCTTGCCTGCGCTCGTGGCGAGGCATCGAGTAGTCGCAAGCCGCGACCACCTTCTGCCTCACCGAGCGCACAGCAGCTTCAAACGACCCAGCAGGGCAGACCCAACCAAGCTCATCAATGAGCCTGGTTTCTTCGAGGTGTTCGCGAAGTCTTTCCCTGCTGAGTCGTCTCGTGTTCCAGGAGGGGCTCCTTCCTTCGCCGCCCCTACCCTTATCCACCGCCTGACACCGTTGTTCTAGTGTGAATTCGATGCACCGGTGGTCACTCAAGGTTATTACCTCGAAGACCGACCAGTCGCTTATCCTTGAAGCGAGGCGAGGTGCGGCAATTGTGAGATCAATTATTGACCCCCCCGCTCCTCGTCTGAACGTAAATTCCCCGCCCTGATTCAAGACGATCAGTTCGTTCCTAGCGACCATCTCGCCAACCAAGATTCCCCTCCTATCTAGGCGGGCTTCACCCCACTCGGGCGATTTACTGTTGAAGTCCCCCCCTCTGAGGGATCGCCCGTTGGCCTCACGGAGGCTTTCCTCAAGGAGGAGGATCTGGGTCTCAAAGACATCGAAGGGATCGCCGGGGGAGAAGTAGCAGCTGTACACACGCACACCCACCACCTCCACCCAGACGAACCCCGCGTCGGTCTCCAGGAAGTCCCCGACGCCCAAATCAGGGTTACAAACAAGGATGCCGTCCCTCCTTGATGCATCCTGATACCAAGCAGAGTTTTCGGACCACTTGTACTGCTCACTAATGAGCAGCACATCAGCCCCCCTCTCCCTGGCAGTCTGCATCAGGAGGTCCTGGGCATCCTTCCCCCTTCCGAGGTTGAGCTGCAGGAACGTCAATTCCTGCCTCTCAACCTCCGAAGTTCTTCCCGGAAGACCGGGCAGGAGCCGCTCCCCGACACATGGGCGACATCTTTGTCGCCCCTGTCTGCGCATGACAGGCACCTTGGTGGCGCCTTACAGGTTCCGGCCAAGTGTCCCGTGGCGCCGCATCTCCGACAGGCGTTTTTCCTGTCGGGGTTGCTGCAGCCCCGGGACCCGTGGCCGTACCCAAGGCACCTGAAGCAGCGGGCGACTTCCAGATGCTCGCGAATGCGGCACTCTACCCACCCGATCCTCAACTTACCTAGCTGAAGCAGACGCGCGGCGTCTGCCTCAGCTAGCCGGATCACTGCAGTCTGCACCCCACCAAAGCGGGTAAAGAGCCTGCAGGACCCCCTCAAAAGCCGGTATGCCCAGTGCCAAGCACAGGGCAGACACAACCTCTTCTTTTTCAACGGTCTCGTCGAGGTCCCTAATTTCGAGGGACCTCGTCGAGACCAGGGCTGAAATTTGCGCCCTTTCCCCGACCGCCAGGTCGAGCTCCTTTCGGAAGGCCGAAACGTCTCCCCCCTTTTTGAGGACCAAAAGGACTTCTTCCTTCCTGGTCCTCCGGATAGACAGGACCTCAAGTCCTGCCTTCTGGGGGTCGACCTTCGCCTTCATTTCCCTCAAGATGTCGGCGTAGGACTGGCCGTCCTTCGCCAACACCTTGATGGCGTCGCCCGACCTCGCGGCCGGGGAGCGCCTCGGCAACTTTCCCTTTGTGTTGCGTTCCTGCACAGAGGGCACAGGAACCTCTTTCTTCTTTTTCTCTTTTTTTTTCTTCTTCTTCTTCTTCTCCACCAGCTGCCATTCCCCATCCTTTTTCGGGGTCTGGCCTCTGGTGGCCGCAGCATAAGACGGCGATATGCCGCCCTTCCCTTTCTTGGGAAGCCGATCTTCGGGGGGAGAAGGAGCAACCCTCTTCTCCCCCTTTGTCAGCTTCTTGGGGGTATCTCCCAGAGACGCAGAGCGCAGTCTCCGGAAGATACCCATCTTTTTTGAGGCGGGGTGGGATTCCAGCTTCTTCTGGATTTCCATCCCGCTTTCTACAAGACATTTGTGGGTGTTGAGCATTCCGCTCAACACCTCTGATGCCTCGTTAACACTGTCCTTTACGTGGCCAGGGTTATTTCTCAGCATACCCTGCTGGATGACACTGAGAGCCCTGGCCAACTTTTCCATTTTTGTACTTTGCTCCTTCAGGAGCTGAAGGACGTCTTTCCATCCCTCCGCCCCTGGAGAAGTGTGTGAGGGCGTATCTGACGCCTTCACCTCTTCACCTCCTTTATTTTTTGAGACATTCATATTAAAACTGTCGTGTCTTAAGACGGTTCGCCCATCATGGGAGCCCTACCGCGGTAGGGCTACTATCCCCGCCTATATGGATCCCTAGTTATGTGCGCCGAAACCGAGAAGCGGCTTATCGGATGGTCGATCCTATCGGTACATTAGATGAAACTAGTAAAAGGTTACGGGATAGGCCCGCGCCATAATGATGCTAAAGGTTTAACGTCACCCCTATCGACCGAGCGGTGCCGAGTCCGCCCCGACACCTGACCCGAACTTCAGGCTAGACGGTGTGCGATTTATCCTACGCAGCGTCGGATATAAGGAAATACTGACCAGGTAATCCTTCATTCCTGCGCCCGGACGTCCATGATTTCAACCCCGACATTGGCTCCAGACAGTAGGATCGTGAGCGGTTTTCCCAGATTAACATGTGGTTTCACGGGATCTTTGCCCTTCGCGGTCGAACACCGGAGGGACTTACGGTTACCCATATTACTTCCACAGAGGTGAGGTACTGACATCGCGTCGTACCCTGGTCGAGAGGCTACTACTCCTCCCTTGGCTAGTCTATCGGGAATATCCACCAGGCGCCGGCCGCAGCCTCATTCACTCAGCGTCCCATTCATTCTGGTGTGTGTGGGTGTCGGCGTCGTGCATGTGATTGTGGTGTGACCGCAAGAGCGCACGCGGGAAGTTCAGCGTCATCGCCGCATACGCATTTGGGGCGATACCCCGATTAAGGGGCCCCCCGCATTCACTCCGTGTACGTTCATTCGGCATCAAGAGACCTGTTCAAGGTCCCCTGATGCTTTCGCTCCACACCGCGTCCTCACGCGCCTGAAAGTCGCAGAACAACCGTCGTGGCACGTGCGCCCGGCAGGCCCATCACTAGGGAAAAGCCCGTCTATAGGGCTCCCTTGGCAGCCATCCTGACGGCAACAGCCCTACTGCTGGCAGAGTCCTTGCGGCTACTACCGTTGGTGGGCTGCAGGACGCGTCTGCTCCGTGCTTGGACTCATGGGTTCACCTCGGCGAGACCCTGCTCGCCCACAGAACGCTCTCTCGGTTGTTAGGTGTGTTGTGTTTAGTGTCGCTGTAATGTGTTGTGTCCTGTTGCTGTCTGTGTGCTCCCTCCTCATTTCTCATCCGGGCTTGGGACCGGCAATGGCGGAGTTTTTGAATTTTTTATTGATTTTAATATCAGAAGCTTATTGGTAGTCACTAAACATTAATTAATTAATTATAATATTAAATTATAATTAATTATTAAATATTGTATTATAATTATATTATAATTAAATATAATTTAATAATAAATTATTAAATTTTAATTAATAAATGAATAAATTTAAAAATCAAGTATTAAATTTTAATGAATAAATCAATTTTAATTTTAATCAATCATTTTAATAAATTAATATAAATAATATTTAAACATATATCCACATTAGACTCCCTTTTTACAAAGCTGAATTTCGGAATTATAAAAAATAAAAATAACAAGGATTAATTATAGATAGGACTTGTATCGACCCTTTGATGAATATTCGATATATGTGTAAATTGGCTTTAGGGTCCAGAAATGATGAAAACTCAGTTCTTACATTCTTTCATTTACACATATATCGAATAACAAGGATTGTCTAGTTTGTATGTTTTTTTTTTTTTTTTTTTTTTTTTTGGTGAGGAGAAAAAATGGCGAAATTTTTTCTAGACGTTGCACAGGACTCTCCTAGGACGGGTCTAGGCATACCTGTTAAAACCAAAAAACCACCTCTCACGAACCAATGCACCGCCCGCGGAACCGCCTTTCGGCTTTAAACTTCGCGGGCAGTTGGTTCCAGCTTAAAGTCGCGTACGACTCTTCCGTCGTCCGTTCGCCCGGGACTCCCATCCGCGGGCATACGCCCGCTAGGCAGGCCGGCCAACCGAGCCAACCAGGAAAGGAATAAGAAGATTCCTCCCCCGGTCGACGCGAACAGCCAAGTCCGCCCAAGACGCAGGACCGCGTGTGTAGGCCCCGATGCGATTTCTACTGGCCCTCATTGTTGCCGCGCTCCGCACGCTCATCGAGCTCCCTCGCCTTCATCACCAGGGTGACGAATGACTCGATAAACATCCAAATCTGTTCAGACTGGAGCATGAGAGAGACCATCGTGTCAGGAGTGAGCTCGGCACCCACTGCCTGACCGAGGGCCTCCCTTGCCGCGCCCCACTTTGCGCAGACGAAGAGTGTGTGCTCTGCATTATCCACAAGGGAACCGCAGTAGCGGCACGACTCATCGTCTCTTTTATTGAAGCGCTTCAGGTACGCATTAAAGCAACCATGGCCCGAAAGCGCTTGCGCCAAGTAAAAGCCGACTTGACCGTGCTTTCTATCCAGCCAGGTGGCGAGTTCCGGGATCAGACGGTGTCCATCTCCCGGTTTGGTCACCATGCCATCTCGTCTGCCATTGCTCGAGGAGTCTGCGCCTTCCATCCTTGCGGATAGCCTCCTTCGCGCGAGCGATTTCCTGCAGGTCGGCGCAGGTAAGCTCCTTGCGAAGCTGAAAGGTCTCCTGC
Source organism: Diplolepis rosae (assembly GCA_030998225.1). Taxonomy (NCBI): domain Eukaryota; kingdom Metazoa; phylum Arthropoda; class Insecta; order Hymenoptera; family Diplolepididae; genus Diplolepis; species Diplolepis rosae. The sequence goes on from JAPYXD010000700.1 coordinate 1,982,558, forward strand.
CTTTCCTCCGCCAATAAATCTATTGGCGGGACGCTCGCCAGGACCAGCACAGCACTCGTCGACACAGTTCGGTATGCTGAGACAATTCTCATCACCACACCTCTCTGTGCCGAGAACAGCTTCTTCAGGATAGCATGGTTGTTAAGGGCACTTGTCCAGATCGGAGCTGCATAAAGCAGCTTCGAATTTACCACGCTCGCCACCAGCCTTCTCTTAGCTTCCCTAGGACCACCAATGTTGGGCATGAGCCGAGTCAGGGCGGCCCCACACTGGATGGCTTTGGCAGTGGCGATCTGCAGGTGTTCGCCGAAGCTAAGCCTTCGATCCAACTGCACACCCAGGTACTTAATGCTCTTTTTCCACTTGATTTCATGTTCCCCGAGAACGATCCTCGGGTATTTGAAGGATCTCCTGTCTGTGACCAGCAAAGCCTCGGTCTTCTCAGGGGCCATTTTCAGGCATCTGCTATCCAACCAACGCTTTGCCCGCCACAGACTATCGTTGATCCTCAGCTCCAGGATTTTGACGTCGTCAGCGGCGCACACGACAAGTGTGTCATCCGCGAAGCCGATGATGCTCGTTCCAGCAGGCATGTCCATGCGCAGGAAATCGTCGTACATGACGTTCCAGACGAGTGGACCTACCCGTGACCCTTGAGGGGCGCCACTTGTCATCTCTTCCTTGAGAGACCATTTGTCGCCCTCGTATATCACCCACCTGTCGCTCAGATAGTCATCTATCATTCGTAACAGGTAGTCTGGAACCTTTTTCCGCACCATCGCCTCGATGCAGATGTTCCATCTCGCGGTATTGAACGCATTGCGTATGTCAATGCTGATCAACGCGCAGAATCCCTTACGCTTACCAGTTCCTCTTCTTGCTTTAGTGGCGATGTCCACCACTGCCTGGATGGCGTCAACTGTGGACCTGCCTTTCCGAAAGCCGAACTGGTTTTCCGAGAGACCATTCTCGCGGACTATGTGACCCTGTAGTCTTTGTAGGATCATTTCCTCCAGAAGTTTCCCCATCGTATCCAATAAACATATTGGCCTATACGATGAGGCATCCCCTAGAGGTTTGTTGCCTTTCCTCAGCAGGACCAACCTCTGCTTCTTCCAGTCTGCGAAGAACCTCCCCTCCCGAAGACAGGAGTTAAAGACTTCTAGGAGGATTTCCGGGTATACCCCGATCACCTCTTTGAGGATCTCGTTCGGCAACCCGTCGATCCCCGGCGCTGTGTTTGCCTTGAGCCTTCCACCCGCTCTCTTTAGTTCTTCGAGAGTGAAGAGTTCTTCGCCCCGGACCACGCAGGAACTTCGGTCCTGTCTTTGGAACGGCTCTACATGCGGGAACAAGCTTCGCACGATGTACTTGACACGATCGGCACTATCCAGGCCCGGAGTCTTTCTTCTAGTCACTAATCTCTTAGTGACTATTTTGAAGGCGAGACCCCATGGATCCTTCTCGACTTCTCCGATCAAGTCTTTCCAGCACTGAAGTCGGCTTTTTTTTATGCCTTGCCTCAGAGCTGATTTTGCTTTTTTCCATGCCTCGCGCAGCAGAGGTTCACCCTTTGAGCGGGTAAAACTCCGCCGCGCTGTAAGGCACTTTCGACGCAGGACGGACAACTGGTCGCTCCACCAGTACATCGAGTCCCCGGTACGCCTGTGCCCGCGGCGAGGCATGGAGTGGTCGCATGCTGCGACCACTTTCCGCCTCGCCACCCGCACAGTGTCCTCCAACGACCCAGCAGACCTTGCCCAACCAAGCTCATCTATGAGCCTGGTTTCTTCAAGATGTTCGCGAAGCTTATCTTTGCTGAGTCGTTTTGTGTTCCAGGAGGGGCTCCTTACCTTGCCGCCCCTTCCCGTATTCACTGGGTGACTCCGTTCCTGGATGCTAAACTCAATGCACCGGTGGTCACTCAATGTTATTACATCGAGGACGCACCAGTCGCCTATCCTGGAGGCAAGACGGTGCGCGGCAATTGTGAGGTCGATAATCGACCCCCCCGCTCCTCGTCTGAACATCCTCAGCAAATAAGTACTTGTAATAATGTTTCTTCGAATTGAAATGAATTTATTGTTCATTATTTACATTTTTTCGTATTATGTACATAGAAATATATCCGGAACAGAATACAGGAGTACGTGAAAAAAATCCTGTACTGAAATAATAATGATTCATACCTATAAGTTTAAATGAATTTGGGTCAATATAATAGTAGACATGTTATCAAACATGTCACTTTGAAATTCCTAATTAAACTTTTTAAATTTTTTGTAAGTTAAAAATATTCAGAACAAAATTAAGTATAACATTTTTAAATATAATTACAATTTTATTTAAAATTCATAATATTTTAATTCAATTTTTATCATTATACATACTATTTTCTTTAGGTACACGGAGAAACTCTTTATATCAACTTCTACTGTAGTATTTTTCAATTTAGGGAAAAACGTATCACTCAAAGACCTTTTGTCCAAAAAAATACTAAACTTTAGGCGAATGATATGAAACTATAGCATAGTTCATAACAAATTTTAATATAATTCAGACTAAAGTTTCATATCATTCTTCTAAAGTTTAGTATTTTTACATTCTCATCATGGATGAGAAGGTATTGGTTTTATGTGAAAAATGACTTTCAAAATTTTCATCAAATCTTTACGTTTTGAGACCCCCTGAATCAGAAAAAATGGTTTTTACGAAAGTGTCTGTCTGTCTGTCCGTCTCTCTGTCCGTCTGTCTGTTTGTCTGTCTGTCTGTAGGTCGTGTGCGGCATAACTCTCGACAGAATTATCAGATTGAATTGAGCTTTGGTACACTTTATCGGAGCCGAAAAAGTAAGGACAAGTTCGTTAACCAGCCACATCCAATCAAAATTGAGGGATGGAGCACTACTTTTGTGTTTTTGAAAATAACTTTTTGAAAAAATCAAAAATTTCAACACTGGTTTTTGATAGTGCTCATAAATCTCTACAAATTATCCTGATAACATTTTTTTATTAAATTAAAATTAGAAATGTTACAGCATATTCAAATTCGAAAAAAGTCAATATCAAAATTCCATTTTCCAGTTAAATTATACGAGATACGAAAAAACGTTATGATACAATATTATTGAATACATAAAGACCTACAAATTTGAATTATAACATTTTTTCATAAGATGCATATTTTTCTTTTTAATTAAAAAAAAACTATTGAAAATCCAAAATTCAATTTTTTAACAATAATATTGGAAATACCAAAAAAACGTAAGAATACAAAGTTGTTCGTTTCAAAAAGATCTACAAATTTTGTCCAACACAGTTTCTGATAAAAGATATATTTTTCGTTTCAATTCCAAAAAATAAGATAAAAATGAAAAAATTCCATTTTTTAGACAAAATATGTGAGATACAAAAAAAACATTTAGATGGAAAATTGTTTGCCTAAATGAAGTCTACAAATTCTGATAAAGAAATTTCGGGACAGGATGTATATTTTATGTTTTGATTGTTAATATTGAAAAAATTCGATTTTTTTCACCAAAATATGTGAGATACAAAATAAGCGTTGTTCTGCAAAATCGTTTCCTTAAATAAACTCTACGATTGTTTTTCCTTTTTAGATATGTGGAAGAAAGTAAATTCTTTTAATCATGTAATTTATTAAAAAGTTATACTGAAATGTATACAGAAAATCGAGCGCGAGTATCATGATGAGAATGTGTTCCTTAAGGCCGATAGAGCCTTAAGTAAATTGAATTTCCTGTTTCACTTAAATTCAAAAAGAAATTCAGTGACTTTGAGAAAATGTGTAATTCACATCATCTGTAATATTATTATAAAATTGGTTTGAGCTTCAGTATCAAAATATAAGAAATAAACTTAAATGTATGCGAAGAGCACAAGACCAAGCGCGAAGCGCGAGGTCCAGAAAGAACGGAGCGCGAAGCGTGTCGATCGAATCGCGCGCCCTAGGCGCGCTCAAACTTGCGAGCGAAGCGAGCTGCGCGCGGAGCGCGCGATGAGAATGTGCCCGCAAAGCGGGCAGATTTTTTTTTTGACAAAAAGTCTTAGAGTGATACGTTTTTCACTAAATTGAAAAATACTTTAGTAAAAATTGATATAAAAAGTTTTTTTGTGTACTATACTATTAATTGAAAGTGCAAGTTGTATTGACCTTTGGTCTTAAATACTGGTTTATTGTTGGAAAAGATTGACTTTCTGGTCAAAAATGATGAAATTAATATGAATCTGACATTTTGGCTCAGATCGGAGCCCTTATTAGTGATTTTTATTAAAACCTGTTAAAACCTAAAAATACACAGAAAAAGTGGGAAGCTGAATTGAGATTTTCTTGGAATGAAATATTTTAGATTTGAAAAGACGTAGCTTTTTTACATGGTAAATATATTATATATTTGAAAACGAAAGGCTTGAATATAAAACAATCCTAAAAACATTTTTTTCAAGAAAAATATTTCAAAGAAATTCTTTACGTGACATTTTTTGCACGGCAAATTGAGTATGTATTGTATGGGTGTAAAATACATGATTGATTTATATTTCTTGGAATAAGTATACTTAGTAAACCCCAAAAACAAACTATTACAATTGTCATATAAAAATGTTACGTCAATTTAACAACCGACTTTTTCTATATATTTTCATAATTTAGTAAAAAAAACCCTGATGAGGGTTCCGATCTAATCTGAAATGTCAGATTGATATTAATTTTATCATTTATGGACCTTAAAGCAAATCTTTTCCAAAAATATACTACTATTAATTTCTACTTATATCTGAATATGGTATTCAAATCAATCGATTAATTATTAAAAAAATACAATAATAGAAAAATATTTTTTAAACCCTTTTACTGACAATTTCAAAACAGCATTTAAGAAGAGATATCAAAATATTGAAATAAGACGATAATCTTAATAATTATAGACTTTTTTTACCTTTGTAAAAAACAAGATTCAGATATACTTTCAACTTAAAATTTTCGCATAAAATGTCTTATTTTTTTATTTAAATTTAAAAATTGTTGAACTTCAAATAAAATTATTTAAGCAAAGAAATCGAGGCATATCAATTTTATTTTCCGAAGTTGGAAAGTTTGACTTTATAGCTCCTCTTTATAGCTCTTAGACTTCCTTTTTTACAACAAAATTATATATAGAGAATAGAACAGAACTAAAAATTATTAGCAACCATATCCCGCTCAAAAATGCAACAAATAGCATCTATGTGAAAAATTTCATTATACAGAAATTCTTGATGATATAATCAATGAAAAAAGTTCGTCAAAATATCTCTCTTTAAATATTCTACACTTAACATTACTTGATTAAAATTAAAACAATAGGAATAAATTAAGTTAAATTTATATTTAAGACTATTAATGTACTGAATAATAAACCAGCAATATTTTTATGAATTTGTTTCATTATTTTAATGGAAAGAAAGAAATATACACTGAGAAAAAAGAATATTCGAATCGAAGAATATTTCTTTGATTCAAATAAAATGTTGAGCTGGATGGTGACGAATAAATATTTTTTTAGATCAAAGAAATATTTTTATTGTCTTTAAAAAATGAATAATGAAAGCAAAAAAATGTTTTTCTAGTACTATTAAATATTCATTAAATTGAATAAATATGGTATTAACATTGTGTAGCAATTATTTGATAAGAGAAGTAAATTCTTTGATGTAAAATGATGTGATGCATCTTCAAAGAAACAATACATTAATTCAAAAAAATTTGCATTGGTTCAAGTAAATTTGTTTTCCATTCCAATATCTGATTCCTTGTTTGTAATGAGCGAATTGTAAATTGAGAGAAATATTTCTTTGAAATGAGGAGATATTTTTTGGTAGGATTAAATAAGTATTTGCTCCGAAGATGTGATTTACTGTTTAAAATGATCAAGTAGTAAAGTGTATTGAGTAATAATGGATGCAAAGAACAATAATGTTGCCCATGGTAAGTTAGAGATTTGTGTCAAAAAGATTTTACTGATGTGAATAAACGTGTTTTGAAATTTAAGAAATATTTCTTAAATTTAAAGTAATATAAACTTCATGAATTGTAAGGAGTAAAGTATAAACGTTGTCATGGTTCTCTTAAATAACAAAAAAATTCTTACCTCGAACCTGCCATTTGTCATCCGATACATACATATATAAACATCATACAATTACATTCACACCATTCAGTCGCAGCCGCCAATCATATTTTCTATTACAAATACACTTAAATATACAACTTCGCAAATATAAACCTTTCAGAGGTCTGTTTTGAGTCTCGAAATACGTGATATATGTGCACATTTAAGGTATCTTGAGAATCAGATCAGACATCTTGAGGATAGAATAGTTGTTGTTTTTCCTAGCCACTTGTTTAACAGTTTTTTTGAATTTGAATCTGGGAAAGTTTCGCGCCAATTCGAGGAAAGCAAATCTAAATGTAAAAGAAAATTGGATTGTCTAATTAGCGCTCTTGATTCCAAAAAAAGGACAGTCTCCAACAATAAACTTAATCAAAAGTGGTTCAAAAATCTGACAGGAAATGAAATCCCAGAAAATGTTGCAAAAATAGCTAGCTTAGGTATAAATTTCGGGCTTACTATCAAAAAACGTGAAATTCCCACATATACTATTATCGCGGACATTGAATCTAACATTAATAAAATTAACCCTGAATCGCAGGACGAAATGAGACTTAAAGTTGCAAATGTTGTTAATAATTTTAAGAAAGATGTCAACGAACACAAATCGAAATTCGTACAACCGGTTAGAGAAATCAAAGAAGCTAGAAATTTCGTTAAAAATAACCCGGATATAGTTTTTATTAGGGCAGACAAGGGTAACACCACAGTAGCCTTGACGCGAGAGAATTACAATGAAAAAGTTACAAACCTTTTACAAGACGAGAACACATATCAAGTCCGGTCCAAAGACACAACAACCAAAATACAAAATAAGGTTAATTCCCTCGTGAAATCATAGGAAAACAAGAGTCTTATTAACAATCAGTTAGCCAAGGACTTAAAGTCTTCTAATGCAATTCCCTCGAGATTCTATGGATTACCAAAAATCCACAAAGAAGGTAACCCTGTTAGACCCATTGTTTCCTATGTGGGTAGCCCAACCTACAATCTAGCATCCTTCTTTTGCTCTACCATATCCAAAAATACCACCCCACCAAAATCAAAAATCATTAACAGTTTTGAACTAGTCAATAAATTAAAAAACGTAAGCGTCCCTGAAAACTATGTTCTCGCCTCCTTAGATGTAGTCTCCCTCTTCACGAATATACCCAAAGAAGCAGCTATTTCTGCTGTTAAAAGTAGATGGGATGAGATTCGTTGCAAAGTATCCTTACCATGGAGAGATTACGAAGAAGGGTTGCGACTGTGCTTGGACAGCACAGATTTCAATTTTGATGGTACCACTTATTTTCAAAAACGAGGATTACCAATGGGTTCTCCTTTTTCCCCGTCCTTACTGATATAGTGATGGATGACCTAGAAAAAGACAGACTTTCCAACCTTGATTTTGAAGTACCTGTCTATTTCCGATACGTAGACGATATTCTTATCGTGGTTCCTAACACACATGTTGACCGTATTGTACAAATCTTTAATACCAACCCCTTCAACATCAAATTCACCCTCGAAAAAGAGGTCGATGGTGCTATCAATTTCTTAGATGTCTCTATCATGAGGAAACAGAACCGTAAACTCTCTTTCAATTGGTACAGAAAACCAACTTGGTCAGGCAGATACCTTAACTTTAATTCCAATCACCCCCTCAGATATAAAAAAAGTGTAATCAACAACTTGGTTGATAGAGCAGTCTTACTTTCAGACATAGCATTTCAAAAAAGCAACCTTAAATTAATTACAGATACACTAGAAGAAAACGACTATCCCATTTTTTTCACACAAGAAATTATTAACCAGACTCCTCACTCTTGAACAAAAGACACGTTTAGGTAACAATCATATCGACATAAACGCGGAAAGCAAACCCTTTATCAGCATTCCTTATATTGAAGGCCTTTCGGAAAAAATATCAGGAATCCTACACAGCTACAACTTAAACACTGCGTATAAAAATAAAAAAAACCTTAAAATGATATTCAAATCAACTAAAGATAAAATACCTAAAGAACATTCCTCTAACATCGTTTACAGTGTTCCTTGCAAAGGGAATGAGTGCAAAGCCGTCTATATAGGTCAAACAAAACGGTTCCTCAAAAACAGACTAAAAGAACACAAAAATAACATTAGAGAAAGCCCCAATAAACAAAATGCACTAACGAAACATACAATTGAGAAGGACCATTTTTTTGATTTTGATAAAACCATAATTCTAGCTAATGAAGAGAACTATAAAAAAAGATTATTGTTGGAGATGTGCCATATCGTAGGTACAGATGATGCGATGAACCTGAGAACAGACGTGGAAAACCTTTCCAAGATTTATAACCCTATACTAAAAAAAAGGGTCATAATAATATAAAGAAAAAGGGGGACCTGGGTCCTAAGACCTGTGACTCCACTACTCGGGCATTAAATATCTTTTATAATTGCATTACGGGATTGATTTCTACTATGAATACAATACCTTTGAAAAAGTATTGTAAAAAATTTTTTTACGCATATATCCTAAATGACAATTTAAAATGATTTAAATTTTTTTTTATTTTTCATGTTTTCGCGGTTTCAGGTTCAGTAATTGCATTATGGGATTGCTTTACTATAAATACAATACTTTCGATAAAGTATTAAAGTTTTTTACGCGTACATCATACAGGTGAATTTAAAATATCCAGAGAAACTTATTCTTCGCATTATCGCGTAATTATGATTGGTAATTACATTACGGGAGTGATGTTCACTATAAATACAATACTTTTGAAAAAGTATTGTCAACTTAGGTTTTTACGCATATATCTCACATGTCAATTTAAAATATCTTAAAAATACTAAAAATTTTTTTATTTTTCGGGTTTTCGCGGTTTCAGGATTAGTAATGGCATTATGGGATCGCTTTACTATAAATAAAATACTCTTGAAAAAGTATTGTCAACTAAGTTTTTTACGCATATATCTCACATGCCAATTTAAAACATCTTTAAAATTATTAAAAAAATTTTATTTTTCGGGTTTTCGCGTTTTTAGGATTAGTACTTGCATTATGGGATCGCTTTACTATAAATGTTATACTTCCGAAAAATTATTGTCAACTAAGTTTTTTTACGCATATATCGTACATGTCGATTTAAAATATCTTAAAAATTCTTAAAAATTCTTATTCTTCGGGTTTTCGCGTTTTCAGGATCAATAGTTGCATTATGGAATTGTTCTACTATAAATAAAAAACCTTTGAAAAAGTATTTCAAACAGAGATTTTTACGCATATATCTCACAGGTCTATTTAAAATATCCAGAGAATCTTATTCTTCGCGTTACCGCGTAATTATGATTGGTAATTACATTACGGGCGTGATGTTCACTAAAAATACAATACCTTTGTAAAAGTATTGTCAATTAAGCTTTTTACGCATATATCTCACATGTCAATTTAAAATATCTTTAAAAAATTCTTAAAAATTTTTATTTTTCGGGTTTTCGCGGTTTCAGGATCAGTAATTGCATTATGGAATTGCTCTACTATACACTGAGAGAAATCGGCTTTGGTTCCTGTGCACATAGCACATAAATTTTTTGTACAGTAGTTGCCTTGACCAAAAAAGTTGAGAGAAGCTACTACTTTTATAGTTATCATGACAGTAATTTGGACTTTTTTGTGTATTCGGTTGTTGTGACCAAAGTTGATGATTAGAATGAGCTTTATACGTACCCCAACGGTTAGTACACGTACATTTTCTTTATGTGTACTGCCAAGCTCCTTTGGTTACTACAACCGCAGCGTTCGCTGTTGCGCTAGACTAATCAAGTATAACTTTCATTTTTTACAACGAGGTAAGCCTGTCGTGACAACTATTAAATCTTGTAATAGTCACACAATTCAACTTGCACTGCACTGGAGATGAGTAGTTACTTCCAAAAAGATATGCAGTCTAAGTTGAATCCTGCCAATTCTCGTTCTCGATTCCTGGACTGTATTTCACCGTGCCAAGCATTATCAGGTAAATAATTCTATTATAAATATAGTTTGACAATTCTTTCTAAATGATAATCGATTTTGTTCGGGGACAATGCAATGCGTTCCAATTTTGCTGTCTCGTCGTATTTTGTCAAAACTATAGTCAGTCAAAAAAAGTTTATGGTGATGAAAAAAGTGACAATTTTTTAACTTAATCGACGAAAGTTATCATAAATATCATTATACCGGATTATTTTTCTTAGATCTTTTCGGTGAAACTTTATTTTTTCTAATCAAATTGAATTTGTATTTTGATAACTAAGAGAACCATATCTATAACCTCAAAAATAATTTTGGCTGGGTATTTACTGTCCGTAGACTTAGTCATTTTAACTAAACTCTATGCGCGGCTTTACGATGGACTTTGGTTCCTATAACCGCAGCGCTATGGTATTTCAAGTACCAGAATCGTGGTCTCAGTAACGTTCCTTGCAGTTGAAGTAAACACTTTTCCAATGTATGACAGCCACTACCATGATTGTCATGAGAACTTTAACATTTTTGTAAAGACGATTTTAACAAAAAAACTTTGGTCAGTGAAACCTAAAATTTCTCTCTGTGTAAATAAAACACTTTTGAAAAAGTATTTCTAACAAAGATTTTTACGCATATGTCTTATAGGTCAAATTGAAATATCCAGAGAATCTTATTCTTCGCGTTATCGCGTATTTGTGATTGGTAGTTGCATTACGGGAGTGATGTTCACTATAGATACAATGCTTTTGAAAGAGTATTCTCAACTAGGTTTTTTACGCATATATCTTACATGTCAATTCAAAATATCTTAAAAATTGTTTAAAAATTTTATTTTTCGGGTTTTCGCGGGTTCAGGATCAGTATTTGCATTATGGAATTGCACTACTATAAATAAAACACTTTTGAAAGAGTATTTCGAACAAAGATTTTTACGCATATATCTTATAGGTCAAATTAAAATATCCAGAGAATCTTAATCTTCGCGTTATCGCGTAATTATGATTGGTAATTACATTACGGGCGTGATGTTCACTATAAATACAATACCTTCGTAAAAGTATTGTCAATTAAGCTTTTTACGCATATATCTTACATGTCAATTCAAAATATCTTCAAAATTGTTTAAAAATTTTATTTTTTGGGTTTTCGCTGGTTCAGGATCAGTATTTGCATTATGGAATTGCACTACTATAAATAAAACACTTTTGAAAGAGTATTTCTAACAAAGATTTTTACGCATATGTCTTATAGGTCAAATTGAAATATCCAGAGAATCTTATTCTTCGCGTTATCGCGTAATTATGATTGGTAATTACATTACGGGAGTGATGCTCACTATAAATACAATAATTTTGAAAAAGTATTCTCAAGTAAGTTTTTTACGCATATATCATAAATGTCAATTCAAAATATCTCAAAAATTGTTTAAAAATTTTATTTTTCGGGTTTTCGCGGTTTCAGGATCAGTATTTGCATTATGGAATTGCTCTACTATAAATAAAACGCTTTTGAAAAAGTATTTCTAACAAAGATTTTTACGCATATATCTTATAGGTCAAATTAAAATATCCAGAGAATCTTATTCTTCGCGTTATCGCGTAATTATGATTGGTAATTACATTACGGGCGTGATGTTCACTAAAAATACAATACCTTTGTAAAAGTATTGTCAATTAAGCTTTTTACGCATAAATCTCACATGTCAATTTAAAATATCTTAAAAATTCTTAAAAATTTTTATTTTTCGGGTTTTCGCGGTTTTAGGATCAGTAATTGCATTATGGAATTGCTCTACTATAAATACAATACTTTTGAAAAAGTATTTCTAAAAAAGATTTTTACGCATATATCTTATAGGTCAAATTAAAAAATCCAGAGTATCTTGTTTTTCGCGTTATCGCGTAATTATGATTGGTAATTACATTACGGGAGTGATGTTCACTATAAATACAATATTTTTGAAAAAGTATTCTCAAGTAAGTTTTTTACGCATATATCTTAAATGTCAATTCAAAATATCTTAAAAATTGTTTAAAAATTTTATTTTTTGGGTTTTCGCGGTTTCAGGATCAGTATTTGCATTATGGAATTGCTCTACTATAAATAAAACACTTTTGAAAGAGTATTTCTAACAAAGATTTTTACGCATATATCTTATAGGTCAAATTAAAATATCCAGAGAATCTTAATCTTCGCGTTATCGCGTAATTATGATTGGTAATTACATTACGGGCGTGATGTTCACTAAAAATACAATACCTTTGTAAAAGTATTGTCAATTAAGCTTTTTACGCATATATCTCACATGTCAATTTAAAATATCTTTAAAAAATTCTTAAAAATTTTTATTTTTCGGGTTTTCGCGGTTTCAGGATCAGTAATTGCATTATGGAATTGCTCTACTATAAATAAAACACTTTTGAAAAAGTATTTCTAACAAAGATTTTTACGCATATGTCTTATAGGTCAAATTGAAATATCCAGAGAATCTTATTCTTCGCGTTATCGCGTATTTGTGATTGGTAGTTGCATTACGGGAGTGATGTTCACTATAGATACAATGCTTTTGAAAGAGTATTCTCAGCTAGGTTTTTTACGCATATATCTTACATGTCAATTCAAAATATCTTAAAAATTGTTTAAAAATTTTATTTTTCGGGTTTTCGCGGGTTCAGGATCAGTATTTGCATTATGGAATTGCTCTACTATAAATAAAACACTTTTGAAAAAGTATTTCTAACAAAGACTTTTACGCATATGTCTTATAGGTCAAATTGAAATATCCAGAGAATCTTATTATTCGCGTTATCGCGTATTTGTGATTGGTAGTTGCATTACGGGAGTGATGTTCACTATAGATACAATGCTTTTGAAAGAGTATTCTCAACTAGGTTTTTTACGCATATATCTTACATGTCAATTCAAAATATCTTCAAAATTGTTTAAAAATTTTATTTTTTAGGTTTTCGCTGGTTCAGGATCAGTATTTGCATTATGGAATTGCACTACTATAAATAAAACACTTTTGAAAGAGTATTTCTAACAAAGATTTTTACGCATATATCTTATAGGTCAAATTAAAATATCCAGACAATCTTATTCTTCGCGTTATCGCGTAATTATGATTGGTAATTACATTACGGGAGTGATGTTCACTATAAATACGATATTTTTGAAAAAGTATTGTCAACTAAGTTTTTTACGCATATATCTCACATGTCAATTTAAGATATCTTAAAAATCTTTATTTTTCGGGTTTTCGCGTTTTTAGGATCAGTAATTGCATTATGGGATTGCTTTATTATAAATACAATACTTTCGACAAAGTATCGGTAGCAATGTTTTTACGTGTACATCATACAGGTGAAATTAAAATAACTAAAAAATCTTTTTCTTCTCGTTTTCGCGTATTTAGGATTAATAATTACATTACAGGAGCGTTTCTTACTATAAATGCAATACCTTTGGAAAATTATTGTAAACAAGGTTTTATACACATATATCCTACCTGTCAATTCAAAATAACTAAAGAAATCTCTTATTCTTCGCGTTTTCGTGTTTTCGCGTTTTCGCGTTTTCGCGTTCTCGCGTTTCTATGTGAAGTAATTACATTATGAGAATCCTTTACTTTGAATACAATACTTTCGAAAAAGTATTGGCAACAAAGTTTTTCATGCGCATATCATGCATGTCAATTTAAAATGACTAAAAAATTCTTTTTCTTCGCGTTTTCGCGTTTTTAGGATTAATAATCGCATTATGGGATCGCTTTATTATAAATACAATACTTTCGTAAAGTTATTGTCAAGCAAGTTTTTTACGCATATATAATACGTGTCAATTTAAAATAACTAAAAAATTTCTATTCTTCGTGTTTTCGCGTATTTATGATTGGTAATTACATTACGGGAGTGATTCTTACTATAAATACAATACTTTTGAAAAATATTGTCATAAAGATTTTTACGCATATATCATACTTGTCAGTTAAAATAAATAAAAAATTCTCTTTTTCCGCGTTTATAACAGTGAGTTCAGTCTCATATCAATTCATAAATCCTTTTTTTCGTGGATCTAGAATTAGTAATCGTATTACGGTACTGTCTCAATCTAAATACAATGCTAAAAACAGGTTTGGCAACAAGGGTTCACGCGCATATCATACATTTCTAATTAAAGCATTTAAAAAAATTCTATTCTTCGTGTTCTCAGGATTACTGATTGCATTATGTGTTTGTTTTAATATAAATACAATACTTCAGTAAAAGTATTGGCAAAAAAGTTTTCTACATGTATTTCAATTCAAAATAACTTAAAAATTCTATACCATTCTCTTTTATCAAAAAATGTTCTCACTCGCGATTATTTTTAACGACTGTATTGAAATATGTTCGAGGGAGTGTTTCGGTACCGTATTGAGCGAGTTTTCTGACGGATTCCTTCGAACATGTGGTATGGGGTTTGCTTTCCTCGAACGCTTTGGCACATAGAAATCTCAAGTGCTCGGGACGTTGAAAAGATTTTGAGTGTGCATACTCTTTGAGGTTGTAACTTGACTCCTCATAACAAGTTTTCTCGTATACAGAAAATTCTCAATATTTTCTAAATCAGTTTTCTCTCTGTCTTGCAGCGGAGTGGCAGTCTACCATACTGACTGTCGACTCCGTGATCGCAAAGAGGAAAAAAAATTTTAATTTTTTCTTCCCAAATTCAAATTTATCGGTTTTCGACTCACCCTTAACTTCTCGGGTTCGTGTGTGTGTGTGTGTTGTGCTGTGCGTTCTCCATCGAGGGTTCACGATTGGATGTTTGACCTGTGTTTTTATGGAATTAATTGTGGTTGTGTGCCTTTGAGGTGGCGCGTTCAGCGATTCACATCTTCCACGAATCGGACACGAGAGGACTTCTGTGTGAGGACGATGCTGGAGGGTCTATTCGCATGTTCTAATTTTATTAGTAAATTTATTATAAGAATAAAACAGAAAAAAAAAACAAAAAAAAAAGAAAATAAATATTAAGTTGCATGAGTTTTGCTTGTTTAGTTTATAATTATTATTTTTAATGCAAATTAAAATTGTTGGCACTGAAGAGGGCCCCATTTGTGGCCGAAACGTTTGCCTTTCTGATGTTTATGTTTTTTACGACATAAACAAATTGGAACTAAACTGACCCCATGCCAAATTAAATATCACAGATATATCACTGTGGGTCAATATAACAAAGGACATGTGCAGGAACATGTCAAGATACAATTCTAATAACTAAAACTTATATATAGGATGATACGCTTTCGTCGAATCACGCACACGCTCGCATACAATCCTGAGACATAAAATTTGGAACTTTCTTATATAGTGACTGCAAGAGTTATTCAGGGCTTGTGAGAGAAATGTGTCGTGACTAGAGCTTTTGAGCCTCACTCAAGTAAAAATAAATCAACTATTTTTATACATTATTCATAAAATATTTTTTTTAATTATTATAAATATGATTATTGATAAATATATAATATAATTATTAATTAATATTTAGTATACATTTTTATTATGACTATACGTATGAAGTTTAATGAAACTAAATTTTAAAATATATATTCAAAAATTACACTAATATAAAAAAGAATCTTGTGTAAAAACATTTAAATGGAAATTCTTTTATTTTCTGTGTTGTATAGTTTCAAAATATAAATTATACAATTGTGAATTCCAAATTATTATTGTACCTATGAAATTTATGTAAAATCTAAATATTGTGTAGATTTTTGAGATTTTATGTTATAAATTTATCAAGACTTTTTCTGTTTGAATTTTTGTAAAATCAATTGAATTTAAAAAACCTAAGTGAAAAATAAAAAAGTAATTAAAATTGAATTAAGTTTTAAATCATATATTTGATATTGTGAATCAAAATGAATATTTCCTTTGAAGAGACTGATAAATCTTCAACCCTATGAAATATATTTCACATTTGAAAGTATGTATATGTATGTTTATATCAACTATGACAAACAGTTGAATATAGAAAAAAATGGATACTACGGTGGGACGAATATTCGTTTGGAATGATATATTTCAAGTTGATAATGAGAGCGAATGTTTCTTAGAACGGGAATGATAAATTTTCAATTCTATAGAAAATATGTTTCAAGTTTAAAAAACATGTAATCATAACAACTACGCCAAACGTTTCAATGGAATAAACAAATTTTTTAAACGAAAAATAAAACAGTTTTTTCAAAAAAATACTTGTTTCTTTTAAAAAAATGGTTTGTTTGGTCTAAATTATTCCATATTCATAATGCAAGCGAATATTTTCTAGGAGGAATCCAATAAACATTTAATTATATGAAATATGTTTCAAGTTTAAAAAATATTTTATCATAACAAATATGGCAATCCTTTAAATTAAATAAACAAATTTTTTAAGCGAAAAATATCTACAGTTTTTTCAAAAAAATATTTCTTTCTATTAAAAAATATGTTTTTTTGGTTTAAATTATTTTATGTTGATAATGTAGGCGGATATTTCCTAGGAGAAATCTAATAAAGATTTAATTCTACAAAATATGTTGAAAGTTCAAAAAGATTGACAATTGTAACAATGATGGCAAACATTTATATAAAAGAAATTATTTATTTTAACTGAAAGTACTTGCAGTCATTTCAACAAAATATTGTTTTCTTTGAATAAAATGTTCTTTTTTAAATGAATTCTTTCATTCTACTGTTCACAAAAAACATTTCTTTCAACTAAAGAAATATATATTTATGTAAACACAATATTTTATTCATATAAAAAAACGTTACATTGATATACATTTATCAACTCTTTGAATCGAATAAATATCTTCCTAAATTAATTAATGAATGCCTCAATTAAATAAATATTTCCTTGATTCAAGAAAACCTAAAGCTTGATTCATTCATGGATAAATTATTTGATTCAAATACGTCTTGTTGAATTCAAAAAATAGGACTTATTGAATCAAATAAATATTTCTTTGAGTGCGAAAACAAGTTTCAAATAAACTAGGTACTTAGTTTCAAAGAAATGAACTGGTTGAGTTAATTCGCTCACATTCACAAGCAAAGAAATATTTCTTTGTATTAAAGAAATGCCTATCAAATAAATAATTTCTTTGAATCAAAGCACGCGTTTAATGCTTCTAAAAAATATTTAATTGAATTGGGTAACGAATTGTTTGATACAAAGAAATGGAATCAATTAAATACATTTCTTTGGATCTAAGTATCTTTTTTCTCAGTGTACAATTTTTGTGAAGGCCGTGTGATGAGGCCTGTCATCGCCAATTATATATATCCACTTTACTAATAAAATAATAACTGTAATCAATTTTCGGGAGAATACATCAATGCAGAAAATTCTGTTGCATTACTGCCCTGGTAAAAAAATTGGTTTAAATTATTAATTTAATTACAAAACGGTCGTACACTACTGATGTCGTCAGAGTCTACCATACGGCCGTAAAATGAAACATTTCCACTAAAATATCTCGATAAAAAAGTAATTATAAATTGATTAAACTGAGGTAATAGTCGATTTGATTTTGACTCGATTTAACTACGGGTGACCAGGTCCAAACCCCTGGTTGCGGTATCAGTTGAATTCTAATTTTGCGATTCCTGTGCTGGGCCACAGAAAAATTTCAGCATGAAAAATTGTTACATTTTCATTTTGGAATAGGACAGTTTTATATTAGGTGTACTTGAAATGGAGAAAATGTGAACTTAAATAATATTGTACAATTTCAAATTGATAGTCTTTAATCGCTCAATTATTTTCAATGCTTTTCTAAATCTGTTAAATTGCAAATCCTCCAAATGTGTAATTATTTAATTTTGAATTTGCTACTCACGTATTGATTGAATTAATTGATTTATTATAAAAATTTCTTATGAAATGGAAAAAATTTTGAAATATCTGCAGATGAATAAATTGATGTACAACACATTATGTATTGCATTTACTGCAGGGTCGGACGAAGATACCAGTAAGCTGATCAACACTCGGTTCAAATACAATTCTTTATTCTCTGGCAAAAGAGGAAGAACAGCAAAAGATCGGTGGAAGTAAGTTTCTGCAAATAATATATTGTGTAGATTTTGACTTATTATTTCATTTATTTATACTTTTTTAGGTCCTTTATTCTCTATCTTCTCCATTTTTTCTTGCTGACTTTGCTTTTCCTTATGCACAAAACTAAATTATTATTTTTATACTATGAAAGTGCTATTATTGACGTTATTAATTTATTTACAGGATAATATCAAATTAATTAGTTGAGTTTGAAATTTTTGTCACTGCCTACATTATCGGAGGATCACTAGTCGCGTATCAGATAGGATACGTTGTCGACAGGTGTCCTCGTAGACAATTTCAAACTCTTATATCGCAAATAATGCAAATAAATTCAATATTTAAAGAATTTGAAAATCTTTCTGTGGAAAAAATGACGCTTTCGACTGCGCTGGGATTCGAGCCCAGGTCTTTCGATTGCCGGTCGACTGCTCTAACCACTGAGCTACACAGGCGTCCGACATCTCTTTCTCCACAGGAAGATCTCCTTATATCGCCTAGTGGCTCAGCCTTGCGGCTGTAAATGAAGTTTTCAACAAAAACTTTACACAAGATCAAGTAATGAAGAAATGGAACAACTTGAAACAGAAGTATAAGGTCTTAATATTAATATTATTGACTCACCTTATCTTTGCGTACAGTGTCGTCTCCTAATAATTGTAATCAATAATATTAAATAACCCCCTGTATTCTCCGTAGGAATTGACAGCTCCTCCCACTGGAATACAAACTGAAGACGGAGAGGAAACTGCTGCCTCTTGGATTCATTACAACGAAATACATAAGATTTTAGGATCATCTCATATCATAAAACCTGTAATGCTTATAGATTCTTCAAACTCGAATCTTATTACAGTAAATAAAGCAAAACCAATAGTTCAGAACAACACATTAAGTACGCAGAAACAAGTTAAACTAGTAGTGGACAATTAATCAGTATAGATACATTGAGCTTTAAAGTTCCGGGAGTAAATAAACCACTAAAAGTATTATCAACGACAAACGTATTTCACTCATCATCATTAGATTCAATTTCATCATCCGTTTTAATTGAAAATCAGCCTCCACAACTGGAAAAAACTCTAAAAATCAGTAATCAGTCGTCGAAGAACAAAAGTAAATTATTAAAAGTATATTATTTTTACCACTCATTCTTCTTACTTTTTTACGGGAAAGTATGTGATTTTCATTGAGGGCGATTTGAAATTCTTTATAGTTATTAATATTCTTAAGTAAACTTGTACAGTTTAAAGTAACTAAATCATCAATAAAAAGACAGGGGTAAACTTAATATTTTAGGATCAACTTTAAAACAATATAATGTTCTGTGATCATCAATTACAGATTCATCATCAAGTACGGATTCATCATCAAGTACTGCATTTTCTCGACCATCAGATGTAACACTATCTGCTGTGTCATCCACAAACACTGATCCTCATCGATTCTATCAACAACAGGTTAGAAGAAAATTGAAAAATTTTCACTTGAACATTTTTTGGTCGTTTTTGCGCATAGCAAAATTTCAGTATCAAGACCCAGATTTTTTCCGGTACGAATAGTGTGAACATAGTGACTAATAATAAAGCGAAAATGTAGTAAATATATTCAGGCTATACGTAAATATTGCATAAACAATCTTTCTCGTCAAATTATGAAAAAGAACATGGTATTTTGTTTTCTTATCACTTATCTGAAATTATTTGAATCAACAGATTTTTCTGGAAAAAACATTTGGTGAACCGAGTGAAAGTCATTCTTATACTGGACAATCACTAGCAAAATTGCAGGTATCTCCACAAGTTTCAATGCCCAACATTAAATACCAGCAGCAAAAACTAGTTGACAAACTTTTCGTTGAACCTTTAAGTGGCAGAGGTAAATCATTTTAATAAAGTAATAAACAATATGCGTTTGATTCCACTCACACTTTAGGCTTAGAACGAGAGTAAATTCATTTTTGTCCACCGTGAACCGAAAGTTAGCCTTGTAGGTGTCGTTACACCTGCGGAAAGTTGATTTTTCCACATGCGAAACGACACCTATAAAGCTAACTTTCGGTATACAGCGGTTTAGTTACAGTTTCATCGTTACATATTATAGTTATTTATATTAAAGAACTTATTGGACTAGATAAATATTTTATCCAATTAAACTTGATTCAATCAGCTTATGTACATGTTAACGCAATTCGTTTTCTGAAAAGGGAAAACAAAGGAAGAAGGACAGAGAGGGAACAACCCTAAAAGAAAGAAATACGCAGCCAAAAATTCTAAGCCAGATGTGAGAAGCAGCATTGCTGAACTGACAAAATTATATGCGGCTAGTAGTATACATACTTTCATCATTTTTTCAAATTTAATAAACTGCTAATTTATGATTATTTAAAGTATCACTATGTTCAAAATTTAAGAATTTTTTTTCCATATTATCAGGTACTTCAACATACTTTATAAAGCACTAAATAATTTATAAATCATCGAAGCAGTTTAAATTTACTTTTCTAATAAAAAGATAGTGTTTCATACAAATATTTCATGAACATTTGCGTATAATGATCACATTAGTGAAGTCAACAAACTGATAAAACTGATGTTTAGAAAAAAATATTATTGAAAAACTGTCGACTTTCATTTATGAATACGTTTGTATTATTATAGTTACACCGACAAGAAACTCAGGAAAGGTCAAAGGCTCTCCTCGAATCACTGAACAAAATACAAGAAAATCAAAAGAATTTAGCGAAGAACTTTTGGAAATGAAACTTGGAGTGAACACTTTTTTCAAAAATTATATTATTTATTTTAGTATCATTATAGTATGTAGTATATATTTGGTTAAAACGTTAGATGAAAAAAAAATTATTTGAATTATTAGTTTATGACTAAGTTTACCTACAAGAATTGGTTACGGGACACTTTAGTACATGTTTTTAAGGCCATGGAACAACCAGATCATATGATCAATATGGTGATTATTTTTTCTGTATACCTTTATCCATGCAAAATAAGATATCAAGTCAAAAACTTGTGAGATCAAAGAAAAGGCACTAAAGAAGATCTGTCAAATCATCAATTTTTCTAATAGTAAAAAAAATATATTTCAAAGAAATTTGTTTTTCAATTCAAAAAGCGCGAGTTGACATGTCTTCCTTAGTGCCATTTTTTAGATCTGACAAAATTTTGACTTGATATCTTATTTTGCTTGGACAAAAGTATACAGAAAAAAATTACCATGTCGATTATATAATCTGGTTGATCCATGACACAAAATTAAGAAATTGAAAAAAAAAATTGATCAGCAAATTTTTTACAAGGAAACTTCAATTAATAATGTACATTCACGAATTTTCAATTTATCAGTAAATAGAGAGGAAGATACGAATAATTCTGATAAGGAAAAAAATGTTTAAGGAGCAAGCTTGGGTGTTCTTACAAATTTTGTAGCTGTCTTCAGAGTATGCGATACTTAAGAAATTAGCAAATTTGATTGATTTCAGGTTCCTACATGTTTTGAAAGACATAAAATTTAGTTTTCAAAATTTGGGAGACAGTTGAAAAGATAAAAACAAACGTAGGTAGACTACTTTTGGTTTTGACGATGAAAATGAATTTTCCAATATAATTGGCTAAAATTAAACCATTTTTCAATTCCAAAACGTCATTTTTTAACTTCTCTACCATTTTCCAAATTTGGAAACGAAAGCTTATGTATTTTGGACACAAACATGTAGAAACTGGACTACATTGTTCACATGCACTGACTACTTTTCTCAAGTAGTACATGCTCTTAAAGCCATGGACCAACCGGAACATATGGTCCGGTATTGTCGGAATTTTTTCTCTGTAAACTCCTATCAATGCAAAACGAGATATGTAGTCTCATCTTGCATAGACACGAGCACTGGTGATCTGAAATAATCGTCTGTTACGTAGAATAGAAAAGTTTAAAACTTCCAATATTTTTTAACGAGATGAATTCTAAATCTGAAGATTATAATTTTGTTACTCACATCGTTTCTTTATTTTTGTTGGTGTTGTGAGTCAATAATGTGGTAAATCAACATTTTAATGTACCTTACCATGCTACGTTACATTTTTAAAATATAAAATGCAAACGTGTTTAATATCTGAGATTGTGAATTAGAAATTATGTTCATTTAATGATTTTTCTATGTCCTATTTCATTTAAAACTTTCATGCGGAAAAAAATATATGGTTATTGTTCTATTATTATTTATTTCACTTTTTACGTCTTATTTTTACCTTTCCTTGATAGTAATTTTGGAAATTTGTTACAGTGCTATTCTATTTATAACATTTTAAATAAATGTTCAGATATTGTAAAATGTTCTTTGGGTATTTTAAAAACTTGATGCTTTTTCCTTCCAACTGATTAATTTTATCACGTCCAAGTGCATATTTCGAAGTACATTCATTTTTTGACGCAACCCCTTCTCAAGCGCTAAAAAATGGTGTCTGCAAATAATACACATTTTGCATAAATCAATTAATACAAAATAAAAAAAAGAACACATTAAACTTCGTAAAATATATACTGTGGATACGCATGAAGAATTCTTGAGACCCTGAACAAAATTTTTTTTATGTTATTCCCGTATAATTGAAAATATATTTAAAAATAAATAAAAAGCTTAAGCTTATAAATAGAAGTATTTTCCATTTTTATTTTCCAGCTTCAAACGAATGAAATGAAAAATAAATATTTTGTTAAGCCCTGTGTTCAACATAAAAAACCATGCGAAGGGAAATATTTATTCAATTAAAAATTTGTAAATGTAACAAAAAATATTCATTACTATAAAATTTGCTAGTACATATTTTTAACATATTTTTAATTTTTAACATGTACAGATCGACGATGACTAGTTAAGTGTCGCAAAGCTTGGCATGCTTTTTTTTCAAAACGCTAAATTTTTAAATTTCAGCCATTTCCTGTCTTACGAATTGTCTCATTTGAGACGGTCCAGCCCCGAGTATCCGCCTTTTTGCGACGAAAAGAGTAAGCAATCCACTAAATTAGGATTACTTTTAGAATAAGTAGGTTCCCACGAGACTCGCACGAAAGAATTGCGATGTCTCGTTAAGTATTTGTCGAGTAATAAGGGATTTACTTCCAAACCGGAAGTGAGTATGGCAAGAACGAGGCTGTCTACTTTTCACAGACATTTTTGCTCGTATCCTCAGCGAGCGCCACACTAACCTGTGGTTGCTGTCACGCGACCACTCACTCAGATCAAGCAGCGTGTGGCATGGTCCGCTGGATGGACGGGCGTCCCACACTGTTATTTTATTTTTTCCGTATAGTTTTTTTTTATTATTTATAACAGGATCATTTGTTCATTTACACGTATGGGAGTTTTAATTAATGATTAAATAAAATAACCAAATGGACAAGTGTAATGTATAAATGAATGAACCTAACTGTACGGTTACAAGTGAATACAGCTATTATTATATTTTGAATAAGCAAATATAATTGTTATTTTATTTTAAATAAATAATTATAATCATTGCCACATTGCAAGTATTATAGATTTTTGATATCATAAGTAAAGATAATTATCATTGTGCCGTAAAATCCATTAGTATTCAACATTACGAATAACTGTATTTATGAAAATGGGTCACTTAACAATAATAAATAGAAGTTGATTTATTGAAATCTCCTTTTTATTGTAAAAAGCGTTACACGACGTTCAAGCATGCCCACACCGCTGTCCAATAGGAACCCTCGCCCACGCAAGTAGCACGCGCCAGCGGGAGGTGAAATGGGGGAAAGGCTTTCTCGTCATCGTCGCGCGGTGCGTTTTCGCTTTTTAGAGCACATCAATTTTTGAATGCTTCCACGGGACGAAATATGCGACTTTTTAGAATCTGAAAAACATCATCATGATCTCGAAAATGTCAGCTTTTTCCTGATACTGATTTCCAACCCGAAAACGGTCGTAAAAAGGGGGAAAAGACCGTGTATAAAATTCTTAATTTATTGATTTAATTGGAATTGATCGCGCTCGCTAATTGAGGCGCGCGCATATTAATTAAAGGGGGAAATTAATAGAGAGGTGGAAAACCGAGGTAACGTGCACGGTTGCTGATCCACAAATTTTATTCCAGGCGCGCTGCCCAAAAAGGTGAGAGCACGGCTCGACACCAGGGCATTCAATTTATTGATTCGAGACCTCGGGCTCAGGTATGCTCACCTGCATCTCACGATCAGGTGAACAACTTTGAGAACCAGGTCGCCTATGCTTCCCGATCCTCCCTTAGCAGTTAGGGATCTTTTGGATCGTTTTACGTTTTTTTTTAAATATTTGTGGGTTTGTTTTTTTTTTATTCGCGTAAGGTTCTTTTTTCTTTTTGAATTAAAAGCAGCGAGTAACAGGCTCGAGTAAAACACTGGATTTTGGTCAACTCGGGACGCGAGTATTCGTGCACTCACAAAAAGTGAGACTCGGAGAAAGCTCCCATCCTTGCAACTTTTCTTTCTGCCGAGCAGTGTCGGAGCCCTGAGGGCGCTTCACTGCCACGGTGCTTCCCTGCACTTCCCTAAATAAATTCCAATTGGGTCAACCAAGGTCCAGTGTAGTTGTGGTTTGTTTTTGTGGGAGGGAAAAGGCAAATGATGACTTCGTCGGGAGCTTATGCTCATAATTTCCAAAATTTGGAACCGACTTTACTGATGCCTTCTTAACTAACTAAATTTTTAAATAAACGGTAGGGCACGAAATCCAATAACTGAGGTATTCTCGGGGTAATTTATCTGGCAGAGCAAGCTATTCCATGATCCAAAAGGTCAAACAATATTATTTTCAGATGTAGGGAAAACCCAAAAATTAAACCGTGTATTTGAAGGCGCAACTGCGCGGAATCTTGGTGCTTACTAATTAAAGTTTTTTTTTATGGTTTTTAGATTCTCAAAAATCAAATATCACGGGCAAGATATCCGACGATTCCTCCGTTTTATTTTGCTCATTCGGAAATACAGAAAATCCTGAGTTTCTTAGCCGTTCTTATTCTTTAAATAAAGAATTAAAATTCGCGAAATTTTCTCCCTTCGTGCTACCCACTCATGAAATTCGGAGGTAAATTTTACCAAAAACAGGGCAAAATTGCCATGAAAAATTCAGGAAAAGTCTTTTAGTAAAAATGGCAAATTCAAAGTTCGAAATAGAACTGGAGAAGCGAAACTTTTGGCTCAATCAGACGAAAATTCGCGTTAAAATTATTTAAATATTAATAAAACCCAAAACTCTAAGAGTCGAAATGTTTCACATTCTTATTTAAAATAAAATTAAATCACATATGCGCTAACATCTCTACAGCTTCATTGGCATGTTCTTTGCATTGAAAAATAAATTT
The DNA here is from genome assembly GCA_030998225.1 of Diplolepis rosae. Lineage (NCBI taxonomy): Eukaryota > Metazoa > Arthropoda > Insecta > Hymenoptera > Diplolepididae > Diplolepis > Diplolepis rosae. The sequence goes on from JAPYXD010000700.1 coordinate 2,008,191, forward strand.
TGTTTCACATGACAAAAAGTATTCATTACTATAAAATTTGCTAGTACATATTTTTAACATATTTTAAATTTTTAAATTAACATGTACAGATCGATGATGACTAGTTAAGTGTCGCAAAGCTTGGCTGCTTTTTTCTTCAAGACGCTAACTTTTTCAATCTCAGCCGTTTCCTGTCTTACGAATTGTCTCATCCGTATTTAAGGATAAAATTGAATTATATATGCTATCATCTCCACAGCTTCATTGGCATGTTCTTTGCATTGAAAACTAAATTTTTTTTCATCAGATGAAATTAAATCGTCTAGAATTAGATCAAAAGAATTGCTAGACCGGCAATGTTTGTTAAATAGATATTCGACAACTGTGATAAGCTTGTATAACTTAACATTTGGATGTATGAAATCTTTATTTATTTTTGCAAATCTACTCAAACTTTCAGGTAACTGATCACAAGAAAAAGATATCGTATCTGCATTAATTTCAGAAGTAGTCAAAAATGCATTTAAGCATGTCGAACACTGAGTGTGTTGTTTAATGTAAGCAGTTATACGACCAGTTGTGTAAAAAAGCAAACAATCTGTAACAGCTGGAAAAGCATAATCGTGCGCTACTGCATCTACAAAATCACTAAAATCAGTGTCTTCACAATCGATTATTGCTTTTAACTTTTCTCGAATTTCTTGAATTGCGCTTTTACTATTCGACTGATGTAATTCTTTCAATTTTGAAATTGTTATTAAGGGCTGTGGAGGGTTACCATCGAAAGTACTACAATTTCCAAGCTTTGGAGGTTTCAAAATGCTAAAGGCAGCTAATATCTTGTATATTTGCAAGAAGGTTGGTGTACAAGGATGATCATTTGTTCCTCCAGCTAATCTGATAGTGCCAAAAAATCTCTTAACAAAAGGAAAGGAACAAAAAATTAGTGAAACTTTTATACAGTATTGATAATATTCCATTCGAAATCTCATACTGAATAAAATATTTTTATCTTGTTCAGTTAAATTTTCTTAAATTAAGGAAGCTAAAGAAATACTAAATGGATTTTGAATGCAACATCAACGACACTATATTTCTTATACAAATCCATTTTGTAAAAAAATATAAAAGTGCTTTCTTCGATATTTATATTTCACTGGAAGAATTCGGATGAAATGGAATGGATTGAAGGGATATAAAGATAAGTTTTGGAGTTAAATAAGTACCGTGATGATTAATATGAACGTATCTGGAAATAAAATATTAGACCAGATTTTATATAAAGATATTTTATTATACGCGTAAAAAATACTAAGTATAAAGTAATTAAAATAAATATTTTAATATTATTACTATAAACGGTAGTTTATCTTTCCTGCAAAACACGTCATATTAAAATGAATACATATGTTCATATTTTTCCGCGAAGTTCAATACTTACAAAAATTGATTGAATATAATGGAAAAAGACGAAAAAAATCAGCTATATCTGATAAAGTATCTAATATATCTATATTCCCTGTACGAAATATGTCGAACATAACCGAAGACATATATACATATGTTAAAAATATGGACTAGCAAATTTTATAGTAATAAATACACGGAGAAAAATGGAGATCAGGAGAATACGAACGATTACTGAGAATTAAGAATGATTACTATAAAAGAGAAGAGAGTATTTGACAGCACAAGACTGATTCCCAAACAGTGTAACACTCTCTTCTGTCATCTAATAATTTTTCCTATTTTCCAGTAATCACCCATATTTCTCTGATCTCCATTTTTCTCCGTGTATTTTTTGTCACGTGAAACAAAATTTATTTTTCAATGCAAAGAACATGCCAATGAAGTTGTAGAGATGTTAGCATATGTGATTTAATTTAATTTTAAATAAGAATGAGACAATTCGTAAGACAGGAAATGGCTGAAATTTAAAAATTTAGCGTTTTGAAAAAAAAAGCATGCCAAGCTTTGCGACGCTTAACTAGTCATCATCGATCTGTACATGTTAAAAATTTAAAATATGTTAAAAATATGTACTAGCAAATTTTATAGTAATGAATATTTTTTGTTACATTTACAAATTTTTAATTGAGTAAATATTTCCCTTCGCATGGTTTTTTATGTTGAACACAGAGCTTAACAAAATATTTATTTTTCATTTCATTCGTTTGAAGCTGGAAAATAAAAAATACTTCTATTTATAAGCTTAAGCTTTTTATTTATTTTTAAATATATTTTCAATTATATGGGAATAACATAAAAAAAATTTTGTTCAGGGTCTCAAGAATTCTTCATGCGTATCCACAGTATATATTTTACGAAGTTTAATGTGTTCTTTTTTTTATTTTGTATTAATTGGTTTATGCAAAAAGTGTATTTTATGCCCTAGAATCATTTTAGGAACATTTTTTCATTTCATATTGTTCAGAAACTTAATTATTTAAAATTTTTGAAATATTTGTCTATTAGTACAATGCTTTTGTAGAGCGTGCCGCGTGCAGCGCCGCTCTGGTGAGAAAACTTCGCACATAGAAACTATAATAACTAAGGGAATCAAGTTCTCGCCGTTGCAGGCAGGGAGTCGGATAGGGCTGGTCTAAAATCAACCCGAAGTAAGACCCGAAGCATTTACTTGAGAACATACTTCGCCAATTCGGACACGGCCTAGATATAAGGAGACCAATCTCTTATGGCCGTACTTCAAAAAACACGAAATGAAGTTCTGCCAAGTACATAGTTACAAAACTTCCCGATGGGGGCATGTGTGTTACCTGGGTGCAAAATGGCGACGCCTAATACACGATGCTTATAAACCATGGAGATTAGATATAAGCAGACCAATCTCCATATATCCATTCCCGAAATGAATAGAGATCTAAATTTCTCGGACATTTAAAATCCGGTCATGTTCTCGTGACTGTGACCGTCATTTCAAGACAACTTGAGAATTCACAGAGAATTTAAGGGAATTTTACCTTCACCAATATTGTATTTATCATTAAACCCATGGAGACTAGATATAAGGAGACCAATCTCCATATATCCATTCCCGAAATGAAGTTCTGCCAAGTACATAGTTACAAAACTTCCCGATGAGGGCATGTGTGTTCCCTGGGTGCAAAATGGCGAAGCCCAATACACGGTGCTTATGAACCGTGGATGCCGCCATTTTGCACCCAGGGAACACACGTGCCCTCATCGGGAAGTTTCCTAACTAAGTACTTGGCTGAACTTCATTTCTAGTCTCCATGATTAAACCTTATAATATTGTAAATTTATTTCCAAACACTATGAATTGCAATAGTGAAGGTTTCATAAAAATAAACTACGAAAAATGTCAAGTTTTATTGGAATTCAATATCAAAAAAAATTTTTTTATACCCATTATATTAAATTCAAACATAAAGAACAAGTAATTCAAGTTTTCTTCGAACAAATTACGCTTGGATTAAAATAATTGTTTGACAGTTTCGGGACAGTTTATGCACTTTTTCAAGTGCTCTATTTGTCGAGTGGCATGCTTCCTGTACACCTGATCACAGTATTTGCACTTGAAAGAAGCTTTATTTTGTTTATCAATAATTTTTTTAAAAAAATTCTTGATAAACAAAATAAAGCTTCTTTCAAGTGCAAATACTGTGATCAGATGTACAGAAAGCATTCCGATAAAACTTGACATTTTTCGTAGATTATTTACCTTCACTATTGCAATTCATAGTGTTTGGAAATAAATTTACAATATTATAAGCTTTAATGATAAAGAAAATATTGGTGAAGGTAAAATTCTCTTAAATTCTCTGTAAATTCTCAAGTTGTCTTGAAATGACGGTCACAGTCACGAGAACGTGACCGGATTTTAAATGTCCGAGAAATTTAGAACTCTAGCTCCCAGACATATTCTCGGTCACATAAACTCTTTCAAAGATATTATAAACCTAGATGCGGTGCAGGGCGTCAGAGTGGGGGAACGATATATATAGCTAACCACTTTTTCCGCCATATCGAAGTGCTGCCCTCATCGTACTACCAAGCCAAATCAAACCCAGCAAAGAAATGTCGATAACGTTTGGATAAAGCAGAGCCAAAAATTCTTTTCAAAGACTTTTAAGGTTAGGAATGTCAAATTTGAAAGCTTGACAACATAATGTAAACAAAAGTTATGGCATGATGATTAATTAAGAATTACAATTACGAATAAAAAATAATTTCTAAATAAGTGTCGAACTTTTAAATTATATTAAATTAATAATTAAGATCCAAAATATTTTAAAAGTGAATTTTTAAAAGTATTTTAATTGAAGATATGTGTTGTTGATACTTGACTCTAGGTTCCAAAGTAAATAAAAACTTAGATTTACGCAATTATAGAAGTTTTTGTTCTGATCGAAACCCTCATCAGAGATTTATTTTTAAAATAAAAAATGCATAATAAAAAGTTATTAACTTAAGATTTCTTTGATGGAAATTTTTAAAAATCAACATTTGAGAAAGAAAACTTGTAAAAAGCTGCCTAAAATTATCATTAAGTCCTTTCATCGATATGAAACCAAATAATTATATCCCACAACATTATTTTTAATTTGAAGAATTTGAATTCTTTGAGTGGAAAAAAGGCGCTTTCGACTAAGCTGGGATTTGAGTACAAGTCTCAGTGGAAAAATTTCGAACTCAACCTATTAATTTAAAATTATTTACAATTATTTTATACCAAAGAAATATTTTTAAAATTGTTGAATTCTTTCAACCTCTTCTTTCGAAACAATGTCAAGTTTCTTATTATCTCGCATGTAAAACTATGTTGATTTCTAAAAAATTCCAACAAAGAAATCCTAAGTTAACAACTTTTTATTATGCATTTTTTATTTGAAAAATAAATCTCTGATGAGGGCTCCGATTAGAACCGAAACACATTTTAAAAAACTAAATAATATTTTTGAATTTCATACTTATTCAATTATATGAATAGGTAATTTACAGATTCGAGATCTTGTACTTCGTTAAAGCATGATTTTTAGAACTTCTTTTAGGTGTGGAAATTTCATAATTTTTATCGACTTTTTAATATTTTAGGATGCCTATCTAAATAAATCCTCAGGCCCAGGCGGAAAAATCGGTGTACTGCCATTCCTTACAACCGGCGCGGTACCGTTCCGGTTGTAACCCGTGAGTAATGCCAGTGCTGCCGATCAGCACTGTGCCAAGCGTTGGCACACCGCTGGGGCGGCACTGGCTAAATACCGGCGCAGTACTGCTTTTCAGTACTCTAAAAAAAATCAATTACATTCTACACATTCGTTTGTGTTCCCGCATTGGTGTGATGGTAAGTAAAATTTCGCTGACCGAAAAACATTTTTATTGAAGTAAACCAAAGTTTATTGCTTGAATTAGTTGAACTTTCCATCGATTGGTTTTATGATTGTACCAAAAGTATGCTGCGGTTCCAAAGTTTCATCATATTTTTTAAATTGAAAAAACTCAAAATTTTCAGATTCTGAACATACGTTGATTTTACTCTTGAAAACAAAAATTAAAGGAATCATAACCTGTATAAAGTATCACTAATATACAATAATAAAAGTTAATAATTCTAAAATGTATATAAATCTTTTTATTATGTAATGTTCTTTAATTCAACAATTTTATCGCTTTCTTTCAAAAATATTTCATTTTATAGAAAATCGATTTAATAATTAAAAATCTTAAAAATTTTAATCAGAATCATAAATCTGGATAAAATCTAAAAATTCCCGATTACACGGGGCCTATACACTTCTTACACGGCCCTGCAGTAGTTGAAGGTTATAAGCGCTATTTTCTTTCTTGTATTCCAAGCGTGCGCAGCCGAGAGGCTTAGTCGTTAGGTTAGTAATGCGTTAATTGTAAGTAGAGAGGGTTCGAACCCGCAGCGTTAAGAATCATTTTTAATGCTACCTATACGTGCGTTTGTGTAGTGTAGAGGGGAATGTGTGTTTGTAGGTAAGTTTGTATATAAAAATAGTAAGTAATAATAGTAATAATAATAGTTTTATCTAAGTACAATACAGGTTTTCGGTACATTTTCCAGTACCGCCCCAGTACTAAAAGACAACTCCCAGCCGAGTGACATTTTGTACTAGTGCCAGCACCGCACCAGCACTGAAGGCCAGCGCTAGCGCAGTACCGCTGGTCAGCACTATGCCGTTATTAACTATCGGAGTCCCGCCAGCACAACGCCAGCACTGGAGGTCAGCGCTAACCCAGCATTGCTGGTCAGCACTATGCCGGTGTTACCTTTCGAAGCTTTGCCAGCACTGCGACAGACTTCATGAGGATCTACTGCCAGCACTATGCCAGCGCTGGAAGTCCACTGGCAGTGCTGGCGCGGTGCTGCGCCGGTTGTAAATTTCCGCCTGGGGGCTGATCGAGCTCATTCATTGCCACAAATTTTATTCATGTTCCAAGTTAAGGGGGATTTCTACCTTGTTGAGACAAAAAGCTATACCATTTTCTCCAATTTTTCGGGAGAAAAGTTAAAAAGATAAACACTTGAAATTTTGTCGAGGTATTAAAGTAATTGTATTAAGGTAGTTCATTCACGAAAATTAGACCTCAGGCAAAAATAGATAATTTTGCTTTCAGGAATAGCAATATTATTATTGAAGGGCTAATTTGAAAGAGAAAAGATTATTTTTCATGAAAAAAATTTGAAATACAAAAAAATAATTTTATTAATAAATTTTATTTTTGCCCAAACTTATTTTTTTATCACTTCGAGCCAAAGGGCATAACCGGGTTTCTATGTGAAATCGGCCTTGAAACCAAATCAAATTTCGCATCGACTATTTTTTACCATTTTCGTTTTTTGCGTTTTTTAGCTTAACTAATAATAGGAAAATTTTGAAAAAAATCAGGATTGTTTTTTCCAATAAACGATACATTTGTGAATTTTTGCAGATTTTGTTATGCATAATTCGTGATGCAAGAAATTGCGAAAATTTTTGCACACAATTTTATTCATGTTTGATTTGCGCGACCACTCTTTTGAATTATGCTATTCATTAGTTACCTATCGATAATTAAATCAGAATTTTTGCAGATTTTTGCAAGGTGTGGATGGGGGTAAAAAAATAAAAACCGTCAAAATACACATTCTTCCAACATCTTATTATTAAAGCACTTTTTATAATAATAGGAGACTAATGAAAAAAAAATTGTTATTTGCTAATAAACCTCTAACACCGTTTACTGCTAAAATTTTTGCAAAATATTTTGCGAATTTTGGTTATTGCGAAAAATCGAAATTCATATTTTGTACAATTTTTGAGTGCGCACCTTAATTATATGCCTAAAATTTGCGTAATACTTGCAGCTATCACTATGAATTTTTTCAGATTTTTCAAAGATGGCGTTTTTTCAAAAAATCAATTTGTTTGAAAAAAACATTTTTTTTTATCATTAAATTTGGAGTAAAAATTTTCCCAAAAAATACTGCTACATCGGCCATCTAATGATACGATTGTGTAATTTTTTTCAGAATTTTTCCTAGTTTCAGTTTTAAAATAATTGAAAAAGAACAAAAACACTTTTTTGTTTTGTTTATCCCATAACTTTTTAAATAATGCATGAAATAATCTCAAATTTTGGGTTTCTTCATTATTTATGTTAGTCTATCAATCCTTGAAATTTCAAGTAAATCGGAAACATAGAGTCCTGAACACGTCCGATTTGCTATGGAACCCACCATATATTCTTGCAATTCATGTATATTTAATAAATTATTTAAAAATAATTATAATTATAATCCAAACCACTTCTATACCCTCTTTATTTTATTTTGCAAATTCTTTTCCTCAACTATAAATTTAATAAAGTTTGGTAAAAATTTAAAAATGAAAGTAAGTAAATAAATTCTATGGACAATAATTTTAATCAACTTGGAGTGTAGGGGAAATTAAATTAAAAAATTAAAAAAATTGAGTAAAAAATAGAAGTATTAAATTTCATACGATATTACTGCATTTTTGTATTTGAAAGTATAAATATGGTTTATAAATAACAATGCTTATATTTATTCCATCGCAACTCAAAATATTTTCATTATTCAATAAAACAACTCGCAATATCTTCCAATATCAAAATATCAGAACTTCCAATTTCGAGAACATATTTTCTATGGTTTGAATAATTTTCTTTTTGGTTAGAGTCTTTCTTTGCGAATACATAATATACACTGAGAAAAAAGATTCTTAGATGCAATGAAATGTATTTAATTGATTCCATTTCTTTGTATCAAACAATTCGTTACCCAATTCAATTAAATATTTTTTAGAAGCATGAAACGCGTGCTTTGATTCAAAGAAATAATTTATTTGATAGGCATTTCTTTAATACAAAGAAATATTTCTTTGCTTGTGAATGTGAGCGAATTAACTCAACCAATTCATTTCTTTGAAACTAAGTACCTAGTTTATTTGAATCTTGTTTTCGCACTCAAAGAAATATTTATTTGATTCAATAAGTCCTAGTTTTTTGATTCAACAAGATGTATTTGAATCAAATAATTTATCCATGGATGAATCAAGCTTTAGGTTTTCTTGAATCAAGGAAATATTTATTTAAAGGAGGCATTCATTAATTAATTTAGGAAGATATTTATTCGATTCAAAGAGTTGATAAATGTATATCAATGTAACGTTTTCTTATATGAATAAAATATTGTGTTTACATAAATATATATTTCTTTAGTTGAAAGAAATGTTTTTTGTGAACAGTAGAATGGAAGAATTCATTCAAAAAAGAACATTTATTTCAAAGAAAACAATATTTTGTTGAAATGACTGCAAGTACTTTCAGTTAAAATAAATAATTTCTTTTATATAAATGTTTGGCATCATTGTTACAATTGTCAATCTTTTTGAACTTTCAACATATTTTGTAGAATTAAATCTTTATTAGATTTCTCCTAGGAAATATCCGCCTACATTATCAATATAAAATAATTTAAACCAAAGAAACCAATTTTTTAAAAGAAAGAAATATTTTTTTGAAAAAATAGTAGGTATTTTTCGTTTAAAAAATTTGTTTATTTAATTTAAAGGTTTGCCATATTTGTTATGATAACATATTTTTTAAACTTGTAACATACTTCATATAATAAAATGTTTATTGGATTCCTCCTAGGAAATATTCGCTTGCATTATGAATATGGAATAATTTAGACCAAACAAACCATTTTTTTAAAAGAAACAAGTATTTTTTTGAAAAAACTGTTTTATTTTTCGTTTAAAAAATTTGTTTATTCCATTGAAACGTTTGGCGTAGTTGTTATGATTACATGTTTTTTAAACTTGAAACATATTTTCTATAGAATTGAAAATTTATCATTCCCGTTCTAAGAAACATTAGCTCTCATTATCAACTTGAAATGTATCATTCCAAACAAATATTCGTCCCACCCTAGTATCCATTTTTTTTCTATATTCAACTGTTTGTCATAGTTGATATAAACATACATATACATACTTTCAATTGTGGAATATATTTCATAGGGTTGAAGATTTATCAGTATCTTCAAAGGAAATATTCGTTTTGATTCACAATATCAAATATATCATTTAAAACTTAATTCATTTCTAATTATACTTCTTTATTTTTCATTTAGGTTTTTTAAATTCAATTGATTTTACAAAAATTCAAACAGCAAAAGTCTTGATAAATTTATAACATAAAATCTCAAAAATCTACACAAGATTTAGATTTTACATAAATTTCATAGGTACAATAATAATTCGGAATTCACAATTGTATAATTTATATTTTGAAAATATACAACACAGAAAATAAAAGAATTTCCTTTCAAATGTTTTTGCACAAGATTCTTTTTTATATTAATTAAATTTTTGAATACATATTTTAAAATTTAGCTTCATTAAACTTCATACGTATAGTTATAATAAAAATGTATACTAAATATTAATTAATAATTATATTATATATTTATCAATAATCATAATTATAATAATTTGAAAAATATTTTATGAATAATTTATAAAAATAGTTGATTTATTTTTACTTTAGTGAGGCTCAAAAGCTCTAGTCACGACACATTTCTCTCACAAGCTCTGAATAACTCTTGCAGTCACTATATAAGAAAGTTCCAAGTTTTATGTCTCAGGATTGTAAGCGAGCGTGTGCGTGATTCGACGAAAGCGTATCGTCCTGTATATAAGTTTTAGTTATTAGGTTTATATTTGCGAAGTTGTATATTTAAGTGTATTTGTGATAGAAAATATGATTGGCTGCGACTGAATGGTGTGAATGTAATTGTATGATTTTTATATATGTATGTATTGGATGACAAGTGACAGGTTCGAGGTAAGAGTTTTTTTGTTATTTAAGAGAACCATGACAACGTTTATACTTGACTCCTTACAATTCATGAAGTTTATATTACTTTAAATTTAAGAAATATTTCTTAAATTTCAAAACACGTTTATTCATATCAGTAACATCTTTTTGACACAAATCTCTAACTTACTATAGGCAACATTATCGTTCTTTGCATCCATTATTACTCAATACACTTTACTACTTGACCATTTTAAACAGTAAATCACATCTTCGGAGCAAATAATTATTTAATCCTACCAAAAATGATCTCATTTCAAAGAAATATTTCTCTCAATTTACAATACGCTCATTACAAACAAGGAATCATATATTAGAATGGAAGACAAATTTACTTGAACCAATGCAAATTTTTTTGAATCAATGTATTGTTTCTTTGAAGATGCATCACATCATTTTACATCAAAGAATTTACTTCTCTTATCAAATAATTGCTACACAATGTTAATAACATATTTATTGAATCTAATGAATATTTAATAGTACTAGAAAAACATTTTTTTGCTTTAATTATTCATTTTTTAAAGACAATAAAAATATTTCTTTGATCTAAAAAAATATTTATTCGTCACCATCCAGCTCAACCATTTATTTGAATCAAAGAAATATTCTTTGATTCGAATATTGTTTTTTCTCAGTGTTCAGCTTGTAATAAATTCTTCAAATTCAGAAGAGGGTTCAAATAAAAACAATAACTGGTGATGAAATACATTTATAAACAAAATTGTTTCTACTTATATTGTTAAGATAGAATATAAAGATTTGTTTTGATCAGAAACTAATATCAAAACATATCTTCCGAATGTAGGTTTAATACTTTGAATGTCTTGAATTTAAAATTCACAGTAAACCTTAAAAGATCAAACTGTTGCAGACCAAACTGATTACTAATTTGGGATCAAAATGATCCACTTTTGAAAGTTAAAAAATAAATATGTGTACAAGTTCACTCGTATCTGTCGAGCGGCAATTGTTACTTGTTCATTTATTTCTTTTTTGTTTACTGTGTTACTTTGGTAACAGGCGATTGATTCCGATAATCGGATCATTTTGATTTGCAATTTCGAATTTAAAAGAAAAACTTTAAATTTGTATCAAAGTGTTACAGATCATTTTGATCCAATTTTGGGATCACATTGATCAACTATAGGATTTACTGTGTTGTATAATATAAAAATTATCAAATTTAATATTGTACAATAATGATAAAATCAAACTTAGAATTATTTAATTTCGAACGCTATAAACAGTAAATTTACACGCACAATGGTAAATAATAGGAAAATTTTGTGAATTAATTTATACCACCTCTGCGAAATTTTGATGATTCTGTTCAATATTGAAGGGATTATTATATACTTTTTTTTTAAAGAAAAATATTTTGTGGGTTAAACAGAACCACTACACTGAGAAAAAAGATTTGATTGAAACAAAGAAAATAATTTGTTTGAACGACTTTCTTTGATTTAATGAAATTATTTGTTTAAATGAAATAAAATTTGTTTGATTCAAACAAAATATCTTTGAACCAAATAAATATTTGTTTGAATCGAATTAATTTTTCTTCAAAACAAAGAAATTAATGCATTGATATATGGTCAAAGATATAATTTGTTTGATTTAAGGCAGAAATTTATTTGATTCGAACAAATATTTATTTGGTCCGAATCAAACAAATTTTGTTTCATTTAAACAAATCATTTCTTTAAATCAAAGAAAGTCGTTCAAACAAATTATTGTCTTTGATTCAATCAAATCTTTTTTCTCAGTGTATTTATGACCTTTTTAAATTCTTAAACGTACAAATAAATATTTTTTTTGCATGGCGATCAAATATTTCACTTACATTTTACTGCCTGTACTCGTTGTCTTTTTTCCATTTTTCCTAACAGTCATAGGAGTTCAATTTCACTCAAAGTGCTTATATCCAATGAACCGGCCGACAAATGAGTTGCTTAAATACTTCTTCTTCTTGCTTGTGTTGAGTACAAAACATATACACATTGCACACCAAATTTAGACGAGGGCGTCGAGGGGGACAAACCAACTGAGTAAAAGGGAAAGATTTTGCCCCACCTCACCACTTATATTCATCTACCATTCAGCGATATCCAATCAGTGCACTGGGGCGGTGAAACTTGAATATTCCAGAATTGGTCTCAAATTGTATATTCCCGTATACACTACTGTTTTTTCTAATCGTTTTTAAGAATATGTATAGATTAGACAAAACTCTTATACTTTAGGTCCGGTACTCGTTCGTTTGCGAAACTTTAGACCCTATACATACATTTTGCCCTCTCGTAATTATAAACCCTTTTATATACATATTATTTTAATTATATTAATATTATATGTATATATAAACATATTAAGTAATATTGAATCCTGTATTTTGGTCGTGCGTTCTCAGAACTTAAGGTTTTCGAACTTATTTTAATTATTCAACCGTTCATGTAACATGAGAAATTTTTTTTCCCTCATTGGTAGCAATATTTGGAAGTATGAAAGTCGAAGTAAATGCTTTGGGTCAAAGTAAGCTTTGCAATCTGCTTGTCCCCACTCCAGACAAAACAAATTTACTTTCTTTCGTACTTTCTTTCGTGCTTTCTTTCGTACTTTCTTTCGTTCTTTCTTTTGTACTTTGTCGCAGTATTAAATGAAATATTTGTAATGCGCATTTTACACATTCAGTTGTTATATTAGAAAAGACATCACGTAAATTGAGTAATTAAATTCGATAATTTGTGTAAATTGAATAAAGAACATATTATTCACTGTTTTAAACTTAAAGTAAGTATAATATTTGCAAACGTTTTATTTTGAAACAATTGCCATCCCACTAGAAGTATATGTGTAAAAACTTGGCTGAATAACTTCTTCTGTACATTAGTTAACTGAATCTTTTCCCAGGCTAAAAACATTTTACTTGCTAATTTTTGAAATATACATTTTACCAAAAATTTGCTCAATGAAAAGTTCTAAATGATTTAAAATTTAAAATATTCTCGGTAGATGTATTTTTCATATCTCTTATAGAGATATATTTCTTCCATTTCGATAGCATAAACTATAATGTATGCTTATTAAATATTCGTTCAAATGACATTCAATCGCGTCAACTATTTATAATTTCCTGAAAAAGTATAGCATAAATTATAGCGTATTGCAGAGCATATAACACTGAGAGAAAATGCTATTGAATCTATATAGCATTTCTGCCGAAAGCGCATGTTTATCATTGATTTAAATCAAAATGCTATAGAATTGGTAGCATATGTAACATTTCTTATAGAATATTTTTCTGAATCAAAAGAATATACATGCTTTTGGCAGAAATTGCTATAGATTCAATAGCATTTTTCTCAATGTACAAAATTTACATATTACAGGGATGCATTTTTCAGACGACGAAAGCAATAGCGGAGAATTAAACTCTGATTTGGAATATATTTTGTACCAAAACACATATGAGCTCTCTGATCGAGCTTCAGGTAAAATAACAAATTAATTGATTCATGTTCTGAGTTTTAAATTATGTTTTTCAGCTGCCTTAAGTTCAATAAAAACTCGACTAAGATTATTAAGCATTTATAATTTAATATCTAACAGATTTTTGTGGCTAATCATTGTTGTTCTTAATAAATTGATCTTACATAAAGACTCAGATAATTAAAAATTCAATTTGAGAAGAAAAAAGTTTGTACTAACTTTGTAAACCTTCTCATTAGGATTATCCTGTTTTTGGTTCGAAATCTTATTAATCAAAATGTAAAATATTTATGAACAATTTTAATCATAATTTATATTGTTCCTAGAAAAGTGGTGAAAACAGTATAAAATATTGGTAATATTGCTTTCTCTCCCTAAACATATCATGTACTTGATCAAAAATCCCGTGCATTGGACATTTATTGTTAATAATTCCTCACACTTATGATGTTTTCTCAGAAATTCGTTTGAAATTAAATTTTTCCTTGCGAAAAAGAACTGCAAACTTCAACCAGGCAAAATGAAAATGTCACTATAAAGCACGCGTAATTGATAGAAAAATATTTAAGAAAAGTCGATTCAATATGCAATAAATTACTTCTTTCAGTCTACCAAACATTAAGATTCAGAATTTCATGTTTCATTTGGCAGTACGAAAATAATGAGGATTTATATGGCGATACATTGGACGAAAATGAATTTGAGTTAGGTTCAAATTCGTTATTTAACAAAGTTCTTCTTGAAAAAATTATTCTTTTAAATACACAAGGTTTTCCATAAAAATAACGACAGAATACTGTTAGAAAATGTAATGTACTTTCGTTCTTTATATTACAGTTGCTATCCAAAAGGTTCCAGTATTTAAAATCTTAAATTCAAAGAAATTTACAAAAGAGAATTATGCTTTTCATGAGAAACGCATTTTTTCTTCCTGTGTCGGAACAGTCAAACAACCTTAGACATCCTGTGACCGATATTCTTTATAGCTTATATAAGAAATATAACGAACCTCATGACCGGCATCTTATACTTATGATTGGACAAGATTTTAAGGAACAAACTTTAACAATCAGTGACGAAGAAGCAAAGCCAATATTAGGTGACGAATTAGACAAAAACATGGAAAAATATTTATACACAGATATTAAACGTTCAGGAAGAAAAAGTAAATGATCTTTTATATCGTGTTTTACATTTAGAAGTAATATTATTATATTAAAGAAGCATTTATTTGCGACTACTGATTCTCCGATAATGTAGGCAGTGGCAGAAATTTCAAACTCAACTAATTAATTTGAAATATTATTATAGTTTGCGATGTGGTTGAAAATAATTGTAATTTTTTTCACATAATATTATGTGTACTAAAGTAATATACACTTTTTATAGGCACATCAGAGAAGCAGTTAAAATTTAAAATATCGAAACTCTTGAGTTTCTACGAGAAAAATAAGTCTAAATTAATGTACTGCACGGAGAAAAAAAACTGTTGAATCAACAGATGTCATCTGCTGGAATAGGGACAACAGATTTTTTTTGTAATATTTACAGATTTTTCTGTTGAATTCACAGATTGTTTGTAAATTCAACAGATGAACCTGTAAAATCTACAGACATGTCTGTTAGAATAACGGATTTCAAGAAAAAAGAGAAATCCGTAATTCTAACAGACATTTCTGTAGATTTTACAGGTTCATCTGTTGAGTTTACAAAAAATCTGTGAATCCAACAGAAAAATCTGTAAATATTACAAAAAAAATCTGCTGTCCCTATTCCAGCAGATGACATCTGTTGATTCAACAGTTTTTTTTTCTCCGTGTGTTGCAAAGAAACAATTAGAAATGTGTTGGCATTGGTACGTATAACAATTCATTTATGGGGCAAAATTTTCCAAGTGTACCGGCGTAGAAATTCTTTGCCTTCAATCTTTTTGAAACTCCACTGAATTGTAGTTCTAGTAGGCTCTTCTTAATCCCCCAAAGTATACTTCTGATTGTCAACATAAAAAGGCTCAAATTTTCAACGTTTTCACACGCGCACCATTATTCAATCAATCATAACTTGTGGTAATGTTAATCAATTTAATTTTTATATGAGTGTTTTTGAAATAAAAAGCTTTATTTTTTTCCTACAAAAACGTCTAAGGTAGAAAATGGGGATAAGTAGAAAGTGGGATGGCGCTCGGTTGCGGCGCCGCGAGCCGCTATACAGTATGTAAGCATAAGCACTTCGCAGGTCCTATTGTATATTGTGCCCATTCATACTATTATAAAATAAGTATAGTTATTGTACATTTTTCAAACATGTCTATTATTTCTTTTCATATATTTTTAAAACTTTTCATTATTTAAAATTGTTTTTCATAAAAAAATTTAATAATTATTTACAGTAAAGACTGAACTAAATACTTTTCATTTGTTTCTAGTGGAGGCATTGAAAAAAAATGAAGAACACGTGACTCCGGAACTGAAAACTTCGACAGCTCACCAAAATTCAAGATTATAAGTCCAAAATAGCAATTTTAACCCAACTTTCTACATTAGATGATTTTGAAGGGAAAAAATAAAGCTTTTTCCCAGGCGGAAATTTACAACCGGCGCAGCACCGCGCCAGCACTGCCAGTGGACTTCCAGCGCTGGCATAGTGCTGGCAGTAGATCCTCGTGAAGTCTGTCGCGGTGCTGGCAAAGCTTCGAAAGGTAACACCGGCATAGTGCTGACCAGCAGTGCTGCGTTAGCGCTGACCTTCAGTGCTGGCGTGGTGCTGGCGGAACTCCGATAGTTAACAACGACATAGTGCTGTCCAGCGGTACTGCGCTAGCGCTGGCCTTCAGTGCTGGTGCGGTGCTGGCACTAGTACAAAATGTCACTCGGCTGGGAGTTGTCTTTTAGTACTGGGGCGGTACTGGAAAATGTACCGAAAACCTGTATTGTACTTAGATAAAAAGTACAGGGAAAGTTCGAGTTAAGACTCTAATATTTACCGTTTTTAACGGCAACGGAGGGATATTCGCTTGGAAGGTTAAGTTTACTGTTTTTACAGTAAAAAATCTGTTTTCAAGCTAGACAATTTTTTCTGAGTAAATTGACAATACTTTTCGTTACACGTACACAGAGAAAAAATCTCAGTAGGTTTGACTACTTTTTAACTTACTTTTCGTAGTTCGTAAAGGCCCCAAGTGTCATTTTTGAAGTTAAGTGAACTGTAGGAACAGGTAAATCAAATAAGAGCAGTAATTGAATCGATGAATATTCTTAGTACATTTCAAAACTTTATTTACTTTCAAGCAGACTCTAACTTACTATTTTTATATACAAACTTACCTACAAACACACATTCCCCTATACACTACACAAACGCTCGTATGGGTAGTATTAAAAATTATTCTTAACGCTGCGGGTTCGAACCCTCTCTACTTACAATTAACGCATTACTAACCTAACGACTAAGCCTCTCGGCTGCGCACGCTTGGAATACAAGAAAGAAAATAGCGCTTATAACCTTCAACTACTGCAGGGCCGTGTAAGAAGTGTATAGGCCCCGTGTAATCGGGAATTTTTAGATTTTATCCAGATTTATGATTCTGATTAAAATTTTTAAGATTTTTAATTATTAAATCGATTTTCTATAAAATGAAATATTTTTGAAAGAAAGCGATAAAATTTTTGAATTAAAGAACATTACGTAATAAAAATATTTATATGCATTTTAGAATTATTAACTTTTATTATTGTATATTAGTGATACTTTATACAGGTTATGATTCCTTTAATTTTTGTTTTCAAGAGTAAAATCAACGTATGATCAGGATCTGAAAATTTTGAGTTTTTTCAATTTAAAAAATATGATGAAACTTTGGAACCGCAGCATACTTTGGTACAATCATAAAACCAATCGATGGAAAGTTTAACTAATTCAAGCAATAAACTTTGGTTTACTTCAATAAAAATGTTTTTCGATCAGCGAAATTTTACTTTCCATCACACCAATGCGGGCACACAAACGAATGTGTAGAATGTAATTGATTTTTTTTAGAGTACTGCTCATAGCTTTACTAACATGTTTGTCGGCAATGAAAGGCGATAGAAAGGCTTGGCATTACTCAAAAGTTGGTTGTTTGCTAACACTGAACGGTGGTACTGCGCCGGTGCTGATTCAGTGCTGCACCGATGCTTGGAAATACACAAATGTTGGTTGTTTGCCAGCACTGAAAAGCAGTACTGCGCCGGTGTTTAGCCAGTGCCGCCCCAGTGGTGTGCCAACGCTTGGCACAGTGCTGATCGGCAGCACTGGCATTACTCACGGGTTACAACCGGAACGGTACCGCGCCGGTTGTAAGGATTGGCAGTACACCGATTTTTCCGCCTGGGTTATTTCAAAAATTTTTGAAAAAATTTATGGGGGTCGCATTTTGAAAAAAATTCGAAAATATGTTTGAAATAGGAAAATGAGCATGAAACATTTGTTATTTTTACAATAACATTATTTTAACCGGAAAACTCATGAAAAAAGTTTCAAAAACACTCATATAAAAATTAAATATAATTAAATTAAATCTGTGAATTTATTTAACCTGCACGCAAGCTCCCACAACTGGTGACCTGCCGACGTGATCTCGCGTAGTTTTTTATTACGAATTCATAGCGATAAAGTGAGAAAGTTTGTGTGCAAGTGCAGTGACGCTACGCTTAGTGAAGTTCAGTGCGCGTGGTGACGCTTAACCTCAGCTGTTGTTTCGGTCAGAAAAATCGCATCACTTTCTTTTGAATTTCAACTACAGCTACCAAGATGACTAGCACCACGCCTACAACCGCGTCGACCGCTAATCTAACAATCTCCGGAACGATTCCCGCATTACAGTCGGACATTTCTCAACTTCCTACAACGTTTCCATCAGTGAATCGTGTGGCCGTGCGTTTACCACCCTTTTGGCCTGAAGACCCTGAAATGTGGTTCGTGCAAATCGAACAACAATTCGCGCTCTCAGATATTACCTCCGAGCATACCAAGTTTAGCTACGTAGTCGGGAACCTGGAACCAAAATACGCTTCGGAAGTCAGAGATGTTCTCACCAACCCGCCGACACAAAACCGTTATACGAAACTAAAAACGGAGCTAATTAAGAGACTCAGTGAGACCCAAGAAAATAAAGTTAGGCGCCTCCTCGAGCACGAGGAAATCGGCGATCGCAAGCCGTCTCAATTCTTGCGCCACCTCAGATCTCTCGCAGGCACAGTCGTTCCTGACGATGTTCTTCGTCCGCTCTGGCTGAGCCGCCTGCCGTCAGGAATCCAAGCAATCGTGGCAACCAGAACGCAGAGTCCTTTAGACGAAATGGCAGAGCTAGCAGATGTTGTCGCTGAAACCTTAGCTCCTAGAGAACGTATAGCAGAGTTACAAGCTCACAACAATACAGAGACATTGGAAAGCCTGATGCAACGGATGATACTCACAATGACCTCGCACATCGAGGAGGTCAAAAACTCCCTCAAGCAGGAAATTGCAGCAGTCGCGCACTCGTCAAGGAACAACCGTGGTTTCCGCGGAAAATCGCGTGACCGTTCACGTTCCTCAGGCCGCAGCCAAAACAGGAGCGACGGAATTTGCTGGTATCACCGAAAATTCAGTGCGTCAGCACAAAAATGCACGAAACCCTGCTCCTATTCGGAAAACTCGTTGGCCGGACGTTAATGGCGGCAAGCGTCCTTCCGAGCAAATCTCGCCGTCTTCTAGTGATGGATAAAGACACTAAAGTGCAATTTTTAGTGGATACTGGTGCCGATCTTTGCGTTTACCGCGTTCGCGAGTTTGTGGACGTAGAAAAAAGGCCGATTACGATCTTTACGCTGCGAATGGTTCAATTATCCCTACTTACGGTTCTGAAACATTGACTCTCAACCTCGGACTTCGTCGCGCATTTACGTGGCGTTTTGTGGTAGCAGATGTGACTAAGCCCATAATTGGCGTTGACTTTCTTCACCACTTTGCTTTATTAGTGGATATTCGCAACCAGTGTTTAATCGACAATTTAACGTCTCTGTTTTCCAGAGGCAAAGTTTCTCAATGCCCTGAAGAGCTTCTCGGTATCCGTGCTGTCTCAGGTACATCTCCTTGGCACGCGCTTCTAAAGGAATTTCCAGAGATTACGCAACCTACGAGAGCCAGGAACAAGCCACCGCACTCTACAGTACATCGGATCTACACCACGCCAGGTCCACCAGAAGCAGAAGGTCCACGGCGATTATCCCCTGAAAAATATCAACAGGCGAAGGCAGAATTCCAGTCTCTGATAGATATGTCCATCATTCGTCCATCAAAGAGTAGTTGGGCATCACCACTTCACATGGTCCCCAAGAAAGCCGGAGAATGGCGTATGTGTGGAGATTACAAGAGGTTAAATGAGAGGACTATCTCCGATAAGTATCCATTACCTCACATCCATGATTTCTCACACACTCTTCATGGTAAGAACATTTTTTCAACTATCGACCTTGTCAGAGCATTCCACCAAATTCCAGTCGCAGAGGAAGATGTTCCAAAGACGGCTGTCACAACGCCATTTGGACTCTTCGAATATGTATATATGCCCTTTGGTTTGTGCAATGCCGCTCAAACATACCAGAGATTTATAGATGAAGTACTCAGGGGCCTTGACTTCACATATGTTTATATCGATGACATCCTGGTAGCATCATCTTCAGCTGAAGAACATGAGCAGCACCTCCGTCAAATTTTTGATCGCCTCAAGATTTACGGCGTTCTAATTAACCCTGCAAAATGTTCCTGGGGCGAATCGTCAGTGAGGTTTCTCGGATATGAGGTATCTGAAAAAGGCATCAAACCTCTACCAGAAAGGATCCAATCCATCCTCGATTTTCCTCAACCTAAGACAGCAAAGTTACTAAGGCAATTCCTTGGGATTTTAAATTTTTATAGGCTCAGTATCCCGATGGCAGCTTCACAACAGGCACCTCTCAATAATCTACTGAGAGGAAAAATTCGAGGAAAAGCACCCATTCCCTGGAATCCAGAAGCTATGAAGGCTTTTGAAGACTGCAAGAAAAGTTTCGCCGAAGCAATACTTTTGGTCCACCCTGCGTCAAAGGCACCACTGGCCATCTTTACAGATGCATCGGATTTCGCTATCGGCGCAGCTTTGCAGCAACGTGTCAACGAAAAATGGGAACCACTGGGATTTTTCTCAAAGAAACTGAGTCCCGCGCAGCAAAAATACGGCGCTTACAGCAGAGAGTTACTGGCAATTTACAAAGCCGTAAAGTATTTTCGGCACATGGTCGAAGGGCGAGATTTTATGATCTTCACTGATCATAAACCCATAACCTTCGCATTTCAGCAAAAATCTAGCAAATGCGACCCTCGACATTTCCGGCAGCTCGAATTCATCGGTCAATTCTCTACTGATATTCGACATATTTCAGGTAGCAAAAACGTCGTCGCAGATGCTCTCTCTCGCATCGAGGAAGTTGCGAGTACAATCAACTTCGCCGCGCTCGCAGAATCTCAGACTCTTGATGAAGAGTTTAAAAAATATCTTCGACCAGGCACCGGATTGCAGCTTAAGAAAATTCACGTCCCAGAGACAGACGTAGGTCTGTACTGTGACGTTTCCACGAGCACAGCAAGGCCATTCGTTACTCAACCCTTTCGCCAAGCAGTATTCAACTCCCTACATCAGCTCTCACACCCTGGAATCAAAGCAACTGTCAGATTGGTCACAAAACGATTCGTTTGGCCATCTATCAAGGCGGACTGTAAAAAATGGGCCAGAGCTTGCATTGCATGCCAGAAAGCAAAAGTTTCCCGACATGTTTCAGCTCCGGTTGGAACTTTCATTCCACCAACGTCTAGATTTGAACATGTCCACGTAGACCTCGTTGGACCCTTACCTCATTCACGAGGTTACCAGCACTGTCTCACCATCATCGACAGATTCTCACGCTGGCCAGAAGCAATACCAGTTGAGGACATCTCAGCACCCACAATTGCTAAAGCAATTTTTACAAATTGGATAGCGAGGTTCGGGACACCGCTTCGGATTACCAGCGATCAAGGACGACAATTCGAGTCTCATTTATTCAAAGAGTTGAATAGTCTTCTCGGTACTAAGCACCTACGGACTACTGCTTATGATCCAGCTTCCAATGGTATGATTGAACGTTTCCACCGTCCGCTGAAAGCAGCCATCAGATGTCACGCTAACGAATCATGGACCGAAACTCTACCCATCATTTTACTTGGTCTCAGAGCAGCTTGGCGTGAAGATTTCAAGGGAACTGTCGCAGAACTTCTATATGGAGAAAGCCTGCGGCTACCCGGAGAATTTTTGGCACCGAAGTCAAAATTGCAACAAAATAATGAGACATCAGAGTTCGTGAAGCAAATTAGGAAGTTCCTTCACGACCTCAGTCCAGTAGGAGGCACAAGACACAATAAACACAAGCCTTTCATCTTTAAGGATCTCGCCACCACCAATCAAGTTTTTCTACGCCGCGACAAACCTGGAGGTTTGTTTGACATGCCCTACGATGGACCCTACACTGTCAGCCACCGAAAAGATAAGCCTTTTGACCTCGAAATCAACGGCAAAATTGTCACTGTTACCATTGACAGACTTAAACCAGCCTATACAATTTCTGAAGAAATTTCTGAGGAAGAAGTTCCAAGTAGGCAACAGGATTTGGAGGATACACAGGCACCAACCGAGATTCCTGCAGAAAATATTCCGTCGGAGAAAAAAAATAGATTCAACAGACGCGTTCGATTTACAGAACGTTATCAAGCAGGATTTTCCTAATTTTGTATCCCTTTCTTTTAAATTCTACATTTTTTTTATTACACGACCGATGGAGATTGCAAATAATATTTTCTTTTCTTTTATTCCGAATTTTATCAATATAGGCAGCATATGTTATACTATGTTATATTACATTTTGTTTAAATTTCATCTTGATTTCTTCTCACATCATTTTACACATGTTCGAAATGTTTTATTGTATCGAGTCAATCACTAGCAGGGGGGTATATATGGTGACCACCTGTTATAATTATTAATATTTTATGCTAATTTCATTTATAATTTAATTTCGTGATTAGATAGCAAATTCTATTAAATTCAAATATTATTTCTTTAAAATAGCGTTCAGAATATTCTCTCTTTTCGGAGGTTCGTTATTTTCCCTTTTCAGATTTACTTCGAAGTTTTAGCAATGCAGGTATGCATCCTTATTTTATTGTACTTTCCCTCCCCTTCAATAACTTTGTCACTAGCTTAGGTTCAGGCCAGTCAAGTACAGTTAAGTAGTCTTCAGTTAGTCTCCGGTCGGTCTTCACTATGTACACGGTAACTATACAAAAATAAATTGTTACCTCAAGATTATAAGATTATAATAAGGAAATAATCTGTGAATTTATTTAACCTGCACGCAAGCTCCCACATGCAATAAAAAAAAAAAATAAACAAACTGAGTCTCAATAAAAGAATTCGAGACGGTCGTATAGAACACGTATTTCAAATTTATGAAAAAACCATAACCGTGTCTTATCTATATTTTGGCCCGGCTGAAAGAATACACACAGAAGTGTCGTTCACAACTTGTGCTTCAAATTTATAAGAAAACAACAAGCTGGTTCTTTTTCATATTGTTTGGCGTGCACATATTTCAAAAACTATATCAGTTTAGAAAATTTTATCAGAAAAATTTTTAATTACGTAAAAAATATACATTATATCCTGCTTCTTGTGAATTGAGCTGGAAGATCGTATAGCATCGCATCAAATTGCTTCAAGCATGTCGGGATTCTAAAGATGGCTTCTGCTGCCATGAGAATTATTTTTTGAAATATTAAATTATAAAACTTATTGCTGTACAAAAAATTTCGTTGTGCGTTTCCTCTTCTCTTAAAAAAAGTTTTATCTTCCACCGTTCTAACAAAAAGCACTAAAAAGTGGATTTACGAACACTAAAATTTAATTCATATTTCAACTTTATCTCACTTTCAAAGATAGTGTCCCAAATGTTATAACATGAAAATTAGAGAGATAAATCTTTAAACTGTTCTTAAGTTGACTGACTATTTCAAATTATTCTTTTTATAGAACTTTATTACATACTAATGAAAATTTCTTTTGCTTCGAGTAAGCGATTACTCAAAATTCCCTCGATATACAAATCGATTGAACATTTTATAACATAGTTTTAATATTTCTTGTTGAAAAATTAATAACATTTTTCTAACGTAAAAAGAATAATTTGAAATAGCCAGTCAACTTAAGAACAGTTCAAAGATTTATCTCTCTAATTTCCATATTATAACATTTGGGACACTATCTTTGAAAGTGAGATAAAGTTGAAATATGAATTAAATTTTAGTGTTCGAAAATCCACTTTTTAGTGCTTTTTGTTAGAACGGTGGAAGATAAAACTTTTTTTCTTTCCGGTCTGGGGTCGAAAGAATCCCACAGTGTGAGCTCACAATAACTGCCAGTTCTACCTTAAAGTGTAGTACTTCAAGCTTACTCCCTTTAATTTTTAGCAAAAAATATTCAAAATTAACAAAGATGTGGTTATTTACGTGAAAATTCGAAAATTTAAGAAAACAATTTTTCAATAATTTTTAAAAATATGTTCACAACAAAATCTGATCAAGGTCATGTTATACTATTGTTTCAGAAGTATTCAAATATTTCCTGTTAAATTTTCAGAGCAATATATTGAAAACTTTATGAAATATCGACACTTTTTCACGCTAGGGTTCAAAAGACCCCTTGTGTCATTTATGCAATTATTTTGAAGTGTGTCATCTAAGGGTTAAACATTTTCCTGATGAAAGTTTCTAAACTGATATAGTTTTTGAAATATGTGTACGCCAAACAATATGAAAAAGAACCAGCTTGTTTTTTTCTTATAAATTTGAAGCACAAGTTGTGAACGACACTTCTTTCTGTATTCTTTCAGCCGGGCCAAAATATAGATAAGACACGGTTACCGTTTTTTCATAAATTTGAAATACGTGTTCTATACGACCGTCTCGAATTCTTTTATTGATACTCAATTTGTTTTTAATTTTTTTTCTTATTGCAAATGCATGGAATTTGTGTTAGTTATGGTCATTTTACTTTTTTGTGCTTATTTGAATTTTTTAAATTTATTTTTCAATTTCGTCTGTGGTGACGTCTCGAACTTCTGCCTAATCTACGAAAGCGTTACTTTTTTAAAGAAAAAACTTGTTACGGCGGCGTTATATGAACAGGGAGTTATTTTCTAAAAAGTTTTCTGGGAGATATTATATCATTAATTTTTCAATGTATAATAATGTTGAGGTTGATGTAATTTTTTTCGTCCTTTCTACAGACGCTTCAGGGCAGGAAAAGATACTTCATCATGCGCATCAAAAGCAGCTCAAAGCAAAAAGCGATGGAATTTATTAATAACAGGGACTCTAAATTCCTAGTGAACATACAGCCTGTCCGAAAAATTTGTCAGGACTTGCTACTGGACAAATCCATGAAAGATTACGATTATGCAATTCTCAAACTAATTTTAGAGGAAATGCATGATCGTAATCTTTTGTGGAGCGACGTAGAAAATGAAGAAGAGAAGACAAGTTGATATAACAATTTTATAAAAACATTGTAAAAATAAGTTAATTTGTGTATGTAAAAAATCTCTGTAGCCTAATAAACGTATGATAATGTACAGACTTGTTTTGTCCAACGTTCGTAAGAGAAAACCCTTGTTATTAATTGTGGAGGTCGATGAGAAAGCACCTTGTTCATTGATTACTAAAATTAAGGACATGTGATACTTAGAAAATTTTATTGGTTTTAATTTCTTACATGCTTATGAGTAAAAGAAATTTTGTTTACGTACTTCTGGTTTGGACAGTTGAAAAAGATATTCATAGTCAAAATCATGTTTGATTTCGGGGTTATATATTTAAAAATTGTACAAAAAGCTTTTATTGTTCTTAGTTTGAGAGAGGCTCAAAATTAAAATTTCCAAGAGGCTCTACATGATTATTCATATTTGAACGCTTCTTAATAAAAAGAAATAAAATGAATTACCAAGTATTAAGAGTAGGATTTGAAAGTAGCATTAAAAATTGTACATTAAAATTTATAAATTTTCAAACTGAAAAGATAAAAATAAAGACTTGAATCTAACATTTCTAAATTCAAACGCAGTAAACTGTTTCGAAAGGGTAAATCAGTTATAAGCAAAATTGGAATCTACCGAATAAAAAAATCGAACTGTTTAATGTGCGAATCGATAATTATGTAAATATTTAAGTTTTCTAACTGGTAAAACTTGTTCCAAAGTTATTAATTTCTTAATGTTTTCAACTTTAATTTGCTTACAAAATTAAGAATATTTGAGACTTCAGATTTAAAAATAGATAATTTTAAACTGTTATAATTCTTAATGTCTCCAATTGGTAAAAATTATGTAGTTTTAAACAGAATTAGTAGGGTTTTATCTTAAAGGCTATGAAAGTCACTTGTTAAATTTTGAATAAAACAATTGAACTTGACGTCGAATCACTTTAAGATTCATAGAAACTGGAATTCATAGGTAATTTAGATCCGTTGTTCTAAATTTGTCCCTTTCTGCTCCCTTTTTTATGATGTAGCTTCTGCTTTGTTTTAATCCTGTGCTCAGTTACGTTTCCCTCTTGACCTGGTAACCAATATGAAGAGTTGAGAAAAGAAAGTTTTCTATCGAGGAAATTCTCTTATCGTATTCGATCTTTCTATTTTTGATAATATTATTAAAAATGTCATACTTACAATGATGTAAACAGATCCTAGATGAGTCTTTCTAAACTGAATAGCTTGTAGCTATTTTACATCTAGTTTCACAGAAACTGCAAGTTACAGGTGATTTAAATCCGTTGCTCTAAATTTGTGCCTTTCTGCTCCCTTTTTATGATGTAGCTTCCATTTTGTTTTAATCCTATGCTCAGTTACGTTTCCCTCTCGACCTGGGAACCAATATAAAGAGTTGAGAAAAGAAAATTCTCTTATCGTATTCGATCTTTCTGTTTTTAATAATATTATTAAAAATGTCATACTTACAATGATGTAAACAGATCCTAGATGAGTCTTTCTAAACTGAATAGCTTGTAGCTATTTTACATCAAATTACATCCAGTTTTACAGAAGCTGCAAGTTGTAGGTGCTTTAAATCAGTGGTTCTAAATTTGTACACCTCTGCTTCTCTTTTTATGAGGTAGCTTCGGCTTTGCTTTGATCTTGTGCTCAAAGCCCAATACAGAAAAGTTATGCTTTCAGAATTTACCGTTGCAGAATGGATGGTTCCATGGATGTTACATATTTTGTACAAAAAGTTGTAATATATGATTGCGGAAGGCTTCATTTGCAGCATCATTTTGTGCATGGCCAATCGCGCGTGGTCGGTTCTCTCTGGGTAGCCGATGAATGACGTCACCTTCATTTAAACAAATATTGTACATAATAGCGCACGCTATAATTACTTTTACACCTGTGTTTAGTGAAACTTCCAGAGCTTTTGTAAATATAATTCTCCAGCGCACTTTCATTTGACCAAATGCCTGCTCAACTGTAACTCGTGCAGCGTTCAGTGCTCTATTGAAACGTCTTTGAGCTTGATTTTGTGGATTACAGTATGGTGTTACGATAGTTATAGGGTGCAAACGGCAAGGATAACCTTTATCTGCTATGATGAACCAACCAGGAGGGGGATATGTACCAAATCTGTATAAACTACTATGTCGTAGAACTCTACTGTCGTGAACTGACCCAGGAAACCCTGCAAAAACGTCAATGAATTCTCCTTTAGCATTAACTAAACCTTGAAGCTGGATTGAGCAGAACAATTTTCTATTAGTGTATTGATCGTGGAGAGTAGGCGAGCATAGGGTGCGGATATGACAACCGTCTAGTGCACCAGCGCACATGTAAAATGCCGCATTCCCTGCTTTTAATCGGAATCCTCGACAAACTTGGAGTAATTCTTCCTCCTCTGGTACTTTGATGGCCCTTGGCGTTAATCTAATAGTTGCTTCTAAATAACGGTGAACGATATCAAAAGTTGTCGATCTAGCGATGTTAAAAACGGAACACGTAACTCGATAGCTAATTCCAGATGCCAACCAAAAGAGGAAAACCATACACTGTAGAGCCATGTAAAAAAGATAAAATAAACGTATAAATACGAAGGAAGACGAAGACAAAAGAACTATATGAAATAAGTACCTCAAAATTTTTTTGCCAACCACTGCGCTTTCGGTACGGTACAATCATTGCGAAATGCTGGGAAAGAACCTGGTGTTACACGTAAATTTTCTTTTGTCGCCTTCAAATTTCCGCCTAGTATCAATTGAATTATTCGCATTTCGTGAGGTAGAATTGCGTACGCACCTCTTAGCTGAAACATGTGATTTTTAAATAAGAAATTTTTTTATGTAAATAAATATTAAGAAAAAAAGTTTGATGTAATTGAGTGGAACTTACATTTCTCTGTAAATAAAGTTCTAGTATTTGAAACAGCAGTTGATCCAATAACAGCTCTTCTTCTTCCTCTAAAATCTGATGAAGCACAACTGCATGAGCTGCTGCTACAGCCTGTTCTTCCAAGAGGCGTATGAATTCCATATCAGATGAGGTGAACACCTCAAACTACCTGCTACTAACGGTATGCAGCTTTAACATACAGATCTGTAATTACTGATGTCTTATATTTCACAACAGTATAATCAATACATCGATGAATCTATCTCGAAACGAAAAAAATAATTAATCAGGTCGTAAACGATGTTATTAACTATACACAAAACAACGTCGTTTTCGAACTCAAAACTTGACGTGGAAATTGACGTCATTTTTCGCATACCTTCCTACGTCCTTTTGGATGTCGTTTTTTCCAAAATGCAAATGGAGAGCTGTTAACAGGGCAATATTGAGTGCAGGCGACAATATTATTCACAAATCTGTAAGAAGAGGTAAAATATTGTTTTGAAAATGAGATATAATTTTACTTTAAACTGACGATTTCGCCTATGCAATAACATTTTTCTTTTTAAATTTATAATGATAATATTCAAAACATTCAAAAAATAAAAATGACTTTGATTAAAAATAATTACCCACGAAAAATCATCAATTCAACGATTCAAAAAAGACTAAATTACCTCTCGAAAAAAGCCTCTGTTACAAACGCACACACACAAAAAGCACCCAAGAACGACACAATCACAGACACACACTCCAACACGGCGGGTCAACTTTCAAGGTACATACCATTACCTTACGTACAAGGACTCACTGAAAAAATTTCGGGTATCTTAAAACCATTTAATATAAAAATAGCTCCCCGTAATATTAACGACCTATCACACCTTTTCAACTCAGCCAAGGACCCAATCCCGTTGCTTGATGCCGCTGATGTCGTCTACAATATACCTTGCTCAGATTGTAAAGCTACTTATATAGGCACGACCAAACGCCCCTTAAAAACCAGAATCCATGAGCATAAAAAAAATGTCTTTAACCCTCCAGAAAAATGGACTGCCCTAACGAAACACGCATGGCACCAAGATCACAAATTTAATTTTGATGAAGTCACAATAATAGACAGATCAGATAACTACAAAAAACGCATGATTCTAGAAATGACCCACATAGCCAGTACTTCACATTCTGTAAATCAAAGGACTGATACAGAAAATTTATCAGTTTTTTATCTCCCTCTCTTAAACAACCAAGCCTAACTCCATTCAAAATTCATAATATTAAAAAATCCTGAAAGTCCTGAAATACATAAATACACATACTTTCTGGAAACACTCAAAATATGCCGACGAAACCTTTATGTCTCCGGTTACAATTTATGGTCTTCTCATTGTCCTAACAGTCCAGCCACCTCCAGCACATCCTTTTCTTTCTCCAAAAAAATCCCTAAAGGGGGAAAAAAAATCTTACCCTCCACTCTCATCTCAATATGCATGCCTAAAAACCAAAACATAACTCAGTTTACGAGTCAATCTCCCAGGGGAGAGGTGTGTGCAGTCTAAGTTATGTGTCTTCCCAAAAAACGGAAAAAGAAAAAACTGGATAATAACATTTATACAAAAAGTCGTAATTTTAATCAAGGTTAGTCCTCCTTTTTTACTCTATATATAGTCTGTGATAGGATTTAAAAATTTGGATAGAATTGTGCACAAATTTAATAATAAAAAATTACCATACCTACACATTTGAAAGTACTACACATTAAACACTAAGACATTACTATTAGATTTCGATAAAATTACTCCTAGAATTTTTTTCGCGGCTCTCTACGTCTTTTCATACCTTTATTTATGTAAACAAATTTTTTTTCTTTCTATGTACAATCGCATCTAAATTTCTTTACACAACTTATAATTTTTTACAATATTTTTTCTTACATCTACTTGTCAAACCAAAAAATCGGCAATTTACTTCCAAAAAACTGGATTTTACACAGTGCTATTCTCATTGCTTTACACATAAGAAATATTTACATAGGTAATTTTAGATCTAGACTCAAACCAAAGAAAACTTTATGTGCAATATTATATGAAAATTTATGGCCTTTTTGTGTACATTCCGAATAAGCAGCCTCATTGTCTATACCCACGATTGGGAAAAAGCCTTTTTTATAACTCTACGGACTCTTTATGTTCTAAGTCATTGCAAAAAAACTATCAATTTTTCAGTTCTTCTTGCTAAAAAAGTATCACAGCGGACAAATTTCTAAGGAAAATATGCCAAAGAAAAAAATGTTGAATTAAATAAAATTTACAGATTGCACTTCATACCAAAAGAAATAATATTTAAAGAATTTGAAAATATTTTATATGTGTGGTATATATAATGTTATGTGCATGTCATATGTATGTATGTATGTGTGTATGTACGTATGCATATTGTATAGTATATGTACATTGTATATTGCACATATATATGTGTATATATTGCATGCGTGATTATATATATATATGTATATACATATATATATATATATATATATATATATATATATATATATATATATATATATATATGTATATATGTGTGTATGTATATGTGTATGTATGTGTGTATGTATGTGTGTATATATATATATGTATGTGTGTGTGTCGGTGTGTGTGTGGTTGTGTATGTATGTATATTAAAAACTACACCACAAAAATTTCAATCTACAATTCCATGCACGAATGTCAATTAAAAATATTTTTTATATTTAGACACTTAATTCCAACCTTCCAAAAAATGCTTTCTGGTATCTAGTTTGTTAGGTTATGTGAATGAAATATTTACCTCAAAGTAATATCAAAATTTATTTACCTACATGTAAAAACATAATTATAATTACTTGTTAAATTTTTACAAAAAATTTTGTATGCAAAATATCCTATGTTAGCAAAAACCCTTTTTCTGTATTTTTAGATTTGAATAAATCACTGATGAGGGCTCCGATCAGAGCCGAAACGTCTGATTATGTAAAACTCTGAGTTTTTATCAACCTTGGACCCTAAAGCCAATTACCAACATCAACATATATCTTCAATTATAATGATAATATTTATCATTATTTTATAACTAAATTATTATTATTATTATTATTTATAACTAATTTATAATTTTGTATTATTTCAAATAATCAGTTTAACTTATTTTGAGTTTGATAAATACAGTAAAATAACAGTACACATAGTCCGTTTCAGTATTTGCATTTTTTATTCACAGAGTAGAGAACGAAAATAGTCACTAATCTATCAATGTCCTTATTTGTATATTTTATGACGGAATTTAATTGAAAAAACGAAAAATCATACATTACAAAAATAACAAACATCGTTTTATCAGTATAGCTTAATTAAGATGTATTGGACTATTATCGTTCTCTACTCTGTGAATAAAAAATGCAAATAC
The DNA here is from genome assembly GCA_030998225.1 of Diplolepis rosae. NCBI lineage: Eukaryota > Metazoa > Arthropoda > Insecta > Hymenoptera > Diplolepididae > Diplolepis > Diplolepis rosae. The sequence continues at coordinate 2,040,013 of JAPYXD010000700.1, forward strand.
TATATACTTAAAAACCCGAAAGATTAAAATTTATGTCAAAAGACACTAAATAGTTTGCGTATTCACGAATAACTTCATAAATTTAAGTACTGTAAACTTTTTACAATGTCAAAAGAAGCAAATAGCTATAAAAATATTTAAACATATTTCCTACCTCAACTGACAGACTACAAAATATTAATACACAATGAATCATGTATTGAACTTTCAATAAATAAATAAAGTATTCAAAAGCACCTAACCTCAGTTTCTCATTCATGTTATATCTCCATACCGACACAGTGTCAGAAAATGACACACGACTGTCGACGGCGCCACCAGCTTTAGTCTAAAATTAACCCGAAGTAAGACCCGAAGCATTTGCTTGAGAACATACTTCGCCAATTCAAACACGGCCCTTGTCTTCATGGTTTACCTTTAAAGTAACTCAAAGTTACTCGTTCAGAGGGCGCGTTTATCAGCCCACTTTTGTGAAATTCTTATTCCATTACTTTAGCAATCTCCCAACTCATCTCTGACACAGACAAGTTTTTTGTTTTTTTTACGGAGGAATTACACTCTTGCATGCAGGCATTATGCATGCAGATTACAATTATGACAATATAAGATATTAGTGGGAAAAGAACAGGAAAATTGTCCGTCTCTTTCTCTCTTGTATGTTACCATGGTAACCTTCATCCAGAGATGCAATTGCTCCTTTATACTAATGACATGCTGCATGCATGCAAAGATATTATAAACCTAGATGCGGTGCAGGGCGTCAGAGTGGGGGAACGATATATATAGCTAACCATTTTTTCCGCCATATCGAAGTGCTGCCCTCATCGTACTACCAAGCCAAATCAAACCCAGCAAAGAAATGTCGATAACGTTTGGATAAAGTAGAGCCAAAAATTCTTTTCAAAGACTTTTAAGGTTAGGAATGTCAAATTTGACAGCTTGACAACATAATGTAAACAGAAGTTATGGCATGATGATTAATAAAGAATTTCAATTACGAATAAAAAATAATTTCTAAATAAGTGTCGAACTTTTAAATTATATTAAATTAATAATTAAGATCCAAAATATTTTAAAAGTGAATTTTTAAAAGTATTTTAATTGAAGATATGTGTTGTTGTTGATACTTGACTATAGGTTCCAAAGTAAATAAAAACTTAGATTTACGCAGTTATAGAAGTTTTTGTTCTGATCGAAACCCTCATCAGAGATTTATTTTTAAAATAAAAAATGCATAATAAAAAGTTATTAACTTAAGATTTCTTTGATGGAAATTTTTAAAAATCAACATTTGGGAAAGAAAACTTGTAAAAAGCTGCCTAAAATTATCATTAAGTCCTTTCATCGATATGAAACCAAATAATTATATCCCACAACATTATTTTCAATTTGAAGAATTTGAATTCTTTGTGTGGAAAAAAGACGCTTTCGACTGCGCTGGGAATATTTTTCAATTTCATACATATTCAATTATATGAATAGGTAATTTACAGATTCGAGATCTTGTACTTCGTTAAAGCATGATTTTTAGGACTTCTTTTAGGTGTGGAAATTTCATAAGTTTTATCCACTTCTTAATATTTTAGGATGCCTATCTAAATAAATCCTCAGGCTGATCGAGCTCATTCATTGCCCCAAATTTTATTCATGTTCCAAGTTAAGGGGGATTTCTACCTTGTTGAGTCAAAAAGCTATACCATTTTCTCGAATTTTTCGGGAGAAAAGTTAAAACGATAAACACTTGAAATTTTGTCTAGGTATTAAAGTACTTGTATTAAGGTAGTTCATTCACAAAAATTGGACCTCAGGCAAAAATAGATAATTTTGCTTTCAGGAATAGCAATATTATTATTGAAAGGCTAATTTGAAAGAGAAAAGATTATTTTTCATGAAAAAAATTTAAAATACAAAAAAATAATTTTTATTGTCTTTAAAAAATGAATAATTAAAGCAAAAAAATGTTTTTCTAGTACTATTAAATGTTCATTAGATTGAATAAATATGTTATTAACATTGTGTAGCAATTATTTGATAAGAGAAGTGAATTCTTTGATGTAAAATGATGTGATGCATCTTCAAAGAAACAATACATTAATTCAAAAAAATTTACATTGGTTCAAGTAAATTTGTTTTTCATTCCAATATCTGATTCCTTGTTTGTCATGAGCGAATTGTAAATTGAGAGAAATATTTCTTTGAAATGAGATCATTTTTGGTAGGATTAAATAATTATTTGCTCCGAAGATGTGATTTACTGTTTAAAATGGTCAACTAGTAAAGTGTATTGAGTAATAATGGATGCAAAGAACGATAATGTTGCCTATGGTAAGTTAGAGATTTGTGTCAAAAAGATGTTACTGATATGAATAAACGTGTTTTGAAATTCAAGAAATATTTCTTAAATTTAAAGTAATATAAACTTCATGGATTGTAAGGAGTCAAGTATAAACGTTGTCATGGTTCTCTTAAATAACAAAAAAATTCTTACCTCGAACCTGCCATTTGTCATCGGATACATACATATATAAACATCATACAATTACATTCACACCATTTTAATCGCAGCCAATCATATTTTCTATCACAAATACACTTAAATATACAACTTCGCAAATATAAACCTAATAACTAAAACTTATATATAGGACGATACGCTTTCGTCGAATCACGCACACGCTCGCTTACAATCCTGAGACGTAAAATTTGGAACTTTCTTATATAGTGACTGCAAGAGTTATTCAGAGCTTGTGAGAGAAATGTGTCGTGACTAGAGCTTTTGAGCCTCACTCAAGTAAAAATAAATCAACTATTTTTATAAATTATTCATAAAATATTTTTTTAAATTATTATAATTATGATTATTGATAAATATATAATATAAATATAGATCTTCCTGTGGAGAAGGAGATGTCGGACGCCTGTGTAGCTCAGTGGTTAGAGCAGTCGACCGGCAATCGAAAGACCTGGGCTCGAATCCCAGCGCAGTCGAAAGCGTCATTTTTTCCACAGAAAGATTTTCAAATTCTTTAAATATTGAATATAATTATTAATTAATATTTAGTATACATTTTTATTATAACTATACGCATGAAGTGTAATGAAACTAAATTTTAAAATATATATTCAAAAATTACATTAATATAAAAAAGAATCTTGTGTAAAAACATTTAAATGGAAATTCTTTTATTTTCTGTGTTGTATAGTTTCAAAATATAAATTATACAATTGTGAATTCCAAATTATTATTGTTCCTAAGAAATTTATGTAAAATCTAAATCTTGTGTAGATTTTTGAGATTTTATGTTATAAATTTATCAAGACTTTTGCTGTTTGAATTTTTGAAAAATCAATTGAATTTAAAAAACCTAAGTGAAAAATAAAAAAGTAATTATAATTGAATTAAGTTTTAAATGATATATTTGATATTGTGAATCAAAACGAATATTTCCTTTGAAGAGACTGATAAATCTTCAACCCTATGAAATATATTTCACATTTGAAAGTATGTATATGTATGTTTATATCAACTATGACAAACAGTTGAATAGAAAAAAATGGATACTACGGTGGGACGAATATTTGTTTGGAATGATACATTTCAAGTTGATAATGAGAGCGAATGTTTCTTAGAACGGGAATGATAAATTTTCAATTCTATAGAAAATATGTTTCAAGTTTAAAAAACATGTAATCATAACAACTACGCCAAACGTTTAAATGGAATAAACAAATTTTGTAAACGAAAAATACCACAGTTTTTCCGAAAAAATACTTCTTTCTGTGAAAAAATGGTTTGTTTGGTCTAAATTATTCCATATTCATAATGCAAGCGAATATTTTCTAGGAGGAATCCAATAAACATTTAATTATATGAAATATGTTTCAAGTTTAAAAAATATTTTATCATAACAAATAAGGCAAACCTTTAAATTAAATAAACAAATTTTTTAAACGAAAAATATCTACAGTTTTTTCAAAAAAATATTTCTTTCTTTTAAAAAATTGGTTTTTTTGGTTTAAATTATTTTATATTGATAATGTAGGCGGATATTTCCTAGGAGAAATCTAATAAAGATTTAATTCTACAAAATATGTTGAAAGTTCAAAAATATTGACAATTGTAACAATGATGCCAAACATTTATATAAAAGAAATTATTTATTTTAACTGAAAGTACTTGCAGTCATTTCAAAAAAATATTGTTTTCTTTGAAATAAATGTTCTTTTTTGAATGAATTCTTCCATTCTACTGTTCACAAAAAACATTTCTTTCAACTAAAGAAATATATATTTATGTAAACACAATATTTTATTCATATAAAAAAACGTTACATTGATATACATTTATCAACTCTTTGAATCGAATAAATATCTTCCTAAATTAATTAATGAATGCCTCAATTAAATAAATATTTCCTTGATTCAAGAAAACCTAAAGCTTGATTCATCCATGGATAAATTATTTGATTCAAATACGTCTTGTTGGATTAAAAAAATAGGACTTATTGAATCAAATAAATATTTCTTTGAGTGCGAAAACAAGATTCAAATAAACTAGGTACTTAGTTTCAAAGAAATGAATGGGTTGAGTTAATTCGCTCACATTCACAAGCAAAGAAATATTTCTTTGTGTTAAAGAAATGCCTATCAAATAAATTATTTCTTTGAATCAGAGCACGCGTTTCATGCTTCTAAAAAATATTTAATTAAATTGGGTAACGAATTGTTTGATACAAAGAAATGGAATCAATTAAATACATTTCTTTGGATCTAAGAATCTTTTTTCTCAGTGTACCATATTGAGATATAAGTAGAAATTAATAGTAGTATATTTTTGGAAAAGATTTGCTTTGAGGTCCATAAATGATAAAATTAATATCAATCTGACATTTCAGCTTAGATCGGAACCCTCATCAGGGTTTTTTTTATTAAATTATGAAAATATACAGAAAAAGTCGGTTGTTAAATTGACGTAACTTTTTTATATGACAATTGTAATAGTTTGTTTTTGGGGTTTACTAAGTATACTTATTCCAAGAAATATAAATCATGTATTTTACACCCATACAATACATACTCAATTTGCCGTGCAAAAAATGTCACGTAAAGAATTTCTTTGAAATATTTTTCTTGAAAAAAATGTTTTTAGGATTGTTTTATATTCAACCCTTTCGTTTCAAATATATAATATATTTACCATGTAAAAAAGCTACGTCTTTTCAAATCTAAAATATTTCATTCCAAGAAAATCTCAATTCAGCTTCCCACTTTTTCTGTGTATTTTTAGGTTTTAACAGGTTTTAATAAAAATCACTAATAAGGGCTCCGATCTGAGCCAAAATGTCAGATTCATATTAACTTCATCATTTTCGACCAGAAAGTCAATCTTTTCCAACAATAAACCAGTATTTAAGACCAAAGGTCAATACAACTTGCACTTTCAATTAATAATATAGTACACAAAAAAATTGTTTATATCAATTTTTACTAAAGTATTTTTCAATTTAGTGAAAAACGTATCACTCTAAGACTTTTTGTCAAAAAAAAAATGATAAACTTTAGAAGAATGATATGAAACTTTAGTCTGAATTATATTAAAATTTGTTATGAACTATGCTATAGTTTCATATCATTCTCCTAAAGTTTAGTATTTTTTTTGACAAAAGGTCTTAGAGTGATACGTTTTTCCCTAAATTGAAAAATACTACAGTAGAAGTTGATATAAAGAGTTTCTCCGTGTAGCTACAGAAAATAGTATGTATAATGATAAAAATTGAATTAAAATATTATGAATTTTAAATAAAATTGTAATTATATTTAAAAATGTTATACTTAATTTTGTTCTGAATATTTTTAATTTACAAAAAATTTAAAAAGTTTAATTAGGAATTTAAAAGTGACATGTTTGATAACATGTCTACTATTATATTGACCCAAAGTCATTTAAACTTATAGGTATGAATCACTATTATTTCAGTACAGGATTTTTTTCACGTACTCCTGTATTCTGTTCCGGATATATTTCTATGTACATAATACGAAAAGATGCGTAAATAATGAACAATAAATTCAATTTGAAGAAACATTATTACAAGTACTTATTTGCTGAGGAAATTGATTCTGATTGTAAATCAGAGTCAACATACAAACTAGACAATCCTTGTTATTTTTATTTTTTATAATTCCGAAATTCAGTTTTGTAGAAAGGGAGTCTAATGTGGATATATGTTTAAATATTATTTATATTCATTTATTAAAATTAAAATTTATTTACTCATTAAAATTTAATACTTGATTTTTAAATTTATTCATTTATTAATTAAAATTTAATAATTTATTATTAAATTATATTTAATCATAATATAATTATAATATAATATTTAATAATTAATTATAATATAATATTTAATAATTAATTATAATTATAATATAATATTTAATAATTAATTATAATTTAATATTATAATTAATTAATTAATGTTTAATGACTACCAATAAGCTTCTGATATTAAAATCAATAAGAAATTCAAAATCAAACTCATCATATTATACGCCCAAATGTTCAACATCATATCTTGCGTTTTATCGCTGGACTTGAATATTTTCAATTTATACAGCTTAAGCAAATGTCGTCTTGCCGGTATTCGAGAGGATTGAGGGGTACAGGGAGAGTTGTCGACAGCGCTCCTAAGGTTTAGTTGGCGAACTACTTCGTTCTGCCAAATCCGCGGGCAGCGGTGAACGGGGGGACCTGAACATTTTCGCCGGACGCGCCGTCTACAATCTTCGCGGGGAACTAGGCCTGCACCGCATCTAGGCTTATAATATCTTTGATGCATGCAAAGGTCTGAACGTACCCTAAGCCAATTGACTTCTACGTCCTGTTCCCGACTTGATTGGGCTCAATGTCCATGTTATCTTTGTTCCTAAAGTTTAAGGTTATGTGAATTTTTTTTTCAATTTTCTATGATAGCTAAGGTATTTAGATGTTAAATATGTCAGAAGTCAATAACGAAATGCAGAGTAAGGATAATAGAAGTGGAAAAGTTAGTTTTGTATCATTGGGAAGTTTAGATAAAAAGTGTGTCCATTTCCGAGGTTCGAAAAGAAGTATTGAGCTACGTGGGGACCGGGCTAAAGCCATAAACGTCAAGCAGGAAAATTCACAATTTTCTAAGAGACACAGTCCTACTAAAAAATGTGGTATTTATTTAGAATACTTTAGTTTTTTTACTGTATATGTGAATACGCGTTATACTTCGCAGGCATTAATAAAGTGAGTGTCTGTGAAGTTAGCATTATAACCACCAAATATGGTACTTTTGATTTTTGGACTTTTTTGGCGGTCATTAGGTGGCGAAAAATGAAAAAATTATAGCATTTTGAATATTGTGCTGACTTCACGAAAATCATTATACCATTAAAATTTTTTTTTAATTTCTTCATGAATCGTTTAATGGTTGTTTGGAGGTCGTTAGGTGGTAACTTTCATGTTTCAGTTATCAAAATTAGAAAAGTTTTAAAGTTTGATAATGATAATAATATTTATTGAAATTTTTTATGTGATGGAAAATATATTGAGACATTTCACTTTTCTGTACCATTCAATTTCAATTTTAATGATTTCAAAAACATTGATTTCAGATTATTCTAATTTAATGTTCCATTCGAAAATTTTAGAAGCGATCCCGGCGGAACTTAGTTTTTTAAAGAAAATTTCTAGTTTATCAAATAAGAAGAGTTACGCAAAAAAGACTCACGTTTCGCGTTACTTTTGAGATAAACCCTGGCTCGTTAGTTTACCAAAATTAATACTCCTGTCTCAATCCGAATTCTGCAAAAATAAAAATTAAGCGTTATTTTCTGGGTTTATCGCGGTTCAATTTTTGGGTTTATCGCGGTTCAATTTTTGGGTTTGTCCCTACTTCTGGGAAATAAACAATCTTTGTTGACTTGCCGGCTTTTAACTCGCAGCATGTATAAAGGTGCTCGATACCATTCGCGGCAAGATCGTCCCTCCCTTTTTCAAAATAAATGAGAATTAAGGAAAATGTGGCATCAGTGCGTCCGTTCCATGCTGAAATTAAGAGCCAATGTTCCTGTCTGTGGTCATCATTTGCCTATGTCACCTTCGCATTTTACATAATGGCAGTTCGTTGTTAATTGCTCAAAAGGGTAGGTGCTAAACCAATACACGCCGGTGTACTTTTCTGGGAATATATGAATTTCGCGCCCGGAATGGTTATAAAATAGTGGATACTTTCAACATGTATTCAGCGATACATTACATTTAATACACGCGTGAGAAACTTTCAATATCATACGAATTTTATGCAGATTTTCGCCCTCTTAAATATTATATTCTGCTGCATCAATCCGATATGAATATGATATCACAAGAACACGCCGCTAAGCGCTTAACTCATACGCGTAAACATCCTGCCTCATATATTCTCTGACATTTTCGATTTTTGGGACTGGCATTATTATCAAATAGTGAATAAGTTCTACACGTATTCGTTGCTACAAAACAATTTATACACGCGAATAGACTTTTAATATACAATTGAGTTAGATTTTCGCCTTAGTAAATGTTACGTTTTTGAAAATGTTGCTTAATATAATATCAGAGATATTTTAATTTTTTTAACTGGCATTGTTATGAAATAATGTAAGAATTGTAAACGTATTCAGCCCCACATAACATTTTATACACATAAAATAATACATTCTTATACACGCGAACGGAACAAGACATAGCCTTCTTCATAGCGTTGCAACTCTTTTTAGGAATATTACTTTTATTAAATAGTACATATCCCTTAAATTCATATTGCTTCTTCTGGAGGACTCTCTGAACATGTGGTCTTGAACGTTTTTTCTCTCTTCGAATAATCAAGCGTATTTGGGTCCCGAGTTGCCAGGACATAGACTGTGTATGGGGTATGTTTATGCGTTTGGAACTTGACCCTTCACAACAAATAGTCACTGTTATCACTATTATTTGATTCTTTATGGTTGTTTTTAAACGGTACTGCTCTCTTTTTAAATCAGTTTCCTTTTTGACACCGAACAGATTGTGCGGCTATTTCTATCTCCTGCCTCCGTGTCCTAAAGGAAATAAGCAAATGAAAAATTAAAAATAAAATAAAATTCTTAATTTTTGTTTCTTACAAATCTCTTTCCTTCCACGTTAGGGCGTTGTGATTCTATGATGTGCATACTTCTCAGAGGTGTTGTGGGCCTCCCTTATGGATGATAGTGTTTTCTCTCCAAAATTGGTGTTTAATTTTTTATTAAAAAATATCATTTATAAGGGGTTCTTGTGTGTACCTTTGAGGAGAAGCGGTTTTATAGTTACATTCTCCGCGAATCTGCCAAACAGGACTTTTTTTGAGGACTGTGTTTTGGAGCGGTCTTGTTCCTAAACGCCTTGGATGAGCTTGCCCTCTTGCATAAATTTTTGCACGTTTTTTATAAAATATTGTATTTAAGAAAACAAAAACAAACGAAAAATCTAATATTACTTCGAATTATTTATTTTTTGCACGTTTACAGCTTACACATTAAGTTCATAAAATTAGTTGGCACTGAAGAGGGCCCCCATTCGTGGCCGAAACGTTTGCCTTTCTTATCCCTATAATATGTTTCCTGAATTTTAAAATCTATATGTTTCCTTAATCTTTGATTTTTAATGGAATTTAAGTGACTCAATGCCAATATAAAGGCACTATAACAAATTTACTTTTGGGTCAAGATAAAAACTAAAGTCATGAATACAAATATGTCACGAAATTACTTGAAGTATTTTGTGAGTTGGAGTTTAAGTCTATCCGTCTCTCTATTTATTTCACGAAGCATTAATCTTCGCGTTTTGTCTGTGGCTACACGTCCTAGCTCAAATATCAAACGTCAAAGGTAGCTGGGTATTTTAAACTCGTCAGCTGATTGTTGACGTTCTATGGTTCTATCTTAAATAATAATTTTATTAAAAATAATAAGCTAAGGTGAATTATCGAATATTAAATAAAATTCATGCACCCAGTGGAAAATAATTTTCCACGGAACGACACGATAATTTTACCAGGATTTTCGGCCTGACCAAGACAAGTACAGAAGGAAATTGCTCAAAAAACGACCACGGTATAAAATTTTACAATTTTCTAAGTAACGATTTTTAAGTTTCACGAAATCTTCCTATTCTAAAACCATCGCATACCTGTTCGGGCGCCAGTTGAGACTTTTCACTTTTCCATACCATTCAATTCCAATTTTATTGCTTTCAAAAACACTGGTTTCAGACTACTCTAATTCAATTTTTTATTTGAAAATCATAAAAGGGATCCCGAAGGAAGGGAGAATTTGTAAGAGAAAATTTCTAAATTATCAAATAAGAACGTTTCGCGTTATTTTTTAGATTAACCGTGGCTCGTTAGTTTACCAAAATTACTACTCCCCCTGTCTTAATTCAAATTCTGCAATAATAAGAACTAAGCGTCATTTGGTAGGATTATCACTGTTAAATTTTGGGGTTTGTCTATACATCTGGAAAATAAATAATCTTTGTTGACTTGCATGAGGAGCGGCTTTGGTCATGTCTCTTGACAAGAGGAGTTCACATTTACTCACGACTCTAGCACTAAACAAGCAACTGCGAATTAAGACCATATAAAAGTCTTTGAACCCCTTTCAGTTATTTTTTAAAAAGAAAGAAAATTGTGAAAGCCTCGCGATGTCCTTGTATTTGGTTTAGCCAGCAAGTCTAGGGTAATTTAATCGATAAATTAAAAGATCTGTACATGATTTTTTAACCCCTTATAAACCGTATTTACATTTTTTTGTGGATAAATTTTTAGGCATTTACTTTTTTTTTGCTTAAGTTTTATTATTAGTATTATTTGGAGGAAAAACTGCTAGTATTACTAGTAAAAAAAATTATTTTATGTGAAACAAATGTGCAAGTTCCGTTGTAACAACCAAAGAAAAAAAAGAAAAGGTCATGCAATCAAATTTTAATTATTATTTCAAAGGAGAAGGAGATGATAAAAAAATATTAGTAGGCAAGTCCCCCATCCGAGTACTGATTACGCCTAAGGTCGCTTAACCTCGGTGATCAGACAAGAGCGAGCAGACTCAACCAGGTGTAACGCTGTCTGCTCTTCTGAACGAAAATGGGCCATCAAAACGTTAGATACTTCTCTCGATTGTAATTCCTCCACTGCCCCTTTTATTCGATTTCGCAAGTCAATCTTACTTCCGAATATAATTCTTTTCTCTTAAATCCCTTTACTTATTTCTCCATCCTTCTCTTCTTCTTTGTTGCATTTCATCATATTTTCTTTCGAATTTGATTCCATTTTATATTTAATTTGTGGTTTTTGCTGTAAACATCAAATCTTTTTCTAATAGTCTAATTTTAATCCTGATCTTTCTATCATATCTGTTCCTAAGATTCCTATAGATCTTAATCTTACTTTTAATCTGAATAATAAATATTTTTTAATATGACCAACTTCGATAGGAATTGATACTTGTCCTACTATTTTTAATTCTTAGTCGTTCGCATCTATCAACTTACCATTAATCGATTTTCTAATTACATAATCTAGTTCTTTTATTTGTTTGAAAAATTGCTTGCTTATTTAAGAGTGAGTTGCACCTGTGCCAACCAAAACTATATTTTATGTCTTTTAAACTCATTATTACTCATTAATACTCTCCTGTAATAGTTTTTCCCTTTTGTAGATAATCAATTAATATTATACCATGTGAGTCCCAAAAAATTGTGGCCATGACCTTACCGGCTGATGGAACCGTCTGCGCTTTTTCGGCACAGATTCGCCAGGCCCAGTCCACATTGTTGACTGATTTTTTGTTTCTGGTGTATATTTTACGTTGAAACATGCCCAAACATTGCTCAGATGCAACCACATGACCCCGCTTGTGGCTATAACTATACTGTCAGTGCCATCTATGTGCCAATTGCCATATTATCTTCGTAGAACCCTATCTTATGAGTCCTGTAAGTTTCATTGAGTTTCCACTCGTAGTTGTGTTACCAGACTCGAAAAAATGTCGGTATCTACTTGAGGTTCGTCGAGACATTGCGACGAAGCAAAGAGCAAGCATCAAGTTATGTGTAGAATCGTTCAAGACGTTTACGGAAACGCTTGAAATGTTGCGGAAAGCTTATGGGGATCAAGTTCTGTCACGAACAACAGTTTACGAGTAGCTCAAGAGGTTTAAGGAAGGCAGAGAATCGTTGGATGACGATGAGCGCAGTTGATGGCCAGCGTCGAGTCGTACGGATGAATCGGTCGAAAAAATTCGAAAAATGATAAGAAAGGACCGTTGTATGTCCATGAGACTCATTGAAGATGTCACAGGTATCAGCAGATTACAAGTTCATCGCATATTAAATGAAGATTTGAAGCTACGGAAGGTTTGAGCGCGATTCTTTCCACATAGTTTCAGCGACGAACAAAATCATGCTCGAGTTTTGTACGCTCAAGACATCATTTTAACCGCCGATGACGATCCAAACTTTTTGAAGACAATCGTGGCTGGTGATGAAACATGGTTTTTTCAATACGAACCACTTACAAAGTGACAGAGTGCAGTTTGGAAATACCCAGAAGACTCACCACCAAGAAAAGTGCGCCTGCAAAAATCGAAAGTCAAAACCATGCTCTTCACTTTCTTTGATTCTAAAGGGATGATTGATAAGGAGTTTATTCCCGAAGTCTCCACGGTAAATGGGCAATATTATTTAGGCGCGATGCAATGTTTGCTGGCTAGAATTCGTAGGGTTCGACCTCAATACAAAGTGCAAGGCAGCTAATCGCTCCTCTACGACAATGCTCCGGCTCACAATTACATCGCCGTGCGCAATTTTCTAGCATCAAAATCGGTCCAAGTCCTTGACCATCCTGCGTACTCACCAGATTTTTCACCGTGTGACTGCTTTTTGTTCCCCAAACTCAAAATGCACTTAAAAGGATTGAGATTTGATACAATTTCGTAGATATAGAAGTTTTCGACCGAGGCATTAAAGACAATCACAAAGGATGAGTATCAGCGTTGTTTTCAAAAGCTGTATGATCCTTCTAACGACTGTATTTCGTGAAAAGTATTTCGAATAATTATGAATAAATTATTGTGAGTATTAAGCTATAATGTTAGATTATATTTTCGTTGTTCCAGAGTCTCGCTGAAAAATACGCTAGAAAATACGCTATTTATGGCTCCTGGAAAGATGTTTTTTATAGGAAATAATGCTCGAAATTTTTTTCTGATTTTTGTTATCAAAGAACTTTATTTGTTGCGTTTCAGATGAAAACTTGTCCCTTTTTTGAGGTTATAATATTAGGATTTTTTGTTCTTGGAGTCATGATCATAAAATGTCAAACTTGTCTTCTTCTTGCTTTTGACTTCTTGCTGAGTTTAGCAAATAGCCATAACATTGTTTGTGAAGAGCTAGGTATCCCCACTCAATGCCAAGTCATTAGCTTTTATGTTTCGTAGATACGAAACTTGGGAGTACCTTCAAAAAGCGTACCTTTGACGCCTCACAGACAAAAAACTGACCATTTCTCGAGGTTGTGTCATTGGGATTTTTTGTTCGAGGGTTGCTGAACTACAAAAAATCAAATTACCATCGAAATTCCCTGGACCTTCTCTCAATGTATTTGATGCGGAGTCCCTAATAATAAAGGTTTAAAAGTTTTTAACCCTATCAATTGTTAATTGAAATATAGCTTTTATTTGTGATCGAAAATTTCACGCCTAAATTAAAAATGGCAGAAAAGCAGCTGCGAGGGATTGGTGGTCGAAAACTTGGATTTAAAGGCATGTAATACCTAAAAAAAATAGCAAGTTCATATGAACAATTTGGTTCAGTTTCTACACGTTTGTATCCAAAATACATGAAATTTTGTTTGTAAAATTGTTAGCTTTACTGTACTAAAAGCAATCTTGTCAGGAGGATTTTTAAACTTCTACCACCCAAATAATGAAATTAAACAAGAATATGATTTTCCTATTGAAACAAAAGACAATTCTAATGTGAATATTGACAATACTGAGAAACCAAATTATTTTTTAATCACCTTACCTTACATACAAAGCTTTGAAAACTTCTAAAAAATGATATTTCACGAATCAAATTTAAAACCAATTTTCACTATTAATAATAATATTAAAATAAAACTATGTTAGTCAATTGGGGATTAACAATAAAATCAGAAAAACAAACCCCATATACAAAAATAACTCTGAAAGCTGCAATGCTATATATATATATAATATATATTGGATCTATAACATGATTCGTGTAGTTTGCTAAGAGATGGCGTAACTTGATTATTATTCCATCGTTCCAATATGAAGAAAACTGCTGCCGAAAGTCATCGTATTTTGGTCGAAGTTTATGGTGAACATGCTCTAGCTGAGCGAACGTGCCAAAAGTGATTTGCACGATTTAAAAGTGGTGATTTTGGCTTGGAAGACGAAGAACGTTCTGGGCAGCCAAAAAAGTTTGAAGATGAAGAACTGGAAGCATTACTCGATGAAGATTGTTGCCAAACACAAGAAGAGCTCGCAGAATCTTTGGGAGTCACTCAAGCAGCCATTTCAAAACGTTTAAAAGCAGCCGAATACATTCAAAAGCAAGGAAAATGGGTTCCACATGAACTCAAGCCGAGACACATTGAAAGGCGGTTTTGCATGTCCGAAATACTGCTGGAACGCCATAAAAAGTAGTCATTTTTGCATCAGATTGTTTCTGGTGATGAAAAATGGATCCATTACGACAACCCCAAGCGCAAAAAGTCATATGTGAAACCCGGCCAACCAGCCAAATTAACGGCAAAGCCGAATATCCATGGCGCGAAGGTAATGCTCTTTATTTGGTGGGATCAGAATGGTGTACTGTATTACGAGCTGCTAAAACCGGGTGAAACCATCAATGGAAAACGCTACCGATCACAATTAATCCGTTTGAAGAGAGCAATAGCTGAAAAACGCCCGGAATATGCGACCAGACACGGGGCATTAATTTTCCATCTTGACAACGCTCGGCCCCATGTTGCTATTCCGGTTAAGAACTATTTGGAAAACAGTGGATGGGAAGTTTTACCCCACCCGCCTTATAGCTCAGACCTTGCCCCTTCTGACTACCATTTGTTCCTATCGATGCAGAACGCCCTCATTGGAATACTGTTCACATTGGAACAGGGTATCAAAATTTGGCTTGATTCATTCTTGGCCTTGGCATTTGTGGATTCCATCCCAAAAGAACTGCGCTGGCTCGTGTCTGGTCGCATATTCCGGGCGTTTTTCAGCTATTGCTCTCTTCAAACGGATTAATTGTGATCGGTAGCGTTTTCCATTGATGGTTTCACCCGGTTTTAGCAGCTCATAATACAGCACACCCTTCTGATCCCACCAAATACAGAGCATTACCTTCGCGCCATCGATATTCGGCTTTGCCGCTAATTTGGCTGGTTGGCCGGGTTTCACATATGACGCAATGTCATATGTAAAAATGACTTCTTTTAGTGACGTTCCAGCAGTATTTCGGACATGCAAAACCACCTTTCAATGTCTCTCGGCTTGAGTTCATGATGAACCCAATTTCCTTGCTTTTCAATGTAACCGGCTGCTTTTAAACATTTTGAAATGGCTGCTTGAGTGACTCCCAAAGATTCTGCGAGCTCTTCTTATGTTTGGCAACAATCTTCATCGAGCAATGCTTCCAGTTCTTCATCTTCAAACTTTTTTGGCTGCCCAGAACGTTCTTCGTCTTCCAAGCCAAAATCACCACTTTTAAATCGTGCAAACCACTTTTGGCACGTTTGCTCAGCTAGAGCATGTTCACTATAAACTTCGACCAAAATACGATGACTTTCGGCAGCAGTTTTCTTCATATTAAAGTAATGAAGAAGAACTCCCCGAAAAAACACTTTTTCAGGCCAAAGTTCGACATATTTGAATGAAAAAAAATTATTGTTGTTTACGCTTCAAATGAATGACATATACTGAAAAAGACGCACAATGACAGTAGCTTTCCAACGCATGTCCGGAATATTGGAACGATGGAATAATAAAGTTACGCCATCTCTTAGCAAACCGCACGAATTAAGTTATAGATCCAATATATAATATTATATATATATATATATTAATTATATTAATTATTATATTATATATATATTTATACATAATATATACATATGATATATATATTAACAATTTTGAATAATTTAAATAAAATTTTACAACACTTTTTACCTTTTAAGAATGTGTACTTGAAAAAACTTTTAAAAATTCACATTTTTATACATTTTTTCAAACTTTTGTTGTTTTGAAAAGGATCCTGGTTGATGATTGAAACATGTTAGCTCAATTTGTATAGAATCTTCTGGAAAAACATCAATAACCATTACTTTAAGCCTAAAACTTATCCAAATTATTTTTTTTCTTTTTGCGATATCTGCACTGTACAAAGTCCTGAAAAATTTTTCATTTCGCCTTGGAATTTTCTTTCTGTTGGAAAAAAAATGAAATTTTACGGCTCGCAATAATTTATTTTCCCCAAATTTCTCCCTAAAAAAAGCATCTTGAAAATATATAATTGTTGGCAGATGTTTTTCAACTCATTAAACGTCTACACCGAAAGAAATCTCTTTCGAATTTTGCACAAATCTGAATTTACTAAAATCGCAACACATTTGTTTTACTTTTATTGCACAAACTTCAGCGAATTTCATATTGACATCAGTATGCCCAAAATAGCAAAGCCGATATACGAAGAAAGCACACCACTCTGCTTGCGAAAAACGCACGGCACCCGTACGTTTTTCGCAAGCAGAGTGGTGTGCTTTCTTCGTATTCTTTTATACTAATATCATATGAAAAGTCGTTTACTAAAATTGTAACGGTACCTCATACGAAATACGTAAGAGTTTTCTGTCGCTGTAGGATTGCTCATAAATTGAGTATCAAAATCCACAGTTTTTGTAGACAGTTATTGAAGACTGATAAAAAATCTGCCTCATCCTGGATTCCAACCGGAGCACAGTTGGCCAGGAGGCAGACAAAAGTGCCTGAAATTCAAATTACTTTCCATTGAAGTAAATGCATTTTTATATGCGGTTTTCGAGGTCGCTAATTCCGCACCTGATATCAAAATACCAAAATTATTTTATTTTTCTGCTTGAGGTTCTGACAAATGAAATCGGGCAAAAGTGAGTCTATTTGAGTTAAAGTATTTGAAATGCTCAAAAGATTTATGTTGGAGTTTGTTTGATATGTTGCGGAGAACAGGAGAGAAGTCAATCGACTGCTGGCGTAATAAGAAAAATATACATGGACACATATTTATTTTGTGATTGCATTTGTATTAAGAAATTTTTGACCCACTTTTTTCTCATTTCAACTCGAATATTCTTTCTAATTAAGTAAAAAAAATGAAACTTTGTAAATCCTAATAATTTTCTCCACACATTTGCATTCAAAGCACTATAGAGATCATAATATTCTACCAATTACAATAAAATTATCCTAACAGGTACTTCAATTCGTATAGATTACGATCACTATTTTAACATTTTTAACTTCAGAAGTTGATTTTTGGCCGTTCTTTCCTACTTCCTGGCCCACAGTACAGGGTCCCCACTTTACATGAGGGGTACTCTGACCGATTGCGCCACCGAGAATGATTTTGAATAATTGTATGGAAAAACTGTGAGATCTGAATTTATTAGCAATCCTAGACGATGGATCAGTTTTTTCAAGCAAGCATTAGCATTACTTTGACACATTATATACTAGTACAGTGTAGGCCATCTAATATTTGGAATTTGAATCGGCTATAAATAAAAAACTTATGGATATTTTTTTAAAAGTATGGTTTTATTAGAAAGATTATTAGGTTATGGCTGGCCTTACAGTACCCCATCCGATCAACCCAATTTTTCAGTACATTTTCGATTGTTTGTGCAAAAGGTCAATAAGCAAAATTGTCGCATTTGGTGCTTAGAAAATCCAAATGTCATCATTGAGAAGCCAATGCACCCACAACGAGTCTGTATGGTGCGGATTTTTGTTATGGTGGCATCATTAGGTCATTTTTCTTCGAAAATGAGCAAGGAGCCGCCGTTACGGTCAATGGCGAGCGTTACCGTGTCATGCTCAACGAATTTTTGTTTCCAAAAATTGAAGAGGATGACATGGACGACATTTGGTTTCAACAGAACGGAGCCACTTGCCACACAGCCAACGTAACAATCGATCTTTTGCGCACCGTTTTCGAAAATCGAATAATTAGCCGAAATACTTATGTCAATTGCCCGCCCAGGACCTGTGATTTGACCCCGTTGGACCATCCAGAGACGATTGAGGTCTTGAAACACGAAATCGAAGTTGCCATTCATGGGATTGAAGCCCAAACAATCGAAAATGTACTGAAAAATTGGGTGAATCAAATGGGATATTGTAAGGCCAGCCGTGGCAGTCATTTGAATGATGTTGTGTTTCATTCTTAAATGGAAAGGTTCAATCTTTCTAATAAACCATCCATAAGTTTTTTTTTATAGCCGATTCAAATTTCAAATGTTAGATGGCCCACCCTGTATATATATGTAATATCTTTTTAGAGTGCTAACCAATTTTTATTTGCACAATAAAGATAGATGTTTTTGTTCTTATTTTTCGGTTCTGGAAAGAATTTAAAAAAAAATTAATCTCGGCTTGAGTTTGAATATTTGTCTAGAGTTTTTGATGACCTGGGATTATTCTCTCGACAGATGGCACTGAATATGTTTTACTTGCATATATTGTCTGAATACAAGCACTATAAAAATGACCAGTTAGTTTTTCATTAATAATGTGAATTGATCAAATGGAAAGTAAGTATTTTTTTATTGCAGGAATTTCTCTTTTGCAATTTTTGAGAACGGAATTAACCAGAGGCTACCATCTTGAACAGGATGAAGAAAGGTTCTCGGCTCAAAGAGAAAAAATTTATTCTTTTATGCAGATACCTCGAGAGGTAGAAAAATTTATGACTTACGGTTTCTTTCAGGTAATGATGCTTACGAGACTAATCACTTATTGACTCATATAAAATTTATAGCTATAAAAAAATTTCTGCAAAATAATCTGTATCTATGATTTTTTTAGTGCGCCGATTCATTTCTATTCGTTTACACCTTCTTACCTTTAAGATTTATGATTGCTCTGTGGGCAGTTATAACAAGACCTTTTAAATACTGTTTAAGGTAAGTCTGAAACTATCAGTTGAATACTAGACTATAATATTGTTGCAAAATTATCTGAAAATTATCGGGTTAAAAAATTGTAGTAGACTGATGAATCATGTAATAAAACTGCTAACTATAATTATAAATTAATTAGTTCAGTTTGAAATTTTTGTCACTGCCTACATTATTGGAGGATCACTAGTCGCGTATCAGATAGGATACGTTGTCGACAGGTGTCCTCGTAAACAATTTCCAACTCTGATATCGCAAATAGCGCAAATGAATTCACATTTTAAAGAATTTGAAATCTTTCTGTGTAAAAAAGACGCTTTCGACTGCGCTGCGATTCGAGCCCAGAAGCAGTCGACCGGCAATCGAAAGACTTGGGCTCTAATCCCAGCGCAGTCGAAAGCGTCTTTTTTTCCACAGAAAGACTTCAAATTCTTTAAAATATAATTATAATTAATAAAAAATAAGATAATGTATAATTGTTTTATAGTAAAATAATAAGCAAAATGGGTCAGTAAAAACTTACAATTCATTTTTATTTTTGTACAAAAATTTCAGCGTACCTTGGGCACGCGATTCTATCGACGCGCTTCGAGCTAGGTCTTATATTCTTCGCATACATTCGAATTTATTTTTTGTGATTTAATACTGAAGCTCGAGTTATTAATTTCAAATGAAAAAGAAAATTAATTTTAGTTAAGACTCTATAGGCCTCAAGGAACATATTCTCATCATAACACTCGCGCTTCCCCCTGGATTTTCTGTATATATTCCTGTAACTTACCAATATATTAATTGATTAAAATAATTTATTTTCTACAAAATATCTCAATGAGGAGAAACAATCGTAGACTTCAATCAAGCATACGGTTTTGCATTTCAACGCTTATTTCGTATATCACATATTTTAATTATAAAATAAAATTTTTGATTTTTAATAGTGTTTTTTATTGGATCTATAACTTAATTCGTGCGCTTTGCTAAGAGATGGCTTGATTATTATTCAGTATATATCATTCATTTGAAGCGTAAACAACAATCATTTTTTTTCACTCAAATATGTCGAACATTGTGCCTGAAAAAGTGTTTTTGCCGCCATTTCAAAACGTTTAAAAGCAGCCGGATACATTCAAAAGTAAGGAAATTGGGTTCATCATGAACTCAAGCCGAGAGACATTGAAACGACAACCCCAAGCGCAAAAAGTCATATGTGAAACCCGGCCAACCAGCCAAGTCAACGGCAAAGCCGAATATCCATGGCGCGAAGGTAATGCTCTTTATTTGGTGGGATCAGAATGGTGTACTGTATTACGAGCTGCTAAAACCGGGTGAAACCATCAATGGAAAACGCTACCGATCACAATTAATCCGTTTGAAGAGAGCAATAGCTGAAAAACGCCCGGAATATGCGACCAGACACGGGGCATTAATTTTCCATCTTGACAACGCTCGGCCCCATGTTGCTATTCCGGTTAAGAGCTATTTGGAAAACAGTGGATGGGAAGTTTTACCCCACCCGCCTTATAGCCCAGACCTTGCCCCTTCTGACTACCATTTGTTCCTATCGATGCAGAACGCCCTCCTTGGAATACTGTTCACATTGGAACAGGGTATCAAAACTTGGCTTGATTCATTCTTGGCCTTGGCATTTGTGGATTCCATCCCAAAAGAACTGCGCTGGCTCGTGTCTGGTCGCATATTCCGGACGTTTTTCAGCTATTGCTCTCTTCAAACGGATTAATTGTGATCGGTAGCGTTTTCCATTGATGGTTTCACCCGGTTTTAGCAGCTCATAATACAGCACACCCTTCTGATCCCACCAAATACAGAGCATTACCTTCGCGCCATCGATATTCGGCTTTGCCGCTAATTTGGCTGGTTGGCCGGGTTTCACATATGACGCAATGTCATATGTAAAAATGACTTCTTTTAGTGACGTTCCAGCAGTATTTCGGACATGCAAAACCACCTTTCAATGTCTCTCGGCTTGAGTTCATGATGAACCCAATTTCCTTGCTTTTCAATGTAACCGGCTGCTTTTAAACATTTTGAAATGGCTGCTTGAGTGACTCCCAAAGATTCTGCGAGCTCTTCTTATGTTTGGCAACAATCTTCATCGAGCAATGCTTCCAGTTCTTCATCTTCAAACTTTTTTGGCTGCCCAGAACGTTCTTCGTCTTCCAAGCCAAAATCACCACTTTTAAATCGTGCAAACCACTTTTGGCACGTTTGCTCAGCTAGAGCATGTTCACTATAAACTTCGACCAAAATACGATGACTTTCGGCAGCAGTTTTCTTCATATTAAAGTAATGAAGAAGAACTCCCCGAAAAAACACTTTTTCAGGCCAAAGTTCGACATATTTGAATGAAAAAAAATTATTGTTGTTTACGCTTCAAATGAATGACATATACTGAAAAAGACGCACAATGACAGTAGCTTTCCAACGCATGTCCGGAATATTGGAACGATGGAATAATAAAGTTACGCCATCTCTTAGCAAACCGCACGAATTAAGTTATAGATCCAATATATAATATTATATATATATATATATATATTAATTATATTAATTATTATATTATATATATATTTATACATAATATATACATATGATATATATATTAACAATTTTGAATAATTTAAATAAAATTTTACAACACTTTTTACCTTTTAAGAATGTGTACTTGAAAAAACTTTTAAAAATTCACATTTTTATACATTTTTTCAAACTTTTGTTGTTTTGAAAAGGATCCTGGTTGATGATTAACATGTTAGCTCAATTTGTATAGAATCTTCTGGAAAAACATCAATAACCATTACTTTAAGCCTAAAACTTATCCAAATTATTTTTTTTCTTTTTGCGATATCTGCACTGTACAAAGTCCTGAAAAATTTTTCATTTCGCCTTGGAATTTTCTTTCTGTTGGAAAAAAAATGAAATTTTACGGCTCGCAATAATTTATTTTCCCCAAATTTCTCCCTAAAAAAAGCATCTTGAAAATATATAATTGTTGGCAGATGTTTTTCAACTCATTAAACGTCTACACCGAAAGAAATCTCTTTCGAATTTTGCACAAATCTGAATTTACTAAAATCGCAACACATTTGTTTTACTTTTATTGTTGCTATTCCGGTTAAGAACTATTTGGAAAACAGTGGAAGGGAAGTTTGATCCCACTCGCCTTATAGTCCAGACCTTGCCTCTTCTGACTACCATTTGTTCCGGTCGATGCAGAACGCCCTCACTGAAATACGGTTCACATCAGAACAGGGTATCAAAAATTGGCTTGATTCATTCTTGGCCGCCAAGCCGGCGCAGTTCTTTTGGGATGGAATCCACAAATTGCCAGAAAGATGGGAAAAAATCATAGCTTCAGATGGGCAATACTTTGAATAATACTATTGTACATGTTTTTCTGAAATAAACGTTCAAATTTTGAAAAAAACACACGAATTAAGTTATAGATCCAATAAAATCAAAACAAAAATTATACATCTGGTAAAAAAATGTCCTAATCAGAATCTGTAGACCTCACTGAGGAAAATAATTTTCCATCTCAACATTTTTACGTATCTCAAATCTTAGTTAGGAAATGAAATTTTAAAATTTCAATCATATTTTTTGAAATTGAAACAAGAAATATACATTTTATGAGAAACTGTATCGGGCAAAATTTGTAGACCTTATTGAAGCGAACAATTTTACATTCTTACGTTTTTGTCGTATTTCGCATATTATGATTAAAAAATAGAATTTTCGATTTGTAATACTATTTTTTTAAATTTAAAAGAAATCATATACTTTTGATTGTGTGAAAATGTCTGATTTTGTGCCAAATAATCGTCTTTTGCGGTAAGTGTTGATTTTCTTCTTTCATCCGAAGAAAACGGCGGCTGAAGCGCGTCGAGAGCTCCAAAAAGATTACGGAGATGCTGCTCTAAGCGAAACAACGTGACGTACTTAGTTCCATCGCTTCAAAGACGGTGATTTCGATGTTGACGACCGTCCGCGTGAAGGAAGGCCAAAAACCTTCCAAGACGCTGATATTTATTATGAGCTGTAGAAACCGAACGAAACCATCACAGGGGAACGGTATCGAATGCAATTGATGCGTTTGAGCCGAGCACTGCGCGAAAAACGGCCACAATACGAGCAGAGGCACGAAAAAGTGATTCTACAACATGACAACGCTCGGCCTCACGTTGCCAAACCCGTTAAAACCTACCTGGAATGGTCGATAACACATGGCCTGGCTGATCAGCAGTTCCGCTCACATGAAGACATCGAAAAATGGCTTGATTCGTGGATACCCTCAAAAAATGAACACTTTTACCGTAACGGTATTCGAGCTCTACCAGAAAGATGAGCAAAAGTTGTAACTAACGATGGGAAATACTTTGAATGATTCATTTGTAACCATTTTTTTACAATAAAGTTGCATTTTCCTTTAAAAAACAGCGGGAACTTAGTTGCGCACCTAATACATCTTATAGAAAAATGTTGCGATTCAAATTTGTACATCTTTTTGTAATAAAAAATTTTGCATCCTAATGTTTTTTCGTATCTTGTATAATTTAATTGGATTTTAAATTATTTTATTATTATTCATTCATTATTCATTTAAAATCAAAAACAAATTTAGTAACTTTGAGGAAATATAAATCACATTTACAATATTATAAAATTGACTTGAGCTTCCGTATCAAATCACAAAAAATAAATTCAAATGTATGCGAAGATTATTAAATTTAAATTATTTTAAATTATTCCTATTACAAGTTTCAGAATTTCCTTGGTAATTTTATACTATATATGCACTTGCATTTATATCTTCAGTAACATTTAGACACAAATATATACTAGTGTTTTAGTTTATGTATCTCAAAGTTATGTGCTAGAATTTTGTTGTTATTCCTAAGAAAGTTTTTATATATTTTATCGATCTTTTCTGTACAATTTTATGTAAATTTTCCCATGGTTTTTTACATTTTTTTTCACATTATTAAATTTTACTCCGAAATAGGGCTCATATGTGCAATATTTTATTTATTATTTATGACCACTTGTGGAAGGATTCGAGTTAATTTTTGTGTGTCGAAATAATAAAAGTCATTGACATATAGGTTAGATTTTTGTAAGTGACATAGGAGCCACAAATATCGTTTTTTTTTTGTACTCAATTTTCAAACTTGTTTCTGTGTTTTGTTATCAGTTATATATTCAATAATAATAATCTGTATACAATAATTCAAAATCATGAGTGATTTCGCTTACAGAAATGATCAAAGATGGAAAAATTGCAATTTTACAAGAAAAAATATATGCTTCAAAGGGTTAAAAAAAGTGAATAAAAAGAGGGCAAAATATAAACTTTCAATCTATTGTTATCAATTTCAATTAATCTATTCATAATTACTTGAATAAGAGTTCTTTACAACTTTCAAAAAGGACAAAATTAGAAATGGGAGCATAGGTTCCAAGTGTGTATTTTTCAGGCCCTCTTAACTCAATGGTAGAAATATGAAGAAGCACAGCGCCAACAGTTGGCCGCAACTTGAACTAAAAATATCAATGTGTGGCGTATGTATGTTATATATACATTGTATATATGTGAAAAGTTTTAAAATTGACTATAATGATCAGTAAAATGGATAAACTAAGTGAAAAACACGTATAAAAATACAGAAAGTTTAAGCAATAAATTTTTTGATATTTTTATACATTTTTTCACTTAGTATATCCATTTTACTCATCATTATATTCAGTTTTTTAAATTATAAGACAATGTAAGTCCATTCCCATCTTTTTTAGGCAACAACACTGAAGGCACTATTTTTTTCTTGAACACATTTCGCGGACCACATAAATAATCCTGCTCGCGAAAATGCAAATAGCACACTCGATACCCGCTCTTGTAAATTTCTTTGTAGGTTAGATTCTTCACAAGTGGGTTTAACACTGCCTCTAACCACAACGTTTGTTGACGTTTGTGCAACGCAGTGCAACGAGGACCAAACGATGATATGCCAGGACAGACGCACACTTAGGCGAGCGGCATGGGGTGCAGCGGGGCCGACACGTAGCGCCAACAGTTGGCCGCAACTTGTACTACGCCTAAAATAATAATCATAATTCTTCATATTCATCCATTAGAGTTAACAGGGCCTGATATTTTTTGAGAAATTACTTTTCAATAGAATACTATGGAAGGATGAAAAAATGAATTGTGAATGTTGCTTGTAAATTTGTCAAACTAGTCCCAATACTGATGACTATAACAACAACAAAGGAACCTTCTAAAATCCTTTTTTCTTAAAATAAGCGTCTTCGTCCACTTGTGGAAATCATCATTTCTCGAGCAGTTTCAAATGTCTTTACTCATCGGTACAGGATACTTTTGCCAAGGAAATGCAGTTCCCTGCTTTTCTACCAAAGTTAAAGTCAAAACTATGTAAAAGTCAACATTGAGAACCATGTAGAGGGCTGTATTGTATTGTGATTTGAGTCCAGATAATATATATGCAATTTCCCGTTTGGTTATTCATGTGGTTTCCTATGCTCAAGGTTTTTATTGAGTGATTAGTTTGAAATATTAAAATATCGAAATTTGGAACGCTTAAGTGATGATTCATTTATAATATATATCATCTACACGATATGAAATGACTCGCTCTGGATAGGAATGGATAGAGAACTGCATCAAACCAGTCTCAGGACTGCTGACTATAACACAAAAAATAATCTTTAATTAATTGCTTATCTGACATTTGTGAAGTTTGAATTAAAAGCACGGTTAAATCCAAATAAATGAAAATAAATTAAATGTTCGTACCAAGTAATTTTCTGTTATTTTTTATTAAAGAATAATCATCAAAGATTGATTTTTATATAACTGTATTTGTCAAAGGACCCCGCACATTTTACATTGAAATCCGGCATTGGTGAAATTGGCTGTAATTGTAATATAACCTTCTGATCAAAATTCCCAATACGTACGGGTCCCAAAATTCAAACGTTTCCGAGATTGAACGTTGAACGTGAAGAATATGACCACAACCGAATCTAATGTTCCGTTTGAAACTTCACGAGCAGGTGGAGATATTTTAATAAAATTTGATCGACACAATCACTGACAACACTAGCAATACTGGCAAGACAAGTCCAGTTAATGAGGGCAACATAGTGGCGCTGTCCTGGCAGTAATAGTTAAAACCATGGGACAGTCCTACCCATTAAAACGCACAAGCACATATGAACTCGAGTGTTTTTGCTCCAATTGTACAAATATACTGTAACTTTTTTTTATTTTGCCCAGTAAACTAAATCACTGGCAACTAAGAGAGTAATTAATGAATAGTTATTTTTTCTTTTATAAGGGGCTGCCCACGGGAGAAAGAAATAAGAACACTCTTTTTTTATAATTCGTTTCTCAATTTAATGCTAAATCGATTTGCGACTTCCCTTTACAAAATCATTTTATATTTATTGAACATTAACATTTATGCCAAAAACAGGGAATCCGCTGTGACCTAAATCTCCTTATGATTTCCTCCAGGTGATCAGCCTAGAGGTCCTACACTACCTAAACTAATATTAGAAATAACAATTTTCCCGCAACGTAATTATATGGTGAGTCTCGACAGTGAATCTGTAACAATTTATTAAAATTCGTTATACTAGAAAAACTAACTTTCCACATCTATGTGGTAGGACTCTGTATCATACAGGTATGTGGTTATGTGGCGCAGTGTATACATTAGCAATTTTCAAATAAGCTTCCTTTGGTCCCTTCGAGGTACCGCAAGCATGGAGAGCTGAAAGTTCTGATTTGTAAATATGAAAATTTACTAATGCAGGAGACTTTCAGTTGTCTGGGGAATCCTGAGCGCCGGACTCGGAGTCAGAGGAGAAACCTTTTCACCTGCCCCGCGGACCTCAGGAGTGAGACCAGTCAGGACTCAGCGAGGGAGCAGAAAACTCCCAGCCTGCCCCAGAAAGGCCTCAAGTGGCAAGTCAGGACTCGTCTGAAAGGCAGAAAACCCTTCAGCCTGCCCCGGAAGTACCACTGGAGCTGCTTGCGGCTCGATCAGGAGCCGCCGGAATGCCTGTCTGTACGCAGCATCCCGCTTTTATCCTGTTTCGTGGTGCCCCCACCGTGGTTCGCGAGTCGCGAGTGGGAGATGCGCGCCTGCGCTCCGCGTCCGCGCCTACCCGTAGGCTATGCTGCCTCCTAGCTGTACCGCGCGAGGAGCACGGTTGAAGTTCTACGGGGGCCAGTTATAGTTGGACGTTACAATACTAATATGCTTTTTAGGTTCTGCTCAGTGATCTCCAATAACACTGGATCGGCAAAGCTGGGCTCCCTACTTTTGAATTTGCAGCCGACTTGAATGTTCCACATATTTGCGAGGCAATTGCTGCGCTCGCGCAGTACGTCTTTTTTTTTGACGCGCCTACATTTGAATTCTCTAACTTTTGAATGAGGCTATTGGTGTTGAATGATAAGTGGCTATTGTTTGTGGAAAATGGTTTACACTATGAATTACTACTATGGGCAAAAACTAAGGTGAATTTTCAATTCAAACTTCGCGGGCTAACCGATTTGGGCAAACTCTTTTATTTTTATATTGTTCCTACTGTTACTGACATCTGGGCCAAATTTCATGTCAATGTCATCATTTGTAACATAGTTACGCTTGTGTTTTCTACGCGACTAACAGTGATTTTTTCTATTTTTACAATATCTGAATTTGTTGAGCAAAGAAGTGCCATTAAATTTTGTTTGCGGATTGAAATTTCAGTTGCGGAAACGTTCAGAATGTTGCAGAAGGCCTTCGGTGATTTGACCATGTCGCAGAAAAATTTTTATAAGTGGTACAAAGACTGCAAAGAAGGCAGAGTACGTGTTGATCACTTGGAACGCCCCGGATGACCATCAACATCAACTGACGAGCAACACGTAAATCAAATCAAAAAATTAGTGCACAAAAATCGTCGATTGACAATAAGAGACCTTGCTGACACTATTGGCATTTCAAGAGGATCCCTCAACACCGTTTTAAAAGATATTTTGGGCAGACAACTCGTGGTTTTTGCATCACGATAATGCGCGGTCTCACACTGCACTCGTTCTTCGTGACCATTTCGCCAAAAACTCAACGCATATCGTTCCACAACCACCATATTCGCCTGATTTAGCTCCATGTGACTTCTGGCTATTCCCCAAACTCAAAAGACTACTCCGAGGACACCGTTTTGACACGATTGAAGAGATACAAGCCGAATAGAAGAAGGCTTTGAAGGCAATTCCGGAAATCGAATTTAACAAGTGTTTCGACGATTGGAAAAAACGTTGGCATAAGCGCATTATATAGGGAGAGGCTTACTTTGAAGGGGATGAAATTGCTTTGGATAAATAAATGAAGATTTTTCATTTTATAACAAAATTCACCTTAGTTTTTGCCCATCCTCGTGATGGTTGCCCACGATTTAGAAATTCCGTATCTAAAATCCGTAAAAAGAAACTTCGATTATTCTTTTGCCATAATATCGCGCTGTTTCGCCATAAAAAAAACACGTTTTAATTTTGGGGTTCTTCCCTACATCTGCAAATAAAAATTTGTTGATTAAGAGGTTTCAGGCTTCGCTTGAGCAATATCATTTTATTTGTTCTTATTACCTGACCCATAGTTATCTCACAATCTTGAAAAAAATTTAATACGTGTTAAAAACCCTGAGCATCAGATAGCCAAGAAAGTCTGGAGACAAAGCAACCTAGTCTTGGCACAATTCATCATTTTCCCTTACACCCATATTTGAAAATAACGCGCTAAAACTTCCGACGCTTGGCAAGGTTTCCCTTAATGGATAGGTGATAAAAAAAACGAAATAGAATATTCTGAAGGCAAAGTTCCCCGAGGGGATTTGTCACCTGTTGAATATTGCTTGTTTGCTTATTTATTCTCTTTTTTTTAATTTGACAACCTATAATTAGCCAGACGAAGTTCCCCGAGGGGATTCGACACCTGTCAATTTTTCTTCAATGCCCAGTACTTGGAGGAAGCTCCCCGTGGGGATTCGACCACCCTGGACTTGGTTTTAAAATTTGGTTGATTTTATTTTATTTTAGAAGGACTATTTTCGAGGTGTCTCCCGAGATGGGAGTTCACCCTACTGGTGACGCGAGGTGAGCCTGCCAAGTGTTTCGTTCGGATAGAAAAATTCCCTAGAGTTAATTTATTATCGAAATCTAAACTTCCCTATATTTCCCTTTTTTTCAAAATTATTTAAAAGAATCAAAACCTCTTAATCCCTATCTAAAGGAAGGCGGGGGAGACATATACGACCGAGTTCTCAAGAGGCAGGCACTGTGATTCTAAAATGCACAGTGCCTGTTCCGAGCCTCGATCTATTTTTATTATGATGATTGCCCGGGGCGATATGGCCTTATCTTCTAACGGTGCGGCACCGGACTGATTCTCGAGGATCTGCAATCAAGCACATCAGCTCGGATTTCCACCTCTTGGTTACTTCCCCCCTTAATTAATATGCGCGCGCCTCAATTAGCCACCGCGATCAAGTCCAACGCGATCAATAAATTATGGAATTTATACACGATATTTTCTCCCTTTTGGCGACTGTTTTAGGGTTGGAAACGGGTATCAGAAGAAAGATAATGTTTTCGCGATTCTGATAATGTCTTTTTAGTTTCAAATGGTTGCATATTACATCCGGTGGAGGCGTTCAAAAATTGGTGTGCGCTGAAAAGAGAAGGCATACCGCGCGGTAGCAAGGAGAACGCTTTTCCCCTATGTCGCCTCTCCTGGCACGGGTCGCGGTGTACGAAAGGCATAGATGGTCTGAGTGCTTGCTGATTGGCCGCCCGTGTCCCCAGGCGCCAATCATACGTGCTACTTGCGAAGGCGCGCGCTCCCATTGGGCAGCGGCATGAGGAATTTTTAAACTCATGGAGAGATTTAAAATATTTATATTTACTTATAAACAAAAATTAAAAAGAGGACGCGCATTATTTATCCATTCAAAGGGTTTACATTATGCTCATCTTACATATTTAATTTATTAATATTACATATCTAACTAATTAATCTTAATTCATTATTACTGATAATTTATATTTATAATTATAATTACCTATACTATCTAATGTTTATAATATTGATCATGCAGTAATAATAAACAAATTTATTTAAAATATTTAAGATTCATGATATTTATCATGCACCAGGGTCATTCTATTCATTCATAATATTTTGGTTTGGAAGTAAATCATTAATTACTGGTCGAATACTTAATGAAACCTCGCAATTCTTTCGTGCGAGTTTCGTGTGACTATGATTGTTCTCAAGGTAAGCCTAGTTTTAATAATGCTTTTAATGTGTTCTTCACCACTTTAGCGGTATCAGACGGTGCGTTATCATGTTGTAGGATAACTTTGCCATGTCTTCGGGCCCATTCCGGCCGTTTTTCGATCAACGCATGATTCAAATGGATAATTTGTTGTCGATAGCGATCCGTATTCACCGTCTCACCAGGTTTTAATAACTTGAAGTACACCACATCACACTGGTCCCACCAAACACAGAGCATTGTCTTACGGCCAAAGCGATTTGGCCTTCGAATCGATGGGCCGACCTCACCAGGTGAAAGCTGGTTCTCGAAATAAATCCATTTTTCGTCCCTCGTGACAATTCGATGCAGAAAAGATTTCCTTTCGAACCGTTGAAGCAGCATTTCACAAATGGTTTTTCGATTTTTCATTTGTTTATCGTTCAGTTGGTGTGGTACCCATTTTCCATACTTTTGGATTTTTTCCATGGCTTTTAAACGTTGGCAAATTGCTCCTCGGGTCACATTTAGTGTTTGTGCCAATTGTTGCGATTGGGTTGGGTCTTCATCCAATAACGCCTGCAATTCCTCGTCTTCGAACTTTTTCGCTGCACCAGGATATTCATCGTCTGTTAAATAGAAATCTCCACTTTTGAATTGACGAAACCATGTAATTGTGTATTTTTGAAGGTTATTGTCCATAGAAAAATATGACATAGATGCCAAATCATAGAAATGTATACATATCTCTAGCGACATCTATGGGTAAAACCGGCAAATTTCAACTAACACCCCTGGTTACAGAAGAATTGTGCGCGCTTTCCTACACGTTAAAAAGAGCTTTTCCTCATATATTTATCATCCCTAGTCCATGAGAAAAATGCCTTTTGCATTTTCATGCATTTAGAGATTAGAAGGAAAGAGAAAGCACGAATATCAGCATGGGAAAACAAAACCATCTGACGTCGCTTCGTCAACGGCCTTGACCCGCAGTCAGGAAGCCAGAAGTGGACATAAATATTTTCCAGAGTTTATGTGCCCTCGCTGGCTGCGCAGTTTCGTGCCTGCGCTTGCTCAAAATAATTAATTGAAGTTAATAAAATTAATTCGCAAATATCCCTATTTTATAATTCATTCTAGCCGACGTATATCTGCATATGTAACGAGCTATAGGTTTTATTGATTATGTCAAATTAAGTTATAAAGTTGAAATTCTTTTAGATTTAAATTTCATCAATAATGTTATGGATGAATGTGGAATGTACTGATAATTGTCATTGACAGGGAAACAGGTGAGACAACGTAAAACAAAAATAAAGTGAAGAGAAAGAAAGTGGAATAAGATGAAATAAAATAAAATAGGATAGGAATAAAAAATAAAAATGTTGGTGGGGACTCCCATCCGATTACGGACCATGCTCGGGATTGCTTTACTTCCGTGATCGGCCGAGAGCCAGCAAACCCAGCCTAGTGTTGCACTGTCTGCTCTCAGAACCTATAAAGGCCGTGAAAACTTGCTGCCTGTGATTGACTCGCTTACACCGCTCACATGCAGTTAAACGCATGATTAGTGGGACTGCAGTTGGCCAAAAGCTGTGGATTTTGTGTGCGAGCTTCCACTGGTTGCACGCAACCTCCTCATGCCACTAGTTTCGAGCATTTCCTTCTATTTTCTTTCAAAATGAAAGCAAGACTCGAGACTGAGCCGTTTCAGTAGCTTCATACATTCTGTCAAAAAAGTACCGGGAATTATCATTCAAAAAGTCCGCTCAAAGAGGTTGTCAAAAACCTTTTTGACGCCAAGTTGGCAACACTGTCCTCTATACTGACGTGGATTTTGAGCTCGATCTGTCATTCAGGTTGTTCACAGTGCTTGATGTTCTCAGTTTATCTCAAGTGTGTTTCACAATTTTTCCAATGGATAAGAATATCGAACAAAGAATTTGTCTCAAATTTTCCATTGCAAATGGAATTTCGTGTGCGGAATCGCTGGAAATATTACAGAAGGCTTACGATGAATCGACTTTATCAAAAACACGTGCGTGTGAGTGGTACAGTGCATTCAAAAGCATTCGAGAAGTGGTGGAAGATTTGCCTCGCTCTGGTTGGCCATCAACGCCTTAAACCGAAGTTAACATCGCTAAAGTTCCGAAAGGCTATCATTGTGAACGAATTTCTGGCCGAAAACTCAACGAATATTATCGAACAACGACTGTATTCACCTGATATGGCTCCGGCCGACTTTTTTCTCTTTCCAAAACTCAAATTACCACTTCGATGCACCCGTTTTTAGTCGGTCCCGGAAAATGCGTTTAAAAAAATGTTTTGATGATTGGATTATTCGTTGAAATAAGTGTATGATTTCGGGAGAGGCCTACTTTAAAGGCGATAAAATAAATTTGGATGAATAATAAATAGTTTTTTTTTTTTTTTTTTGACCAATGACCGGTACTTTTTTGACAGAATGTTTACCTTAAAATTAATTGAATGTTCACAATTAATGATGGAAATAGTTTTAATACAAGAGTTCATTCAGGAAACTCTACGCACTTATTGAATGGTGATTCTAATAAGGAATATAATCAAAATGCAGCTTTGGATTAATCCTCGAACTTACACAATATGTCGCAGGAATCCTTAGAGAATAATTCAAATGCGTCTTCGTTGTCGGGTTTAAAGGAGAGTACATTGATAAATAAAACCGATTTTTGCCAAAAAAATTAATTCTTGATCCTATTATCACGTCAATATCAAATACACTAGCATACGAGGTGTGTCCGAAAAGTATCCGACCTGCGTTTATATCTTCGCGTCTGAGCGCTCGATTGGTCTCTGCGGGGTATGAGCGTAACCAGTAGTCCCTCATGAACTCCCTGAATGCCTTAGTTACCGGCAGGACGCCTTGAGTCGCGCGCACGGTGTGTTTATGTCCAACGTGCTTTTTCCATTCGTCGCATTTGTTTACAGTTGAAAATGACAGAAAGAACACATCAACGAATTTGCATCAAGTTTTGCTTCAATCTCGACAAGAGCTGTACGGAGACGATTGGAATGATACAAAAGGCCTTTGTGGACGAAAGTATGGGCATAACACAAATAAAGGAGTGGTACAGGCGGTTTAAAAATGGCACGTCAAAGTCGGAGGCATGTCAAGTCAATGCTGATCATTTTTTTCAATTGTGAGGGTGTTGTGCACTACGAATTTGCTCCAAGCGGTCTGACGATCAACATAGAATATTATGTTGAAGTTATGAAAAAATTGCGTGATGCAGTGAGAAGAAAACGACCGCGATTCTGGTCAAGCGGAGACTGGCTTCTTCACCATGACAACGCGCCAGCGCATTCATCGAACCTTGTGCAGCAATTTTTGATGAAACACAAGATTGTACAGCTCCGACAGCCTCCGTACAGTCCTGACTTAGCTCCCTGCGACTTTTTGATGTTCCCAAAATTGAAAACGGCGCTAAAAAAAAGCGGTTCAACGGCATCGAGACGATTCAGTGTAATGCGACACGCGAGCTGAAGGCCATTCCAAAATTTGCGTTCGAGGACTGTTTTAGGATGTGGAAGCACCGCAGGGAGCGTGTGGTTCAATCAAATGGGGACTACTTCGAAGGATGCCACGGTCCGGATGACGAAGAATAACACCAACGCGGAGATATGAACGCAGGTCGGATACTTTGCGGACACACCTCGTATATTGGAAAAGGTCTTTTCGAGTCAGAAGGTATAGAAGCTATAAACAATATTGATAAATTTCCCAATATGGAAGTTAGAATTCCAGGTGTAGAAACTGAAGCACTTGTCAACACGGGCAGCGAGATAACTTATGTTTTCAAAAACTTCTCCTGAAATAGTAAAAATGCATTCAAAAACCACGAAATACTGCCAATAGTAGACATTAGCGCAGTCGGCGCTTCAGGTATATAACATGTAAAACTGAAGCATCAATTACATGGGCAATTTATTATTATTTAAGTGATATTTGGTAGACTTCCTGAAAACAATCTCACGATTAATTTGGAAAAGTCTCATTTTTTCAGATTATAAGTTGAATTTCTGGGACACATTTTAACGTCCAATGGAATAAAACCTAATCCAGATGAAACAAAAACTATCCAAGATTTTTCGAGACCACAAAATTCAAAAGAGTTACGTGGATTTCTGAGTTAAATTAATTTTTATACTAAATTTTCAAAAGATCATGCAACAAAGATAGTTCCACTTTTAGAGTTACTTAAAAGTAGGGTTAAATGTTCCTGGAATGACCGGATTAGAACAAGTTTTTCATGAAATAAAGGCTTTGTTCAGCAACTCTGTTTTGTTAAATTATTCTCAATTATTCATCATTTTATTTCTAAATCGATGCTAGTAACGTAGCATTAGGTGCCGTCCTTTTCCAGCGTGATGAAGATGAAAATCTATGCCCTATTTTTGACGCTAGCCGCACCTAGAAAGGTTCTGAGCTGGCATTATACACCCCGAAAATGAAGCTGTTGGCGGTAGTTTGGGCACTGCTAAAATTTTGTTTTTATGTCATGGGGGAAAAATCATAATCACGACTGATTACAAAGCAGTAATATTTTTAAAAACTTGCAAGCTTCTAAGTGGGAGGTTAACCAGGTGTATAATGACCATCCAAGATTATCATTTTCAAACAAAATACCCCCAAGGAAAGAAAAATGTCGTCGCTGATACTTCGAGTTGTTTACCAGGACAAGATAATGGGCTGAAATTAAGCTATAAGGATGCTAAAATAATTTTATATGCTCTAGCTAAGAAGCCATCGTCTACTCTGAGAGAACAGCTCCAAAATTCCGGCGAAGAGCAAAAACCAAGATCCTGTTTGGAAACAAAGGAGACAAGACGTTCAAAATAAGAAAACTGAAAAATGATGATCTATTGTAGTTCGCAAATCGGAAAAATAAACTTAAAAAAAAATTTCAAATGGCCAAAGAAAATGTTTTTGGAAAAGGATCAAACAGGACTGCAAAGTTCGATGAAGCTCATTATTTGACAGCTTTAAAGGATGGCTATACATTGCTTATTAAAAGCCTAAACGAATCTGACCTGAAGAGGAAGATTCCAAAAAAGCTCTTTCAAATCTACGGATTCAAATCTACATAAAATTTAAAAATCTACAGAAGAAAGAGTCAGGATTTTAAAATTTACCAGAAGAGGAGAGAACTCTTAAGAAAAAGAAGAAAACGAAATAAATAATGTCGGGTGAAAATAACTTTATCATTTAATTTTTGTAAATATAAATTTGGAATAAGAATATATCCAAAATAAGTATTGTATTTGGTGCGCCACTAAGTTGCCGCTGTTTTTTTTATGAAAATGCAACTTTTTTGTGAGAAAATGGTTACAAATGAATCATTCAAAGTATTGCCCATCGTTAGCTACAACTTTTGCCCATCTTTCTGGAAGAGCTCGAATACAGTTACGGAAAAGTGTTCATTTTTTGAGGCTATCCACGAATCAAGCCATTTTTCGATATCTTCATATATATAGAGGAGACATCGAGGGCGATTGAATGGTCCAAACCTTGCGGGGAAAGACGCCAGGGGTAGGTAAAGTTCCATAACCCAACACGGGGATCGACACTTTCGAAAGTCGCCAAAATCTCACGGATAAGAAGTAAGTTGTAGGAGTAAGGCCCAAACTTGTGTTGGTGAGTCTGCTGTATTCATGATGGGTCAGGTAGTCCTCGTCAATTCAACCCTAGCTTGTCGACAGAATTTTACAAAATATCTTTTTACCTCTTTTCCTTCTACTTCGCTCTTTACTAGTCTTTTCCTAAGATCGGATATATATTTAAAAAAAAAAAATATATATAATAATACGTAAAAGAATACACATAAAATATTTTATGTTATAAATTTTATAATATAATATATATATATATATAATGTTTTATATTATGAATTTTGTATTATAATATATATATATATATATATATATAATGAGATTCTACATTACACAAATCATTATATAGATATATAGATTATTATTATACTATTATATCGAGAAATTATTATATATCAATTAATGTATAGTAAAGAAGTAATAAAGTTAAAATGATTCATTTTTTATTTTTGGTTTGCAATATGTAATAACTTCCAAAAAAAAAATGATTATCTTCATTTTTTCAAAATATAAATCCGATCTTAGGAAAATACAAGTGAAGAACAAAGTAGAAGGAAATTCATTTATTTTTTATTGAATATGGGGCAAAATTCGTCAAGTGTACCCGCCTAAAAACTTTTTGTCTCCGATTTCCTTGAAAGTCCGCGAATTTATTGTCCTAGTGAACCTCTTTTAATTCCCCTAAGAGAGCGTCTTCAGTACGACGGGATGTCAGTACACAGGGCCTTGAATTTTCAACCTTTTACCGCGCACGCTGATACTCAATTAACCATAACTTCTACAAAAGTTATCCAAATTAATTTTTTATGGAGGTCTTAGAAACGTTTTTTCATCAGCTTTGCGCTGAAAGCAATGGTTTTAGATAAAAAAAATTATTTGAACTTCATTTTTTAATTTTAAACATATTTTTGAGTTTTTCTCCAAGTGCGGACGTTAATTTTCTTTCCAAAATTATGTTTAAAAAAAAACTTGATTTTTTCCCTTCAAAATGAGCGATGGTCGAAAGTGGGGCGGAAGAAATTGGTGGAGATATATAATACTCCTTGCGCGCGGTTTCTGTGTCGCAGTGCAGCTAGGCGCCACGATTACGACGTACCGTCCATTGGGACTGTTGTTTGGCTGTAAAAGAGTGAGGTTTAAGCTTAAGCTTCAGCAAAATCTTGTGCGTCTGTTATTTCCGTGCGTAACGTACTTCTGTCAGTTCGTTGCCAAGTCTGGAATTCTACTCTGTTAATACACTGGTCTGCGAGAACTGATGTTATAAAGTCCTTAAGTGCGCTTGTACCAGGACACGCTGTGCATTCATTCAAGTAACATTCTGAAGTCGGAACGCTACACATAATCCTGTTCATACCATCAGGATAAGTCGTAATGGGGGAAAAGTTTTCGCAGGTTGGTTCTTTTAAATCTACAGCATCTAGCATTAAATTAACGTTTGCATGATGGACACAGACACAAACAGTATGCGTACCACTGGCTCCAGCGAGTATGCAATTTCGGGGTCTAAGCTGAGAGAATTTTGATAAGCAAATTTTAACTGCCTTAAAATTTGCATATAATTCAGAAAGATCGCACAGAATTAACTTTTTTTAACGTGCTCAGGGGAGCCATCATCTTTTTTTACGGAAACGAAATCTTCCATGCCAGGCATCATACGACTATTCTCATCATCAAGGTAAAATTTTTTGACCAAATTTCCAATCTCGGAATATAAAGTTTTACCTTTTTTTAAATTAGGAGAAGTTAAAATACCATTCTCAGCTACTAATTTCTTAACTTTCCTAGTTTGGCGTTCAGAAGTACCAAATTGAATTATCGTTGATCACTGAAGCTTCTTCAATTGTTGGATCAGTATGAGAATACAAAGAGGATAGCATTTTACTTGTCCAATAAATGATAAAAATTATTATCCGTGAAATAATTTACAACGATAATAATTATTTGGTTAAAAAATGCAGTTTGTAGTCAATTATTTGTAGTCGACTAGAAACCGTACATTCTAAATTTGAAGCATGGGCGCTCGCGAGGCAGAAGCCGCGCGCAAGCAGTGTTATATATCTCCACCAATTTCTTTCGCCCCACTTTCGACCATGGCTCATTTTAAAGGGAAAAAATCAAGCTTTTTTAAACATAATTTTGGAAAGAAAATTAACGTCCGCACTTGGAGAAAAACTCAGAAATATGTTTAAAATTAAAAAATGAAGTTCAAATAATTTTTTTTATCTAAAACCATTGCTTTCAGCGCAAAGCTGATGAAAAAACGTTTCTAAGACCTGCATAAAAAATTAATTTGGATAACTTTTGTAGAAGCTATGGTTAATTGAGTATCAGCGTGCGCAGTAAAAGGTTGACAATTGAAGCCCCTGTATACTGACAACCCGTCGTACTAGAGACGTTCTCTTAGGGGAATTAAAAGAGGTTCACTAGGACAATAATTTCGCGGACTTTCAAGGGAATCGGAGACAAAAAGTTTTTAGGCGGGTACACTTGACGAATTTTGCCCCATATATTCTATTGATTAAATTCGATTGAATTGATTGAAATATGTCAGATAATTTACAGGAATTAGTTCAAAATCAAATTTTTTATATTCGAAGAAAAATATTGATGTATTCGTACAAATAATAATGTTCTTTCATGTCATAATTCTGTAGATCTGAAAACTAAGTTAAGATTTTATTAATCCTTTGTAAAAATTGTTTCATAACGCCTATACTTTGCACCTGCAGGTAGGTGGATTTGAGATTTATAATCTAAAAATATGACGATCGAAGAGATGGTTCTTCATAATTACGATGCTGCTTTACAGAAACTGTTAAGTAGTCGTAAAAGAGCCTTTTCGCCCATCTTACTGTCAAAGCCTATAAAATAACTTCAGATCTGAAGCTGGTCATTCACATTCTCTAATAAATTATTATATATTAAGAGCAATACCTTTTTAAATTTTAATTTCTCTGAGACTTGTAAATTTCTTTAAAAAAGCAATTATTATTGTATCCCTATAGAGAATAATATTAACTTTGTAACCGTATTGTATAAACGAAAATTATATTGTATGAATATTAAACTTTCAAAATATCATCATTGATAATTTATTTCCTTTTTCTATATGTCTTCATTATTGTAATCAAGATTATGAAAGAATATTGAAAACAATTTGTCAATAAATATGTAATAAATTTCAACAAAAAAATTGTTAATTTCAATACATGGTTCTTTTATATATATTTAATATTAATATATATTCTATTATGTATTATTTTATATATATATTTTTTAAAAATATATATCCGATCTTAGGAAAAGACTAGTAAAGAGCGTAGCAGAAGGAAAAGAGGTAAAAAGATATTTTGTAAAATTCTGTTGACAAGCTAGGGTTGAATTGACGAGGACTACCTGACCCATCATGAATACAGCAGACTCACCAACATTGCAAATTTCAGACCGTATATGGTATTTGACAGCTGACGTTTCATAGATTATTTATTTTAAAAAAAAGTTCCAAGTTTTGTTGTTTATTTATTGTTTTGCATTGATTTGAAATGGAGATTCCAGACGATCATTTTCATCACATTTTACTTTATTACTTTCGAAAAGGTGAAAACGCAGTGCAAGCTCAGAAAAAGTTGTATGATGTTTATGGTGAAAAATCGTCAACAGAACGCCAGTGCCAGAATTGGTTTACTCGTTTTCGTTCCGGAGATTTTGACCTCAAAGATGCACTACGCTCTGTACGCCCAACTGAAGTTGACGACGACAAAATAAAATTACCAAACGAATTTCCATTTGCGATTCACTGCTGAAACGTAACGAAACCGATCCATTTTTAAAGCGAATCATGAAGGGCGATGAAAAATGGTTTGTTTACGATAACGTCGTGCGAAAAATATCATGGAGCAATTGAGATGAGCCTGCACAATCGACATCAAAAGCCGATATTCATCAAAAGAAGGTTATTCAGAGTGCTTGGTGGGATTTCAAAGGTATTGTTTATTTTGAGCTGCTCCCACGGAACCAAACTATGAATTCGAATGTCTACTGTCGCCAGCTAATGAAATTGGCCAAAGAAATCAAGGAAAAGCGGCCAGAACTGGCAACTTGTAAAGGCTTCATTTTCCATCAAGATGACGCCAGACCACATATCTTTGGTCACTCGCAAAAAATTATTGGAGTTAGGTTGGGAAGTGGTGCCTCATCCTCCGTGTAGTCCTGACCTTTGCACCATCGGATTATTATTTATTCCGTTCACTTCAAAACCATTTCAATAGAAAAACATTCGATTCAAATGAGGCTGTCAAAAATAAGTTGATTGAGTTTTTTGCCTCTAACAACCAAACTTTCTACGAAAGCGGAATTATGAAGCTGACTGAAAGATGGCAAAAGGTCATCGAACAAAATGGTCAATACATAATTGATTAATGTTTGTTATTTGTATTAATAAACTTGCTTTGAAAATCATGAGAAAAACGAAATGGCTTTGTTGCCAACCCAATAGATATAGTGAAAGCAATAGTATAAAGTATGTACAGATTAAACAAAATTGTAAAACATATAAAAGTTTAATAAAACTACCTAAACCACTATTCACACGATGAATTCTATACCTACTAAGTTGATTTATGTGGCGAATCAACCACATAGATTATAAGTTCACGGGACAGACTTATATGGTTACTGAAGAAAAAAGGAGGCTGATTTAACATTACGGGATGTAGTTACAGAAGTTTCCGAACTAAACCTAAAACCAACTTTTCCTATCACTAACCTATTTTCAAAACATAAAAGCCTTACATACTAGTGAATAGATTCTCAGTGGAAAACAAGGAGAACTATATTCTACCCAGTTAACGCCTACAAGTGGCTAAACTAAGTTGACTTGACCCTACTGGCTAAACTTGACGGAACGGCCTTACGTGACTAACATGGCTGTCGAGTCTTTACGGAACGGCCTTAGATGACTAACCTGACTGTCTAGTCTTTACGGAATGAACTTACGTGACTGGCATAACTAACTGAGCAGACTAATCTTTACGAAACGGACATACATAATTAACGTTAAATGGGTAATCTAATGGAATGGACTTACGTGACTAACATAACTGACTGCATGATGTAAGATACCAGACGAACTTAATCTAAACTCGATTCTATAAATGGACTAGCCCAACCTACGAACGAACTTAAACTAGACTTAATATTTTCTGCAATACTAATTTGAACTATTCAGGTGTGGATCTTATCCAGTTAAATGGACCGATCCATGTTAGAATTAACCAAAGATCAGAATAGTTGGAAGAAACTAAAGATTGGGAAATTGATCTTTTAATACCATAAAATAGTCTAGCTGGCGTCTTCCCTCGTTAGTGAGACTGCCGTTACATCATAAAAAAATTTCAGACATATTTAAGCTAAGATACTGATGCCTCTTTTGTTAAATCAAGTATAAATTAGCAAATTATCAACAGTAGGACAAGAGAGTTACGTTTAACGGTTGTCAATGGTGAGATTTGCTAAGTAGAACCCAAAACAACGTATTAATCAAAGTCTCATTTCTAGAAGAAGCGATTTCACCCCAAAATTAGAACTCGAAATCTCGTTTCATATCACAACGCGTTTTCTTTTGTTTTCAGAACATATAAATCAGTGAACTCTCATAATTAAAAATAACCAAAATTGAAAATTAAGCTTACAAAAACGTGAAATGTTTCAAAAGTTTGTGGCCTTTATTTTGTATCTCCAAATGCTTCAAATGCAAAGTTAATAAGAAGTACATCTTTCTTTGGTAACCATCCTTAGAAACCACCCCTAAAATAATTCTAAAAGTATTCCAGAATTTATTTGAACTGTTAAGAGTAGTTAAGGATTGAATTTGGGGCATTTACACACACAAAACGCTTGCACTTGCACACAAAAAAATGGTAATGAACGCTATTTATCGTAATGTCAGTTAATTTTTGGTTGAGTTCGAGAAGAGATTTCTACATTCCAGTGTTTTTCTATCAGTGGATATTTATATACTGTAAACGAACGACATTTATACTTTGGATTTATATTTTCGTTTAGAATTATTCCTGTAACTGCAAATTCTTCTCAGAACGAAATGCCTTGTACTTGTAAAAATGATCATTGTATTATATATGTCTCGTTGATCCCTTCCGAAACACTTTTCATAAATCGAAAAAAATCGCAATCTGAATGCTTCGAAGTATCAAAATGAATTACAAAGTCCCAGGCTCCAAGAATGGAATTTACTTCAGGTATGTACTAGAATTATGTAAAGTAGGAAGCGCGCAAAAAATTGACAACCATTCTTCTCGATGGCTGAAAACCTCGTAATCAAATCTCTTTGATAGAGCAATTAGGAGGAAAGTATGAACCTCATGAATGGCACTTATTTATACACTGCCGCTCAAAATTATTTGTTCACCTGTTGTTTTAGCCATTTCTAAAGTGTCTTAATTTTCATAATAAGTTGAATTTTTTCCAAAATGATAACACGAAATCTAATAAAAAGGCCTAGGGGAATAAGTATGTGAAAACGGCCTTCACACGTATCAAGCCTATATTTGCACCATATCTTGACATCTATGTGAATATGAAATCCTGCAAATTTCAACCTTAAAATTTTAGTTTTTTGGGAAATATAGAGGGAAGAAGTAAAATCAAAAAATGGATTCTTCTCGAAAACGGCTGAACTAATTTTGGCGAACGAAATATATGTTGTAGTCACCGAAAAGACTATTTTCAAAAACTTTTGGATTTTTTGGATACAAAATAGGGGTAAAAAATGGTTTCAAATATTGAATTTTTTTTTTTTTTTTGAGGTTACGTTTTAGAGGTACACTTCCAATTTTTTTCCAAAACAAACCTTGAAATGTCTGTTTCAACATAGATTTTGTCAGATTTTTCGTGATTGTGCGTCATGGCAAAAAAATTATGAAAATTATGCATGCCGCAGAGGACACACCTCACTCTCGCTCCAGCCAGGCACATCTAACTCCACTGTTTGGTCGACACTTTATCAGTCTAATTAAGCGGTCGGCTAGAATAATGGTAGACTCGTCTTTTGAGGAATCACTTATTTTTCATTCCTTTTGTACGACATTATGAAAAACAAATGCGTATTTTTAAAACTTTACCCTGAAGTGAGACTACGAATGCTTTGGTATGGCGTGACACACCAAACGAAATAGTTGATAAATATATATGAAAAAATGTTGCAAAGAATTTTAGTATTCAATGTACATTCTGTCAAAAAAGTACCTGGAATTGATCATTCAAAAAGCCCGCTTAAAGAGATTTTGCGATTTTCCAATGGATAAGAATATCGAACAAAGAATTTGTCTATAAATTTTGCATTGCAAATGGAATATCGTGTGCTGAATCGCTGAAAATGTTACAGAACGCTTACGGTGAATCGACTTTATCTAATACACGTTTATAATAGTAGTGTCTCACGGAGCAATTCTTACCATTTTAATCGATTGTTTGGGCATGAAACACGTTGCTGCTCGACTACTTCCGAAAGGCCATCTCACAAAGCAATCATTGTGAACGAATTTCTGGTCAAAAAC
The DNA here is from genome assembly GCA_030998225.1 of Diplolepis rosae. Lineage (NCBI taxonomy): Eukaryota > Metazoa > Arthropoda > Insecta > Hymenoptera > Diplolepididae > Diplolepis > Diplolepis rosae. The sequence continues at coordinate 2,083,856 of JAPYXD010000700.1, forward strand.
TCAACGAATATTATCGAACAACCACCGTATTCACCTGATATTGCTCCGGCCGACTTTTTTCTCTTTCCAAAACTCAAATTACCACTTCCAGGCACCCGTTTCCAGTCGATAGAAGACATAAAAGAGAGTTCGCGGCGAGAACTGAAGTCGATTCCGAAAAATGCGTTTAAAAAATGTTTTGATGATTGGATTTTTCGTTGGCATAAGTGTATTATTTCGGGAAGGACCTACTTTGAAGGCGATAAAATAAATTCGGGTGAATAATAAATAGTTTGTGTTTTATTGACCAATGCCCGGTACTTTTTTGACGGAATGTATATGAAGTATTTAAATAAAAATCGCCTGCAGTTGGCCTATAAAAATTATAGTTCCCAGAGTTCACCACGAGGAGCTTGCAGTACGATTTTTAAATCCTTATTGGGGTGCTTTTTGAGTATGTCGCCTTTCACAAAACGGGGTGCTTTTTGATGGCGATTCCCCTCGCCTCTCACAAAACCGAATACTTTTTATGTAATTATTTCTTTTAATTTTCATCACTGTCACTTTCAAATACTGGAATGTTATTATTTTTCTTGAATACATCAGTTAGTATTCCCGCTGGTTTAAAAAATCTAGATAAGTATCTAGAATGAGATAATTAATACACTATTGCAGCAATATGAGAGCAACAACCAACAGTCCGTTTTCCATTGGCACATTCGCATGTGTGATGTGTCAAACCAGCTTATATCTCAAGAAGCATCTGCATGCTGTGCAAGAAATATAGCGAGGTAGAACTTTCAAGTTGAGTACATTTGACTGATCTTGAACAAACTAAATCATTAGTTTCCCATCTCTATACATCATTTCTGCCAAATATAATAACCTTTTTCTGCTCAGAGTAAGATTTCCTCTGATATTAGTTGTTAGTGCAAATTGCAAAGTGCCATTGCAAATCAGAAACAAATTTTCATTCAGATCAAATAAGTTTTTGCCATTTCGCTTGTGTGTTTCTGAATTAGATCATATCTAATGACGGAATTTATATCGGAACGAAGTGGTAAAACGCCATTTTCGAAAGATTTTGTGATACTGTTAGTATAATCTGAAACAACATGTTCATCCCTTAATTGTAAGATCGAACCTATTATCTTACTAGAGTTTCTTGTCCTTAACTTAAAGAGGAAGACAACGAACGCTTGAATTATCGAACGGGATTGACTGTTTTGTAGTGAAATCGCCATATTTTTAATAATATTAAGCTTTTTCCAATCTAATCCCGTTCTAATTTTTAGGAATTTACTTCTACTTCTAAAAATAAAAGTTTTTCGACCTTCTGGATTTTAATTCTGACTTCGTGGCTAAAAAAACGTAGGAAGCTATACCCCAAAGAAATTTTACACCTATCTCTATAAAAGTAAAAAGCATTCAATTTCCCCAGGACATCAGTAGTAGGGTCAATTTCTGACTTCATGAGCGAATGCTCCCGATGAGGTCATTATTTGTGCTTCCCTCCCCTTTATTCTGACGTCCTATATCGATAGTCTGGTTTGTCGTAGGCTCAAATGGTAAGGTAGGCGCGCGTAGTGGCAACAAAGTGCCCTCAGGGCTCCGATGTTGTTCGACGTCAGGGTGTGATAAGATGGGCAGCTTTCTCCGGGTCTCACAATCTGTGAGCGCACGGATACTTGTGGCCCGAGCTAACGAAAAACCACAACTTCTGTTTGTAGTCTTCAAAACTATTTACTCCCTCGTATTCTGGTTATTTTTTAATTTTTTAATTTATTTCAATTTCAAAAGAAAATAAACCCATAAGATCCCTGATTCTGAAAAGGGGGACTTGGGAAAATTTGCAGTCGAGTTCTCAAGGTGTGGATGATATGATGCTACAATGCATAGCATCCACTACCGAGCCTCCATCTAATTTTCTGAAGGCGTTAAGCCGTGCTCTCACCTTAAGAGGCTTCGTGCCTGGAATAAATTTTGAGGATCTGGGACCAAGCACATCACCTCGGATTTCAACCTCTTTGGGAGATTCCCACCTTGATTAGTATGCGCGCGCCTCAATTATCGACCGCGATCAAGTCCAGTCCGATCAATAAATTACAAAATTTGTAAACGTTAATTTCTACCCTTTCCAGACCGCTCTGGGCATACAAGTTGGTATTAAAAGGAAGCCAACGTTTTCGCGGTCATGATGATGTGTCTTTTATCCCAAAAGGTCGCATATTGCATCCGGTGGAGGTGATTAGAAATTTGTACGCGTAGAAAAGAGAGGGCGTACCGTGCATTAACGAGGAGAGCGTCTTTCCCCTATACGCGTTTCTCCTGGATGGCTTGTGTTCGACCCGCACGCACTTCTGGTTTGAAATTCAATGAATAATTAAGGAACTAAGAGTCAACGAAACCTCGCGATTTTTGCGTACGAGTTCAGGCTAAATGTTACGCGGTTATTTTTGAGGATTCCGTTCCCTTTCTCTCCTAAAAAAGCCAAGACTCGAGGCTGAGCCGCCTCAGTACCCTCAGGAGTCCAAGATCTTCTTCATAAATTCTATTTTTTCTTGAGTGACTTTTACAACACTGATTTCCATCTGTTGTATAGATTTTTTTCTTAATATGTGTTGTAATTCGAGCATTTGGTGGGACCAACTCGGTGTGGTGTATTATGAGTTATTGAAACTGAGTGGAAACATCACAGGGAATTGGTATCGAACACAATTGATGCGTTTGAGCTAAGTATTGAAGGGAAAGCGGCCACAGTACGCTGAAATGGGAGGTCTTACTCCACTCGCCGTACTGTCCAGATGTTGATCCTTCTGACTAACATTTGTGGCTCATCAGCATTTCTGCTCTTATGAAGAATTCAAAATATGGATCGATTGGTGGATTGTCTCAAAAGACGCATCCTTTCTTCGAGATGGTATCCGAAAACTACCAGAAAGATGGAAGAGAGCTCTGATATCGAAAATTCTATCGAGGAAACAGATCTGTCGTTGATAATTTTGCTAAGAAAGTAGGTTCAGTGCTAATTACTTTTCTTGTATCCGTACTGTTTTTCTGTTTCCCTGAATTCGCTGTAAAAGAGAATTTTCCTTGAACTGCTTGTCTTACTTTAATGCCCCTTAAAAACTTAGCCGTGATTCCAAAATCTGCATAACTGTATGCAACGTCTGAGCAATATTTTGAACGCCATCTTTCCTAATTGATTGCAATCAATGGTGACCGCACCACAAATCTCAGAAAGTTCAGACAAAAGTTTGACAAAAGTTTGACAAAAGTTGGCGTCATCAATAAGTTTTGGTTAAAATTGACAGATGTAAAACGTCACTGTCATAAGATTGGACATCTGTCAACGACATAACCTTGAAATATTAGTGAATTTTTATCAGTATAATATATTCTTTTGTGTGCGAAAATTTCGAGTTTTGAGACGAATAAGCGTCATTTTCGGGAACTGACGATTAAAACTTCTTCAATTTTTAGACATCTGGAGCTGAGGCGCATCGATTGCTTGTACAAACATATGGTGAGGCTGCCTTAAGAAAGAGAAATTGTCGTAAGTGGTTCCAAAAGTTTAAGAACTGTGAATTTGACTTAAAAAAGAAAGAACGTAGCGGAAGGCCGAAAGTGTACGAAGACGCGGAACTGGAAGCAGTATTGGATCTAGATTCATGCCGGACACAAGAAGAACAATACAATGAGCAATACTTCGAATAAAACATAAGGTTCCGTTCTTTCACAATAAATGTCCAATTTTTGATTAAAAAACGGCGGAAACTTATTTGTACACCTAATATTTCGTCACTTTTTCCGAAATTATCATTTAACATTTTTAATTAGTCTTGTTAGAGGCCGTTATTATGGGGTTTTATAAATTGCAAAATTTTCATAAGGGCGTAACTTCTTATGGTAGTTAATTGAAGTTCCGCGCTTTTTGAAGGCTCGAAGGATTAGACTCGAAATCTATAGGAAAGCGCTGTCATCTGATGATGGGGCGCATTAACTAAGGGCTCCGCGACCATCATAGAAGAGAGTCTTTTTTACTCCATTTACATGATTTGTGTCAAATTTGAGCCAAAGCTGTCAAACATGAATGTAGTCATATTTGTCCGAGTAAAACTACGTATAATGCGATACGCTTTCGATTAAAATAATGTAACATAGCGAATTAAAAACTTCAACATAGCTACCGTTGTGTATTATTTATCACACACGAGATATTTATCAAAAATCGTGAAACCCTGTTTATGAACGGAATGGGTTCTTGAATTTTTTTCAGAACCCCTTTACTACCCTCTATAACATATATTTTAGCAAGATAGTCAAGATCAATTGAGCCGTTTTCGAGAAAATTGTATTTTTTTATTTTTCAAAATTCGTTCATAACTTTTGTAAAACAACTTTTTTCGTGCTGATACTTGGGGTAAATTCATCTTGTAGTGGGGGCCACTTACCCTCGCAATATGGATCAAATCCGAGCGGAGGCACCCAGACCATGCTTATCCTGCTACGGCCTTTATTATACATGTGGCTCAGTTTTTACGTGGTATCATAGCCTCTGGACAAGAACTAACTATAGTTAGTTTCTCTACATCTACTGAGTTAGGTATTGGTATTAATAGGTTAAAGGATATTGTGCATTTATTTTCTCTATATTTCTAGCGAGAAGAGGACTCATAAGAAAGAAGAACGTTTTTTGAAGCCTGCTGAAATATGTGATTTACTAAAAGGAGTGGTCGTCCTAAGTTGTTGGGTATCTACGTGGAAAGTAGATACTTCAATGATGTATCATCTAGTGAAGAGTCAATCTGTGATTAAGTTGTACATATTTTACAATATGCTGGAAGTTGGCGATCGCCTTTTCAATTCTTTTGGCCAGGACACTATAGATGCTTTGCTGTGGACTGCAACTGAGTCTCGGTCTCGCTCCAGTTCTACGCATTCCCATCACCTTGGAACTTTACCCCACTTACTATTTGCACTTGCCTATGTCTGTATCCTTTTTCATATTTCAATCATGATGCCGTGCCATATAAACTAATCAGTACTTAAATGTACTTAAAGTTTTACAATTTTGAAATTTCACTTTAAGCTTAATCAAATTAAAATAAATATGCACCTTATGAAGTTATTGATTTTTTCTCGTGGTTTAAATATATTATACTGTCTTTCATGGAAATTAAGGTACTTTATTCTGTGCAAATGAAACAGATATTTTCTTTAAACGTTTTGAACTCTATCTACTCTCACTAAAATAAAGTTATTCATCTCAAAAATGTAAACAATTTCCAGTTGCATATACACTTACACAAACTGGCTTGATTACTGATGCACATCGAGCAAAAGTACAATGTATCGTAGGTACCATTAGAGTTGGCACTTTCAAAATTTTAAGCACCGTTCTTGACTATGTAAAGAAGAATCCGTGCCTAGCGTTTTCGAAAATACTGATTTTGCGATTTTTGCTGGTCTTATGAACTTATGTCCTGAATTCGTTCATGTTTTCTCGGGGTTAACAAATCATTCTGGGTCTATACAAGAAAACAATGTTTTTTTGGAATGCTCACCATATAATGCCCACCATGCTCATCTTATACATCCACTTGGTCCAAATATGTTTGGAGGCCTTTAGGCCGGTTTGTTTGAAGAATTTGACGAAATCCTTAAAATTTACAACAACGGTTACTACAGTATTGCCTAAACATATTTTATCTCCAAACCATTTTTTGAGATATGTGAACAAGTAAAAGTCGCATGACGCTAAATCTGCCGTGTATGCTGGATGGAACAGCAATGCGGATTTCAATTCGTTAATTTCGGCGATTACAGTGAGTGAGGTTAAAACAAGCACTTCGATTTGTGAGATGTGAGGGGACACACGAATTCAGTAAATTAGTCTTAACAGTCAATTGCAATTTTCTCATAAAAATAACATAGCTGGCACATCGGGGTGTTTAAGACTCCAACCATTTGAATGCTTGCAGTTTAACTAAAAAATTTTTATATAGGAGCACACGATTATTTCAATAAATTTGTCGCATATTTATGGGCAAGGGTCAATAAGATCGAATTTGTGCCGATTTTAGTTATCTTCTTTCTAATAAACTCGTCAAACTGTATGAATATATTCAACCACGATCACACCCAAGATGTAACATCTTTGTAATTTTTAAACTCCAAATATCTCGAAAACTATCACTTGTAGATAGATTATGATAAAGACAAAAAACTCCCAAAAATGAAACACGCCCTATTGTTAAAGGCAAAGAGACTGACAAAAACCAAGAACATCAAATTGTGAACCTTAATTAGAAAAAAAAAACTAAAATTCATATCTAAATTTGAGAAATTTTTTAAATGAAAAAATGTCCCCTATAATAATAATATAGGAAAGACGTGGAATAGCCATTTCGATTTTACCTGTCTGAGATTGAAGTCGCATAAGTACTCATGTAAAGTGGGCACCCCGATTCAAATCTAGACTAAGAAATACTTTTTTCGCTCCTGAATAATTGTATGAAATAACCGTAAAATTCGATACTTAATTCATTATTAATCCCAGGTGTTAAACGAGTTACATAATATTTGTTAACAATTAGAAAGCTACATTCTTTTGTAAGCTATAAACTATAAGCTTGGAAATTTAACTCCTGTAATTTAGAAAGGAATGTTAACAAAAGCTTACAAATTGAAGATTGAACTATTACCAAGTAGACAAACAAATTCTAAAAATAATAAGGCAATCGAAAGACGTAGCTTGAAAAGTTAGAACGTTAAAGATATAATGCCTCACGTATCTTTTTCCTAACTCATGCACAGAATGTTCCACTTTTTGTGCATGTAGACCGTGCCAAAAATGAGCAATTTGTGATCGTTGTAGAAAAGTGATTTTCACTATTCTTGTGCATGTAAACTTTGAGACAAACATTACATTCCTTGCAATTTTCCTCGCACTTCCGTGGTAAAATTCAAAATGTGGGTTATTTTTATTATCATCGTTTTCGAATCTATTTTGGCGTCTATAACCCGAAATCAATTCGCGAAACAGGTTGGTTGTTGAACCTCTTTCTGCACGCTCTACATACATGGTAAGTGGCATATTTCTTACATTTGTTATTATAAATATATCGAACATTAGTTTGAATACAGAATATTAAAAAGAGATAATTTTATTACCTAATTATATTGTTTTAATGAATTTTGGATTCAAGATATTGATATTAATCAATTTTAAAATTCGTTAGAAAATGTATGTTTCTAACAAGTTTTTATTCAATTTCTATTTTTAGAAATATATATAGATACAATTTCAAATGCGAAAACCTTAACAGAAAATGACAGTTTTGCATACAATATTGGTATTATTCCAAGCAACTACCTTAAATGTTGCAATCAACAGTAGTAACAAAGCATTACTCACAATCATGATGTCGAACAACGTGAGTACTTTCGCAAAAATACTTACTTTCTCATAAAATATTTTCGTAACACATGATTTTTATTACAGTTTGTGGAACTAAAAGGATCAGTATTTAAGAAGTTTGATAAAAATAACTTGTTTCAATTGTCTTGCAATGACGTAAGAGAACGTTTTCATTTGACTATGCTACTTCTTGCCGTTACTCTACAAACGATGAAAGAATATGCATGGCGTGCTGATCGTCTTGCCGTCCTTTTGCCGGATTGCATTATGTTGCTTGTGGCAGAAGTTTTAGTTGATTGGGTATGTATTACAATTGATTGTACGTGCATAAAATCCAGATACATAATTGCGATTAATTTTTATGCTCAAACTATAAAACAGAATTGCCTGAAATTTATCAAAAAACTTCTTTGAGTCCTGCTACAAATTTTGATGACAGTTTATTTGATTTTTTCTTAAATTCACTCGACTCCCGAAATGTTAGAAAATTCCATTACATCATTTCCACTATAGCTTAATAACAAATTTGTATACAATTTCTAAAACGATTAATCGAAAACTAACAGAGTTAACTTTTTTTTAATAATACTAAAAATGTGCCCGTTCAAATTTTCTATCGGCATATGTCATTGAAACTATTAAAATTTCAGATGGAAAAAAACCTCCCAGGGGCCAAGTAAGACGACGGCGTTTCTGGCCTATCCCCTTTTGATCGCCGGTGTTTCAAAAATTCTAAATAAATTCAATATTTCATGCAACAGTCGTATGGTTTCCTCGGTTTCCTGCGTGTGTTTTGTAGACCCAAAGCAGGTATTTGTCGATTAGGGTTATTTCACCGTCCTAGGCCGAGAAAGTAATCTTAATCAGCCCATCTGCCAGCCTTTTAGGCAGTATTGTTTTTATACTCATTTAATATAGTAAAAAACAATTGTTACAAAAAATGCAATTAATGCTAATATAAAGATATTAATAAATAGTTGTAAAGGTAAAATAAATCATGTAAGTTGCATACTCAAAACCTATTGCTATAAAATACATGATACATGATACACCTAAGAAGATGGCGAGGATGACCTGAATTCTTGAAACAAACAAAAATAAAATTTGGCACCTTGGTCGTCGAGCAGTTGTGCGGAAATTATGAAATCAAGCGCGTTAAGAAGCAACCTTATCACCCGAAGACAAACTCGGACGATCGAATCAACCGAGTCCTAAAAACCGTGATAAAATCCTACATCAAAGACACGCAGCGAAAACGAACGTCCATCTTAACGAATTGGTTTCGCATTAAACGCGGCGTATTATTCGTCCCTAAGAACCTCGCCTTCGTTTCTAAATTGGCCTAGATCCATTGCCATTGAATACTCTACATGAGCGAAACGAGCCAGCCTCATCCGATCCTCCTTGGCCTGGAAATGTTGACATCTGGTCCGAGAGAGCCAGAAAACTCGAGGCCTTGACAAGCCTAATGAGAAAGCACTTGGATGCTACCCACGATTAACGGGCGCATGCGTATAAGCTTCACGTACGGCCGCGCATCTACTAATTCGGCGATCGAGCACTTTAGTGAGATTACTATGCCATCTCGTCTGCCATCTCGTATATCCACCTGTTGCTTAGATAGTCGTCCATCATCCGCAACAGGTAGTCTGAAACCTCTTTACGCATCATTGCCTTGATGCAGTCCTTCCATCTTGCGGTATTAAATGCATGCCTGCCACTGCTCGGATGGCATCCACTGTGGACCTGTCTTTTCTAAAGCTGAACTGGTTCTCCGACAGATTGTTTTCGCCTTTCGTATGACTTTGAGGTCTTTGCACAATCAATTCCTATAGTTACTTCCCCATTATCTCCAATAGACATATTGGTCTATAGGATGAAGCTTCATCTAGAGGCTTCTCTCCCCGTTATGTCCAATAGACATAATGGTCTATAGGATGAAGCTTCATCTAGAGGCTTCTCTCCCCATTATGTCCAATAGACATATTGGTCTATAGGATGAAGCTCCATCTAGAGGGTTTTCGCCCTTTTTGAGAAGAACCAACCTCTACTTCTTCCAGTCGTCGAAAAACCTTCCTACTTAAAGACAGGAGTCAACGGCTTTCAGAAGGATTTCCGGGTATACCATGATCACCGCTTTGAGGATCTCAATTAGCAGCCCGGCAATCCCTGGTGTCATATTGGCTGTTAGCCTTTTATCCGCTTTCTTTAGTTTCTCGAGTGTGAAAAGCTTCTCACGTCAAACTGCACAGGAACTTCGGTCCTCTCGTGGGAATGATTCTACCCTTAGAAACAGGCTTTCCACAATGTGCCTGCCCCGAACAGGATTTTTCAGGCTGGGGGGTACATGGAGTTCTTGATACGCCTGTGCCCCTGACGAGACATCGAGTGGTCACATGCTGCGACCACTTCCTGCCTCATCGCTCGCACTGTGTCTTCCAACGACACAGCAGACTTCACCCAACCAAGCCCATTAATGAGCCTGGTTTCCTCGAGGCATTCCCGGAGCTTGTCTTTGCTGAGTCGTCTTGTGTTCCAATAGGGGATCCTTCCTTCGTTGCCCCTTCCTGTGTTCGTTTCGTCCAGTGCATGTATTTGCGAGCAAAATTTAGCCATTCTTCTGTGGTGTTCCAGTATGGTGGCTTTGAAGTGGCTAAGAACACTTATTTCTTATATATATCGGAGAATTCTTGATTTCTATGAAGATCTTATAGGTGGAAATCATATTCCTTATACTCTCAAATAATACTTGATTAAATAAGTGATATTTAAAAAGTGCGAATAAGGAGTTAACCCAAATCTAAACCAAATGATAATCAGTTGGTGAAAAATCCGGTGAATAAGGAGGATGATCAATAGTTTCCAAATCCAATTCCAGTATTTTTACTGCGTCTGATTTGCATTATGTAGGCGAGCAATATCATGTGGAAGAATGGGCCTGTCTCTGTTCTCTAATCTCGGATGTTTTTCTGCCAGATTCTTCATCATGTTGTGCAGTTGGTTAGAGTAGGTCTCTATTCTGAACGATTGACCAGGTTTTATAAAACTATAATGAATTAAACTGAGCTACTTTTGATTAATGTTTAGTTTTTGGCTGTGTTTTGATGCTTTATCCTTATACAACCAGCTTGCTGTACACTTGCAATTATCATAGAGGATCCATTTTTCATTACAAGTAACAATATGATGCAGAAAAGGCGATTATAAAGAAACACAAGCATCAAAACGTTTTTTAATTTTATTTGCGTTTAATTCGTGCGGAACCCACCTATCATGCATCCCATTTTCTGAGCTTTTAGGGTCATTTACAGTGGACGTACTCGGGCGCTACTGACCTTCCCCCACCTTAAGGTCGTCCTTAGGTTCGTCAAAATTCATTGGTCTATTCTTGACATCGTCTTACATTCGTGACTTTATTCTTATTTTCTCGAATTTTGAAATTTTGACTCACGAGTTTCGATGCGTAAGGTCCATGCTCATTTACCTTCAAAGTGATTCGATTTCTGTGACAACCGAAACTTGAGACCGTCTATGCGTTGCTGGCGTAGTTTCTGTTCTGTACGTAAATTTGGTAAGGGAGCATTTCTTGGGAGTTGAAGTGGCTTTATATTCTTGTGGAGCCGGCCATACCATTTTCCAACTCCTACCTCCTCTTGCAAGCTTATTGAATGCTCGAAAATCGATCTTTCGAATCACATTCTTAAATTTAGGCATAAGACTACCATAGGACCACTCCATATGTTCCAACATAGGCACTTCTGTATTTAGCTCCACAATTAACTCTTGTACGTTGGTCAGGTAATAGTTGAGTATCTCCTTAGAACCCTGTGATTTGCTTGAAATTTGTTTCCGGAAGCGTGCTCCGAAGTCATTTTTACCAAATCGTTATCACAAGTCAACTTTATATTCTGACCAATTCTGATATTTGTTTTTATACATCCAGAACCACGATAAAGCTCTTTCAATCAAGTTAGAAGATCTTCGGTACTTACTGACTTCCAACATTCCACTAAACGATATGTATCTTCCAAATAAAGTAAAATCTACTAAGGTCGGTCATTTCATGTTGCCCCAATTTCTGAATCTTAACAAACATTCCGAGTTTAATATCTCCCAAAATCATTCTAGCAAAGGAAACAATTGCAAATGGCAGACAGCGTAGATGTGATAATCTGCGAAAATCAAAGTGGTGAGTCCATAGATGCTCACGGACAAATAATTAGCCACCGGAAATGATCATATTTATGTATATAGCGGAATCTTAAAATGGAAGAAACATACATTTCAAGGAATAAAACCAGAGATTTAACATAGCAGATATAAAATCCATGAAACCAGTAAATAGCATAGAAAACAATAAATGTCTTAAAAATCCGTAAATAGCACAAGAAATCTATGAATTGCAAAATAATTGTAGAACATATCAATAAATATACTAGGCATATTCTTCTTGATTTATTTTGATATAATTCTGTTGCTGCTCAATTTCCAGTCTCAAAAAATATTCAGCCTTCTTTGATACGATTTTAAATTCTGATATCAACTCTTCTAAGAAATTGTTCAATTCCTTCAAATTTGTGGCTGCAAGTAATCCATCGTCGACATAGAGTAAAAGTAGAAGCTTTTCACCAATTTCTTCTCGTATATATAAACATGGATCTGCATCGCTGGTCTTGAACCCAAGTTTTTCGAGAAAACTTGCAAACCGCTTGTTCCAGCATGTTGGCCCCTGTTTAAGTCCATATGAGCTACTTTTTGAGCTTACAGACTTGTTCTGTGTCATTATTATATTCTTCAGGCTGTTTCATGAAAATCGTCTCCAAGTTCACCGTATAGGAACGCTGATAAGACATGGAATTGAGCCAGATGCATTCCTTTGCTGGCTGCAGTGCTGAGAACTGAACGAATCGTCCCCATTTTCTCAACTAGTTCCTTTCACAACTAATCGAGCTTTGAATTTGTCAACACTGCTATCGGAATTTGTTTTAACTCGAAATACCCACTTGCAAGGAAGAGCTTTTGCTCCCCTTGGTAAGTAGTCAACAACCAAGTTTTATTTTCTTTCTATGAGTTTATTTCACTCTCTTTGACTTTCTTCCATTTTTCCTTTTGTTTACTGTTCATAGCTTTTTCATACGATTCAGGACTCTCTTGGACAAGCAAAAACTCTTCTGTAGAAATGGTAGTGTCACCCTCCATATTAATATAATAAAAGATGCTGGTTTACGATCAATGAGGGTCAAATATAAAGAAGAAAACTCTTTATAGTGTCAAAATTGTTGCGACGTTTCGTTGGCTATGGGTTTGCCAACCTGATCAGGCTTTATTAAATTAAAAAAACACCAAATATTAAAATTGTCACACACAAGAAAAATAAACATTAAATTAACTTAACATCCAGAACATACACAAAATTGTTAAAATTTTACCTTTATAAAAGAAGTTTAACTCATGATGAGTAATGTCGAGAAAATAAAATTATAATAAAAGTCATGATTTACTTAATAAAATGACGTGATGTCATGGAGTCGACGACACTTTGTCTACTAAATTATTACATTCAAACAGTTAACTTAAAATATTGACAACAGCTATTGTAAACACAGAATTTGAAATGTAAACAGACATCAGCTGGAAAGCTATCATCAATTTAATCTATTAAGTAATGAAAAATAAATTCTATTCAAAGTAAATATGTCTTCTTTTTTATTTATACTAAATTTATTAAATTTTATATGGATGATCTCTGATGTTAATCTTTTTCGATAGTCAGAGACATAATCAACAATCTTGGTATTTTCCCAATCAAATTCATGGTTGAATTCCAATTGATGTTCACAGACTACGGATTCACTGTTTTTTTTATTTTTGTGTTCATTAATACGAACTCTTAATGCTCTCTTAGATTCACCAATATAAGTCGCAGTGCAATTTTTACAATTAAATTTGTATACAATATTAGTTTGTTCCCATTTGTTTGTGGAGTCTTTACCTAATTTTATTATTGATTTCAAAGTTTTGTTGACTACTGGAATAGTTGAAATATTGTATTTTTCAAAAATATTAGACAATTTAGTGAAGTTTGTTACGTTATATGTCAAACATACCTTTGGTTGATGTCTGTATAAGTTTGAACGGCTTTTTTTATTTGGAGAATTTGGAGAGCTGTATTTAATTTTATTCATACGGATTTTTATATTTTTATCGATGAAGCTATTTGGATAATCGTTGTTTAATAATATTTGTTTAACAATCTTCAAATTGGCGTTATGAAACGTTTTGTGAGATAAAGATATCGCTCGATCAACTAAGTTATAAACAATATTTTTTTTCTGACAAATTGGATGATTGGAAAAGTAATTAATTGTTCTATTTGATGAGGTAGGTTTTTGAAACCAATTAGAAATAATTTTATTATCTTTTATAATTAATGACACGTCCAGAAAGTTAATTTGATTATTTTGTTGAACTGCAAAGGTGAATTGTAAGTTCTTATCTTGTGAATTAAAAATGTTTCAAACCAAGTCAATAAATTTCTTTTGTACACACAGAATAGTGTCATCTACAAATCTGTAAAAAAATAAAGGAGAGCAATTATGTTTGTCTTTTAAAATTCGTAGGCAATCATTTTCCAAATCATCCATGACAATGTCTATAATATAATAATATCTATTTGCAAATTTTTGGCACTCCAATGGGGTCACCAATTTCACCTCTATTCGCAGACATTGTCATGGATGATTTGGAAAATGATTGCCTACGAATATTAAAAGACAAACATAATTGCTCTCCTTTATTTTATTACAGATTTGTAGATGACACTATTCTGTGTGTACAAAAGAAATTTATTGACTTTGTTTTAAACATCTTTAATTCACAAGATAAGAACTTACAATTCACCTTTGAGGTTTAACAAAAAAATCAAATTAACTTTCTGGACTTGTCACTAATTATAAAAGAAAATAAAATTATTTCTAATTGGTTTCAAAAACCTACCTCATCAAATAGAACAATTAATTACTTTTCCAATCATCCAATTTGTCAGAAAAAAAATATTGTTTATAACTTAGTTGATCGAGCGATATCTTTATCTCACAAAACGTTTCATAACGCCAATTTGAAGATTGTTAAACAAATATTATTAAACAACGATTATCCAAATAGCTTCATCGATAAAAATATAAAAATCCGTATGAATAAAATTAAATACAGCTCTCCAAATTCTCCAAATAAAAAAAACCGTTCAAACTTATACAGACATCAACCAAAGGTATGTTTGCCATACAACGTAACAAACTTCACTAAATTGTCTAATATTTTTGAAAAATACAATATTTCAACTATTCCAGTCGTCAACAAAACTTTGAAATCAATAATAAAATTAGGTAAAGACTCCACAAACAAATGGGAACAAACTAATATTGTATACAAATTTAATTGTAAAAATTGCACTGCGACTTATATTGGTGAATCTAAGAGAGCATTAAGAGTTCGTATTAATGAACACAAAAATAAAAAAAACAGTGAATCCGTAGTCTGTGAACATCAATTGGAATTCAACCATGAATTTGATTGGGAAAATACCAAGATTGTTGATTTTGTCTCTGACTATCGAAAAAGATTAACATCAGAGATCATCCATATAAAATTTAATAAATTTAGTATAAATAAAAAAGAAGACATATTTACTTTGAATAGAATTTATTTTTCATTACTTAATAGATTAAATTGATGATAGCTTTCCAGCTGATGTCTGTTTACATTTCAAATTCTGTGTTTACAATAGCTGTTGTCAATATTTTAAGTTAACTGTTTGAATGTAATAATTTAGTAGACAAAGTGTCGTCGACTCCATGACATCACGTCATTTTATTAAGTAAATCATGACTTTTATTATAATTTTATTTTCTCGACATTACTCATCATGAGTTAAACTTCTTTTATAAAGGTAAAATTTTAACAATTTTGTGTATGTTCTGGATGTTAAGTTAATTTAATGTTTATTTTTCTTGTGTGTGACAATTTTAATATTTGGTGTTTTTTTAATTTAATAAAGCCTGATGAGGTTGGCAATCCCATAGCCAACGAAACGTCGCAACAATTTTGACACTATAAAGAGTTTTCTTCTTTATATTTGACCCTCATTAATCGTAAACCAGCATCTTTTATTATACAAAAACTCTTCTATTCCACCATATAGTTCCCAAAATTTCCTGGTTTTTTAAGGTTGAAAGAACTCTAAGTCTCTTTGATGATGCGCAGATTTCCTTCTTTTCTTTGAAGCTTGTATCTGTACCGGTTTCATATTCCTCATCAGATTCTTCTAATGTCGTGTCTTCTTTTTCAACCATCAACAAACGTCTGTTGAAATCAGCTTTCCCGGCTTGGTAGCTTTTTCTCTTGTCCCAAAAGATAGACAATGTGTTTTTTCGTGAATCCCATCTCTCGTGATACAATTGTAGCGGTGAAGAATTTGAATCAGCGACGTTTATTTCCTCTTTTCTGCTTGGAATGATTAGTTTGATTGCTGCTTTGAAGAGCGTCCCTCCAACCTCTCGGGTTCAATCTGCACTGAGTTGTAGTTGACTCGAACCTACTATTACTGTTCTGATTCTGTGCTGCCAGAACTGAAAATAAATTTTTTGATACTTTCGAAACGTACCAGACATCTTTTTATAAAATTTCCTGGTTTTTTCCTTGACGCTTCGATTTTATCTTCATTTTTCCTTGTCCAATCGTATTCAGTTTTTCCTTTCCTGCTGCTTTTATCCAACAACGCCTGTTTAATTTCTAAAACTCCTGAAAAAACTCTGGTGATTCGGTGACGTGTATCGTGACTCCGTTGTTGATCCACCAATCACTCGTTTTCGCAATTTCAAACCCAGTGACCTTTCTTCTTGCAATAATTACAAGTGTCACTTTTGGGATTTATGTTTGGTCCTTGCTCCTATTTTTTTCTGTTCTCTGCGTTCTCACCGCGAATACTTCTGTATCTGCATTATCTTCCTCGTTAGTTTTTCTAAGATTTCTTTAAAACATACAGAGTTGCATCATCAACTCATCAAATGTTTTCTCTGTATCCTTTGTCAACAGCATCCAACTTCGACGAAAAGTCTCAAAATTTTCCGGTAAAATATGTAACATTTTACATACCAATATCAAATCTGGTAATTCGTTTTCACCTCTTGCCTTAAATCATGTATTCATTTCTTCCCACAAGCTTTTGAGTTTTGCTATGTGCATGGAACGTAATTACCTGAAGTCCAGCTGAAGGCAAAGAAATCGCTACATATTTTGAAAAGTTGATCTTTAGAAGTCGCTTCAAATTGTTGCTTTAAAGCTTCCCAGGCATCCTACGCCGCCTCCTTGTCCATTATCTTTTGGTAAACTGCGTCAGTAACAGCACTCGTGATCATCGATTTGGAGTAACTATTCGCCTTTCGGTATAACTCGCTTTTTTCCTTGTGACTTCTGACTTCAACAGCCGTTGCATTAGCGTCAAGCGGGTTTGGTTTCACAAGCTTTTTATCTAGCACATCGAGGACCCTTCATGATAATCGATCAGATCCCTTATTTTCCTTTTCCATATTGGCCTGTCGGTCTCGCTCGAGAGAGGCCTAATATACTTTGCAAGATTCATCTTCCTTAGATTCTCAAGCGATTTCCTCTATTTTATTACGGGTGTTGTTGGCATACCTGGGCCCATAACCTATTAACATTATTTCTATCTTCGTTGAAATTGTTTTGTTTTTAATGAAACTCTGAGTCTTGTTTTTATTTAACTATTTAATACGAGAAAGTTGAATTATAAGCTCATCACAAACAGAACTCAAAACTGACTCACAGACAGAAAGTGAAGTATGTCCTTTTTTTATTTTTCTTTGTTTTTTTTTAGTAACTTTAAATTATTAACAACTTTAACGGGGGTGGGCTTCCAGTTTTTTTATCTCCTCCCCTTTTTCTATTAAAATCAGGAGCTGAAGGATGCCTCTTGACCTGAGAGGGAGCCTTAGACTTTTTATTTCCCGTCATTTTGTGTTCCGAATCCATAAATCTTTTTACCAGTGCACCGTGCGTAAAGAAGTGGGTTGGAATAGTTAAGAGCAAGTATACCCTCGGACCGTAATCCTACTCGAGTTCCCTGAGGCCCAATCTCCGATTAGTCGCTCTTGGAATACACGGATGGACCGGACTCACTCTGAGCAACACAGACTCCGGCACCTGTGTTCAATACGCACTTCATGATCAAGGTCCCAAAGGGGCTAGCTCCTAATCTCGCATGGCGCACCATCTCGGCAGTACTAGGCTCACGTCAGCCTGACATCCTCATGAGTCGGGGAAGACACCTCTCGGCGGCACGGCACCTCCAGTAGGATGGCATACGGGAATATTTATTTGGACTGATTTTAGTCGCAAGCTGCGATTAATTGGACTAAGATATATTTTTGCACGAACTATTTCCAATTAAAACTCTCAATTAAAAATCTCAACATTAAATGTTGAGATCAACGCGCATATTTTTCAGTATAATACTTTTAAAGTGTTCAAGTCTAAATTAACCTCAAACTGTCATTTGACGTCACTTTCGCAATATTTGTTATCAGGTAGCAGTTATTTTTTATATCTCGGTTTCAGCTATATTATAATGACTGGATTGAACAAATTATATCGCTGAAACCGTTAAATTGGTCAAGGAAATTGTTACTTTTTTATACTGTTCATACTTTATTTATAATTATGATTTGATGATTTCAAACTATAGACATGAAGTCGGAGGATGGATGAAAAATAAGAATGATAACTCACTTTGTCACTTTATATTTGAATTTTAATAGACTCTACACGCAACTCTTTTTTTACATTGATTGATATAGAAGTTCACGAGATTTTCCAAAAAGGAAGATAAAAGAGCTGCCCTATCACTATTCTAGGAGTTTGTATTCCAAGTGATCAGCCTGGAAGCACTATCTTTCAAATCATAATAATAACGACAGCGAAGAGTCGTGCGGCCTCAGCTCGGGAGGAGCATCCGGTTATTCGTCGTACAATTGCTCGAAAACAAAAAAAACGCCATCCTGAAATTTTTCTATTTTATAGGAAAAAATCTCAGCTTTTTAAGTAGATGATTGAAAAAAAATCGGTCCAAATTTGAGAAAAAGTCAAATTTATTTTTGCTTTTCGGAAATGGAGGTCAAATTTTGATTTTTTTCAAAAATGGTTACAACCAGTTGAAAGATCACGAAAAATACTGTCAAAACTTGATATGGCCGTATCTTTGTGAAAAAAAATCGCTCGCGACTGTTTAATAGCTCATTTTGAAGGAAACGAGTAGTGCTAAATGATGACATTTGAGAAAAAACCAAAAAAATTTCTTGCGCCCTGTACATAACCTCAAAAGTAGCAAAAAACCCCATTTTTCGAGCACATAACCTCAAATATCTCAAAATCCTGACGTGATAGATTGATTCTGATTCCGGATTCGGATTCTACGTCAAAAATTACTCCGGAAACGACCCATAGCTTTTCAACAACAAAACCTTGCAGACCTGTGTTATTCATTAGCATAAGTGTATTATTTCGGGAGGGGCCTACTTTGAAGTCGATAAAATAAATTTGGATGAATAATGAATAGTTTGTGTTTTATTGACTAATTCTCGGTACTTTTTTGACAGAATGTATATTACAATAGAAGGGTCAGTAAAGGTACTCACGAATTGAGAGATAGGGCTTTATCGACACAAATACTTCACCTTCGCGAATATGTCACGCTAAACCCATGGATTAGAGACTATTTTATATTTTTCTATCATGGATGCTCTTCATTGATCGATTTTGCAATATTGAAATGTCCTGCATTACAGGAATTATAAGAATTTCCTTTTAATCCATTAAAGTCCTCTTAAAACCATTTTTACATGAAGCAGGTTCCGATAGTGACCCTTGCACTAAGACCGTTGTCGCTTATCTGTTTATATTAACGTTCGGTACCGATGAACCACCTTGTGTAGTTCACGACCCAATAAGACTCTTCTTCATTTCCAAACGCCTCATTTTCAAATCAGTCATTTTTTTGAAATTTTTTTTCCACAATACTATTTTTCTTTTCTAAGTTTGATTCAATTAGTCTAAAAACACAAAAATATTAGGTGCTGATAATGACCCTTTCACATAAATATATATACAGAGTGTCCCAACACTTAAGGTACATATCTTACATACATATTCCTTATAAAAAATGGATTTGAAATTTCTAATACAAAAAAGTTGTCAGGTGCATAATTAACCAGTTATTAACAATTAGAGATAACCAATGAGAAAATCAGATTCGGTGGGTGGGAATCCATGTGCCACTGGCACGAATGACTCGATAAGCTTCCATTTCTGTTCAGACTGGAGCATGAGAGAGACCATCGTGTCAGGAGTGAGTTGTGCGCCCACTGCCCGACCGATAGCCTCCCTTGCCACGCCCCACCTGACACAGACAAAGAGTGTGTGCTCGGCATTGTCCACAAGGGAGCCGCAGTAGCGACACGTCTCATCGTCTCTTTTCTTGAAGCGCTTCAGGTACGCATTGGAGCAAACATGGCCCGAAAGCGCTTACGCCAGGTAAAAGTCGACTTGACCGTGCTTTCTATCCAGCCAGGTGGTGAGCTCCGGGATTAGACGGTGTGTGCATCTCCCGGATTGGTCACCATGCCATCTCATCTGCCATTTCTCGACGAGTCTGCGCCTTCCACCCTGGCGGATTGCCTCCTTCGCGCGAGCGATTTCCTGCAGGTTCGTTAAGCAGGTGAGCTCCTTACAGAGATAAAAGGTCTCCTTCGTCTTCTCCGTCAATAAGTCTATTGGCGGGACGCTCGCCAGGACCAGCACAGCACTTGTCGACACAGTTCGGTATGCTGAGACAATTCTCAGCACCACACCTCTCTGTGCCGAGAACAGCTTCTTGTGGATAGCATGGTTGTTAAAGGAACTTGTCCAGACCAGAATTCACCACGCTCGCCACCAGCCTTCTCTTAGCTTCCTTGGGACCACCAATGTTAGGCATGAACCGAGTCAGAGCGGCTCCACATTGGATGGCTTTGGCAGTCGCGATCTGCAGGTGTTCGCCGAAGCTAAGCCTTCGATCCAACTGCACACCGATGTACTTAATGCTCTTTTTCCACTCAATGTCATGTTCTCCGAGAACGATCTTCGGGTATTGGAAGGATCTCCTGTCCGTGACCAGCAAAGCCTCGGTCTTTTCAGGGGCCATTTTCTGGCATCTGCTATCCAACCAACGCTTTGCCCGCCACAGACTTTCATTGATCCTCAGCTCCAGGATTCTGACGTCGTCAGCGGCGCATACGACAAGTTCGTCATCGGCGTTCGACAAAAATTTCCTATCCTAATACTTCAGTTCATGAAATTTTGCTATCGTAAATCCATAGACTGAATCTTGGTCAGCTTTAATTTCCGTAGGAGTTTTACCTTTAAATTGAAGGAATTTTATTATAGTGTGATACTCTAATTTATCCATATTTGACTAATGTTAACTAACATTCACATTCAAAGCCTCTCAGAAACGAACTAATCAGATTTTGGTTCATTCCTATATTGATTTTAAACGAGTAAGCATCAAGACAAAGTACAACTTTGCAAATCGTGCACGCATTTTTGGTCCCAGTTCGCTTCTAGTTTACATATCAGCGAGCGGATTTTCTTATTGTGCTAACTCGTAACTGCAACTGTAATTGTAACTCGTTTACCAAGGATATCATGCGGTACTTCAAAACTGATAAGCTGCTGATAGTTAGAGAATTTCTGGATTCGAAACTTAGCTCATGTTCCGCAGGCTCACCGTTTCGTGATTCATAATCACCTTCAAATTTAGAATTTTCAGCGTGATGTATGAAGAAAAAAGATTAAATAAAATATCCCGAACAGTAAAAAGGGTGCTTTAGTAATTAGAACTAAAGTGTGCAGGATTCGTTAGTGTAGTTGGTAAAACATAACTAAAAATTTCAATTCAGCGTTTTCTTATTATATTGTTTGTCTTCACTGATTTTTATTTACTTCTATTTTACCCATGAGTTTGTGTTCACATTACAATAATATATGTATTTTGCACTTTAGTTCCTGATAACTCTGAATGTGAATCTTAATGTGCTTCAGACGTTGATGATTATCAGCCTGTGGGACATAAGCTGATTTTAGATTTTTATAGCGCCTTAAACTAACAAAGAGTTTGTTGAGAAGGATATTCAGGACAATATTGAAATTCTTCATGAAATTGTATATAAAAATTGGTTACACCACGAAGGTAATTTGGAATCTTTCTGTATGCGAATAAGATATGAATAGCTCAAAAATATCAGTAGCAAGAAAACAAACTAAAATGAATATTTTTTACGACTTTTCCAAAAGTATAGGTAGCTAAAATAAAAATTACAGAAATATGGAGAGCGAGATCCTTTACCGTTTACTTTATAGTGATTTCGGCTACAGGAAACGTGTAATTATTTTTGCGTTTTATTTTATTTATACTTTTATTGTTTTAACTACGCTTGTGATTGATGGATTTCAACGTGTTTGATGTCTCTCAAAATTATATTTTATCTTTGATGTTCAAACCTTATGTTGCCTTTGTGCCTGAGAATTCAAATCCATTCAAAAAACAATAAAAATAGTAAGCCTGAAAAAATATGGGTCCAAATAAAAAAACTTGACGAAATCATGTCCTAAGCGAAAAATACTGTTATTCTTAATCATACAGTGCTTTAAATATACAGATTTGCCGTCCAGAAGTCTTATTGTGACATTCTATAATTTTGTTTCATCAATTTCGTGCTGCAATAAGCAAAAAATGTTTATAATTGCTAACGCTGTCTCTGTATTCTATATTCTTAGCTGCTTTTCTATGTGTTATGAAGACTGTATGTAGTCTTTTATAGAAGTATGCATATATATGTAAGTATGAAGCATGTCTTTAAATATTAATAATTAAATTCGTATATTCTTACATCTAACACAATTTATTTTTTTTTAAATCTTAACCTAATTTTCATACAAAGAAATCACATTCATTATAAAATTCTTTCAATGTATTGGCTATCGAAATTATCTATATTATCTACTTTATCTTTGCAATCTACTATATTATCTATTCTGATCAACAAAAATGACCTATGTCCTCGCTGAATGCGACATATCATTTCCGAACTACTTTTCAATGCTAAACATGAATCTGGCTTCCGCTTTGCTTCTATCACGCCTAGTTTAATAGATATTTGTAATCAAAATTGTTAATTAAAATTGTTTAACAATTTTTTTTTTCAAGAGTGATAACAAAGTTTTTAACTATTCCGAGTTTGATATGTAGAGGCGGCAGAATAACATTCTTAGTGTCTACCAGCAGGTCTTTAGCGACGTTTCTGTGTCCTGGTTCAAACCAGCCGCGTTTGGAACAAACCTTGATAGTGTAATGTTTGTCCATAGCACGGCTGTCCCAATAACATAAAAAGCAACAATACTTCGTTAATCCTGTCTGCATTTCTTACACAACAGCAATCACATTAAAGTCTGAACAGATCGACCAACAGTATGCGTCGAAATTTATTTTCAGAAAAAGCACTTTCATAACTTCGTGGCACTCTTTTAAATGTGAAGCATAGGCAACAGGTATGGATGGAAACTCATTACCATTATGCAGAAGAACTCCTTTCAGACTAGTCTCATTTGCATCGATGAATAAACGCCATTCTCTGGCTATGTGCTTATGTCCGACAGCTTTCATCAATTTATTTACGTCGTTACAATAAATAAGACCGTCTTCATTGGAAAAAAATTAGGCCAGATCTGTTACACGGTTGCAGTAGGAAATTCTGACATTTTTGTTTAATAAATTTTTTTCCTTTAATCGAGATCTCAACAATTGAGCTTTATCTTTTGATAGATTAAGATCTCTTATGAGATCGTTCAATTCAGCTTGATCGAATAAAATCGGGTTTTTCTTCGAACGTTTCGGTTCGTGTTCATCCCCTTCATAATTAAGCCGGTTATTTTCGATTACACCCAAGCTATACTCTGCTTTAGGCACATGTATAAAAACAGGCTTAGCCACGGATTGGACATCAGCATAAACAATCTGTTGCTTTTTTGAAACGCAGGAGGTAGTTTGGTGTAAGGGATGCAAGTCCACTAACTGGTGTGATCAATTATCCGCTTATGTATCTTGTCAAGTACACGAGAAATGATCTAGCATGTAATTGTTAACAAGATAGGTTAGTTCGTCCTGATTTCAGAATTGAATCACTATTAAACGACACGACTAAATACGACGATAAACGTAATCCAAAGGAACTAGATAGCACTACTGTTTCCGGACTTGCACCACTTAAGGACCAAGGATTTTATTTATCAAGTACCGGAGGTAGAATTGTGCTCAAAGAAATTGACGAGACTTACGTTTATCGAAGGATCTGCTCACGATGTTGACTTACTGGTCCGAAATGAATCGAATTGACCGTACAACTGATCGGAACTTAATGACAAACCTCCAGAGGTGAGCCTGGGTTATATATATTATTGGATTTTCCAATAGAGATGAGAGTGGGAGTGGATCTCGCAAAATTGGTATTAGTCACGTTTCGCGCAAAACTGGTACTAGTCACGTATCGCTCCCACTACCTTCCGTTAGTAGTAGTCACCGTTGATCACAGACTTCGATTTTGCACCCTATCTTTCTTTTGCCTATTTTGTTTCTATTTCCCAAATGACAATAGATTTAACCACTCACACTTATACTTATCTTATCCTGAATTTGCATATTTTATATACCATGATCGATAATTGATTGCCGATGACCAATTAATTCTTCATTTATGATTAATAATCGATGTTCTCTCCATTGATCATAGCTGATTAATCATCGGTAGTCAATGAAAATTAATATTAATAATAATTAATGCTATTTGGTGATGGTAATTATATGGTTATATTAATATGATAATGAATGATTACATTATTTATGTATATATATATAATATACAAATATTGCATTCAAATGAGGCTATGTTGATAACCTCTCACATCCTCATTAGGTTTTTAATACAGCATTACTATTTTATCGACACGCGGTGTGAGTTACTGACTCATTACCATGGGTACAATTTTTTTTTTTTTTTTTTTTTTTTCTTGGTGAGGAGGAAAAATGGCGAAATCTTTTATAGACGTTGTACAGGACTCTCCTAGGACGGGTCTAGGCATACCTGTTAAAACCAAAAAAACCCCTCTCACGAACCAATGCACCGCCCGCGGAACCGCCTTTCGGCTTTAAACTTCGCGGGCAGTTGGTTCCAGCTTAAAGTCGCGTACGACTCTTCCGTCGTCCGTTCGCCCGGGACTCCCATCCGCGGGCATACGCCCGCTAGGCAGGCCGGCCAACCGCGCCAACCAGGAAAGGAATAAGAAGATTCCTCCCCCGGTCGACGCGAACAGCCAAGTCCGCCCAAGACGCAGGACCGCGGGTGTAGGCCCCGATGCGATTTCTACTGGCCCCCATTGTTGCCGCGCTCTGCACGCTCATCGAGCTCCCTCGCCTTCATCACCAGGGTGACGAATGACTCGATAAACATCCAAATCCGTTCAGACTGGAGCATGAGAGAGACCATCGTGTCAGGAGTGAGCTCGGCACCCACTGCCTGACCAAGGGCCTCCCTTGCCGCGCCCCACTTTGCGCAGACGAAGAGTGTGTGCTCTGCATTATCCACAGGGGAACCGCAGTAGCGGCACGACTCATCGTCTCTTTTCTTGAAGCGCTTCAGGTACGCATTAAAGCAACCATGGCCCGAAAGCGCTTGCGCCAAGTAAAAGCCGACTTGACCGTGCTTTCTATCCAGCCAGGTGGCGAGCTCCGGGATCAGACGGTGTGTCCATCTCCCGGTTTGGTCACCATGCCATCTCGTCTGCCATTTCTCGACGAGTCTGCGCCTTCCATCCTTGCGGATGGCCTCCTTCGCGCGAGCGATTTCCTGCTGGTCGGCGCAGGTAAGCTCCTTGCGAAGCTGAAAGGTCTCCTGCCTTTCCTCCGCCAATAAATCTATTGGCGGGACACTCGCCAGGACCAGCACAGCACTCGTCGACACAGTTCGGTATGCTGAGACAATTCTCATCACCACACCTCTCTGTGCCGAGAACAGCTTCTTCAGGATAGCATGGTTGTTAAGGGCACTTGTCCAGACCGGAGCTGCATAAAGCAGCTTCGAATTTACCACGCTCGCCACCAGCCTTCTCTTAGCTTCCCTAGGACCACCAATGTTGGGCATGAGCCGAGTCAGGGCGGCCCCACACTGGATGGCTTTGGCAGTCGCGATCTGCAGGTGTTCGCCGAAGCTAAGCCTTCGATCCAACTGCACACCCAGGTACTTAATGCTCTTTTTCCACTTGATTTCATGCTCCCCGAGAACGATCCTCGGGTATTTGAAGGATCTCCTGTCTGTGACCAGCAAAGCCTCGGTCTTTTCAGGGGCCATTTTCAGGCATCTGCTATCTAACCAATGCTTTGCCCGCCACAGACTATCATTGATCCTCAGCTCCAGGATTTTGACGTCGTCAGCGGCGCACACGACAAGTGCGTCATCCGCGAAGCCGATGATGCTCGTTCCAGCAGGCAGGTCCATGCGCAGGAAATCGTCGTACATGACGTTCCAGACGAATGGACCTACCCGCGACCCTTGAGGGGCGCCACATGTCATCTCTTCCTTGAGAGACAATATGTCGCCCACGTATATCACCCACCTGTCGCTCAGATAGTCATCTATCATTCGTAACAGGTAGTCTGGAACCTTTTTCCGCACCATCGCCTCGATGCAGATGTTCCATCTCGCGGTATTGAACGCATTGCGTATGTCAATGCTGATCAACGCGCAGAATCCCTTACGCTTACCAGTTCCTCTTCTTGCTTTAGTGGCGATGTCTACCACTGCCTGGATGGCGTCAACTATGGACCTGCCTTTCCGAAAGCCGAACTGGTTTTCCGAGAGACCATTCTCGCGGACCATGTGACCCTGTAGTCTTTGTAGGATCATTTCCTCCAGAAGTTTCCCCATCGTATCCAATAAACATATTGGCCTATACGATGAGGCAGCCCCTAGAGGTTTGTTGCCTTTCCTCAGCGGGACCAACCTCTGCTTCTTCCAGTCTGCGAAGAACCTCCCCTCCCGAAGACAGGAGTTGAAGACTTCTAGGAGGATCTCCGGGTATACCCCGATCACCTCTTTGAGGATCTCGTTCGGCAACCCGTCGATCCCCGGCGCTGTGTTTGCCTTAAGCCTTCCACCCGTTCTCTTTAGTTCTTCGAGAGTGAAGAGTTCTTCACCCCGGACCACGCAGGAACTTCGGTCCTGTCTTTGAAACGGCTCTACATGCGGGAACAAGCTTCGCACGATGTACTTGACACGATCGGCACTATCCAGGCCCGAAGTCTTTCTTCTAGTCACTAAACTCTTAGTGACTATTTTGAAGGCGAGACCCCATGGATCCTTCTCGACTTCTCCGATCAAGTCTTTCCAGCACTGAAGTCGGCTTTTTTTTATGCCTTGCCTCAGAGCTGATTTTGCTTTTTTCCATGCCTCGCGCAGCAGAGGTTCACCCTTTGAGCGGGTAAAACTCCGCCGCGCTGTAAGGCGCTTTCGACGCAGGACGGACAACTGGTCGCTCCACCAGTACATCGAGTCCCCGGTACGCCTGTGCCCGCGGCGAGGCATGGAGTGGTCGCATGCTGCGACCACTTTCCGCCTCGCCACCCGCACAGTGTCCTCCAACGACCCAGCAGACCTTGCCCAACCAAGCTCATCTATGAGCCTGGTTTCTTCAAGATGTTCGCGCAGCTTGTCTTTGCTGAGTCGTTTTGTGTTCCAGGAGGGGCTCCTTACCTTGCCGCCCCTTCCTGGATGCTAAACTCAATGCACTGGTGGTCACTCAATGTTATCACATCGAGGACGCACAAGTCGCCTTTCCTGGAGGCAAGACGGGGCGCTGCAATTGCGAGGTCGATAATCGACCCCCCCGCTCCTCGTCTGAACGTAAAATTCCTGCCCCGATTCAATACAATCAGGTCATTCCTGGCGACCATCTCACTGACCAAGGTTCCCCTCCTGTCCAGACGGGCTTCTCCCCACTCGGGCGACTTACTATTAAAGTCACCCGCAATAAGGGACCGCCCACTAGCCTCTTTGAGGCTTTCCTCAAGGAGGAGGATCTGGGTCTCGAAGATCTCGAAAGGATCGTTGGGGGAGAAGTAGCAGCTGTACACACGTACCCCCGCCACCTCTACCCAAACGAACCCCGCGTCGGTCTCCAGGAACTCCGCGATGCTCAAATCAGGGCTGCAGACAAGGATCCCAGCCCTCCTTGATGCATCCTGTTACCAAGCAGAGTTTTCGGACCATTTGTGTTGCTCACTAATGAGCAACACATCGGCTCTCCTCTCCCTGGCAGTCTGCATCAGAAGGTTCTGGGCTTCCTTCCCTCTCCCGAGGTTGAGCTGTAGAAATTTCACTTTCCACCTCTCAACCTCCGGAGCTCCGCCCTGAATATTGGGCAAGAACCGCTCCCCGAAGCATGGGCGACATCTTTTTCGCCCCTATCAGTACAAGTCAGGCACCGAGGGGGAGCCTTGCACTCCTTGGCCACGTGTGACGCGCCCCCACACCTCCAGCAGGTATCCTTCCTGCCTGGAAGCGTGCAGCCACGCGACACATGGCCGTATCCCTGGCACCTGAAGCACCGGGCAACCTCGACATGCTCTCGGATGCGGCAGTTCACCCACCCTGCCCTTAATACACCAAGCCCGAGCAAGCTCCGGGCGTCCGCCTCGGTTAAACGGACCACCGCAGTCTGCACACCGCAGAAGCGTTTGTACAGCCTGCACCATGGGTACAATTACCATACAGACAAAGTGCTGCTGTCCTTTATCACTCATTACCGAGTGTCAAACCAATATTTCGATGTAAGGTAATACATTGGTTTATCTCTCGCGAACAGATATTCGGTCTATATGAAAATTTATCATCAGAATACTAATGTTCTATTTTCTCGTTGTTCGTTAACATTGGTGTGTTGCGAGGTGTCCTTACATAGAAACAGTATAAAAATTTAATGTTACCGGGATGTAACAAGAGATACCCTCCTATGTGAGCACCCATCAGGAGAGGCATCCCCATGCCGTCCGTCTAGAGCGCCGCTCTGGTGTGTCCCGAATCGTCGCTCCAGCCGAACTGCCCTGTCTCGGTCCTCAGACCCTCCTCATATACCGTCCGCGTGGAATGGGGGTAGCTGGGCGCGCAGTCAATATACGGTTCATTACCCCCCCCCCCCCCCCACCCCGGAGAGCGAAAGTTCGCCGGCTCTGGGGCCTGCTGGTCCAAGCGCCGTTGTTCCCCTGGTGACAAGTAAAAGCTTATCAAACCTTGTTCCAGCTCCTGCCAACTCGTGATGGTTGATGCGCAGTTCCTATACCACAACTGCGCATCTCCTCGAAGGAACTCTGGGAATCCCCTGAGTAGCTGCTGATCAGAAAGCTGATATGCTTTTTGTAGTTCACGCACCTGTTCCAGAATCTCATAAACGCCCCTACCATCAAAATGGCAGTTCCATTTCTTCATTTGGTCGAGGGTATGAGTGGTGGACTATCTAATTTGTATTTGCTCTGTGTTCATTGGTACGTTTGGATTTGCTTGTCGACTGGTGCTGCGCGGATATTCCATATATAGGTTCTGGTCTGGGTGATGGTGATCGGGGGTGGAGCCCGCTTAGTGGCGGGGTTGTTGTTCTTCTTCTGAACTTAGAACTATCACCTCTCTTGGGGTACGGTTGGGTACGTTCGGGTACGGTTTGCTGGTGTTCGGTCTGGTCGGTGTTGTCCTGGTGCAGCCCGAGCAGCACCCAGTCAGGGGCACCTGACGCTGGGTGCCAGCTCACACCGAGAGTCGACCATGGGGGTACCCATCGGTCGACGCTCAATGCAGCTGAACCCAAAAAACCGGTGTCTGGGGGTCTCACCCAGAGATGTCACCACTTTGCGGCTCATTCCAAAGCATTGGTGTACAAAAATTTATATTTGGATGATTTCCTCGACTTGCAGACCTCACTTCAATCGCACAAGTAGGACAGCAATACTGAAGTTTCCATGACGAAACAGAAAAAAATGGGATTATTCTTACACCTGCACGACATTTTCTCAGCTTATTTAAACTCAAGAAAAAAAGTTGAATCTCTAATGTTTATGTACAGACCTTATATCTACTGACTCAAAACCAAAAAGACAAATATGTTCATCTTATATCTAATGATTTGAATCTAATAGTACAAAAACACAAATGGTAGAAACCCGACAAGGGAAAGAAAAATAAACGTATTCAGTATGATCGAAGAGATTTGTTTTAAAAAATGAATTGTGTCAGATATAAAAATATATGATTTTAATTATTATTTCTCTTTTTTTTATCAAACTTACTTTTGGCACAGTTGATTAAGTTTTAAATTAACTTTAATAATTAATGAATCCTGTTATTAGATTGTAACACCTAAGTTACTCAAATTATACATATATACATAAAGTTTGCCTAGTTCTGTTTTCTTCAACTTCCTTTTTATTTCCAACTCAGTTCGACATACTTGAAATCGAAGTGGAGGTATAGATTTAGTGGGGGGACAGGCCTATAAAAGTCGAACAACGAAGCAATGTAATCATTCCAACACCACTTATTGCTTTTATTGAAGCTTCACCAGGAGGAAAAAATGGATCTGCAAAAGATTAACGCCGTTGACCGTATAGAATGGTTCCTCCCCATGAAGCTGTTGTCTGAGCTGACCACAAAGTGCAAGTTTTAGAAGAGGCCCCTACCACCCTAGAGAAAATGCAGGAAGTTGCTTCCTCCAGAAGGCTTGAAATGTGTCACCTGCCGGACCGTATAACAATGTAGAAATTAAATATTTTTTTCATTTGATATACCTAGATCTAGTATATATAATAACAATGATTATTATTATGAGGTGATGCGAGAAGCTATGCGAAAAAAAACTACAAGTAATGCTAAGGAGTCTGTAACAAACCACAAGCAATGCAAAAAAACCAATGCAAAAAAACCAATGCAAAACATGCGAACATGCATTAAAACAAAGCCATGCAAAACATGCAAACATGCATTTAAACAAAACTATGTGAAACATATGAACATGCATCCAGAAAAAAAAAAATATGCAAAACATGTAAATATGCATCCAAAAAACAAAACAAAAACATGCAAAACATGTGCACATGCAGTTAAAAATTCTCATGAACAATTTTTAATCAAACGATTATCTTTTTCTTGGATAAAAAAAAGTACTAGCAAATAATGAACATTTTAATAGATTATATAAAAACAGCATTACACAGAATATTTATGGAAAAATATAAACATCAAAAAATGAATTATGAAAAAACATTGTTTTTTCTTGGTAAAAATGTCAATAGCTCCTCTCTTCCTCTCCTCAATTTCTGCTCGTCGAGATGCCGATGATGATAATGTGGATGACTGGTTTGTGGATGGATTCGGAAGTAGATGTCTGTGGTGTGTTAGTCGATTCAGAAATAGATGATGATTGTAGTCTTTAAATGGTTTCAGAAGTGGATATTTTTATTTTTTTTTGTGCTTCAAGTCTAAGTGGACGGGTAAAGCTTCCTCTGGCGCTCAAGGAATTAGGCAGTCATTAGTATTATCCCACTCGCCAGAAGATGACTTTGGATCCATGATATTTGATATTTCCTTTCTATCAAAAACTGTAAGTGAGCGTAAAAATAAGGCATAAAATTTGCATTCAACTTATTTGTAACGATTTCCACTTATTCAGTATTTAAATCGTATTCACTTTGCAAATATTGTGCTAAATATTCCACACCTCTCTTGTTACTAGCAATTTAACAATCGGATAGGGTGCTTTTCAAAACATTAAGAGTATCCATTTTGATTTATTCAACAATAATTTATTTCATAAATAATACATTTCAAAAAGTAGATTCTAATTGTCATAATCAATAATGTACACGTGTACCCGGTTATTGGCAATTTTCAATATATTAGACAAATTCAAGAAGTAAACAAGTGAATACCTAAAAATAAATGTAAACTAAAAGATATCAAACTCTTAATGCGAAGAATCGAAAGATACAATTGTAGCCGTTTAAAAAAGAAAGAAAAAAAATACAGCACCAGCAGCATACTTCTTCCACTACAGAATGGTTTCTATTGTGAAGCAGTTTATATGATCAGCCATCTAGCGGCGATTGTTCGAAGATTTAGCAACAAGTGAAAGCGAAATTAGCGATTTTCACTCATTCACAATCTTCAGTACTCTGGGTCAATAGGAACCTCTTGTTGTCATAAGGAATCAATCTTACCTATACCTCGTATACTCGTATATTTTTTTACAATTTGACCACTACATTCGTCTTTCATACGACCCACAATCTTTTTGTTCACTTATGGTATACCGAAGAAATTATTTGGAAGATAATCGGACGTGTTAAACTTGTGGATATCTTGTATCATGTCAGAATAAATATTCATATATTTTACTTGATAAATGTGGCTGTCGGTATCTGTATACATCAGTTTACAGCTTGTATCATATTTTTTAAGCATATTATCGTTGTGAAAGCCATACATTAAAGTTCTTGAGATATCCAGCACACTCAGTCCGACATATATAGGTTTATTAAACAAAATCACTTTTTTTCTCAATTCCACAGCCACTAGATTTTCACTGAAAATCGATCAGCTATAGAAATTGGGTTTAAATATGAGAGCTTCAGCACCATATCTACTCTCCCACTTTGTCACCACCTTGATGTTAACATGCTTTCGTACGTTCTCTATTTTTTTCCATAAATTGCATTATTCATTAATTTAAGTATGTTTTTCTCAAAATCATCCTTAGCATTGGCTTTCAATGAACTATTGAAATCTATGTATGGTTTAAGCCAGGTTGATTGTTCAAATTCAAGTATGCGGTGGATTTTTATTGATTTAATACCATTCACCAAAGCTCGTTTCAGAACACGGTAATGGAGAACGTACTTACGCTTAGGTAGGAGGGTGGTTAACAGTTTCTCAGCGGTAAAAAATATATGGGAAAATCATAGTGGCATTATTCGCGCAGAAATTTTTTTTTGTGGGCCTGACCTTATTGAGAGTACTTATATTTACATTACAATTTTTTACGCACCATTTAATATTTACAGAATTTACATTATTACATTTAAATAATGAAGCTAAAGCGTTTTCGAAATGCGGGGTAAGTACCGCACACTTTCAAGTAAACGATGATTATCTTGTTGTCTGGACATCTTGTTTCATTCATTGGTCGTTTTCAGAGCTATTCGTCGAATGCTTTAACTAACGAATCGACGGAATACTTATGAAGCGTTCGAGCCCCAAGTTTTGTAAAAGCTGTTTTCACTTAATTCAAATTAATCCCATTCAAATTCTGCTTTTGCACAGATAAATTTTTTCTTACTACGCATGTGTAATAAATAAAACATTCAAAAGTTTCATTCACAATGCCCATCTTCTTACAGGGTAGGCTTCTAAAATAAGTAAAATTAAATTATTAATCAGACTATTTTTTAAATGCGAGAGATAATTCATATATTAATTTAATATACAAAAGTGATAACAGTGGCGGTGCCTCGGCCGGTGTTTGCGACTTCTCCTTTTTTTTATAAATCGGTCGCCGGTGATCGTAACTATCGCCGTCGTCGCAAGATGGAGATGGTGCAGGGAATGGTGAAGGTGATGGCAGTTGTGTGGGCAATGGTAACGGCCACTCATAACCTGCACTTCTATCTCCCAACACTAGACGGCATTAATCTTAATATAATATAATATTATAGATCTAAATATTTCAATTAATCGAAATATGTAATTAAAAAATTAATTGAAGCGCACATTAAAAAATAAACAGAACTGAAAACTGAGTCATTTTAAGCATTGGCTAAAAGACTTACATAGAGCCATGCAATGCAGGTATGCCCAAAGCCATGCTGATAAAGAGCATGCATAAAGCCATGGAATTATAAACCATGCAATCACAGGTCATTCATAAAAAGCCATGCACTAAGAAGTCATGCAAGCAAGCAAATACAGTTTGACAACTTACCTCGATCTCGAGCTCCATATTGTGGGATGATCCGGTGTTGCGCGGAGCAAGTACTTACGTAGTCTGCGCCCCACCGTGCCTTTGAAGGCGTACCACTAGGCGAAGTATGAACTTGAGGACATACATGGAGATTTTACACAGAAAGCCATATAAGGGTGCGGAACTCGTATGTAGTTAATGTTGCCACTAAACGTTGATACTAAATTACACACAGGGGCATGCCACAGCACAGAATCTCTGCTTAGTCGCTAAAGGAGGTCTCTGACATATCGATTAATCACCTTTTTTGCATACTTAATTAAAGCTACTCCAGGTCATCCCCTTTTATAAAAGCCCCGAAAATATCATACGTTTTTCGCATCTCATACCGTTTTTGAGATATTTTAAAAGATTTTGAATTGCGAAATACACAGGGAAATGCCACATCACAGACTCTATTCTCGCTTGATAATTACCCGTGCCTGATCGTGCACGAGCGGGTGGCGGGAATCTACATTACCGACTGAGTATTTCAAACCCTGGCCGTGTAGTGCGGATCTGTATTATCTATCATTCTCATCGCTACACCTCTATGCCGAAGACAGTCTTTTCTGGGTAGCTTGGTTCCGAACGTTAATACATTCTTTAACATTTGGTACGTCACAAATTATTACAATAATATTAAGGCCATGGACCGACAAATAACAAGTTGAAAATTCGTGAGTAAATGAAATGCACTAAGTCAAGTCTGTCTGGGTATAAATTGAAATGCCGGTAAAGTAAGAATCTAGTCACGTGACGAAGTTGGTCCATGGCCTTAAATAATCTCCAACGTGTCCATATGTCTCAACTTTGCTCAAAATTTGAGTAAAGTTTCTCAAATTATTCGTCTTCATGTGCCATTTTAACCTTAGTTTCTGCAACGAAAGTACACAAAACTTAAGTTTTACGGACTCTGAATTTTTATATTCATTTTTCTAAAATAGGCGATTTCTAAATCTACAATGCCATGTTATTATCTGTAAACCTTTTTTACTTAAGTTTAATGCTGATTATTAACCACCCCAAAGCAGGAAAAACGTCAGTATGATATGAAATAATATATATTTTTTTTTAAGGTGAAGCATGCGTTCATCACACGTTTCAACGATTTGCGATCGACAGTCTACAGGGACTACACCATCAGGTTGGCTTACGACATGTCTCAAACAAGAGAAGAAACTGCGTTTTCTGATCCTTCAGATTTAGTGGCTCGAAGAATAGGTTTCATCCCTCTACCTCTGGGTGTTGCAATGGGCAGAGTTTTATGCACGACTGTCACTCCTTCTTCAAAGCCCATAAACATTTTGCTTTTTATCATCGCATACTTTACACTAGTGTCTCTCAGAGTCATAATCAGCCTTTTTATCTTGGGAAAAGCTACAACTCTAATATCAATTTATAAAAGTTCAAATATAGATGAAATCTTCAAAAAGCCGGTATCGAAAAATTCGGAATCTAGTACTTTGGATATGAACAACACAAATCTTTTGATGCCTACGTTTTCAAACATTGCAGTCAGCTCAGATCATATTCGCTTGAATAACGCATTACTTCAATCTGAAGACAAAATCGAAGCAGGTGTAGTTGAAGACAGCATCGAGGAAATACCCGTATTACCTAAAAACTTCATCAAGGCTGACAGTGAGCCTGTTCTTTTCCAATGTCCAATAAACTTCACATAAAACACAAAATATCTTTTATTTATATGTAAAAACATGTACATAATATTATTGTAAATATTATAATGACTGAGAAGTGGCTGATATTTAATATATAAATATGTTATTGAACATTATAGAGTCTGTTTTTTGAAACTCAGATTCTTTGGAAGAGATCTATTGCTTAGTCCTGTATAGCCTGATTTTTTTTTATAACATGCAACATAGGAATGTATTTACTCTACTATTCTTGATTAAAGTTAGAAACTGCTGTAATTAATCTTATCAGTTTCAAAAGATGTTATTTAATAATATCTGCATGCCACCTTGCAACAAAAAATTGAATCAGACCGATAAAATATTGATATTGACACCTCAAGTCTCTCATGTTTTGAAATCAGAATTCTAAAATTATTTTAAGTTGCTGTCATTGAATCATACTAAAACCCTCGAAAATGATAAAATATAATAACTAGGAATTAATTCGAGTTCTTGCGAATAGTTTAATTCATTTCAAACCAAGCAGTAAACATTTTTTTCATTCAATCTGAGAACACTTGATCTATTACAAACCGATTTCATATGAGAAATGACAATCGGACTATTTTTATAAAAAAGGGATTTCTACTGTCTTAAAAGTTTAAAATTAATGTAATATTTATTTGCATAATAGTGTATATTTATACTTACATTTGATTTTTCAATAATTTATTTCATTTAGAATTGAATAAAACTGAATACTATGCATAAATTTTTACATTCTCATCATGAATGGGAAGGCATTGATTTTATGTAAAAATTACTTTCGAAATTTTGATCGAATCAGTCAGCAAAAACGATTAATTTTTAGAAAACTCTGGTTGTGGGTCAAGATGGACAATTTAAAGTTATTTTTTCAGAATTCTTGCAAACCTTTTGGAGAATCAACTTCTGCTGCTCCAGGTAGACCTGCTCGTCCTCGAGAACCGAGTTTCGAGGAATCCAGTGAACGTAACAATTAAAAATTTCAAGAAATCGAAACTAATTGAATCTTCAAAACACAAAAAAACACAACCAAATTTGGACCAAAATCACCACTAGATAAAACCTTGAGAAAACAAAAAAAAAAGGAGGAAAGAAAAAAGAAGGCAACCTTCCAAAACACCTTCCTTCTTTTTCTTTCTTTCGTCCTCTTTTGTCTTTATTACCCACCACCATTTACATACAGCTGGAAGAGCACCGAAACGTCGACGAGTAGTTTAAATTTTATTTATGTAAATGGTGGTGGGTAATAAAGACAAAAGAGGACGAAAGAAAGAAAAAGAAGGAAGGTGTTTTGGAAGGCTGCCTTCTTTTTTCTTTCCTTCTTTTTTGTTTGTTTTCTCAAGGTTTTTTCTAGTGGTGATTTTGGTCCAAATTTGGTTGTGTCTTTTGTGTTTTGAGGATTCGATTAGTTTCAAATTCTTGAAATTTTTAATTGTGCTTTTGTTTGGACGTTGAGAGGAATCTGGGTTGGTAGTGATACGGGTTCG
Source organism: Diplolepis rosae (assembly GCA_030998225.1). NCBI lineage: Eukaryota > Metazoa > Arthropoda > Insecta > Hymenoptera > Diplolepididae > Diplolepis > Diplolepis rosae. Next base: position 2,120,629 of record JAPYXD010000700.1, read on the forward strand.
AGTGCAGTGAACGTGCAAAGAAAAGAATGTCTTCAGAGGTTGGCAAAATGCGTTGCATAACCAGAATGAGACTTTCTTCTGAAGGAGCAAATGATGCTGCCATCATTATAAAAGATATCACAACACAATCTCCTTTAAGAGATGCAAAATACAGAGCTTTATATAAATCGTCGATGAAAAATATAAAAATTTGTAAAATTTAATGATTTTAATAAATTTATTTTATGAATAAAAATTATTAAAAGTAAACAAATTTACCAGACGTAAGTGTTCCAGATTTCGATACAGCTAGAAAGACGTTTATAGGCTGAAAAATGGTTTCTTGCAGAATGGGTCCAAATTTTCAAATTTGCTCTTTTAACATAAGATATAGTGGAGATAGAAGCTTTCCATCTGTAGAAATCGTGGGTTGAACATTCGACTTGTCGGGCACCTTCAATTGCCAATGTTTTCCCAGAATGCATTTCTAACAGGAATCCACTTTGATCAGAGTTATAAACATTCTCTCTCCCATATTGTGTGATGTTTGGCTACACTTCATTCACAAAAATTTCCGTATTTACTTTTAACTTTTCCTCATCCTATAATTTTTTTCTGGTGATGAATTTACTGAATTTTCTGGATGTTATTCGGTGAGTTCTTTTAAACCTCCACACCCACCAGTTAGATTCTTCATATCTTGAATCTTCAAAACCAAGGATGTTTTTAGCATGTAGACCCTATTTTCGTAGGTCTAATTCGTGAACTATCATACCAGCATCAATTGCACTTTTAAAATTGTTCAATGTGTACTCCGCAATACGATGCAACGTTTCCATATATGTACCTCCTTTAATTACTTGTCCTGCCTATCGCCTCAATTGACGTACTGATGTTGCTTTCCTCAACCGATGTTGAACAGCACTCAATTGACGATTACTTTTTCTTTTTCCGCTTCTCCAAAACTCCACTGCTCTTTGTTCGTAATCGAAGTCAACATCTTCGTCATCTTTCGTAGAAAAAGCTTCATCTGTTTTGGAACCAAGTTTAGGAGTCCACTCTGCATAAGTGTATTCCGCAACGGAAAGCTCCCAGTCTTTGTATGGTTCTGACAAGTCTAAAGTATTTTATTCTACAATCTGAACGCCATTGAGCTCATTCATAGCGTGAAATAATATTTCTTGAAAATGATCTGCTATTTGCCGTTCAGGTATGTTCATGTCATGGAATACAAGTAACAAAAGTTTTATTACATTCAAGAGAATATTTTCTGATAAAATTGAATCAAGTAAGAGGTTGTGTGCATCTAGACTTTGCTTTTATAATGCTGTTTATAAAATCCTCGACTCCTGCGTCTTCTTCTCCATTGAGCGGTTTGAATTTTTACGAAGTCTAACTATGATTATAAAATGAATAAAGATTTAATAGTTTATTCAAAACATTTTGCATAAAGGTGGAAATAAATACGAGAAGTTATTTTCAGCTGTCGCAACCTGAGCATTTTGCGTGCTCAGCAGTTGCATAATTGAGGGGTCAGTTCCAGTGTGCTCAGATCTGATACCGACGCAGTCACAGCTACAGAAGCACCTCCTGTCAGTGAGAAGCGAGTAAGGAAAGGCGGTGGCGCGCGCTGCCCTTGTTTCTTCCTTGTCGTTCTTGCACGCGAGAACGACTCGTCCCACATCTCCTTATTCTCTTCGCTTCTTCCTTGCAATGCTATTTTTAGATTTCACGCTGTCGGTTTTCGAGTCGAAATTGAGAATTGTATTTCTCTCGACTCCGTGCAAAAGAGGCGCGAAGCAGACGACAATTTCAAATTTACGAAATATGTTATTTAAGAAACAACACTTTTTTCCGATATTTTGGAAAAAATCTGAAATTTGAAGGTTTATGTGAAAACATCAATTAAAAATGGTTTTAAGTTCATAAATTTGATCAATTACAGTAATAAGAAAATTTCGGCCTTCTGTAAAGCATTTCATATTTTTGATTAAAAGTCTGTGCATATGCCACTAAACGTAAGATTAATAAACTTTGACCTGCTTTTACCATGAATCTAAGAATGTGGATTTTAAACCGTTTTTTTATGTGCCTAATTTTTTGAAATATAATATTTTTTCACGTAATTTTTAAATTGAATTTGTCAATTTACGCAACTAAAAATTTGTAAACTGGTATCTTGATTTAAGTTTTGAACATGTATTGAGTTCAACATTTCACTGAAAGTTTATTTTTGAAGTATTCAAATCTCCCTTTATTTCTACAAAATCTTCAAGACGTTTATTTCAGACAAATAGTTTTTGAGTTTGAAATCTATTGAAACATTTCGACCTTTACGATCTTTAATTTATCAATTTTTAAAAATTTATCAAGTTATTTTTGCCCGATTTGGTCAAAAGTTTCGCTTTTAGATTCTGATTTTAAATTTCAAATCTGCAATTTCTAATTATATCAATTTCCTGAATTTTGGAAAGGCAACTTTGCCCTATTTTAGACCAAAATTGTCCTTTCAAAATCTACGTGTGGGTCACACGAAGGGTGAAAATTTCGCGAGCTTTTATTCTTTATTTTAAGAGTGAGAACAGAAAAGAAACTCACGATTTTCAGTTTTTCCGAATGAGCAAAATAGAACGGAGGAATCGTCGGATATATTTCCCGTGATATTTGATTTTTGAGAATCTAAAAACCATAAAAAAAAACTTCAATTAGCAAGCACCAAGATTTCGCGCAGTTGCGCCTTCAAATACACGGTTTAATTTTTGGGTTTTCCCTACATCTGAAAATAACGTTGTTTGACTTTTTGGATCATGGAATAGCTTGCTCTGCCAGATAAATTACCCCGAGAATACCTCAGTTATTTGATTTCGCGCCCTACCGTTTATTTAAAAATTTAGTTAGTTAAGAAAGCATCAGTAAAGTCGGTTCCAAATTTTGGAAATTATGAGCATAAGCTCCCGACGAGGTCATCATTTGCCTTTTCCCTCCCACAAAAACAAACCACAACTACACTGGACCTTGGTTGACCCAATTGGAATTTATTTAGGGAAGTGCAGGGAAGCACCGTGGCAGTGAAGTGCCCTCAGGGCTCCGACACTGCTCGGCAGAAAGAAAAGTTGTAAGGATGGGAGCTTTCTCCGAGTCTCACTTTTTGTGAGTGCACGGATACTTGCCTCCCGGGTTGACCACAATCCAGTAGTTTCTGCTCGAGCTTATTGCTCGCTATTTTTGCTTTATAAAAGAAGACCCACGTGTATTAGAGAAAAATCCAATCTACAACTTTTTTATTTAAAAAAAAAGGTGATCCAAAAAAGTCCCTAGCAAATAAGGGAGGACCAGGAACCATGGACGATCTGGTTCTCAAAGTAGTTCACCTGATCGTGAGTTGCAAGTGAACATACTCGAGCCCGAGATCTTGAGACAATTTGCTAAACGCCCCGGTGTCGAGACGTGCTCTCACCTTTCTGGGCAGCGCGCCTGTAATAAAATTTGTGGATCAGCAACCGTGCACGTTACCTCGGTTTTCCACCTCTCTATTAATTTCCCCCTTAATTAGTATGCGCGCGCCTCAATTAGCGACCGCGATCGAGTCCAATTAAATCAATAAATCAAGAGTTTTATGCGCGATGTTTTCCCCCTTTTTACGACCGTTTTCGGGTTGAAAATCAGTATCAGGAAAAAGCTGATATTCTCTTGATTATGACGATGTTTTTCAAATTTCGAAAAGTCGCATATTTCGTCCCGTGGAAGCATTCAAAACTTGATCTGCACTCAAAAGCGAAAACGCACCGCGTGACGATGACGAGACAGCCTTTCTCCCATTTCACCTCCCGCTGGCGTGTGCTACTTGCGTGGGCGAGGGTTCCTATTGGACAGCGGTGTGGGCAGGCTTGAACGTCGTGTAACGCTTTTTATAATAAAAAGGAGATTTCAATAAATCAACTTCTATTTATCATTGTTAAGTGACCCATTTTCATAAATACAGTTATTCGTAATGTTGAATACTAATGGATTTTACGGCACAATGATAATTATCTTTACTTATAATATCAAAAATCTATAATACTTGCAATGTGGCAATGATTATAATTATTTATTTAAAATAAAATAACAATTATATTTGCTTATTCAAAATATAATAATAGCTGTATTCACTTATAACCATACAGTTAGGTTCATTTATTTATACATTACATTTGTTCATTTGGTTATTTTATTTAATCATTAATTAAAACTCCCATACGTGTAAATAAATAAATGATCCTGTTATAAATAATAAAAAAGAATATGAAAAAAAGTAACAGTGTGGGACGCCCGCCTATCCAGCGGACCATGCCACACGCTGCTTGATCTGAGTGAGTGGTCGGGTGGCAGCAACCACAGGTTAGTGTGGCGCTCGCTCAGAGCACGAACGAAAATGTCCGTGAAAAGCAGGCTGCCTCGTTCACGCCGCGTTCACTTCCGGTTTGGAGGTAAATCATTAATTGCTGCTCAAATACTGGATCATACCTCGCAATTCTTTTGTGCGAGTCTCGTGGGAATCTACTTGTTCTGAAAGTAATCCTCATTTTGTGGATTTCTTCCTCTTTTCGTCGCAAAAAGGCGGATACCGAAGGCTGGGCCGTCTCAACGCCCCACCAAACGAAGTGATCCATTGCTCGCAAAGGATCAGTTCGTTTTTCTTTCTTGTATAGTAAGCTTGCATTTGCTATTCTTTATATAATAATTATTAATCAATGCTTAAATTCAAGATCTAATAAAAATACAAAATTAATATATATAACAAAAAAATGTATATTTATTTTTGTGTTTTCCGTTATTTTTTTGTGTTTTAGTGTTTATTTAATTTTAAATAAAAATAAAATTGAGAATAATTATTTGCTAATTTTTTCTTATCATTCTATTTTGATCACGCTTTTACTATCTTATTGCTTATTTTTGAGATCTCAAAAAAAATCAGGATTAATGATAATTTTTCTTATTATAATTTATAATAATTATTTCTTATTATAAGCATATTATTTATATTGGTTTTATTAATGCCAATAATTAAATATAATCTTATTAGGATTATATCATCATTTCCTTGGTAAAAAAAACAGTTTTGCGTTCTGGAGATCATCACCAACCATCTCAACGCCCCACCAAACGAAATAATCTCCCTCTCCCAAGGGATTAATTCGTTTTGAAAAAGAAACATATTTCTTGTTGAGGAAAGAAAAAGGAGGGAGAAAGAGGAAAGAGTCATTCAACCAAACTCTGACTCAATTTCAGAATGGCCAATTCTTCTGTAACCTATAACATATACATTTTCGACCCGTGTCGAGCTTGACTTGTTGGCTTTATTTCCTATTGTACAAAATTCGTGTAATGTCTAAGATCCTTAAACATGCCTACTTGATCATTATTAATAATTAGCTACTCTTAATATCTACGTGTGCATATATATGGCCATAAATGACACAGTCATTTTTGGCTGATTTTAATATTATTCAATATTTAAAGAATTTGAAAATCTTTCTGTGGAAAAAATGACGCTTTCGACTGCGCTGGGATTCGAGCCCAGGTCTTTCGATTGCCGGTCGACTGCTCTGACCACTGAGCTACACAGGCGTCCGACATCTCCTTCTCCACAGGAAGATCTCCTTATATCGCCTAGTGGCTCAGCCTTGCGGCTGTAAACGATTTCAAATTAATTAGTTGAGTTTGAAATTTTTGTCACTGCCTACATTATCGGAGGATCACTAGTCGCGTGTCAGATAGGATACGTTGTCGACAGGTGTCCTCGTAGACAATTTCAAACTCTTATATCGCAAATAATGCAAATAAATTCAATATTTAAAGAATTTGAAAATCTTTCTGTGGAAAAAATGACGCTTTCGACTGCGCTGGGATTCGAGCCCAGGTCTTTCGATTGCCGGTCGACTGCTCTGACCACTGAGCTACACAGGCGTCCGACATCTCCTTCTCCACAGGAAGATCTCCTTATATCGCCTAGTGGCTCAGCCTTGCGGCTGTAAACGATTTCAAATTAATTAGTTGAGTTTGAAATTTTTGTCACTGCCTACATTATCGGAGGATCACTAGTCGCGTGTCAGATAGGATACGTTGTCGACAGGTGTCCTCGTAGACAATTTCAAACTCTTATATCGCAAATAATGCAAATAAATTCAATATTTAAAGAATTTGAAAATCTTTCTGTGGACAACGTATCCTATCTGACACGCGACTAGTGATCCTCCGATAATGTAGGCAGTGACAAAAATTTCAAACTCAACTAATTAATTTGAAATCGTTTACAGCCGCAAGGCTGAGCCACTAGGCGATATAAGGAGATCTTCCTGTGGAGAAGGAGATGTCGGACGCCTGTGTAGCTCAGTGGTCAGAGCAGTCGACCGGCAATCGAAAGACCTGGGCTCGAATCCCAGCGCAGTCGAAAGCGTCATTTTTTCCACAGAAAGATTTTCAAATTCTTTAAATATTGAATTTATTTGCATTATTTGCGATATAAGAGTTTGAAATTGTCTACGAGGACACCTGTCGACAACGTATCCTATCTGACACGCGACTAGTGATCCTCCGATAATGTAGGCAGTGACAAAAATTTCAAACTCAACTAATTAATTTGAAATCGTTTACAGCCGCAAGGCTGAGCCACTAGGCGATATAAGGAGATCTTCCTGTGGAGAAGGAGATGTCGGACGCCTGTGTAGCTCAGTGGTCAGAGCAGTCGACCGGCAATCGAAAGACCTGGGCTCGAATCCCAGCGCAGTCGAAAGCGTCATTTTTTCCACAGAAAGATTTTCAAATTCTTTAAATATTGAATTTATTTGCATTATTTGCGATATAAGAGTTTGAAATTGTCTACGAGGACACCTGTCGACAACGTATCCTATCTGACACGCGACTAGTGATCCTCCGATAATGTAGGCAGTGACAAAAATTTCAAACTCAACTAATTAATTTAATATTATTATTTTATTTTTGTGATTTTCATAAAATTTCATTTTTTTTATTAACCAACCGCCTTAATGTTCAAAATGGCCCTTATTTATAGGGTAAATATTAAAATAAGAAGAAAATATTAATTTAAGTTTTAAGTGTACCTTTAATTATAGTTTAAATTATTCTAAGCTTAATCATATCCAGTTATGGCTATCCTTAAAATATATATACAAAATTTAAATGACGTAGTCATTTTTTTCCGACATTGTTAGGTTCGGTTTCTTCAATTTCCTCAGAATCAGCTTCTCTCTTCTTGTAAATTTTTAAATCTTGTGAGTGAAACATCCCTCTTTCTTCTTTGGACTCGGGGTTCCACAAAATGAAGGTTCCAGGTCGAACCTCCTTTTTTATTTCGTATGGACCCTCATAAATCTGCAAGAACTTTTTGAGGAGTTTCTTTTTTGGATCTGACTCATTAATTGCCTTTACTAGGACTGAGTCTCCTTTCTTTAACCTGATTAAACGATGAGCTTCATTAAATTTTGAAGCTCTGTTTTTTCTTTTTCTAGAGATGTTTTCTCGAGCCAATTCTATTTTTCTTTCATAATTCATTTTGGAATTATTCGGGGGAAAGTTAAGCCAATTTTCCCAGGCTCGTTTCGGTTTTTTATTTAGCTGTAGCTCTATTGGAGTGAACTCTGTGGTCTCATGGTAAGTCTCATTCATACAACTTCCAATAACCTTAATCCAACTCCACCATGATCCATGATTCTTTCCAATGAGAGATCTAAAAAACCTAGATAATTCCCTGTGGATTCTTTCCACTATATTGCTCTGGGGATGCCGTATCGAAGAAAACACCGGTTGTATTTGTTGTTCTTTTAAAAACTCTGACCAGACTGGAGACGTGAATTGCGTTCCGTGGTCAGTCACTATTTTAGACGGTTTTCCATGTTTCGGAAAATGGTCTTTTGTTAATTTATTTATGACGGCTTTTGTATTAGCTCGTCTCAGCGGGTACAAAACTACATATTTGGAAAAGGCATCAATGGTGGACAAAATGTACTTGAATCCACCTTTTGATGCTGGCAATGGCCCATAAAAATCTATGGATAAAATTTCATTTGGTCTTTCGGGCAAATAATTTCGCATTTCAGAGAAACAAGTTTGATTTGTAACTTTGTTTCTCTGGCAAGAGTCACAACTAGCCAAGCGTCGCCTGACTATTTTTGCCAATTTGGGGTAATAAAAAAAATCACTTAACATTTTAATGACTTTTAAGGGGCCTATGTGGGCATACATTTCATGACATTCGTCGATTATGTCATGAATTATGCCTTTAGTTAAGCATAGTCGCTTATTCTCTCCACCTACGAAATATAAGAGATCATCATGTATCTCATATTTGGTGGTTTTCTTTTCTTTTACATCTTTAATTTTCTGTACCAAAATAGGGTCCAGTTTTTGCTCTTAGGCAAAATTTTGTAGCCGATTTCGCAGATTTGATGATGGCCTTTTCGCCAGAGCGTACAAAATAATTTTGCCATCATTGTTTGCCGTTTTTGATGCATTTTCCTCTTCTGGTAGACGACTCAAAGTGTCTGCCACTAAATTGTTTTTACCGGGACAATATTCTATTGAGATATCATAATCTTGGATGGCCATCGTCCATCTGGTTAATCGTCCACTCAAAAGTTTGCATGTTTTCAGGAACGTCAGCGCCTTGTGATCAGTCCGGATAATGATTTTTCCACCCATTATATACGACCGGAATTTATGTAGGGCCCAAACTATCGCCAACAACTCTTTTTCCGTCGTGTAATATGCCAGTTCAGTGCCCTTTAAGGTTCGGCCAGCATAAATTATGGGGCATGGGTTTCCATCTTCATCGAGCTGGAATAAAACGGCACCCAATGCCACGTCACTGGCATCAGTTTGCAAATAAAAAGGTTTTTTAATTTCTGGGTAATTTAGTAAGACAGAGCTACTGAATAATAATTTTATTTCGTTGAAGACTCTCTCCAGGTGCTCATTCCATGTCCATTTTACGCCCTTTTTTAATAATTCCAGAAGTGGGACAATTTTCGCAGCATGATTTTTTGAGAATTTAGTATAGAAATTAATCAAACCCAAAAATCCACGTAATTCTTTTAAATTTCGTGGTCTTGAAAAGTTCTGGATAGTTTCAATTTTTTCGGGATCTGGTTTTATTCCAGTCGATGTCAAAATATGTCCCAGAAATTTAACTTCGGATCTGAAAAAATAGGATTTTTCCAGATTGATTGTTAGATTGTTTTCCATCAATCTATGGAAAAGTGACTCCAAATGCAGCAGATGTTGTTGTACGTTTTCCGAGGCACAGAAAATATCGTCGATGAAAGTAAGATAAAAATTCCCTAGACCGTTTAGGACGAAATCTAGGGCTCTAACCAGTGCTGCCGTACTAGTTTTTAGCCCGAAGGGCGTTACGCAAAATTCGTAACATTTACCTTCGTGTAAAAATGCCGTATATTTTTTTATTCCTCGTCTAGTGGAATTTGCCAAAAACTACTGGTTAGATCCATCGTTGACATGATTTTATTGCCACCACATCTTTGAAAAAGTACCTCCGTCGGCTCTGCGCATTCGTAATCGTTTATCATGATTTCGTTTAACTTTCTAGCATCTAGACATATTCTGACGCTTCCATCCTTTTTTAAACTAGTCACAAGTGGGTTTATATATGGGCTATTTGATCTCCGTATTATCCCTAGTTCTAATAAATTGTTTAATTCCGCTGTAACTAAATTTCTCAATCTCATCGGGATTGGATAGGTTTTAATTATAAAAGGTTTATCATCTTTTATTTTTAATTCGTGTTCGTATATCGAGATCCGTCCTGGTTTCTTCGAAAATATGTCTTTATATTTTTTTAAAACCTCCCAGAACTTCTTCTTCTCCTCGCCGTTGAGCAGCTCGCATTTCGCCACTTTTTCTTCAATTTCAGCATCGGATATGCAGTATTTATCTTCAATTTTATCGTATTCTCTCATGTCACTAAATTCTTCATACTTCTCTGGGTAGTTAGTTTCATTCGCGAAGTCTTGTGGATCAATATCTGTTAAATTTTCGCTGGGCTCCATATTTATTTCGTGGATTACCCGAATACATTTTTGTTCATCCTTAATAAATTCAATTTTCAATTCTTTATCTTCATTTCGTAGTATTACATAATTTTCTTCTATGTTAATCCTCCTTTCAACTTCTTAAGCACATCTATTCCCAGAATACAATTTTTGTTCAATTTTGGAACTATTATAAACACGCAAGAATACGTCTCATCATTTGCATTTAAGTCTGCATATAATTGATGCTTTAATTTTATCGGTTTGACACCTGTGGCACCTACGACGCTTGTGCCGACGATTGGCAAAATTTTACAATTTTTCAATTTGTTTTTATTGTTTTCAAAAAAGTTTTCCGAAATACATGTTATTTCGCTACCCGTGTCGATAAGTGCATCTGTTTTAATGCCCTCAATTTTTACAAAAATGTTTGGGCACTTATCGACATTTTCGATAATTTCACAATTTTCATTTTCTAACAAATCTTTTCTTACATCTAAGTCTAGAGGTCTTTCTTTAACATTACACCCTGGGATTGCCTCTAACATGCTTATATTCGACTGCCCAGGGCTATCTAGTTTCCCTGGTTATTAGTAATATCAACATTATTCGTAAGATTCGAAATTTCCGGTTCACAATTTTCTGACCTATTTGAATTTTCGTTGCTACTCCCTTGCATTACGCTTGGCGCGTTAGCAACCACCCGCACCTTTCGCATTCCCTCCTGTCCGCTCACGCCGTGAGATCGTCCGGATTCATAGGCGGCCGTATTCGGGGGACCAACATTTTCGCGACGCTGATAAACACCGTTTTTGACAAATCCATTGCCATTTTGCCTTGGGTCATAATTATTTTCACGCTTGTCATTATGTCTATTATCATCATGGGCCTGGCTTGTGCCCAGATGGCTCGTGGGAGCATTATGGTGCCCTTCAAAACGAGCCGCATTATTATTGAAAGAAAAATTATTATTTCTATAATTCTGGCCGGCAAAACCGTGCCCATGGCTATAATTAGAATTCCTATTTTGTTGAGCAAAATTACCTGCCCCTCTAAAATTATTTCTACTTGAATTTGGGACAAAATCTCCATTCCTAAAATTATTTTGACTGTAAAATTGCGTCCTTCCATATACATATGGATAGGATCTTTGATCTTGGCCCAAATTGCGGCCATTATTCCCAGAACTGGCGTTAGAAGGGCCTGCTTGATCGAATGCATCAAGCAGTTCTATTAAATTTTCGAAAGTCTTAACGTTTCTGATAATAATGGCCGTTCTTATGTCATCATTAAAATGCCTTGATAATTTTGATACTATCTCATTTTCAGAGGGTGGTGGGATTAGATCTTTAGCATTGTTTATCATTTTTATGGCGTACTCAGCTCTAGACAAATTATTATTAGGAATGTACCTTCCAAATTGCAATTCAGAGCTAATCTGGAAGCACACATTCTCATTCCAAAATTTCTTTATGAACTTGTCTCTGAATGAGACAACATTCTCATCATTTTGAGAGACCAATTCCCACCATTCTCTGGCAATACCTTCCAGACAGGCGTAAATTATATAGTTAAAATCATTCGTACTTATATCGATAGCACTAATGTAACGCTCGAAATCTTTCAAAAATCGCATCGGCCTTTCACGTTTGTGCCCTGAAAATTTGGGCATAGGATATTTGTTTAACCATGGTGAGACTGCCGAAAAACTACCCTGATTTCTCTGCAATTTACTTTCTAAAACATACTGGTTACCATTTTCTTAGCGATCAAATCTCCACTTAAACAGTGAAGTTCCTCGGAAGTTTCACCCAGTACATTTACTTTAGCTTCTACTTGTCTTATATTTTTTTCTAATTCTAAATTTTTATGATCGCATTCGACCTTAAGCATTTCTTCGGTGCTATCCATTCTCTCTACCATCAAACCTGCAAATTCACTAAACTTCCTAGCTGTATCATGTTTCAATTCGGATAATTTTTTAGAATTCTTCTTGACGGTATTTATAACTGTCGCCTGATTGTTTGCTACGCTCTTAATTTTAACGCCGATAGACTTTAACTTCAATAACATTTGATCTAATTCGGCAATGTCCTCCTCATCTGAATCTGCAAACTCATCAACGTTTAATGATGAACAAATGGATTCAGTACCCACTGATTCGCGCGACACGTTTCTTTCATTTACCGACAAATCTAATGCCTCATTTTGGCCATCTGAAACGTTACAATTTCCGGTTACCAGTTGGGTCGTATCCCTTAATAACTCGCCCATGTTAAAGCTGTTAGCCATCATTGATTGAGATTGTTTAAATATTCTTCTACTTGCTTCGCTTGAGTTGGCCATTTTGAAATTAAATTTTGGAAGACGAAACAAGAATTTTAATGTTACATATATTTGTATTAAATAAATGGTAATTTACAAATTGAGTGATTTACGATCACGATACTCAAAAGAAACTAAATTAAATGTTAATTGAGAGTCCTGGTTTTGGACAATTCACTAACATAATTTATTGTAATTAAATCATTACAAAAAAAAAATTATGAATTAAGTGAAAATAAAACTCTCATTTTAAACAAAAAACAGAATAAATTAAAATCAATTTCGAATCTAATTCAAATTGATAAATTTATTGACCAAAAAAAAATATTCATGACCATTTAACATTCATAATTAATTAATGGTGATCAAAAGGAAAACTTATCAATTTCAATTTTTATTCCCTGTCAGATCTTATTTAATCTGGGATAGAGAATTTATTCCGAAATCGAAATATAATTTTAAATTGAAGTATTATTTCCTATGCTTGCTTATTTAAGGTGAGACCTATTTGTCTCCTTGTTTACTGTCCAGGGCATTCACCTTCGCGCCCATTCTACAGCAACACGTGCTAACACGCAGCGTCAAACGTCAAAGTCAGCTGAGTGACGTCAAGCTGACTTTTGACTGTTGACACTAGGATTTTGGAGATGAATCTATTTTTCTTCACCTTTATAATATATTTTAAACTGAAATAAAACTCATGCACAAGGTGGCAAATTATTTTAGACTCAAAACAACGACAATTTCACCAGGAATACCAGACAAAACGTCAAGATCATGCTTGAATTGACCACCCGGTATAACATGACGTATTTTATCTAAACACGAAATGATCGCATTTTCACGAAATTTTCAAATTCAATAACCTTCGTGCCCCACGTTGGGCGCCAGTTGAAACATTTCGACCTTTACGATCTTTAATTTATCAATTTTTAAAAATTTATCAAATTATTTTTGCCCGATTTGGTCAAAAGTTTCGCTTTTAGATTCTGATTTTAAATTTCAAATCTGCAATTTCTAATTATATCAATTTCCTGAATTTTGGGAAGGCAACTTTGCCCTATTTTAGACCAAAATTGTCCTTTCAAAATCTACGTGTGGGTCACACGAAGGGTGAAAATTTCGCGAGCTTTTATTCGTTATTTTAAGAGTGAGAACAGAAAAGAAACTCACGATTTTCAGTTTTTCCGAATGAGCAAAATAGAACGGAGGAATCGTCGGATATATTTCCCGTGATATTTGATTTTTGAGAATCTAAAAACCATAAAAAAAAACTTCAATTAGCAAGCACCAAGATTTCGCGCAGTTGCGCCTTCAAATACACGGTTTAATTTTTGGGTTTTCCCTACATCTGAAAATAACGTTGTTTGACTTTTTGGATCATGGAATAGCTTGCTCTGCCAGATAAATTACCCCGAGAATACCTCAGTTATTTGATTTCGCGCCCTACCGTTTATTTAAAAATTTAGTTAGTTAAGAAAGCATCAGTAAAGTCGGTTCCAAATTTTGGAAATTATGAGCATAAGCTCCCGACGAGGTCATCATTTGCCTTTTCCCTCCCACAAAAACAAACCACAACTACACTGGACCTTGGTTGACCCAATTGGAATTTATTTAGGGAAGTGCAGGGAAGCACCGTGGCAGTGAAGTGCCCTCAGGGCTCCGACACTGCTCGGCAGAAAGAAAAGTTGTAAGGATGGGAGCTTTCTCCGAGTCTCACTTTTTGTGAGTGCACGGATACTTGCCTCCCGGGTTGACCACAATCCAGTAGTTTCTGCTCGAGCTTATTGCTCGCTATTTTTGCTTTATAAAAGAAGACCCACGTGTATTAGAGAAAAATCCAATCTACAACTTTTTTTTATTTAAAAAAAAAGGTGATCCAAAAAGTCCCTAGCAAATAAGGGAGGACCAGGAACCATGGACGATCTGGTTCTCAAAGTAGTTCACCTGATCGTGAGTTGCAAGTGAACATACTCGAGCCCGAGATCTTGAGACAATTTGCTAAACGCCCCGGTGTCGAGACGTGCTCTCACCTTTCTGGGCAGCGCGCCTGTAATAAAATTTGTGGATCAGCAACCGTGCACGTTACCTCGGTTTTCCACCTCTCTATTAATTTCCCCCCTTAATTAGTATGCGCGCGCCTCAATTAGCGACCGCGATCGAGTCCAATTAAATCAATAAATCAAGAGTTTTATGCGCGATGTTTTCCCCCTTTTTACGACCGTTTTCGGGTTGAAAATCAGTATCAGGAAAAAGCTGATATTCTCTTGATTATGACGATGTTTTTCAAATTTCGAAAAGTCGCATATTTCGTCCCGTGGAAGCATTCAAAACTTGATCTGCACTCAAAAGCGAAAACGCACCGCGTGACGATGACGAGACAGCCTTTCTCCCATTTCACCTCCCGCTGGCGTGTGCTACTTGCGTGGGCGAGGGTTCCTATTGGACAGCGGTGTGGGCAGGCTTGAACGTCGTGTAACGCTTTTTATAATAAAAAGGAGATTTCAATAAATCAACTTCTATTTATCATTGTTAAGTGACCCATTTTCATAAATACAGTTATTCGTAATGTTGAATACTAATGGATTTTACGGCACAATGATAATTATCTTTACTTATAATATCAAAAATCTATAATACTTGCAATGTGGCAATGATTATAATTATTTATTTAAAATAAAATAACAATTATATTTGCTTATTCAAAATATAATAATAGCTGTATTCACTTATAACCATACAGTTAGGTTCATTTATTTATACATTACATTTGTTCATTTGGTTATTTTATTTAATCATTAATTAAAACTCCCATACGTGTAAATAAATAAATGATCCTGTTATAAATAATAAAAAAGAATATGAAAAAAAGTAACAGTGTGGGACGCCCGCCTATCCAGCGGACCATGCCACACGCTGCTTGATCTGAGTGAGTGGTCGGGTGGCAGCAACCACAGGTTAGTGTGGCGCTCGCTCAGAGCACGAACGAAAATGTCCGTGAAAAGCAGGCTGCCTCGTTCACGCCGCGTTCACTTCCGGTTTGGAGGTAAATCATTAATTGCTGCTCAAATACTGGATCATACCTCGCAATTCTTTTGTGCGAGTCTCGTGGGAATCTACTTGTTCTGAAACTAATCCTCATTTTGTGGATTTCTTCCTCTTTTCGTCGCAAAAAGGCGGATACCGAAGGCTGGGCCGTCTCACTATATTTTAAATTTTATAATAAAAGTATTTTTATCTTAAGTTTTTGTAACCTATGCGGAGACTTTAAATTTGAGAATTGAGATGCTTTACAGAGAAGAAAAATTGTGTT
This sequence comes from Diplolepis rosae, assembly GCA_030998225.1. Taxonomy (NCBI): domain Eukaryota; kingdom Metazoa; phylum Arthropoda; class Insecta; order Hymenoptera; family Diplolepididae; genus Diplolepis; species Diplolepis rosae. Next base: position 2,136,292 of record JAPYXD010000700.1, read on the forward strand.
ATTAAAGCAGTTGATTCCTGGAGATTGAAAATCTTTTACTTAATATTTCAATTTCAAACATTGAATTGGTAAATATTTATTAAAAATTCAGAAGTTCAATTATAAAACATTATAATTCAATTGCGATATAATAGCACAGCTCGTATCACATGGAACATTACACGATATTGTACAATATCTAATTCATAACAATGAATAAAACTATAAATAAGAATTTAGATACAAAGTAATTTTACCCTGGCGCTTTTATTATCACGATCGCTGGAATGGCTCACAGTCACAGCATTCGCGCATGCGTACGTGTCGAGACAGAAGTGTCGAGTTCTCTCCCGAACGACAATGTTTAAACGCTTGTACTGAATAAATTATTAATGATGGAATTTTTTTAACTATACCATCTTAAAGAGCAAGTTCGAATCTACGTAAAACATTAAGAATCAGAGAATCGATTTTTGGCCGCTTAGGGGTCTTTCTTCAGATCGCGTCACATTTTAAAAATATCGAAACAGTATTATGTGCAAAGTATTTTCCATTAAGAGGAGATAAACATATGACACAATAAATTTAAAATCTAGATTCTTAGTTTTATATGGAAAGAATTTTATCTTACTTTTTTGTGGCCTAAGCACAGATTTTGAATTCAAAATATAAAAATGCTCTACAGAGCTGAATTACTTTCTGAATCAAGTAGTTTATTTACAAAGCTTCAAACTTTTGTAATTAAAATCTGGGAATAAAAGTTTAAGCATTTATTGGCCTTGAATTCCATTGGAAAATTTTTTGTTTACTGTTCAAATCTTCCTCCGATTTCAGAAGAACAGACAAATTAAAAATTACAAAATATTTTATTTAAAAGATTGAACTCGTCCATATGATCTTGTCAAATTGTAAAGAGACTTAAACACTTGGAACAAAAAATTTTATGTAAAATTTGATATCGATAAATATTTACATGTTCATATGAAGATATCAATGAACACATATTTTAGCTCTTTAATTTATCCATTTCTATTATAAAATTTTTCCTTTCCGTAGACCATTTCTTTTTTTCAATGAAAAGTCTGTGCTTAGGCGACAAAAAAGTGAGATGAAAATATTTCTAACATAAAACTGAGAATGTAAATTTTAAACTTGAATTTTATTTTTATCTCTTCTTAATAGAAAATATATCTCTAACTGAAATTTGTTTAAATTTACAAAATCGATAAGAAGTATGGAAATTTGAATAGGAAAATATATATTGATTCAAATTTTGAACATTTATTGGCAAGAAATTTTACTGAAAGTTTATTTTTGAAATGTTCAAATTCTTATAAAATTTTACACAATATTTTAGATGTTTATTTTAGGCAGATTTTTTCCAAAATATCGGAAAAAAGTGTTGTTTCTTTGATAACATATTTTGTAAATTAGAAATTGTCGTCTGCTTCGCGCCTCTTTTGCACGGAGTCGAGAGAAATACAATTCTCAATTTCGACTCGAAAACCGACAGCGCGAAATCTAAAAATAGCATTGCAAGGAGGAAGCGAGGAGAATAAGGAGATGTGGGACGAGTTGTTCTCGCGTGCAAGAGCGACAAGGAAGAAACAAGGGCAGCGCGCGCCACCGCCTTTCCCTAATCGCTTCTCACTGACAGGAGGTGCTTCTGTAGCTGTGACTGCGTCCGTATCAGATCTGACCACACTGGAACTGACCCCTCAATTAGGCAACTGCTGAGCACGCAAAATGCTCAGGTTGAGACAGCTGAAAATAACTTCTCGTATTTATTTCCGGCTTTGTGCGAAATGTTTTGAATAAACTATTAAATCCTTATTTATTTTATAATCTTAAGTAGAATTAGTTTATTTTCAGCTGCTTCGTAACAAACCACACCGGAATATTATGCTCTCCTGTCCCAGAGCGGGGGTAGTGCATGGACCAGAATGAAGTCGAATAATTCTCCCTTCAAAGTTAATTCATTTTAAGCTTTATCTAAAAATTACATTACATTGGTTGTAGATGCTGCAGCGGCAGTCGAACTGAGGGTGTTGACATAAGAACGTTACCCGGTGATACAGGATTCGCTGATGTCAATATTCTAGTGCTTCTAGTTCTTGTGGCTGGAGTGTCTTCAGTATATGTTGCTTCTTGTTTTTCTTTTTCAGCTTCATCTTGTTCAGGGTTGACCTCCTGATTTATCCCTAGTTCGGCCAAATGTTGTGTAGCTTGAGTTACTCCTGACCTGCCTTTTCGTTGTAGACAATACCTTTTGCCTGTCGTCATTGCAAGTAGTTTGGTGCGACAGACATAGATTGCCAAACCCACGACAAGATGTCCGATTCCCAAGTAAGAATCATGGGTCAGGATAGTTTGCTTAACTCTGGCTTGTTCTTGAGAGCTGATCTCGTTGAGATGATTTTCCAATTGGTCTAAAGTCTCCTCTGCCTTCTTGTATTTACCTCTTTTATTTGAGATGTTTTCAGGCAACCTTACCTCAGTAGCTGGTAATGCTGTGAGTTGGCTATTCCGAAGTAAGGCCGGTGATAATTCGGTTAAGTTCAGGTGGAGATATGGTTCGTAAATAGCCACCGATACTTGACGTTGCAAGCTTGGTGATGGCAGCGTCATCTCACTGGTCCTCAGGCTGCATCCCGTTGCGATCTGTAGTATTCCGATGCCAGTTACCTGTAATTTTGTGACTGTCCTGGAGGGGCAAATCACTTCTGCTGTCGTTCCTGTCAATAACGAGTATATCCATCCACCCAAGGATTTGATGGGTTGGAAGTAAGGGTCCTTCTTGTAGGACACCTGGACTTCACATAGCCGGAACGCCTCCGCAGTTGGATCGTTTGGAAGCGCACTCTCGCATGCTTCGCGCGTTGATGCTTCATATATAGGCGATTTGCCTGGACAAAGATAGAATCTTCCCAGGTCCTTGCATTGGTTCATCTCCTCCTGGTTCATCAGGATGTAGGTTCGGCGTGACTCCTCCATGGCAATGTAGTGAAACATTTCGACCTTTACGATCTTTAATTTATCAATTTTTAAACATCTATAATTCTATTTTTGCCCGATTTGGTCAAAAGTTTCGCACTCTGAGTTCGAGATTATATTTCGAATTGGCAATTTTTAATTACCTTAATTTACTAAATTTTTGAGCAGCAATTTTGCCTCATTTTGGATCAAAATTGTCCCTTTATAATCTACGTGTGGGTCACACGAAGGGTGAAAATTTCGCGAGCTTTTATTCTTTATTTCAAGAGTAAGAACAGCAAAGAAACTCACGATTTTCAGTTTTTCCGAATGAGCAAAATAAAACGGAGGAATCGTCGGATATATTGCCCGTGATATTGGATTTTTGAGAATCTAAAGACCATAAAAAAACTTCAATTAGTAAGCGCTAAAATTTCGCGCAGTTGCGCCTTCAAATACACGGTTTAATTTTTGGGGTTTCCCCACATCTGAAAATAATATTATGGTTGACTTCCAGGCTCACTTCAACTTCAATTTCGTATATTTCTACATTCATGTTTCCCACCCTGCGAAACTCCAAAAGACAAAAAATTCTATTTATCGACCCTCATTGAAAATTAAAGAAATCTTGCAATTTACGGCATCAGAGCCCTGTAGTGACTAGAAGCACTCAGGCTTACACTTACAGGTATTATCATCATGTGCACAGGAAGATGGGTTCAACTTCTTAATTTTCAAAGAACAAAAAAGAAGAAAACCCTCCCGCAAAATACCCGTAATATCCGCGGATTCATGTTCCAATTCTCCGAAGGTAACGAAGAACGTTTCACTAGTAAAGTGCCCTAAGGGGCAACGGCACTAGATCCACAATTGATTTCATAAAACTAAAATAAAATAAAGAAAATAGGAAAGACGAGAATGTTGTCTCCCAGGTAAAGCGCCCTGAGGGGCTACGGCACCTGATCAACAATTTAACTGGCAAGACACCAAGAAAAAAAATATAAAATATTTTGACTCACAGGTAAAGTGCCCTAAGGGCTACGGCACCTGATCAACAAAATTGGTTAAGAAAAAAATAATGTAAAAAGGAGAGCAACGTTCCCAATTTCTCACTCTGAGGTGAGTCAACGGGTACTAGTTGCTCAAGAATTGGAGAACGAATCCGTTAAAATCCGAATAAAAGTGATCCCCTGGTAACCCGCCGATATCGGAAACCACTACCAAAAAAAAAAAAACCAGACTAAAATTTGAGCAGAACGAGGCTGAGACAAATAAATGAAAAAAAGCCAAAAAAGAAAAAAAAACCGGAGGCTGCAAATCCCTATGTGAAAAAGGGGGATGGGTAAACATAGACGATCAGATTCTCCAATAGTCAGGTGCGGTGATGCTAAAATGCACGTCACCTGACTATGAGCTCTGATCTAATATAGCGTCCAATTAATCGCCGCGGAGAGCGATAAGTTCTCACCTTTTCCAGGTACGGAACCGGACTGACTTTCGAGCAGTGTCTCCAGAACGTGGGATTTTTCGGCCCCCACCACGTTCCCATCTGGGAGAAACACATGCAAACGTGGCGTGTCAGTGTGTCGGCTCTGCTACACGCTGCGGTCACCAGATTCGTGTAAAGCCGAAGGTGCACGAAGACGGACTTCGTTACAATGCTTGAGTTTTCAAGTTATTTTTAGATTTCACGCTTTCGTTTATCGAGTCGAAATTAAGAATTGTATTTTTCTCGAGTACGTGCAAAAGAGGCGCGAAGCAGACGACGAATTTGAATTTACGAAGTATATAGTTCAAGAAATAACACTTTTCTTCAATTTCTTGAAGAAAGTCTGCATGAAATAAACATCAGTATGATCTTGGAAAATTTCATGAGGATTTCAACACTTCAAAAATAAACTTTCAATGAAATTTAGTGACAATATATTTATAAAATTTGAATCAATATATAATTTTCCATTCAAATTTATATACTTCTTACTAATTTTGTACATTTAACAATTTTTCAATTAGAACAATATTTTCTATCAAGATAAAATGAACATAAAATTCAAGTTCATAATTTATATTTTCAGTTATATGTTAGAAATATTTTCATCTCACATTTTTGTAGCCTAAGCACAAACTTTTCATTCCAAAACTTAAAATCTCTACGGAAATGGAAAATTGTCTAATAGCAGTAGATAAATTAAAAAGCTAAAATATGTGTTTATTGGTATTTCCATATTAACATATAAATATCAATCAACTTTAAATTTTACATAAAAATGTTCGTTCGAAGTGTTCAAATCTTGTTATAATTTGACAAGATTTTATGGAGGAGTGCAATCTTTTGGATGAAATATTTTGCGGTTTTTAATTTGTCTGTCCGTCTGAAATCGTAGTAAGATTTGAACAGTAAACAACAAATTTTCCAATAGAATTCAGGATCAATAATAATTGATTCAGGAAATACTTCAACTCTGTAGAGCATTTTTGTATTTCGAATTCAAAATGTGTGCTTAAGCCACAAAAAAGTAAGCTGAAAATGTAGATATAAAACTAATTATGTCATGTTTATGTCTTCTTAATGGAAAATACTTTGCATATAATTCTCTAATTCGATATTTTTTTAATGTATGAACATTCAAGAAATTGATAAATATTCCATCTTTTTATAGGAACTAAAAATTTCCGGATAATGCTTTGATTCAGAAAGCTAAAAATTTGTCAAATATTGATATAAATTGCAATTTTACAATTGCATTATTTTTCAAATATTTTAACATCTCTTCAATCTTGATAATTCTTACAGAAGTTTATTTCATGTGAGTGACTTTTTCTTTTTCTAATGAAAGATTTCGTAATTCTAAATTCGGCCCAATTCGTAACATTGTAAGAAGATTTTAAAACTTCATAAAAATTTTTTTCTGTTTTATTCAAAGTCAATAAATATTCAATGTTTGGAATCGAAATATTAAGTAAATGATTTTTAATTTCTGGGAATAAACTGCTTTAATAAGACAATCTTTCTTCTTTGTGAGAAATCTCAATTTTAAAATTAAAATTCTACGCATAGGATACAAAAACATAATATGAAAATACTTTTATTACAGAATTTTGAAATATACAAGTTGACCAATTTTTAATCGAGTAAATCGGCTACTTTAAGCAAAAAATTATGTTAAAAATATTTTATCAAAAAAAAATAAGACACATTAAATTACGGTTTAAAATCCACATTCATAGATTGATGGTAAAAGCAGTTTAAAGTTTTTTAATCTTACGTTTTAGTGACGTATGCACAGACTTTTAATCAGATAAATGAAATGCTTTATAGAAAGTCAAAATTTTCTTATTACTGCACTTAATCAAATTTATAAAGTAAAAATATTTTTTAATTGATGCTTTCACTCAATTCTTTAAACATCATTAATTGAAAATTGTACTCAAAATTTAATCTTGCAGCGTTCCAATATTCCCACAATGTTACAAAATCTTATTAATCATTATTTTAGTCGAATTATTTTCAAAATATTTAAAAAATAAATGTAAATATTTTGATTAAATACTCTGTCAAATTTTGCATTTGACTGATCTGGCAAAATTGTTGAAAGTTTTGAATACCGATAGAAGAAACTTTAAATGAAATTTTATGTCCATAAATGCTTAAAGTTCTATATAGAAATATCAACTACAACATTCTCAAATTTTATAAATAAACTACTAAATTCAAAAAGTTTCGGATTTTTTTAAAAACTGTACAAATTTCAAATATGAATCAGTCAAAATCTACTGATTATCAGTGAAATTTTACTGATTTAAATAACTAAAAACAGGTTACTGTGAATCAGTCAAATTTCACTGATTACTTCAGTGAAAAGTAACTGATTTAACAGTGAAAAATATTGTTTCCACTGATGATTCAGTGAAAAGGCAAATCACTGATTCAATCAGTGAAAATTTGACTGATTCAGATTTAGAGTGTATACAAATTTCAAATATAAAGTGTACTCTGTACATTAATCAAACAAATTTAGAAGATGAATATTTTAATAAATATTCCTAAATATTATTGGAATATGATACATATCGATTTAGAAAAACTTCTTCAAAGTACTCAGACATTTTTCTTATTTTACGACATTTTTGCACCATGTTTGACCTTTGAGTAGGATTCAAGAAAACAATTGTAGACATACTTTCATTACTTAGTAAAATACTATGAAGACTTGCTTTTTAAATTAAAGCGAAAACTTTTAAAACCTTTAACAATCGGTTGCATAGATTCTGCTCTAATCTTGGACGCAATTAGAGAAATAGGTTTTTTTGCTTTTTTTAGATCTAGTTTTTGCCTTAAACATAAAAGAAAGAAAACACATTTGAAATATTAAAATAAAAAAGCTGGTTCATTCTTAGAGAATCCCAAATATTCTGAAATAAAACTCCTTTTCACACCACCACGGAGGTAGAGTTTACTAGTAATAGTTTTCAAATAAATTAGAATGTTATGGAGTAGTAAGTGAAAATTCTTCTAATGTAACTGCCAATTCTTACAGTGTTGAACCTTGTGTAGCAAGTTCTTCTGCTTCAGAATTCACAAATTCCACGATTCTGGAAAGTGTTACTTTCAAACAGAAAGTACAAGAAGCAGAGATTAGGATTAGTACATTTTTCGTAGAGCTTAATTTACCATTCGCGATTTCATCAGAATTGATAGGACTTTTCCAAGATATGGAACCTTCGGTTTTAAAAGACGTTAGATTGAGCCACACTAAAATGGTCCTAGTTGTAAATAACGTCGTATGTGCTGCTGAAACTGATCGCATGGCAAATATTTTGCGTAAGCAATCATTTTCAGTGTACGAAGATGAAACGACCGACAAGACTCTAGAAAAGTGGCTGTCATTAATGGTTCGATATGTGGAGCCAACGACATTTTCTGTCAGGGTGGAATTGCTCCAGCTTATTAATGTAAATGCTTCGGATTGTTCTGCCTCTAAAATTTTTGATGCGTTCGAAAAAGCATTGTCCGGGCAGAAAATCCCTTTATCTAATATCTGTGCTTTAGCTTGTGATAATGCACAGGTGATGGTCGGCAATAGGTCCTCATTTAAAAAAAAATTAAAGGAAAAAAGTCCCCGTTTAATTGTTTTCCCATGTGTCTCGCATTCGTCAGCAATTGTAGCAAAATATGCTTGTGCCACAATCCCAGATGTAGAGGATATAATCAAAGATTTGCCAGTTTTTCTTAATGCTAGCTCCAAGCGAACGGCTATTTTTCGATCGATTGTTTTGGAATTAGGAAATGACTATCAAAAAATTCCTAGTCATTCTGAAACTCGCTGGCTTGTCCGCTATCGATGCATAGATATTATAATAAAGAATTGGGAAGTTATTCTTCAGTATCTTATGGTCCTCGTATCTGAGAAGGTAGAGAAGGCCAAAGACTTGTTAGGAAAAATGCAGAAACCTTTGACACTCGCATATTTCCTATTCTTGAAATTTACTTTGAATAGGTTCAACGTATACAATGCGAAATTTCAAAGTCGCGAAACAATGGTTCAGGAACTCCAGCCAAACTCGGCTAAATTCTTCGTATGGATTCTTAGCAGTTATTTGAAAGAGGGTCTTCTTCAACCGAATTTATTCTTTCAAATCATTAGAAATGTTAACTTTGCAGATCCTAGTAATCAAAACCCGCTTCAAGACATTGACGTTGGTAAGGAAACGCGAGAATATTTCCAGCAGCAACTTACAAACAAGAAATTGCAAATAGTAGAAGTTGATCTATTTCTTCGTAATTGCTTGAAATTTTATGTCACAGCAAGCGAAGAAATTCGCAATCGACTTCCTTTTGATGACATCTTTTTGTCTTGCGTTGCTGTTTTCCGGCCTCAAGTAGCTTTCTATGCTGATCGAAGCGAAACTTTTCCTAGGGTCTGGAAAGTTTGTCAAGATTGAGGGTCGTTTGATAGAATAGGTGTACAAAAAGAGTGGGATTCTTTACTCAAAATCAGACAGGAACTCAAAGAAAAGTGGTCGAATTTATCTTTTGACGAAATGTGGTCTAGTATCGGTGTATCTTCGACGAGTACAGGAGAAAAACTTTTTCCAAATTTGACCTCAGTATTGAATCATGTTCGGAGTCTTCCTCATTCAAATGCTGAGGCGGGGCGAGGTTTCTCCATGCTCACGGACGCGAAAACTCCCAAAAGAAATCGCTTAGGAAACAGGACGGTGAACTCAATTTGTGTTACTCGATCAGCCCTAAAGGCGAGAGCTGAAACAGCCAGAATAACGAGCATCACTTCGAGGCATTTGCAATTAATGACCGAAAATCTATATGAGATGGCAGAAAGTGATAGGGAAAGTGGTTTGTCGCTCTTCGCTCACGAAGGAGAGGATTAATTCTAATGGCCAAGGCATGGCGTTAATTAATTTCAAACCCCTTTCTTACTCACAAAATAATGACATTTTATTTCTTATATCAGAGATACGTTCTTTATTCCTTTCTTCGCGTGCCTCGGGTATGGAAATAGTTTAGTTTTAATTATTATTTTGTGAGTAAGAAAACATACTGAAATTGAGTAATATCACGCTTTGGGCATAAGTGAGAGGCAAGGGGACTCACAATAATCAAGCACCCCAAATCATCCCGAATTAATCAAACTTCTTCATTATTTGATTTAAAACAAAACATTTTTGTTCGACGTATACTGGCATTTGATAGAGGCAAGCCTGAAGTACGGGCTACATTTGTAGCGTTTTTTACAACTTTGCTTCATTTTTTTCCTTTTTTCTTTTTGCTTGAAAGCAAAAACCCTTTTTGTTTCGTAGGACGTGCACTAGGCCTACAGGGGATACCACGTAAAAAAAACGAGCCTTAAACTCTACCTCCGTGGTAGTGTGAAAAGGAGTTTTATTTCAGAATATTTGGGATTCTCTAAGAATGAACCAGCTTTTTTATTTTAATATTTCAAATGTGTTTTCTTTCTTTTATGTTTAAGGCAAAAACTAGATCTAAAAAAAGCAAAAAAACCTATTTCTCTAATTGCGTCCAAGATTAGAGCAGAATCTATGCAACCGATTGTTAAAGGTTTTAAAAGTTTTCGCTTTAATTTAAAAAGCAAGTCTTCATAGTATTTTACTAAGTAATGAAAGTATGTCTACAATTGTTTTCTTGAATCCTACTCAAAGGTCAAACATGGTGCAAAAATGTCGTAAAATAAGAAAAATGTCTGAGTACTTTGAAGAAGTTTTTCTAAATCGATATGTATCATATTCCAATAATATTTAGGAATATTTATTAAAATATTCATCTTCTAAATTTGTTTGATTAATGTACAGAGTACACTTTATATTTGAAATTTGTATACACTCTAAATCTGAATCAGTCAAATTTTCACTGATTGAATCAGTGATTTGCCTTTTCACTGAATCATCAGTGGAAACAATATTTTTCACTGTTAAATCAGTTACTTTTCACTGAAGTAATCAGTGAAATTTGACTGATTCACAGTAACCTGTTTTTAGTTATTTAAATCAGTAAAATTTCACTGATAATCAGTAGATTTTGACTGATTCATATTTGAAATTTGTACAGTTTTTAAAAAAATCCGAAACTTTTTGAATTTAGTAGTTTATTTATAAAATTTGAGAATGTTGTAGTTGATATTTCTATATAGAACTTTAAGCATTTATGGACATAAAATTTCATTTAAAGTTTCTTCTATCGGTATTCAAAACTTTCAACAATTTTGCCAGATCAGTCAAATGCAAAATTTGACAGAGTATTTAATCAAAATATTTACATTTATTTTTTAAATATTTTGAAAATAATTCGACTAAAATAATGATTAATAAGATTTTGTAACATTGTGGGAATATTGGAACGCTGCAAGATTAAATTTTGAGTACAATTTTCAATTAATGATGTTTAAAGAATTGAGTGAAAGCATCAATTAAAAAATATTTTTACTTTATAAATTTGATTAAGTGCAGTAATAAGAAAATTTTGACTTTCTATAAAGCATTTCATTTATCTGATTAAAAGTCTGTGCATACGTCACTAAAACGTAAGATTAAAAAACTTTAAACTGCTTTTACCATCAATCTATGAATGTGGATTTTAAACCGTAATTTAATGTGTCTTATTTTTTTTTGATAAAATATTTTTAACATAATTTTTTGCTTAAAGTAGCCGATTTACTCGATTAAAAATTGGTCAACTTGTATATTTCAAAATTCTGTAATAAAAGTATTTTCATATTATGTTTTTGTATCCTATGCGTAGAATTTTAATTTTAAAATTGAGATTTCTCACAAAGAAGAAAGATTGTCTTATTAAAGCAGTTTATTCCCAGAAATTAAAAATCATTTACTTAATATTTCGATTCCAAACATTGAATATTTATTGACTTTGAATAAAACAGAAAAAAAATTTTTATGAAGTTTTAAAATCTTCTTACAATGTTACGAATTGGGCCGAATTTAGAATTACGAAATCTTTCATTAGAAAAAGAAAAAGTCACTCACATGAAATAAACTTCTGTAAGAATTATCAAGATTGAAGAGATGTTAAAATATTTGAAAAATAATGCAATTGTAAAATTGCAATTTATATCAATATTTGACAAATTTTTAGCTTTCTGAATCAAAGCATTATCCGGAAATTTTTAGTTCCTATAAAAAGATGGAATATTTATCAATTTCTTGAATGTTCATACATTAAAAAAATATCGAATTAGAGAATTATATGCAAAGTATTTTCCATTAAGAAGACATAAACATGACATAATTAGTTTTATATCTACATTTTCAGCTTACTTTTTTGTGGCTTAAGCACACATTTTGAATTCGAAATACAAAAATGCTCTACAGAGTTGAAGTATTTCCTGAATCAATTATTATTGATCCTGAATTCTATTGGAAAATTTGTTGTTTACTGTTCAAATCTTACTACGATTTCAGACGGACAGACAAATTAGGAACTACAAAATATTTCATCCAAAAGATTGCACTCCTCCATAAAATCTTGTCAAATTGTAACAAGATTTGAACACTTCGAACGAACATTTTTATGTAAAATTTAAAGTTGATTGATATTTATATGTTAATATGGAAATACCAATAAACACATATGTTAGCTTTTTAATTTATCTACTGCTATTAGACAATTTTCCATTTCCGTAGAGATTTTAAGTTTTGGAATGAAAAGTTTGTGCTTAGGCTACAAAAATGTGAGATGAAAATATTTCTAACATATAACTGAAAATATAAATTATGAACTTGAATTTTATGTTCATTTTATCTTGATAGAAAATATTGTTCTAATTGAAAAATTGTTAAATGTACAAAATTAGTAAGAAGTATATAAATTTGAATGGAAAATTATATATTGATTCAAATTTTATACATTTATTGTCACTAAATTTCACTGAAAGTTTATTTTTGAAGTGTTGAAATCGTCATGAAATTTTCCAAGATCATACTGATGTTTATTTCATGTAGACTTTCTTCAAGAAATTGAAGAAAAGTGTTATTTCTTGAACTATATACTTCGTAAATTCAAATTCGTCGTCTGCTTCGCGCCTCTTTTGCACGTACTCGAGAAAAGTACAATTCTTAATTTCGACTCGATAAACGAAAGCGTGAAATCTAAAAATAACTTGAAAACTCAAGCATTGTAACGAAGTCCGTTTTCGTGCACCTTCGGCTTTACACGAAGCTGGTGCCCGCAGCGTGTAGCAGAGCCGACACACTGACACGCCACGTTTGCATGTGTTTCTCCCAGATGGGAACGTGTTGGGGGCCGAAAAATCCCACGTTCTGGAGACACTGCTTTCGAGGATCCGCAATCAAACACGTCGCCTTGGATTTCCACCTCTTAATCAATTCCCCCCTTAAGTAATATGCGTGCGCCTGAATTAGCGACCGCGATCAAGTCCAATTCAATCAATAAATTAAGAATTTTGTGCACGATGTTTTCCCCCTTTTTGCGACCGTTTTAGAGTTGTAAATCGGTATCAGGAGAAAGATAATATTCTCGCGATTATGACGATGTCTTTGAAATTTCAAAAAATCGCATATTTCGTCCCTTGGGAGTGTTTAAAAATTGATGTGCACTCAAAAGCGAAAGCGCACCGCGCGACGATGACGAGAAAGCCTTTCCCCCATTTCACCTGCCGCTGGCGCGTGCTACCTGCGTGGGCGCGGGCTCCTATTGGACAGCAGTCTGAGAAAGCTAGAACCCTACGTATAGGTTTAAAATGCTCCATGGGTAATTGAGAACATCGTTACTAAGCAATGATAATAAAAAAAATAAAGAATAAAGAAAAGCACTGAATAAAATAAAATAAAAAATGATCAAATGACCGCATATTGTTAAATTATTTATAAATTAGGCATTTTGATTATTATCTAAAGAGCCTTTATATCTTTAATTAATTAATATAGATTTATTATTATTGGTAACTCATATTAATTATAATCGTTACTTATAGTATTTAATATCAATAGTATTTCCAATGTGACAATAATTATCCTTATTCATAATATCACGATCCATAATATCTACAACGCGATGATGATTATATTTGTTTATTCATGATGCAATAATTACTATATTTCTTCATTTATATCATAATAATAACCATATTTATTTATAACATTTATATTTGTTCATTTGTTTATTTGTTGGTTTAATTAATTATAAATTATAATTTGCTTTCATGTAATTGAATGATTATGCATGCAATAAATAATATATAAAAAAAAGTAGAAGAAACAAAAGCGTGGGACGCCCATCCATCCCGCGAACCATGCCGCAAGCTGCTTGACCTGAGTGAGCGGTCGAGTGGGAGCAAACACAGGTTAGTGTGGCGCTCGATGAAGATACGAACAAAAATGTCCGTGAAAAGTAGACCGCTTCGCTCTCACCACACTCACTTCCGGTTTGGAACTAAATCATACATTGTGAGGCGAATACATAATGAAACCTCGCAAGTCTTTCGTGCGAGTCTCGTGGGATCCTGCTTGTTCTGAGTATATGCCTAATTTTGTGGATTTCGTCCCCGTTTCCTCACAAAGGGCGGATACTCGGGGCTGGGCCGTCTCAGTAGGAGAATGCGGAACGAGCATATGCTCTTCCTGAGCCGTTCCTCAGGATCGATTGTAATACTGGTACTCAGTGTAGTTGATACAAGGTGTAGTCAGTTTTGTCTACTACCGGGATGTCCAAGCACACCTTTAGTCTCTTATTCTCGCAGACAATGGTAGTTGTCTCTATTTGTGAAAGATCCTCGATGCTCATTATGGGGCCTGGAATTGGAAATACAGCCGTCGGTGAGTGATCTTGTATGTCCCGGAATATTGACTCCATTTGCTCAGGGGTTAGTAGCGAGGGATGCAGCATTCCTCGTCGATCAGAGTACACGGTTTCCAAGAATTGGCCAGCCGCCCGAAAGTGTTCGTCTAGTCCCATATCCAAGGCATGCAACGTACTCGTGAGCATCTGAATGTAATTGAGTTTGAGAAGTGAGGCAGACACCTGATACATCCCTTTCTGAATACTCATGAGTTGCGATCTGAATTTCTTTTGGTGTTCCTCATAGGCCTTAAGTTATGCATGCATTTCTTCAAATTGGGTTCTGATGACATAAGTCTGCCTGCCTACCAAGTGGGATAGATTAGCGGCAACCCGTCTGAGGTCGTTGGTCTCGTTTTCAATCCGTTGTCCATCCTCGTAGGTCACAAGGCCAGCAACTGGGCCGATGATGCTTTCCAGGAATTCCAGAAACGGGGTTGTTCGGCGTCTCCTCCGGCTGTCGGACAGGTGCTTTGGTAGCCTATTCCTTGTTTGTCGAATCAATTCGTTTATTTCACGGATTATTTCTCTTTGGAGATTACTGGCAGCCATCAATTTAGTTTCTAGGTGATACTCCAACACAAGTTTCTCACACTCTCCTTCTAATATTGGTTGGCATAACCCAGGAAAAACCTTCAGCTTACGTCTATTGTCCTCCAAATTCTGATGTAACTTGTCGGTGTCAAGGAAGCTGACAACCCTCCATGTGCTTGCTTGTGCGTCTTATCAAGCCCTGGTGTTCGAAGTATATGCCAGTGCTGGTCTCGAAAGGAAACATTCGATAGAGCCGGTCCTTATCTTCCTGGCATGCGGTGCTCGTGATAATCTTAAACAGGGCCGCTAATGTCAGTAGACACTAGTACTCATCTTGGAATAACCTGCGGAGTTCATAATTTACTTTAGTTTTTGATTGACTTATGGGAAGTCAAGCACACGTCACCGAGATCATCTGGAACAAGGTTTCTTCTTTTATAATTCTTTTATTGATTCTTTTATCCTTCCAAATACTAACTCATAAGGCGTGAAGTTAGTTGCCTTGTGTACGGAAGTATTATACACGAGCATAACAAAAGGGAGGAAGCGGTCCCAGTCGTCGTAATCTTTCGCATAGTGTTTAATATAGTTGGTTAACACGATATGACTTCTCTCCAGAGGTCCATTGGTCTGGGGTTGATACCCAGAAGTCGTTAACTGTTTTACGTTAAACAACCTCTCTAATCTTCGCACTAGTTGGCTTACGAAGCTCCCCCCCCCCCCCTATCCATCAATATTGCTCTCGAGGCACCGTATTGAGAAAAGAGATTCGTAGAAACGGCGTGTGCAATGGTGGTGGTTTTCAAATTTGGTATTGAAACTGCGATACAGTACTTAGTAAAGTTGTCTTGCATTATGAGAATATGGCGGTTGCCATCGGGTGTTGTTGGCAATTTTCCCACCGTGTCAAGAGAAACCTTATCAAAAGGCTTCGCTGGCGTATCAGTAATGAGCATGGGTTCTCTTGTCTGTCCCTGTACTAGTTTCTGTTCAAAGCAACTTTTGCAGCCGCGAATGAATTCGGTGACCTGATCTCGCAACCCAGGCTAAGTGTACCCTTCCCTAATGCGACGATATGTCTTGGTTATATCCTTGTGGCCCCCGATAAGACTGTCGTGATATTCGGCTATTATTTTTGGTCTTACTTCGGGAGGCGGGACTTCTATTTTTCCATGGCAGAGTGTCACTGTGATGCCGCCACCCCGGAATATTTCTCACAGAAAGTCGGTCATTTTATTCTGAGTTAATGAACCCAGGAGATCTCCCGTATTCGCCATTCGAATGTTGGTTTGCTTATCCCTTTTAAGGGCCAGATGAAGGTTTCACAATCACTGGGTTACATCCTTCCAGCCTACCTCATCGAAACGTCGCCTTTTCACTACAATCAAATAAGTTTTGTGTTGACCGTGCGGAGTAACAAGGATCTGCCCCTTTTTGGGTCGACTTTCCCGGAAGTCTTGTAGATCAAGACGCTCGGTAGCTATAAGCAGTTTTATGATGACATTTGCGTGTTCACATTTCTCTGATAAGAAGTGTGCATAATTGTCCTGCCGATATGTTATATGATATGCTACGATACGCTCAGTCGATTCGTGGATGATGTTAGGGACATTTGTGTATTTAGAGATAGGTTCTCTCTCCCTTGTTTGTTCTTGAAAGAGTGGATGTTTCTGGGGGCTGTAAGCGTCGTGGTTTGAATTCCGTGCCCAACTTTGTGAGACCTTCACCTTTACTCGAAATCTCTTTTTCCTCAGCGGACAGGAGAGGTGTCGATCTTGCATCTGGAGTCACAGACGGCGCCAGTGTAGGAAACAGTGACCTCCTTGGTGGTTGCCTTTCGATTATCGGGGATGCAATTACTTCCGGAGAATCCTCAAATCATATGGTGTTCTTTCCTGCTACTCCAGAACATCTTGTTTGAGATTCAGGTGGCGGAGACTCCTTACCTTGGTGTTCCGTTGAGTTGTGCGGGCGAAAGTTCATTACAGCGTATAATACTGCAAGACACTCTTGTTTGGCCTTAGCCTATTTTTTCTTACGTGCATTCATTACCTTTGAAAAGGATGCTATAGGCATGTCTACCCCGTCGCTTTCTTGTGATAGCATTGCTCCGACCACATACTCGGAGGCGTCGGTGGTTAATTTAAGGGGGTCGTCTACCTTCGCGCCTGAATTTCGGGCGTATTTTTGACGATGGATTGCGCAAAAACTACACATGATATTGACACAAAGTTTTTTAATTTAATTTAATAGTAGACTTTGTGGCACGATTTCTCAGCTTCAGAACCTTGAAACATGAAAACAATCATATTTTTTTACTTTTTACTAATCCGACTACGATAAGACACAAGCTTTTTGAAAGATTTTAAAATTTGACAAAATGGCAGCGATTTGAAAAAAGTTCTATTTTCTACCCTGTTTTTCTAGCTTAAAAAAGCTGTAAAAAATTGAAAAAAAATTTTTGTTTAAAAAGCTCGTGTCTAATCGTAGTGAGACTTTTTTGAATACGAAACAATTTACACATTTCCAATATCTTCGATAGTTCCGTCAAAATCGTACCAACAATTTTAAAAAACACTACTTTCGAGAAAACGCGTTTAAAGATAAATGATGAGGTCGGTAGTATTTGAACCAGCATGTTTTCGAATAAATCTTCCATAAGGCATGTTCCTTATAGTGTCTAGATTCGAAATAAGCAAAAAAAAAAAAAATTCGATTTTTTGAAACCGCAAAGGTAGATGACCCCCTTAAAGGTTTTTTGAAAATCTTGATATCGCAGGAATTATTGATCTTATCTTAAAGCATGGAGTTTGACGAGGTTTACATCTGATCCTGGGACAACAAGGAAGCTTGCCTTGGGGTTACGAAATTCAGGAGCAACCAATTAGACTACTGGTGAGTCTTCTTAAGTGCGTCCTACTGGTAGGACCCTGCGGAGTTCTCTCGGAAGTGAACAAATTTTGGACGCTCTCTGGGGCTTGCTTGACTCGTTGCGGCGTCCGTGCGGCGAGTCGACTGGGAATTTAAATTCCCAGATGGGCTTGGAGAAGTGGACCTAGAGGGCGTCGCGCTCCCAGTCGTTTTACAGTGCCCCGCCCACGATTGATAACTAGTTGGTTTTTGGCTTTTATCATTAGTCGGGTACTGTATCATGGAAGGGTGAAGAGGGTAAGGATAGTGAGGCGGATAAGGGTAGTTGGGTGGGTATGCAGGGAAAGGATATTGATATTGTGTTGAATAATTTTGAGGGAAAGGTGGATAGATAGGGGGGTATTGATTATAGGCTGGTGGAACATATGCTGCACCTCTTACCTCGTGGGCTGGAACCGCCGTAGCTGAGGTCGTCGAATCTCTTCTTGATCTAGTCTTCTCTGGCTGTATCCGCTTTTCAAGACTCCCTATTTGCTTAGAGTAAGGGCTTGGCGAACGTGGTCGATCGGAGATGTCACCTCTTGGTTGCTTTTCGATTTTTTCATTCGGAGGTTGACAATTGACTCAAAATACCATTGGTATTTTTTTTCGCGCGAATCTCTTTTTTAAATGCGCAATGAGGTCCTTGACCTTAGAAAATTGTTTGCCGCGGACGCTTTCGCTGGCCACGCCCCTTAATTTAGCCAGAGCTGCTTTAATAAAGCCGGGCTCGGTAGCATCTGTGACGAATACTGCACCGTTTGACACATCTTGTAGGAAATCCTTTAAAGGTGGATTTTTTCCGTCAAAATGGGGGATTCTAATACGGACGCCACTGCTGCGCTGGTGTCAAGATAGGACACACACTTCTCGAGGAAGGCAAAAGCATCGTTAGAATTTCGAAAATGTCCGCTTTCTCATAATAAGAAAATGTACACTAAAAACGGACTGGAAAGGGTGGAAAGCATGCCCCAAGGGCGCTTTACTGCCCTGAAGTTTACCATCCTTTCCAGATGGGCCAACGATAAACCAACTCCGTTAAGGCGCGTAAAGAATAATAGGGTAGAAGGGGGCAAATGAAATATAAGTTAAATATCGAGTTTGCAGAAAAAAACCAAAATTAGCAAAGTTTGAACACAAGAAGCCGCTAATGAACGAACTTGTAGAATTATCACTTAAAATAGAAAAGGGACATATATTGTATATATAGACTTCAGTTTTTAATTGCATTCAGACAGTGCGACAATAATAGAATGTAAACTGAAATTCAACTTTTCAGTGCGAAACAAAAATTAACAAAGTTTGAGCAACAGAGGCCGTTCATGGACGAACTTGTTGAATTATCGCGTAAAATAGAAAGAATCCATATATATGGATTTGTGTTTTTTATTATAGATACATAGTTCTACGGCAAAAAAATATATATTAAAAATCGAGTTTCTTGAGCGAAACCAAAATCAGCAAAGTTTGACCAAAGCAACCCATTTATTGACGAATTCGTTAAATTATCTCGTAAAATAGAAAAGGGACTTACAATGTCTTACAGAATGTTTTGTGTTTCGTTCGAGTCACTGTAAGGCAGGGTTGTGCAGTGACGCGTCACTCGAGGTTTTTTACGTAAATTACCTAAGTGATGTATTTTATGTATAAAACCGGTAAAATACCTAATAACTTAAGTGCCAAGATGGCGGCCTTATAGAACTGTATATAACCTCACTTTTTCAAAGTTCCATTCCCAAAAAGTTTGTTTCAAACGTGAACATTGTTAAATAAACAATAACATCAATGTCGACTAAAAATAAACGGGGGAAAATGAAATCCCACTTCGGGCTTCCATATATTCCATGGAATAAATTGAACTTTCTGCGCCTTTAAGAGAAAAATAAAAATGTTGCAAAATGTTTATTTTGTAGTAAAGTGTTAAAATTTTTTGGATATAATCGCCTTTTGGGTCACAGGTATGTAGTTGTACAGGTAAGCAATTGTAGAATATTGTTATTTTTGTTCATTCAAATATTTGTGCGATTATGTATTAATAAAGTTTTCTTGAGTATACCGGTTAATATTCTAACCTCAAATTCGTAAATTTTTATGGATTTTCGAGATTTTTTTTGCATTTAGTGCATCTCCGTTTTATCTGTGGTTAAAAAATATTTTTCACGATCATACTTTATTATTATTATAAAATGTTGTTTAATATATGAAACTGAAAGCTGTTCATATGTTTTTTTATTCATATTTTGGAGAAGTTTTGTGTTATTCTCGTGTTATTTTCGGATGAGGAGAGCATGAGGAAATCCGCGAGGATTTTCAAATTCCTCGAGGAATTCCGCGAGGATTAATTCTCTGACTCGCGGATTTGCTAGAGGAATTTGAAAATCCTCGCGGATTTCCTCGTGTTTTCCTCTTCCGAAAATAACACGAGGATTTGCTCGAGGATTTTTTCAATAGGAATATTGATAAATAAAATTAATTTTTTTTATTTTTATTTTAACATAAATAAACATAAATTTCACATAAAAAAACATTTATTTCACACAAATAAATTTATGTGAATTATTTTAAACATTTTATTTAAGGAATGTTTGCAGTCGACTAAGCGGCATTGATGCTAGTGAAGAAAATAATACTCCAATTAGTGAGGACATCATAATTGCGGACAATGATATTTCTACATCTGAACTAAAAAATGGAAATTCTCAAGTAAGTCCTTCAAATTATTTAAGAATATTTGGTATCAATTTGTGGTTTCTTATTCTTTTCTTTTTTAAAAAATATTCTTTATTGATATAAGTTTAAACCTATTTTTAAAAACTGATTATTTAAAGAGGCAATACTATTCGCAGGTAAAATTTGATTAGTAGATATAATTTATCGAAACTTTTTAAATAAATGTTTTTAAAATTCCTTATTGTATTATTTTGTGCTAAAAAATGTTTCTGCATTATATTTTTTTTAAATTATCTATTTGTGGTCTTGTAAATATGCTGAGAATTTCAAGAAAGTAAACCATACTTACTGTATTCGCATCTTAAACTGTTCTTGACATCGAAAATTATCTAATTTTTTAGGAAAATGCAGGATCATCCACCATTTTATAACCACGTGATTTACATCATGTAGAGAACTAGTGGGGTAAAATACCTAGCAATTTACGGTAAAAAACTACGTAAATTACCTAGAGTATTTTACTTACCCAACTCTGCTGTAAGGTAGTAGAACAACGATAAATTTCACAGAAGGTAATTTAGTGTTAGTGATGCAAGTCCACTAAGTGGTCGGATCCATTATCCGCTTACGTATCTTTTTAAATACACGGGAATTGCACTTTTCAAGAAGATAGGTTAGTTCCTCCCGATTTCCGAAATGAATCATTTCTCCGTACAACTCTTGCCGAGATTGAAGCAAAACTTGATGCATTTCAGGGAGTTCGCGAGGGACTACTGGTTAAGCTCATACCCCGCAGAAGCCAATCGAGCGCTCTGGTGCGAAGATATAAACGCAGGTCTGGTACTTTTCGGACACAGTTCGTTTTTTAGTAACGAATAAGTGCAGGTATACCAGAATTCACTTGCATTTAGTCATTTGATTTACAAAATGGACTTGTAATAGTCTGATATGGATTTATCAGTCCTTCTATCGATTACGCGTGGTTTGTCTCTGGTAATGAATAATAGTTAATATTCGATCTGAATACACATTTTGTCCATCTTTCAGGCAAATCATGGATGACATTCCAAAAAAACTTTTTCTCTTTCAAGGCAAACCATTCGACGAGGCATTTTTCGACTTCTTCAAAATTGACGAAGCGCTTCTCTGCGAGTGAGTGTCCCATCGATGCGAAAAGGTGATAGTCGGACGGGGCGAGGTCTGGAGAGTACGGCGGGTGCGATAATATTTCCCAATTCAATGCTTTTAATGTGTTCTTCACCACTGTAGCGGTATGAGCAGGTGCGTTGTCATGTTGTAGGATAACTTTGCCATGTCTTTGGGCCCAATCCGGCCGTTTTTCGATCAACGCGTGATTCAAATTGACAATTTGTTGTCGGTAGCGATCCGTATTCATCGTCTCACCAGGTTGTAATAACTCGAAGTACACCACATCACACTGGTCCCACCAAACACAGAGCTTTGTCTTACGGCCAAAGCGATTTGGCCTTCGAATCGATGGGCCGACCTCACCAGGTGAAAGCTGGTTCTCGAAATAAATCCATTTTTCGTCCCCCGTGACAATTCCATGCAGAAAAGATTTCCTTTCGAACCGTTGAAGCTGTATTTCACAAATGGTTTTTCGATTTTCCATTTGTCTATCGTTCAGTTGGTGTGGTACCCATTTTCCATACTTTTGGATTTTTCCCATGGCTTTTAAACGTTGACAAATTGTTCCTTGGGTCACATTTAGTACTTGTGCCAATTGTTGTTGCAATTGGGTTGGGTCTTCATCCAATAACGCCTGCAATTCCTCGTCTTCGAACTTTTTCGCTGCACCAGGATGTTCATTGTCTGTTGAATCGAAATCTCCACTTTTAAATTGACGAAACCATGTCTCACATGTTCTAATCACTGGAGCATGTTCACCATAAGTTTCTACCAGCAATCGATGAGCTTCAACTGCTTTTTTCTTTTGATGAAATAAGAAAAGCAACGAATGCCGCAAATGCGATTTACTTGGAACGAAACTCGACATATCCACTGAGGTAAACAACTTTGATGCTATTATTTTGGCAGAATGTAATTGTGTATTTTTGAAGGTTATTGTCCATAGAAAAATATGACATAGATGCCAAATCATAGAAATGTATACATATCTCTAGCGACATCTATGAGTAAAACCAGGAAATGTCAACTAACACCCCTGGTAAGTGTTCAGTCGATCTGTCTCTATAGGTAATGATTTGTTTTTACCTTACGTGGCTAACTATTCGATTCATATAGTAACTATCGCAAAGATCCTATGGTATCATAAAACACTTAACTTATTTACATAGATGTGCGGCTATTTGCCTTGTTCAGGAGCAATAACTCTGATCTTGCTCTTAGAATGTATGTACCCTGGAAATGGTGTTAGTGGAGAATTCAGCTGATAGACAATTAGGTTATTTGTCAAAGATGCTGGGTCTTCATTTTTGGGTCATCATGGAGAGTGAACACTCCGACTCATCTGCCATCGCCATCTCTAGTGACAGCTAAGAACTGTTATTCGTTAATTTGTTTTTATGATGATGGTATAAAAATATGATATAATGAATATCGTAAAAAGTGATTCTTCCGTGTATAGATATTCCAACTTTTCATTTTTTTCTGTTTCCCATAAAAATAGTTTGGTTTTGGAAATTGACATTGTTCTATAAATGATCGGGGAAGTTTTGGGTATTTTTATTGCAAATCCTGAATCGTAAAAGAATTTGTTTATATTCACATTTATTTGGGTTCCAATCAATGTTGTGTTTCCTATTTTTATTTCAATATCATATTGATGTAGAACCAGGCCGTGTAAACCTAATGCATAGATGGTGAACGATTAGAAACTAGCGCCGCGTACAACTGTGCATATGAACTATCATTATATGTGCACGTGTTAGTGCACATATGAGGCGTTTTCAGAAGAAAACGAGAATTTTTTTATTTCGCGGGTTTGGAGAGCCCTATTGTCAGAAATTTTTGTTTATTGTGTTGGTATATATGCCCCTGAAGTATGATAAAATCATCCGCGGTATTAATTGTTTACTTTGTCTCTGGCAGCCGCTAAAGTAAGACGTGTGTTTATGAGCTCGGCGATTTTACGTTTGTTACAAGAAATGGATCAAAGAATTTGTATCAAATTAGTTTTGACGTCATATCCGTAAACCCATGTTTCGTCAAAATTTATAAGGAAACAGTGAATATGTTACTTCAAGCGATTTTCTTGTAAATGGCCACCTTTTGCTTGAATGACTGCAGCGCACAATTTTGGCATTCTTTTGATGAGTTTTTGAAGTCTTTGAGGTGGAATATTATTCCACAGTTCGTTCAAACAATCCCAGAGACCAGGAAGGCTTGTCGGCTTTAGATCTCTCACGCGTCGGTCCAATTCTTCCCACAATAGCTCTATGGGATTTAAATCGGGGGTTTGAGGCGGCATTCCATTATATTAAGATCACCTGCGACTTTTTTTCGTTCCAAATAAGAAGTACAAAATTTTGATGTATGTTTCGGATCGTTATCTTGTTGATAAATGGATTCACGACCAATTAAATTGATGCCAGATGGTATTGCATGGCGTTGGAGTATACTGTGATACTGCTCTTTTTTCATAATTCCTTCAATTTTTTTAAGTTGACCAACACCAGCGTGGCTGAAACAGCCCCAAGCCATTACTGAGCCACCATCAGAATTACAGGTGGCACAATACAATCTGGTTTGAATCTTTCATTGACTTTTCTGCGAACATATTGACGCCCATGGCCACCGAAAAGTTCGAATTTTGATTAGTCTGTCCATAAAACTGATTTCCACTGATCAATCGTCCAGTCAACATGTTCTT
This sequence comes from Diplolepis rosae, assembly GCA_030998225.1. Taxonomy (NCBI): domain Eukaryota; kingdom Metazoa; phylum Arthropoda; class Insecta; order Hymenoptera; family Diplolepididae; genus Diplolepis; species Diplolepis rosae. The sequence continues at coordinate 2,160,558 of JAPYXD010000700.1, forward strand.
GAGCCAGCTTCAGTCTTTTTTGTTTATTTACTGGCCGTAGAAGTGGCTTTCTGACAGCAATGCGTCCAATCATACCTTTTTCTTTAAGCCGGCCTTTGACTGTCGTGAGCGATATTGGTGAATCCAAGTCTTCATTGATTTCAGCACGAATTTCTGATGCAGATTTCTGTCGATTGCCCTTACTTATTGCATATATTCTGTTGTCGATTCTTTGATTTGTCTTTCTTGTTCGACCAGATCGTTTTCTGTTAGTATTTTGTCCTGTTTCCCGATACCTTCTTATGGCCGTATGAACTGAAGACAAAGATATTTTCAATATTTTGGCTATTTCTCGATAGTTTTTGCCTGTTTTTTGCAAAATAATGATTTGGGCCCGTTTTTCGACAGATATTTCCTTTTGCTTGACTATTTTCGATCTGGAAAAATACAATTCTGAGGCTATTTCAACGAAAAAGCGGGCACAATTATTACACAAACGCAACGACTGTTAAATTAACAGACTTATAGTTTTTTATGACACTTCAATGCACTGGACACGATAATACCATCTTTTTTTGTTTGAATGATTGACATGTAACCTTTTAAACCGCAGCCGATACGATAAACTGACAAAAATAACTTTTTTTATTTTGTTCTACTACTTTCTGACTGTACTGTATTTTAAAACTGTGTTGAAAAATGTATATATATTTTTTTGGTATGCCCTATGCATACCCGTATCTACAATAAATTCTTTGGTGTGGAGTTGAAAAAAAAGGGAGGTTAGATCTAGATTATCAAGGCTATTTTTGAACTATTTGTCTGAAAACTCTTTCATTACTATTTTTAAACTATTCCTAAAACATATTCAGCACTCTACATACATGTTCTACATTTGTTAAGGTTTGCAGGGATTCCTTGAGAAACCATGAAGTTATACAATCAAGTTTGAACCCAAATGAATTGGTGCGAAGCTGAATGTGAATAGCTTGATCTGGCCCATTGAGGCTATTTTTTGACTATTTTTTTTCTCCCTGAAACTATTTTAAACCTATTTATAGACTGTTTGTAAAAATATTCACATTTTTGACTGTCTTATCTATACTGGTGTCTGCAATTGAATTGGTTGAGGCTATTAGGGCTTTGTTTGAACTATTTTACCTAAACTATTTTAAAACTATGTTCGAATATGTATTAATATTTTGGTATGACCTATCCATAACAGTATCTACAGTAAATTCCTTGGTGTGAAGCTGGATGGGAATTGCTGATCATTAAGGCTTTTTTGTACTATTTTGTCTGAATACTATTTTTAAAATATTTATAACTGTTTATAAATAATATTCATATATATTTTTTATTTAAATTTTAAAAGTCTTATATATATTGGCATCTACAATTCTTTGGTAAGAAGTTCATCAGAATGAGCCGTATTCATTCATTGAAGTTATTTTTGAACTATTTTTCCTGCAAATGCTATTTGTAACCTATTTGAACAGAATTTTGTTATATTTTTTTAATTTTTTTTATATTCTTTAAAGTGAAGTTACTTTTTTTACAAAAAAATTTTCAAATTTAAGCCATATTATGGCGGAATAGTGTACGAAGGCATATCAAAAGGAATTAAAATCTAAATAAAAGGACATGTAGGGACTCTACTTGGAAAAAAAAATTGCATGTGAATTTCTTGTACCAGATTGAAGTTTTTCACACACAGAAAATCTTGGAAAGCCTTAAGTTAAAAAACTAGATATCCAAACTTTCCAGTCTTAACTGATCTTGATTAAAATTTAATTTTTTAACACTAACCTTCTATGTAGGAAGGGAGGAATCCTTTTTCTTTAATAGAAAACCTTGGTTGATTGTAGAATTTTTAATCTTTGTTTTTTGTTTTCTGTAAAATATTCTTTGGATACACATAATTTTTCACCAACTCACTGTGAGATGTTATGTTTGTGACTGATTCTTGAATGTACGGAGAGGACAGGTCGGAGAAGAAACAAGGAGGCGAAGGTGGAGGACAAATATTTTTTGTGAAGGAAGATTGTAAATCGTAATCAGAGTCCGAACGGTTCAGCACATTTGCGGCAGATATGGAGACAATCTAAGCATTTTCCTAGTTGGGGAGAGAGTTGAGAAAGGATAGTAATACCATAAAACCGCAAAAAGGAAGAAACATTCCCGGGAGCCAATTGCCCCAGAGAAATGTTTCTTCTTTTCTAATCTTTGTTATTCAATAATGACATATAAAAAACGGATGGGCTGTCCGTGTCAGTTCTTTGGTTAATTGCATTTGTATTGCTGGCTATATGTGTCATCTCTAAAATCATCCGTTTTTTGTAATTTTCGGCTATGTCTATGATTTGAATGTTGTCAAAATTGAATGTGTGTTCTTGTTCCCATACGTCTTTTATCAAAGCAGTCCATTTGTCCGGAGGGTTGTAAACATCACTTTTGTGCTCGTGAATTCTTGTTTTAAGTGGTCGTTTTGTAGTACCTATATAAGTAGCTGTGCAATCTCTGCAGGGAATGTTGTAAACGACGTTAGCTGCGACAAGTTTTGATATTATGTCTTTTGTTGGTTTAAAAAAACGGGATAGATTGTGGACATTGTTTTTATGCCATCACCAGCTCTGATTATATGATAATCAAGAAAGGATATTCTGCCCTCTGATTCCTTCTGTTGTGAACTGAATTTTATGATTGAAGTTGTTAAAGGTGTTTTTTATTGTGTCAATTCTATCATGTGGTACTGCTGTTATGATATCGTCTACGTATCGCAAGAAAAATGGGAGTTTAAAGGGTAGGGAGGCGATGCAATTGGATTTCAGCAGCGATGGGGGAGAGTGGCGAGCCCATGGGGAACCCCGATCTCTGTTTATAGGAAATGCCTTGAAAATTGAAGGTAGAGTTGATTGAAAAGGTTCGGAGGCCTCTTTCAAATTGATACTAAGGCAATTTTGTATGCGGTTGGATTTGGTGCCATCTATTTTTAATACCTATCATGGCAAGGCCAGTTTGGACATTTGTAAACAGTGAGACTACGTCAAGTGAAATAATTTTGTGATCGGGGGGGATTGTGATGTTTTTAACTCTTGTGGATGAAATCGAAACTGTTTTTTATACGTGAGGGGGGTGGGGGGTATATTGTTTGACAGGATTTTGCTATGAAAAGATGCCAGATTGTACGTTGGACTGCCATAGAAATAAACAATGGGTCTTAGGGGATTGTTGCGTTTGTGGTTTTTTTGGCAGGCCGTAAAACCTAGCTGCAAGAGGATTATCTGATTTGAGTGATTTTGCCATACTGTTATTGATGTAGTTTTTTTTCCAATTTTTTATAAGATCATTAACTTTTTTTTTGTGTGGTATTTGTGGGATCTTCTTTAAGAGGTATGTACGTTCTGGTGTCTGAAAGCATGGTTTTTATTTCATTGACATATTTGGTCTTATCCAAGGCTACGGTTGTGTTGCCTTTGTCAGCTTTTGTAATTAGAATTTCGGGTATGTTTTTCAGAACAATGTGTGTTGATTTGATTTCTTGGGTCATTTCATTTTATAAGGCAGTGTGTGTTCGTCTTTGACATGTGAAGTTAGAGATGCAATTCACCAATTTTAATCTCGCTGCGTTTCTTTTGTCTTCATTGATTTTGTGAATGTTGGACTCGAAATCCGCGACAAGGTGATTTGTAGGTACAGTAAAACCTCATTTATCGAGACGCCCTTGAAATGTAAACATGTCGTTTATCGGGATTTGGAGGGACTCCCCACTACCACCTACAGTCTCCTGGCGGGTTGCCATGACTCTTGTTGTATGTTGACATTTAGTAATGGTAACGAAGGTATATATAATACGAAGGTATGTAAAAAAATTGACATAATAAAACTCCTGCAAATGAAACATCTGCAAACTATGTCACTATGTACAAGGAGTGGTGGCTGGAGGAGAAACAAAATGTCCCGTTAAATGAGGTTGCGAGATCCCGATAAGTGAAGATCCCGATAAATGAGGTTTTACTGTAGTTGGTTTTTGGGGAGAGGAATAGCGAAATTCTTTCCTAATCTAAGTGTTTTTGTAACTGTGGGTGGAATGTGAGTGTCAGTGAGGTTGGTGAACCAAGAACTAGAAAATCTGTGATAGTCTTCATTTTTTGATCTGGAAAGACTTTCAAATTTGGATTTACAACTTAGTTTATGTGCCAAAAAAATCCGATGTATTTTTTTACATTCTAACTCGAAAAACCGTTGATAGATATTTGGTGGCAAGGTTTGAGTAATTTTTTGTTCAGTGAGATAAAGATCTTTTTTCAAGATATGGATCTTTATGCAGATATCTTTGATTTCTAAGGTGAGCAACATAAAATTAAAATTATTTATCGATGACGAATACATGCGTGAAACGTTGTCGTTATGGTACGAAAAAGAATTGGATGAACGGCATTGTAGATGTTGTGGGAGTAACTTTCCTCTTCTGCTTTGAAGTACCAGGATTCTTTGGTTAGATTCAATTGCTACTTGTGTTTTGATTTTTGAGAAGGTCTTGAGTAGTTTAGAATTTGGTTCTCCGTAATCGTTACGGATTGTCGAGAGAAAACCATTTCCTCTACTTTGGCTTTGATTGCCCATAATTTGAATAATTAAAGTGGTAGATTGTATTGACCCTTGATTCAATTTATAAAACTTGGTACGTTTGCATTGGCTTTAGGATCCATAAATGAAGAAGTCTATTTAATCAGACGTTTCAGCTCTGATCGGCGCCCTCATCAGTGATATTTATTAAAATCTAGAAAATACAGAAAAGATGCTGTCGCTAATTACACATATTTTTAATACCTGTCATGGCAAGGCCAGTTTGGACATTAGTAAACAGTGAGACTACGTCAAGTGAAATAATTTTGTGATCGGGGGGGATTGTGATGTTTTTAACTCTTGTGGATGAAATCGAAACTGTTTTTTATACGTGAGGGGGGTGGGGGGTATATTGTTTGACAGGATTTTGCTATGAAAAGATGCCAGATTGTACGTTGGACTGCCATAGAAAGAAACAATGGGTCTTAGGGGATTGTTGCGTTTGTGGTTTTTTTGGCAGGCCGTAAAACCTAGCTGCAAGAGGATTATCTGATTTGAGTGATTTTGCCATACTGTTATTGATGTAGTTTTTTTTCCAATTTTTTATAAGATCATTACCTTTTTTATGTGTGGTATTTGTGGGATCTTTTTCAAGAGGTATGTACGTTCTGGTGTCTGAAAGCATGGTTTTTATCTCATTGACATATTTGGTCTTATCCAAGGCTACGGATGTGTTGCCTTTGTCAGCTTTTGTAATTAGAATTTCGGGATTGTTTTTCAGAAAAATCTGTGTTGATTTCATGTCTTGGGTATGTTTTAAGTAAAGATTTAAAACTGTGTGACCCCAATTTCTGTCATCGAGAATCATAATTCCGACCCACGAGGTGAACATAAATCATATCTTTTAAAGTGACATGTTTGATAACATGTCTGCTATTATATTGACCCAAAATTCATAGAATTTTTTTCATTTCTCATTATTTTGGCATAGGGTCAGATTCTTTTTATTTTCTTCGATTAAAATTTTCACTATTAAATATAAAAATACTCAAACAGAAAGCCACATATGGGGCCCTCTTCAGTACCATAAATTCAAAGATTAATTCAAAATTTCTGTAAAACGGAGATAATTAAAATAAGGATTATCATAAAATTGAAAAACTTATCTCATAGCTTGCAATTCAAAATGAAGTAGTCCAGTATGCAGCATCACGAATTGAAAAAATATTTATAGTTCACTGTGAATAAAGAACCGGAAAACATAAAAAAACATTTTCACACGAACCGACCGCAATTTGAAAAAATTTTATTATTAAAGAACGATGCCAAATTGGTTATCAATGGCAAAACGCGAACAAGGTTTACATTTTTAAAAACTTTTCGTGAAGACTTTGTTACCGAAGTCTCTCACAGAATGATCTGAACTGTTTTCGAAACCGACTCGAGACATGTGGCTTTGCTGAAAGAAAATTTTTTTTTAATATAAGCAATCCTGAGAGGTTCTTTTCCTCCTTGAAGAAGACTATTGTCCTATATCTAGTTAAGAAATTCGAGACGTTTATGTTGATTTTCACGAGTGGACGAAGGCGTGTATTTTTCAAGAAACGATTTTTTATATCAGCTTCACGGACAATCCATTTAATATTGAATTTGCAAGCAAGGTATTACAGAAACATAAATTATTATAATATCTATACATTTGGTTTTACTCAATATTATTTGAGTATGTTAAGAAATAAATAAAAAAAAATTTTAAGTTGTTTATTACTGCATTCAGATTTATTCTGAGATGTTTGGAAAAATAATACATTTATCTTTAAAAAATAACAAAAATGCAATTTTAGTATTCGTGATATTAAGTATCACATTTTGAAAAGTATTATTAAATTTAATTTGTTCTGAAAATGGTCAGAATCTTCACGAAAAGTTTTTAAAAATGTAAACCTTGTTCGCGTTTTGCCATTGATAACCAATTTGGCATCGCTCTTTAATAATAAAATTTTTTCAAATTGCGGTCGGTGCGTGTGAAAATGTTTTTTTATGTTTTCCGGTTCTTTATTCACAGTGAACTATAAATATTTTTTCAATTCGTGATGCTGCATACTGGACTACTTCATTTTGAATTGCAAGCTATGAGATAAGTTTTTCAATTTTATGATAATCCTTATTTTAATTATCTCCGTTTTACAGAAATTTTGAATTAATCTTTGAATTTATGGCACTGAAGAGAGCCCCCATATGTGGCCGAAACGTTTGCCTTGCTTTCTGTTTGAGTATTTTTATATTTAATAGTGAAAATTCTAATCGAAGAAAATAAAAAGAATCTGACCCTATGCCAAAATAATGAGAAATGAAAAAAATTCTATAAATCATATCGTTGTAGAATCTTAATCCCACCTTAACCCCTGTTACAAAAGAATCAGCTTGTGTAAAGTCTGATGAATTCGTAATTACCGATTTAACCTGCAATAATATTTATTGCATTATGTAGTTTAATATTTCGATAGGTTGGATAATTCATTATATAGTTTGCTTTGATGAAATTTCATCGCAATAAGATCGCTTCAATAGGGATTTAAAATCGACAATATTATTTTCGATTCTGTCCTCGAATGTTTACATTGAGCTGTGCTACCCATAATAACATTACGAACGTAAACATAACGGCTAGCTTTCGCATACCTTAGAATTATCATCAGCGACTTTTCGAGCTATAATAACAGGAATAATTTGAAGCATCAAATTAAAGACGAGAAATATTATTTCGTGTCCTGATCTCAACCTGAGGATCTACTAACAGTGATTCTCAACACCATCCGCCTTATTGGTAAATATTACTTTGAATTACGAGTAATACTCATATCGTGGGTTGAGCTTTATTATTTAATAATCTTAATGGAAAATTAAATGTCCCTTTAACCCTAACCGAATTAACCCCTAAGGTTGAATTGACTATATAGAGTTAATTATAATAATCTATATTATTTTCGACGTATTATTTGACCGGTCTATTAACTCCTCTTACCCTACATTGACTTTTTGTTTTGGGTAACCCCGTTAACTCCACTTAACCCTAAAGTGTGGCGCATGACCCTTATGAAATATTTTCGGTAATTTATTCCCCTATTTGGACATTTCGTTTTATTTATTCAAACCCGTCACCTAATATAATAACCCTATCGACTTCTACCCCTACGATATTATACTACTAGCTTGACTATTCCAAAAGGTGGGCATATAGGGAATAATTGAGCCTTACCCATTCTTGTCACTTTGATTCCAAGAAATCATAACTGCTTTAGTTTGGTCGAGCTTTAAGTGGTTCCATCAAGGTTTCCCCTTTGTTAACCCTTTAGTTGCCATTAACCCTTTAGAAACTTAGGTAACTCTTACCAATAGCCCTCAGGGTAATAATTTTTTTTGAGGAGTTAATATTACCATTCTAATCAATATTAAGGAGTTGTTAGATATTATTTATTCGTTTATTGAGTTATAATTAATTATTTGTTTATTTATGATTTATTATTATTTGTTATTAGGACAACACATCAGTGAGTCCGCCTCGTGATAGCATCATATCAGTATTCCTTTTCGCATTTTTACATCCCTTTTCATAAATTACTATTTTGCCTACACATCTACATTTGCTCCGATTATATTATTGACCCAGTGTGACCCTTGCCCTGACATATAGACCCCGAAATTGTTCTGACCTTATAAGGTACTGAACTCAAGATACTGTTCGTTAGTTCGACCCCAAATATTATTTATATTTTATTGTTTATTTATAAATGGTGGTTGATCACCCTAGTATCTAATCAAGATTATCAACCCAGGAACTTACTTCTCCAAGTAAATAAGATGAATCATCCCTCCCCATTTATATTTTTTTTGTATCGCAACTCTGAGTAAACCTGGTTGACGTGGCATTGACGAAGCTTTGGACCTCGACCCTGTTGTCTTGAGAGAGTTCCAGCTCAGCTTGCGTGCGAGTTGCTGGAACCCTTTTAGCTTCTCTTATTCGTGCCTTCCTTTTTTTTGTTATTATTATCTTTAATTTTGTTTATTTTCTTTTTGATATTATTATAGTAATTAACTAATTTCTTTTCCTTCTTGGATATATTTTTTTTCCTTTGCTCACTTTATTTTTTTTCATTGTTCCGAGTCCCGTCATATCGTCCCCACTCAACCATTATCGACCCTATCTGACCTCAAGGTATAAAATATTGGTATATATCTTACTATCGTCCCCCTTAGATTGCCCTCGTTCCGTATTTTCCGCCTCACGCCCTAATATAGCAACTCCCTCTTAGATACCGGCCTTCCGGGATTTTCACTATTGGTAATACTCCAGTATTGACGCCTATCGAGTCCACCCTTGGAATTTTTGTTCCGAGTCACACCATATCGAGCCCATGAAAAGTTAAATTTCCGTGAGAGTTGACGCAGTGAACCCCGTTTTGAAATCGCGGTTAATTCTTAGACTTTTCGACCTTTCCCCATCATCTAATCCTCGTTTGCCACCTTCTAACCCCAAAACCTAACGACTCTCTTATTCTTTTTGCCTCAAACCAACTCTTTCACACACCTCCCTGTACTATTTTTCTTTCAAGTTACTATTCCCTGAACGTATTTCGAATCTGTAAAGCCTTAGTATTATAAACTTCCTTAGCTACTTTGAGACCTGCAATTGTGACACTGTTAACGTTAAGACTGAATATTTTCCGATTCTGTCCCACCCATTCCCTCTCTCGAACCGCTTAACTCCTTCCCTTAAACATTTTCCTTTCACCCAAGAAACCTCGTAATTGAAGTTCCGTAATTATTTGTAGACCAGTACTTTCATTGTATTTAGCTTTAGGATTTAGCGTACTATTTGATATAATTCACCGTAAATTAGTTTTTTTTTCCTTCTCTCTCTCAGTGGCTTATGTTGTTGCGTTAATTCCGTATTTTTCTTTCTCAATCTAGAGAGGGAGTACTTTCAATGTTAATAATGCTGTGATCTTATTAACTTTGTGATAACTGAAATATAGAGTACAAACTGATTAGTTAAGACAACTTTAGAATAGATCGACTCTCGTATTTATATCACCGTTACTATATCTTTCATAAATTGTAGAATTATGTAGCTCGCTGAGCACAGATAAGACTGATCGCCTTACCCAAAAATGGAATATTGCCGTCCCATGTAATTGCCTATGTCGACCCGTGATGAATACTCTAAGTGATAAATGAATAAAGGCTTTGTTTCTCTCTGAATTTACTCCGAATAAGGTGTGGTATTTCTTTCAGTATTTAATTTGACCCTCACCCCGAATTGATATTTTTTTTGCTGCCATGTTAAAGGACTAGTATTGGCCTTGGCCACGAAACTGAGTAGAGTAAAATGTATTTATGGTGATATCGATGCCGTGATTGTAGAAACCTTGTGATTACCGCCACGTAAAGTACCAATAGTTGTGAGAATGTATTAAAATGAATATAATAACATGAGATAAGAATGAGTAACCCCAGAAGATAGTTGGTACCCTCAGCTTTAAATAGGATTTCTTACTTAAGATGATTTTAGATTATATCGACTATGGTTTGACTTATAACCTAACTGTATCGAAGTCAAATATGAAAATGTTGTGACCTATTAACTACCTATATCCCCGGCCTTTGTGCCTCCTAGTTAAAGTAACCCGTTGAAGCTTAACGACAACCACCCCCTGATAAAGGAATAAATCAGTACATTTTACTCTATAGTATTTGTAGTATTTCTTTTAGTATTTTTTTTTTCCACTTTCCAATTATTTGATAACGCTGATTGAAAATATTTTTTTTTGGTATTAAATTGAGTTACCCTTATTCAGTAGTTTTTTTTGTATGCATAATCTATTTTGGTATTGGTAATATATATTTACCAATCTGAAGGTCCAGTCCAAGAGTTCCTTGCCTTAAGGTATGCCTAAGGGTTTGTGTCCTACATAAAAATAATTACCCCTTGTGAAGTTGCAAATTTTTGCAACTCACAATCATGAACAAAATATATGATTTGTTAGTATTTAATTTCGGAATGTTTAATTTTGGTATGATTTGATCGAACTAAAGAGTTCCTCTTGGGCTGCATGGTACTCCAGGACTAAGGGCTATTTTTATTGATTGTATGTTTAAGAATTTATTGCCATGTTTTTGTTTGTTATTTCTTTATGTATATCTGAGAGCATCGTGGGACGTCGAGGGAATTAAGGACCTGAAGGACGTACTCAGGACTTACTCTGCCGTCTAGCCCGAAAACACAACAATTTTGCAGCATATTGCCGAACCTGCCATCTTCAAGTTTTTTCGCCTATTGTGCGTTTTCCTTTTGTATTGGACTCTTAAAGTGTATAACGACCCAGAGACGGCGAAACAATCGTCCTCAGTCAACGGTTTCGGCATTGCCTCCTTCTGTAAGGTGAGGCCGCATTATTTTATCCTCACCAGGAACCCTACCGACACGTGGCCACAGTTTGAGTTATGGTTGATTTTTTTTAGATGAGTATTTGGCACGTATCAGAGCGGATTCCCGGATTGAACCTCTAATTTAGTGATTTTTCTCTTTTAAGCATCGTGTCATGAATTAAAGCCCCAAAGTGTTACCGAATACCCCCCCCTTTTCTTTACGACCCCTTTATTTTACGACCCCTTTATTTTACGACCCCCCCTTGTTTTTGTCTATTATCGAGTAAGCCCCTGGTTCCTGAGTACTGGACGAAAAAGCCTAACCTCAAAGTTTAGCCCCCCCCCCCTTTTTTTGGGATATTTCTTTCACGGATTTCCCGTTTTCGACTCTGTTTCCCCCCTTTTTTTTGTATATAAAACATCCTATTGTACTTGTTTGCTTTTAATATTTCCACGTTTAATATTTTATTTTTGTTTATCTGTAAATTGTCGCTACCAAATGTCGGGTAAACAGAGGTGTTAATTTTAAATAAAATTTGTTTTATCTTAAGCTCAACCTGGTAAAGTCACTTCATTTGTGTACTGAGCGAACCTTTTCTTTGGCCCATTCCGATCCAAAAACTCCCCCACTCTACCGACTTCGAGCTGAGCTAGCCGAAAGTCCGGTACACCCAGTTTCCACCAGGACACCCCCCTCATTAATTTCGAACCTGTCGCTTACGCCCCCCCCCTTTTGTTTCTTTTAATTTTGTCGAACTGAGGTGACCTTGTCGGTCTGACGCCCAACAAAAATTGTTTGCGATATTTTGTGTAAAATCATTTGTTTTGATGTCCTAAGGCATACTGGTGGAGGCTCGGTACCGGAGGGGTGCTATATTGCATATAAATTAAGTATAGCATTGCACCCTCCAGCATAATTAATTCCTGTATTAGAAAAAGGCTGAACCATCTCTCCCTGAAAACTTTAGATACCAATACAAAGCCACACCAGCCACTAAGGATTATCGCCACACACACACACACAGACTACACAACCAGACCTAGCAGTACGTCAAAACACAGCCACCAACACACAGCCACCTCCAAAATACATGTCACTACCATACGTACAGGGCCTCTCAGAAAAATTATGAGGCATCCTGAAAACCTCCAACATAAAAATTGGATCACGCAGTGTCCACAATCTATCCCGTTTTTTTAAACCAACAAAAGACATAATCTCAAAACTTGTCACAGCTGACGTAGTTTACAAAATTCCCTGCAGAGATTGCACAGCTACTTCTATAGGTACTACAAAACGACCACTTAAAACTAGAATTCACGAGCACAAAAGTGATGTTTACAACCCTCCGGACAAATGGACTGCTTTCACAAAAGACGCATGGGAACAAGACCACACATTCAATTTTGACTCTCTCCCCAACTTGGAAAATGCTTAGATTGCCCCCATATCTGCCGCAAATGTGCTGAACCCTTCGGACTCTGGTTACGATTTACAATCTTCCTTTACAAAAAATGTTTGTCCTCCACCTTCGCCTCCTTGTTTCTTCTCCCAACTGTCCTCTTCGTACATTCAAGAATCAGTCACAAACATAACATCTCACAGTGATTTGGTGAAAAATTACGTGTATCCAAAGAATATTTTACAGAAAACAAACAACAAGGATTAAAAATTCTACAATCAACCAAGGTTTTCTATTGAAGAGAAAGGATTCCTTCCTTCCTACATAGGAGGTTAGTGTTAAAAAATTAAATTTTAATCAAGATCAGTTAAGATTGGAAAGTTTGGATATCTAGTTTTTTAACTTAAGGCTTTCCAAGATTTTCTGTGTGTGAAAAACTTCAACCTGGTACAAGAAATTCACATGCAATTTTTTTTCCAAGTAGAGTCCCTACATGTCCTTTTATTTAGATTTTAATTCCTTTTGGTATACCTTCGTACACTATTCCGCCATAATATGGCTTAAATTTGAAAATTTTTTTGTAATAAAAGTAACTTTACTTTAAAGAATATAACAAAAATAAAAAAAATATTACAAAATTCTGTTCAAATAGGTTAAAAATAGCATTTGCAGGAAAAATAGTTCAAAAATAACTTCAATGAATGAATACGGCTCATTCTGTTGAACTTCTTACCAAAGAATTGTAGATGCCAATATATATAAGACTTTTTTAAAATTTAAATAAAAAATATATATGAATATTATTTATAAATAGTTATAAATATTTTAAAAATAGTATTCAGAAAAAATAGTACAAAATAGCCTTTATGATCAGCAATTCCCATCCAGCTTCACACCAAGGAATTTACTGTAAATACTGTTACGGATAGGTCATACCAAAATATTAATACATATTCGAACATAGTTTTAAAATAGTTTAGGTAAAATAGTTCAAACAAAGCCCCAATAGCCTCAACCAATTCAGCTTCGCGCTAAAGAACTTATAGTGAATGCAGTAATGAATAAGATATCCACAAGTACAAATAATTTTTTATAAATAGTTAAAAATGTGAACATTTTTATAAATAGTTTATAAATAGGTTTAAAATAGTTTCAGAGAGAAAAAAAAATAGTCAAAAAAATAGCCTCAATGGGCCAGATCAAGCTATTTACATTCAGCTTCGCACCAATTTATTTGGGTTCAAACTTAATTGTATAACTTCATGGTTTCTCAAGGAATCCCTGAAAACCTTAAGAAATGTAGAACATTTATGTAGAGTGCTGAATATCTTTTAGGAATAGTTCAAAAATAGTAATGAAAGAGTTTTCAGACAAATAGTTCAAAAATAGCCTTGATAATCTAGATCTAACCCCCCTTTTTCCATTCAACTCCACACCAAAGAATTTATTTTAGATACGAGTATGCATAGGGCATACCAAAAAAGTATATATACATTTCTCAACACAGTTTTAAAATAGTTTAAGTAAAATAGTTCAAACATAGCCCTAATATATAATATAATATTATATATAATAATATATAATAATATATATAATAACCTCAACCAATTCAATTGTAGACACCAGTATAGCAATGGTTTTAGATTTAAAAAATTATTTGAGCTTCAGTTTTTTATTTTAAACATATTTTTAAGTTTTTCTCCAAGTGTGGCCGTTAATTTTCTTTCCAAAATTATGTTTAAAAAAAGCTTGATTTTTTTCTTTTAAAATGAGCCATGGTCGAAAGTGGGGCGAAAGAATTTGGTGGTGATACATAACACTCCTTGCGCGCGGGTTTTGCCTCGCGAGCGCCCATGATTCAAATTCAGAATGTACGGTTTCTAGTGGACTACAAATAATAGACTAAAAACTGCATTTTTTAACCAAATAATTGTTATCGTTATAAATTATTTCACGGATAATAATTTTTAATATTTATCGGACAGCTAAAATCCACTTTTATGTCGATTCTTCATTTTTAAGACTTAAGAAAGAATTTGAAAAACTCTTCGAAAAAATTAGTACACATATTTGACTACTAGATGGATTTCTTCGATATCTTTCTCGCAACAAAACTCATTGTCAGTTATTATAATTACCAATTATTGTTTGATCAGAAATTGCTTTTATGCGATTTAGCTTCGGCTTATTTCGACGTCATAATACTGCAGGTTTGTACTTTCCCGTATATTATTTATTCTCATTTACTTTTCTCATTATTCAAAATAGACATAGTAACACGTGGATCAATAAGTCCCGGGACTAACTATGAAAAACACATTTTTTTGGCAAAACTCGACTTTATTCATCAACATAGTCTCCTTCAAGAGCAACACAATCAGTCCATTGCTTCTCTAACATTTCAATACCTTTCTTGTAGAACGCTTTATCTTTGGCCTCGAAATAAGCGTTCGTTTCGGTGATGACTTCTTCATTGGAGTAGAATCTCTTTCCTTGGAGCATTTTATTGAGGTCTGCAAACAGGTAGTTTTTGGCCGCTTTGGACACTTCTCACCGACTGCAGTCCACTCGGCTGACGACCGCTTTGACTCCGGAGTGTAGTGATGGATACAGTTTTCGTCCATTGTCACATACCGACGCAAAAAATTCGGTTTATTTCGGCGAAATAACTCCAAACAGCGCTCGGAATCAACGACACGTTGTCGTTTTTGATCCACCGTGAGCAAACGCGGCATCCTTTTTGACAGCAGCTTCCTCATAGCCAAATTTTCATGCAAAATAGCGTACGCACTGCCGTATGATATCTTTAAGGTGTCAGCTATCTCACGCAATTTTAATTTACGGTTTTCGAAAACGATTTCTTGGACTTTTTTATGGTTTCCGGTGTAACTACCTCATTTGGCCGAACGGAGCGTTCAGCATCTTCAGTGTCTGTACGACCACGTTTAAACTCAGCATATCACCGATAAATGGTTGTTTTTGATGGAGCAGAGTCCCCGTAGCACTTTTCAAGCCATTTCTGAGCTTGCACTGTGTTTTTTTTTTCATCAAAAAGCAATGGTAAATCAACACACGAAATTGTTTCGAAACCATTGTTTTGAGAATATCAAGACTAGCGTCACTTAAATCACTGTAACTCGTGGACCAAACATCAGAATGTCATGAAATTTTGACAAGTCATACAGAACTTTTGTTGGCAACGCCATCTATGTGTCAGTCCCGGAACTTATTGATCCACGTGTTATTACTCTAATACTTTATTTCGAACACTTACCCGCCTTCCGTGGTTGGACCTGCAATGTTATTCAGTGCCTCAACTTAGCTTTTTCTTCTGCTTAATTTTCAATCATGCCAAGAAGAACCAGCTTGGGTCGTCGTTGTTACAATCCTTTTTCTAAAGAAAATCACAAGCGTGATCCGTGCAGTTTAAAAACAATTTCTGCAATTCTTCAAAAAAAGTATCCTAGTATACCCATCGATACGAAACTGTGTGTAAATTGCAGAAAAGAAATTTCTCAACTTGCATTGCTATCCTCTTTGTATTCTCATATGAAAATCATTACGCCAAAATGGAGCTTCTTAAACAAATAAAAGAAAAATTAAAAAAATCTGCAAGTAATTCAGAAAAAGTGTTACTTTTGACTCTTGCTCCGAAATCTTGGGGCCGCAGAATATTGGCTAAAGAATTTTGTTCTCCTGAACGCCAAAATAGAGAGGCTAAGAAATTAGTATCTGAGAATGGTATTTTAACTTCTCCTAATTTAAAAAAAGGTAAAACTTTAGATTCTGAGATTGAAAATTTGGTCAACAAATTTTACCTTGATGATGAGAATAGTCGTATGACGCCTGGCATGAAAGATTTCGTTTCCGTAAAAAAAGATGATGGCTCCCGTGAGCACGTTCAAAAAAAGTTAATTCTGTGCAATCTTTCTGAATTATATGCAAATTTTAAGGCTCAACATCCTACAGTTAAAATTTGCTTATCAAAATTCTCTCAGCTTAGACCCCGAAATTGCATACTCGCTGGAGCCAGTGGTGCGCATACTTTTTGTGTCTAATCCGATGCTAGATGCTGTAGATTTAAAAGAACCAACCTGCGAAAATTTTTCCCCATTACGACTTATCATGATGCTATGAACAGGATTATATGTAGCGTTCCGACTTCAGAATGCTACTTGAATGAATGCACAGCGTGTCCTGGTACAAGCGCACTTAAGGACTTTATAACCTCAGTTCTCTCAGACCAGTGTATTAACAGAGTAGAATTCCAGACTTGGCAACAAACTGACAGAAGTATGTTACGCACGGAAATAACAGACGCAGAAGATTTTTCTCAACAGATTTGCGAACGCTTGCTGAAGCTTAAACCTCACTCTTTTACAACCAAACAACAGTCGTATTTCTTCAGAAACCTTAAGGACACACTGAAAGAAGGAGAATTTCTTATCCTTTGTGATTTCGCTGAAAACTTTGCCTTTGTAGTCCAGAATGCAGCTCAGTCATTTCATTGGAACAATGACCAAGCTACCATTTTTACAGTGGTAATTTATTATAAAGAGGACAACATTCTAAACCACCGCAGTCTTGCTCTGTTATCAGACTGTTTGACTCATGACACAATTGCTGTGTACGAATTTCAAAAAATTATTACAAACTATTTGAAAGAGCATTTTCAACCCAGAAAAATGATTTATTTTGCAGATGGAGCCGCCAAGCACTTTAAAAATAAATATAACTTCATCAATTTGCTCTACCATGAAATGGATTTTGGTATTCCAGACGAGTGGCATTTCCATGCAACGGCGCACGGAAAAGGCCCTTGTGATAGTATTGGGGGAAATTTAAAAAGACTCGCAGCGCGTCCTAGCCTACAAGCGTCATCTAATGATCCGATTTTGACTGCTGATGCCTTGTATCAATGGGCAATGAAAAATTTAGCTGAAACTTTAGTATTGTTTAGTCCCAAAGAAAATCACGCCATCACAGCTCAAGAACTTAAGAGTACATTTGTATCAGCAAACACAATGCCTGGTACACAGAAATATCATTCTTTCGTTCCCTCTGCTGAATTACCTCTCATATTGAGAAAATATTCGTCATCATTAGAATGTGATGTTTTCCCGAAAAAAACTGTGAGGCAAAGAAGAATGAGAAGTGCACATACACTGTATTAAGAAAATTATTTCACTTAATTTTCGATGCGAGAGGCAAGGGGACTCATACTAAAAAATCACCCCGAATTACAAATCAATTTTTATTTTTAATTTGGCACCAGCCAAAAATAACAGTTTCAAGGAAATCGGAGACAAAAAGTTTTTACGCGGGTACATTTGACGAATTTTGCCCCATAAATGTAATTGTAGGAAGGACACATGTTTACAAAAAAATTGGCTGCATCTTTGAAAAAAAGTTTCACAGTCGTTAACGAAATTTTCTTTTGCCCACTCATAAAGTTTTTGAGAGGCCAAAATTTCTTTTTTGATGCCAGATTGTAAATAGGATCGTCTAGCTATCCGTTTGACAGTGCCTCCGACATCGTCGCAGGCTCCTTTTCCATGACCTGTTGCATAAAAATGCCGTTCACCCGCAACTCCAAAATCTATTAAGTGATGCAATAAATTGATAAGATTTTTTTCGTTCTTGTACTGTTGATGTGTTCCATCAGAAAAATATTTAATTTCATTAACGACTGTGAAATTTTTTTTTCAAAAATGTAGCCAATTTTTTTGTAAACACGTGTACTGCAATTGTGTCATGGATGAGGCAATCCGATATGCCAACATAAGATATATATTCTATTTTATTGGTTTTATTATTTTTGTAATAAATAACAAACGGGTGAACCGTTGCCTGATTATTATTCCAGTGGAAACCTTGAACGGCTTCCTGAACAACAAAAGTGAAATTTTCTGAAAAATTCAGAGTAACGACGAAATTGCCAGTTTTCAAATTATCCTAGGCACTTCTGAAAGCGGTAAGATGTAAATTCGTGTGAACATAATATATTAATATTAACATGTACACAATATAAGCAATGAATAATCACTTCCCATCACTTTTTGATAATAATGAACTCGAAAAAGTAGACAATAATACAGTATTAGTGGAAGTCGCGCTCGACGCGCATGATTCCACGCGCATCACTTTACAAAAAACTTCATATTTCCCGCAATTTGCGAGTGCGCACATTAATTAAATACCTAAAATTTGCATAATACCCGGGGCTATCACTATGAATTTTTTCAGATTTTTCAAAGATGGCTTTTTTCAAAAAATCAATTTGTTTCAAAAAAATATTTTTTTTATTATTAAATTTGTAGTAAAAATTTTTCCAAAAAATACTACTACATCGGCCATCTAATGATACGTTTGTGTAATTTTTTTCAGAATTTTTCCTAGTTTCAGTTTTTAAATAATTAAAAAAGAACAAAAACATTTTTTTGTTTTGTTTATCCCATAACAATCCTTAAAATTTCAAGTAAATCGGAAACATGGAGTCCTGAATCTGTCCGATTTGCCATGGAACACGCCATATATATATATATATATATATATATATATATATATATATATTGGTGTACGTGCAGGCTCGTGCATCTGCGTATGAACGTGAGTTTACCAGGGGTGTTAGTTGAAGTTTGCCGGTTTTTTCAATAAAGAAAACACTTAATTCTCAAGGGAATATCAAAAATTTTTTACTCAAAGTATTGACCATTGGATTCTACACACTTTGCCCATCTTTCAGGCAAATCATGGATACAATTCCAAAAAAACTTTTTCTCTTTCAACGCAAACCATTCTACGAGTCACTTTTCGACTTCTTCAAAATTGGCGAAGCGCTGCTCTGCGAGTGAGTGTCCCATCGATGCGAAAAGGTGATAGTCGGACGGGGCGAGGTCTGGAGAGAACGGCGGGTGTGATAATATTTCCCAATTCAATGCTTTTAACGTGTTCTTCACCACTTTAGCGGTATGAGACGGTGCATTGTCATGTTGTAGGATAACTTTGCCATGTCTTCGGGCCCATTCCGGCCGTTTTTCGATCAACGCATGATTCAAATTGATAATTTGTTGTCGGTAGCGATCCGTATTCACCGTCTCACCAGATTTTAATAACTCGAAGTACACCACACCACACTGGTCCCACCAAACACACATTTTTCGTCCCCCGTGACAATTCGACGCAGAAAAGATTTCCTTTCAAACCGTTGAAGGAGCATTTCACAAATGGTTTTTCGATTTTCCATTTGTCTATCGTTCAGTTGGCGTGGTACCCATTTTCCATACTTTTGGATTTTTACAATGGCTTTTAAACGTTGGCAAATTGCTCCTCGGGTCACATTTAGTGTTTTTGCCTATTGTTGTTGCGATTGGGTTGGGTCTTCATCCAATAACGCCTGCAATTCCTCGTCTTCGAACTTTTTCGCGGCACCAGGATGTTCATTGTCTGTTAAATCGAAATCTCCACTTTTAAATTGACGAAACCATGTCTCACATGTTCTAATCACTGGAGCATGTTCACCATAACTTTCTACCAGCAATCGATGAGCTTCAACTGCTTTTTTCTTTTGATGAAATAAGAAAAGCAACAAATGTGTATTTTTTAAGGTTATTGTCCATAGAAAAATATGACATAGATGCCAAATCATAGAAATGTATACACATCTCTAGCGACATCTATGAGTAAAACCGGCAAATTTCAACTAACAACCCTGGTATGTTTACAGGTAAACGCGAATAATTATAACAACGATTTTTAATGCGAGTGGCCTGTCACATGATCGCATAGATTGTAATTTCAGGAGTATCTAAATTCAGGAAATCCCTAAAGCATTACTTTATTAATATTGATGTTACTATTAATATAAACATTGCTTTTATATAATGTTAACTCATTTAAAACCATTAATATTATCGCCAATAATTATAACTATAGCTTCATGCGAGTGGCCTGTCACATCATTATTGCATAAGTTGTAATTTCAGAAATATTTAAATCTATGAAAACATTGATTGACATTTCTACTGGAAAGTGGAAGCAGAAGGAGAGAGCGCGAGAGAAGAAGAGAGAACATAAGAAAGAGGAAGAGAGAGAGATATCCAGCGCGCGTACACTCATGCACTGTATCTCACTGTAGTTTTCTGCCGTTTGTCATTTCCTTTCTTCGTTCGCCCATGCATATGCCCCATATACCCGTCTCTTTTTGAAACTTTTGATGTGCTCTGCTGTACATCGCGAGGCTAGCATACATTCCATTTTCACACTTCCTTCTCGCGCGCCTATCCTTGCTTAAATGCTTTAGCCAGCTGATCTCCCACAGCAAAGGCCACGTGCTTTTTGTAATTAAAACCTAAAGACTCTGAATATTTAAAATAATTATGTTAAGGCTTTATAATTCATATAATGATAATAAGCCTAGACTAATTAAATATATATTGAAATTTAGCACGAAATATATTAGGAACTAAAATCGTTTCTACAATTTGATAACAATGCATCAAATACTAAAATCCGATGAGCGCATTTCCTTTCTCACGATAAGTGTGGAAATAGGGGAGAAATATTCGACACCTAAAAATCAGCAAATGGTGCAATAACTGAATCAGCATGGTACAAAGTCCATGTAAATTCCTAAAACCTCCCTACCATTATTTTCTTGTCCAATCACAGATTCCTTGATCATCAAAAAACGCTACCATGTTCACCTAGCGATGAAACAGTAAAACAGATCAACGCCAAGCCAAAATTGCAGTTACTCGAGCAACCCGGTACTATCCGGAAAAACTCGGACAGTAGGGAATATACTTTTCTATACTTTTGCCCGTCTGCGGTCTAGATCGACAGTTCCTAGATCCTCGTTAGTTGATTAAAACAGTAAAACTTTATCTAACGAAATTATTTATTTTTGGAATCGTGTTGGGCGGACGTAAAATACAAAAGTCTTCATCTAGACGGAAGCAATCCTTTTATTTTGAATATCTCAAAATTAAATTCATCTTCGGCGTACCATTTAAGAGGTCCAATTCGTTGATCGTGAACGGTCGGTATACCTATTTCACTAGTTGAGGGTAACTCGTAAACGATTATCTAGTGATAGACTCTTGGCAATCGCATCGAACGTGTATCAACGAAAATCTTCGGCGGACTATTCACAGTCCAATCCTAATTTTTCGCGGTTTTTCTTCACAAAATAAAATGGCATAAAGCAGCGAGAAATCGCAGAAAATAAATACTACTGAAACATTTCGATCTTTTCGATCATTAATTTATCGATTTTAAACATTTTTAAAGTTGTTTTTGCCCGATTTGGTCAAAAGTTTCGCTTTTAGATTCTGATTTTAAATTTCAAATCTGCAAGTTTTAATTATATCAATTTCCTGAATTTTGGAAAGGTAACTTTGCCCTATTTCAGGCCAAAATTGTCCTTTTAAAATCTACGTGTGGGTCACACGAAGGGTGAAAATTTCGCGAGCTTTTATTCTTTATTTTAAGAGTGAGAACAGTAAAGAAACTCACGATTTTCAGTTTTTCCGAATGAGCAAAATAAAACGGAAGAATCGTCGGATATATTGCCCGTGATATTGGATTTTTGAGAATTAGTAAGCGCTAAAATTTCGCGCAGTTGCGCCTTCAAATACACGGTTTAATTTTTGGGGTTTCCCTACATCTGAAAATAATATTATGGTTGACTTCCAGGCTCACTTCAACTTCAATTTCGTATATTTCTACATTCATGTTTCCCACCCTGCGAAACTCCAAAAGACAAAAAATTCTATTTATCGACCCTCATTGAAAATTAAAGAAATCTTGCAATTTACGGCATCAGAGCCCTGTAGTGACTAGAAGTACTCAGGCTCACACTTACAGGTATTATCATCATGTGCACAGGAAGATGCGTTCAACTTCTTAACTTTCAAATAACGAAAAAAAAAAATACCCTCCCGCAAAATACCCGTAATACCGGCGGATTCGTGTTCCAATTCTCCGAAGGTAAGGAAGAACGTGTCACTAGTAAAGTGCCCTAAGGGGCTACGACACTAGATCCACAATTGATCCAATTAAATCAATATATTAAGAATTTTATACACGATGTTTTCCCCCTTTTTACGACCGTTTTCGGGTTGGAAATCAGTATCAGGAAAAAGCTGACATTTTCGAGATCATGATGATGTTTTTCAAATTTCAAATCGTTGGATATTTCGTCTCGTAGAGGTGTTCAAAAATTGATATGCGTTGATAAGAGAAAGCATGCCACGCGACGACGAGGAGAAAGCCTTTCCCCTATCTCACCTCCCGCTTGGCGCGTGCTATTTGCGTAGGCGCGGGCTCCCATTGGACAACAGTGTGTGAAGGTTTGAACGTTGTGAGAAGATTCAAAATCTTCTAAGGAAGATTGAAGAGATTATTATTACATGCTGATAAATCTCAAAAATAAAAACGAGCATTTAAATAAAAGAAATGATCAGATGGTCACGCATTGTTCATTTGCAAATTTGGCATTTTGCTGATGATTTACCAGTCAAAATTATTTTCAGATAATCAATGCTAACCTTTTGTCATTTTCTGTTCAAATTATAACTATACTTGTTTATTGTATTTAATATTAACCAAATTTGCCACATGACAATAATTATCTTTATTTATAATATTTGATTATTTATAATATTTCATAATGCAATGATAATTATGTTTATTTATAATTGTCGTATTTGTATAATTATTTATTTCTATTTATTAGCTATAATTAACAAACCTATAAAAACTAACAATAAAAAATAAATAAAAGAAATGTGAGCGAGGGACGCCCATCCCGCGATCATGCATTATGCTGCTTGACCTGGGTGATTGGTCGTGTGGCATCAACCACAGGTTAGTGTGGCACTCGCTGGGAGTACGAACGAAAATGTCTGTGAAAACCAGACTACCTCGTTCTCGCCGCGTTCACTTCCGGTTTGGAAGTAAATCATTAATTGCTGCTCGAATACTGGATCATACCTCGCAATTCTTTTGTGCGAGTCTCGTGGGAATCTACTTGTTCCTAAAGTGGCCTTAGTTTCGCGGATTTTACCCCCGTTTCGTCGCAAAAGGCGGATACTCGGGGCTGGGCCGTCTCACTACCGAATCTCAAAACGGTAGTGATAATTTTCATTAAACATTTGAATTATATTTAATAGGAAAATTTTAGCGGTGAAAAGAGCGAGTTTAAAAGCACTCGACCCTTTTCTGGTTAAAAGGCAACCGGTATATTCTCTTATTAAACCTAAAAGAAAAGTGGAAAACAGTGTGTGTGTGCATCACGCAAAGGACAAGAGTGGTTTCTTTTGAAAACCACAAACATATAAAATCAAGCTTGGCCCGGATAACTCAGGACTTCAGCAACGGGAACGCACTCTCTTCCTTGCTCCTGCTCTTCAGAAATCCGGTAGGATTAAGAACCTAGGGATAAAATCTTAATTGTGGTAAAGTATAATTGATATTATTCTAACTCGTCTTTCTCTTGATTTATATGCAAAGTGTTCACCTCGGGTTATTCGTTTCTTTCTTTTGGAAAATAAAACTGTTTTTTTATTTATGCGAATAATTGCCGCCTGATTTAATTTTATTCAAGGCATCTTTTCCCCTCTTCTTACTATTCAAAATTGAGGGTGATAACCGTAGGCGTGAAGAATACACTCTCAGTCCGAGAGTAGAAGACCAAGGGTCCCACATAATAATAAACGAATTTGGTTAATATTTATATTAACTAAATTCGGCAGTTTGGACGACCTCCGCGTACTCATTTCACTAATGAATAAAATATATTAAGAGTAATTGTTTTTACTTTTATGAATTTTATTTAAATTAATAATAGCCGTACGTAACAATAAAAAAAATTTTAACTGGCGTGAATATCTTTAGTAGTGTTTTTGCAATTCATTCCCAAAAATAGGCTAAAATTCTCGGCTCGAAGGTAGACGACCCCCTTAATTAGAATAAATTGGAATCAAGAACAAGGAGACAGTAGGAAAAAGAAGAGGAAACCGACAACGCACACCACAGATCACCGTAATACATCCCGCATCGGTACGGTAATCCTTGGTACGGGGCCCGCAGGAAACGCCCGCTGTGGCAAAAAGTACCTGTATGCCAGACACCACTGAAACATAAAAAAGGAAGGAGGACTTCAAACAGAAATTTAAAACTATCTCCGCCGTAAGAAAAGGATTAAATCAAACAAGAAAACAATGACTTACCCAAGGCAAACAGAAGGCAGCAGAGGCTAGTGGATACACTACTGGGCGGCAGGCGTAGATACATGTGCTTCCAGCAGCGCCAGCAACTCAAGAGCATTGCCATGTGCCACTTCTTGAGCGTGGATGGCTGCTTGGTAGGCTGAGAAGACTGACGCACGCCTAATTGCAGTACGAGGCCCACCTCGGCCCTGTGGAGGGTGGGACGAACGATTCCGTCGGTCCCGGGCCATACGACGCCAAGTTCGGCTAGCCTCCCCGTTCTGCACCACCTCAGTGGCCAATAAGAGAGCGCTCGCCAGCAAGACCCATGCCGAACACCTTCAGAGATATCCAGGACGCCCCTGTATACCTGAAATAATGATGAATGAAATTAGACACTCTGGGAGAAAAAAAAAATTGTTTCAAGACGCGAGACCGGACACGAAACAGGACACCGCCTTTCCTGCAATGCAGAAGACGAATCACGAGGAAATCCGCCGCGCTGACTGCTAAATTCAGGGCCTCCCGGCATAAGGACACTATAGTGGGGATCGCGACGGAAGGTGCCACCCGCCAGAACGCGAACTGAAAAACCCCGATGTGTTCCTCCAAATCTGAGAGTCTGAGCTACAGGCTGTCTGGCAAATCCTGAAGGGTATCGAACACTACTCCTGGAGCAGCGCCGGAAGTCGATGCACTCGCAAAAGTCGCAATGAGAAAATATAACATTAGTATTCCGATGATAAGTGATCATATGGACCGAATAACTGTTCGCGCAAGTTAAACTAATGTATACCTCACGTCGAAAGATCGGTTTGACACTCGGTGATGAGTGATAAAGAAGAGCAGCGCTCTGTCCGCATGGTAATTGTACCCATGGTAATGAGTTAGTAACTCAT
This sequence comes from Diplolepis rosae, assembly GCA_030998225.1. Classification (NCBI taxonomy): domain Eukaryota; kingdom Metazoa; phylum Arthropoda; class Insecta; order Hymenoptera; family Diplolepididae; genus Diplolepis; species Diplolepis rosae. The sequence continues at coordinate 2,186,049 of JAPYXD010000700.1, forward strand.
ACAGCGTATCGATAAAATAATAATACTGTATTAATAACTTTATGAGGATGTAAGAAGTTTTCAACATAGCCTTATGTGAATATAATATTTGTATATTATACAGGGTGAGGCACATAAAGTGTTCGAGAAGGCCGTCATACTGGACCACCCTATTTTTTATCGGTGGAGGCACTGAGCTACATCAAGGTCAACTCCACTTTTTTGAATTGAAACATGTTTTTTTTTCGATGACATTATTACCGATTTTAAGACGAATTCAGAGACCTACAACACAAGGTCATTCTGGTCACGCAAAGTATGAAAATAGTCGAAAAATCATTTTCATTTCATTTCATTTCTCACGATACTCATGATAATACACATTGATAGGGTAAGTGTCTGTTTTCTCATGTTCTGGTAAGGGATTGTCAGATGGTAACCGTGCTAATTTTCAAAAAATTAATTCATAAGGTGTGCATTCCTTTCCTTCATGAACGCTCGTGTTTAATGAAAACATCGCTAATTCAATTCAATCATCCCATTCCGCATTATTTTCGATCAATTGTTTATGATATTCTTTAAGAACGTGATGGGATCTTTCCAAGGATCCATTTGATTGAGGGTGATAAGCAGTAGTCTTAAATTAACGTATTCGAAATCGTTTTGCCATTTTCCTTATTAAATTGATTAGAAAATCTGGTCCTTGATCTGTTAAAACCGCTTTTGGTGAGCCATATATGCTAATAATTTTTTTAACAAAAGCGTCTGCTATTACTCCAGCTTGGTGATTTCGGAGTGGGATTGCTAAACGAGTATTTTGTAAAATTATCCTGAATTGTAAGTATATATTGATTTTGTGATGAAGTTATTGGTAACTTCCCAGCGATATCCATCGAAATTTTCTCGAATGCAGTTCCTGGAGTATCGGTAATTATCACAGGATTTTTTGTTTTGACCCGAACAAGTTTTTTAAGTTGACATTGTAAACAGAGTTTTATATATTTTTGCACGTCCAATTTCATATTTTTTCAATAATACCTTTGTCTGATTCTATTATAAGGTTTTATCACTCATTTATGTCCTCCTATAGCAGATGAATGAGTATCATCAATTAATTTATTCCTTTGCTCTTTTGTAGGGTATTTTGTGATTCCAATGCAAATTATTATTTTAACTGCAGAATCCAAAAATGCTATTTTTAATGTGGACAAAATTTCTTCCCACAAAACGTTATTGATGTGTGGTGATTTTGCAATACTTGTTGATTTAATGTTCTATTATTCTACCATGGAATTAAGAGAATGAATCGCTAATTTAATATCGTTAGTCGTTTCTCCTAGACTTTTCTTAAATTCGTCTTCGATTAGAAGTACAAAATTGTATTGATTTCCTTTACGTAATTTTTGGACTTTCCCTTTTTGTATAGGTATTAGGTAATTTACCACATTTTTCCAAAAGTTTAGAGCCTACATCGCGGGGTTCTCCTTTATTGCTCACAAAATATGCATAATTATCCTTTCTCATTTTTAATTGGTCGCGGCATTCAACTATATTTTCCTGTATCCTAGGCAATCCAGATGTTGAAGGGTGATCAGAGGGTGGCTCTGGGGGTGGTCTTTCTTCTGTAAAAACGCACTCATCGGAGTTTTCAGAATTCCTTATTTCTAATCTGTTCAAGTACTCATTCTCACTTTAACTTTCTTCGTTCTAGAAATTTTCCTGAGTTTCTTCTTCTTTTTCATCTTCACTTGATAAGTCAGAATTTGATTAAAAATAACATTCTTCTTTGAATTCTTCGTCTTCATTTTCCTAAATATGTTTTTTCTTCTTATTTGCTTTAGGCTTTTGCTTAACAGCATAATCTAGATCAGAATCGAATTGGTCTTCTGATTCTATAAATTTACGTTTTTGATCATTTTCAGGTGATTTATTTATAACTTTTCTGGGTCAATGCCTTTCCGTACCATTTCAGGTGCTCCACAAACGTCTTACTGACGACGATAAAATTGTCCAGATACGTGAAGACGTGAGGCTCGAACTCGGGGCCTTTCAGGCGGTCTATTAGTCGTTGAAACGTGGCTGTTGCTCCTAACAAACCAAAGGGTATTCTTTTTTATACCATAGTCGTGATGTACTTTGCTGAGCTTAATTATATGCGTCTGTCCTTGCTACCTCATTGACCTTCCGGAAGTCTAAACACATGCAATAGGTTCCATGGGACTTGGTGACCATTACTAGCGGGTTGGACCACTCGTTTGCCGATGGCTCGACCATACCCGCCTCTAAGAGCTCGTCCAACTCCTTATTTATATATTCGGTTATTTTTGGCGAGTGTTTTCGGTATCGCTGCTTAATTAAGGGATGACCTCTCACATCAATGGGATGCTCGACCAGCGATATTGCCCGTGAATATTTTGACAGGGATGACAAGCGCGTCTTTAGAAAACATTCTAATTCTTGTGCCAGATCCTCCGTCAACCCGCTTAAGGAAGTACTGTCGCCACTACGCTAGTCTAGCATACACACACTCTCGTTTGATTCGGTGAGTAGGTAGATGCAGCAACGTCGCGATCCGCGGGAGTGGGTATCGGGAGACTCGCTCTCTTATAGCAGACGAACGCCGAACTTGTAACCAGGCTTATTTGGGCTGCGTGGAAATGTGAGTTTGTAAACTAAAATATTTTTATTAATTAATTATTAACTATTTTCTTAATATTTCTAAATCCACAAAACCTTCATTTACGTATATACGCAGCACGTGAAATTTCAAATAGAGCGCGCGCCTAACCTATGTTGCGGCGGTGCCACATCTACTGAGTCATGTCCGCCTTCCGTTGATGAACGTCAATTTTAATATCTCATCACTCATTTCCTATCATCACACGTATTTAATCAATACGTCCAAGGTCTCAAAATGCTCTCCGGATATCCAATTTTTTTTTCTCTTTTTTGTTTAAACCTGTACGGTAGTTTTTTTACAGTTTGAGTATAACTGTGCTGGAAACTCGATTTCCCTTAAGACTACGTATTAATAAGTAATAACTAAAATGCTTATAACTTTTCTTATAAGTACCCTGGCCTTAAAAAAAAATTTCGAGACTCTTAGACCTATATGAATCGACATATTCAATTTCATTAATATGCACCAATAAAGTACCAACGCTTTCTTCTACGTTTCCATTCGGGTACACTACTTTGGCATCTGTTCCTTTCTTAGCCTGTATTAGCATTTCCGGAAACTTTTCTAACGCTGGTCGACCTAAATAATGCTTTAACATTTTGCCCTCTTATTTTAACTGTAATGAATATGCGTTCATCAAAACCTAACGAAATAACATAACTTCTCGGACTCTGGGTCCTTTTTTCAAAGAATGGATGAGCTTCTTGACCTGGAAGCCTCCATTGTTTTAACCCATAATTAACCTGGAATCCAAATTCGTAGGCACCGTTGATTTCAAAAATACACTCACAATGGAACGAAGGCGCTAAATGGACTTTCAGGGGCTTACTTTCTTCACTAATTTCGACTATCATTACTGCCTCGCCAGTCACAATTTCAACCAGGCCATTAGGGCAGATAATGCTGGCGGTGATGCTTAAGTTAGAGCGAATTTGCACTTCTGGGGATTTATCCAGTGCTCGCTTGCCTAAATAAGTGCAACACGAACCAGGCTCGAATAAGGCCCTAACTATTTTACCGTTAAACTTAATGTATATAAATAATCTCGTATACAACCCTACTGAACATAATGAATAATCCCCCGTGATCTTCGAGGTCAGTCTGGGGGTTCTTCCTGCGCGTTTAGGAGCCACCCGGACCCAATTGGCTGCTCCCATTATGCGTTTTCCGACACGAAGCCTGCGCATGCGGTGCACGTATGCGCGTTTTGGTCGGGTTCACCACATCCGTGGCAGAAAGCTTTCCTTACTGACTTACAATTCCTAAAACTATGACCTAATATGCCGCAGTTCCAACATCCTCGGCGGACTTCACTCGTCCCCTTCGTGGGGGTTCCTGCCATTGTTACCATGTTGGCCGCTTTAAAAGCTGGAGCGGTTGGATTCAACTCCTTAGCCGGTAACTGTTACGTGGTCGTCGGTACTATTCGCGGGAAGTATGTCGGGTAACACGATGCGTATGGTTGTTGTGGGCTTGGCATCCACCCAGCAACATACGTTGGTTGGTTTCGATTTATTTTAACCTCCCAGCGTCCCTTGCTGCGTACCAAATGGACCCACGTTGGGCGCCAAAATTTTATGACGTGCCTTCGCGCCACTCAAGGGTTGTGGCGGTCGGGCGATGCCACAAATTGGCGACCACATGTTTCTTATTATTATTAAAGTACGATATGATTTTTTTAAATACAAAAAGGGCGCTAATCACCCAAAATTTGGTGATGACGAAATCCCTTGCCCGTCTAGGTCTGCGGAGAGGGATTTCGTGAGGGCGAACCGGTCACGCAGATATCGCTGGGAGGCGATACTGAACTAAACAAAATTAAAGGAAAAAGAAGTACTCTCACTGAAATAACTCACCCTATTTGCCACTGTATCACAAAACAGTCACTTATTTCCTTTTTGATTCCTCCCCCTTTTTTTAATTCTCTTCAGACACAAATGGTAATTTTCACTTTTAAAAAAAATTGGTCGAGACGAACACCTTACTGGACGAACACACAAGCCAGAATGGCTTCTCTCCTCACGGCCTAGCTTCACGTTCTACGTTCCATGACCGGGAGGTGCTGCCATCTCAAGTTCTTTACATAAATCTCTCACTCTGGAATTGGCCGCCCCGCATGCCTCTCCTCGTTATTAAATAAGTCGTAATCTTAATTTATGGATTGAGACTTCCTTCCGGACAGGAAACTAGCAATATGTAGGGGTCTTCTTCCCTTCGTTGTTTTGTTACCGACTTCCAGTCGATCCATAACGTGATAGGCCGAGGACAAGCTGCGAACGGACATTCACCTTATTGACTTGTTGCCATTGGCACACCTTCCCGGTCCAGAAACTTGCGCCCTCGCTCTCTCCGTGCACAGAGCCGCCATTCCTGCCCACCATTTACTGTTCCTTTGTCTCTATCCTTGGTCTTTTTAGCTCACCTCTCGCTCTCTCTTTTACTCTGGAAAGGTTACAGCAATTTACAATTTAGGCATAAAATATTATTAAGGTGGAAGACAATTATTTGAAACATAGACAACTATAAATGTAACTTAGTAAATATGGGTAATACAATTTTCCCACCCAGATCGAGTTCTTCTTTCTTCTTGAGTTATTCATCGAGATTTAACCCTTTCTACTCGGCTTAGCGTCGTCCTACTTACGTAAGGTTACGGTGCGGATCCTGCTTTGTGAGAGTGAGAGTGCGTTCAAGTGGCAACATGCCACGTTACAGTGCTTCGTTCGGTATTATGTTGAGGGTAGTCAAGTAGCCGAAAATATTGATTGTTATCTAGCCAAGTGTAAATACAGGGTGTTCATTTATACCTGTTAGTTTTAGACATTCAAATTTATTAATTTTTACGTTTGTTTTGACTTCTTGTTGTTTGATTAAATTTGATCTGGCTCCTGTATCTATCATCATGTGTATAGGATTTTTCAATCCTTCAGATGATAAGATTATGTCAGGAATTGTATTACTTGTACTTGAATTGACTTTTTCAGTTTTTGTTTTTCAATCAAATTAAGTGCATTCAATTGTTTATTTAAGCCCTCCTTTGGGCACCCGTTTTGGGAAGGGCATTGGAATTTTCCTGCTTATTAAATTCTTGTTATTGCTGCTGCCGTTGTGGTGGTTGCTGTTGTCGTTGTTGTGGTAATTTTTGATTCATATTTAATTGTTTTTTATAATTGCTAGTTGTATGTCCTGGTGTATTACATGAATAGCAAATAAGTTCAAAATTTTGACCTGGATTTGGGTTCTAGTTAAAATTTGGATTCTGATTTCTATTTTGATTGTAATTCACATTATAATTTGGTCTTTGGTAAAAATAAGGATTTTGATTGAAATTTCTGTTTTGATTATAATTTTGACCGTGATTGAAATTTTAACTTTGACTATTTTGATTAGGATTGCGATGCATATTCTGATTGTTCCGATTAAAGTTTGGGCTTTGGTTGAATCTATTTCCTTGGGGAAAATTAGGGTGGGTTAGGAAACTATTTATGTCTCTATAATCTTTCTACTTCCTTGTTGATTTAGCTTTTGCATCTGGTATCTCTGTGAGGGTGTCCATTGAGTTCCCTGACCTTACCTATTTCCCTCGTATTGGTTATTTTGTCCATTCAAGTTATTCCTTAACTGACTACCTTGTAAGTTTTTATTTGTTAATTGTTGAACATATTGAAAACAGGTTGCTGCTGTGTGAGCTATTTATTGACAGATTTGGCAATTTATTGGTTCTTCTCGCGCTAAGTCTATTTTATTTGTTTTTGCAAAGTCTCGGTTATTATGTGATGATTTTTCAACTTCTGGGAATAGTGAATGTTATCTGTTTCTTCTTCGCAGTTCGTTTCTGACTGTTAAATTTCTTTCTTCTCGTATTGCTCTTTCTACTATTTCGTCAAATTTATCAGCTCTTCCTATTCGTATTTCTAATTCTGGTTTTAAACTTCGGAGAAAACAATCGATCGCGTCTCTTTTTAGGTTTCTTTCACATTCTGCATCTTCTTTACCATTATTATTTTGATTATGACATTCGAGGATTTCTACTGCAATTTCTTGTATGCGTGTTGTATAGGATAAAACACTTTCATTTTTCCACATTTATATTCTACCAAAATGTCCTTGTAATTGGTTTACAGCTTTTGAAGGGGCAAAAATGGTTTTTAATTTTGAAATGAAGTCTTCTAAATTATTATAATAATTTCCGATTATGTATCTTCTTGCTCTCCTGTAAGTTTGCTCCTTAATAGTTTTACCAAATTTCCTTCTGCATTAGGGACCATTTCGATAGATTGGCTTGGTAAATTGTTATTTGGTAAATTATTTGTTGAATTATTTGGTAAATTATTTACTGAGATTTCTTTATCAGATTTCCTAGAGGTTGATAACGGGTGTAAAAATTTAGCGAATTAAGAGCCTGTTCAATATTCGCAGAATCGTCAAGCGTAATTTGATTGATTTTATTTGGTAATTCTTTTCGAACTTGTTGTGATTCTAAATTTGGGCTATTGAATACCGTTGTTTACTTAAAAGATTCTGGAGTCCTATTCAGTTGCGATTTTGTTGCAAATGGATCTATTGATTCATATCTTTTTTGAGGTGGAGTAAAAATTTTATGGTTTGAAATATCACCAGATTGATTTAGGCATAAAGTTCTATCATGCAATACAAGGTAGAATTTACTGTGATGCTTTCAAATATTGATTTTTCTTTTAGTCTTATATCTCCTGCAGTGTCGTCAAATGATTGGTTAATTTGTGGTGTATCGTTATATTTATCTCCTGCAAAGATTATGCTATTATTTGATCTGATAAAAGTTTTGTTTCAATAATGGATTTATTTTGAATACTGATATCGGGATCAGAAATACTTCCAACGCTGATGTCTAGAATATCAGTTTGATCTAAAGAACTCGATGTTTCCGAATATTGCGAGAATTCATCTGTATTTTCTCGGTTTTTTTGTTTTAGTTTAAGTAGGCTTTGCGAAGTTTCTTCAATTTATTTTTCTAAAGTTCGATTTTTCTTAGCTTGGCTACGAGTTACAGTACCCTTTTTACTGGTGTCTTGTTGTGGAACCGACATTGATATTTTGCATATTTTGTTGTTGAAAAAATGGCTTATTTTATTTTATTTATTATTAATATTATAATTTTTTTTTGCAAATAGAATAATTTTTTCTTCTCTTATAAATCTTTAATTGATTTAACCTTATTTTTTCCTAAGCTACAATACAAAAATGTATTATTTAAGGCGAAAAGTTTTCATCAGGTACAAAAATGGGTTCTTCGGTCTCTGTTTCTGATCCTGAATCTGATGGTATGCTTATAATTTCGATATTTGATATTTTATCTTTATTGGAAACAACGTTATTCGCGCTTGCTTCAGATTCCGATTCAGAGTAAATACTTACAGTTTCAATAATTGAGATTAAATGGTGGGGAGCATTATCTTTGATTGGTTCAGTTTCAAAATTTTTTGACTTAAAATTTTTTGGTATTGGTTCAGTTAAAGTTTCTTCATTTATCCCTTTTTCAACCTTATGAGCAGATTTTAAAATGAATTCTTCTGTCTTTTTTAACAAATGTTCAAAAAACTCGAAAATTCAATATCAGTTTTAATCTTCTTAATTTGGAAAACTTTCTAAAGTGACTTAGCCTTAATTTTTCGGAGATTTCTAAAGGTACGTTTAAATGAGGGTGAAGACATTTAAAAATACAGTATTTTACAAAATATGACTTATGTATGTTTTTTATTTTGTAAATTGCACAATTTTCTTACTTATTATCCTTTTTTCGGCTGCGATTGATACAATAAAAAAAAGATTTATTTCAATTGCATTATTTGCGATATAAGAGTTTGAAATTGTCTACGAGGACACTTGTCGACAACGTATCCTATCTGATACGCGACTAGTGAACTTCCGATAATGTAGACAGTGAAAAAAATTTCAAACTCATCCAATTAATTTGAAATCAATTCACAGCCGCAAGGCAGAGCCACTTGGCGATATAAGGAGATCTTCCTGTGGAGAATTAGATGCCGGACGCCTGTGTAGCTCAGTGGTTAGAGCAGTCGACCGGCAATCGAAAGACCTGGGCTCGAATCCCAGCGCAGTCGAAAGCGTCTTTTTTCCCACAGAAATTCACTAAATTGATCACAAGTCTGTTTCTGAAACCGCTTGGTACTGTTTAATTCAACCTTCCTTCGAGCGTCTGGTTACGCTATGAAGGGTTATTTCTTCAAGCAATTTTCGGTCCCAAGGATTGGAATCAATGAAAATAAATTCTATTTTAATTCGTTCAGGGTGCCGTCTTCTTTTATTGACGATGGCAGAGCATATATAAAATATTTACATTTAATTGAAGAAGGAATTTCTACACATAAATATAATCTCCCTCTTTTTACAAAGTATCTATATATTTGAAATCTTCACAAGACTTGATATTAGAATTTATTTTTTCATTAATCAATTAATTTATTAATTCTCTCATTCTGTTATCAGCTTTTTTGTGTTTTCCGGCTGATGCACCAAAAATAGGCGTAAGAAGGTATGTAACGTCCTGTCACCTACCTTCTTCCTATAATTAAATTTGTTTTCCCTCGTTTTGAAACGGTAAAGAAATTCAGAGAATTTCTAGAACAAAACTGGGTGAGGGAAGCCAACAACAAATAGATACTCAACAAATTTACAATTATCAACCCTTTATTATAAACATTTAAAATTCTATTACAATCATTGAGTGAGTGAGAGAGAGAACGGTACACACTGGTATTTCAAGAACTTCGGGTGTAATAGGAAAATAAATATCAATTCACATTTTGAACGTTTATTGGCATCAAATTTTGCTGAAAGTTTATTTTTGAAGTTTTCGAATGGTTAAAAAATTTCACAGGATCCTTTACGTGTTCATTTTAGGCAACAATATTGCAAAAGTTCATCTCTACGCGGAGAAAAGTTCGATGGAACCGCTCGTTAAACATGTAGAACTGTTACGCTAAACGTTTATTTTGTGTCTATTCACTTCTGCACATGTCTAAAGCACTCCTTTTGATACATGTTTTAGTCGATTCGTCGGATGGGATTTCATCCGAACCTAACCGGAATATTTTTGAAACTCAATCTGGTTGATTGGTTCAAATTAAATAGTTAAGAAATTTTCGGTATGATTTTAAAACTTTAGCTGCTTTGCTCAAAAGAAGGAAATTAAAATGTAGACAAAGTGTATACTGGGTAGCCAGTCACCGTCTACGAATTTACAAATTAAAATTGAGAAATAATAACTTGATTTGATAAACAATTGAGTAGACTGATGCAAGATGGGGACGCCTTTTTTGAGCGCATTAATTATTTCTGCCAAATAGGCAACCCTCCCAATCCGATTTTTAAAAACTCAAAACATAGAAAGAGGAATAAAATGGAATTTCCCTAATGGGGAATTTGATTTTGATCACTTTATTCAAATAAATTTTTACGTTAAACTTCACATTTTTCGAGATAATGAATCAAAATGACCACTTAATATTGCATTGAATTTTTCATCAATAAAAATTCTAATTTTCATAACTTGATAAATAGTGTACGGGATTAATAGTTAAAAATTTCAAGGATTCGAAACCGATCGAATTCTGAAAACCCAAAAAACACAACCAAATTTGGACCAAAATCACCACACCTCAACAGAACACTAGAAAACAAACCGTGAGAAAAACAAACAAAAAAGGAGGAAAGAAAAAAGAAAGCAACCTTCCAAAACCCCCTCCTTCTTTTTCTTTCTTTCGTCCTCGTTTGTTTTTATTACCCAACACCATTTACATAAATAAAATTTAAATTTTCGCTGACGTTTCGGTGCTCTTCCAGCACCCTCTTGAGAGCTGTAACACTACAGAAAAAAACTTATTTAAATAAAGTTTTGTCTTCTATCACCCTCCATGTGGACGCAGACCCTCCTCCACGGAACGCCAACAGGAAACTGGAACTGGAACTGTGTAATATTGTCTTTAGAGATAACTTATTATGCTGTCATAACATTCATTGTACTTAACCAAATCTGTTTTTAAATTTATAGAATATGTTCCCTCTCTTTTTACATATAATATTTCCATAAATTCTCATTTTCCCTTATTACTTTCCAAGTGTAAAATCTCCACATTGTTCCAGTCAAAGTCATAATCAGCGTATTCCTTTCTATGATCAGACAAAACATTATGATAATTACACTTCCTCCAAAGATTCTTTTTGTGTTCTTCTACTCTAGTATTTAGAAGTCTGCCCATTTGTTTTTTACTTTTTTACTTTCTACTTTCTACAAATCAATTTGTATACTAAACGACTTTTTTCAAATCTATTTAGGACGTCTTTACCCAAAGTTATAAGTCCTTCCATCCTAAAGGTATTCTAAAAATTGTATGCATTTGAAATTTTTTTAACATAGATTAAATTGTTTTTGAAATTTGACCAAAGTATGGGAGAACAATGGTGTTATTTTTATCAAAAATTTCACTTTGTAATTTGTAATTAGAATTTTTAATTTTGAAAACACAAAAAAAAATTTACAAGTAGGTGATTGAGTTCGAAATGTTTGCCACTGGCTAGATTATCGGAGGATCATTAGTCACGTATCAAATAGGATACGTTCCCAACAGGTGTCCTTGTAGACGACTTCGAACTCTTATATCGCCATAATGCAAATCACTTTCAGATCTAAAGAATTTGAAACCTTTTTGAGAAAAAAGAGACGCTTTGGACAGTGCCCATGGTCAGATTTACTGACGATGGCGCCATGGGCAAACTTGAATTACCGCCCCTACCCTCTATTACTTCAAAAAAAAATTCATAGTATAAAAGATCTATTAGGTGCGCCACTAAGTTCCTGCTGTTTGTCAATAGATGGCTCCAGCAGTAAGTGCTGGTCGATTCTGACATATCCAAAACGTCATGAACCAAGCTTGGACATATGGCAAACAAACCGTTTTGACATATTAGTCCTTTTGTTTCTTCGTCATATACTTTTGGTTGTGTGAAAATGTCTGATTTTGCGCCAAATAATCGTCATTTGCGGGAAGTGTTGATTTTCTCCTTTCATTCGAAGAAAACGGCGGGTGAAGTGCATCGAGAGCTCCAAAAAGTTTATGGAGATGCTGCTCTAAGTGAAACAACGTGCCGTGATTGGTTCCGTCGCTTCAAAGACGGTGATTTTGATGTTGACGACCGTCCGCGTGAAGGAAGGCCAAAAACCTTCGAAGATGCTGATGTTATTTATTATGAGCTGTTGAAACCGAACGAAACCATCACTGGGGAACGGTATCAAACGCAATTGATGCATTTAAGCCGAGCACTGCACGAAAAACGTCCACAATACGAGCAGATGTACGAAAAAGTGATTCTACAGCATGATGGCACATGGTCTAGCTGAGCAGCAGTTTCGCTCATATGAAGACATCGAAAAATGGTTTGATTCGTGGATAGCCTCAAAAGATGACGACTTTTACCGTAATAGTATTCAAGCTCTACCAGAAACTTTGTTTTATATGTATATGGAAAGCGAATATATTACCTTGAAAATTGTGAAAAGGTAGACTGCGCAATCGGCCGCGATCAGCGAGCCAAATAACTATTTTTTCTCGCTACTTTTCCAGGTTTTTAATAATATAAATACAGCTGACATGGAGTTAGGTGTCTTTGCATTTTGTTACTAACTGTATTTTCTATTTTCAGAACAAAACATTTCGATAAGGGTCTGAAAAACTATTCAAAGTCCACGCGATGAAGATATTTAATTTTACAAATTATTTTAATGCTTACAAATTTTACCTTCACAAAAATAAGAAAAAGGAAACTTAAAATCCAAATCAATTATAATTGTATAAAAGGATAGGAACATATTGATATTCGCGCACTGTATGATTCTCAAAAGTGTTCGAATGGTTTGATTGACGTGTTGCTCGTCAGTTGATGTTGATGGTCGTCCGGGGCGTTCCAAGTCATCAACACGTTCTCTGCCTTCTTGAATAACAAATATCTGCTCTGGGTTCTTAAAACTCGTGGGAGAAACCAAGGAAACAATACGGCTGTTACATAAATACATATTTATTGTAGTTTTGAAATTTCGTAATGCCATTCAGCATATTCCAAGTAGTATATTGTGAGCTAAGGCGTAACCGAACATGCGCCGAAGGCGCCCGCAAAGTGCGGTCGATGACTTGTTACGAGCCGTGACTAATGCACATGGTCTAACGTGTTCAGGCTATTGGTTGGTTTATTCGCCAATAAATTTTGGGAACAAATCGGAAAATTTGACATAGAAAAGACTGATTAACTTTGATTTAGCTCTAATCGTAAGAAACAGAAGTAAGGCTATGTCTGGATTTACAAGGGCTAGCGACTAACTCTGAAGCGTGACTTCTAATGACTTACTCCGACTGACTCTCAAGAAGGAAGCATGCCCTCCTACAAAAACTATGCACTAGTCTTCGCACTCTTGGTTACTCTATTTTACACGTGAGCACATAGATACATACATACAAATACATGTTCCCAGAATCCTTATAAGAATCCTAGACTGAGTCCTTTGTTTATGTCTCTCACCACTGAAATGGGTTTTCTTGGAAACCCTTAACAGTAGTTGGTAATTTTCATGCCCCTAAATCTTGGAGTCTACTACACATATCAACTTGATTTTTTTTTATTTTATCAAGAATTGAGTGATGAACAACTTTAACCATGGAAATTTTGTTATACAAACTTGGGGGAAATACAGCCGATCTAGAAAATTGTTGAAAAATGCCATTTTTGAACACTGGGAAGAATTCTGTCTCCTTGCCGCTGTAATTGAAAAATCACAAAACCCATGGTCAAAGTTGTCCATCACTCAATTCTTGACAAAATGAAAAAAATCAAGTTAATAGGTGTAGTAGACTCAAAGATTTAGGGGCATGAAAATGACCAAATTTCATCAGGCGCGTGAAATTGCCAACTACCGTTAAGTGCATTGACTCCAGGTTTCATATACCCTAGCCTTAAATTTAGGATTCGACATAAATATAAATAAATGTCCAAACTCGCGTCTGGCGTATTTCAATAATTTCTTGTAGGTTTTCTCCTCAAAACTAACCCTAGTCAAATTGATTGAAATATAAATAATAAAACTGCCTTAACTAACGCGACTCTAATTCAGACATCACCTTATCTTAAAATCTATTTACAAAATGAAAGTTTATTACTGACAAAAAGGGCTTTAAGTCTAATATTACAATTTATAATTTCGATACATAAAATATACTATTCCTCAGGTATATCATTTCATAGTTCTAGAAAATCGTTAAGTTAAAATATAAATTCTAAATGGTAAATATTTCTAAAAGCTGTCATTTATTTTATATGATTTATGAGAGAGAATTTTATGATTATTATTCAGGGATATTTTCAGATCAGTTCCATGTAGCGAAAGCTATATATAGCCATGTAAAAAACGTAGGTTGCGTATCAACGACGCGCATTGGAAAAATAAAACCCATATTGCCACAGCTATTCAGCGGACGTGAGGAATAAAAGTAGGACCTGAGGAACAAAAACAGATAAAGTATAAAAACGCCGGTCGTCCTTACTACGTGTTTTGCAAAATAGTATATTTTGATACAAGTGCTAAAAGGTGTGCTTTCGATGGCAGTTATGAAGTTTGCAGCAAGAGACGGGAGTGAGTATCACAGGAGGAACTTCGCAACCTTCGTTGATGTCCGCTATCATGCACGAATGTCACATACTACTGTTCATTAAAAAATGCATAAAAAGTCCGATTGGGGTCAATTTTAAAATATTCAAAAGGTATGGGTAAAAGTAACTAGCGTGTCAAAAAAGTATGCGAAAAAGTAACTAGTGTGTCTGTAGGGAACAATTATTTCTCAACATTTCTCATTATTAAATTATGTATAACTTTTATCTGCGTGTATTTTATATTTTTATATTTCATGTATTTTCCATATTTTATATCAGCGTTAAAATCAACAATTTCATATTGGACTCAGGCAATGTCCGCAGCAAATTCTGAAGTCCAAACTCGGCTACCTGCAGTATGAGGGCATCAGGCCCTCCTTCATCTATTAAGGTACAGAGTCAGTACCCCGACGTCATCTCGAGGAGTGACCCGTTTCTTTATTTACGCCGAAAATCGCAAAAAATAGTGCTTCAGTTGACTCGCAAGTTTGTGTACCTGAAAAAACGCCATCAAACACAACGCTCATCTGCCTAGTGACGCCCTCCGCGGTTTGAACAGTTTTTTATTTAAATGCAACAATGGCTGCCGGGATGAACGCTACGGACAGGAACGCCATGGACAGCAACGCCATGTTGCTTGGCGCTTTCCCACAAATTAACCGTGTGGCGGTTCGCATTCCTCGTTTTTGGCCTTACGATCCCGAAATGTGGTTTGCCCAAGTCGAAAACCAATTCGCACTTTCTAGAATCACAACAGCCGAGACTAAGTTTAACTACATCGCAGGCAACCTCGAAAGTAGACACGCGTTTGAGGTTTGTGCGTGGTCTCACTGGATGGGCGTCCCACGTTTATTTTTCTTTTGCGTTTTTTTACATTATTTATTGTTATTTCTTTTATTTTTATGCATATAGTCACTTTAGTATAATTGATAATGCTGGTATATGATATTCAAATATAAATAAATATTCAGATCCTACGATAATAAAATGGTATTTCAGTTCGATATTGAAATCTTATTACAGGTAAAAGCATGTAATTATTAATGAAAATGAGAGTTAATTGATATCAATATCGAACTTATAAATGAACCTCAAAAATTACTAAAATATTATAAATATTGAGCAAAAATGCCGATCCCAAGTATAAATAAATAATACGCGACGATTAAATCATTTTTTCACTCATCTATAAAATATGGCATATCTCCACATAAACTTTAAGCGTTCTCAGGCTACCGCCCAATGCAAGCACGTGTCTACCCAGGAAGCGCGTGTAATTGGAGCCTTGGACATCGGCGGCCAATCGGCGAGTGGCTATGCCATTCATGGATCATCACCCGTGCCAGGAAAAACTCGTATAGGGGAAAGGCGCTTTCCTCGTTAACGCACGGTATGCCCTCTCTTTCCAGCGCGTACAGACTTTCAAACGCCTCTACCGGACGTAATATGCGACTTTTTGGGATAAAAAACACATTTTCATGATCGCGAAAACGTTAGCTTTCTGTTGACACCAATTGGCATGTCTGAAGCGGTCTGGAAGGTAGAGAAAACTTCGTTTACAAATCTCATAATTTATTGATCGGACTAAACCTAATTAAGGTGAGGACTTAACACCGTGGGCGTAAATAAAATAGATCAAGGCTCGAGATTAGCTGAGGTGCATTTTACCATCACCGCACCAAATCTTTGGAGAACTTAATCGCACATGCTCCCTTTCCCCCCTTAGTTAGGAACTAATGGGTTTTATTTGTCTTTTATTCCTTTTTGTGTTCGTTATATGGATAGTAAATACGGGACTAGCAGCATTATTTTCGTTTATTGATAGAGAACTTGATTAGCTTCACTTGTGCCACTAGTAGTGTGGATTCTCATATAGAGAGGCACAGCGAACGTGGCACTCTCGTTATCAATTTTTAATTTAAAAAAGGGGGGAAAGAACCCTTGAGGAGTCGAATCCCCTCAGGGGGCTTCGCCTTGAGGGCCTGACCTTCAAATTAAGTTCAAAGGGTGTCGAATCCCCTCGGGGAGATCGCCCATAGAACAATTATTTTTACTATACCTACTTCACAGAGTGAAACCTGTCAAGTTGCGCGACATTTGGAATTTCTTTGTATCAGGGAGGAAGGGCAAATGATGTTATTCACCAGTCCTGTGTTTTCTAGTAGTAACCAGGCCGATTTCGGCAAATATATTATAAAAAAGGGACAGATGTATGATTGTGAACCCACTAGTTGACCATTTACCTTTTTCAGATTAGGGATATTTCTCCAAAAATTAAAACTTTTTTTTCAACTCGCACCTGCGCGAATTTGGGGGTAAAGATTAAAGTTTTTTTTTATATTTTAGATCTTAAAAATTACGAAGCACGAATACAAAAGCGAGTATTTTTGCACATAGCGTTTAGTCTCTCGGAAAATTAAAACGAGAGTTTCTTTTGGCATTCTCACTTGTAAAATTAAAAAATTCCGTCTCGCGAAATTTTCCCCTTTTGTGTTACCCGAAAGCGGATTTAAAGAATGGAAGAAATTTTGACCGAAAATAGGCCAAAATTGGTTTTGAAACTATTAAAAATTTAATAGATCCAAAATTCAAAAAGTCGACATTTTTCACTCCATTAAAGTGGATGTTTCAACGACTAACCCTCATGGTTAGTTCACAAATAGCAGAGGCCACAACCTCTGTCCGTCAAGAGATCTCATCAGCTTCTGCGAATCGCGACCAATCAAAATTTAACCACCGAAATTCACGTTCACGTCAGTTAGATCGAAGTCAATCTCGTGATAATGATTATTGTTGGCATCATCGAAATCAATTTCTTGTCGATACTGGTGCAGACGTGTGTGTTTTCCCTCGATCTCCACTTCCCGGTCGACGTAAAAAAACAGCCTATGAATTTTTCGCGGAAAACGAATCTACAATCGCGACCTTCGGATCGGTATCTGTTAGCCTTAATCTCGGACTTCGTCGCGATTTTTCGTAGGAATTTATCGTAGCAGATGTTTCGAAGCCGATCATTGGCGCAGACTTCCTCGCGCATTATGGCCTACTCGTAGACATGAAGAATCAGCGCCTGATTGACAGCACGACAGAACTCTCTGTGGAAGGACGAGTTTCAGGATGCAGTGACCACCTCCTGGGAATCCACGTAGTTTCAGGATCAACTCAAGTTTACAAACTCCTGATGCAGTACCCTGAGGTGACCAAACCTTCTGGAACACCCTTTACTTCAAAGCATCAGACCAAGCACTACATAAAGACTACGCCAGGGCCTGCCGTTACCAGCAAATCTCGACGTTTAGCTCCGGTTCCATTGCTTCGCGCGAAAAAAGAATTCGAAACGATGCTGCGGCTGCAAACTGCACGCCCGTCCAAGAGTAGCTGGCCTCTCCACTGCATATGGTCCCTAAGTCGGGCAAAGACGAATGGCGGCCATGCGGCGATTATCTAGGTCTCAACGCTAGAACTGGGCCTGACAAATACCCAATCCCACACATAGAAGATTTCACTTTTTCCCTCAAGGGAACGAAAATATTCTCGAAGGTAGATCTGGTGCGGGCTTTCAATCAGATTCCTATAGCTTACGAAGATATCCCGAAGACTGCAATTATTACACCTTTCGGTCCCTTCAAATTCCCAATGATGAGTTGTGGACTCCGAAATGTAGAATAAACCTGTGAACGTTTCAAGGACGAAGTTCTTCGAGGTTCAGAATCTACCTACCGCTACATCGACGACATTCTTCTTGCTTCGAAAAACGAGGAGAAACACTTAAAAAGTGTGAAACAACTCCTTGAACGTCTAAAGGCTTATGGAGTGATAATTAACCCAGCCAAATGTATTTTCGGAAAAAACGAGGTGAAATTCTTGGGTTCCCTTGTTTCGGAGAAAGGAATCCGACCTTGCCCAGAAAAGGTCGAAGCCATTCGAAATTGGCCTGAGCCTAAGACAGTAAAGGATCTTTGTCGCTTCCTGGGTACACTAAACTTCAACCATCGTTACGTACTCAATGCCGCGGCTCTGCAGGCTCCTTTAAACAATCTTTTGCAGGGAAATGCTCTTCTGCAATGGTCAGATTCTGTACTTGAAGCTCTCGCAGAATGCAAAGAAAGCATCGCATCTGCAGCTCTAATAGCGTATCCAGAACCTGACGCACCACTCGCAATTTTCACCGACGCATCAGACTTCGCAATATGCGCAGCCCTGCAGCAGCGAACTAAAGATGGATGGCAGTCTCTAGATTTCTTCTCAAGGAAACTCAGCTCAGCTGAAACCAAGTACGGTGCTTTTGATACAGAACTTTTAGCAATTTACAGAGCAATTAGATATTCCAGGAACATGGTTGAGGGTAGAACTTTCACAATTTTCACTGACCACAAACCCCTCGCTTTCGCTTTTCGCCAGAAAGCCGAAAAATTCTCACCTCGTCAATTCAGGCACCTAGACTATATCGGCCTAACTCTTCTCTGAAGTTAACAATAGTACCAATCCTGGGAACTGATGTGAGTGTTTACTGCGAAGTATCTTAAAAAATGGCACTACCTTTCATCACCAAACCCTTTCGTGAAGCGGTTTTCGATTCGCTCCACCAGTTTTCTCATCCTGGGATCAATGCATCGGTCAAACTCGTAACTCAATCGGACAAACTCGTATCACTTAAAGCGGATTGCAGAAAATGGGCACGTGCCTGCTTGGATTGCCAACGTTCGAAGATCTCTCGCCACGTGTCTTCACCGATCGGAACCTTCGTGCCACCATCGTCTAGATTCGAACATGTTAAAGAACCATCTTCAGATTTCACTACACAATTGCAGAAACACTTTTAGCAATTACGTCCTGTGAGTGGAACGCGTCATGGCAGCAAACCGACCTTCATCTTCAAGGATTTAGCTACGAGTGAATCAGCGTGGTTAAGACTTGATACTCAACAAGGAGCGTTAGAGCACCCTTATCAAGGCCCTTACAAAATCATCAAAAGTCATTCGACATCCAATTAAATGGCGAAAATGTTTTAGATTATATACGAATTTACCTTTATTTGAATAATGTATCGTAATCTTCATATTCTTGCAATCACTGGCAGGGGGGTCTATGTAGGGAACAATCATTTCTCAATATTTCTCATTATTAATTAATGTATAACTTTTATCTGCGTGTATTTTATATTTTTATATTTCATGTATTTTCCATATTTTATATCAGCGTTAATCTCAATAATTTCATATTGGACTCAGACAATGTCCGCAGCAAGTTCTAAAGTCCAAACTCGACTACCTGCACTATGAGGGCTTCAGGCCCTCCTTTCTCTATTAAGGTACAGAGTCGGTACTCTCTGGCGAGTCATCCAAGACGCGTCCCCGTCTGCCAGGCATTTTCTTTAAAATAAATTTTATTTCCTGTGTGCAAATATTCGAAGTCGTTTTACTTATCCACACCATATCCCTACACACTTCAGTGTCAAAAGGAAACTATAGTTGATTTACGCAAGCGCAGTACTTTTTTCTTCATACCTTACTAAACAAATTAAAGATGTTCGAGCCTTATTAAGATATTTGAGCCCAGGCGGGAAAAAAATATTGCGAAGATATATTCACGAAAGTCCCAGTTAAGAAATCCAAATGAAATAGTTTTTTAAGATGCAAGATTAACCCGTTTCCGCCGAAAAGGCCACTCGCGGTACATCGGTCTTCGGGAGCTCATAAGTAATGCTGTAGGCTTCAAAAGAAATTCAGAGAGACATATTTTTAAAATTTAAGACCTGCCCTTCTCCGTAGCAAACTCAAAATTGCTTCGACATAACATTAATTATGAAAAAATGTTGTTTAAATAAAAAAAGGATGATTTTCCACTCTTTTTTTTTCAAAAACTGAATTTTCAAGAGCTTTCCTGGTAGCAATTAACCTGGAACCTTTTCAATCGGTGGAATAAATGTCTCAACTCTAAGAATCCATGGTTCAAAGATCCATTTTAGGCCTTGGTATTTTCAAAATGGCGCCCTAACCGCAAAATTTTTGCAAATACATTCATGATTTTTTTAATCGAAAACTATGAACTTTCGGAGAAAACACCAAGATTCAAAAAGTTCTTAAAATTAGTCAAAGAATGCACTTAAATTTTTCCAACTGCTGTCGAGAAAATTTTTAATTTTTTGTATATGGGTCAATCCATATTATATTGACAGTCGATGTCGCAGATTTGAACGAGATAACTTTTTTTCGATTCTTTATCAACAATAAATAGACACGTATTTTTTTGTTTGACCAAAAAAATTTTTTTACAAGTATACGATTTTTCGAATTTTCTAAAAAATGATATTTTCGACATAGCAAGCGCACTTTCAAGCCTGTTTATCTTGAAAGCAATTGTTCGCAGGGAAATTTTTCCAAATTACGAAAATTAGGGTTTTGACTCTTCTTTATAGAAATTGTTGCGAAAAAATTGTTTAAATATTTTTTAACATACAAAAGTAAAGAAATAAACGCAAAATCGTTTTTTTCCAAATTTGGCCCCTTTCGAAATTTTTTTTTTTCGTGGATTTAGATTCCTTGAAGTCTGTTATAAAATATGACGATTGAATCAAAATGGCTGGATCATTGAATTGGAAGTTATGGAATTTTGAAGAGCCTCGCGCGCAATCTGGGCGCATCTACACGCGGCGAGCGTTTTACCGGGCGTAAGTTATTAGTGCTAAAAGTAAAGGTAAACGCTCGCCGCGTGTGGAAGCGCCCGGATTGCACGCGAGGCCGCGCGGGGCTCTTAAAAATTCCATAACCTCCAAATCAATGATCCAGCCATTTTGATTGAATCGTCATATTTTATAACAGACTTCAAGGAATCTAAATCCACGAAAAAAAAAAATTTCGAAACGGGCCAAATTTGGAAAAAAACGATTTTGCGTCCAATTCTTTACTTTTGTATGTTAAAAAATATTTAAACAATTTTTTCGTAACAATTTCTGTAAAGAAGAGTCAAAACCCTAATTTTCACAACTTGGAAAAATTTTCCTGCGAACAATTGTATTCAAGATAAATAGGCTTGAAAGTGCGCTTGCTATGACGAAAATATCATTTCTTAGAAAATTCGAAAAATCGTATACTTGTAAAAAAAAATTTTTTGGGCCAAACAAAAAAATACGTGTCTATCTATTGTTGATAAAGAACCGAAAAAAATTATCTCGTTCAAATCTGCGACATCAACTGTCAATCTAATATGGAATGACCCATATGCTTAATTTTTACAAAATCCAAAAATTTTTCAAAACGCTTCCA
The DNA here is from genome assembly GCA_030998225.1 of Diplolepis rosae. Classification (NCBI taxonomy): domain Eukaryota; kingdom Metazoa; phylum Arthropoda; class Insecta; order Hymenoptera; family Diplolepididae; genus Diplolepis; species Diplolepis rosae. Next base: position 2,207,670 of record JAPYXD010000700.1, read on the forward strand.
AAAGATTATCTTGGATTCTTTGGCTAATTTGTGGAGCATTTTATGCTTTCCAGTTTGCGTTTTAAGTTTATTGCTGTCAAAAAAATTTTCAAATTTCAAAATACTATTATCAAAATGCTCCTATCGTCTGTCTGCCGTAAACAAAGTTTATGTTGCCCAACTATCACCATCGTGAAAGTTGACGAATATAGATAGTCTTTTTCGTTTTTTTCATTAGAATTCAGTAATTTTCTGTATTTTTATTTTATTTTTTTGGAAGCGCTTTGAACAATTTTTGGATTTAGCAAAAATTAACCATTTACAAAAATTTTCTCGACAGCAGTTGGAAAAATTTGAGTGCATTCTTTGACTAATTTTAAGAAATTTTTCACTCTTGATGTTTTCTTCGAAAGTTCATAGTTTGCGATTAAAAAAATCATTAATGTATTTGCAAAAATTTTGCGGTTAGGGCGCCATTTTGAAAATACCAAGGCCTAAAATCGAACTTTGAACCATGGATTCTTAGAGTTCAGACATTTATTCCACCGATTGAAAAGGTTCCAGGTTGATTGCTGACAGGAAAGCACTTGAAAACTAAGTTTTTGAAAAAAAGAGAGTGGAAAAATCATGGTTTTTTTGTTTAAACAACATTTTTTCATAATTAATGTTATGTCGAAGCAATTTTGAGTTTGCTACGGAGAAGGGCAGGTCTTAAACTTTATAAATATGTCTCTCTGAATTTCTTTTGAAGCCTACAGCATTAGTTATGAGCTCCCGAAGACCGATGTACTGCAAGTGGCCTTTTCAGCGGAAACGGGTTAAGGTATTATTATTGAGTTAATATACAATGATGTTATAATAAATATATTGTGTACAATTGTAAATTATTTTCATTTTCATAATAATAAAATTCGTATAAAAAATAAAAAACGTCAAATTTAATTTCACGATTAATTGTTTACGAAAAAATGATGTACAATCGCATGATTTTCAGTAGCAAATTCACAAATAAACTAAGTAAACCGCGGGATTCTGTTGAATAATTCAACAAAAACAACTTCAAATCTTAAATGTTAATTACAGAACAATCGTTTTACAGAACAAAAATACTTTTTAGAAAAAGACTATAAGACAAAAGCAGTTAAGATTCTGCGTTAAACAACTATAAGTCGCAGACAATATGTCAATTTCATAAACAAATAAAGTAAATTATCTTCTACAAAGGTGAGTGGCGAAGGTGCCAAGATGGAAGCCTATTCTTTTTTGCGAGCACCGCGATAAAAAGTGTTACTACATTTTTGTAACTTCATGGCTTCAATACTATGAGTCAGCTATATCGAACTCAAGAGCAAAAAGCACAAATGTGCCAACTCGTCAAACTACACTCTTGCCTTTATTGGGTGTCTGCAGCGAGCGCAGAATCCCTGAAATGTCTTGATTGATTATTGAATTATTTTATTTCTTCATTTTTTTGAGGTATATTTATTTAACTATCTTCCAAATTTCTTTTCCTAAAAGAAAGACTCCCCATGAGTTAATTTTAATTTAATCCTGTATGAATGACTACAGGGATCAACCATTTGACAAGGTGACAGAAAGACAGTCAACCGTCTCTTCACCTGTTGATGGCGACAGTACTTTGCCGTCCCAGTGCATACGAACAGCTTGTAATTCAATGACCTTGAATTTTTTTTTCAGTACGGTTACCCTTTTTAATCAAATTCCTTCTTTTCAATTTCTGGCAATGATCAAATCTTGCATATCATGACCTAATTCTTCCACAGTAGCCGAGGTTTTATATTAAATAAAATTTCCATACTATTGCTTGAATTTGATGACGCCAGTTGGACAGTTTGTTCTTGAAACGAAGTAATTTGCTTATCAAATACTAAAAATGTTAGAAATCATTGGTGAACATTATCTGAACTGACATTGTCTACTTGATACGTTTGCACTGCATGAAAGAAGAAAAAACACAGGAAATAAACAAAAACCGTAAATTTGTATAAATTGGTGCGTTTGTAACGATTAAGGTACACATACTTTTCGCAGTTTCCAATGTATTTTAAGTGCAAACTAATCTCCAAATACAGGTGAAACTCTTTGGCGCATACTTGGATCTTCTGCGATCTAGCAGCTCTGGAGGAGTTTTCGTTTTTTTTTTAATTTTCGTGTTTTGTTTCTTTTTTTTCTTCCACTTTCTACTTATCTTTCAGTGTACATTTCAACCTGAATTTTAATTTTGCAAATTGATTTATAATTAGATATGTGTGAGCCATACCTTTGCTAATTCAGACAAAATTAAATTTGAAGAAAAAACGAGAATTTGTCAGTTAAACAATATTTTGATCTGATGCTTTTAATATAAAATGATTATTTACATTAATTCTATCAGGTGTATAAATAAGTTTCCGCAGTTTTTTATAAAAAATTGGGCAATTATTGTGAAGGAACGGAACCTTATATTTTATTCGAAGTATTGTCCATCGCTTGCCACTACTTTTTCCCATCTTTCTAGCAGCATACGGATACCACTTTGGAAGAATGCTTCATCTTTTGAGGCTATCCACGAATCGACCCATTTTTGGTATTTTCATATGATGTGAAGTGCTGCTCAGACAGGCCATGCGTCATCGATTGAAATAAGTGGAAATCAGAAGGAGAAATGTCTGGTGAATACGGGGGGTGGGGTAAAGCTTTCCACTTGAGTGTTTCCGAATAGGTTTTTACTGGCGCCGCAATACGTGGACGAGCATTATTATGCAAGAGAATAACTTTGTCGTTTATGGTGTAATAGTGGACGCGCTTTTCCTTGAGTGCTCGACTCAATCTCATCAATTATGTTCGGTAGACAGCTCCAGTAATTGTTTCGTTCGATTTGAGCAACTCATAATACACGACACGAAGCTGATCCCACCAAATATACAACAAGAGTTTTTTTTTCCATGAATATTTGGCTTAGCTGTAGATGTTGAAGCATGGCTCCCCATGATCTATTCCTTTTTGGGTTATCATAGTGAATCCATTTTTCATTGCCAATGACTATACGGTGCAGAAAACCCTTTCGTTTATTCCTGGCAAGCAGCATTTCACATGTGGAAAATTAACGTTCAACGTTTCTCGGCGTCATTTCATATGGAACCCAATTTCCTTGTATTTGTATCATTCCCAATCACACATAATGCAGCCTCACTATATGCTTCTACAAGCAATCGATGCGTCTCAGCTCCAGATGTCTCAAAATTGAAGAAGTAAATCAAAAGTTCTCGCCAATGACGCTTATGCGGCTCAAAAATCGACATTTTCGAATATAAAAGAAGATATTATAATGATGAAAATGTTTGCATGTTTCCTGCGTTCCCTCTTTCTTTATCCAGCACCCCAGCTTTACGCGCGATGGAAGGTTCTCTGGCTCAGCGACACTACTTATCGATTTAAAATTCAACTTCTTAATTAAATTTCTTTTTTATACATGGGAATATATTTCAATAATGTGTGACGTGGTAAATTTTACCCGTCACTTAAAAAGATTTTTTTTAGTTAAACTCACCGGTATAACAGGTGGGGTTATGTCTCAGGGAAAAAGCCGTGTGACGAGAGACCGCACTTCGTCGCCACCCGAGAGCACTCATAACGATTAACACGCACTATCCGCACTTACGCTTCCTGTCCCGTCTGTCCCATACACAACACGAGGACAACGGCACCGGAGGACAGTGGAGTTGAAGATGCGGCACGACCGGCTTCCGAGCAGAAGTAAACACCGGCCGCCATGTCGACTTTCGAGCCACGATGTATCGATGTTTCGATTATCGCCGCCATCGATCGTCGGAGAGCGACGTACAAGACGACCAGATGCCACCACGTGACCCGCAAGACGTACCCTGGGGTACATAGACCCCGGGACTGGATATTTAGTATTTTCGTCATTTGTGATACTATATTTATGTCGTATCATGTAAGTGGACACTGAATATAATAGTGCCAATGTACCACACGCGCTGTTCATCGTAATTGAGAGAACCACGTGTTTATAGAAATTATTTGCGCAGGGCAATTACTATACTAGGCACGGGTTGCCCAGTCGTCTAGCGACTATTAGTGACAGGTGACGCCCTTAGTCTCCCGAAGGAAATTTGGAATCTTTCTGTTATTTTTGCCCCAACGAAATGGAAGGAGAGTTCATTTTGAGATTTGTTCGGGAATTACACGAAGCGGTTCAGGTAGCGTAAGCTTGATTTTTATTAAATTCTTTGGCAAGTGGCTCGGGATTCCGGGTGTACTGACTTTATCGACTTTAACGTCTTGGCGTCTGCACCCAAGCCGAGACCACTTCGCCCCTCTCTCTCTCTCTCTAGTGTTCGCGAGAGTTTTCTCTTATATTCGTATCATTAATTCCGTAATTAACCTCATTCTCTCTCGCGATGGTAAAAATTTAATTATTAAATTTTTTTCTCTTTTGAATTCTTATTGTCTCTGGTGGTGACGCGCGTTAATAAATTGAATTCGCCATATTGTCACGTGGCTCGGAAAAGTTCCGAGATTGATGCCATGTTATTTATACTTATCGATATTAATATAGATAGTTACGAACCAGCTGAAAATAAACGAAGTTTACCTAAGATTATAAAATAAATAAAGATTTAATAGTCCATTCAAAACATTTCGCACAAAGGCGGAAATATGTACGAGAAGTTATTTTCAGCTGTCGCAACCTGAGCATTTTCCGGGCTCAGCAGTTGCATGATGAGAGGTCGGTTCAGGGACCTAGAAAAAGTACAATGGTAATTTCGAATGTGGAGCAGTGACTCAACTCTTCATATAAAAATTAGTTCCAAATTTAAAAAAAATTCATTTGTTTATAAAAATGTACTATATTTTTATTACAAAAAAAAACAACAAAATGTGTGCTATAACTTTTTTGAAAGCTCGTACTCTTTCGCGCATTTCAAGTGCAAGGGTTTCATTTTATATTCAAAACTGCTTTTACAGTGAGCTGTTAAAAAAAAAAATTTTCCCGAGTGCCAAATTTAAAAGAATCATATCTCGAAATTTTCAAGTATCACATTGAAAAAAATACCTGTCGATTATTTTCGAAGTAAAAAGGCAAAAATCTATATAGATATATGTATTTTAATAATTTTTGTTGATTTCAATGTATCCAGATTAACATTTCTTTTATTAAATTCAATATAAATGTAAATTGAGTTTTTTTGCTTTACTACTTGTATGTCAAGGTCCATTAAAATTAATAACGCTTTTAACAATGCGAGTTGTTAAAACAAAACAATTTTTTTGAGGATACACTTTCAGCAGTGAATTTTACAATTAATTTCAAGCTTTTTTTTGGAATCATTTGGCATAATGGAAAGATATTGCGTATGATTTTTACTGAATAAATTATTGCACATGCCAATGAAATATTGCAGTACCTAATTTTACCTTTCTCTACGCAATATAATTCCTAATAAAGCGCCGGAATGCAAAAGTCTGGCTGGTCACAAGATCCAAGCCAACCTGGCGTTGACCAGTGTGATTTTCAAAAAATAGAAAACATTCAGAAAAATATTGCAGTAAGTCAACAATTACTGACTCAACGGCATAGTGTAGATCCACTCGACTTATTTCGAACTAACAAGCCTTTCAAACGTATATACCTGCAACCGCCTACTAGCCAAAGAAACGTTCCCACTGACATGACTGCCTTAGAAAAATTTTAAAAAAAGCGAACCTGTGCCAATGAGCATGCAGACAGAAAAATGCTTTCAGGTAGGATTCAAACCAAAATACAGGTTTCTCTCCCTATGCTTGCGATCTGTGTCCTACTGCCCAACCCCGATATTTGTCGCTCCGTATCGCGTTTCTTTCCCGATCTATTGTTGAATGCGCGATTGCCGGCAAACAAAAAGACCACCTTGATAATTAACCTGACTCCGAAAAAAGGTTGTGTCTAAGGAGAGAAGTTCGCTTTGAGAGTTAAATTAAAGCGAGCTGAGTTTGTAATTCTAGAAAATTAACGGCAGGTGTCGTATATTGAATATTGAAAAAATATATATATATAAAAAAATAAATAAAATAATAATAATTATATAATTGTATATATGTGTATGCGTATGTCTATATTAAAATATTAAGATACGTTATATAATTTATTGATTATTGATTATTTATATGTATGTGTAAGTATTGTGTATATAAGAAATGCTATCCCATTTTCTTGATAAATGACCAAAAAGGGATATAATATAACAAGCGCACTCAAAATAAAATCGCATCCAGGTTATAATGTTAGTGACTACAACGATCGGGTACAAGGACTTTTGAGTGGGGCCAGGCATGCAATAGAAGAAAAGTACACTGGTACTTATGGACATGTAAAGGAAAGCTTAATAATGATGAAGCCAGTGATCGATTGCGCTTTGGATGCTTTTATTAGGGGCCTCCTTGATGACATTTCCATCTTTATGGACACCCGTAATCCTAGGGATCTTAGCGAGGCATTTGAGCATGCCCTGCACGCAGAGGAAAGGCATAGATAAGGCAGAGATATACAGAAAAATCAAAGAACGCCGTTTCCTCATACCACATCATGCGACCAAGGAACGACATCTCTGATCGACCCCGTTCAGCAAGCCCTTACTCTAGGCAAATAGGGTGTCTCGAAAAACGGATACAGCCAGAGAAAGCCAGCTTAAGGAGAGATGCAACGACCCCAACCACGGCGATTCCAGCCCACGAGGTAACGGGTGCAGCATATGTTCCAGCAACCTATAATCAATACCCCCCTATCTATCCACCTTTCCCTCAAAATTATCCAACTTAATATCAATATCCTTTCTCTGCATACCCACCGAACTACCCTTATCCGCCTCACTATCCTTACCCTCCTCACCCTTCTATGATGCAGCACCCAACTAATGATAAGGGTCAAAAACCAACCGGTTACCAATCATGGGCGGGGCACGAAAAAACGACTGGGAGCGCGACGCCTCCTAGGTCCACTTCTCCAAACCTTTGAAAACCAAATTTGAATTTGAACTCCCAACCGACTCGCCGCCCGGACGCCGAAACGAGTCAAGCAAGCCCCAGAGAGCGCCCAAAATTTGCTCACTTCCAAGAGAACTCCGTAGGGTCCTACGAGCAGAACGCACTCAAGAAGACTCACCAGTAGTCGAACTAGCAGCCCCTGAATTTCGTAACCCTAAGGCAAGCTTCCTTGTTGACCCAGGATCAGATGTAAACCTCGTCAAACTTCATGCTTTAAGACAAGAAACAATAATTGAGTCACCAAACTCAATTTCTATTACAGGCATAACAAATGACCCTGTGACCACAATTGGCACCGTTCAAATTACAATTTTTAATGTATCAGTCGAGTTCCATGTCGTTGCCAACACACTGCCCATCTCACCAGATGGTATTCTAGGAAGACCTTACCTGCGACAGGAACAGGCGCAAATTTCTTTTATGCTAACACCTTGGTCACTGTGTCATATCCAATAACACCGATTCCATTTGTCGATGCGGAATCTCGAGAAGCTAACAAAGGGCTGAAATCAGAAATCAAGCCTTTCGTTAGAATCTTAAAAATAAAGGCACGAACTAGACAGCCAATCGCAGTAGATGTCGTCAATTCAGAAGCAGGTGAAGGATATCTGCCTAAACTCAATATCCCAGAAGGACTGTATGTGGGTGAAGCGGCCGTCACTACTCAACATGGCAAATGTCACGTCCTAGCTATCAATACGACGGAACAGGACATAGAATTCTGTATCCCACCACAAGAAATCATTCACTTCGATTTTTGCGAGTTCCCAGGGGATGAGTTCTCTGATTCAGAAGCAGAGAACTCGCCGGCATACCCTCAAGAGAGGTTGGGAGGAAATTATTCCGACCGTGTCAGAAGGGTGATACAGGGTTTGCATATATCTCACTTGACACCAGAGGAAAAAAAATATGTATTCCATTGGGCAGAAAACTACGCCGACATCTTCCATTGGAATGGTGAAAGGCTCACCTCCACCCATCTACTCCAACTCCGAATTCCGACCACTGACGACAAAGTCATCGCTAGAAGACAATATCGGTCACCCCACGAGGCTACCGAGCAAATATACGCGCGGATTAAGAAACAATATAATAGTGGTATCATAGGCAATACGAAATCTCCTTATAATTCGCCACTCTTGATTGTCCCTAAGAGAATCGACGCTTCTGGAGAAAGAAAGTGGAGGATCGTAATAGACTTCAGAGCCCTTAATGAGAAGGTGATCGGGAACGCCTACCCATTACCGAACATTTCTGATATATTCGATCAACTCGGGAACGCTCAGTATTTTTCAGTATTTGACCTGGCGAGTGGTTTCCATCAAATCGAAGCTCATTCCGAGGACTGGGCGAAAACCGCTTTCTCATCACCCCGAGGGCACTTTGCATACCTACGCATGCCCATGGGAATTAAAAATGCACCAGTCGCTTCCCAGCCCCTTATGGACACGGTACTGAAAGGGATGCATGGAATCGAGGTGTTTGTCTATCTCGACGATATTGTAATCTACTCCGAAACTCTAGAGGAACATGACAAAAAGGCCAGAAGATTATTCACCCGGCTCCGAGACACGAACTTAAAATTGCAACCGCAATCAAAAAATTTCCTAAGCCTACTACCGTTCGGGCGATTCGACAGTTTCTAGGATTATCCGGATATTATAGGAGGTTCATCCAAGATTACGCGGAATTGGCAAAACCACTCTCTGACCTCCTGAAAAAGGATGTGAAATGGGAATGGGGTTGTAATCAGAGAAGAAGCTTTCGAAAGATCCACCGATACCTCTGTAGCAAACCTATTCTACGATATCCAGATTTTCAAAAAACTTTTAAATTAACCACAGATGCTTCCGAGTACGCGGTCGGAGCAATACTGTCGCAAGAAAGCGACGCGATAGACATGCCTATAGCATGTTTTTCAAAAATAATGAATGCTTGCGAGCAAAAATATGCTGAGGCCGAAAAAGAATGTCTTGCAGTATTGTACGCTGTAATGAACTTTCGCCCGTACTTGTATGGCCGAGAATTCATCTTGGCCTACGTTAGTTGAAATTTTCCGGTTTTACTCATAGATGTCGCTAGAGATATGTATACATTTATATGATTTGGCATCTATGTCATATTTTTCTATTGACAATAACCTTCAAAAATACACAATTACATTCTGCCAAAATAATATCATCATAGTTGTTTACCTGAGTGAATATGTCGAGTTTCGTTCAAAGTAAATCGCATTTGCGGCATTCGTTGCTTTTCTTATTTCATCAAAAGAAAAAAGCAGTTGAAGCTCATCGATTTCTGGTAGAAACTTATGGTGAACATGCTCCAGTGATTAGAACATGTGAGACATGGTTTCGTCAATTTAAAAGTGGAGATTTCGATTCAACAGACAATGAACATCCTGGTGCAGCGAAAAAGTTCGAAGACGAGGAATTGCAGGCGTTATTGGATGAAGACCCAACCCAATTGCAACAACAATTGGCACAAGCACTAAATGTGACCCGAGGAGCAATTTGCCAACGTTTAAAAGCCATGGGAAAAATCCAAAAGTATGGAAAATGGGTACCACGCCAACTGAACGATAGACAAATGGAAAATCGAAAAACCATTTGTGAAATACAGCTTCAACGGTTCGAAAGGAAATCTTTTCTGCATGGAATTGTCACGGGGGACGAAAAATGGATTTATTTCGAGAAGCCGAAGCGGGAAAAATCATGGCTTCACCTGGTGAGGTCGGCCCATCGACTCCAAGGCCAAATCGCTTTGGCCGTAAGACAATGCTCTGTGTTTGGTGGGACCAGTGTGATGTGGTGTACTTCGAGTTATTAAAACCTGGTGAGACGGTGAATACAGATCGCTACCGACAACACATTACCAATTTGAATCATGCGTTGATCGAAAAACGGCCGGAATGGGCCCGAAGACATGGCAACGTTATCCTATAACATGACAGCGCACCGTCTCATACCGCTAAAGTGGTGAAGAACACATTAAAAGCATTGAATTGGGAAATATTATCGCACCCGCCGTACTCTCCAGACCTGGCCCCGTCCGACTATCACCTTTTCGCATCGATGGGACACTCACTCGCAGAGCAGCGCTTCGCCAATTTTGAAGAAGTCGAAAAATGGCTCGTCGAATGGTTTGCCTTGAAAGAGAAAAAGTTTTTTTGGAATGGTATCCATGATTTGCCTGAAAGATGGGCAAAATGTGTAGATTCCAATGGTCAATACTTTGAATAAAATTTTTTTGAGATTCCCTTGAGAATTAAGTGTTTTCTTTATTGAAAAAACCGGCAAACTTCAACTAACACCCCTGGTATAAGTTCGAATACAAACAAGGAAAGTTGAACAGGGCCGTGGAGGCCTTATCCGTTACTCCAGTCGTAGAAGAAAGCTCTGGAAGCTCTTCCGAATCCTCTAAAGATTCAGACGACCCGGTCGGGCCATCTCAGCTCCCTCCCGTTACCAAAAGTAACTTGGGTGTTTCAGTTTCAAACAAACCAGGGCGAGCTCGAAACCCCAAGCTGGTACTGGTAATTCACGATGAACCCGAAGCAGGTACCTCCAAACCAGCCTCAAGGTCAGCTACTTTCCAGCGTAAGCCAGAGGAAGCACCAAATGCGCCGACCCGCATTCAACGGACCACAAGGCCGATACGTGCAAAGGGGAGCTCAACTACAGGAACACTGACCTCCAGTACCGGGAGTAAACCCTCTGTTTCATTCAAACCTACCAAGTCTAACACCTTGGGTACCCAGAGCGACTCCACTACAGTAAGGGGCATGCCAAAGCAAAGGGGAAGACCACCTGGATCAGTATCTGCAACTTTTAAAACAGACTCAGAAGAACCCTATATCCCCAGGGTGAAGATAAACAATCCAGATCCAGATGAATCTTGCATTGCAAGACGACTCTCCAGGCGAAGGGGAGCAACAGAACTCCTTAAAATAACCGTACCAGGCGAAGAATCGTCCTCCGAGAGTGCGCAATCATCGAATGATGAGAGTTGCGATGACTCCAACCCGCCTGTATATAGGAAGTCACGTAGCGTCCTCCCAAACTTAAACCCAGTCGCTCCTACAAAAGGGGATGGGTCCCCTCCAAAGAGTGCGCCCCCTTGCGTTCGGCCTCCGAATCCCTGCTTGGCCCCATTGCAAGAACCTTATCTTGACGTCTACGTTGATGGTGCATATATCTACAATGGCAAGGGTGAGCCCAGGGCGGGTGTGGGTGTTTTGTTTGGAATAGACCACCCTTTAAATGTTTCTCGGCCAGCCAGAGGCAGGAAAACCAACAACTCTGCAGAAATAGAGGCCGCCGTCAAAGCTGCCCAAAGGGCACAAGAAGCCCGAATAAAAAGATTAAGAATCAATACATATTCAAAATATTTAGTCAGCAGCGCCACGGATTGGATACCTACGTGGAAGAAAAATAATTGGAGAACCGCGGAAAATAAGCCAGTCAAAAATGAGGTTGAGTTTGAGAAACTAAAGAAAGCCCTTGAACCCATAGAGGTAATCTGGAATCACTTTCGGGGTCATCATGGCATTGAGGCAAATGAGGCAGCCGACAAGCTGGCTCGTGAAGGAATCGATGGCGAATCACTACCCATTCTTACAACCTGTAATGATATTAACAACACCACTGAACCAACTCAGGTAATCATCGACGTGCCCTTAATCCTCACAGACAGCGCAGGGAGCGACAATGAGGACATGATTGATATGGGAACACTCAGGAAGGATTTGCAAAAATCATTTTCCCAATTTGAGGAATCAGTGGAACAATATTCCGGGGTGGCAGGAAAGAAAACCGTACGATTTAAGGATTCTCCGGAAGTAATTGCATCACCGATAATCGGGAGACAACCTCGAAGGACGTCACTATTCCTACACCAGCACCGTCTGTCACTCCAGATGCACACTTCTTATCAGAAGATTGTGAACCCGCAAATGCCATTACGAAACTGCTTATAGCTACCGAGCGTCTTGATCTACAAGACCTCGGGGAAAGTCGACCCAAAAGAGGGCAGGTCCTTGTTACTCCGCACGGTCAACACAAAACTTATTCGATTGTAGTGAAAAGGCGACATTTCGATGAGGTGGACTGGGAGGATCTAACCCAGGGATTGAAAAACCTTCATCTGGCCCTTAAAAGGGATAAGCAAACTAACATTCGAATGGCGAATACGGGAGATCTCCTGGGTTCACTAACAAAACAAAACTTGAATTAAAATAACTTTGAATGGAACTTATTTCTTGAAAAAAAAAAAATATATATATATATACATATATGTATTCAGAAAGGGGGGGGGGGATTAATGAAAGAATATGATCATGTTAAATGGGATGCGGGTAGGTTTGGATCGACTTTATCCTGGTCCCTGAACGAGGACGAGAGCATAATATTCCGGTGTGGTTTGTTACGAACCAGCTGAAAATATACGAAGTTTACCTAAGATTAGTAAATAAATAAAGATTTAATAGTCCATTCAAAATATTTCGCACAAAGGCGGAAATATGTACGTGAAGTTATTTTCAGCCGTCGCAACCTGAGCAATTTGCGGGCTCAGCAGTTGCATGATTGAGAGGTCGATTCAGGGACCTAGGAAAAGTACAATGATAATTTCGAATGTGGAGCAGTCACTCAACTCTTCAAGTAAACATAAACATTAGGGTATCCAAGTAATTATTATCAGAAATACCAATAATTGTCCCAGAAGAAGGGACAGCTCATTTATTCAATCCTTGAAGGATTGATAGTCCACAATAATTTTAGTAATCATGTATATATATATGTATATTGTTATGTATATTATTATATATTTTTATTGTTTATAGTATTAAATATATTAGTTAATTAACAAGTGTATTTTATATATATATATATATTATTTATTTTGTTATATATTTATATGTTTATGGTACTATATATATATTTTAGTTACTTAAGCGAAAACTGAGAGCTGGATACGCACATATGACTTCTAAATCAAGATCATAAAAGCCTTTAATTTACGCTCGCTTAGACACACGTACTTGGACTATCCTTACGCACTCTAAGGGTGGCATGTAAAGTTCCTCGACTACTGGTATCGATGCTATGCCTACCTTGCCCGCTCGTGAGTCGAAACCAATTGGGCGAGCGTAAATAATTCAAAAATCTTTCATCCGACGGAAGCCATCCGCAAGGTTGAAAACGCGGGAAGTTGAATACTTCCGCCACTAAGGTTCGCGTTTCTTTCAATTTCAAAGTGCACCGGTGGCCAATTAGCCGCAAGTGCTAATAGTGCGTACTCAGCTCGGTGCGGAACAAAAAGAAATATTCAGAGAAAAATATTCTTGTCGAATCTCAAAACGACAAGAATACTTTCTCTAAGGGATACCCTTAACATTATTACGAGGTATTAATAAGGAAGGTGAAGCAATTTAAACGCATTGCTCCTCTTCTGGCTAAAAGCTACTTATTTTGTTGACTTTCATAAAGTTAAGAGTTCAAAATTGCGAAAAACAGGTGCGCGTGTGAGCTGTTTAAAAATCGCAAAAGACAAGAGTGCGACGAAAGACGCAACAAAAAAAAGTATTAAAAGAACAGAAGCCCAGTCAACAAGGATAGGCAAGAAATACTCTTCCTCTCTTCTTCCTGACTGGTAGGGATAAGTCTAACGAAAATTGGTAAGTCGGTATCGTTCCGATTTGTTTTTTATAAATTGTAAGGTTCTGTATTTGTAGTTTAGTATAAATAAAGTGAACAATTCATTTTTTAAATAAGCCTAATTTTCTGGAAAATACATATACGAATAGAAACCACGGATCCACTTAATGATAAACGAATTTAGTTAATATTCATATTAACTAAATTCGGCAGTTTGAACGACCTCCGCGTACTCCTACTTGTTAATAAAATATTTTAAAGGTGATAATCTATTACCTTCTGATTTTTATTTAATTAATAATAGCCGTACGTAACATAGATGTTTTGGCTTTTGTATCTAATTTCAATTTATATCGCGTCCTGATTCATTTTAATAAACCTTGTTTAGCCAACTTATTTTGACTAATTAAATTCTGGTGTCTGTATTTATTACTCAATAACTGTTGTGTCTTTCAGCTGACCCCGACCGTTGTCGATTATTAGTAGTATTTCAAGTCTCAGGGTTATTTGAGTCGACCTTGTCACTTTAGGCAAAGTGACTGGCGCCCAAAAAAGTTTCAAAATAAATGTTTTATTTGCAGGTATCATTAGGTTAATAAAACTAGTTGGTTTTACGGAAGAGTTGGCAGGTTCCGAGTAATAACCTGCATCTCAAATGTTGTTGATTTTAATATATTTTGATTGGGAAGTTAACAAACTTGATGTAAAGGGTATATTAATATGCAGATCCGTTAATTTGGATCCGTCATCTGTATATTGGGTACTATTAAAATCAATAAGACCCTTAATGAGTACAATATGCATATGCGTGCATATATAAACACAGCTATAACTACTTAAATACCTAATTCCATTAAAATCATTTGCGAGTTTTGTCGGCATTCAATCGCCGTGAAGGATCAGGCGTGGAAAATTAAGGAGGAAGAATGAGACATACGCGGATCAAAATACCTGAAGTTAAGGTTTTCATTCGCACTCTCGAAGAAGTCTAAACTAACCTTTCAAGGGTGCGAATATTTTAAATATACGTGTGTGCATGTATGTGTATATGCATATTCTTTATAAAAGTTAGAATTATGCCTAATAAAATATAAATGTCAACTAGAAACACGTGCGGGAGCCTTGTTTACGCTTAATCGCTATAGCACATAGGTTAAGTGTGAGAGAACGAACGAATGGAAGAAGCGCGAGAGCAAAATTAAAATGCTTTGCAACTAATTGTCGCGCTTCAAGATACTTTGATTTAAACAAATCAATATCCTAGCCATAAGAAATATTCTAGGAACCTAGGATAGGCTCTATATGCTACATTATAATTATACGTATAACTAAATATTACAATGCATGCATACATTGTAATTATTTAGATGAATTAAGATTATATGCGTAAGAATGAATAGAGAGTTGAGTACGAAGAGAGAAAGATAATGTCGGAGAGAAAGAGAACGAGCAATAACAATGTCACGCTCATAAGAACTGCTCGAGAGGAGAGAATGAAAAAGAGCGCGAGGGAGAATGAAAGCTAGCAGAGAAAGAGAGTTATTCCCTTACAATGCAAGCAAGCGAACACTATATGTATACCATTACAGCTTTCTGCCGTTTCCTAATTTTGTCTCTCGGCCGCCCAGGTATGCAACTACTAGAATCAGCACTATTCCTGCCCCGAGACTATCCTTGCTTAGATGCTTTAGCCAGCTGATCTCTCGAAACGAGAGATCAGTCACGTGCTTTCTGTAACTAAAACCTAAGACTTATCTGAATACTTAAATGATTATGTTGAGACTTTTAATCCATATAATGATTATAAGCTTAGACTAACTTAATATATTTCAATTTACTCTGAAATATATTAAAAACTAAAATCGTTTCTACAATTTGATGACCATGCATCAAATGTTGAAAATCGATGAGCGCATTTCCTTTCACATGATAAGTCTAGAAAGAGGGGTGAATATTTGACACCTGAAAATCAGCAAATGGTGCAATAATAAAATCAGCACAGTACAAAATCCATCCACATTCCTAAAACCTCCCTGTCATTATTACCACCGACCAACCATAGACACCTTTATCATCAAAAAACCCTACCGTATTCACCTTGCGATGAACTTACGAGCTGGATCTAAGCAAGATTGAATCCGCAGTCTTCTGAGCGTCTTGACCGAATTCAGACCTTAGAATAGTAAGGAAACTGTTTCCTTCATCGCGCCCGTCCGCGGTTCGAAACGATCAATCTTCGATTACTAATTGAGGCTGACTTGTAAAATCGCCTAGCAATACCGGTTTCGGGAAGTTGCATCGGGCGGTCGTAAATAATAAAAGTCTCTATTCGTCGAGAGCAAAACATACCAAATATATTAAATTATGTAAAAATATATGTTTTAATATATCTTTCTTCAGTGGACCATTTTGAAGGTCCATTTTATTGATCGTGAACGGTCGGTTACCTATTTCACTATTTCAGGATAATAACTCGTAAAAGACGAGTATAAATTCTCGGGAATCGCATCGATCGTGCATCAACAAAAATCTTCGGCGGACTACCTAAAGTCCAATTTCAGTTTTTCACAGTTTTCCTAAAAAAAAGCGGCACAAAGCAGCGAAAAATAGCAGAAAAATTAATAGCACCGAATCTCAAAATGGTATTGATAATTTTTAATAAAATATTTATTATTGGAGTTATTAGGGAAATTTAACAGTGGAAAGCGTGAATTTAAAAGCATTCGACCCTTTTACAGTTTTCTTATGTCGGGTATAGCATCCTCAGTCAGAGGAGAGAGTCAAAAACAATTCCCAAAATAAAAACAAATTTTAATCAATAAACCTTTTAAAATTCGTCAGTTTGGAGCCTTCGCGAACCAAGCACTCATCCAAAAAAGAATTTTAAATTAACACCTTAAGGTGGTTATATCGCGACTCAGTGCGTCATATAAGAGCGTAAAAAATATTCTTGATTTACATCGAATCTTTTGTGTTGTAAAATCCTAAAATTAATTAAGATTGACATTTGTGACCGTTCCGCGATGTAAATAAGAATAATAAATTAATTAATAAAAAGATATCTCTCAACAGTTTGCGTATTCACATCCATATGACTTTCCAAAGAAGCAATGTGGCAACGTCGCACTCTCTTCACTCCCCTAGTCCGCCATGTTCAAGTGCACATGTATAGAAATCTAACCTACTTTACGTTGTTGTTTGATTAGTTTTTAAAAATGTCTGATGAGGTGAGAAACAAAGGTAGATTCATTAAGAAAAAAAAATTAACAAGGAGAGAAAATGTGCGGAAAGCAAATATTGAGCGACGTAAGCAAAATCGTGACAAGATTGTTGACAAAAATCGCGCTGAAGCGAGTGCGAGAGCCACGGCCCATCCTACTGGAAACCGCATAGTAAACTAAAAACTAAAATATCGCCTTATAAATGAATTATTTATGTAAAAAAAAGCATTCACTTTAGTGTAATATATCATCTATTGCGTTATGAAAATAACATAAAATTTACAGCAAATTTCAGTGTTTTTTGATTTCTCGAACATTAGATAACTCATTTTAAATTCTGCTATCTTCTTCGATTATGGCTGCCAATAAACGTCGACAGAGTTATAATCTTTGGAAAGACAATACAAACTTATTGTACGGTAAAAAATTCTTTCAAAAAGCAGAAGAATTTTTCAAGGTTCGCGGCAAATTTGTATAGTTTTCTGAATACGTAGCAAGGATTTTGTAAGTATAATGCTCATTTGAAACTTGGATTCACTTGTCATTGCCATTGACTGTATAGTAATTCATGACCAAACGGTGAAACTTTCATTAATTATTTCTCTATAACTAGACGGTCAAGCAACCTAAAACTTATCAGGTGTATCCTAAAATAATTAAAGCTATAATAAAAATTTCAGCTTTTTAGCATGGATTTCGTTTCATGATAAAACCAACTTAATTAAAAATTTTCTTTTTTTTTTTAAATCAAATCTTCGTACGTAACACCGCCCTCCTATAGTCCAGGCTATGACTATAAGATATATCAGGTATGGATTCTTTCCATTACATATTTTGATGCCGAAGAACAATTGAAATTTATTGATTTTTCATGAAGTTATAGATTTTTGAGCACTTATTCAATCTCCGGAAGTACTTTCTAACTTAAATATTTAAATACCCCATAACTAATATCAAAATTTATGACGTATAAAACAATATCAAGTTGTATAGTTGTAAACTCCAAATAGATGAATTCCGATTCAATTTCAATTAACTCATTCACAAATCCAACTTATGCTTGTATAATCAAAAACTAGCTTCAAATTTGTACAGGAATTGTTCACAGAGGGAGAAAAATACAAATAAACCGAATGAGTAATATTTTAGAATGTTTTAATGATAAGCGAAATCGGCTAAAAAATTGTTTGAACGAAGATTTATTCTTTGAATATATTTTGAAATTTGTTGGTAAAATACTTGACTAACATCATCAGTGAAGGTAAATTTTTATTAGAAAAATAAAAATTAACAATTGTAGCCCTTGTTTGTAACAATAAATGATGGAAAATCAAATAGAAAATATAGAAAACACCCGGAACATTGGTCTCGTAAGTACATTTTACAGGTCCAAAAGGAGAAAGTTAGATATTTAAGAAGATACATGATCAATTAAACTGTACAAATACAATGGTATATATCTATGATTGAATTGCGACAGTAATAATATTGAAGTGGTTCTTCTATGTTCAACTAGAAAATATTAACAGAGATTTTCTCCTATTCTCTTGCAAGTCATAATTTTCAATAAATTGAGCGGTTTTGATTATAGCATTTCCGTTGAATCAAGTGGGCATCTATGCTTATTGAGAATATGAAATTTAAGCATTCAGGCTTGGTTCTAAAAAATCAATTACAATTGAAATTTGCCCCTCGATTTACTAAGTAATGAAACTAATTGTTTTTACGATGAAGATAATATGGATAGTTTCACCAATTCTTAACAGGAATTTGTTTAAAGTTTGTGCTAGAAAAATTTTAATTGTAAAATGGCCAAATATCGTCGTTGGAAACGGATTGGAGACTAGTATTGCGGGAATGAGGCTCATTAATTACATGTCGGGTTTATTGAGCCGAGGCCAAACTACCATCCATTATTTCATTATCCCTGTGCAACTAATTACTTGAGCTAACAGACTTGGTTACCTGAGATTTTGATATATTGTGATTTTTATGCATTCTTATATACAAATATTTACGCGGTACAGTGTTCTGTGAGAGTATGGTAGTATGAATAATTTGCGTTTCCGAATACACGCGCATGTTTGATGAGGATGAAGTGTTGTTACTCAGATGGTTCTACGTACACGACCTTTCAATTAGTCAACGTTGAAGAATATTGCAGTTGATTATCGTCCATATGAATCGTGCTTCAACAGTCGTTGCTCCATCAATAGTTTGCAGCTCCACGCAGCACGCTTACGTCAATATATACCGTTGTAATATCTGAAATGAATAATAATATAATTAAATAGAATAAATTATTCCTAGGATATTGATCTAAGGCACAATAGACCCCGTCGCAATCTATTCAGGTTCGGATTTTCCATAAAAATGAAATTAGATGGTCCAGTCGATACATAAAAAAAACTTCAATATTAGAACTACCGACGTGAAGAGTAAATTTTATAGCTAGCATTAAATGGTAAATATTTTTCTTATTTTTTAGTTTTCAATATAAATATATTTATTACCTTTGTACAGCTTGCGACATAAATTTATACAATCCTGTACGTTCGTATTTAAAAAGAAGAGTATTATAAGAGTATTTCCTTTACAAGGAAAAAATGCATGTGGAATTCTTATGTATATTTTTCTTTAGGATAAATTTTTGAAAATTTTTTTTCTTAAATTTCAACTTTTAAGTCATACATTTTTTTATTTTCCAGTGTAAACAATCGTATTCTTTAACAATTATCCAAAAGTTAGCCAGGAATACAATTCCGGACCGAATTCCATATTAAAGAAGTAGAACCATTAAAAAAAAAATTTTTTTTGGTAAAAGGGGTCTTATGGAGGTCATCATAGAAACACTGCTAAAATTGTTATTATGTGCTATAGTAATATGACTGCTGCAATTGTTTAATGTTTATGATACTATTGTTGGGCTTCATTTGAAACCCGTCTAACATCCGACCATAAATGTATTTTTTGCTTACCTACACTTTAACTTTGATTTTCTCGAAATAAAGTTTTATGAATTTACAACTTCAAAAGGAGCCCCGGTGACATGTTTTGCAACATAAAAAGTTTTATGCGGACGCCGATAAATTTAATTATATTAATGAATTGAATGTAGCAGTTTAGAGCCTCCTCGTCCTATTTGCTTTATTTCAAATGAATAAAAGATTTTATGTGCCACCGGCGCGCAAACTCGTTTTCTCGCTACAGTTAACAGTAACGCAATGTATTATATTGCGCTACAGAGGAATGAAATGTAAAAATTGAACTGCGCATGCGTCTAAAGCCATAGAACGGAGCACAATCTTCTTCTTATTCTTCTTCTTCTTCGTACAGCGTTAGCACCTTACTGGCAAAGCCTTGTACATTTGAACTGCGCATGCGTCTTTTAAAATCCATTACCACTACACAAGATCGATAAAATCAAAATGGCCGGGACTAGTCGTGACATATCAAGTGTAATGACTAGCGCCGCAAACAACTACAATACTAGATTAGATTCGAGTGTAAGCATAAAAACTCGTATACGCGCCAAAGTCACATAATAGTATATTACGTGCCTAGGCGCACAATTCGGGCAATAACCCTCATTGAGCGCCTAGGTACGTAAAATACTATTTCAGTCACTTGTTTTATCTCTTAATCTAAATTAATCGAATATTAAAATAATAATAATAAAAACTATAATCTTCGAATGTTGCACCATAGCTATACACGTTTTGTATATTTTCCTAATCTGAAAAATAAAATATACGGTAAGAAAGTAATGCAAATGCTGTTTTCAAATAACACATAAAGTGGTATCAAGAATTTGAATACTATCAGGTATACAAATAAGTTTCCGCCGTTTGACAAAAGTTGGCGTCACCAGTAAGTTTTGGTTGGAATTGACAGATGTAAAACATCACTGTTGTAAGGTTGGACTTCTGTCAACAACATAACCTTGAAACAATACGATGGACAATACTTCGAATAAAAAATACAATATCACAATAAACGCCCAATTTTTGATGAAAAATGGCGGAAACTTATTTGTACACCTGATAATTAAATGTTAGAGACACAAAAAAAAAATTTTAAAGCAAAACATGCATGACTTTTTTCCATATATTTTATTTTTTATAATAAGAGAAAACACAAACTGCGAATAGTTATAGTGTAAGATAAACAAAATTTCATGAATTTCTTTTACTAAAATAATTTTTTGAATGTAAATCGTGAAAATAATAAGGTGTATTTTGCAAATAATCATAAGAACAATAAATTATTGGTGGAATGGAAGAGAATAAATTAGTGACTTAGTTCACTCGAATCCACAAAACATAAAAAATACGACCAAATTTGGACCAAAATCACTACCTTAAAAAAACAATCATGAGAAAACAAACAAAAAAGGAGGAAAGAAAAAAGAAGGCAACCTTCCAAAACCCCATACTTCTTTTTCTTTCTTTCGTCCTCTTTTGTATTTATTACTCACAACCATTTACATAAACAAGAACACAAAAACAAAACTACTTGCCGACGTTTCAGTGCTCTTCCAGCACTCTGTTCAAGGTTGAAATTCTATAAAAAATGTTATTTTTCCTGTTGTCGTTCCATGGTGAAGGGTCTACGTCCCCATGGAGGGTGATAGTTTTTTGTTTTGTTTTTTTGTTTATGTAAATGGTTGTGGGTAATAAAGACAAAAGAGAACGAAAGAAAGAAAAAGAAGTATAGGGTTTTGGAAAGTTGCCTTCTTTTTTCTTTCCTTCTTTTTTGCTTGATTTCTCGTGATTTTTTTTTTTTTAAGGTAGTGATTTTGGTCCAAATTTGGTGGTATTTTTTATGTTTTGAGGATTCGAGTGGTTTCGAGTTCATGAAATTTTTAATTATAGTTTTATTTGAATGTTGGGAGAAATTCGAGTTAGTAGTAATACGGGGTAGAGTTCAGGTTCGAAAAAAACTACTATTTCATCTCATCATTTGCGGGAAGATTTTCTGCTTTCCTTTGAAGAAAACTGCGGTTGAGGCTCATCGAATCCTCTCAAGTACTTACGGTAAGGCTGCTCTTAGTGAAAGAACGTGTTGTGAGTGGTTTCAACGCTTCAAGAGCGATTATTTTGATATCGAGGACCGGCATGGCGGTGGAAAAGAGAAAATTTTCGAAGATTTCGAATGGGAGGCATTACTTGCTGAAGACTCGTACCAAACGCAAGGACAATTGGCAGAATCATTGGAAGTGACTCAACAAGCCATTTCGAAACGCTTCAAAGCCATAAGAATGATTTAGAAGCAAAGAAATTGGGTTCGGTACGAGTTTAAGGCGTGAGATGTTGAACGGCGTTTCATTGCTGCTTTCAAGATAGAATCGGAAGGGGTTTTTACATCGCATTGTGATTGGCGACGAAAAATGGGTCTACTACGATAATCTCAAGCGCAGAAAATGCCCGGAAATGCCTCCACGTCGACGGCCAGACTAAGTATTCACGGTGCCAAGGTTATGCTCTGCATTTGGTGGGGCTAGCTCGGTGTGGTGTATTATGAGCTGTTGAAACCGAGCGAAACCATCACAGGCGATCGGTACTGAACGCAATTGATGCGTTTGAGCCGAGCATTGAAGGAGAAACGACTACAGTACCAAGAGAGGCTCGACAAAGTTATCCTTCAACATGGCAATGCTCGGCCACATGTCGTATGACCGGTCAAGGCATACTTGAAACCTGCATGAAATATTGCGAAAATGATGCTAGAGGCAAATCATATAAAGCAAATTTCAATTCAGGCTCACTTGCTTATATAAACTCTAGTGATGAATCCTTTTGTGAGAAAGACATCCATTTAGCGGCAAAAAATACTCGTCTATATTGATATTTTTTTAAATATATATTTAGATCTATTTAATCTAGTAATCTACTATTTGGCAGAATTCTAACAACTGTTCTCATCGATTATAAATACCCCAATAAATTAGAACTCAATCATTATAAGCAATTATTTAAACAAAATCTCAATCATTCTTTTTTTTATAGTTTTTTTAGCATAAATTATTGCAATTTTCTTGAAAGGCATTCAAAGCTTGAAACACTGTGAACATTATCAAATATTTATTGTTTATAATAGTTTCTATCAACAAATATCTGAATTTGATTATTTATTATTGATCTGAGAATGAAATTGAAAGATCATGAACAGCAGTTCTCTTAAGAATTTCATACTGCGCATTTCTGTGAAAAAAACATACAAATCGGTTAAGAATTAAAAACTGTGGTTGATTATAAACAGGGAATTCCTGATTTGCACCAATATACGTAGACCCAACCACCGAGATGGAGGAGACGGAAGAGGATCTGGAGAGATTCTTCGGCGAAGATTCGCTGGTGATTTCGAAGGCATTCATGATGAAGAAACCCTGCAGAGAAAGGCGGATGGCTTACGCCAAGATGGGCAAAGCGATTGTAATAACCGGGGGTGGCTTACATAAAAATTAGCTTGGTCCCGTGTAAAGTCCGCAAAAATATAGAAGCAAGCCGGTGCTAATGCTGCCAACGTAATATTATAAAAGAAAAAAATGTATTTTTTATAAGAAAATTTAACACTCAAGAAAAATAATAATGTCGATAATTTTGTTGTGAAAGAATTGTTCCTTGCTGTCGCTTCTTTACAATTTTTTAAAAGAGGTTAAATTTTCATAAATCGTGGCTCTTTTTTCAGGAAAAATATTTTCTACATCTCCAGTTTTCAATTTTACAAGGAAAGTTTTCAGTGGCTGAAATCGTTAAAACAATGTTTGTAAAGACATTTTTTTTCAATAACTATATTTTAAGATTATTTATTTTCAAATTTGGAAATGGTAGAAATGTAGAGAATATTTTCCCTGAAAAAATAAGCCATGATTTATGAAAATTCAGTCATTTTTGAAAAATTGGTAAAAAGCGACAGGAAAGAAAAATACTGTCACAGAAAACATAATTAAAACTTGTATTTTTCGCAAGTTTTAAGTCTTTTAAAAAAAAAGTCTTTTCTTTTATAAAACACGACTGATAATATTATCTCAAGTCTCAAAATCATAATAAAACTGTTTTTTCAGAGACATGTATATATACATGTATGTACGCTTGCATAAATAACACTAATCTAATTTCAATAGCTGTCCTTTTCCCGAAACGCTACACTTTTATGGAAGCTTCTATTCTCGAATAATCTTTACTTCCGCCGTGGTTCGATATATGTCGCGAAGGCAGCGCATTTAAATTGTCCCAAATATTGTAATAATATAGTAATATATGTCCGGTCTTCTAGTCGTGGCAGATTTTCGTCTTTGTTTATTGTATTTGAACATAGAATGTAAAAATAATACTCATTTATCGGTAATAAAAAATGTAAATATACCATTATTTGTTCTCAAATATCGGAATGGAGTCATACAATCTATTCCTGCCTATGTAATTTCCATAATAAAAATAAATTGTTTCAAATTGAATTGTATGAAATCGAAAAGGCAAGGGTAAAAACATGCCAGCATAAGGATTATTGTTTAAGTCGTACTAATCTAGTGTGAATAGTTCAAGTTGTACTCCTAAGCAAATAAAATATTTTTTCTGTTCAGAAATTACAATTATTGTGTCAGACCTAAAATTATAATACAATCAGTTCTTATTTTTCGAGTCGAGTAGTTACAGAAACCGTCAATTTTTTGGAATCTTTACATGTTGCTCTCAAATCCACTGCCCTTAAAATCTGACGTCCCCTTAGGCAGTAGCCCACTTGGCCCATTGGTCAATCCAGAACTGGCTTCCCGATGATACATTACTCATGCGAGAAGCAAGGGGATGGTATTTCTGAAACATCAGCAAGTTTGTGTTTAGTTAGCAAGAACAAAGCCCCAATATATCTATAATTAGTCAATTTCTTATTCTTCACAAATATTGAAACGCAGGGTAACACTGACTATTTAGAAAAAATAGCTGTGCATATGTATATTTTCACCGGCCACTTGTTTTTTATTTGTAAAATGGACAAGAAACGTTGAAAAAATCTCGAAGTCAGTGAAGAAATTTCACTGTTGAATGAAATCATGAAAATATGGTGGGAAATTTAATTTGCCAATAAAAGTTTTATAGAACGAGGTATTGAAAATCTACCCTAAAGTGCAATGAGGTGTCTTTTGTTGAAGACGCCCAAGGATAAAGTTTCAAAAAGCGAATATCTTCAATTTCGTTAAAATTACGTATACTTACGTATTTCGATGCGCTAATTACGAATATCATTGTGAAAATACCCGCAAATTGGATTTTGATGGTGAAATCCCTTATTAAACCTATGAAAATCATGATTTTTCGCATTTATCTCAATATATGCACATTTTGGAAAATATAGTGCACAAAAATTGCAAATCTCGTTAAAATACACACGTTTGGTCATATGCATTTTTAGTGCACGACCAATGGACAGGGCAACATATTAATATGCCTCATAACCCTCCTTCCCATCTTGTTTGGGAAAAACACTCTAATTCACTGTATGAACTATATGGTACAATTAATATGTAGCCCTGTCCCACAATGGACAGTTTTTTTAAGCACGATGAGAAGAAGGGATATGATACAAATTAATACGTCGGGCACTATTTATATTTTGAGCCTAATAATGAAAAACAGTAATTTGTCATCAAAAATGGCTTCATTGTTTTTCAAAGTATTCGCCTTTATGATCTATACACTTTTGCATGCGTTCGAACATTTCATGAGCATTTGTTTGCACCAATCGACTCTTACATCTTTTTGAGCTTTTGTCAAATTATGTGGGGTCCAACGAGAACAAATCTTTTTCACGGCTAAATGTTCATGCAATACTTTATACACGGTGACCCATTTTCATCTCTAATCCCAAATATCTTCTAAAATACTGTACCTATGAAAAAATGGTTCGGACAAAGGTTGACCAGAACCGAGGGGACATTTGACTGTACCATCAATTTTGACCTTAAGGTTAATTTTCAAGGTCAAATGGAGGTAAGACCCTTTTCTTAAATTCGAACCCCTATTTTCGACTGCGGATTTGAAAAGAGCGGGAAATTTCACGTCAAAAATGACCTGTAGAAAAATGGTTTTTGTGACCTTGGAAAGGTAAAAAATTTAAGTCAAATGTCTGAAAAACGACCAGATGCCCTTTTTTTCTTGGTTTTTCGAGGTAAACAAACATTCAAGATGCTTCACAAAAGTCGATGAAATTTTAAGGTGCACATCACCTTGACCATTATGACCTTCAGGTCAATTTTCATGGTGACTTGAAGGTCAAGACGATTTTTCTTAGATTGAACTCTGCGCCCGGATACATTTTTTTGTAGACTTTAGGCTGTGGATTGTTATCACCCCCCCCCCCCCCCCTCCCCCCCGTAACACACTCAGACAGTAACAATCATTTCGGATAAGATGTAAAGACTGTGACTATGTAGTTACAAAAGTGACAATGTTGAAAATGTCACTTCTCTGTGAATAATTACGAAAAAAAGACACTGTCCTTACTTTTAGCGTTACCCAGAAACAACGGCAAACCTAAAAGAAGGAATTTTTGATAAGCCACAAATTCGGAAACTGTCAAAAACAACGATGAATAACAAAGAATAATATTCATAGCTTCGTTATCAGAAAGTTTTTTGGACTTTCCTGGTCAATCATAAAAGCAAAAATTGTTGAATTGGGATGCTTGATAAACTTAAAGTTGCATTTCTTAAACTCACATCTGCATTACTTTCCCAACAATTTAAAAGATTTCAATGATGAGCAAGGAGAGCGATTCCATCAAGATCTGAAAAAAATGGAGTGTCGTCATCAAGGAAGGTAAGATGTAAATATGATGTCAGACTTTTGTTAAATGTTGAAAAAGCAGGATTATCAAGGTAGGGTGAAGCTGAAGAAGAAAACCACTGCATAGATCTTTTCTAGACAAAAGAGTAAGTTACTATAAGAAAACATAAATAAATCTTGCTTTTATATACAGGCTGTCCCAAAAATTTGGAAACGGTTGAATATTTCAAAAATAATACATTATAGAAAAATGACCAAGACAAAAGTTCTAAAGTATTCAGCGGGCTTTTAAATGGGCTAGTCAAACATTGTGTCTGATTCCTTTTTCTGGGACTTACGGGACCCAACTTGTTTTTTTTTCAAATATTGTGAAAATAATCTAAGGGTAGAGCCCTGAAAATGAAAATCTGACCTCGGATTAATGTTCAATGGGTCGTAATACGTGAGGGTAACATACTGCAGTGTGTCGCGCATTAAATCAGGTTACATCTACTTTTATCAGGGCCGTATAATTGTCTCAAAATTTAATACTTCGAATGATTATAAGTGAGATCCAAAAACAATGATTTAAAATTATACTTCTTTACAAATTTTTTCATTCTGTTAATAATAATTCTAGTAGTGTCTAAATTAATTTTTAAAATTTTTTCCTAATTATCAAAGGATATACAGAAAAATCTATAGATAATATTTTTCTTATCCAGAGTATCTAATAGGTTATTTGATGAATTTATTTGATATTGATCAACTCCAGAAATCTGTCCTAATGTAACGTCCTGTCACTTACCTTCCTTCTATTATTGAATTTGTTTACCCTCGTTTTAGATCGGCGAAGAAATCCAGAGAATTTCTAAATCCTATGATTGTTGTAATAATCCAATTTGAAGAAAGGATGTTCAATATTCCAGTTGGAGGCTGTTGGTATTTAATCCTGGACCCAATGATATTTGGAGGTTGCCACTCTGGACCCACTGATATTCCAAATTTTAACACCCAATCAGTTAAATTTATTTAATTTAAATTGCACCTTTGCACTAAGTGAGGAAACCCACTGATAAATGATGGACCGAGTTGACCGGCGAACTATCTCCAATTTTTTCTTTGAGACGGACACTGTTACTTCTGAGGAGAGTTCTGCTTCTGATGATGATCCGACGATAACTGTAAATTTGCGGATTCGCAGGTGCTTCTATAGACATTTTTCGATCGATATTGGTCCTCGTCGTCATTTTTCGATCGATAGTGGGATTTGCCCTATATATTTCGTCAACCTCTGATTGACCTTCCCCCGACCTTGGCACGCGGCTGATCTGGTCAGCTTTCTGTATATTGAAGATAAAATGGGGAGAATATGTTAGAGTCCTCTGGTTTCCCCGACGTTCCTTCTTCTCAAATCAACTAGCTTTTTAATTTCTCTGTTTTTCTGCACCGATCGATATTCTTGTTTATTCAGTACATTCCGATGGGGTTCCCTCGTTCACACGAAGTTTCATTCATAAACGCTCTCTATTTATAATTTTACTATTATCTCTCTTTCTATTACAATTTTATTTCCGTACATTCTTTTCGTTTAATCAATACTTTTGACACCTGTTGCTTATGCATGTTTTATGTTGAAATCTTTTATTAGTTTTACATATTTTAATATTATAAATAAATAAATAGTGATGGTCACAGGACGTGACACCTCCCCCCTTAAGTTCGAACACGGGGGTGCAATGAACGTGTTTGAACTTTTGAAACAATCAAGTTAAACGTTCGATTCCAATTAAAATTCTTGTTTAAGGTCAAAATTTTCTTTCGTTGAAATGACTCGGAGCTATTCTCATCGTCCGTGGTTTAAATTAATACTTTGATAGGTTAATAATCGTGTTTGTGCAAATGAATTAAATTTGATACATTGCATTTAATACATAGACATATTTTGCACAATCAACATTGATAAAATTCGCAATATTTAACATTCAAAATTTTTTCAATATTTAGTACTTAAAATGAGATATGTATTTGTATATTTTTGTTAAAATTCAATTAGTACGAATGCGGATTTTACAAAATTCTTGTTCGCAAAACCCTAAAACCTACATATTGATGAATAATTTTCGATAATTTGATAAATATGACAATATAGCTAGGCATGATTTCTTAAAATGCCGTTTATTTAAAATATAAGAGAAACATCTATTGCACACACCTCGTTTTTATTATTTTTGTAATTTTTTGCTTTGTTATTTTTATGAATGAATCTGTATACACACACGTACATAATTCATTTTATTTTTATTTTTATCTAAAAATTCAGCATATTGTTACGTCAGAAACGTAACATTTCTCTTCTTAAAAGATTCCTCGTTTTATGTTAGGATCGAAAAGGATCCTCTCTAAGGGATGAGGAGAAGTCAGTGATTGAGAATGGTTATTGATATAAAGTATGTTTATTGACAATCAAATTGAGAAACGAATAAGCATCATGGAATTGGAAATCGAATTGAAATTTAGATGTACCTTTGTAATTACCCGAGTGAAATTTGTCTGATGAATTATTGGGTCCAGTGGAGCGAAGGTGGTCAGTTGAGTCCTCGTTGAGATCGTTGAGATAGCACTTGTTTGATGGGAAATTCCTTGTTGAGACGGTTGGTATAGTCGATTCTTGATCCAAGTTTAGAGAGAATTTTGGACGGTGATTCCCCTTCACTTTCTAATGTCGTTGAACTCAGCGTCGAGTAGGAATTCGTCTGAGTAGCGGTAAAATCTGATGAGGCTGGACTGAACTCGTAACGTAGAGATAATGAAACTGGACTAGACTGAACTGAACTCGCCGTGTAGAGATGATGGTACTGGACTAGACTGAACTGAACTCGCCGTGTAGAGATGATGGTACTGGATTAGACTGAACTGAACTCGCCGTGTAGAGATGATGGTACTGGACTAGACTGAACTGAACTCGCCGTGTAGAGATGATGGTACTGGACTGACTTCTCTCGGGATTTTTGCCTTTTATAGAACTTTTGCAAGGTTGCTTATGGTGGGAGCAAAACCAAGGTGTACCACCTTTAGTATTAAGATCGGATGAGTTGCCCTCTCTGATGACTCGTGCTCCAATGAAATTCGTTACCTGGCACTAATGTCGCAATCTATTTTATCTGTTATTCGATTCTAACGAAAAGGTCAACTACTGTGGAAGTAAACAAGGTGTATCATCTTTTCCATATTTGGTATTTTAAGACCGGATGAGTTGCCTTCTCTGATCACTTATGCTTGGATGAAATTTATTACCTGGCATTAGTGTCATAGTCAAATATATCAAGTCTATTTTATCTGTTATTTGATTCTAACGAAAAGGTCAACTACTGTAGAAGTAAAAACAAGGTGTACGATCTTTTCCATATTTTGGTGTTTAAAGTCGAATGAGTTGCCTTTACCGATGAGTCACGTTCCGATGAAATTTATTACTTGGCGTTAATGTCACAGCCAAATATATCTATTTAGATTTCCCTTTCGATTTTAACGATCTTCCTATTTCTTGTTAGATCTTGCTGTTGAGTCAATATAATTAAGGACGTGATAATGTTGCCTTGATCTCTTCATTGGTTCCTTAATTTGTTTATTACTCTAGGTGGTAGAGTCGCGGGACGTGACAATATGTTTCGATTAAACATTATTTTGTCTATAAAGCAACAGGTACGTACATATTGATATAAATTAATTTGATAATAAGATATAATGTTGAATGACATTCATTAGACGCATGAATATTTTATTTATTAATATGTATTCGTGAACATACATTATTTCTCATTCCTAAATTTAAACAATCCAACATATTTTAATTAAACATTATTTTCTTAATAAAGCTCCAACGATTATACATATTCATATAAGCAAATGTGATTGCAATATTAAATGACCTTTATCACACACATAAATATTTCTTTCATTTTTTTTTTCTTCTTAAAAATAAATCTGTATAGTTGCATATATACTATTTCATTTCTTAAATAATTCAGTATGTGTTTCAATCAAACATTTAACTATTTGTAAGACATATATCTTTGTTATATAACATATTTTCTATTAAGCGTATCTACATACATGCTTCTAAAAGCATTTAAAATCTTAACATTTTAGCAAAATTTGTTTCAATAATCATTGAATACAATCAATTAATGTCAAAATATTTTCACGCAGATTACTTGTGAATCAGATTACATAATTTCATGAAAGAGAAAAAATTTCTTATATTTAAGTCGCATTCATGATAGTCACAGGACGTGACACCTCCCCCCTTTTGTTTGAAAATGGGGATGAAATCGACATATTTAAATTTACTCAATTTTCATTTATAGTATATACTTCATTTTATTTTATTACCAATGTGTCACATCGCGTGATTAAATTTTTGTTATATTTGCTTTTAACTGTTGTTTATTCTAAAAATTTATTATTTTGCTTCGGAGCAGTAGAATTTACTGGCTTGCTGACCTCTTTGGTAGCAACGTTCGCATGTGCCAGTGCATTTATATAGCATAACTTTTTCAGAGCCGTTTTCTACAGGTTTTCTAAATTCATTTTCGGGCTCAGTTTGTTCACTGAACAAATAGTCTTTATACAAGAATTCCAATAGTTTAAGTGCTGAACTATGCTTAGCTTCTTTCTTCGTTTTAGATTTTTCCCCCATACTTATGTATGTATTTAATTCTTTTTAGATTTCGCACGTCGCTATAAATACTGGCATATGACTTGATGTATTACATTGGACAATTTCAAATTTTGGATCGCTAAAGTCATATTCTAAGCTAATTTCGTGTATAATTTGAAGTCGACTATTAGTAATTGTAATATTCCTGTTATTAATTCTTCTTCCCAGTTTCTGAAACAAAATGTTTATATTTTTTTTGAAAATATTAACTTTAAATCCAAACACTATGTTGTGAATCATGTACAATTATTTTGTTACTGATTTAAACAGTGATTTTTGATTTTTTATAATCTAAATATTACATTAATATAATTTAAAAAGTTGAATGCGTTATCACTGATTTAAGCAGTAACTTTTTGTAATTCGAAAATTGGAATGTTTTTTTACTGATTTAAAGAGTACCTGATTGAATGATCTAAGTATTATTTTGATACAATCCAAAATTTGAATACTTTATTATTGATTTAAACAGTAATTTTTGGATGATCTAAGTATAATTTTAATATGATTCATGGATTTGAATATTTCATTACTGATTTAAACAGAAATTTTTGTATGATCTAAGTATAATTTTAATATGATTCATGGATTTGACTCAAACAGTGATTTTTTACCTTAACTTTATATCCTAGGCTTATTCTGCTAATATCATGTGAATATTGCTCGATGTAATTTACACATTTATATGCTGCTTGGAAACGTTTTACTATTTCAGTTTCACAGAATTGGCATTTTGTGTTTCCCACTTCATTTTTTACTATTCAATGCCATGAGTTTTCAACAATATAATTCAACCGAAAAGGTATGTGGATTTGTAATTAGCATATTTCGCAACTTTTAAACATTGTAATTTTATGGACGTATGTTTCTTCAATTCCTGGTAATAAAGAAATACATGAGCAATTTAAGAGCATTTGGTAAGCTCTTGGATAGTCTTGTGGATAAACACCATCAATGTATTGGATTTATAACTTAATTCGTGCGGTTTGCTAAGAGATGGCGTAACTTGATTATTATTCCATCGTTCCAATATTCCGAACATGCATTTGAAAGCTACTTTCATTGTGCGTCTTTTCCAGTATATGTCATTCATTTGAAGCGTAAACAACAATAATTTTTTTCACTCAAATATGTCGAACTTTGTGCCTGAAAAAGTGTTTTTGCGGGGAGTTCTTCTTCATTACTTTAATTTGAAGATATATCTTATATATAATATCTTGGAAAATCTAATAAAAGGGCTTTCAACTGTTGGAATCATTATTATGTAAGTGACTTTTCAGATTTGAAATAATTTTTCTTAAATTTTTGTTGAATTTTTATTAGTGAAAGTGAACAAAGATTCATTTATTTGAGGTAAATACGTAATTTCTCATAAAGGGAGAGAGAAAGAGAGAGAGAGAGAGAATGTTCATGACGAAGGAACTCTTCAGCAAAATGCGGAGGGCTTGCGCATCAGTGCTCTCAGGTCGTGAATGGAATGTCCCTCCTCCATTTTACCATTTTATTGAAGAAAAAAAAACGATTTTTCATGTATACTTTGGGTAAATTTTTTAATTATTTTACGTTTTTAAATTTTTCTTCAATTGTATTCAAAACATGGAAATGCATTAAAAGCTACGGAAGGCAGCCCACAGCAAGATAACTTTTTTCGATAAAATTGTTGTAATAGAAAAGAATCCAATTTTCGATGTGAAAAACCTGTCTTTACACTGTTTTGAAAAAATATTTCATTATATTTCAAAATATTTCATGATAGCGAGATAAAAAATAACGTCACAATTTAAAGTGGGGTCTGCAGAGTATATCTGTTTATCATGCTTGCTCGTGATTCATTAGTTGAGAAATCTCACGTCACTTTCGCATCTTCAGCTGAACTCGTCAAGAATTAGCCACTTTCGCACCGCTCAAGAGGCACCAAAAGTTATACATAAAGGTAATGAAATAAATATACCACAAGAAATACAAAAATAAGTGAATAATTTTATTGTAAAAATCATATAAAATATTCTTAACATCCCAAATTCAAGCGCAAATAAAAATATTATTGTACAGACAGTGAGATCAATATTGAAATAAATTGTGTTCTTATTTCTTAATTTCTTTTTTATTCAGCCGCATGAAATATTCAAACCAAATGGGGAAATAATTATATTTTACATCGATTCTGTGATTGAAAAATTAACTAATAAATAAATATATAGACAATTATAATACGGGTAAAATGGCAACGCAAAAATACTTGTGGGTCATTTCATGGAGATTTACAGTAAAAATTTTTTTTTCGACGAAATATTTTTTTTTGCCTTCTTACTTCGAAAATAATCGACACATTCTTTTTTTTCAATGTGATACTTAAAAATTTCGAGATATAATTTTTTTAAGTTTGGCACTCGGGAAAAATTTTTTTTTTCTAACAGCTCACTGTAAAAGCAGTTTTGAATATAAAATGTAACCCTTGCACTTGAAATGTGCGACAGAGTACAGATTTCAAGAAAGTTATAGCACACATTTCGTTGTTTTTTTTGTAATAACAATATAGTACATTTTTATAAACAATGGAATTTTTTTTCAATTTGGAACTAATTTTTGTGTGTGGCAGTGAACCGCTGCAATGGGCGGGACAGATTTTATAAATTAATTACACCTACAGTTTTCATTTTTCCATTCCAAAATTTTGCCTGCATATTGAAAGAACTTCAACAAAAATTTATAAACAAAAAAATCGGAAAAAATTAGTTCCAAATTAAAAAAAAATTCCATTGTTTATAAAAATGTACTATATTGTTATTACAAAAAAAACAACGAAATGTGTGCTATAACTTTCTTGAAATCTGTACTCTGTCGCACATTTCAAGTGCAAGGGTTACATTTTATATTCAACACTGCTTTTATAGTGAGCTGTTAGAAAAAAAAAATTTTTCCCGAGTGCCAAACTTAAAAAAATTATATCTCGAAATTTGTAAGTATCACATTGAAAAAAAAAAATGTGTCAATTATTTTCGAAGTAAGAAGGCAAAAAAAAATATTTCGTCGAAAAAAAAATTTTGACTGTAAATCTCCCCTGAAATGACCCTTGTGCATTTTCTAAAATGCTTTTATTCAAAACTCTGTAAAGATTTGAGTTTATCAACCAACAAATCCTTATTTCTGTCGCCTATCTTTATGGTCTTCAAGTAAAAAATAAAAATTAGTGAACAAAATTTAATCCAACGAGAGCAAAGTTTTAAATTTTTTCTATTGAACAAACTTCGAAGAAACTGACTTATATATATATAAATATACACGCACACACACGCATAGATATAGCTTTTCTTGTAATCTACATATATTTTTCTAAATAAACATCCTAAATTTAATCGAGAACGAACCCTGGCTGACTGAATCGTCTGGCACCCAGGGGGAAAGTAGGGATGTTACAAAGGTACAGTTATTTTTGCCAGGCTAGTCGAAATTTACCTATAGCAGTTCAGTCACCTTGTTATTTCTTCGTGGTTCTCTTTTCCTTCGCGCAGAGCCCCCACTCCGCACGCACCAGAGGTTCTCTGGCCTGGCTGCACAGCATTGCTCCCACGACCTGCTTCAGTCCAAGCTAAAAGAACAGATGAAATTTAGTATACTATAGTTCTTTTGGTCACTGATTTCAAATTTGAGGTCGGAATTTCGATTTTCAAAATGGCAGGTCCAAAATGGCCGCATCTTAACCCGTTTCCGCCGAAAACGCCATTCGCGGTACATGGGTCTTCGGGGGCTCATAACTAATGCTGTAAACTTCAAAAAAAATTCAGAGAGACATATTTTTAAAGTTTAAGACCTGCCCTTCTCCATAGCGAACTCAAAATTGCTTCGACATATAATTAATTATGAAAAAATGTTTTTTAAACAAAAAAAAGCATGATTTTTCCACTCTGTTTTTTTCAAAAACTGGATTTTCAAGAGCTTCCCTGTCAGCAATCAACCTGGAACCTTTTCAATCGGTGGAATAAATGTCTGAAATTTAAGAATCCATGGTTCAAAGTTCGATTTTAGGCCTTGGTATTTTCAAAATGGCGCCCTAACCGCAAAATGTTTGCAAATACATCCATGATTTTTTAAATCGAAAATTATGAACTTTCGGAGAAAATACCAAGAGTGAAAAAGTTCTTAAAATTACTCAAAGAATGCACTTAGATTTTTCCAACTGCTGTTGAGAAAATTTTTGTAAATGGTTAATTTTTGCAAAATCCAAAAATTATAAATTCTAATGAAAAAAACGAAAAAGACTATCTATATTCGTCGACCTTCACGATGGTGATAGTTGGGCAACATAAACTTTGTTTACGGCAGACAGACCATAGGAGCATTTTGATAATAGTATTTTGAAATTTGAAATTTTTTTTGACAGCAATAAACTCAAAACGAAAACTGGAAAGCATAAAATGTTTTACGAATTAGCCAAAGAATCCAAGATAATCTTTTGTAAGCGTTTTGAACCATTTTTAGATTTTGCAAAAATTAAGCATATACAAAAAATTAAAAATTTTCTCGACAGCAGTTGGAAAAATTTAAGTGCATTCTTTGACTAATTCTAAAAACTTTTTCACTCTTGGTGTTTTCTCCGAAAGTTCATAGTTTTCGATTAAAAAAATCATGAATGTATTTGCAAAAATTTTGCGGTTAGGGCGCCATTTTGAAAATACCAAGGCCTAAAATCGAACTTTGAACCATGGATTCTTAAAGTTCAGACATTTATTCCACCGATTGAAAAGGTTCCAGGTTGATTGCTGACAGGAAAGCTCTTGAAAATTCAGTTTTTGAAAAAAAGAGAGTGGAAAATCATGCTTTTTTTTGTTTAAACAACATTTTTTCATAATTAATTATATGTCGTATCAATTTTGAGTTCGCTATGGAGAAGGGCAGGTCTTAAACTTTAAAAATATGTCTCTCTGAATTTTTTTTGAAGTCTAGAGCATTAGTTATGAGCTCCCGAAGACCCATGTACCGCGAGTGACGTTTTCGGCCGAAACGGGTTAAGTAAGAAAAATAACAGATTTGGATGAAAATTAGTCCAGAAATACTTTTGACGTCGCTAATTTGAAATAATTTTAAGTTAATATATATTCTGTAAAAAAAGTACCGGGATTTGATAATTCAAAAAGCCCGCCTAAAGAGATTGTCAATAACCTTTTTGAAGCTAAGTTGGCACTATTGCCCTCTATACTGACGTGGAGTTCAGCGCGATCTGTCATTTAATTTGCTCACAGTGCTCGGGGAAGGATAACTTCTAATGGATGAGGTGTCCGCGTAAGTAACTTGCTTCGTATGCGTACCGCCATTGTTGTTTACAAGTATTTAACAATTAATTACGTGATTACGCGTTATCATAAATAAAAAATATGAAATTCAGTGTGCTGTTCGTGGGATTACCACTAAAAGGGGTCGGGAGGAAAATGTGCCTATCCTTTGGTTTCCAAAGAGAGGAGATGCTCAATGTTCACCAGTGATTTCAATTTTATCAATATCTGAACGGTATTTCCATTTACGACAGTACTACCTTAAAAGGTAAAAGAAAGCAATTGTCAACAGAAGAATCCAACCAGTCACGATTTGTGACTAAAATGCGATGGGTACTTAAAGCTGTTCATGGTATGCTCAAACAAAAGTATCGTCTTCTGGACCATAAAATAGATAACAAATTGGTACCAAATATTGGGATCTATTTTAGTGGCATTATTTCTTAATAATGCTTACGGTCAAAGGCTGCAGTCCGACAAAAATACTTTTATATGAAATATTATAGAGCATGCATTCTCAAAAAAATATCGAGAGTACATTAGCTACTGAGGCAGAGGAGAAAGGATGGATACATAGAAAAACTCCCTTCAAAACAGTCACAGTACATGAAATTCTGGATTTCCCAGAAATGAGTAAAAGAGATCTAACGATATTTTTCACTGGATCCTATCAGCTTTCTCAAGCTGTATCTTATTTATCGGAAATGTTAGATAAGGATGGTAAACTGACCCTTGAGTACGTAAAAGAAGAACTTAATGTACTTAAGTTCAAAGTACAATCCCGACACATTTCTCGAGCATCATATAGATGTTTTATAAGACAAAAAGCTAACAACTTCGGTGTTTCCGAAATAACACACTACGCATGCCAGTGTGCTAATGGCAGACGAACAGTTGGTTGCTGCTCGCCCATTGCTGCCATCGTGTATTACCTCTCTCAAGCTACAAAGTACTACGATTTGTGAGAGGCGAGGGGACTCACTATAATAAAGCACCCTGGAGAAAGGAGTTTAAAATCGAACTGCAACCTCCTCGTGGTGAACTCTGGAAACTATTATTTGGATAGGCTAACTACAGACGTTTAAGAAGGAAATATTACTTATGATGTATTTAATTACATCAGTTACATCAATTATAATGCTATCTTCATTTTAAATAACGTTTCTAACCATGAAAATATGAAATAGAATTGTGTTCCAAAGTATGTTATCGAGAGCAGTGCACCATAACGGTGCGCAGTGCTGCATTCGCGATTTTTGTTTTTTTCCACATTGCTCCACCCCTTGAAAAAATTCAACATAAATATTTCTTATGGAGGATATTGTAAGGAATGTTCACTTAAAATATGGATGTGGTCACTAGAAAATAACCTCAAAAAAAAAAAAAAAAATTTGTTTAGTTATAATTGTTTTCTAAATTATTATTTTTTGGAATAGCCTTATTAGTATCTACAACATATATTTTGTTCATCAAAATCGGTCAAACCGTTTTCAAGAAAAACCACTTTTAAAATTTTTCATTCCCTCTCCATAACTCCCAAAAAAATGAATTCCTAGGGTTATTATGGGGACAAATTTTACTTCACATGGATGCGAACCTATGACAGAAATTTCAAGCCAATACGTGCGGGGGCAAATTTTATATGCTTACACGGCTATGCCCTTTAGATAAAAACTCGTTCATTGTAATTTCTTGGGATACTGATTTCATGATTCATGCATAGCGTTTCGTCAATACAAACTGCAGATGCTCTTTTATTATCAGCAAAATTTCCTTCCGAGTGTACTGTAACTCGGGAGAAGATTTTATTCGTACGATTAGAATAAATATTTAGTTTCCCTCTTTTCCATAATTGATTGTATACTATATATATTGATTGGCAGTACAGTACGAATTTAATTATTTAAATTGGAGGAAACAAATATCTAATAGGCAACTCGTTATATCGTTGAGTGAAGATAGGTATAGAGGAGACATCGAGGCCGATTGAATGTCCCAGCCCTTGAGGGGAAAGACGTCAGGGGTAGGTTAAGTTCCGGAACCATACACGGGGATCGACACTTTCGAAAGTTGCAAAAATCTCACGTGTAAGAAGTGAGTTGTAGGAGTAAGGCCCAAACTTGTGTATTCATGATGGGTCAGGTAGTCCTCGTCAATTTAACCCTAGCTTGTCGACAGATTTTTACAAAATAGCTTTTTTACCTCTTTTCCTTCTACTTCGCTCTTTACTAGTCTTTTCCTAAGATCGGATATATATTTATAAGATATATATAAAATAATACATAAAAGAATATATATAAAATATTTTACATTATAAATTTTATAATATAATATATATATAAAATATTTTATATTATTAATTTTGTATTATAATATACAAAAGAATGTATATAAAAGAACCATGTATTGAAATTAACAATTTTTTTTTGAAATTTATTACATATTTATTGACAAATTGTTTTTAATATTCATACAATATAATTTTCGTTTATGCAATACGGTTACATAGTTAATATTAATCTCTATAGGGATACAATAATAATTGCTTTCTTAAAGAAATTTACAATTCTCAGAGAAAT
Organism: Diplolepis rosae; assembly: GCA_030998225.1. Lineage (NCBI taxonomy): Eukaryota > Metazoa > Arthropoda > Insecta > Hymenoptera > Diplolepididae > Diplolepis > Diplolepis rosae. Next base: position 2,246,906 of record JAPYXD010000700.1, read on the forward strand.
TAAAATTAAAACAAAGTATTGCTCTTAATATACAGGGCGTCTAAAAAGTCCCGGGACGGTTGGATATTTCCTGAGGTAAAATGTTTTTAAAAAAAGTGAAGGTCATTCCTGAAGTAAATTTCAACGAGGAATTCAATGGTGACCTTCATTTTGACCTTGAAGTTGCCCTTTATGGCTTTTTCAAGGTCAACTTTGTTTTTTTAAATGGAAACCCCCTTTTTTACATCTGCAATCGATAGAGCGAAAAATACTACGTTTAAGTACGTACCCAAGTAATAGGTTAATTGTAAAGTTCCAGGTCAGTTAAAGGTTATTTGAAATCAACAAAGTTTTCCAAGAGGTCAGTGTAATTCCTGAAGTAAATTTCAACGGGGAATTCATTGGTGAGCTCTGTATTGATCTTGGTTACAGCGTTTTGAACATTGTAAAATCATATGTATAGAAAATTTTTCATTAAAAGTTCCAGGAGTTCTGGTGAGAGTTTTGTTCCTCCCCAAAGAGTTATATCGAAAAGTCCTATACCGTTTTTCGATACCTAAGTCAATACTTAAGGCGATACCATAAGTCCTATACCGTTTTTCTATCTCCATACGAATTATACGAATCGAAACTAAATTTACGTACTACGAGTACATACTTACTATCTTTCGCTAAAAGATTATTATGGCGCTAGCTAAACTTTCGGAACGAGAGAGGGTATCTGTATTAATGATGCGTGGTTGGGGAGATCGAGTTCGATCTTATGATCAAGTTCGTTTGCTTTTTAATCGCACTTTTCGTAATGGAGAAGGCTTAAATCCTGTCTCAAAATCAAAAATTGAAAGAACTGTAAGGAGCTTTATGAATCATGGATCTATCAAGGACCTTCAGAGAACTGGTCGGCCAAAATCTGCAGGATCTGAGGAGATGCAGATGGACATAGCCCAAGCATTTGTTGAAAACCCACACCTTAGTTTACGTCGAGCTAGTGATGAGCGTGACGTTGCTCCTGAGATAGTGCAAAATATTTTAAAAAGCATTAATTTCCATCCTTACAAAGTTCATCTGGTACAAGAGCTCAATGAAGACGATCCTGATCGTCGGGTTGAATTTTGTGAAATTATGATGGCCAGAATTGATAGAGATCCTCTTTTCTTGTACAATACAGTATTTTCAGACGAAGTTACTTTCACTTTAAAAGGTAAAATTAACAGAAAAAATTGTAGATATTGGTCCGACACAAATCCTGATTGGATGTTGGAGAGTCACACACAATATCCACAAAAGATTAATTTTTGGGCCGGTATCTTGAATGATACATTGATAGGCCCTTTCTTTATCGGTGGTAATCTCAATGCCCGTGCATATGAAGAGCTTCTCAAAAACCAAATTGTACCAAGAATAAGGGAGATTACAGGCGATAATTTTCAAAATATTTGGTTCCAGCAGGACGGAGCAGTGGCTCATTACAGTAGGGAGGTTCGAGCTTATTTGGATACTCAGTTCCCTCATAGGTGGATTGGAAGAAGGGGTGAAATCGAGTGGCCTGCTAGATCTGAACTGACGCCTCTCGACTATTTTCTTTGGGGTTATTTAAAGAGCAAAGTATACTCAAGGCAACCCCAAAGCTTAATGAAGGTCAACTTCAAGGTCAAAATTAAGGTCACCATTGAATTCCCCGTTGAAATTTACTTCAGGAATTACACTGACCTCTTGGAAAACTTTGTTGATTTCAAATAACCTTTAACTGACCTGGAACTTTACAATTAACCTATTACTTGGGTACGTACTTAAACGTAGTATTTTTCGCTCTATCGATTGCAGATGTAAAAAAGGGGGTTTCCATTTAAAAAAACAAAGTTGACCTTGAAAAAGCCATAAAGGGCAACTTCAAGGTCAAAATGAAGGTCACCATTGAATTCCTCGTTGAAATTTACTTCAGGAATGACCTTCACTTTTTTGAAAAATATTTTACCTGAGGTAATATCCAACCGTCCCTGGGCTTTTTTTAATTTATTAGAGAATGTTAATGACCAGCTTCAGATCTGAAGTTATTTTATCGACTTTGACAGTAAGATAGGCGAAAGGGCTCTTTTATGACTACTTAACAGTTACTGCAAAGCAGCATTGTAATTATATAGAACCATCTCGACGATCATCTCTTTAGATTATGAATCTCAAATCCAAGTACCTGCAGGTGCAAAGTGTAGGCATTATGAAAGGATTTTTACAAAGGATTAATAAAATCTTAACTTAGTTTTCAGAACTGACGAATTATGACATGAAAGGACATTATTATTTCCAAGAGTACATCAATATTTTTCTTTGGATTTGAAAAAATTTGATTACAAACTAATTCCTGTTAATTATTTATCTTAATTTAATCAATTCAATGGAATTTAATCAATAGAATATATTCAATAAAAAATAACTTACAGAATTTCCGTACTTAAATTATTTGAGTCTCCAGCAATTTTGAATTATGATTTAAAATGTAGAAGAGAAAGAGCGAAAAAGATGTGCTGTAAAATTCTGTTGACAAGCTAGGGTTGAATTGACGAGGACTACCTGACTTAACATGAATATAGCAGATTCGCCAACACAAGTTTGGGCCTTACTCCTACAACTTACTTCTTATTCGTGGGATTTTTGCGACTTTCGAAAGTGTCAATCCCCGTGTTGGGTTCCGGAATTTAACCTACCCCTGACGTCTTTCTCCGCAAGGGCCAGGACTATTGATCATATCCAGAAATGTTTCAGACAAACGTTTCAGTGTCCAAGAAGGCCATCATACTCGACCGCCCTATTTCTTTATCGGTGGAGCCGCTGAAGCTACGTCAAGGTCAACTCCGTTTAAAAAAAAAATACTCTATCTACGAAAAAATTTTTCGGACAAAGGTTGACCAGAACCAAGGGGGACATTTGACTGTACCATCAATTTTGACCTTAAGGTTAATTTTCAAGGTCAAATGGAGGTAAGACCCTTTTCTTAAATGAGAACCCCTATTTTCGACTGCGGATTTGAAAAGAGCGGGAAATTTCACGTCAAAAATGATCTGTGAAAAAATGGTTTTTGTGACCTTGGAAAGGTAAAAAATTTAAGTCAAATGTCTGAAAAACGACCAGATGCCCTTTTTTTCTTGGTTTCTTGGGGTAAACAAACATTCAAGATGCTTCACAAAAGTCGATGAAATTTTAAGGTGCACATCACCTTGACCATTATGACCTTCAGGTCAATTTTCAAGGTGACTTGAAGGTCAAGACGATTTTTATTAGATTGAACTCTGTACCCAGATAAATTTTTTTTGTAGACTTCAGGCTATGGATTGTTATCCCCCCCCTCCCCCGCCCAACACACCCAGACAGTAACAATCATTTCGGATAAGATGTAAAGACTGTGACTATATAGTTACAAAAGTGACAATCTTGACAATGTCACTTCTCTGTGACTAGTTACAAAAAAAAGACACTTTGTCCTTACTTTTAGCGTTACCCAAAAACAACGGCGTGGACTTAGTAAGTTCTGTTTCCTTTGGGGTGCTTTCTTGTCGTTGTATATTCTATGGAAGTGATGTGCACATGTAGTAAATGTAGTAAAACATGATGCTAATGATGCCAGATATCTGCTAAAACTATGCTAATTAATGATTTAATCAAATTTGAAACCTTCCGTTAGAAGAAGAGACGCATTCAACTGAGCGAGCCCGGGTCTTTTGATTGCCGCACAATGGTCCAATGTCCGGAAAGTTGGTAAAAACTCCAGAAATAACATTTTTTTCTGCTTAATTTTGAATATGGTATTCGATAAAGAAGTTATTTCTGCACTCGCTGCCCAAAAAACAGGCAGATGTGGTACCTACTGAAAACCAGATCGTATATGAATGTTACAGTTGTTACATACTTTCGCGATGCGTGTTGTAGCGTCAAAATATACGCTCTGTTAAAAGTAATCTACAGTTTCATTTCAAGTGCTTATTTTTTCTATTTCCAAGAGGACGGTATTTTTGGGGGTTTGTATGATTATTTTGTACTGCTATCCGTTTATTGATAATTGCATGTTACATGCAGACTCGTTGACAAAAATTCCTATTTGAACAAAATTTTTCGGAAAACATCTTGAAAGTTATGTTTTTGTGGGACTCTGCGTCGTTTCTAAGTTAGACATGAAGGTGAAAGTTATGGTTAGAACAATTTAAAAAACAGCTACTACTTTCTGTTATTCTCTTTTTAATCCATGTCTGTGCGGTCGCGCACACCTATACTTGTTAGCGCGATGTGAACGGGACGGTTGTGGCCATGCTCGTAACGGGCCCATTCAAGCGTTAATACGAAGCAAATCCCCTTTATCGCACTTTGCCCTCTTGAGACAACCAGCGCCGCGTAGAACTGTGCACATGAAAAAACTTACACGGACACCTCATCCATTAGAAGTTGACCGTCCCTGAGCACTGTGGGCAAACTAAATGACAGATCGCGCTGAACTCCACGTCAGTATAGAGGGCAATAGTGCCAACTTAGCTTCAAAAAGGTTATTGACAATCTCTTTAGGCGGGCTTTTTGAATTATCAATTCCCGGTACTTTTTTTACAGAATATATATTAACTTAAAATTATTTCAAATTAGCGACGTCAAAAGTATTTCTGGACTAATTTTAATCCAAATCTGTTATTTTTCTTACTTAAGATGCGACCATTTTGGACCTGCCATTTTGAAAATCGAAATTCCGACCTCAAATTTGAAATCAGTGACCAAAAGAACTATAGTATACTAAATTTCATCCGTTCTTTTAGCTTAGACTGAAGCAGGTCGTGGGAGCAATGCTGTGCAGCCAGGCCAGAGAACCTCTGGTGCGTGTGGAGTGGGGGCTCTGCGCGAAGGAAAAGAGAACCACGAAGAAATAACAAGGAGACCGAACTGCTATAGGTCAATTTCGACTAGCCTGGCAAAAATAACGGTACCTTTGTAACATCCCTACATTTCCCCTGGGTACCAGACGCTTAAATTTAGAATTTTGTAATAGTTAATTTGTCATGGGGTCAGTTTTGTTGCGGATTTTTTTAAGTGATAGAACACATAAAAAATACAAAGGCCTGGTTCCTTCACACCTAGGAACTCGCTTACCCATAAGTCTTTCCGCATGTTTACTCTATCTTTTTCTAATATCAATAAGCAAAGAAAAAAAGAAAAAAAACAAAAAATACAATAATTATTAGGTTGCACGTCTTAGTTAATAAATATTTAAAGGTTACTATTAAGCTAATTGGCACTGAAGAGGGCCCCCATTTGTGGCCGAAACGTTTGCCTTTTGTATTTTTTATGTGTTCTATCACTTAAAAAAATCCGCAACAAAACTGACCCCATGCCGAATTAACTATTACAAAATTTGTATTGTGGGTCAATAAAACAATGAATATGTACGGAAACATGTCACGATATAAATTTAGAATGTTTATTTAGAGAAATATATGTAGAGTACAAAAAAAGTTATATCTGTGCGTGTGTGCGTGTGAATACAAAAATGGTTAGTGTGCCGGTGTCAGTGTGCGTAAGAATTGAATGTGTGTGTGTGTGTATAATAGTATATTACGTGCCTAGGCGCACAATAAGGGTTATTGCGTGACGAGCGACAATGCTCGCAGGAGATCGAGCAATCGAGATCACGCAATAACCCTAATTGTGTGCATTGGCGCGTATTCTATTTTATGTGACTTCGGTGCGTATACGAGTTTTTATGCGTACACTCGAATCTAATCTAGTATTGTAGTTGTTTGCGGCGCTAGTCATTACACTTGATATGTCACGAATAGTCCCGGCCATTTTGATTTTATCGATCTTGTGTAGTAGTAATGGATTTTAATAGACGCATGCGCAGTTCAAATGTACAAAGCTTTGCCAGTAAGGTGCTAACGCTGTACGAAGAAGAAGAAGATTGTGTTCCGTTGCATGGCTATAGGCGCATGCGCAGTTCAATTTTTACATTTCATTCCTCTGTAGCGCAATATACTGCATTGCGCTACTGTCAACTGTAGCGAAAAACGAGTTTGCGCGCCGGTGGAACATAAGAGTATTTGAGTGGGTACTGTTGTCGTTATTGTCGTCGCAATATTTCTAGAAACAAAACAAGTGTTGTCACGTAAATGAACTGGCGATTAGCAATTTAACTACGTAGCCCGGTTCCCCTTGGGGGGCGTGTTAACCTTAGATTCTTATTCGTCAGTTTTTCCAGGGTCTAGTCATTGTGTTTAGGGATAAGCGCGCTCAGCGGTATCTGGGTGATTTAGAAAAATTTTTTCTCATTTAAAAGTTTCTTGATTCAACAAAATATTAAGGTAGTAGTGTCGGTACGTAGCTAATCAAATGAGTACTTTTTCTCATTTGCTTCACGTAGAATCTAAATTTGTCAACGTCGCATAAAAAAGCGACTATACATGTGTGTATAGCAGATGACTTCTTACGATACGTGACTGGCACGCGCTTTCACTTATTCCGTGACGTTGCCACATCTATTTAATCGCCGCCGGTTACTGGAGAAAAATTATATTTTGGCTTACTCAATTGGATTTTGCTACGCTTACACGTATCCAATTGAGATGTCTTAACGTGCAAAATGATGCTTATATTATCAACCAATGCACCAGACATTTTTATTGAAATCTGAAAGGTAGTTATGGCAGGATTTGTAGATGAACTCGGTTTCCCATAAGGTTAGGTGTTAATCGTCTCAAAATGCAATTACTAATTACTCCCCTCCAGTGTACTCTAGGTCCTCAAAATTTAAACTAAGTCATTTCTGGCTTAATGTTCACCAGTGATTTCAATTTTATCGATATCTGAACGGTATTTCCATTTAGACAGTACTACCTTAAAGGAATTTAAATTCAAATTATTTAATTCTGAAACATAAACACGCTTTTCCTAAATAGAAAAGGAAATTGGTTACATTTTTTATCAGAACAGTTATTATACAAACTAGTACAAGGAGTTGTCAAAAATAATTTTTTTAGAAAATAAAAATTTTGATTGAATAAAGAAAATGTTAAAAATATCAGCTCAAAACTACGCGATTATCAGCAGCATTGATCGATTATTAGTGGTAATTATGATAAAAGAAGATAATTTTCACAAGTATTTACGCTTAAATGTCAATATGATACTTTTCTTATATTCTTTTTTCTTTTCTAATTTATATTCTATTATTTTTCACAATGCAACAATACGATATCGAATAAATGATAAGAATTGGTAAGAATATTGAACTTTGTATGTAATTTATGAAAATTAACAAAATAAAATGAAATATTCATAAACTTTTCTGAAATAATGAATTACGAAAAGGTTAATTGCAATTTTCATGGCAACTTACTGATCAAAGACTCATTTCATTCCTAGAACGATTCCTCACATCTTTATTCCATTAATTTTGATAAAAATTAACCCTATTCAAAGAATATGTTGAATAAAATAAGTGATAATTGTTCAATTTCTAAATCCCGAAATTGTGTTATTTTCATGAAAAGAGACAGTCGAAATTTTTTGTGGGTGAGAAAGGTACAGCTATAATTAAAAGCCATTGGTCACGTCGGAGTTTTCCGCGATAATTCGTGGAATTGCAAAATAAAACAATTTTTCTGTATTGAATTTCAGCGTCATTAGGGCCGCATTCCGCATTAATAGTAGAAACTCGCGTGACAGAGTCGAATTATGAATCTCCTATATTACTGTATACAATAAAAAGGATAAAAATTAAATACGAAAGAAAAGAACTAAATATTGAAGGTGTAAAAAGTCGAAGAATAAAATGAAGTAACTTCCTATAAAAGTTACATATGTTTGGCTATAAATACGGTCAATAGTTGTGTAAAATGCGTTTAATTAAAAAAGTCCTTTTTTTGTTTATAATTTTAAAACTCATTTTTAGATTAAATTTTTCAAAACATAAATAATGCATATTCTTATATGGGTGCGAAATTGGGAAAACGTAAAAGAAGCAGTAAATCCTGTATTTTGCAATACGTATGTAAAAGCGTTTGTTAATAACAAAATTGTTCATCGTATTGAGGTAAACGAATCAGAAATATAAAAGAATTAATTGAAGTTTTGAAAGCTGTTGAAAAAATGGTTATTCAAAAAATGAATTGTATTATTCATAATGCATTTATTAGTTTTTGTTGTAAAGTTGGATAAGAATTCTGATGGAATGTAGTAGTTGATCGGAGAAGATTTTTTTGTTCGTTCAATAATCATGTGCTGAAATAAATTTGTTTACGTCTTATTGAACTACCTGCTTTAAAGGCTTAACAATGTGAATAATGAACAATATTTATAAGGATACTAATTAATGGTGCGTCAAGATATGTATATAGAATTGCGTTTGTAAACATATATAATTTTTCAAATGTATGGGAATCCTGAGTGATTATACTTGGTTAGTAAATAATGGAAACACAAAAAAATGTTTTATATAAAATAAATCATGTATTTCAAAATGTCAATATGTCAACATAAATACATTTTTTTCTATCAAAGTATTCACAGAAAGTATTACGTAGTGATGTTAGTCTTATCTACCAAGGCAGAACTTTTCCTCTTCACTTCCTCCATAACGTTAGACTTTTCACAATTTTCTTTCGAAGAAATTTATAAAATAGTTTGAGTTTCAAAATCTGCACATGCTTTAGCGAAATAATTTGCATCATTATTCACTTTTGAGAAATAAAGGGTTTCCCAATAGGGGTGATATGATTTTGAATGTCCCTATCGTGCTCATTTGAACTGAAATTTTTGACGTCTGCTGTCAGTTGTCATCAGTAAGGTTTGCCATTTAATCATGAGTAGTTTCACGCTTCCACAACGTTTGGAAATTGTCCAATTATTTTATCAAAATTCGAGAAGTTTTGTCGGTGTTCAAAGAGCATATCGTGCAAAATATGGTCGTCATTCTGCTCCATCCGCGCTCTCAATTCGTCGAATAATCGATAAGTTGGAGAGTGAATTTACTCTATTGGATACTAAGCCTAAAAATCGTATGCGTACCGCACGTTCTACACAGAATATAGCCGCCGTACAGGCCAGTATCGAGGAAAACCGTGAATTGTCCGTGCCACGCCGATCTCAGGAATTGGGCCTGTCCAGGATGACTACCTGGCGTATTTTGCGATTGGATCTTGGCCTGCATCCCTATAAGATGATTCTGGCCCAAGAACTGAAGCCTAATGACCATCGTTTGCGTCGGGAGTTCGCGGATTGGGCTCTGGAATCAATTGAAAATTATCCCAATTTTCATCAAAAAATCATCTTTTCTGATGAGGCGCATTTTTGGCTCAAGTCTCGGGGGACATTTGGCCGATATATTCTTTAAATCATAAATGGCATAGAATATCCAATATAATAAAAAAGATTTCGATCAATTCCGAATGAATATTCAGTGTTTTTTTTTAATTTCAAAACATATCACCCTTATTGGGAAACCCTTTATATATGAATTCAGCAGCTTGAAATCTATAATAAAGCCAGGTTTTAACGTCATATAGTCAAAAATACGATTTTTTTGAAGTTATGTCAAAAAACAATAGTGAAAGGTACTATTTTGATCTCAGATTTGGATTCAGCGACTAAAAAGACATAGAAATACATGTGTATCGTTAACAGTGCCAGATTTTGTTTTGTGTCGCTGTGTAATGTTACGTCCAACAACGCTTACATAATCCTATTGGATAATAATTTTAGGTCAACACGCGTGCGCTATAACTTGGGTATCTAGACCTACTTAAAACGTAAGAACAACTGCAAACACATTATATGAGTCAAAAAGGGTAGTTTACAGAGTTTAGAACAGGCCAAGACGAACAGGCATTATCAGACATTGAGTTTGAATACGTAAACAGTTTTTGATATTAAGTTTTGTTGATATCTTCCTCATTGAATCCGTTTGATTACCGAGCACGTATCTTCATACGTACGAAAATTTAAACCAATTAATACACAATGGTATTAAATTCTAACGATAAGCAATCTTTAACACAATTTAGACTGAACTAAATAAATGTTCAATGTAAAATTTAAATTTGAGAAAAATGTTTAAATTAACAAACACTGAAATAAATTAATTTTGGTAGATAAATAAGTAGCCTTTCAGGTATTGTGATGATGTTATTGATTTAATTTTTCTTGTCGACGTTTCGACCAAGAATTTGGCCCTTTTCGAGACTACAAAAAATAATAAAAAATATAAATATAATTTATAAAGACTGTAAAAGTAGTTCGTTTTTAACACTTAAAACATTATTAAAAAATAAAGTTGTTTTATAGATATATTGTAAAAAGATTGAAAAAAGAGATAAAAAGAGAGAGAATAACATACCTTAAAAAGATTTACTGTATGTGAGAAAACAAAAAAACCCTTTTTTAGAATGTTAACATTTAAGTTAACATAAGTTTTCCTATATTTCAAAATAATTTTTGTAGAAAAGACTTTTCATTGTTTATTGCAGAAATGGAGGTTAAGTTAATAAAATGTTGTCTGTAAGAAAACGATTGGTTATAAGTAGTAAAAAATATATTGGAAAGTAGGTTAAGAATAATTATTACTCACATTCAAATGTTTTAAGGAAAAGATTTACATATTTTGCTATTAAAAGGAAACTTCTTTGAAGTTTTTATCATTTTTGGCAAGTTAGTTAAAGTGACATTGTTAAAGGTGGGATCATATCAATTGCAAGTTATAAAAGTGCGATGTGTGAAGAAGTGGTCATGGTGCACTAATACCTCTGTTTGCCTGGCCGGTGCGGACCACTGATCTCTATAATACACTGGATGCACAATGACAATGGGAAAGTCCGCAAAGTCGTGTGCCCAATTGAAGGCTGAGCCACCATATTTACTTAGGTTGATTACAAAGAATGTTGCGGTAAATTCAAATTTCGTAAAAAGGGAAAAGTGTAAATATTAAAGAAACAATATGTAATCCATGCTTTTTTACCGGTATTAGTATTGATAGTATACATAATATTAAACTAATGGAATGAAATTTATTAAATAATTCTAAAATATAACTCGGTAATATTTATTATTATGGTATATAATGTTGTATATATTTAAATAGGCATATGTATTTATTTCTTAACTATAAGTAATTATAAATTTATCAAATATAGATTACAGAATTCAACAAGTAAACGTACCTTGGAGTAGTGTAAAAATTATCTCACGTTCTGAACGTGAACTATTAATAATAGTCACATATAATAACTATTTTTAGTATAAATTAATTCGCGTTTCATAATTCAACCCTCATGTACCTGTACATAAACGGTTTTAAAAACTGAAAAAAAACTCCATCCCCTTCTGTTTTAAAAAATGTTGAATTACTCGATCTTGTTGGCGTATTTCATCATACGTTTAAATTTCTCAGGAGTAAAAAGTTGCTCCAACTGAAAGAAGTAATAGAAATAATTTTAAATATATACAAAAATTATAAACTATTGTATTTTGGTCGTTTACGAACATTTTAATTGATCAGAAAATAATAATACTGAATGCAGATATGACATGAAAATTAAGTATGTACACGCTGTGACTAGTATGTTACTAAATAATAGAATCCAATTCTATAAAGACCTAAGTAATAATATAGAAGATTATCACTAAATAGTACAAAACATCAGGTACAAAAGTACTTCACAAGCAGCAAATCACTTAATTAAAAATCACCAGAGTATCACAAACAAGAAGTTTTAAATGTCAAACTAAAGTAGTGAGTAATTCAACACCTTAATTTTTAAACTACATGCAAAAGTAATAAATAAACAATTTTTAAAAGAAAACAATGATTTTATTTATTATTTTTTTATTATTTATTTATTATTTTGTTTATTATTGTAATTATTATTGATTTTTTTCTTTTAAGAATTGTTTATTTATTACTTTTGCATGTAGTTTAAAAATTAAGGTGTTGAATTACTCACTACTTTAGTTTGACATTTAAAACTTCTTGTTTGTGATACTCTGGTGATTTTTAATTAAGTGATTTGCTGCTTGTGAAGTACTTTTGTACCTGATGTTTTGTACTATTTAGTGATAATCTTCTATATTATTACTTAGGTCTTTATAGAATTGGATTCTATTATCCAGTAACATACTAGTCACAGCATGTACATACTTAATTTTCATGTCATATCTGCATACAGTATTATTATTTTCCGATCAATTAAAATGTTCGTAAACGACCAAAATACAATAGTTTATAATTTTTGTATATATTTAAAATTATTTCTATTACTTCTTTCAGTTGGAGCAACTTTTTACTCCTGAGAAATTTAAACGTATGATGAAATACGCCAACAAGATCGAGTAATTCAACATTTTTTAAAACAGAAGGGGATGGAGCTTTTTTTCAGTTTTTAAAACCGTTTATGTACAGGTACATGAGGGTTGAATTATGAAACTCGAATTAATTTATACTAAAAATAGTTATTATATGTGACTATTATTAATAGTTCACGATCAGAACGTGAGATAATTTTTACACTACTCCAAGGTACGTTTACTTGTTGAATTCTGTAATCTATATTTGATAAATTTATAATAAATTTATATTTACTTATAGTTAAGAAATAAATACATATGCCTATTTAAATATATACAACATTATATACCATAATAATAAATATTACCGAGTTATATTTTAGAATTATTTAATAAATTTCATTCCATTAGTTTAATATTATGTATACTATCAATACTAATACCGGTAAAAAAGCATGGATTACATATTGTTTCTTTAATATTTACACTTTTCCCTTTTTACTATATTTGAATTTATCGCAACATTCTTTGTAATCAACCCAAGTAAAGATGGCGGCTCAGCCTTCAATGAAGCACACGACTTTGCATTGATTGTGCATCCCATGGAGGAGTATAAGGAGACGTATCTTAGGCTGGGGAACTCGACTTGGATTGGTCGTGGTTTTCCGGAATAATTCGTGGAGTCGGGAAATAGAATAATTTTACTGAATCGAATTTCAGCGCCTTTGCTGGATGGAATCTGACTTGTTTTCCGGCTTTTTCTGTTTTCACACATAACCACCAATTTGAATGTTCACACTTTCGTGGGTTTTCGATCCATTTTATTTGAAAAGTCGTAAAGAATGAAGTGTTTTATTCCCGGCTGTGACTCTACCACTGATTTAAAATCTAATTTTGGGAAAAATGGGGGAAAAAGAAAACTTTTTTCGTGCACCAAGAACTTTAAGTAATCCCAACCTGAGTTGCAATATTTGTAACTATAACTTTATTTTAACTGTAATCTTTGATGCAGATTTTATCTAACTTTTATTGAAATAAAATTTCTAATTGAGTAGTTCAACATGTGTTTAATGAATAACATTCCTTTATTTTCTTGTAGTATAAAGTATGTATTCCCTATTTATTGGAAAACATTTTTTATAAATAAAACTTATTTTAAAATATTTCTTTGACAGGAAGGGAAGCTTCAAATTTGGCAGAATGCAATATCTGCATCTGCGTGTGGATTTCATGCAGTGATTCTTGAAAGCATTTAGATATCTGATCCTTTATGCATTTGCTGCTCCTCTTACGTTTTTCCAATTTCGTACTCATATCTGCAAATTAAAAGCATACAAATAAATTTAACATTAATTTTTATAATCCACTGAATCTCCGAGACCAATATATTTTAAAATCTATTGTAAGAACATGCATTTTATGTATGTTTTAACAAATTGAATTTTAAAATAATATTAAAAATTAAAAACAAAAAGAACTTTTTGAATCAAACGCATTTTACATAACTATCGACCGCATTTATAAACAAAAATATATAAATTTTAAAGGCAGCTACTTACTTTATTTTATTTTTCGATTTTTTACACTTTCACTATTTCTTTCTTTTCTTTCTTATTTAAGTTTTATCCTCTTTATCTTATTCAATTCAGTAATACAAGAAATGCATAACCTCACTCCATGGAGGAGTATAAGGAGACATATCAAAGCCATTGGTCACGTCGGGGTTTTCCGGAAAAATTCGTGGAGTCGGGAAATAGAATAATTTTGCTGAATCGAACTCTAGCGCCACTGTGGCCGCACTGCGCATTAATAGCAATTAATAGCAAACGTTCGCGTGACAGAGTGAGGTTATGAATTTCTTGTATTACTGAATAGAATAAGATAAAGAGGATAACAATTAAATAAGAAGGAAAAGAAAGAAATAGTGAAAGTGTAAAAAATCGAAAAATAAAATAAAGTAAGTAGCTGCCTTTAAAATTTATATATATTTGGTTATAAATGCGGTCGATAGTTATGTAAAATGCGTTTGATTCAAAAAGTTCTTTTTGTTTTTAATTTTTAATATTATTTTAAAATTCAATTTGTTAAAACATACATAAAATGCATGTTCTTACAATAGATTTTAAAATATATTGGTCTCGGAGATTCAGTGGATTATAAAAATTAATGTTAAATTTATTTGTATGCTTTTAATTTGCAGATATGAGTACGAAATTGGAAAAACGTAAGAGGAGCAGTAAATGCATAAAGGATTAGATATTTAAAAGCTTTCAAGAATCACTGCATGAAATAGAATTACCCTCGCCACAATGGGGTTTCGTAAAAGGTAATAATAAATTCTTTGGGTTCCAAAAAGTGGAAACTTCTTGCTGCGTTAAGAAACGAATTGCTGTATTTCGCAATAGGCATGTAAAAGTTTTTGTTGATGACAAAATTGTTTCATCGTATCGGGGAAAACGAATCAATAATTTGAAGGAATTAATTGAACTTTTACAAGCTGTTGACAAAATGGCTATTTAAAAAATAATTTGCGCTACTCACAATGTGTTTAATAATTTTTGTTGTAAAGCTGGATAAGAATTCTGATGAAATGTAATATTTTAGTGGAGAAGATTCTCAAACGTCGTACAAATTGTACACGTAATTTAATTTGTAATTAAAATAATTAGGAGTGCCAAAAACGTTTCACTGGGGCTATAATCATAAGTTTATTAATTTAACGTTAATTTACGTTGAAATATGTATATAGAATAAAATTTGTAGATATATAAAATTTGTTTTTAATGTATGGGAATCTTGAGTGACTTTGCTTAGACAATAAATAATGTCAACACAAAAAATATGTTTTATATCAAATAAATTATTTATTTTAACAAGACAATATGTCAACATTAATCAAATTTGTTCTTATGAAGTATTTTAGTTTTAATCACAGTCTTTTGTGCTTTTTAGTGGCTTATTTCTTGGTCCACACGCAGATGCAGATATTGCATTCTGCCAAATTTGAAGCTTCTCTTCCTGTCAAAGGAATATTTTAAAATAAGTTTTATTTATAAAAAATGTTTTCCAATAAATAGGGAATACATACTTTATACTATAAGAAAATAGAGGAATGTTATTCATTAGATACATGTTGAACTACTCAATTTGACATTTTATTTCAATAAAAGTTAGATAAAATCTGCATCAAAGATTACAGTTAAAATAAAGTTATAGTTACAAATATTGCAACTCAGGTTGGGATTACTTACCTTTTTTGGTGCACGAAAAAAGTTTTCTTTTTCCCCCATTTCTCCCAAAATTAGATTTTAAATCAGTGGTAGGGTCACAACCGGGAATAAAACACTTCATTCTCTACGACTTTTCAAATAAAATGGACCGAAAACCCACGAAAGTGTGAACATTCAAATTGGTGGTTATGTGTGAAAACAGAAACAGCCGGAAAACAAGTCAGATTCCGTGCATCCAGTGTATTATAGAGATCAGTGGTGCGCAGCCCTATCCGACTCTCTGCCTGCAACGGCGAGAACTTGATTCCCTTAGTGATTAAAGTTTCTATGTGCGAAGTTTTCTCACCAGAGCGGCGCTGCACGCGGCACGCTCTACAAAAGCATTGTGTTGAACGGGTGATTTTCTGAAAAAGTGTAATTAAATAAAAATTTAAATAAATATATTATGTATATAATATAAATATAAATTAAATATCGAAGAAAGCACTTTTATATTTTTTTACAAAATAGATTTGTATAAGAAATATAGTGTCGTTGATGTTGCATTTAAAATCCATTTACTATTTCTTAAGTTTCCTTAATTTTAGAAAATTTAACTGAACAAGATAAAAATATTTTATTCAGTATGAGATTTTGAATGGAATCTTATCAATACTGCATAAAAGTTTCACTAATTTTGTGTTCCTTTCCTTTTGTAGGAACAAACGATCATGCTTGTACACCTACCTTCTTGCAAATATACAAGATATTATCTGTCTTTAGCATTTTGAAACCTCCAAAGCTTGGAAATTGTACACTCAGAAAAAAGATTTGATTGAATCAAATAAAATGATTAGTTTGAACAACTTTCTTCGATTTAAAGAAATGATTTGTTTAAATGAAATAAAATTTGTTTATGATTCAAACAAAATATCTGAACCAAATAAATATTTGTTTGAATCAAATTAATATTTCTTTAAAACAGAAATTAATGCATTGATATATGGTCAAAGATATAATTTGTTTGATTCAAGTGTTACCAGGCCAGATGATGACCTCCTTCCCCCAGGTTTAGTTATCCATATATGTAGAGGTTGATGACCTCCCCCTCCTAGGTTTAGCTGTCTATATATGTAGAGGTTCAGGCAGGCCTCGTCAGTTCTTCTCTAACATCTCTCAAGAATAAAGACATACAAAGTGATATCAGTTTGATGTCACTACCTTTAAAAATTAGAAAGTTTAGTTTTCACTATAACATTTTGGCGATCCTGCCACGATCCGCTTAAGTTCTCGGTTTTTAATTTCTACGAAAATCCACATAGAACGCGGACCTGTGCGAGACTTGGAATCCACGGACCCAAGAAGCTAAAGAAACTTTACGAAGTTTTAAAAATAAGAAGAACTCCGGAGTTCACTACGGTAAGCCCGAAAACAGGAATAAGTAGCTGATAATAAAAATTAGTTGGTGAATTTAGTAGCCACTATACCACGTAAATTATCAGTGAAAGATTCCATTAAAATTGAACGAGGCCCGCAATCAGGCGGAAGACGCATCTGCGTAAGTAAGCAGCCAACGCCCAGCCAGGCAACCGGTTCTCAACAGTAAGCTGACTCATCTCTTCGACACGTCAAGGAAGGCAGGCGGTCTACGGATCCCACATCAGGCCACGAGTAGCACAGTAAGCATTACTTCTAGAAAGTGAAAGTATTGTAAACATTTCTCAATCGATCTTGGGCCTTAGAGTATAAATCCTCTTTACGTACGTTGCACGGCGACTGTACTACGGTACAGGTGAGGTAAAGTTGAGGCAAGATCGGGTTGGCTATACTCTGTGTGTTCACAAGCACTGGCCACCCTTAACAAATTAAGTATCACTACCTCAAAATCAGTAGCAGTTTGTAGCAACTTATACTGCATTTTGTTGTATTAAAAAATAAACATTTAAAATTTTACCGCGACATTCTACACCCGAGTCACAAACAATAGATAAGTAGGTACACTGGCGTTTGATAAACACCGAGATAGCACGCTCTATCAAACTGACTCATCCTACGATACGGACTCATCCTCTTTAAATTTCCCAATCACAACCACTCTCATGTCTCGAGCACAATCTCCCGTCAGGGCCCAGTCCCCCTCTTACACCACTGACGAATTACTAGTAAGGGTTCTCAGCCAAATGGAAACTCTGACTATCTCATTCAACGCCCTGAAAAAAGAAAACGAAAATAGGATAGATGAAATTTCAAGATTATCAAAGAAATTAGGAGGAGCAGGGACAGAAGAAACAGATAGTGAATCCCAGCAACGACCAGAAGCGACAGACGATCATTCTTCGGTCGAAGAAAAAACATTCCAAAAAAAAGAAACATTTAGATCAAGACAGGAAAATATTTACGGTCAATCACAATTTTTCCCAACAACTGTCCCAACAGCACCACACGAGGAACGGAAAATGGGAGCCAAGTTAGCAATTGAAACAATAAAGCCAATTAACGGTCAGGACGACATGGGAGTAGAAGATTTTATAAAAACGGTAAAGAGAGCTAAAATAAGATGCGAAGAACCAGAAATTCTTTTAGATTTAATTTTAGCAAAGAAAATTACACACGTGGCAGAAAAAGCCATTAGATATATGCAAATAAACTCCTATGAAGATTTATACGCGGCACTCAGACAAAATTTGAGACAAACCAGTTCATTAATTTCATTAAAATCTAAATTAGAAAGCTGCAAGCAAGGCTTAACAGAAACGGTTCAGAACTTCACGACGAGGTTTCGACAAATAACAAATGAAATAAATTACCTAGTCCAATCCCAGCACGTAAACCCCACTAAACGAAGACTTAAAATAGAATTGGAAGAAGAAGAAGCCGTTAACCGTTACTTATTAAATTTAAAAAGAGAAATTGGAATGCAGGTACGTCTGTTAAAACCGAACACAGTAAACGAGTCTCAAGCATTAGCCATCGAAACTGAAACATGGTTAAAAGACAGCCAACCTGTCAGACAAATTATCAAACCACCAGTAAAAATATGGGCCAAATCACCCGGACCACCTCGACTCAGTGCAAATACTACACCTAGAGCACAGAATAGTACCATACCACTGAGTGACAGATTTAAAATGAATTGCTTCAAGTGCGGCAAAATAGGTCATATATCTTCACAGTGCCAAGTGAAGCAGGGTTTTCCCCCAGGCCATGGTTTCAAGCGACCACCTCCGGTAAGAGCAATCCAAGAGGAAGAAACAGAAGCGGAAAACATGACAGAATTTCTTCCATATGCGGAAGATTACGAACAATCGATGCCAGAAGAAAAACTGGAAGATACAGATTATTAGTAGACTCAGGAGCTGCTATAAACATAATCAAAGAAGAAATATTGGATGATAGAGACGAAAGGAAATCTACCCACAAAACATTCCTAATGGGTAACGATCGGCATATCTCTAAATATTCTACAAAATTAAACTTTTTTGGACAAGAACACGTTTTCTACATAGTACCCAACGATTTTCCCTTACCAGAAGGAGGTATAATTGGAATTAAATTCTTTGAAAAATATCCAAGATATGCGATCACGAACAGTCACCTCGTGCTAAATAAGGTAAAGCTACCTTTGCACCTAAGCAATGATTTCATACCAGGAAAATCCGAAAAGATATGTACCATTTCAACTGACGCAGAAGATCAAGATATTATCATTATAGATGATAAGGAAATCCCCGACGGACTCTACACTATACGAAACGGACAAATAAAAATCCCATTGAAAAATAATGAGGATTACCCTAAAGAAGTAAATCTCCAGATTAGCTACGAACCTATATTAAAAATAATCACAAATGAAAGTAATGGACCTCAAATGACATTTCGAGTAAATGAATTATTGAAAGCTTCAAGATTAGATCATTTAGAAAAAGACCAGAGAGAATTCATCAAAAAAATGATAGCCAGATACTCGGAAGTTTTCACGTTAGAATCAGACCCACTTCCATGTACTAACCTTACCGAACATCAAATAGTACTTAAAAATGGAAAAATAATCAATCTAAGATCCCACAAATTACCCGAAAAACACCGACAGTTTGCCCTAGAAGAAACAGAAAAGTTATTAAAAAAGGGAATTATAAGAGAAAGCCAATCACCATACAACTCACCTTTATGGATAGTACCGAAAAAAGGAAATAAATTAAGAATGGTAATTGACTACAGAAAGATTAATGAAGACACGGATCAAGATGCTTACCCATTACCAATGATCGATGATATACTAGATCACTTAGGAAAAGCTAAGTTCTTTTCTGCCTTTGACCTCTCAGCTGGATTCCACCAAATCCCGATGAAGGAAGAAGACAAAAAGTACACTGCGTTTTCTACAACCCAAGGACATTTCGAATACAATCGCATGCCTTTCGGTTTAAAGAACGCACCAGCCACTTTCCAAAGAATGATGGATAATGCATTCAGAGGATTAATCGGAACAAAATGCTTTGCGTACATAGATGACATTGTGATATTCGGAAGCTCAATTCAGGAACATAATGAGAACTTAGTAGCAGTCATGGAAAGAATCTACCAGTTAGGACTAAGATTAGAACCGAGAAAATGTGAATACCTTAAACCAGAACTAGAATACCTTGGACATATAATAACCAAAGAAGGAGTCAAACCCAACCCTGAAAAAATAAACTGCATAAAAGAATTCAGACCATTGAAAACTGTAAAAGATGTGCAATCATTTTTAGGACTTGCTGGTTACTATAGGAAATTCATTAAGAATTTCTCTACTATAGCGAGACCCTTAATAAAGCTAACTCAGAAAGAGACAATATTCGATTGGACCCCAGACTGCGAAAAAGCATTTTACGATTTGAAGAACGCATTGGTAATCGCACCAGTTTTAAAATTCCCTGATTTTTCCAAACAATTTATACTGACTACGGATGCATCCAACTGTGGATTAGGAGCAGTATTGAGCCAAGACGGGCACCCTTGTCTTTTTATATCAAGAACATTGAACAAAGCCGAAGAAAAATACACCACCTCTGAAAAAGAACTTTTAGCAATTGTATGGGCTATGAAACGCCTCAGACAATATCTTCTCGGAAAGAAATTCAAAATTCAAACAGACCACCGTGCTTTAGTTTGGCTACACAATGTGAAAGACCCTAGCTCAAGACTTTTACGATGGAGACTTCGTATGGAAGAATACGAATACGAAATAGAATATGTAAAAGGAAAAGAAAATAAAGTAGCGGATTGTCTATCCAGACTTTTTCCCATCACTAAGGACACATTACAAGAAGCAATGGAAAAAACCGGAATTAGTACTGAAGAAGAAGAACCAAGCTTGGAAGACCAGTCACCGGAAATAGAAACATTCGACAAGCCGCGAATAACAAAAGACGAAATATTAAAAGAAAAAATTAAATTAACCGCAAGGCGAATGAGAGAACCATCAGAAAATGAAACCACAGAAACGGAAGAAGAAATCACGGAAACACCAGGAGACAATACTAATTTATATACGGATTTTATAAATTGGAAACTACAACCAGTCAAAGGCAAAATTAAAACAAAGCCTAACCCTATCGGCAAACTTTGGAAAGAAGTAACTAAAGATGAAATGCCTATGTACAACGAAGAAGATTGGCTGTATAAATTAAGTTGGTTCATCGAAGAATTCGTTAACAGGAAACTTTCAATTGTTAGATTATCCTTTGGAGATCCTCTATTTACATTTCTGGAGCGAGAAGTAATTCAAGAAATAATGGAATTCCTATCAAACTATTATCCAGATAAGAATTTCCACATTTGTTTCTCTACAACCCGAGAATTAACTAAGGAAGAACGAAAACAAATTATTAAAGAAGCTCATAGGGATCACACTGGAGAACAAAATACTATCGAAAAAGCCAAGAGAATCGGAATTTGGACCAACATGGACCAAGACATTAAGGACTATGTCAAAAAATGCCCTATATGCCAACTACAAAAGACTACGTGAATTAAGAATCAATCAGAAAGTATAATACCCGACATACCACTCAATCCAAATGATAAAATAGCACTGGATATTTTTGGACCGTTACCCACTACACCTAGAGGTAACCAATACATACTTAGTATTCAGGATAGATTGACCAGATACACCACTTTAATACCGTTAGAAAGTGAAACCTCAACAGCAATAGTAGAAGCTCTGATAGAACAATATATTTACATTTATGGATCCCCTAAAACTATTCTCACTGATCAAGGGTCTAACTTTCTATCTGAGTTAATGGACCAATTTGAGAAAGCTTTGAAAATCAAACATATTAAAACTACAGCATTCCATCCACAATCCAACGGAAACATTGAAAGAATGCACTCAACCCTGAATAATCTGATCAAAACTAGCATGGCAGAAAATCAGAATAACTGGGACGAAAATCTAAAATATGTAACATTCGCAATAAATTCAACAGTAAATCAAACCACGGGATTCACACCCTTTGAACTCACGTTTGGAAGATTACCAAATATACCATCTCAAATTGAAAACTCACCCAATTTAACCCATCAAGATCTGATTAGAAAATGGAGGAAAAAACACGAGGAAAACATCAGAAAAGCTAGAGAGAGAATCCAAGTAGAATTAGAAAAAACTAAGAAAAGATTAGATGAAGGAATAATAAGAACACATCCTTTATACAAGCCTGGAAGCCTAGTCAAAATCCTTAACAACACCAAACAAAACAAATTAGAACAATCCTGGAAAGGTCCTTACGAAGTTATAGATTACCTAGATAATAATAATCTACGCATTAGGAATAAAGATAAAATACTGAGAGTACACATAGATCAGTGTATGCCTTATTTTTTAGATGAGGACTCTAGTACTTCTAATAGCGGCAATGGCCAACTGTAAAGCCAACTACACCTTACAACCGTCAAAATTCCCATTATAGAACAGGAAGAGGGTACCATCAAACATATTATACCTATCCCTTATCCTATCCAAAACCTATATTTTGCAGTAATTCCCGACCATGACTATTTAATAAAATTTAGAGACTCATATGTAATTACTGACAAGGAAACAATAAATAAATGTACGACGATAAGCGAATATAAATTTTGCGAAAGAAGCCAACCAAACCTTAGGCTGACTGACAGTGAAACATGCGAAGCTACGATATTCAAGCGATACTCAGAGAACAAATGTAAAACTTCAACTTTTGCTTTACACAAAGAAACCTTCATACCCGTACTAAACGGATACATAATAGTACTAATGAACGAGGTATATTTAGATATTAGCTGCGAAACAGGAATAGAACACCTAAAGATTAAACAACCCTCACTACTAACGGGCTCAAATTGTAAAATCTATAATGGAATGGACGCACTGTACCTTAGCAAAAATCTAAAGGGACAATTTTACAACGAATTCAATGCGACCTACAACATTAGTTACTCTAACGACGATCTAAAAACCTTAGAAAGTAAATTAATACGTCTCCCTAAAATCATAGATAACAATAAATTACGACAAGCCAAATTAAGCCTAGACGATGCAGAAAATATGTTAAAATCAATAGCCATTAACAGAAGACTAAGAACATGGAGAGAAACAACTATGGATTGGTTAAGCTATTTAGGTTACGCAGCGCTAGGATTAGGATCAGCCTATGTTCTGTACAGATTAGAAATACTCGAATTCATACAAAAGTGTATGCCCAAAAAACTCTGTATATTCTGTGTAAAAACAAAGGTAACAACGCCGACGAACGTCGTCACGTACAATTCTAGCTTGCAACCCTTGGTGATCACCGAAATACCAAAAGTAAGGAGGGTAAGAATTTAGTAAATTAAGAGACTAATTTATGTCTAAAAAGGGGAGTGTTACCAGGCCAGATGATGACCTCCTTCCCCCAAGTTTAGTTATCCATATATGTAGAGGTTGATGACCTCCCCCTCCTAGGTTTAGCTGTCTATATATGTAGAGGTTCAGGCAGGCCTCGTCAGTTCTTCTCTAACATCTCTCAAGAATAAAGACATACAAAGTGATATCAGTTTGATGTCACTACCTTTAAAAATTAGAAAGTTTAGTTTTCACTATAACACAAGGCAGAAATTTATTTAATTCGAACCAATATTTATTTGATCCAAAGATATTTTGTTTGAATAAAAAAAATTTTGTTTCATTCAATATGGATTCATTCAATTCAATTCAATTATACAAATAATTTTTTTGATTCAATCAAATATTTTTCTGAGTGTATAGTATATTCGATGGCAACCCTCCACAGCCCTTAATAACAATTTCAAAATTGAAATAATTACATCAGTCGAATAGTAAAAGCGCAATTCAAGAAATTCGAGAAAAGTTAAAAGCAATAATCGATTGTGAAGACACTGATTTTAGTGATTTTATAGATGCAGTAGCGCACGATTATGCTTTACCAGCTGTTAGAGATTGTTTGATTTTTTACACAACTGATCGTATAACTGCTTACATTAAACAGCACACTCAGTCTTCGACATGCTTAAATGCATTTTTGACTACTTCTGAAATTCATGCAGATACGATAACTTTTTCTTGTGATCAGTTACCTGAAAGTTTGAGTAGATTTGCAAAAATAAATAAAGATTTCATACATCCAAATGTTAAGTTATACAAGCTTATCACAGTTTTCGAATATCTATTTAACAAACATTGCCGGTCTAGCAATTATTTTGATCTAATTCTAGACGATTTAATTTCATCTGAAACAAAATTTAGTTTTCAATTTCAACTTTTTCAATTTTATCTTCAAATACGGATGAGACAATTCGTAAGACAGGAAATGGCTGAGATTAAAAAAGTTAGCGTCTTGAATAAACAGCAGCCAAGCTTTGCGACACTTAACTAGTCATCATCGATCTGTACATGTTAATTTAAAAATTTAAAATATGTTAAAAATATGTACTAGCAAATTTTATAGTAATGAATATTTTTTGTTACATTTACAAATATTTAATTGAGTATATATTTCCCTTCACATGGCTTTTTATGTCGAACACAGGGCTTAACAAAATATTTATTTTTCATTTCATTCGTTTGAATCTGGAAAATAAAAATGGAAAATTCTTCTATTTAGAAGCTTAAGCTTTTTATTTATTTTTAAATATATTTTCAGTTATATGAGGATAAAATAAAAAAAATTTTGTTCAGGGTCTCAAGAATTCTTCATGCGTATCCACAGTATATATTTTACGAAGTTTAATGTGTTCTTTTTACATTCTCATCATGGATGAGAAGGTATTGGTTTTATGTGAAAAATGACTTTCGAAAATTTCATCAAATCTTTACGTTTTGAGACCCCCTGAGTCAGAAAAAACGGTTTTTACGGAAGTGTCTGTCTGTCTGTCTGTCTGCAGTAGGTCGTGTGCGGCATAACTCTCGATAGAATTATCAGATTGAATTGAGCTTTGGCACACTTTATTGGAGCCGAAAAAGTAAAGACAAGTTCGTTAACCAGCCACATCCAATCAAAATTGAGGGATTGAGCACTACTTTTGTGTTTTTGAAAATAACTTTTTGAAAATATCAAAAATTTCAATACTGGTTTTTGATAGTGCTCATAAATCTCTACAAATTATCCTCATAACATTTTTTGATTAAATCAAAATTAGAAATGTTACAGCATATTCAAATTCGAAAAAAGTCAATATCAAAATTCCATTTTCCAGTTAAATTATACGAGATACGAAAAAACGTTGTGATACAATATTATTGAATACATAAAGACCTACAAATTTGAATTGTAACATTTTTTCATAAGATGCATATTTTTCTTTTTAATTAAAAAAAAAACTATTGAAAATCCAAAATTCAATTTTTTAACAATAATATGTAAAATATGAAAAAAACGTAAGAATACAAAGTTGTTCGTTTCAAAAAGATCTACAAATTTTGTCTCACACAGTTTCTGAAAAAACATATTTTTCGTTTCAATTCCAAAAAATACGATTAAAATTCAAGAATTCCATTTTTTAGACAAAATATATGAGATACATAAAAAACGTTTAGATGAAAAATTATTTGCCTAAATGAGCTCTACACATTCTTATTAAGAAATTTCTCCACAGGATGTATATTTTATGTTTTGATTTTTAATATTAAAAAAATTCGATTTTTTTCACCAAAATATATGAGATACGAAATAAGCGTTGTTCTGCAAAATCGTTTCCTTAAATAAAGTCTACGATTGTTTTTCCTTTTTGAGAGATTTGGAAGAAAATAAATTATTTTAATCATGTAATTTATTAAAAAGTTACTGAAATGTATACAGAAAATCGAGCGCGAAGCGCGAGTGTCATGATGAGAATGTGTTCCTTAAGGCCGATAGAGCCTTAAGTAAATTAAATTTCCTGTTTCACTTAAACTGAAAAAAAAATTTTAGTGAATTTGAGAAAATGAGTAATTTACATCATATTTAATATTATAAAATTGGTTTGAGCTTCAGTATTAAATTATAAGAAATAAAGTTAAAAGTATGCGAAGAGCACAAGACCGAGTGCGAAACGCGAGGTCCAGAAAAAACGGAACGCGAAGCTTGCGATGAGAATGTGCCCGCCAAGCGGGCAGATTTTTTTAATTTTGTATTAATTGATTTATGCAAAATGTGTATTTTACGTCCTAGAATCATTTTAGGAACATTTTTTCATTTCATATTGTTCAGAAACTTAATTATTTAAAATTTTTTAAAATATTTGTCTATTAGTATTGTGCTTTTGTAGAGCGTGCCGCGTGAAGCGCCGCTCTGGTGAGAAAACTTCGCACATACAAACTACAATCACTAAGGAACCGCCATTTTGTTTTTAGTCGGACAGGGCTGGTGGCGCGGACAGAAAATACTAGGTTGTTCAAAAAGTTTTGAAAGCGGAAATGAAAATACGTTTTTTTTTTGGTGAAATCACTTTTATTGCTCAGTATAATCTCCCATAAGATCAATACATTTGGTCCAACGGTCTTCCAACTTGTTTATCCCATCATGGAAGTGACTTTCTGCAAGGCCTGCAAAATACTCCTCTACGACGGCTATAACCTCTTCGTTTGATGAAAAATGCTTCCCACGAAGGAATTTCTTGAGGTGTGGGAACAGCCAGAAGTCAGAGGGAGCTAAAGCAGGCGAATAAGGTGGATGCTGCAACAATTCGTACTTTAATTCGGTTATTTTAGTGATGGTTTTTTGAGCTGTGTGAGCGGGTGCATTGTCTTGATGAAAAAGGATTTTTTTCTTCTGCAAACCGGGTCTTTTTTCACGAATTTTTGCATCCAGTTGATCCAAAAGGTTACAGTAATATTCAGAATTTATTGTTTTGCCAGTTTAGAGATAATCCACCAACAAAATCCCTTTTGCATCCCAAAAAACAGATGCTAACACCTTCTTCGCCGATTTCTGGACAAGAACTCGCTTCGGTGCCGAAGTGCCTGGTTCACACCTCTCCTTAGCCTCTTGTTTTGATTCAGGATCATGATGGAAGACCCAAGTCTCATCCATAGTGATGAATCGACACGAAAAATCCTTTTTATCCTTTCGAAAACGCTCCAAATGTTGCTCAGAAAGTCGCATTCGAACGTGTTTTTGTTCCATTGTGAGCGAATGCGGCACCCATTGTGCACAGAGCTTTCTGAAACCCAAAACTTTACGTAAAATATGACTCACACTGCCTAATGAGATGTCTAGGGCCTCTGCTAAATCTCTCTCAGTCAATCGACGATCTTCCAAAACCATATCCTGTACTTTTGCTATGAATGCTGGTGTTGATGCACTTTTTGGACGTCCTGAGCGTGGATCGTCTTCAACGCTTTTTCGACTACGTCTAAACTCTAAAACCCATGGATGCACAGTTGGAAATGAAGGAGCAGCTTCCTTTAACACTTTCACCATTTTTGTATGAATTTCCGTTGCTGATAAACCTTCCAAAACAAACAATTTTATCACTGCACGATATTCGGTTTTTTCCATTGTACAAAAATACACTGACACGTCAACTTCAAATGGCTTGTAAACAAACAATGAATTGACAGAGTGGAATGACACTTTGGGTATGTTCATATGAAAGATGAAATCTTAAACTGGCGTAGAAATTTTGGTTCTTCTACTGCTTTATAGATGTCGCTTTCAAAACTTTTTGAACAACCTAGTACACCTAGTATAAATGCACCATTAGAGATATAGTAATATATGCAATAAATGAAATTTAAAAGAAATTTCTATAAGTTAAAGAAGTATTTTGTATGAAAGGGTTGCATAGATGTTTAATGTGTGAAAAAGTTGTTAAGGTGCCGTTCGATGTGTACGCAAAATGCAAAGCAAGAAACAAACAGCCAATTACAGAACACCTTTAAGAAAAAATAAATCTAAAGCTTTTCTGTAATTGGCTGTTCGTTTTCTGCTTTGCATTTTGCGCCCACATGGGACGGCACCCTAATAGAGATAAAGGTAATATATGCAATAAATAAAATTTAAGAGAAAATTTTTGAATGTTAAAAAATTAATTATCATTTATTTTAGATACCTCGACGATACCTTAGTATGTCTACCAAAAGACAAAGTAAACGATTTCCTATACAGATTCAATTCTATTGACAAGAAACTTTAATTTACTCTCGAAATTACTAAAAACAATAATATTAATATTCTAGATTTAAATATCCAAATCAACAATAATAAAATTATTACCAATTGGTAAATACCACTAAGGTTTTCGATATCAGTTCTTTAATTTATAGCACACTTTTCATTGCAAATATAAATCATTTCCAGAATAAGTTTTGTTTAAAATTATTTTCGAAATTTAAAAGTTTTGTTTGGGAGTAATAACATGTTCTGCAAGTACAGTCTTGTTATTTTTATTTTTTATTGATCTAGCATGTTCAAGAAGTCAGGTCTGTAAAAATCTTCAAGTTTGTCTAATATATCTTTTATCACATTGGATACAATCAATTTCATACATAATGTTAAATTTAAATTTCGTTCGTGATTTATGTCATGTAAATTTCCTGGCTGCAAAAATAAGTAATACAGGTCAATTAATGAGAATAACGAAAATTTACGTTTTTACAGATTTCTGCGAGATAATCAAAGTTGTAAAAAATGGCAAAGTGCCTATCAGATAGAGAGTTCCAATAATTGTTTAAATTTTTATTTTTACGATGACAATTTTTCTACAGATTATTACGCGTATCGTCATAAGACGAGACTCATGTTTAATACCGTGCCGTCTACATCGAATAAATTTGAAGAAAAAAGCACAGAACCCTCTCAACCTATAAATGACGCATAATCTTTAAGGACTGGTCTTAATACTTGTGTTTTGGATGATATTACAAATATTACTGAAACTTCTACTTTTAAACCAAATTCTAATCAACAATCGCCAAGTAATTCTTTTTAGAATGAAGATTCTGAAACACGTTTTTCGGAAAACAATTATTCGAAGGAACAGCCATCCAATTCTAGCATTGCAGATGATAACAACTTAATTTCTGATGAGGAATTGACTCCAATTTCAAATAAAGATATTGTTGAATTAGGAAAAATATTAACTTTGGATACACAAGTTGAACAAGAGCAGATGCTCATAGATGATGATGAGTCAAAAATGGGTACAAATTCTGATGAAGTTCGATTAAACAAAAAAAGAAAATTTACCACAGGATATCTTACTGAACTTGGCTTAAATAAATAAAAGAAATATTTCTCATATAAAAGAAAAAATGTATAAAATTTATGTAAAATTCACGAACAGACTATCTAAGTTGAAAAATAAATTGCAAAATAAACATGAAGAAATTAAGATATTGCAGTATTTATATAAGAAAGAGATGTTTTCATCTAATTGAGAGAGACCTTAATAATGTTATTGAGTAATTTATAGATTCCCAATCGAAAAATAGTAGAAAAACACTAACTCAATGAACATTCAGGTTTATATTATGACGCTCGGAATCAAAAACTAATTGGGTATAAAGATTTAGGTTACTTGGGTAGTTCCATTCGCAGAGCAAATTATGCACTCGTTTTTATGGTCAGAGGTACTGCACACAGTTGGGAAGTAGTATGTCAGGCAGCATTGAACATTTTGTGAGCTATAACTAATTACTTGCAGAAGCTTTATTCACTGCCGAATTCACGGAAATAGTAGACAATTTATTTGTCTCCATGAATGAATCAACTCAACTAGGAAATTATGATAAACCATATAAATGTGGTGTGAGCAACACATATGAATATAATATAAATATAAATATTTATAAATAAATATGAAAGAATTAAAGTTCTTATGGGCGAAATTGAAAGGGGAATGTCTTATGTGTCTAATCTAAATCAAGGTCAGATAAAAAACTTATTTTGTAAGATTAGACAACGCGGTATTGCGAACATCAAACCTTCACATGTGACGTCATACGAAACACGAGCGAAAGGTAGTCGCTCGTAACACCTCCACCCTTATAGAAAGATTTTTCGACAGAAAATATTTTTATTTTGACATAATTAATTATAATTTTGATGCGTCTAAACTGGAGAGGATGTAAGAGGAAAAAAAGGATTATAAAAATTGAACTGTAGTTTTTGAACGAGTCCCAGTCGTTCAACCCTCACTCCCTCAACAATTTTTTTTTATTTTTTTTTTTATTTATCTTTCGCTTATTTAGTTTGAATCATTTAAATTCCGACCCGGGAAGATTTTAATCGTTTGTGGCCGTAGTCGATTCATGTGAACAATCTTTGTTTTACCGTTTTTTAGAGCCAATTCAACGTTGTGATTATTAAACATTTGAATTATTCTATAAGAATCGGAGTATTCCTGATCCAACTTCGATGTTTTGCCATTTTTCTGAAGGAAAACAGGGTCGCCTACTTGGTAAATTTGCGTATTTAACTTTTAATCGTAGTATTTTTTTGATCGTTTTTTCGCGGCATGAAGTCGCTCTCTAGCTTTTTCTTCAGTTTCTCCTAATTTCTCATTTAGCGTTTTTAAGTGCACATCATAGGTTAAAGGAAGTTTTTGTTTTGCGAACTCGGATGGGATTCTAGCTGGCTTACCGAAAATTAGCTCGTGCGGAGAAAAGCTAGTCCCTTCATGCTTGGAAGTATTATAGGAGAATAAAGCGAAACGAATCCCCATATCCCAATTCGTTTTCTCACAGTAATTTTTCAAATACTGTATTAATACGTGGTGGCTTCTTTCAAGAGATCCTAATGATTGAGGGTGGAATGTAGTCGACTTTATGTGCTTAATTTTAAATATTTTACAAAGGTTGTCCATAACTCGGCTAGTAAAATTACTACCTTGATCGGTGTGGATGAATTAAGGACAGCCAAAACGTTTAATGAATTGTTCCGCTAAGGCTGAAGCGACAGCGGCAGATGCAGTACTGCGTAAAGGAATGGCATCAGAAAATTTCGTTAGGGAGTCTTGAATAGTGAGGATATATTTATTGCCTAATTCCGTTTCGGGAAGGGGAGCGACTATATCTATACCAATTTTTTCGAAAGCTTCTGACGGGATATCGGTTATATGCATCGGTAATTTAGTTTTTACTCTGATGGTTTTATTAAGTTTACAATTTCCGCAATCTTTAACAAATTTTCGAATTTGTTCCCGCATATTAGGCCAAAAGAAATTTTCGCGAATCCTGTCGTAGGTTTTCGTGGTTCCTTTGTGACCAGCTGTTGTTGAACAATGGTGTTCACGAATTATTTTTTCTTGGTCTGTTTCGAGGGGTATTTCTATTTCGCCATAGCATATACAAGTAGAAATTTAATGGGCAAGTTGACCAAAAAGTTCACGTAGTTTTGATTATATACACGGCCAAGAGATTTGATGAAGCCCGTTTCAAATTCTCGACACGCTAATCGTTTTTACTTGGAGTTCGTTCATAGCATGCTTCAGTGCCCACAGAGTATCAGAAATATCAGAAAGGTAGGGTCTTGAGTCAAATGTTTCTTTTATTATAGCATAAAAAACTGAATAATTTTCGTACTTTATAACTATTATATTTCCAAGGCGTAAATTCTCAAGATATTCTA
The DNA here is from genome assembly GCA_030998225.1 of Diplolepis rosae. Lineage (NCBI taxonomy): Eukaryota > Metazoa > Arthropoda > Insecta > Hymenoptera > Diplolepididae > Diplolepis > Diplolepis rosae. Next base: position 2,278,476 of record JAPYXD010000700.1, read on the forward strand.
TTTTTAGATCATTGTAAATGATTCTATTGTTAACTCTTAATTCTTGTCCGGTTTCGTCTTTTAAAATTCGAATGCAAGAAAATTCTGATTCTAAAGGGGTTAGGCTAGAAGTGTTGATAATATTGTCTATCAAGTCAGGAATTTGATTATTGTCAGCAGGGTGTTCGTCTGGATTTAAATCACCTTGAAATATTGGAAGGCAAGAAATAATTGTGTCTTTATTTAGATGGTATATTTTTGTAATTTTACAATTAAAAACGAAGATTTCCCTGAAATTATTCTTGGCAGATACCTGAGGAAAAATATCAGGCTCAAAAATACTTGCGGTGCTTTCATTATCAGATTCAACTTCATCGTTACTGTTGACCATGATTTCGGTGACAGACTCATTGCTCTTATCATGATCTTCATCAGAAATCAATGCAGTCCAACTGCCGTTTTCTGGGAATTTCCCACGATCTTCCGAATCAGATTTATCAATTTCAATAGCCTCATCCTGGGTGTGAGTAACAAAATGGAATTTAACGGGCCTTTGAAAAATATGTAAGACGACTGTACCTTAAGTCCTTTTAATTCCTTGGACAATACCTGTTAAATGGAATATTTATGATCGATCGACTCGCGGTTTTCGCCGTAAACATGTTTGTTTTAGGACATTTAGTTTGCTACCGGTATCAATCAAAAAAGGTGCCTTACCGCGATGGAGATATTTATTATTTATTTCCATGTTGGGTCCGTTTGATAATTTATCTTTCGAAATAGTGAGCACTAGTTGTTTGATTTTTGCTCTTCGCAAAAAACATTTGACTTGAGTATGACCCAATCCCGAACAATAGTCGCATTTTGCTTTATGTTTTCCCCGATAATCTAAATTTTCGCGTTTAATTTCATCGGTTTTCACGTGGTGTCTTATATTCGAGGATTTATATTTTCTGTCAGGAAAGTTACGCGAAATGTAGTTTTCTTTTCCACAATTATAGCAGGTAAGATTGTTTGTTTTGTTTTGCGATTGTGTGCGTTTCCCTTTTATGTTATATACTAATCTTGGTTTTTTAGTTACGGGATCTCTATTATTAGGGTTGTCCGTTCTTTCCCTTGATGTCGAAGGCGAGCTCTCATCTATTTCACCGTATAATCTTTCTCGTCTATTTAACTCGCGGTTAGCTTCGACAGCTAGATTAACAGCTTCTTGTAAGGTTAAGGGATTTCTTTGGCGAACGCGAGATTCTAACTCCCCTCGAAGACCCAGACAGAAACAAGAGGCTACTTCTGAGTCGTATTCGCGGATTTTAAATGCAGCTATATCAGCTGGAGATTGTTTCTGCGTCAACTCTACCATCTTTGAAAATGATTCCATGGCCCTTGCACCATAGGAAAGAACAGATTCATCCAAATTTTGCTTCATATTAGCGAGTTCGGATTGTATCTGGAAGAGTGTTTTGTGAGCTCCGAAAATTTTATCCAGATTATTCAATAAATCGTCTAGATTTTCGAAGTGCATGTTCCACGTATACAATTCCGCCTCTCCCTTCATTTTTGTTTTTAATCATTTGACTAAAAATGGTCGAAGGTTCGGAGAAACTCTTCCCTCGGCGAATCTACACTCTCAAGAAAATGATTGGACTGAAATATTAAACCCATCGAACGTAGGAATTAGGTCAACTATTAACTTCAAGGCTGAAAGATCAGATCCTCTGACTGCACATAAATTTTCGTTATGCGAATTATTTGGGTTTTCGGACAGATTTCTTGATTCTAGCAACCGTAATAGATTTGCTAATTCTTCGCGTGACTTTTCGGCTTCTATTTGTTCACAGATCATTTTAGTTAAATCCCGAATATCGTTTACAGAAATTTGTAAGGGTGCCCTATAGAGACCTTGAGAATTAGTTTTGCCCTCATCAGTTCGAGAGACTGAAGGATTAAATGCCCTACTGATACTTATTCTATCCTCGCCGAATTGAGAAACAGAAAGGTCGTTATTGACGTTTTGCGACACAATTTCGCCAATGCTATCTGTTTCTGACGATTCGTCGACAGTCGACATCTTAAATCTAGTGGTGCCTCGATAGAACTGCCGGTCTCAGCTGAATTTTCCATTTTGAAATTATAATTAATTTCAGGTTTGACAAATTAATTAAATTTAGGAGAATACTAATCAAAAATCGGGTGTAGAAATTAATTCGAGGGTAAATAGAAAAATGATTCTAAAAGAAGAAATTGAAGTTGCAACCAAAAACAAATTCGCTGACACAATTTTAGAGTTTCTAGTGGGTAATATTACCATGCAATCCATTAGAGAATTTATGAGGATATTCAATTCTTCAAAATTGTGCTTTTTTTAGAGATAACTATGCATAATTATGTTTTATTATTATTATTAAATAGTTATAATTTTAAAGTTGGCAAAAGGTAAAAATAAAAATAAAATTAATCCTCATAAATTTTCTCAGATTCTCCAAAATAATGCACGTGACGGTAAAATTCTCGGTAAAGTTACCACATTTAAAAATTACCGAGAATTTAAGAATTCTACAATTTCGAGGATAGATTTTCAAGGTAAAATTCAAAATAAATACGTAAGAGAATGTAAGTATATACAACCAAATCTATAAATATAAATAAATATATGTAAATAAATCTATCAATATAGATTTAAAATCGAATCGTGAATAAGTTCAAATAGTGCAAATATTTTGAGTTGATGCAAGGATAAATCCTAATAAACCAAATTGCAAACTTAATTTAAACTAAATTAATCGAATAAAATTTGTTATTAATTCAAAGATACAGTCGGGAGCATTGATTAAGGTAGTTCCTTCGCGAAAATTAGACTTCGGGCAAAAATAGATAATTTTGCTTTCAAGAATAGCAATATTATTATTGAAGAGCTAATTTGAAAGAGAAAAGATTATTTTTCATTAAAAAAATTTGAAACACAAAAAATAATTTTATTAATAAATTCGATTTTTGCCCATTCTTATTTTCTTATTGCTTCGAGCCAAATTTTTAAACATGATGAGATTCTAATAAATCATGGTTCATTTTTTAGGAAAAGGATTCTCTACAATTTGACCGTTTCCAATTTTTGAAAATGAATTCTTTAATGACTGAAATTATAAAAAAACAATTTTTCAAAACAAAATTTTTATAAACAAATTGCTGTATTTGATAATAATTAATTCCATTTCAAAAATAAGAAACGGTCATGTTGTAGGGAATCTCTTTCCCAAAAAAATGAACCCTGATTTATTAGAATCGCATCATTTTAAAATATTTGGCTCGAAGCGATAAGAAAATAAGTTTGGGCAAAAATAAAATTTATTAATAAAATTATTTTTTGTGTTAAAAATTTTTTTCATGAAAAAAAATCTTTTCTCTTTCAAATTAGCCCTTCAATAATAATATTGCTATTCTTGAAAGCAAAATGATCTACTTTTGCCTGAGGGATAATTTTCGTGAAGGAACTACTTTAAGAAGAATCTTAAATTGAAGATGGATTTCGGAGAATGTAGTTTAAGGTTAAGCAAAAATAACTTTGGTAGAAAAAATTCAATAGATATTTGAGAGAAATGGGAAATTTATTTGGAATAATTCGAGATTCAGTTCTGAAAAATTAGGCAGAAGCTTTTTTTTTCCTGTTTTGAGATTCTGTCTTCTTCGTCTTCTACAACGTTGGAAGTTTTGATGTTTTAATCCCTCACAAATATTCCTAAGTTTCAAATATAATCCAGTTATGGATAGATATAGCAATAAATTACTTTTGTAATTTTCTCAAAAGGTATATTAAATTACGATTTTACTGCGAAGACAGACAATTACATTACTTCTGCTATTTGACAAATAATAGTACAATAATCTCTAACATTTATAACGTTATAAATTATAATCCAAGTATTTTTTTTTAAATATTTATTTCATTGTAAATATTTGGAAGAAAAACAGAATTTGATACTTTGAAGGAAATAAATATTTTCCATGACACGTTTGTTTAGAGCTGCACCTTCAATTTTAATTTTAAACTTCATAACTAGCGATAAAAAGAAATCCTCCTAATGTTATAAAAGTTTATATTATGAACTCGCAATAAACATTCCTTTATCAGTTTTGGAATTGAATGTTTATTTGTCTTAAAAACATATTCAGGGAGACGGCTAACAAAAGCTCCGTTCTGCAAAGAGAGAGTATATTTAGAATATAAAATAAAATAACTTATTCTAACCAAACCTTGTGGTATTTATCCCTTAGTCGCAATCTATAGGAGTTCAATAATCCAATGTGAACTTTGTTTCTCACTACACATATAATTTTGCGAAAAATTCCTTTATTTCCAGAAAGGAAAGTTTACTCCCGCACACTATCACAATTTTCTTCCGGTGGATCCCGCGACGTCCCTCGAAGAAGTCCTCCGTTGATCCCAGGATGATATGACCGCCAGCAACTCAGGAACGTTTAATTATTAGAAGCGATCAGCAGCACTGGAACAGGCAGGAACTAGGTAGAAACCTCGTAGTACACAGGAACAGCAGCAAGATGTTTTTTTCCAGAATTCAGGAATCAGTCAGAAATAACAGAGTGTATAAGAACTGGATCATTAATCACAGGAACGAGCATCAGCCAGAATAAGAACTCGGGAATCCATCCGGAACAATCAGCAATAATATGGAACTCGGTCGACAATCAAGAACTCAGAAGAGCAGGACAGCGACACAGGAACAAACTTCGACTCAGGAACGTGGACAGATCACGGGCACTGAATGAATCAGTCACTGGATCCCAGAAGAAGTGAGCAGTAACGCGGATCAAATGATGACTCAGCAAGATGGGCAGTCACTAGTATTGATCAAATCAGTCACCATGATATATTTTCACTTCCGATTTCACAAAGTTGAAGTATCCCACTCGCAAGCACATAAACAAATAAATATAAAGTCAATAAGAGTCTTAGTGTATTCACACGCGTATTTTAAGTGCATATATTTATGATTTTAACTCAATTCCCAGAGAAATGTTCGAATTCTTAATTTCGTGAAAACACACTTCCACTTGTTAGTTTTTCCTTGCGCCCGCGAATCAAAATTTTCAAAAATTACGACTTTTCCGCACCAAGATCCCGGACGAGCCCCCAAATTATGTTACGAGCCGGTCATGTCCGTATTTCACGGCGAAAGTGATTGGTTGGTTCTTCTCGGAAAAATCCTTGAAAGGAACCGAGAAAGTTTAATTTCTGAAATTATGGAAGAAACTATGGAAACACTGATTGGTTGAGATAAACTCTAATATTAAATGCAACTCCAAAACTCATTGATTCTGGACGCAACAGTTAACATACTAGTCCGACCGCGAGGAACAGTTGATTATTGAAAAACGCTACAAGTTCAACGAGTAAGCGCGATCGGGAAAATCCGAGTCCGAAGAAACACGGGTCGGAAAATCCCAGCCCTAGCCTTTCGCCTCGGCTACAGGCTTTTTATGATGAAGAAAGTGAAGCTCGAAGAAGGGTAGTAAAACAGTAAACCCTTTATGAATCATCTTTACTTCATTCTGACGACCAGATATACCTTTTCAATGACTCTGTGTCTATTCGAACAACTCGTTTCTGAATAGATTCACACAGATGTTTTATGCTTAGTTTTTCTTAGTTTCTATGTGTGAATTACTGCTGTGAAATCCTAACTCTATCTTAACTAAATTTATTCTAATTGTATCGTCCCGACTCAACTTTCTCATCCTTAAACTAGTGTACATAATTCAAGTAGAAACTAACAAAGGAGTCTTAAAACTAACTTACAATATTGACTTCCTTATTGAAGGCATCTGTTGAACACTCGGACTACTATTATACTATATACATTATTATTACTATTTAAATTTAACATGGAAAACTTAACAGATTCTATGCTTTTCCCAAGGTCTCTTTATTACTTTATGTATTTCAGGTTTGTTCGTGACAACCTCTTTAAACGGTAGGAATTTCCTAAATTAGTATTAATTAATTTTATTTTAAATTGATATATACATTTGGAATATTAGCGCGAGATTCAAATCGTTTCATATTTTTTATATTTATTTTGCAATTATTATAATAAAATAATTAAAAAACAAGACATTTTTTGTTTATAAACACATAATTCATTGAAAAATCACTTTAAAAATTTTTTGTTTTTATTTTAAAAGAATCGAACTTCATGTAAAGGGGTAAAAGTAAATTTTCAATGAAGTATGTGTCGGTAGAAATATTTTGTCGCATTATATCATTATATTGATCCAGGAGAAAGTGAAATGTCTTTTACACTCTTGTTAATTAGTGATATAGTAATATATTAAAATATAATACTTAAATTATAAATATTCTAAAATTGTAACATTTAAAAATAATAAAACTATTTTTATAAAAGAAGTTGGTTTGCGATCGATAAGGGTAAAATATAAAGAAGAAAATTCCTCGTTATGTCGAAATTATATATGTCGGCCGATTGTTGATTTTGGTATTTTTAACATTTCTTCAATCTCTCGCATAGTTACATGACGATCTGATTCGATTATGGCTTTGATTTGATCATTATAAACTTCATTAGGCTCACTTAAACGTTGCTCATCTCTGAGTGAAAAATCCCCAGAACGGAATTTATCAAACCAGTTTCGACACTGTCTGTCTTTTAAGGCTTCCTCACCATACACATTTTTAAAATTATTGTTACATGTTCTTGAAAATATGAAATCGGTTTATGATGATCATTAAATTTAATTGTAAAACGATACGAAACAAAAATAAATCAAGCATTCTGAGTATCTCATGGGAAAATATAATTTTTAAGTGTGTAAAAATCAATTTGAAGAATTTGAAATCCTTATGTGGAAAAAGATTCTAAAATTTTAATGAGAGAGTCGAGTCATTCCAGAGGTACCAAACGATGTTGATCCTTGAACAACTTTCACTCATTGCCATCATCTTATTCACAATAACTATAGAATCCAATTTGATGAAATTATAAATTGTACTAAATTTCTTTTTGCAAACACCTACTTTACCTTTAATAATAATGTTTATTTACAAACTGTTGGTACTCCGATAGGCTCACCAATTTCACCTCTATTCGCAGACATTGTCAGGGATGATTTGGAAAATGATTCTGTGTACAAAATAAATTTATTGATTTAGATCTCAGCAGTTTTAATTCACAAGAGAAAAACTTACAAATCACCTTTGAAGTGCGACAGAATAATCAAATTAACTTTCTGGATTTTTCATTAATTATAAAAGAAAATCAAATTATCACTAACTGGTTTCAAAAACCGACCTCATCGAGTAGAACAATCAATTATTTTTCCAATCATCAAATTTGTCAGAAAAAAAGACTTTATGTGCCTCAGCCGCGGAAACTCGTTTTTCCGTTACAGCTAAGAGTAAAGCAATTTTGTATATTCCGTTACAGAGGAATACAATGTAGAAATTGAACTGCGCATGCACATTATAGTCTTACAGCGGAACGCAATCTATTTCTTATTCTTCTTCTTCTCACTTCTTCTTCGTACAGCGGAACGCAATCTATTTCTTATTCTTCTTCTTCTCACTTCTTCTTCGTACAGCGTTAGCACTGACTATTACACAAGACCGATAAAATCAAAATGGCCGGGACTAGTCGCCAATTTGCGCCCGCTTCGTACAACTAGCGCAGCAAAAAACTACAATATATACTAGATTAGATTCCAATGTACGCATAAAAACTCGTATCCGCACCACAATCACATAAAATAGAATATGTGCCAATGCACACAATTCGGGACATTGCGAGACTCACGACAATGCTCGCAAGACTGATCGCGCCTCGGATTCGTCTCGGCTTCGATCTCCTGCGAACATTGTCGCTCGTCACGCAATCACCCTCATTTGGAGATAGTTAAACAGATGTTACTGTACAATGATTATACAAATAATTTCATCGATAAAAATCTAAACTAAACAGCTCTCCAAATTCTTTTATTAAAGAAAACCGTTCAGATTCAAACAGACATCAACCAAAGGTATGCTTACCATATAACACAACAAATTTTACTCATTTGTAGAATATTTTTAAAAAATACAATATTATTTATCGATTATAGACATTTGATCCAGCCTCTATTATTTAACTGTAGAGGGCGCTAGGGCAGCCCTGTACGCTCCGTGCGAAGTCATGGTAGGGAGAGTCAGATCGACGCCAGCGTACGCAGTGGATAATTTTGGCGTTAAAGGAGGCTGTTTTATGTTTCCGAGCAATCAAAATACACATGTATTTTGGAATAAAGTATGTGTAACAAACGTTTAAATAAATTTATTTAACTTAACATACACCTAAACTTGAAGTCATAGAAGCTATATTATTTGTTTAAAGTATTGCTGATGTCAGCTCCAGTAAAACTTCGCTTAAATAATATCTCTTCATCTTTACTATTACTTAAACTTTCACAGTTTTCTAAATTTTCAGTATTATTTTCATCATTGAGTTCTTCGGCAATCACAGTCTTATATAAAGCATTTAAATAATTTTTAAAATAAAATTCTTCAGCCTTCAATAATGCTGTTTGCAGAAATTTTTCATCAGGGTGTGATGTCTGTTTTGATCTGTCATTAACTTAACCTTACCCAGTAAGAAGGTGGGCATTGAATGGCATTGAAATGTCATGATCTAGAAAGAAACGGAATCGAGAATGAAACTTTTGAATGCATTTTAATTCTTAGGCATTGAAAGGCATTCAATAGTTTCATTCTCGATTCCGTTTCTTTCTAGATCTTGACATTTCAATGCCATTCGATGCCCACCTTCTTACTGGGTATATTTACTGGTTTTTATATCATTTTTGTTATGAATAATACTTACTTTTTACTGCTGATTTCACACAAATACTTCACAAGGAAAAACAATTGAATTTTAAAGTGAATTAAATTGTTTTGTTTTTGTTTTTTTTATTGATAATAAACATTTTTATAACTAAGCCCCATTATAATACATTGTAAAAGCTCTCGAACAGCCTCCCTTAGTTCACTCATGCTATGGCGCTGCAGTCACGCACAGAGCGTATAGTACTTTATACAATTTGATATGTTCACAGTCAGCCGATTCTAGATCTCATTACGGCAAATACCTTTTGTATGTTCCATTAATAAATGCCTTTGGTTCTTTGCCTGGACTGCGTCTATTTTCATTCCACGCGTGCTGTTTAATCTTAGATAACAATTTCCACTATCCCTTTAATTAACAAAACTTTGGAATCAGTAATAAAATTAGACAAAACCTCCACAAACAAATGGGAACAAACTAATATTGTTTAGAAATTTAATTGTAAAAATTGCCCTGTGACTTATATTAGTAATTCAAAGCTAGCATTAAGGGTTCATATTAATGGACACAAAAATTTGAAAAAAACATTGAATCCGTAGTCTGTGAATATCAATTAGAATTCAACCATGAATTCGATTAGGAAAATACAAAAATCGTTGATTACGTTTCTGAGTATTGAAAAGAATAACATCTGAAATGATCCATATCAAATCTAATAAATTAAGTATTAATAAGAAAGAAGATATATTTACTTTGAATAGAATCTATTTCCTATTACAAAGTATATTAAATTTACGATTATTACCTGTTGATGTCTATTTACATTTCAAATGCTGTGTTTATAATAACTCCCATCAATATTTAAAGTTCACCGTTACAATTTTACAATTTAGTACACAAAGTCTCGTCGACTCTGACATCATGTCATTTCAATGTATTAACTAAAGCCATGATTTTTACTATTATTTCTTATGTTTATTTGACATTTTCATGTATGTTTTAAAAGTGTAAAAAAGTGTTTTTGTATGACAGTTTTATAAGTTTAATATTTGGTGTTTTTTCAATGTAATAAAGCCTGATGAAGTTGGCAAACCCATAGCCAACTAAATGTTGCTACAATTTCGACATAACGAGGAATTTTCTTTTTTATTCGTTTTTTGTTATTTTGACATAGGGTCAGTTTATTTTTATTTTCTCGGATTAACATTATCAATGTTGATATTTAAAAATTTCAAGAATTCGAAACTAATCGAATCCTCAAAACACAACCAAATTTGGACCAAAATCACCACTAGAAAAAACCTCGATAAAACAAAGAAAAGAGGAGGAAAGAAAAGAGAAGGCAACCTTCCAAAACCCCTTCCTTCCTTTTCTTTCTTTCGTCCTGTTTTGTCTTCATTACCGATCACCATTTACATAAATAATATTCAAACTACTCGCCGACGTTTCGGTGCTTTTGAGGGGTCCTGCAGGCTCTTCACCCGCTTTGGTGGGGTGAAGACTGCAGTCATCCGGCTAGCTGAGGCAGACGCCGCGCGTCTGCTTCAGCTAGGCAAGTTGAAGATCGGGTGGGTAGAGTGCCGCATTCGCGAGCACCTGGAAGTCGCCCGCTGCTTCAGGTGCCTTGGGTACGGCCACGGGTCCCGGGGCTGCAGCAACCCCGACAGGAAAAACGCCTGTTGGAGATGCGGCGCCACGGGACACTTGGCCAGGACCTGTAAGGCGCCACCAAGGTGCCTGTCATGCGCAGACAGGGGCGACAAAGATGTCGCCCATGTGTCGGGGAGCGGCTCCTGCCCGGTCTTCCGGAAAGAGCTTCGGAGGTTGAGAGGCAGGAATTGAAGTTCCTGCAGCTCAACCTCGGAAGGGGGAAGGATGCCCAGGACCTCCTGATGCAGACTGCCAGGGAGAGGGGGGCTGATGTGCTGCTCATTAGTGAGCAGTACAAGTGGTCCGATAACTCTGCTTGGTATCAGGATGCATCAAGGAGGGCCGGCATCCTTGTTTGTAACCCTGATTTGGGCGTCGGGGACTTCCTGGAGACCGACGCAGGGTTCGTCTGGGTAGAGGTGGCGGATGTGCGTGTGTACAGCTGCTACTTCTCCCCCGGCGATCCCTTCGATGTCTTTGAGACCCAGATCCTCCTCCTTGAGGAAAGCCTCCGTGAGGCCATCGGGCGATCCCTCATAGGGGGTGACTTCAACAGTAAGTCGCCCGAGTGGGGTGAAGCCCGCCTAGATAGGAGGGGAATCTTGGTTGGCGAGATGGTCGCTAGGAACGAACTGATCGTCTTGAATCAGGGCGGGGAATTTACGTTCAGACGAGGAGCGGGGGGGTCAATAATTGATCTCACAATTGCCGCACCTCGCCTCGCTTCAAGGATAAGCGACTGGTCGGTCCTCGAGTTAATAACCTTGAGTGACCACCGGTGCATCGAATTCACACTAGAACAATGGTGTCAGGCGGTAGATAAGGGTAGGGGCGGCGAAGGAAGGAGCCCCTCCTGGAACACGAGACGACTCAGCAGGGAAAGACTTCGCGAACACCTCGAAGAAACCAGGCTCATCGATGAGCTTGGTTGGGTCTGCCCTGCTGGGTCGTTTGAAGCTGCTGTGCGCTCGGTGAGGCAGAAGGTGGTCGCGGCTTGCGACTACTCGATGCCTCGCCGTGAGCGCAGGCAAGCCAAGGGTTCGATGTACTGGTGGAACGACCAGTTGGCAGCCCTACGTCGAGAATGCCTCGCAGCGCGGCGAAAATTCACCCGTTCAAAGGGGGATGCTACGCTGCACGAGGCATGGAAAGGGGCAAAAACAGCTTTGAGGCGAGGCATAAAGAAAAGCCGACTTCAATGCTAGAAAGACTTGATCGGTGAGGTCGAGAAGAACCCATGGGGTCTCGCCTTCAAAATAGTCACCAAGAGATTGGTGGCTAGAAAAAAGACCCCGGGCCTGGATAATCCCGATCGAGTCAATGAAAGTCTGTGGCGCGCGAAGCGCTGGTTGCATGGCAGAGGTCTTAAAATGGCCCCTGAGAAAACCGAGGCTTTGCTCGTTACGGACAGGAGATCGTTCCAATTCCCGAGGATCGTTCTCGGAGAGCATGAAGTCGAGTGGAAAACAAGCATTAAGTACCTGGGGGAGCAGCTGGATCGTAGGCTTAGCTTTGGCGAACACCTAAAGATCGCAGCCGCCAAAGCCATCCAATGTGGAGCAAACTTGGCCCGGCTTATGCCAAACATTGGTGGACCCAGGGAAGCGAAAAGAAGATTGGTGGCGAGCGTGGTCCATTCGAAGCTGCTTTATGCAGCTCCGGTCTGGGCCAATGCCTTGCAAAACCATGCTATCCAGAAGAAGCTGTTCACGGCGCAGAGACTTGTCGCGCTGAGAATAGTTTCGGCAAATGGAACTATCTCGACGAGCGCTGTGCTGGTCCTGGCGAGCGTCCCGCCAATAGATTTATTGGCAGAGGAAAGGCAGGAAACCTTTCAGCTTCGCAAGGAGCTTACCTGCGCCGACCTGCAGGAAATCGCTCGCGCGAAGGAGGCCATCCGCAAGGATGGAAGGCGCAGACTCGTCGAGAAATGGCAGATGAGATGGCATGGTGAGCTTTTACTTGGCACAAGCGCTCTCGGGCCATGGCTGTTTTAACGCGTACCTGAGGCGCTTTAAGAAGAGAGACGAGGAGACGTGTTGCTACTGCGATTCCCCGGTGGATAACTCAGAGCAAGCACTCTTCGTCTGCGCAAAATGGGGTGTGGCTAGGGATGTCCTCGGTCAGGCGGTGGGTTCCGAATTTACTGCTGACACGATGGTCCTCCTCATGCTCCAGTCTGAACGGTTCTGGACGCTCATCGAGTCATTCGTCACACTTGTGATGAAGAAGAGAGAACTTGATGGGCGTCGAGAGCGAAACAACGGGGAGGTCCAGTAGAAATCGCATCGGGGCCGGCACCCGCGGTCCTGCGTCTCGGGTAGACTGGACTGTCCGCGTCGTTCGGGGGAGGAATCTGTTTGTTTCTCCGCTGGGTGGCGCGGCTAGTCGGTTATCCTAGTGGGCGTGTGGCCGCGGGTGGAAGTTCCGAACGAACGGATGACGGAAGGGTCGTACGCGACTTTAATGGAACCAACCGCCCGTGAAGTTTAAAGCCGAAAGGCGGTTCCGCGGGTGGTGTATTGGTTCGAGAGAGGGGGTTTTTTGGTTTTAACAGGTATGCCTAGACCCGTCCTAGGAGAGTCCTGTACAACGTCTATAAAAGATTTTGCCATTTTTCCTCCTCACCAAAAAAAAAAAAAAAAAAAAAAAAAGCTGTAATACTATAGAAAATAAAAATATTTAATAATTGTTGCGTCTCCTATCTCCTATTATTAAATATTTTTATTTTCTATAGTATTACAGCTTTGCAGAGGGTGCTGGAAGAGCACCGAAACGTCGGCGACTAGTTTAAATTTTATTTATGTAAATGGTGGTGGGTAATAAAGACAAAACAGGACGAAAGAAAGAAAATGAAGGTAGGGGTTTTGGAAGGTTGCCTTCTTTTTTATTTGTTTTCTCAAGGTTTTTTCTAATGGTGATTTTGGTCGAAATTTGGTTGTGTTTTTTGTTATTTGAGGATTCGATTAGTTTCGAACTCTTGAAATTTTTAATTATGCCTTTGTTGGGACGTTGAGAGGAGTCCGGGTTGGTAGTGATACGGGTGCGAGTTCAGATTCAATGTTTATATTTTACCTTCATCGATCGCAAACCAACTTCTTTCATAAAAATAGTTTTATTATTTTAGAATATTTTTGATATAAGTATTATATTACAAAATTATATTGTATTACTATATATATTATTACATTACATTAACACTAATTGACAAGAGTGTAAAATTTTTGTCAAACATTTCACTTTCCACATAAGGATTTCAAATTCTTCAAATTTATTTTTATACAGTTAAAATTTATGTTTTTACCTGAGTTCGCCATATTTATTATATTTATCAAGTATGATACATGTTTTTACGTAAAATACTTTTCAGACGTATTATACGCCAAAAATCGTCGTTACATATCATTGTACAACCCTTCCAGAGGATGCCCTGTTCAACATCATGTTGCTCCCACGCCTTGCTCTAGTCCGAGGTATGGTTCATGAAGAATCGATATAAGAAGACCAAACTTTAGTAAAGTCTATGCATTAGAGTTTTGTCTCTTTATGTCTATTCTCCATGCTCTCGTTATTAGAGTGCAACCTAACCTCAAACACAAAATCTTTTCAGCTCAAAGAGGAAATAAATGTTGTGATTTAGGTAAACAGTATCATGTTGCTGAAAAAATATTTAAAAGCGCGAAAAACCGACCCAAGCTCACTTAGATCCTGTGAACGATCCATTACTGATAACCATCTGGTTTTTCTCCCAACCCTGTGACATCACGCTTTCGGATCTCCATTGGATGCGATAAAGTTTTGCTAAATGACCATTGGAAAATAGAATCAATTGCCGAAAACGAGAAGTTTCAAATATTCTACGACAAACTGTTCTCGACAACTGTCACTCTCGTGAACTTGAGGCTTTCATCCTTCTCTTTGACGGTAAGAAACGAACTACAGCACTTCCGTCGGAAATTATAGGTTCGCCAGCCTATATTTTTAGCTATTGTTAGAATGTCTTCATTTCTATAACCAGTTGGAATTTTCTTCCCCATAATAGCATGGAATTTTAAAAAAATTCCATATAATGAGCCCAAGTTGAAGGCAAAATGTCAATTTTATGAAAATAAATTGCAAACAAAGGAAAATTGCAATCTTTTTAAAAAATATTCATAACTCTAAAAGTAATTAACATTTTTCAAAGTTTTTAATCTCTTTTTAAATGTAAGTCTTCATAATATTTTGTTAACTAATCTAGATATTAAAAAAAATGTTTCAGTGGTTTACTGTGGAATGACATATATTAATTGGTTTGATACGCAAAAACACGTCCATGGATTTATTAGTTTTTGAGTTATCGTTTTCGTCAATTTGAAAAATGTGGTTTTAAGAAAAACGCGTTAGAAATTTAAATTACGCATAACACAAAGAGCTTTACATGCTCCGTTCTTCGTCTGTATTTTTCTAACGACTTCGAATATAAAAAAATCCTTCTACGGACATATTCTACAGATATTATAGAGGCAATTTATGCAAAATAAAAATTTTCGATTTTTTTGCCTATCCCACCAGACAAGCCCCTTAATTGTTGAAAGAATAGTAATTAAAAACAGCAAAAAATGGTGAATTGAATCTTTGATCTCAGCCAAAGGTAGAACGGTCATGCGAAGCCCTGTGTATGTCAGTGATCCCTACAAACCGTTTAAGAACGGAAGTTTGTTTAAGAAAATCACTCATATAAAGAAAACGCATTTGAACCACAGTTCAAATTGCACAAAAATAAGTATCAAGTGTGTAACTATTTCTCGACCGTGACACTCTTCACCATTAGATGTAGAAATTTACCAATGCTTTTCAGCGTAAGCCTTCTTACCAGGTATCTCTATAAAAAAAGAGTGAAAGTATCACAGTTTTAATTTTTACATAAAAACGGTTCTTACCACTTTGATAAAAAAATTACAGACTTGTAGAAAACTCGTAAACTTTTCTCAAGTTTAGTATAAAAGATATGACTTTCTAACGAGTAATACTTTAATTTCCGCGAGAAACACGACGTAATAACTGAGAATTTGGCAAAACTACTTAACTGATCCAGGCATATGTTAATTCCACGTGTGTTGAGAGACCCATTAAACATACAAAGTAACCTCGAAATGCATAGAAAATCATCTAGAAACATTCGTGGTAATTTATTACAAAAGGAGTCGAGGAGTTATTCATTACACCAACACACATTATCTTTTTAGCTAAAATATTAAATCTTTCAATAAAATTAAGTAAACAGTATCGAATACATTATGTAGGTACTATGAATTTTATTAATCGCATGAAAGTGCGATGTTGACACGTTGTTTGCTGGACTCAGCTTCTCTAGTGTAAAGAGCCCATTGATGTTTATGCATATAAGAGATTTCTTTGTTTAGAGGTTGAAAGTGTACAAACCTAATTAAAAGTTTTAACGATTGAATGTCAGAAACGCAATGGCGCTTTGGGTCAGGCTAAGACGAAACTTTTGGCTGATACCAGCGCACGAAAACTACCTCAATTCATCACTGGATAGACAACTCTGAGCCTATTCAATGAATTTAGAATTAATTTGCTTACTCAATTTTTAAAACTAAACTGTAAAAAAATGATTCAAGTTAAAAATTCTGCGGTTCAAAAATATTATTTTACATCACAAGCAGCAAAATTTGAAAAAAAATTTGTTTTGTTTCTTATAATCTAAATATGATGAAAATACGCTCGTTTTCAACATATTTCGTACAAACAATTAAAATAGCTTCAGCAAAAAACTGGAGGTGAATTTCGTCACGGGACAAAGACAAAAAATAGTGTATTGTGTAACAATTAAAGAAAGCATGCAATTACAAACACAACTTCAAAAGTTTTAATTTTTGATGCCTTGAGCTTCATCAGAATACTTTTGTAGCACTATATAAACTGATAAAATTAAAATGAGGTGGAAATTACCTGCTTTCAGATGTGCTAAAGCTTATCCTGAAACAGAAATAGATTATTCGTGGCCGCGACTGCAACTACATTTTCGGAAGGATGCCATGCTGTGTGCAATATTTTTTTATTAAAATCCAGGCAATCCACGCTGATCTCGTCTTTCTTTCGTTTACCTCCGGTACAGACCTGGAAAATAAGTTTTCATTTTTATATTGATTTCGATATAAAACAACTTACTGCCAGCGATAATCAATTTCGCAATCTCTAAAAACTGAGACTTATTGATATTTTCCTATTTGTAGAGGTCCTAGCGATTGTCAACTAAAAGTTAAAAACTAGATGAATATTTCAATATATAACATCATCTAATCACTATGTGCCGTATAGAGATGTTATTTCTACCCGTCTACTCCTTAAAGGTGAACTAAGAAATTTCAAAACAGCCACTTAACATACCTATTGTCAACAGGCCTAATTATTTCTAAGTTTAACGAAAGTGTGAAGTTTAACAGAGTGTATAAAACGCATGAAACACCCTGAAAAACTCGGTTGTTATGCATTTTATCAAAAAGGTGCTAAAGAAACAAATTGTTTGATTTCAGAAAATGAATGATAACAATAACAACAAATAATAATGCAACTAATTTTATTTTTCTATATAAAATGAACTACTCATGATATCACATATGGATAGGGCGTACAATTTTGTGTTCGAACATGTTAAATATGCAGGGGGTCACATCAATTTGTAAAGGTTAATTAAAGGTCAAAATATTTCAAACTGAGAACAGAATCATATAAATCAAATTTGTTGAAAAATGTGAGGTTTAGAATATAGGTAATGAGTTTGTGCGGTCTTTTTAAATTGAGAATATGGGTCAAAGGACCTCATTTGATTGCCCAATCTTTTCATTTATGCAGCTCCGGTCTGGACAAGTGCCCTTAACAACCATGCTATCTAGAAGAAGCTGTTCTCGGCACAGCGAGATGTGGTGCTGAGAATTGTCCCAGCATACCAAACTGTGTCAACGAGTGCTGTGTTGGTCCAGGCGAGTGTCCCGTCAATAGACTTATTGGCGGAGGAAAGGAAGGAGACCTTCAGCTCCGTAAGGAGCTCTCCTGCTTAACCAAGCTGCAGGAAATCGCTCGCGCGAAGGAAGCCACCCGTAAGGATAGAAAGCGCAGACTCGTCGAGAAATGGCAGACGAGATGGCATAGTGATCAATCCGGGAGATGGACATACCGTTTAATCCCGGAGCTCGCCACCTGGCTGGATATAAAGCACGGTCAAGTCAGCTTTTAGCTGGCGCAAGCGCTTTCTGGCTATGGTTGCTTTAATGCGTACCTGAAGCGCTTCAAGAAAAGAGACGATGAGTCGATTCGCTACTGCGGTTCCCTTGTGGAAAATGCAGAGCACATACTCTTTGTCTGTGCCAGGTGGGGCACGGAAAGGAAGGCTGTCAGTCGGGCAGAGGGCGCACAAGTTACTCCTGACACGATGGTCTCTCTTATGCTCCAGTCTGACTTTAAGCTGGAACCAGCCGCCCGCGAAGTTTAAACTTACATAAAAGAATTAATAAAATAATACACTTATGCCAACGAATAATCCAATTATTAAAACATTTTTTAAACGCATTTTCCGGAATCGACTTCAATTCTCGCCGCAAATTGTCTTTAATGTCTTTAATCGCCTGACATCGGGTGCCTCAAAGTGGTAATTTGAGTTTTGGAAAGAACAAAAAGTCGGCCAGAGCCATATTAGGTGAATACGGTGGTTGTTCGATGATTTTCGTTGAGTTTTTGGCCAGAAATTCATTCACAATGATAGCCTTGTGAGATGGTCTTTCGGAACTAGTTGAGCAGCAACGCGTTTCTATGCCCAAAACATCGTTTAAAATGGTACGAATTGATTCGTGAGACACAGAAAGTTCAGCAGCTATTTCTCTCAAACTGAAATGACGATTTTCAGTCGTCATGTCCTCCACTTTAGCGATGTTTACTTCAGTTGAAGATGTTGATGGACGACCAGAGGGGGGCAAATCTTCCACCACATCTCGACCGCTTTTGAATGCACTGTACCACTCATATGCACGTGTTTTTGATAAAGTCGATTCACCGTTAGCCTTCTGTAACATTTTCAGTTACTCCGCACACGAAATTCCATTTTCAATGCAAAATTTGAGACAAATTCTTTGTTCGATATTCTTATCCATTGGAAAAATCTCAAAACACACTTGAGATAAACTGCCAACATCGAGCACTGTGAACAAACTAAATGCCAAATCGCGCTCGAACTCCACGTCAAAAAGGTTTTTGACAATCTTATTAAAGAGGCTTTTTGAATAATTGATTCCCGGTACTTTTTTGACAGAATGTATATAACGACAGCTAAATGTGAGAAGTCCAAAATATTTTGGTCGTTGATACATTTACTGCCATATTGATTAATATGTTGTGTCAAAAAATGATCTTATTGAGTAGCACATGATTTATACCACGGAGAAGTTCTACAATTCTAATGACAAAGTAATTATGAATGTTTAAGATGTTATTCAACGCATCTTAACTTTTGTAATTTATAATATTGAATAGAGAAATGAACGAGTTTTTCCAGATAAATAATTGAAGAACAAGAAATAATCTGCTTCGGCTCAGATTCGAACTGGGCCTCACCTTTATATGAGTGGTACGCTACGATCAAGATGAGCGAGGAAGGACCTGCTGACGCTTCGGTGGCGTAATCGGTTAGCGTACCACTCATGTAATGTGAGGACCTCAGCTTGAATCCAGGCCAAGGCAGATTATTACTTGTTCTTCAATTATTCGTCTGGAAAAACCATTTATTTCTCTATTTAATATTATTAAACCCAGATGTTAAAATGCGTTGAATACGATCTTCAATAATCATAACTCGTGATACACGTGGGCTAAAACCTTTTTTTAAACAGTGTCTCCATCTAACGATAAAAATTATAAGCATGAATACGGAGAGTATCAGCTTGTAAGTGTCTACGAAGAACGAGGAAGAATCTGCTGAGACTTCGGTGGCGTAACCGGTAAAGTATTACCGTATTATTAGTAAAGTATTATAGTATTATTGTATATAATCATGTAAAGTGGAGGACCCGTTTCGAATCCGGGCAGAAGCAGCTTTTTTCTCCTTCTTTAATTATTCATATAATAGGGTGTTTAATATTGACGTGATAAAATGAACAAGAATTGATTTTTTTGGCAAAAATCGGTTTTATTTCTCAATGTACTCTCGTTTTTAGCTCGATACAATGAATTCAACAATTTTTCTATGCCTTCCAAATAATACGATTCCTCAAATCCTCCAAAATACCCTTCTATTTCCCATATAACTTTTTCGTCCAATTCAAAACGCCTACCACACAGCCATTTCTTGAAGTTTGGGAACAGATAATAGTCGCTGGGGGCTGGGTCTAGAGAAAACGGTGGATGCGGAAGCGATTCAAAACACAATTCATGTTTTTTGCATGACTATTTTTGCATCATCACGAAAAAGTTATTTTTTCTTCTTCAAATATGGCCGTTTCTTCCTGATTTCTTTAACCAATCGATCCAATAATGCAGCATAATATGCTCCAGTAACCGTCCTTCCTTTCTCAAGGTAGTCGATGAAGATTACTCCTAGGTTTGACCAGGTTTAACCCACTGTTTTGACCCTTCACGTGATTGCGGAGTATAGCGTCGAATCCATGTTCCGTCCATCGTCACAAATTAACGCAAAAACTCTTTCGAATTGCGGTTAAAATAGGCTAAATTTAACTCCGAAGTAATCACACGAATGTGTTTTTGGTCGCTTGCGAACAATCGCGGCACCCATCTTGCAAAGAGCTTTCTCATACACAAATGAGCATGCAAAATATTGACCACACGCTCATTTGAGATGGATGCGATCTCAGCTATCTCACACACTTTCACTTTCGGGTCATTCAAAACAATATCATGGATTTTATTGATCATTTCTGGCGTAGTGATCTCATTTGGACGAACTAGACTTGGTATGGTTTCTGTGCTCGTATGACCACAAAAAAATTCGGTAAACCACTTCTAAACCATTTTATACGACGAAGCAGAGTCCGAATAATATTTATTGAGCTTGGCCTTGGTTTCCGTTAAAGTTTTTCTCTGCAAAAAGTACTGTTTAATCAACACACGAAATTCACTTTTTTTCATCTTTGCAAACAATTCGGAGGTTGGCTGCTTCCAGATACTGTAAATGTAAACTACTGAATGGATTCGGCTCAAATTTTGACAGAAAAGGTTTGAAGAATGGAATTTGTCAACAATGATAGCCGTTTGTTATTAGTGGTGACCTCGCATAGAAATATCACGTCAATATTAAACACCCTAGTATATAACGTTCTAAAAAAAGAACCTACCGCAGCTCAAGCAAATTTAACTGGACGGACGAATAAAGAGATGGTCTAACATAGTAATTCCATAGGATGGTCTCACTTTGCAGCTGAATAACAACACGGATTTTTTAAATAAAAAAATAATTCTATTTTGTTATGAAAGAGTGACTTAAGAACTATCAATACCATTGAAAACCGCAAATATAATCTTTACTGCATTTTCTTTGCGGAACGTCATTTATGCGAAAAGTTCCTGAAATTGTTAACGAAAAAGTCGAAGAAAGATACACACAAGGTGTTTCCGAAAAGTATCCGACCTGCGTTTATATCTTCGCGCCGGAGCGCTCGATTGGCCTCTGCGAGGTATGAGCGTAACCAGTAGTCTCTCACGAACTCCCCGAATGCCGAAGTTACCGGCCGGACGCCTTGGGTCGTGGGCAGCGTGTATTTATGTCCAACGTGCTTTTTCCGTTCGTCGCATTTGTTTACAGTTGAAAGTGACAGAAAGAACAGATCAACGAATTTGCATCAAGTTTTGTTTTAATCTCGGCAAGAGTTGTACGGAGACGATTGAAATGATACAGATGGCCTTTGTGGGCGGAAGTATGAGCATAGCACAGATAAAGGAGTGGTACAGGTGGTTTAAAAATGGCCACACATCTGTTGACAGTGACCCTCGTTCTGGCCGACCTTCGCTGACAATAAAACCGGAAAACATCGAGCGTGTGCGACTTGCGATTGAAGGTGATCGTACATTGACTGTTCGTGAACTAGAAAATAATTTCGGAATACCAAAAACTACTGTTTAGGAAATTTTGAACAAGATTTTAGGAATGACTCGCGTGTGTGCGAAATTCATTCTGAAACTGCTCAAGACCGAGCAGAAAGGCCTTCGCTCTGAAATTACTCAGGGAAACTTGGAAATGGTCAGTGATGATGAAAATGACGAGCCAGCGCATTCATCGAAGCTTGTGCAGCAATTCTTGGCGAAAGACAAGATTGTACAGCTTCGTCAGCCTCCATATAGTCCCGACATAGCTCCCTGCGACTTTTGGATGTTCCCAAAATTGAAAATGGCGCTCAAAGGAAAGCGTTTCGACGACACAATCCGCGTTCGAGGACTGCTTTAAGATGTGGAAGCACCGCTGAAAGCGCGTGGTTCAATCAAATGGGGACTACTTCGAAGGATGTCACGGTCCGGATAACGAAGAATAGCACAAACGCGGAGATATGAACGCAGGTCGGATACTTTTGAGACACACCTCGTATATTTGATAGATCGTAGATAAGACTTATGAATGACTCAGAGTTCATGAAGATTATGAACAAGGTCAAGAAGAAAGCCTGAATTACCTTCAAAAAAGTCGTTAAGAACTTCTTAGGAAATTATAAAAGTTCGAATTGCTGTCAGATTGTTAACACAATTCTTGAAAATTTGCAAAATTTCAAGTACAATATAAGCTTGAAGGTCTGCTTCTTCAAATCCCATCTGGACCGTTTCCCAGGAAATCTCGTGAGATTCAGCAAAGAGCAAGGGAAACACTTTTGTCAGGTTATAAAAAATGGAGAAACGATACCAAGACATGTGGGATGTTAAGATGATAACAGACTATTGTTGGTCCCTGAAATGAGACAATGACGAAGTCATTTATCAGATACGAAGATGGAAACGAAAATTTAAACCTAACTAGATGTCATAGCGGGAGATAGTTTTGAACATTTCCATTTTCATTATTCACCTCATAAATCAATTTTTACATTACAGTTCACATACACATACAAAACATAGTCTCCTTGGAGCGCCACACACTGCTCCTTAATGGAAGATGACTTTTACTCGCTAATATTGGACGCTTGCTTCGCAGCTATTTCTTTAAAAGGGTTTGAAGTGTTGCATAATATTCTTCTGTGATTGTTTAACCCTTTTATGAATTGTCAATAAAGATAATTCTTTGAGAATCTCAGAAAACTGTGGCCATCACCTTTCCAGCGGACAAAATGATCTCTCCCTTCTTCGGCGCACTTTCACTAGGCTTTGTCCACTGCTTCGACTACTGCGCATCAAAATCATTGCAGAATGGTCTTATTACTAAAATGAGAATTTGCTCTCTTCCACTTCATGTAACTTTATAGATTGTAATAATATTAATGGTTTGCTGTCTGAATTAAGGAAAGGATATAATCCTGATAAATGGCGGGTATTCATATATACATTAAAAACTAGTCTCGGAAGCACTCTTCAACAAAATAGAAATAAATATGTAACGGTTCCTGTTGTACATGTTCCTTATATGAGAGATTCGTATCCTAATCTAAAAGAGATTTTAGAATTTTTAACCTTTATATAGATTATGCTAAGGCGTTAACAATACATATAGCATTCAATATACAAATAACTCATATCATAGGAATTTTTTATAATCGCATTTCCAGTGAATATGATGTTATACGCCAGAATCTGCAAATGTCTAGAATAAAACACGTCCTCTGAAACGAAGGTATTTGAATCCCCCTTTCCTAGAATTTAATTGTAGACAGATCGTATAAAAAATACTGTGTTTATTGTCACCCTGTTAAACAATAGATCGGTAAATCCGCAATACTTACCTTACGAGGTTTCAGGAGAGTTTTAGGCTTTGCAATATCACGCGCAGCTTCCAAAGTAAGGTCACGTTTGGTAGAACGATCAAAAACTCTGAAGAAATTATTATAGGAACCGGTCATGATGGCAGAATCGTTACCGCTCCAGCAACATTCAAATTTATCAAAAATGCAGTCGTTTTCATACAGAGAGCACAGCTTTGATCTCAGGTACTCATGAACCTGCAAGGATAAAATTATGTAAATTACTAAAACAATTTTTTGAATTGTGTAAACTATTAAATTAGGAGTAGAATAGTTTTTAACATACAGGATAACATTCAATGGGCCTTGTTTCCATATGCAAATCCCAAACTTTTACACTCAAGTAGTCTCTGCTAATCATGTATCGACCAGAATTGCTCAGTTTTACGTCACTTATACTTGAAATGATTTCTGAAAAAAAGCTTCTATTAGTCGGATCCTCTGGTTCTTCGAACAGCTTACTGTGCCGGTCACATAGAGCAGCTGATCTCATGTCGCACAGCCTAATTGTTCCCTTGCTACTACTGTATACTAAAAGGTTGCATTCAGCTGGATGAAATTCGGCAGCTGTTATGACTTCTGTAAGTTCTTCCATGTTTGTTGGCTTAATGTCTACAATGTCTGTACAAAAAGGTAAGGAAAAGTATAGTCAAATATTAAATGAAAAAGTTAAAATTTCGCATAACTTTCATAATAACTGTCAGCCAAACTCGCAAGAAAAAATCCATTTTACGAATTTTAATTTTAGTTTTTATTCAAAAACATTCAAAAAATATTTTTATTGTGTTGATTGTTTATTTGCAGTTTGAAAAAACTGTGAAAACTTAATTTTAATACCATATGCATGGAACGTGTCACTTTTCGCGCATCTAAAAAGCGTGCCGAAAATGTCCAA
The DNA here is from genome assembly GCA_030998225.1 of Diplolepis rosae. Lineage (NCBI taxonomy): Eukaryota > Metazoa > Arthropoda > Insecta > Hymenoptera > Diplolepididae > Diplolepis > Diplolepis rosae. The sequence goes on from JAPYXD010000700.1 coordinate 2,302,787, forward strand.
TTTCAGGTCGATGAGGGAAATAATAATTACGACTGTTGCGTATACGTATTACGGGCAAAACATTACATTCATTACGATTTTCCACGCACTCCCATGGTATTCTTCAAAATTTTGCGTTCTTTTGATTAACAGAAACAATTGGCCATCGATTCGAGCTATCAAATCAATTTTGACAAGCATAAGCCAATACGACGAACTTCGTTCAGCACGCTCTATATAAACGGCGAGTGGCGTATTTCTTACACTTGTTAAAAAAAAATATTGTGTGTAATGTGTTAAGATCCCTCCTAGAAATCACTGGATCTTTTAGTGGAAGCGTGCGTGAGGGTCTAAGCGGGTAATGGCCTTGGCTCACAGGGACCTCGAGGGGATCGCCGGGAGAAGTCTACCGAGTAGGTGACAAACACCAGTGATAACTTGGTGTCTTTATGCGACTATGAACGCTGGTTCTGATGCATGAGACGGAAGGGGGAAAATCTCGGTGGGACTGTTAGGCATAGATAGCCTTAAAGGATTCTTAGCTAATAGGCCTGCATCTGCGCGACCTGAATCTGAAAGTGGTTCCTAAAATGGATACCTGGTCCTAGGCTTTCAGGCAAACGTAAGACTATCGAGGGTAACCTTTAGAGAAACTTCGACTTAAATGGGACATGAAAGTGACAAAGACTAGTCTATAGATGGCGAAGTCAAGGGTACCATTCATACAGATTAACTTGCATTAAAGCAAAAGCGCCTTGGCGATATTAACCGGGTGCTTGGCTACGATTCCTAAAAGTATAGCCTTAATACAGGAGTTCTGGGTTTTTCAGCTCAATGCTTACAACTGGGGCGGGTGGCATTGTTCAGTAAGCAAATCTTTCACTGAGGAACATAAGTTCTATGAATAAAATAAAACTAGATGTTTTCGATGGATTTTTTCGCGCTTAACACAAATCTGGTCCCAAAAGTTGTCTATCACTTGAAGTTTTAGAACAAAACAGGCGTCATTGGCAATTTTCGGATAATTGTTGATAAGAACCTCAAAATCTTAGAACCGTTGAGGTCTCAAATAAGAGCTTGGCATTTTTACTTTTAACCCCAGATACCTAAAATTTTTTCACACATGACTTTGAAATCCTGAACGCGTTTGAAGGTAGTTACGTGTGTGCATTGAGCACGTACACTCGGCTATACCTCTAACCATCAGAGGGCATAACATTTATATTTAATAGTTGTCAATTTGATTAATGCACCTCACTCCAGTTTGGGACAGAATTAAATTTGGAAAAATGTACTAGTTAAAAACACAGATCAAGGATGACTACGTTAACACTTTCGAATAACCCTAGGATCATTGAACCCTTCAATTCAACCCTCGAGTCGATTAAACGGAACATTCTATGATGTAAATTATTAGTTTTGTCTCTGTCATGTAATTTGACATTTACTTCTTTTTACTCCTGCCTTTGTTACACTTGTTCTGTCCGTTTTGGTAACTATTGTCTAATGCTTTGGTTTCAGTAATTTGGTTCGTCTCAGCCGTGTAGTTTGACAGTCACTTGTTTCATTCTTTTCTTGTTCTCTGGGACTATCTCGTTACCTTGAAGTGACCACAGTTTAGCTTTCAACCGTTATTGTATTAGTGGACAATAGAAAAGTTCTTCGAGATATATGGAAGTGTTTGAATTGAGAACTTTTTGAAATACAAGTAAGATCACAATAGTCATTAGAGTTTTTAGTAACTTACTGTAAAAACCATCCTGATAAGTTCTGTTACATTTGCGGTACTTATACTTCAAAGAGTATAAGGCAAGTTATTTCAGAATCAGTCAAAGAATCTTATCATGACTGGAAGAAGCAGAGGTTGGTACTGCTGAGGAAGGGCAACAAATCTCTAGGGGATGCCTCATCGTATAGACAGGAGATGGCCAATTATTAAAAAAGTTACAAAATTACAAATTGATGAATTCTAAAAAGGGATTAACTTTTTAATGGATTCAACATACTTCAAATTTGATAATAAATACTATAAACAAATTTATGGAACTCCAATGGGATCTCAAATCTCTCCTATTATTGCAGACATAGTAATGTAATAGTAGTAATAGTAAATATTATAGATATGTAGATGACACAATTGAGCGACCAGATGCAATAATCGGTCGAGCGCTCGAAAACTCGTAAAAGCCATTGGACACGTTGTGACGTAACGAGTAAAAACTGAAAGTCCGAAATCGCATAAATAAAATATATAGTATTATAGAAGTCTTAAAATCAAAACGAGGTTGTATTGAATCTTTTTTTTTTTCCTCTCCCAAGAGGAAAAACTTTCGGACTGTTAGTGCTATGGAAAACGTTCAGCGACAAAGTTGGTCCTTAATAATTGGGGCAACTTTTAACAGGTTTGAGAATCAATCAACGAAAAATTAAGTAGTTAAAGGGCGATGTAAAACTGTGAACGCTCGGCACGTGCATGGCCGAATTGCATACAGATTCAACAGTCTTATGTGCCATCGGCAATAAAATATTCTTATTATTGGTGAACAATGACAAATAATCTTCAAAAAAAATATTTATATTTCAGAATCAATTTACATTAGGTTAGATACATATTTTGTATACGTTTTTAATATCTACAGTAAAACGACTAAAAAACTTTATATATATACAATAGGGTTGTAGTTTCAGACGTATATTCTGACGAAATTTTTTTTTTTTTTCTTTATCGACTTAATATGTCTAAACTTTAATAACAATAGGTGTAAGATCCGTTCTACGTTTCCAAATGCAATATCATGCTCAAAACCACAAAAAATGACCCGAAATTCATTGATTTTGAGTTAGACGGTAAATTCTGGCTCAAAGCTAAAAACTTCTGACACTTTTCACATGCCTCATCTGAAAGGTGATAACAGAAGCTAATTTTGTTAGTAGCTGCTTCTGTCAGTAGCTTCTGTTATCACCTTTCGGGTGGGACATGTGAAAAATGTCAGAAGTTTTTAGTTTTAGGCGAGAATTTACCGTCTAACTTAAAGTCAATGAATTTCGGGTCAGTTTTTGTGGTTTTGAGCAAGATATTGCATTTATAAGTGTAGGACGGATTTTACACCTATTGTTATTAAAGTTTAGACATATTAAGTTGATAAAGAAAAAAAAAATTTCGTCAGAATATACGTTTGAAACTTCAACCCCATTGTGTTTAAAAAAACGAAAAACGAGAATGATATAAAAAACTACGTATATAGGTATATAAAGTTTTTTAGTCGTTTTACTGTAGATATTAAAAACGTATACAAAATATGTATCTAACCCAATGTAAATTGAGTCTGCAATATAAATATTATTTGTCATTGTTCACCTATAAAAAGAAAATTTGATCGACGATGGCACATAAGACTGTTGAATCTGTGTGCAATACGGCCATGCGCGTGCCGAGCGTTCACAGTTTTACATCGCCTTTTAACTACTTCATTTTTTGTTGATTGATTCCCAAACCTGTGAAAAGTTGCCTCAATTATTAAGGAACAACTTTGTCGCTGAAAGTTTTCCATACTACTAACAATCCGAAACTTTTGCTCTTGGGAGAGGGATAAACATGGTTTTAACTTTCAATTAAAATATTATTAATAAATTATACATTTTTCAACACTTTAATTAGCGTGTAGGAATCGTTAAAGCATCACGAGTAGATTGACACCAATAACTATTAATTTCACTAATAATTTAACCAATTTTCGTCGAGTTGTGCACTGAAAAGCATGGTTTTTCTAGTGTGAAAAATCTGTTGATTTTATTTTTTATTGTCAAAAGTATGAACTTTATAAAAAAAATTTCATTTCAACCTCGGTTTGATTTTAACAGTTATATAATACTATATTTTTTATTTATGTGATTTTGGACGTTCAGTTTTTACTCGTGACGTCACAACGTGTCCAATGGCTTTGACGAGTTTTCGAGCGCTCGACCGATTATTGCATCCGGCCGCTCAATTCTCTTTATAAAAAAAGATAAAATAAACAATATAGTAGACGAATTTAATAATTACAACGAAAGATTAAAATTCACTTTTAAAATAGAAAATAACAACTCTATTCCCTTTCTTAATATACTAATTATCAGAAATAATTACAACACAATATACACTAATTGGTACTGAAAAAATGCTTTTTCAGGAAGATTTCTTAACTATTTCTCAAACCACCCGACACAACATAATATTAACATAATAAAAAACCTTGCAGATTCTGCTATATTACTTTCGAACAAAATTTATCATGTTGACAATTTGAATATCAGGTCTAGAAGTATGATACCGGAATTTCTTTGCCAAAGTTACACGTCTGTTGCACGAAAATGATCAAAAATATTTTATTTAAAGTAATCTCCATTGCTATTTAAACATTTTTCCCACCTCTCCGAAAGGTGATGAATGCCCCGCCAATAAAACTGTTCGTCTTTTAAATCAAACCAGTTATCCAGCCATTCTCGTACATTTTCGTACGAAGTGAAGCGTTGTTCAGCGAGAGCGTGGCCCAGCGATGCGAACAGATGGTAATCCGATGGAGCCAAGTCTGGAGAATAAGCGGCATGCGCCAGTATTTCCCAACTAAACGTCTCGATCGTTTCCTTGACCTGTTTCGCTGTGTGTAATGGGGCATTATCGTGAAGAAAAATGACTTTGTGTTGCCTTCTTCGATAATCCGGTCGTTTTTCTTGTAATGCTCGATTTAAATCGATCATTTGCGATTCGTGTTCACAGTTTCACCAGGTTTTAGCAGCTCATAATAGATAACACCCCTCTGATCCCACCAAACGCACTTTTTCGGTGGTTTTCCACGATCTTCGTTTCTCACATCAAAATTACCACTTTTGAATTTTTTAAACCACTCGAAACACTGTGTTTTGCCAAGAGCATGTTCACCGTAAGCTTCGACAAGCATTCGATGCGATTCTGCAGCAGTTTTCTTCAAGTGATAACAAAAAACCAGTGCTGTCCGCAAATCGTAGTTCGTAGGCACAAAATTAGACATGTTGATGCTTGTAGCAAATACATATCAAACTTGGGTTGTTGTCTACTGAAAATCTTTTTCAGCTGCTAGAGGGAGAAGATGGCGCTACAGAAGCGGTCGTACGGTCCCTAAACTGATGGCAAGAACCATCAATAGGGAAATTCCGGTTTCATACTTCTGGACCTGGTATTATTAAAGAATATTTGATTCTTAATAATTATCCGACAAAATGTATAGATAAATATATAAAGAAAAGAACTATGGAAATTTACAATAAAGATAATACTAAATTTAACAAAATAAATTCGGATTTAGAACCAAAAACCCAAAAAAATTTTAAATGAATAATTTCCAAACATAATATCAATATAATATTTAGAGTAGATTTTAAACTGAACAAAATTATAAAATTAGGTGAAGATGTTTTAGAAAAGGGTGAGATCAGTAATATTGTTTATAAATTAGAAAGCATATCCTGTGATAAGACAAACAAAAAGACTTTTTAACATGAGAAGAGAAGAACATAAGAATAACTTTAATTTAAAAAATAAGAAATATCATAATGTAATATCAAAACATTGAACTAAAAGTATAGGAGGGGATGAACAACCACATGATTTTGATTGGAACATACAGATATTACACAAAGAAAATAACTTATATAATCGTTTGTTTGCAGAAATGATTTACATAAAAAAAGAAAAAAGTTTAAACAAAATTAACAATACTGATTTCTATAGTAATTCATATAACGTAATTATTGAATTTATAACATAACAATTAAAATAGATCAAAAAATTTTACAAATAATTATTGAGATAGTAAGTTTAAAATTTCATTGTAAAAGTAATATTATTCAATATGGTTTCTATAATCATAGTAATAATATAACTTTTCGAACTCAAATGTTACTAACAGTTTGTAAATGTACATACAGGAGAATGGAGCTAGAGTGCTCTTAACATAGATTTGTAAATATTTAAGAATAATATTTGAAGAATTTGAAAATCTTTCTGTGGAAAAAATGACGCTTTCGACTGCGCTGGGATTCGAGCCCAGGTCTTTCGATTGCCGGTCGACTGCTCTAACCACTGAGCTACACAGGCGTCCGACATCTCTTTCTCCACAGGAAGATCTCCTTATATCGCCTAGTGGCTCAGCCTTGCAGCTGTAAATGATTTCAAATTAATTAGTTGAGTTTGAAATTTTTTTTTTGTCACTGCCTACATTATCGGAGGATCACTAGTCGCGTATCAGATAGGATACGTTGTCGACAGGTGTCTTCGTAGACAATTTCAAACTCTTATATCGCAAATAATGCAAATAAATTCAATATTTAAAGAATTTGAAAATCTTTCTGTGGAAAAAATGACGCTTTCGACTGCGCTGGGATTCGACCCCAGGTCTTTCGATTGCCGGTCGGACGCCTGTGTAGCTCAGTGGTTAGAGCAGTCGACCGGCAATCGAAAGACCTGGGCTCGAATCCCAGCGCAGTCGAAAGCGTCATTTTTTCCACAGAAAGATTTTCAAATTCTTCAAATATTGAATTTATTTGCATTATTTGCGATATAAGAGTTTGAAATTGTCTACGAAGACACCTGTCGACAACGTATCCTATCTGATACGCGACTAGTGATCCTCCGATAATATAGGCAGTGACAAAAATTTCAAACTCAACTAATTAATTTAAGAATAATATGGACGAAACGGAATTGTTTCTATTATTATATAATTTTGTTGTATAGACAGTTTTTTAAACAATTATAAATTGATGACAATTTTTAACAGTCAAGTTTTAATGTTTACAAAGAAAGAATTCGTTAAGAAATCAAGTTATACATTATGGTATGTAAAATATTTTTGTTATAATTATGACTTTGACTTTTCAGGAACATTTAAGGACTAATTATTACTATTAATTTAATTTTATTTCTTATTATAAAAAAGCTCCTGAACAGGAAGTCGGTTTGACTTCGAAACGTTGAGCAGTGTAACAAGATTGTTTCATTGATTAAAATTTTATTTCGCTGACAAATATTTACTGATTGTCCGAAGAAAAATTGTTATTATTTTATTATACGAAAAAAATCGTGTTAGGAAAAGAGTCAAACTATGTCAAGTGAACCCCGAAATTTCAGCCAAATCACCCATTTTGGAAATTATTAATTTATTAACAATCAAAGTTTTGTGCACGATATAATTAAAAAATTATTTTCTAATAAACCACTATAATAACTTACTGCAAGTTTGAGTGTATATTTTGCTACACTTTCAGTAACACACACATCCCTGTACATCTTCATACAACATGTATTACAAACGTATTTGCTGATGTACTTTTTAAATTTCTTATTCCACTTTGCAGTGACTACGAATAAGCCAAGACGTATATATAGCAGTTTATTAGAAAATAATTTCACAATTATATCGTGTACACAGCTTTGATTGTTAATAACATTAACAAGAACAGGAATATCGACGAAATATTTATACCACAAAGTACACCTCATGCCCTTCATCGAATAATGTATTTCCAAAATGGGTGATTTGTCTGAAACTTGGGGCCCACTTAACGGGGTTTGACTCAAAAGTCTTTTTTACTATATTTTCTTCAAAAAGTAGCTTTTAGTAGTACTGGACCGAAAAAGTAGCCAAATAGTAGCCTCATGCGAAAAAAGTAGCAGATAGTAGAGGAGTGTTAGGCCTGTATTCTCTGCACAGATTTTTCCTTTTCAGGTTCTTAACAATTAGCACTGAAGTGGGTTCCAACTCTCGGTCAAAACGATTGCCCTTCTTCTAGGTATTAAACAATTGATCCAATAAACGAAAAAAAAAAAAATATTGGAAGATTATGTTGAGAGCATGTAATACTTAGGAGATTGGCATATTTAATTAATTTTAGGTTTGTAGATGTTTGTGTCTAAAATACATGAAAATTTTGATAAAAAATTTGGAAATGGTAGAGAAGATAAAAACGGACGTAGATATAATAGATTCTTTAAGTTTAATAAATTCTTGATTTATAGTTTTTTCTTAATTCATTTCTAATTACTTCTTTCTTTTTCACTTAAGTTTTTAAAATTAAATTGATTTTATGAAAATTTAAACATCAAAAGTCTTGATAAGTGTATTGCATACGATTTGAAAAATCTACACAGGATTTAGATTTCACATAAATTTTTTAGGCGCAATAATAATTCGGAATTCATTCGGTTACAAAAACATGTATAACTTTTGACCTAATGCAAAATAATAACTTTTTTTTCACAAAAATGTTTGTAAGGGATTGTAGAATTAAATGAAATGTGTCAACATTTTCTCGCAGGCGGAGAAGTTTGATTAATTTTCAATTATTTAAAACAAACAGAATTTTTTTAGTGAAATAATAATTTGTTATCAACAACGATTTTTTCATGGCAAAGTTTATTAATTGACGAAAATTTTGATGTAGAAAACGTTGAGTTTCGATAAACCGTTCGTAAGTTATGAATTTTTGAAAAAAACGTGATCAAAAACTTTAACTGTTAATAACTAATGCAAAAAAGAATTTTTTGCAAAAATATTTTTGAGGGGTCGTTTTTACCTCCAAACTGATCGACAACCGTATTCAATCAATGAAAACTGAGACCATCGATTTTAAAGTGGCCCACTTGAGAAATTTTGACCTATAAGCTAAAATTTATATAGGATGAGGATGTGTTATTGACTTTTTTACGTTTTAAAGTACTGTAATCGGGTTAGTTTTTGGAAATTTATCATTTCAAAAAACATGTAAGACAACGATATTATTTAATTAATATTGTATTCAAAATTAATTATTTTTACAGTTCAAATTGCAAAAATGAAAATATACATAAGTTAAAAGTCTCACAAGATACCACTCCCAAACAAATTTTCCCGTTTTTTGTCAATCGTTCTTTATAATTTTAGGAAAAAAAGCTACACGCTCTTACATAATTTTATTTTACATGAATGTTTATGCGGATAAATGCACTCAGTCGTACATTGCACGCTTTATTTTTGAGTGCTTCAAAGTAGTCTTCTTTTCATTGGAATAAATAATAATAACTAAATAATAACACAGCCCCACAGAAGAAGTGTTCTGTGTATCATAAAACCACGATTCTTATATGTTTTTGGGTCCACTGAATCTGAATCCAGGATCTGTTTGACCCCATAAGTTAAGAAGTTCATTAGAAGGTCAAATCACTCTCTCAAATTAATTTAACTAATTTCATGATTCCACGCTAGGAAAACTTCTGGTCTTCATCGAAAAAAAACTGAACCAAATGCGATTTCACAGCTTCATCATCATTGAAAGTTTTACCATTCAAGGAGTTCTGCAAAAATCGAAATAAATAGTAATCTGATGGTGCAAGGTCAGGGCTATGTTGTGGATGTAACATCTCTTTCCAAACAAATCTTAATAATTTTTGGCGAGTGGCTGAAGATATGTGTGGTGTAGCGTTGTCATGGTGAAAAATTACACCCATACGATTGACCAATTCCGGCCGTTTTTCATTGACCGCTACGTTCAATATGTTCAGCTGACGACAGTAGACATGCGAATTAATCTTTTAGTTCCTTGGATACAGATCAAAAAATACCACACCTTTTCAATCCCACCAAACAGACAGCATAATCTTTTTTTGATGCAATTCAGCTTTCGATGTTGTTTGTGGCGATTCATCACGCTTGGACCATAATCGATTTCGAACGACGTTATTGTAGACAATTCATTTTTCATTACCAGTGATAATTCATTTTAAAAAAAGATTTTGTTATAAGAATTTCATTCAATTCATGTGGAATCCAAATATCAAGTTTGTTAAGGATTCAATACGTTGTATATGACGGTCGATTGTTGATTCTGGTATTTTTAACATTTCTTCACACGCTTGGACCATAATCGATTTCGAACGACGTTATTTTAGACAATTCATTTTTCATCACCAGTGATCCGATTCGATTTTGGCCTTGATTTGATCATTATAAACTTCATTAGGCTGACCTAAACGTTGATCATCTCTGAGTGAAAAATCCCCAGAACGGAATTTATCAAACCAATTTCGACACTGTCTGTTTTTTAAGGCTTCCTCACCATATAGACCACGTAACTTTTTAGTAGCTTGTGCTGTGTTCTTTCCCATACGGAAATAAAAAAGCAAAATATGACGAAAACGCTTGTTTTTACACTCCATCTTAAAGTTCATGCAAAACTAACAATTGTAAACGAAATTACGCGCAATTTGTTTGTAAAGCAAGCTAAGAGTGACAGCTAACAAATTCCAGAAGGAAAAATCCATGATATTGAAAGGAGCCATTCAAAGAGGTGGTCAAAGACATCTATACGAGGTCTGTCCGGAAAATATCGGGCCTACCTTTATATCTCCTCGCCATAGTGTTCGAGCGACCTCTGCGGGGCATGAACGTCAACAGTAAAGCCTCACGAACCTATCGGTTGCTTGCTGACATCTGCCGGACGTACAGTTCATGCGCAGCGTGTCTTTGTTTACAAAGCTATTTTTGAGTTCGGCGGATTTTGTGATTGTTAAAAATGACTGAAAAACAAGATCAACGAATTTGCATCAAATTTTGTTTTCAACTCGAAAAAACGAGTTCGGAAACTATTCAGATGCTGCAGAAGGCCTTTGGGAATGAGTGTATGAGCAAAACACGAATAAAGGAGTGTTATAATCGTTTCAAAGGAAGCCGCAATTCTGTTGATAGTGATTTTCGTTCTGGCTGAACTTCGACGACAAAAACATTGGATAATATTGAGCGGGTGCGACTTGCGATTGAAGGTGATCGTCGATTGCCTGTTCGTGAACTAGAAAATGATCTAGGAATACCGAAAACTACTGTTTGGGAAGTTTTGAACAAGATTTTAGGAATGACTCGCGTGATTTCTATGACTGGCTTCTTCACCACGAGAACGCGCCAGCGCATTCATCGAATCTTGTGCAGCAATTTTTGGCGAAAAACAACATTGTACAGCTCCGACAGCCTCCATACAGTCCTGACATAGCTTCCTGCGACTTTTTGATGTTCCCAAAATTGAAAATGGCGCTCAAAGGAAAGCGGTTCGACGACATCGAGACGATTCAGAGTAATGCGACGCGCGAGCTGAAGGCCATTTCAAAAAGCTAGTTCCAGGACTGTTTCGAGAAGTGGAAACAGCGCTGGAACCCTGTCATTCAATCAAGTGGGGATTGCTTTGAAGAATGCCACCCGACCGATGATGAAGAATAACGCCAGCGCGGAGATATAAAGGTAGCCCCGATACTTTCCGGACAGACCTCGTATGTGAAATCGGCAATTACTTCTGGGACAAAATAATATATATATATATATATATATATACTCTGCAAATTTGTCAAAATTACTTATTTTCCAGCTAAACTATGCAACGTAAGAAGAAAAATTAAAATGTAAAGTTAACAGAAAAAGTTAGTTCCCTGGAATGATTCTAGACATTTGTTTTTGAATAACCTTTGTATTTTTAATTTACTAATTTGAAAAATATAAAATTGAATTTTTTTTGGAAACGATAAATAACAGATAAAAGACTCAAACAAAATTTGTCCTGATTTATGATCAGCAGGAATTTTGAATTGAAATCAGGCATAGTATCTAGCATTATTCACTAAAGGATACTGAAACTCTGGTCGGTAATTTCCAAATGCCAGAGATTAATTCTAAGGTCGTCAGCACTAAGGTATGTTTCTTGGTCACTGTTGACGCTTATACTGTTTATATGATAAGTGTGTGCATTAGCAAATATTCTCCTTGGTGATGCCTCAACCATTAACTCCATTGCTCTTATGGAAGGTACCTATTAAACAGAAAATTCATTTTCAATAATCAAACAAGAAAATTTGAAGCATATCTATTGGAAAACAATTTTCATATTGAATATATTGCATGAACGCCTGGCTTGGGCTAGAGAAAATGTTGATCTCAAATGGTCCAATATAATTTTTTCCGACGAATCATCCTCTTGGGGATGGATACCTATAAAACGTGCCTGGTCTGCCGTCGGTCAGCGTTTCCTCCAACAAACCGTGAACCGTCATCATGAAGATCCATGTTTCGGGATACTTCACTCAGCACGGGTTTGGCTATTTACTGCTCTTTACTGAGATTCTATATGTTCAAAAAATGCTCAGAATGTACAAACATTGTCTTCTAAAGTCTGCTTAGAAGATTATTGGATCGTACAAGAGGATAATGACCTTAATTATTGTGGCAGCCTCTACAGACTTAAAAGCAGAAAATTGCATCACGACTTCAGATTAGCCGTTGCAATCTTCCGAAGCCAATACAATCGAGAATGTCTCGAGTATCATTAAGAGGAAACATGCAGTAAGGCATGTCTTCACCCTTAAGCAGCTGTCTCACCAAATTAAGAGGCATGGCGTTTTCTTTCTGTGGAATATGCGGAAAAATTGGTCGACACCATGTCCAGAAGGTATTATTGAGACCAATGGTGACTAGACGATTTACTAGGTAAGTCCAACCTTGTTTTTTGAACGCACTTCCATGGCAGAAAAGAAAAATTATGTTTTCTTCTAAATTTTCTAAGAAAACACGTATTTTTTCTTGTAAAACAGTCTGTAAGTATAATATGACTATGATTTTCTTTTTCATCATAATATTTACAATAATCATCAATAAGATTCTAAAAGTAATCGCAGTAATCATAAAACATCTTCCGGCACAAAATTCCTTAGATATATAAAGCCAATTTCTTCCCTGTATTTTATATTCAAGTAAATCTTTCTAAAGTCCCTTTTCAACTTTTCTGAATTATCCAATTATATTTTGTAATGTTAAATGAACTTTGTGAAATTGATCGTGTTAGAAAAGCAGGGAGGCTGTCAATTTTATTGTTTCTGAACGTAATTGATGAACCTGACATTATCTGAAAAGGAATTTGAATCATTCTGGACTAGCCAGAATAACCGCGGAGGGATCAAAAAACCCAAAATAACAATTAGATAATGCCCATATAAAATAACTTTCTAAACTTAAGTTTCAAGAATTTCAAACTATATATAGCAGTGTAATGTGATTTACGAAAAGTGCTAAAGAGAGCCAACTGGGTTCTAGAGTCCTATCAGCAAGTCATTGGCAGCATCTTGAGTAAAGCGTTAGAAGTAAAAAGCCTGCAAGATTTGCATCTAGTGTAGAGGATTAGCCAAAGTCAATAGGAAGCGAAGATCAAAACAAACAGGCATACTTGACACAAAACATCGGTAATATACAAAAGATGAGTGATAAAGCTAGGGTCAATAACTCATCAATAGTATACAAGAGTTCGGAATATATTCACATTGATACTTGTTTTGAAAAAGAAACTTTTTGTTGACAAATATTTAAAATATATTTTGAGACTAAAAAAAATTCACCATCCTGGCATGTACATCATTAAATTAGTTTAATATGATCCGTAAGACGACTGCGAGGCTACCGCAATATGCACACAGCACAAAAAAGAAATCACACAGTAAAAATAAATGTATAAGGCGTAAGAAAAACACATCATGTTAAGGAATCAATTTAAGAAAACACCGCTTTATAGCTGGGACAATAATGCGTTACACTCAATTTTGTCCGACCCGTTACAAAAATGCAAAATGGTAAAAAAAAATTGTCAAATTGAATTCACTCAGAATTATTGAGCCATTGAAAAAATTATTGCATTTTTTCCTCGCAATTGTACATAAATTTAAGAAATAATTCCTTACAACAGTTTGGATCACGCATCACCTCTAGTAAAACCGGTAGTTATATTCGGTACGGGTGCATGCGGCACAGTAGTGAGGCTGCTTCACTGGAAGGACTGTCAAAACATCGGAAGGTTATCTCAAGCGGCTTGATCGGTGCTCTGCAAGTTCAAGTGGCCCATCGTCGTGTCTGCAGGTTTTCCAGAGTCGGCGGGATTGATAGTATTCCACAAGCGGAGGCCATTCTGAAACGGTTGCTGGACCACAGAGTCAGACAACCCTGTCCTGGCCAGGATAGAGTTGGCGCAGTATTAAGCGGATTGGGGTAAAGTGGCCGACAACGTATCTTGGACGTTAGGGATTGTATTCATGTGAAACCTTAGTTAACTTGGTGACTTCCTCAGCGGCAAATCAAGCCTTTAAGTTCCGGCAGCCGCAATGAGTGCGAATAGGACTGTTAGCCAGTCGCCTCTTTGCCTTTGTAGGCGGAGGACCGATGCCTGGCGCAATAAAAGATCTCACTACTCTGGTAACAAAGATTTTACTTTATTTATTAAATTAAACTGGAAGGGTAATCGAAGGTCGCGACATCTGACCAAAATTGAACTGTCAATCAGGCGTTTTGAGAAGAGTTTAAAGAGGAATAAGAAGAAATATCCTAGTCCTATTGGGTACAGAGCATCCTTCCGCTGATACACTGCACAAATTCATTAGCTCCTTGAAGTATAGAATCAAGAATCGATTCGCAAGGGGCGGATGTTGAAGAAAGCATCCTCACTTCCTCCGAGTTTCACCGATCTTCTCGACTTGCAAAGAATAGGTCTCTACATAAAAGGGGAAAGTAGACAGAGGGTTGTCCGTGTCTAGTCAACCCTTTGCTAATGAGCAACAGAGAAAAAATTTTAGTGAGAGTGAAACACAGCTACCCTTTTTCAGAAGGTAACGCATTTATAGAACCTCAAGCCATTTGATTTGTATGGTTCGGCTAAGCATTGTCTCTAAGAAAAAGTCGTTAGAATTTTTACAAGTTAATACACGTCCTAATGGCATGTATAACGTAGCCTTATAAGTTCATATTCATGCAACACAGGCAAATTTTACAGATAAATATATTTTCTAGTTGTTAATAAATTTCCTATATTTTACTCACCCTCAAGGCAGTAATGCAGGCAGGGTCGCGAATAGAGCCATTATCTTCCTTTGTATTGTAGCCTTCAACCCTTTTATCTCGCTCAGAAACTTTCCACAACTTGATAGTTTTATCATTTGTGGAAAGCAGAAAATGAGCTGGGTTTTTTCTTTTGAGCCATCTGATTTTATTTATTTTTTCTTCTATTTCTAATGACTTTAGATAGTCAAATTCGGGTTCATGGCTTTGGAAAGTGCTGTACACGTTGTATTCTCCTCTACGTGGAATGCTGTTCTTACTCTGCACAAAATAAAAATTTCTCATTCAGTGATTAGGAAGTGATTATACGTTTTAATTCGATTTATCCTTCTCACATGAAGTTCATTCGCTCTTGTTGATAAATAGACACTTCAACCGCAAAGAAATAAAAAATAATTTTATGATGCGCAAAATAGCAGTATTGGAGCAGACAAGAAATTACGACAAGGACAGCGAACGCACAAGCCATACTTGAAAAGTATTGTTCTTTTTTACACAAAAATTTTCAGGAGATTTCAAGGAAATACGAGCGTACCTTGGACCCTATGTAGTATAATACAAACGAAAGTTATACTACATAGGGTCCAAGGTACGCTCGTAATTCCGCGAAATCTTCTGAAAATGTTTGTGTTGTGTGAAAAAAAAAAAAATACTTTTCAAGTGTAGCTTGTGAGTTTGCTGTCCTTGCCGGAATTTCTTGTCTGCTCGGATACTGTTGTTCTCCACATAATGAAATTATTATTTTTTTTTTGAGGTCAAAGTGTTTATTTATCAACAAGAGCGAACAAATAAAATTACATTCACTCCAAGCTATCGACAAAACATAATTTTTTATAATTTTGACGCGAAATTTATCACGGGTAAGCACGTACATAGTTAGGAGCATAGAGTTAATAATATTTCGACTATCTTCCAGCTCCAATAACCAACGCCCTTAAACGCCATTATGTATGTTGAAACAAGTGAAACTAGAATTTCCTTGTATAAAAATGGGTCGACGCAAGTTTAGAAATAGAACTTAAAAGTTGACTGTAAATCATGGCAGGAAATACAGCTAGCATAAGGTAAATCATATATTCATGAATGACATCAAATTTAAATTTCACGAATCTGTTATGTATAATTAATTACAAAGAAATATTCAAAAATTAATAATATATCAATAATAAGTAAGAGTAATTAGGAATGTAACTTTTCAAAGCTTAAATTTGAATGGTTGAGGTTGAAAGGTTATCCCTTTCGCATATAGTTTTTAAATATAGTTTCTCTCGGCTTTGGAAACTTCAGTGGTTTCTTTTATGAAACTAAATTTGATTGGTCGACAGAATCGAGTACACGGAGATGGTTCAAATGCGCGACATTGTAAACATTGCTATGTCGACTTATCCAATCTTCCTACGTAAGAATTGATTTCCAGTAATTAGTTCATAGCGCTGTGTTAAATTTATTACATGACAACATTAGCACGATTGAAAAATAAATATTATGTCTTGAATTTCATATCGTTATCATAAAAAAAAGAATCTCTTTTTGAGGTGGGGGGTGAATTGTTTTCAAAATTTTTAAATCTTTAAAATTTAACTATATTTGAATTCTAGAAGCTTTTTTAAATGTTCAAAATTTCTTGACTAACAATTTTCAACTAATCACAGCTTTAAAAGTATGTGTTACCCAAAAACGATTGATTCGAGAATAATCCAAAATCCAAGAATAATTTTCTCCTTGTTATAAAGGTTTTTTTATATATTGAATTTATGTTTTTCAGGTTATTCATATTTTCTCAGTATAGTATATGTTTGTAGTATATGTTCTCACTATGTGTTTATACACTGATAAACAACCAACGCTCGTCAGTTGTTTCTCTACGCGAGAGAAATATTGGAACTAGTGGCAATGTAACATTGGAATCCCTCCAATGTTCTACCGGAGAAGTCGCTACGATCTTAATATCTATTTAACATAGCGCCGATCACTATGTTTCTAGCATTTGTTTCAACGTTTCATCGTTTGCGGAACAATACTATGCGTATCGTATCACCACGGCTATATTTTATAGCAGCGTGAGCTATTTTTTTCTCTCCGTGTAGACGATGGACGACTATTCTTCTAAACAATGATTTCTTGCGACGAATTTGGCTCTTGAGCATATAGCTCTAAGGGTACGAGAAATAGGAACATGGGGCCGAGCGCTGTCATGATGGAAAATTATTGCCTCGTGTCTGTCGCATATTCCGGGCGTTTTTCGGCTATTGCTCTCTTCAAACGGATTAATTGTGTTCGGTAGCGTTCTCCATTGATGGTTTCACCCGGTTTTAGCAGTTCATAATACAGCACACCCTTCTGATCCCACCAAATACCTTCGCACCTTCGCGCCATGGATATTCAGCTTTGCCATTGATTTGGCTGATTGGCCGGGTTTCACATATGATTTTTTGCGCTTGGGGATGTCGTAATGGATCCATTTTTCATCACCAGTAACATTCCGATGCAAAAATCACTTCTTTTTGTGGCGTTCTAGCAGCATTTCGGACATGCAAAACCGCCTTTCAACGTCTCTGGGCTTGAACTCATGTGTGAATGTATCCGGCTGCTCTTAAACGTTTTGAAATGGCTGCTTGAGTGACTTCCAAAGATTCTGCGAGCTCTTCTTGTGTTTGGCAACAATCTTCATCGAGTAATGCTTCCAGTTTTTCATCTTCAAACTTTTTTGGCTGCCCAGGACGTCTTTCGCCTTCCAAGCCAAAATCACCACTTTTAAATCGTGCAAACCACTTTTGGCACGTTCGCTCAGCTAGAGCATGTTCACCATAAACTTCCACCAAAATACGATGACTTTCGGCAGCAGTTTTCTTCATATTAAAGTAATGAAGAAGAACTCCCCGCAAAAACACTTTTTCAGGCAAAAAGTTCGACATATTTGAGTGAAAAAAAATTATTGTTGTTTACGCTTCAAATGAATGCCATATACTGAAAAATACGCACAATGACAGTAGCTTTCCAACGCATGTTCGGAATATTGGAACGATGGAATAATAATCAAGTTATAGATCTAATACAAAAGCAGCTGTGCAATCTGATAGCTTCGTCTGATGCTTTAAAAAGCCAGATGTCTCAGAACTTGCAGGACATGAAGTACGAGAAGTAACAAGTAAGGGGAATGGTTGACTGATTGATAGGGACCAATCGTGCTGAAATGTTTCTCTGTTTGTAACTGCTGGTTATAGGACTGCAGAATGAGGTGCTGGCACAACAAGTATCACAGGATGTGAGGAAAGTGAGGCAAGGGAGGCCTTTGCAGATAAGAGAGAAGAAGATTCCATCAACAACCCTAGTTATACGAGGAATTCGTTGGAGGGCCTAACAAACGTAGAATCTGCCCCGGAGAAGTTGAAAAAGGGGGTTTAGGCCTATGAGAAGGAGATGAGAAAGAAAAGTAGAAATGATATAGTAGTAAGGGGGTTGAAGGCATAACCGGATGTTAAAGCACTGTAATTGTGCTCTATGGTAAGGTGATAAATTGGGCTCGTAACATAATATTCTGTCATGCAACGAGCACATTGCAGAAATGATTTATCCTGACTTAATCTTGTTGTAATATACATTTGTATTGTACATTAGGAGTGTCGAGTATATGAGGTACGAGACAACAAGTCAGTTCAGTTGCTCTGCGGCATACCAACCGACTGCTCGCTCCAGAAGTTGCTCTCTAGTTTGTGATTCCTTTTATAACTTGTTTTTAATAAACTTAAATAATAATAAATACAATATTATTCTTGACCAAATGTTTATTGATCCATGAATCCATTATTCCAACATGGTAGCAGAGCATGGTTAATAAACAAAAAGGTCCGTGGTTAATAAACAAAGGTAATAAATAAAAATGGCATTACTACAAGTTCAGTGTACGGGGTGCTTGAGTAATTAATTTGAGGAAAGGTGCTCAGCAATGAAAAATAAAGTTAAAATACAAAGTATAAAGTGATATTGCTATTAAAGGTAAATAAGGTGTATACAAAAATTGTGTTTAAAAGTTCGATGCGAGCAGATTAAAAGGTAGCACATGGTGCGAAAAAGGAAGATTGAGAGAGCGTGTCAAAATTTTAGAGGTCAACCACACGTTTAACAGAAGAGAGCATATGTATTCAGAAAGAGCAAAAGTTAAGGTAAGAAGATTTTTCATCAAATGTTTACAATTAATAAGTGGACGAATAACTTCACAAAAGAAGAAAACGACGATAATAGTGAAGGCCAAGTAAATGAAGAGATTAAATTAGATAGAAAAACAAGAAATTACTTTCGAAGAGTACTCCTTAAAAATTTGAAAAGGGTATTAATTTTAAAGAAAGTATTAGAAGAAAATATAGAAAAAAGTGAAATCATGGCTAAACAAGCAAAAATTGATGATATTTGCATTCCTGTTTTTGACCGAGCAAACTTTAGTAGTTTGAAGTTTAGAATAATGAATATATTGGAATACAAAGAATGTAACAATCCTGCAACAAGACAGAAACTAGAAACTGAAAAGCCTGAAGACTGGAAAAAAGCTGATTTAAAAGCGAAGACAATATTAATTAGTACAGTCTCAGACAAACAACTTGAATATTTAAGTGATTGCAAAACTACATTAGAAATGATGCAGAAATTAGAAAAAATGTATTTAACTAAATCTACAGCTTTGCAAATTATAAAAAGAAATAAGTTAGAACAAGTGAAATTAAGAAATTATGGCACCATTGAAGAATTTTTGGTAGAATTTGCAAAGGCTTGCAATGAACTAAAACTGCAGAAGGTAGTTTGATTGCAGAAGAGAAAATGAGATATATGATTAGAGCTTTCCCACAAAGTTATTGTTATATTGGTGATTTTATAGACTTAGGGCCACAAGAACAAAGAACAATTGATTTAGTGAAATCTAAAATTCAAGAGAAAAGTTTGAGCAAAGGTGACGCCGAAAAAATTCCAAATGTGAGTACATTTAATGTAAAAGCTAAAGGACACTGTTATCAATGTGGAAAGGTTGGACGTCAAGCAAAAGACTGTTTGAATAATCACCAAAATAACAATGGAAACGGAAAAAAGCAAGGCAACCAAACAAGATACGCTCTAAGGGGGCAACGAAGTACACAAAGAGGTTACAGCAAAGGTGCAGCACATCGAGGATATAGCCGAGGCAGAGGTTCAGGTCATCAACGAGCAAGGAGCAACGAGCAATACGAATCATCACACGAGTCATGGGTAACGCAATTGAAAAAACATCTATGCAATTATGTTAATCTAACAAATCCAATTGACGTAAAGTTGACTGACGATAAAATTTTTAAAGCGACAAAAATTAGAGATGTAAAAGTACTTTAAAACTCGGTATAATGAAACAGAAGTACATTAGAAAAATGTTTATTTTGTTGAAGGTATTAAAAGAAATTTATTAAGTTTTTCGAAAATAACTAAAATTAATACTATTGTAGCAAGAAACGATATTGGAAAATTTTTTAATAAAAATAGAAAATTAATACCTGTTTGTACTATATGAAAAGTTTTTGCAATGAAAAGATTGAAGACAATAATAATGTTTATGTAAATTCAGTTAAATTGACAGATAAAGAAGAATGGCATAGGGTACTCAGTCACATAAATTTTCAATATTCAAATAAATTAGTAAATGAAAAATTAGTCGAAGGTCTACCAGAAAAATTAGAAAATAATGTCATGCAATGCGCAAATTGCATTCAAAGCAAAATGGTAAATGTACCATTCAAAAATAAACGAACACGAGCAACTGTAGCTTTAGAATTGATTCACACAGATTTAAATGGTCCACATAAAACCATAGGTTATTGTGGAGAAAAGTATTTTTTAACGTTTATCGATGATTATAGCAAATATGCAAAAATTTATTGTATCAAAAGTAAAGCAGACACAGCTAGTTCTTTCATAGACTTTGTAAATTTGGTAGAAAATCAATTCAAAAAAGGTATAAAGAAATTACAATGCGATAATGGTAGTAAATATTTTAACAAAGAAATTTACAATTTTGAAAAGTACAAAGGTATTGGAATTTTATCATGTCCACCTTATGTTCACGAATTAAACGGGGTCGCTGAACGTTATAATAGGTCAGCAATGGATATGGGCAGATGTTTAACCTTTTAGCGGCCGAGAAATTTCAGTACAAATCGACCTCTTATAAAATGCAAAATTTATACATAAAATCACTAGATATCTCAGGTAAAGTCCCCGACCTGACTAATGGTCGATATATGACCAGCCCCGCAGGAAACGTAAAGTGCAATGCGCTGAATACGTAAAAAATAGTAAAAGAATTCACACAGACACCCTTGACCTTGAAAATCTATATTTCAAGGTCAAATTTCATTTCTAGTATAAGCCGAGTTTTGAGAAGGTTTTCGTACGTAGTTTGATGCGCAAAAAATGAAAAAAAGAATGAAATGTGAATTTGAAAATGTACAGTCAAGGATACTTGTGATTTTTTTCAGTTTTTTTTTCGTATTCAGCCCATCAAATTACGTAGGAAAATACTCTGAAATCCTCGCTTTTACTAGAACTGAAATTTGACCTTGAAATACCGAATTTTAAGGTCAACAATGTTTCGAAGAATTTTAAAACTATTTTTTACGTATTCAAAACATCAAATTTTGCCTAAGAACATTAAGGGGTTATATACACTTGTGTTCGAGAAAAAAAGCGGATTTTTACGATTTTCTTTTGGAAAAACAACACATTTTTTTTTACAAACTGAACGCCTATTTATTTATACATGTCGAAAAATCTTTCACGAATTTTTTCAAAAAAAGAATTCATAGCTGGAGTCAATATTGCCATTGTGCTAAAACACAATTTTCCCGACATCTCTTGCGGTGAGCATGATAAAGAAGGAACTGCTTATATGAAATACACAAAACAAAAACAAAACTGTAGTTGGTACCTTTATGCTGTGCGTGAACGAAGGATTTTGCGAAATTCATTTTTTTACAAAAATGGTGATCGTTTTTCTAAAAAGTTTGATTTTCGAACGTCTGAGCTTTCGGTTTTTGCAGCAAGAAAAAAAAAGTTTTGCTTGAAATTTAAAATCCTTCGTCCACTCAGAGGCTATTATTGTTGTTAGTAAGTTTGCAAAAATTCAGACTGATCTGGTAAATGGTTCTCGAGAAACCGTGCTCACCGCAACCGCACTTTTTGAAAAATCAAGTTTCGAGATAATCGCGTGTAAAGGCGGACTTGCAGATGACTCGCAGTTGCAGATAGCGCGCTATCAAGAGCTGCCAAATCGGTTCTACTGCTCAGATCTGTATGATTTTTTGGAAAAAGATTCTCTGAGATATGTACTTTCAGAAAGTGCAATAAAAATTTTTTCGATTTTTTCAATCAACACAAGTGTATATAACCCCTTAAATATGTTGTGCCTCTTGAGTGGTCGATATATCGACTACCCCCGCAGCTAAAAGGTTAATGAGAGAGGCAAAAATACAAAATAGATATTGGCCAGAAATAATGACAACTGTTCGTATTTAAAAAATCGTACGATAGCTAGCACACAATAGTATATTACGTGCCTGGGCGCACAATGAGGGTTATTGCGTGACGAGCGACAATGCTCGCAGGAGATCGGAGCCAAGGCGTAGTCGAGGCGTAGGTGAGACGAAGCCGAGACAAAGCCGAGACGAAGCTGAGGCGCGATCAGTCCTGCGAGCATTGTCGCGAGTCTCATAATTTCCCGAATTGTGTGCATCGGCACGTATTCTATTTTATGTGACTCCGGTGCGTATACAAGTTTTTATGCGTACACTTGAATCTAATCTAGTATTGTGGCTGTTTGCGGCGCTAGTCATTACACTTGATATGTCACGACTAGTCCCGGCCATTTTGATTTTATCGATCTTTTGTAGTAGTAATGGATTTTAGTAGACGCATGCGCAGTTCAAATGTACAAGGCTTTGCCAGTAAGATGCTAACGCTGTACGAAAAAGAATAAGAAGAAGGATTGAGCTTCGTTTCATGGCTATGGGCGCATGCGCAGTTCAATTTTTACATTTCATTCCTTTGTAGCGCAATGTACTACATTGCGCTACTATTAACTGTAGCGAAAAAACGAGTTTTCGCGCCGGTGGCACATAAAAACAAACTCCTTATAAGATATTCTTAGGAAAAAACCTAATGTACATCATTTAAGAATTTATGGAAGTAAAGTTTTTGTAAGAATTCCAGAAGTTTTAAGGAAAAGTAAATAGGATGATAAAGCACAAATGGGCACATTAGTGGGGTACAAAAATAAAACTTGTATAGTTGTTGATAAGCCAGAAGACAAACAAATAATCAATACAAAGTGGGTATTTAAAAAGAAAAGTGTAAATACGTACAAGGCTAGGTTAGTGGCTAGAGGTTTTCAGCAAAAAGAAAGTATTGAAAATGTCTATTCACCAGTAGGAAAATTACAGACTTTGAAAATTTTGCTATGTTATTGTTGTGTGAATAATATGGAAATTGAACAAATGGACTTTGACTCTGCATATTTGAATGGTTGGTTAAAGTCAGAAGAATACACTTAAGAACCACAAGGCTATTAAGCTGGAAAAAATAAAGTATGTAGGCTGTTAAAAGCACTTTATGGTTTGGGAGAAAGCCCAAGAGCTTAGTACGATTGTTTTAATGATTTTATGAAAAAATAGGCTGTGTAAGAAGTAATTATGATTATTGTCTCTATGTTAAAAATACAAGTAAGGGTCCAATATACATTTTAGTATTTGTAGATGATATTTTGATTTGCTGTAAAGATAAAAAAAGAATTAAAAGCATAAATGTGAGTTTAGAGAAAGATTTTTCGATGAAAGATATGGGCGAAGTTAGCAGGTATATTGGTATTGATATTGAGTACGAGGATAAGAAAAATAGAATGACCTTAAGTCCAACCAAATATATTGAATCTTTGGCTGTAAAATACACAGTGTGTCTCAAAAATAACCGAACTTTTTGGATATAGAATAAGATACACATTATATTATCTTTGAAAGTTATTATTTATTCAAAATAGGTTCCATTAGACTCAATACAACGTTTGGAACGATCAACCAGCGCATGCATAGACTTTTTTATGTCATTTATAGGAATGTTCTTCAGCACCTCGGTTACGACTGCTTGAATGGCTGGGATATCATCCTAAAATGCTCCTTTCATCTTGGTTTTCAGTTTTGGAAATAGAAAATAGTCACACGGTGATAGATCAGGCGAATACGGAGGGTGGTTGATGAGAGAAATCCGTTTTTTCATAAAAAATTCGTTCACTTTTTTGGTCTTGTGAGGTGGTGCATAATCGTGCAATAAAAACAGCTATTTTCCTGCTGGATATTCAGGTCTAACACGACCAATTCTTTTCCACAAACGATCTAAAACGCCTAAATAGTATTCTCCATTAACAGTTCGACCTTCTGGAACAAATTCCTTCTGGACAATACCCTCCAAATCATAAAAAGTAATCAACATTGTCTTGATTCGAGACTTGTGAAAACGCAATTTTTTTGGTTTTGGCTCGCCTTTGGACTTCCATTCAGTAGATTGACGCTTAGTTTCAGGGTCATATTTAAAGCACTATGACTCATCACCGGTTATGATCGAATCAAGAAACTCTGGATCGTTTCCAGCAGTTTCAACAATGTGTTTGCAATGCTCCACACGAGCGATTTTTTGGTCTCCATTTAATTCATGTGGAACGAAACGCGCACAGACCTTTCTTGTACCCAAATTTTTAGTTAAAATTCTCTAAATAGTGTTTTTACTCGTATTTAATTCCTCAGCCAACATTCTCGTAGTAAAATTTGCATCGATACCAATGATTTCACGGACTTTTTCCACCAATTCAGCACGATTACTAACTTCTGGACGACCTAGCCTTAGGTTGTCATTTAAATACTCACGACCATTTTTAAACCGTGTAAACCAAGTATAAACTTGAGTACGACTCATACAATCATCACACATAAACTTTTTTCATCAATTCGTATGTCTCAGTGAATTTTTTTTCAAGTTTAACACAAAATTTTATATTTGCGCTTTGTTCCATTTTTGTTTTGTAACATTAGCACACTTTTTCTTTTATTGAAATGGCTGTAACTTTCACATCTGTCATCCGATTTACATGAATTTAGGTGCGTTTGAAAGAGGATGAATGTATCTTTTTAATGCTGCAAATTTTTAATAGATGGCGCTGCATGTTGTATGATTTAAATATAAAGTTCGGTTATTTTTAGGACACACTGTCTATGATTTAGAAAACGCAAGGTAATACGATACTCCAATGGAAGGTAAACTATGATTGGAACAAGCAGTTGAAATAAATGAAAACGTAAAATATACAAACTTGATAGGTGAACTTTTATATATTAGTACAGGCACAAGGCCAGATATAGCATATAGCGTGAATTACTTAAGTAGATTCCAGAGTTGTTATAATGAAACTCATTTTAACTATGCTCTACGAGTGTTGAAATATTTGTATGAAACCAAAGATTTAAAATTAACTTACTTTGATAAGCTGAAAAGTAGAATATTAGATTGTATGGTTGATTCTGATTATGCTGGAGACAATTTAGATAGAAAATCCACAACAGGTTTTATAATTAGATTACATGGAAATTTAGTTTTTTTGGAAAACACATAATCAAACCACGGTAACAAAATGTTCAACTTTCGCAGAGTATATTGCAATTTCAGAAGCAGTAACAGAGATATTGTTTGTAAAACCTGTAAAATGAGACTTTTGAACTAAAGATAGAAAATCCAATAAAAATGTTCGAAGACAATTCAGGAGCAATAGCGATTGCAGTTTGGTGATTTCACTAGAAATTCTAAATACATAGAGGTCCAGTATTTTACTGAAATTTTCATCAAAATTTATAAGAAAATAGTGAATATGTTACTTCAAGCGATTTTCATGAAAATGGCCACCGTTTGCTTTAATGGCTGCTGCGCACAATTTTGGCATTCTTTCGATGAGTTTTTGAAGTGTTTGAGGTGGAATATTATTCCACGCTTCATTTAAACAATCCCAGAGACCAGGAAGGCTTGTTGGCTTTAGATCTCTCACACGTCGGTCTAATTCTTCCCACAATAGCTCGATGGGATTTAAATCGGGGGATTGAGGCGGCCATTCCATTATATTAAGGTCACCTGCGACTTTTTTTCGTTCCAAATAAGAAGTACAAAGTTTTGATGTATGTTTCGGATCGTTATCTTGTTGATAAATGGATTCACGACCAATTAAATTGATGCCAGATGGTATTGCATGGCGTGGGAGTATACTGTGATACTGCTCTTTTTTCATAATTCCTTTAATTTTTTTAAGTTGACCAACGCAAGCGTGGCTGAAACAGCTCCAAACCATTACTGAGCCACCGCCATGTTTTACAGTTGGCACAATACAATCTGGTTTGAATCTTTCATTGAATCTTTCATTTTCTGCGAACATATTGACGTCGATGGCTACCGAAAAGATCGAATTTTGATTCGCCTGTCCATAAAACTGATTTCCACTGATCAATCGTCCAGTCAACATGTTCTTGAGCGAACTTCAGTCTTTTTTGTTTATTTACTGGCCGTAGAAGTGGCTTTCTGACAGCGATGCGTACAATCATACCTTTTTCATTAAGCCGGCCTTTGACTCTCGTGAGCGATATTGGTGAATCCAAGTCTTCATTGATTTCAGCACGAAATTCTGATGCAGATTTCTGTCGATTGCCCTTACTTATTGCATATATTCTGTTGTCGATTCTTTGATTTGTCTTTCTTGTTCGACTAGATCGTTTTCTGTTAGTATTTTGCCCTGTTTCCCGATATCTTCTTATGGCCGTATGAACTGAAGACAAAGATATTTTCAATATTTTGGCTATTTCTCGATAGTTTTTGCCTGTTTTTTGCAAAATAATGATTTGGGCCCGTTTCTCGACAGATATTTCTTTCGCTTGGCCATTTTCAATCTAGAAAAATACAATTCTGAGGCTATTTCAACGAAAAAGCGAGCACAATGATGCATAAACGTAAAGACTGTCAAATTAACAGACTTACAGTTTTTTGTGACACTTCAATGCACCAGACACGATAATACCATCTTTTTTTGTTTAAATGATTGACATGTAACCTTTTGAGCCGCAGCCGAATCGATGTTTGTGCGAAAAACAACTGAAAACCCATGCGGCAGTTTTGAACACTTTTCACGATTTTCGGTCATAGGCTGTTTTCTTATAAGTTTTGATGGAAATTTCAGTAAAATGCATTAAAAATGTCTTCAAATCATAAAGCTACGTTGAACGTACAAAACTTCTGCAAATATGTGAATAATTTTTTAATAAATGATACGATAAACTGACAAAAACAACTTTTTTATATCTTGTTCTAATACTTTCCGACTGTACTGTAATTAATGATTGTGGAACAAAGAATGTCTTCCACGTAAAATTTTTATAATAAAAAATTTCGATTTGAAAATGCACAATATAAATGTAATGAGGCGTGTTGTAATATATACATTTGTATTGTACATTATGAGTGTCGAGTATAAGAGGTACGAGACAAGTCATTTCAGTTGCTCTGCGGCATGCCATCCGACTGCTTGCTCCAAAAGTTTCTCTCTCGTTTGTGATTCCTCTTATAACTTATTTTATAATAAACTACAATATTATTCTTAACCAAATGTTTATTGATCCATGAATCCATTATCCCAACAAATCTTACAAACTAGCACTTACCAATATATATTAAATCCACTAAAATAATCCAAAGAGGACACTTCACACAAATTTCAAACACGCACTCATCACTGAAAACAATTTAATATGGCGATACGAAATTGAGATACCAACGCAGTCACGAGCGCAGAAGCACCTCGAGTTCATGTGAAGCGAGTAGGTAGAGGCTTTACGCTTCTTCGTTGCAAGTCATTTCAAGTCTTCCCAGATTTCACGCTATCAGTTATTGAGTCGAAATCGAGAATTGTCACTTCCATGGTTGACAGGCGTGCGCTGAATGATAAGTCACTGAAAACTGAACATAAACTAACTTAGCAAAAAAGTGGAGGCGCGATCTCCGGGATCTTAGGATTGTAATCCCCGCCCTAAGAAATAAAAGTTAGAAAAAGTTGGGGATAATCTTTAACCAATGAGGGTGTTTAGAGTGACCAAGTATGCAAGATTTTTATAGTCTTTCAGCTAATGAAAATCTACTTAATTTCGTGACATTTCTATGTTCTCACGCACCCCACATCGTCCATTATTACTAACCTTTTGGCCCAACGTTCCGAGAAGTCGCATCCATCTGCACTTGAGAAAGGTCGTAAAAGTGCAGTCTTGTTAATTGATCTACAATTTATAGGTTAAAAGAGTTCTGCTTGATATCAAATAGATTTATTGCTTAGAATCGACTTTTTTTAAGTGGTCTAAAATATATAGCTTTCCTTGGAGAAAAGCTTCATTGAACTTGTACTAATTTTGTTTATATGTATCAGAGTTCTATTTGTTTTACAATTTATCATTCAATAAAAGTCTACAGTTTCAAGAGCTGGTATCAATCCCTTTTCTACTAAAATCTAAACTAGTTTATAAAAAGAACATGATTTGTAGAGGGTATTCCTTGTAGACCTGTTTGATAAATCTTAAACTAATTTCTTATTTCTAAATTGCTTTAAGAATTTAGTGAAATAAATTCTTTTATAAGTACATGATTTGCATTTCTTGAAGATCTGAAAAGTAAATAGTAAAATAATAGCATTACATATTCTAAAAGAGAATATAATTCTCTTTTCTCTCAAGCAGGTATTTAATCTAACCTCTGCATATGAAATAAGATTTCAAGTAATCATCCAATAAGAGTGGTGATTAAAGTTCACCCGTTATTAATTAAAGGAAACAAAGAGTTCTACATCATTACCGACTTTTAGGTTTAAGGTAGTTCGCAAATTCTTAGATAAGCGCACCAAGTGCGATTATCACAGAATTGAGTTTCTCTCAACTCCGTGCAAAAGAGGCGTGAGGCAGAAGACAATTGAGCAGCCGGATGCAATAATCGGTCGAGCGCTCGAAAACTCGTAAAAACCATTGAACACGTTGTGACGTAATGAGTAAAAACTGAAAGTCCGAAATCGCATAAATAAAATATATAGTATTATAGAACTCTTAAAATCAATCCGAGGTTGAAATGAAATTTTTTTTAGAAAGTTTATATTTTCGAAAATAAAAAATAAAATCAAAAGATTTTTATGCTTTTTAATGCACAACTCGACGAAAATTGGTTAAATAATTAGTGAAATTAATAGTTATTGGTGTCAATCTACTCGTGATGCTTCAGCGATTCCTACACGATAATTAGAGTGGTAAAAAATTTATAATTTATTGATAATATTTTAATTGAAAGTTAAAACCATGTTTTTCCCTCTCCCAAGAGCAAAACTTTCGGACTGTTAGTGCTATGGAAAACTTTCAGCGATAAAGTTGGTCCTTAATAATTGAGGCAACTTTTCACAGGTTTGGGAATCAATCAACGAGAAATTAAGTAGTTAAAAGGCGATGTAAAACTGTGATCGCTCGGCATGCACCTGGGCTCGAATCCCAGCGCAGTCGAAAGCGTCTTTTTTTCCACAGAAAGATTTTCAAATTCTTTAATATTTTGGGAAACATTCTAATCCCTGGATACGTAAAACAGCGCAGACACTAGACTTAAATCGAGAAACATTGAGATCAATCCTAAAGGAACTGTTTCAAAACTTCATTATTTCGAAATCTTTTCACATAAAATGCAAACACAAGCTGAGATGTCCAAGTGGGCAAAGTTTTCTAACGAGATGCTTTAAGGTAGTTCAAGCGGAAACCCAGCTAGCACAAGATTGTTCTGTAATTTTGTATACTTAATTTAGGCAGTATAACGGATTTCTATGCAAAAAATCAATCGTTAATCGCTTGCATCTTATGGAAAGTATCCTTATTTGCCGCTATTTGTTGTATAACTCGAAAACGCAGCACAAGATATAAAAAAAATTGACATATATAATGAAGTAATCATTAATAAACTACTTTTTTCATACTTTGTGAACTTTTACAACACCGTCTTTTTTACAATTGTTACTTTCGCGCGAGCTTACACGATTGACATTTTCAATTAAAAGATATCGCAATGTTGCAGAGCACTAGAGATGATAAAGTGGCTGCAAGTGGCGGGAACTTGGATAATTCAATAATAAACGCGCGCGCGGTGTTGC
This sequence comes from Diplolepis rosae, assembly GCA_030998225.1. Taxonomy (NCBI): domain Eukaryota; kingdom Metazoa; phylum Arthropoda; class Insecta; order Hymenoptera; family Diplolepididae; genus Diplolepis; species Diplolepis rosae. The sequence continues at coordinate 2,332,925 of JAPYXD010000700.1, forward strand.
CGATCAAAAGTTGTAGAAACCTTATGAAGTTCTCTACTTCCTGTTGCTGACGGCATTTCACTCGTGATTAACCGGAACGTTGGCAATTTCGCGTTGGACGTTGTCTTTGAGGTCGTCTAAAGCTTTAGTTCTTGAGTCAATTTAATTTTGAAAGCATGTAGGCCAAGATCTTTTCGCATAATACGCTACAGTGACGTTTGAGCGATGCACTTATGGCTGCGATTATTTCTTCGCTTCGAGCAATACGACGTCTTTTTGGCACCGGAACGTCTAATAGTGTTTTGGTCTCGAATTTATCCACTATAGCACGGAGAGCCTGTCGGGTGGGACGATTATTACGGCCGAAAATTAGAGTAAGCGCTCTTAAAGTTGCGACCACCGACTCAGAATTTTGGTAGTAATTTTTAATAATTTCCAAACGTTGCTGGTTCGTGAACTTTACCATGATGAAAATGTTGACTTTGAATAACGTTTTGACATTGACAGTTCATTAAAAAAGTTTAAGGGTGCGTTCATATAAAGATACGAAATCGTTATGTCCCTATTGGAAAACCCTTTACTACATATCAATCATTCGGTTTATTCATGCCTGTACCTGTTTAAGAACAGAAATCAAATAGTTTTCACACCTTTCCATTTGTCACTCTATATTATTTGGATGATTACATTTTTAAATAGTATTTCAGAAGGTTAATTCGTTTCTCATAATTGAAATGATTAAAATTATTAATACGATATGTGATGGATTTATCGACAAACCCTTTTTATTTTATAGTTTAAATAATATTATCAATATACAATATTATAGATATATATTAGATATAGATAGACATAGATATATATTACTATAGATTATTTCTTTGATCTCATCAAGGCACAAAATTTGATTTAATATAAAAAAAAAATCAAAATTAAATAAATTATTTTATCATAAAATATTTAATTACTATTAGAATTGCAGTATTTTTCAATGAAATACGACGAGAAACGTCGAAAATAGCTGAAAATCTATCTCAAATTTATTTTCCATATTTTCAAAAAAATTAAGATACCATCTAAAAGCCGGATAAAGCCGGATAAACCCGTCTAAAATACGGATCACTAGTCCCGGCTATTTCACGGCCACAACACGGGAAATAGCGCTCATTTGACCGGCTAAATCCGTGACATCTTTTCGGTTTGTAAAATAATTGCACACATCAGAATCATATTCAGCTAAAGAAAAAACCCCCAGATATGATCTAGTTTCGAAATCATATCACTCTTAACGTATTTTTTGTACAGCCTGCCATTGCGCGGGCACGCTAATTATGGGCAAATTAGTCCTGTCCGCCTATATGCGTGCTAGCCAGTGGAGGGCTAAACAAAACTATTCCTTTCGTTCAAAGAAATCACTTTTTTGCTTCACAACAAATTAAAAATATTAAATTCAAAGTACACGAAGGTATAATTACAAATTTAACTATAGCTTATAAAACAGTACAAAGTTTTTCTGACCATTAGTAATTCAGGCTGAAGCATTTCGCTTTATCGCGGTTTTCAATTCGTAAATTTTAATACTTTTAGGCCAATTTTAACCGATTTTGCCCTAAAATTTTCCTAGCTAAACTCGTAATTTGGGTCACTCGAAGGGGGAAAATTTCGCACAACAAAACGAACGAGTGCGTGGATAAAAAAAACTTACATTTTTGATAATTAAAACGAATGAGACTTTGCCGAACTTTCGTGTTTCCGTGAACTTCGATATTTCCAAGATCTGCAGACCAAAAACACGCGTTATTTAAATTCTTGCCATCAATGTGCACGTTTTAATGTTGGGGGAAAGTTCCCTATACCTGAAAATAAACTTGTGCCATGATTTGCTCGTATGGGAGCAGGAAGGTCAAGTCGTTAAAGTTCCAAAAATGCACCACCCAGCATAACAAACTATTAATTTTTTTTATATACAAAGGGCATCAGTTAGTCGAGTCAATTATTAACATGATGAGTACATGCTCGTATGGGAGCAGGAAGGTCAAGTCGTTAAAGTTCCAAAAATGCACCACCCAGCAAAACAAACTATTAATTTTTTTTATATACAAAGGGCATCAGTTAGTCGGGTCAATTATTAACATGATGAGTACATGCTCCCGACGATGTCATTATTTGCTTCAAGCACATTCCCTCCTTTTTTTCATCAGTAAATACGGGAATAGTTCGTTGTTGGCCCTTATGGAGTAACGGGTCAAACGCAGTGATTTTCCCCGAGTCTGACTAGCTGTGAGTGCACGAGTAGTTACGGCCCGGGCTGGCCACGAACCAGTTAAATGCGTTTCTCCACACTGGGGAAACTCAATTTTATTTCAAACCCCTTTTATTTTTGTTTTCTATTGTTTGCGAAAAAGTGACCCAGAAAGTCCCTAACTAAAAAGGGGGCACTAGGAGACATGGGCAACTGAGTTCTCTCGGCGTCAGCAAGTGTGATGCTATAATGCACGCCACCTGACTCCGAGCCTCGATCTATTTTTCAAAAGCTCGTTGAGCTGTGCTCTCACCTGTTGAGGGTGCGGACACCGAAATGAGTTTCACGGATTGGCAACCAAGTTTTCGTTATCTCGCTTTTCCACCTCTCTGGAAGACTCCCACCTTTAATCATATGCACTAAATATCTGCACGTTTAAAGTTTGCTTGTGTCTAGATATTTTTAGTGGGCATCTCTTTTAATGTAGTTGACCTATATGGGGGTTTTAATAATTATTATACTTAAAACCAATACGCGCATCCACAATCGTCAATAGAGTGATGATTTCTCATGTATATATGTGTAAAAAAAATGAACGAGACGGAATGTAACAATAAAATAATCAAGAAATTAGCATCAACGTTCGGGATTTATGATTCCTTCACCCTCCTATATCATCCTCAGGCAAACCTTTTAAAACGGACCAACAGGGTTCCAGGAAACAATGACAAGGTCTATTATTAAACATGATAGCTAGGACTGGAATGCTCATATAATGATTTTAGATTTGCCTCTAATACGGCACTTCACACCACGAATCATGTAGCCGCATTCCAGTATATGGAACGGGGACCCCGCTCGTGAAGGAGTTTTTACCGTCTTTGGGAGGGTCGGGGGATGATTAACCTTCAATATATGTAGGAGTCTGAGCAATTCGTATGCCGTGGCTGACGCAACTGCGCGACATCATATTTTGATATGAGGATCAAGCATTCTTCAAGCAGGCAATCTCACTTACACTCTACTTAGCTTAAGTGCAATCAATTTAATTTTCTGGAATCTATCAGAATTCACTTTTGAATTATAATTTCGTTTTACCAATACTCATTATTACCTTCTTTTTATTCTATTCAAATAATTATATATTATTATTACTAATATTGATTACATCTGATTCATGCAATTACCCTTATTGATGATACTACTATTATTATCAACTATAATATTAATTTATAACGATAAACAATTTATATGATTGATAAACTATTAATTACAACAAACGTTATCTTTTATTTGATAATGATATAAAACTAATATTATTGTTACCAAGAATGATTAACGAACTAGAGCGAATATTACATTTAATTACAATATGATAATAATGTTATTTCTACTTTACTAATAAAAATAAATATTTTAAAGAATTTGAAAATCCATCTGTGGAAAAAACGACGCTTTTGACTGCGCTAGGATTCGAGCCCAGGTCTTTCGATTGCCAGTCGACTGCTCTAACCACTGAGTTACATAGGCGTCATATTATTATTAATACTGATTGTAACTTTAACCGTTGAGTGAAGATAGGTATAGAGGAGACATCCAGGGCGATTGAATGGTCCAAACCTTGCGGGGAAAGACGCCAGGGGTAGGTAAAGTTCTGGAACCAACCACGGGGATCGACACTTTCGAAATTCGACAAAATCTCACGGATAAGAAGTAAGTTGTAGGAGTAAGGCCCAAACATGTGTTGGTGAGTCTGCTGTATTCATGATGGGTCAGGTAGTCCTCGTCGATTCAACCCTAGCTTGTCGACAGAATTTCACAAAATAGCTTTTTACCTCTTTTCCTTCTACTTCGCTCTTTACTAGTCTTTTCCTAAAATTGGATATATATTTTAAAAAAATATATATATAAAATTAAAATAGTAGATTGTATTGACCCTTGATTTAATTCATAATATTTCTAAAGCCAATGTAAACGTACCAAGTATTATGAATTATATATATAAAATAATACATAAAAGACTATATGTAAAATATTTTATATTATAATTTTTATAATATAATATATATGTATTTTATATATATATGTATATAATATTATGTATTATATTATATTTTATATTATAAATTTTATAATATAATATATATAAAATATTTTATATTATAAATTTTGTATTATAATATATAAAAGAATATATATAAATATTAAATATATATAAATAAACCATGTATTAAAATTAACAATTTTTTTTTTTGAAATTTATTACATATTTATTGACAAATTGTTTTCAATATTCTTTCTTGATCTTGATTACAATACTAAAGACATATAGAAAATGGAAATAAATTATCAATGATGATATTTTGAAAGTTTAATTTTCATACAATATAATTTTCGTTTATACAATACGGTTACAAAGTTAATATTATTTTCTATAGGGATACAATAATAATTGCTTTTTAAAAAAAATTTACAATTCTTAGAAATATTAAAATTAAAACAAAGTATTGCTTTTAATATATAATAATTTGTTAGAGAATGTTAGAGAAAAAAGATTCTCTACAACTTGACCGTTTCCGATTTTTGAAAATGAATTCTTTAATGGCTGAAATTATGAAAAAACAGTTTTTCAAAACAAAATTATAGATATCAAATACAAGCACTTGCAGGTGCAAAGTGTAGGCGTTATAATCGGATTTTTACAGAGGATCAATAAAATCCTGACTTAGTTTCTAGATCTACAGAATTATGACATGGAAGAATATTGTTATTTGTACGAATGCATCAATATTTTTCTTTGGATTTAAAAAAATTTGATTGCAAACTAGTTCCTGTAAATTATCTGCCTTAATTTAGTCGATTCAATGGAATTTAAGAAATAGAATTTATTCAATAAAAAATAAATGACAGAATTTACGTAAATCAATTATTTGAGTCCCAGCAATTTTTAATTATGATTAAAAATGTTTTTTTTATTACTTAAACAGAGAAAAAACATTTCAATTAATCTATGGTAAAGAAGTAATAAAGTTAAAATGATTCATTTTTTATTTTTGGTTTGTAATATGTAATAACTTCCAAAAAAAAATTGTGAATATTTCTATTTTTTCAAAATATAAATCCGATCTTAGAAAAAGACAAGTCAAGAACGAAGTAGAAGGAAATTCATTTATTTTTTATTGAATAAATTCTATTTATTAAATTCCATTGAATAGACTAAATTAAGGCAGATAATTTACAGGAACTAGTTTGCAATCAAATTTTTTTAAATCCAAAGAAAAATATTGATGCATTTGTACAAATAACAATATTCTTCCATGTCATAATTCTGTAGATCTAGAAACTAAGTCAGGATTTTATTGATCCTCTGTAAAAATCCGATTATAACGCCTACACTTTGCACCTGCAAGTGCTTGTATTTGATATTTATAATTTTGTTTTGAAAAACTGTTTTTTCATAATTTCAGCCATTAAATAATTCATTTTCAAAAATCGGAAACGGTCAAGTTGTAGAGAATCTTTTTTCTCTAACATTCTCTAACAAATTATTATATATTAAAAGCAATACTTTGTTTTAATTTTAATATTTCTAAGAATTGTAAATTTTTAAAAAAAAGCAATTATTATTGTATCCCTATAGAGAATAATATTAACTTTATAACCGTATTGTATAAACGAAAATTATATTGTATGAAAATTAAACTTTTATTTATATATATTTAATATTTATATAAATTCTTTTATATATTATAATACAAAATTTATAATATAAAATATTTTATATATATTATACTGTAAAATTTATAATATAAAATATTATATAATACATAATCTTATATATATATATATATATATATATATAATAAAAATTATAATATAAAATATTTTACATATACTCTTTTATGTATTATTTTATATATATAATTCATAATACTTGGTACGTTTGCATTGGCTTTAGAAGTATTATGAATTAAATCAAGGGTCAATACAATCTACTATTTTAATTTTATATATATATTTTTAAAAAATATATACAGCAGACTCACCAACACAAGTTTGGGCCTTACTCCTACAACTTACTTCTTATCCGTGAGATTTTGTCGAATTTCGAAAGTGTCGATCCCCGTGGTTGGTTCCGGAACTTTACCTACCCCTGGCGTCTTTCCCCGCAAGGTTTGGACCATTCAATCGCCCTGGATGTCTCCTCTATACCTACCTTCACTCAACGCTTTAACATAACCAATTATAATTATTTTTCTTTTACAAATATTGTTATTATTGTTGTTAATTATTTATTAAATTAATGACAAAGATAGATTATTAATAATTAATTGAATATGACAGATAATTTCAAAGTAATATTACTATATGACTTTTACTATTATGCTAAACTATATTATATATATATTTTATATCGGGTAGGTGATATATAAATTATAAATGAACCATTAGTTAAGCGTAGAAATTTTGATATTTTAATATTTCATACTAATCATTCATTAAAAACCTTGAACATAAGAAACAACATGAGAAACCAAACGAGCAACTACATAAACAGGGTGGGCCATCTAACATTTGGAATTTGAATCGGCTACAAAAAAAAAACTTATGGATATTTTTTCAAAAGTATGGTTTTATTAGAAAGATTGTACCTTTCCATTTAAGAATAAAAGACAACATCATTCAAATGACTGCAACGGCTGGCCTCACAGTACCCCATTCGATCAATCCAAATTTTCAGTACATTTTCGATTGTTTGGGCAAAAGGTCAATAATTTTTCTTCGAAAATGAGCAAGGAACCGCCGTTACGGTCAATGGCGATCATTACAGTGCCATGCTCAACGAATTTTTGTTTCCAAAAATACAGCCAACGTAACAATCGATCTTTTGCGCACCGTTTTCGAAAATCGAATAATCAGTCGACATTCTGATGTCAATTGGCCGCCTCAGAGCTGTGATTTGCCCCCTTGGACTATTTTTTGTGGGGAGCCGTTAAGGATATGTGTTACGCTAACCAACCAGAGACGATTGAGAGCTTGAAACACGAAATCGAAGTTGCCATTCATGGGATTGAAGCCCAAACAATCGAAAATGTACTGAAAAATTGGGTGAATCAAATGGGGTACTGTAAGGCCAGCCGTGGCAGTCATTTGAATGATGTGTTTCATTCTTCAATGGAAAAGTTCAATCTTTATAATAAAACCATACTTTTGAAAAAATATCCATAAGTTTTTTTTTTGTATAGCCGATTAAAATTCCAAATGTTTGTAACGGAGTTACACCAGTGCCCCGTGGGTACACAGCCCTACGACCGGAATTCGGGGGAACCCTGCCCGGCATGCCCTGCGACCACGCGCTGTCGCCGGTTTCCTGCGCCCCAGTAGTCAGTGGAATCTAGGTCAGAGTGTCGCTAGGAATCTACTGCGGTGTTTTTGGCCATGAGCCCCGAATGTCGTTCTTCTGTTTGACTTTGCTTCGCGGTGTTGCGCCAAAGAATTGTAAGTCTTAATAAACCTTGTTATCACGAGTAAGCTTTTTGATTGCGTGCACCTTCTCGGCGTCCCCTCCTTCCCTCTCTTCAGTTTGCGATCCCGGTCACATGTTAGATGGCCCACCCTATATATGATCTGGGCTCAAATCACAATACAATACAGCCTTTAATATCCTTTAATCCACAGTTGAGGATCCCAGATTTGCAAGAAAGGTAAGATCTAAGTCGGAAGATTTTCATGACGAGTATATTTATGTACACGTGCAAAGAACTGTTTTAAGGGGGGAACCTAGTTTAGAGGATAAAAAAAATCAATTTTTTGAAAGTCATCTCACTTTTGGCTCAAAATGAGTTTTACGAAGAAGTTGAAGGACTAATGTATGGAGCAGGAATAGCAGACTAGCATTTGGTGTTAGTGAGTTTGAAATATATACAATTAACTGTTGAAAAAAACTTTGAACGCCATTTTCTCGAAACAGCGTTTTCCTGCACTGCGTATACGATTAAGAATGTTGTAATTGCTAATTGCTAATTCCTAAAGTGCAAAAAAAATTTTGGTTTTAATGTTTCAGATAAAAAGGACGATCGCTATCATGTACGCAGTGGAGAATCTTCAAGCGAGTAGTACCCCAAACAAATACGAATTTTTTCTGCAAGATTTGTGTATCTATGACCTACTTCAACAGTACTTAAAACATTTCATAAGTTAGGCAGCCTAAAAAACTGTGCCGAATATCATGCAATTTTCGGCGTTCTGAACCAGGTTCCCCCCTTAACGCATGGATACTATTGCATTTGCTATTCAAAAAATATTTTCAACAGTCGTTCCACAAGAAGCTCGCATTCAATCGTATGTGAAAAGAAAAATCAATATCGCAAAGGGAAATCGATGTTGTCAAGATCATCTGATAAAAAATCGTTTTTTTTTATGAAGACATGATAAAATTGCGTGTCTATTCAAACACTTTCAATATGGAAACTTCAGAGCTGATGGATGGTCTAAGCATTAAATGCGATACTGCAGTTCTTGACAAGATTGCAGATTTAAACTTTCCAGAAGATAAACTGCAGATTTTCACTGGTTTGAATTGGGAAACCATTAGTGAGTTGCGCGATATGATGACTTCAATGAGAAATAGTGAAACCCGTACAGTGACACGATATCTTATAGTATTCTTGTTCAAATTACGAACGGGAAACTCAAATAAAATAATTTCTGCCGTTTTGGAACTTGAACGAGAGCAAATCGTCTTAGAATATTCCGCGTCAATAATGAAATCTTTTGAAAGAGATGTTCTTCCTTCTCGATTTAGTTTCGATGCTGTATCAAGATGCGATTTAATTGCAGACCATACTACAAATATAGCGAAGACATTGTACAATGCCTGTGACTAACTGATGGTTATTTGTGATGGCACTTATGCTCGGCACCAAAAAAGTGGAAATAACGAATATCAGAGAAAATTATTTTCGGGACAAAAAAAGCTCCACTTTGTAAACCCTCTAACAGTTTGTACAACTGACGGATACGTCCTAGAAATGCTTGGTCTGTACTATGCGAATCAAAATGATGCAGAAATAATAAAGAAAGTTATTGAGAATCCCGATGGGCTGTCCAAATTGATAAAGAAAGGAGATTCTTTCATTCTTGATCGCGGCTTTCAGGACGTGGTAAATCTGTTGGAAACGAAAGGATTGAATGTTATAATTCCTGCCTTAAAGGGTAAAAGATCGCAGTTGACAATTACTGAATCAAATAATTCGCGATTTGTAACTAAAATCCGTTTGACCGCAGAGGCAGTTCACGATATGATAAAATAAAAATATCGAATATTAGATAAAGTTATCGACAATAAATTGCTTCCCAAGGGTGGATTATATTTTAGGATATCTCAAGCACGATATTTAACGAAAATCGTAAGATCAGCTGAAATTCTCAGTCATTTATCCACAGAAAACAGCACTGATCCTGTAGTGATGAATGATCCTGGTCAGTGATGAAGTTTATATAATGTTCATGATTTCGTGAATTGCATTTTCGTGTATGGTGTATGTAATAGGACACAAAAACATCGAAAATATAAGATGTATAATGTAAAATCAATGCAAAAGCGTATCTATGATCTGGAATGATGCTCATTTGAGAGAGCGATGAGTTAAAATTAAGAAGACCCCTCGTTTCAATGGAATCGCATACTTTGTAGAGGCCAAAAAAATAATAATTTTTTTTAAACTGTGAAGCACCACTGGGATCGGGCTCGCAAAAATATGTTGTTACTGAGGGCTTAAGTGTATTATAGGAACAAAATTGGAGCGGTACAAAAAAGCTTTCATTGAAATTCTTTTTTTCTTCAAAATTTCAAACAAAAATTTTATTCCTTTGTAATTGCCAGAATTGACTCTCAATTTTTTTTTAGAACCGATGTGATATCTTGTACAATATGTACAAATAGTAGTAGTAGAAGTAGATGCAGCTTATAAGGGCTTTTTTTGTACTCTAAGTACGCATAGAAGATAGGCGTAGTAAGTAGTTTAGTAATGCGTTGATCATAAGCAGAGAGGGTTTGAACCCGCAGCGATTGAAAATAATTTTAATATCCTTTAAGGGGGTCTACCTGTGTGACCGCCTAGTTTCGGGCCGCTTTTCGGGAATTTCTTGTGAGAAAAGTAATGAAGATTTTTCATAAAATTTCACACACAGTTTTTTATTTGATATTACACAGTAATTTTTTTAGGATCGTAATTCATTGTGAGTGTCTTCAGCGGGCGTTTGAATGGGACCCCCTTTAAATGTCAGTGCCAAACGGTTGCCACGCTTTAGCCCGCATCGGTCGTCTGAAACCAAAATGCAAAATTTTGCGTTATTCGTAATCCAGTTGCTGAGGTCCTGACGTAGGGGTTTTTGAAAATTTTGAGAATTACCAATATGACATAGTTTTTTTTAATGTTTTTTCTTGGTGATATAAGCTGTACAAATTTAATAAAACGAAAATGCAAAAATCCGCTACGTCAGGACCTCGGATAATGTCTGTAGATTGTTTATCAAAAATTTTAATTCATCTCATGCAATATATTTTTCACAATTCTGGCAATCAACTTGAAAAACATGGTTTCGAAAAAGAGGCCTTTAAAGTTCGAGAACATCAAATAGCACTAGTAACAAAATTACTGTGTAAAAAAGAAGAATAAACTTTTAAAATTACGTAAAATTTGTTAACAAATCTGTGGTAGTTCTCCCAAAAAACAATTTCTAAAAAAGCGCTATAAATACGGCCGTCACACAGGTGGACCCCCTTAAACAAGCAATTACCATATACTACTGTGGGCGAAAACTAAGGAGAATTTTGTTATGAAATGAAAAATCTTTGTTTTTTTTATCCAAATCAATTTCATCCCCTTCAAAGTAATCCCCTCCCGAAATAATGCACTTATGCCAACGTTTTTTTCAATCGTCGAAACACTTGTCAAATTCGATTTCCGGAATTGCCTTCAAAGCCTTCTTCGATTCGGCTTGTATCTCTTCAATCGTGTCAAAACGGTGTCCTCGAAGTGGTCTTTTGAGTTTGGGGAATAGCCAGAAGTCACACGGAGCCAAATCAGGCGAATATGGTGGTTGTTGAACGATATGCGTTGAGTTTTTGGCGAAATGGTCATCTTTTGAAACGGTGTTGAGTGATCCTCTTGAAATGCAAATAGTGTCAGCAAGGTCTCTGATTGTCAATCGACGATTTTTGTGCACTAATTCTTTGATTTGATTGACGTGTTGCTCGTCAGTTGATGTTGATGGTCGTCCGGGGTGTTCCAAGTCATCAACACGTTCTCTGCCTTCTTTGAAGTCTTTGTACCACTTATAAACATTTTTCTGCGACATCGTTAAATCACCGAAGGCCTTCTGCAACATTCTGGACGTTTCCGCAACTGAAATTTCATTCGGCAAACAAAATTTAATGGCACTTCTTTGCTCAACAAATTCAGACATTGTAAAAATCGAAAAAATCACTTTTAGTCGTTTAGAAAACACAAGCGTAACTATGTAAAAAATGATGACATTGACATGAAATTTGTCACAGATGTCAGTAACAGTAGGATCAACATAAAAATAAAAGAATTTGCCCGAATCGGTTAGCCCACGAAGTTTAAATTAAAAATTCACCTTAGTTTTTGCCCACAGTAGTATATCTAGTGAGTTGGTGCGTACTTGAAAGTAAATGAAGTGTTTAATAATAATAATATGAAAAATATTTTTTTTTTTGGTTCAAAAATTAATCATTATTTTAATCAACTTTTTTCTGAAGTTTCGGGGCTGCTTTAATAGATTATATGTTTCATCCAGTTTCAGATCAATTAAAAATATAAGGTGAAATTTTCATGAATTTTTATTAAGTGACCAATAACAAATTAATTGATTATATTTCTATTTTATAAAGTGTGAATATGGATGAGAATTAAAACTGCTCCTAGCACAATTTTCTCCATTTCTTAAAAAATATTTACATTAAATTAATAAAAACAAGAGATTTCAAACAAATATTTGCATTTTTGAAAATATCTAAGTGTTAAAATGCGACAAACCCTTTTCAAAGTCCAACTCCGACAAGAGAAATATAATTCGAAAGAAGTTTAGGAAGATGTGCTATACAGAATAACTTAGTAGGGTTATTTTGTTTTGTTATATTTATATTGTTCGGTGGAAAAAAGATAACGCATTTAATGTGTCAAATAGTTTCAAATATGGTTTAAAGATTGATTGTGATCAAATGTAAATTATGATATATATTTAGTATGGCAAAAGTTTTAAAGTGTATTCTAAAAAATGTCTGAGATGAAACATACCCTAGCGCACTCGGTCAAGTGAACGGTCAGCGAATTCTCTGACCATTTACTAACCGTTCGCTAATCTAGTAATAATATGAAAAAGAGGAGCATAAAGAAACACTTAAATTGTTGCTATTATGATTCTGCGGTACATTTTGAGTTTGAAGGTATCGAAGTTGCCACAATAATTTTATTTTAGCGTTGAAAAACTAAAAAAACAAAATACGTGTCATTAAAGGCAGTGCAGTGGTTCACCATTTGCGGTACGTCAATGACAGCTATTATGTTTTTTTTTACTTTTTAACGTTAAAAAATAAAATTAATGTATTCACTTTGATATCTTTAAACTCAAAATGTACTGCAGAATCACAATGGTAACAATTTAAATGTTTTTTATGCTCCTCTTTTTCATATTCTTACGAGGTCAGCGAAACCGCTGACCGTTCACTTGATCGGGTCTGCTAGGGAATACAATACATTTTTTAATATATTTTCAGTGTTAAAAGAAAAATTCAGAAAATTATGCTAGTAACAATTTAAATTCTTATTCACATTTTATAAAATAGAAATATAATTAATTAGTATGTTGCAGATCACCATAAAAAATTCATGAAAATTGGTTTATATAATATTCAAAATTCAATCTTCTAATCTTTAAAATATATTCAGGTCTATTTCGTAGTTAATTTATTTAAAAATATATATATATATATATATATATATATATATATTTAGGTTTTTTGTCATCTGCACAGAGACAAAAGTTCTTTGAAGTTTAGAGAACTAATTATAGATTAGAGGATATAAAGGATAGTTTATTAAAAGTTAAAACTGTCTGTTGTAGGATATAATGAGTTAATGTATGAAAATATGCTTTAATAGTCATATGAAATCTGAAACTGGAAGCAATATATCGATACTCACGTTCTAATATGTCGTATCCCACAAAATTTGAGAAATTGACTTTTTTTTAAAAAATGGATTAATAGTAATGTTTTACAGCTTATATTAAAATCTTGGGATTCAAATTGTTTATTTAATATTTTCAAATAAATATTCTAATATGTCGTATCCCACATGCCGATTTTCACGAATTCTAATATGTCGTATCCCCCATCCATTGGTTAAGTCAGCGCCAGCGATGTGACAGTCAATTTTTATTTTGTGATTAGTCTTAAGTTTATTTTAAGAAATTATTTAATAAAATGAATAAGAAGGTAATTACAAATAATATTTTTACAACTCCAATTAAATCTAGAGCAATCGCTGAAACCTCTGTTTGTAGATCGATTAAAAATAACTAAAAGTAAATGGCAACAATTACAGGCATTAAAAAAAGTGTTGCTGAGAGATACACACTGCTTCTATGATAATATAAAATATATTGATGATACTGACTCTGCTTCTGACCAATCTCCATCAATAAAAAATTTGGAAGCCGAGAGTAAAAATATAGTTAAGGTAACTGAAAAGACTCAGAGTAAGAAACGAAAAGCTAATCAAGTTAATCTTGGTGTTAAAAGCAAAGTACTGCGTACTAATAATAAAGGGTTTCCCAATAGGGGTGATATGATTTTGAATGTCCCTATCGGGCTCATTTGAACTGAAATTTTTAACGTCTGCTGTCAGTTGTCATCAGTAAGGTTTGCCATTTAATCATGAGTAGTTTCACGCTTCCACAACGTTTGGAAATTGTCCAATTATTTTATCAAAATTCGAGAAGTTTTGTCGGTGTTCAAAGAGCATATCGTGCAAAATATGGTCGTCATTCTGCTCCATCCGCGCTCTCAATTCGTCGAATAATCGATAAGTTGGAGAGTGAATTTACTCTATTGGATACTAAGCCTAAAACTCGTATGCGTACCGCACATTCTACACAGAATATAGCCGCCGTACAGGCCAGTATCGAGGAAAACCGTGAATTGTCCGTGCCACGCCGATCTCAGGAATTGGGCCTGTCCAGGATGACTACCTGGCGTATTTTGCGATTGGATCTTGGCCTGCATCCCTATAAGATGATTCTGGCCCAAGAACTGAAGCCTAATGACCATCGTTTGCGTCGGGAGTTCGCGGATTGGGCTCTGGAATCAATTGAAAATGATTCCAATTTTCATCAAAAAATCATCTTTTCTGATGAGGCGCATTTTTGGCCGATATATTGTTTAAATCATAAATGGCATAGAATATCCAATATAATAAAAAAGATTTCGATCAATTCCGAATGAATATTCAGTGTTTTTTTTCAATTTCAAAACATATCACCCTTATTGGGAAACCCTTTAGATTTATAAAACCTGAAGATAATGATATTAATTATAAAAAAAATTGTGATAATACCAGACGAAAGAGGACAAGAAATTTTCAACAATCTCAGCAAGAAAATGTACCTGAAGTAAAAAAAAATTTAAGAGTACTTAAAATGAAAAAAAAAAATGTTTTAAGCAATATTAAAGATAGTAAAAATAAAATGTATCAATAATGTTATATTATAATAATTATGAATTAAACAATACAAAATAAGAGAGAAAAATGTTATGTATGGGATGAAACAATATTTAATTATAAAACGATTAAATCAATTTCTTTTCTAAAATACATTTTAATTTTTTCTTCTTGCGTAACCCACATAAATATCATAAAATTTATTTAAATAATTTTTTTTGCTTTAATAATTATTATTTATGCATTTTTATGAACGTATAAAACAAAAATTTGTTTACATTTATTTATTTTTGCTAGCAAGACGTTTTTATCGTTTCCTGAAAAATTTTCCAAATGTGGGATACGACATATTAGAACGTGGGTATCGATATAATCTATCAGAGCAGCCATGAAACTTTAGAAAAAAGTTGATTAAAATTATGACTGATTTATGAAAAAAAAAAAACAATATATTTCTCATATTATCATAATTAAACACTTTATTTACTTCAAAGTACACACTAACTCACTATTACATACATTCACTACATATATATAGTAATTGTTTGTTTAAACGATTTTAAATGTATTCTTAATCGTTGCGGATTCGAACTCTCTCTACTTATAACTAACGCATTACTAAACTACCGAATAAGCCCGAGTCGAAATTCTTGCCTTCTGTTTGCCCTCGCTACACTTTCTATTCCAAAAATCGAGTGTTTGGCGAGTGTGGAGCGAATATTATGTCTCAAATTCTGGAAAAACTGGAGGTGAATAGTTTATAAGTTAAACGCAGAGAAGAACGACTACGAAGCGATAGTGAAACGAGAGCGAAGTGATATTGAAAATTCTAATTCCAAGATCAGAAAATTTAGAGTTCAAGAAGGTATAATTAATTATTTGGAGCAGATGTATATAGTTGCAATGAGTAATATGCATGTATAATCTTGCATGCATGATCATTGATCAAGTTATTTTAGCAAAACCAGTAAGACTGGTGAGTTTTATTTTATTATAACCGAGTTTACCCAATTCAACTCTCTAAATCTGAATCAGTCAAAATCTACTGATTATCAGTTAAATTTGACTAATTCAAATAGCTAAAATGAGGCTACTGTGATTCAGTCACATAACAGTAATTTCTTGAGTGAAAATTAACTGATTTAATAGTGAAAAAGCAAATCATTGATTCAATCAGTGAAAATTTGAATGATTCAGATTTAGAGAGTAAAAACAATAATAATTCAAATACAATAATTGAGCTTTACTCAAGTTCTTTAGTTATGACCTTTATGCCAACGAAAATTTCGCCTTTAACGTTAATTTGTCAAATTTGAAAAGTAATAATAAATTATGAAAACTAATAATACGAATAGTAAGTAAGCTTTCTCCCCACGGGAAAAAAGTTGATGTAATTTTACTCAACTTCCGATTAAATTTGGGACATAAGGACAAGTTAGAAGTTATTTAGTAACACTGTAATTATTTGTGACATATTAAATGTCCAAAAATGAATCAAAGTTGAGTAAAATTCAGAAGTGTAGGGTGAAGTTTGAAAGCGTGCATTAAAAGTTTCTAAATATATATATATATTATTGCTCGTAGTATAATTATAAAAAACCAGTCTTTTATTAAATCACGAAAATAGTAGAGCTTTCCCTTCATTCTACTCTACGCTTCAATCGAGAGTTGAGTAAACCGTGAATCACAAGATTTATTCCACCAGCTATATCTATTCACGCAGGAACGAATGAAAGTAATCTGCGCCTTGGGCATACATAAAAAAATTTTAATTTCAAAAACGTGTTGAATTTTCAGCATACTGATGTTCCACGTTACTATATTTAATAATCGAAACGAGTTTAAAACATACAAAATGTAATTACAGTTTATTTTAGTACCCTCCAAATCCAAAATAGTGGATTCCACTTATAAACTAATGATTTTGAAAATTCATCGTACTGCAGTCGTGTTTGATCGTGTTTTGTCTGTTCGTCACGAAGCTTTCGTACGTGCTCCGCAGTGTTAACCACTATTTGTTTTAATGATTATCCACTAGTTTATATAATTTCAAATTATTTTAAAAATTTCACATAATCTAGTTATATAGATTCCGTAAGTTTAATAAATTCTTGATCCATAATTTTTTCTTAATTCATTTATAATTTTTCACTAAAGTTTTTTAAATTAAATTGATTATGTGAAAATTCAAAAACAAAAGTCTTGATAAGTATATTACATAAAATTTAAATAAAACTCATATTTTGAAAATATACAACACAGAAAATAAAAGAACCTTCTTTTAAATGTTTTTACACAAGATACTTTTTGATAATTGATAATACAATTTTTTAATGTACATTTCGAACTTTAGTTTCGTTAAAATTTATACGTAGTTATGATAAAACTGTATACTAAATATTAATTAATAATTATACTATATATATCAACAATCATAATTTTAAAAATCAATTATGTAATCAATTTGTTCTAAATTATTTCAGTCGATCATGTCGATCATTAGAAGAGTGTGTATCACTCTACGTGACAGCAGAACTCTACCATATCGATCTTACCAACCTGCAATTTAGAACTAATTTAACGTCTCGTAAGACTAGATGGAAATTTCTAATTTAATTTTTGAAGAAATTTTCTGTGAAAAAAGGAACGCTTCCACTCCGCTGGGTATCGAGCCCAGGTCCTTTCGATTGCCGGTCGAATGCTCTGTCATTTGAGCTACGGAGGTTCCACAACTTTTCTCACAGAATCTTGTTGTTAAACCGCCAATTCGGCGAAGGATATATCATGAACTATGTAATCAATTTGTTCTAAATTATTTCAGTCGATCATGTCGATCATTAGAAGAGTGTGTATCACTCTACGTGACAGCAGAACTCTACCATATCGAACTTACCAACCTGCAATTAAGAACTAATTTAACGTCTCGTAAGACTAGATGGAAATTTCTAATTTAATTTTTGAAGAAATTTTCTGTGAAAAAAGGAACGCTTCCACTCCGCTGGGTATTCGACCGGCAATCGAAAGGACTTGGGCTCGATACCCAGCGGAGTGGAAGCGTTCCTTTTTTCACAGAAAATTTCTTCAAAAATTCGACTCGGGAGCCTATCGCCTACGCGCGCTTAGAGTACAAAAAAAGAAATATCCCTTATAAGCTGCAACTACTACTACTACTACTACTACTGCCGCTAGCGCAGTGAACACTGCGCAACAATATTTTAGAGAACTTTTCTCCAATGTTCGTAATACAAAGGATTCAAAAACACTCAATACCTCCAATTTAATGCCTATAGAACTTTTTAACATTCTTTCATGTATTTTCTCTACAAATTATTCGCTAATCTTTAACTATTTCTCCGAATTTCAAAGGACTTCTTTTCTGCGCAAGTGGTCGATAAAATTTAAATTCATTATTTATTTACAATTATATTATATTATATTATTATAAAACACATTATGTGCAAATATTTTAGATAAGTATTTTTTATTTTATATATATTATTTGAACTAAGACTTTTTACACGCTCTAATACAGTTTAAAAAACAAATATTTATTACTTTGTAAATTGAGATAAACTTCAGAAATTATGAAATTCTTATATTCGATATTTTAGAATTTAGTAACTAATTTATTAAAAGTCTCTTCATCTAAAAACTTTTCTTAGCCTTATATAAAATTGATGGCGAAACAAGGCGCAGCAATTTCTTACACGGTCCTGCATTTTCAAAGGATAAAATGTACCCAACACTTTTGGAGAAGCATTGCAAGTGCTTCGGTAGGCGTGCGGTTTAATTTATAAGGTTAGACTACGTTATACATGTAGGTTAGGTAAAAGTTAAGGTTCGAATCCTATCAGCGTAATATTAATTTCAACAGCGGTAATATAATTTGTAGTAAACCACTGTATAACACAAGTTTAAAAACGGAGCAGTGCGTTGAATCAACAAGCACACAGGATCCAGAAGAAAAAACTAATAAAAATTTCTTCGCATATATACTTTAAGAAACACGAATCTCTGATGGAGAATGTGTAGCACAAGAACACCTGATGGAAACCAGAATCTTCAGTCTACGCAGCGTACACTTACTAGAATTCAAAAATTACTAGTAAGCGTTTCAGGAGGGGGTGTTACATCCTGCATAATTTTAAGTTGTTAATATTTTAAGTAGAATAGGAAATTTAAACAACAATTTGTTACATCCTACATAAATCTTAGATATTTTATTTTTATTTTTTAAGTAGTAAATAGAGAATAGTAATCCGTGAGAAAATTCTAATCCAGTATATACAGGAAATGAGCATTCGTATGCGAATGACCTGGAGTGCAGAGAGCAATAAAATGTCAAATATACAGGAAGGGCCGCTTTCCCAAACTCAAGGCACTGCATTTAGAATGACTATAGATTTTAGAATTTCCTTTTAATGTACTTAAGTTGAATTTAAAATATAACAACAAACAGGAAATTGAAAGAATAGAAAATCGAACTAGATTTAAATTTTGTAAAGGGGAAGTGATTATGAGGTCACTTGGATCAAACCCTACATCCTCATACTCACTTCGTCTTACTTATGGTGAAAAAACCATATAAATACAGCGACAATATTCATGAAAAGTCAATTCAGTTCGACTGGGCTCTCGTCCCAGTTCGATTTGGGCTCTCGCCCCAGTTCGACTCGGGCTTTGGCCCTCACTCAAATTTTACAATTCAACGGTCCCTTATAACTCGACTCGGGCTTTAGACCCATATCAAGCCCTTCTCAATTTTGTACCATCGAAACCTCATTGACGAGAATAAAATTGTGTATCAGAAAACTTCTGCTTATTAAAATATATCCAAGTAAGTAAAAATTTGTCTATTTCTTTAAACTGTATTTCCAACAATTTTTCCATTTTTATTTTCAACATTTAAGTCGATTAACGCATTCAATTTCGATCGAACACTTAAAGATTTCTATGAAGTTTTATTTCAACAATGAGCAATCATTTCAGTTCAGTGTTGAAGTTTGTTTGATTATTTTGAAGTTTTATTTAAATATTGAGCAACAATCATTTTAGTTCAGTGTTGAATTTTGTTTGATTATTTCCAAGTTTGTTTAAACATTGAGCAATCATTTTAGTTCAGTGTTGGTTTTGTCTGATTATTACGAAGTTTTATTTAACATTGAGCAATCATTTTAGTTCAGTGTTGAAGTTTGTTTGATTATTTTGAAGTTTTATTTAAAAATTGAGCAATCATTTTAGTTCAGTGTTGAAGATTGTTTGATTATTTCAAAGTATTATTTAAACACTGATGAACAATCTTTTTAGTTCAGTGTTGAAGTTTGTTTGATTATTTCCAAGTTTTATTTAAACATTGAGCAACAATCATTTTATTTCAGTGTTGAAGTTTGTTTGATTATTTTGAAGTTTTATTTAAACATTGAGCAATCATTTTAGTTCAGTGTTGAAGTTTGTTTGATTATTTCCAAGTTTTGTTTAAACATTGAGCAATCATTTTAGTTCAGTGTTGAAGTTTGTTTGATTATTTTGAAGTTTTATTTAAACATTGAGCAATCATTTTAGTTCAGTGTTGAAGTTTGTTTGATTATTTCGAAGTTTTATTTAAACATTGAGCAATCATTTTAGTTCAGTGTTGAAGTTTGTTTGATTATTTCCAAGTTTATTTAAACATTGAGCAACAATCAATTTAGTTCAGTGTTGGTTTTGTCTGATTATTACGAAGTTTTATTTAACATTGAGCAATCATCTTAGTTCAGTGTTGAAGTTTTTTTGATTATTTCCAAGTTTTGTTTAAACATTGAGCAATCATTTTAGTTCAGTGTTGGTTTTGTCTGATTATTACGAAGTTTTATTTAACATTGAGCAATCATCTTAGTTCAGTGTTGAAGTTTGTTTGATTATTTTGAAGTTTTATTTAAACATTGAGCAACAATCATTTTAGTTCAGTGTTGAAGTTTGTTTGATTATTTTGAAGTTTTATTTAAACATTGAGCAATCATTTTAGTTCAGTGTTGAAGTTTGTTTGATTATTTTGAAATCTGTTTAAACATTGAGCATTCATTTTAGTTCAGTGTTGAAGTTTGTTTGATTATTTTGAAGTTTTATTTAAACATTGAGCAATCATTTTAGTTCAGTGTTGAAGTTTGTTTGATTATTTTGAAGTTTTATTTAAACATTGAGCAATAATTTTAGTTCAGTGTTGAAGTTTGTTTGATTATTTTGAAGTTTTCTTTAAACATTGAGCAATCATTTTAGTTCAGTGTTGAAGTTTGTTTGATTATTTTGAAGTTTTGTTTAAACATTGAGCAATCATTTTAGTTCAGTGTTGAAGTTTGTTTGATTATTTCCAAGTTTTGTTTAAACATTGAGCAATAATTTTAGTTCAGTGTTGAAGTTTGTTTGATTATTTTGACATTTTATTTCAACATTGAGCAACAATCATTTTAGTTCAGTGTTGAAGTTTGTTTGATTATTTTCGAAGTTTTATTTAAACATTGAGCAATCATTTTAGATCAGTGTTGAAGTTTGTTTGATTATTCCGAAGTTTTATTTAAACATTTAAAGAATTTGAAAATCTTCCTGTGGAAAAAATGACGCTTTCGACTGCGCTGGGATTCGAGCCCAGGTCTTTCGATTGCCGGTCGACTGCTCTGACCACTGAGCTACACAGGCGTCCGACATCTCCTTCTCCACAGGAAGATCTCCTTATATCGCCCAGTGGCTCAGCCTTGCGGCTGTAAATGATTTCAAATTAATTAGTTGAGTTTGAAATTTTTGTCACTGCCTATATTATCGGAGGATCACTAGTCGCGTATCAGATAGGATACGTTGTCGACAGGTGTCCTCGCAGACAATTTCAAACTCTTATATCGCAAATAATGCAAATAAATTTAATATTTTTTAAAGAATTTGAAAATCTTTCTGTGGAAAAAATGACGCTTTCGACTGCGCTGGGATTCGAGCCCAGGTCTTTCGATTGCCGGTCGACTGCTCTGACCACTGAGCTACACAGGCGTCCGACATCTCCTTCTCCACAGGAAGATCTCCTTATATCGCCCAGTGGCTCAGCCTTGCGGCTGTAAATGATTTCAAATTAATTAGTTTCAAAAATTTCAAACTCAACTAATTAATTTGAAATCATTTACAGCCGCAAGGCTGAGCCACTGGGCGATATAAGGAGATCTTCCTGTGGAGAAGGAGATGTCGGACGCCTGTGTAGCTCAGTGGTCAGAGCAGTCGACCGGCAATCGAAAGACCTGGGCTCGAATCCCAGCGCAGTCGAAAGGGTCATTTTTTCCACAGAAAGATTTTCAAATTCTTTAAATATTGAATTTATTTGCATTATTTGCGATATAAGAGTTTGAAATTGTCTGCGAGGACACCTGTCGACAACGTATCCTATCTGATACGCGACTAGTGATCCTCCGATAATATAGGCAGTGACAAAAATTTCAAACTCAACTAATTAATTTAGTATTTAAACACTGAGCAACAATCATTTTAGTTCAGTGTTGAAGTTTGTTTGATTATTTCCAAGTTTTATTTAAACATTGAGCAACAATCATTTTAGTTCAGTGTTGAAGTTTGTTTGATTATTTTGAAGTTTTATTTAAACATTGAGCAATCATTTTAGTTCAGCGTTGAAGTTTGTTTGATTATTTCCAAGTTTGTTTAAACATTGAGCAATCATTTTAGTTCAGTGTTGGTTTTGTCTGATTATTACGAAGTTTTATTTAACATTGAGCAATCATCTTAGTTCAGTGTTGAAGTTTGTTTGATTATTTTGAAGTTTTATTTAAACATTGAGCAATCATTTTAGTTCAGTGTTGAAGTTTGTTTGATTATTTTGAAGTTTTATTTAAACATTGAGCAATCATTTTAGTTCAACGTTGAAGTTTGTTTGATTATTTCTAAGTTTGTTTAAACATTGAGCAATCATTTTAGTTCAGTGTTGGTTTTGTCTGATTATTACGAAGTTTTATTTAACATTGAGCAATCATCTTAGTTCAGTGTTGAAGTTTGTTTGATTATTTTGAAGTTTTATTTAAACATTGAGCAATCATTTTAGTTCAGTGTTGAAGTTTGTTTGATTATTTTGAAGTTTTATTTAAACATTGAGCAATCATTTTAGTTCAGTGTTGGTTTTGTCTGATTATTACGAAGTTTTATTTAACATTGAGCAATCATCTTAGTTCAGTGTTGAAGTTTGTTTGATTATTTTGAAGTTTTATTTAAATATTGAGCAATCATTTTAGTTCAGTGTTGAAGTTTGTTTGATTATTTCGAAGTTTTATTTAAACATTGAGCAATCATCTTAGTTCAGTGTTGAAGTTTGTTTGATTATTTCCAAGTTTTATTTAAACATTGAGCAACAATCATTTTAGTTCAGTGTTGAAGTTTGTTTGATTATTTTGAAGTTTTATTTAAACATTGAGCAATTATTTTAGTTCAGTGTTGGAGTTTGTTTGATTATTTTTAAGTTTTATTTAACATTGAGCAACAATCATTTTAGTTCAGTGTTGAAGTTTGTTTGATTATTTTGAAGTTTTATTTAAACATTGAGCAATCATTTTAGTTCAGTGTTGAAGTTTGTTTGATTATTTTGAAGTTTTATTTAAACATTGAGCAATCATTTTAGTTCAACGTTGAAGTTTGTTTGATTATTTCTAAGTTTGTTTAAACATTGAGCAATCATTTTAGTTCAGTGTTGGTTTTGTCTGATTATTACGAAGTTTTATTTAACATTGAGCAATCATCTTAGTTCAGTGTTGAAGTTTGTTTGATTATTTTGAAGTTTTATTTAAACATTGAGCAATCATTTTAGTTCAGTGTTGAAGTTTGTTTGTTTATTTTGAAGTTTTATTTAAACATTGAGCAATCATTTTAGTTCAGTGTTGAAGTTTGTTTGATTATTTCCAAGTTTGTTTAAACATTGAGCAATCATTTTAGTTCAGTGTTGGTTTTGTCTGATTATTACGAAGTTTTATTTAACATTGAGCAATCATCTTAGTTCAGTGTTGAAGTTTGTTTGATTATTTTGAAGTTTTATTTAAATATTGAGCAATCATTTTAGTTCAGTGTTGAAGTTTGTTTGATTATTTCGAAGTTTTATTTAAACATTGAGCAATCATCTTAGTTCAGTGTTGAAGTTTGTTTGATTATTTTGAAGTTTTATTTAAACATTGAGCAATCATTTTAGTACAGTGTTGAAGTTTGTTTGATTATTTTGAAGTTTTATTTAAACATTGAGCAATCATTTTAGTTCAGCGTTGAAGTTTGTTTGATTATTTCTAAGTTTGTTTAAACATTGAGCAATCATTTTAGTTCAGTGTTGGTTTTGTCTGATTATTACGAAGTTTTATTTAACATTGAGCAATCATCTTAGTTCAGTGTTGAAGTTTGTTTGATTATTTTGAAGTTTTATTTAAACATTGAGCAATCATTTTAGTTCAGTGTTGAAGTTTGTTTGATTATTTTTAAGTTTTATTTAAATATTGAGCAATCATTTTAGTTCAGTGTTGAAGTTTGTTTGATTATTTTGAAGTTTTATTTAAACATTGAGCAATCATTTTAGTTCAGTGTTGGTTTTGTCTGATTATTACGAAGTTTTATTTAAACATTGAGCAACAATCATTTTAGTTCAGTGTTGAAGTTTGTTTGATTATTTTTAAGTTTTATTTAAAGATTGAGCAATCATTTTAGTTCAGCGTTGAAGTTTGTTTGATTATTTTGAAGTTTTATTTAAACATTGAGCAATCATTTTAGTTCAGTGTTGAAGTTTGTTTGATTATTTTGAAGTTTTATTTAAACACTGAGCAACAATCATTTTAGTTCAGTGTTGAAGTTTGTTTGATTATTTTGAAGTTTTATTTAAACACTGAGCAACAATCATTTTAGTTCAGTGTTGAAGTTTGTTTGATTATTTTTAAGTTTTATTTAAATATTGAGCAATCATTTTAGTTCAGTGTTGAAGTTTGTTTGATTATTTTGAAGTTTTATTTAAACATTGAGCAATCATTTTAGTTCAGTGTTGAAGTTTGTTTGATTATTTTGAAGTTTTATTCAAACATTGAGCAATCATTTTAGTTCAGTGTTGAAGTTTGTTTGATTATTTTGAAGTTTTATTTAAACATTGAGCAACAATAATTTTAGTTCAGTGTTGGTTCTTGTCTGATTATTACGAAGTTTTATTTAAACATTGAGCAATCATCTTAGTTCAGTGTTGAAGTATGTTTGATTATTTTGAAGTTTTATTTAAATATTGAGCAATCATTTTAGTTCAGTGTTGAAGTCTGTTTGATTATTACGAAGTTTTATTTAAACATTGAGCAATCATCTTAGTTCAGTGTTGAAGTTTGGATGATTATTTTGAAGTTTTATTTAAATATTGAGCAATCATTTTAGTTCAGTGTTGAAGTTTGTTTGATTATTTTAAAGTTTTATTTAAATATTGAGCAATCATTTTAGTTCAGTGTTGAAGTTTGTTTGATTATTTTGAAGTTTTATTTAAACATTGAGTAACAATAATTTTAGTTCAGTGTTGGTTCTTGTCTGATTATTACGAAGTTTTATTTAAACATTGAGCAATCATCTTAGTTCAGTGTTGAAGTTTGTTTGATTATTTTGAAGTTTTATTTAAACATTGAGCGACAATCATTTTAGTTCAGTGTTGAAGTTTGTTTGATTATTTTGAAGTTTTATTCAAACATTGAGCAATCATTTTAGTTCAGTGTTGAAGTTTGTTTGATTATTTCGAAGTTTCATTTAAACATTGAGCAATCATCTTAGTTCAGTGTTGAAGTTTGTTTAATTATTTTGAAGTTTTATTTAAACATTGAGCAATCATCTTAGTTCAGTGTTGAAGTTTGTTTGATTATTTTGAAGTTTTGTTTAAACATTGAGCAATCATTTTAGTTCAGTGTTGAAGTTTGTTTGATTATTTCCAAGTTTTATTTAAACATTGAGCAACAATCATTTTAGTTCAGTGTTGAAGTTTGTTTGATTATTTTGAAGTTTTATTTAAACATTGAGCTATCATTTTAGTTCAGTTTTGAAGTTTGTTTGATTATTTCCAAGTTTTATTTAAACATTGAGCAACAATCATTTTAGTTCAGTGTTGAAGTTTGTTTGATTATTTTGAAGTTTTATTTAAACATTGAGCAATCATTTTAGTTCAGTGTTGAAGTTTGTTTGATTATTTTGAAGTTTTATTTAAACATTGAGCAATCATTTTAGTTCAGCGTTGAAGTTTGTTTGATTTTTTCTAAGTTTGTTTAAACATTGAGCAATCATTTTAGTTCAGTGTTGGTTTTGTCTGATTATTACGAAATTTTACTTAAACATTGAGCGACAATCATTTTAGTTCAGTGTTGAAGTTTGTTTGATTATTTTGAAGTTTTATTTAAACATTGAGCAATCATTTTAGTTGAGTGTTGAAGTTTGTTTGATTATTTTGAAGTTTTGTTTAAACATTGAGCAATCATTTTAGTTCAATGTTGATGTTTGTTTGATTATTTCCAAGTTTTATTTAAACATTGAGCAATCATTTTAGTTCAGTGTTGAAGTTTGTTTGATTATTTCGAAGTTTTATTTAAACATTGAGCAACAATCATTTTAGTTCAGTGTTGAATTTTGTTTGATTATTTGCAAGTTTTATTTAAACACTGAGCAACAATCATTTTAGTTCAGTGTTGAAGTTTGTTTGATTATTTCCAAGTTTTATTTAAACATTGAGCAACAATCATTTTAGTTCAGTGTTGAAGTTTGTTTGATTATTTTGAAGTTTTATTTAAACATTGAGCAATCATTTTAGTTCAGTGTTGAAGTTTGTTTGATTATTTTGAAGTTTTATTTAAACATTGAGCAATCATTTTAGTTCAGCGTTGAAGTTTGTTTGATTACTTCTAAGTTTGTTTCAACATTGAGCAATCATTTTAGTTCAGTGTTGGTTTTGTCTGATTATTACGAAGTTTTATTTAAACATTGAGCAACAATCATTTTAGTTCAGTGTTGAAGTTTGTTTGGTTATTTTTAAGTTTTATTTAAATATTGAGCAATCATTTTAGTTCAGTGTTGAAGTTTGTTTGATTATTTCGAAGTTTATTTAAACATTGAGCAATCATCTTAGTTCAGTGTTGAAGTTTGTTTGATTATTTTGAAGTTTTATTTAAACATTGAGCAATCATTTTAGTTCAGTGTTGAAGTTTGTTTGATTATTTTGAAGTTTTCTTTAAACATTGAGCAACAATCATTTTAGTTCAGTGTTGGTTTTGTCTGATTATTACGAAGTTTTATTTAACATTGAGCAACAATCATTTTAGTTCAGTGTTGAAGTTTGTTTGATTATTTTGAAGTTTTATTTAAACATTGAGCAATCATTTTAGTTCAGTGTTGAAGTTTGTTTGATTATTTTGAAGTTTTGTTTAAACATTGAGCAATCATTTTAGTTCAATGTTGAAGTTTGTTTGATTATTTCCAAGTTTTATTTAAACATTGAGCAATCATTTTAGTTCAGTGTTGAAGTTTGTTTGATTATTTTGAAGTTTTATTTAAACATTGAGCAATCATTTTAGTTCAGCGTTGAAGTTTGTTTGATTACTTCTAAGTTTGTTTCAACATTGAGCAATCATTTTAGTTCAGTGTTGGTTTTGTCTGATTATTACGAAGTTTTATTTAAACATTGAGCAACAATCATTTTAGTTCAGTGTTGAAGTTTGTTTGATTATTTTGAAGTTTTATTTAAACATTGAGCAATCATTTTAGTTCAGTGTTGAAGTTTGTTTGATTATTTTGAAGTTTTATTTAAACATTGAGCAATCATTTTAGTTCAGTGTTGAAGTTTGTTTGATTACTTCTAAGTTTGTTTAAACATTGAGCAATCATTTTAGTTCAGTGTTGGTTTTGTCTGATTATTACGAAGTTTTATTTAAACATTGAGCAACAATCATTTTAGTTCAGTGTTGAAGTTTGTTTGGTTATTTTTAAGTTTTATTTAAATATTGAGCAATCATTTTAGTTCAGTGTTGAAGTTTGTTTGATTATTTCGAAGTTTATTTAAACATTGAGCAATCATCTTAGTTCAGTGTTGAAGTTTGTTTGATTATTTTGAAGTTTTATTTAAACATTGAGCAATCATTTTAGTTCAGTGTTGAAGTTTGTTTGATTACTTTGAAGTTTATTTAAACATTGAGCAACAATCATTTTAGTTCAGTGTTGGTTTTGTCTGATTATTACGAAGTTTTATTTAAACATTGAGCAACAATCATTTTAGTTCAGTGTTGAAGTTTGTTTGATTATTTTGAAGTTTTATTTAAACACTGAGCAACAATCATTTTAGTTCAGTGTTGAAGTTTGTTTGATTATTTTTAAGTTTTATTTAAATATTGAGCAATCATTTTAGTTCAGTGTTGAAGTTTGTTTGATTATTTTGAAGTTTTATTTAAACATTGAGCAATCATTTTAGTTCAGTGTTGAAGTTTGTTTGATTATTTTGAAGTTTTATTCAAACATTGAGCAATCATTTTAGTTCAGTGTTGAAGTTTGTTTGATTATTTTGAAGTTTTATTTAAACATTGAGCAACAATAATTTTAGTTCAGTGTTGGTTCTTGTCTGATTATTACGAAGTTTTATTTAAACATTGAGCAATCATCTTAGTTCAGTGTTGAAGTATGTTTGATTATTTTGAAGTTTTATTTAAATATTGAGCAATCATTTTAGTTCAGTGTTGAAGTTTGTTTGATTATTTCGAAGTTTTATTTAAACATTGAGCAATCATCTTAGTTCAGTGTTGAAGTTTGGATGATTATTTTGAAGTTTTATTTAAATATTGAGCAATCATTTTAGTTCAGTGTTGAAGTTTGTTTGATTATTTTAAAGTTTTATTTAAATATTGAGCAATCATTTTAGTTCAGTGTTGAAGTTTGTTTGATTATTTTGAAGTTTTATTTAAACATTGAGTAACAATAATTTTAGTTCAGTGTTGGTTCTTGTCTGATTATTACGAAGTTTTATTTAAACATTGAGCAATCATCTTAGTTCAGTGTTGAAGTTTGTTTGATTATTTTGAAGTTTTATTTAAACATTGAGCGACAATCATTTTAGTTCAGTGTTGAAGTTTGTTTGATTATTTTGAAGTTTTATTCAAACATTGAGCAATCATTTTAGTTCAGTGTTGAAGTTTGTTTGATTATTTCGAAGTTTCATTTAAACATTGAGCAATCATCTTAGTTCAGTGTTGAAGTTTGTTTAATTATTTTGAAGTTTTATTTAAACATTGAGCAATCATCTTAGTTCAGTGTTGAAGTTTGTTTGATTATTTTGAAGTTTTGTTTAAACATTGAGCAATCATTTTAGTTCAGTGTTGAAGTTTGTTTGATTATTTCCAAGTTTTATTTAAACATTGAGCAACAATCATTTTAGTTCAGTGTTGAAGTTTGTTTGATTATTTTGAAGTTTTATTTAAACATTGAGCTATCATTTTAGTTCAGTTTTGAAGTTTGTTTGATTATTTCCAAGTTTTATTTAAACATTGAGCAACAATCATTTTAGTTCAGTGTTGAAGTTTGTTTGATTATTTTGAAGTTTTATTTAAACATTGAGCAATCATTTTAGTTCAGTGTTGAAGTTTGTTTGATTATTTTGAAGTTTTATTTAAACATTGAGCAATCATTTTAGTTCAGCGTTGAAGTTTGTTTGATTTTTTCTAAGTTTGTTTAAACATTGAGCAATCATTTTAGTTCAGTGTTGGTTTTGTCTGATTATTACGAAGTTTTACTTAAACATTGAGCGACAATCATTTTAGTTCAGTGTTGAAGTTTGTTTGATTATTTTGAAGTTTTATTTAAACATTGAGCAATCATTTTAGTTGAGTGTTGAAGTTTGTTTGATTATTTTGAAGTTTTGTTTAAACATTGAGCAATCATTTTAGTTCAATGTTGATGTTTGTTTGATTATTTCCAAGTTTTATTTAAACATTGAGCAATCATTTTAGTTCAGTGTTGAAGTTTGTTTGATTATTTCGAAGTTTTATTTAAACATTGAGCAACAATCATTTTAGTTCAGTGTTGAATTTTGTTTGATTATTTGCAAGTTTTATTTAAACACTGAGCAACAATCATTTTAGTTCAGTGTTGAAGTTTGTTTGATTATTTCCAAGTTTTATTTAAACATTGAGCAACAATCATTTTAGTTCAGTGTTGAAGTTTGTTTGATTATTTTGAAGTTTTATTTAAACATTGAGCAATCATTTTAGTTCAGTGTTGAAGTTTGTTTGATTATTTTGAAGTTTTATTTAAACATTGAGCAATCATTTTAGTTCAGCGTTGAAGTTTGTTTGATTACTTCTAAGTTTGTTTCAACATTGAGCAATCATTTTAGTTCAGTGTTGGTTTTGTCTGATTATTACGAAGTTTTATTTAAACATTGAGCAACAATCATTTTAGTTCAGTGTTGAAGTTTGTTTGGTTATTTTTAAGTTTTATTTAAATATTGAGCAATCATTTTAGTTCAGTGTTGAAGTTTGTTTGATTATTTCGAAGTTTATTTAAACATTGAGCAATCATCTTAGTTCAGTGTTGAAGTTTGTTTGATTATTTTGAAGTTTCATTTAAACATTGAGCAATCATTTTAGTTCAGTGTTGAAGTTTGTTTGATTATTTCCAAGTTTTGTTTAAACATTGAGCAATCATTTTAGTTCAATGTTGAAGTTTGTTTGATTATTTTTAAGTTTTATTTAAATATTGAGCAATCATTTTAGTTCAGTGTTGAAGTTTGTTTGATTATTTTGAAGTTTTATTTAAACATTGAGCAACAATAATTTTAGTTCAGTGTTGGTTCTTGTCTGATTATTACGAAGTTTTATTTAAACATTGAGCAATCATCTTAGTTCAGTGTTGAAGTTTGTTTAATTATTTTGAAGTTTTATTTAAATATTGAGCAATCATTTTAGTTCAGTGTTGAAGTTTGTTTGATTATTTCGAAGTTTTATTTAAACATTGAGCAATCATCTTAGTTCAGTGTTGAAGTTTGGATGATTATTTTGAAGTTTTATTTAAATATTGAGCAATCATTTTAGTTCAGTGTTGAAGTTTGTTTGATTATTTTAAAGTTTTATTTAAATATTGAGCAATCATTTTAGTTCAGTGTTGAAGTTTGTTTGATTATTTTGAAGTTTTATTTAAACATTGAGCAATCATCTTAGTTCAGTGTTGAAGTTTGTTTGATTATTTTGAAGTTTTATTTAAATATTGAGCAATAATTTAATTCAGTGTTGAAGTTTGTTTGATTATTTCGAAGTTTCATTTAAACATTGAGCAATCATCTTAGTTCAGTGTTGAAGTTTGTTTGATTATTTTGAAGTTTCATTTAAACATTGAGCAATCATCTTAGTTCAGTGTTGAAGTTTGTTTGATTATTTCCAAGTTTTATTTAAACATTGAGCAATCATTTTAGTTCAGTGTTGAAGTTTGTTTGATTATTTTGAAGTTTTATTTAAACATTGAGCAATCATTTTAGTTCAGTGTTGAAGTTTGTTTGATTATTTTGAAGTTTTATTTAAACATTGAGCAACAATAATTTTAGTTCAGTGTTGGTTCTTGTCTGATTATTACGAAGTTTTATTTAAACATTGAGCAATCATCTTAGTTCAGTGTTGAAGTTTGTTTGATTATTTTGAAGTTTTATTTAAATATTGAGCAATCATTTTAGTTCAGTGTTGAAGTTTGTTTGATTATTTTGAAGTTTTGTTTAAACATTGAGCAATCATTTTAGTTCAATGTTGAAGTTTGTTTGATTATTTTGAAGTTTTATTTAAACATTGAGCAATCATTTTAGTTCAGTGTTGAAGTTTGTTTGATTATTTTGAAGTTTTATTTAAACATTGAGCAACAATAATTTTAGTTCAGTGTTGGTTCTTGTCTGATTATTACGAAGTTTTATTTAAACATTGAGTAATCATCTTAGTTCAGTGTTGAAGTTTGTTTGATTATTTTGAAGTTTTATTTAAATATTGAGCAATCATTTTAGTTCAGTGTTGAAGTTTGTTTGATTATTTCGAAGTTTCATTTAAACATTGAGCAATCATCTTAGTTCAGTGTTGAAGTTTGTTTGATTATTTTGAAGTTTTATTTAAACATTGAGCAATCATCTTAGTTCAATGTTGAAGTTTGTTTGATTATTTTGAAGTTTTGTTTAAACATTGAGCAATCATTTTAGTTCAGTGTTGAAGTTTGTTTGATTATTTCCAAGTTTTATTTAAACATTGAGCAACAATCATTTTAGTTCAGTGTTGAAGTTTGTTTGATTATTTTGAAGTTTTATTTAAACATTGAGCAATCATTTTAGTTCAGTGTTGAAGTTTGTTTGATTATTTCCAAGTTTTATTTAAACATTGAGCAACAATCATTTTAGTTCAGTGTTGAAGTTTGTTTGATTATTTTGAAGTTTTATTTAAACATTGAGCAATCATTTTAGTTCAGTGTTGAAGTTTGTTTGATTATTTTGAAGTTTTATTTAAACATTGAACAATCATTTTAGTTCAGCGTTGAAGTTTGTTTGATTATTTCTAAGTTTGTTTAAACATTGAGCAATCATTTTAGTTCAGTGTTGGTTTTGTCTGATTATTACGAAGTTTTATTTAAACATTGAGCAACAATCATTTTAGTTCAGTGTTGAAGTTTGTTTGATTATTTTGAAGTTTTATTTAAACATTGAGCAATCATTTTAGTTCAGTGTTGAAGTTTGTTTGATTATTTTGAAGTTTTATTTAAACATTGAGCAATCATTTTAGTTCAGTGTTGGTTTTGTCTGATTATTACGAAGTTTTATTTAAACATTGAGCAACAATCATTTTAGTTCAGTGTTGAAGTTTGTTTGATTATTTTTAAGTTTTATTTAAATATTGAGCAATCATTTTAGTTCAGTGTTGAAGTTTGTTTGATTATTTTGAAATTTTATTTAAATATTGAGCAATCATTTTAGTTCAGTGTTGAAGTTTGTTTGATTATTTCCAAGTTTTATTTAAACATTGAGCAACAATCATTTTAGTTCAGTGTTGAAGTTTGTTTGATTATTTTGAAGTTTTATTTAAACACTGAGCAACAATCATTTTAGTTCAGTGTTGAAGTTTGTTTGATTATTTTGAAGTTTTATTTAAACATTGAGCAATCATTTTAGTTCAGTGTTGAAGTTTGTTTGATTATTTTGAAGTTTTATTCAAACATTGAGCAATCATTTTAGTTCAGTGTTGAAGTTTGTTTGATTATTTTGAAGTTTTATTTAAACATTGAGCAACAATAATTTTAGTTCAGTGTTGAAGTTCTTGTCTGATTATTACGAAGTTTTATTTAAACATTGAGTAATCATCTTAGTTCAGTGTTGAAGTTTGTTTGATTATTTTGAAGTTTTATTTAAATATTGAGCAATCATTTTAGTTCAGTGTTGAAGTTTGTTTGATTATTTCGAAGTTTCATTTAAACATTGAGCAATCATCTTAGTTCAGTGTTGAAGTTTGTTTGATTATTTTGAAGTTTTATTTAAACATTGAGCAATCATCTTAGTTCAATGTTGAAGTTTGTTTGATTATTTTGAAGTTTTGTTTAAACATTGAGCAATCATTTTAGTTCAGTGTTGAAGTTTGTTTGATTATTTCCAAGTTTTATTTAAACATTGAGCAACAATCATTTTAGTTCAGTGTTGAAGTTTGTTTGATTATTTTGAAGTTTTATTTAAACATTGAGCAATCATTTTAGTTCAGTGTTGAAGTTTGTTTGATTATTTCCAAGTTTTATTTAAACATTGAGCAACAATCATTTTAGTTCAGTGTTGAAGTTTGTTTGATTATTTTGAAGTTTTATTTAAACATTGAGTAATCATTTTAGTTCAGTGTTGAAGTTTGTTTGATTATTTTGAAGTTTTATTCAAACATTGAGCAATCATTTTAGTTCAGTGTTGAAGTTTGTTTGATTATTTTGAAGTTTTATTTAAACATTGAGCAACAATAATTTTAGTTCAGTGTTGAAGTTTGTCTGATTATTACGAAGTTTTATTTAAACATTGAGTAATCATCTTAGTTCAGTGTTGAAGTTTGTTTGATTATTTTGAAGTTTTATTTAAATATTGAGCAATCATTTTAGTTCAGTGTTGAAGTTTGTTTGATTATTTCGAAGTTTCATTTAAACATTGAGCAATCATCTTAGTTCAGTGTTGAAGTTTGTTTGATTATTTTGAAGTTTTATTTAAACATTGAGCAATCATCTTAGTTCAATGTTGAAGTTTGTTTGATTATTTTGAAGTTTTGTTTAAACATTGAGCAATCATTTTAGTTCAGTGTTGAAGTTTGTTTGATTATTTCCAAGTTTTATTTAAACATTGAGCAACAATCATTTTAGTTCAGTGTTGAAGTTTGTTTGATTATTTCCAAGTTTTATTTAAACATTGAGCAACAATCATTTTAGTTCAGTGTTGAAGTTTGTTTGATTATTTTGAAGTTTTATTTAAACATTGAGCAATCATTTTAGTTCAGTGTTGAAGTTTGTTTGATTATTTCTAAGTTTGTTTAAACATTGAGCAATCATTTTAGTTCAGTGTTGGTTTTGTCTGATTATTACGAAGTTTTATTTAAACATTGAGCAACAATCATTTTAGTTCAGTGTTGAAGTTTGTTTGATTATTTTGAAGTTTTATTTAAACATTGAGCAATCATTTTAGTTCAGCGTTGAAGTTTGTTTGATTATTTCTAAGTTTTATTTAAACATTGAGCAATCATTTTAGTTCAGTGTTGGTTCTTGTCTGATTATTACGAAGTTTTATTTAAACATTGAGCAATCATTTTAGTTCAGCGTTGAAGTTTGTTTGATTATTTCGAAGTTTATTTAAACATTGAGCAATCATCTTAGTTCAGTGTTGAAGTTTGTTTGATTATTTTGAAGTTTTATTTAAATATTGAGCAACAATCATTTTAGTTCAGTGTTGAATTTTGTTTGATTATTTCCAAGTTTTATTTAAACATTGAGCAACAATCATTTTAGTTCAGTGTTGAAGTTTGTTTGATTATTTCCAAGTTTTATTTAAACATTGAGCGACAATCATTTTAGTTCAGTGTTGAAGTTTGTTTGATTATTTTGAAGTTTTATTTAAACATTGAGCAATCATTTTAGTTCAGTGTTGAAGTTTGTTTGATTATTTCGAAGTTTTATTTAAACATTGAGCAACAATCATTTTAGTTCAGTGTTGAAGTTTGTTTGATTATTTTTAAGTTTTATTTAAACATTGAGCAATCATTTTAGTTCAGTGTTGAAGTTTGTTTGATTATTTTGAAATTTTATTTAAATATTGAGCAATCATTTTAGTTCAGTGTTGAAGTTTGTTTGATTATTTCCAAGTTTTATTTAAACATTGAGCAACAATCATTTTAGTTCAGTGTTGAAGTTTGTTTGATTATTTTGAAGTTTTATTTAAACACTGAGCAACAATCATTTTAGTTCAGTGTTGAAGTTTGTTTGATTATTTTGAAGTTTTATTTAAACATTGAGCAATCATTTTAGTTCAGTGTTGAAGTTTGTTTGATTATTTTGAAGTTTTATTCAAACATTGAGCAATCATTTTAGTTCAGTGTTGAAGTTTGTTTGATTATTTTGAAGTTTTATTTAAACATTGAGCAACAATAATTTTAGTTCAGTGTTGGTTCTTGTCTGATTATTACGAAGTTTTATTTAAACATTGAGTAATCATCTTAGTTCAGTGTTGAAGTTTGTTTGATTATTTTGAAGTTTTATTTAAATATTGAGCAATCATTTTAGTTCAGTGTTGAAGTTTGTTTGATTATTTCGAAGTTTCATTTAAACATTGAGCAATCATCTTAGTTCAGTGTTGAAGTTTGTTTGATTATTTTGAAGTTTTATTTAAACATTGAGCAATCATCTTAGTTCAATGTTGAAGTTTGTTTGATTATTTTGAAGTTTTGTTTAAACATTGAGCAATCATTTTAGTTCAGTGTTGAAGTTTGTTTGATTATTTCCAAGTTTTATTTAAACATTGAGCAACAATCATTTTAGTTCAGTGTTGAAGTTTGTTTGATTATTTTGAAGTTTTATTTAAACATTGAGCAATCATTTTAGTTCAGTGTTGAAGTTTGTTTGATTATTTCCAAGTTTTATTTAAACATTGAGCAACAATCATTTTAGTTCAGTGTTGAAGTTTGTTTGATTATTTTGAAGTTTTATTTAAACATTGAGCAATCATTTTAGTTCAGTGTTGAAGTTTGTTTGATTATTTTGAAGTTTTATTCAAACATTGAGCAATCATTTTAGTTCAGTGTTGAAGTTTGTTTGATTATTTTGAAGTTTTATTTAAACATTGAGCAACAATAATTTTAGTTCAGTGTTGGTTCTTGTCTGATTATTACGAAGTTTTATTTAAACATTGAGTAATCATCTTAGTTCAGTGTTGAAGTTTGTTTGATTATTTTGAAGTTTTATTTAAATATTGAGCAATCATTTTAGTTCAGTGTTGAAGTTTGTTTGATTATTTCGAAGTTTCATTTAAACATTGAGCAATCATCTTAGTTCAGTGTTGAAGTTTGTTTGATTATTTTGAAGTTTTATTTAAACATTGAGCAATCATCTTAGTTCAATGTTGAAGTTTGTTTGATTATTTTGAAGTTTTGTTTAAACATTGAGCAATCATTTTAGTTCAGTGTTGAAGTTTGTTTGATTATTTCCAAGTTTTATTTAAACATTGAGCAACAATCATTTTAGTTCAGTGTTGAAGTTTGTTTGATTATTTCCAAGTTTTATTTAAACATTGAGCAACAATCATTTTAGTTCAGTGTTGAAGTTTGTTTGATTATTTTGAAGTTTTATTTAAACATTGAGCAATCATTTTAGTTCAGTGTTGAAGTTTGTTTGATTATTTCTAAGTTTGTTTAAACATTGAGCAATCATTTTAGTTCAGTGTTGGTTTTGTCTGATTATTACGAAGTTTTATTTAAACATTGAGCAACAATCATTTTAGTTCAGTGTTGAAGTTTGTTTGATTATTTTGAAGTTTTATTCAAACATTGAGCAATCATTTTAGTTCAGTGTTGAAGTTTGTTTGATTATTTTGAAGTTTTATTTAAACATTGAGCAATCATTTTAGTTCAGTGTTGAAGTTTGTTTGATTATTTCCAAGTTTTATTTAAACATTGAGCAATCATTTTAGTTCAGTGTTGGTTTTGTCTGATTATTACGAAGTTTTATTTAAACATTGAGCAACAATCATTTTAGTTCAGTGTTGAAGTTTGTTTGATTATTTTGAAGTTTTATTTAAACATTGAGCAATCATTTTAGTTCAGTGTTGAAGTTTGTTTGATTATTTTGAAGTTTTATTCAAACATTGAGCAATCATTTTAGTTCAGTGTTGAAGTTTGTTTGATTATTTTGAAGTTTTATTTAAACATTGAGCAACAATAATTTTAGTTCAGTGTTGGTTCTTGTCTGATTATTACGAAGTTTTATTTAAACATTGAGTAATCATCTTAGTTCAGTGTTGAAGTTTGTTTGATTATTTTGAAGTTTTATTTAAATATTGAGCAATCATTTTAGTTCAGTGTTGAAGTTTGTTTGATTATTTCGAAGTTTCATTTAAACATTGAGCAATCATCTTAGTTCAGTGTTGAAGTTTGTTTGATTATTTTGAAGTTTTATTTAAACATTGAGCAATCATCTTAGTTCAATGTTGAAGTTTGTTTGATTATTTTGAAGTTTTGTTTAAACATTGAGCAATCATTTTAGTTCAGTGTTGAAGTTTGTTTGATTATTTCCAAGTTTTATTTAAACATTGAGCAACAATCATTTTAGTTCAGTGTTGAAGTTTGTTTGATTATTTCCAAGTTTTATTTAAACATTGAGCAACAATCATTTTAGTTCAGTGTTGAAGTTTGTTTGATTATTTTGAAGTTTTATTTAAACATTGAACAATCATTTTAGTTCAGTGTTGAAGTTTGTTTGATTATTTCTAAGTTTGTTTAAACATTGAGCAATCATTTTAGTTCAGTGTTGGTTTTGTCTGATTATTACGAAGTTTTATTTAAACATTGAGCAACAATCATTTTAGTTCAGTGTTGAAGTTTGTTTGATTATTTTGAAGTTTTATTTAAACATTGAGCAATCATTTTAGTTCAGCGTTGAAGTTTGTTTGATTATTTCTAAGTTTGTTTAAACATTGAGCAATCATTTTAGTTCAGTGTTGGTTTTGTCTGATTATTACGAAGTTTTATTTAAACATTGAGCAACAATCATTTTAGTTCAGTGTTGAAGTTTGTTTGATTATTTTTAAGTTTTATTTAAATATTGAGCAATCATTTTAGTTCAGTGTTGAAGTTTGTTTGATTATTTTGAAGTTTTATTTAAACATTGAGCAATCATCTTAGTTCAGTGTTGAAGTTTGTTTGATTATTTTGAAGTTTTATTTAAATATTGAGCAACAATCATTTTAGTTCAGTGTTGAATTTTGTTTGATTATTTCCAAGTTTTATTTAAACATTTAGCAACAATCATTTTAGTTCAGTGTTGAAGTTTGTTTGATTATTTCCAAGTTTTATTTAAACATTGAGCGACAATCATTTTAGTTCAGTGTTGAAGTTTGTTTGATTATTTTGAAGTTTTATTTAAATATTGAGCAATCATTTTAGTTCAGTGTTGAAGTTTGTTTGATTATTTC
This sequence comes from Diplolepis rosae, assembly GCA_030998225.1. Taxonomy (NCBI): domain Eukaryota; kingdom Metazoa; phylum Arthropoda; class Insecta; order Hymenoptera; family Diplolepididae; genus Diplolepis; species Diplolepis rosae. The sequence goes on from JAPYXD010000700.1 coordinate 2,371,593, forward strand.
GAAGTTTTATTTAAACATTGAGCAACAATCATTTTAGTTCAGTGTTGAAGTTTGTTTGATTATTTTGAAGTTTTATTTAAACACTGAGCAACAATCATTTTAGTTCAGTGTTGAAGTTTGTTTGATTATTTTTAAGTTTTATTTAAATATTGAGCAATCATTTTAGTTCAGTGTTGAAGTTTGTTTGATTATTTTGAAGTTTTATTTAAATATTGAGCAATCATTTTAGTTCAGTGTTGAAGTTTGTTTGATTATTTTGAAGTTTTATTTAAACATTGAGCAATCATTTTAGTTCAGTGTTGAAGTTTGTTTGATTATTTTGAAGTTTTATTTAAACATTGAGCAACAATAATTTTAGTTCAGTGTTGGTTCTTGTCTGATTATTACGAAGTTTTATTTAAACATTGAGCAATCATCTTAGTTCAGTGTTGAAGTTTGTTTGATTATTTTGAAGTTTTATTTAAATATTGAGCAATCATTTTAGTTCAGTGTTGAAGTTTGTTTGATTATTTTGAAGTTTTGTTTAAACATTGAGCAATCATTTTAGTTCAATGTTGAAGTTTGTTTGATTATTTTGAAGTTTTATTTAAACATTGAGCAATCATTTTAGTTCAGTGTTGAAGTTTGTTTGATTATTTTGAAGTTTTATTTAAACATTGAGCAATCATTTTAGTTCAGTGTTGAAGTTTGTTTGATTATTTCGAAGTTTCATTTAAACATTGAGCAATCATCTTAGTTCAGTGTTGAAGTTTGTTTGATTATTTTGAAGTTTTATTTAAACATTGAGCAATCATCTTAGTTCAATGTTGAAGTTTGTTTGATTATTTTGAAGTTTTGTTTAAACATTGAGCAATCATTTTAGTTCAGTGTTGAAGTTTGTTTGATTATTTCCAAGTTTTATTTAAACATTGAGCAACAATCATTTTAGTTCAGTGTTGAAGTTTGTTTGATTATTTTGAAGTTTTATTTAAACATTGAGCAATCATTTTAGTTCAGTGTTGAAGTTTGTTTGATTATTTCCAAGTTTTATTTAAACATTGAGCAACAATCATTTTAGTTCAGTGTTGAAGTTTGTTTGATTATTTTGAAGTTTTATTTAAACATTGAGCAATCATTTTAGTTCAGTGTTGAAGTTTGTTTGATTATTTTGAAGTTTTATTTAAACATTGAACAATCATTTTAGTTCAGCGTTGAAGTTTGTTTGATTATTTCTAAGTTTGTTTAAACATTGAGCAATCATTTTAGTTCAGTGTTGGTTTTGTCTGATTATTACGAAGTTTTATTTAAACATTGAGCAACAATCATTTTAGTTCAGTGTTGAAGTTTGTTTGATTATTTTGAAGTTTTATTTAAACATTGAGCAATCATTTTAGTTCAGCGTTGAAGTTTGTTTGATTATTTCTAAGTTTGTTTAAACATTGAGCAATCATTTTAGTTCAGTGTTGGTTTTGTCTGATTATTACGAAGTTTTATTTAAACATTGAGCAACAATCATTTTAGTTCAGTGTTGAAGTTTGTTTGATTATTTTTAAGTTTTATTTAAATATTGAGCAATCATTTTAGTTCAGTGTTGAAGTTTGTTTGATTATTTCGAAGTTTATTTAAACATTGAGCAATCATCTTAGTTCAGTGTTGAAGTTTGTTTGATTATTTTGAAGTTTTATTTAAATATTGAGCAACAATCATTTTAGTTCAGTGTTGAATTTTGTTTGATTATTTCCAAGTTTTATTTAAACATTGAGCAACAATCATTTTAGTTCAGTGTTGAAGTTTGTTTGATTATTTCCAAGTTTTATTTAAACATTGAGCGACAATCATTTTAGTTCAGTGTTGAAGTTTGTTTGATTATTTTGAAGTTTTATTTAAACATTGAGCAATCATTTTAGTTCAGTGTTGAAGTTTGTTTGATTATTTCGAAGTTTTATTTAAACATTGAGCAACAATCATTTTAGTTCAGTGTTGAAGTTTGTTTGATTATTTTGAAGTTTTATTTAAACACTGAGCAACAATCATTTTAGTTCAGTGTTGAAGTTTGTTTGATTATTTTTAAGTTTTATTTAAATATTGAGCAATCATTTTAGTTCAGTGTTGAAGTTTGTTTGATTATTTTGAAGTTTTATTTAAATATTGAGCAATCATTTTAGTTCAGTGTTGAAGTTTGTTTGATTATTTTGAAGTTTTAGTTAAACATTGAGCAATCATTTTAGTTCAGTGTTGAAGTTTGTTTGATTATTTTGAAGTTTTATTTAAACATTGAGCAACAATAATTTTAGTTCAGTGTTGGTTCTTGTCTGATTATTACGAAGTTTTATTTAAACATTGAGCAATCATCTTAGTTCAGTGTTGAAGTTTGTTTGATTATTTTGAAGTTTTATTTAAATATTGAGCAATCATTTTAGTTCAGTGTTGAAGTTTGTTTGATTATTTTGAAGTTTTGTTTAAACATTGAGCAATCATTTTAGTTCAATGTTGAAGTTTGTTTGATTATTTCCAAGTTTTATTTAAACATTGAGCAATCATTTTAGTTCAGTGTTGAAGTTTGTTTGATTATTTTGAAATTTTATTTAAATATTGAGCAATCATTTTAGTTCAGTGTTGAAGTTTGTTTGATTATTTCGAAGTTTTATTTAAACATTGAGCAACAATCATTTTAGTTCAGTGTTGAAGTTTGTTTGATTATTGCCAAGTTTTATTTAAACATTGAGCAACAATCATTTTAGTTCAGTGTTGAAGTTTGTTTGATTATTTTTAAGTTTTATTTAAATATTGAGCAATCATGTTAGTTCAGTGTTGAAGTTTGTTTGATTATTTTGAAGTTTTATTTAAACATTGAGCAATCATTTTAGTTCAGTGTTGAAGTTTGTTTGATTATTTTGAAGTTTTATTTAAATATTGAGCAATCATTTTAGTTCAGTGTTGAAGTTTGTTTGATTATTTTGAAGTTTTATTTAAACATTGAGCAATCATTTTAGTTCAGTGTTGAAGTTTGTTTGATTATTTTGAAGTTTTATTCAAACATTGAGCAATCATTTTAGTTCAGTGTTGAAGTTTGTTTGATTATTTTGAAGTTTTATTTAAACATTGAGCAACAATAATTTTAGTTCAGTGTTGGTTCTTGTCTGATTATTACGAAGTTTTATTTAAACATTGAGCAATCATCTTAGTTCAGTGTTGAAGTATGTTTGATTATTTTGAAGTTTTATTTAAATATTGAGCAATCATTTTAGTTCAGTGTTGAAGTCTGTTTGATTATTTTGAAGTTTTATTTAAACATTGAGCAATCATTTTAGTTCAGCGTTGAAGTTTGTTTGATTATTTCTAAGTTTGTTTAAACATTGGGCAATCATTTTAGTTCAGTGTTGGTTTTGTCTGATTATTACGAAGTTTTATTTAAACATTGAGCAACAATCATTTTAGTTCATTGTTGAAGTTTGTTTGATTATTTTTAAGTTTTATTTAAATACTGAGCAATCATTTTAGTTCAGTGTTGAAGTTTGTTTGATTATTTCCAAGTTTTATTTAAACATTGAGCAACAATCATTTTAGTTCAGTGTTGAAGTTTGTTTGATTATTTTGAAGTTTTATTTAAACATTGAGCAATCATTTTAGTTCAGTGTTGAAGTTTGTTTGATTATTTTGAAGTTTTATTTAAACATTGAGCAATCATTTTAGTTCAGCGTTGAAGTTTGTTTGATTATTTCTAAGTTTGTTTAAACATTGAGCAAACATTTTAGTTCAGTGTTGGTTTTGTCTGATTATTACGAAGTTTTATTTAAACATTGAGCAACAATCATTTTAGTTCAGTGTTGAAGTTTGTTTGATTATTTTTAAGTTTTATTTAAATATTGAGCAATCATTTTAGTTCAGTGTTGAAGTTTGTTTGATTATTTTGAAGTTTTATTTAAACATTGAGCAATCATTTTAGTTTAGTGTTGGTTTTGTCTGATTATTACGAAGTTTTATTTAAACATTGAGCAACAATCATTTTAGTTCAGTGTTGAAGTTTGTTTGATTATTTTGAAGTTTTATTTAAACATTGAGCAATCATTTTAGTTCAGTGTTGAAGTTTGTTTGATTATTTTGAAGTTTTATTTAAACACTGAGCAACAATCATTTTAGTTCAGTGTTGAAGTTTGTTTGATTATTGCCAAGTTTTATTTAAACATTGAGCAACAATCATTTTAGTTCAGTGTTGAAGTTTGTTTGATTATTTTGAAGTTTTATTTAAACACTGAGCAACAATCATTTTAGTTCAGTGTTGAAGTTTGTTTGATTATTTTGAAGTTTTATTTAAATATTGAGCAATCATTTTAGTTCAGTGTTGGTTCTTGTCTGATTATTACGAAGTTTTATTTAAACATTGAGCAATCATCTTAGTTCAGTGTTGAAGTTTGTTTGATTATTTTGAAGTTTTATTTAATTATTGAGCAATCATTTTAGTACAGTGTTGAAGTTTGTTTGATTATTTCGAATTTTTATTTAAACATTGAGCAATCATCTTAGTTCAGTGTTGAAGTTTGGATGATTATTTTGAAGTTTTATTGAAATATTGAGCAATCATTTTAGTTCAGTGTTGAAGTTTGTTTGATTATTTTAAAGTTTTATTTAAATATTGAGCAATCATTTTAGTTCAGTGTTGAAGTTTGTTTGATTATTTTGAAGTTTTATTTAAACATTGAGCAACAATCATTTTAGTTCAGTGTTGAAGTTTGTTTGATTATTTTGAAATTTTATTTAAATATTGAGCAATCATTTTAGTTCAGTGTTGAAGTTTGTTTGATTATTACGAAGTTTTATTTAAACATTGAGCAACAATCATTTTAGTTCAGTGTTGAAGTTTGTTTGATTATTTTGAAGTTTTATTTAAACACTGAGCAACAATCATTTTAGTTCAGTGTTGAAGTTTGTTTGATTATTTTGAAGTTTTATTTAAACACTGAGCAACAATCATTTTAGTTCAGTGTTGGTTCTTGTCTGATTATTACGAAGTTTTATTTAAACATTGAGCAATCATCTTAGTTCAGTGTTGAAGTTTGTTTGATTATTTTGAAGTTTTATTTAATTATTGAGCAATCATTTTAGTACAGTGTTGAAGTTTGTTTGATTATTTCGAATTTTTATTTAAACATTGAGCAATCATCTTAGTTCAGTGTTGAAGTTTGGATGATTATTTTGAAGTTTTATTGAAATATTGAGCAATCATTTTAGTTCAGTGTTGAAGTTTGTTTGATTATTTTAAAGTTTTATTTAAATATTGAGCAATCATTTTAGTTCAGTGTTGAAGTTTGTTTGATTATTTTGAAGTTTTATTTAAACATTGAGCAACAATCATTTTAGTTCAGTGTTGAAGTTTGTTTGATTATTTTGAAGTTTTATTTAAACATTGAGCAATCATTTTAGTTCAGTGTTGAAGTTTGTTTGATTATTTTGAAGTTTTATTTAAACATTGAGCAATCATTTTAGTTCAGTGTTGAAGTTTGTTTGATTATTTTGAAGTTTTATTTAAACATTGAGCAATCATTTTAGTTCAGTGTTGAAGTTTGTTTGATTATTTTGAAGTTTTATTTAAACACTGAGCAACAATCATTTTAGTTCAGTGTTGAAGTTTGTTTGATTATTTTGAAATTTTATTTAAATATTGAGCAATCATTTTAGTTCAGTGTTGAAGTTTGTTTGATTATTTCGAAGTTTTATTTAAACATTGAGCAACAATCATTTTAGTTCAGTGTTGAAGTTTGTTTGATTATTTCGAAGTTTTATTTAAACATTGAGCAACAATCATTTTAGTTCAGTGTTGAAGTTTGTTTGATTATTTTGAAGTTTTATTTAAACACTGAGCAACAATCATTTTAGTTCAGTGTTGAAGTTTGTTTGATTATTTTGAAGTTTTATTTAAACATTGAGCAACAATCATTTTAGTTCAGTGTTGAAGTTTGTTTGATTATTTTGAAGTTTTATTTAAACATTGAGCAATCATTTTAGTTCAGTGTTGAAGTTTGTTTGATTATTTTGAAGTTTTATTTAAACATTGAGCAATCATTTTAGTTCAGTGTTGAAGTTTGTTTGATTATTTTGAAGTTTTATTTAAACATTGAGCAACAATCATTTTAGTTCAGTGTTGAAGTTTGTTTGATTATTTTGAAGTTTTATTTAAACACTGAGCAACAATCATTTTAGTTCAGTGTTGAAGTTTGTTTGATTATTTTGAAGTTTTATTTAAATATTGAGCAATCATTTTAGTTCAGTGTTGGTTCTTGTCTGATTATTACGAAGTTTTATTTAAACATTGAGCAATCATCTTAGTTCAGTGTTGAAGTTTGTTTGATTATTTTGAAGTTTTATTTAATTATTGAGCAATCATTTTAGTACAGTGTTGAAGTTTGCTTGATTATTTCGAATTTTTATTTAAACATTGAGCAATCATCTTAGTTCAGTGTTGAAGTTTGGATGATTATTTTGAAGTTTTATTGAAATATTGAGCAATCATTTTAGTTCAGTGTTGAAGTTTGTTTGATTATTTTGAAGTTTTATTTAAATATTGAGCAACAATCATTTTAGTTCAGTGTTGAATTTTGTTTGATTATTTCCAAGTTTTATTTAAACACTGAGCAACAATCATTTTAGTTCAGTGTTGAAGTTTGTTTGATTATTTCCAAGTTTTATTTAAACATTGAGCAACAATCATTTTAGTTCAGTGTTGAAGTTTGTTTGATTATTTTGAAGTTTTATTTAAACATTGAACAATCATTTTAGTTCAGCGTTGAAGTTTGTTTGATTATTTCTAAGTTTGTTTAAACATTGAGCAATCATTTTAGTTCAGTGTTGAAGTTTGTTTGATTATTTTGAAGTTTTATTTAAACATTGAGCAATCATTTTAGTTCAGTGTTGAAGTTTGTTTGATTATTTCGAAGTTTCATTTAAACATTGAGCAATCATCTTAGTTCAGTGTTGAAGTTTGTTTGATTATTTCCAAGTTTTATTTAAACATTGAGCAACAATCATTTTAGTTCAGTGTTGAAGTTTGTTTGATTATTTTGAAGTTTTATTTAAACATTGAGCAATCATTTTAGTTCAGTGTTGAAGTTTGTTTGATTATTTCCAAGTTTTATTTAAACATTGAGCAACAATCATTTTAGTTCAGTGTTGAAGTTTGTTTGATTATTTTGAAGTTTTATTTAAACATTGAGCAATCATTTTAGTTCAGTGTTGAAGTTTGTTTGATTATTTTGAATTTTTATTTAAACATTGAGCAACAATCATTTTAGTTCAGCGTTGAAGTTTGTTTGATTATTTCTAAGTTTGTTTAAACATTGAGCAATCATTTTAGTTCAGTGTTGGTTTTGTCTGATTATTACGAAGTTTTATTTAAACATTGAGCAACAATCATTTTAGTTCAGTGTTGAAGTTTGTTTGATTATTTTGAAGTTTTATTTAAACATTGAGCAATCATTTTAGTTCAGCGTTGAAGTTTGTTTGATTATTTCTAAGTTTGTTTAAACATTGAGCAATCATTTTAGTTCAGTGTTGGTTTTGTCTGATTATTACGAAGTTTTATTTAAACATTGAGCAACAATCATTTTAGTTCAGTGTTGAAGTTTGTTTGATTATTTTGAAGTTTTATTTAAACATTGAGCAATCATTTTAGTTCAGCGTTGAAGTTTGTTTGATTATTTCGAAGTTTATTTAAACATTGAGCAATCATCTTAGTTCAGTGTTGAAGTTTGTTTGATTATTTTGAAGTTTTATTTAAATATTGAGCAACAATCATTTTAGTTCAGTGTTGAAGTTTGTTTGATTATTTCCAAGTTTTATTTAAACATTGAGCAACAATCATTTTAGTTCAGTGTTGAAGTTTGTTTGATTATTTCCAAGTTTTATTTAAACATTGAGCGACAATCATTTTAGTTCAGTGTTGAAGTTTGTTTGATTATTTTGAAGTTTTATTTAAACATTGAGCAATCATTTTAGTTCAGCGTTGAAGTTTGTTTGATTATTTCTAAGTTTGTTTAAACATTGAGCAATCATTTTAGTTCAGTGTTGGTTTTGTCTGATTATTACGAAGTTTTATTTAAACATTGAGCAACAATCATTTTAGTTCAGTGTTGAAGTTTGTTTGATTATTTTGAAGTTTTATTTAAACATTGAGCAATCATTTTAGTTCAGCGTTGAAGTTTGTTTGATTATTTCGAAGTTTATTTAAACATTGAGCAATCATCTTAGTTCAGTGTTGAAGTTTGTTTGATTATTTTGAAGTTTTATTTAAATATTGAGCAACAATCATTTTAGTTCAGTGTTGAATTTTGTTTGATTATTTCCAAGTTTTATTTAAACACTGAGCAACAATCATTTTAGTTCAGTGTTGAAGTTTGTTTGATTATTTCCAAGTTTTATTTAAACATTGAGCAATCATTTTAGTTCAGTGTTGAAGTTTGTTTGATTATTTTGAAGTTTTATTTAAACATGGAGCAATCATTTTAGTTCAGCGTTGAAGTTTGTTTGATTATTTCTAAGTTTGTTTAAACATCGAGCAATCATTTTAGTTCAGTGTTGGTTTTGTCTGATTATTACGAAGTTTTATTTAAACATTGAGCAACAATCATTTTAGTTCAGTGTTGAAGTTTGTTTGATTATTTTGAAGTTTTATTTAAACATTGAGCAATCATTTTAGTTCAGCGTTGAAGTTTGTTTGATTATTTCGAAGTTTATTTAAACATTGAGCAATCATCTTAGTTCAGTGTTGAAGTTTGTTTGATTATTTCCAAGTTTTATTTAAACATTGAGCAACAATCATTTTAGTTCAGTGTTGAAGTTTGTTTGATTATTTTGAAGTTTTATTTAAACACTGAGCAACAATCATTTTAGTTCAGTGTTGAAGTTTGTTTGATTATTTTGAAGTTTTGTTTAAACATTGAGCAATCATTTTAGTTCAATGTTGAAGTTTGTTTGATTATTTCCAAGTTTTATTTAAACATTGAGCAATCATTTTAGTTCAGTGTTGAAGTTTGTTTGATTATTTTGAAATTTTATTTAAATATTGAGCAATCATTTTAGTTCAGTGTTGAAGTTTGTTTGATTATTTCGAAGTTTTATTTAAACATTGAGCAACAATCATTTTAGTTCAGTGTTGAAGTTTGTTTGATTATTTTGAAGTTTTATTTAAACACTGAGCAACAATCATTTTAGTTCAGTGTTGAAGTTTGTTTGATTATTTTGAAGTTTTATTTAAACATTGAGCAATCATTTTAGTTCAGCGTTGAAGTTTGTTTGATTATTTCTAAGTTTGTTTAAACATTGAGCAATCATTTTAGTTCAGTGTTGGTTTTGTCTGATTATTACGAAGTTTTATTTAAATATTGAGCAATCATTTTAGTTCAGTGTTGAAGTTTGTTTGATTATTTTGAAGTTTTATTTAAACATTGAGCAATCATTTTAGTTCAGTGTTGAAGTTTGTTTGATTATTTTGAAGTTTTATTTAAACATTGAGCAACAATAATTTTAGTTCAGTGTTGGTTCTTGTCTGATTATTACGAAGTTTTATTTAAACATTGAGCAATCATCTTAGTTCAGTGTTGAAGTTTGTTTGATTATTTTGAAGTTTTATTTAAATATTGAGCAATCATTTTAGTTCAGTGTTGAAGTTTGTTTGATTATTTCGAAGTTTTATTTAAACATTGAGCAACAATCATTTTAGTTCAGTGTTGAAGTTTGTTTGATTATTTTGAAGTTTTATTTAAACACTGAGCAACAATCATTTTAGTTCAGTGTTGAAGTTTGTTTGATTATTTTGAAATTTTATTTAAATATTGAGCAATCATTTTAGTTCAGTGTTGAAGTTTGTTTGATTATTTCGAAGTTTTATTTAAACATTGAGCAACAATCATTTTAGTTCAGTGTTGAAGTTTGTTTGATTATTTTGAAGTTTTATTTAAACATTGAGCAACAATAATTTTAGTTCAGTGTTGGTTCTTGTCTGATTATTACGAAGTTTTATTTAAACATTGAGCAATCATCTTAGTTCAGTGTTGAAGTTTGTTTGATTATTTTGAAGTTTTATTTAAATATTGAGCAATCATTTTAGTTCAGTGTTGAAGTTTGTTTGATTATTTTGAAGTTTTGTTTAAACATTGAGCAATCATTTTAGTTCAATGTTGAAGTTTGTTTGATTATTTCCAAGTTTTATTTAAACATTGAGCAATCATTTTAGTTCAGTGTTGAAGTTTGTTTGATTATTTTGAAATTTTATTTAAATATTGAGCAATCATTTTAGTTCAGTGTTGAAGTTTGTTTGATTATTTCGAAGTTTTATTTAAACATTGAGCAACAATCATTTTAGTTCAGTGATGAAGTTTGTTTGATTATTTTGAAGTTTTATTTAAACACTGAGCAACAATCATTTTAGTTCAGTGTTGAAGTTTGTTTGATTATTTTTAAGTTTTATTTAAATATTGAGCAATCATTTTAGTTCAGTGTTGAAGTTTGTTTGATTATTTTGAAGTTTTATTTAAACATTGAGCAATCATTTTAGTTCAGTGTTGAAGTTTGTTTGATTATTTTGAAGTTTTATTTAAATATTGAGCAATCATTTTAGTTCAGTGTTGAAGTTTGTTTGATTATTTTGAAGTTTTATTTAAACATTGAGCAATCATTTTAGTTCAGTGTTGAAGTTTGTTTGATTATTTTGAAGTTTTATTCAAACATTGAGCAATCATTTTAGTTCAGTGTTGAAGTTTGTTTGATTATTTTGAAGTTTTATTTAAACATTGAGCAACAATAATTTTAGTTCAGTGTTGGTTCTTGTCTGATTATTACGAAGTTTTATTTAAACATTGAGCAATCATCTTAGTTCAGTGTTGAAGTATGTTTGATTATTTTGAAGTTTTATTTAAATATTGAGCAATCATTTTAGTTCAGTGTTGAAGTCTGTTTGATTATTTTGAAGTTTTATTTAAACATTGAGCAATCATTTTAGTTCAGCGTTGAAGTTTGTTTGATTATTTCTAAGTTTGTTTAAACATTGAGCAATCATTTTAGTTCAGTGTTGGTTTTGTCTGATTATTACGAAGTTTTATTTAAACATTGAGCAACAATCATTTTAGTTCAGTGTTGAAGTTTGTTTGATTATTTTTAAGTTTTATTTAAATATTGAGCAATCATTTTAGTTCAGTGTTGAAGTTTGTTTGATTACTTCCAAGTTTTATTTAAACATTGAGCAACAATCATTTTAGTTCAGTGTTGAAGTTTGTTTGATTATTTTGAAGTTTTATTTAAACATTGAGCAATCATTTTAGTTCAGTGTTGAAGTTTGTTTGATTATTTTGAAGTTTTATTTAAACATTGAGCAATCATTTTAGTTCAGCGTTGAAGTTTGTTTGATTATTTCTAAGTTTGTTTAAACATTGAGCAAACATTTTAGTTCAGTGTTGGTTTTGTCTGATTATTACGAAGTTTTATTTAAACATTGAGCAACAATCATTTTAGTTTAGTGTTGAAGTTTGTTTGATTATTTTTAAGTTTTATTTAAAGATTGAGCAATCATTTTAGTTCAGTGTTGAAGTTTGTTTGATTATTTTGAAGTTTTATTTAAACATTGAGCAATCATTTTAGTTCAGTGTTGAAGTTTGTTTGATTATTTTGAAGTTTTATTTAAACACTGAGCAACAATCATTTTAGTTCAGTGTTGAAGTTTGTTTGATTATTGCCAAGTTTTATTTAAACATTGAGCAACAATCATTTTAGTTCAGTGTTGAAGTTTGTTTGATTATTTTGAAGTTTTATTTAAACACTGAGCAACAATCATTTTAGTTCAGTGTTGAAGTTTGTTTGATTATTTTGAAGTTTTATTTAAATATTGAGCAATCATTTTAGTTCAGTGTTGAAGTTTGTTTGATTATATCTAAGTTTGTTTAAACATTGAGCAATCATTTTAGTTCAGTGTTGAAGTTTGTTTGATTATTTTGAAGTTTTATTTAAACACTGAGCAACAATCATTTTAGTTCAGTGTTGAAGTTTGTTTGATTATTGCCAAGTTTTATTTAAACATTGAGCAACAATCATTTTAGTTCAGTGTTGAAGTTTGTTTGATTATTTTGAAGTTTTATTTAAACACTGAGCAACAATCATTTTAGTTCAGTGTTGAAGTTTGTTTGATTATTTTGAAGTTTTATTTAATTATTGAGCAATCATTTTAGTACAGTGTTGAAGTTTGTTTGATTATTTCGAATTTTTATTTAAACATTGAGCAATCATCTTAGTTCAGTGTTGAAGTTTGGATGATTATTTTGAAGTTTTATTGAAATATTGAGCAATCATTTTAGTTCAGTGTTGAAGTTTGTTTGATTATTTTGAAGTTTTATTTAAACATTGAGCAACAATCATTTTAGTTCAGTGTTGAAGTTTGTTTGATTATTTTGAAGTTTTATTTAAACATTGAGCAATCATTTTAGTTCAGTGTTGAAGTTTGTTTGATTATTTCTAAGTTTGTTTAAACATTGAGCAATCATTTTAGTTCAGTGTTGGTTTTGTCTGATTATTACGAAGTTTTATTTAAACATTGAGCAACAATCATTTTAGTTGAGTGTTGAAGTTTGTTTGATTATTTTGAAGTTTTATTTAAACACTGAGCAACAATCATTTTAGTTCAGTGTTGAAGTTTGTTTGATTATTTCCAAGTTTTATTTAAACATTGAGCAACAATCATTTTAGTTCAGTGTTGAAGTTTTGTTTGATTATTTTGAAGTTTTATTTAAACACTGAGCAACAATCATTTTAGTTCAGTGTTGAAGTTTGTTTGATTATTTTTAAGTTTTATTTAAATATTGAGCAATCATTTTAGTTCAGTGTTGAAGTTTGTTTGATTATTTTGAAGTTTTATTTAAATATTGAGCAATCATTTTAGTTCAGTGTTGAAGTTTGTTTGATTATTTTGAAGTTTTATTTAAACATTGAGCAATCATTTTAGTTCAGTGTTGAAGTTTGTTTGATTATTTTGAAGTTTTATTCAAACATTGAGCAATCATTTTAGTTCAGTGTTGAAGTTTGTTTGATTATTTTGAAGTTTTATTTAAACATTGAGCAACAATAATTTTAGTTCAGTGTTGGTTCTTGTCTGATTATTACGAAGTTTTATTTAAACATTGAGCAATCATCTTAGTTCAGTGTTGAAGTTTGTTTGATTATTTTGAAGTTTTATTTAAATACTGAGCAATCATTTTAGTTCAGTGTTGAAGTTTGTTTGATTATTTCGAAGTTTTATTTAAACATTGAGCAACAATCATTTTAGTTCAGTGTTGAAGTTTGTTTGATTATTTTGAAGTTTTATTTAAACACTGAGCAACAATCATTTTAGTTCAGTGTTGAAGTTTGTTTGATTATTTTTAAGTTTTATTTAAATATTGAGCAATCATTTTAGTTCAGTGTTGAAGTTTGTTTGATTATTTTGAAATTTTATTTAAATATTGAGCAATCATTTTAGTTCAGTGTTGAAGTTTGTTTGATTATTTCGAAGTTTTATTTAAACATTGAGCAACAATCATTTTAGTTCAGTGTTGAAGTTTGTTTGATTATTTTGAAGTTTTATTTAAACACTGAGCAACAATCATTTTAGTTCAGTGTTGAAGTTTGTTTGATTATTTTTAAGTTTTATTTAAATATTGAGCAATCATTTTAGTTCAGTGTTGAAGTTTGTTTGATTATTTTGAAGTTTTATTTAAACATTGAGCAATCATTTTAGTTCAGCGTTGAAGTTTGTTTGATTATTTCTAAGTTTGTTTAAACATCGAGCAATCATTTTAGTTCAGTGTTGGTTTTGTCTGATTATTACGAAGTTTTATTTAAACATTGAGCAACAATCATTTTAGTTCAGTGTTGAAGTTTGTTTGATTATTTTGAAGTTTTATTTAAACATTGAGCAATCATTTTAGTTCAGTGTTGAAGTTTGTTTGATTATTTTGAAGTTTTATTTAAACACTGAGCAACAATCATTTTAGTTCAGTGTTGAAGTTTGTTTGATTATTTCCAAGTTTTATTTAAACATTGAGCAACAATCATTTTAGTTCAGTGTTGAAGTTTGTTTGATTATTTTGAAGTTTTATTTAAACACTGAGCAACAATCATTTTAGTTCAGTGTTGAAGTTTGTTTGATTATTTTGAAGTTTTGTTTAAACATTGAGCAATCATTTTAGTTCAATGTTGAAGTTTGTTTGATTATTTCCAAGTTTTATTTAAACATTGAGCAATCATTTTAGTTCAGTGTTGAAGTTTGTTTGATTATTTTGAAATTTTATTTAAATATTGAGCAATCATTTTAGTTCAGTGTTGAAGTTTGTTTGATTATTTCGAAGTTTTATTTAAACATTGAGCAACAATCATTTTAGTTCAGTGTTGAAGTTTGTTTGATTATTTTGAAGTTTTATTTAAACATTGAGCAACAATCATTTTAGTTCAGTGTTGAAGTTTGTTTGATTATTTTTAAGTTTTATTTAAACATTGAGCAACAATCATTTTAGTTCAGTGTTGAAGTTTGTTTGATTATTTTGAAGTTTTATTTAAACATTGAGCAAACATTTTAGTTCAGTGTTGAAGTTTGTTTGATTATTTTGAAGTTTTATTCAAACATTGAGCAATCATTTTAGTTCAGTGTTGAAGTTTGTTTGATTATTTTGAAGTTTTATTTAAACATTGAGCAACAATAATTTTAGTTCAGTGTTGGTTCTTGTCTGATTATTACGAAGTTTTATTTAAACATTGAGCAATCATCTTAGTTCAGTGTTGAAGTTTGTTTGATTATTTTGAAGTTTTATTTAAATATTGAGCAATCATTTTAGTTCAGTGTTGAAGTTTGTTTGATTATTTCGAAGTTTTATTTAAACATTGAGCAACAATCATTTTAGTTCAGTGTTGAAGTTTGTTTGATTATTTTGAAGTTTTATTTAAACACTGAGCAACAATCATTTTAGTTCAGTGTTGAAGTTTGTTTGATTATTTTGAAATTTTATTTAAATATTGAGCAATCATTTTAGTTCAGTGTTGAAGTTTGTTTGATTATTTCGAAGTTTTATTTAAACATTGAGCAACAATCATTTTAGTTCAGTGTTGAAGTTTGTTTGATTATTTTGAAGTTTTATTTAAACATTGAGCAACAATAATTTTAGTTCAGTGTTGGTTCTTGTCTGATTATTACGAAGTTTTATTTAAACATTGAGCAATCATCTTAGTTCAGTGTTGAAGTTTGTTTGATTATTTTGAAGTTTTATTTAAATATTGAGCAATCATTTTAGTTCAGTGTTGAAGTTTGTTTGATTATTTTGAAGTTTTATTTAAACATTGAGCAATCATTTTAGTTCAGTGTTGAAGTTTGTTTGATTATTTCCAAGTTTTATTTAAACATTGAGCAACAATCATTTTAGTTCAGTGTTGAAGTTTGTTTGATTATTTTGAAGTTTTATTTAAACATTGAGCAATCATTTTAGTTCAGTGTTGAAGTTTGTTTGATTATTTTGAAGTTTTATTTAAATATTGAGCAATCATTTTAGTTCAGTGTTGAAGTTTGTTTGATTATTTTGAAGTTTTATTTAAACATTGAGCAATCATTTTAGTTCAGTGTTGAAGTTTGTTTGATTATTTTGAAGTTTTATTTAAATATTGAGCAACAATCATTTTAGTTCAGTGTTGAAGTTTGTTTGATTATTTTGAAGTTTTATTTAAACATTGAGCAATCATTTTAGTTCAGTGTTGAAGTTTGTTTGATTATTTTGAAGTTTTATTTAAATATTGAGCAATCATTTTAGTTCAGTGTTGAAGTTTGTTTGATTATTTTGAAGTTTTATTTAAACACTGAGCAACAATCATTTTAGTTCAGTGTTGAAGTTTGTTTGATTATTTTGAAGTTTTATTCAAACATTGAGCAATCATTTTAGTTCAGTGTTGAAGTTTGTTTGATTATTTTGAAGTTTTATTTAAACATTGAGCAACAATAATTTTAGTTCAGTGTTGGTTCTTGTCTGATTATTACGAAGTTTTATTTAAACATTGAGCAATCATCTTAGTTCAGTGTTGAAGTATGTTTGATTATTTTGAAGTTTTATTTAAATATTGAGCAATCATTTTAGTTCAGTGTTGAAGTCTGTTTGATTATTTTGAAGTTTTATTTAAACATTGAGCAATCATTTTAGTTCAGCGTTGAAGTTTGTTTGATTATTTCTAAGTTTGTTTAAACATTGAGCAATCATTTTAGTTCAGTGTTGAAGTTTGTTTGATTACTTCCAAGTTTTATTTAAACATTGAGCAACAATCATTTTAGTTCAGTGTTGAAGTTTGTTTGATTATTTTTAAGTTTTATTTAAATATTGAGCAATCATTTTAGTTCAGTGTTGAAGTTTGTTTGATTACTTCCAAGTTTTATTTAAACATTGAGCAACAATCATTTTAGTTCAGTGTTGAAGTTTGTTTGATTATTTTGAAGTTTTATTTAAACATTGAGCAATCATTTTAGTTCAGTGTTGAAGTTTGTTTGATTATTTTGAAGTTTTATTTAAATATTGAGCAATCATTTTAGTTCAGTGTTGAAGTCTGTTTGATTATTACGAAGTTTTATTTAAACATTGAGCAATCATCTTAGTTCAGTGTTGAAGTATGTTTGATTATTTTGAAGTTTTATTTAAATATTGAGCAATCATTTTAGTTCAGTGTTGAAGTTTGTTTGATTATTTTGAAGTTTTATTTAAACATTGAGCAATCATTTTAGTTCAGCGTTGAAGTTTGTTTGATTATTTCTAAGTTTGTTTAAACATTGAGCAATCATTTTAGTTCAGTGTTGGTTTTGTCTGATTATTACGAAGTTTTATTTAAACATTGAGCAACAATCATTTTAGTTCAGTGTTGAAGTTTGTTTGATTATTTTTAAGTTTTATTTAAATATTGAGCAATCATTTTAGTTCAGTGTTGAAGTTTGTTTGATTACTTCCAAGTTTTATTTAAACATTGAGCAACAATCATTTTAGTTCAGTGTTGAAGTTTGTTTGATTATTTTGAAGTTTTATTTAAACATTGAGCAATCATTTTAGTTCAGTGTTGAAGTTTGTTTGATTATTTTGAAGTTTTATTTAAACATTGAGCAATCATTTTAGTTCAGCGTTGAAGTTTGTTTGATTATTTCTAAGTTTGTTTAAACATTGAGCAAACATTTTAGTTCAGTGTTGGTTTTGTCTGATTATTACGAAGTTTTATTTAAACATTGAGCAACAATCATTTTAGTTCAGTGTTGAAGTTTGTTTGATTATTTTTAAGTTTTATTTAAAGATTGAGCAATCATTTTAGTTCAGTGTTGAAGTTTGTTTGATTATTTTGAAGTTTTATTTAAACATTGAGCAATCATTTTAGTTCAGTGTTGAAGTTTGTTTGATTATTTTGAAGTTTTATTTAAACACTGAGCAACAATCATTTTAGTTCAGTGTTGATGTTTGTTTGATTATTGCCAAGTTTTATTTAAACATTGAGCAACAATCATTTTAGTTCAGTGTTGAAGTTTGTTTGATTATTTTGAAGTTTTATTTAAACACTGAGCAACAATCATTTTAGTTCAGTGTTGAAGTTTGTTTGATTATTTTGAAGTTTTATTTAAATATTGAGCAATCATTTTAGTTCAGTGTTGGTTCTTGTCTGATTATTACGAAGTTTTATTTAAACATTGAGCAATCATCTTAGTTCAGTGTTGAAGTTTGTTTGATTATTTTGAAGTTTTATTTAATTATTGAGCAATCATTTTAGTACAGTGTTGAAGTTTGTTTGATTATTTCGAATTTTTATTTAAACATTGAGCAATCATCTTAGTTCAGTGTTGAAGTTTGGATGATTATTTTGAAGTTTTATTGAAATATTGAGCAATCATTTTAGTTCAGTGTTGAAGTTTGTTTGATTATTTTGAAGTTTTATTTAAACATTGAGCAACAATCATTTTAGTTCAGTGTTGAAGTTTGTTTGATTATTTTGAAGTTTTATTTAAACATTGAGCAATCATTTTAGTTCAGTGTTGAAGTTTGTTTGATTATTTCTAAGTTTGTTTAAACATTGAGCAATCATTTTAGTTCAGTGTTGGTTTTGTCTGATTATTACGAAGTTTTATTTAAACATTGAGCAACAATCATTTTAGTTGAGTGTTGAAGTTTGTTTGATTATTTTGAAGTTTTATTTAAACACTGAGCAACAATCATTTTAGTTCAGTGTTGAAGTTTGTTTGATTATTTCCAAGTTTTATTTAAACATTGAGCAACAATCATTTTAGTTCAGTGTTGAAGTTTGTTTGATTATTTTGAAGTTTTATTTAAACACTGAGCAACAATCATTTTAGTTCAGTGTTGAAGTTTGTTTGATTATTTTTAAGTTTTATTTAAATATTGAGCAATCATTTTAGTTCAGTGTTGAAGTTTGTTTGATTATTTTTAGTTTTATTTAAATATTGAGCAATCATTTTAGTTCAGTGTTGAAGTTTGTTTGATTATTTTGAAGTTTTATTTAAACATTGAGCAATCATTTTAGTTCAGTGTTGAAGTTTGTTTGATTATTTTGAAGTTTTATTCAAACATTGAGCAATCATTTTAGTTCAGTGTTGAAGTTTGTTTGATTATTTTGAAGTTTTATTTAAACATTGAGCAACAATAATTTTAGTTCAGTGTTGGTTCTTGTCTGATTATTACGAAGTTTTATTTAAACATTGAGTAATCATCTTAGTTCAGTGTTGAAGTTTGTTTGATTATTTTGAAGTTTTATTTAAATATTGAGCAATCATTTTAGTTCAGTGTTGAAGTTTGTTTGATTATTTCGAAGTTTCATTTAAACATTGAGCAATCATCTTAGTTCAGTGTTGAAGTTTGTTTGATTATTTTGAAGTTTTATTTAAACATTGAGCAATCATTTTAGTTCAGTGTTGAAGTTTGTTTGATTATTTCCAAGTTTTATTTAAACATTGAGCAACAATCATTTTAGTTCAGTGTTGAAGTTTGTTTGATTATTTTGAAGTTTTATTTAAACATTGAGCAATCATTTTAGTTCAGTGTTGAAGTTTGTTTGATTATTTTGAAGTTTTATTTAAACATTGAACAATCATTTTAGTTCAGCGTTGAAGTTTGTTTGATTATTTCTAAGTTTGTTTAAACATTGAGCAATCATTTTAGTTCAGTGTTGGTTTTGTCTGATTATTACGAAGTTTTATTTAAACATTGAGCAACAATCATTTTAGTTCAGTGTTGAAGTTTGTTTGATTATTTTGAAGTTTTATTTAAACATTGAGCAATCATTTTAGTTCAGCGTTGAAGTTTGTTTGATTATTTCTAAGTTTGTTTAAACATTGAGCAATCATTTTAGTTCAGTGTTGGTTTTGTCTGATTATTACGAAGTTTTATTTAAACATTGAGCAACAATCATTTTAGTTCAGTGTTGAAGTTTGTTTGATTCTTTTTAAGTTTTATTTAAATATTGAGCAATCATTTTAGTTCAGTGTTGAAGTTTGTTTGATTATTTCCAAGTTTTATTTAAACATTGAGCAATCATCTTAGTTCAGTGTTGAAGTTTGTTTGATTATTTTGAAGTTTTATTTAAATATTGAGCAACAATCATTTTAGTTCAGTGTTGAATTTTGTTTGATTATTTCCAAGTTTTATTTAAACACTGAGCAACAATCATTTTAGTTCAGTGTTGAAGTTTGTTTGATTATTTCCAAGTTTTATTTAAACATTGAGCGACAATCATTTTAGTTCAGTGTTGAAGTTTGTTTGATTATTTTGAAGTTTTATTTAAACATTGAGCAATCATTTTAGTTCAGTGTTGAAGTTTGTTTGATTATTTTGAAGTTTTATTTAAACATTGAGCAATCATTTTAGTTCAGCGTTGAAGTTTGTTTGATTATTTCTAAGTTTGTTTAAACATTGAGCAATCATTTTAGTTCAGTGTTGGTTTTGTCTGATTATTACGAAGTTTTATTTAAACATTGAGCAACAATCATTTTAGTTCAGTGTTGAAGTTTGTTTGATTATTTTTAAGTTTTATTTAAATATTGAGCAATCATTTTATTTCAGTGTTGAAGTTTGTTTGATTATTTTGAAGTTTTATTTAAACATTGAGCAATCATCTTAGTTCAGTGTTGAAGTTTGTTTGATTATTTTGAAGTTTTATTTAAATATTGAGCAATCATTTTAGTTCAGTGTTGAAGTTTGTTTGATTATTTCGAAGTTTTATTTAAACATTGAGCAATCATCTTAGTTCAGTGTTGAAGTTTGTTTGATTATTTTGAAGTTTTATTTAAACATTGAGCAATCATTTTAGTTCAGTGTTGAAGTTTGTTTGATTATTTTGAAGTTTTATTTAAACATTGAGCAACAATCATTTTAGTTCAGTGTTGAAGTTTGTTTGATTATTTTGAAGTTTTATTTAAACATTGAGCAATCATTTTAGTTCAGTGTTGAAGTTTGTTTGATTATTTCTAAGTTTGTTTAAACATTGAGCAATCATTTTAGTTCAGTGTTGGTTTTGTCTGATTATTACGAAGTTTTATTTAAACATTGAGCAACAATCATTTTAGTTGAGTGTTGAAGTTTGTTTGATTATTTTGAAGTTTTATTTAAACACTGAGCAACAATCATTTTAGTTCAGTGTTGAAGTTTGTTTGATTATTTCCAAGTTTTATTTAAACATTGAGCAACAATCATTTTAGTTCAGTGTTGAAGTTTGTTTGATTATTTTGAAGTTTTATTTAAACACTGAGCAACAATCATTTTAGTTCAGTGTTGAAGTTTGTTTGATTATTTTTAAGTTTTATTTAAATATTGAGCAATCATTTTAGTTCAGTGTTGAAGTTTGTTTGATTATTTTTAGTTTTATTTAAATATTGAGCAATCATTTTAGTTCAGTGTTGAAGTTTGTTTGATTATTTTGAAGTTTTATTTAAACATTGAGCAATCATTTTAGTTCAGTGTTGAAGTTTGTTTGATTATTTTGAAGTTTTATTCAAACATTGAGCAATCATTTTAGTTCAGTGTTGAAGTTTGTTTGATTATTTTGAAGTTTTATTTAAACATTGAGCAACAATAATTTTAGTTCAGTGTTGGTTCTTGTCTGATTATTACGAAGTTTTATTTAAACATTGAGTAATCATCTTAGTTCAGTGTTGAAGTTTGTTTGATTATTTTGAAGTTTTATTTAAATATTGAGCAATCATTTTAGTTCAGTGTTGAAGTTTGTTTGATTATTTCGAAGTTTCATTTAAACATTGAGCAATCATCTTAGTTCAGTGTTGAAGTTTGTTTGATTATTTTGAAGTTTTATTTAAACATTGAGCAATCATTTTAGTTCAGTGTTGAAGTTTGTTTGATTATTTCCAAGTTTTATTTAAACATTGAGCAACAATCATTTTAGTTCAGTGTTGAAGTTTGTTTGATTATTTTGAAGTTTTATTTAAACATTGAGCAATCATTTTAGTTCAGTGTTGAAGTTTGTTTGATTATTTTGAAGTTTTATTTAAACATTGAACAATCATTTTAGTTCAGCGTTGAAGTTTGTTTGATTATTTCTAAGTTTGTTTAAACATTGAGCAATCATTTTAGTTCAGTGTTGAAGTTTGTTTGATTATTTCGAAGTTTTATTTAAACATTGAGCAACAATCATTTTAGTTCAGTGTTGAAGTTTGTTTGATTATTTTGAAGTTTTATTTAAACATTGAGCAATCATTTTAGTTCAGCGTTGAAGTTTGTTTGATTATTTCTAAGTTTGTTTAAACATTGAGCAATCATTTTAGTTCAGTGTTGGTTTTGTCTGATTATTACGAAGTTTTATTTAAACATTGAGCAACAATCATTTTAGTTCAGTGTTGAAGTTTGTTTGATTATTTTGAAGTTTTATTTAAACATTGAGCAATCATTTTAGTTCAGTGTTGAAGTTTGTTTGATTATTTCCAAGTTTTATTTAAACATTGAGCAACAATCATTTTAGTTCAGTGTTGAAGTTTGTTTGATTATTTTGAAGTTTTATTTAAACATTGAGCAATCATTTTAGTTCAGTGTTGAAGTTTGTTTGATTATTTTGAAGTTTTATTTAAACATTGAACAATCATTTTAGTTCAGCGTTGAAGTTTGTTTGATTATTTCTAAGTTTGTTTAAACATTGAGCAATCATTTTAGTTCAGTGTTGGTTTTGTCTGATTATTACGAAGTTTTATTTAAACATTGAGCAACAATCATTTTAGTTCAGTGTTGAAGTTTGTTTGATTATTTTGAAGTTTTATTTAAACATTGAGCAATCATTTTAGTTCAGCGTTGAAGTTTGTTTGATTATTTCTAAGTTTGTTTAAACATTGAGCAATCATTTTAGTTCAGTGTTGGTTTTGTCTGATTATTACGAAGTTTTATTTAAACATTGAGCAACAATCATTTTAGTTCAGTGTTGAAGTTTGTTTGATTCTTTTTAAGTTTTATTTAAATATTGAGCAATCATTTTAGTTCAGTGTTGAAGTTTGTTTGATTATTTCGAAGTTTATTTAAACATTGAGCAATCATCTTAGTTCAGTGTTGAAGTTTGTTTGATTATTTTGAAGTTTTATTTAAATATTGAGCAACAATCATTTTAATTCAGTGTTGAATTTTGTTTGATTATTTCCAAGTTTTATTTAAACACTGAGCAACAATCATTTTAGTTCAGTGTTGAAGTTTGTTTGATTATTTCCAAGTTTTATTTAAACATTGAGCGACAATCATTTTAGTTCAGTGTTGAAGTTTGTTTGATTATTTTGAAGTTTTATTTAAACATTGAGCAATCATTTTAGTTCAGTGTTGAAGTTTGTTTGATTATTTTGAAGTTTTATTTAAACATTGAGCAATCATTTTAGTTCAGCGTTGAAGTTTGTTTGATTATTTCTAAGTTTGTTTAAACATTGAGCAATCATTTTAGTTCAGTGTTGGTTTTGTCTGATTATTACGAAGTTTTATTTAAACATTGAGCAACAATCATTTTAGTTCAGTGTTGAAGTTTGTTTGATTATTTTTAAGTTTTATTTAAATATTGAGCAATCATTTTATTTCAGTGTTGAAGTTTGTTTGATTATTTTGAAGTTTTATTTAAACATTGAGCAATCATCTTAGTTCAGTGTTGAAGTTTGTTTGATTATTTTGAAGTTTTATTTAAATATTGAGCAATCATTTTAGTTCAGTGTTGAAGTTTGTTTGATTATTTCGAAGTTTTATTTAAACATTGAGCAATCATCTTAGTTCAGTGTTGAAGTTTGTTTGATTATTTTGAAGTTTTATTTAAACATTGAGCAATCATTTTAGTTCAGTGTTGAAGTTTGTTTGATTATTTCCAAGTTTTATTTAAACATTGAGCAACAATCATTTTAGTTCAGTGTTGAAGTTTGTTTGATTATTTTGAAGTTTTATTTAAACATTGAGCAATCATTTTAGTTCAGCAATGAAGTTTGTTTGATTATTTCCAAGTTTGTTTAAACATTGAGCAATCATTTTAGATCAGTGTTGAAGTTTGTTTGATTATCTCCAAGTTTTATTTAAACATTGAGCAATCATCTTAGTTCAGTGTTGAAGTTTGTTTGATTATTTTGAAGTTTTATTTAAACATTGAGCAATCATTTTAGTTCAGTGTTGAAGTTTGTTTGATTATCTCCAAGTTTTATTTAAACATTGAGCAACAATCATTTTAGTTCAGTGTTGAAGTTTGTTTGATTATTTTTAAGTTTTATTTAAACATTGAGCAATCATTTTATTTCAGTGTTGAAGTTTGTTTGATTATTTTGAAGTTTTATTTAAACATTGAGCAATCATTTTAGTTCAGTGTTGAAGTTTGTTTGATTATTTTGAAGTTTTATTTAAACATTGAGCAATCATTTTAGTTCAGCATTGAAGTTTGTTTGATTATTTCTAAGTTTGTTTAAACTTTGAGCAGTCATTTTAGTTCAGTGTTGAAGTTTGTTTGATTATTTTGAAGTTTTATTTAAACATTGAGCAATCATTTTAGTTCAGTGTTGAAGTTTGTTTGATTATTTCCAAGTTTTATTTAAACATTGAGCAACAATCATTTTAGTTCAGTGTTGAAGTTTGTTTGATTATTTTGAAGTTTTATTTAAACATTGAGCAATCATTTTAGTTCAGCAATGAAGTTTGTTTGATTATTTCTAAGTTTGTTTAAACATTGAGCAATCATTTTAGTTCAATGTTGAAGTTTGTTTGATTATTTCCAAGTTTTATTTAAACATTGAGCAATCATTTTAGTTCAGTGTTGAAGTTTGTTTGATTATTCTGAAGTTTTATTTAAACATTGAGCAATCATTTTAGTTCAGCATTGAAGTTTGTTTGATTATTTTGAAGTTTTGTTTAAACATTGAGCAATCATTTTAGTTCAGTGTTGAAGTTTGTTTGATTATTTCCAAGTTTTATTTAAATATTGAGCAATCATTTTAGTTCAGTGTTGAAGTTTGTTTGATTATTTTGAAGTTTTACTTAAACATTGAGCAATCATTTTAGTTCAGTGTTGAAGTTTGTTTGATTATTTTGAAGTTTTACTTAAACATTGAGCAATCATTTTATTTCAGTGTTGAAGTTTGTTTGATTATTTTGAAGTTTTATTCAAACATTGAGCAATCATTTTAGTTCAGTGTTGAAGTTTGTTTGATTATTTTGAAGTTTTATTTAAACACTGAGCAACAATCATTTTAGTTCAGTGTTGGTTCTTGTCTGATTATTACGAAGTTTTATTTAAACATTGAGCAATCATTTTAGTTCAGCGTTGAAGTTTGTTTGATTATTTCTAAGTTTGTTTAAACATTGAGCAATCATTTTAGTTCAGTGTTGGTTTTGTCTGATTATTACGAAGTTTTATTTAAACATTGAGCAACAATCATTTTAGTTCAGTGTTGAAGTTTGTTTGATTATTTTTAAGTTTTATTTAAACATTGAGCAATCATTTTAGTTCAGTGTTGAAGTTTGTTTGATTATTTCCAAGTTTTATTTAAACATTGAGCAACAATCATTTTAGTTCAGTGTTGAAGTTTGTTTGATTATTTTGAAGTTTTATTTAAACATTGAGCAATCATTTTAGTTCAGTGTTGAAGTTTGTTTGATTATTTTGAAGTTTTATTTAAACATTGAGCAATCATTTTAGTTCAGCGTTGAAGTTTGTTTGATTATTTCTAAGTTTGTTTAAACATTGAGCAAACATTTTAGTTCAGTGTTGGTTTTGTCTGATTATTACGAAGTTTTATTTAAACATTGAGCAACAATCATTTTAGTTCAGTGTTGAAGTTTGTTTGATTATTTTTAAGTTTTATTTAAAGATTGAGCAATCATTTTAGTTCAGTGTTGAAGTTTGTTTGATTATTTTGAAGTTTTATTTAAACATTGAGCAATCATTTTAGTTCAGTGTTGAAGTTTGTTTGATTATTTTGAAGTTTTATTTAAACACTGAGCAACAATCATTTTAGTTCAGTGTTGAAGTTTGTTTGATTATTGCCAAGTTTTATTTAAACATTGAGCAACAATCATTTTAGTTCAGTGTTGAAGTTTGTTTGATTATTTTGAAGTTTTATTTAAACACTGAGCAACAATCATTTTAGTTCAGTGTTGAAGTTTGTTTGATTATTTTGAAGTTTTATTTAAATATTGAGCAATCATTTTAGTTCAGTGTTGGTTCTTGTCTGATTATTACGAAGTTTTATTTAAACATTGAGCAATCATCTTAGTTCAGTGTTGAAGTTTGTTTGATTATTTTGAAGTTTTATTTAATTATTGAGCAATCATTTTAGTACAGTGTTGAAGTTTGTTTGATTATTTCGAATTTTTATTTAAACATTGAGCAATCATCTTAGTTCAGTGTTGAAGTTTGGATGATTATTTTGAAGTTTGTTTAAACATTGAGCAATCATTTTAGTTCAGTGTTGAAGTTTGTTTGATTATTTTGAAGTTTTATTTAAACATTGAGCAATCATTTTAGTTCAGCGTTGAAGTTTGTTTGATTATTTCTAAGTTTGTTTAAACATTGAGCAATCATTTTAGTTCAGTGTTGGTTTTGTCTGATTATTACGAAGTTTTATTTAAACATTGAGCAACAATCATTTTAGTTCAGTGTTGAAGTTTGTTTGATTATTTTGAAGTTTTATTTAAACACTGAGCAACAATCATTTTAGTTCAGTGTTGAAGTTTGTTTGATTATTTCCAAGTTTTATTTAAACATTGAGCAACAATCATTTTAGTTCAGTGTTGAAGTTTGTTTGATTATTTTGAAGTTTTATTTAAATATTGAGCAACAATCATTTTAGTTCAGTGTTGAAGTTTGTTTGATTATTTTTAGTTTTATTTAAATATTGAGCAATCATTTTAGTTCAGTGTTGAAGTTTGTTTGATTATTTTGAAGTTTTATTTAAACATTGAGCAATCATTTTAGTTCAGTGTTGAAGTTTGTTTGATTATTTTGAAGTTTTATTCAAACATTGAGCAATCATTTTAGTTCAGTGTTGAAGTTTGTTTGATTATTTTGAAGTTTTATTTAAACATTGAGCAACAATAATTTTAGTTCAGTGTTGGTTCTTGTCTGATTATTACGAAGTTTTATTTAAACATTGAGCAATCATCTTAGTTCAGTGTTGAAGTTTGTTTGATTATTTTGAAGTTTTATTTAAATATTGAGCAATCATTTTAGTTCAGTGTTGAAGTTTGTTTGATTATTTTGAAGTTTTATTTAAACATTGAGCAATCATTTTAGTTCAGTGTTGAAGTTTGTTTGATTATTTTGAAGTTTTATTTAAACATTGAGCAATCATTTTAGTTCAGTGTTGGTTTTGTCTGATTATTACGAAGTTTTATTTAAACATTGAGCAACAATCATTTTAGTTCAGTGTTGAAGTTTGTTTGATTATTTTGAAGTTTTATTTAAACATTGAGCAACAATCATTTTAGTTCAGTGTTGAAGTTTGTTTGATTATTTTGAAGTTTTATTTAAACACTGAGCAACAATCATTTTAGTTCAGTGTTGAAGTTTGTTTGATTATTTTGAAGTTTTATTTAAATATTGAGCAATCATTTTAGTTCAGTGTTGAAGTTTGTTTGATTATTTTTAGTTTTATTTAAACATTGAGCAATCATTTTAGTTCAGTGTTGAAGTTTGTTTGATTATTTTGAAGTTTTATTTAAACATTGAGCAATCATTTTAGTTCAGTGTTGAAGTTTGTTTGATTATTTTGAAGTTTTATTTAAACATTGAGCAATCATTTTAGTTCAGTGTTGAAGTTTGTTTGATTATTTTGAAGTTTTATTTAAACATTGAGCAATCATTTTAGTTCAGTGTTGAAGTTTGTTTGATTATTTCGAAGTTTGTTTAAACATTGAGCAATCATTTTAGTTCATTGTTGGTTTTGTCTGACTATTACGAAGTTTTATTTAAACATTGAGCAACAATCATTTTAGTTCAGTGTTGAAGTTTGTTTGATTATTTTGAAGTTTTATTTAAACATTGAGCAACAATCATTTTAGTTCAGTGTTGAAGTTTGTTTGATTATTTTGAAGTTTTATTTAAACATTGAGCAATCATTTTAGTTCAGTGTTGAAGTTTGTTTGATTATTTTGAAGTTTTATTTAAACATTGAGCAACAATCATTTTAGTTCAGTGTTGAAGTTTGTTTGATTATTTTTAAGTTTTATTTAAATATTGAGCAATCATTTTAGTTCAGTGTTGAAGTTTGTTTGATTATTTTTAGTTTTATTTAAATATTGAGCAATCATTTTAGTTCAGTGTTGAAGTTTGTTTGATTATTTTGAAGTTTTATTTAAACATTGAGCAATCATCTTAGTTCAGTGTTGAAGTTTGTTTGATTATTTTGAAGT
The DNA here is from genome assembly GCA_030998225.1 of Diplolepis rosae. Taxonomy (NCBI): domain Eukaryota; kingdom Metazoa; phylum Arthropoda; class Insecta; order Hymenoptera; family Diplolepididae; genus Diplolepis; species Diplolepis rosae. Next base: position 2,399,456 of record JAPYXD010000700.1, read on the forward strand.
TTTATTTAAATATTGAGCAATCATTTTAGTTCAGTGTTGAAGTTTGTTTGATTATTTCGAAGTTTCATTTAAACATTGAGCAATCATCTTAGTTCAGTGTTGAAGTTTGTTTGATTATTTTGAAGTTTTATTTAAACATTGAGCAATCATTTTAGTTCAGTGTTGAAGTTTGTTTGATTATTTCCAAGTTTTATTTAAACATTGAGCAACAATCATTTTAGTTCAGTGTTGAAGTTTGTTTGATTATTTTGAAGTTTTATTTAAACATTGAGCAATCATTTTAGTTCAGTGTTGAAGTTTGTTTGATTATTTTGAAGTTTTATTTAAACATTGAACAATCATTTTAGTTCAGCGTTGAAGTTTGTTTGATTATTTCTAAGTTTGTTTAAACATTGAGCAATCATTTTAGTTCAGTGTTGGTTTTGTCTGATTATTACGAAGTTTTATTTAAACATTGAGCAACAATCATTTTAGTTCAGTGTTGAAGTTTGTTTGATTATTTTGAAGTTTTATTTAAACATTGAGCAATCATTTTAGTTCAGCGTTGAAGTTTGTTTGATTATTTCTAAGTTTGTTTAAACATTGAGCAATCATTTTAGTTCAGTGTTGGTTTTGTCTGATTATTACGAAGTTTTATTTAAACATTGAGCAACAATCATTTTAGTTCAGTGTTGAAGTTTGTTTGATTATTTTTAAGTTTTATTTAAATATTGAGCAATCATTTTAGTTCAGTGTTGAAGTTTGTTTGATTATTTCGAAGTTTATTTAAACATTGAGCAATCATCTTAGTTCAGTGTTGAAGTTTGTTTGATTATTTTGAAGTTTTATTTAAATATTGAGCAACAATCATTTTAGTTCAGTGTTGAATTTTGTTTGATTATTTCCAAGTTTTATTTAAACACTGAGCAACAATCATTTTAGTTCAGTGTTGAAGTTTGTTTGATTATTTCCAAGTTTTATTTAAACATTGAGCGACAATCATTTTAGTTCAGTGTTGAAGTTTGTTTGATTATTTTGAAGTTTTATTTAAACATTGAGCAATCATTTTAGTTCAGTGTTGAAGTTTGTTTGATTATTTTGAAGTTTTATTTAAACATTGAGCAATCATTTTAGTTCAGCGTTGAAGTTTGTTTGATTATTTCTAAGTTTGTTTAAACATTGAGCAATCATTTTAGTTCAGTGTTGGTTTTGTCTGATTATTACGAAGTTTTATTTAAACATTGAGCAACAATCATTTTAGTTCAGTGTTGAAGTTTGTTTGATTATTTTTAAGTTTTATTTAAATATTGAGCAATCATTTTATTTCAGTGTTGAAGTTTGTTTGATTATTTTGAAGTTTTATTTAAACATTGAGCAATCATCTTAGTTCAGTGTTGAAGTTTGTTTGATTATTTTGAAGTTTTATTTAAATATTGAGCAATCATTTTAGTTCAGTGTTGAAGTTTGTTTGATTATTTCGAAGTTTTATTTAAACATTGAGCAATCATCTTAGTTCAGTGTTGAAGTTTGTTTGATTATTTTGAAGTTTTATTTAAACATTGAGCAATCATTTTAGTTCAGTGTTGAAGTTTGTTTGATTATTTCCAAGTTTTGTTTAAACATTGAGCAATCATTTTAGTTCAGTGTTGAAGTTTGTTTGATTATTTCCAAGTTTTATTTAAACATTGAGCAACAATCATTTTAGTTCAGTGTTGAAGTTTGTTTGATTATTTCCAAGTTTTATTTAAACATTGAGCAACAATCATTTTAGTTCAGTGTTGAAGTTTGTTTGATTATTTTGAAGTTTTATTTAAACATTGAGCAATCATTTTAGTTCAGCATTGAAGTTTGTTTGATTATTTCTAAGTTTGTTTAAACTTTGAGCAGTCATTTTAGTTCAGTGTTGAAGTTTGTTTGATTATTTTGAAGTTTTATTGAAACATTGAGCAATCATTTTAGTTCAGTGTTGAAGTTTGTTTGATTATTTCCAAGTTTTATTTAAACATTGAGCAACAATCATTTTAGTTCAGTGTTGAAGTTTGTTTGATTATTTTGAAGTTTTATTTAAACATTGAGCAATCATTTTAGTTCAGCAATGAAGTTTGTTTGATTATTTCTAAGTTTGTTTAAACATTGAGCAATCATTTTAGTTCAATGTTGAAGTTTGTTTGATTATTTCCAAGTTTTATTTAAACATTGAGCAATCATTTTAGTTCAGTGTTGAAGTTTGTTTGATTATTCTGAAGTTTTATTTAAACATTGAGCAATCATTTTAGTTCAGCATTGAAGTTTGTTTGATTATTTTGAAGTTTTATTTAAACATTGAGCAACAATCATTTTAGTTCAGTGTTGAAGATTTTTTAATTATTTCCAAGTTTTATTTAAACATTGAGCAATCATTTTAGTTCAGTGTTGAAGTTTGTTTGATTATTTTGAAGTTTTATTTAAACATTGAGCAATCATTTTAGTTCAGTGTTGAAGTTTGTTTGATTATTTTGAAGTTTTATTTAAACATTGAGCAATCATTTTAGTTCAGTGTTGAAGTTTGTTTGATTATTTTGAAGTTTTATTTAAACATTGAGCAATCATTTTAGTTCAGTGTTGAAGTTTGTTTGATTATTTTGAAGTTTTATTTAAACATTGAGCAATCATTTTAGTTCAGTGTTGAAGTTTGTTTGATTATTTTGAAGTTTTATTTAAACATTGAGCAATCATTTTAGTTCAGCGTTGAAGTTTGTTTGATTATTTCTAAGTTTGTTTAAACATTGAGCAATCATTTTAGTTCAGTGTTGGTTTTGTCTGATTATTACGAAGTTTTATTTAAACATTGAGCAACAATCATTTTAGTTCAGTGTTGAAGTTTGTTTGATTATTTTGAAGTTTTGTTTAAACATTGAGCAATCATTTTATTTCAATGTTGAAGTTTGTTTGATTATTTCCAAGTTTTATTTAAACATTGAGCAATCATTTTAGTTCAGTGTTGAAGTTTGTTTGATTATTTCCAAGTTTTGTTTAAACATTGAGCAATCATTTTAGTTCAATGTTGAAGTTTGTTTGATTATTTCCAAGTTTTATTTAAACATTGAGCAATCATTTTAGTTCAGTGTTGAAGTTTGTTTGATTATTCTGAAGTTTTATTTAAACATTGAGCAATCATTTTAGTTCAGCATTGAAGTTTGTTTGATTATTTTGAAGTTTTGTTTAAACAAATATTGTTGATGTTCTTGGTTGGCTTTAGGGTCCAGGAAAAAATGTAACTCAAAGTTTCATATTTTCAAACGTTTCGACTCAGATTGGAGTCCTCATCAGTGAGAATTTAATTCTATAAAAATACAAAAGAAAGAGACTTAAAAAAATTGCACGTGTGACCGATGAACATTGTAATAAGAAATGTTATAAAGAATTGCGAGTGTAAAATATAAAACTGGTCTAAATAACTAAATTTGCAAAAAAAATTGAAACTATAACAAACCAAAAAATATCTGTAAAAATACTAGGGGGAGAACATTGAAGGAATTGCACGTGTGACGGATAAACATTGTGGAAAAATGATATAAATGATATATAAATGTGAAAGTGTAAAATTAATCTAAATAAAAATCATCCCACCTCGTATCTTTTGATAATACCAATATTACACACATGCACACGTCAGCGTTGTATAAATTTCATTTGTCAACTTTAAATTTAGAAATCAAAGATATTTGCATCACCATTCATAGACTAAGTAAAGAGATTCATTTCAATGAACGATAAATCAAACAAATCTTACCGCATGATATTTATAGACATTTTTCTTTTTTCGAATCCAAAAAAATACATCGTATTTTCTTATCACACAAGAGCAGTTGTAAATCTAAATTTGAGCGTCTCATTGGTATGAGTAGAACCTTCTCGGGAGCTGACAATGCTGATCCTCATGATAACCTTACTGACTCTTGGTTTATTAATTTAAGTGACACACAAATTCCTACCACAGTAGCAAAAACACTTAGTCTTGGAAAAAACTTTGGTATCCCCTTTCCCCTTAGTAAACTTCCTACGAAGCATTTAATTGCAGATTTTGAATCAAACATCCATAAAATCCAAGAATGTGACAAAAACGAAGCAAGATTAAAATTTGTTAACTGTTTAAAAACTTTCTCTAACCAAAAACAAAACTCCCTTAATTTTTTTCAAAAACAGGTCATACACAATTCAAAATGCACAAAAACTTTCCTGAAAAACAATCCCCACATATTAGTCACGAAAGCTGACAAGGGTAACACTACTGTTACCATGGACAAAAATAAATATATCCGCGAGGCAACACTCATGTTATCGGACAAAAAGACTTACGTACCACTGAAAAAAGACCCCACAAACACTATTCACAATAAAGTTAACAACGTCATTAAACTGTGGAAAGATAAAAATTACATTAGTGAAATTACAGCAAACTCTTTAAAATCAAGCAACCCACTTCCAGCCAGATTCTATGGTCTACCAAAGATTCATAAAATGAACTTTCCTCTTAGGCCCATTGTCTCTTTCTGTGGCAGCCCCACTTACAACCTCGCATCTTTCTACAACAACATTATTTCAAATAATATAACCCCCCCAATCTCACGAATTAAAAATAGTTTCGATTTCATTGAAAAAATGAAAAATATCGAAGTCCCACTAAACCATAAAATTATTTCGTTAGATGCAGTATCACTTTTTACCAACGTTCAAATTGGCATAGCTATCAAAGGCATCAAAGATAGATGGCCAAAAATTCAGCCACATGCAAAAATGCCTTGGTACCAATTCGAAAAGGGACTTAGAATTTGCTCATCTAACTCCTCTTTTAACTTTCAAAACACCTCATACAAACAAAAATCTGGCTTTCCCATGGGTTCCCCCTCTTACTCCCATTGCAGCTGATATAGCCATGGATGATTTAGAAACGAAATGTATTGCATCTTTACCTTTTCAACTACCCTTCTTTTTTCGATATGTTGATGACATTATAACAGCAGTACCGACTGACAAAATTGACACAATTTTAAACACATTTAACAGCTACAACCATAAAATAAAATTTACAATAGAAGAGGAATCAGATGGAAAAATTTGTTTTTTGGATGTACTCATTATCAGAGAGGGGAAAAAAATTAAGTCTAACTGGTACCAAAAACCATCGTACTAGGGCCGACTTCTAAATTTCTATTCACATCATCCACTGAGCTACAAAATTAATGTGATCAACCATCTGGTTGACAGAGGCATCACTTTAGCACATATCACTTTTCACAAGGAAAACATCCAAAAAATAAAAACCATATTACTCAACAACAATTACCCGATCAATTTTATCAATCGCGTTATACAAAACAGAATAAACCATCTTCAAAAAAAGAATACCTGCACACACCATCCATCCAAAGGCAACACAAACACACAAACAACACACTTACACCCCGCAGGTCAAAACCCTAAATATATTCCCTTACCATATGTACAAGGTCTTTCTGAAAAACTTTCAGGTATTCTCAAACCCTTTAATATCAAAATTGCCCCGCGTAATGAAAATAACTTGTCCAATTTTTTTAAATCAGCAAAAGATCACATTTCAAAGCTAGATACCGCTGACGTCGTTTATAACATCCCCTGTACAGGTTGCACGGCATCCTACATAGGCACAACCAAACGTCCTTTAAAAACCAGGATTACTGAACACAAAAAAGATGTCTTCAATCCCCCTGATAAATGGACTGCATTAACTAAACATGCCTGGAGCCAAGACCACAAATTCGATTTCAATGCAGTAAACATAGTTGACAGATCCAGAAATTATAAAAAACGAATGATACTGGAAATGACTCATATAGCCAGTAAATCTCAGGTTGTTAATCAGAGAACAGACACAGAAAACTTATCTGTTTTTTACCTCCCCCTATTAAACAATTAACTTTAACCTCTTCAAAAAATGCATATTTTTTTTATCGAGTTCAAAAATATACATCTCTTGTCAATTTTTAAAAAGAATTTACAATGTTGGTAATTTTATAAAATTTCAACAAATCTTTAACAAAAATGTCAGTTATATACAACTACACTAAATTCAATTTTACCCGAAAAACGTTAAATTTTTTTACATGTGTTATAATACCATATACGTTTTATCAGAATATTTAACCCTTTGTATCTGCATTCCAAACCATAAAAAACATAGAATTAATTCTGTTACAAGTTTCACAATTTCCAGATATAGGTATTTAATTCAATCTTAATTAATACGACTGGAAAAAAGACCCCCAGTCACATGTTTCGGTAGATTGTGGTAGAAATTTCTTTCAGTTATATACAGACTGTTTACGACTCGCCTCAAATTTCAATGCCCCTCTTTTGTCACAGCATCCTGGTCATCTTGTGGACATATTTTACACTTTTTTTCTCCTTTCCCTTCAACCGAGACTCTCCAAAGAAAAAAACTTCACCCTCCACTTTACTTTACCAAGATTTTTCCAAGTCTGTTGCTAAATGCAACTCAGTTTTGAAGAAAAATCCGTAGGGATAAGTTTACTTTTACAAAAATTATGTGGTCACCCTTTTCGCGACGCAATAAAAGAAAGAAAAAAAAAAGGATATTTGTGATTGTGTCACTCCAATTATTTTTTCACCAACAATGTCGGTCTACTTAATCATATAACAGGTCAGTTCTTGTTTTTGGTATATTTATATCGTTTTCCACAAGTTTTTATCCGTCACACGTGCAATATTTTAAGTCTCTTCTCTTTGTATGTTTATAAGGAAAAAGTTTGTGTACAGTGTTTATTTTTTTTGGAAATTTGAGTTTAGACCAACTTTATAGTATATCACATGTGCAATTCATTAATATCGTTTTTTACTTAAACAAATAACATGTTAGTTTCCTTTTTTTGGTGATATTTTATTTTGATATTTCACAATTTTGTCAGACATATTTTATTCGGATAGTTCACAATTTTGTTAGAATTTTTGGTCCTTGTTTTTATTTTATTGAATTTAGTTTTTAAGAACAATTTTTACAGTTTTACAGTTTTTACATGTGCAATAGATTTATATTGGTTTTTTACATTGGTTATCCGTCACAAGTGCAAATTTTTTTTTTTTGGATTTGTTAGAAAACATTTTCTTGCACAGTTTTTTTTTTTTTTTTTTTTTTTAATATTATCTGTAAATTTGGTTTTTAGACCAATTTCTTATAGTATATCACATGTACAATTCGTTTATATCGGCCTTTACCACAATTTTTATCCGTCACACGTTCTATATTTTTAAGTCCCTCCCCTTAGTAATTTTTACTCAAAAAATCTGTGCTAAGGTTCATTTTCTTGTAAATTTGGTTATTTAGACCAATTTTATATTTCTACATGTTCAATTCATCTAGACCGTTTTTACCACAATGTTTACCCGTCACACGCTTAAACTTTAAGTTTCTTCACTTCGTATTTTTATAGAAAAAATTTTTTTTTGGTTACATTTTTCAATTTTTTTGCAAATCTAGTTTATTTAGATTAATTTTACACTTTCACATTTATATATCATTTATATCATTTTTCCACAATGTTTATCCGTCACACGTGCAATTCCTTCAATGTTCTCCCCCTAGTATTTTTACAGATATTTTTTGGTTTGTTATAGTTTCAATTTTTTTTTGCAAATTTAGTTATTTAGACCAGTTTTATATTTTACACTCGCAATTCTTTATAACATTTCTTATTACAATGTTCATCGGTCACACGTGCAATTTTTTTAAGTCTCTTTCTTTTGTATTTTTATAGAATTAAATTCTCACTGATGAGGACTCCAATCTGAGTCGAAACGTTTGAAAATATGAAACTTTGAGTTACATTTTTTCCTGGACCCTAAAGCCAACCAAGAACATCAACAATATTTGAATATTAACACTAAGGGTCGATACAAGTCCTGTTCCATTATTATTTTGTTTAAACATTGAGCAATCATTTTAGTTCAGTGTTGAAGTTTGTTTGATTATTTCCAAGTTTTATTTAAACATTGAGCAATCATTTCAGTTCAGTGTTGAAGTTTGTTTGATTATTTTGAAGTTTTATTTAAATATTGAGCAATCATTTTAGTTCAGTGTTGAAGTTTGTTTGATTATTTTGAAGTTTTACTTAAACATTGAGCAATCATTTTATTTCAGTGTTGAAGTTTGTTTGATTATTTTGAAGTTTTATTTAAACATTGAGCAATCATTTTAGTTCAGTGTTGAAGTTTGTTTGATTATTTTGAAGTTTTATTTAAACATTGAGCAATCATTTTAGTTCAGTGTTGAAGTTTGTTTGATTATTTTGAATTTTTATTTAACATTGAGCAATCATCTTAGTTCAGTGTTGAAGTTTGTTTGATTATTTTGAAGTTTTATTTAAACATTGAGCAATCATCTTAGTTCAGTGTTGAAGTTTGTTTGATTATTTTGAAGTTTTGTTTAAACATTGAGCAATCATTTTAGTTCAGTGTTGAAGTTTGTTTGATTATTTCCAAGTTTTATTTAAACATTGAGCAACAATCATTTTAGTTCAGTGTTGAAGTTTGTTTGATTATTTTGAAGTTTTATTTAAACATTGAGCAATCATTTTAGTTCAGTGTTGAAGTTTGTTTGATTATTTTGAAGTTTTATTTAAACATTGAGCAATCATTTCAGTTCAGTGTTGAAGTTTGTTTGATTATTTTGAAGTTTTATTTAAATATTGAGCAATCATTTTAGTTCAGTGTTGAAGTTTGTTTGATTATTTTGAAGTTTTACTTAAACATTGAGCAATCATTTTATTTCAGTGTTGAAGTTTGTTTGATTATTTTCAAGTTTTATTTAAACATTGAGCAATCATTTTAGTTCAGTGTTGAAGTTTGTTTGATTATTTTGAAGTTTTATTTAAACATTGAGCAATCATTTTAGTTCAGTGTTGAAGTTTGTTTGATTATTTCCAAGTGTTGTTTAAACATTGAGCAATCATTTTAGTTCAATGTTGAAGTTTGTTTGATTATTTCCAAGTGTTGTTTAAACATTGAGCAATCATTTTAGTTCAGCATTGAAGTTTGTTTGATTATTTTGAAGTTTTATTTAAACATTGAGCAATCATTTTAGTTCAGTGTTGAAGTTTGTTTGATTATTTTGAAGTTTTATTTAACATTGAGCAATCATCTTAGTTCAGTGTTGAAGTTTGTTTGATTATTTTGAAGTTTTATTTAAACATTGAGCAACAATAATTTTAGTTCAGTGTTGGTCCTTGTCTGATTATTACGAAGTTTTATTTAACATTGAGCAATCATCTTAGTTCAGTGTTGAAGTTTGTTTGATTATTTTGAAGTTTTATTTAAACATTGAGCAATCATTTTAGTTCAGTTTTGAAGTTTGTTTGATTATTTCCAAGATTGTTTAAACATTGAGCAATCATTTTAGTTCAGTGTTGGTTTTGTCTGATTATTACGAAGTTTTATTTAAACATTGAGCAACAATCATTTTAGTTCAGTGTTGAAGTTTGTTTGATTATTTTGAAGTTTTATTTAAATATTGAGCAACAATCATTTTAGTTCAGTGTTGAATTTTGTTTGATTATTTCCAAGTTTTATTTAAACACTGAGCAACAATCATTTTAGTTCAGTGTTGAAGTTTGTTTGATTATTTCCAAGTGTTGTTTAAACATTGAGCAATCATTTTAGTTCAGCATTGAAGTTTGTTTGATTATTTTGAAGTTTTATTTAAACATTGAGCAATCATTTTAGTTCAGTGTTGAAGTTTGTTTGATTATTTTGAAGTTTTATTTAACATTGAGCAATCATCTTAGTTCAGTGTTGAAGTTTGTTTGATTATTTTGAAGTTTTATTTAAACATTGAGCAACAATAATTTTAGTTCAGTGTTGGTCCTTGTCTGATTATTACGAAGTTTTATTTAACATTGAGCAATCATCTTAGTTCAGTGTTGAAGTTTGTTTGATTATTTTGAAGTTTTATTTAAACATTGAGCAATCATTTTAGTTCAGTGTTGAAGTTTGTTTGATTATTTCCAAGTTTGTTTAAACATTGAGCAATCATTTTAGTTCAATGTTGGTTTTGTCTGATTATTACGAAGTTTTATTTAAACATTGAGCAACAATCATTTTAGTTCAGTGTTGAAGTTTGTTTGATTATTTTGAAGTTTTGTTTAAACATTGAGCAATCATTTTAGTTCAGTGTTGAAGTTTGTTTGATTATCTCCAAGTTTTATTTAAACATTGAGCAATCATCTTAGTTCAGTGTTGAAGTTTGTTTGATTATCTCCAAGTTTTATTTAAACATTGAGCAATCATCTTAGTTCAGTGTTGAAGTTTGTTTGATTATTTTGAAGTTTTATTTAAATATTGAGCAACAATCATTTTAGTTCAGTGTTGAATTTTGTTTGATTATTTCCAAGTTTTATTTAAACATTGAGCAATCATTTTAGTTCAGTGTTGAAGTTTGTTTGATTATTTTGAAGTTTTATTTAAACATTGAGCAATCATTTTAGTTCAGGGTTGAAGTTTGTTTGATTATTTTGAAATTTGTTTAAACATTGAGCAGTCATTTCAGTTCAGTGTTGAAGTTTGTTTGATTATTTTGAAGTTTTATTTAAACATTGAGCAATCATTTTAGTTCAGTGTTGAAGTTTGTTTGATTATTTTGAAGTTTTATTTAAACATTGAGCAATCATTTTATTTCAGTGTTGAAGTTTGTTTGATTATTTTGAAGTTTTATTTAAACATTGAGCAATCATTTTAGTTCAGTGTTGAAGTTTGTTTGATTATTTTGAAGTTTTATTTAAACATTGAGCAATCATTTTAGTTCAGTGTTGAAGTTTGTTTGATTATTTCCAAGTGTTGTTTAAACATTGAGCAATCATTTTAGTTCAATGTTGAAGTTTGTTTGATTATTTCCAAGTGTTGTTTAAACATTGAGCAATCATTTTAGTTCAGCATTGAAGTTTGTTTGATTATTTTGAAGTTTTATTTAAACATTGAGCAATCATTTTAGTTCAGTGTTGAAGTTTGTTTGATTATTTTGAAGTTTTATTTAACATTGAGCAATCATCTTAGTTCAGTGTTGAAGTTTGTTTGATTATTTTGAAGTTTTATTTAAACATTGAGCAACAATAATTTTAGTTCAGTGTTGGTCCTTGTCTGATTATTACGAAGTTTTATTTAACATTGAGCAATCATCTTAGTTCAGTGTTGAAGTTTGTTTGATTATTTCGAAGTTTGTTTAAACATTGAGCAATCATTTTAGTTCAGAGTTGAAGTTTGTTTGATTATTTTGAAGTTTTATTTAAACATTGAGCAATCATTTTAGATCAGTGTTGAAGTTTGTTTGATTATCTCCAAGTTTTATTTAAACACTGAGCAACAATCATTTTAGTTCAGTGTTGAAGTTTGTTTGATTATTTTGAAGTTTTGTTTAAACATTGAGCAATCATTTTAGTTCAGTTTTGAAGTTTGTTTGATTATTTCCAAGATTGTTTAAACATTGAGCAATCATTTTAGTTCATTGTTGGTTTTGTCTGATTATTACGAAGTTTTATTTAAACATTGAGCAACAATCATTTTAGTTCAGTGTTGAAGTTTGTTTGATTATTTTGAAGTTTTATTTAAACATTGAGCAATCATTTTAGTTCAGTGTTGAATTTTGTTTGATTATTTCCAAGTTTTATTTAAACACTGAGCAACAATCATTTTAGTTCAGTGTTGAAGTTTGTTTGATTATTTCCAAGTTTTGTTTAAACATTGAGCAATCATTTTAGTTCAGCATTGAAGTTTGTTTGATTATTTTGAAGTTTTATTTAAACATTGAGCAATCATTTTAGTTCAGTGTTGAAGTTTGTTTGATTATTTTGAAGTTTTATTTAACATTGAGCAATCATCTTAGTTCAGTGTTGAAGTTTGTTTGATTATTTTGCAGTTTTTTTTAAACATTGAGCAATCATTTTAGTTCATTGTTGAAGTTTGTTTGATTATTTTGAAGTTTTGTTTAAACATTGAGCAATCATTTTAGTTCAATGTTGAAGTTTGTTTGATTATTTCCAAGTTTTATTTAAACATTGAGCAATCATCTTAGTTCAGTGTTGAAGTTTGTTTGATTATTTTGAAGTTTTATTTAAATATTGAGCAACAATCATTTTAGTTCAGTGTTGAAGTTTGTTTGATTATTTCCAAGTTTTATTTAAACATTGAGCAACAATCATTTTAGTTCAGTGTTGAAGTTTGTTTGATTATTTTGAAGTTTTATTTAAACATTGAGCAATCATTTTAGTTCAGTGTTGAAGTTTGTTTGATTATTTTGAAGTTTTATTTAAACATTGAGCAATCATTTTAGTTCAGTGTTGGTTTTGTCTGATTATTACGAAGTTTTATTTAAACATTGAGCAACAATCATTTTAGTTCAGTGTTGAAGTTTGTTTGATTATTTCGAAGTTTTATTTAAACATTGAGCAATCATCTTAGTTCATTGTTTAAGTTTGTTTGATCATTTTGAAGTTTTATTCAAATATTGAGCAATCATTTTAGTTCAGTGTTGAAGTTTGTTTGATTATTTTAAAGTTTTATTTAAACATTGAGCAATCATTTTAGTTCAGTGTTGAAGTTTGTTTGATTATTTTGAAGTTTTATTTAAACATTGAGCAATCATTTTAGTTCAGTGTTGGTTTTGTCTGATTATTACGAAGTTTTATTTAACATTGAGCAATCATCTTAGTTCAGTGTTGAAGTTTGTTTGATTATTTTGAAGTTTTATTTAAACATTGAGCAATCATTTTAGTTCAGTTTTGAAGTTTGTTTGATTATTTCCAAGATTGTTTAAACATTGAGCAATCATTTTAGTTCAGTGTTGGTTTTGTCTGATTATTACGAAGTTTTATTTAAACATTGAGCAACAATCATTTTAGTTCAGTGTTGAAGTTTGTTTGATTATTTTGAAGTTTTATTTAAACATTGAGCAATCATTTTAGTTCAGTTTTGAAGTTTGTTTGATTATTTCCAAGATTGTTTAAACATTGAGCAATCATTTTAGTTCAGTGTCGGTTTTGTCTGATTATTACGAAGTTTTATTTAAACATTGAGCAACAATCATTTTAGTTCAGTGGTGAAGTTTGTTTGATTATTTTGAAGTTTTATTTAAACATTGAGCAATCATCTTAGTTCAGTGTTGAAGTTTGTTTGATTATTTCGAAGTTCTATTTAAACATTGAGCAATCATTTTAGTTCAGTGTTGGAGTTGTTTATTACGAAGTTTAATTAAACAATCAGCAATTTATTTAGTTCGGTATAAGTTGTCTATCGTTTATTGTAAAATAAGTAATTAAAACATTGAGCAATTCATCTTAGTTCAGTGTAACTTTATTGTTTAATATAAAATTATTAATCAAAACATTGAGCAATTCATCTTAGTTCAATTTAACTTGCCTTATTTGTTTAGTACAATATCATTTATTAGAAACATTGAGCATTCCAATTAGTTCAGTGTCATTTGGTTCAATTTAAGGTTCTTTAGTTACACTTTGAGCAAATCATAGTTCAGAGTTGGGATATTTAGGTTATGTATCTAGAATTTTCAACAAACATTGAACATTATTGTCGTTCAGTATTAATTGTATTGGTCTACAACCTCAATTTTCTCAAGGATCATTGACATCGTACGTTAATCAGTTAGTTAACTGATTTTCCACATTGCAAATAATTAGAAAAGCTTGCACCAAGTTCACTCAAACTCACTTATTTAACCAGTCAAAATATTAGGGAATTAATAGAATTCTCTTTGCGTTATTCAAAAAGTTTTATCGTGACATAAGAGCTTTAGGGTTTACTCGCTGATTTCGATTTGAAGGACCGTTTTGCGAAATACTCTCTTCTGATAGTTAGGTCTGATTCCCAGGTTATAGAGCGCGAGCTATGACCTAAAAATCATTTTTTCAATAGGATAGTATAACGTTTTCGGACGTAACAGTTCTATACTTTTTCCAGTATTATTGATCTAATTGTACAAGAACGGTACTTCTAGTTTTAAGTAACTTTTGAACGTATCTGAAAGTCGAGCACTCTGTCATGTAAATTTCCCAGTACTTATTTTTTCCGTGTATATACTTTTTCAGTCGTCATTTCTCACTTTTAGTTTGTGAATTCGTAGTTAGGGACAGGTTACTGGGTAGACATTTTGGCTATATTTGAATTGTCTATTTTTAAACAAAAGCATCTAAAATTTCGAAACTTTACTGGAAACTACTTTAAAGGGAGTATTTTACCCTAGTACAGGGCTTTTTAACACAGACTTTGTTTTTTAATAGGGGCAAACCTTTGTCACTCTGTTTTTTTTTTGACAGATGTCAAGTAGAAAGTCTACAATTTATTATATTGTCTTCAATTTCACTATCTGTCCAATTATAAATTTCAATACTTTGCCCTTTTTATAAAATATTCAAAGGTGCTGTCACACAGAAAAAAAAGTCTTAAATGAAGTCCAAAAATGGGCTTCATTTTAGGTGTGATATAAAGTAGACCAATCCCGCTAAAAACTAGTCTCGAATGGAAGTTTTCAAACTAGCCGCATATACAACTAGAAGATAGCCCTACTATGGATTAAAAATTAGTCACAAGCCATTAGTCATCCAATACATACATACATAAACATCATACAAATACATTCCCACCATTCAGTCACAATCATATTTTCTATCACAAATATAAACCTAATAACTAAAAATTATATATAGGACGATACTTTCTTATATAGTGACTGCAAGAGTTATTCAGAGCTTGTGGACCAGTGTCGTGACTAGAGTTTTTGATCCTCACCTAAGTAAAAATAAATCAACTTTTTCTTAACTTTTCATAAATTAGTATACCATTAAATACACGTATTTTTTCAATAACGAAAAACTTTATCAGAACACACAAGAATATACGATAAATAACACGAACAATAAATCGATGAGCGTCCCAAAGATCGAAAGCACCCGCAAAGATCTGCATGGGTTATAGACAACATATCACCCATAGCATGTCGAGTTTTCCACTCATCTGTCGCGCAATGGCGTCAAAAGTTAACCAAGAGAACTAGAATCTAGACCTCAATGCTAGAAACAAGCTTCGCGAACTTCTTCTTTCAAGCTAACAAAATCTTCCTTTATGTTCTAAGACACGTAGGGATTCTTTGAAGCAAAATGCACTTACAACTATCTATACTTGAATATTGTTTTTAGTTGAAGACATATAAAGACCTTTCAAAACAATTTTCGTGATTGATTTTAGTTATCGGCTTTATTTAAGCCAAAACTAAAAAGAAGACCACTATAGAAGTAAGAGTTTTTTTTCTGTGCAACTTTACATTAAGTCCTCAGCGCCACCCACGTAAACACCAAAAAATTAATATTTCTGAATCCTGCTATCACAGGAATTTTACACGGAAAAATAAGTACTGGGAAATTTACTTGACAGTCCTCGACAGTCAAAGAACGAAATTCTTTCAAATTTTATTGTATAGTTTTCGAAAAAATTATAGAAAGGCAAATACTTCTTCTAAAAAGTGCTCCAGGTTTCAAAAGAATTTGGATAGAATGATTTGATTAGAAAGAGATGAATACCTGCTATGCAAGTCAAAGAAACATTCTTGGACTGCGCTTGAAAGTCTTGTGGAATTTTTACTGGTAAGATGCGCAGTTGTCAATGTCAGTTTTTTAGATACACGCAATTTTTATTACTTTGTAAATTGACATAAACTTTAAAAATTAGGAAATTCTTATATTTGATCATTTAGAATTCAGTAATTAATTTATTAAAAATTTCATCATTTAAAAACTTTTGTTAGCCTTATATAAAATTGTTGTCGAAACAAGGCGCAGAATTTTCTTACACGGCCCTGCATTTTCTAAGAATATAATGTACCCAAATTTTTTTTAGGAAATATAGCAAGTGCTTTGGTAGCCGTGCGGTTTCATTTATAAGGTTAGGCTGCGTTATACATGTAGGTTAGGTAAAAGTTAAGGTTCGAATCCTGTCAGCGTAAGATTAATTTCAACAGCGGTAATATATTATGTTCAGCGATGTGTAGTGATAGTGTATAATAGTATAATTTGTAACAATATTCAATTAAAAAGTATATATAAAAAGACAGCTTGCGAAAATAGTTTTTGTTTCTTATTATCTTTGATAGTCTATAAAAATTTCATTGACTGGCTTTGAAGTTTTCATGCACGAGTGCTGTGCGAGCTCTATCTGCCTATACTCAGAATTTCATATTAATTCGTAAAAATATCCAATCTTTGAACTTTATTTTCTCAAATGATTCATAGACATTATACATTTTGCGTACTCAGAATTTTCACGGACTTTCTACTAAATACTTTTGGAAAGTTCTATACTTTTTCCAAGATTATTGATCTAATTGTACAAGAACGGTACTTCTAGTTTTATGTAACTTTTGAACGTATTTGAAAGTCGAGCACTCGTTCATGTAAATTTCCCAGTTCTTATTTTTTCCGTGCAGGCTCATTTCCAGCTTCGGATAACCTTTTGAATCATTGTCCTACCTTCAAAATTGAAAAAGGGCGGCTAAGGGCAGAGGGCCATAACATTAATTTTTTGTTATTCTTTCTCACATCAATGTAAGTCTATTTTAATTGCTCACTTCATGTTTAAATATACATTTGCGCTAGAGCCTTTTTTTAAAAAACGCTGCTCATATTATTCAGAGTTAGACAAAACACTGCGTGTTTTTTAAAAGGGGCTCTGGTGTGAATTTATATTTAGACAGGAAGTAAACAACAAATATGAAGACGTATATTAATGTTAGAAAGAATAACAAAAAATTAATGTTACGGCCCTCTGCTCTTAGCAGCCCTTTTCTAATTTTTAAGTTAGATCAATGGTTTAAAGGGTTATCTTGAGCCGGAAATGAGCCTAAAATTCCTGTAACAGCAGAATTCAGAATTATTAATTTTTTGGTGTTTACGTGGGTGGCGCTGCAGACTTAATGTGAAGTTGGCAGCACCTTTGCATATTTTATGAAAAGGTCAAAGTATTAAAATTTATAGTTGGACAGAAAGTGAGCCCCACATAGGTTCATGATGCACCCCTACATTTCGGGGTGAAAAAGCAAAAATTTATATTTTATCCCATTGGCCTCCGTGGCCCTTTTTTATTTATACGGAAGGACAATGGTTCAAAAGGATATCTGGAGCCGTAAATAAGCCCAAAATTCCTGTGATATGATATGAAACATGCATATTTAAAAAAATTTAAGACCCGAAAATTCGGCAAACCCTAAATGAGCCCGTAATTATGAAAAATGAGACATCATGATTTGATGTTTTGGTGCTGTCAACTTTACGTAGCTGAACTGTCAATAGATGAAATAATGGTGGTTGAATTTACAGTAATAAATAATTTTCCACATTATACAATAGGACAAGTACAAATAAACATGTTAAAATAAGAAATTTTTTTATTTTTTATTATTCTTAACTAAGTTCCTATCAACGAAGACGAAGTCTTGGGATTAGAATTCCTTCACAAAATAAAGCCAATATAATTTATGTATCTGAATGTCTAGAAATACATAATAATTTTGATCTCTTCAAATATACACAAGAGTGAACTATTCCAGTCCAAACAGTGACAACATTGCACTTTACAATTGAAAATACTAAAAAAAAAAGTAACAGATAAGTACCTCGATTATTTTTGAAAGGCGGAATTTATTTTAGATATGCAGTTGTAAAAAAACTGCGGAGGTAAAGTTTATATGAAAATAAAAAACACAAATTTAATAATAGTAACAATATCAGTACCAACATTTAAAAATATTTTAAAGAAACGTAGAAATGAAAGAATCCAAACAAATTTCAGAAGAACTGACTCCGCAAAATACGAAAAGCGTTCAATCCATTAAGAAGGTAATAGCGTCAGTTTTTAATCACGTGAAAGGAATTCTCCTCTTTGAATACCTTGAGAACGACAGAACCATCACTGGGGAGTATCACGCAAACTGACTTTCTTAGACTTTTATCTGTTCCCAAAACTAATTATTTGCCTGACTGGGCAATCATTTGGATTCAATTAAGAAGTCATCTAGAAAATCAACGAGTACATCGAGAGCCTTGAAAAATAGGAACCAATTTATACACCTCCGACAAAAACGATTTCCAGTCTCGGGTGACCTGTAGGAACTGGGTAGGAGCCAAGTAGGGACGATATTTGGTATTTGCCAATATTAAATTTCTGGTTCCATGTATCAAATAGATCAAATAGAAACAAGGTCATTCTAGACACGCAGCGTATGGAAATAGTCGAAATATCATATTCATTTCTTTTCATTTCTTACGATACCCATGATAATGCACATCGATAGGGTATTGTTGACATCGACAGAAAGTAAGCATTTTCTGTTGACATATCAGTTAGTCACGCATTACCTTCTAATGTGAGTACATCGGAACGCGAAAATGAACGATTTTCAAGAATATTTTGATATGTTGATGGTGCTGGGGGAATATCGTAAACATTACAGAAACGCCCAAGATTTGTATGCGGCTCGTTATCCGGATGGGCAACAAAAATCGCTCATGGCTTTTAAGCGATTAGCTGACCGTTTCTGTTGCTTCGGTATCAGAATTTGTACGGCAATGATTTCCTAAAACGCGTCAATTTCTGTAATTGGATTCATAGAAAAATGCGCACAGACGTCTGATATTTGAGTCATGTGTTTTTTTTTATGAAGCTAACTTCGCGAATACGGGAAATGTGAATGGGCATAATATGCATTATTGGGCAAACCAGAATCCTCGATGGATGAGAACTGTGCCATTTCAACATCCGTGGCCCGTTAATTATTGGTGCGGCATTGTCTGCGATCACGTCATAGGTCCGTATTTTTTTGAAGGTTGCTTGACTGGGAAAGTTAACGCAAACTTTCTGCAAAACGTACTGCCTCAATTAATGGAAGACGAGCCCTTGCATGTTCGCATGAACATGTGGATGAAACACGACGGTTCATCACCCCATTATGCTCTGTGTTCAAGACAAGTGATGAATCAGATTTTTGCCGAAAAGTGGATAGGTCAAGGCGGCCCTGTAGCTTAGCCACCTCGTTCGCCAGATCTAACATCACCAGATTACTTTTTATGGCGTTTTGTCAAAGAACACGTAATGGCGGAAGCACCTACTACGCGTGGCGACATGAAAGAAGGGAAACGCCGAGCATGTACCGAAATTAAACCACAAATGTGTTAGTGGATCCTTTGAAAGTGATTATTTCGATATGTTTCGATTTTCCGGCTATTTCCATACGCTGCGTGTCTACAATGACCTTTTGTTGTAGGTCGCTGGATTCGTCTTAAAATCAGTAAAAACTTAAAGTTTTGTCTGAAACAGTTTTGGATATGATCAATAGTTTGAGTGCTATCGCTCTGTAACACTTTATGTGCCTCACCCTGTATATATTTTCACATTAGTTTGGCTGCGAGTAAAATTTTTCTTCGAACCAAGTTTTTTTACTGAATTATCCAAGTTTTTCTTGTTTTTTTTTCCGGAAATATCAGCGAATATAACCATATTATCAAGATATACAAAGTTTTTCTAAAGGTTCGTTCAATTTCAAATATATTGGTCTTCCAAAAAATTTGTCATATCCGCAATAATAAACAAATATTTTTGAAAATTTCCAGAAAACTTCCTCTAGCAGTAAGAAACAACTTTGTCGCTGGAAGTTTTCCGAAATCGAACATTTATTAGAGACTTTCTACCAGAACAACCACAAAAACATGGTTTTTTATTTACATTAAAATATTTTTTGAAGAAAAATGTTTCGACATGTTACATTTAATTCCTTGGCTCCGCTAAAGTATTCCACGTCTAATGATAAAAAAAAAACGATTTCGTCAAAAATTGATCGAGTAATAGCAATTTATGTTTCAAAAGACTGATTTTTGATCATTTTTGATGAACGAAAAATTAATTGTTTTCAATTTTTCTCTAAAAAACTATTAAGGTTGCAAAAAAAAATATTCATGGGGACTCCTCCAATCCGATTGCTAACCATGCTTGGGCTCGCTTTACTTCCGTGATCGGCCAAGAGCCAGCAAACCCAGCGTAGTAAACTCGTGAACTTGCGGCTAGTTCTCACGCAGGTCATACTATCGGGATCAAAGTTCATTGACGCTCGATGCGGTACATCTTTCTCTCGTCTTTTCAGCTATGTTACTTAATATATATATTTTGACAGGTCGGTGCAATTGTACTGGGTTATAATTGCACTGACTCATCTATTATTTTATACCTTGGTTTATATTCTTATGGTATTTATGAAATACATGATTTTTTAGTGTCTATATTTTAAAATATTATTTAACTTAGTTTGCGGATCCCCAATAATGTGATTGATGTTATTGATTGATTATCCATTATTGGTTATCGCTGATTATTATGTGCTAGTGTTAGATTATTATTATTAATCATTCAACGACTGTTCTTAACAATAATGAAAACAAAGTGAAACAAGTTGTAAAAATATTCAGCCCGGCTCCTATCCGGTTCTTACAAGGCACCCGAACTTGAAGGTCGTTGTTGTCATAGTTATATAATCTACTTGCTCCTAGCCGATTTCTATCTGGTTAATGGAATTTCGTGTTTCAGGCCCCCAGCAAAATTATAGCATGAAGCGTGAATTAAGTCATAGTGCTTATTGGCAGTTTAAATAGATGCACGGTAATACAAAGTGTTTGTTATCTTATGGTACAATCGTAACACTTATTAACTTTATCAGGCAGGCATTGCAGACTGAAGGTAAATCTATTTATAAAGTTAATCTTTCAATTTTAGTGTAATGAAAACGTTACTTGAAGTTTTAAACGTGTTTTCTCAAAATCGTGTTTTTCAAATCAAACCTATACAAATCAATCAATATTCATTATTTATAAAATATGCTGCATATTTTATTAGATTTATTCATTATTAACAAGAAATGTTTTCTCTTAATTTTATCAACAAGAATCACATCATGTCCTGCCAGTTGCGGAGCTGGCAAGTTCAAAGTCTCTTCAGCCGTCATCGTATATAGCCGCCATTTTGAAAAAAAAATCCAAAAATTTTTTTGTATGCACTTCAACATAGAAAAATCTCGAAAGAAGCATTTAATTTTCAGGCTGTTCCAGTGGTGTTGACCTTTAACTGCATGAAAATTGGCATAAAATAGTATTGAAAATTATAACTTCCTATATGTTTTTTGGTATTTATCTGGAAATATAATGGTTTTCATTAATTTCGAAATACGTATGTATTTTATGAAAAAAGGATTATCCGCACAGGCAGCTTAGAGGTTGCATTTATTACGTTTATTGCAATAGTTCATTTCTGATATGGGGATTAATCGAGATAGTCTTAAGGGTTTTCTACATGTTAGATGTATCCTGAATCGAGGGACAAGAGTCCCTCAGTTTATAGAAGTATTGGTTATTGCTTCTATTGTCTTCCTTCATTACTGGTCTAGGGATAAATGTCGTCTCAAAAAGAATTTTCTCCGTGATTTTCCGTCTAACAATTCGTCACAAATTCGGATCTTAGACGTCTAAAACTTTTATATCATATTATATCGGATCATTAAGTATGAAGTTGGAAGTTTCTTATGTATGAATTTTGACATTTAATATCTTCGACAATTTGCATAGGCATTTGTTTTTGTTTTGTAGATTGTGAAGCTACACTATTATTTTTTAACTACGCTTTGAAATTTACAATGATCTTTTGAATAGCATTTTGTGGAAAATATTTTTTACAACCATAGATAAGTCAAAAATTTGTGCAATTTTCGAATACAAGTTTTATTGTGGAACCAACGCATCGAAGACAGCTCTTAAAATTAATAGTGTGTAAAAAGTAAATAATAATGATAAACTGATAAAATTACTCGTGAGTTAGCATTGGAATTTGGTGTTTCTACCCCAACTATAGTGAGTCATTTATGTCAAATCGACAAAGTAAAAAGCTTGACAGATGGGTTCTGCACAAATTAAACGCACATCAGATGAAAAAACATTTCGATACTTGAAATTCTTTACACTGACGGATTAAAAGAGAGCCTTTTCTGCATAAGGAAGAAGCAATTATCAGGTATACAAATAAGTTTCCGCCGTTTGACAAAGGTCATTGTGCGTCTTTTTCGGTATATGTCATTCATTTGAAGCGTAAACAACAATAATTTTTTTTCACTCAAATATGTCGGACTTTGTGCCTGAAAAAGTGTTTTTGCGGGGAGTTCTTCTTCATTACATTAATATGAAGAAAACTGCTGCCGAAAGTCATCGTATTTTGGTGGAGGTTTATGGTGAACATGCTCTAGCTGATCGAACGTGCCAAAAGTGGTTTGCACGATTTAAAAGTGGTGATTTTGGCTTGGAAGACGAAGAACGTCCTGGGCAGCCAAACAAGTTTGAAGATGAAGAACTGGAAGCATTACTCGATGAAGATTGTTGCCAAACACAAGAAGAGGTCGCAGAATCTTTGGGAGTCACTCAAGCAGCCATTTCAAAACGTTTAAAAGCCCCTTCTGACTACCATTTGTTCTGCTCGATGCAGAACGCCCTCACTGGAATACAGTTCACATCAGAACAGGGTATCAAAAATTGGCTTGATTCATTCTTGGCCGCCAAACCGGCGCAGTTCTTTTGGGATGGAATCCACAAATTGCCAGAAAGATGGGAAAAAGTCATAGCTTCAGATGGGCAATAATTTGAATAATACTATTGTACATGATTTTCTTAAATAAACGTCCAAATTTTGAAAAAAAAAAACCGCACGAATTAAGTTATAGATCCAATATATTTTTTGTGTGCGAAAATATCGAGTTTTAAGCCAATTAAGCGTCATTTGCGAGAACTTTTGATTTACTTCTTCAATTTGAAGAAATCTACAGCTGAGGCGCATCAATTGCTTGTAGAAACATATGGTAAGGCTGCCGGAAGTGAGATAAGTTGTCGTAAGTGGTTTCAAAAGTTTAAGAACGGTGAATTTGACATCGAAGACAAAAAACGTAGCGGAAGGCCGAAAGTGTACGAGGACGCGGAATTGGAAGCATTATTGGATCAATATTCCTGCCAAACGCTAGAAGAACAATACAATGGACAATACTTCGAATAAAATATATGTTTCCGTTCTTTCACAATAAATGCCCAATTTTTGATAAAAAGCGGCGGAAACTTATTTGTAAACCTGATAAAAATACTGGAAACTATTGATTATCCTCCGTATTCACCGGACCTTTCACCAACTGATTATCATTTGTTACGGAATTAGGATAACTTCTTGCAAAGAAAACTATAAAACAGGCTGTTGAGTATGCCTTTCGAATTTCCATCAGTTCTCGCTCTCCAGGCTTTTATGTAAAAGGCATAAATGAATTACCATTGAAATGGTAAAAGTTTATTGATGCCTCAGGAGCATACTTTAGGTAAATGAAATAATATTTCATTCGAAGAATAATAAAGCAGACTTTTGAATCCGATCTTACAACTTCATAGTTGATGACCCAATACACTAAAATGTTCATGTTTGGTGTAAATGTTATTACGTCATTTCCTATATGCTTTTACAGGGTAGAACATCCATATATTGCAAAACATATAATTTGTATTATTATTATCAATACAAATTATTATTTTTTTTGTTGCTACGGTTTAATTATATTTTCTTACATAATTCTCAAACGTGTCAAAAATAGAATTCATATACAAATAAATGAAAAATTGATTTTCATTTATTTTTAAAAATTTTTTATTATTATTCTTTGAGATCGTTTTGATTTTACTGTTTTTTCACGAACATTCACTACACCATGTACTCGAAAAATTCTCTAACTAGTCGGTGCCTTAATCTGTTTCAGAAAGAAAATCATGCCGTAACCAAAAACTTGCAGACAATATCTACATCCCAGCATTCTAAGTATTCAAGATTGACTGTTGACTCTAAACTCTATGGGACATGTCGAAAAATAATGAACCAATCAATATTAAATACAGTTTTGATGGTCTGTGAATAAGAATTTACAGTCAGAAAATTGACATTTCCATTTCTAAGATGGCGGATCCAAAATGGCGGATCAAAATTTACGAAATTAAACGATTTCGTTCTCTAATGTCAATTTTCTGACTGTAAATTCTTATTTACAGGCCATCAAAAGCCACAAGCACAAATTTTCAAGATAAATTTTCGAATGCAGAATGGTATGCACCAAAGAGTCAATGTGAATGCTCATAAGGTTGTTCGGATAAATGTCAAAACTTGATATGGCCGTATGTTTGTGAAAAAAAATCGCACCTAACTTCAAATATCTCAAAATCCTGACGCAATAGGCTGATTCTGATTCCGGATTCGGATTCTGCGTCAAAAATTACTCCGGAAACGACCCATAGCTTTTCAACAACAAAACCTTGCAGACCTGTGTAATCAATTAAAATAGATAATGAACTAGACTGTGAACAAGGAAAAAATGTACAAAAGAAATTGTCTGTCAGCAAAGCCTTGATTAGGCTTCGAATGCACGTTTTTGATAATTTTTTGGAGAGGAAACTGACCCCATGCTGAAACAATAAGAATTCAATAAACTTTTCAAGTTTTGGGTCAATGAAATAATATAAATGTTTTCAAATGTGTCACGTTGAATGAAAAAATCAATGTTTCAAAGATTCATTTTTTTTTTTCTACAGAAAACTATTTTGCTCTGGCTGTGTGTACTCTTCTGGTAAATTTTCTATTTTTTTTTTTTTTCGAAATAGCGACGTGTACAAAATCTTAATAGATACGTTCAGATTCAAGAATTATTTTTCAAGACTTGGCTAAAACATTCAATGGCCTCAAATAGCACAAAATTGTGGTATATTTTATTTGTATCACTATTTATGTTGGCAAGGTCTTATAGCTTAAAATAAATTTAGCATCCCATATTTAAAAGTTGAAGTTTTGAAAAAATGTATTAAGGGCGTAGAGTGAGTCACGTGATCAAGAAAAGAACTTTTGTTTCCCCAAACAGTTTTCTACACTGAAAAAAATGCTATTGAATCAATAGCATTTATTTCCAAAAGGATGTATATTATGGATTAAAATCAATATGCTATAGAATTAGTATCATATTTATTGGTTCTTGTAGTATATTTTTATGAATTCATAGTATACATGCTTTTGATTCAATAACATTTTTTTCTCAGTGTACAATGATGAATATTTCTTATTGAAACTTTAGGATACAATCGAAGATATATTAACGGAGGGTTGTACACTTTAATTTGTTTTGAAAAATTAAGGAATCAATTAAGATCTACAATCCTTCGTTGATATGACCTTTGTTGTGGCCCAAAGTTTCAGTTACAAATATTCTTTATTCGAGAGAAATTTTCAGGGAAGATTACGATTCTTTTCTGAATCACATGAGGTATATCATCTATACCCTTAGTCTGAAAAGGGTGTTTTTACCTGATAAATAGCTTAAAAATTGATTCAAAACGAATTTTAAAATTCCACCAAGTAACATAAAATAAGACGAAATCGAAAATGCAGTTTGTCTTTCTTGCACGCTACCTTCATACTGATAGAATGAAATACCTTCAAATGAGGTTTATTCAAAGTTCAGAAATTCTTAGTGAAATAAAATTGGAGAAGATAAGGAAGAAAAATATCGCAAATCATGAAGTCAGTCTTTTATGTTTTTAATTTTATTTTTATTGTCTTATTTTTTATAAGGAAAGTTGAACACAAAACCTAAATCGTAATATGCTGATAAACAAGCTCGAAAAAACACCGGTAACTTACCGGTATCTTTTCATTCTTCTTAACGCACTACTTTTAGAACTCAAGTTTCATTTGACTTAGAATTTCATAAGTTTTGTGATATTTTTTTAAATTTGACGTATTTTTAATTTTTGAGGACTTATGCACCAAGAGAGACGTTAATACACAACTCACGATAGGATCCCTCTGAAAAATAACTACTCGACCGCCCTTGTCTCCCGTTGCAAGAAGGTCGCCATCGTGGTTGAATTCGACGCACGAAATTATATCAGCTGCAAGCATAAAAAGATAGATCATCAAACATCCAAAAGAAACATACATGGCTGTTAAGATATTCACGAAAATTTCAGTTAAACGTTCACTCTAAGATGCTTTAACGCCCTCAATTCGAAATTTCAAAATTATTATCCAGGGTATCCGGACATGCTCGTTATTTGCGTAATTTATACGCTGATAAATCAGTAGCTATGGGTTTAACAACTTTTCTCAAAAGAACTCTTCGATTTTTTTATACAATTAAACTAAAACATGTCCAGACGCCTTGTTTGTGGGCACCCTATATAAAATTTCCTTACTTTTTTTCTTATCCTAAATTAAAAAAGAGGTAATTACCTTCGGTGACGTCATCCTCTAGGGTTCCCTTCACTTGAGAGAAACACCATTGAATATCTCCATTACCTACAATGAAATAAGAAAAAAAAACTATATCATAAAACAAGGCTCATCTAGCATGTACAAAGTAAGACATTGTTTTAGAATCAAAACCTTTATTTATTGGATCTATGACTTAATTCGTGCGGTTTGCTAAGAGATGGCGTAACTTGATTATTATTCCATCGTTTCAATATTCCAAACATGCGTTGGAAAGCTACTGTTATTGTGCGTCTTTTTCAGTATATGTCATTCATTTGTAGCGTAAACAACAATAATTTTTTTTCACTCAAATATGTCGAACTTTGTGCCAGAAAACGTGTTTTTGCGGGGAGTTCTTCTTCATTACTTTAATGTGAAGAAAACTGTTGTCGAAAGTCATCGTATTTTGGTGGAAGTTTATGGTGAACATGCTCTAGCTGAGCGAAGGTGCCAAAGGTGGTTTGCACGATTTAAAAGTGGTTATTTTGGGTTGGAAGACGAAGAACGTCCTGGGCAGCCACAAAGGTTTGAAGATGAAGAACTGGAAGAATTACTCGATGAAGATTGTTGCCATACACAAGAAGAGCTCGCAGAATCTTTGGGAGTTACTCAAGCAGCCATTTCAAAACGTTTAACAGCAGCCGGATACATTCAAAAGCAAAGAAATTGGGTTCCCCGTGAACTCAAGCCGAGATACGTTGAAAGGCGGTTTTGCATGTCCGAAATGCTGCTGGAACGACACAAAAAGAAGTCATTTTTGCATCGGATTGTTACTGATGATGAAAAATGGATCCATTACGACAACCCCAAGCGCAAAAATCATATGTGAAACCCGGCCAACCAGCCAAATCAACGGCAAAGCCGAATATCGATGGCGCGAAGGTAATGCTCTGTATTTGGTGTGATCAAAGGGTGTGCTGTATTATGAGCTGCTAAAACCGGGTGAAACCATCAATGGAGAACGCTACTGGATCAATCAAACAATCACTGGAATACGGTTCACATCAGAACAGGGTATCAAAAATTGGCTTGATTCATTCTTGGCCGCCAAGCCGGCGCAGTTCTTTTGGGATGGAATCCACAAATTGCCAGAAAGATGGGAAAAAGTCATAGCTTCAGATGGGCAATAATTTGAATAATACTATTGTACATGTTTTTCTTAAATAAACGTTCAAATTTTGAAAAAAAAAACCACAGGAATTGAGTTATAGATCCAATAGAATATTAAGTTTCCTAAGTATCATGTACAAATAAATGTGAACGACTTAATTTCAGAAATAATGTTGTTTATCTTGCTGACGTAATACAATAAGATTGTATAATACAAAAAGAAAAAAAAAAACAGAAAAATAACTTTCTAAAAATTTTTCAAATTGTCGTGAACACTAATTTTTTATTAATTAATTTTCTGGAATACAAAAAAATAAATAGTAGGATGATGGATATTGCATTTCGTCAATTGTCAAAAATAGGTTAAAAACAAAATGACTTTCATTGGTTCAACTTTAAAAACATTTGATCAATTCAATTAAGAGAAAGAAATATTTTGGGCAACCACTGCAGATTTCTATAAATAAATGACCTAATTGGCCGTTTACTCTTGAAAAAAAATAATTATTTTCCCTTTAATTGTTGTTGAAATGATATTTCTTCTGATAATTAACTCACGAAATTAATTTAAAAATATTTATTACTTATCAAACAAAAAAGCCCTTTTCACGGAAATTATCCGCCAATAACCTAACAGTGATTCTAAAACTGGATATGAGACAATAAATATCAATTTGTGTGATTGTTAATATCATTTGCTACAAAAAAATGTTACAATCCGTGTACATCATAACTCAAAATCTACTGGACCAATCGTTTTGAAATTTCGCATAGTACTTCTTCACATAATTCACCAGGTATCCCTGGGAGCATTTTTGTTTATGTTAATAATTATTAATTTTACAATAACAAATTAGCCGATTTTTTTCAGCGAAAATCAGGTTTTTGGTTTTCAAGTGCTACGAAAAATTGAAAAATCGAAAAAAAAAATCCTCGCAGTGTTACCTCGAGAAACATCTCCTTTAACAAATGCACTTTGATTTTTTTGTTTCAAATGATTCTGTTGCGAGTTATGATTTACATCGCAAAACAGCTCCGTTCTGAGGCGCCTCCGGAGATTTACTGCCACTCGCTCAATTTTCAATATTTTGCAATGAAAATTTAGGCAAATATTGTTAAAATGTTGCATTATTACATTGAAATTGACTGAATAAAATAACACTGCTTGTATCACCAAAAAAAATTCTTAAAAACATGCTATTTTTTCACCGAATTACCCCCCCCCCCCCCCCCCATGCAATAAAAAGATGTGAGGACTTAAGAAGTTTGTCAATTAGGTCGTGCATAGTATGTCAACGAGACATCTTTCGTGTGTTGAACTGTTAAATGTACTGGACATTCATGTTTCGGGCTTCAGAAGCCTCATCGGAATACATACCAATTTACCTCACTTACTTCAGTTGTTTCTAAAGCTTGACTAATATCGGAGCTTTTCACATCGTTTCCTTATTCTTTTTCTTGGCTACACTCCAATTGCGCATTTCTAACCGATGGGCAATATGGAATATACACTCCATGAACCTTATCCAGACATGTAAAGTAGAAAGACCAAATTTAAAAGTGAATAAAGTTACTGTTTTCTGTTTTACACGCTGTGCAAACTTTTCCATCCACCATAATGAATTTAATTTTCGTTGTAACTATTGTAACATGGATGTTATTAGGAAGTAGGGACACGGGGCGCGAGCTTGCGAAGGACCGTCCTGGGCCAGAGCGATGGCAAGATTCCCCGAGAACCCTCTAGGGGACGTCACTCGTTGTTGAGAGTAGTAGCAGTTTTGGAAGTGAGATCGTCGATCCAGCGAGAGCTATCTTTTCGTATTCTGCTTCGCTATTCCCGTTAAATGAAAATCGAGTTGGAAGTGCTCAGTCCGCTTTGGTTCTCTTTTCGTTCGGTTGTATCGTCGTTGATTGCAAGTGACAATAAAGTTTTGTATCGCTTTAAGTGCCTGTGTCCAGTGATTATCCTTATTCTCGACCCCCCCCCCCCCCCCCCGATAACAACCAACGTTAAACATGGCGTCCAACATAAAAACCCATAAAAAACCTTTTTCCTAAAGTGAAAACCGCCGAGAATAGGACAAGGATGCAAAGATTATTTTTAACTGCTACCAGACTGGAACTCCGACGCTTGTGTTGGTAGTACTAGGTCTAGCAGTATGAAACCGGAATTTTCCTATAGATGGTGCTTTTCATCAGTTTAGGGACCGTACGACTGCTTTGCAGCGCCATCTTCTCCCTCTAGCAGCTGAGAAAGATTTTCAGAAGACAACAACCCAAGTTCGATATACCAGTGTATTTACTACAAGTATCAGCATGTTGAGTTTTGTGCCTACGAACTACGATTTGTGGACAGCACTGGTTTTTTGTTATCACTTGAAGAAAACTGCTGCAGAATCGCATCGAATGCTTGTCGAAGCTTACGGTGAACATGCTCTTGGCAAAACACAGTGTTTCGAGTGGTTTAAAAATTTCAAAAGTGGCAATTTTGATGTGAGAAACGAAGATCGTGGAAAACCACCGAAAAAGTTCGAAGACTGGGATCAGAAGGGCGTTGTCTATTATGAGCTGCTAAAACCTGGTGAAACTGTCAACAGGAATCGCTACCAACAGCAAATGATCGATTTAAATCGAGCATTACAAGAAAAACAACCGGATTATATCGAAGAAGGCAACACAAAGTCATTTTTCTTCACGATAATGCCCCATCACACGCAGCGAAACGGGTCAAGGAAACGATCGAGACGTTCAGTTGGGAAATACTGGCGCATGCCGCTTATTCTCCAGACTTGGCTCCGTCGGATTACCATCTGCTCGCATCACTGGGCCACGCTCTTGCTGAACAACGCTTCACTAAGGTAATCAAGAAACTGAGGAAAATTCAGAATAGTGACAACGACGATTATCACCCAAGGCCAACAACACACTTTCCATTTGGAATGACCCAAACACCGTTTCAGATAATGAGCAATTGGCCACTAAAATTTAGGAATAAAAAAGAAGACAGCCCAGCTCATTTTTTGGAAGATCTAACAAGATTCGGAAGGGAATACCAAATAAATAATAGGGATATTCTAGAAAACCTGGATGCATTGTTAATTGAGAATGCAAGACTGGTATTTAATTAATGAAAATTCGTGGAGAACGTTATCAGATTTTTTTAGAAGAATTTACAAAAACATATATAGACGAAATTTTTTTTAGAAGAAATAAAACAAAAAATTAAATTTTGCAATCAAAGACAGAATCAGGATATTCACTCTGATTTAATAGAAATTAGAAAACTTTTTACGAAATTCCACCCCAGGAAAAGTCTAAAATGGAAATTGCGTCGCGCATATGGGAATTTGAAAATCGAATACAAGATGTACATTAAGCGTAACGATTTTGATACATTTGAAGAACTGGAAGATTTGGGCAAGGAATGGGAGATCGAATTGGAAAAGTCCAAATACCTGCAGTTTTGTGCATACCACAAGGATATAATAGACCACAATACCAAACGCCTTATGAACATAGATCCAACCCATACCCGGCATTCAAAAACGCCCCTCAACCTAAACTTTTGCACGAATTCCAACCTAGATTCCGAAATAATCAAAATAGATTTCAGTACAACCCTTATTATCAAATGATACCCAGGATGAATCAATTAGCGTTAAGCACGGTACTAGGTCAAACACAGTCCACTTTAGAATTTCCAGCGGAAAATCGGGAAAACACAGGAGAAAATGGGCAACAAAATTTCCAAAAACAATTTGCGAGTAACGAGAACCGAAACCAGAGAAGTGGAAATTAGAACAACAAAATACAAGATAATCCAAATTAGTTGAAACAAGGTACACAGTTGCAGAACGTGAACGCGAAAGGAAATTTAATACAGTTAAACTGTTACAACTGCAAAGAACCAGGACACTTCAAAAGGGATTGTCCACATTTGAATCATAACCAGGGAAACTAAAAAGGCGGGTAATGGAAACACCAGTAACAAAACCCATTACCAGAACGCCAGAATATTTGCATGCGGATACCAAGGAATTAAATGAAACAAGGTTCCATTTAATGAATATCAACTAATATTCTATATAAGTTAACCCATTAACGACCAAAATCACAGACTTTTTAACTCATTTTTGGCCCTTGTTGCTAAAGGGAAAAAGGGAATATATCATGACCAAACCTTGTATACTTAATGTTTTTGGGTCTCCTCTTTCGATTTATGAAGTCAGAATTGCATTACCGTGCACTGGAAAACCAATATGGCGGATTTTATTTTAAAAAGTACCGAAAATTTGAAATTTTGTTTTTTTATCCTTTTTTTTTTCAAATGGATAAAGCATTTTGATCTATTTCAAACTATGGACAAAGGTGGACAAAATAGTTGCAGTTTATGAAAAAAAATTTTTGGTCCAGCTCCTTATGTTTTATCTTCTCCAAAATGGCGGAAAACTATGGAAATTTGGAAAAATACGCGTTTTTTCATGACATTTCTAAGATAATTGGATAAAACATGGAATTTTATTGATCAAACTGTTAATGTTAAATTAATAGATTATGTACAGACCTCTTCTAGTATATGTAATGACCTGATTAATGGCGGATTCAATATGGCGCGTGGAGAACTTGGGAAATAACGAGTTTTTTCAAGATTATCGTTGATGAAAATTCCTGAACCTTTATTAAATTCAATTTTCCTATGTTTCTTAGCAAATTATATGAAAATCCGGTGACAGTGTTAGAAAATTCAAAATGGCGGATCCAATATGGCGGTCCGAATATTGAATATTTAATAATATGCTAATGAAAAAAATATTTTCGTATTTTATGTGAAATTTGTGATAAAAAATGTCTCTAGCCATCTTTTGATTGAGTGTGCTGATTCAGCGTAAAAAATTCGTAAAGTCCTGAATTTATATTTCACGATCATTTTAGCCTTTAACAACCAATACGTTTGGCTATGTAATATCATTTGCTGTTTGCTCTAGCCTCCTTACTATAATCTATAATTTGCTATGAAAAACATACAAAAGAATTATTATACAGAATTATATCGCCCGTTCGCCGTTTCTTATAAACGTTTCCCACTTCTTACCACGTGGAGGTTTACGGTCAAGAGTCTCTTTTTTAGTTTTTCTCTTAATTTTTTGGATTTTTTTTGTCCATTTTTTAGTAATTTTTTAAATTGTACGTATTTTTATATTTCCTATAATTTTGCTACTCTGAAAGATTTCAATGATTATTGCTAAAGCAGGTTTTACAGTAATATAAGGCACAGGTATTGCAGTACTTCGAGGTTCTAATTGGACATTTTGCTCTTAAACAATTTTTTTTGAGTTCTTTATAAAAATCATCGTGCGTCTTTGATCTATGTCTTTTCCCATTTTCAAGGTACTGTCTGGCAATAGCCATCGCGAAATCTTTTGATCCAACTTTCTTATCTGCTGAATTACAAGCATTGTATATCACTAGAGCGTTAACAATTGCAGATTGAATAAGCCTGATAAATCTACCCATGTCCATTTTTTCGAACGTATGCATGGCAAAAGGTTGTTGCAATGATTATCATGTAAATCGACACCTCCCATGAATGTATTATAAGCGTGAAAGGTACGTGGAAAAAGTATGTCAACTTTTGCTTTTTTCTCTGCGCTATATCTTTGAGACGGTAATTGGGGGTTTACGCCTGCAGCACATGAAGCTATTGACACTTGCTTTGAGTCCATAACACTGATGTAGTTTATTCCGCTGTTCTTATCATGTTTAGCAATGTTAGTACCTCTCAGTGCTTTTTTGTCAATTACGTTTCGTACCTCCGTAGGCACGCGATTGTCTCTTATTGTACCTGTGCTTCTCAGCCCTAATTTTTGCAATTGTAAAATGAGATCAAAACTTGTAAAATAATTATCGAAATAAAGATGATATTGAGTAATTTCTATTGCAGATAATTTCTTGAAAAATGGATCTAATATATTCATTACCACTCTTGAACCAAGAGCACATTTATTTAGAAAATTCACATTTGAATCCTTGCCACAGTACAAATCTAAATTCAATAAAAATCCGTCGGGGTACAAAGTCCCCAAAATTTCAAACCAAACCCGTATGGGTTTCCCTCGAATAAACTGTAACAATGAGGTTCTGGCATACGATTTGGCCATCATTTCATCGATGGATAGAGCAGTTCCGAAATATCAAAAACTTTGAATATTTTGTCTAAACTTATTCAACAAAACTCGAACCCTCCACGCCTTATCATTGGGATCATTATCCCCAGACTTGGGACATTTCAAATGAGATTTGATTTTTTCAAAATTAGTACGTGACATAGCTTGTTGAACTATATCGCAAGACAATAGAGGGTCTGATGACTAGTAATCTCTCTGAGATTTCCTCTTATTGAATGAAGATAAAATGATTACGCCCAAAAAAGTTTCTAATCCTATTTTTGTGAGATTATAGCCATTGTCATTGGTGGCTTCAATAATATAATTTTTCATATCATCTGGTAAGAATAATTCAAATAACTCGACAGGACTGGATCCACGAATTTTTGCTTCTTCAGCGTTACCCAGTAAGAATTCATTTTGAAGGTTGCTATCATACTTTTTCTCCCCGCTTACCCATTCATACAAGTGTTCATTTTCCAATTTTTTTGATTGTCTGTATATGTTTTAGAAATTTTTTTATATGAGTGTTCAGCTAACACATCTTCAATGTCAGTGTCCTGGTCACTATTTTCATCCAAAACTTCATCATCAGATCCTCCATCCGATTCTCCAGAATCATCTGGATTTGGTATGTCAATAAATTCGTTATAATTGTTATTAGAATCATCGAACTCATAATGTTCGTGACTACGAGAAGAATACCTCTTTCGTTTTGGAGGCATTTCATAAGTTTTTAACTCTTATTTTTACACTCTTTTTCACCCGAGACAGAACACAGATCTTGAACTCGTACCAAGAGTCAGAGTAGATTCAGTGAGATGGATATGATCTATTTTACAGTGAATGTGTGGATAGAATCAATATGATCTATTATGGTAAATAATAAAAATTCTTATTTTAATCGTAATAAATATCAATTCATTTGGTTAAAAAATTATACTTTTTTTTGTCACATCAGTCATACCAGAAGTGGAATTTTTAAACGTGAAACTTCTGTATGAGATTCAATTCATTAAGTGGATCAAATAATCACATTTGAGCATTACCTTATGAAAACTAAGCCAAATAGAAGTCGAATAATTTCATTTAGCCACCAACCAACGGTAGTAGCCGCAAGGACTCTGCCAGCAGTAGGGCTTTTGCCGTCAGGATGGCCGCCAAGGGAGCCCTGAAGACAGGCTTTTCACTAGAGATGGGCCTGCCGGGCGCACGCGCCACGACGGTCGCTCTGCGACCTTTAAGCGCGTGCGGACGCGGTGTGGAGCGAAAGCATCAGGGGACCTTGAACAGGTTTCCTGATGCCGCACGAACGAACACGGAGTGAATGCGGGGGGCCCCTTAATCGGGGAATCGCCCCAAATGCGCATGCGGCGACGACGCTGTACTTCCCGCGTGCGCTCTTCTGGTCACACCACAATCACATGCACGACTCCGACACCCACACACACCAGAATGAATGGAATGCTGAGTGAATGGGGCTGCGGCCGGCGCCTGGTGGATATTCCCGATAGACTAGCCAAGGGAAGAGTAGTAGCTTCTCGACCAGGGTAGGACGTGATGTCAGTACCTCACCTCTGTGGAAGTAATATGGGTAACCGTAAGTCCCTCCGGGTTTCGGCCGCGAAGGGCAAAGATCCCGTGAAACCACAAGTTAAACTGGGAAAACCGCTCACGATCCTACTGTCTGGAGCCAATTTCGGGGTTGAAATCATGGATGTCCGGGCGCAGGAATGAAGGATTACCTGGTCAGTATTTCCTTGTATCCGACGCGGCGTAGGATAAATCGCACACCGTCTAGCCTGAAGTCCGGGTCAGGTGTCGGGGCGGACCTGGCACCACTCGGTCGATAGGGGTGACGTTAAACCTTTTGCATCATTATGGCACGGGCCTATCCCGTAACCCTTTTTATTAGCTTCCTCAAATGTGCTGATAGGATCGACCATCCGATAAGCCGCTTCTCGGTTTCGGCTCACACAATCAGGGATGTATATAGGCGGGGATATCAGCCCTACTGCGGTAGGGCTCCCATGATGGGCACACCGTCTTAAAGCTACTACGTTTAATATGAAGACGAAAGACAAAGAAAAGGGTAAAGAGAAGGAGGAGGCGCTGAACACGCCGACACCTGCTGCTGGTTTGGCGTCTACATCGGACACTACAGCAGCAAGCAAGGGCTTGGGTGCTTCCCCAGAAGCTGAGGGATGGAAGGACGTCCTTCAGCTCCTGAGGGAGCAAAACAAAAAATGGAGAAATTGGCCAGGGCCCTCAGCATCATCCAGCAGGGTATGCTGAGAAACAACCCTGGACATGTTAAAGACAGCGTGAACGAGGCTACAGAGGTGTTGAGCGGAATGCTCAACACCCATAAATGTCTTCTAGAAAGCGGGGTGCAATTCCAGAAGAGGCTGGAATCTCAACCCGCCTCGAAAAGGATGGGTATCTTCCGGAGACTGCGCTCTGCGTCTCTGGGAGATACCCCGAAAAAACTCACGAAGGGGGAGAAGAGGGTTGCTCCTTCTCCTCCCGAAGATCGGATTCCCAAAAAAGGGAACGGCAGCTCATCGCCCACATACGCTGCGGCCACCAGAGGCCAGACCCCACAGAAGGATGGGGAATGGCAGCTGGTGGAAAAAAAATAAGAAAAAGAAGGAAAAAAAGGTTCCTGTGCCCCCTGCACTTCTGTCTTCGGGAGGGGAGGTTCTTCGCAGACTGGAAGAAGCAGAGGTTGGTCCTGCTGAGGAAGGGCAACAAGCCTCTAGGGGATGCCTCATCGTATAGACCAATATGTCTATTGGATACGATGGGGAAACTTCTGGAGGAAATGATCCTACAAAGACTACAGGGTCACATGGTCCGCGAGAATGGTCTCTCGGAAAACCAGTTTGGCTTTCGGAAAGGCAGGTCCACAGTTGACGCCATCCAGGCAGTGGTGGACATCGCCACTAAAGCAAGAAGAGGAACTGGTAAGCGTAAGGGATTCTGCGCGTTGATCGGCATTGACATACGCAATGCGTTCAATACCGCGAGATAGAACATCTGCATCGAGGCGATGGTGCGGAAAAAGGTTCCAGACTACCTGTTGCGAATGATAGATGACTATCTCAGCGACAGGTGGGTGATATATGAGGGCGAGAAATGGCCTCTCAAGGAGGAGATGACATGTGGGGCCCCTCAAGGGTCGCGGGTGGGTCCACTCGTTTGGAACGTCATGTACGACGATTTCCTGCGCTTGGACCTGCCTGCTGGAACGAGCATCATCGGCTTCGCGGATGACGCACTTGTCGTGTGCGCTGCTGACGACATCGGAATTCTAGAGCTGAGGATCAATGATACTCTGTGACGGGCAAAGCGTTGGTTAGATAGCAGAGGCCTGAAAATGGCCCCTGAGAAGACCGAGGCTTTGCTGGTCACAGACAGGAGATCCTTCCAATATCCGAAGATCGCTCACGGGGAACATGAAATAGAGTGGAAAAAGAGCATTAAGTACCTGGGAGTGCAGTTGGATCGAAGGCTTAGCTTCGGCGAACACCTGCAGATCGCGACTGCCAAAGCCATTCAATTTGGGGCTACCCTGACTCGGCTTATGCCCAACATTGGTGGACCCAGGGAAGCTAAGAGAAGGCTGGTGGCGAGCGTGGTAAATTCGAAGCTGCTTTATGCAGCTCCGATTTGGATAAGTGCCCTTAACAACCATGCTATCCTGAAGAAGCTGTTCTCGGCACAGAGAGGTGTTGTGATGAGAATTGTCTCGGCATACCGAACTGTGTCGACGAGTGCTGTGCTGGTCCTGGCGAGCGTCCCGCCAATTGACTTATTGGCGGAGGAAAGGAAAGAGACCTTTCAGCTCCGTAAGGAGCTCACCTGCTTAACAAACCCGCAGGTAATCGCTCGCGCAAAGGAGGCCATCCGCAAGGATGGAAGGCGCAGACTCGTCGAGAAATGGCAGACGAGATGGCATGGTGACCAATCCGGGAGATGGACACACCGTCTAATCCCGGAGCTCCCCACCTGGCTGGATAGAAAGCAGGGTCAAGTCGGCTTTTACCTGGCGCAAGCTCTTTCAGGCCATGGCTGCCTTAATGCGTACCTGAAGCGCTTTAAGAAAAGAGACGACGAGTCGTGTAGCTACTGCGGATCCCTTGTGGACAAAGCAGAGCGCACACTCTTCTTCTGTGCCAGGTGGGGCGTGGCAAGAGAGGCTGTCGGTCGGGAAGTGGGCGCTCAACTCACACCTGACACGATGGTCTCTCTCATGCTTCAGTCTGAACAAAAATGGACACTTATCGAGTCATTCGTCACCGTGGTGATGAAGATGAGAGAGCTCGATGGGCGTGCAGAGCGCGGCAGCAACGGGGGCCAGTAGAAATCGCATCGGGGCCTGCACCCGCGGTCCTGCGTCTTGGACGGACTTGGCCGTCCGCATCGTCCGGGGGAGGAATTGCTTTATTCCTCCCCTGACTGGCGCGGCTAGTCAGTCTGCCTAACGGGCGTGCGACCGCGGATGGGAGTCCCGGGCGAATGAATGACGGAAGAGTCGTACGCGACTTTAAGCTGGAACCAACCGCCCGTGAAGTTTAAAGCCGAAAGGCGGTTCCGCGGGCGGTGTATTGGTTCGAGAGAGGGGGTTTTTTGGTTTCAACAGGTATGCCTAGCCCCGTCCTAGGAGAGTCCTGTACAACGTCTATAAAAGATTTCGCCATTTTTCCTCATCACAAAAAAAAAAAATATTCGGACCGCCATATTGGATCCACCATTTTGAATTTTCTAACACTGTCACCGGATTTTCACATAATGTGCCAAGAAACATAAGAAAATTGAATTTAATAAAGGTTCAGGAATTTTCATCAACGATAATCTTGAAAAAACTCGTTATTTCCCAAGTTCTCCACGCGCCATATTGAATCCGCCATTAATCAGGTCATTACATATACTAGAAGAGGTCTGTACATAATCTATTAATTTAACATTAACAGTTTGATCAATAAAATTCCATGTTTTATCCAATTATCTTAGAAATGTCATGAAAAAACGCGTATTTTTCCAAATTTCCATAGTTTTCCGCCATTTTGGAGAAGATAAAACATAAGGAGCTGGACCAAAAATTTTTTTTTCATAAACTGCAACTATTTTGTCCACCTTTGTCCATAGTTTGAAATAGATCAAAATGCTTTATCCATTTGAAAAAAAAAGGATAAAAAAACAAAATTTCAAATTTTCGGTACTTTTTAAAATAAAATCCGCCATATTGGTTTTCCAGTGCACGGTAATGCAATTTTGACTTCATAAATGGAAAGAGGAGACCCAAAAACATTAAGTATACAAGGTTTGATCATGATATATTCCCTTTTTCCCTTTGGCAACAAGGGCCAAAAATGAGTTAAAAAGTCTGTGATTTTGGTCGTTAATGGGTTAATATAGAATATTAGTGTATACAGGGGCCACACACTCATACGTTGGCAAAGAATTACTAGAAAGAATTCTAAGTTTAAATTACCTGATATCTAAACCGACCTCACAAAGTTTAATAGTAATATAGTAGTAGTAGTTGGAAAAATGATCATTCCTATTACGATTGGTAAGAAATTTAAACATGTGTCGTTTCGACTAGTCCCCAAATGAAAATCTACAAGCATTTTGGTGACAGACATGATTAAAAACCTAAAGATGACACTAAATTATGATACCGGAACTTGGTGACTACCAGGTAGTGCACCAACTCGCTATTAAATGGAAGCAAAAAAAGCAAATAAGGAAGATAATAACGAAATCATTAGACATAAAATAAATTGTGATAATGAAATTCTAACCAGTGTAAACAATCGGATTATGTCAGAAACAAAAAATATAGAAAATAATAACAAGGAGGAATCAAAACCGAAATTCGGTGGAAAAATTAAATTAAAAAGCGAGAGAG
Organism: Diplolepis rosae; assembly: GCA_030998225.1. Classification (NCBI taxonomy): domain Eukaryota; kingdom Metazoa; phylum Arthropoda; class Insecta; order Hymenoptera; family Diplolepididae; genus Diplolepis; species Diplolepis rosae. Next base: position 2,439,059 of record JAPYXD010000700.1, read on the forward strand.
AAAATGGTAAAACCAGGGTAGGAAAGAACCCTAACAACTTCACTCATATATACAATAACTCAAACCTTTCCCAAAAAGCAAAAAACGTCCAAAATCCCAAAACAAACCCTTCCAAACAAATCCCAAGCTTGTTCAGCATTCCCATACACAACAGATATTAAATCCTGGAAAACCTCACCCAACAAACGCAGGACAGGAACGAAAATCGAGTTAATGAGGAAATAGACAAAATGTTAAAACAGGGAATAATACAACCTTCTTGTTCCGATTGGTTGAATCCAATCGTCATGATTAAAAAGCCAAGTGGAGAGTACAGATTTTGTCTTGATTTTAGAAAAGTAAATAAAATTACAAAGAAAGATTTGTACCTAATTCCATTTATGAATGAAATTCTGGATACCTTACAATCAGCTTAATTTATTTCAAAAATAGACTTGAAGTCGGCATATTTGCAGATACCATTAGAGGAAAATTCTAAACTCATCACAGCATTCACAGTTCCTGGAAAGGGTATGTACCAATTTAAACGGATGCAATCTGGTCTTACCAATGTTCCGGCAACTTTCCAGCCACTAATGGATAAGGTTATAACTCCAAATTTGAAGCCGAATGGTTTTTGTTACTAAGACGACATTATCATTGTTACCCAAAATTTCGACGATCACCTGAAATATTTGAATCTCGTATTGGATAAAATTAAGAAAGCAAATTTAACAATAGGACTAAGTAAATGTGAATTCGGTTGTTTAAAAATTTAATACCTTGGTTTTAAAGTAAACGAAAAAGGACTTCAAATTGACGATGATAAGATTCAACCAATCTTGGAATTCCCCATACCCAAAAATATCAAACAGTTACAACAATTAATAGGAATGGCAAGTTGGTATAGAAGATTCATACCACACTTTGCCGAAATAATACAACCATTAAACAGATTGTTAAAGAAGAATAAGAAGTGGGAGTGGGGAATAGAACAAACGGAAGCTTTCGAAAAAATAAAGGAACTCTTGACATTAGCACCCATTTTAACCGCCCAGATTTTTCACAACTGTTCCAGCTAGAAACGGACGCTAGTGACACTGGATTGGGTGTAGTGTTAACTCAAGCAATAGATGAAATTGATCATGTAATCGTGTACGCAAGCAGAAACCTAAACAGCGCAGAGTCACGATACTCAGCCTCTGAAAAAGAATGCTTGGCGGTAGTATGGGCGATTAGGAAGTTCAGACCATACCTCGAGGGTTATAGTTTCAAGGTAATAACAGATCACATGGCAGTAAAATGGCTACACAACCTAAAAAACCCTACAGGACGATTAGCCAGGTGGGCGTTGGAACTACTGGAGTTCAACTATGAAGTAATCTATAGAAAGGGAAGCTCGAACCTAGTCCCAGACGCTCTGTCACGATCCAACGAAACAACAAAATTAATCGCATTCGCATGTAGTGTACAAAAACCAAAAGCGGAAGTAGATGAAGAAACAGATGACTGGTATTTAACAAAAATGAGACAAGTCAGGAAAAGACCGGAAGACCATGAAAAGTGGGGAATTAGAGATTCTCAATTGTATTTCTATAGACCAGACCCACTCAAATCCTCCCTTTTACTGGAAATAAACCCATGGAAATTGGTTGTACCTAAGAAATTAAGACCACAGGTCCTAAAAGAAAATCATGAAGAAGTGCAGGCAGGACATTTAGGATCCTAGAAAACACACGCGAAGATATCTGAGTACTACTACTGGCCAGGGTTGTACTCGGAAGTAATCAAGTATGTGAAAAACTGTAAAATATGTCAAAGGACGAAACCTAGCAACCAGGCAAAAATGGGACTAATGGGTAAGAGACTCATCGAAGAGCCGTAGACCATGGTAGCAGCTGAAATCATGGGACCGCTGCCATTGAGTAAAAAAGGTAAAAACCAGTATATATTGGTATTCGTCGACCTATTCACCAAATGGGTCGAGATCATACCTATTAAAAAAGCTAACGGGAGAACGATTGAATCCGAATTGCATAAACGAATCGTATCGCGTTGGGGAACTCCGCGAATTCTCAATACGGACAACGGTACGGAATTCGCAAATAAGACAATACTGGAATTAACGGAAATTCGGAATACGACACACCAAAACGCCTAAATATTACCCTCAAGCAAATCCCACCGAACGATAGAATAGAACCATAAAGTAAATAATTAAAGCATACCTCGAAAATGATCATGCATCGTGGGATGACAATGTTGATGATCTCCAGTTCACAATCAACACTAATAAAAATGCATCAACTCAGTACACCCCTGCATTTTAAAACTTAAGTCGCGAACTACAACCACTGCAATCTCTCAGGAAAGACACCGAAAAGGATAACGATATCGAATTCCAAGATGTGAATAAGTGGACTGATAGGTTAAGAAGGTTAGAAATAATTAAGTAAGAAGTCCAAAAGAATTTAGACAAAGCGAATGAAAAACAGGCTACTGGTTATAATTTGCGTAGAAGACCTGTAGTGCAACGGAAGCTGCTCACTAAAGGACGGGAAGGAGGGGAGGCCGAGATAGGTGCACTAAATAACCGCGCTTATTCGCACCAAAACCCTTTATTTTAAACTTACAATGATCCGACGAACAGTACGGGAGGTCCAACACTAAGTTCCACTATTGATCACGGATGCACAAGTTCCGGTCGGCAGCAGATCCATTCTTCAGCGGCACGAGGTACTTCTCTTAACACCACCGGACAAGAAGTCATAGAAGACGGCGACGGCACGCGACCGCGGGGCATGCCGGGCCGGGTTCCCCGAATACCAGTCGCAGGGCTGTGTACCCACGGGGCACTGGTGTAACTCCGTTACAACCCCCTTCCCCCCGACCGGGTTGTGGTTTATTTCCTTGTTTGGTTTCTTATTTTTTGTATCTCTTTTTCGAATTCTAGCCAGATTGGGTCCGTTTCAATGTCTAGTGTAATGTATGTGTTTTCCCTATTCTGGCTGTTTTTATTTACTGGATTTGTTTCCTTTTCCACGCTAATGTCTGTGATTTTCTTGAATTTTTTACTTATTTCCATCCATAAACCCCTTATATATTTGGTTTTCGTGCAGTCTGGTGTTATATGGTAATTTCAAACCCTGTTTCGTGTTTTCTCGCAGAAGGTGTCATGGAATATATATATAATTCTTTCGGTATTCTTCTTTCGCAGAACCTGCACTCCCACGTCCCGATGACTTCCACTGCCGTACCTGAAATCGAATAGTCTACATATTTCTAAATATTGACACTACTATACTACTGTTAGAGAACGATTCGTTTGATTTTATTTATTTTATTTATTTATACAAAGAACTGTTATTATTTTGATAATGCTACCAATTAAATAGACATAACTTTCTTAATTTTAGTTTTTATTTCCTTTATATATTACTGTCTGAGTTGATGCGTCTGATTCTGTGTCGCTGTCACTGTCTGTCTTTGTGTCCCTGTCTGTGTCTTTCTCTTTCTCGTCTTCTTCTAATTCTTTCAGTGCTTTTCTTAATTATTTTTCCTTTTCTTCACGTTCTTTCTTCTCCCTCAGTTCCTTCTTCTTTCGCTCTATTCCTTCGTTACATATTCTTCTTTCCTTTCCTTCTTTTATTTTTTAAAATATTATTTTCCCATCTTTCTCTCTTTCTCTTTCTTCCTTCCAGGCTCTCCTTTCCTGCTCTTGTTTTTCTTCCCATCTTCTCAGTTCTTGTCTTTGTTTCTTCCATTTTCTTTCGCTTTTTTCTCGTTCTCTTTTCTTGTCTTCTTCTTCTATTTCATTGATGTATATTCTTTGTAGTTTTTCTTTTTTCCACTTTAAGAAGTCTTCTTCTTGTGTTTTGGGCACCTGTGCTTCAGGAATTCCGCGACTGTAATCTCCCTGTAGCACCTTCGAAATTTTTGTTCAACTTTCTTGCTATATTATCTGCTTTATTTAACAACGTCTTTTCGCTTCTTAGTACCTGTTCCCCAATCTCGTAGCTAATTGGTCTACGTCTTAAGTTATAATATTTTGCCTGTCTTTCATTTGCTAAATCTAAATTTTCCTGTACCTCGTCTTTTACTATTTTCAACCTGTTTAGTCTCTCTACCCACTTCCTTACTTTTTGTGATTCTATTTTCTTTACGTTTAATAAATCTTTGTTTAACGTTTGAATTGGTTCTAATTCCCTTCCAAAGTTTGGAAATGCTGGTGTGAAACCTGTTGACGCGTGTTTACTCGTATTCAACGCGAATTGTAGGTCATCTAAATTTTTATCCCATTCCTTGTGATCTTTTTCTAAATATGCTTTTATTGCCGTTTTTATTGATCTGTTGCACCTTTCTGTCGGGTTTGATTGTGGATGGTATCGTGGTGTTTTTGAATGTCGTATTCCGAAATTTTGTATTAGTTTTACCATGATTCTGTTTACGAACTCCTTACCGTTATCCGTAAACAGGATTCTTGGTGTTCCCCATTTTGCTATGATTTTTCGGTGGAATTACTTTTCTATCATTGTTGCTAGTTTGTTCTTTACCGGGATTATTTCCACCCATTTAGTGAACATATCTACAAGAACCAGTATATATTGATTTTTTTACTTTGATCTCGGTAGTGGGCCTACTATATCTGCCACCACTACTGTCCATGGTTCTTCAATTATTCTTTTTCCTAATAGTCCCACTTGGTTGTTAATTTTAGGTTTAATTCTTTGGCGTGTGTCGCATTCTTTTACGTATTTCAATGCTTCTGAATACATTCCTGGCCAAAAATAGTTCTCTGTGATTCTTGCGCATGTTTTTTCCATACCCAAGTGTCCTGCCTGTTTACTATCGTAATCGTTTTCTCTTAACGCTTGCTCTCTTAATTCCTTCAGTATTGTTAAGTTCCATGGATTGCTATCTACGTCTGGGCTTGATTTTAACGGGTCTGGTATGAAAAAATATAGTTGGTTATCTCTTATTCGCCAGTTTGGGTTTTCCGCTGGTTTTTTCTTTACTTGCATTAGTTTGTGATTATACCATTCGTCGTTGATTTCTTTGCTTTTTTCTTTTTCCTTTGCTATTGATAACGTACTTGCTACAGAGTCTAACTTTTCGCCTGTCCTTGATAATGCGTCTGGTGTGTAATTTAAGGAGCCTTTCCTGTATATGATTTCGTAGTCGTATTCTAGTAACTCCAGTGCCCATCTTGCCAAACGTCCAGTTGGGTTTTTCAAATTATGTAACCATTTTAAGGCAATATGGTCTGTTATAACTTTAAAGGTATATCCTTCTAAGTAAGGCCTGAATTTACGTATTGCCCATACTACTGCTAGGCACTCTTTTTATGATGTTGAATATTTTCTCTCTGCTTCGTTGAGGCTTCTACTTGCGAATGCTATCACGTGGTTGTTGTTATCTATGTTTTGAGTTAACACGGCTCCTAGTCCCGTGTCACTTGCGTCAGTTTCGAGTTGAAATGGATGGTGAAAATTGGGACATGCCAGTATTGGTCCTGTTGTTAGTAATTTTTTAATTTTCTCCAAAGCCTGTTCTTGTTCTGCGTTCCATTTCCATTGTACTCCTCTTTTCAGTAACGTGTGTAGGGGTTCCATTATTTCTGAGAATTTGGGTATGAATCTTCTGTACCACGACGTCATTCCTATGATTCTTTGTAACTGTTTCACATTTTTCGGTGTTTGGAATTCTAGGATGGATTTTATTTTATCTTCGTCCATCAGTAGATCATAGTCCATCATAATTACCGGGTTTGACCAGTCGCTAATCGAAGGTTCGATTACGTCCTCTTCCAACATTTTATCTATTTCCTTGTACATATACTCTCTTACTTTGGGCGAGACGTGGTAATATCTTTGATTGGTTCGTGGCCTTGTACATCTATTTTCTGTTTTGTCATATGTGTGGGTTCTAGTTTCATTCCTGTTTTGTTAACCTTTTTTTCGATTAATTTTCTGAATTGCTGTCCTTGGTTTTCGTTTAGTTCTATTATTCCCTCGCATTTTTCGTTTTCTGTTTCTTTTCTTTCCCTCGATACTTTTTCATTCTTGCTTCTTTCGTATCGTTCTCTTTTCAGTTCTAATTTATTCTGCTTTTTCTTTCCGGGTTCTTCCCCTATTTCATTTACCATTCGTTTGTCCCCACGCTTGGTTTTTGCTTTGACAGCTGTTTGTATTGCATTTTCCTTTTCTAAGGGACTAGAACTAGGGACTTCCTGCCTCTGTTCTTTATTTTCTCGTGAAATCAGACTTCTCTGTCTCACTGGTATTTTGGAGCATCTTGTGTCCATTATCTGGCCAACTTCTGGTAGGGTATGGTTGGTTGGGGTGCTAGTGGGTATTTCTCCCCATTGTTGGTTGTTCGTTGGTCTTAATTCTTGATTTTGCAACTTTATTTTATTTCTTACTCTCATTCTTTGTTCTAGACTTTCCTTTCTTGGTTCTCTTTTCTTTTCATCCTCGTTCCATATCACTCTGTTTTCCATTGGGTTTGCTTCTATTTTATATCTAATTTGTGGTTTTTCTGGTAGCCACCAAATTTTCTTTTCGAAGTCTATTTTAATCCTAGCCTTTCCATCATGTCTGTTCCTAGGATTCCTATAGATCTTAGTTCTGTTACCAGTCTAAATGGCAAATATTTTTTAACATGACCCACTTCAATAGGAATCAATACTTGTCCTATTATTTGTAATTGCTGGACGTTTGCTACTATTAACTTGTCATTATTTGGTTTCTTAACTCCGTAATCTAATTCCTTTATTTGTTTAAAAAATTGTTTGCTGATATAGGAGTGGGTTGCTCCTGTGTCTACTAACATTTTATATTTTGTGCCTTTTCACTTAATTATTATGTGAAATCGAGTTTCGTTTGGGGCGTCGCTGTCCGCTTCGATATATTCTCGCGATATGATTTGGTATTTACGTTGGATACTACTCGCCCCTAACAGCCTTCGTTTGCGTTTCCCTGTCTGTACCAACAGTCCCGTCGCATATGTCCGTTGCCTCCGCAATTATAACATTTTATTGGTTGTTGTACTGTACTATTTTCGTTTTCTTCGTTTTGTTTCCTTGACACAATGTACTCTGGCGCACTTGGATTTAGTTCAAATTTTCTATTATCCCTTCCTCTTTGGTTATCGTCTTCCGCGTTATATGTTAGTTCTGGTCATTTTGGGATACCTTCTATTTGTTGTCTGTTGCTGTCTTCAGATATTTGGTTTTCCTTTCTTCCGAAACATTTGTTTGGATTTGGGTATCTGAAACTACGGTTATAGTTAAACTTTGTTCTGTTTAGAAAATCATTATTATCTCGAGTCCGTGGGTATGTGTTTTGACTATTTTGGTTGTTATAAAAATATCTTGTGCCATTGTTAGCGTACCTTGGTTGAAACTGTGGTCTATACTGCATGTTTTGTGATTCACGCTTACAATTATTCTGTCTTTCATAATTATTTTCATAGTCTGGACAATGCTGTTGTTCCCGGTTTCTATCTTGTTCTTTTCTTTCTTTTGTATAATATCTGTCGTTCCCGTCATTTTCCATTATTTTAATTTGTTGTCCTTTTATTCTTGATTTTTCCATTTCAGCTTCCCACTCTTTTCCTACTATTTCCAATTATGTAAAGTTTTTAAATGAATTTTTTGTAATGTAAATTTTATACTCGAGTCTTAAATTCTCGTAAACTTTTTAAATTGCCATTCCAAGCTGGGAAGTAGTTCTAATTTCTCAAATAACTGCCTCATTTCTATTATAAAACTGTGGATTTCTTGGTTTTTCTTTTGATTGCAAAATTTTATTTTGTTGTGGATTACTTCTAGGTATTTTTCATTTAAATAGACTTGTTTGAATTCTTCTATGAAATTTTCCAACTTATGCCAATTTCTTTTATTTACTTGGTACCAACTTTGAACCTCTCCTATTAACAAGGCGTCTAAATTTTCTAAAGTTTTATTTTGTGTGCTTTTCAAGATTTGTTTTATTTTCTCTTTTAATGACTCTATTTCTATGTTTAATTTTTGAATTTTTGACTTATCGTTTTTTTGTTCTTCGTTTTCAATTAGTATTTCTGCTCCTTTCCAAAATTCATTATTCGTTTCTATAAACGAGTCTACTTCGAATGTTCTATCTCCTTCTTTCCTTTGAGTTATATTGAATATTTCTCGCTCTAATTTATCCCTTTCTAACTTTTCTTCAATTATTCTTTCAATTTCTAACATTTCTTTTCCTAATTTTTCCATTTCCATTTCTCTTACTTTACGCTCCCTCTTTAAGTAATTCAGTTCTGTTTCCCGCAATTTAATTCTATCTAAATCTATGATTTCTTCTTCTAATATTTGCCAATAACCGTTTTCCGTAACGTTTTCCGTGTTTGGAGACAGCATGCCTTTGTATGTACTGTTCATTATGTCTGTCCCCTTTTGTGCACATGTAGCATGCTCTTACTTTGTCCGTCTTTGTCACGTGGTCTGGAAATTGTCTCTATGCTACGTATAAAGAAGAAGGAAAGAGAGAGCAAAGGGAGAAAGACAACGGGAAGAGGAGCGAAGAATTGAGGAAGAATGGAAACAGCTAAGGAGAAGAAGGGAGCTAGATTACCTAAAGGACTGCCAGGAGGCAGGCTTCAAACTTAGAAAAGTCTAAAAATTTAATTAAAGTCCGTAATGGTTTAGTGTAGTAGAAATCTAAATAAAGATAAAGTAGGAACCAAAAATTCATTTTCCTTCATTCTGACAAACAATTGACCCAAAACAAGAAGAGTGATATTACTCTACCTAATTTTATTTTTGTTGTTTGCCATCCTTTCAAAATATATGTTACAGGTGAAGAACCATGGCGGAGCATTGAAGGCGAACCTTTGCCGTATCGGCCGCGACCTGGAGGAAAACTCCAGTAAGAGGAACCAACCGGGGGGATAAACCCTGGCCCCTGCAGGGAGGGGGGTATAACATGGATGTTATTAGGAAGTAGGGACACGGGGCGCGAGCTTGCTTGTATGATGAAATACGCCAGCAAGATCGAGTAATTCAACATTTTTTAAAACAGAAGGGGATGGAGCTTTTTTTCAGTTTTTAAAACCGTTTATGTACAGGTACATAAGGGTTGAATTATGAAACGCGAATTAATTTATACTAAAAATAGTTATTATATGTGACTATTATTAATAGTTCACGTACAGAACGTGAGATCATTTTTACACTACTCCAAGGTACATTTACTTGTTGAATTCTGTAACCTATGTTTGATAAATTTATGATAAATTTATATTTCATTATAGTTAAGAAATAAATACATCTGCCCATTTAAATATATACAACATTATATACCATAATAATAAATATTACCGAGTTATATTCTAGTATTATTTAATAAATTTCATTTCAATAGCTTAATTATGTATACTATCGATACTAATACTGGTAAAAAGCATGGATTTCATATTGTTTCTTTAATATTTACACTTTTCCTTTTTTACTATATTTGAATTTACCGCAACATTATTTGTAATCAATCTAAGTAAATATGTCGGCTCAGCCTTCAATTGGGCACAAGACTTTGCGGACTTTACCATTGGCATTGTGCATCCAGTGTATTATAGAGAACAGTGTTGTGTCGTCGTTGATTGTAAGTGACAATAGTGTGTTTTATCGTTTTAAGTGCATGTGTCCAGTGATTATCCTTATTATCGGCGTCTTTTTCCGCACCCCCCCCCCCCCTCGGATAACAACCAACGTTATACAATAGAATGTACATGCCATTAGTCGTTGTAATTGTCGTGGATCTAAGTTTCTGAATTTGAGACTTAATACTGTTAATTTCCGATTTTTTGGAAACGAATTAAATGTGATTGATCGTCTTATACTTCATACCTGCATGAAATTCAGAAACAAATGACAATCTGAGTGAGCGTTTTATGTTACATGATTATGAATTTCATACAGTTCTAAAATATAGGACGATCACTCAAATTTCATTCAGATGACTCACGATCACATCACGATCCGGTCAAAAAACATGTTTGTTCAAGAAAATGTCGAAAATTTTAATATGGGTGAATGAAGATCTAATGCCTAGTTCAGCATTTAGTATAAGTTTTCGGAAATTGAAAAGAAGGATACGCATTTTTCAAGATATTTCAGAAACGAATAACCCTAATTTAAATTTTTTTTCCGGGTAAGTATTCTTCAGAAAAAAAAAATCGACCTATTGTTTATTAAAAAATGTAAATATGTTCTGAATTACAGAGCACTGAATTTTCAATAAATTTTTAGCACTTTTTTCCAGTTCTTTTAAGAATATCTTCAAAACCGTTACAGATATCGCTAGAGTATGACGATTTTCACTAACTGCCTTAAATAACGCATCGAAATGACCTGCGTTGATGGCGGCTAAAAAATTGTTAAAAAATTTATTATTGACAATTTTAAGTGTAAATATTTATTAAACTAGACGTTATAGCAATAAACGGAAGTCAGATTCGTGTTTAGTATTGAAAAGTACTTCGGAAATGATATGTCGCATTCAGCGAGGACATAGGTCATTTTTTTGATCAGTGTAACTTGAATTTTGGGAATAATAAAAGTCACACGGGGCCATGTCTGATGAATACGGTGCTGGGTCGACGACATTCGTTGAGTTTTTATTCAAAAATTCGCTTACAAGAATCGATGTGCTAGAAGGCACATCATCGTGGTGTAAAATTCGAGAATTGGAGGGTGGAAAACCGGAATGGTATAACTGCTGTTTTTTCAAAATCTGGTTTAATTTTATTTTTCCGAATCCACAAACCACGGCCGTTATTTTGCACGTGACATAATTGCGAAATTCGAAATGGTTTTTGCGTAAGAATTATTCAATAATCGCGATTTTGCAAGTCACGGCCTATTGGAAATTCAAAACGATTTAGCTGTCAATGGAGTCTTATGGAAGTTTCACGTTTCGACGTAAACTTCTGAGGTTCTAAGCTTGGCTACGTGTCATAAGTCCTCGGCGAAGCGTAGAGCTCGACGTCAGGTGCCCCTGACTGACCTCGGCTCCGATGACACCAGGGCGACGTTTCCACTGAACCCTAGACATCAGACCAGGGACCTCGTAGAGCCGTACCGAATACAGGCCATGGGGGCACCCATGGGTGGCACACACCCAGCGTCAGGCGCCCCTGATTGGGCGTGGCTCAGGTGAATGCTAGGTCCACCAGACGCAACCGACTATACCCGAACGTACTCAACTGTACCCGATTATTACCAAACGTGACGAAGTGACTCTGTATGATACCGAATGATACCCGATATCACTTGAAAAGCACGAAATTGTTAAAATACAGACGAACCAGCTCGCACCTTGACCAAGGGCAATTGCCATTGGTAATGGGGCGAGAAGGCGGTGTGTGACGTCAGGCGCTCCTGATCATACCCCACTCCGTTTCTCTGTGGGGTATCGCAAACCAACCGTATCACCGGACAAATTTATCGACCGACACACCAGTACTCTCGGCCCCCTGGATACCGCCATGGCCGAGGCCCCGCCCAGAACCAGGTCCCGTCAGATACCGCTGACCGCGCCCGGCCTGTGGGATTACAGACCGACCGACTCACCAGTACTCTCAGCCCTCTCGATATCGCCATTGTTGAGGCTCCGAGAGGAGTCGCCAAAACTCAGATACGGCTGAGCACGCCCCTCCCCAAATGACCGTGACAGACTGACGAGCCGTCCGGACGAGACTTTAAGGTAAACGTGCCCCCCGAGGGGAACCGGGCTACAACACCAATTGTAAACCGCCGATTTATTAACCCAACGATCTTTAAGTGCTTGATATACGGAGATATATAAATAATCACACGAACAGGTCCATAGTCTGACCAGATAGGTCTGTGCCCGCGCACCCGCTTCGACATACATACACCCTTATACACATACACAGACAATTCACAAACTGAAACCGGCACACAATCAATTGCTTTAATATTATTTATCGATTTTTAATTTCCATTTCCTCCACTCTTTCGGTATTTTCGTCAGTTGAAGACGTTGAAAGTCGATCGGAACCACTTATACTCTGGCGTTTTCTATAAAACTGATTTACTGTAATCCTTCTGCAACATCTTCAACGGTTCAGCACAAGAAATTTTGTTGGCAAAATAAACTTTGAGGCAAATTCTTTTTTCGAGATTTTTGCCAATTGTATAAATCATAGAGCATACTTGAGATCGACTAACTTAACCAACAGTTGTAAATAAACTGGTTGACAAATAACCTTGAAGCATCAAAAACAATCGCATTAAAACAAATTTTCTTCTTAAAAAACATTTTCAAAATGAACCATTCTCGTTGTGCATTTAACAGAACGTATGTACATGTAGGACCAACCGTGTGTTTGTGTATAGGGGTTTATATGGTCGAGCATGTTTGGAGATTTAAGCGAATTGTTCAAAATTAATATATTTATTCAAGGAAAGGTTGGTAGTATCTCTGCGATTTGTTTGTGTACGAGTTTTGAAGCTTACACAATTTATTGCATATTTTTACTCTAGCAACTGAGGGGGATTTGAGGGTTGTTTTTCAAGGGTAAATTCTGTGTATATTTATTTTCGGAAATTCACCTAAATTATATTATAACAATTATATTTGTTAGCGATTGCAATATAGAAATCAAAGTTATTTTGACTGATATTAATACTGATTGAACACGGAAAGAAATTTTGTAGAACAACGCCAATTACACGTACCATTGCTGCGTTAAACAGAAGGCTACAATGCGCCTTCTGTTTATGACGACTGTTTTCTCAATCAGGGAAAGCTACATTCCCTGTGTGGCGCAAATATTGCATCTGATTTTTGAAACCGCAACAGACCTCAAGCGTGGTACAGTAGTCGCATCGTTTCAAAAGACGGCTAAACTGGTTAATCATATCGTTTGCTGTTTAGTAAAATTTCATGGAATACTTTTAGGTGTTAAGTGGTAAAGTCTACATTAGAATATGACGATTGAGGTTGAAGATCCTCCACTGGGACAAGGACCACGAGCGACCAATCGATATACACCTCAGGGACATAGACGCCAGCAAAGAGGCATTGTCTCTCATTCTCCTTACAATTTATTCTGAAAGATGGGCATCTGATTTTCACTTCTTTCAAAATTGATTGTGCAGAAATTATGCAATTTTAAAATACAACTCAACATTTGGAAGCAATTTGTTATCAATTATATGATGTCCTCTGGCAGTCTTTTAAGTATTCCAGCTCCCTTGCCCTTCTTAATAGTTTCCATTCCTTCTCGATTCTTCGTTTCTCCTCTTTTCTCCGTTCTTCCGTCTTCCTTGAAGCCTCCTCTCTTCTCCTTCTCTCCTCTCTCTGTCGCTCCCTCCTCCGCTCCATTGCTTCCTGTCCTTCCTCCTTTGTTCTCATCTCCTCCCACCCCTCATTAAAAATTTTCGCAAGTGTCGGTGGGGGTCGTATGTTATCTGGTCTTCTGGGACCCCGGATTTTCATTAGGACACCCACTTGAGTGCCAAGCAATTTCTAGCGTGGTCTGGCATGGTGCTCTCCAACACTGCGTTCTGGCACCATCAGCACTTCTTGGTTGGGTTCATCTTGCTTAAATTAAAATGTATTTCATGATGTTGTCTGTATTTCTATTTGGAGTTAGTCTTGTGCTGGTTAATAAAATATTAATAATCCAACTATACCTGTGCGGCAGCTGCACGGCGAAGCTACTTGGCAACTGCTTCGTACTTCTAATAACTCCCAAATTTATTTCTATATTCATGGGTCTGCTCAAGTATAAAAGTAGCTATATATGTATACTACTACAAATTTACAACATGTCTTGTATACATATTCAATGTACTAAAGATCCGTCGAGAACAACGCGTTCTACGGAGCAGTTCTGTACGTACGTTAGCCTGTTTCGTGTCAGTTTTCGAATATTTTGACTGTTTTTCGTTAGAGTTTTAACGTGTTATACGTTTATGAGTGAAAATGCCGAGAAAAGTTAGCAGAGAAGAAAGAAAAAGGAGTAGCTCACGGTTGAGCAATCCCAAAAAAATTGTACCACCGCACAAACGTAAGAAAGATACAGTTAAAGCTAAAAGCCAAAATTATCGATAAACTAAACGTATATTATGGCTTAGCTATTCGTTGCAACCATAATTCTGTGGAGAAAATGAAGAACGCGATCTGGGCAAAGTACTACCATTACTCATCGACGGACGAGAATCCGCAGCATCATAAGTGCCTGAGCGGCGACGAATCTTAGTGCGAATGGCAGAAAGCTGCAGCAGCAAATGAATTAAGGACATTCAAACACAGTTATACTGTACTTCCTAGTGATGTGATCAGTGTTATCAAACCTATCTACGAGGACTTAAGCAAAGATGCTCTTCTGCAGCGATGTCTCAGCGGATTTACCCAGAATAAGAATGAAAGCTTGAAACAACTAATCTGGAAAATTTCGCCAAAATCAGTGAGTGATACCGCGGTTTTGGTCGAAATTGCAGCGAATGTGGTAGCTTGCATATTTAAAGAAGAATATTTTACTTTGCTAATTATGATGGAAGAGATGGAAATCAAATCTGGAATAAGCGCTCACGCATGGGCGCGCTCACTCGACAACTTACGCAAAAGCCAAGCGGATGAACAAACTGAAAAAGAAACCAAAGAAGGTCAAGTTCGCCGAAGACAAGTGCAAAAAGATGCCTTGGACATCCTGAATGAAAGTGCTTCCCTGTACGGACCTGTCATTGACGATTTTGTGTAAATATACAGCGAGAAAAAGAGAATAATTCTGACTTTTTACTGTTTGAATCTTTAAATCGATCTTCCCACACTTCACGCTTTCAAAGCCGATGGAGGCTGTTATTTCAAATCCACTGTACCGATCCTCTCCAAAATTTGTACATTACTTCTCTGTATAATTAATGAGGTAACCCTGCCGAGTTTTTTTTCAATTTGTTGTTATTTTTTATTTTATTGGATCTATAACTTAATTCGTGCGATTTCCTAGGAGATAGCGTAACTTGATTATTACTCCATCGTTCCAATATTCCGAACATGCGTTGGAAAGCTACTGTCATTGTGCATCTTTTTCAGTATATGTCCATCATTTGAAGCGTAAACAACAATAATTTTTTTTTCACTGAAATATGTCGAACTTTGTGCCTGAAAAAGTGTTTTTGCGGGGAGTTCTTCTTCGTATTTTGGTGGAAGTTTATAGTGAACATGCTCTAGCTGAGCGATCGTGCCAAAAGTGGTTTGCACGATTTAAAAGTGGTGATTTTGGCTTGGAAGACGAAGAACGTCCTGGGCAGCCAAAAAACATTGAAGATGAAGAACTGGAAGCATTACTCGATGAAGATTGTTGTCATACACAACAAGAGCTCGCAGAATTTTTGGGAGTCACTCAAGCAGCAATTTCAAAACGTTTAAAAGCAGCCGGATACATTTAAAAGCAAGGAAATTGGGTTCCACATGAACTCAAGCCGAGAGACGTTAAAAGGCGGTTTTGCATGTCCGAAATGCTGTTGGAACGCCACAAAAAGAAGTCACTTATGCATCGGATTGTTACTGATGATGAAAAATGGATCCATTACGACAACCCCAAGCGCAAAAAATCATATGTGAAACCCGAACAACCAGCCAAATAGCACGAAGGTAATGCTCCGTATTTGGTGGGATCAGAAGGGTGTGCTGTATTATGAGTTGCTAAAACCGGTTGCAACCATCAATGTTTGAAGAGAGCAATAGCCGAAAAACGCCCGGAATATGCGACCAGACACAAAGCAATAATTTTCCATCATGACAACGTTCGCCCCAAAGTTGCTATTCCGGTTAAGAACTATTTGGAAAACAGTGAATGGGAAGTTTTACCCCACCCGCCATACAGCCCAGACCTTGCCCCTTCTGACTACCATTTGTTCTGGTTGATGCAGAACACCCTCACTGGAATACGGTTCACATCAGAACAGGGTATCAAAAATTGGCTTGATTCATTCTTGGCCGCCATGCCGGCACAGTTCTTTTGGGATGGAATCCACAAATTGCCAGAAAGATGCGAAAAAGCCATAGCTTCAGATAGGCAATACTTTGAATAATACTATTGTACATGTTTTCCTTAAATAAACGTTCAAATTTTGAAAAAAAAACCGCACGAATTAAGTTATAGATCCAATACAATAATAATTTGAACAATTTTTAAAGCGAAAATCGCGTTTTTTGCTTTCTAATGTTACCAAAACTCGAAAAATCAGTAAAAAAAAGAAAAAACTCGACAGAGTTACCTGGGCAAGCTCATAAAATAACAAAAACAATTTGATTTTTTGATTTAAGATGATTGGGTGCCGAAAAACGACCGTCACCGCAAAACATCTTTTTTTCCAGACGTCTCCGGAGATTGGCTGCCAACGGCTTAGTTTTCGATATTTTTGACTGAAAATTCAACAAAATGTTTTTTAAACGATATAATGCAATACTGTAATCAGCTAATTTAAAATACATTACCTGTATCTTTTAAATATCTTTTTAATTAAATCTTTTAAAATTATGCTATATTATCCGCTTTATTCGATATTTTGATTTCTATTTTCAAAACCCTATCACCTACCTTAAATTCTATCGGTCTTTTACGCAAATTTGTAATGAGTATCCTGTTTTATATTTGCTTCGTCCAAATTCTTTTAGTTACTCGCAAATTGTTTTTGGAAATTTCCTTGCCCATTTTCTATTGGGGTTTCTCGATTTTCCGTTGGAAATTCTATACTGGGCTGTATTTCGGAATCTTGACTGGAAACCTTGTGAAAATCCTGGTTGAGGAGTGTTTTGGAATGCAAGGTAGGGGTTGGGTCTCTGTAGAGAAGGTTTTGTTATTGTGGTATATTATATCTTTGTTGTACCCACAAGGCTCTAGATATATTTTCTTGTCTCCCATTTTGGATATTTTGGTTTTTGTTTTCATATTGATAGTTAGTCTCGAAATATAGGAATATTTTTTTTGCTATTTTCTATTCCAGGTTCCGCTATTTGTGAAACTTGTCCCCTAATTTTGGACTTTGCCAATTCGATCTCCCACTCTTTACCTAGATCTTCGAGTTCTTCAAATGTGTCGAAATCGTTACACTTAATATACATTTTATATTCAATTCTTAAATTTTCGTATGCGTGACGTAATTCCTATTCTAGATTTTTTTTAGGATGAAGTTTCATAAAAAGTTTTCTAATTTCTATTAAGTAAGAATGAATACCTTGAGTCCGCCTTTGGCTACATAATTTAATATTTTGTTTTATTTCCTCCAAAACTTTATATATATGTCCGTTAATTCTTTGAAAAAATCTGATAACGTTCTACACGAATTTTTACTAATTAAACACCAATCTTTAGCATCCTCAATTAATAACGCATTCAGGTTTTCTAAAATATCTTTACTACTTATTTGGTATCCCCTTTTAAATCTTTTAAGATTATCCAAAAAGTGAGCTGGGCTGTCTTCGTCTCGGCTTTGCCTCAGCTACGTCTCGGCTAAGCCTCTACTACGTATCGGCTATACCTCGACTACGCCTTCGCTTCGACCTCCTGCGAGCATTGTTGCTCGTAACGCAATAACCCTAATTGTGCGCCTAGACACGTAATATACTATTAATTCATATTATCTGTAAATTCCCTAAGTGTTCACGTTTTCGCCAAGTCCTATTTTCGCCGAGGGATACTTTGTTTATGAGATACCGCTCGACCTTGTAACTGTTGACGGGTGAACGCGTACCGCTCGATCGTGCGCTCCCGCCCCGACCCTTCAATCTTTCCTACTCTTCCTTAATTTTTTCACCTTTATTATTCCTAAGTTCAATTTTTCTCAACTAAATCCAATTGTCTTAAGAAGATTATTTTCTTTATATTTTGAAATTCTATTCGTCTAACTAACCAGCTACTTCTTCGCAGTACATTCCGACTTAATCTTTCCGAGAGTTTTCTTCCGTTCTGATTTCTTCGTTAAATTCATCAGCATTAATTATTTTTATAAAATCCAAAACAATCTTGATATTAAGATCAAACATTTCAAATTAATTAGTTGAGTTTGAAATTTTTGTCACTGCCTACATTATCGGAGGATCACTAGTCGCGTATCAGATAGGATATGTTGTCAACAGGTGTCATCGTAGACAATTTCAAACTCTTAGATCACAAATTAGTGCAAATTGAATTCAAATTAAAAGAATTTGAAATCTTTCAGTGGAAAAAAGACGCTTTCGACTGCGCTGTGATTCGAGCGCAGGTCTTTCGATTGCCGGTCGACTGCTTTGACTACACAGGCGTCCGACATCTCTTTCTCCACAGGAAGACCTCCTTATATCGCCTGGTGGCGCCAAGTATAACTCGGGGGTTATCTAGAGGTTGGGAAATAAGGCAAGGATGCCGAGAACTAGGGTAAAATCACTGGCCACAGGCATTTAAAAACAGTAACACACTTTATCGTCACTTACAATTAAAAGCAGCGAAATCCGCGAAAGAAACCGACATGGACAGGGTATTCTCCAAGGTGTACAATTCACAGAAACTGGGAGACGACCAAAAGGTTCTATTCTCGCGAAGAGAGACAACTGAATTAACAACCACGTTTTTCGACAGACCACCGAACCAGACGACGACTTGCCCCCTCGAGGTTTTTCGGGGGGTCCCGGCTCCGCTCGGACTCAGGACGGTCCTCTCCAATATCGCGCCCCGCTTACTTGGTAACATCTATGTTACATGTTCAATTCTAATGACGAGCTAATGTTAATGTGTGACGGTACATATGCTTGTCATCAGAAAAGCAGCAACAATGAGTACCAGCGAAAATCTTATTCGGGGACAAAAAAAGGTTCCCTTATGCAAGCCTTTTACTATCTGTACATTTTTAGGAATCCAGTGGACTTTTCCTTCAAAAAATTTTCCAACACATTATGTGAAATTCCAGTATGTCAAAATTTAGCCGTTATTAGATGTTCGTGGTGCAAAAAATCGTCATGTTTTGAACATTTCTTCGAAGAGCATCACTAATGTACCACGTACAATGAATTAACAAGTCTAATGATGTTTGTTCGTCTGTTCAATTTTATTTTATTATCGCGTGTAACATATTTTGTTTAGATTTTTCAGCTTGAATTTACACCCTTTTGGTAATTTTATTGCATACTCGTAAATTTCTTTGGGGTAGTTTACCATCATAAAAATATTCACTCAATTGAGGAATTCAAATATTTCAACCCTCTTTGTGAAGAAATTGATCTGCTCGATTTTGTACACGAAACTTACTTCATTTAGCAGAAATATAATAAAATGCACTTAAGGGTGTTTACCCCTTATATATTGATTCCTCGTCAAAATGCAAAAATACATTAACTTTATGTTATTATCGCGTGCAACATATATTTTTTCCAGTAGGGGGGCACCTACCTAATGTTCCTTGTCAGTAAATTGTTTACACAAAACAATATGAAACCGGTGATAGAGAAAGACAGTGACGAAGATAAGGTGTATATCATACAATATTAGAGTGAGGTGCATTGTTCAAATGATGTTTATTTTATAGAGTTATAAGCTAAAAATGAAGTTGGCTCCCGTTCTGAAGGAATTACATACATATAAGGGGCCAACATTGATATTTTATTTTTTTAAACTATGAAGTAATCTTCTGATCGTATCCCAAAAAATATGTATTATTACTTGGGGTATGAGTATATGATAGCAAAAAAATAGCTGTTGCAACAACAAAATTGTTTCAAAACTACAATAATTTTGTCCACCCCCTTTCCTTTCAATACCTTAATACTCTCTACAATATATGTTTGAGGCATGAAAGTCGGTTCGGTCAATTTTGAGAAAATCGAATTTTTTAATTTTTCAAAATTTCTTTATAACTTTTGTAAAAAATAAATTTTGAAGTTAATATTTGGGGTAAATCAGCCTAACCAGCTACGCCCTTTCACCCGCACGTCATAGATCACCATGGAGCAGTTTTTTAAAAAAATATAAAAGTTTTCGTAGCTTTAAAGAAATCTTTAGGGGTAAGTAATGGACATAAACTATAAAAAATGTGTCAAAGTACTTCTTATTAATTACTATATTTTATAAGTGCATATCTTATTAACCGACTGACTTTTAATATTCTGAAACTTTTTTGTTTGGTTCGATTGATTAATTTTTCGATGGATTGTATTTTTCATGTTTTCAATTAACTTTTATCTTTATTGCCTTTGGCATTTATGTACATAATTTTATCTATCTACTTTTCAAAGCCAGCATTTATATTTTAAATTATAGCACGTATCCTATCTGATACACGACTAGTGATTCTCAAATTCAGGAAAATTCATTTTCCTCTTAATAAATTATACTCGCAGATTCGAATGCAAGCGGTTTGAGGGCATTCCCAGAGTATTTTCTCAGTAAATTCAAAGATGTAGAAAAAAATGCACTTCTTTGCAACACATGCAGGATAAGAGTTATAAAAGATGAAGTTATAGAAAAAGGATGGAAAAGAATAAGATTTGTTCCGCCTAGCATTTATGTTTTCTTTCTTAATTGTTAGTTATCAGAAATCGGTGAATGACTCGCAAAATTTTCCTTCTCACGAGTTCCAGATACCTTTCGATTCCAAGAATCTCTCGAAGACAATAATATTGTCGAAAAATCAGAATCCTTGCGATTCCTCACATTCTCATCAACGTACAATTCAAAATATCACTCCATACTTTGTTACGTAAAAAATTTGTTTTTTTACGTATTTTTTCTTGTAGAATTTGAATAGTCTAAAAGTTGAAAAAATTTGTTAAAAATGTCGTTATTTTGAAGACATAATCCTTGGCAGAAAAAAAAACCATGTAATTATTTCAAAAGCACAACTATCGAGGACACGATTCGTGCACTTTATAGTTGGGGAATAGTACGATAAGAACTCCGAAATATACAATATAAAAAAAAGTGAGTAGAAACATTATATTTTTATTTTTTATTTTGCAACAATATGATAAAAATGGGATTTACGCGAAATTTCAATTGCACGGTCGGAAAGAGTGAGCTCAAAAATGGTGAAAAAGATACTTTACGTATTTTTTTATTGACATTTCCGTGGTGAATAATCCGGTAGAAAAGGTTACGTGCAAAACATGTCCTTGTGACTTTAAAGGGTTAAGTACCACATTTAAAAAATATTAAATTTCATCAATTCTCAAAATGATCAGAACAATGAAAAATTCAACCTTTATACTGAAAGTATGTGTATGTGCCACTTTTAAAATTGTAAGTGACATATTTATTAACATTTCTACTATTATATTAGCCCAAAAATTACGCATTTTTTTTTTGATTTTCAAAAATTAGATTACTTTTTTAAAACATCTCAGAATAAAACTAAATTTGTAAACAAAAAACTTATTTTATTATTGAATATATCCAAATAATATGGAATAAAATATGATAATGATTAATATTTCTGTAAAGCGTTGCTTGTAAATTAAAAACGAAATGGACTGTCCAGAAGCTAATATTAAACATTTTTCATAAATGCTCGCTTTCGTCCACACGTAAGAATCACCATGACAGTTTCGACTTTCTTGACTAGAAATAGGACAATAGTCTTCTTCAAAGAGGAAAAGAAGAAGAAATATGGAACAAAAAAATTTTCAGTCCGCAAAGCGACATGCTATTGTTAGGTGTTTAATAGATTTTCTTCTGGACTAGAATCTATCGAGCTCGCTCGGTGAGAGACCCTGGCAAAGAAGTCCTTAACAAAAGTTCTGAAAATTAATTTTTTTCGGGATTTATATTTTCCGTTATTAATAATAAATTAACTTTTAGACATGCTTTCAAAATTTTCTTCCCGGCCGGTTTAATAACAAATTATGAAGTTTTGTTTGTTTTATCGTAATATTTATATAGCGTGCATTCAACGTTGTTTGAAATTTCCATACTGAACTGTTTCATTGTAATTTTCAAGCTATGTGATAAGTTTTTGAGCTTTATGATTTTTAAAATTATTATTATTATTTTGTTTTTTATTATTTCATAAACTTTTGCCTAAACAAGAGTTTTTAAAAAACGTGACTTTTGGGTCAATATAATAGTAGGCATGTTGTCAAATATTTCAGGTTCTGAATTATCAAGAAATGTTAATGTCGATAAAACACAAATTAATTTCTCCGAATCATTTCGACCCGAATACAAAAAATTAAATTTATTTCACAAGGAAATAAAATGTTTTTATCACATTTTTAAAATATTTTTACGCAATAATTAACTATATAAACCATCAAAACGCACTAAATAATTGCACTCTTTCAAATATTAAATTTAATTTACGGAAAAGTACCAAACACTAGGTACTTACACTACTTGCGGAAATTCTGCGCACGCTCTCCGTAGGTACTACCCCAACTTTAGCTTTTTGCATAAGCTACGAAAATAGCAGAAAAAAATAGAAATTTTTCAAACGCAATCTCCCAAGTCTTCCTTTAATTCAAGCCAAAAAAATTTTTAAATCTTTATTCTTTCGCGAGAAAATAAATCAAACATGCCCGCATGAAATGACTGAGCTCAGATCGGCCGTCCCAGGATTCGATGGTCTCGCTAGTACCCTTGTTTGTCGAGGCAGGACCAAAATCAGTCATAAGAAAATGGCAATTACACGAGGCACAGGTTTTAAGCAATTAATTTCATTTAAAAATGTGTAATTATATAATTTCAATTAATTAATTAGAATGTGTATATATAGGAATTATAAAAACAATTTAAATACAGCATATTATTTAGAATAAATGATTGAATGTACTTACAGTTTTGAACGTTCATTGAACGATGAAAAAAATTTTCTGCAAAAGCAAAACTTTGGGTATATATGGAATCAGGGTGCCTCAAAAATACGATTAGTAACAAAAAATTTTGAAGTTTTTAATACCAGGGGTGGAAAACACCCCTTAATGACTTAAAACATGAAAAAATGGCTATTTCGTCCCAAGCACGTTCGCTTAAAGCAAAATTTAATGTTGCTAAAAATGGGTCTTGGAATGACCGATTGATTGGCACTTTCAAAAAATAGGGGAAGAAATTACATAAACCACCCTTAACAAAAAAAGACCCATAAAAGTGAAAAAATGACCATATCGTATCAAGCACGTTCGCTTAGAGCAAAATTTCATGTTGCTAAAAATGGGTCTTGGAATGACCGATAGATTGGCACTTTCAAAAAATAGGGGAAGAAATGAGATAAACCACCCTTAGTGAATAATGGACTGAAAATATGGAAAAATGACTATATCGTCTCGAACACGTTCGCTTAGATGAAACTTTATGATCGTTTTGAATAGCTATAGTGATGCTCTAAAAATAGACACCTTCAAAAAATAGGGTAAGAAATTAGATAAACCACCCTTATCAAAAAAAGACTCAAAAAAGTAAAAAAATGTATTGTACACTTGTTAATTGTAACTGAAGTAACGAGATGTCACAACGCTGTAAAAAGCTAAAATGTTTAAAATTTCAACTAAGAATAAATCAAGGCATACAATCTGTACAATAAATGTAATATATTGTTATGATTATATGAAAACTGTGAGAGATTCAAATTGATATTTACAATATTATAAAACTGACTTGAATTAATTCTTGTAATTTAATACTGAAATTCATGTTAATTTTATAATAGTATAAATGTGAAATAAATGTTCTCAAAGTTACTAAATTTGATTTAATGTCAAGTAAAAAAAAAATTCAATTTACCTAAGGCACTATCCGCCAAAAGGAACACATTCTCATCACGATACTCGCGCTCGAATTTTTAAAATTAAATCGATAAATATACATTTTATTCGAAACTGTGTCAAATAAAAATTGTAGATCTCATTAAAGCGTAAAAATTTGCATCCTTACATTATTTCATATTTCACATATTCTGGGAAAAAATTGAATTTTCAATTTTCAATACATCTCATAAAAAATGTTGTGATTCAAATTTGTAGATCTTTATGTAGAAAATAATTTTGTATAATAACTTTTTTTCATATCTCGTATAATTTAACTGGAAAATGGAATTTTGATATTGACTTTTTTCAAGTTTTAATATGCTGTGAGATTTTTAATTTTGGTTTAATCAAAGAATGTTATGAAGATAATTTGTAGAGATTTATGAGAACTATCAAAAACCAGTATTAGAATTTTTGACTTTTTCAAAAAAACAAAAAATGGTTCGTTTCAGTTAGATTTACAAATTTTGTCTGACATAGTTTCTGATGAAAGGTATATTTTCCATTTTAATTTGAAAAAATACAATTAAAATTCAAAAATTCTGATATTTAAACAAAATCTGTGACATACGAAAAAAAAGTTCAAATAGGAAAATCTTAGCCTAAATGAGGTCTACAAATTCTCAGCAGGAGAATTTTCGACAAGATGCATACTTAGTTTTGATTTTAAACAGTAAAAATAAAAAATCCATTTTTTAAGCATCATGTGTGAGATACAAAATAAGTGATAGAATGAGAAATAGTTTGCTTAAAAACATTCTATGAATTTTTTCCTTTTTTTAGATATTTGGAAGAAAACAGATTTTTTTTAATCATGTAAATTATTATAAAATTACAAATATGTATAAAGAAAATCGATCGCGAAGTACAAATGTCATGATGAGAATGTCTTCCATAGGTAAAAAAAAAACAAAAAAACGACATTTCAAGCCAAGTAGGTGTGCCTAGGGCGAAATAGCTATTTTTTCGCTCTTATAAGTATTTTTTTGAAGGTTTCTATTTTTAGGGCATCACTAGAGCTAGTCAAAACGATCATAAAGTTTCATCTAAGCGAACGTGTTCGAGACGATATGGTCATTTATTCATATTTTCAGGCCATTATTCACTAAGGGTGGTTTATCTAATTTCTTCCCCTATTTTTTGAAGGTTTCTATTTTTAGGGCATCACTAGAGCTAGTCAAAACGATCATAAAGTTTCATCTAAGCGAACGTGTTCCAGACGATATAGTCATTTTTTCATATTTTCAGGCCATTATTCACTAAGGGTGGTTTATCTAATTTCTTCCCCTATTTTCTGAAGGTGTCTATTTTTAGGGCATCACTAGAGCTATTCAGAAAGATCACAAAGTTTCATCTAAGCGAACGTGTTCGAGACCATATAGTCATTTTTTCATATTTTCAGGCCATTATTCACTAAGGGTGGTTTATCTAATTTCTTCCCCATTTTTTTTAAGGTTTCTATTTTTAGAGCATCACTAGAGCTATTCAAAACTATCATAAAGTTTCATCTAAGCGAACGTGTTCGAGACGATATGGTCATTTTTTCACTTTTTTGAGTCTTTTTTTTATAAGGGTGGTTTATCTAATTTCTTTCCCTGTTTTTTGAAGGTGTCAATTTTTAGGGCATCACTAGAGCTATTCAAAACGATCATAAAGTTTTATCTCAGCGAACGTGTTCGAGACGATATAGTTTTTTTCATATTTTCAGGCCATTAATCACTAAGGGTGGTTTATTTAATTTCTTCCCCTATTTTTTGAAAGTGTCTATTTCTACGGCATCACTAGAGCTAGTCAAAACGATCATAAAGTTTTATCTCAGCGAACGTGTTCGAGACGATAGTCATTTTTTCATATTTTCAGGCCATTATTCACTAAGGGTGGTTTATCTAATTTCTTCCCCTATTTTTTGAAGGTTTCTATTTTTAGGGCATCACTAGAGCTAGTCAAAACGATCATAAAGTTTCATCTAAGCGAACGTGTTCGAGACGATATGGTCATTTTTTCATATTTTCAGGCCATTATTCACTAAGGGTGGTTTATCTAATTTCTTCCCCTATTTTTTGAAGGTTTCTATTTTTAGGGCATCACTAGAGCTATTCAGAAAGATCAGAAAGTTTCATCTAAGCGAACGTGTTCGAGACCATATAGTTTTTTTCATATTTTCAGGCCATTATTCACTAAGGGTGGTTTATCTAATTTCTTCCCCATTTTTTTTAAGGTTTCTATTTTTAGGGCATCACTAGAGCTAGTCAAAACGATCATAAAGTTTCATCTAAGCGGACGTGTTCGAGACGATATAGTCATTTTTTCATATTTTCAGGCCATTATTCACTAAGGGTGGTTTATCTAATTTCTTCCCCTATTTTTTGGAGGTGTCAATTTTTAGGGCATCACTAGAGCTATTCAAAACGATCATAAAGTTTCATCTAAGCGAACGTGTTCGAGACGATATAGACATTTTTTTACTTTTTTGAGTCTTTTTTTGATAAGGGTGGTTTATCTAATTTCTTCCCCTATTTTTTGAAGGTGTCTATTTTTAGAGCATCACTAGAGCTATTCAAAACGATCATAAAGTTTCATCTAAGCGAACGTGTTCGAGACCATATAGTCATTTTTTCATATTTTCAGGCCATTATTCACTATGGGTGGTTTATCTAATTTCTTCCCCATTTTTTTTAAGGTTTCTATTTTTAGGGCATCACTAGAGCTAGTCAAAACGATCATAAAGTTTCATCTAAGCGGACGTGTTCGAGACGTTATAGTCATTTTTTCATATTTTCAGGCCATTATTCACTAAGGGTGGTTTATATAATTTCTTCCCCTATTTTCTGAAGGTGTCAATTTTTAGGGCATCACTAGAGCTATTCAAAACGATCATTAAGTTTCATCTAAGCGGACGTGTTCGAGACGATATAGTCATTTTTTCATATTTTCAGGCCATTATTCACTAAGGGTGGTTTATCTAATTTCTTCCCCATTTTTTTTAAGGTTTCTATTTTTAGGGCATCACTAGAGCTAGTCAAAACGATCATAAAGTTTCATCTAAGCGGACGTGTTCGAGACGATATAGTCATTTTTTCATATTTTCAGGCCATTATTCACTAAGGGTGGTTTATCTAATTTCTTCCCCTATTTTTTGAAGGTTTCTATTTTTAGGGCATCACTAGAGCTATTCAGAAAGATCACAAAGTTTCATCTAAGCGAACGTGTTCGAGACCATATAGTTTTTTTCATATTTTCAGGCCATTATTCACTAAGGGTGGTTTATATAATTTCTTCCCCTATTTTTTGAAGGTGTCAATTTTTAGGACATCACTAGAGCTATTCAAAACGATCATAAAGTTTTATCTCAGCGAACGTGTTCGAGACGATAGTCATTTTTTCATATTTTCAGGCCATTATTCACTAAGGGTGGTTTATCTAATTTCTTCCCCATTTTTTTTAAGGTTTCTATTTTTAGGGCATCACTAGAGCTAGTCAAAACGATCATAAAGTTTCATCTAAGCGGACGTGTTCGAGACGATATAGTCATTTTTTCATATTTTCAGGCCATTATTCACTAAGGGTGGTTTATCTAATTTCTTCCCCATTTTTTTTAAGGTTTCTATTTTTAGGGCATCACTAGAGCTAGTCAAAACGATCATAAAGTTTCATCTAAGCGGACGTGTTCGAGACGATATAGTCATTTTTTCATATTTTCAGGCCATTATTCACTAAGGGTGGTTTATCTAATTTCTTCCCCTATTTTTTGAATGTTTCTATTTTTAGGACATCACTAGAGCTATTCAGAAAGATCACAAAGTTTCATCTAAGCGAACGTGTTCGAGACCATATAGTTTTTTTCATATTTTCAGGCCATTATTCACTAAGGGTGGTTTATATAATTTCTTCCCCTATTTTTTGAGAGTGTCTATTTTTAGGGCATCACTAGAGCTAGTCAAAACGATCATAAAGTTTCATCTAAGCGGACGTGTTCGAGACGATATAGTCATTTTTTCATATTTTCAGGCCATTATTCACTAAGGGTGGTTTATCTAATTTCTTCCCCTATTTTTTGAAGGTTTCTATTTTTAGGGCATCACTAGAGCTATTCAGAAAGATCACAAAGTTTCATCTAAGCGAACGTGTTCGAGACCATATAGTTTTTTTCATATTTTCAGGCCATTATTCACTAAGGGTGGTTTATATAATTTCTTCCCCTATTTTTTGAGAGTGTCTATTTTTAGGGCATCACTAGAGCTAGTCAAAACGATCATAAAGTTTCATCTAAGCGAACGTGTTCGAGACGATATAGTCATTTTTTCATATTTTTGAGTCTTTTTTTGATAAGGGTGGTTTATCTAATTTCTTCCCCTATTTTTTGAAGGTGTCTATTTTTAGGGCATCACTAGTGCTATTCAAAACGATCATGAAGTTTCATCTAAGCGAACGTGTTCGAGACGATATAGTCATTTTTTCATATTTTCAGGCCATTATTCACTAAGGGTGGTTTATCTAATTTCTTCCCCTATTTTTTTAAAGTGCTAATCTATCGGTGATTCCAAGACCCATTTTTAGCAACATGAAATTTTGCTCTAAGCGAACGTGCTTGATACGATATGGTCATTTTTTCACTTTTATGGGTCTTTTTTTGTTAAGGGTGGTTTATGTAATTTCTTCCCCTATTTTTTGAAAGTGCCAATCTATCGGTCATTCCAAGACCCATTTTTAGCAACATTAAATTTTGATTTAAGCGAACGTGCTTGGGACGAAATAGTCATTTTTTCACGTTTTAAGTCATTAAGGGGTGTTTTCCACCCCTGGTATTAAAAACTTCAAAATTTTTTGTTACTAATCGTATTTTTGAGGCACCCTGATTCCATATATACCCAAAGTTTTGCTTTTGCAGAAAATTTTTTTCATCGTTCAATGAACGTTCAAAACTGTAAGTACATATGATTGAAGTATTATATTATCATATTTTAAAGAATTTGAAAATCTTTCTGTGGAAAAAATGACGCTTTCGACTGCGCTGGGATTCGAGCCCAGGTCTTTCGATTGCTGGTCGACTGCTCTAACCACTAAGCTACAAAGTCGTCCGACATCTCCTTCTCCACAGGAAGATCTCCTTATATCGCCTAGTGGCTCAGCCTTGCGGCTGTAAATGATTTCAAATTAATTAGTTGAGTTTGAAATTTTTGTCACTGCCTACATTATCGGAGGATCACTAGTCGCGTATCAGATAGGATACGTTGTCGACAGGTGTCCTCGTAGACAATTTCAAACTCTTATATCGCAAATAATGCAAATAAATTTAATATTTTAAAGAATTTGAAAATCTTTCTGTGGAAAAAATGACGCTTTCGACTGCGCTGGGATTCGAGCCCAGGTCTTTCGATTGCCGGTCGACTGCTCTAACCACTAAGCTACACAGGCGTCCGACATCTCCTTCTCCACGATGCAATCGAAAGACCTGGGCTCGAATCCCAGCGCAGTCGAAAGCGTCATTTTTTCCACAGAAAAATTTTCAAATTCTTTAAAATATTAAATTTATTTGCATTATTTGCGATATAAGAGTTTGAAATTGTCTACGGGGACACCTGTCGACAACGTGTCCTGTCTGATACGCGACTAGTGATCCTCCGATAATGTAGGCAGTGACAAAAATTTCAAATTCAACTAATTAATTATATTATCATATCTATAATAAATAAATAATTTATTTTGAACATTTTTTCTTTATAAATTCTTTTTTAATCAATAATTCTTTTTTCTAATATAGAAAAATTAATAATACATACATATTTTATCTCAATTATAAACTTCCAAAAATATTTTTATGATTGTATGATTATCAAATATAAGATGATTCAAATTAAATTTTTAAAAAGGTTACTCTTTTCAATATTTAAATACACATACATATATATAATTAATTGCTTAAAACCTGTGCCCCGCGTAATTGCCACTCCCTTATGGCCGATTCGGTCCTGCATCGACAAACGCGGGGACCGGCGAGACCATTGAATCCCGGGACGGCCGACCTGAGTTCAGTCATTTCATCATGCGGGTACATTTGATTTATTTTCTCGCGAACGAGTAAAGATTTTTAATTTTTTTCGACTTTAATTAAAGGAAGACTTGAGAGATTACGTTTGAGAAATTTTATATTTTTTCCTGTTATTTTCGTAGCTCATGCAAAAAGCTAATTTTGAGGGAGTAAATTCTGGAAACCTATAAAAGCAAATCATTTCAAATAGGGCTCATTCCATTGGAAATTTCATAAGCTTACCAACGCTCCTAGTAAAAAGTTTGTTTCTTTTTTTAATGGAATTTTCTCTCTTCAAACGGAAGTGTGAATTTTAATAGTACCTACGGAGAGCGTGCGCACAATTTCCGCCGGTAGTGTAGTACAGGGTGAGCCATCTAACATTTGGAATTTGAATGGACTACAAAAAAAAAAACTTATTGATATTTGTTCAAAAGTATGGTTTTATTAGCAAGATTGGACCTGTCCATTTATGAATGAAACACAACATCATTAAAATGACTGCCACGGATGGCCTTACAGTACTCCATTTGATCAACCCAATTTTTCAGTATATTTTCGATTGTTTGGGCAAAAGGTCAGTAAGCTAAATTGTCGTATTTTGGGCTCAAAAAATCCAAACGTCATCATTGAGAAGCCGATACACCCACAACCGTTTTCGAAAATCGAATAATCAGTCGAAATTCTGATGTCAATTGGCCGTCTCGGAGCTGTGATTTGACCCCGTTGGACCTATTTTTATGGGGAGCCGTTCAGGATAAGTGTTACGCTAACCATCAAGAGACGATTGAGGCCTTGAAACACGAAATCGAAGTTGCCATCCATGGGATAGAAACCCAAACAATCGAAAATGTACTGAAAAATTGGGTTGGTCGAATGGGTACTGTATGTCCAGCCGTGGCAGTCATTTGAATGATATTGTGTTTCATTCTTAAATGGAAAGGTTCAATCTTGCTAATATAACCATACTTGTGAAAAAATATCCATAAGTTTTTTTATAGCCGATTCAAATTTCAAATGTTAGGTGGCCCACCCTGTATATACTTTAACCGCTCATTCGTAAAATAAATTGTATATAGAGGACGTGAAAAAATGATCGAGGTCTCACTTTCAATAAAATGTAAGTTGGTAAAAAACTGTATATGACTGAATTTAACAACGTTTTTTATGTACTTGAATTTTTGAATGTTTATTTAACGATGACAAAATTTGTTTATTCATAACAAAAGTTAATGATTACGTTTGTATTTGAGGCCCTACAAATATAAAATCTGTTATAATATATAATGTAAGTACATTCGCTTTTCCCTTAAGGCCATTGTTCAATCGGACCATGTGACTAAATTATACATAACTCGTTCATGTAAAATGACTTTTTTAATTTACAAAATATTTTTCTGGAAATTTGGGAAACATAAGAAAAAACAATAAATCACATATGATAACTTCTTTTTAGTAAAAATTTTGAAAAAATTCGAAAGAATATCGACAATTACAGTTACCTGTAAACATTTTTGCAAAATTTTTACTCAAACGAAGTTAACAGACGTTCTTTATCGTCATATGTTGTATTTCCCACTTTTTCAGGACAATATTCTGTAAAATAAAAAAGTTATCTCACATTAACTTTTACAGGAATTTAGTAACATGATCTGGTTGCTCCATGGCCTTAAATGAGAAATAAAATCGACTGCATTTTTAGACAGACAAAAAAGTATTCATTAAAATCAGTTAAAATTTATGAAAAATGTACATTTTGTTGTTAGTTTTTCCTATCTACAACTTTTCCTTGATAAATAATAAGATAATTAATTTTTCTGTGCAGAAAAAACGTTATAGCATCAGTAAGGTAAATTTGGTGTGATTAGGCAAAAATATTTTAAGTGTGTGTTTTTTTTTAAACCTCTAAAGTGTATCAAGTATTTAGAATAATGAGAAAATAAATCATGTGGGAGGAAACAATAAATCATGTAAAAAAAACCGTCAAATTAAAGTTTTGCCGAAATCAATTACTTCTTTACGATGTGCGTATCCAAAATCGGTAAAGTGTGCTTAAAGTGTACACTTGGGAAGTGTATGATAGTGCAGTCCCACGGAAGCGTTAAATCGAAAGGGAAAATCAGAAATTCATAAGAGAGAATGAGTATCTGTGTCTTTTTCACTCTTGTTACTTCCTGTTGTACGTTTCCATAGGACTGCACCATGAGAAATGTGTAAGGAAAATTTACATTTTGCATATCTGATCACACACCTCCTCAGTGTACACTTTGAGCAGACTTCACCGAATTTTAACACCGATGGTGTTTCGGTCCTTAATCTTTCGAAGGTGATGGAACAAGGTTTTGACACAAGTATACATTATTGCAATAACAATAATGCGAGTAAGATGTAATCAGGCGTAGCACCGATTGGCGAGAATGCAAAATTTGGGTATCCGGAAACGTTGCGCTAACGTAAGATCCTCTAGTGACACGGTCATCCAGGTCTAAAAAATTGTTTTAAGGCTCATTATATCAGAAAATTCAAACTAAATTCAGACTTTATATCAGAAGTACTTGGAGACAACTAAAGGAAAAGAAAAACAGCTTAAAGAAAACTACGGAACCTGGAGCGAAAACGTTTTGTTCCACAAAAGGTAAACCATGTCTAGTAAACTAGGTTTTAGTTGTTTAGTTTCTACTTACCGGCCATCTCGGAAACGAGAGTTCGTGCCGCGAGGTCACGAAGAGGAAGAAAAAGGCGGAGTACGAAACGCGAGCGAATTTCCGGAATCGTTTTCAGTCAATTCTCTGAGAAAAATTGTGTTCACACGGATCTTAGGTCGTCCAAGAGAACGTTTATAGCCTCTCGCTTCTGCAAGTAGAGCCGGGACGAGAAATTCGTCGAGGAGATGAAGATTTTAGAATGCAAGACAGTCTAATCATACGTAGCTTGCTTTGTCACATATTCTCTAAAACATACTGATCAAATCCACTCGCGCTAGCGTTGTCTATGGCGTCCTAGGATTCTATCTGAGTACATACCCACTACCGAATAACACTTATTTTTTGTGACGTCACACGCAAGTCACAAGTACAAGCTCAGTCATTCCTCCTAATGCTGCTGGTGCTACTACTCTTCTCACAAATGACGCCATTTTGTCCATGTGTAATCTATGGACTTGCAAATTCAGAGGACATGTCTAGAAAAAATAGTAGAGACACTTACCATGTCTCCACCCTCACGACTGAATTCGAGATTGAATATTTAACATGTCTCCACCGTCAGGATTGATATTGGGATTAGCCATTGATTAGATTATAGATTAGTTAGAGTAGGACATAACTAAATTTGTCTCACTTCAATCAATGGGAAATCATGGGGCGTGTCCGAATTGTCGAAGTACATTACGAAGTAAATACTTCCACCATAGGATGAAAAGAGTCAGTTTTACGTCAGCAAACGTAATATGCATTTGCTTCTTTTGCTTTCATTATGACGCAATGCAATGCAGAACGCTTTCATGGGATAGCACCTTAACGGTGGAAAATTGGTAGGTAAAGCCATGGAGACTAGATATAAGGAGACCAATCTCCATTAATCCATTTCCGAAATGACGTTCTGCCAAGTACATAGTTACAAAACTTCCCGACGAGGGCATGTATGTTCCCTGGGTGCAAAATGGCGACGCCTAATACACGATGCTTATAAACCGTGGATGCCGCCATATGCACCCAGGGAACACACGTGCCCTCATCGGGAAGTTTCCTAACTAAGTACTTGGCAGAACTTCATTTCGTGTTTTGTGAAGTACGGTCATAAGAGATTGGTCTCCTTATATCTAGTCTCCATGGGTAAAGCATTTATGAAGCATTTATACCTCTGTCTGCCTCAGCCGCTTCAGCCCTATCCGACTTAGTGTTGCCGGAGTGAGCGCTCTTAACTTCCCGGCAGCTCGATAGAAAGTTTCCAACTTTTCCCGGACAAATTTCAAAACTTCCCGGAACTTTCCCGTAAATTAAAATCATCTAAAACTTCTTAACATTGTTTAAATATTTTAAACTCTGTTAAAAATATGTCTTATCCTAGGTTTTCATAGTTTTAAAAAAATATATATTTGTTAATTTCGAAAAATAATCAAAATTCTAAATCAAATAATTGTCTATCGACCTCAGTCTTTATGTTCTTTACGTTGATGAACAAATATTATTTTGTAAAATTGTGGATAAAGACCTGTAGGAACTAAATTACTCTTATGGTAAAGTACCACATGCCCTACTAGAGACAATATTTTACTAATAAACGTATAAACAATATATGCGTACTGATCACGTTTAGAAAATACTGTACAGAAACATAACTTTACTTTTCTATCTTTTCACTCCTATAATCAAAGAGAATCAAAATAATTATATAATTTATACTTACAGGCATACAAGGTAATTTGGGGTTCTCTTTTCTAATCAAAAATATATCCATTTCCGAATTCTATATTTTAAAAATCTATTTCAAATTCCATTCAATGATTCTTTTTTGGGACATAATACTTTTATCCAATCAACATAGATACTGTGAGAAACTTTAGGCTAATTTTACACATAAGCGACTATCAAGAGATGTGACACATTCATTTGAAAACCTGAAAAATCTGTTCATCTCACTTTAGCATATGACGTCAGAAGGAGTTAGAGTGAAATGAATAGCAATAGGCCTTTTCCACTTGGTGGCATGAGAGCACTATGACATATGAAAGCGCCCTATGGGCCTGCAACCAATAAAATGCTTTTTTTTTTAATAAAAACTCATTATGATTGGTTGTGTTTAACGAAAGATCTCTTATTAAATCTTCTATGCAAATTAAATACATAATAAGGCAATTATAAGACAATATCCCGGAATTTCTTGACATCCCGTAAAATTTCCCAAATCAGTCAAAATTTCCTGGTTTCCGGGAAATTTCCATGCAATTGGCAACACTGATCCGACTCCCTGCCTGCAACGGCGAGAACTTGCTTCCCTTATGGTGCATTTATACCTCTGTCTGCCTGACCGGTGCGGACAGAAAATACATAATAGTAAAGGAGACAGACAGTGTAAAATTGGACAATAAGAAAGCGTCTGTCTTTTTTTCTCTTATGTATTTTCTGTCCGCACCGGTCAGGCAGACAGAGGTATAAATCATGGACGTAAGAATATATGGACGGAGCCCAAGCCTGCGGGATCAGTGCCGAAATAAGTAAAGGGGAAATAGTGGAAGTGGTGGGGAGCGGCCATATTACTTGAGGACATTTCTTATCTCTCGATTGGCTGAGATTTTAGTGGGAGCTTTTAAAATGTTGCGTATCAGCCGTTATGTGCGTAGAATGTAAATAGTGTAAACAAACAGAAAGATGTGGACTTGTGACGTGAAAAATTGCAAAAACAATGTTCCTCGTAGAGGATCAGCAAAAAGAAATCGTTTAAAGCTACTAGAAAATACAAAAAAGGTGACCTACCATAGGTAAAAACACTTGTTCATAATTTTAGAGGTCATTGCAGCTACGTTTAAATGTTTGTATTGTATACTAAACTTATTTCAGTATACCAAAGGACAAACTGAGAAGAAAAAAATGGGCTAGTGCTTTAAATTTACGATTAGAAGATGTGAAGGACAGCCATAAAGTTTGTTCAGATCATTTTCCCGAAAATGCCGTTGACAAAACATCTCTTAATCTTGTCAGGCTTCGACTAAATGCCATTCCAATTGTAAGTATAAATGCAGTTTATATATAAAAGAGAAGGGAAATTTAAATATTACATAGATTTTTTTTCAAATATGTATACCTGAATATTTTGTATTAACCAAATTTTAAACTAATCTGTCAAAATTAATAGGTAAATCGCATTTAAAATAGCGTGCGACTTCTTTTTACCAATCACAGTTAATCACCAAACCAGCCAATCAAAGGCCTAAAAATGTCCTCAAGTAATATGGCCGCTCTACCTACCCTTCTCCGCTCAGTTGGTTTGTCCCCCTCGCCAATGTTGGGACTTTGGGCTCCGTCCATATATTCTTACGTCCATGGTATAAATGCACCATTAGTGATTATAGTTTCTATGTGCAAAATTTTCTCATCAGAGCGCGTTGCACGCGTCAAGCTCTACAAAAGCATTGTGTTGAACGGGTGATTTTCTGAAAAAAGTGTAATTAAATATTAATTAAAATAAATATATAATATATAATTCATATAATAATATATATATATACAATATAAATATAAATTAAATATCGAACAAAGCACTTTTATATTTTTTACAAAATGGATTTGTATAAGAAATATACTGTCGTTGATGTTGCATTTAAAATATTAAAAAAATATTATAAAAATATTTTATTCAGTATGAGTTTTCGAATGGAATATTATCAATACTGTATAATTGATTGATTTTGATTTGATTGAATCAAATATAATGATTAGTTTGAACAACTTTCTTTGATTTAAAGAAATGATTTGTTTAAATGAAATAAAATTTGTTTGATTCAAACAAAATATCTTTGAACCAAATAAATATTTGTTTGAATAAAATTAATTTTTCTTCGAAACAAATAAATTAATGCATTGATATATGGTCAAAGATATAATTTGTTTGACTTAAGGCAGAAATTTATTTGATTCGAACCAATATTTATTTGATCCAAAGATATTTTGTTTGAATCAAAGAAATTTTGTTTCATTAAAACAAAATATTTCTTTACATCGAAGAAAGTGTTTTAAACAAATAATTTTTTTGATTCAATCAAATATTTTTTCTGAGTGTAGTACTTTCGATGGCAACCCCCCACAGCCCTTAATAACAATTTCAAAATTGAAAGAATTACATCAGTCGAATAGTTAAAACGCAGTTAAGAAATTCGAGAAAAGTTAAAAGCAATAATTGATTGTGAAGACACTGATTTTAGTGATTTTGTAGATGCAGTAGCGCACGATTATGCTTTACCAGCTGTTAGAGATTGTTTGATTTTTTACACAACTGGTCGTATAACTTCTTACATTAAACAGCACACTTAGTGTTCAACATGCTTAAATGCATTTTTGACTACGTCTGAAATTCATGCAGATACGATATTTTTTTCTTGTAATCAGTTACCTGAAAGTTTGAGTATATTTGCAAAAATAAAAAAAGATTTCATACGTCCAAATGTTGAGTTATACAAGCTTATCACAGTTGTCGAATATCTATTTAACAAACATGCCAATGAAGCTGTGGAGATGTTAGCATATGTAATTTTATTTTATTTTAAATAAGTATGAGATAAATCGTAAGACAAGAAATGGCTGAAATTTAAAAAGTTAGCGTCTTGAACAAAAAAGCAGCCAAGCTTTGCGACACTAGTCATCATCGATCTGTACATGTTAAAAATTTAAAATGTTTTAAAAATATGTACTAGAAAATTTTATATTAATGAATATTTTTTGTTACATTTGTGACGTCTTGGTCACTTACCCTTTATTATTATATTTAATTTGTTTTCCTCGTTTAGAACGGTAAAGAAATCCAGAGGATTTCTTAACCGAAACTGGGTGAGGGAAGCCAACAACAAATAATTACTCAAATATTTTACAATGATCCACTTTATTCAATGAGACCTTTTCATATTTAAATATAAATCGTGAGAGAGAGAGAGAGAGAGATTGAGACTGATTTCTGAATACAAATTCCTTCCCTGTTGGTTATTAAAAGGATTTACTTGTTTGAAAAATCCTCTCAGGAACCACTGATAATCTGAAATTTGTCCTCACTGATAATCCAAACTTGTGACCGGTATGCTCCGATACTTGAAGATACTTGGGGAGTATTATAAAGTTGCCGAACTGAACAATTGGGATTTGAAGAATTTATACTGAAGACGGGTCGTTGACACTTGATGACAAAGAGTACTGGTCGAGGACTGAAGAAGACACTGCCGAGTGCCGGGCGATGGTTGAAAAGACACTGCCGAGTGCCGGGCGATGGTTGAAAAGACACTGCCGAGTGCCGGGCGATGGTTGAAGAGACACTGCCGAGTGCCGGGCGATGGTTGAAGAGACACTAACTTTTGCCAATTAGCAGCTAGTTTTATAGGCCCTCATCTGGGGCGAAAATCCCCTCTATTACGAATCACGAACAATGCGTTCACGTATTTATCACGTAAATATTTTGGTGAAAAAAATCGAATTTTTTCAATATTAAAAATCAAAACATAAAATATACATTCTGTATTTTTTGGAATTGAAACAAAAAATATATGTTTTTTCAGAAACTGTGTGAGACAAAATTTGTAGATCTTCTTGAAACGAACAACTTTGTATTCCTACGTTTATTTCGTATTTCACATATTATTGTTAAAAAATTGAATTTTGGATTTTCAATAGTTTTTTTTAAAGTAAAAAGAAAAATATGCATCTTATGAAAAAATGTTACAATTCAAATTTGTAGGTCTTTATTTATTTAGTAATATTGTATCATAACGTTTTATCGTATCTCGTATAATTTAACTGGAAAATGGAATTTTGATATTGACTTTTTTCGAATTTGAATATGCTGTAACATTTCTAATTTTAATTTAATCAAAAAATGTTATCAGGATAATTTGTAGAGATTTGTGAGCACTATCGAAAACCAGTATTGAAATTTTTGATTTTTTCAAAAAATTATTTTCAAAAACACAAAAGTAGTGCTCAATCCCTCAATTTTGATTGGATGTGGCTGGTTAACGAACTTGTCCTTACTTTTTCGGCTCCGATAAAGTGTACCAAAGCTCAATTCAATCTGATAATTCTATCGAGAGTTATGCCGCACACGACCTACAGACAGACAGACAGACACTTTCGTAAAAACCATTTTTTCTGATTCAGGGGGTCTCAAAACGTAAAGATTTGATGCAAATTTCGAAAGTCATTTTTCACATAAAACCAATACCTTCTCATCCATGATGAGAATGTAAAAATTTGTTCAGGGTCTCAAGAATTCTTTCTGCGTTTCCACAGTATACATTTTACGAAAATTAATGTGTTCTTTCTATTATTTTGTATTAATTGATTTATGGAAAATGTGTATTTTATGTCCTAGAAGCATTTTAGGAACATTTTTTCATTTCATATTGTTCAGAAACTTAATTATTTAAAATTTTTAAATATTCGTCTATTAGTATGATGCAATTCGAAAGCGTGCCGTGTGCAGCGCCGCTCTGGTGAGAAAACTTTGCACATACAAACTATAATCACTAAGGAATCGACATTTTGTTTTTAGTTGGACAGGGCTGGTCTGCCTGACCGGTGCGAACAGAAAATACGTAAGAGCAAAAAAGACAGACGTTTTCTTTTTGTCCAATTTTACACTGTCTGTCTCCTTTACTCTTATGTATTTACTGTCCGCACCAGTCAGGTAGACAGAGGTATAAATCAGCCCCCTGAATCTTGCAACCAAATGCATAAGAAAAAAATTACGTGAAAGTTGACTGCCTAGATTCAAAAAAATGCATGGTAAAAAGCATAAATATTTAATTTTCTCCTAATAAAAACTATTTTATCGCATTTTCTTATACATGACAATAATCTAATAAGATCTTCATATTTTTACAATTTAATATTTAATTTGAATATGAATACTAATAATTAACATCGTTTTTAAAAAATTACAATAAATATAATATAGTACAAACACTACATATTACTACTGATATTAAATGAAACTTTTTACATTCTCATCATGGATGAGAAGGTATTGGTTTTATGTGAAAAATGACTTTCGAAATTTTCATCAAATCTTTAAGTTTTGAGACCCCCTGAGTCATAAAAAACGGTTTTTACGAAAGTGTCTGTCTGTTTGTCTGTAGGTCGTGTGCGGCATAACTCTCGATAGAATTATCAGATTGAATTGAGCTTTGGTACACTTTATCGGAGCCGAAAAAGTAAGGACAAGTTCGTTAGCAGCCACATCCAATCAAAATTGAGGGATTGAGCACTACTTTTGTGTTTTTGAAAATAATTTTTTGAAAAAATCAAAAATTTCAATACTGGTTTTTGATAGTGCTCATAAATCTCTACAAATTATCCTGATAACATTTTTTGATTAAATTAAAATTAGAAATGTTACAGCATATTCAAATTCGAAAAAAGTCAATATCAAAATTCCATTTTCCATTTAAATTATACGAGATACGATAAAACGTTATGATACAATATTACTAAATAAATAAAGACCTACAAATTTGAATTGTAACATTTTTTCATAAGATGCATATTTTTCTTTTTACTTTAAAAAAAAACTATTGAAAATCCAAAATTCAATTTTTTAACAATAATATGTGAAATACGAAATAAACGTAGGAATACAAAGTTGTTCGTTTCAAGAAGATCTACAAATTTTGTCTCACACAGTTTCTGAAAAAACATATATTTTTTGTTTCAATTCCAAAAAATACGATTAAAATTCAAGAATTCCATTTTTTAGACAAAATATATGAGATACATAAAAAACGTTTAGATGAAAAATTATTTGCCTAAATGAGGTCCACACATTCTTTTCAAGAAATTTCTCGACAGGATGTATATTTTATGTTTTGATTTTTAATATTGAAAAAATTCGATTTTTTTCACCAAAATATGTGAGATACGAAATAAGCGTTGTTCTGCAAAATCGTTTCCTAAAATAAAGTCTATGATTGTTTTTTCTTTTTGAGATATTTGGAAGAAAATAAATTTATCAATAATCATGAAATTTATTAAAAAGTTACAAAAATGCATTCAGAAAATCGAGCGCGAAGCGCGAGTGTCATGATGAGAATGTGTTCCTTAAGGCCGATAGAGCCTTAAGTAAAGTGAATTTCCTGTTTCACTTAAATTCAAAAAGAAATTGAGTGACTTTAAGAAAATGTGTAATTCACATCATCTGTAATATTATTATAAAATTGGTTCATATTTAATCAACTTTTTGTCATTCATTAATTTTTTTATTTATCTACGTTGTATTATTTTATTTTGAAATCCATGCTGTATCGTAATGTGAAAAAAGTAGGAGCTGTACTTTTGGTTGCGCGCGCAACCGACTTCTCCTCTTCTGAATTCGAAAACACGGTGATGCTCGAAAATCTTCGGGAAACTTCGGTTCTCTCCTTATTTCGTCTATATATAGCATATACAAACTAAAGTAAAAGCAAAGATATCATAAACCTAGATGCGGTGCAGGCCTAGTTCCCCGCAAAGATTGTTGACGGCGCGCACGGTGAAAATGTTCAGGTCCCCCAGTACACCTCTGCCAACGCTATGGCATAACGAAGTAGTTCGCCAACTAAACCTTAGGAGCGCTGTTCACAACTCTCCCCCTAATCCCTCAAACAGAGCGAAAACCAAAAAGCTTACATTTGCTGAAGCTGTATAAATTGAAAATGTTTAAGTCCAACGATATAGGGCAAGATATTATGTTGAACATTTGGGCGCATAATATGATGAGTTTGATTTAGCATTTTTTATTGATTTTAATATTAGAAGTTTAATGGTAGTCATTAAACATTAATTAATTAATTATAATTAATTATCAAATGTTATATTATAATTATAATAAAATTAAGTAATAAATTATCAAATTTTAATTAATAAATAAATAAATTTAATAATGATGTATTAAATTTTAATGAATAAATCAATTTTAATAAATTTAACTTTTTATGGATCATTTTAATAAATCAATATAAATAATAATCAAACATATATCCACATTAGACTCTCTTTCTACAAAACTGAATTTCGGATTTATAAAAAAAAAATAATAACAACGATTGTCTAGTTTATATGTTGAATTGTGTTGAAGTATCAGACGTCTAAAAGACGAATTTTAAAATACTTTTTTTTTCACGTCAAAATTGAGACAAAAAGTTGGACAAAGGGATATAAATAGTTGTTAAAGAAAAATAAACAATAAAAAGAATTTTAATTGTTCAAAAAAAATTATTTTAGATAAAAATTTTCTGATAAGCCAACAATAACAAAGTCGGTTAATTTACATATAAAACAAAAGAAGTGTACCACCTATGGACATCACATATGTATGCATTATCATTGGAGGTACTATAAAAAAAAATTAAAATTAAATTTATCTAGGGCGTAGGGCCCTCGTACAGAGCAAAAACTGTGAGAGACTGAACGAAAATTGACTTAGACGGTTAATTTACATATAATTCGAAAAAAGTGTACCACCTATGAACTTCACATATGTATGTATTATCATTGGAGAAAATATAAAAAAATTAAAATTAAATTTATGTAGGGCGGAGGGCCCTCGTACAGAGCAAAAACTGTGAGAGACTTAACGAAAATTGACATAGACGCATAATTTACATATAATTCGAAGAAAGTGTACAACCTATGGACTTCACATATGTTTGTATTATGATTAGAGGTACTATAAAAAAAATTAAGATTAAATTTATCTAGGGCGGAGGGCCCTCGAACAGAGCAAAAACTGCAAGGGACAGAACGAAAATTGACTTTGACGGTTAATTTACATATGAAACGAAAAAAGTGTACCACCTATGAACATCACATATGTATGCATTATCATTGGAGGTACTATAAAATAGTATATTACATTACAAAGGGCGAAACAGAGCGATTGCATGAGTGTGAAGTTTGCTGCCCGAGTGAAACGAGGGCTGCAATCACACGAAATGCTTTCGCTGTGTTTCGTTTCGAGAAATGTATGCTATTTTACATAGCAACTCTTTTGAGAATCTGATTGGCTGTAACTGTGGAGCGGGTTGAAACAGCGACGTTCAAACCTAGGGTTGAAAATCGTAGTTTCAACCCGCTCTACAGGTACCGAAAATCGGATTTTCAAAGGAGGTACTATAAAAAAAAATTAAAATTAAATTTATCTAGGGCGTAGGGCCCTCGTACAGAGCAAAAACTGTGAGAAACTGAACGAAAATTGACTTAGACGGTTAATTTACATACAAAACGAAAAAAGTGTACCACTTATGGACATCACATATGTATGTATTATCATTGAAGATACTATAAAAAAAATTAAAATTAAATTTATCTCGGGCGGAGGGCCCTCGTACAGAGCAAAAACTGTGAGAGACTGAACGAAAATTGACTTAGACGGTTAATTTACATATAAATCGAAAAAAGTGTACTACCTATGGACATCACATATGTATGTATTATCATTGGAGATACTATAAAAAAAATTAAAATTAAATTTATCTATGGCGGAGGGCCCTCGCACAGAGCAGAAACTTCAAGGGATCGAATGAAAATTGACTTAGACGGGTAATTTACATATAAAACGAAAAAAGTGTACCACCTATGAACATCACATATGTATGTATTATCATTGGAGGTACTATAAAAAAGTATATTACATTACAAGGGGCGAAACAGAGCGATTGCATGAGTGTGAAGTTTGCT
Source organism: Diplolepis rosae (assembly GCA_030998225.1). Classification (NCBI taxonomy): domain Eukaryota; kingdom Metazoa; phylum Arthropoda; class Insecta; order Hymenoptera; family Diplolepididae; genus Diplolepis; species Diplolepis rosae. The sequence goes on from JAPYXD010000700.1 coordinate 2,482,249, forward strand.
GCCCGAGTGAAACGTGGGCTGCAATCACACGAAATGCTTTCGCTGTCTTTTGTTTCGAGTAATGTATGCTATTTTTCATAGGAACTCTTTTGAGAATCTGATTGGCTGTAACTGTGGAGCGGGTTGAAACAGCTACTTTCAACCCTAGGGTTGAAAATCGTAGTTTCAACCCGCTCTACAGGTACCGAAAATCGGATTTTCAAAGGAGGCGCTATGGAAAAAATTAAAATTAAATTTATCTATGGCGGAGGGCCCTCGTACAGAGCAAAAACTGTGAGAGACTGAACGAAAATTGACTTAGACGGTTAATTTACATATAATTCGAAAAAAGTGTACCACCTATGGACATCACATATATATGTATTATCATTAGATTTACTATAAAAAAAATAAAAATTGAATTTATCTAGGTCTAAGTCAATTTTTGTTCGGTCCCTTGCAGTTTTTGCTCTGTATGAGGGCCCTCCGCCCTAGATAAATTTAATTTTAATTTTTTTTATAGTACCTCCAATGATTCTACATATATATGTGAAGTCCATAGGTGATACACTTTTTTCGGTTTATATGTAAATTAACCGACTTTGTTATTGTGGGCTTATCAGAACAATTTTTTTAAAAATAATTTTTTTAGAACAATTAAAATTTTTTTACTGTTTATTTTTCCTTAAAAACTATTTATATCCCTTATTTTAACTTTTTATCTCAATTTTGACGTGAAAAAAAATTATTTTAAAATTCGTCTGACTAGACGTCTGATACTTCAACCCAATTTCTTCAAACTGAATTTATTGTTCATTATTTTCATTTTTTCGTATTATGTAGATAGAAGTATATCCGAAACAGAATACAGGAGTACGTGAATAAAATCCTGTACTGAAATAATTGTAATTCATACCTATAAGTTCCTAATTAAAATTTCTAAATTTTTTGTAAATTAAAAATATTCAGAACAAAATTAAGTATAACATTTTCAAATATAATTTCAATTTTATTTAACCTTCATAATATTTCAATTCAATTTTTATCATTATACACTATTTTCTTTAGGTACACGGAGAAACTCTTTATATTTATATATTCTCTATATTTATATACCCTTTATATATTTCAATTCAGGGAAAAACGTATCACTTTAACATCTTTTGTAAAAAAAAATACTAAACTTTAGAAGAATTATATTAATCTTTAGCATAGTTCATAACAAATTTTAATATAATTCAGGCTAAAGCTTCATATCATTCTTCTAAAGTTTAGTATTTTTTTTTGACAAAAGGTCTTAGAGTGATACGTTTTTCTCTAAATTGAAAAATACTTTGGTAAAAATTGATATAAAAAGTTTTTTCGTTGTTGTATTGACCTTTGGTTTAAATACTGGTTTATTCTTAGAAAAGATTGATTTTCTGGTCGAAAATGATAAAGTTAATATGAATCTGATATTTTGGCTCAGATCGGAGCCCTTATTAGTGTTTTTCATTAAAACCTAACGAAAACACAGAAAAAGTGGGAAGCTGAATTGGGATTTCCCTGGAATGAAATATTTTAGATTTGAAAAGACGTAGCTTTTTTACATGGTAAATAAGTTATATATTCGAAAACGAAAGGCTTGAATATAAAACAATCCTAAAAACATTTTTTTCAAGCAAAATATTTCAAAGAAATTCTTTACGTAACATTTTTTGTACAGGCAATTGAATATGTATTGTATGGGTGTAAAATACATGATTTATATTTCTTGGAATAAGTATACTTAGTAAACTCAAAAAATGTAAACTATTACAATTGTCATATAAAAATGTTACGTCAATTTAACAACCCACTTTTTCTGCATATTTTCATAATTTAATAAAAAACACTGACGAGGGTTCCGATCTGAGCTGAAATGTCATATTGATATTAATTTTATCATTTGCGGACCTCAAAGCAAATCTTTTCCAAAAATATACTACAATTAATTTCTACTTATATCTCAATATAGTATTTAAATTAATAGATTAATTATGAAAAAACACAATAATAGAAAAATATGTTTTTAATAATTTTATGGTACAGACAATTTCAAAACAGCATTTAAGAAGAGATATCAAAATATTGAAATAAGACGATAATCTTAGAAATTATAGACTTTTCTTACCTATGTAAAAAACGAGATTCAGATATACTTTCAACTTAAACTGTTTGCAAAAAAATGTCTTATCTCTTTATTTAAATTTAAAATTGTTTAACTTCAAATGAAATTATATAATCAAAGAAGACGATGTTATGCGTAATAACGAAGAATGAGGTTTCAAGAATACGGCTGAGTCGTTTGTTTAGAAAGCTCAGTGTTTATAACTTTATTGGTCGGACAAGAACTGAGGAGCGGGCCCTGCGCTCTACATTATATAGGCCTCGAGTGCTAATAGAAGCGGTATCTTACCGTTAGGCATAACATTCCCCTGTTTAGAATGAGTTTAGTCCCTAAATTTTGATACGTCTATTTTTGGGTGGTTCAGTTAGCAAAGGCTGAACGCTCGCGTTGTAAGTGATCACATGCGTGGGAGTGCCTATTTTATTTTTAACGCAAAATAAGCATATTATTTTTGGGGTACAATTTTTTAACAATTCAAATAATCCGAACCTGTAACTAATGTACAGTGTGACTAATCCAAGTGACGCATATCCTAAATAGCTTAGGTTGTTTTCTTAGTCTTTAGCTTAGGTCGTTGTCTTGATTCGCCCATGCTGAACTATAGAGTTTAGCATGTTTTCTGTGTCGTCTAAACTCAACCTGGCTTGCTGTAATTCGACGTTATCAATTATTTTGGGTAATTGAATGAGCCTATTTTCGAGACTTGCTAAATCGCTGGCAGAATATTGAATGTCGTACGTGATGTTAAAATACTCAAAAGTGTTATACTTAATTGTGTTTCCTAGATAGAGTAAGTCGTAATTTTGGTAAAGTTTACAATTGTTTCCTAATAAGATAGTTCAGAGATCTTTTCTTGTTTGCTGTCATTTTCGCAAGCTAAATCTAGGTCTAATTCCTTTAAAGGAATAAAGATGTAGCCGTTCGTTATGGGTATAAACGTTTCTCTGTGAAGCAAGAAGGGTGATTTTTTACATTTATTATTGACGTACCTCTTGAATAGGGTTGCTTCGCAGGTTTCACTGTCTAATAATTTTATACTAGGTTGGTTTCTGGAACAAATTTTGCATTCGGAAATCTCTTTACAATTACTTACTGTCTCTTTGGCTGTTGGTACATAGGAGTCTCTGTATTTTATAACATAGACATGGTCTGGTATTATAGAAAAGTAAACATTCTGTACAGGATGAAGGATGGGAATTATTCTCTGGATTCGTCCCTCTTCTTTCTCTATAATCGGGATACTGACAACGTAGGTAAACAATCCTTTAATGATTGCTACGGACAGTTGACTAATGTCGATGATGTGCTGGTAGTTGCTTTCTTCGGCGTCAAAATGATATCTCGTTCTTTGTCTTTCTTCGAATTCTCGGATAGTTTCCTTCAGGATCTTTGGTGTGAGCAATTGTGGGTGTACTACTCCGTGTTTGCCGTCATTGATAGAATCAATTGCCGTGTCGATATCTTCGTTGGTTTCGTCTATCATAATTACGGCTATTACCAACTTACTGTTAACAAATATGTCTCTGGATATAGCGTTCACTCCTATGCTCAGATTTCCAGCTAGTTGTCGCTCGCTATTTAGATTGTTTAGTAGCTCCTTGTGATTGACTGATGAGGAATCCAAGATGAGTTTAAGAATTTTTGTGTGGTTTGAAAACACGGTAGCTATATTCTTATTGTCACTGTAAACTTTATCAAATTCAGCATTTATTTGAATCAGATCATTTTCGTTTCGTCAGATATTTGAAATATCTCCGACGAAGCTGGCTAATGCTCGTCGTTCCCTGGTTTGTGGTTTTCCTAAGAGCTTCATGAGGATGGTATTTTTGTATCTTAACCTATTGTATCGATTCCTAACTAGATGTATATCATACATAGATGGACATTCATTATTGCATGCTGTTTCAGCTAATCTAATTGTCGTGTCGATAGCAGTAAGTCGTTGGTCATTTGAAGTGAAATTTATTGCAATAACAAGTTTCCATGTTTCGTGGTAAAGGTGAACCTTTGACTGTTCTTCTATATAAACAATCCCTTTAAGAGACGTCAGAGTGTAATTCGCCTGACTAATCATATCTGGTGCTAACAGCGTTATCGTCTCTATCGGCATCTGAAAAATACGGCATTCATTGGTCTATGTGTATTCGAATGACCTTATCTCTATTTCTAATTCTTAGATTGTTATTGTCGATGTAATCTATGACTTCAAAAGGACCTTTCTAGGCAGGTTCTGATTAATTTTGCTTAGTGTTGTTGAGTGTTTTGACAAGATCTCCTGCTTTATATATTGGATGTTTTCTAGTTATATTTTCGTCGAGTTCCTTTTTGTCTTTTCGATTTGCCCACTAGGCAAACCGACTTGCCGTGCCACCCAGGGGAGAAACAAGCAGATTCCTCCACCGAACGACGCGGCCAGCCAAGTCTACCCGAGACGCAGGGCCGCGGGTGCAGGCCCCGATGCGATTTCTACTGGCCGTCCCCGTTGTTTCGCTCCCAACGCCCATCAAGTTCGTTCGTCTTCATCACAAGTGTGACAAATGACTCGATGAGCGTCCAGAACTGCTCAGACTGGAGCGTGAGAGGGACCATCGTGTCAGGAGTAAGCCCGAACTCCACTGCCTGACCGAGGATCTCCCTTGCCACACCCCATTTTGCGCAGACGAAGAGTGCGTGCTCTGCGGTATCCACTGGGAAATCGCAGTAGCAACAAGTCTCCTCGTCTCTCTTCTTAAAGCGCCTCAGGTACGCGTTAAAACAGCCATGGACCGAGAGCGCTTGCGCCAAGTAAAAGCCGACTTCCCCGTGCTTTCTGTTCAGCCAGGTGGCGAGCTCCGGGATCAGGCGGTAGTTCCATCTCCCTGTCTGCTCACCATGCCATCTCATCTTCCATTTCTCGACGAGTCTGCGCCTTCCATCCTTGCAGATGGCCTCCTTTGCACGAGCGATTTCCTGCAGGTCGGTACAGGTAAGCTCCTTGCGGAGCTGAGAGGTCTCTTGCCTTTCCTCCGCAAATAAATCTATTGGCGGGAAGCTCGCCAGGACCAACATAGCACTCGTCGAGACAGTCCTATATGCTGAAACTATTCTCAGCGTGACAAGTCTCTGCGCCGAGAACAGCTTCCTATGTATAGCATGGTTTTGCAAGGGATTAGCCCAGACCGGAGCTGCATAAAGCAGCTTCGATTGGACCATGCTCGCCACCAATCATCTTTTCGCTTCCCTGGGTCCACCAATGTTTGGCATAAGCCAGGCCAAGCTTGCTCCACATTGGATGGCTTTGGCAGCTGCGATCTTTAGGTGTTCGCCAAAACTAAGCCTACGATCCAGCTGCACCCCCAGGTACTTAATGCTTGTTTTCCAGTCGACCTCATGCTCTCCGAGAACGATCCTCGGGTATTGGAAAGATCTCCTATCCGTAACGAGCAAAGCCTCGGTTTTCGCAGAGGCCATTTTCAGGCCTCTGCTATCCAACCAGCGCTTCGCTCGCCACAGACTTTCATTGATCCTCAGCTCTAGGATTCTGACGTCGTCAGCGGTGCACACGACAAGTGCGTCATCCGCGAAGCCGATGATGCTCGTTCCAGCAGGTAGGTCTATGCGCAGAAAGTCGTCGTACATGACGTTCCTAACGAGTGGACCCACCCGCGATCCTTGAGGAGCGCCACATGTCATCTCTTCTTTTAGAGACCATTTGTCGCCCTCGTATATCACCCACCTGTCGCTCAGATAGTCATCTATCATTCGCAACAGGTAGTCTGGAACCTTTTTCCGCATCATCGCCTCGATGCAGATATTCCATCTCCCGGTATTGAACGCATTGCGTATGTCAATACTAATCAACGCACAGAACCCCTTACGCTTACCAGTTCCTTTTCTTGCATTTGTGGCGATGTTAACCACAGCTTGGATAGCGTCCACAGTGTCCTGCCTTTCCTGAATCCGAACTGGTTTTCCAAGAGACCGTTCTCCCCGACCAAGAGAGCCTGAAGCCGTTGCAGAATCAACTCCCCCAGAAGCGTTCCCATCGTATCCAATAAACATATTGGTCTATACGACGAGGTAACCCCTAGAGGTTTGTTGCCCTTACTCAGCAGGACCAACCTCTGTTTCTTCCAGTCTGCGAAGAACCTCCCATCCCGGAGACAGGAGTTGAAGGCTTCTAAGAGGACCTCCAGGTATGCCCCGATCACCTCTTTGAGGATCTCGTTTGGCACCCCGTCGATACCCGGCGCTGTATTTGCCTTGAGCCTTCCACCCGCTCTGTTTAGTTCCTCGAGAGTGAAGAGTTTTTCGCGCCGGACCACGCAGGAACTTCCGTCCTGTCTTTGGAACGGCTCTACGTGTGGAAACAAGCTCCGCACAATGTACTTGACTCGATCGGGATTATCCAGGCCCGGGGTCTTTCTTCTAGCAACCAATCTCTTGGTTACTATTTTGAAGGCGAGGCCCCATGAGTCCTTCTCGACTTCACCGATCAAGTCTTTCCAGTATTATAGTCGGCTTTTCTTTATGCCTCGCCTCAAAGCTGCTTTTGCCCCTTTCCATGCATCGTGCAGCACAGCATCCCCCTTTGATCGGGTGAATTTTAGCCACGCTGCGAGGCATTCTCGACGCAGGGCAGCCAACTGGCCCTTCCACCAGTACATCGAACCCTTTGCTTGCCTGCGCTTGCAGCGAGGCATCGAGTACTCGCAAGCGGCGACCACATTCTGCCTCGCTGAGCGCACAGTAGCTAAAGACGATCCAGCAGGACAGACCCAACCAAGCTCATCAATGAAGCTGGTTTCTTCGAGGTGTTCTCGAAGTCTTTCCCTGCTGACTCGTCTGGTGTTCCAGGAGGGGCTCCTTCCTTCGCCGCCCCTACCCTTATCCACTGCTGAGCACCGTTGTTCTAGAGTAAGTTCTATGCACCGGTGGCCAATCAAGAGTATTACCTCGAGAACCGACCAGTCGCATATCCTTGACGCAAGGCAAGGTTCGGCAATCGTGAGATCAATTATTGACCCCCCCGTTCCTCGTCTGAACGTGAATTCCCTGCCCTGATTCAAGACGATCAAGTCATTCCTAGCGACCATCTCGCCAACCTAGTTTCCCCTCCTATCTAGGCGGGGAGCGCTTTAACTTAGGCCTAGCGGTGGTCCCCATGCGCTTTTCGCGCAGGGTCCTCTGCCCTTTTCTCCTTTTCTTCTTCTTTTTTTTCTTTTCTTTTCTTTTTTTTCTTTCTTTTCTTTGTGACCACATGCCAGTCCCCTTCTTTATTCGAGGGCTGGCTCGTGGTCACCTGGGCATAAGAGGGCGAAGAGCCACCCTTTCCCCTCTTAGAAGTTTTTCCCAGAGGAGAGGAGGGTGCGAATCTCTTTTGCTCCATCACCTGATTTTTTGGGGTATGCCCCAAAGACGCCGAGCGTGGTCTCCGAAAGATTCCCAATTTCTTCATGGCGGGGTGGGATTCCATTTTTTTTGGATTCTCACCTCTCTTTCTAATAGGCACTTGTGGGTGTTGAGCATAACGCTCAACACCTCAGTTACCTCAGCATACCCTGTTGGATAACGCTGAGGGGCCTGGCTAACTTTTCCATTTTTTCATTTTGCTCCTTTAGGAGCTGAAGGACGTCTTTCCATCTCTCAGCACCTGGAGGAGTGCGTGAGTGCGCATCTGGCGCCTTCACCTCTTCATCTCCTTTGTTCTTTACTGAAATCATGTTAATGCCGTCGTGTCTTAAGATGGTTCGCCCATCATGGGAGCCCTACCGCAGTAGGGCTACTATCCCCGCCTGTATAGATCTCTAGTTATGTGCGCCGAAACCGAGAAGCGGCTTATCGGATGGTCGATCTTATCAGCACATTTAAATGAGGCTAGAAAAAGGTTACGGGATAGGCCCGCGCCATAATGATGCTAAAGGTTTAACGTCACCCCTATCGACCAAGCGTTGCCGGGTCCGCCCCGACACCTGACCCGAACTTCAGGCTAGACGGTGTGCGATTTATCCTACGCAGCGTCGGATATAAGGAAATACTGACCAGGTAATCCTTCATTCCTGCGCCCGGGCGTCCATGATTTCAACCCCAAAATTGGCTCCAGACAGTAGAAACGTGAGCGGTTTTCCCAGTTTAACATGTGGTTTCACGGGATCTTTGCCCTTCGCTGCCGAACACTGGAGGGACTTACATTTACCCATATTACTTCCACAGAGGTAAGGTACTGGCATCAAGTCCTACCCTGTTCGGGAGGCTACTACTCCTCCCTTGGCTAGTCTATCGGGAATATCCACCAGGCGCCGGCCGCAGCCCATTCACTCAGAAATCCATTTATTCTGGTATGTGTGGGTGTCAGTATCATGCTTGTGGTTGTGATGTGACCTGGAGAGGGCATGTGGGAAGTTCAGCGTGACCGCCGCATGCGCATTTGGGGCGATACCCCAATTAAGGAGCCTCCCGCATTCACTCCGGGTCCAATCATGCTGATTCTTTTGCTGCACACCGCGTCCTCACGCGCTTGAAGGTTTTGCCGAGAAACCCTCATAGCGCGTGTGCCCGGCAGGCCCACCGCTAGGGAAAAGCCTGTCTATAGGCCCCCTTGACGGCTATTATGACGGCGACAGCCCTGCTGCTGGTAGAGTCCTTTCGGTCGCCACCGTTGGTGAGCTGCTGGACGCGTTTGCTCCGTGCATGGCCTCGTGCATGGCCTCGTGCATTCATCTGGGCAAGACACTGCCCGCCTCCCCTCAAAACACTCTCTCGGATGATGAGTGTGTTGTATTCAGTGTCGCTGTAAATGTGTTGTGTTATGTTTCTGCCTGTGTGCCCCTTCCTCCTTTCTCATCCGGGCTTGGGACCGGCAATGGCGGAGTTTGATAAGTTAGGATAGGTGAGGTGTTGATCGTTGACGGGATATTGGGTGTTCTTCCAAATGTTAATTAATAGGGAGAATGTCCAGTCGTTTGATTGGTAGTAGTGTTGATGACGAAATTGATGTATTTTAAGTTTTCGTCCCATTGTTTATTATTTTCGGTAATACTAGTCTTGATCAGGTTTACTAATGTAGAACTGTATATCTTGTTAGTCTATCTTGCATACTGAGCACGTATTTTTGAATTTCATTGCCCTTTTCGAGTCATAAGCCGATGGTCTTAGCCTTTATATAGGGAAAAGTCGGGATAAACAGTCTGCAACTTTGTTTTCTTTTCCTTTTACGTATTCGATGTCGTAATCGTATTCCTCCATTCTCAATCGCCATCGTAGAAATCTTGAGCTAGGTTCCTTGACGTTATGGACCCAGACCAAAGCTCTGTGATCCGTTTGGATATTGAATTTTGTTACCAAGGAGATACTGCCTCCAACGCTTCATAGCCCATACTATAGCTAAAAGCTCTTTTTCTGAGGTACTGTATCTTTCTTCGGCTTTGTTGAGAGTCCTTGAGATGAATAAGCATGGGTGTCCATTTTGACTAAGAACTGATCCTAAGCCTTGCTTTGAGGCGTCAGTTGTTAAGGTGAATTGTTCTTTAAAATTCGGAAACCTTAACACTGGTGCTGATATTAATGCATTTTTCAAGTCGTAGAATGTTTTTTCGCAGTTTAATGTCCAGTCAAATATTGTGTCTTTTTGAGTTAGCTTAGTGAGTGGTCTTGCAATGCTTGAAAAGTTTTTTATGAATTTTCTATAATAACCAGATAGTCCTAGGAAGGATTGCACGTCCTTCACGGTTTTCAGTTCTTTAAAGATTTTGATCGCGCTTAACTTTTCTGGGTTAGGTTTCACACCTTCTTTGGTTATTATGTGTCCTAAGTACTCTAATTCAGGTTTTAAGTAATCCCATTTACTGGGTTCTAAACGTAGTCCAAGTTGTTGATTCTTTGCAAAAGGTCTTCCATATTTTGATTATGTTGTTGGATAGTTTCACCGAAGATAACTATATCGTCAATGTAAGCGAAACATTTGTTACCAATTCATCCGCGGAATGCATTGTCCATCATTCGCTGGAAGGTTGCAGGTGCGTTCTTTAATCCAAAAGGCATTCGATTGTACTCAAAGTGTCTTTGTGAAGTGGAGAAAGCTGTATATTTTTTGTCTTTTTCCTTCACGGGCAAGGGATATGCATCCTGGTCTGTGTCTTCATTAATTTTTCGATAGTCTATGACCATTCTCAACTTACCTCCTTTTTTAGGTACTATCCATAATGGACAGTTAAACGGTGATTGGGATTCTCTAATGATTCCTTTTTTCAAAAGTTTCTCCGTTTCTTGTAATGCAAATTCTCTGTGTTTTTCTGGTAATCTGTGTGATCGTAAATTAATGATTTTTCCAGTTTTAAGTACAATTTCGTGTTCCGTTAGATTTGTACATGGTAAAGGTTCAGTGTCAAGTGAAAAAACTTCTTGATATTTTCTTATTATCTTTTCAATAAATTCCTTTTGTTCTGGTTCCAAATGTTCCAATTTTGATAATTTAAGAATTTCTTGTAATCGTTGCCATGATTCATCCCTTTTTGGAAAGTTCACGTCTCGGAAACGCATAGTATAAATTTCTTTATATTTAATTCTTTTTGGTATTTCTGCTGGTTTCGTTGAGTGTTTTTGAATGGGTACATTTATAATTCCGTTCTTAATTTTATATATCCCGTCCGGTACTGTGTCTTGATCGATTATTAATACATCTTGATCGTCTCCTGCCGCCGGGATTCTAAATATTTGTGCTGTTTTTGACGGTATAAAATCTCCATCTACCTGTAACGGTAATTTTTTTTTATTCAAAACTAAAAAATCTGATGTAATTGCATATCGGTCATGTTTCGAGAAAAATTTGAGTCCGATAATTCCATCTTTCGATAGGGGAAAATCGTTGGGGATAATATGAAATATATGTTCTTAATTGAAAAAGTTAAATTTTACGGTTTCACTTGAAACGTGTTCGTCCCGTGCCATAACAAATTTTTTAACGTGTTTTTGTCTAAAGTCTCGTTCGTCTAGGACTTTTTCTTTCATCAGGTTGATTGCTGCTCCAGAGTCGACGTAGAAGTCGGTAACTTCCTTTTCTTCTTCTTGCTCTAATAGATCTGAGTCTTCCGCAAACGGCAGAAACTGGGCTGAGTCCTCGAAATCTATTTGTTCTTGTACTTCTTCCGGTGTCATTTCTATTGCATCCATGCTTTCCTCTTGCAGCATTCTTATTGGTTGTGGGGGTCTTTTCACGTTCTGGCCAGGTTGAAAACTCTGCCTAATGTGACATTGATTTGCAAAATGACCTGTTTTAACACATTTATAACAATTCATTCTTAGCCTGTCTTCCAGTGGCAGTGAATGGTTGGGTGTTTTTATTCCATTAGTGTTGGCGTTAGGTCCTGATGGTGGTTGTGGCCTAGGTAGGTACTTCAATACAGGTCTCGTGACTACCTGTGTTCTTGTAGGTTGACTTTCTTTTAATCACATTTCGGTTTCTATGGCATGCGTCTGTGCCTCCGTTATTGTATTGGGTTTTAAAAGTCGTATCTGTATAGCTATCTCTTTCCTAAGGTTTAATAGATATCGGTTCACTGCTTCCTGTTCTTCGAGCTTAATTTTCAATCGACGTTCGGTAGGATTGATATGCTGTGCCTGTACAGCGTAATTAATTTCGTTTATAATCTGTCTGAATCTAAGTGTAAAATTTTGGACAGACTCAGTTGCTCCTTGTTTACAACTCTCTAGTTTTGATTTTAAAGCTAAAATTGAATTTGATGATTTTAAATTTTGTCTTAGTGCATCATATAAATCTTCGTATGAATTTATTTGTAGATATCTTATTACTTTTTCTGCGAAGCCAGTAATTTTATTTGCCATAATTAAATCCAGTAGTAAATTAGGTTGTGAACATCTCGATTTTGCTCTCTTTACAGTTTTAATGAAATCATCTATTCCTATATCGTCTTGTCCGTTGATCCCTCGTATAGTTTCAATCGCGGTCTTTGCGTTGATTCTTTCCTCTTCGATGATGTGTGGTGCTGAGGGGACGGGGAATCGTAGGGAAGGCTGTGTGTTGATGTTCTCATTTCTGAGTCGTAAATTTTCTTGTGCTTGCTTGTCTTCTTGCTCTTTTTCGGACGAAGAGTCATTGGTCACCTCTAGGCGTTGTGTCGTTTCCCTTGTCGGTTTCCACTTCTCCCGAGCTTAGAGATCTTTTCTATTCTGTTGTCGTTTTCTCTTTTAAGCATATTGAAAGAGAGAGTGAGAGATTCCATTTGGGCGAGCATTCGTCCTAACAGTTCTTCCGTGGTGTGGGAGGGGGACTTCGCCCGGACGGGTGAATGAACTCTAGACATTGGAGCTATCGCGGATGGAAGGTTTATAGAAAGTGACGAGTCGATAAAAAAGTACCCTTTTGATATTTGTAAAACGCCGGTGTGCCTATATTCACCTATTTTTCCTATTTTGATGATGGTTTGCGTAACGAATGAATGTGTCGCGTTACAATATTAAATGTTTCGGTTTTTTAATACTATAAAATTCGAAGCAATCGCCTATTGCAATTCCTTAGATTTTAATAGTAGTGTATTTGTTTTATTGAGGAACGACCAGTGCTCTGGAACACCCGGAGTATAGTCGACTCGATCTCACCACTACTTAGCCTCGCCTGTAATGTAATACAGTCGCCGTTCAACGAACGTAAGGAGGTCTTACGTCTCTTAGGTCTCTACTCAATGGCCTGAGATCGCTTCAAGTCGCGAAGTTACAATGCTTAGATTCATATATATTTTTTATGTTTACGGTTTCTCGCTTCCGCTAACAGCTGAGATTCAGGGTCTCTGGATTCCGTGGAGTCCGCTGCGACTTTCTCAAGCGATGACGTATCAACCACTCTGCTCCTTGCTGGAAACCGGTTTCTCCAAAGGGCGTTAGCTACTTGCTGCTATGCACGTTATGGGCGTTGGTCGACCTGGTTCAATTCTTCTTAGGTTCTTACCGTCTATGTGATGTATCTCTTCCGCCTGTTTGCGGGACTCGTTCCAATTTTAATGTTCTTTAATCTGAATTTACGTAGTATAGGGCCTACTATGTTCAGCGCCTAATTATATTCAGATAAATACTAATTCACTTTTATTTTATTTTCTTTCGGGCTTACCGTAGTGAAGTCCGGAGTCCTTGCCTTGATAAATCTCGTAAGATTTCACTTACTTCTGGTCCGTACAATCTAGTTTCTTTTCTCAGTGCCGTCCGCGTTTCTATATGGTTCTAATTAATCTATTCTGTAGAATTTTGAGAACCGAGAGAACTTAGCGGATCCAGGCAGGATCGCCAAAAATGTTATGCATAATAACGAAGAATGAGGTTTCAAGAATAAGGCTGAGTCGTTTGTTTAGAAAGCTCAGTGTTTATAACTTTATTGGTCGGACAAGAACTGAGGATCGGGCCCTGCACTCTACATTATATAGGCCTCGAGTGCTAATAGAAGGGGTATCTTACCGTTAGGCATAACAACGAGGCATAGCAATTTTTTTTTTATGTACATTTATACTTCCTTTTTTACAAAAAAAATTATATGTCGTATAGAACAAAACTTAAAATTATTAGCAAGCATATCCCGCTCAAAAATGCAACAAATAGCATATGTGTGACAAATTTCACTTAAATGGTTATTCCCAAGATACAAAATTTTTCGATTAAATAATCAATGAAAAAAGTTCGTCAAAATATTTTATGTGCCTCAGCCGCAGAAACTCGTTTTTCCGTTACAGCTGAGAGTAAAGCAATGTTGTATATTCCGTTACAGAGGAATACAATGGAGAAATTGAACTGCGCATGTGCATTATAGTCTTATAGCGGAACGCAATCTATTTCTTATTCTTCTTCTTCTCACTTCTTTTTCGTACAGCGGAACGCAATCTATTCCTTATTCTTCTTTTTCTCACTGCTTCTTCGTATAGCGTTAGCACTGACTACTACACAAGACCGATAAAATCAAAATGGCCGGGACTAGTCGCCAATTTGCGTCCGCTTCGTACAACTAGCTCAGCAAACAACTACAATAAGTACTAGATTAGATTCCAATGTACGCATAAAAACTCGTATCCGCACCAGAGTCACATAAAATAGAATATGTGCCAATGCACACAATTCGGGACATTGCGAGACTCGCGACAATGCTCGCAGGACTGATTGCGCCTCGGATTCGTCTCGGCTTTGTCTCGACTTCGTCTCGGCTTTGCCTCAGCTACGCCTTGGCTTCGATCTCCTGCGAGCATTGTCGCTCGTCACGCAATCACCCTCATTGTGTGCCTAGGCACATAATATACTATTCTTTAAATATTCTACACTTAACATTACTTGATTCAAATTAAAACAATAGGATTATAAATTAAGTTAAATTTACAGTACTAAATTAACGTACTGAATAATAAATCAGTAATATTTTTATGAACTTTCTTCATTATTTTAATGAAAAGAAAAAAATATATGTTACGTATTCGTAAAGAAAGACTCTATTTAAAAAGAAAATTATTCAAACCATAGAAAATATGTTCTCGAAATTGAAAGTTCTGATATTTTGATACTGGAAGATATTATGAGTTGTTTTATTGAATAATGAAAATATTTTGAGTTACGATGAAATAAATATAAGAAAGTTGATAATTTTATTTTTTACTCACTTTTTTTGATTTTTTAATTTAATTACCCTGACACTCCAATTTGATCAAAATTATTGTCAAACGAATTTATTTACTCATTTTCATTATTTAATTTTTACCAAACTTTATTAGATTTACAGTTGAGGAAAAGAATTTGCAAAATAAAGTAAAGAGGGTATAGAAGTGGCTTGGATTATAATTATAATTATTTCAAAATAATTTTTTAAATATATATGAATTGCAAGAATATATATAGATATATGAATATATGTATATATAATGTATAGTATATATATATACTATATATATATACCTTGGTCCATTGTTTTTGAAAATAGGACCATTGTTTTTGAAGGAATAATAAAATAAGTACTGATCTCTAAATATCGGGTCGCATTTACGTTTTTTCAACTTTTTGAAGTTGTTAATTGTAAGATTCTATCCAAGAAAGTTTTTAAATGATTGTGGCTAATTTATAAATGAGATAGACATGCGTTTTATGAATTTAATTCGTATTGTAGCAGTATATTCAGGTAAATACCAAAATTTCTATTGCCACCCTATATGCATAAATATATCTATCACGTATTATCAGGTCACCACATTAGGTAGATCATGCGTTATTGGGTCGTAATATATTTCAATCATAGAAAAACAATGCAAATACTTAATAAATTGATTTTATGTACTTTGCATAAGCGAGTAATGTGTATTAGTAACTTGCAGTTGAGTTTTTAGATAGAACGAGTATCAGTAAAATCGGATATTTAGAGCATCAAAATTTGTATACATTATAATTGGCAGATCCAAACTTATCAGGTCACAAAAGGTTATTCCCAAGAAATTGTTGACACAACATTCAAACATCAACAAAATAACGATATGAATTAGAAACATATGTTTTGACCAACAGATTGGATATAAAGTACTCTAGGACAACGAAAAAGTCAGATATTCGGCGTTGAAAATCATGTATATGTAAATGTACGTATATCTACCATTATCAGGTCTTAATAATACGTATGGTTGCTCGTTTTTTGGTAAACGTTATGGAGTTATATATAGGAAAAAATGTCTAATAAACTCGTCTAAGGTTTAGTTCTTCAACTATGCAATTTTCCATCATTCTGTTTGAATAAACAATGTATTTCGAGTATCGATCCGATAGAACACTAACCACCGCAAACCATGCGCCTATGAAAACAGTTAAAACCCGGTATTAAAATTCAGCATATAACATAACACGACGTAGACCTTTCAAAACATATAATTTTGAAAAGATGTATTCCAAAAGATACTAAAAAGGTGGCGCAAAGATTTTGAAACTTCTGAAATAATCAACATTGGGTTTGCGTATATGAAGGGGTTGAACATGTCTTCAAATGAAAATTTATCATCCTTTGATTCTACAGCAAAATACAGAAACTTTGAACGCAGAAATGATAGAAACGGCATAGTTAGGTTATATTTCAGTTCAGTGCTTTTAATGGATTCTTATTCATACTATTGCAACTACATAACTACGTCCACCTCTTGAGAGAAATAATTCCAAAAGATGAATTCGACAGCAAACAAAAAGAACGCTACAATAATTTTGAAGCTTCCAAAATAATCAACAGGGTATTTGTATGCACGGAAAAAGAAGTTTATTGAATTATATAGAACTAGTTTTGTACCAGAAGATCCGACAGGTACTTCAATAAAAGTTAGAAGCGTCTTGGTTGTACATTGCGTACATTCAACATCCTACGATTCTGAAGAAAAATACCAATATTCTATGAATATCAGAAGTTGAGCGAGTTGCGAAAGAACTGTTGAATGTACATGAACTTTCCTGTAATATTGAACTGGACATTCATGCACATCCAATGCAATTGTTGAATGAACTTGAACGTTCTTAAGTTGCGTGAAAGACACATTTATACTTATATACGTGCGTAAATGTCATTTTCGGTGCGAAATTTGCAACGTATCTGGTACTATAGGGTCCAGCTCTAAAAATTTATTTTCTACCTTATCATTATTTTAACAAATATTGTAAAAATAGAAATAAATAAATTGGCATGGTCAGACAAAAGTATAGTCAGTGACTTTCAACAGATTTTTGTTATCGTCATCTGTTACAGATAACACATAGTCTTAGAGTACATTTACCTATATTTCATCCGAAATTAAGATACTCGATAACAACTCGTAAGCTTGTAGAAAAGAGCGAGTAGGATCGGATAGCAAGACTGGCGAGCGGGCCCTGCGCTCTACAATACAAGGGCCACGTTGTCTCCAAGATAGGAATGGAAGGTGAGACCGCGTAACACCCCCGATCCTAGTTTATATTTAGTACCTTAAATGTTTATTTATAATTGAATACGTCGATTCTTTATCTATAGAGGATCTTCTTTACAGAAATTAGGTTTCATTTCAATATTTATAGGTTCATTCTTAAGAAATCTTAGGTTGGTAAGTTGTAAATGTAAGGGTCGTTTGTACCTGACAAATAGGAAAGATATAAAGTTTCTCATATACACACTTGGAGATACACTCTATTATAAATATTCGGTGCATCGTTTTGTTAAAGCTAAGATATATTTCAAGATTATTGGACAGGAGCATGCAACTATAATCTTGAATCAATCTTGGCTTTTCCATTTTTTATTGTGGTAAGGTTGTCGATACAAGTAATATTAAAACTAAACGCTTAATATTATAACGACATGATCAGACAAAAGTGAAGTCAACGACTTTTAGCAGATTATTGTTGTTATTATAGCAATTTGGATACAGTTGGCACCTCTTCAGAACTGTTATTTAGACACCCTCATTGGGCAACCTGCTAGAAGGATGTTACTGAGTTCTGTGAAGGAAAACATTTATAATTATATACGTATGTAAACATCATAGTCAGTACGGAATTTGCTAAGTAAAAGGTACTATTGGGTCTAGGTTCAAAAAGATGTTTCTTACGCATTAATGTGTATAACAAATATTTTAGACATAGAAATGATTGACATGGTTTGCTCAGATCATACAAGAGTTTAGTGCTTATAGCAGATTCTTATTTTTACCATTGTTAAACTTAATTGTGCATTTAAAATTCATGTACATTCAGGATACTTTTTGAAAGAACTTGAATGTTCTTAAGTTGCGTGAAAAAAATGTATACTTGTATACGTACTTTTATATACCTCTCCCAAAAAGTTATTTAGACATTCTAATTAGACAACGTGCTAGAAGGATGTTACAAAAATTTGTAGGCACTTATATTCTTGAGCTTCTTCACGTGTGACCCGGAGATTTACTCGCGTTTCGATGGACTACGCACAACCTGGGATTCTGCAGTAAAATACCGATAAATCAAGAAGAAAGAAGACTTTAGTGATTTAGAAAAGAACTGTAGAATTTTCGTGAATTTTCCTTCCTCATTCAACATACTTGTGCATTTAAATTTAATGTATGTATATTCAGTTTACTTGTTGCATGTACTTGAAGCTTACTAAGTTGTACGATGAGAAGACTTTATACTTATATACATACGTAAATATCATTTTCGGTACGAAATTTTAGAACTGCTGTCAATCACACTCATGATGTTGTTGGATACATTTCGTCAAATTCATTCATCTCAAGATATCTAGTTGCAAGTGACGCCAGGTTTCTAATTATGAATGGAAGAATTTAGTTGAATTCGCTTACGGAAAATTTCTCTAACCCTGTTTTATCAATTGAACTGTGAATGAGTACAAATCAATATTTTTCGCACGGCCCAATAGTAAAAAGTACGTCATAAATTTCGCCCCGATAATGATATTTACGTACATATAGAAATCAAAATGAAGTTCATTCTGACAAGCTGGAACATTAACGTAGATTCAGTCAACATGTTTTTCATCATTCGGAAATATGATATTTTATTGAAGAAATATTACTAATACTTTGAACTATTTTATTGCGCGTTGCCAAACGTTTGTGAAAAGTTTACTCTTTTTCCAATTTTACAACTTTTCTATTTTCTATGCAAAGATACCGGAATGTTCCCCCGATTTTCTATAAAGAAACGTCTTTATGAAGCCAATCAAGTGGTTGAGCATTTCGGATTATATGTTTTATAATGTAGAACAACAGGATGTGTGAAGTAAATCTAAGGGGTAAAAGAACAAAGGGCTACTTTCAAAAATGCTCTTTTTATTTCTTTGACGTTTCAGAAAGTCTGTAAATCACATTCATGATGTTGCTGGATACATTTCGTCGAATTCATTCTTCTCAAAATATCTAATTGCAAGTAACGGCAGGTTTCTAATTATGAATGGAAGAAATTAGTTAAATCCGCTTACGGAAAATTTCTCTAACCCTGTTTTATCAATTGAACTGTGAATGAGTACATAACAATATTTTTGCACGACACAATAGTAACAAATAAGTCACAAATTTCGTCACGATAATGATATTTACGTACATATAGAAATCAAAATGAAGTTCATTCTGACACGCTGTCACATTTACGAAGGTTCAGTCAACATGTTTCTTATCATTCGGAAATGTGATAACTTATCGAAGAAATATTACTAATACTTTGAAATATTTTATTGCGCGTTGCCAAACGTTTGTGAAAAGTTTACTCTTTTTGCAATATTAAAACTTTTCAATTTTCCAAGCAAAGATACCGGAATTTTCCCCCGATTTTCTATAAAAAAAACGTCTTTACAAAGCTACTAAAGTGGGTGAGCCATTCGGATTATATGTTTTTTAATGTAGAACATCAGGATGTGTGAAGTAAATCTATTGGCTGAAAGAAAAGAAGGCTACTTTTAAAAATGCTCGTTTTATATTTTTGACGTTTTAGAACTTCTGTAAATCAAACTCATGATGTTGTTGGATACATTTCGTCGAATTCACTCATCTCAAGATATCTAATTGCAAGTAACGGCAGGTTTCTAATTATTAATGGAAGGGAATAGTTGAATTCCCTTACGGAAAAAATCCTCTATCCCTGCTATATCAATTGAACTGTGAATGAGTTCAGATCAATATTTTTCGCACGACCCAATAGTAACAAATAGGTCACAAATTTCATCCCGATAATGATATTTACGTACATATAGAAATAAAAATGAAGTTAATTCTGACACGCTGGAACATTAACGTAGATTCAGTCAACATGTTTCTCATCATTCGGAAATGTGATAACTTATTGAAGAAATATTACTAATACTTTGAACTATTTTATTGCGAGTTGCCAAACGTTTTTGAAATGTTTACTCTTATTGCAATATTAAAACTTTTCGATTTTCCATGCATGATACCGGAATGTTCCCTCGATTTTGTATAAAGAAACGTTTTTACAAAGTTACTCAATTGGTTAAGCCTTTCGGATTATGTGTTTTTTAATGTAGAACATCAGGATGCGTGAAGTAAATCTATGGGCTGACAGAACAAAGGGCTAAGTTGGAAAATGCTCATTTTATATTTTTGAGGTTTTAGAACTTCTGTAAATCACACTAATGATGTTGTTGGATACATTTCGTCGAATTCATTCTTCTCAAGATATCTAATTGCAAGTAACGGCTGGTTTCTAATTATGAATGGAAGAAATTAGTTAAATCCGCTTACGGAAAATTTCTCTAACCCTGTTTTATCAATTGAACTGTGAATGAGTACATAACAATATTTTTGCACGACCCAATACTAACGAATACGTCACAAATTTCGTCCCAAAAATGATATTTACGTGCATATAGAAATAAAAATGAAGTGCATTCTGACACGCTGTCACATTAACGTAGATTCAGTCAACATGTTTCTCACCATTCAGAAATGTGATAACCTATTGAAGAAATATTACTAATACTTTGAACTATTTTATTGCGAGTTGCCAAGCGTTTGTGAAATGTTTACTCTTTTTGCAATATTAAAACTATTCGATTTTCCATGCATGATACCGGAATGTTCCCTCGATTTTCTATAAAAAAAACGTCCTAACAAAGCTACTCAAGTGGTTGAGCCTTTCGGGTTATGTGTTTTTTAATGTATAACATCAGGATGTGTGAAGTAAATCTAAGGGCTTAAACAACAAAGGGCTATTTTTAAAAATGCTCTTTTTATATATTTGATGTTTTAGAACTTCTGTAAATCACACTCATGATGTTGTTGGATACATTTCGTCGAATTCATTCTTCTCAAGATATCTAATTGCAAGTAACGGCTGGTTTCTAATTATGAATGGAAGAAATTAGTTAAATCCGCTTACGGAAAATTTATCTAACCCTGTTTTATCAATTGAACTGTGAATGAGTACATAACAATATTTTTGCAAGACCCAATAGTAACAAATAAGTCACAAATTTCGTCCCGATAATGATATTTACGTGCATATAGAAATAAAAATGAAGTGCATTCTGACACGCTGTAACATTTGCGAAGATTCAGTCAACATGTTTCTCATCATTCGGAAGTGTTATAACTTATTGAAGAAATATTACTAATGCTTTGAACTATTTTATTGCGCGTTGCCAAACGTTTGTAAAAAGTTTAATATTTTTCCAATATTACAACTTTTCTATTTTCTATGCAAAGATACCGGAATGTTCCCCCGATTTTTTATAAAGAAACGTCTTTATGAAGCCAATCAAGTGGTTGAGCCTTTCGGATTATATGTTTTGTAATGTAGAACAAAAGGATGTGTGAAGTAAATCTAAGGGGTAAAAGAACAAAGGGCTACTTTTTAAAATGCTCTTTTTATTTCTTTGACGTTTTAGAACGTCTGTAAATCACATTCATGATGTTGCTGGATACATTTGGTCAAATTAATTCATCTCAAAATATCTAATTGCAAGTAACGGCAGGTTTCTAATTATTAATGGAAGAAAATAGTTGAATTCCCTTACGGAAAATTTCTCTAAACCTGTTTTGTCAATTGAACTGTGAATGAGTACATAACAATATTTATGCACGACCCAATAGTAACAAATACGTCACAAATTTCGTCCCGATAATGATATTTACGTACGTATAGAAATCAAAATGAAGTTCATTCTGACACGCTGTCATTTTTACGAAGGTTCAGTCTACATGTTTCTTATCATTCGGAGATGTGATAACTTATTGAAGAAATATTGCTAATACTTTGAAATTTTTAATTGCGGGTTGCCAAACGTCTTTGAAAAGTTTACTCTTTTTGCACTATTAAAACTTTTACATTTTCCATGCAAAGATACCGGAATGTTCCCCCGATTTTCTATAAAAAAAACGTCTTTACAAAGCTACTAAAGTGGGTGAGCCTTTCGGATTATATGTTTTTTAATGTAGAACATCAGGATGTGTGAAGTAAATCTTAGGGCTGCAAGAACAAAGGGCTACTTTCAAAAATGCTCGTTTTATATTTTTGACGTTTTAGAACTTCTGTAAATCACACTAATGATTTGTTGGATACATTCGTCAAATTAATTCATCTCAAGATATCTAATTCAAGCAACGCCAGGTTCCTAATTATAAATGGAAGAAATTATTTGAATCCGCTTACGAAAAATTTCTCTTACCCTGTTTTATCAATTGAACTGTGAATGAGTTCAGATCAATATTTTTCGCACGAACCAATAGTAACAAATACGTCACAAATTTCGTCCCTATAATGATATTTACGTACATATAGGAATAAAAATGAAGTTCATTCTGACAGGCTGGAACATTAACGAAGATTCAGTCAACATGTTTCTCATCATTCGGAAATGTGATAAGTTATGAAAGAAATATTACTAATACTTTGAAATATTTTATTGCGCATTGCCAAACGTTTGAGAAAAGTTTACTCTTTTTCAATATTACAACTTTTCAGTTTTCCTTGCAAAGATACCGGAATGTTTCCCCGATTTTCTATAAAAAAAACGTCTTTACAAAGCTACTAAAGTGGTTGAGCCTTTCGGATTATATGTTTTTTAATGTCGAAAATCAGGGTGTGTGACGTAAATCTATGGGCTGAAAGAACAAAGGGCTACTTTCAAAAATGCTCTTTTTATTTGTTTGACGTTTTAGAACGTCTGTAAATCACATTCATGATGATGCTGGATACATTTGGTCAAATTAATTCATCTCAAAATATCTAATTGCATGTAACGGCAGGTTTCTAATTATTAATGGAAGAAAGTAGTTGAATTTCCTTACGGAAAATTTGTCTAACCCTGTTTTATCAATTGAACTGTGAATGAGTACAGATCATTATTTTTCGCACGACCCAATAGTAAAAAATACGTCACAAATTTCGTCCCTATAATGATATTTACGTACATATAGAAATAAAAATGAAGTTCATTCTGACAGGATGGAACATTAACGAAGATTCAGTCAACATGTTTCTCATCATTCGGAAATGTGATAAGTTATTGAAGAAATATTACTAATACTTTGAAATATTTTATTGCGCGTTGCCAAACGTTTGTAAAAAGTTTACTCTTTTTGTAATATTAAAACTTTTCAATTTTCCATGCAAAGATACCGGGATGTTCCCCCGATTTTCTATAAAAAAAAAACGTCTTCACAAAGCTACTAAAGTGGTTGAGCCTTTCGCATTACATGCTTTTTAATGTCGATCATCGGGGTGTGTGAAGTAAATCTAAGGGGTAAAAGAAGAAAAGGCTACTTTTAAAAATGCTCTTTTTATTTCATTGAGGTTTTAGAACGTCTTTAAATCACATTCATGATGTTGCTGGATACATTTGGTCAAATTAATTCATCTCAAAATATCTAATTGCAAGTAACGGCACGTTTCTAATTATTAATGAAAGAAAATAGTTGAATGCCCTTACGGAAAATTTGTCTAACCCTGTTTTATCAATTGAACTGTGAATGAGTGCAGATCAATATTTTTCGCACGACCCAATAGTAAAAAATACGTCACAAATTTCGTCCCTATAATGATATTTACGTACATATAGAAATAAAAATGAAGTTCATTCTGACAGGCTGGAACATTAACGAAGATTTAGTCAACATGTTTCTCATCATTCGGAAATGTGATAAGTTATTGAAGAAATATTACTAATACTTTGAAATATTTTATTGCGCGTTGCCAAACGTTTGTAAAAAGTTTACTCTTTTTGTAATATTAAAACTTTTCAATTTTCCATGCAAAGATACCGGGATGTTCCCCCGATTTTCTATAAAAAAAAAACGTCTTCACAAAGCTACTAAAGTGGTTGAGCCTTTCGCATTACATGCTTTTTAATGTCGATCATCGGGGTGTGTGAAGTAAATCTAAGGGGTAAAAGAAGAAAAGGCTACTTTTAAAAATGCTCTTTTTATTTCATTGAGGTTTTAGAACGTCTTTAAATCACATTCATGATGTTGCTGGATACATTTGGTCAAATTAATTCATCTCAAAATATCTAATTGCAAGTAACGGCACGTTTCTAATTATTAATGAAAGAAAATAGTTGAATGCCCTTACGGAAAATTTGTCTAACCCTGTTTTATCAATTGAACTGTGAATGAGTACAGATCAATATTTTTCGCACGACCCAATAGTAACAAATACGTCACAAATTTCGTACCGATAATGATATTTACGTACATATAGATATAAAAACGAAGTTTATTCTGACACGCTGTCACATTTACGAAAATTCAGTCAACATGTTTCTTATCATTCGGAAATGTGATAACTTATTGAAGAAATATTACTAATGCATTGAAATATTTTATTGCGCGTTGCCAAACGATTGTGAAAAGTTTACTCTTTTTCAATATTACAACTTTTCAATTTTCCTTGCAAAGATACCGGAAAGTTCCCCCGATCTTCTATAAAAAAAACGTCTTTACAAAGCTACTCAACTGGTTGAGCCTCTCGGATTATATGTTTTTTAATGTAGAACAACAGGAGGTGTGAAGTAAATCTAAGGGGTAAAAGAACAAAAGGCTACTCTTAAAAATGCTCTTTTTATTTCATTGAGGTTTTAGAACGTCTTTAAATCACATTCATGATGTTGCTGGATACATTTGTTCAAATTAATTCATCTCAAAATATCTAATTGCAAGTAACGGCAGGTTTCTAATTATTAATGGAAGAAAATAGTTGAATGCCCTTACGGAAAATTTGTCTAACCCTGTTTTATCAATTGAACTGTGAATTAGTACATATCAATATTTTTCGAACGACACAATAGTAACAAATACGTCACAAATTTCGTCCCGATAATGATATTTACGTACATATAGAAATCAAACGAAGTTTATTCTGACACGCTGTCACATTTACGAAGGTTCAGTTAACATGTTTCTTATCATTCGGAAATATGATAACTTATTGAAGAAATATTACTAATGCATTGAACTATTTTATTGCGCGTTGCCAAACGATTGTGAAAAGTTTACTCTTTTTCAATATTACAACTTTTCAATTTTCCTTGCAAAGATACCGGAATGTTCCCCCGAATTTCTATAAAAAAAACGTCTTTACAAAGCTACTAAAGTGATTGAGCCTTTCGGATTATATGTTTTTAATGGCGAACATCAGGGTGTGTGAAGTAAATCTATGGGCTGAAAGAACAAAGGGCTACTTTCAAAAATGCTCTTTTTATTTGTTTGACGTTTTAGAACGTCTGTAAATCACATTCATGATGTTGCTGGATACATTTGGTCAAATTAATTCATCTCAAAATATCTAATTGCATGTAACGGCAGGTTTCTAATTATTAATGGAAGAAAATAGTTGAATTTCCTTAAGGAAAATTTCTGTTACCCTGTTTTATCAATTGAACTGTGAATGAGTACATATCAATATTTTTCGCACGACACAATAGTAACAAATACGTCACAAATTTCGTCCCGATAATGATATTTACGTACATATAGAAATCAAACGAAGTTTATTCTGACACGCTGTCACATTTACGAAAATTCAGTCAACATGTTTCTTATCATTCGGAAATGTGATAACTTATTGAAGAAATATTACTAATGCATTGAACTATTTTATTGCTCGTTGCCAAACGATTGTGAAAAGTTTACTCTTTTTCAATATTACAACTTTTCAATTTTCTTTGCAAAGATTCCGGAATGTTCCCCCGATCTTCTATAAAAAAAACGTCTTTACGAAGCTACTCAACTGGTTGAGCCTCTCGGATTATATGTTTTTTAATGTAGAACAACAGGAGGTGTGAAGTAAATCTAAGGGGTAAAAGAACAAAAGGCTACTCTTAAAAATGCTCTTTTTATTTCATTGAGGTTTTAGAACGTCTTTAAATCACATTCATGATGTTGCTGGATACATTTGTTCAAATTAATTCATCTCAAAATATCTAATTGCAAGTAACGGCAGGTTTCTAATTATTAATGGAAGAAAATAGTTGAATGCCCTTACGGAAAATTTGTCTAACCCTGTTTTATCAATTGAACTGTGAATGAGTACATATCAATATTTTTCGAACGACACAGTAGTAACAAATACGTCACAAATTTCGTCCCGATAATGATATTTACGTACATATAGAAATCAAACGAAGTTTATTCTGACACGCTGTCACATTTACGTAGGTTCAGTTAACATGTTTCTTATCATTCGGAAATGTGATAACTTATTGAAGAAATATTACTAATGCATTGAACTATTTTATTGCACGTTGCCAAACGATTGTGAAAAGTTTACTCTTTTTGCAATATTAGAACTTTTCAATTTTCCATGCAAAGATGCCGGAATGTTCCCTCGATTTTCTATAAAAAAAAACGTCTTTACAAAGCTACTCAAGTGGTTGAGCCTCTCGAATTATATGTTTTTTAATGTAGAACAACAGGATGTGTGAAGTAATTCTAAGGTCTGCAAGAACAAAGGGAAACTTTTGCAAATGCTCTTTTTATATTTTTGACGTTTTAGAACGTCTGTAAATCACACTCATGATGTTGTTGGATACATTTCGTTAAATTCATTCATCACAAGATATCTAATTCAAGCAACGCCAGGTTCCTAATTATAAATGGAAGAAATTATTTGAATCCGCTTACGGAAAATTTCTTTAACCCTGTTTTATCAATTGAACTGTGAATGAGTTCAGATCAATATTTTTCGCAAGACCCAATAGTAACGAATACGTCACAAATTTTGTAACGATAATGGTATTTACGTACATATAGAAATAAAAATGAAGTTTATTCTGACACGCTGGAACATTAACGTAGATTCAGTCAACATATTTCTAATCATTCGGAAATGTGATAAGTTATTGAAGAAATATTACAAATACTTTCAAATATTTTATTGCGCGTTGCCAAACGTTTGTGAAAAGTTTACTCTTTTTGCAATATTAAAAGTTTTCAATTTTCCATGCAAAGATGCCGGAATGTTCCCTCGATTTTCTATAAAGAAACGTCTTTACAAAGCTACTCAAGTGGTTGAGCCTCTCGAATTATATGTTTTTTAATGTAGAACAACAGGATGTGTGAAGTAAATCTAAGGTCTGCAAGAACAAAGGGAAACTTTTGCAAATGCTCTTTTTATATTTTTGACGTTTTAGAACTTCTGTAAATCACACTCATGATGTTGCTGGATACATTTGGTCAAATTAATTCATCTCAAAATATCTAATTGCAAGTAACGGCAGGTTTCTAATTATTAATGGAAGAAAATAGTTGAATCGGCTTACGGAAAATTTGTCTAACCCTGTTTTATCAATTGAACTGTGAATGAGTACAGATCAATATTTTTAGCACGACCCAATAGTAAGAAATACGTCACAAATTCCGTCCCGATAATGATATTTACGTACATATAGAAATAAAAATGAAGTTCACTCTGACACGCTGGAACATTAACGAAGATTCAGTCAACATGTTTCCCATCGTTCGGAAATGTGATAAGTTATTGAAGAAATATTACTAATACTTTGAAATATTTTATTGCGCGTTGCCAAACGTTTGTGAAAAGTTTACTCTTTTTGCAATAATAAAACTTTTCAATTTTCCATGCAAAGATACCGGAATGTTCCCCCCATTTTCTATAAAGAAACGTTTTTACAAAGCTACTCAATTGGTTGAGCCTTTGGGATTATATGTTTTTTAATGTCGACCATCAGGATGGGTGAAGTAAATCTATGGGCTGAAAGAACAAAGGGCTAATATGAAAAATGCTCGTTTTATATTTTTGACGTTTTAGAACTTCTGTAAATCACACTCATGATGTTGTTGGATACATTTTGTCAAATTCATTCATCACAAGATATCTAATTGCAAGTAACGCCAGGTTTCTAAATATTACTGGAAGAAATAAGTTGAATCCGCTTACGGAAAATTTGTCTAACCCTGTTTTATCAATTGAACTGTGAATGAGTACAGATCAATATTTTTCGCAAGACCCAATAGTAATAAATACGTCACAAATTTTGTCCCGATAATGATATTTACGTACATATAGAAATAAAAATGAAGTTCATTCTGACACAATGGAACATTAACGAAGGTTCAGTCAACATGTTTTTCATCATTCGGAAATGTGATAACTTATTGAAGAAATATTACTAATACTTTGAAATATTTTATTGCGCGTTGCTGAACGTTTGTGAAAAGTATACTCTTTTTCAATATTAAAACTTTTCAATTTTCCATGCAATGATACCGGAATGTTCCCCCGATTTTGTGTAAAAAAAACATCTTTACAAAGCTACTAAAGTGGTTGGGCTTTTCGGATTATATGTTTTTTAATGCCGAACATCATAGTGTGTGATGTAAATCTATGGGCTGAAAGAACAAAGGGCTACTTTTAAAAATGCTCATTTTATATTTTTGACGTTTTAGAACGTCTGTAAATCACATTCATGATGTTGCAGGATACATTTGGTCAAATTAATTCATCTCAAAATATCTAATTGCAAGTAACGGCTTGTTTCTAATTATTACTGGAAGAAATAAGTTGAATCCGCTTACGGAAAATTTGTCTAACCCTGTTTTATCAATTGAACTGTGAATGAGTACAGATCAATATTTTTCGCAAGACCCAATAGTAATAAATACGTCACAAATTTTGTCCCGATAATGATATTTACGTACATATAGAAATAAAAATGAAGTTTATTCTGACACGCTGGAACATTAACGTAGATTCAGTCAACATATTTCTAATCATTCGGAAATGTGATAAGTTATTGAAGAAATATTACAAATACTTTCAAATATTTTATTGCGCGTTGCCAAACGTTTGTGAAAAGTTAACACTTTTGCAATATTAAAACTTTTCAATTTTCCATGCAGAGATACCTTAATGTTTCCTCGCTTTTCTATAGAAAAACTTCCTTACAAAGCTACTCAAGCGGTTGAGCCTTTCGGATTATATGTTTTTTACAGTAGAACATTAGGATGTGTGAAGTAAATCTATGGGCTGAAAGAACAAAGGGCTACTTTTGAGAATGCTCTTCTTATATTTTTGAGGTTATAGAACTTCTGTAAATCACACTCATGATGTTAGTGAATACATTTCGTCGAATTCGCTCATCTCAAGATATGTATTTGCGAGTAATGGCAGGTTTCTAATTATGAATGGAAGAATTTAGTTGAATCTCCTTACGCGAAATTTCTCTAACCCTGTTATATCAATTGAACTGTGAATGAGTACAGATTTATATTTTTCGCCAGACCCAATAGTAATAAATACGTCACAAATTTTGTCCCGATAATGATATTTACGTACATATAGAAATAAAAATGAAGTTCATTCTGACAGGCTGGAACATTAACGAAGATTCCGTCAACATGTTTCTCATCATTTGGAAATGTGATAAGTTATTGAAGAAATATTACTAATACTTTGAAATATTTTATTGCGCGTTGCCAAACGTTTGTGAAAAGTTTACTCTTTTTGCAATATTAAAACTTTTTAATTTTCCATGCAAAGATACCGGGATGTTCCCCCGATTTTCTATAAAAAAAAAACGTCTTCACAAACCTACTAAAGTGGTTGAGCCTTTCGGATTACATGTTTTTTAATGTCGATCATCAGGGTGTGTGAAGTAAATCTATGGGCTGAAAGAAAAAAGGGCTACTTTTAAAAATGCTCTTTTTATTTGTTTGACGTTTTAGAACGTCTGTAAATCACATTCATGATGTTGCTGGATACATTTGGTCCAATTAATTCATCTCAAAATATCTAATTGCAAGTAACGGCAGGTTTCTAATTATTAATGGAAGAAAATAGTTGAATGCCCTTACGCAAAATTTGTCTAACCCTGTTTTATCAATTGAACTGTGAATGAGTACAGATCAATATTTTTCGCAAGACCCAATAGTAACAAATACGTCACAAATTTCGTACCGATAATGATATTTACGTACATATAGAAATAAAAATGAAGTTCATTCTGACACGCTGGAACATTAACGAAGATTCAGTCAACATGTTTCTCATCATTCGGAAATGTGATAAGTTATTGAAGAAATATTACTAATACTTTGAAATTTTTTATTGCGCGTTGCCAAACGTTTGTGAAAAGTTTACTCTTTTTCAATATTAAAAATTTTAATTTTCCATGCAAAGATAACGGGATGTTCCCCCGATTTTCTATAAAAAAAAACGTCTTCACAAACCTACTAAAGTGGTTGAGCCTTTCGGATTACATGTTTTTTAATGTCGATCATCAGGGTGTGTGAAGTAAATCTATGGGCTGAAAGAACAAAGGGCTACTTTCAAAAATGCTCTTTTTATTTGTTTGACGTTTTAGAACGTCTGTAAATCACATTCATGATGTTGCTGGATACATTTGGTCAAATTAATTCATCTCAAAATATCTAATTGCATGTAACGGCAGGTTTCTTATTATTAATGGAAGAAAATAGTTGAATTTCCGTAAGGAAAATTTCTGTAACCCTGTTTTATTAATTGAACTGTGAATGAGTACATATCAATATTTTTCGCACGACACAATAGTAACAAATACGTCACAAATTTCGTCCCGATAATGATATTTACGTACATATAGAAATCAAACGAAGTTTATTCTGACACGCTGTCACATTTACGAACATTCAGTCAACATGTTTCTTATCATTCGGAAATGTGATAACTTATTGAAGAAATATTACTAATGCATTGAACTATTTTATTGCGCGTTGCCAAACGATTGTGAAAAGTTTACTCTTTTTCAATATTACAACTTTTCAATTTTCCTTGCAAAGATACCGCAATGTTCCCCCGATTTTCTATAAAAAAAAACGTCTTCACAAAGCTACTGAAGTGGTTGAGCCTTTCGGATTATATGTTTTTTAATGTCGATCATCAGGGTGTGTGAAGTAAATCTATGGGCTGAAAGAACAAAGGTCTACTTTCAAAAGTGCTCTTTTTATTTGTTTGACGTTTTAGAACGTCCGTGAATCACATTCATGATGTTTCTGGATACATTTGGTCAAATTAATTCGTCTCAAAATATCTAATTGCAAGTAACGGCAGGTTTCTAATTATTAATGGAAGAAATTAGTTGAATCTGCTTACGGAAAATTTCTCTAACCCTGTTTTATCAATTGAACTGTGAATGAGTACAGATCTATATTTTTCGCACTACCCAATAGTAACAAATACGTCACAAATTTCGTCCCGATAATGATATTTACGTACATATAGAAATCAAAATGAAGTTCATTCTGTCACGCTGGAACATTTACGAAGATTCCGTCAACATGTTTCTCATCATTCGGAAATGTGATAACTTATTGAAGAAATATTACTAATACTTTGAAATATTTTATTGCGCCTTGCCAAACGTTTGTGAAAAGTTTACTCTTTTTGCAATATTAAAACTTTTCAATTTTCCTTGCAAAGATACCGGAATGTTCCCCCGATTTTCTATAAAAAAAACGCCTTTACAAAGCTACTAAAGTGGGTGAGCCTTTCGTATTATATGTTTTTTAATGTAGAACATCAGGATGTGTAAAGTAAATCTATGGGCTGAAAGAACAAAGGGCTACCTTTAAAAATGCTCGTTTTATATTTTAGACGTTTTAGAACTTCTGTAAATCACAGTCATGATGTTGTTGGATACATTTCGTCAAATCCATTTATCTCAAGATATCTAATTGCAAGTAACGGCAGGTTTCTAATTATGAATGGAAGAAATTAGTTGAATCGGCTTACGGAAAATTTGTCTAACCCTGTTTTATCAATTGAACTGTGAATGAGTACAGATCAATATATTTCGCACGACCCAATAGTAACAAATACGTCACAAATTCCGTCCCGATAATGATATTTACGTACATATAGAAATAAAAATGAAGTTCATTCTGACACGCTGGAACATTTACGAAGATTCCGTCAACATGTTTCTCATCATTCGGAAATGTGATAACTTATTGAAGAAATATTACTAATGCATTGAACTATTTTATTGCGCGTTGCCAAACGATTGTGAAAAGTTTACTCTTTTTCAATATTACAACTTTTCAATTTTCCTTGCAAAGATACCGCAATGTTCCCCCGATTTTCTATAAAAAAAAACGTCTTCACAAAGCTACTGAAGTGGTTGAGCCTTTCGGATTATATGTTTTTTAATGTCGATCATCAGGGTGTGTGAAGTAAATCTATGGGCTGAAAGAACAAAGGGCTACTTTCAAAAATGCTCTTTTTATTTGTTTGACGTTTTAGAACGTCCGTGAATCACATTCATGATGTTGCTGGATACATTTGGTCAAATTAATTCATCTCAAAATATCTAATTGCAAGTAACGGCAGGTTTCTAATTATTAATGGAAGAAATTAGTTGAATCTGCTTACGGAAAATTTCTCTAACCCTGTTTTATCAATTGAACTGTGAATGAGTACAGATCTATATTTTTCGCACTACCCAATAGTAACAAATACGTCACAAATTTCGTCCCGATAATGATATTTACGTACATATAGAAATCAAAATGAAGTTCATTCTGTCACGCTGGAACATTTACGAAGATTCCGTCAACATGTTTCTCATCATTCGGAAATGTGATAACTTATTGAAGAAATATTACTAATACTTTGAAATATTTTATTGCGCCTTGCCAAACGTTTGTGAAAAGTTTACTCTTTTTGCAATATTAAAACTTTTCAATTTTCCTTGCAAAGATACCGGAATGTTCCCCCGATTTTCTATAAAAAAAACGCCTTTACAAAGCTACTAAAGTGGGTGAGCCTTTCGTATTATATGTTTTTTAATGTAGAACATCAGGATGTGTGAAGTAAATCTATCGGCTGAAAGAACAAAGGGCTAATTTGAAAAATGCTCGTTTTATATTTTTGACGTTTTAGAACTTCTGTAAATCACACTCATGATGTTGTTGGATACATTTCGTCAAATCCATTTATCTCAAGATATCTAATTGCAACTAACGACAGGTTCCTAATTATGAATGGAAGAAATAAGTTGAATCCGCTTACGGAAAATTTGTCTAACCCTGTTTTATCAACTGAACTGTGAATGAGTTCAGATCAATATTTTTCGCAAGAATAACAAATAACAAATACGTCACAAATTTTGTCACGATAATGGTATTTACGTACATATAGAAATAAAAATGAAGTTCATTCTGACACGCTGGAACATTAACGAAGGTTCGGTCAACATGTTTCTCATCATACGGAAATGTGATTTCTTATTGAAGTAATATTACTAATACTTTGAACGATTTTATTGCGCGTTGCCAAACGTTTTGAAAAGTTTACTCTTTTTGCAATATTAAAACTTTTCAATTTTCCATGCAAAGATGCCGGAATGTTCCCTCGATTTTGTATAAAGAAACGTTTTTACAAAGCTACTCAATTGGTTGAGCCTTTGGGATTATATTTTTTTTAATGTCGAACATCAGGATGGGTGAAGTAAATCTAAGGGCTGAAAGAACAAAGGGCTAATTTGAAAAATGCTCGTTTTATATTTTTGACGTTTTAGAACTTCTGTAAATCACACTCATGATGTTGTTGGATACATTTTGTCAAATTCATTCATCACAAGATATCTAATTGCAAGTAACGCCAGGTTTCTAATTATTAATGGAGGAAAATGGTTGAATTTCCTTGCAGAAAATTTCTGTAACCCTCTTTTATCACTTTAACTGCGAATGAGTACATATCAATATTTTTCGCAGGACCCAATAGTAACAAATACGTCACAAGTTTCGTCCCGATAATGATATTTACGTACATATAGAAATAAAAATGAAGTTTATTCTGACACGCTGGAACATTAACGTAGATTCAGTCAACATGTTTCTTATCATTCGGATATGTGATAACTTATTGAAGAAATTATACTAATACTTTGAACTATTTTATTGCGCGTTGCCAAACGTTTGTGAAAAGTTTACTCTTTTTGCAATATTAAAACTTTTCAATTTTCCTTGCAAAGATACCGGAATGTTCCCCCGATTTTATATAAAAAAAACGTTTTTACAAATCTACTAAAGTGGTTGAGCCTTACGGATTATATGTTTTTTAATGTAGAATATCATGATGTGTGAAGTCAATCTATGGGCTGAAAGAACAAAGGTCTCCTTTTAAAAATGCTCGTTTTATATTTTTGACGTTTTAGAACTTCTGTAAATCACACTCATGATGTTGTTGGATACATTTCTTCGAATTCATTCATCTCAAGATATCTAATTTCGAGTAACGGCATGTTTCTATTTATGAATGGATGAAATTAGTTGAATAGGCTTACGGAAAATTTCTCTAACCATGTTTTATCAATTTGACTGTGAACGAGTACAGATCAATATTTTTCGCACGACCCAATAGTAACAAATACGTCATAAATTTCCTCCCGATAATGATATTTACGTACATATAGTAATAAAAACGAAGTTCATTCTGACACACTGGAACATTAACGAAGGTTCAGTCAACATGTTTCTCATCATTCGGAAATGTGATAACTTATTGAAGAAATATTACTAATACTTTGAACTATTTTATTGCGGGTTGCCAAACGATTGTGAAAAGTTTACTCTTTTTGCAATATTAAAACTTTTCAATTTTCAATGCAAAGATAGCGGAATGTGCCCCCGATTTTCTATAAAAAAAACGCCTTTACAAAGCTACTAAAGTGGGTGAGCCTTTCGGTTTATATGTTTTTTAATGTAGAACATCAGGATGTGTAAAGTAAATCTATGGGCTGAAAGAACAAAGGGCTACCTTTAAAAATGCTCGTTTTATATTTTAGACGTTTTAGAACTTCTGTAAATCACAGTCATGATGTTCTTGGATACATTTCGTCAAATTTATTCATCACAAGATATCTAATTGCAAGTAACGCCAGGTTTCTAATTATAAATGGAAGAAATTAGTTGAATCCGCTTACGGAAAATTTCTCTAACACCATTTTATCAATTGAATGGTGAATGAGTACAGATCAATATTTTTCGCACGACCCAATGGTAACAAATACGTCACAAATTTCGTCCCGATAATGATATTTACGTACATATAGAAATAAAAATGAAGTTTATTCTGACACGCTGGAACATTAACGTATATTCAGTCAACATGTTTCTTATCATTCGGAAATGTGATAACTTATTGAAGAAATATTACTAATGCATTGAACTATTTTATTGCGCGTTGCCAAACGATTGTGAAAAGTTTACTCTTTTTGCAATATTACTACTTTTTTATTTTCTGTGCAAAGATACCGGAATGTTCCATCGCTTTTCTATAAAAAAAACGTTTTTACAAAGGTATTCAATTGGTTGAGCCTTTCGGATTATATGTTTTTTAATGTCTAACATCAGGATGTGTGAAGAAAATCTATGGGCTGAAAGAACAAAGGGCTACTTTTCAAAATGCTCGTTTTATATTTTTGACGTTTCAGAACGTCTGTAAATCATACTCATGATGTTGTTGGATACATTTCGTCAAATCCATTCATCTCAAGATATCTAATTGCAAGTAACGGCAGGTTTCTATTTATTAATGGAAGAAAATAGTTGAATGCCCTTACGGAAAATTTGTCTAACCCTGTTTTATCAATTGAACTGTGAATGAGTACAGATCAATATTTTTCGCAATACCCAATAGTAACAAATACGTCACAAATTTCGTACCGATAATGATATTTACGTACATATAGAAATAAAAATGAAGTTCATTCTGACACGCTGGAACATTAACGAAGGTTCAGTCAACATGTTTCTCATCATTCGGAAATGTGATAAGTTATTGAAGAAATATTACTAATACTTTGAAATTTTTTATTGCGCGTTGCCAAACGATTGTGAAAAGTTTACTCTTTTTCAATATTACAACTTTTCAATTTTCCTTGCAAAGATACCGGAATGTTTCCCCGATTTTCTATAAAAAAAAAACGTCTTTACAAAGCTACTAAAGTGGTTGAGCCTTTCGGATTATATGTTTTTTAATGTCGAACATCAGGGTGTGTGAAGTAAATCTATGGGCTGAAAGAACAAAGGGCTACTTTCAAAAATGCTCTTTTTATTTGTTTGACGTTTTAGAACGTCTGTAAATCACATTCATGATGTTGCTGGATACATTTGGTCAAATTAATTCATCTCAAAATATCTAATTGCATGTAACGGCAGGTTTCTTATTATTAATGGAAGAAAATAGTTGAATTTCCGTAAGGAAAATTTCTGTAACCCTGTTTTATTAATTGAACTGTGAATGAGTACATATCAATATTTTTCGCACGACACAATAGTAACAAATACGTCACAAATTTCGTCCCGATAATGATATTTACGTACATATAGAAATCAAACGAAGTTTATTCTGACAGGCTGTCACATTTACGAAAATTCAGTCAACATGTTTCTTATCATTCGGAAATGTGATAACTTATTGAAGAAATATTACTAATGCATTGAACTATTTTATTGCGCGTTGCCAAACGATTGTGAAAAGTTTACTCTTTTTCAATATTACAACTTTTCAATTTTCCTTGCAAAGATACCGGAATGTTCCCCCGATTTTCTATAAAAAAAAACGTCTTCACAAAGCTACTGAAGTGGTTGAGCCTTTCGGATTATATGTTTTTTAATGTCGATCATCAGGGTGTGTGAAGTAAATCTATGGGCTGAAAGAACAAAGGGCTACTTTTAAAAATGCTCTTTTTATTTGTTTGACGTTTTAGAACGTCTGTAAATCACATTCATGATGTTGCTGGATACATTTGGTCAAATTAATTCATCTCAAAATATCTAATTGCAAGTAACGGCAGGTTTCTAATTATTAATGGAAGAAAATAGTTGAATGCCCTTACGGAAAATTTGTCTAACCCTGTTTTATCAATTGAACTGTGAATGAGTACAGATCAATATTTTTCGCACGACCCAATAGTAACAAATACGTCACAAATTTCGTCCCTATAATGATATTTACGTACATATAGAAATAAAAATGAAGTTCATTCTGACAGGCTGGAACATTAACGAAGATTCAGTCAACATGTTTCTCATCATTCGGAAATGTGATAAGTTATTGAAGAAATATTACTAATACTTTGAAATTTTTTATTGCGCGTTGCCAAACGTTTTTGAAAAGTTTACTCTTTTTCAATATTACAACTTTTGAATTTTCCTTGCAAAGATACCGGAATGTTTCCCCGATTTTCTATAAAAAAAACGTCTTTACAAAGCTAATAAAGTGGTTGAGCCTATCGGATTATATGTTTTTTAATGTCGAACATCAGGGTGTGTGAAGTAAATCTATCGGCTGAAAGAACAAAGGGCTACTTTCAAAAATGCTCTTTTTATTTGTTTGACGTTTTAGAACGTCTGTAAATCACATTCATGATGTTGCTGGATACATTTGGTCAAATTAATTCATCTCAAAATATCTAATTGCAAGTAACGGCAGGTTTCTAATTATTAATGGAAGAAAATAGTTGAATGCCCTTACGGAAAATTTGTCTAACCCTGTTTTATCAATTGAACTGTGAATGAGTACAGATCAATATTTTTCGCACGACCCAATAGTAACAAATACGTCACAAATTTCGTCCCTATAATGATATTTACGTACATATAGAAATAAAAATGAAGTTCATTCTGACAGGCTGGAACATTAACGAAGATTCAGTCAACATGTTTCTCATCATTCGGAAATGTGATAACTTATTGAAGAAATATTACTAATTCTTTGAAATTTTTTATTGCGCGTTGCCAAACGTTTGTGAAAAGTTTACTCTTTTTCAATATTACAACTTTACAATTTTCCTTGCAAAGATACCGGAATGTTTCCCCGATTTTCTATAAAAAAAACGTCTTTACAAAGCTAATAAAGTGGTTGAGCCTTTCGGATTATATGTTTTTTAATGTCGATCATCAGGGTGTGTGAAGTAAATCTATGGGCTGAAAGAACAAAGGGCTACTTTCAAAAATGCTCTTTTTATTTGTTTGACGTTTTAGAACGTCCGTGAATCACATTCATGATGTTTCTGGATACATTTGGTCAAATTAATTCATCTCAATATATCTAATTGCAAGTAACGGCAGGTTTCTAATTATTAATGGAAGAAAATAGTTGAATTTCCTTACGGAAATTTTCTGTAACCCTGTTTTATCAATTGAACTATGAATTAGTACAGATCAATATTTTTCGCACGACCCAATAGTAACAAATACGTCACAAATTTCGTCCCGATAATGATATTTACGTACATATAGAAATAAAAATGAAGTTCATTCTGACAGGCTGGAACATTAACGAAGATTCAGTCAACATGTTTCTCATCATTCGGAAATGTGATAAGTTATTGAAGAAATATTACTAATACTTTGAAATATTTTATTGCGCCTTGCTAAACGTTTGTGAAAAGTTTACTCTTTTTGCAGTATTAAAACTTTTCAATTGTCCTTGCAAAGATACCGGAATGTTTCCCCGATTTTCTATAAAAAAAACGTCTTTACAAAGCTAATAAAGTGGTTGAGCCTATCGGATTATATGTTTTTTAATGTCGAACATCAGGGTGTGTGAAGTAAATCTATCGGCTGAAAGAACAAAGGGCTACTTTCAAAAATGCTCTTTTTATTTGTTTGACGTTTTAGAACGTCCGTGAATCACATTCATGATGTTTCTGGATACATTTGGTCAAATTAATTCATCTCAAAATATCTAATTGCAAGTAACGGCAGGTTTCTAATTATTAATGGAAGAAAATAGTTGAATTTCCTTACGGAAATTTTCTGTAACCCTGTTTTATCAATTGAACTATGAATTAGTACAGATCAATATTTTTCGCACGACCCAATAGTAACAAATACGTCACAAATTTCGTCCCGATAATGATATTTACGTACATATAGAAATAAAAATGAAGTTCATTCTGACACGCTGGAACATTAACGAAGATTCAGTCAACATGTTTCTCATCATTCGGAAATGTGATAAGTTATTGAAGAAATATTACTAATACTTTGAAATATTTTATTGCGCGTTGACGTTTGTGAAAAGTTTACTCTTTTTGCAATATCAAAACTTTTCAATTTTCCTTGCAAAGATACCGGAATGTTCCCCCGATTTTCTATAAAAAAAACGTCTTTACAAAGCTACTAAAGTGGTTGAGCTTTTCGGATTATATGTTTTTTAATGTCGATCATCAGGGTGTGTGAAGTAAATCTATGGGCTGAAAGAACAAAGGGCTACTTTTAAAAATGCTCTTTTTATTTGTTTGACGTTTTAGAACGTCTGTAAATCACATTCATGATGTTGCTGGATACATTTGGTCAAATTAATTCATCTCAAAATATCTAATTGCATGTAACGGCAGGTTTCTAATCATTAATGGAAGAAAATAGTTGAATTTCCTTACGGAAATTTTCTGTAACCCTGTTTTATCAATTGAACTGTGAATGAGTACAGATCAATATTTTTCGCACGACCCAATAGTAACAAATACGTCACAAATTTCGTCCCGATAATGATATTTACGTACATATAGAAATAAAAATGAAGTTCATTCTGACACGCTGGAACATTTACGAAGATTCCGTCAACATGTTTCTCATCATTCGGAAATGTGATAACTTATTGAAGAAATATTACTAATACTTTGAAATATTTTATTGCGCGTTGCCAAACGTTTGTGAAAAGTTTACTCTTTTTGCAATATTAAAACTTTTCAATTGTCCTTGCAAAGATACCGGAATGTTCCCCCGATTTTCTATAAAAAAAACGTCTTTACAAAGCTACTAAAGTGGTTGAGCCTTTCGGATTATATGTTTTTTAATGTCGAACATCAGGGTGTGTGAAGTAAATCTATGGGCTGAAAGAACAAAGGGCTACTTTCAAAAATGCTCTTTTTATTTGTTTGACGTTTTAGAACGTCTGTAAATCACATTCATGATGTTGCTGGATACATTTGGTCAAATTAATTCATCTCAAAATATCTAATTGCAAGTAACGGCAGGTTTCTAATTATTAATGGAAGAAAATAGTTGAATGCCCTTACGGAAAATTTGTCTAACCCTGTTTTATCAATTGAACTGTGAATGAGTACAGATCAATATTTTTCGCACGACCCAATAGTAACAAATACGTCACAAATTTCGTCCCGATAATGATATTTACGTACATATAGAAATCAAAATGAAGTTCATTCTGACAGGCTGGAACATTTACGAAGATTCAGTCAACATGTTTCTCATCATTCGGAAATGTGATAACTTATTGAAGAAATATTACTAATACTTTGAAATATTTTATTGCGCCTTGCTAAACGTTTGTGAAAAGTTTACTCTTTTTGCAATATTAAAACTTTTCAATTTTCCTTGCAAAGATACCGGAATGTTCCCCCGATTTTCTATAAAAAAAACGCCTTTACAAAGCTACTAAAGTGGGTGAGCCTTTCGTATTATATGTTTTTTAATGTAGAACATCAGGATGTGTGAAGTAAATCTATGGGCTGAAAGAACAAAGGGCTACTTTCAAAAATGCTCTTTTTATTTGTTTGACGTTTTGGAACGTCTGTAAATCACATTCATGATGTTGCTGGATACATTTGGTCAAATTAATTCATCTCAAAATATCTAATTGCAAGTAACGGCAGGTTTCTAATTATTAATGGAAGAAAATAGTTGAATGCCCTTACGGAAAATTTGTCTAACCCTGTTTTATCAATTGAACTGTGAATGAGTACAGATCTATATTTTTCGCACGACCCAATAGTAACAAATACGTCACAAATTTCGTTCCTATAATGATATTTACGTACATATAGAAATAAAAATGAAGTTCATTCTGACAGGCTGGAACATTAACGAAGATTCAGTCAACATGTTTCTCATCATTCGGAAATGTGATAAGTTATTGAAGAAATATTACTAATACTTTGAAATATTTTATTGCGCGTTGCCAAACGTTTGTGAAAAGTTTACTCTTTTTGCAATATTAAAACTTTTCAATTTTCCATGCAAAGATACCGGAATGTTCCCCCGATTTTCTATAAAAAAAACGTCTTTACAAAGCTACTAAAGTGGTTGAGCCTTTCGGATTATATGTTTTTTAATGTCGAACATCAGGGTGTGTGAAGTAAATCTATGGGCTGAAAGAACAAAGGGCTACTTTTAAAAATGCTCTTTTTATTTGTTTGACGTTTTAGAACGTCTGTAAATCACATTCATGATGTTGCTGGATACATTTGGTCAAATTAATTCATCTCAAAATATCTAATTGCAAGTAACGGCAGGTTTCTAATTATTAATGGAAGAAAATAGTTGAATGCCCTTACGGAAAATTTGTCTAACCCTGTTTTATCAATTGAACTGTGAATGAGTACAGATCAATATTTTTCGCACGACCCAATAGTAACAAATACGTCACTAATTTCGTACCGATAATGATATTTACGTACATATAGAAATAAAAATGAAGTTCATTCTGACACGCTGGAACATTAACGAAGATTCAGTCAACATGTTTCTCATCATTCGGA
Organism: Diplolepis rosae; assembly: GCA_030998225.1. NCBI lineage: Eukaryota > Metazoa > Arthropoda > Insecta > Hymenoptera > Diplolepididae > Diplolepis > Diplolepis rosae. The sequence continues at coordinate 2,523,849 of JAPYXD010000700.1, forward strand.
AATGTGATAAGTTATTGAAGAAATATTACTAATACTTTGAAATTTTTTATTGCGCGTTGCCAAACGTTTGTGAAAAGTTTACTCTTTTTCAATATTACAACTTTTCAATTTTCCTTGCAAAGATACCGGAATGTTCCCCCGATTTTCTATAAAAAAAACGTCTTTACAAAGCTACTAAAGTGGTTGAGCCTTTCGGATTATATGTTTTTTAATGTCGATCATCAGGGTGTGTGAAGTAAATCTATGGGCTGAAAGAACAAAGGGCTACTTTTAAAAATGCTCTTTTTATTTGTTTGACGTTTTAGAACGTCTGTAAATCACATTCATGATGTTGCTGGATACATTTGGTCAAATTAATTCATCTCAAAATATCTAATTGCAAGTAACGGCAGGTTTCTAATTATTAATGGAAGAAAATAGTTGAATGCCCTTACGGAAAATTTGTCTAACCCTGTTTTATCAATTGAACTGTGAATGAGTACAGATCAATATTTTTCGCACGACCCAATAGTAACAAATACGTCACAAATTTCGTACCGATAATGATATTTACGTACATATAGAAATAAAAATGAAGTTCATTCTGACACGCTGGAACATTAACGAAGATTCAGTCAACATGTTTCTCATCATTCGGAAATGTGATAAGTTATTGAAGAAATATTACTAATACTTTGAAATTTTTTATTGCGCGTTGCCAAACGTTTGTGAAAAGTTTACTCTTTTTCAATATTACAACTTTTCAATTTTCCTTGCAAAGATACCGGAATGTTTCCCCGATTTTCTATAAAAAAAAAACGTCTTTACAAAGCTACTAAAGTGGTTGAGCCTTTCGGATTATATGTTTTTTAATGTCGAACATCAGGGTGTGTGAAGTAAATCTATGGGCTGAAAGAACAAAGGGCTACTTTCAAAAATGCTCTTTTTATTTGTTTGACGTTTTAGAACGTCTGTAAATCACATTCATGATGTTGCTGGATACATTTGGTCAAATTAATTCATCTCAAAATATCTAATTGCATGTAACGGCAGGTTTCTTATTATTAATGGAAGAAAATAGTTGAATTTCCGTAAGGAAAATTTCTGTAACCCTGTTTTATTAATTGAACTGTGAATGAGTACATATCAATATTTTTCGCACGACACAATAGTAACAAATACGTCACAAATTTCGTCCCGATAATGATATTTACGTACATATAGAAATCAAACGAAGTTTATTCTGACACGCTGTCACATTTACGAAGGTTCAGTCAACATGTTTCTCATCATTCGGAAATGTGATAACTTATTGAAGAAATATTACTAATGCATTGAACTATTTTATTGCGCGTTGCCAAACGATTGTGAAAAGTTTACTCTTTTTCAATATTACAACTTTTCAATTTTCCTTGCAAAGATACCGGAATGTTCCCCCGATTTTCTATAAAAAAAAACGTCTTTACAAAGCTACTAAAGTGGTTGAGCCTTTCGGATTATATGTTTTTTAATGTAGAACATCAGGGTGTGTGAAGTAAATCTATGGGCTGAAAGAACAAAGGGCTACTTTCAAAAGTGCTCTTTTTATTTGTTTGACGTTTTAGAACGTCTGTAAATCACATTCATGATGTTGCTGGATACATTTGGTCAAATTAATTCATCTCAAAATATCTAATTGCAAGTAACGGCAGGTATCTAATTATTAATGGAAGAAAATAGTTGAATGCCCTTACGGAAAATTTCTCTAACCCTGTTTTATCAATTGAACTGTGAATGAGTACAGATCAATATTTTTCGCACTACCCAATAGTAACAAATACGTCACAAATTTCGTCCCGATAATGATATTTACGTACATATAGAAATCAAAATGAAGTTCATTCTGTCACGCTGGAACATTTACGAAGATTCCGTCAACATGTTTCTCATCATTCGGAAATGTGATAACTTATTGAAGAAATATTACTAATACTTTGAAATATTTTATTGCGCCTTGCCAAACGTTTGTGAAAAGTTTACTCTTTTTGCAATATTAAAACTTTTCAATTTTCCTTGCAAAGATACCGGAATGTTCCCCCGATTTTCTATAAAAAAAACGCCTTTACAAAGCTACTAAAGTGGGTGAGCCTTTCGTATTATATGTTTTTTAATGTAGAACATCAGGATGTGTGAAGTAAATCTATCGGCTGAAAGAACAAAGGGCTACTTTTAAAAATGCACGTTTTATATTTTTGACGTTTTAGAACTTCTGTAAATCACACTCATGATGTTGTTGGATACATTTCGTCAAATTCATTCATCACAAGATATCTAATTGCAAGTAACGCCAGGTTTCTAATTATAAATGGAAGAAATTAGTTGAATCCGCTTACGGAAAATTTCTCTAACCCTGTTTTATCAATTGAACTGTGAATGAGTACAGATCTATATTTTTCGCACTACCCAATAGTAACAAATACGTCACAAATTTCGTACCGAAAATGATATTTACGTACATATAGAAATCAAAATGAAGTTCATTCTGTCACGCTGGAACATTTACGAAGATTCCGTCAACATGTTTCTCATCATTCGGAAATGTGATAACTTATTGAAGAAATATTACTAATACTTTGAAATATGTTATTGCGCGTTGCTAAACGTTTGTGAAAAGTTTACTCTTTTTGCAATATTAAAACTTTTCAATTTTCCATGCAAAGATACCGAAATGTTCCCCCGATATTCTATAAAAAAAACGTCTTTACAAAGCTACTAAAGTGGTTGAGCCTTTCGGATTATATGTTTTTTAATGTCGAACATCAGGGTGTGTGAAGTAAATCTATGGGCTGAAAGAACAAAGGGCTACTTTTAAAAATGCTCTTTTTATTTGTTTGACGTTTTAGAACGTCTGTAAATCACAATCATGATGTTGCTGGATACATTTGGTCAAATTAATTCATCTCAAAATATCTAATTGCAAGTAACGGCAGGTTTCTAATTATTAATGGAAGAAAATAGTTGAATGCCCTTACCGAAAATTTGTCTAACACTGTTTTATCAATTGAACTGTGAATGAGTACAGATCAATATTTTTCGCACGACCCAATAGTAACAAATACGTCACAAATTTCGTTCCTATAATGATATTTACGTACATATAGAAATAAAAATGAAGTTCATTCTGACAGGCTGGAACATTAACGAAGATTCAGTCAACATGTTTCTCATCATTCGGAAATGTGATAAGTTATTGAAGAAATATTACTAATACTTTGAAATTTTTTATTGCGCGTTGCCAAACGTTTGTGAAAAGTTTACTCTTTTTGCAATATTAAAACTTTTTAATTTTCCATGCAAAGATACCGGGATGTTCCCCCGATTTTCTATAAAAAAAAACGTCTTCACAAACCTACTAAAGTGGTTGAGCCTTTCGGATTACATGTTTTTTAATGTCGATCATCAGGGTGTGTGAAGTAAATCTATGGGCTGAAAGAACAAAGGGCTACTTTTAAAAATGCTCTTTTTATTTGTTTGACGTTTTAGAACGTCTGTAAATCACATTCATGATGTTGCTGGATACATTTGGTCAAATTAATTCATCTCAAAATATCTAATTGCAAGTAACTGCAGGTTTCTAATTATTAATGGAAGAAAATAGTTGAATGCCCTTACGGAAAATTTGTCTAACCCTGTTTTATCAATTGAACTGTGAATGAGTACAGATCAATATTTTTCGCAATACCCAATAGTAACAAATACGTCACAAATTTCGTACCGATAATGATATTTACGTACATATAGAAATAAAAATGAAGTTCATTCTGACACGCTGGAACATTAACGAAGGTTCAGTCAACATGTTTCTCATCATTCGGAAATGTGATAAGTTATTGAAGAAATATTACTAATACTTTGAAATTTTTTATTGCGCGTTGCCAAACGTTTGTGAAAAGTTTACTCTTTTTCAATATTACAACTTTTCAATTTTCCTTGCAAAGATACCGGAATGTTTCCCCGATTTTCTATAAAAAAAAAACGTCTTTACAAAGCTACTAAAGTGGTTGAGCCTTTCGGATTATATGTTTTTTAATGTCGAACATCAGGGTGTGTGAAGTAAATCTATGGGCTGAAAGAACAAAGGGCTACTTTCAAAAATGCTCTTTTTATTTGTTTGACGTTTTAGAACGTCTGTAAATCACATTCATGATGTTGCTGGATACATTTGGTCAAATTAATTCATCTCAAAATATCTAATTGCATGTAACGGCAGGTTTCTTATTATTAATGGAAGAAAATAGTTGAATTTCCGTAAGGAAAATTTCTGTAACCCTGTTTTATTAATTGAACTGTGAATGAGTACATATCAATATTTTTCGCACGACACAATAGTAACAAATACGTCACAAATTTATCCCGATAATGATATTTACGTACATATAGAAATCAAACGAAGTTTATTCTGACAGGCTGTCACATTTACGAAAATTCAGTCAACATGTTTCTTATCATTCGGAAATGTGATAACTTATTGAAGAAATATTACTAATGCATTGAACTATTTTATTGCGCGTTGCCAAACGATTGTGAAAAGTTTACTCTTTTTCAATATTACAACTTTTCAATTTTCCTTGCAAAGATACCGGAATGTTCCCCCGATTTTCTATAAAAAAAAACGTCTTCACAAAGCTACTGAAGTGGTTGAGCCTTTCGGATTATATGTTTTTTAATGTCGATCATCAGGGTGTGTGAAGTAAATCTATGGGCTGAAAGAACAAAGGTCTACTTTCAAAAGTGCTCTTTTTATTTGTTTGACGTTTTAGAACGTCTGTAAATCACATTCATGATGTTGCTGGATACATTTGGTCAAATTAATTCATCTCAAAATATCTAATTGCAAGTAACGGCAGGTTTCTAATTATTAATGGAAGAAAATAGTTGAATGCCCTTACGGAAAATTTCTCTAACCCTGTTTTATCAATTGAACTGTGAATGAGTACAGATCAATATTTTTCGCACTACCCAATAGTAACAAATACGTCACAAATTTCGTCCCGAAAATGATATTTACGTACATATAGAAATCAAAATGAAGTTCATTCTGACAGGCTGGAACATTAACGAAGATTCAGTCAACATGTTTCTCATCATTCGGAAATGTGATAACTTATTGAAGAAATATTACTAATACTTTGAAATATTTTATTGCGCCTTGCCAAACGTTTGTGAAAAGTTTACTCTTTTTGCAATATTAAAACTTTTCAATTTTCCTTGCAAAGATACCGGAATGTTCCCCCGATTTTCTATAAAAAAAACGCCTTTACAAAGCTACTAAAGTGGGTGAGCCTTTCGTATTATATGTTTTTTAATGTAGAACATCAGGATGTGTGAAGTAAATCTATCGGCTGAAAGAACAAAGGGCTACTTTTAAAAATGCACGTTTTATATTTTTGACGTTTTAGAACTTCTGTAAATCACACTCATGATGTTGTTGGATACATTTCGTCAAATTCATTCATCACAAGATATCTAATTGCAAGTAACGGCAGGTTTCTAATTATTAATGGAAGAAAATGGTTGAATGCCCTTACGGAAAATTTCTCTAACCCTGTTTTATCAATTGAACTGTGAATGAGTACAGATCTATATTTTTCGCACTACCCAATAGTAACAAATACGTCACAAATTTCGTACCGAAAATGATATTTACGTACATATAGAAATCAAAATGAAGTTCATTCTGTCACGCTGGAACATTTACGAAGATTCCGTCAACATGTTTCTCATCATTCGGAAATGTGATAACTTATTGAAGAAATATTACTAATACTTTGAAATATGTTATTGCGCGTTGCTAAACGTTTGTGAAAAGTTTACTCTTTTTGCAATAATAAAACTTTTCAATTTTCCATGCAAAGATACCGAAATGTTCCCCCGATATTCTATAAAAAAAACGTCTTTACAAAGCTACTAAAGTGGGTGAGCCTTTCGTATTATATGTTTTTTAATGTAGAACATCAGGATGTGTGAAGTAAATCTATCGGCTGAAAGAAGAAAGGGCTACATTTGAAAATGCTTGTTTTATTTGTTTGACGTTTTAGAACGTCTGTAAATCACATTCATGATGTTGCTGGATACATTTGGTCAAATTAATTCATCTCAAAATATCTAATTGCAAGTAACGGCAGGTTTCTAATTATTAATGGAAGAAAATAGTTGAATGCCCTTACGGAAAATTTGTCTAACCCTGTTTTATCAATTGAACTGTGAATGAGTACAGATCAATATTTTTCGCACGACCCAATAGTAACAAATACGTCACAAATTTCGTCCCTATAATGATATTTACGTACATATAGAAATAAAAATGAAGTTCATTCTGACAGGCTGGAACATTAACGAAGATTCAGTCAACATGTTTCTCATCATTCGGAAATGTGATAAGTTATTGAAGAAATATTACTAATACTTTGAAATATTTTATTGCGCGTTGCCAAACGTTTGTGAAAAGTTTACTCTTTTTGCAATAATAAAACTTTTCAATTTTCCATGCAAAGATACCGGAATGTTCCCCCCATTTTCTATAAAAAAAAACGTCTTTACAAAGCTACTAAAGTGGTTGAGCCTTTCGGATTATATGTTTTTTAATGTCTAACATCAGGGTGTGTGAAGTAAATCAATGGTCTGAAAGAAGAAAGGGCTACTTTTGAAAATGCTCGTTTTATATTTTTGTCGTTGTAGAACGTCTGTAAATCACACTCATGATGTTGTTGGATACAATTCGTCGAATTCATTCATCTCAAGCTATCTATTTGCGAGTAACGGCAGGTTTCTAATTATGAATGGAAGAAATTAGTTGAATCGGCTTACGGAAAATTTGTCTAACCCTGTTTTATCAATTGAACTGTGAATGAGTACAGATCTATATTTTTCGCACGACCCAATAGTAACAAATACTTCACAAACATTGTCCAGATAACGATATTTACGTACATATAGAAATAAAAACGAAGTTCATTCTGACACGCTGGAACATTAACGAAGGTTCAGTCAACATGTTTCCCATCGTTCGGAAATGTGATAAGTTATTGAAGAAATATTACTAATACTTTGAAATATTTTATTGCGCGTTGCCAAACGTTTTGAAAAGTTTACTCTTTTTGCAATATTAAAACTTTTCAATTTTCCATGCAAAGATGCCGGAATGTTCCCTCGATTTTGTATAAAGAAACGTTTTTACAAAGTTACTCAATTGGTTGAGCCTTTGGGATTATATGTTTTTTAATGTCGACCATCAGGTTGTGTGAAGTAAATCTATGGGCTGAAAGAACAAAGGGCTACTTTCAAAAATGCTCTTTTTATTTGTTTGACGTTTTAGAACGTCTGTAAATCACATTCATGATGTTGCTGGATACATTTGGTCAAATTAATTCATCTCAAAATATCTAATTGCAAGTAACTGCAGGTTTCTAATTATTAATGGAAGAAAATAGTTGAATGCCCTTACGGAAAATTTGTCTAACCCTGTTTTATCAATTGAACTGTGAATGAGTACAGATCAATATTTTTCGCAATACCCAATAGTTACAAATACGTCACAAATTTCGTTCCTATAATGATATTTACGTACATATAGAAATAAAAATGAAGTTCATTCTGACACGCTGGAACATTAACGAAGGTTCAGTCAACATGTTTCTCATCATTCGGAAATGTGATAAGTTATTGAAGAAATATTACTAATACTTTGAACTATTTTATTGCGCGTTGCCAAACGTTTGTGAAAAGTTTACTCTTTTTGCAATATTAAAACTTTTCAATTTTCCTTGCAAAGATACCGGAATGTTCCCCCGATTTTCTATAAAAAAAACGTCTTTACAAAGCTACTAAAGTGGTTGAGCCTTTCGGATTATATGTTTTTTAATGTCGAACATCAGGGTGTGTGAAGTAAATCTATGGGCTGAAAGAACAAAGGGCTACTTTTAAAAATGCTCTTTTTATTTGTTTGACGTTTTAGAACGTCTGTAAATCACATTCATGATGTTGCTGGATACATTTGGTCAAATTAATTCATCTCAAAATATCTAATTGCAAGTAACGGCAGGTTTCTAATTATTAATGGAAGAAAATAGTTGAATGCCCTTACGGAAAATTTGTCTAACCCTGTTTTATCAATTGAACTGTGAATGAGTACAGATCAATATTTTTCGCACGACCCAATAGTAACAAATACGTCACAAATTTCGTCCCGATAATGATATTTACGTACATATAGAAATAAAAATGAAGTTCATTCTGACAGGCTGGAACATTAACGAAGATTCAGTCAACATGTTTCTCATCATTCGGAAATGTGATAAGTTATTGAAGAAATATTACTAATACTTTGAACTATTTTATTGCGAGTTGCCAAACGTTTTTGAAAAGTTTACTCTTTTTGCAATATTAAAACTTTTCAATTTTCCTTGCAAAGATACCGGAATGTTCCCCCGATTTTCTATAAAAAAAACGTCTTTACAAAGCTACTAAAGTGGTTGAGCCTTTCGGATTATATGTTTTTTAATGTCGAACATCAGGGTGTGTGAAGTAAATCTATGGGCTGAAAGAACAAAGGGCTACTTTCAAAAATGCTCTTTTTATTTGTTTGACGTTTTAGAACGTCTGTAAATCACATTCATGATGTTGCTGGATACATTTGGTCAAATTAATTCATCTCAAAATATCTAATTGCAAGTAACGGCAGGTTTCTAATTATTAATGGAAGAAATTAGTTGAATCTGCTTACGGAAAATTTCTCTAACCCTGTTTTATCAATTGAACTGTGAATGAGTACAGATCTATATTTTTCGCACTACCCAATAGTAACAAATACGTCACAAATTTCGTCCCGATAATGATATTTACGTACATATAGAAATCAAAATGAAGTTCATTCTGTCACGCTGGAACATTTACGAAGATTCCGTCAACATGTTTCTCATCATTCGGAAATGTGATAACTTATTGAAGAAATATTACTAATACTTTGAAATATTTTATTGCGCCTTGCTAAACGTTTGTGAAAAGTTTACTCTTTTTGCAATATTAAAACTTTTCAATTTTCCTTGCAAAGATACCGGAATGTTCCCCCGATTTTCTATAAAAAAAACGCCTTTACAAAGCTACTAAAGTGGGTGAGCCTTTCGTATTATATGTTTTTTAATGTAGAACATCAGGATGTGTGAAGTAAATCTATCGGCTGAAAGAACAAAGGGCTACTTTTAAAAATGCACGTTTTATATTTTTGACGTTTTAGAACTTCTGTAAATCACACTCATGATGTTGTTGGATACATTTCGTCAAATTCATTCATCACAAGATATCTAATTGCAAGTAACGCCAGGTTTCTAATTATAAATGGAAGAAATTAGTTGAATCCGCTTACGGAAAATTTCTCTAACCCTGTTTTATCAATTGAACTGTGAATGAGTACAGATCTATATTTTTCGCACTACCCAATAGTAACAAATACGTCACAAATTTCGTACCGAAAATGATATTTACGTACATATAGAAATCAAAATGAAGTTCATTCTGTCACGCTGGAACATTTACGAAGATTCCGTCAACATGTTTCTCATCATTCGGAAATGTGATAACTTATTGAAGAAATATTACTAATACTTTGAAATATTTTATTGCGCCTTGCTAAACGTTTGTGAAAAGTTTACTCTTTTTCAATATTAAAACTTTTCAATTTTCCTTGCAAAGATACCGGAATGTTTCCCCGATTTTCTATAAAAAAAAACGTCTTTACAAAGCTACTAAAGTGGTTGAGCCTTTCGGATTATATGTTTTTTAATGTCGAACATCAGGGTGTGTGAAGTAAATCTATGGGCTGAAAGAACAAAGGGCTACTTTTAAAAATGCTCTTTTTATTTGTTTGACGTTTTAGAACGTCTGTAAATCACAATCAATGTGTTGCTGGATACATTTGGTCAAATTAATTCATCTCAAAATATCTAATTGCAAGTAACTGCAGGTTTCTAATTATTAATGGAAGAAAATAGTTGAATGCCCTTACGGAAAATTTGTCTAACCCTGTTTTATCAATTGAACTGTGAATGAGTACAGATCAATATTTTTCGCACGACCCAATAGTAACAAATACGTCACAAATTTCGTTCCTATAATGATATTTACGTACATATAGAAATAAAAATGAAGTTCATTCTGACAGGCTGGAACATTAACGAAGATTCAGTCAACATGTTTCTCATCATTCGGAAATGTGATAAGTTATTGAAGAAATATTACTAATACTTTGAAATATTTTATTGCGCGTTGCCAAACGTTTGTGAAAAGTTTACTCTTTTTGCAATAATAAAACTTTTCAATTTTCCATGCAAAGATACCGGAATGTTCCCCCCATTTTCTATAAAAAAAAACGTCTTTACAAAGCTACTAAAGTGGTTGAGCCTTTCGGATTATATGTTTTTTAATGTCGATCATCAGGGTGTGTGAAGTAAATCTATGGGCTGAAAGAACAAAGGGCTACTTTTAAAAATGCTCTTTTTATATTTTTGTCGTTGTAGAACGTCTGTAAATCACACTCATGATGTTGTTGGATACAATTCGTCGAATTCATTCATCTCAAGATATCTATTTGCGAGTAACGGCAGGTTTCTAATTATGAATGGAAGAAATTAGTTGAATCGGCTTACGGAAAATTTGTCTAACCCTGTTTTATCAATTGAACTGTGAATGAGTACAGATCTATATTTTTCGCACGACCCAATAGTAACAAATACTTCACAAACATTGTCCAGATAACGATATTTACGTACATATAGAAATAAAAACGAAGTTCATTCTGACACGCTGGAACATTAACGAAGGTTCAGTCAACATGTTTCCCATCGTTCGGAAATGTGTTAAGTTATTGAAGAAATATTACTAATTCTTTGAAATATTTTAATGCGCGTTGCCAAACGATTGTGAAAAGTTTACTCTTTTTGCAATATTAAAACTTTTCAATTTTCCATGTAAAGATGCCGGAATGTTCCCTCGATTTTGTATAAAGAAACGTTTTTACAAAGTTACTCAATTGGTTGAGCCTTTGGGATTATATGTTTTTTAATGTCGACCATCAGGTTGTGTGAAGTAAATCTATGGGCTGAAAGAACAAAGGGCTACTTTTAAAAATGCTCATTTTATATTTTTGACGTTTTAGAACGTCTGTAAATCACATTCATGATGTTGCAGGATACATTTGGTCAAATTAATTCATCTCAAAATATCTAATTGCAAGTAACGGCTTGTTTCTAATTATTACTGGAAGAAATAAGTTGAATCCGCTTACGGAAAATTTGTCTAACCCTGTTTTATCAATTGAACTGTGAATGAGTACAGATCAATATTTTTCGCAAGACCCAATAGTAATAAATACGTCACAAATTTTGTCCCGATAATGATATTTACGTACATATAGAAATAAAAATGAAGTTCATTCTGACACAATGGAACATTAACGAAGGTTCAGTCAACATGTTTCTCATCATTCGGAAATGTGATAACTTATTGAAGAAATATTACTAATACTTTGAAATATTTTATTGCGCGTTGCTAAACGTTTGTGAAAAGTTTACTCTTTTTGCAATATTAAAACTTTTCAATTTTCAATGCAAAGATAGCGAAATGTTCCCCCGATTTTCTATAAAAAAAACGCCTTTACAAAGCTACTAAAGTGGGTGAGCCTTTCGGTTTATATGTTTTTTAATGTAGAACATCAGGATGTGTAAAGTAAATCTATGGGCTGAAAGAACAAAGGGCTACTTTTAAAAATGCTCTTTTTATTTGTTTGACGTTTTAGAACGTCTGTAAATCAGATTCATGATGTTGCTGGATACATTTGGTCAAATTAATTCATCTCAAAATATCTAATTGCAAGTAACGGCAGGTTTCTAATTATTAATGGAAGAAAATAGTTGAATGCCCTTACGGAAAATTTGTATAACCCTGTTTTATCAATTGAACTGTGAATGAGTACAGATCAATATTTTTCGCACGACCCAATAGTAACAAATACGTCACAAATTTCGTCCCTATAATGATATTTACGTACATATAGAAATAAAAATGAAGTTTATTCTGACACGCTGGAACATTAACGTATATTCAGTCAACATGTTTCTTATCATTCGGAAATGTGATAACTTATTGAAGAAATATTACTAATGCATTGAACTATTTTATTGCGCGTTGCCAAACGATTGTGAAAAGTTTACTCTTTTTGCAATATTAAAACTTTTCAATTTTCCTTGCAAAGATACCGGAATGTTCCCCCTATTTTCTATAAAAGAAAACGTCTTTCCAATCTACTAAAGTGGTCGAGCCTTTCGGATTATATGTTTTTTAATGTCGAACATCAGGGTGTGTGAAGTAAATCTATGGGCTGAAAGAACAAAGGGCTACTTTTGAAAATGCTCTTTTTATTTATTTGACGTTTTAGAACGTCTGTAAATCACATTCATGATGTTGCTGGATGCATTTGGTCAAATTAATTCATCTCAAAATATCTAATTGCAAGTAACGGCAGGTTTCTAATTATTAATGGAAGAAAATAGCTGAATTCCCTTACGGAAAATTTGTCTAACACTGTTTTATCAATTGAACTGTGAATGACTACAGATCAATATTTTTCGCACTACCCAATAGTGACAAACACGTCACAAATTTCGTCTCGTTAATGATATCTACGTACATATAGAAATCAACATGAAGTTAATTCTGACACGCTGTCACATTTACGAAGGTTCAGTCAACATGTATCTTATCATTCGGAAATGTGATAACTTATTAAAGAAATAATACTAATGCTTTGAACTATTTTATTGCGCGTTGCCAAACGATTGTGAAAAGTTTACTCTTTTTGCAATATTGAAACTTTTCAATTTTCCATGCAAAGATACCGGAATGTTCCCCCGATTTTCTATAGAAAAAACGCCTTTACAAAGCTACTAAAGTGGGTGAGCCTTTCGTATTATATGTTTTTTAATGTCGATCATCAGGGTGTGTGAAGTAAATCTATGGGCTGAAAGAACAAAGGGCTACTTTTAAAAATGCACGTTTTATATTTTTGACGTTTTAGAACGTCTGTAAATCACACTCATGATGTTGTTGGATACATTTCGTTAAATTCATTCATCACAAGATATCTAATTCAAGCAACGCCAGGTTCCTAATTATAAATGGAAGAAAATAGCTGAATTCCCTTACGGAAAATTTGTCTAACACTGTTTTATCAATTGAACTGTGAATGACTACAGATCAATATTTTTCGCACTACCCAATAGTGACAAACACGTCACAAATTTCGTCTCGTTAATGATATCTACGTACATATAGAAATAAAAATGAAGTTCATTGTGACACGCTGGAACATTAACGAAGATTCAGTCAACATGTTTCCCATCGTTCGGAAATGTGATAAGTTATTGAAGAAATATTACTAATACTTTGAAATATTTTATTGCGCCTTGCTAAACGTTTGTGAAAAGTTTACTCTTTTTGCAATATTAAAAGTTTTCAATTTTCCATGCAAAGATGCCGGAATGTTCCCTCGATTTTCTATAAAGAAACGTCTTTACAAAGCTACTCAATTGGTTGAGCCTCTCGAATTATATGTTTTTTAATGTAGAACAACAGGATGTGTGAAGTAAATCTAAGGTCTGCAAGAACAAAGGGAAACTTTTGCAAATGCTCTTTTTATATTTTTGACGTTTTAGAACTTCTGTAAATCACACTCATGATGTTGCTGGATACATTTGGTCAAATTAATTCATCTCAAAATATCCAATTGCAAGTAACGGCACGTTTTTAATTATTAATGGAAGAACTTAGTTGAATGCCCTTACGGAAAATTTGTCTAACCCTGTTTTATCAATTGAACTGTGAATGAGTACAGATCAATATTTTTCGCACGACCCAATAGTAACAAATACGTCACAAATTCCGTCCCGATAATGATATTTACGTACATATAGAAATAAAAATGAAGTTCACTCTGACACGCTGGAACATTAACGAAGATTCAGTCAACATGTTTCCCATCGTTCGGAAATGTGATAAGTTATTGAAGAAATATTACTAATACTTTGAAATATTTTATTGCGCGTTGCCAAACGTTTGTGAAAAGTTTACTCTTTTTGCAATAATAAAACTTTTCAATTTTCCATGCAAAGATACCGGAATGTTCCCCCCATTTTCTATAAAAAAAAACGTCTTTACAAAGCTACTAAAGTGGTTGAGCCTTTCGGATTATATGTTTTTTAATGTCTAACATCAGGGTGTGTGAAGTAAATCAATGGTCTGAAAGAAGAAAGGGCTACTTTTGAAAATGCTCGTTTTATATTTTTGTCGTTGTAGAACGTCTGTAAATCACACTCATGATGTTGTTGGATACAATTCGTCGAATTCATTCATCTCAAGATATCTATTTGCGAGTAACGGCAGGTTTCTAATTATGAATGGAAGAAATTAGTTGAATCGGCTTACGGAAAATTTGTCTAACCCTGTTTTATCAATTGAACTGTGAATGAGTACAGATCTATATTTTTCGCACGACCCAATAGTAACAAATACTTCACAAACATTGTCCAGATAACGATATTTACGTACATATAGAAATAAAAACGAAGTTCATTCTGACACGCTGGAACATTAACGAAGGTTCAGTCAACATGTTTCCCATCGTTCGGAAATGTGTTAAGTTATTGACGAAATATTACTAATTCTTTGAAATATTTTATTGCGCGTTGCCAAACGTTTTGAAAAGTTTACTCTTTTTGCAATATTAAAACTTTTCAATTTTCCATGCAAAGATGCCGGAATGTTCCCTCGATTTTATATAAAAAAAACGTCTTTACAAATCTACTAAAGTGGTTGAGCCTTTGGGATTATATGTTTTTTAATGTCGACCATCAGGTTGTGTGAAGTAAATCTATGGGCTGAAAGAACAAAGGGCTACTTTTAAAAATGCTCGTTTTATATTTTTGACGTTTTAGAACGTCTGTAAATCACACTCATGATGTTGTTGGATACATTTCGTCAAATCCATTTATCTCAAGATATCTAATTGCAAGTAACGGCAGGTTTCTAATTATTAATGGAAGAAATAAGTTGAATCCGCTTACGGAAAATTTGTCTAACCCTGTTTTATCAATTGAACTGTGAATGAGTTCAGATCAATATTTTTCGCAAGAACAACAAATAACAAATACGTCACAAATTTTGTCCCGATAATGATATTTACGTACATATAGAAATAAAAATGAAGTTCATTCTGACACACTGGAACATTAACGAAGGTTCAGTCAACATGTTTCTCATCATTCGGAAATGTGATAACTTATTGAAGAAATATTACTAATACTTTGAACTATTTTATTGCGGGTTGCCAAACGTTTGTGAAAAGTTTACTCTTTTTGCAATATTAAAACTTTTCAATTTTCCTTGCAAAGATACCGGAATGTTCCCCCGATTTTCTATAAAAAAAACGTCTTTACAAAGCTACTAAAGTGGTTGAGCCTTTCGGATTATATGTTTTTTAATGTCGATCATCAGGGTGTGTGAAGTAAATCTATGGGCTGAAAGAACAAAGGGCTACTTTTAAAAATGCTCTTTTTATTTGTTTGACGTTTTAGAACGTCTGTAAATCACATTCATGATGTTGCTGGATACATTTGGTCAAATTAATTCATCTCAAAATATCTAATTGCATGTAGCGGCAGGTTTCTAATCATTAATGGAAGAAAATAGTTGAATTTCCTTACGGAAATTTTCTGTAACCCTGTTTTATCAATTGAACTATGAATTAGTACAGATCAATATTTTTCGCACGACCCAATAGTAACAAATTCGTCACTAATTTCGTCCCGATAATGATATTTACGTACATATAGAAATAAAAATGAAGTTCATTGTGACACGCTGGATCATTAACGTAGATTCAGTCAACATGTTTCTCTTCATTCGGAAATGTGATAACTTATTGAAGAAATATTACTAATACTTTGAACTATTTTATTGCGAGTTACCAAACGTTTTTGAAAAGTTTACTCTTTTTGCAATAATAAAACTTTTCAATTTTCCATGCAAAGATACCGGAATGTTCCCCCGATTTTCTATTAAAAAAACGCCTTTACAAAGCTACTAAAGTGGTTGAGCCTTTCGGATTATATGTTTTTTAATGTCGATCATCAGGGTGTGTGAAGTAAATCTATGGGCTGAAAGAACAAAGGGCTACTTTTAAAAATGCTCTTTTTATTTGTTTGACGTTTTAGAACGTCTGTAAATCACATTCATGATGTTGCTGGATACATTTGGTCCAATTAATTCATCTCAAAATATCTAATTGCAAGTAACGGCAGGTTTCTAATTATTAATGGAAGAAAATAGTTGAATGCCCTTACGCAAAATTTGTCTAACCCTGTTTTATCAATTGAACTGTGAATGAGTACAGATCAATATTTTTCGCAAGACCCAATAGTAACAAATACGTCACAAATTTCGTACCGATAATGATATTTACGTACATATAGAAATAAAAATGAAGTTCATTCTGTCACGCTGGAACATTTACGAAGATTCCGTCAACATGTTTCTCATCATTCGGAAATGTGATAACTTATTGAAGAAATATTACTAATACTTTGAAATATTTTATTGCGCCTTGCTAAACGTTTGTGAAAAGTTTACACTTTTTGCAATATTAAAACTTTTCAATTTTCCTTGCAAAGATACCGGAATGTTCCCCCGATTTTCTATAAAAAAAACGTCTTTACAAAGCTACTAAAGTGGTTGAGCCTTTCGGATTATATGTTTTTTAATGTCGATCATCAGGGTGTGTGAAGTAAATCTATGGGCTGAAAGAACAAAGGGCTACTTTTAAAAATGCTCTTTTTATTTGTTTGACGTTTTAGAACGTCTGTAAATCACATTCATGATGTTGCTGGATACATTTGGTCAAATTAATTCATCTCAAAATATCTAATTGCATGTAACGGCAGGTTTCTAATCATTAATGGAAGAAAATAGTTGAATTTCCTTACGGAAATTTTCTGTAACCCTGTTTTATCAATTGAACTGTGAATGAGTACATATCAATATTTTTCGCACGACCCAATAGTAACAAATATGTCATAAATTTCGTCCCGATAATGATATTTACGTACATATTGAAATCAAAATAAAGTTTATTCTGACACGCTGTCACATTTACGAAGGTTCAGTCAACATGTTTCTTATCATTCGGAAATGTGATAAGTTATTGAAGAAATGTTACTAATGCATTGATCTATTTTATTGCGCGTTGCCAAACGATTGTGAAAATTTTACTCTTTTTCAATATTAAAACTTTTCAATTTTCCTTGCAAAGATACCGGAATGTTCCCCCGCTTTTCTATAAAAAAAAACATCTTTACAAAGCTACTAAAGTGGTTGACCCTTTCGGATTATATGTTTTTTAATGTCGAACATCAGGGTGTGTGAAGTAAATCTATGGGCTGAAAGAACAAAGGTCTACTTTCAAAAGTGCTCTTTTTATTTGTTTGACGTTTTAGAACGTCTGTGAATCACATTCATGATGTTGCTGGATACATTTGGTCAAATTAATTCATCTCAAAATATCTAATTGCAATTAACGGCAGGTTTCTAATTATTAATGGAAGAAATTAGTTGAATCTGCTTACGGAAAATTTCTCTAACCCTGTTTTATCAATTGAACTGTGAATGAGTACAGATCTATATTTTTCGCACTACCCAATAGTAACAAATACGTCACAAATTTCGTCCCGATAATGATATTTACGTACATATAGAAATCAAAATGAAGTTCATTCTGTCACGCTGGAACATTTACGAAGATTCCGTCAACATGTTTCTCATCATTCGGAAATGTGATAACTTATTGAAGAAATATTACTAATACTTTGAAATATTTTATTGCGCCTTGCTAAACGTTTGTGAAAAGTTTACTCTTTTTGCAATATTAAAACTTTTCAATTTTCCTTGCAAAGATACCGGAATGTTCCCCCGATTTTCTATAAAAAAAATGCCTTTACAAAGCTACTAAAGTGGGTGAGCCTTTCGTATTATATGTTTTCTAATGTCGAACATCAGGGTGTGTGAAGTAAATCTATGGGCTGAAAGAACAAAGGGCTACTTTTAAAAATGCTCTTTTTATTTGTTTGACGTTTTAGAACGTCTGTAAATCACAATCATGATGTTGCTGGATACATTTGGTCAAATTAATTCATCTCAAAATATCTAATTGCAAGTAACGGCAGGTTTCTAATTATTAATGGAAGAAAATAGTTGAATGCCCTTACCGAAAATTTGTCTAACACTGTTTTATCAATTGAACTGTGAATGAGTACAGATCAATATTTTTCGCACGACCCAATAGTAACAAATACGTCACAAATTTCGTTCCTATAATGATATTTACGTACATATAGAAATAAAAATGAAGTTCATTCTGACAGGCTGGAACATTAACGAAGATTCAGTCAACATGTTTCTCATCATTCGGAAATGTGATAAGTTATTGAAGAAATATTACTAATACTTTGAAATTTTTTATTGCGCGTTGCCAAACGTTTGTGAAAAGTTTACTCTTTTTCAATATTACAACTTTTCAATTTTCCTTGCAAAGATACCGGAATGTTTCCCCGATTTTCTATAAAAAAAAAACGTCTTTACAAAGCTACTAAAGTGGTTGAGCCTTTCGGATTATATGTTTTTTAATGTTGAACATCAGGGTGTGTGAAGTAAATCTATGGGCTGAAAGAACAAAGGGCTACTTTCAAAAATGCTCTTTTTATTTGTTTGACGTTTTAGAACGTCTGTAAATCACATTCATGATGTTGCTGGATACATTTGGTCAAATTAATTCATCTCAAAATATCTAATTGCAAGTAACTGCAGGTTTCTAATTATTAATGGAAGAAAATAGTTGAATGCCCTTACGGAAAATTTGTCTAACCCTGTTTTATCAATTGAACTGTGAATGAGTACAGATCAATATTTTTCGCAATACCCAATAGTAACAAATACGTCACAAATTTCGTTCCTATAATGATATTTACGTACATATAGAAATAAAAATGAAGTTCATTCTGACACGCTGGAACATTAACGAAGGTTCAGTCAACATGTTTCTCATCATTCGGAAATGTGATAACTTATTGAAGAAATATTACTAATACTTTGAAATATTTTATTGCGCCTTGCTAAACGTTTGTGAAAAGTTTACTCTTTTTGCAATATTAAAACTTTTCAATTTTCCTTGCAAAGATACCGGAATGTTCCCCCGATTTTCTATAAAAAAAACGCCTTTACAAAGCTACTAAAGTGGTTGACCCTTTCGGATTATATGTTTTTTAATGTCGAACATCAGGATGTGTGAAGTAAATCTATCGGCTGAAAGAACAAAGGGCTACTTTTAAAAATGCACGTTTTATATTTTAGACGTTTTAGAACTTCTGTAAATCACACTCATGTTTTTGTTGGATACATTTCGTCAAATTCGTTCATCACAAGATACCTAATTGCAAGTAACGCCAGGTTTCTAATTATAAATGGAAGAAATTAGTTGAATCCGCTTACGGAAAATTTCTCTAACCCTGTTTTATCAATTGAACTGTGAATGAGTACAGATCAATATTTTTCGCACGACCCAATAGTAACAAATACGTCACAAATTTCGTCCCGATAATGATATTTACGTACATATAGAAATAAAAATGAAGTTTATTCTGACACGCTGGAACATTAACGTATATTCAGTCAACATGTTTCTTATCATTCGGAAATGTGATAACTTATTGAAGAAATATTACTAATGCATTGAACTATTTTATTGCGCGTTGCCAAACGATTGTGAAAAGTTAACTCTTTTTGCAATATTAAAACTTTTCAATTTTCCTTGCAAAGATACCGGAATGTTCCCCCTATTTTCTATAAAAGAAAACGTCTTTCCAATCTACTAAAGTGGTCGAGCCTGTAGGATTATATGTCTTTTAATGTCGAACATCAGGGTGTGTGAAGTAAATCTATGGGCTGAAAGAACAAAGGGCTACTTTTGAAAATGCTCTTTTTATTTATTTGACGTTTTAGAACGTCTGTAAATCACATTCATGATGTTGCTGGATGCATTTGGTCAAATTAATTCATCTCAAAATATCTAATTGCAAGTAACGGCAGGTTTCTAATTATTAATGGAAGAAAATAGCTGAATTCCCTTACGGAAAATTTGTCTAACACTGTTTTATCAATTGAACTGTGAATGACTACAGATCAATATTTTTCGCACTACCCAATAGTGACAAACACGTCACAAATTTCGTCTCGTTAATGATATCTACGTACATATAGAAATCAACATGAAGTTCATTCTGACACGCTGTCACATTTACGAAGGTTCAGTCAACATGTTTCTCATCATTCGGAAATGTGATAACTTATTGAAGAAATATTACTAATACTTTGAACTATTTTATTGCGCCTTGCCAAACGTTTTTGAAAAGTTTACTCTTTTTGCAATATTACAACTTTTCAATTTTCCATGCAAAGATACCGGAATGTTCCCCCGATTTTCTATAAAAAAAACGTCTTTACAAAGCTACTAAAGTGGTTGAGCCTTTCGGATTATATGTTTTTTAATGTCGATCATCAGGGTGTGTGAAGTAAATCTATGGGCTGAAAGAACAAAGGGCTACTTTTAAAAATGCTCTTTTTATTTGTTTGACGTTTTAGAACGTCTGTAAATCACATTCATGATGTTGCTGGATACATTTGGTCAAATTAATTCATCTCAAAATATCTAATTGCAAGTAACGCCAGGTTTCTAATTATAAATGGAAGAAATTAGTTGAATCCGCTTACGGAAAATTTCTCTAACCCTGTTTTATCAATTGAACTGTGAATGAGTACAGATCTATATTTTTCGCACTACCCAATAGTAACAAATACGTCACAAATTTCGTCCCTATAATGATATTTACGTACATATAGAAATAAAAATGAAGTTCATTCTGACAGGCTGGAACATTAACGAAGATTCAGTCAACATGTTTCTCATCATTCGGAAATGTGATAAGTTATTGAAGAAATATTACTAATACTTTGAAATTTTTTATTGCGCGTTGCCAAACGTTTGTGAAAAGTTTACTCTTTTTCAATATTACAACTTTTCAATTTTCCTTGCAAAGATACCGGAATGTTTCCCCGATTTTCTATAAAAAAAACGTCTTTACAAAGCTACTAAAGTGGTTGAGCCTTTCGGATTATATGTTTTTTAATGTCGATCATCAGGGTGTGTGAAGTAAATCTATGGGCTGAAAGAACAAAGGGCTACTTTTAAAAATGCTCTTTTTATTTGTTTGACGTTTTAGAACGTCTGTAAATCACATTCATGATGTTGCTGGATACATTTGGTCA
This sequence comes from Diplolepis rosae, assembly GCA_030998225.1. Lineage (NCBI taxonomy): Eukaryota > Metazoa > Arthropoda > Insecta > Hymenoptera > Diplolepididae > Diplolepis > Diplolepis rosae. The sequence continues at coordinate 2,545,284 of JAPYXD010000700.1, forward strand.
AATTAATTCATCTCAAAATATCTAATTGCATGTAACGGCAGGTTTCTAATCATTAATGGAAGAAAATAGTTGAATTTCCTTACGGAAATTTTCTGTAACCCTGTTTTATCAATTGAACTATGAATTAGTACAGATCAATATTTTTCGCACGACCCAATAGTAACAAATTCGTCACTAATTTCGTCCCGATAATGATATTTACGTACATATAGAAATAAAAATGAAGTTCATTGTGACACGCTGGATCATTAACGTAGATTCAGTCAACATGTTTCTCTTCATTCGGAAATGTGATAACTTATTGAAGAAATATTACTAATACTTTGAACTATTTTATTGCGCGTTGCCAAACGTTTGTGAAAAGTTTACTCTTTTTGCAATAATAAAACTTTTCAATTTTCCTTGCAAAGATACCGGAATGTTCCCCCGATTTTCTATAAAAAAAACGTCTTTACAAAGCTACTAAAGTGGTTGAGCCTTTCGGATTATATGTTTTTTAATGTCGATCATCAGGGTGTGTGAAGTAAATCTATGGGCTGAAAGAACAAAGGGCTACTTTTAAAAATGCTCTTTTTATTTGTTTGACGTTTTAGAACGTCTGTAAATCACATTCATGATGTTGCTGGATACATTTGGTCCAATTAATTCATCTCAAAATATCTAATTGCAAGTAACGGCAGGTTTCTAATTATTAATGGAAGAAAATAGTTGAATGCCCTTACGCAAAATTTGTCTAACCCTGTTTTATCAATTGAACTGTGAATGAGTACAGATCAATATTTTTCGCAAGACCCAATAGTAACAAATACGTCACAAATTTCGTACCGATAATGATATTTACGTACATATAGAAATAAAAATGAAGTTCATTCTGTCACGCTGGAACATTTACGAAGATTCCGTCAACATGTTTCTCATCATTCGGAAATGTGATAACTTATTGAAGAAATATTACTAATACTTTGAAATATTTTATTGCGCCTTGCTAAACGTTTGTGAAAAGTTTACACTTTTTGCAATATTAAAACTTTTCAATTTTCCTTGCAAAGATACCGGAATGTTCCCCCGATTTTCTATAAAAAAAACGTCTTTACAAAGCTACTAAAGTGGTTGAGCCTTTCGGATTATATGTTTTTTAATGTCGATCATCAGGGTGTGTGAAGTAAATCTATGGGCTGAAAGAACAAAGGGCTACTTTTAAAAATGCTCTTTTTATTTGTTTGACGTTTTAGAACGTCTGTAAATCACATTCATGATGTTGCTGGATACATTTGGTCAAATTAATTCATCTCAAAATATCTAATTGCATGTAACGGCAGGTTTCTAATCATTAATGGAAGAAAATAGTTGAATTTCCTTACGGAAATTTTCTGTAACCCTGTTTTATCAATTGAACTGTGAATGAGTACATATCAATATTTTTCGCACGACCCAATAGTAACAAATATGTCATAAATTTCGTCCCGATAATGATATTTACGTACATATTGAAATCAAAATAAAGTTTATTCTGACACGCTGTCACATTTACGAAGGTTCAGTCAACATGTTTCTTATCATTCGGAAATGTGATAAGTTATTGAAGAAATGTTACTAATGCATTGATCTATTTTATTGCGCGTTGCCAAACGATTGTGAAAATTTTACTCTTTTTGCAATATTAAAACTTTTCAATTTTCCATGCAAAGATACCGAAATGTTCCCCCGATATTCTATAAAAAAAACGTCTTTACAAAGCTACTAAAGTGGTTGACCCTTTCGGATTATATGTTTTTTAATGTCGAACATCAGGGTGTGTGAAGTAAATCTATGGGCTGAAAGAACAAAGGTCTACTTTCAAAAGTGCTCTTTTTATTTGTTTGACGTTTTAGAACGTCTGTGAATCACATTCATGATGTTGCTGGATACATTTGGTCAAATTAATTCATCTCAAAATATCTAATTGCAATTAACGGCAGGTTTCTAATTATTAATGGAAGAAATTAGTTGAATCTGCTTACGGAAAATTTCTCTAACCCTGTTTTATCAATTGAACTGTGAATGAGTACAGATCTATATTTTTCGCACTACCCAATAGTAACAAATACGTCACAAATTTCGTCCCGATAATGATATTTACGTACATATAGAAATCAAAATGAAGTTCATTCTGTCACGCTGGAACATTTACGAAGATTCCGTCAACATGTTTCTCATCATTCGGAAATGTGATAACTTATTGAAGAAATATTACTAATACTTTGAAATATGTTATTGCGCGTTGCTAAACGTTTGTGA